>OY728132.1:1390793901-1393573359 GCA_963277665.1 Viscum album
AGTCCTTAAGGATGATTAATTGAGCGATCCACATGTTGGAGTTCCACTCTTGTTGGTTTTAATTCATTGAGCCCTAGATTATAGAAAACACTCATAGGCATGACACTGATACTTATTCCAAGATAGAATAATTCTCTTTCAAAATTTCATGTTCCTATAGTGTAAGGAATTGAAAAACTTGCAGGGTCTCACATTATGGGTGGGAGATTCTACTGAACAATTGAAGAATATTCTTTATTTAGGGAGATCACTCCTAGATATTCCATTTTACTCTTACTGTAAAGTAATAATTTTAATAATATTTCATAAGTATTAATTTTAGAAATTTCTTCTTCAAAGGGAATGTTGATATGTATTTTTTTTAAATATGTCTATTTTTTTATATTTCCTCTCTCTTTTAGTTTGTCACATCCTCTATGGAAAGGGGATAACGGGTTCATTTGGTGGTGGTGCCACATAAACACTGTACCTTTCAAGATGCTTCTATACAATAGCATTTTCAGTTTCATCTACTTATAGATATTTTTCTTTACCATCATTATGGGTGATATCATCACCCTCCTTACTGATGATTGTTGCACATTTTTTATATTCTTTTAACTACTTTTACTCAACTCCAAATATCTTATGAAAGTTTAGTCTCTTCATACTCCTAATAATTATAGCCTTTTCCTCCTCTCTTGGATATGTCTCGGTATTATCAATAAATTTACCCAGTAATCAGTCCAATAAAGTCTTTGAGATTTTCCCAACTTGCTCTCAAGGTTGCGTAGGGAATCCCTTTGTTTTTTTCATTTTAGTCTCTTGGGTTTTTCATCCTATCATATGATTTTTTCATAAATGAAATGAATAGGTTTTCAAGACTATATTGAAGAGGTTATGATTGTTGTTGTGTTATTAGCGAAGCTTGGCGAAATTGCTTCTATTGAGAAGGTGGAAACTACTGAGCTCTAAGTAAATGTTGTTAGATTTGCTGCTATAACTGAGGAGTTGGAATTTGAGGTAGGTACCTAGGTGGTACCTAATTTTTTGGTGGCACTTTTACACTCCTCTACTGATAATAACCTCGGTTTGGCTGTTGTGGCTACTGAATCAACCTTTTTTGATAGTTTTATTGGTGGTACTATTGAGGTGGGGTAGGTAGCTAAAATGACTCAAGATTTTTTAGGGCGTTAACCTGGGATGCTAGTTGGGTATTCTCCTCCATCTTTTGGATTCCATTTTGGGGTGGTCCTCTATCACTTTTCTAGAGGCTTAAATTATGTGAAATCTCACCCAATAACCTTTTTCTGACATCAGGTGTCTTTTTTATGAGCCTTATTTTACAGGAAACATCCATAATGATGTAGGTGATAAATTGGAGTCCTTGGTAGAAGGTTTGAATTTGTAGCCACACATCGAGTCCATGATGTTCATATTTACGAGTTATCTCCTTTAAGAGGTCCCATGCCTCCCAGGTTGATTCTCCATCCACCTAATTGAAAATTTTAATTTCATTATTTAGATTCTAGGTTCAGATTAGTGGGAAGTATTTATCTAATAAATTATTTTCTATGTTTTCCTAAGTCATGATAGACTCAAGTGCTTGACTTTTAATTCAATCATTGGATCTTTTACACAAAAAAGGAAAAAAATCATAGTCTAATGACATATGTTGATACTCCTTGGTTACAAAAGGTTTCAAAAACCTCAAGGAAATTTTAAATGTTCTCATGGGGGTCCTCACCTTGCATTCCACTAAACTAAACCATGTTTGGTATTATATGAATGATTCTAGGTTTTATTTGAAATGAGTGCACCTAAATAGGTGGGACCACAATACTAGGCACAACACTACTGATTGACAACAAGATGTAATCCATGATGGTTCACTCCTACATCATTGGTCACTCTCCCTAATGTTTATGTGGAACATGTTGAGAATTATGAGGTTGTGGTGGCACAATATCATTACATTCATCCATTGTTATGTGTCAATGGGAAGTAATAGTTCTATCAATATGAGGATCAAAATAAAGAAATTCTTGTGCATCTGGAAACCTAGAACAAATAAGGGGACCTTAATTTATGAACTAATATAAAGAAAAGTGAATGAATAATCTAGTTTGTATATGAAAATTATAAAAAAATGGGGGAATTAAAGAAGAAGGGGGGGGGGGGGTGAGGTAATCTAAGGTTCATACCATAGATCACTATGACTAAAAACAACTTTCCCCGAAAAAAACGCCGAAATTTAACCAACGCACACAATGTAGTTGATTATGTGTGGGAATTGATTAGATTAAATTTATATTTTCCAAATTACACTCAGATACAAAGGCATAACACTATTGCAGTCTGGGGTCGAACCCATTGAAAAAACTTGTAGAAAAGAAACCTAGAAGTAAGAACCTTTTGGATAGGGTTCATCATGATCAATATTTGGTTTGGGTTTTTTAAAACTAATTAGCTTGTAATTAAGAAAAAAAATTAAATGATGGGTTCAGGGTCAATTTCAAGGTATTGTAAATTGAGTAATGCTAAATCTATCTTAGGAGAGACCTATGACTTTGGATTCAAAGCAGTGAAAAGGTCACTAATTAATCTTGGTCCAACCAATTGGATCTATCTAAGCTAGAAAATACTCCTTATTATAGAGATAATAGACAACCTAAGTGTAGTAATCTTATATACAAGAAAGAAATAATCACAGGCTATTGGTCCTAGCCTTCTCAACTTCAATTAGGTCAAGGATCCTTTTGATCGTACCTCTGATGGTCAGAGTAGTTGGAAACTAAATATGATTTAATAATTGTTTTTAACCTAATTATTAGATATAGGGTTACCATGTTTTGATTTTCATATTCATTAGGTTGAAATCCACCCCTACTCTTGACCCCTAACCCTAAGTTTATTAACCACACATGACAATATTGAATTAATGTAGGGAAACAAATTGAAACATGCTTGACATGATAAATAAAAAAATCAAATCAAATAAATCCATAGTTGAAAGCAGGAAAAGTCAATTAAATAATGACATGAATGAATAAAGAATTACAAACACAATGGAAATTTATGTTGGATGATAATTGGTATTGATATCAAAATATCGAAACAAAATAATAATAATAAAGGATTATCTAAATGGAAAATGGTAACAAAGGATTGATTAAAATAATAAATGAAAGAAATGGAAAGAAATGGGAATAAAAATGGGAATGAAAAAAATAATAAGGAAACAAATAAATCTAGGTAACCAAATATATTTTGTGCATTGGATTCATTGGATATATATAGACCTTTATCACTACATGGTGTGTAAATGGTTCATGTTGTGTAGGAACTTTAAGTGGCTCCTACATCAAGTCTTTCATGGAATGTTCTTTTATTTCATGCTGTGAACTTCAGATTCACATTAATCCCTAGATATTTTTCATCTCTCAAATTTTATGTCTTTAATCTTTAATGAAAATTTGTTTTCTTACTTTTCATATCATGTATTGAATTCGCACCATTTATATTATCAGATTTTAAATTTGAGTCTTTCACTATGTGTACTCTGGATTCATGTCATATACTTGGTTCACACCTTGAATTTTGGATTCAAAGGATGGCCTTTGGCTGGTAGGTGGTCTATTAGAGGAGTACACATCGTGTACTTAGGATTCACAACACGCACGGTTGATTTTTATGATTTTTCATCAACTTATCCTCCAATTTATAAATTCCTATTCTTTACAAAAACAAACCAATATCCGATGTAATATCGAATAAAGAATAATTAATCATTAAATGGATGTATCCAAAATATGTATATGAATTAGGATTATCAATATTATTGTGAAATTTATTGAACACTCATATAAAATGATATAATATTTATGTATGTTATCCTTGGGTTTCTTGGGCCGGTATCATAGAAGGGTTTAGTTAATTAGTAAACCTAAGAGGAATTATGTTAATGCTAAATATGATAAGCATTATAATGACCATCCTCATGATCAACCAAATTTAATGAGAATGGGATGCGAAATATTATAGTTATTATCACCCTACTTTCTCAAGATATGAACAATAATATGAATCATTATGATATTAAAAACGGTCAAAGTAAGTAAAAAATCACTATTGATTATTTTATACAGTAATTTCCACCTTTCTCCATTGGTTCTTTTGGTCTACTTATTTCCAAGTAATGGATCAATGCTATTGAATAAAAATTATCTATTCTAAAATGGTTAAACCATGAGAATTTTATTTCTTTGTGTATCATTTGGAATGTGAAAGTGATCAATGGCGTACTCTTATCAAGAATACAAGGAAAGTATATGAAATTGACTTCATGGAATGGGAAGAGTTTAAGAAGGTATTTTTCAATAAGTATTTTCCCCGAACTATTCTCATGAGAATATAAAGGGAATTATTGGAACTAAAATAAAAGGAAGATTAATCCATTAATACCTATGAGGAGAATTTAATAATATTTACATGTCACACTTTAGGTTTTATTATAAACTATGAAAGAGAAATTGATCGATTGTTTAGTGTATTGAGACCAAGTGTCAAAAAGGAATTGGATATAAGAGAGTTTGATTGCCATGAAAAAAACAATTCGATATTCTCTTAAGATATAAATGAAAATTGATTACTCTCAATCTTCTAATGTATTTTGGGACAAAAAGATAAATATATAATTTCAAAGAAATTATTATAATAAAACCCATAGTGGAAAGAAAATTAATATTCCTTATTTTCAGAAGTGTAAAAGGAAATGTGGTGAAAATATTCTTATAGGGCATGGAAAATGTTTTAAGTGTGGAAAGTAAGGCCATCAAGAAAAATAATGTCGAATTTATGTGAAGAGGCCAATAAATGAAAGGAATAGTTAAAAGGCTCAACCAAATGTTCCACCCACACTCTAATGTTTTAATTTAAAGTATTATGTACATTAAAATAACTATTGCATAGACATGAGGGTTAATGATGGAAATAGATATCAGTAACCTCTTAATCCAATAGGAAAAGGGGAATATTATGTGATCACAACTACTTAAGTGGGTCACATAAATGAAGTGGTGAAAGGTACGCTTACCATACACTATATAATGACAAATTTTTTATTTGATTCTGGATATACCCACTATTTTATATTTAAATAATTTTATAAGGGTATTATGTCACCACCTCCATGATTAGATTTTGAGTTATTAGTAAAAACTCATAATGGTAGGATGATAAAATATCAAGTCTATAGCTCCTCTATGATTGAATTCTATGGGAATGTGCTTTCTACAAATCTTATGATTTTCCCTCTAGTTGAATTTAATGTGATTTTGGGTATAGATTGGCTCACTCTAAATAGATTCTATATCAATTGATGATAAATGGAAGTCATGATTGATATTATGATTCAACATATAATTGTTTTTTGGTGTGAGGATGAATATGAACTTTCAATGGAAGTCACTTCCTTTGTATGGGTTTTAGTACCTATTCGTGAGGTATATTTATCTCAAATGGTTGGAGAGAAACTCAAAATTTAATATGTGTATATTATTTGGGATTATGATGATTTATTTCTTGAATAAATTCCCATTATCCCCACAAATATTGTTGTTTAGTTTCCAATAGAACTCATACTTAGTGCTACACCAATTTTAAATAATCCATATAGAATTTCCTCAATCAATTTTCAATAATTGAATAAGTAACTATAGAAAAATATTGATTAGGTATTTATACTCCATATTGAATCCCTATAGGGTGAAACTGTTTTTTTTGTTAATATAAAACATAGTTCAATGTATATTTTCATTGATTAATAAGAAATTAACAATATTACTATCAAAAAATTATCCTCTACCTCGTATTGATGACTTGTTTTATCATCTGTGTGAATATCAATACTTTATCAAGATCAACCTTCATTTTTTATTTAATAAATTGAGGTTAAAGAATGAGAATATATCCAATAAATCCTTATATACGAGGTATGTTAATTATGAATTTATATGAATTCCATTTATACTTACTAATTACCCCACTATCATTATAGATTTAATGAATTTTGTCTTTATAGATTACCTCAATTTGTTTGTGATAGTATTTATAAATGATATTCTTATATATTCTAAGAGAAAGGAAGAACATGAATATTATTTGAGGATTTTTTTGAAGACCTTGAGGAAAGATAAGTTATATCCAAATTTAGAAAATTTGAATTTTAGATATTAAAGTTTTATTCTTATGTAATAAAATTTCAAGGGATGGTATATCACTGTATCTTTTAAAGAAATAAGTTATTGAGAAATGAACTAGATTAACAATAGTGACCAAGATCCATAGTTTTCCTGGTTTGTATGGATACTAAAAAATCTTTATGTGGGATTTATCATGGATATCTTGTACAATAACCAAGTTGACTTGGAAGTGATCTAAGTTCTTTTGGTCAAATGAATGTGAGGAAAATTTCAAAGAGATGAAAAGAAGGTTGGTCAGCTTACCTATGCTTATACTACCCTTAATTGGGATTCTTACTCATGTAGAATAATATGATGATAGATTATGCCTCATTACATTGAAAATTCATGAAAAAAATTACTTGAATCATGATTTGAAATTATCAGCAGTAATTATTGCATTTAAAATATAGAGACATTATCTTTATGGTGACAGATATGATATATATAATGATCAATTTTTTTTAAATATATATTCACACCCAAAGAGTTTGATATGATCCAAATGATATGGTTGGAATTGATTAAATATTATGACTGATCAATACACTACCACCCCAAGAAGGTAAAAAAGGTGGTTTATTATTTCAATCAGAAGGGAAATGTTAGTTTTTCCATGGTGAGGATTGAAAGATATTTATTATTTATGGATTTTCAGAATATAGATATTTAAATCACGAGGAAAGGAGATAGATCATATCATTTTGAAACGAATAGTCAACCATCCAACCATGTGAGGATCTAAGAGGTGTAAGAGGAGGATGTGGAATTGCATAAAAAGGTTATAAATGTTTCTAATTTTAACCATGATTCTGATTGAATGATAATGTTTCAGAAATGAGTTTGTGTACTATCAATTCCATATTTGAGGAAGGATCTACTGGATAGATCTCACAGTTCACCATTCTCTATTCATCATAGAAGTACAATGATATATAGAGATCTAAAAGAGTATTTCTAGTGGGATAACATTAAATGGGATATTATAGAGTATGTATCTCAATTACTAGTATTTTATAAAGTTAATGATTATAGATATAAGTTTAATGGTATGTTACAACCATTTACTATACTAAAATGGAAATGTAAAAGCATTACTATGAATTTCATCATCAAACACCTCCAAAAATCTAAAGGGAACAATGCTATATATATTTTAGTCAACAACTTTATGAAATCAAAATATTTCATTTCCATCAGAGAATAATTATTTCTTGATCAAATTTATAGGATAAAAATTAAATAATTGGTAAGGTTTCATGAAGTACCACATTTTAATGTATCAGATTGGGATTCAAGGTTTACGTTGATGTGTTGGTGATGTCTTCAACATGATTTGAATATGAAGTTGAAACTTATTACTTCATATCATCATAAAAAAATAAAAACTATGAGAGGACCCTTAAATTCATATATGATATTATTTTATCTATTTCTATGGGGTTTAAAGGTGGTTTAGATCAACACCTTCCTTTGGTTTAATTTTGTTATAATAATATCTTTCACTCTAGAATTCAGGCGAATCCTTATGAATCCCTTTATGGTAGGAAGTGTAGAACTCCAACATGTTGGGATAAAGTTATAAAAACAAATCTATTGATAAGTGATATAGTTTAGTAAATGGAAGATAATTTTATATCCATTCAAAATCACTTCAAGGAATCTCAAAGTCGACAAAAAATTTATGTTGACAGTCATCCGTGAAATCTATAGTTCAAAGTTGGTGATAATGTATTCCTATGAACATATCCTTGGAATAAGGTTATTAAAATTAGAAATAAGGTAAATAAAATCCTTATATATATATATCGTCCCCTTAAAATTTATAAAGTTTCAAGGAACAATACCACTCACGTGATCAATGTTTTGTGGTGAAACATTAAACTTGAGGAAGCTATGTTGGAACCCAATGATGTTATGAGGCAGAAGTATCCTCAGTTGTTTATATCAGAGTGATCAAATTAAGAGGATTACAATTATTATAATAAGGGTATAATGTGGAACCATAATATTTTATAATATAATTCCCTTTAAATAAATTTTATTTATTTGATAGCTTTCTTTACATGCAACACCGAGTTTAAATGAACTATGATATATTATTAATTTTTTTTATTCAATATGATAGTTATTTCCAAGATGTTTGATTGATCGATTTGAATAAGATTAAATAATTTATAAAAAAATATTTTTTACATATATGTATAATTAATTCATTTTTTTTCAATTTTTTATACATTAATAAAATAATTTGATGGTAAAAAATAGACATTTTTCTAAAAAATTGTTTTTACGCACACAATGCATTTTTATATTAAAAAAATAAAATAAAATATATTTTTAATGATTTTAATTAAATATGTATATAATATTTTAAATAAAATATTTTAACATTTATCTAATAGTTTTTACGTGGAAATAAATGAAGCTAAACTCAATTTATGCTTAAAAATGCATTTGTGTAAAATGGTTTTATTGGGTTTTGTACACTTAGTTTAAAATAAATTTCTTCCAATTATTGGAGTTGATTATTTTAAAATGTAATAAATATTTATAATTATAATAATTAATATCATTTAATAAGTTTAACTTAATTTTTGGTCATTATGAATAATAATTAAGGTAAGAATTCCTCACCACGGTAAGGGTTAAAAGGGGTTAACAAGGGGTTAATCTAAAGATATCAAGGTTAAAATGACCTAAAAACTAGTCTAAATGTTATTATCTATTTATATTTGACCCTATATTATGTCATATTTGAATATGAGTCATTTTTTAACCATTTGGATTGAGTAAGACATTAATATATAGTAATCTTTTGAAACATTCCTAGTGTGTCTTCTCCCACACTTATAAAAGGACACCACCACTCCTCTATTCTCCACACACCAAGAGCCTATTATATCAGTCAATACCCAGAAAAATACTTTCCTAACATACGTATACATGTATTATAGGTCCTTTTGGGATCAAAATACCATCATATGAAGGCTATAGGTATAAACCCAAGGAGATTATCTAAAAAAGAGGTATATGCTCTTACTAATATTTTTCAAGTTTTTTCTTATTTTAATTAACATAAATATATTTTATATATATTAAAATAATTAATATATTATCATAAATATACTAATATTTTATTATGATTATGTGAAAACCATTTCCCCCTCTTTTCAAATAAATGAGAAATGAAACTATCGCTCATACGTTTGTGTAAACTGCTGTCTTCACATAACAATATGAATCATTTTCTATCACTATAATTAATGGTTGTATATTATGATGAATTTAATGCTCATATATAATATTTATGAAATATTTATTCCACTATAATTATAATATCTTATCTACATCCTTACCATTCTTTCCTTTGGAAAACGATAACGTTGCTTCTGTGTACGTGTGGACTTCCACCTCCATGAACCGATGCAATTAATTTTTCATCACTACTTTATATGAATAATTATAAAAGTTTATATAATGAATAAATATGATATTTATTTAATGATTAATATTATTTATATTATGAATCGATGATCATGATGTAAGTACTAGGACCAATGAACCGAAACATGCAAGAAAAACAAACCATTTTTCATCCGAATGTTCATTTTAATGAAGAAATTGTAAAAAAATAGATAATTGGAAGTATAAGGTCATAATAAATAGAATGTTATATATTAATATGGTTTTATAATATATTTATAATAAACATATATTTATTATACAGTATATTTGAACACATATGAAGAAATAAAATACTTGAGGTAAGGGTTTATGATATAATCCTTTTTCTTTTAGAGATTGTCTATGCTAAATTTACATTGAGGGAAATTATATGAATCTTATCATTTAACCACATATATTTTATTCTCCTCCATTTATTATTATAATTTTTATTTAAAAATACCATTTTATTCACTTTTTTACTTAAAATGGTCAAGAAAATGTTTTTAAAGAAAAGTTGACATTATTTTCTCTTTGTTCGTCAAACATTTTCTTCCATATCCATGATATTTAAAATTATTTTATAATTTTTTTACCTATAATTGATTTTTCAAAAAAATTTAATTTTCAATACATTTTAATTTATTTTCAAAATTTTAAAAAGAATATTTTTAAATAAACATTTTCAAAATAAGTCATTTTTGACTTTTTGCAAAAGTATGAAAAGAATGTTCTCTTTTTAACATATATAACATGAATAGATTTTCCCACTATCATGAATTTTATTTGGTTTGAATATTACTATATAATTTTCTATGGTTCGTTTAAAAGAAAATCAATTTTGATATATTCTAGGAATTGTCTGTTAAAATGTTATCATAAGGAAAAGATATTTTTCTCATGTTTTCCAGGAAGGTTTAAATGTTCTTTTAATGTTATTTTTCATCTATGTTAACATATTTTAATCATTTTTAAGATTTATTGTGGATGTGATCTTATGATACTATCCAATTTATTTCTATGGATGGTTTATGATGATGATGATTTAAGGATGATTCTACAAAACTTGCTTCTTTCTCACGGTTTAATTAAGTAATGATGAAAATTTTATGAAACCCATTTTATTTCCATGGGTTATGATATAATGATATGATGAATTATTTATGATATTATGGTACAGATTTATATGATTTTAATTATGCGACATGTGGACCCAGAATTGTATGGCCCTCCAATGCATTGGGTAAAGATGAATATCTCATGAGATAATAAGGAATGAAACGGGGAGTGAACCCAGTTTAGTAAGGGACTACATCCTATAAGATAGTCTTGGGAGTGAACCTTGATTAAGTAAATGATATAATGAGGATTTAATACAATACAATATGATAGTATTAGTAGTGAGATTGACTAAGGAAATGATTTTACATGATTATGTGTATTCGAAAAGCCTATTTCTTAAGATTCTGATACATTCTCATAAATCATGACTTATTATTGATGATTCTTCACACTTATGACTTATGTATTTTTTTTATAAAAAAGAATTATGCAATGGTTTATGATTAATGATCTTTGAATAACTGAGTATGATTTTTTAAAATAATTCTTATGTTCTCATTCCCTAATTCTTATCTTATGAACACTTATAATCCTTGATTGATATATTCTTTATATACCCTTTATAAGAATCTTAGATCACCCTTTATTATATTTCATTCTTCCTCAAGTAACAAAGAAAGGTATTAGTAAGAAATTTATAAGAAGGTTATAGTTAGAGAAGAACCTTGTGGCAGATGTTGAAGATATTTTATGAAATAAGTTGATTATGCCTGTAGTGTCTAATGAAAATAGACCTTCACAGTCCTTGGGTATGAATTATTGTGAAATGTATTGAAGAATCATCTAAAATTATGTAATATTTATGTATGTTATTCTAAGTTCACCTAATAAATCATATGAAGCTATCACCTTTAAGAAATCCTGGTCACCACCTAAGCTCATCCAAGCTCGTATCAACATATGAACTCTCATCTCAAACCATAACGCCAAAATAATTCATTATTATTTTTATAATAACATATTTAATTAAACTAAAAAAGGAATAATTACCATAAACTAACCTAGAATCATTCATTTCTTGAAATCTCAAGTAATGACATGTCAACTTCCCCTAGTATGATCCCATAATATCTTCAAGAAATATCCCCATCACATGACACCCGATAACTCACCAATTTCATTAAATTTAATTGAAAATTCTATAAAAAATCATAGGATGATATAACTAAAAAAAAGAAACAATGTGTGTTCATTTTCATGAGAAACCCTCTAACAAGATTATGAAAAATCTCTATCATCCTCACATGATTACATCATGAACTGGTGGAATCAGTGCTAAATCCATGGACAAGATCATCAAAAATTAAAGGGTTTAAGGGAAATAACAACAAAGGATAATTGAGGAATATAATAAATTTAAAATACCATATATTCCCATAAAAAATCTCCCATCTCATAGAGGGATTACATTAGAGGAATAATGTTAGAGGATATGAACGAAATGAACCTCTACGCATGACTGTTTCACTTAAGAACCAAGGGGTGCTAATCCTAAAATGATGGACCCCTATTAAAAAAACAAGGTTGTAGCATAGTCATAATGAAAAAATTAGTGACATGAAACAATACTTCATCACATGACCAGGACAAGGCATGACCTTGATGGGTTGTGACATGAATACCCTGGGTAGAGGGGCTATCATTCTACCTATTAGTAACGCGTCATGACCCATATGGGTCACAACACATGGAATCTCACCAAATTGAGGCCCATGACTCCTATTTAGGGCCTCCCCTATCACATTATGATGCATTTAGACTACCATCCATGACCTTCCTCATAAAAAGCTATCGTGGTCTGACCTAAGGGTTATTCTATGAGCAATATTTATCCATGAAAATCCTAATGAAAAAACTATAAGAGTCCTCATACTGTACATAATACCCATCATCATAGAGAAATACCACAATCATGACACATTCATTTTTTAAAATTATTTCCCTTAGAAAAAAGCCACAAAATATCCATCACACTATGAATCCCTCTCCCATGACATGAACATCACCTGCTTAGTACTCATCACAACATTACCTGCAACCATTATGGCATGAAAAGATGTGAGAAATAAATAAATCAGTATAGGAGTCACCCTGAACTAACTTTAACATGAATTATAGTACCTAAAATAACTCCCAAGCCTTGATACACTTCCAAAAACATCTCCTTGAAATTTCAATACTCTTATAATTCTAATATGACTCCCATTTATTGAAACCGACCATGATTCAAGACCAAAAATTAAAATTCTTAATAAATTTATGACCCCTAAATATACACTTCTTTAAAACCTATACACCATAACAATTCATATCCCTGAGAATTAATTGTGTTATCTCAACTATCAATATCAACCCACTTTAGTCATTAATTCAAAAATAACTCAAAAAGTTTTATCCCCACTTCTAAACAAGATTCCTCTATAATACTCGAGACACCAAAGTGGATTATTCATCATGAGCTGAGATATCCCCTCATCACCATCACCAATACCAAGACAACTCTCAAACACACCCATCTATCTCGATAAATCACAATTTTATCTCTGGTTAATCCACATTATTATAGTGATGAAAACCATAAGTATTTACTCATGAGAGATGATTCTAATCCATGGTGATATCCACTATTGGAATGGCGTAAAAAAATCCATTTCTAGTGGTCCATTAATGCACTCGGTGAAATTTCTACCTCACCATTCCAAATCTCATGCAAAAACACCAGTCAGTCCTCCTAAACTAATTTTCCTTGAAAATGATCAACCTCAACCGCCAACACATTATCACATCACCTAATCCTGATGCTTAAATCCATGAAGGCATAAATAAATATTCCATACACCCACAATGACGTTCAGACTTGATAATTAACATAATTCCATGGTTGGATCACCAACCGCCTACACCAACCATCATGCTCTTACCGTGAGAACTGACACACCTATGATTTGAATAACTCTTAGATCAAGAAAATTCCATCCTCAACCGATCTAAAATTCAAAAACTCTATCCAATACCACATTTTAATCCCAAATGTGTTACCTACCAAGGAACTAGATAAAATTGTATTTTTTACCTCACCAACATATCAGTTCCATCTCAATCATCCACCCATCAGCCTCACTGTATCATGACTCTACCAATGAGATCCTTACCTACACATATGATTTGATTCTCCCACCCACAATAATATCCTTATCATCACCCCATGAAACCAAAATTCCCAATCTCTATGACCCACAATCCTTCCATTATTGCATGTAATGATTAGACATAACCATCCCATTCATACCCGATCCTCAACATGAAATATAAATTATTCCCTATTCCTAGATCACTAGGAACATAATCCTTGATTTCCATTTTTTTAAAAATTAGGGACACACCCTCCAACATCTAATGGTGTCACCCCATCGTATAAATTTCCATTATATTGCTCCTCAAGAAAAATTTATGATAGGTTTCCAATATCACATGCATGTTTCTCTCCCGAGCTACACTCACAAATTTTTACAAACCTTAGCAAGGAATAATATTAGATTGTCTGTGATACCATTCCATGATGCATTTTTGATGCCTCCTCTCATAGTATAGAGGCACCTTCAATTCTCATTTAACACCCTTAGACACTATACCTATAGGAGTTTCATTGAATCCCTAGATCCCCAGTCCATATAAGGTCACTCATCGATATAATATTTTTCTTGAAAATACATGATAACCCTTTATCTCCTATCTTGAGGCATAGTAATCATCTAAATAACCTTTTATAAAATTCTTACCAACTATCAAACTCAATATCATTCAAGCCCAATTAGTGTACACTCCCATACCACCCACTCATATACCCCAACTCATGCCCCCATGACCCGTGTCTTATTCAACCTACCTTCACATGCCTAAAACATCAAACATTCTATTCTCATAAGTCAACCTCATATAGTTAAAAGCATCCTCAATGCTTCCTTTCCAATAGACCCTAGGAATCTCACTCGTTCCAAGGTGAGTCACAAGATCACCCAATACCCAATGTCATTCCAAAACCAGAAGCATCTACCCACACTCTATACATCATAGATCCGACCATCTAGGACCACGATCCATGAGGAAAAGTCATCTAAATTTCTGCACTATAAAATTTTATATAACTTTCCATGCATTCATATCAAACACAAGGAATCTACCCATTCCATTCTTCTCTAAGGGAACTCACAAGTTTAGGATAACCCCTATCTCAGGTTACCCTCATAAATCATAGTTCACAGGGAAACATCTATTAACTTATCTCAAATATATCAAGTAAAATCACATGATAATACCCCCATGCTAGATCTATCACATATTTATATTATGAATCAAATGTCGAGTGAACCACCCCATTTGAGAACCCATCCTCATAGAAAATTATTACACCAGACTACACCCCTAGAGGACCAAATAAAACCCATAAGCATATAATGACATCATCCTATGATGATTCATACCAAGAAAAACCATATTTATCTGGTTTGTTTTAGTATAATTCCACTAATAAGCGATATTAAAAACACCATATAGGCTGTTGTTAACACATTAAGTAACCAAAACTATTTCATTCATACAGAACCTATATCAAGGAATCTAATTCCTATACTAACCCAAAAAAGACACTATAAATCCTTTGTATAGATTGAATATATAGTCTTCATTGGATAATATCCCACATGAGATCAATTTAACATATTTTTAGAAATAAATATCATATTACAGTTGATTATAATTCCACCAAAAATTTATATAAAAAATTTATATAGAATTTATTGTTGACACTTTAAATAATTTAATCCTCTATCATCTATGATATCAATCACACATAAGAATATGAATTCCATCTGAATTCTATATTCCAAAAATAATGATTATACACTGACCTATTTGAAATGATACAAGAGACCAAACTATAAATATCAATATCAAATATAGATATCATAAGTGAAAATTAATCTTAATCATAAATACAAAAAAAGAGCAAAAATAATTTATCCCTGATAACTTAGACCTTCCACCACAACAGGTGATCGTGATTCACCAATCCAAGGTCCATTACTTGCTCTACCACATCCCCATTACCCATATACCATAACCCAAATAGTAAGATATATAAAAAGATTCTTGGAAACCACTTTGTAATATCCCCCATATTAATACCATGAGACCACTCACTAGTGTCCTAGAGGGAGTAGTGACAAGGGCCTCAAAAGAAACTCCCCATAATCCATAGGTTTCAGACTAGTAGTGAGGGTCTATGGTGTTATCATGGGGATATTATATACTCATATTAGAGTACAAAAACAAAGAAAATTACCAAGAATCATCCATATAAATAATCATAGTACACAAATACCCAATAAATTAGAATCATATTATAATAAATAAAATTATATCAAACAACTATACATACCAAATAATCACCCACAAAGATGATCACATATACAAAATAAAAAAAATAAATAAATACAAGTAGGCTATAAAACTATCCTTGATCTTCTTATTATCTATATTTCAACTTCATCAAGCTATCCAGATAAATGATCCAATACTATGATTTTTCCCTTCTAAGAGTTGTGATCCTGAGGTCTTATTTGATACCAATGTTCTAGGGACACTTGAGTAGGGTGTGAGTAAAAATCATTAGGCCACAAAAAATGGTGTCCCTAACATAACCAAAAAATTTTGTGTTTTCACATGTGATTTGAACAGAATAAAAAAAATATGGAAGCATAATAAAAATAATCATCACCAATCCTTAGGTTCTAAGGGAAAAAATGTGATTGACCATACCTTGTTTGGCCTATGCCCAATGTCTTTGAGTATAATCACACCACCCAGGGGGAACCATGTCCAACCTTGGAACCAAAAGAGTAACACCCATGGAGAACCATGTCATACCCTTGAAACCATTAGAGTAAAACTTGGGTGTAACCACATCCTTCCCCATAGCCATCCATATACAATCCACCTAGGGGGTATCACCCCCTTCCTTGAATTATATCATATCATCCAATAGGGTGGTAACATCCCCTTTTGGAAACTTTTATATACTTGAGGGCCGAAACACACCCTGAAACCTCATATATCATACACCCAAGGGGAATCCCACCCTGGAACCTCATATAACAGACACTAGAGAGTCACATCACCAACCCAAAACTATCATATAGAATCCACCTAGAGGGCCCCATTCCCTACTTGGAACCATATAATATCATCCATCTGGGGTCACATCCCTTATATGAAACCACATAGGGGCCACAAATATCCCCAAAACCTTATATAACATACACCCAAGGGCATCCAACCTTGAAAACTCCTATCATATACACTTGAGGGGTTACATACCATACTCAGAACCATTATATACTACCCACTTGAGGGTTTCAATCCCATACCTAGAACTATCATATATCATACACTTAGGGGGCCACATCCCCTACCTGAAATAGTTACTAGTCCATCGTTAAAAAAGGTGTTGTATCTCTCCATGACACCTTATAAATCATATTCCTAGGGAAAACATGTCCTTGGAACCTCATATAGTATATAATTAGGGTATCACACCTTTCCCTAGAACCAGGCCATCATTACCCATGGTTGTATTGCACCCTGATGCCAGAACCCTCATTCACATATCAAACACATATATATAAAATAGAACACATATAATAGGGAAAAATACACCCTAGAACCTCATATCATACCTCACAGATTAGTCTCATTCCCAAATCAATCATATGTATCTTAGGTTAGACTATCAAGTGCACAATCAATCCCAATCACTATAATCATGCTAATATAGAACCCTCAATCCTCATGATATAAGGTTATGCTTGATATTGACCATACCCACTTCCTTTCACTAGCCCTCTTGAGGGTCAACATGAAGCTAAGGAACCTACCAAGTTCCCTTAGGACACATCCTAGTCCAGAAACCCAATAGGGTATTCTCTCTCTTTCCCAATACCACTACCAAATACCATCACCCAAAGGGAATAAAATCCCTCAACATAACTATTCTCACATCATGGAATAAATTTAATCATAGTCAATTATATAACTATATACCATTAAATAAATGGTGTAATTCCCATATCTCTCCCAAGGTCAAGATAATTTCTTCCTCTATCACCGAAACTCTCTATAACCCTAACCAAGGTATACCCACTCATGGTACTCACACACCAGTAGAGGAGTAATACTGGACACACTCTCTAGTTAATTAGACCCATGCCTACATTGTATATCGAGGTTCCTTACGGTCTAAACCTAGGATAAATATACCCATACATCACTATTAATTACTCAAAGGTAGCTAAGGTAACCTATACCAATTTCCAATTTGTTATATTAATCTCATTAGTACCCCTCTAGGGTATATGTATTTAATAACTTAAATTTATAATCTATCCCTTAGCTATCAGTGACTGAAGCATCAATTAATGTTCAAGATTATATTATGTCCCTTGACACCTTATTCATTTCCTAAGAGTTTAATTAAAAAATTAAACTTATATTTAATGTTAATTTTCCATCCATGGCATGGATGCATATCACTTGCATATAAACACAATGTAAATACCATAGAGAGATGTTCAGGGACCACATACCACATAAATAGTTATTCCCTTTAAGAAAGTATTTTTATCACATCGGATCATCCATGACCATATCTGCACCCAATATCCCATCTCTAACTATAATACAGAAATAATTAATTATAAAAATTTTATAATTAATTATTTAATTTAATTCAAAAATTCATAATGACCAACAAGACACTGGGTTATGTACACTCACCGATACCTTGATCAAAGGCATTCCATTTTCTTATGGCATTATATTGGCATAACTCTGAGAAAAATACCTATCATAAGGAACCTGATTACTTACTAATTTATTCAATTTAATTAATAACCTAGTAAAATTTATAAGGTGAAATACATCTAATAAAACAATGAGAAAAAAATACATTTATCTTTATAGGAAATCCTCTAGCAAAGCCACAAAAAATATCCATCATCATGACTTGATCCCATAATTCTCTTGTATAATTGACACTAAATCCCTGGATGTGATCATTAAAAATCATAGGCCTTTGGTGGGAAGGAATAATGATGGAAATTATAAGAAAGGAATCACATTAGACTACCATGTAATCACCCCCAAAACATCCCTCTACAAGAGGGATTGAATAAGAGGAAGAGAAAGGGAGGAGCTGATCGAAATGGAACTCCCCATATGTCTATTTAACTTAATAACCAAGGAGATATGACCTTGAAATTATTGGTTTCCCTTATTAAAAAAATTGGGCTATATCTTGGTTGTGATGCAACCATGATTGTCACACTGTAGTGATCCTTTCCTTGGTTAGCTCATGGAGCAACCAACCTAGGAATAGTGAACTTATCTCAGTTAGGTCCAAGTGATATGGAAAGATGGACTAGAGGGGGGGATTGTCCTTTTTAATACTTTTAGGAAACTATAATTATCAGGGTAATAAACATTGCAATGATGAAAAAAATAATGTAGTGGAAAATAAAACAAAGGGCACACAAATTATTTATAGTAGTTCAAATCATAAATATCCTACTATACTCTTAAATTTTATCTAGTTGGTGAGAAGAACATTATTCAATATGAATCTCACTTCTTTTAGGGAGTTTTTACCTAGTTAAAAATTTTAACTTTTTTCTAACATGGTGGTATAAACCAATCGAATTTTATTAGAGTAACAACCCATGACCTACTTGAATTTTGTTTAGAATTCATAAACTGACCTCCCTTTTGAATAGGAGGAATAACCGAGGTAGAAAAATTTTGGATGGGAAAATATTAAGCTGACTTAAAAGGCACAAACAAAAGAATAAGAAAATACAATAATGATAACCTAAAATAAATTAAGAATAGAAGTAGAGAATATGGTGATGAATATTGATGAAACTCAAGAACTTTTATCACTTTATTAGTAGTCAATAAAACATTGAAGTTACTTCATGATCATACCAATGAAATAATAGTCACAGTAGGGATTCACCACTTCATAATTCTCATATGAATGCCTTATTTTTTTGTATCTATCTTTTAATTGGATAAACTATATAAAGTTTATTTGATCACATTCCCCATTAATTATATTAAAATGGTTAATATCAAATAATTTACTCCAAGATTTTTTTGAGTATAAAGAAGCATCTAAATGGCCAATCATAGTATTCCATGTTAGAAAATAATATACATGAAAATATACCCGTTACTTACTATTTAAAATATCATGTTCATTATCTGAGAATTATTTCTCTATTATATTCTTATGGTAAATCTTAAAGGTTATACAATATTTACATGAATTCATTAAATTAACTAAATAGTAATTTGGATACATCATATAATCAGCTACATGAATAAATCCAGCTACGTCGCACAATCCTCTAAGTGAATCACATTGGCTAGATCCCATAATCAGCTATGTGAATCAATTTGATTATGTGGAACAACTGGATATGTAAATAAATTCATCTATTCCATTTAATTTGTATATATAGCATAACCATCCATGTGTATCAATTAATATACATCACACAATTAGCTATGTGAATCAATTCGTGTACATTTTTCACTTTGGCTACATAGCACAATCAGCTACAAAGCTCACATTGAACTTCAACTACATCACAGAAGCAATGATGTGGTTATTTCAAAAAGGCCTACGCATTATATTTTCCTACTTGATTTAGTTACGTGAATAAAATCATCTATGTGGATCTAGAAAATTCCAAACTTCACTTAAATAAAGGTTGAACTTTTGACTTCCAAGTATTCTTAAGCACCTTATCGCTACTCAAAGATGTTGTAGTCCTAAGAACAAAATTATATTTGACGAAATAATGAATAAAATATCAACACATTAAATGTGATAAAATTTAATTTTAAAAAACTAAAATTGAAGAAATTAATTGAGAGGAATTTTATTATATCAAAATAATTAAAATAATAAAATTCAGACTCCACAAAACTAAAATTATCCCCCCTTTATGTAAATTAAAAAACGAAAAAATTAATTCACCTATTCCCCCATTTTGAAATTTATCAAAAATAAAATATAAAATTGAAAAATAATAAAAGAATTCCATGTATAAATTCCTGAAAAAATATTAAATAATAATATTTTGAGTGATAATAAAATTAAACTAATTATACTATGATTTCCCCAATACTAATGTAGAAAAGTAAAAACTTGTTAATCAATTTTTTTTAGAAATGTTGTAATAATTCCCCCTAAATTCATGATTTTATAACATAGATACAAAAACATTAAAATACATAATTATCATTCTTACAAGATACTAAAATTTTAATTTGAAATAGTTGTTATAATTTATAGATATTTTATTATTTTAAGAAAATATTAAGTATTAAAGAACTAAATAGTTTAAGCTAAATCTACTCTAAACTCTATTAAAACTTTAATTTCTCAAACCTCATATAATCTAATGGTTTTGTAAGTATATATACAAGTTGATTTTATAATGAAAAAATAATCAATAATGGTATCCCCTTTATTAGCATGATCTCATTAAAATGAAATCTAACATCTATATGTTTTTTCCTATAATTGTGTAATATTTTTTAGATATTGAAATAGGAGATGGATTATCACAATATATATAATTTGTTTCTAAATAAACATTAAAATTAGATAGAGTTTTTTTATAAAAATAATTTTTTACAACAATTTGCAGAAGAAATATACTTTGTCTTAGTTGTGGACAATGAAAATGATGATTGTTTTTTAGAACTCCATGATATTAAACATTTATAGAGTAAGTGGAAAATGCATGATGTGCTTTTCCTTTCAAGTCTTCATCCTCTAAAACTAGAGTCATAATATTATAAAAAATTGAAAAAATTATGATTGGAGTAAAGAAAACTAGTTTTAACAGTTCCTTTAACATATCTGATTATTATTTTAGTTTCCTTTGAATGAATTTTTTTTGAATTAGATTGATATCTTGCATATATTTAGTCTGAAAATGTAATATGGGGCCTTCATTCAGTCAAATAGATAAGGTTTATTATAATTTATCTATACATTTTATTATTCACATATTTTTCAGATTCTTCCACATCCAATTTATAATTTCTTCTCATTGAAGTTCTCATAGTTTTAAATGATTCAAGATGAATTTTTTTAACCAAATATAGAGAATATTTTATTTTATTTATAAATATTCTATATTCTCTTTATAAAATTTAAAGACCAAGAAAAAATTATAATTTACCCATTAATCTCATAAAAAATTAATTTTACATTAATTTTGAAAATTAATTACTAATAATATCATTTTTAGATCCAAATAAAATATCATTAACATATATTTGTACAATTAAATTATCATTAGAAACTTTATTTATAAAAAAAATTAAATTAATGTTTCCTTTGTTAAAGTCATTTTTTAATAAAAAATATAGTTAGTATATTACACCAAGATCTTGGTTCTTTATTTATACCATAAAAAGATTTAGATATTTTAAAAACATGATTTATAAATTCATCATTTTTAAAACCATGTGGTTAATTGAACTATACCTCTTCAAAAATTACACCATTTAAAAATGAACTTTTTACATTTGTTAGAAACAATTTAAAAATTTTATAACAAGAAAAAAAAATTCGAATTAAAATGGATTTTATTCTATAAATTGGTGAAAATGAAGCATTAAAATCAAAAAAAAATTCTTATAAATATCATTTTACAACTAGTCTATCCTTATTCCTTGCTATATTACCAGAATCATCCATTTTATTTAAAAAACCATTTGGTTCCAATGGAATGTTTATATTTAGGAAACTCAACTAAATTATATAATTTATTTCTTTCAAACTAATTATGTTATTCATGTATATAATTCATATAATTTGAATAATTAAATGCTTATTTAAAATTAATAGTCATAAAATAAAAAACAAAGGTAGAACTATCACAAAAATTCATAACTAATTTTCTTGTTCTTATTTCAGATTCAATATTTTTAATTAAAATTTTTAAATAATGATTTATATGAGTTTTATAATTTATAAGATAATATTGAGAAGATATATGCTACCCCTCAATCGGTGTACTATATTTTTCCGGTTTATCTTCACCAAAATTGAACTCTTTAAATTCTTTGTGATGATTATCAGAATCTGCATTACATTTTTCATTATTTTCATTAAAATTTACATGCACATATTCCTACATTGACATAGTTATATTGTTATACACTTTATAAGTTTTAATATTATTTTAATATTTTATAAAAATACCTTCATCACTTTTTGCATCAAAATTTTTTAATCATCTTTAATATTTAAAATATAAACTCTACAACCTAAAACTTTAAAGTCACCAAACTTGGCTTTCTTTTCCATAAATAGTTTATAAAGAGTTTTATTTTACATGGGTGTAATTTAAACTCTATTTAAGATATAAAAAATAGTAATAACTGATTCGACCTATTTTTTTTGTAAATTTAATTCCTTTAGAACATTTCTTTTTATTTCTTGAATATTTATATCTTTCCTCTTTACAACACCATTTTTTGTAGAAAAATTATATATCTATTATCTTCACAATTTTTTTCAAAATCTATCTTAAAAATTTATAATCCTTTATCAATTATAATTTATTTTATTAAATTATTTTTTTATTTTAAATATATTTACGAAAGTAAAAAACAAATTTGAATATTCCTACTTCTCTAAAACCTGTGAAATTTCCTTTAGGATTATCACCAAAATTTACAGTGCCTACATCACATAAATTAAAAGATAAAAGGTTATAAACATCACTGGTCATGTGCTTAAGACACCCATTTTACATATATAATATATCTTTATAACTATTTAGGAATATTTCATATAAAAAAGATTAACCATATAAGTTTTTAGTACCCAAGCTATTTTGCATCCTACTAAATTTTTGATAAAATTTTTAGGCACCCATATTGATTTAGTACATTAATAATAGGTTAATCTAAAAGATATATTCTAATAAATAAAAGTACCACTATATCTTAATTATTGAGTAATTATTAATGAAAATTTGTTTGCATAATGCTCATTTAAATTACATCTAAAGTATGTAACACATGAGACTTTCTATTTACTTATTTTAACAAAAGTAGTTCTTTACATATTATAAATATTACCATTATAAAAATATATAGGTTTATATTTATTAGGTTTTTTCATAACTATCATATTATCAAACTTTTCTTAAAAAAATAGATAAGATTTATTTTAATCCAGTAATTTTTCTTTTAATATTTTCATTACACGTTTAATAACTTCCATGTTATAAAAAAATTTACCATTTAAACATGCTCTTATATTTATTAATTTCTAATTTTTTTATTTTAGATTCTTTCATTAATTTTCAATTTTACCTAAATAATAAAAAACTATCTAAAATAACATTTATTAATCTTTATTAGTTTTTAAATGAAATATTTATTTCTCATTTTTCAGTTTTATCAATTTAGAATCTACAAACCTTTTCTCTCGTATATTTATTAAGTATATTTTTTTTTCATTTTCTTCGATAATTTAATTATTTTATATTTTAAAGTATCTATATATTTTATCCATTATAAAAATATACTTTTAAAACTTTTAATTTTGTTTAGTTAATTATTTAACTTCAGTTTCAATATCAAACTCACAAACTAAACTAGAATCAGAATTAGTGCTTACCTTATTTATTGTTATTGGCATCAAGCATAGATCAGATGATTTCTTTTCAGTATAATAATCATAACTTATTGAGTCTGATTGTAAGGAACCAACCTTAAAACATTAAATAATCTTGAGTTACGTCAAAAAAATTTCTTTATTTCACATTGAAAATCTTTTCAGGTTTAAAGCTTTAGAGAATTAGGCCATAACTCATACACAACAAAACCATAACAATAAAAAGTCAACTCTTCAAAACAGTATCCATTTTTCCCATAATCTAAAACATTTAAAATAATTCATGATTACTTTTATGAAAACCTTTCACGACATTCAACATAACATCTTTAAATCCTTACTCATCATTAATTCCTATGAATAATATTAAAAAATGTGGGATGAGCATAAAAAGAATAGTAAGGGATATAAAAATAAGGAAATTATCAGTCCATTGGTAAACATTAAAGTCCATGAAAACGTTATCATAAAGTAATAATTTTCCACCTTAATAGCTGTAGATACTTTCGCTTGAAAATAAGCTCACTTCATACAATTTTTTGAATTCAAAAGATTACCATAAAACCCATAATAAGTATAGAAAATGCATAAATGTACCTTGGAACATAATTATACCTTTTAATCTTATAAATGGAATTACTATGTGGTTAAATTTCATACATGTCACTCTTACAAATGGAATAGCCATACGACAAACTTTCTTACCCAATGCATTGGAGGTTATAACATAACCACCCATACTTGGTGTATCATGAAACAAACCATCCTTGGTTTATCACATAACCACCTTTCAAATGTCTAATTAATATTATATAATCATAACTTATAAAATATTTTATTTTTCAACATGTCTCTCTTAAAATTTTATTTCCACTCATATGAAAACATTTCATGTTATTGAAATAATCAATCCATTTTCAAAACCTATTTCAACACCAAAATAATCAAAATATGGAATGAGGGGTTTATTTTCATTTAGAAAACAAGAATACTTATAGATTAATGCAAATATAAAATAATTGTCATGGATGCGGAGAAGTTGTTATATCCATATAAGTTAAAAAGAACATTCCTTTTGTCATTTGTAAAGGAAGTCAAATGCTCTGTATAGCAAACATAATAGGATTCATTTTTTTTGAAAATAATTGAATGAAATTAAAAATAGAAAAAATTCCTTTAAAATACTTTTATTAAATTAAAATATAAAATAATATCAAGAATATTGATATGGAGAAAAAGATTTGATAATTGAATATTTAAAAATTCAAGGTGTCCCATACCACTTTGAACTTTTAAATCATAAGACCCATGAAATAATAATATTTAACAAGATATTAAATAACATTAGAATAAATATATTCATGATCTTATATGTCAACATGGATATATATACACCTTATAAAAGAAGGTGGGTGTATAACATCAAGATATGCCTTAGTGAAAAGAGATTTAGATAAAGTTCCTTACCTTGAGTCTGATTCATCATGTATGTTCTTTATATTACTTAATAATAAAATAATGTTAATTATTGAATTTATTTATAAAATTTTCAATTTTATTATTCCTTTTATATCAATTATTTCAATGTTGTAACAATTAATTAATTATTTAAGTTGACGTTGGATGTTTTGATGATATTCAGCACTTGAGTCTAAAATTAATACATATTATATTATTTCACTAACACAAAACAGGGAAAGGGAAGTGCTTCCCTTTATCAGTGCTAAATAGAAAGCGCTGATAAAGGGGTGTGCCTTTATCAACTCTAGATAAAATTACTAATAAAGCTAACATTTACCAGTGCTAAAATAAGCACTGATAAAGGTGTAACCTTTATCGGTTCTTTTTTTAGAACCGATAAAGGGAACATTTATTAGCGCTATTATTAGTGTTGATAAAATTTTTTATTCTTAATTTATATAAAATTATAATATTTATAATAAAAAATAATGTTTTTTGTATAGATTAACAATTATATACCAATATTTATAAATATATACTCTTTATTGTTATAATTATTAACAAATAAATATATATTTATCTTATATGTTATTTTAAATAAATATATAAGAATATTAGTAAATTATTAAATAAAAACCGCTGGAATCTTTACCAGCGCTCCTTAAAAGCGCTGATAAAGGTATGTTTTATCAGCGCTAAAATAAAATCACTGATAAAACATACCTTTATCAGCACTTTTAACGAGCACTGATAAAGGTTCCACAAGTTTTTAATTAAGAACCCTAATAGGCCCCTCCACTCTTGCACGCGTTCAAGCTTTCATGGAAGCCGAACCTGAACCCTTCTCAACTGCGACCTCTCCTCCTCATCCTCCTCCTCCTCCTCCTCTGCCGCTGCTGGGTTTTCCTCCTCCACTGTGACTGTCATCCTCCTCTGCCGCCGCTGCCTCCGACGCCGCTGCCTCCGGCATCGCAGCCTCTGACGAGACTGCCTCCTCCGCAGTTTCCTCCGCTGTGTCTACCTCCTCTACCGATGCCTCTGCCACCGCTGCCTCCTCTGCCACTACCACTGCCGCGGCTACCTCCTCTATGGCTGCCTCCTCCGAGGCTGCCTCTACCCTATGCTAAACGCCACCTTCATGGTGAGTTTTCTCTTATTACTCATTGGCTTCCTCTTGTTTTCATATTATTACTATTTGATATTTAAGGTTATAATGTGAAATGTACGGGCTAAATTCCCCACTAAAAATTATGGCCATTGGTGGTCCTTGTTTGCGCACTAAGTGAATTGCATGTTGGTTGGTTCGTGTTGAAAATTTGAATATAAAAATTTGTAATTTATGTATACTTGACTTATGAATTAACTCCCCAGGATGATAAAACTTCTGTGATAACCCCTGAATTAACAAAAAAAAATTGAATTAGGGATGCTTTGTAAAATTTGAAATTGTTATTGTTTGGTTTGTATGGTGTTGCGACTGTGAGCACGATTTTGTGTTTGTATGGTGTTTCAGTTGTTGGAATGATTGATATGCCATTTGTTTTCCATGCTTTAGTTCTTCCACCATTGAATATCAATCCAAACTTTACCCATTTCAATGGCACCACCACTTTGTTACTAGTTCAATTCTACTGAATCCTATAAAACCACTTCACTAGAGGAATCTATGATACACTTTATGGACACCCTAGCCAAAAATAGATTTCACCTAATTCATTTTTGTGTGTAAAAAACTATTGGAGAATAAAAAATCACATGCCTCTTTATTTATAGAAAAACTAATTCTTTATCTTGCTCATTTTCAATGTAACAGTAGAGACAAAAAAATTGAGGAATGTGATGTGATCATTGAGCTTTGGGGAAATTCCAATGAGATATTATTTTATTATTTTTGTGTTTTAATAATTCTCCACAAACCTAGAATTCACTTCTTCTTCTTAAAAAAATTGTCAATGATGACCATTTTTTATGATAAAATGATTATAGTGAGAAAATAATGAAAATGAATAATAATTAAATAAATTATTCTTCTTCTCATAAGGTGCACAAAATTAAATACTTCATGCTAGTTTAATTATTTTACTTTTATTAAATTTTACCTATGTTCATTTTAGTTTAATTATTTTAATATTTTATTTCTAGCATGGTATGAACATGAGGATGAAGCTTTCACATGTTTTCTAAAATTTTATTTCATGTATTTTTCCATGTATGTTTTTTATAATGTGGATTTTTTCATATTGTTGATTATTTAAACTAAAAATTGTCCTCAATAATAATATTATTTGGTGATATATTTCTTTATGGAATAAATTTTAGTTCAAATAATTGTATTACATTAAGAAACTTTTCCCCCATGAATAGATAATTATAATATTTTCTAATACTAATGTTCTTTGATGAACCTAAACATGAGCTCACCCATGGGTGGTTGAGTATTTTTCCCACCACCACTATCAAAAATATTCATATATAATACAAATTTGAGTTTGATGGTTATTCTGCAATGTCACAATAGAGTAAAATCAAAGAGTTCTTGGGTTTAGAAGCATGATGATAATGATATGGTGAGTTTTAAGTGTATTTTAAAGAAAAATTGGATGATGATGGATTAGACAATGATAGTTGGAAAGATATTAACCCAACAAGGTGCATTGGATTCTATGAGGGTGAAAAATTTGGTTGGTAATGGAAAAAAACTATGAAAGTCGGTGAAAGTGGTGTGTATGGTGTGGATATGATGTTTTTCAGATTCTATTTATTTTTAAAATACATGGTATGTAGTCTTGTTAAATGGAAAATTCTTCACCATACATGGATTTCATATATATTTTAATGCCACACAACATTTATCTCCAAAATTTACACCACATGACTCATCTTCTGACTCAAACTTGGAATAAGTTTCATTTTAAAGGTTACATGTCATGTGAGCCTAGGTCACACACATTTTATCTCCAAGATATATACTTCAGCATGAAACCATGCACATTCCATGAAATAATGGTAGAACCACATGATATGCGTTTTACTTCACTCACACCATGTATAGATACCATAGAAACTTGATGTGTATAGACTATACACCCCTAGTGGTCATGTAAGGACTACACACCATGTATTCCACAAAAATGTGATGCATGGCCGGTGAGGTGACTCAGTATGTATCTAAATTACACGCATTTAGCTCAAGTAGTTCTATATTTCATGTATTTTTAGAGGCATCATAGAGTCTTTGTAAGACTCACTTCAAATTAATTTGATATATGTCAGATTAAATCAGGTAAATCTTATCCATACTAGATGTTCACACTACTGGACACACCATGTATATGGATTTCACATGAGTTTAAAAATGGTAGTATACAACCAACCATGACTGAGAACCCTACACATTGTGTACCCATTGAACAAATTGCGTGCTATGTTATTTTAATTTTCATTGTTTATTTTTCACTTATATGATAGTATTTCATGTATGATTATTCCATTATAAATATCTTCTCATATAGATCACAATAGTATGATTCCCTCATTCATTGGAAATTGCACACGAAGTGGTTTAGATATTTTAATTATCTTCACTCTACTTGAGAGTTGACAAGTGACAAGTGATATGTTTGGAGAAAATTGGGAGTATGGTACTTCACCATGTTTTGGTGAAGATCCCTCCATGTATTGGTTTTAGGTACTCTGATTGGCAGCGAGAGGAGTCAGATGGTCAACGGGAGGAGTCTGGTGGCCGGTCCAGGCTGCCTGTTCTATTTACATATCATAGAAGGGGGCAGGGGCTTCATTAAGGTTAATATTGTAATTTTTTCCTATTTTTGTTGAATCATTCCAGCGGTGGTTATAAATATGAGGGGAAGTTTGTTTGTTAGACAGACTGGTATTCAGTTTGAAGGTAGTTCGGCCAGGGACTCCAGATAAATTCTCTCTCCTCTGGTGTTTTGTAATTCCAGAATCTTCTCTAATAATAGTTTATTTCTTAAATCTTATTCTCTCAAATCTATAAGCTCTATCATACTCCATGGAGATATAAAAAATACAGGTCACATCCCCCCGTATATAGATATAGTTCAAGTACTTTTACATGTTTTGGGGTAGGTTCCTCTATATCATCAGAGTCAGTACTCTCTCATGTATCGATGGGGGGTCCTCTGTCAGTGGATTCAGTACTCCCCCATGTGTCGGGGTAGGGTCCTCTAAAAGGGTTAGGTACTCCCTCGGTAGACACACATATAAATAAATGGTTTTTAATCCATAACTAAAGTTTTAGAGACATAACATGGAAGTTATAAAAGAATTTAAGAACAAGAGTCTCAAAACTAATAAAATATTAACATGTAGATTTCTTTGGGATATCATCATCCTTTTGAGCCTTTTTTATTTCCTTTCAGTTATGAATTGAAGTCGGATTGTTGACTATGGGTTATGTGGGACTTACACTACCCAAGGTATCACTAATTTCTTATATGATACAATCCTTCATGGGAATGCACTATGATGACTGATTTCTTCTTTTTACATATTTTCTTGACATTGGATTTTGTCTAGTTCCTTTATGATTCCTTATATTACCCCTTGGTCTTAGGTTTTGGTTGACCTATTGTTATGTCCTTACATTGTTTTTTTGAGGGAATCCTACTAGTTATGTTTACAATCACACCTGTATGGACTTTATAACCACATATGATGTGTTTATTTTTATATTTTATAGTTTGGAGATGAAATTTGTGGACATATAGTTAGTGAGGTTAGAGTAATAGTTAAATTGTATCCAATGATGGTTCATGGTAGAGGCATTTGTACCATGATTTTTTTTATAAAACCCAAACAATGCTACTTGATTAATTAAAACCTGATATTAGGCAAGTTCGAGATCGAACCCATAAAGATTATGAATATGAATAAAGAATGGATAAATTCCAATCGGTTGAAAAAAGAGTATGAAGATGGTGTGAAAGAGTTTATAAAGTTTGTAGAAGATCATGCATGTGACCCTTTTCAAATCCTTTGTCCATGTTTATGCTGTTGTTATTCAAGACAAATTAGTCCATAGGAGTTAGAAGAACGCCTGATCTGTCACAGAATAGATCAAAGTTATACATGTTGGAATAAACACGGGGAAAAACAAATGTAGGTAGTGGCTCGGATAACATGATGTTTTATGGATCATCTGATATGATTACAAGTGTGAAAAATGAAGATGATCATATGGAGGATGTGATTACATATGTGAATGATGTTGAATATCATATTGAGGAAATAACAAGGATAGTTGAAGATGAACTTCGTGATTTCCCAAAATTGTTTGAGAAGTTAAAGAGTTTTGAAAAAACTCCATTGTAAGATGGTTTCACTAGATATACAGCATTGTTAGCCATATTAAAGCTGTATAATTTGAAAGTAGGCAACGGGTGGAGTGAATCCAGTTTTACAGAACTTCTTGCTCTTCTGAATAACATGCTCCCAGAAGATAATGAGCTCCCAAGCCGAACATTCAATGCCAAACGAATTCTATGATCGATGGGTATGATCTCTAAAAGAATACACGCCTGCCCGAATGACTGTATATTGTTTCACAAGGACCAAAAATCACTTAAATAATACCCAAATTGTGGTGCTTTTCGATACAAGAAGGATGATTATTGTCTTACAAAAGTTGTATGGTAATTTCCAATCATTACAAGATTTAGGCGCCTATATTGAAGTTAGGATACCGGAGGACAATTAACATGGCATGCAGATACAAAAATTAAATATGGGAAAGTACGTCACCCGACAAACTCTCCTCAGTGGAAGAGAATTGATCATGAGTATCCTGAATTTGGAAATGAGCCGAGAAACCTTCATCTGGCGTTATCTATAGATGGGGTGAATCCTTTTGGTTTTCAAAGCAGTAGTCATAGTACATGGCTGGTTATGTTGGTAAATTATAACTTACCACCATGGTTATGCATGAAATGAAAATACATCATGTTATCTATGCTTATATCAGGACCAAAACAACCAGGTAATGATATTTATGTTTATTTGGATCCATTGATCGAGAATTTAAAAATATTGTGGGATTCCGGTGTTACGTTGTATGATGCTTACAAAAATGAAGATTTCACTTTGAAATCCATGTTGTATGGGACGATAAATGACTTTCCTGCTTATGGAAATTTGTCAGTATATAACATTAAAGGAACTCAAGGGTGTCCTATTTTCAAACAAGTTACACTGTTAATTAGGTTGAAACATTCATTGAAAACAATGTTTCTAGGACATCATAGATTTCTACCCCAACCACATAATTACTGATCATGGACAACATCATTCGACGGAAGTTCAGAAGAATGTACAACACCGTCTCCACTAACAGGTGATCAATTGTTTGAGAAAGTAAAACATGTTGACACTAATTTTGGTAAACCATTTTCGAAAAACCTTAAAAAAACCGGTTGGAAAAAGCAATCAGTTTTTTTTGAATTACCATACTGGAATTCTCTGTATGTCAGACATTTTCTTGATGTTATGCATGTTGAAAAAAATGTATGTGATAATGTCTTCGACACGTTGCTAAATACACCCAGAAAAACAAATGATGAAATTAAGGCTAGATTGGACATGGTTGAGATGGGAATATGAGAAGAGTTGGTACCAGTGAAGGGTGAAAAACGAACATTTCTTCCTCCTGCTACTTATACTCTTTCCAAGTTGGAGAGATATAAGTTTTTCAACTTCTTGAATTATGTAAAGGTTCTAGAGGGGTATTCATCAAATGTCAAGAACATTGTGTCAATGAGCGATTTAAAGTTAAAGGGTCTGAAAACACAAGACTACTATGTTTTGATGTTAGATCTAATTTCTATAGCTTTATGTTTAATTTTTCCCAAGAATTTCTGCCATACATTAATGATGCTCTGTTTCTTCTTCAAAGCTATATGTAGAAAAGTTATAGACCTAGCGAAATTTCCTTCTATGGAAAGAGAAATTTCTTTCATATTATGTGAATTGAAAATGTTCTTCCCACCAACATTTTTTGATATGATGGTTCATTTTATGGTTCATTTGGTGAGAGAGGTTCAGCTATGTGGTCCTGTACATTATAGATAGATGTATCCCATTGAATGGTATATGAATATTTTGAAAGGGTATGTCAAAAATCGAATTCGTCCAGAGGGTTGTATTGTAGAGCAATATATTGTTGAGGAATCCATTGAATTATATACCGAATACCTGTTTAGTGTGAAAAACGTTATCCTAATGAAATCTTGTCACACTGGGCATCTTGAGGGTGAAGGAATTTCTGGAAGAGAGGTTGTCACAATCAATATTACAGATTGGGAGCAGGATCACCTTTACGTTTTACATAATAGTTTCGACGTTGACCCATATGTTCAAACCAACAAAGAAATTCTTAGGCATTTGAATCCTTCTAGAGATGAAAAATGGATATTATATACACATAATCGAAAGTTTATAGGATGGTTTTGGGACCATATTTTTAAATAGTTAGATGAAAATTTAGACACAATTTCAAAACAACTTCGACGGCTAACCGAAGGAGCAAGTGTGTATGTATTATCTTAAAATGCTTATACAATTAATGGTTATAAATTCTATACTAATGAACATGATGAAGATAGTACCATGCAGAATAGTGGGGTTGAACTTGTGGCTAAGGCGATGCATGTTTCCGGTGATAAGGACAGAAATCTAACTTATGTGAATATGTCATACTTCAGCATCATCAAACAAATTTGGGAGTTAGTTTATACGAAATTCAAAGTGCTGATTTTTCAATGCATGTGGGTTGATAATAGGAGTGTTGTTAAAATATATGAATTGGGATTCATGAAAGTTTATTTTAGTAAGGAAGGGGAGAAAGATGATCCATTTATAATGGCATCACATGCAGTACGAGTATTTTATGTTCCAGACCCCGCAAACCAAAATTGGTCAATTGTTCTGTTATCGACCAAAACAACTGAAGGGTGAGATGAAAGTTCAATGGAGGATGAACCTTTTATAGGGACTTTACAATAATTTCATAGTGGTCCCAATGTAGATGGAATTTTGTATGTCAGAGGAGACCACAATGAATGGATTTACATAGTCGATAGAGGGGTCAAATCTCTTCAGCCTTTAAAAAAAGAGAGTATAATAATCAGGTTATTTGTTTTTTGTAATATACATTGTGTTACGTTATGTTATTATCTGTTCAATACTTCTTTTATGTAATCTAAATTAAATTTTAAACCACTTCTGCAGATAATGACTTCTACACCTGCTGATGCGCCCAATACTGAGGCACAAAAGGTCTCTCAACCAGCTGGTGGTGGTCCTAGTGCAGATATACAACAAGTTTCTCAACCTGTTGTTGCTGGTCCCAATGCTAATGTAGAACATGTTTCTCAACTTGTTTATACTTGTTGCAGTGCTGAGGTACAAAAGGTTTCTCAACCTGTTACTACTGGTCCCAATGCCGATGCTAGCACTCCAGAGGAACATAATGATGATACTTCTGAGGAAATGGTAGGAAATGAAACCCTGAAAGCACAAAAAACAAGAGCTCCGTAGTTTAACAGTGTTAGCCAAAATCGTTAAGGAAAAAGCAAAAGGCATCGAATTTGAGGTGGGATGGAATAAGCGAGGCCAACATGTTAACCCCAACAGATCCATCTTTAGTAGTTACATTAAAATCGTCACTCGGCAACGCGTGTCGATTGATGTACAGTCGTGGAACCATGTTGTCACCAGGCTTAAGACACTAATGTGGGAAGAGATTATGGTAACATTATGATATCATTTTTTTAATTTATTAAAATAAAATAAAATACTAAAATATTGACTTAATCTTCATCATCCATTGCAGAGTGCATTTATAGTAGATGCCCCACACAAGGAAAATGTATTAAGATTTGTAGGAAGGATTGATAGAGGTTTCCATACAATTTTATTGATAAATTATCTTAATGAAGATGAAGGAAAAATCAAGCTGCACCCACCTTCTCTTTATGCACACTTGATATCCCAAGGAGCATGAGATGCGTTTAGAAATCTTCGTGGGGATCCTAATTTTAACGTACATTGTGTGGGGTAATGCGTTGTTTGACATTGCTTGTATTCATCACTTTTATTGAAAGTTTTTTATTTATGAAATAGAAACTGTGTGTTGAAAATAAAGAATTTGCAACAAAACCAGCGTACCCTTACCATAAAGAAAGGATGGGGTATGCTTCAATTGAGAGAAAATTAGTACGTCTTTTAAATCTACTGTACTACTTTTATGTGACATAAAACAACACCATAACCATGTTTCTCTATTTATATGTAGATTGATGAATCAAAATCGAAATCCATATCCATCCCGTGACATGTTCTATAGAAAGAGGGTTGTGTAAATAAAGATGGGATACTGATAGATGAAAATACACAAAAAGTGTGGGAAACATGTTTAAGTATGACATAATATAAATTTTATTGGATTTAAATCACTATTACATAACAATGACTACTTATTTTTCTATATTTTCTATCTGACATAGTCGTAGGAATCAACAACACCCGCACTAGATGTAGACATACTTTCAACGGCCTTGATGCAGCCAGAACAGTATGGCCGTGTCAGAGGTGTGGGTTTTGGGGTGACACCCCAAACATATTTTCCAAAATAAAAACAAGTGGAGGATCAAAATGAAAAAATGGAAAAGTTGCAAGAATAATTAGCTATTTTCAAGAAGATTTACAATACTTGAGAGAGATGATAGCATGTTTGATAGGGGAGAGGAAAAGAGAATAAAAAACTCAAAAAAAAACCCATGCGTGATGATCCCACCCCACCCCCACCAGCTTTGAGGCAAGTCATTCCCCTAAAAAGATGACTTAGCTGAGGTAATCAATGTTTTAATAATTGTTTCTGTGAAATGTGAATCACATAGAAATTGATACCTTTCCTGTACTAATATTCTACAGGGTGAAAATGAATGTGATTTATATCTATCAACTCCCACCAATCGCCTTTTAGTGAGGGATATGGTGTTCAATACGTAGAATGACATGCTACACAATAGAAAACATCCAATAGATCATTTCAGAGTGTCAATTAATGTAGATAATGAGCCGATTTATGAGCTACCTATTCCAAATGATGACGACGACATTCATACGGTTGAACAAGATGTTGAAACATTCATCACATAGCAAAAAATTCTTGGAAAAAAACATGACAACAAGGAGGTAACCACTTCCAATTTATTTTTCAAGCTAGACCTTTAACATTTAATAAAAAAAGGTCTGAACCGATAAATGTTATTACAGAATGACAAAGAGAAGGGGGTGAAATGAAATATCAGCTCAAAACTATCTCAAGGATAAACCAACCGATTGAAACCGTCTACTGAGAGAACCTTCACACCGTCCATTCTATATCCACATTTAATATCATTGTAGGCTCATGTGGATACAAAGTTGATATAAGACAATGCTCACATAGTTGATTTTAAAAAAATATGTATGGAGAGGAATCATCAGATTTCATTAGTGCTGAAAATGTAAATGAAATCCTCAAGTATGAATGGTTAGGCACTTCAATTCTAAATGTATACATGAGGTATGTTTTCATGATTTTATTTTACAAAAGCTAATATACTCTGATAATTATGAATAAATACATTTCATATTTTTCTCAGGCATATATATGAAAAAAAATTGAAGGGATTTCCCCATGAACAAAAATTTGGACTTGTAAGTCTTCACATCACCTCTTCAAAACAGGAACTAGATTCTAATAAAGAGGCTGCAATAATGTCATCCCTGCTCAAATTGTTTGAAAATAGATTTACAGATGACAGACTATTTTTAATACCAACGATGCAGGGGTAAAACTCTACAATTTTATTATATCAAATATATTTTAATTTATTTCTTTACTTATTCCTTTTTGTGTTTTTAGGCAGCATTAGATGCTGATTACAGTCAATTTTTATACTCCAAAGATTTATTTTCTGGATTCAATGCATGGATATCCAACAAACCGACCACGCATGATGGTGTTTGTTAATTTGTAATACACTAGATCCAAAATTTTAAAATTAAACATCTTGTTATATAATTTATATTATCTTTTAATGAGGATTATGTTATGATAGGGTGGTGTATAAATATCGTCTACTTCATGGAATGAATCCAAGGACTAAGGATAAGAACGCCTACAAGATATACAACTAGAAAAGTATCCTAGTATTTATAATAACATTTCACTATCCAAACCCATATCAAACCAAATTACTTATTTTTGTTGATGTTTCTGCAATGTCTAAAACAAACAAATGAAAATAATTGTAGTTATTATGTTTGTAAATTTATGAAAGAGATCGTATTTCATCAATAAACTAGCATCCCTGATGGGATATTTTTGAAAATAATTATGAGTTTATTTAAAATATTTATTAATCCTTTGTGTATTTATATTTTTTTAGTACTACCATGACTGTCTCAAAAAAAATATATCCAAAAGATGATATAGATGTGTTTTGAAATGAATGGGCAGCATACCTGATGGAAGATTGTACACAAATAGGATAAGGTGAATTACTACTACTTATGTTATCCATATATGATCATTGATATCTCCCTTGTTTACATTTATTGAGCATATATAATCACCCTTTATTATGTTTTATATCCTTAGGTTATGAAGAATGGTTTTAGAAATGATTTTTCTTTCTAGTAAATTAGAACTCATTGGACTACACTGGTTGATAGAATAGAAGTCGACCAATTCATAGTCATTCAGTCCACTCATGATCATCTTAAAATCTTGATGGGAACCAATATCTTGGATTTTCCATTTTCTAATTAGTTTCTATTATATGTGGTTATGGGGTTTAAAGGAGAGAGGTTGGTGTCTAGGAGTGGGGGGGGGGGTGTCTAGGAGGGGGTGTTTCCAGGAGGGGGTTTGTCTAGGAGGGAGGGAGTGTACAGGTGTGAGGGTGTGTGGGGGGTGTCCAGGAGGGAGGGGGGCTGTCCAGGGGGTGTCCATGAGTGGGGGGTGTCCAAAAGGGAGGGGGTGTCCAGGGGGTGTCCATGAGTGGGGTGTCCAGGAGGGGAGGGAGGGGGTGTGTCCAGAAGGGAGGGGGTGTCCAGAAAAATATCCATTTAATTCCATTAAATACTGATAATATACAATGGGTAGATCACTTCTAGAGTAGCCTGAAGTGTGTCCATAATGAGGCATCCAAAATTCCAACCAACCAAACCAATTCCAAGCCCATGTAAAGGCCCAATAATTATATTCCAGTTTAATTTGAGGCCCACTATATCTTATTTAATGTCATAAATACCCAAAATATGCATCATTTTCCTTTCTCACATTAGATTTATGTGAAATTTCATTCCTATTCCTCTAATACATTTTTTTGTTTGGTGTTTTCCTTGATTTGTTGAACTGTATATATTCAAAATATATATGATTTTATAATTCATATTAGTGAATGATGGTGTATGAATAATATTTATTCCATTATCAAATAGAAGATGAAAATATAGTTTGATAAATGAGGTTATTAATGGGTATACACTAAAGAACTAGGAGGGAGGGGTTGTCCAGGATGGAGGGGGGGGGGTGTCCATGTGGGAGGGTGGGTGGGGGGTGTCCAGGAGTGGAGGGGGGGGGGGGTGTCAAGAAGTAGATGGAGCTGTCCAGGGGTGGGAAGGGGGCTGTCCAGGAGTGGAGGGGAGGGACGGGGGTTGTCCAGGAAGGAGGGGGTGTCCAAGAGTGGGGGGGGGGGGGTTGTCCAGGAGGAGGGAGGGGGACTACAGGTGGAGTGGTGGGAGGGGGGGGGGTGTCCAGATGTAGAGAGGGGGCTATTTAGGGGGGCTGTCTTAGGGAGGGGAGGGAGGGGGGTTGTCCCGGAAAGTGGTGGTGTCCAGGAGTGGGGGGGGGGGGCTGTCCAGGGGGTGGGAAGGGGGATGTCTAGGAGGTAGGAAGGGGGCTATCTAGGGAAAGGGAGGGGGCTCCAAGGGGAGGGAGGGCGGTTGTCCAGGAGGAGGGATGGGGTTGTTCAGAAGGAGGGAGGGGGGCTGCAGGTGGAGTGGTGGGAGGGGGGGGGGGGCTGTCTCAGGTCAGGGAGGGAGGGGGGTTGTCCAGGAAGGTGGGGGTGTCTAGGAGGGGAGGGGGGGGGGTGTCTAGGAGGTGGGAAGGGGGATATCTAGGGAAAGGGAGGGGGCTGCAAGGGGAGGAGGGGGGTTGTCCAAGAGGAGGGAGGGGGGCTGCAGGTGGAGTGGTGGGAGGGGGGGTGGTGGCTATATAGGGGTAGGTAGGGGGTTGCAGGGGGGGTTGTCCAGGAGGAGGGAGGGGGGATACCGTAGGAATGGTGGGAGGGGGGGGGGTGTCTAGGGGGTCTGTCTCGGGGAGGGGAGGGAGGGGGGGGGGGGTTGTATAATCACACTAAAGAACTAAGAGATTAAGAGAAAAGTGAACCAATATGATCATGGCCTATCTAATTGTGTAGGTTCTCATCAGGACCTCTCTAAAACTGAGAAATACATTCCTTCTATACCTTCAACGGGACCTTAGATATTGTATGGGGTCCTTGGAGAGGCATATGTGGTCAGGATCCAAGTAGGTTTGGACCCAATGTCTAATGCGGACACGCTAGCACTCATTCCCTTTGACCTGGCATGGGAGATTACACTCTTAGAGGCTCCTGATATATGTGACTATTAGGTTTATAACCTATCTTGAATAGTGGTATCACTAGGAAAATGTTATAATTTATTCTAAAATTGAACAATCCTATGAAATTGAATACACCATCATGTATATGTCATGTTGTATAACCTGTGGAGATTCCTCCCTTTTTTTATTGTCAATAAATGAAACCTTTTGGATTCCATGTTGTTGTTGACATTTATTCCTCTTATTTTCTCATCCATGTAATCTTAACAAAAAAATATTTATAAGTCAATAAATCATGTTGATCCTCTTATAAAATATTAATTCAATCCAAGGAAATATGGACATGTAAAGGTTGTAACAGGTAACAATTCAAATTTTATTAATGTATTCTTTCATATTAATGTTTATTTTATTTCATTATTGTATTACTAACATAATATTTGTTTTCTTCAATAGGTGAAATCTTTTTCCTGAGTTTGAATGCTTTGTTCAACAACTAATACCATGGACGATAATCTTTTTAGAGCGGATCATGGATGAAAAAAGGATGAAACATCAATGTTTTTAACTGTTTGTTGGATAATTGTAATTGTAATCAAATTAAAAATTATTTGAAATGTATATAGAACTGTTTTGTTTTGTATTCATGATTTCAAGTAAATGTATATAGAATTTTTGTTCTTCTGTGCTTTGTGTGTAGGTGTTGTTTGTGCTGTGTGTGCAGGTGCTGTCTCAGGTGTGTAGGTGCTGTGCAGGTGCTGGGTTTGCACAGGCAATTTGGCCTTTATCAGCACTAATTAAGCACCGATAAATGTATCATATATTAGTGCTCAAAATAGCACTGATAAAGGTGGTATTTGTCAATTCTATTTTTAGTGCTGATATATTATCCATTTATCAGCACTAAAAATAGGGCTGATAAAGGGGGACCTTTATTAGTGCTAAAAAAAGCGCTGATAAAGATGGTCCTTTATTAGTGCTAACCAAGCGCTGATAATGGGGACCCCCTTTATCTTCGCCATGATTAACAGTTCTTTTTTAGCCCTGTTAAAGGAAGATTTTAGCACTATTAAAAGCCCTATTTGTAGTAGAATTTAATAAAATATTCATATATATATATATATATTATCCACATGACATGGTGATGAGAAACGAATCACTTCTCTTTGTAGAGGTGATAGTTCAAATGTACGCATGGACGACGTTATCATTTTTATGTGCATGGAAAGGTAAGAACATAAATGATATATTATTATTTAAAAGTGAAAAATATTTCAATAATATAATATATAAACTTTAATTCCATCATTATAATTATTCTTTATAGACGATGATGGAAAACGAATTATATCGTTTCGCGAGGCGTTAGTTCGCTGTATACAAGAATGATAATTCTTTTCCCATTTGATGGAATTGAAGATGGATTTAGGTGATTATATTAACATACTAAAATATAATTATATTTAGAATACTGTATTTATTATTTCATCATTTTTGAATAATATTTTAAGTAAGTATAATAATAAATAAAATAGAAATACTTAATTTAAAAGGATACTCTTCTACGGACGATCTCCTTTGATTAACACCTTAACACCTCTAAAGAAGGTGTTATGACTAAAGTAATGCCTCTAAAATATGGGGAGGGATTATAGGAATGGATTTAGAAAGATATTGTCTGAACAAAATAGGATTTTATGTGTGAAGGAAAGAGAAGAATGAGTTCCCTTTTATTGGAGAGGGGAGGGGCACTCTTGGAATTATTCAAATTATTAAATTAATATAAATTATTTTTCTTTTAAAAATGGATTCGAACTGATTTATTTAGAATATAAGTTGGTTAATGGTATAAATAAATTCATAAAATGGAAATTATACATGTTTTTCCTATTTTTTAATCCTTATATTTTTTTTAACCCTTATTTAACTTTTTTAATTCTTACCGTGATATCTTGTAATTTATAATTTAAGGGTTAATATAATTAATATAAAATTAAAAAATAATAATAAATGAGTAATTTTATTTATTTTAATACTCATCCTAATCATTTGGTTTAATTTATATCATTTAATAATTTTTTTTTAAAATATCACAAATGTCAATTTTGACCCTATTCATTACATGAATTTTTAAAAATATCATAAAAATAAGATAAATTAAAAAAAACTTCTAAAACATCATTAACATGTAAAATTAATATATAAAATTCATTTATAAAATTAATAATCTAAAATTATATTTATTTTAGTATTTTTAATATCATTTATTTGACATTTCCTTTTATAAAATAATTACTACATCATCATTGTGTCACCATTTACGGTAACTATTTTATCACTAAAAATTATAAATAAATTATCATTATATATATAATCATTTTATATTTAAAAATAATATTTATAGTCTAACATATCCCTTATATAACCCCAGATTAAAAATATTTCTCTTGTTAAAAACAAAAGTATGACAAGATTGACTTTCCTTTGAATAAAATATTATAAAGGCTATATTCTCATCTAATATTCCATAAATGGTAACATAACTGAAAATTTAATGAAAAGGGATGAAAAATAATCATCCAATAATATTATAATTTGTTTTAGGATAATTTTCTAATATTTATAATATATTTTTTAGCCTCAATTATATGATTTAGCCTTAACCGTGCTAATAAAAAAATTACTAAAGTTACTATTCATATTGTACAAAAATAAATGGGAAATATTTACTAAATTTGGATATTATGATCCAAATATGGAATCCATTTCTCAAAAATTATAAACACATAAATTTTAGAAATTAATTAAAAATTAATCCCATTGATATAATGAGAAAACAAGTTTTTAAAGTGAAAACGTTCAAAAGTTCAAAATTTTTTTATATCCAAATTCAATATGAAATAAATTAAAATGAAATAAATTGTATTAAATTATCAAAACTTTATCAAATTATGCTTTAAAAACGTTCAAATATATAATTTAATACTATAAATAAATTTGATGAAAAAACAGTTTTCAATTAAAATACAGTATTTTTTCACTATTCATCAAAACATGAAATTTATTAGAAAATACAATAAAAAAACCAAAGTAAATTTTGATATTAAAATTTAAAATAATAAGTTTATTTTTTCAAAATTAATTTATAAATGTGTTAAAAAATCTATTTAAAACAAATGCGCCATCAAAAGGTTGGAAAACTCCCTTTTTAGAAAAATACTTATTTTATGCGTAAAATTGGATTTGTTCTTACATTAACTCATATGATGAATGTTAAAAATTATATTTAATATATTATATATAAATTTCATTAATAATAATCAATAATATTTATTTATTTATTTATTTTTATAAAACACATTTGTTCACATTTAAATATTTTTTCAAAAAAACATTTAGTTTTATGTTAATTTATAGATAATTGATCAAATAATTAATTATATATACATGTGTAAACAAAATTTTCATAATTTAGTTAATCCTGTTCGTACTCTCCATTCTAACAGATAGGTTCAATAGGTAAAATTTAAATAAGAATATTTAGTTGTTCATTTAAGTTTGATGTGACGTATCATGTACGCTATCAAACATAGAGTTTCCTTTAAAAACTAGGGATGTTACACTAAATCCTCCATGTAACTCTATACAACATGATATAAACATTTTTACTTATTTTATTTCTTGTCTTTACCTTATATTTTCAATTTTGGACAATTTTATTTGATATGTTCCTTTTTCATGCACTCATAGCATGTTAATTCAAAAACATTTTATTTACCAATATTACCTTTATTACTTCACCTTATTTTATCCTTTTTATGGTCTCTTACACAGTAGTTATTTGAACCTATATTTATTTTCATGTAATTATAAAATTCTTTAGTAAAACTTTATATTTCATTTTCCTCACTTTATGGAAAATTAGAATTAGAGTAATTAAAAAAATATTAGATTTGAATTTTATACCATTCCTTTTATCATGTTATTACAATATATTTTTATTAAACTCTAGATCATATTGTAGAAGTAATATTATCAGTTAATCTATTTAATACAAATTCAAATACTTAATTTATTTAATCAAAATCTTCTTTGAGTGCCACTTTTTATATAGGGATCAAATTATTCCCTCAATAAGAAGTTTATTATTTATGGTTTCCTAGAATACAATAATGCTGTTCAAAATTTTAGTGAATATGTTGAACATATCACTGATTCTCTATTTATTATTCATTATTAGTTCATGAAACTTATCCCTATGAATAACGAACTTGGTTCTTTGTAACTTATAAGTTCATGATGAGTGAATTTTAATGTCCTACCGATATTATATATAGTATTTCATGATGAAACATGGCTAGAAATTTTTCTAATTAAATAAAAATAATGTAAATTCATAACCTTTTAGTTCAGAAAGATTTTTTTAGAATCATTTTAGGTTAGAGTTTCTAAATCTAACTCAGAAAATTTATGAGGTTTTTACATGATAACCTAAAATTCAAGACCTATATTTTATATAAATACCTCCATATGACACTTCTAGTATATATAGTTTCTTTTATTAAAATGAAGTGGTTTGATGGGATTCAACAACTTGAATTTCTGAATTTATATAACAAAGAAGTAGATATTTCCTAAGATTGTTTGGTTTAGGATAATGGTTAGTACAAAAAGATAATGAAATAGTAATCACCAACCAAATCCTTAAAAGTAACCACATCCTGATACCAATTTTTATGTCTGTGTGAGATGGAAAGATGGACTAGATAAATAATGAAATGATGAAAAATAATCATGCAGTATAAAATAAAAAAAGTTCACATAATATTTTTACCTTATTTTGGATCACCAAGATCCCAATCTAATATTTATTCTTCTATACATGGAGAGAATACTAATATTCACTAGAAATCTCACTTTTGTTAGGGAGTGATAACCTAGTTATATAAATATCTTTTCCTCACCTAGTGGTATAACCCAACTGACTTCTATAGGTGTCACAAACCATGACCCACCAGACTTTTGTTTAGGATCCACAACCTAAAATTCATTTTCAATTGGAGGAATAAACCAGAGATATAAATTTTGGATGAGAAAATATTATATTTACTTGAAAGTCAAAAATTGAATAATAAGAAAAATAAAATAGTGAAAAACTAAAAGAAATTAAGAATAGTAATAGAGAATATGATGATGAAAATCAACACAAATCAATAACATTGATCAATTTAGTAATATATGATCAAATGATGAAGTTCATTCATGATCATTAAAAAAAAATAGTAGTCACAACAGGGATTCACCACTTCACAATTCTTATATGAATATCATATTTTTATATATATCTATCTATGTTGATTAAACTATGATGAGTTTATTTAATCATATCCCCTTGATCATATTCCAATGGAGAATATTACATCATTAAATCCAATATCTTCTTGAGAATGAAGGAGAATCTAAATGAATAATTACAGTATTCAACATTATAATATAATTAACTGGGAAATCACTACAACAAATGCCGATCCTAGCGGCGGTTTTTTTCCGGTTTAGCGGCGGTTTAAACCGCCGCTATATTGTGTGGCGGCGGTTTACAAAAACCGCCGCTAAGTTTGGCGTCGGCAATCTATTAGCGGCGGTTTTTTCGATTCCGCGGCGGTTTTAGAAATGTGTCGTATGTCCGTCATTTAGCGGCGGTTTTTCTTCATTTAGCGGCGGTTATATGGGTATCTTATTTAGCGGTGGTTTTAACCGCCGCTAAATTCAGTCGTTTGATGCGCCTATTCTGCGGCGGTGAATACCGCCGCTAAATATCAACATAATATATTCAGCGGCGGTTAAAACCGCCGCTAAATTCTGCCCAGTTCATCATTTAGCGGCGGTTAAAACCGCCGCTAACGGATTCCCGGTTTTTTAGCGGCGATTAAAACCGCCGCGAAATGCTCACAGGTATGGCATTTAGCGGCGGTTTTAACCACCGCTAAACGTTGAACTGGAAAAAAAAAATATGTTGCATCTGCTACACCACTGCCCCACTAATTTTATGCTCTCATAGCCCAACATAATATATCCTAGGGATCATATCCCTTCCATATCCTTCAAAATCATACCTCAAAAGCCTCATCATAGCAGTCAATCCCTAGATCTCAACCCATGAAAATCACTGCATTATAGGTGCATCATCATCATACCATGTGACTTAACCATTAATTACACATCATCCTATAACCACTTCAATAAATAGGATAGAGGGTATCATGAACATGAAGGATATTAACATCATTCCATCCTCCTACCATGGAAACCCCCCCACTATAAAACACCTCATCATCTAATCAATCATCACCTTAAGTGCGCTATATCCACAATCCATCACAACCCATGCATAAAAACATCACCTGGAAGAGAAAGTGTGGTATATGGGATATCTAACCATCCACCATCACTAACCTGGATATTTGGGGTAGACACCTGAAAACTAGATCCTTTGGGAATCATTGTAAACACACAACCCATAATGTGTGTATATACAAATAATAAGGAAAATAAATTGTATATTAGTTACACACAATCCCAACCTATAGGTTCACACAACTAAAGCCAATAAACTACCACAACCTATGCGTCACTAATATTGCACATCAAAATTTCTACTATAACACTTACCACCCTTCCAGTCCCACTTACCAAGAACACAACCATACACCAGTTTCATAGTTCCATTTTAACTACATCAATTACCAACCACCTACATAATCATTTACCATATTTATATATTTAATTACAATCCATTATATATTCAAGACCTACATTTTTTTCAACCTAATTTAAGCAAAATTATCCAATTTATCCATCATCATTCATTTACTAGGATTTACCATTTCAAGAATTCCATAACTACTGAGTAACTAACAAGACAAGACACAATGTTATAAAATTCAAACACATCCAACCCACAATTTTTGCATCACAAATCATCACCTTATCCATAATCCAAACTCATAAAGTAACCATAACCATAATTCCATCTATTATGCAAACTATCAAATTAAATCAACCTCACAAGAAAAGGGAAAAGACAATGATTCCTTGTTTACAGATAGGAAATTCAATTACCATAAGTAAAGACATTATCATTTTAATGTGAGGTGATTTATCAAATTAAATTTTAGAAACAATAATAATTTCATAGAAGTAAAAACAATTCATAATAAACAACAACCAACACACATTCATAGAAAAGCAATATCATGAAAAACCTAAAGCACATTTGATATCACCCCTTCCCATTAATTTTAATATATCCAATTAATTATTTTCATTAGGAAATATCTTAACTTCCACCCAAGATGAAATAGTAGTATTATAATATCACATATTTAAAATAGTAATGAGGGAACTCAAATATCCTACCTTAATTAGAGATTTAAGGAGAACCATAATCGCAACAGAAGAAACAAAGGATCAAGTTTCACTAGGATATAAGAGAAACCCACCAAAACCTATCCTCAGAATCCCATCACCCAAACACACTCATAACTCAACCAAAAATATAGGGGTTCTCAACAATAAACACCCAAAATATTGGGAATAATAAAAGGTAGAAAGGAAAGAAGAAGGAAACTTGAATAAATGGAACTCAATTATCCACAATCCAAGAGGATAAAAACATTAAGAGAGATGGTAAAAGGTAATCAATGGGATTTGGTGTTATCCAAATATCAAATTAGAAGAAAGAAAATCAAAATAAGTCCATATGTGCCTTCTATTTATAGAGGAAATCCCAAATGGGTTCTCCATAGTGTGGAGACATCCCAATATGCTGTGGTCTCCCTTGGTTAAAGGAGATCTAAGTCACCCATATCTCTTTCCTGCCTTTCATGTGTTTTTAAAAAAAATTGACCACCACCATATCCTAGAACATGGAATGGACCAAGGTGTGCTGGATCCCTCGATTCCCTCCATGAACATCCACTATGACATAACATAAAAAGATTGGTTGTTTTCTCCTCACCACACCCAAGACCACGACATGGTTAAACCTAGCTCCCCGTGCTACACAGGTGGTACCCAAAAGTGAAATGAACAATATAATTCCCTTCACCGTGCATATTCTATTTCCCATGTTACACAGGGTGGACATCCATTCACCATTCCCAACAACATAACCAACCATACCATTTCACTCTTTGTGGTGTATCCTAACATCACACAACCATCTCCATAGACAACCTACAAGAACCAATGGCCAAAACAACCATCACCACAACCAACAACATGGAATGGTGACCCTTTGAATGCACATAACTCTCACCAAGACTCTAAAACACCTCTAAAATTCCTTTTAGTAGAAACAAGACATGGAAAAATGTAAAGGGAGTGACTTTTGAATTCTGGACCCTCAAAACAAAAATCTATTAAACAATTATCATCCTTGAGAATCAAAACAAAACATAAACACATCACAATGTAAAAGTATACAACATCCAACACAACTCATAGAATATATACACAAAAACAGATGAATGATGTATATTTTTATCGGAAAACAAAAAAAAATTGGTGTTTTATTCACCCATAATGCAACTAGGTCAAAATTAATGTTCCCAAAAAATCCCACAACTTATTGAAATTCAATTCCAGATTTCCATCGATTAAGGGATTGAAAGTCATTTTAAAGAGAGTTTAGGTAATGGAGGGATTCCATATTCCTCCCAATAATGATGATATGAAATAGGAATTACATTCTAAACAATTAATTATGGTATCATGGGGAGTCCTAAAACCTCATCCATGTACAATCATTCTTAATAATGTATTTAACTGGACTCCTTGATTTCTATATAATGTTATGAAATCATTATTCAATATATGATCACATATCCTCCCTAATATTGGGGATACATTGTGACCATCACAATTTTGACTTCCACCCACTTCCAATTGGTATATAATGATTTCATGAATGTACACATCTAAGAACTAGTATATGAATTCATAGATCATATATATTGTGAGCCCCATTTATATATCTTCTTCTATTATAACACTGAATGATATAACCACAAACCAGATGTATTCAAACCTATGAGGGAAGGATGTATTCAAGATAACCTCATCATTCAACCACCTCGGGTGATTTTTAGACCATATATCAATCATAAAAAACCTATCAGATTCCTTTAAATGGTGTAATATATCATCTACAATTAAAATGGGTAATAATTCTTGATTTTATGATAATTAAACATTAATTACTCCAAACATAGTCTCAGAATACCATCTTAATACATAGAGAACAACACTAGAGTGCTAAAAAGAAATAATTTTCAGCAAATGAAATGCTTTTACTACAAACCAATTGTTATCATACTTGTTCAACACATCAACAATACTACTACTCATCATCTGATGCTGCATCGTCACCCTCTCCACCTTCATCTCTACCACCTGCTGCCACCTGTAAGAACATTATATTGAAAATTAAATATTGTTGCATATTTATAATAAAAATTAAAACCAATAAAAGTTTGCAAACTAAATGATTTTGATTTTTTTGTGATTTACCTGCTCACCACTACCCGATGCACTACCACCGGGGGCATATCTGCTCATATGCTGACGTATTTCAAGCAACTCTTTCTGCAAATCAGATATCTGATTCCCCTGCTGGTGAACTGTGTTTCGTAGAGCAGACATCTCCCTCTGAGCATCTTCAGGTATGAAATGACTATAACCAGGAGTAGATGAGGCCGAAATCCCTGATGGCATGCGAAAGACCTCAGATGGTACGGGTCCCAAACCCATCCCGCGCACTCTACCAGGATGCTCCTTCCCAAGGACTTGACCAACCGGGTCATCCTGGGAGACTGAGTAGGATTGCCCAGGATTGGCATCCCATTTTTCTTTAATTTTTACCTATAAATCAAATATCAATATATATTAACACAGTAAAAACTGATATTAAGTTATTATAATAAATAATTGACTTCATACCCCAACTTCTCTGGCAGGTTCATTAACAAAACTTCCATCTGTTTTTTTATGAACATCCAGCCACAGTTCTGTTCGGGATGCTTCATGCCCTAAACTCTGTGACTGCATTAAACAAAGATAAATCATCAATCAAATATGTTAAATAGATAATATTATCTTATAAATATTTAAACTAATTAAAATATTACCAATGACATTCGGCTTCTTGAAATGCTTTTTGAACCCGCAGTGTGCGGGATTACCTGCTTCGCCCGGTTTGAAGCATTCTTTCTTGAGAGATCCTGAAATAAATAAAATTCAATTTAATAGTATTGTATTCAATGTCTATCTCCTCTTCATGTACATTTATAAATGTAAAATGAGGATAATATAATAATATATATTTCAATACCATCCGCTTCTCATCACGATGTCTATCGACAAAAACCTTCCACTGTTCTTTCGGTACCCCACTGGGTATCTTCTCATACATCTGCTGCACGGTCAATGAAGAATCGTTGACATCACACCACAACCTCCATTTGAAATCTTTCCATTTTTTTCCAAGATTTTTCAATGTCCACTTCCGTGCTATCACATCAGCAACGGTAAAGTGGAAGAACATCTGTATACAGAAATTCATTTTGAATATATTAGTAAAATGACATTCAATTAAACCATAAAGTAATAAAATTACCTTTATCTGAGAATCATAAACTTCATTTTTCAAGTTTGGAGGCATATGCCTCCAATCATCATACGAAATAGGCAGGGAAACGGGCTCCGCTGCCAGCTGACCTATAATCTCACCAAGTAAACCTACGACGTCATCCGTCGGGACCCCATAAGAATCAAATGGCACCACTATCTTCTTGCCATGCATGTTCCAAACATCAGAACTTTTTATGTCTCTTTCCACGGTTTCATTGTCTTCATCTGCAATGAGAAAACAATTACTATAAACAAAATGCAATAAATTTATTTAATTAAAATTTGTACCTATGACTGCGACCCTCCAGAATGTCCGTGATGAACTGGAGTGGGCGTGTCGCTGCCCCGCTGCTGAAGCTCCTGTAGGGGGAGGCGATGACTCATCCTCTAATGAGGCATCCACTGATGGTGTCAGAGATGGTGCAGGGGGAGATGATGCTGTGGGGACAGACGGATCGTCATCTGTCGCAGAAGAAGAAGGAATAGTGTACCGCTTCTTCCTTGGCATTCCTGTCATTTAATCAAATAAAATTAAGTTCAGAATATATATTTCAAAAAATTCATGCAGAAAAAAAATTAAAAATGATAATAGATGCCCATTATTAACAAACAATATATATATAACAATGATAATGAATGACTACAGAAATGAAACAAGTAGTTGCTGAATGAATAAATAATTGTACATACAATCATTTTCCCCTTCAATCATGTCGGTTTCCTGCTCCATTGATTCATCCACTTCATTCATCCTTGCTAGACCAATATTTTCAATATCATGATGGACAAATAATTCTGCTTCCTGTTGTTGATGAAATTCAATTGCAGAGGTCAAATCTTCCACTTCATCACCCATATCATACAAATCTCTTTGTATTACGTGAGTAACTACACTCCACCCTTCATCCACAACATCATTCACATAATATACCATTTTTGCCTGCGATGCTAAGATATATGGATCATGCAGTTCACGATCACCAACATCCATCAAGCGAGAGAAGTTTACAGAAGTAAATTGCAATGAATCTCTTTTAACACCTCTGATAAAATCGACCCATTTGCATTTGAATAAAACAACAGAAAAATGCCCGTGGTAGTTTAATTCAATAATATCATGTAGCTTTCCATAGTATTCCACTTCAGCAAATGTAAAAATACCACTATTCTGTGTTTTCAAACCCACTTCTCGATCGACTGTACGAAATCTAAAACCATTCACATTATAAGCGTTGAACTTTCTAACTTGTTTTATAGGACCTCTAGCAAGAAACTTCAAATCTTCTGAAAAGTCAGCTCGAGTATCAGTATTCATGATCTGAAAAAAAAAATATAATTTAATAGATTTGCAAATTGTATGTGTCAAAGTAATATTCGTATTTATTGCAATATTTATAAACTTACACGTCGTGCAAACCATTCTACCAGCTCTTTATTCAGAGCTTTCGTTATATCTTTTTCATTTCGTGTTCGGCTTCTCATTCGTCTCTTTGTTTGTATCCTCAACTCTTCAATAAATGGATTTGCAATTTCACTATTCAGCAGCACATATCTATGTGCCTGTAATAATTCCAATTCTGTTAGTGTCGTGTATGAGGTCCTCCCAACTGATCGGCCAATAGCAGGAAATATTTTTGATTTCTGATGCATTTGAGATTGAGTTGATGTGTCGTCAACACGTCCAACTCGAGTAAATCTTGTCTCAATATCATCCAAATATCTGGAACAAAAGGTGAGACACTCCTCGGCCAAATAGCCTTCAGCAATAGAGCCTTCTGGTTGAGCTTTATTTCTCACGTATGCTTTCAAATGCCCAAGATATCTGTGAAAAAATAATAATAATATTATGCATTTATTTAAATGCCAAAAAATGTTTACTTAACTGGAAACATATAAATAAAATACCTCTCAATTGGATACATCCATCGATAATGAACGGGGCCTCCTAATTTAGCTTCGTCAACCAAATGCACAGTTAAATGCATCATGACAGTAAAAAACGATGGAGGGAAGATCATCTCCATTGCACAAAGGGTCAATACAAACCTCTCCTGTAGGTTGTCCAGCTGAAATGGATGTAGAGCTTTCTCACATAACTGTCTGAAAAATGTGCAGAAATGGAGTACAACAGCAGTAACTTTTTCAGGTAATAATGTACGCAATGCCAATGGTAGTAACTGTTGTAACAAAACATGTGAATCGTGACTTTTCAATCCATATAACTTACGATTCTTCAAGTCAACACACCTCGAGATGTTACTCGAATACCCATCAGATACCTTCACATTCTTTAAAATTTGAAGGAACGTATCTTTATCCCTATTTTTCAATGAAAAAATGGCCGGAGCATACTTTTCATTCTCATCTGGCCAGAGATCACGTTTTATGTTCATTACTTGTAAGTCTTTTCGAGCATTGAGATGATCCTTCGACTTTCTATGCTCATTAAGTAATGTGAAAATCAAATTATCACATACATTCTTCTCAATATGCATCACATCAAGATTGTGGCGCAAAGAATTAAATTCCCAATACGAAAGTTTGAAGAATATACTTTTTTTCTTCCATTGTTGCGTTCTGATTTCACTTGACGATGCACTTCGCACTCGTTTTCCGCTATCATTCAAATGATGAACCTTCCCAAATTCTGTTTTAACATTTTCAAGCTGTGTCAATATTTCAGAACCGGTTAACAACTTTGGAGGTGGTCTACGATCAATGCAACCATTAAATTTTGATTTGTTCAGCCGAAATCTATGAGATCCATCAAGAAATCTTCGATGGCACAAGAAGCACCATTTTCTACTGTGAGGTAGCCGTTTGGGCTCGAAATCAAAGTTACAAACGGGACAAGACAAACCCGTATAAGTGTTCCAACCAGATAAATTCCCAAGCCCAGGGAAGTCACTAATGGTCCACATTAAAGCAGCATGCATTTTAAACATTGTTTTAGAAGAAACATCAAATGTCTCAACACCGTTGCTCCATAACTCCTGCAATTCTTCAATCAAAGGCTGCAGGTATACATAAATATCATTTCCAGGCATTTGTTTTCCAGGAATAATCATCGAAATGATAAAAGATGTTTGTTGCATACACATCCACGGAGGCAGATTATAAGGGATCAAAACAACTGGCCAAATGCTATAACTCGTACTCAAAGTCCCAAATGGGTTGAATCCATCGGCAGCCAATCCCAATCGAACATTCCTAGGATCAGCTGAGAAATCTGGATGTAATGAATCAAATGTCTTCCACGATTGGGAATCCCGTGGATGTCTCATTAACCCATCATTGTTATTATCTACAGCATGCCACTTCATGTGTTCGGCGGTTTTTGATGACATGAATAATCTTTGCAATCGAGGCTTCAAAGGAAAGTAACGCAAAACTTTTGCAGGTGTGTTCCTTTTCTTCTTCTCCGTGAAATTATGTTCAGTCATACTTCCAACATCACCCTTTGACTGCCATCTAGAAGAAGAACATTTCTTACAATTCTGTCTACTTGAATCCTCTCCCCAGTAAAGCATACAATCATTGGGACACGCATGTATTTTTGTATAATTCAGACCAAGCTTGTTAACAACTTTTTTCATATCATAAAACGATTCTGGGATTTTTGCTTCAGGAAATGCATCACGAATCAATTCCAATAACATGGACATTGCCTTATTTGTAATTCCACATAGACATTTGATATGGTACAACTTCAGTAGAAATGAAAGCTTTGAATATTTCAAACACCCACTATACAACTCTTGATTTCCATCGTCAACTAAATCATGAAATGCATTTTCCTCACTGAAGTTTTCCCATACATTTGGCTCCACAGAATCAAGAGGATCCAATGATATGTTACAATCTTGATCTGCTTGTGTTACAGTCTCAGAAACATCACTTGTCACGTTGCAATTTGTAGCACCCTCTTCTGGTTGTTCTGATATGTTTTGATGCTCATAGTGGTGTCTTGCAGTGCCGAATGCATCATTTATGAGGTTTTGCATTTCATTTTCCATTGTCGAAGAACTTGGGACCTCATTCTGTGGATTAACATCAGTCCTCAATCTTTCTGTATTGTTTGATTCTCCATGCCAAATCCAACACAAATATTGCTCAGGGAATTGCTTCAGTATTAAATGTTCATAAACTTCATCTCTCTTCAACCATGTTCTAAATTTACATTTAGGACATGGACATCTTATTCTCCCTTCAACGGATCGATTAGAAATTGCAAAATCTTAAAACCCATTCAAACCCTTAACATATTGAGATGTGTTCCTCGGTAATGTGATCCAGATTTTATCCATGTATATCACAATGTGCCTACACAAAATATACGATAGTGTAAGATTACAGAAACATAATATAATAAAGATGAACCATTGGCCATAAAGTATGCATAATATAATAAAGATGATTCATTGACCACATTTACCATTTCAGACCAACTGAACAAGTCTGGTCCATAGGAGACAGCGTCAACACCTCATTTAGGAGCAATAAGAATATCGGGATACACACTTATCATAACACCATCGATCACACATTTATGTTGCCTCAAACAACACCCCTTTGATGTGTGATCGAAACTGATCATAATGCATTTTAAATCAAGTTAACTACATTCACTGAAACCATTTTCACAATGGGTAATGTTTGTTTTATTGTTCTAGGGAAATCTAAATGGCCACATTTAAGTTTTGGGGTTCATCTTGTGATGGAAGCATGAGACATGGTGTTTGAATTTCTTGAATAAATTAGTGATAATGACCCTCCTAAGGTGGAGAGAATTATGTTAGTCATGAAAATGTGGAGAAAACTGTAGAGTGGATGTGGAGGAATCAAGGTTCCAAATAGAAACCTATAAGGGACATGTTTGGGGGTTCATAGGGAAGGCCAGGTGGAACTTCGATATGGTGTGTGAGGTAAATTAAGTAGTCCACCACTAATGGTTTCTAATGCATAATCTAGTCCATGAATATAAAACAAACAATAGTTGTTGTACCCCTCTCTCTTGGATTTTAATGATCACAATCACTCTATTTGTGTTCTAACTTGTTTTCAAGTGTTTTTGATGTTAGGAAAAAGATTTCCTAGGAGCTCGCCCAAGAAAGCTGAAAATGGATTGACTAAGTCTACCGGCCAACCGGTGGATTTCCACCGGCCAGCCGGTATGGGCACCGGCCAACCGGTTCCTACCCACCGGCCAGCCGGAGGAGCCAGGCAGTAGGCCTTCCCATTGCCTGGTGTCACCGGCCAGCCGGTGGATGACCACCGGCCAGCTGGTGAGACACCACCGGCCAGCCGGTGTGCCCAGTCAATCCTTCTGGTGGATCCTAAACTGCGGAAAGTACTAATTATGGGTGCCATTTTTCATTGCTACGATCCTGTGCTTACCACTGTGGTCGGACGTAGCATCATGGATACTTTAGTTCTTCCTCAAGATAAAAAGCGCTTTAGCTGTAATGGTAAAATCTAGATTTTCTGCAAAGGATTACAGTTATTGTTTGGCACTTCATCTGATTTATGAGAGATGGAATGAAGCTGAAAAGAAAGGATCAGTGTATGAGTATTGCTGGGAAAACGTTCATCATGTGGAAACTTTAAAGACAATTCATGCTATTCAAAAGTAATATTTTAGAAATGCTGGACTGTTGGATAGAAATGCGGGCTAGTCACATGATCTTCGATAAAGCCTGTATGGTTTGTTAAGTCATGCTATAACCATGAGGAATGGGTTATCCATTTCCACTTGGTTTATTCTCCCCCTTTCCTTATTTTTTCATTGAATTTACCCCACCTCTTGTAAATCATGGTTAGGGAACACAATAACTACTAACTGGGCTCTGATCGTATTACTTGAGCTGGATAGGCACTTTTTCAACCTTTTGTGTCCTAAAAACCCTGGACACCCCAAAAACTGTTCATACATCCAGTAAACATTTTGATATCCCAAAATTATCTATTTAAAGTAAAATTGAAATGAGAAAGTACCTGAAAAAATCATAGAATATCATACCCTCCCTAACATGAAATGTCTTAGCTTTGAACCACATTTCAAAGTATCACTAAGCTTTGTCAGAAAAGAGATTGAACCACTATGCCTACATATTCATCTCCCCTCCCATGTCTCTTCTTTAATGGTACTATATAGTAATAAAAGCTTTGTTAAAAAAGAGATTGGACCACTATGCCTACATATTCATCTCCCCTAACATGTCTCTTCTTTAATGGTACTATGTAGTAATAAAACTAGAACAAAAGGTACAATACTACCTTGAAAAACCATCCCATTGTGATCCATAAAATGAACTAGATTCTCTTAAAGGATGATTCGGCCTCCAACAAAAATTCAGCCACATGGACTCTATAGAGAAGTCTATGAAACATCACCTAAAATGAAACATAAAGAAATAATTCACATAAAGTCATACCATCATGGAATATCCAATATATTCCCCATCGGCCCGATCCTCTTCACAACACATTACTCAAAACTCTTGACACCATCTTACCATTTTTTCAAAACATTATCTCTAAATAGAAAATCACACGATAGAAAACTCACTTTGAAATCACGCTTTACACCTTAAAACACATTTTAAATGTTTAGGATAATTTATATCAACCACATTGGGAGATACATTCCGAGAAATAAAACCAATAATATATATAAAAAGATATACAATATTCAATTGATAAAATAATGAATAACAGATTAAAAAACATCCATGCTATCATGGAATTCAAATAATGGTAACATGAATATGGAAACTACCTAAAACTCAAGCCATGCTAAAATAGATGATGGAATCTCAAATTTTAATATTTTCAAATGCACACATATTCACCTTAACTTATATGTAATGATACCTAGTCCATATATACATATTAAGGTGTACAAATATGTATAAGGGATCTATACATATTTGACTATACTTTCATATACCCCTTTTCAATGATACACATATTCATTTTCATATACACATATAAGCACATATAGCCCCATGATATATATTAATACTTTCAAGGTTGAATATATATAAATGGAGAACTTATATATAGATTCTTAATTATGAATACACATGTAATCCTTTGATGATGACAGCTCAAACCAGCCAAAATGAAGACCAAAACACACTACAACGATATTTGGAATATAAAAATCACAATATCCCTAATTAAAATGTGGAAAAAATAAAAATTATATATAAATAAACCTGAAAATTATGGTGGGAGGACTGAAATTATGGTGCGGGGGTTGCCGGAGGCCGCGGGGGGTGTGGCGGTCGCCGGAGGGCGTGGGGGGCGCGAGGGGCGCGGGGGCGCGGGGGTCACCGGCGGTCGAGGGGGGGGTGCAGGGTTCGCCGGGGGGCTCGGGGGCCGCGGCGGCCGCCGGAGGGCGCGGGTGTCGTCGGAGGGCGCGGGTGTCGCCGGAGGGCGCGGGTGTCGCCGGAGGGCGCGGGTGTCGCCGGAGGTAGCGGGACGGGGATCGGGGAAGAGGGGAGGGTTTGTGAGGGGGATCGGGAAACGGGTATGCGATGGGGGAGGGGAAAGCGTCGCAGCTTTTCAAAATAGGTTGGGTTTCGCGGCGGTTTGTTAAAAACCGCCGCGAAATCTTTCACGGATAACGTTTAGCGGCGGTTTTGTGAACCGCCGCCACAAAACCGCCGCTAAACACTGTTTATGTTGTAGTGAATATACCCATTAGATGTTTTTTTTGAAATATCACACTCGTTATAAAATAATTCTTACACTCTTTTATTCTTGCACTAAATATTCAATTTTATCCTAGATTTCCATGTCTTAATGGAATCAGCTACACCGTAGTAATTTACTACACCGCAATCATTCACATAGTAATTGGTTATGTGGTTCTAAGTTGACTATATGGAAATTTGGATATGTCACACAATTTGCTGTTTGAATTAATTTGGCGATGTCATGAAATTGGCTATGTGAATCAATTTAGGTACATTGCACAATTGGTTATGTGAATATTTTTAGCTACATCATTTACTTTTGATATATAGAATAATCATCCATTTTAATTTATTTGGATTTTCCACATAAACAAATATGTGAATGAACTCTGTTATGTAATTTACTTTGTCTAAGTAGCATAATCGACTATGTGTCTCACATTGAAAATTGAATATGTCACTAAAACCACTAAATGGTTATGTCTAAAATGACTACATAGAATATTCACCTATGTGATTTGAATATGTGAGTGAAACCAGCTATAAGAATCTAGAAAATTCTGTACATCACTCAAATAAATGATGAACATCTTTAGTTGACTTATATGTATTCTTAACCACCTCACTGCTTCTCATAGATGTTCCAGACTAAAGAAAAAAAGTATATTTGATGACATCATGAATAAAATATAGACACAATAAAGGTGAAAAATTGTAGTCTTAAAAAACTAAAATAGAAACAATTAAATGATAGGAATTTTAATTTAACAAAATTATTAAAATAATAAAATTTAAACTCCTAAACTCTAGAACCCTCTATGTATCATAATCACAGTGCGACCCCTATGGCTTATGACCTAAAGCTCCTTACCCAGGTGAGGCCCATGCCTCTAAGGCATGACCTCTCCACTTGAGACATGAAACCTTCATGCTACCAACCGTGACACTCCCCATGGAAGGTTTTAAAAGTGTGACCCATGGGACATGACATTAATTATCTTCCTAAAAAATACAAGGAAAAATTACAAGAGTCATCAGATGCTTTGTAATACTCATTACCATGGTGTTTAACCACCTTTGTGGGGTGACCATTTTATAATATTCTTTCAGTTATCCAAAATTCACTAAAATTCCCACCACACCATGAATTCCTCAATAATAGTGAGACCATTTCCCATTTAACACTCATCATGATGCGACCTTCACCCATCTCAAGGGTGATGAGACGTGTTCATAAAAAAAACTAACAAGGGGGTCACCCTAACCACTCTCAAATATTTACCTGAGCACCTAAAACAACTTCTGGACTTTTATTTATAATAAAAAAATGTCCTTGAGATGCTACAATTCTTAGAATTCGAATCCGAATCTATGTTATTGAAACGTATCATGCTTTGAGACCAAAAATTAAAATTTCATATAAATTTTAAAACTTGTAAAGATGAAGGTATTTACACATTTCTTAGTGAAATGGAAGTCTCATATCAATAAATGGATATAATATATGGGGCCATCATTGTTATTGAAAGTTGTTTCATTAAAATTACTTGATAAAAGATATAAAATTTGATACTCAACTGATAAAAACGTATCCTATATATAAATAGAATCATCATCATCATTAAACATAACTTTTAAATCATTATATTAAAAGGTTAATATTAATGTTATAAACTCTTTAAACTGATAACTTAATCCAAATTATTAAGTAAGAGAAATTATTTGTGTTAGAGAAAAGCTTCATAAGTAATCAAGTGTTGAAGTTTTTCAACAAGTGATTCTAGATTCTCATAAGAAGTATAGATTGATTCACTTAAGGTTTAAAAGGAATTATATGGAAAATGACACAATGAAAATTATTCTCCACTAAAATACTCAATAATATTGAGTGTTCTAATGACTTATTGAGACAAAAGATATCTTATATGTCTATTTCTAGTTAATCAATTCATTATATTTTCATTGATGGAAATGTTTCTACAATATGAATAATTTAGATAAATGTTTATTATATCATTATAAAAATGTTGAGGATAAATGAATTGGTTATATGATAACTATGTTCTACATCTCTGTCGACAATGCAAATGGGTAAAAGTTAAAACTAGAATAAGAAAATATATTTAGAAGGTCCAATAATATTTCTTTGAGTATCCAAACAAGGTAATTGAAACATAAATGTGTTATTAGGATAGAAGAGTAATGATTCCAAAGGTTGGAATTTTTTATAATACTAGAAGGCGTTTGTGAATATCTATGGAATTTCCATGTCAAGTATAAGTGTTATAGAAATCAATTATTTGATTTGTAAGTATATGTAACACTAATTTTATAATTTAAAAATGTTTTGAATATACAAGTGTTTAAAATCAATGGAATAATTGATATATTTTGTAGTTTTCTTTTAAGTGATAAGGAAAAGAGTTTTTATATCAATGATCTAAATTTAATGGAATATATAATGCTTAGATGGATTTAAGTAAAATATGTGTGTAGTTGTCTCATTTATCTTATATGATAAAAGATTTCTTTACTAACAAGGTACTGTTATGAATAATATGATATAATGGAATCTATACATATAATTTAGGATTCATCAATTTCTATAAAAATTTTTGAGATGAAGATAAGTATAAAAAATTTATCAATGAAAAATTTAATATCCATATATTTTTTAAAATATGAGAAATATAATTACACTACTATTAGTGTAATATTTTAAAGAGTAAATTATTTGTCAAGGAAAATTATCCAAAAACATGGAATATCATATAGGATATGGGTATAATAATTTTATTTGTCAAATATTTCCATTTAAGAAAATAAGTCTCATTCTAAACACAAATGATTCTGTGTATCTTAACAAGATATTACCAATAAAGTATAGTGTCTAAGAGGCTAGTGGGAGTATATTTAGACTTATATATGTTCAAAGTTAACAAATAAAAGATTATTCCTATAAATAATTAAATTAAATTTCACTTAATATATTATAGAGTTTAGGGTATGTTAATAAAGAGAAATGTAAAGTGTTACATTTAGTTACTATAATGAAGTGAATATCATTGTATCCAAAAGGAGTTTTGGATGAATTGGTAAAGTAATAATATAAATAATTATATTGTCTGAATGCATGAAGACCTAATTTTTTTATTAAAATTTGATAATCCCATTTTTAAGGCGGAGGGGTAACCTTTAAATAGTTCATATACCTAGAGGTGATAATACTTAAACATGGACATCATGTCCAAAGAACAAACACCCAAAAACAATCCCAACCTAGATGATGCTAATTTTTTTCTCCGAAGAGACCAAACTGCAATACATCTTGGTAAGAAATCCTAATGCATGAAAACATGGTCTTGGTACCAATGGAAAATACATACCCTCTCATTAATTCTAACATGAAACCATTGATGTTGTTTTCACTTTTCTAGGACCTCATCTTAAACTACACCTCGGTATATGGACTAAAGTTTTTTGCTGCATTAAAACTCATCCATTAAAGCTTGAAGTGCCTACTCCATCATGACTCCTCCAACGTGGCACTATCTCGCTGGACCTCTATATCCACCTAATTGAATCCAGAACCAACCCAATATCAGCACCACTCGATTCAATCACTTTCCTTCCATAATTGCCTCTACCCCATCACCTTCTCATCGTCGAGCCAACCAGATGCTTGACCTCCGATAGTGCTACCCCATGAGCCCCATCGAGGACACCTCCATCACTGTAAACACTGAGAACCTAATGACCATTTACCTTCCCCTACAATCAGTCGACACCGACCTGCATTGCTTCCTTCCAGAAGTGGCCAGTCCACCGAAACCACCGACACCGCACAGACAATGTGTCATTCCCATAAAAATGAAATTTGAGACTTCCATGTATTGAACCCTAGTTGGTGTATGATTACGGGGTATCCTTAACAACTAGGATATAAACCAAACTACATAAATTGTTACATTAATTTTTAAAATATTTTAAAGAAAAAGTTTGATGGAAAGGGTTCTATGGATGACGATTACAAACTTAGAAAAAGTTTGAAGTAGAAAACAGAAGTTTCTAACATTGTAAAATCGGATGTTGTGAATTTAAGGAGTCTGAATATGTTCAAAGAGTTGAGAATTAGGAATATAATTCCTAGGACTCACCATTATTCAAACTGTCTTAATTTAGATGTTACTTATTAAATATTTAGTGGAATTTTTTTATCATGTGGTTATATAGATATGTGAAAATAATTATAGAGATAAATTAAAGGAGTTTAATAAGGTTTTTCTGATATTATATAATATATGATATGTTAGATAAGAACTTATGTATGGTTTTTTAAATTATTATTATAGAAGATTAATAATAAATAATGTATCATGTTATAAAAAAATTAAATCCTCAATTTATCATTCATTCATATTTGATGCATATATTTCATAAAGTGAAATAATAATTACCCCTGCAAAGTACAAATTTGAGTTGTGAATAATTAATAATCATCACAAATTATTATGGGTTGTGGTGATATGTTAACCTTTGATTTCATAGAATCATGTAATCAATAAAAATTGTTTCATATGATATAAAAAAATATACTCATGAGGTAATAAGTTGGGACTTATTATTTGGACCGATCCACCAAATTATATCACATGAAATATTGTACGGTCATTGATATACATAGGTATATATGATTATTATGAGATACATAACATGATGAATTTTATACTTTGATATATTTCTTATGAAATCCTTGATGGTTAGCTAATTAGGGGTGATTGAGTATATTTCTGATCATATCATCGATTGGAGCTAAAAAATGTAGGATTTGTCCACTCATATGATGAGTTAAAGAAATTTGAGACCTTTATTGAATTAGATTGAGGAAATGGATGAACAAATTTAGTTGAGTGACATGTGATGTGCTTACCTATTTAGATGAATGACATATAATGTATGCATTCAAACTATTCAGTCTGTTTCAGATAATCATAAATGTATGATTTGGCCTATACTAGATTGACATATTACATGTATAGTGGTCACTAAATGTCATGGGAAAAGGTATTATATAGGTATATATATAATGAATATGATATATATTCTGGTGGTAAGTTTTATATAGATATATGATTATATTTTAATGAGATTATACCAAACTCTTTGGAACACAGATTATAAAAATATTTTCATTTTGGAACAAACACCCTATTTGAAATTTAATTCTTATCCTAAGTCCTAACTATGTGACCTTATGAGACTTTGTATCACTAAAAATAAATATCAAATCCTTATTTTATAAATATATAAAAATAGAAACCTCTAAATAATCGTTAGTACTATGTAAGCTATAAAGGGTGTGATTTATAAAGAGTTGTGATGTTTTTCATAAAGTATTTATGATGTTTTTGGTCAAGTGGGTCATTTTTGGATGTGAAAAAAAAATCACATTTTATGGCATTATTTATTTCATAACGTGTTATATGAATGTTATGAATACCACAAATTATTAAACTTTTATATTATATAAGGAATGTCATGCCTCTATCATTGCTTATGATGGGATTATGAAATCAAGTACATAAATTTTTCCGCATATTCTCATGGTTTTCTTTAATTATGAAACATTAGGTTGATTCATTTATGGTTATAAATAATCATTTTAAATAGACAACTAATTATATATCAATATGAATATGTTATCATAATGTATATCGACCATTAAGGGTTGACAGTCAAGATCCAACACTCTTAATTAATTAAATAAATTTTATATAAAGGGATGTGATCTATTTGTTTTATATACATGATACTATATATACTAACCCTAATATCTATATTCCTTCCTTTTCACTATTTATCTTTAATGGGAAGGTTCTGTCACACCTTCAGTGTTCAGGGGTTCTCTCATTACAAATGAGGATTCTAGTGGATGGTGTACTACCTATAGAGGGAAGAGTCTATTGGATGTCTCTAGATGATATCAATAAATAATAATTCATAAAATAGTAGAAGATTAAGTTCACTACAATTTAGGTATGCCAAATTATATTTAATGTTCTTAATAATACCTGTTTATTCATGTTGATTGATCATACATTTTAAGTGGGTTTATTCCACTTCCATGATCATAAAATGATCCTTCAAAACCCATCAATTATAATTAACCCAAAACCAAAAATCAGATAATTGAATTCACCAATACCAAATATATAATGATAAGTTTAATTATATAGTGTACACAATTGAAAACCTTCAGTATTAAATTATAAACATATAAATATTAATAAATGAAAATTATAAACATTAGAACATATTATTAATTAAACATAAAAAATATTTGTTCAAGTGAAATGTTTCATATGCAATATATAATTTTATCCTCAGAAAAAACCACCTAAATACAAGACAGGGGAATCCACCATTAACCATTCCCTATTGAGACATTCTAGATCCTCCCACTTGATGTATGCTCCTATTTTTTGGGCCTTCCACTAGCCTCTAATGCATGCATTAAATAAAATTTAGAATATTAATTATTTTTTTAACAATATGAATAGAAAATATATTTAAAATAATTATAATAATAATATATAGCTAGTTGAATAAATGTAACTAATTTAGAATTGATGGAGTCTGGTGTATTAAGGAAACACTTTTATTAGCAATTATCCCTATCATGCTCTAAAATAGACTTGATAATTGACTCCCCACAATTATAAATCCTTCCTCATGAGAAATTATTCTTGACTAATAAACTTTTAATTTATTTTCTAACATCATAATTTTTTTCTCCATTCATCATCACGAGCATTAACATTAATAGGGATAGTAAAAGGATACAATGTAATGAATTAAGATAATAATATCCAGAATACTCATAAAGGGGATAATCTAGAACCCATCCCCTGAACATGATCAATATCATCCTTTCCCTAAAATTGGTAATAGAATCACCTTGGGTGAAGAATGATAACTATGATGGTTTTCATCCCATGCCTCTTTAATTTTTTACTGCAAAGAGAAGAAAATTTAAGAACACACATTAATAAAAAATGAAATTTTAATTCAAGTTTTTTTATGTCAATGTTTTTAGAAGGTTTATTTATAGAGTTTTAATCCACATTAGTTGTGGATGTTAAACCAAATACTTATTAAAATAACTTCATAACCAACCTCTTTTTCCAATATTCATAAATTAAAAAAATAAAATTATACAAATTTAATTACTTAAAATCCAAAAATATATTTATAATAGTTAAAAGACTACCTTTATTGATATTCTCCTAGAAAATATTTTAGAGTCTTCCATGTGTGGAAAGACTAGTTTATCCTCCTTTTTAATTTTAATTTTGTTCCTATATATATACATATAATTTTAAAGGTGTACATAATTAAATCTAGATAATTCCCATTTATATATGGAACAACTATTGGGTATGAGTTTTGGATACTTGTTCTTGGAAAATGTTTATCAAATGGGCGAGGATTTCTAGATGAGTTGAAGAAGGGGTACAATAGGGTGGGAAAAAATTGGTACAAGTATTTAAAGAGGTGTTTTCTTTATATGAATCATGATAGAGAAAATTATTGAGTGATATATAGTAACATTCATATATCTTGTTGTTTTTGAGTGGGAAGTAGAGTCCAGGATGGACATAGGTTCATGTGCATCATGTAGAAAGAAACTAAAGAAGGAATAAAGTGGGATGTGGGGTCCCTGGGAAAAACCTATAAAATTCCAAATAAAATTAGAGGCAAGAGAGTTTTAAACTCTGTCACATGGTGTTGATGGTTTGAGAAAACCACTCTATTATAGTGCTCCCGACTAATGGTGGTCCTTAAGGGATAAAAAATTAACCAAGAGGATTCTAGGTAAGAGGTAATACCACTTTCATACTACCTCTCAATGGATTTGTTTCTAATATTTAGTGTGTTTTTAAAGGATTATTAAGAAAAATGACATTAATATTAATAAAAATTGAAATATTTTTTATGAAAATAACAATATTATATAAATAAATTATCTAATACCTTATGAGAATCACTATGATGCACATCTGAAAATTACTTTCACTAATATTGTGGTATCCCTTCAGTACCTTTTCATAAAACGGATGTAAACTTAAAGAAAAGTAATTGAATTTTCACCACAACCTATTCTTGAATATCTTCCATTTTCCCAAAACTTTTCAATATCTATTGATGCACAAGCACATATTTTACAACAATGTGGAAACAAATTTACAAATAAGATTGACATGTGGGTTTTGTGAGATCAGAATGAAACAAATATATGTAACTTGGAATGCAGTCCAGTGGGACTAACTAGGGTTGTCCCTCTTGAGAATTAGAGCTTAGAACTCACTATTATTTAACTTTTATGTTTTTTTTCAATTTAAAAAATATAACACAAAAAATGATGTAAACAAATTATTTATAAAAAACATGAAAGTATAAGAAAAAGAAAATATAATAAAGAGACATCCCTAGATTCAACCTTAATGACTTGTAATTGGCTCACTTATCTGAATTCATAGTATAAATCTATTTTTTCTTTCAACCATTCACACACACTCTTACTTCATAAATTGTGTGATTGTACTTCCCACTCATGAAGCTTACTGAGTTCTCTTCCAACTACTATCTCAAGTGCATCAAAACCTTTGAGTCCACATATCAATTGAATCACTGATCCCATAAAAAATCATCAATTTTAGAAATGGGAGAGTAAATAGATTTTAGCAATTTTAAAGGAAATATGGGAAATATAAGTGTTAGGTACTTCCACTCACCATTACTCATCAATCAACCAAATACTTAAATAAATATAAGTAAATAAAATCTAGGTGTATGAACTCTAAATAACTTGTTTTCATCCACAAGGTGATCGATGGGAAATAATATCATCTTAGGTGAAACATTGTTTATCACTATTAAGAAAATAAAATAGAAATAGTAGAGAGGAAAACATGAATAAGTTGAATAGAATGATTTATATTAAAAAGAGGAAAATAAATTAAATCCATAACTAAATAAAGCCATGGATTAATGGTTAAGGGTCTAAATATTTTCTAATAGGGAATAATAAATGTATTTAAATGCATTTTATAACCTTATTTATACACCTCTTGGAATTTAGTATCGATATCCCTCTTCTTTTGATAAATTCCACGTGAAATAAACGAGGGTCAAAATTTCTTGAGAAAACAAATTCTAAAAGATTACCCATGGCTCAATTTGATTCCCACAATCCTTGTCCCCCTTCAAAGATAAATGGGCGACATTTGGAAAAAATAGAGGACCAATTTAAAATTTATCTAGAATATAGAAATGAAATGATTTTAAGTCAAATCCTAAATCAATTTTGGTAATTTCATATTTTTATGTTCCATAGGGAAAATTATTTATTCTTATGTTTTTATTAGGAATAGAATTTACTCTTATGATATAGCTTCAATAATGAAAAATTCTCTTGACCTTAAGTTATATTTTTATGACTCTCATGTTTTATAGAATAAGCCTTAAAAAAATTAGAATGAACCATATGAATTGTGGCCGATGAAACTTATGAAATAGTAGGATAAACCTTATGAAATGGTAGGATGACCATTCTTCTTCTTAGGATACCATGAAATTGAATCTTAAATTTGTAAAATGAATTATATACTTGCCCAAACATTTACAAAATTTCAATCTATACCTCATATAACTCTTATGTTTTTAAAAATTATTATTATGTTTTTACCTATGGATATAGTTCTTTTCTATTTTAATCAGAATAAAACTTTTGAAAGTTACTCTTACACCCAGAGCACACAACACTTATGTTTTTGAGTCAATAACCATTACACATGTTGTGTGTCCCAAGTAATTTTATAGATTTCATAATAAATCTATAACTTTCTATTTCAAATTATTTTAATCTCCAACCGTATTATGAAAATATAAATCTACTTATTTCACTAATTTTTTGGAAATTAAACATTCATGTTTTTAGAAGTTTCCCAAAAATTGAAAACATCTAATTAATTTTGGATTTATAAAAATTAATTCTATAAATTATAAAATAATTAAAAAAAATTAACTGATTAAAAATTAATTATAAAATATTCAAAAATCAATATATAGTTTTTAAATTAATTATAAAAAACGAATAAATCATTTAAAGATCAAAGATTCAACCCATTTAAAAATTTAAGTATTGATTAACTAAAGTATTAAAAATGAATCAATTTGTTTAGTTTTATATTTATTATGGGGTTAATTTTAATTTAAAAATTGAATAAAAATTTAAAAATGTTTTATGTCATCACTATCACACTAAAACTATTGCACTTCTTATCAATACAAAGAATTAAAACTAAAAAAATGATCCTACACCGGTTAAAAATACAAAAACAATAAAAGAAGAAGGCACCAATTAATTCATCATTAAAAATATCATGCTTCAATTATAAGTCTATTACACTAACCACTTCATTATACTCATGTTTTTAACCTTTATAAATCTATCTCAACCACTAATGACTTAACTCGCATGAAAATTTTCCTTGTTCATCCTATTAATATTTAAAAGTAGATCTATGATAATTCAAAAATTTCATGTGATATAAGATATTTTTTCCAAGGTTATAGGTTCTATATAGGCATAAAATAGTGTGCTACTCAAGAGTAATTATAATAAGTTGTTCTAAGGTTTGGAGTATGTATGTTTTTATGTGAAAATTTTAGAGGTAGAAGATGAGTTTTTAATCACTTAATCACATTTAATATTAGATTTTAGAAAGTGTTTATAGTGAATGAGACTTACTCATTCCTCAAAATGTATCAAACTAAACTCAATATTTCTCGTTGTTCCATTTTTGGGTCACAACTAACATAGTGAACAATAATTAATGAACTATCATCTTTTCTCTATTCTTTGATTGTATTTTTTATTCTTCTATTTTTTTAAATTACAAAATATTTCAATTTTTTATATAAATTTTTTATTCGGAGGTAAATAGGGAGTAAATATAAAATAGTGATGAAATTGGATTATTAAATCACTACCCAAAATAGATGAAAATTCACCCACACTCAACCAAAACAATAGTCTTTTCCATAAATTTACATAAAAATTAATTATCCCCCACCTTTTGATGAAAGTATAACAAGAGTTGAAAAAAAGCTATTGGTAGTTAGGGATATAATTATCTTTTAATTTATCTCACATAACAGGTATTTCATAGTTTCTAATTCTTAAAGGTGGTTGAATACCATGGTCTCTAAAAAAGTGAGTTTCACAAAGGGATTTTTTTTTTTCAAATGAATAATGGCCTTCATTATGTACAACATAGTCGAATAATATTGATTTAATTAAGAACCAATGAAAGTTATATTTTTTGAACCTAACTTGAGACTGTCAATAAATGATTTATAGGAAAGAATTATGCAAGAAAGGCTTATAATGCCTCTTGGGTTTAAGATAAAAAATGGTCTATCATTTCATGGAATGGGATATCATTTTAAACCTACTAACCTAAGTTCAAGTCCTTAAAATCAGTGGGTAAGAATCGCACATGTATTCCTTTAAAGATGACAATTTATAAATTAATGAATTCCTCAACACTTTAATGAAATTTTTAGTAGGTAAGAAAAAATTTTACTCTAAATTTTCTTAACCTAAAAACACATAAAAAATCCAAAAAAAAGAAAATATTATGTATAAATTTAAAATCTATCCTAAAAGTGGCCCTAAAAAATTATAAATAGATCATAATTACCCCCACTCAGATAATAATTCTCATTGAAAGCTCAAAAAATTTAAATAGTTTGAAATTATCAAATAAATTCAAAAGAATAATACCACATAGATTATTTTTAATGGTAATCCTTTAATTAATTCTTACTATTCATAGAGATAATTCCCTATATGAAAACCATAAAAGGAAAACAAAAGGAAATGATAATTTTTTTCAAGTTTAACATAAAAATATAAATAAGTAATGGAATATGATCTTGGAACATTCTATATGTGGGTTCTATGTTTATAATTTCTAAAAGCCAGCTATCCAGGTTGTTTATTTGATATGAACCACCACATGTAATTTTTTCCAATTTCGATTAGTGGAAATTGGTCTCAGATTACTCCCTGAATAGAGTATATCCATTCCAACCCAAAATGATTATAAAATATTTATAGAAGTGGTGTGAAAATAGTGTAAGTGGGATCTTTATAATCTATAGTACCCTCACCTAGTGATTGATCAAAGTGATGTTGAAGAGGTATATTCTTCTCAACAGGTCCCTAAGACTATTTATATTTGAATTAATAACCCATTTTATCATTAATGGTGGATAAATCATGTTCATTTTCATTTTCCATAGAAGTGAACAACTTATATGGATTTGGAATTTAATGATAGATGGAGTTAGAAAGCATTTCAACCAGTAAAAAATCAAAAGAAACTAAATCTAGTTAAAAGTATACTCCCTAAAGTAGATCATCTTTGAGATATTTCTCTTGAATGTATGAACTTGTACTGGTTTCTATAGTATTGGGTAATGGATCCATATTACCTTATTCAAATACCAACATCTCCTTTTATTCATCTACTTCCAAGGAATACAAAAATAGTAAAAAATTTGAATATTCAAAACAAAGGGTATTAGTTCGAAAGTGAATTTTAGAATATAAATAAATGATTGTATCTAGAGTTCAATAACACCCTATAATATATTATCTATAATCCTTTATTCTATATTTAGTTCCTTTGGAAGGAACTCTAAAATTCATGGGAGTGAATTTTGTTCAAGTTTTTTTCCCACCTATTAGATATCTTCTTATGCAATGTTTGAGGGAACCTCATCATATAGTGATTATTGATATTTTACTTTATCTATGAGTTATTAGAGGTTTATTTCCATTATATACATAAATTATTCCAATTCTCCCATGTCACTTTGTTTCTCCTTGAGTTTCTAATCAACTAGTATAAATCTAGTGATGAACTATTGAATATCCTCCAGTGTTGGTTCTTATTTGCTATGATGGTGTGGGGGTATGTGAATTTGATATTAAAAAGATTTTTGGTGGTAGTATATTCTATCCTCCCACTCACAGGTAGGTACCAAAGGTTTCTTATGACACTTACCTTAAATATTCTCCTTATAATCTATTCGTAATAGAGATTGATCAGGTTGAAAAAGTTTTTTCAGGTGAGAATCCTTGACCTTGGTAGTGATTTTTTCAACATCTATAAATTGGGAATAAATATGAGGACCCATTAAATAATGGCCCCACTTTTAACCTCAAACCAGTTTGAAGAAAAACATAGATGAAATAAAGTGAAGAAAAAAATAAATAAGATAATGAGAAACAAATTAAAGTAAAGATAATAATTATAGATGTGAAAAAATAGCATGTTCTAAACTCAAATACTAAAAATGATTCCAAGTTGACATGTGACTATCATGGGATCACAAGAAAATAACTATTTGTAACCTATAACACATTCCAGTGGGACTGAACAGGGTAACATCTCTTAAAAAGTTGAGCTAAACACTCACTGATCTTTAACACTTATGTTTTTTTGTTATTTTTAATGTTTGAAAGAATAACATAAATAGGAAGGAAATTAATTCTATGGAAAGTAACATGAAAATTTAGATAGAAAGAAATATTGGAATGGAATCACCTATAAAATCAAATTTAAAGATCCTTCATTGTGTCACTACTTTGATTCCCTAGTATAACTTTTGGTGGGCTTATAACTAGTCATATACAACCTTACTAGAATTTTTTTGAATAGAAATCAAAATTAGGTGGCCTCCTTAGTGCTCTTCCCACCACTATATCAAGTGGATCACAACCATGAATCCAAACACCACTCAATTCACTTATCCCATCACACATCAATAATTTGAGATATAGTAGAATAAATTGATTTTATATGTTAAAAAATAAACTAGGGAAATATAAGTGTGAGGTATTATCCCTTCCCCCTACTCATCGATCACCCAAATAGTAAAATCCAAACATAAAGGGAAAACCCGGATGTGTGAACTATGAATTCCTAGTTTTCATCTAGTAGATAATCCTCAAGTTAGATTCTCATTATATATGAGAGCTTGATAATCATTATTATGAAAATTGAAAATAAATTGACGAGAATAAAATATGAATATATGAAAAAATGAGTTATATTAAAATGATGAAAATATAATAAATCCATAAGTAAATCAAACCATATCTGAATGACCAAAGTTTCAAATATATTATAATGGGGACTGGGAAAAGTATTTAAAATAATCATAGAACCTTCTTCATTATCCTCATGAAATTCAATGTCGAGATCCCCCTTGATCATATTTATTTCACATGGAATAGACTGGTGTTAATATTTATTTAGGTAGAACATTACTAAACATTACTCTAGGCTCGATTTTATTCCCATGATATTTGTCGCTCTTCAAAGCTTAATGGGTGCTGCATGGAATTTCTAGAGGTGTAATCCTTGATTTGGATATACCAAATAAATGAAATGATTTTAATTCAAGACTTAAATCAAATTTTGAAATTTAGGATTTTTTTGTTCCATGTAGAAAAATATTTACTCTTAAATTTTTATAAACCATGGAATTCAATATTACACTCCAACTTAAATCATGGCAATGTACATAACCCTTACATTTCTAAATGATGAATATTTAGTTTTATAGAATGTCCCTTACAAAATAAAGAATCAACCTTATAGAATATTGATAATGATTTTTACAAAATGGGTGATTTACCCTTATGCTTATAGGGTATCAAAGAATTGACTCTTATAATATAAAAAATAACTCTTATACATGCCTTCACTTTTCCAAAACTCAATTATGCACCTCATATGACTATTATGATTTTTAAAATTACTTTGTTTCTCATAATATGTGACTATTATGTTTTTGATTATATAACTCTTATTCATATTTTTTGTCCCATGGACTTTTCCAAATTACCTAATAAATTTTTAACTTCATGATTCCAATTATTCTAAGATTAAACCATCTTACAGAAATATTCATCTACTTATTTTACTCATTCTCAAAAAATTAAACATATGGATTTTCAAAAATTAATTAAAAAAAAACTAAAATTTAGTTCATATTTATTAAAATTAATTTTAGAAATTATTAAATCATTAAAAATAATAAAATTTATGTTTAATAATTATTTCCAAAGGTTTCACAAATCAATGTATGGATTTTTTTAATTAAAAAAATGAATAAAATAATAAAAATTTTAAAATTCAATCTATTTAACAATTAAAGTCCAGATTCACTAAATTATAAAAAATAAATTAATTTCCCATGTTATATATTGATTATGGGGTTAATTTTACTTGAAAAGGAGAATAATATATTTAAAATGCTATATCTCATCAAAGATTTTTGAAAATAATTTTCTTGTGATATTATATAAGAAAATCAAATAATAAACTATAAATATTTATTTTGACTCACCGTATTTTGTATATCAAATATATCATTCTTCTAATCAATTTTGATATTCCTCCAATAATACATGATGGGAAATGGAAATCATCTTACATGATAGAAAACCTAATACCTGCTCATATAATCCTTTGATGTTATATATAGGCATTCCATACACATCAAATAGAACAAAAAGTTTTAAATATTTCAACCTCTAAACATCTGATGTATTCATGTTCATTTTTCTCATGTTATTATATACATATGTTTAGTAAATAACATTAAAAATAAATAAATTATTTTTTCACATAAACAAGAATATACTGGTAATAGTCACCCTTTAGTACCCTTATAATAGTAAAAATAATAATATATGATTATATGACATTTGATGATCAACTAAATGATCTAATGATTACCCATACATATCTAATAAGACCCTCTAAGAAGAAGTGGGTGTATTGAAGGTAAATAGAAAAATCAATGAATATGGGAAAATATCAGATGGTATCACTAAATAAAAAGGGGTTATACCTTGACATGACCTAATCGGGACCAACCATGGCTGATAGTAAGTTGAGTGTGCAACTATAAGAACACCGACCATAGGTTTGTGGCTGGTGACTAGCACTTATGAGGCATATTACACAATATGAGAGGTTTTAGCCTAATTCTATTTTACATAATGCACATATCCACTAAATTTAGTAATGCATGTTATAAAATTAAACTGATTTTAATATAAAATTCTGGTGACAAATGATATGATACATAAAGGAATAAATAGTTCATAAACTATATAAATTCTAACCTAATAATTATTTAGGTGATGGGATCTTTACAATGAAATGGCACTAGATTTGAACATTATCTATTACTATCACCACTGGGTACTAAAAAGATTCACCAACTCTGAGTCCACTAAATCAACCACTAAGCTATCCATCATCTTCATACGACATGATAGGTGTGGGAAAAACACCCAACTTAGGGAGATTATATACATACCCAATTACATTACCTAAAAACCACAAAGAAAATATAAGATGGAATGTTAGCTCAAAACCATGAAGGGAGGATAATAAAAAACCCATATATGATTTTAAGGTAGAGAAAATTGAGAAACTAAAGAAATTACAACTTTGAATAGCCTAACTAAAGAAGAAGAAGCCCCAATAAGAAACAAATAAATCTAAACTACATATGTTAGTATCTCATGAAACCTATCGTAGTACATAATAGGGGAACTGTTCCTTTTTGAGGTAAACATTTTGGACAATGCAACATCAAACCCTAATGAAGGACCCAATCCACATTGAATAGTGTGCATTAGAAGAGGGAGTACCTAACTACATAGATAGAGGACCCAAACCCTAAGTATATAGGGGTGAACCAAACTCTATTATTTGTTTGGGGGATCTTTACCATGTTAATGGAAAGGGGGTATCAACCCATTGCTGATGTGTATGTCCCACACCCAAAATATGCGGGGGATTAATGAATCTAGAAGGAATATGGGGTGATCTAACCCTATCCTCTACACCACACTAGGAGAGATCCCGACCCAACGTGCCCTCCGATAATCTCACCCAAACCCATTCGATGACCCTATATATATGTAGAAAACTAATATTATGCAATTACCTTGCATCACACCTCTAAAATTGAAGAGGTATGTTCCATTATGACCTATGTAGAAAATGATCATGATGGATTACTCACACACCCAAATTCAAGTCTCTAGAAAGGATATACGAAATACCCCAGAAAGATGAAAAATAAAATCGCTTTTACTATAGGGGTACATGACTTTTATCCCCTCATCCAAGATCTATTCATGTACTACCACCTATATGAAATTCATGGTTCAACCTAGATTATGTGTGATATAGTAAACATAATGTGTGGAATTTCAGGGGTAATTGACATGCACCATCATAGCTCGATCCATTTAGAGTCCATACTATATAGAATTTTCTAATGGGGAACATGGTGTGTTGGATTGGACCGCTTAATCGGTACATGGGAACTAATTGTCTCAGAATACACAACGTGTCCATGATGGTACACAACATGTGAATCCCAAAATATACATAGCTTAATATCATATACTTAGAATTAAGTTTGATTTATTTATACATAAAATACAAGGCACATGACACTAAGTCACATATATTTTGACTCTTATATTTATATCACCCCAACGCTCTGTAGGGTGGTACATGGTGTATTTTCTAAGTATTTCTTACCTTGTGATCATGGAAACCAAACCCATTAACCCTAATCACTCAGAAATTACGTCTCTATTGCTATTATCACATTAATTTGGACTCAAATATTCACAAAAGGCCTCATCTGACACTTTCATTCCTCTGATTATCACTTTACAACCAAACTTCACTTGAAATTGGGTTCAAAATAACTTTTCACACAACCCTAATAAATGTATATAGATTTTAATTCAAAAATAACATATAAGGAGAAAGTAGATAACAAGACCTACCTTATATTTGGATAATTCATTAGTAAATTTCATATATGTATTGGTCTAAATTAGTGATTCCTTGAACAATGTTTTTATTGGAATATTTAGATCTTTCTCAATATTCCCATATTCCTCTCTATAAATCTAGGATTGTTAGATACTAAACCTAGAGAGAGAGGTTAATTGTGATTAATATAGTATTTAAGGTCTAGAAATACAGTAATCAATAGTCAATCAATTAATTAATTTAATAAATTAATTCCATATGTGATGGTCAAAACCCATGTACAAAAAAATATTATACCACTCTAAGGGTAAATCCTCTATTATAGATGTAACCACAATATTGGTTTTTTCATCCAAGACTCTGTTTAGTATGAAATGGAAATTTTCCATAAATATACTTGCATGAACTAAAAATAATATACTATTTAAAATTTTCTAAGGGTTTAGATAGAAAAAATATAGATCATTACATACTATCTACCATTAAATATTTTTGTCTCAAAAACCATGACCTAATCAAATAGAAAAGGGTATTGAGCCTACATCAAACTCCCACGATCCTATGAGCTCTTTTGAAGGTTCCTAAACTACCACTAAACATGCACTAGTGGTATATCCCATCCTTAGAGAGTCCTCTCCTAATGGTCATTGATCATAAATGGGTACTAAGAGAAGGTTTCATAATCCTCAATGTCTAGTGGACCCCAATAAATAATTTGTGATAGACTATGAATGCATCTCTACAACTATGACATGAAAAAGACACTGTGCACCTAGTCCAACTACAAGGGTATTTCTAGGTGATAATAAACCTCACTTAAACTGTGAAAAATATACAATGGATTGATGAAACTCAAGGAAAACTTGATCCCCTGACTAATAATCATAAAAATACATCATGAAGAATTATTTAAGAGCACATGATCTCCCTACCCAAATTCCAAAAGGCCTCTATTGTTAGTTTGTATAAATAATTTAATGGTTATAAGCTATCCTAATTTACTCTTGGATCACCTAAACCATATTTTCATCATTTTCACTAGCTCTAGACCCACTAATGATGTTAATACAACCTTCATCCAGCACAGGGTTGAAATGTAGGGTCTCCCATATAGAGAAATCAAAATTTTCATTCCAATATTATAGTGGTAGATGTTGTTATACCTGAAATACACTAAAGGAAAGTGATCCTCCCAAACCTAAACAATATATAACACATAATCCATCAATATATCCTTAATATAAACAATATATATTTTTTAGACCATCATTCCAAGGTTGAAATATCTTACTCATAAACAATTTAGTCTTGAATACCTTCTACACGATCCTCCATTAACAATATTTAAATCAATAATCTTGGATAGAAATAATCATTGAGGGCACCCCATGAGATTTTAAAGTTATATCTATAGAAAAGAATCTCGATATCTCTAAAATATATAATTCTAAATAGGAAAAAAGTTGGCCAACACAGTCTATTGGATGATGATCACTTGGATAATGTTGTGACCTCTTGGTTAACTTGGAATCCACATCATGAGATCTATTAATATGAATTACCACTTATACTTAAGAACCAATAGGGGATATGTTAAAGTTTCTTGGAACTAATTTTCTACCTACACTTATTGATAGGTGAAGTATCATGAGATAAACTCATTAACACTCTACTTTTTATATGTTTACTAAAACTAATTTCTGAGGTCTTATTATATATTCATATCACCAGAATGTAATTCTAAGTTTGAAGTATGTAACTCTCTCAACACCTCTTCATGATGAATTAATAATACCATTTTCTATACCAAAAGAAGAATGTATGCTCCCAACCTTCAAAAAATCTATTTGGTGCATTGATTAAGGATATTAAGTCATGTTTAATTGTAAAAATTATGTATCCTAATTATGAATCCCTTACACATTGATGAAGTAGAGGGTCTTCCAACAATTAACAAAGATAAACCATATATTCTTTACCCACTTAGGATAGCCACATGGAGGCCATCTAGTCAGACGCATCCCCTATAACTAAGAACATAACTTCTTGATAATGGAATCAACCACCAAGTTTCCCTTACCCATAGTATAAAAAATATTGAATCCATAGTACTATTATAACTCCAACCAATTCATTTTTCTTAGGTTAAGATATCACCAGATAAAGATTTTCTTGAGACTCTTATGGTATATGTAAACTATAAATTACCCATAAAAAAGGTAATTCCTTTATATATTCAATGAAAACACAATCACTACCATATATAAGTCATAAGTAATGTAGTTATACTCATGAGGTAGGAATTATCCATACTTATAAGTAATAAACTCCTACCAATGCATCAACACACAACCAATCTCCTCTCAGGAGGTGTTATAAATCACCATGTGAGTGACTCTTTCCTTTAACATCCTCTATATAAAAGCACTCATAAATCTACACCACAACTTTTCAAAATCTCTCAGACATTAATTAGACTAAATAGAGGGATTCCAATTTTGGTTTAAATAAGTCATGAGAGCTATAATATTCGATATGTATAACAAGAATATTTAATAGTACCCATACAACCTAAGGAAATTCTATAACTCAATCACGCTCTTGGGTGGCTCTTAAGAAAGAACCACCTTGATCTTTTTAGGTCGAAAACCATTTTTCCTTAGAACTACCCAAGATGTGGACCTCTCAAATATAAAACTGACACTTTGAGATATTTTTGTACAGACAATGCTCCCAAAGTAGGTATAATATAACCCTTATATTGTAAATAATATTCTTGGGGTTACATTGAACTTAGAACCTATGTTGGCCCACTATATGGCTTTAAGGACGTTCCCAATTCCCATGGGCTGGAAAATTGTGTTTGGGAATCATAGGAATCCATTTGGGAATGATTTATCTCAAATATAAGACAAATAAATCCAAATAAATAAATACAAGATTCAAAATAAATAAACATTCCAAAAAAGAAACAACCAACTAAAATGATTCAACACATTTTCATAAATATAGACATCACCCAAGAAATAGAGAGATATAATTGGGCAGAAGTAACAACACTAACCAAAAAGAAGTGAGGAATATGAATACATAAGACAAGTATAAATCGCAAGGCACAACCACAGGTACCCTCACCCTTAACACATGAAAATTAATTACCCTATACATATACAAAATGCTACACGACATAAACAGTGCATTCACACACAAGAAGAGCAATGAGAATCACATAGTGATAAATAACCAATGAAAGGGTTAATCAAAATAAAGGTCAATAAAGGGGTGTATTTCTCATACACTATTTTAAAACAAAGTTAAAATATGGCCTTTAACACCAAAACACATCTTATAGGGCCAATCCACATCTCATTTCACAAAACACTATACTTTCAAAACATTTAAATCCACCCTTAAACACGAGTCTTCTTCTTTGAAATCCATAATAAGGACAAGGGCCACCCATTTCCATAAAACCATCATAAATAATCCATTAATATGTTTTCATAAGGGGTAAACCACACTCACATTTCAAATAAACATTTTAAATCAAATGAGAACCCCCTTTATAAATCATTTTGAGGTTAACACCTCTCTTTAAAACAAAAGTCTCTTTAAAAAAATGTTTTCACTATTTGAAAGATAAAACAAGATAAATATCCAAAGATTACATATAAAAAAATTTCTAAATCCACATATGACATTTCACCAAGATCCTAGAACATGAGGAAAATTAGTTTAAAACATAAAACATGGGATTTATAAGACAAACCCTTTATGCCAAGCTCAAAAAACAATAAAATGGTTTTAAATCGCTACAAATATATCACATATATTCATACTTTAAATAAATACTAATTTATAAAGAATAAGAACCTTAAGAATTCAAAAATGAAAAAAATTTAAAATAAACACCTACTTGGAAGAAGTGAAAAACAAGATGAAACATGTTGCCTTCAACGGAGACCACATACACAACAATAGAAACGACATCAACAAACCCTAGACACTAAAAACACCAACATTATATCCACTAAATATGATAAAATCAACCACAATAGATCTAGGGTTCATGGGGGATACTAAATCCATGAGTAAAGAGAGAGGTAGGGAAAGAATAGAGAAATAGAGGAATAAATACATCAAAATCACTTGGAAATTGCTAAAGAAAAGGAAAAGATCAATAAAGGAAGAGGTTGGAGCTTCTCTAAGGGATCCCAAGAGTTATTTGATGAATTTAGGGTATAAGATGGGTGAAACCCATCTTAATTAAAATATGGAAAATGGTAAATTCCTAAAATTTAAAAACCTAGTTCGGTTTCATGGTTAGGATGCATGGTTTTCCAAATTTTGTGTCAATCGTGTGTAGCCAACTACCTAGAAACAAAGTTCCCTAGGGATTGGTTGCATAGTTTTCCAAACCATGCACCAACTATGCACTAATATCTTCTTAGGAAATAGAGTCCTCAAAATTTTTGGGGAGATTTTCATGGTTTTATGAACCATTAAGAATCTATACAAAATGGATCTGTTACTATGAAAGGCCCATCCACATAAACGCTGCATAGTTACTCCTAACCATGTGGTCTAACTATGGTTCACCCAAAAATCCTTCAAAAACTAAAAATTATATCCCACAAGATACCATAACTCAAAAATTATAAAGATAAGATAAAATATTAAAAAATAAACAATATAGTGACATAAGGGGTGTCACATAGATTATCAGTGTGATTTTCCTCCAATGATGAATAAGAAAGTTTATCATCGAAAAAGGCCACTAAAAACTAGTATAAGAAGGTCTAATAGACTCAGTTCATTAGAACCATGAATAAATATAGGGTATTCATTAAACATAAATATATCACCAAAAACTCATAATGGCCATAACAACATCATAACACCATTTACTAGATATCCTCCTTGCAAACCCAAAAATGATGACAGCCAGATCGAAGATCAATCGTTGAGAAGCACTTATATCCCTTCAATTGGTTGAGGAGATCATCGATCCTCAACAAAGGTTACTTTTTATTAATAATATTCTGATTTAGGTGGTGATTTTAAATATAAATTTTCAAGCTCTCATATATCTTCTTGGAAAAAACATCAGAGCTGCCAAGTGGGATACATTATGTCTGATGAAATCCTTTTCCATAATTTTCTCTAGCTACACCTTCTACTTCTTAAGATTAGTCAGGTCTATCTAATAGACTGTATAATATATCATAGCCATCTTAAGGTATATATTAATTCATATGTTGATCTCACAAAGATGTGTACATTATTTAAGATCCTCAAGAAATATATCCATGTAATCCTCTATAATGGGATGAAGCTGATCATCATAATCCTCTTCCAAACATTGAGAAAAATCCTAAACATATGGGTGATAGACTGAAAATTTCTATGAATAATATCTTCTCATAACAATTGAAGGTTATAATCTCCAAGAAATAAAAATATTGACTAATTTTATTGAAATCATATCAATCTATGAATGTATCATTTTATTTGGTCATAAAATGGGGATAGACATTCAATACCAAGGATGACACCATGGGGCCTCATTATAGACACTATGAGATCAAATGGAAACCTCTATCTATTAAGTTAAATTTCACATCATCATAATATCTATAATTGTGGGTGTAAGTGTATAGTAGAAACAAATTTTTCCTAAAACCATGTTAGTAACTATCTAGTAATAACCTTACACAGTCTAAATCTATCCATATCCCTAGATACTATCTCCCAGAGTCATGTGTTACCCACTTGGGGATGGATGTAATGAAAGTGGATCATAGTGATTTCTACCTCCAGGTCCTTTTCTAGGTGTACTGCTAACTCATTTTCCATAGCTTACTCCAAGAGGATAACCCTATCCATCCATCCCTATGAGGTCCTTGATCATATCACCACATCTTATATGGGGTTCCATATACTACTTGTTAAGTCATATGCTAAATAACCTCATCCTCCATAGGCATAGAATATTATATTTCATAGATGGATGGATCCTTTGTTCAACTCCTAGGATACTAATCCTCAAGACTGGGACCGTGAATGTGCATGCCTCTCGCACCATAACTCAGAAACCTATCACCGACAAGATTCAACTGATGAATATGATCCCATATTGATTCACCCAATGCCTTCTAGTTACTATACCTATTCATATAAGCTCCTGATAAAAAATTATCACTCCAAAACCCTAATATAGGTGGGTATTCATAGGTTGAACACACTAGCTTGGATGTCTCTATGGATTCTATGATTGAACACACATGCTTAAAATAAACTATCATGATTCTAGTTTAGAAATCAAATCCTGAGGTCTATGAACCTTGACACATACTCTGAAGTAGAAATTATACCCTTATATATTTATAATAGATCATGGATACATAAAAACCTCAATGTATCTAGATAATACCCCTAAAAAATAGTATCTCAAACACTTACCATTGGAGATAATCCTTTTAATGTTTATGGATGATCAAGGTGCACTAGTGACACACTTCACTGTAGTGAGAGCTAGATGATATCACCATTAAACGATCGATTTAAATTTGAACTAGGAGAAAAAATTAGACTACTAACTCAAAATAGTCCTTATTCTCTTAAGGATCAGGGTTCCCCCATAACCTTGGTGTTCTTTATTGATGTAACTCATGAATCAAACTTAGAAAATATGAATCCTTATCATATCCCATAGGAATAATTTTCTTCTTAGTAGATTGTGGAACATTTTCTTGTTCTATGGTAGGTAGGGTTTATCACTTCATAATGAGTATAGATATTGTACCCCATATTCTTGGTGGGGGAATCTCACAATCCAATCTATAAATAAAATTCCATTTTCTTAGTTTCTTATTGAAATAAGGATCAATAACTGTAATATAAATATCAAAACCTTACCTTGGGACTTTAGATATATTTATTCATGGAGACATCATATAATTGATAAGATTAACCAAATCTATTAAATAATATATATAGGGAGATGACTCAAGAAGGAAATGGAAATCAATTAAATTTTACTATATGATGCATGTAACTTTTTCTTGATTCTTATAATAGGTTCCTCATAGCTCTGAGTTTATAATAATCTTATTGGAGTCCCTATGAATGGATACATCAGCTTCCACACCAATACTGGGTTCCCTGGCCTTGAAGAAAAACTCAAAACCCTTATCATTATTTCCCTAAATTCCCTAATCAATCTCACATAACACCAAACTTCAAACTTTGTCCCTAATACATACCTACTATGATACCACTATGACATAATTTGACCCACTAGGACCCCACCTATGTTAGTACTATGTTGAGTGTGACACTCTAATCCCACATCCAATAGTATAAGGAATGATAAATATAACCGAGTAGAAATATCACTCATGATTAATGGCCTTAGTCTTATTCACCCAAACACAATGGACGTATCCACACTGAATATAGCAATGCATGATAAATTATAAAACCAACTAGAATATAAAATTCATGTGACAAATTCTAAAATTTATAAAGGAATAATGAGTTCTTAAAATATAATGTAAAGATGAAAAATAAGTGTCTAACAAACCCATAAGTGACTAAAAAAAATGATTGATATGATGTTATCTCCACAAAGAACTAGATGTTGACATTAATACCATACACTACTATAAACTTAGTATACCACTAAGTGTAATTTCTTGGCCTAGGCGCCACTAAACTGGTGGCCCAAGTTGGTTTGCCACATGTACTGAGGTACAACACCCCATATGCTAGAGGTTATAAAATAGTAGTGATGTTCTAATAAGGTACATGGAGTGACTATAACCTCTTTAACAGAGTAATAAAACAGTGGACATCAACATAAACAAAAACAAAGTAATATTTATCAATAACTAACAATAACCTTAGATCTTATAATAAGATCCCAAAAGAGGATAAATTCCTACAAGAACAATACCATAAATATTCCATGTTAGAGTAGTGTAATGTGTAAAAGGAAAACCCAAAATAAAAACACCATAAAAATATTAAAAATCATGTTTTTTCCTCTCATCCATGCTCTATCCCAAATCCTAACTCATCCATATATCATCAAGACCTTACTCGTATCTTGACCTGCAATCATGAAGTCTCCTTGGGTACCCTTGGTGGCCTAAGTAGGGTGTGAGTAAAACTCAGCCAACCACCACCAATGATGTTTAAAGAAATATCCAGTGTAATAATATTTTAACAAAAATTACTATGAATTAATAGGCAGGAAAAAAATAAAACATGATTTATGATTTAAAAATTCATCAATTAAGTCTCTTTGGGATTTACGGTTCCACCGTGACACCTGATCAACCAAAAGGTATTTATCCTATTCCATTATTCTAAAACATATACTATAGGGGTTATTTATTTTAGTCAAGAGGGTTTTCATTTATCATTTCAATTATGGTAACTAAGAAACATCGGTCCAAATACTTACACCTGTCAAAAGCCATCAGTGCCTGGATCATCATGCCAACACCCTATCCATGTATAAAGAACACTATGTCCAACATTTTAGATAAAGGATGTTTAGATTCATGTCTATATAGTCTAAATAAAGTATGTGAGATGCCATACCCATCATCCTTACCCATGGGTGTGGAGAATCAAGTATACCACTTCCATTTCGAAGATATGAAGTGTCATTTCCATCATCCACAAACCATCCCATCATGATCCACCATTCAAGGTTAAGTATACTTGACCTTTAAACATATCAATATTTCAAGGGTGAACCTTTTAAATTAACATATTTCAATTCTAAATTTCCAAAATACCTTAGCCCCATTTCACATTTTAACCCATTTAGTTATTTAATCAAAAAAACCCATTTTTAATTATTTATCATTTCATCACTTTATCATGTCATAATCAATTTAATTCCCAAAGAATTCAAACAACAAGATTAGCCCAACTAAACTCATAGACACTGAATTATACCATATAAATCCCATTCTACCATTCTCAAGGAATAAAAACACCCCATGGCTGGACTCAAGCCTAATTCTTTAATCATTAATGGAACTGATAGGATGTGTGAGAGGTATAACATGTAATTTAAAGGAATAATTTACTTTTCTTAGTCATGGGAAAAAATAATTATCATATAAATGTAATGGAACTAACACATACACAATATAAACATTAATACTATGTGATAAATCTTATAGAACACTGATTAGCCACTGTAAGAGGCTAATATTCATTGCTAATATATGTAGTTTTCATGTTCCTTGATACTCATAAATACCATTTTAGTGCATTTTACATTTTGAACACCCATTCTCATCATTTGTGCACTTCATGCCTAATGTGCACCAATTTAGGTCCAATGTTTCATCTGATTTTAAAGAATGTAACTATTCATATTTTAATTTTATATTTTTTAAATGGATATTCACTTAATTATGAACATTTTTTATTCAGGGATCAATGGATTATTAATAAAGTATGATGGAGATATTTGGCGATTAAAAGAAACAATTCTGGAGAAGGCAGATTGGATATCATCCCACTGATCGGACTATGGGGCCCACAATACAATCCCAATTAATCCCAAAATTTATGGAAGGATATAATACATATAGGGGAACAAATAATTATTCTGTAGCTAGTGCTAATTCTTCCTCAATGGTGGTGATTAAGGCGGCCCAAGTTGAAGATTTAATTTTGGGCCAGAGTCTGCGGCCCAGAAAAACAGCACACCATTTCAATCATAAATCCCGAAACACAAATTATTTTGGGCTGATATTTTACAGTCTATTAGGGGAAATCCGGGGCGTCATTTAAGTATTATAGGTCCCACTCCAATTCGGCTTTCTGGAAGGTCTTTTAGGCGCGTCTTTCCAGTAGATGCAAGCTGGCTGCAACTTCGGGGCAAGAAGTGGAAAAGTCTCTCATCATTAATGTTCCACCCACCTTTTCCCAACATAATTAATTAAAGGCACATGGGATGTTGGGGGCTCGGCCAAGGCTTAATTTTTTCCTATTTAAGTCAGTAGTGGTGGTGGATTTAGGGAGGTGGGGGTTCTTTCTTTTCATTGTAATGTTATTATGCCAATTTGCCTTTGTAATGTTCTTCCTTCTCATGTAAGTTGTTCGAATCACCTTAGTATTCAATAAAAGTTCTTCTTCTTCTCTTGTTCTGTTCTTATACTTATCACCTTGAAAACGTTGCCTCAAGGTGTGAATTTATTCACACCAAACCTTGTGATTTATTTCACACAACGGTGGAGTGATCGTTTCATTGTTTTATTTTTCTTCTCCAATCCCGCTTCTTTAAGTCGACTTCCCGCTTCCATTTATTGAATAGCATAAATGGAGGGCTAAAACCTTATGGGTTGGTCCTAGGGGGTTGCATGGGGAATATTGGATGTTATTTTATGATCCTAAATTCAGTAATAATTTCATTATTTTAAGATTTCCATTTGATGATTTATTTTTTTCTTCATCTTTGCCAACTTTAACAATGACACATTTCGAGTGCTAGTACTATCCAATTCCTTGGAGTGATCATTAAATTGATCCTACAAGTGCATTGGTGATTAGCCTTGGAATTTTGTAGGGATTAAATTGGTGAATGATGTTGAGGAATTATATCATTTCGTGGATACATCTTGAATTAGTGAAATGAATGTTATAAGAAAATAAATGCATCCAATCTAACCCTAGTAACAACTTAGGATCAACTCATCTCCATTAATTGTTTTAGACTAAGTAAGTTAATGTTTTAATTATTTCCTTAAATTAAATCAGTAGTTATTCAATCTAAAATCAACCCAAAGCTGGCCACTCCATAGCCAAATCCTTCCAAAATCAGAGTGTCTCTCGGTTTCTTATTCGGTCCCTGTGGATTCGAACCCTACCTGTACTACAACGACCGCATACCTGTAGGGTAAATTTGGGCGAGGCAAAATTTTGGAGCCGTTTCCGGGGACCCAAGTAAGTTACTTTAGACACACATCTTCTTTTCTCACCCCACATTATCTATTCTCACCCCCATCTCTCTTATCTTTACCCCATTCTGTTTGTGTGTGTTCTGAGAATCTAGAATCCAACTTTCCATCTTCTCCAATGGAGTATCTTCCAAATTATCATGTAAAAAACTCATGCTGGAATGAAATGTAAAATGAATATTGGGAAGCCCCTAAATTAGAAAATTTCTTTGATCAACCCTTGAATAATTACCACACACCCGATGAGATGTACAATCAATGGGATGGTGATTGTTTAAAGGATGAATTTCCAGCCCTCTCGAGGATGATTGAAGAGATGAAACTTAATGAAGTTCATGATTTAAAAACTCCTATCCAGCCTAATCCTCAAAAAATCTTCGAACAATTGTGTAATCAAATGGAGATAATGAGTTCTGAGGTATCATCATTGAGATTAGAACTACAATGCAATAATACTTGTGAGGAACTCATCCATACACCCATTGTACCTTCTGAAACCTTATGTGGAGTGTCTAGTTTCCCAAAAAACTCTCATGAACTTATTGAAGAACCAACCTTTGTAATTAGGGTAGGGGAGGAGAATCAAGAAATTGTTGAAGGGTCTTTAAATCACGAGGAAATTGATTTTTTGAATTCAAAGGATAATAACTTGACATCATGGATTGAGCTTCCTGAACGTGGCTCCATTAGTGAATATTTAGGGCCACAGATCACTAAAAAATCAGAAGAAATCCCAAACATTGAGCCCATACCTACTCCTAGAATTCAAATGGACACTTTTGGGGATGAATCGTATTTTTACAAGGAACCAATTCATTTTAATGTCTTTGGAGAAGAAACTAATTTTCATTCAAATTGCCAATATTCTTTAGAAAATTTCAACCATCCCGAACTCAAAATCATTGTCCTTACTTCCCCAGTTGAGTATCCCATCATTTTTTATAAACAAGAGCTTGGGGTTTTCATTAATTCATCTCATGAAACCCATAAAGGGGGGTTGATCTTTCATTTATTAGGAATGACTACAGAAGAAAAAAGATCAACCATTTCTGATATTCCTTGGATTTTCCCATTCATTTTAGAAAATAGGATTGTTCATGAATGAAATTCCAAATCTTCTTACCAACCACAAGGGATACGCATTCTTAATCATGTTGAAGTGGAAAAAGATGAGGTCATTAAAATTTTTAAAGTTGGAATTGGCTAAGTTTGGGGGGTTCAAGTCGAGCTAAAGACTTTAAATTAAGCGCTGCACGGGAGGCAACCCGTGGTCTTCATGTTTCTAATCTTTGTGACTCATTTTTTTCTTCTTTATTTCCTTCTTCTTAATTTTGTTATTTTAAATATATATATATATATATATATATAGACTGTTGACCTGTTCTTCTTTTATGAGTAAGGATGGGTACGAAAGGGGAGCACCGTATTCATCTGTGTCACGCGGTGTGATCCCTGAGTAATACCTTACCCAGAAAATTAAGAGAAGACAATGTATCATCAGTTTGTTTTATTTATGTTTTTGTTGGTTAAAAAAATTTAGATTGTTGACCTGTTCTTATTTTATGAGTATGGATGGGTATGAAAGGGGAGCACCATATTCATCTGTGTCACGTGGTGTGATCCCTGAGTAATACCTTACCCAGAAAATATAAAGAAGACAATGTATCATCAGTTTGATTTTTAAAATTAAAAAAAAGGAAACCCATAAAAATGTTGATACTTGGTTTTAAATAAATTGTTGTGTTGTTTGTTTTGTCTGGTTTGTTCTTCTTTGTATAGTTCAGGGACTATTTTGGGTGATACATATTCGATCAAGGAGGTGCATACATCTCCAAAGAGATCAAAAGAGTAATCTAGAGCATCATGAACTTCAACTTCAAAAATCAGGTTAATTTGTTCCATGCTTATCATTTTCAATTTCCTCTTTGAACTCCTCACCTATACCCCTTATAATCTTTCTTTTCTTTAAACACTGGGGACAGTGTTATTTTAAGTTGGGGGGAGATGAAATTAATATTTTGATCTTGTGTACTAAAAAAAATAAAATGTGTGGAAGGAAAAATGTCATTAACCTTGAACATGATAACACACATTCCAAACTCTGAAATTGGATATCAAATAATTTTGCATGCCTTGATTCTGATTTTAATGCAAGTTTATGTTCATGTGCATAGTATTGGAAAGTGCGGTTGTCCGATGTGATTTTTCACTGTTATATTTTCATCCATTAAAAAAAACACAATGCACATCCTCTAGATTGTGGGGTTTTAGTTTGAGTTCTTGGGGACCCATAATAAATAGCATAGTATTGGCGATCATTTTAATTTTAACATGAGTATTCAAAAAAAAAACAATTGCGCGTAGAGCAATGAATTGACCTAATGTGTGGCTTTCGGCACTTGGGGATCGCGAATACATAGTTGTCTGGCCCAGAGTTGGGCATTTTATCTCTATTTGTGGTAATTTGAATTTGTTTTTGATTGAGTTAACTCGAGATGATGCCCGAGTATGTCAGCTTCACTTGGTGCCCTAAGGTCTTTGAGCCTGGGAGTCATCGACAAAGTCTTGCTACATGGGTTGACTCGATTGAGTTCAATTTCAATTACCATGGAAAAATTGCAAAAAAAAAAAAACAAAAACAAAAAGAAAATAAAAAATGAGTACTCATCTTATTATTAAAATTTGATTGCTCCTAGCGCTTCCATCTTTTCTCCCTCGAATGAAAATGAACCCCCATGTCTATTGTGACACACAACACTTCATCATGCTTAATTGAATTTGGATGAAGTATGGAAATGAATTTGAACAAAGGAATGAGCTTGGGCTTGAGATATGCCTGTGGACATAGCTTGTTTTAAATGATTTTGATGGGTTTGATATTTTTTTGGTATGAGATCTTTGGTTGAGAAATGTGTATTAAAATGTTTTTGGAAAAGGTCATTCAAATTTCATTTTTGTGAGATATATTTTGCTCGGGACTAGAAAAACTCAAGTTGGGGGGTGTGATTAGCCACTGTAAGAGGCTAATATTCATTGCTAATATATGTAGTTTTCATGTGCCTTTCTATTCATAAATACCATTTTAGTGCATTTTACATTTTGAACACCCATTCTCATCATTTGTGCACTTCATGCCTAATGTGCACCAATTTAGGTCCAATGTTTCATCTGATTTTAAAGAATGTAACTATCCATGTTTTAATTTTATATATTTTTAAATGGATATTCACTTAATTATGAACATTTTTTATTCAGGGATCAATGGATTATTAATAAAGTATGATGGAGATATTTGGCGATTAAAGGAAACAATTCTGGAGAAGGCAGATTGGATATCATCCCACTGATAGGACTATGGGGCCCACAATAAAATTCCAATGAAGCCCAAAATTTATGAAAGGATAGAAGACATATAGGGGAACAAATAATTATTCTGTAGCCAGTGCTAATTCGTCCTCAATGGTGGTGATTAAGGCGGCCCAAGTTGAAGATTTAATTTTGGGCTAGAGTCTGCGGCCCAGAAAAACATCCCACCATTTCAATCATAAATCCCGAACCACAAAGTATTTTGGGCTGAATTTTACAGGATATTAGGGGAAATCCGGGGCGTCATTTAAGTCGTCTAGGGCCCACTCCAATTCGGCTTTCTGGAAGGTCTTTTAGGCGCGTCTTTCCGGTAGATGCAAGCTGGCTGCAACTTCGGGGCAAGAAGTGGAAAAGTCTCTCATCATTAATGTTCCACCCACCTTTTCCCAACATAATTAATTAAAGGCACATGGGATGTTGGGGGCTCGTCCAAGGCTTCATTTTTTCCTATTTAAGTCAGTAGTGGTGGTGGATTTAGGGAGGTGGGGGTTCTTTCTTTTCATTGTAATGTTATTATGCCAATTTGCCTTTGTAATGTTCTTCCTTCTCATGTAAGTTGTTCGAATCACCTTAGTCTTCAATAAAAGTTCTTCTTCTTCTCTTGTTCTGTTCTTCTACTTATCACCTTGAAACCGTTTCCTCAAGGTGTGAATTTATTCACACCAAACCTTGTGATTTATTTCACACAACGGTGGAGTGATCGTTTCATTGTTTTATTTTTCTTCTCCAATCCCGCTTCTTTAAGTCAACTTCCCGCTTCCATTTATTGAATTCCATAAATGGAGGGCTAAACCCTTATGGGTTGGTCCTATGGGGTTGCATGGGGAAGATTGGATGTTATTTTATGATCCTAAATTCAGTAATAATTTCATTATTTTAAGATTTACATTTGATGATTTATTTTCTTCTTCATCTTTGCCAACTTTAACAATGACACATTTCGAGTGCTAGTACGATCCAATTCCTTAGAGTGATCATTAAATTGATCCTACAAGTGCATTGGTGATTAGCCTTGGAATTGAGTAGGGATTAAATTGGTGAATGATGTTGAGGAATTATATCATTTCGTGGATACATTTTGAATTAGTGAAATGAATGTTATAAGAAAATACATGCATCCAATCTAACCCTAGTAACAACTTAGGATCAAATCATCTCCATTAATTGTTTTAGACTAAGTAAGTGTAAGTTTTAATTATTTCCTTAAATTAAATCAGTAGTTATTCAATCTAAAATCAACCCAAATCTGGCCACTCCATAGCCAAATCCTTCTAAAATCAGAGTGTCTCTCGGTTACTTATTCGGTCCCTGTGGATTCGACCCCTACCTGTACTACAACGACCACATACCTGTAGGGTAAATTTGGGCGAGACCAACCACCTAACTTATACTCTATAAAACCACACATCCAACCTTGACCCTTGAAATAGTCTAGAACAACCGAAATCACAAAGTAAAGAGCTCCCTAAATTTAACTATCATGAGATTTGGAAGAAGAGAAAAAACCAAAAAAATATTATTCCAGAAAATAGAAGGAAAAGAGTTGGAGACATACCTGGGTCTTTGAATCATAATAAATAAAACCTCAAGCACACTTGAATTGAGGGATAATGATCCTTTGAAGAGTTGGGAGAAAGAGGTTCATGCTCTAAGATATGGAGGAGAAATGAGGGTGGAAATTAGGGGAATTGGATATAATATTGGGATAAAAATTTTAATATGGACATTTAAATTAGGTTCATAATTTGTCTATATGGTTTTCCAAACCATGATCTAACCATGTGGTATCCTATTTCTAAAGGGAAAATGAGTCTCACAGTTTTCTAGGGAACCTGTACAGTTTGAAAAACTATGTGAAATTCATGATAATGCATCTGTACAACATCAAAATGATTCCAAGCCACCCCTTTCATGGTTTAAAAATAATGACTCCCCCTTATCCATGTCAGACAATCATGGTATATGGTTAGTACTAACCACACGCCAATTATGCACCATGAACTCTGTATCCCTCTTCCCAAATTTTTCATTCCCTGAAGCCATGGAACACTCTTGAGACCTTCCGTACTCTTATAAGGTATTACATTAAGAATTTTTAAAAATGGGGTTTAACAAAAATTAAAACAATAAGGTATATTATGAAAAGTTTGATATCTTATAACCTACCCACCATATAACAACCCATCCTTAAGATACACTACCAAGTATCACTAAGACTACAATTTAAAATGTTCAAGACACTGGGATCATACATCGACTTCCCTATCACAAGTTTCCTCCTAAACATGGAAATGGTGCCATAACAATTATACCAAAGGCATGATCTTATCCTAAAGAGTCATCTAACTAAGATCCATAATATGAATCAAATGCCCCTCAGAGGATGCGTTAGACTCAAGCTCAACATCATTAATATCAATCAAATGAGAAGGTTCAGGGTGATATTTTCAAATTTTTGACACATGAAAAACATCATGTATAGAACTATACCACTGTGTAAGATACAACCGATACACTACAAGTTAGGTCCTCTCTATAATCTTAAACATCCCAACATATCATGGTGCCATCTTGCCCTATTTTTAAATCTAAGGGTGACCCAAAATTGGTAACACTTTAAAGAACACATGATTACGCAATATAAAATCAAGGAGTTGATGAAATTAGTCATAATAGGAATAATTTTTATTATAGGCCATATCCATAAACTTCCATATCAACTGAACATGCTCTGATGTCAAATGCACAATACTCGACCCCAACAATCACGATTCTTTCGCTTCAATACAACACAAGGGTGACCCACATTACCTACTATATAATTCATTATATGGTTACACATGAATATTCACCTGATAACTATTGTTATAGGTGAACTCAGTGAGTGCTAGGTGATTCTCCTAAGTCCCACCAAAATCTTAGACCCATGTTCTCAGCATGTCCTCTAACACCTGGATAGTACGTTCTAATTTCATATCCATGTGTGGGTGATAAGTTATATTCAAAAGAACTTGTATACTAAGAACCTTTTTCAAGGCTTTCTATAAGATTTAAGTAAAACACATGTCATGATCCACAAATATACTCTGAGGTACCCTGTGTACACACACTATCTCTTGAACATACAATTCACCTAATTGGTTAATGGTTAAAGTATCCCAAATTGGAAATAAATGGGATACCTTCATCAATGGGTCCAAAATCAGCCATTTATCATAATTATTTTAGAGATTCCCCAAAATAACCACCTTCAAATCCATGGTGACATCATTTCACTTCCATTATTGAATAGGAAACAACTTTAATTTACCAGCAGGTTGTTGATTCTCAGCCTTCACCTACTGATTGGTGTACCATAGTATCAAAAATCCTATGTTGTCATTATTTTTTTCCCACTCATGAATATTATCTATGAATATCATTGTACATTTTAGTTAATCTAGGGTTCACCTACCATATTGAGGAATGAAACTCACACATAAACTCCTCCCCCATAAAAATAGGCACAACAATTTTTCTATAAATGTGGATAATCTCATTGTCATGAATGGTCTAATCAGGAGGTTGCTTCCCTCCATCAAAGATATAATTAAATTTCAGGAACTCTATATCTTCATACTAAATCCCATTGATCCATATAAAAATAGAGGGAATAATAGATAAATACACAAGATTCATCTGTTTCTAGTTCTCTTAGACACCTATTTTCATATTAGTGAATGAGGTCATCATTTTCTACTTATAACTAGACTCCTGAACTACTTGATTGTATGTCTTCTAAATCAAGTCATCAATAACATTGTTTCTTTTTCCTAGTGTATATGCTATCTCAAAGTCAAAGGATTTCATATACTCAACCCATATCTATTGTTGAATATTTAAATCCCATAGGTGAAAGATATATTTGAGGCTGTTATGATTAGTATAAATAATGGACCTCTTACCTAGAAGATAATACTACCAAAATATTAATGTACAAACCATTGTGTCTAATTTGAGATCATGCATAGGATAGTTTAATTCATTTGGTATCAACTACCATGATCCATACGCCATGAATCAATCTCCCCATATCAACACTACCCCAAGTCTAATTCCTGATGAATCACAATACAAGGTATACTTCTCACCTAGATCGAGTAAATTCAGAACTATTGTAATGGTTAAATGCCTATCTTGATCCTATAAGGCATTCTCGTATACCTCAGACCACTCAAAATTTATACTCTTCTTTATTAGGCCCTAGAGTTGCATCACAAAGAAAGAGAAGTCTTTAATGAACCTTTGGTAGTAACCCACCAAACCCAAAATGATTCAGATATCAAAGGAATTCTTGGGTAATTCCCAAGAAACAACTTCTTGAACCTTCTAAAGGTCCACTTAAAAACCTTCTTCCAAGATTATATTGCCTAATAATTGTACCCTATCGATCTATAAATGAAACTTATATATAGTGGAATATAGCTGATTCTATCTCAATGTACTCAGGATGATGTTAAGATATTTGGAATGGTCTTCATGAGTTTGGGAGTAAACTCTAATTTCATCAATAAAGACAACCAAAAATTGATCCATGTAGGGGTAAATGATTCAGTTCATCAAGGAAATAAACATAGTAAGAGTGATATTCCATCCAAAAGGAATCACTATGAACTCATAAAAGCCATACAAGATTTTGAACATGGTTTTTGGTATATTAAAAGGTCACACCCTTATCTAATGATACCTTAATCTCATATTAAATTTGGAAAATATAGAGGCATATCCCAACTAGTCCAAAAGATTGTCAAAATATATAAGAGGATACCAATTCTTAATCATAATCCAGTCTAACTTTCAATTGATGACACATAAAAAAAACATTCTATCATCCTTCTTGGAAAAAAACCAAAGATACCCATGGAGACATACTCAGATAGCTGAATCCTTTATCCTTTAACTCCCCTAACTAAGTCTTAATATCTTAAAGCTTTTCTAGTGCCATAATATAAGGTAGAATAAAAACTATATTAGCTCATGGAATCAGCTCAATCGTGAACTCGACCTCTATGTTTGGTTCTATCACTAAGAACTAGTCAAAAGACATATCCTAAAATAGATCCACCATAAGAGTAAAAACATCCTTCATCACTCCCCCATCCTCAAGAAACATTATCACAACCTGAGCTATAAGTTCTCCCAATTACTAATGAACTAGCCCTACATGAATTCTCTATATATCCCATTATTCACGATGAGCATAAACATCACCCTCATAAGATGTGAATTATACCTTTTGATGATATTAGTCAATGTGATCCTAATGTGAAACTAACCAGTCTATTCTTAGTATCAGGTTAATACGTAATAGCTTAAGAATTTAAAAATTCCAAAGAAAATGATACTCATTGAACACCACTTACAAATGAAGATTCCCTACAATTTCACCCCCAATGGATTGCCTGTCATCATAAATCCCCATAATAATTCCACTTCTAGACCCAAACCACTCACCAACCAAGTAGATATGAAACAGTGTGAATCTTCAGTATCATATAAAGCACTAGAAAGCATAGAAGATACAAGAATCGTAACTCAGATAGTTGAAAATATGGCCTCACTACCATCCAAAGCAGGCTAAACTACATGAAGTTAGCCTATCCCTCTACCCTATTCTCCTTTTAGGGTCCAAAAAACCACAATACTCTAATAATATGGTTAATATTATCCTAGAGTACCTAATCCTCCACCTTGACCAGTATGTCCAGAAAAAATATAACTGTTGGACTGATATGGGTTAATAGATCCTTTGTAAGTACTATACATCGACCTAGATTCTGCATCACTAGTGATATATTTAGAGATCCTATAGAACCTTTATAGGTATCCCATACCACATGAGATCAACACTCCACTAATGGTAAAATCAATCGACCTTACAAGTGACTATGTTTTCCAAATTGATAGAAAATCACCTGACCACTTCCCTAAGTGGTCGATCCTCTCCCCTGACTGCTATTCCCACCACCACTATGGTGAATGTTCTCATAAAATAACTTCCTAATATCCAAATATATACCACTTAATAATCCAATTGATCCTACACATCTACCACTAGAATCATCCTTCAGATTCACCTTATAATTGAGAACCTGATTCACTACCTCAGTGAAGTTCTTTAAGAAAAATATATTCACTCGAGACTTGATCTCATATATAAGCCTATCTTGAAAGCATTTTTCCACAATAGAATCACCCCTACCAATATAGGAACAAAAGTATAGAAGTTAGTTAAAAGACCAAAATAATATATCACCGACATATCCCCTGGGTCAAACACATAAAATCTATATCTCTCTCCTAACTTAGAGTCTCTAGGTAGAAATGATACATGAAGTTTTCTTGTAAATCCATCTAAGTCATACCCCTTAACTCTTCATATTGGACCTAAGTATCCCACCAATAATTTTCTTTCCCTCATGACATGTAATATTCTAACTTAACCCTATTACTCAAAGGAGTATCCAAGTGATATACAATTATCTATATAGACTTAATCTGAGACACGATTACCTCAGGTCCACCCTCTTTGGTGAACATCATAGGATGCTGTTTTTAGGATTCTCTAGTCAGATAAAACATACATGAAACACCCCTCCATGGGTCTCCCTCAAAAAATTGTATAAATCAAGTGTAGTTCTCATAAAAGTTCTCTTTCTCCCTATCCCTGAAAACCAATGGGGGATCTGGTCCCACTGTCAGAGGCTTATTCTCAGTAACCCCCACTTTCCACCCAACTAGTAAGAACAATCATAGAGGTATAACTATACAATTACAAGAACATGTTCATTGTAAATAACATATATTTTTCATATTTATACATAATATGGTTCAAAACTATAAATAAACAAACCAGTCTGCATACACTATCCATTTGGTCATAATAGTAAAACTTTCACTACCCTCAAACATCTCTACCATGAGCCATGGATAACTTAGGGTAAACTATACATTAAAATTACAAACTTCTTATTTAACATCATTTTAATCATTTTATTTAACATAATTAAATTTTAAACAATTAAAAATTCTTTATTAGGAACAATTTCCTTAAAAACACAAGAGAAGCAAAAATCATTTTTTCATTTCCCATAACCCAACCATAACCTGGATTTTCATGTGTGCCTAATATGTTGCATGCCACAAAAATACATGACTTCCTAAAATGATGCATGAATAAAAAAATATTATTCCATACTGGTCCACAATTATAATATCATAAAATGGTTAAATAAAATAACAAGTGATCCATCAATGGTGAAATATCATCCAAATATAATAATCAAACATTAAGAAAAAAATCCCACTATGGGAACTTGGGTTTTTCCTTACACATATGTTAGATACTCCCATGAATGATATCATTACCAAGTACCAACACATCCTAGTCTCCTTTATACATATCCCCAAAATCAAAGTAATAGAAAATAAATTCCTTTAATATTACATTGTAACATCTTGAACCAAGTTCCTTTAAACCGATGATCTGAGATGGTCCACCACATGAACTCAGGCATGCATCCACATACACCAGAGGCTAATGATTAACAATGAGGTCTAATAAGGTATGTGGGGATTCTATCCCTCTTTATCATAGTAATAAAGCAATTAAAATCAACATAAACAATAACTAAAGTAATATTTATTAATAACCAACAATAACCATGAATATCATAATAATATCCCAAATTTGGGTAAATGCCCATAAGACTAATATAGTAAATATGCCTTGTCAGAATAGAATCATTTTTCAATGAAAAAATAAATAAAAAACCATTATAATCCTCAAAAAAAATTCCTTCATGAAGCCATGTTCCCTTTTTAGGTCCAAAAGGGTCCTAGATACCCTGGGGGGGGTGAATCAAGGTATTGATATTCTTTTTGAAACAATTACTACCCCAATAGATCTTGAACTCTTTATTATAAGGGTCACTTTTTTTTTTTCAATTTATCATTTATATTACTCTTATACTTTCCAACTTTATATAACAATGATGCATAAAAAGTAAAATAGGAAAGCAAACATAAGGAAAAACATATTTTTACTTGGTTTACCCTCACTGGGCTATCTCTAAGGAGCATACAACGACAATGTGATGATGTAAAAAATTTAATATGGATAAATACTGATTAAAGGTTTGAGATATATCACTTATATTCCCATGTTCACCCCCTTTACAAGGTTTAGGGTCAGCTCACTACTTTCCCAAGGGTCACTCCCAAACTCTCTTTCGATGGATCACTATCAGCGGAAATGATCATCTTATTCCTCTTACCTGTATTACTAATATGGAAAGGATACACACACAATTTATGTACATATAGGCCCAATATTTATCAATAATGAATGCATCCTCAAATGTATGTAATTATTATGTTGAAGTTATTTCTGGGATGCTCCTTCACTTCTATGAAAACACATGGATGCAACATGTCCACCTTCCAGAAAACTATAATAGACTTCACTTTACTATAGAAACATCAATTACCTCTTATTTGGAAATATATTCTAGAGATTTCAAGTCTTCCCTTCACTACCTTGAATGTTTTAGTGAATAAGATCCTTCTACAAGTATCGTCGAATGGTATAAATCCTCTATCTTCTTCTTCTCCTTCAAAATTCAGATATGAAAAATAATCTTCTCGAAAGGTAATGTAGGCTCATATATCCTTGTAAAAGTTTCTAGTGTAGTACACCTACATGATACCCTATAATGTAACCCCTTGCATGAGATCCTGGTGCATACCCTTGCCCGAGATCCTGGCATGAGTACCTTGCATAAGATCCTGGAGAGAGTCCCTTACATGAGTCCCCTTTTGCGCTGAGTGTGAGTTCCTGGTGTGAGACTGCTTTTGTGATTTGAATGGGTTTCTAGTGCGAGACTACTTTCACACTTTTCATGGGCTTGGTGTGAGACTAATTTCACTATTTTCATGATATCCTAGTGTGTGTCCAATTTAACACTTTTCATAAGACCCTGTTCAGATAAAAAACAACACTTATGTGATGTCAATCGCATATAATCCTTAGAGATATATCTCCACAAACCTTGATGAGATATATCAACAAAACTCCTTATCAAATGTTTTATTCATATCAATATTTTAAGATTTTTTTTCAATATTTAAGGATGGGTTAAGGGGTATTTATAAGCATAAACCCACATTCTTAACTCTAAAAATCGTGGGCAACTATTCATTTCCCCACCACAGAACTCACACTCTTCTAGTCCCCATCACGAGATCAAAAGTAAGTATTAAGATAGTTAGTGATATTGTCTTTCAGTTATTTGCATGAACCATAATGAGTTACAAAGACAACTATGAGTGTGGTGTGAGATATCATTGTGAGATCCAAAGACAATCATTAGTGCTGTGTGAGATCCCATCGTGAGATCCTTCGACAATCATACTTTATCATCATGCACTTTACAAGATCTTAAAATACTGTGATATACCTACATCATTTCCATATTTTTATTTTTCTTAATGAAATTTCATGATATTAGGCATTCACATTTTCATGAGATTATGCATTCGTGAGATTACGCGACATTTGTGTTCTGCGAGATAAGTTTAGCATTCATGCTCTGTGAGATCAGTTCAACATTCACGCTCCATGAGATAAGTTTTGCATTCATAAACCATGAGATCAGTTCAATATTTGTGATCTAAGAGATTAAACAGTTTTCTTTGTGTGATATTAGACATTTGTTCTTTTCATTAGATTAAACATCTATGCTAGCTCTTCATTTCTTCTTTGATAACCAAACATCATTAACAACCTCAAACCTTATCAATAAACACAATCAACCCAAAATCACCATCATGATGGATTTTTTCCTAACAATTTCCCACATTGGGTTTGTTGAAAACTCTTTAAATTTTGATACCACATTAAATATTCTTCCATATTTTATCGAAAATCAATTTCTTGTGATTTCAACAGCAATAAGAGATTTAATCTATACATAGTGTAAGCCTACATGATCCATGATCTATGTGAGAAACAAGAGTAGCATGCAAAGTTCATCATTGGAATACTTCATTTAAAAACCACTCAACTACTTTCATTATAAAACTTATCTATCTTGATATATAACCTTTAATCGATTATATTTAGCATAATCAGATTTTAAGCTCCCCCTACTTCGCTGCTCCCCCTATTAGATTCTCCCCCTATCTTGATTAAGAAAATTTCCCCTTTTATAGACACAATTTATACCCCTTTTTCAACAAACCCAAAGGTCACTTCATTGTGATCTGCAATAGGGTAAAGAAAATATATCAGTTTATCAGGAAAAAACACATCATACCTTAGGGATAGGGGACCCACATCTATACTCTTTCAAGTGCGGGGAGTTGACAGAACTCCAAGATCTAATCGATGATGTTCAAATACTTATTTGGGTAAATCCTTTTTTAGAATGTCTACAACCTATAGTTCTATATGAAAATACTCCAACTTCATAATCCCTTTCTCCACCTTATCCTTAATAAAATGATACAGGATTTCAATGTGCTATGTTCTTAAGTAATAGACTGGATTTTTTTCTGAGATTTATAACACTTGAGTTATCATAATGGATTCTAATAAGAGTCTTCACTTAAACTACCATATTATCAAGCTACTACTTTATCTATAGTAACTATGTGAAATCTTGAGTATCCACAATATATTCAGATTATATGGTTCTCAATGAAATGAAATATTGTTTCTTTATTATATAAGAAATACAAAATTCTTCAAGATAGAATGCACCACCTGATGTTGATTTTCTATCATCTATTGATCCGGGCCAATATGAATTTGTGTATCCCAATAACTCTTTATGATATTTTTCATTATATAGAAAACTGAAATCCCCCATCCCATTGATATACCAAAGTATTATTTTTACTAAAATTAAGTGTATTTATTTAGTATTTCTTTGATTCTATGCTTCTTAGCACGTGGAAAAAACCATATCAGGTATTTTAACTATTAATTACAATAAAATGCCAATGATTTGACTGTATTCTATGACATTAAATTCATTGAATTCATCATCCCTTGACAGTTTCATCTAGGTAGCCACTAGATTCATCATATCATTATAATTATCCATTTTAAATATTCTCAAAACCTCCTTAGCATATTTGGATTTAGAAATTAATGTGCCATTATTTCCTTGTGTTAAACAAGCACTATCATCCTTTGATTATTAACATTGTTTACATATAGATTGTATTCAACTCCACCACACTAAAAACCGAGTTTCTTCAAAAACTGATCAAGTCTTGAAAACCATGCTCTTGGAAATTGTTTTATCCCATATAGATCCTTACTCACCCAAATAACTCTATTATCATATTCATGAATGATAAAACCATATGGATTATCACTTTAAACTTTTTCTTATAGAACTACATTAAACAATTCCAACTTGATATCCTTATGGAAGATTTTGAACCTTATTTACACTACTATGTCCAAGAATAATATGATTTTCTCTAGCCTCAAAACAGGTGAAAATATTTCATCAACATGAATACCCTCTATATGGGATTACCCTTTTCACACTAATCATGCTTTGTTTAGAATCACTGTTCCATATTCATTCATCTGGTTGCAAAAGAACCATTTGGTCATAATGACATTCTTATATATTTTTCTCTAAAAAATATCCCAAAACACCCACAGAATTGAAGTGATATGAATCGTTAATACCAAATTTTATCTGATTTTAGATGTGGAATTAATTTTCAAAGAAAGGATACCACTTGTTGGAAACACTATAAATCTTCTCCCATGACTTATTGGTCTTCTAAAAATAGTCAGCTGATTCCATATTATTAAAACAAAATAGATAAGCATGAATTTTACTACTTCTCCCCCAATAAGTCTTCTTGATGTCAGAAAATATAAAATTTCATACTTTTTATACCATTTATACCCTGCATGTGATTAGGAGATTACATGCTCTCCCTATGATGTGAAACTCTTCCTATTGTTAGAACCACCGTTTAGACCCACAAACATTGTAAGATCCCGGTTTTTGGAAAGGTATGTTTTCGTTATGTTTTGGTTGAATACCTTGTTTCGGGATTCAAGGGATGTTTCCTGAATGTGTGAGAGGCCTTGGGGATGTTTTGGGGGCTCAGGGCATGGAAGAAAGGAAATCTGGGCAAGACAGGCTAAGGTGCACGACCTGTGCACGGTCAGCCAAACCGTGCGGCCTGCCCAGGCGAAAACGTGCAACCCTCCCTCCTCTGGACAGAAGCGAGCACACAGTTTGCGCACGGTTTTCCAAACAGTGCGGCTAAACCATGTGACTCCTCCTCTGGGCAGTGGCATGCGCACGGTTTACGCACGGTTTTCCAAACCATGCAGACAAACCGTGCGACCACTTAAAGTTGAAAAAAATACAAGTTTGCCACTCCGGGCTTTAAAACCCCACTCAGGATTTCCTCTCTTTTCCTCCCTCTCTACCCTAGGCATGAACCAAAACGCCCAATGGCTCCAAGATATCGATCTCCTTTGATTCTAAGGAGTTTTTGGTGCTTTTGGTTGCGGATCGAAGCTTCGGGTAAGGCTAATCCCATCCTTGCTTCTCTTTTTGGTTTAGGGTTTGTATCTTCTTTCCTCCCATTCCGGAGCTCTAAAACCCTAAGTTTTGGGTGAGTTTTAGGTTGAAGCTCCAAAGGTTGTTCGGATTGAGGTCTGAGGACTCGATTGAGAGTGCGTTCAACCGTGGTTTCTAGGTAGGTGGTCTACAAGTTATATCCCATAGTTATTTGGGTATTTTGGTGCATGTTAAATTGTGTTCTTTCTTTTACTTGGTTATGTTATGGATATCGTTGACATGTTTGAGAAAAATGGTGTTTAAAATGGCAAATGGGAACCCCCATGATACCCATGGGATGTGTTGGGATTGACTTGACCTAATTTAGGGCCATCCATGGGATGTGCCAGCTTTTCCTGGGTTTAGGGATTGTTATTGAACAAGTGACCTTGTTGTGATAAATGGTATAGCCCTTAATAAATATGTTGGCATGATTGGTTGAACTTGAAATAGAAGTTAGGTGATGCACCTAGACTTGGAAATAACCGAAGGGTTAATTGGAATGGGATGAATGGGTGACTCATGGAAATGATGAACGAGTTAAATGGGTCAATGTGTAAACTGACTAAAGACCATAATGTGATAGATTATGGGTTTAATGTTTAATTCTTAGTGAGATAGGCATATCACATGGGAATTGGGTGAATGGTTAAAGGATGTGAAATGGTAATGTGTTAATGGGTTAAGGCATGATGTGAAATTCCCATGTGGGGTGTTGTGAATAGTGTTTGCTGAAGGGCAATGGTATGAATGGTTGATGGTTAATTTTATATAAGCATGTGCACATGGCTTTGTAGAGTGGGGAATGACTTGAGGATCTACGCCCATGGGTCGAGTGAAGACTGAGGTTCTAAACTCCACCCTAAATGCACGGGTTAGGAAAGGGGACTGAGGGTCTATTCTCCTAACGGTTGCATCCACCCGGACTGAGGCTTCGAGGTGAGGTTATGGTTGCTATGTGGGAGTTAGTCCTAGTGAGATAGGATAACGATGGGTTTAACCTCTTGCATGTGACTGTTGAACTTAGACCCATGTAACATGATGAATGTGATTAACCCATGGAAATGTGATGAAATGGTAAGTGATAGTAATTGTTGGGAAATGAATAGTAATAAATGTGGTAATGGCTGGGATTTGAACTAGATAATAGCACCTTAATTAATTACTTGGAATTTATCATTCATATTCCTTTTTCATGCACTATATACTCTTGCTGGATATTTTGTAGACACCGTTGGTGGTGGCCTACTGAGTTGTACTCACACCCTGCTTGGGCTGCCGTTGGGTACCCGAGCAGACTTCATATTTGCAGGTCAGGAGAAGGGAAAAGGTCCTTGCTAGATAGTGAGTGGACATGGGTAGCACTTGGTGGAGGATCCATATGTGGTGTCGGGACCATATTGGGGATTTTTTCCATTGTCTTTACTTTGGGATTTTGTTCACTTTTGCACTTGTAGTATGACATGGAATATTTATTGTTGGAAGTGTCTGTTATACATGTTCCTTGTTTATTGGTTGTTGTTTCCACTATTTGGTTATTATGTTGTGTCTTACTCTGATAAATAGGGGGTATAGTCTCCCCATTTGACTATATAGACCCTCACTGCTAGTCGGCAGCCTTTGGCATACGGGGTGGCACGCTTAAGGTCATGTAACAACCCAGATCGGAGTACCAGTTTAGTAGCTTCCGGGTTAGGGACTTTACAAAGTGGTATCAGAGGGGGTCTTTCTTCTTCTTCTCTGAGGTATTGTTATTTGGGATTGGTAGCCAAGGGTTAAGACGTGTCGGGCCTTGGTAATGAGCTTGTTCTTGGGAGTAGCTAACCCATGTATGGGGGAAACCCAAGTCACCCTGGGTGGGAAATGATGTTCTTAATTGTGTGATGTTACGGTTGATGATATTTCACCATTGGGTGATGCACATGTGGTTTGATGTGATTATTTTATGACGTTTGGCTCGTGGCCTTAACGACAAGAGGATTTTAATTCATGCATCATTGTAGGCACCTAGGAAGATAGGTTACATGCATTGTGTTATGCACACACAGGTGGTGGGTGTGTGAGGCAGGAAAGTAGGGTGCGTCATGCATTTCATGAAACCAAGAAATAATGAGAAGAATGAAATAAAACAAGTGGGTAAATGATGTTTAATGGAGTAATAAGGTTTGAAACAAGTTGGAAAATGTTATTGTGTTAGCATATGAAAAGTGGGTTGTTGTAGCTAGTAAATAGATATTGGTGGAGTCATGAAGGTTTATGGTATGCGTGCTAAATATTATGCTTGGAATTTTAAAGAAATACCACCACGACGTCGGTTACCAGTTGGGAAATGAGAGGGTGTTGCTGAGAACACTCCTCCAGTAGAGGAGCAAGAAAATGTGGCGATCAATGAAGGTAGAGAAGACCAGTTCTGAGATAACTTGACTCGCCTTATACAGATGATGGACCGGGGCCCAGGGCGGGCTGCAGACTTTACAAGCCTGACTCAGGGATCACTATCAGTGATGGACTATGCTAGTCGCTTCACTGATTTGAGACGCTTCGTCCCAGTGTTAGCAGGGGATGAGGTAGCAGTAGCAAGGAATTTCCAGGATGGACTGAGACACGAGATCAGGTCTCAAGTAAACATCTTCTGCTTGAAGAGGTTCATAGTGGTAGTAGACCAAACACTGATCTCGGAAGGAAACCTGAAGGGAGCTTTGGGTAGTGGGCTTGTGGTGCCAGCAGGGCAGACAAGCGGTGGAGCTACCGAAGGTTGGAAGCAATGCCATGAGAGCTCACAACATGGCGGTAGTGTGAAAAGTGGTTGGAAAAGAGGGTCAGCCTCTCAGAGTGGGAATCAGGTGTTCTGCTATCAGTGTAGTAGGCCAGGGCATGTGAGTGGTCAGTGTCCTCGACCTACAGTTGAGTTCCGTTCATGCGGCAGGATGTGACATGTGCATAGGTTCTGCAGGAAACCTCAACAGGTGGGCGAATTTGATGGCAGAGGGCAGGTAACAGATATGGGAAGAGGATCAGTTGCCCCATATCAGGCGGGCAGTTGGAGCTCCACGGGCCGTACTGGTAGGGGTGGTGGACGTGGAACTCCAGGGAAAGATCACTCATGCCGGAAGTGCAGTGCAGCACAGAGCATTTAGGCTGGAACCCAGGGCAGAGGGGCAGGTTAGCTTCAGGTAGTTCAGTTTGCGCCTGGTGATGGTGAGGCTGGATTTTCAACTATTTGAGGTACGATCCTTGTGGGTTCTACGTTTTCTAGTGCATTGTTTGACACAGGTTCCACACACTCTTTTATCTCTGCTCAATTTGTGGTAGCGTTGGGTTTACCTGTAGAAAGGGTGTGTGGAGTTATGTCAATTGACACTCCGTTGGGGGTGCGGGTTGAGGATATCAAGCAGTGCAAGGGATGTTCCTTGGAAGTTGGTGGGTATCATTTTCTGTGGGACTTGTTCATTCTTGAGATGTCAGGGTTTGACCTAATCCTGGGAATGGATTGGTTGGTTTTGTATCGGGCACACATAGACAGTTATCTTCACAGAGTATCATTCAGGTCGCTTGAGGGTGACGCTTATGCCCACCGTGGTGAATGGGATATTCAAGTAGGGCATGCGGCGCCATTTTGTCAACAGATGAGTGGACTCACAGCTCAAGTGGCATGTCTCATGCTTGATTATGATGAGGGAGGGGAACAACCTAGTTTTCCTCCTATGGTGGATCGGTTTCAGGATATGTTTCCTGAGGATTTCTCGGGGTTACCCTCTGAGAGGGATGTTGAGTTCACGATCGAGTTGCTTCCGGGAGTGGAGCCAGTTTCTATTCCTCCACAAAGAATGGAACCAATGGAACTTCAGGAACTAAAGGTTCAACATGAGGAGTTGGAGCGTAATGGGTTTATCTGTCCTAGTACATCTCCTTGGGGATCTGCTGCATTTTTTTTCACAAATAAGGCTGATGGGTAGTTGAGGTTGTGTGTTGACTATCGAAAGTTGAATCAGATGACAGTGAAGAATAGGTACCCTATTCCTACAATTTATGACCTGTTTGATGAGTTTAGGGGTGCATCAGTGTTTTCTAATATTGATTTGAGGTCGGGTTATCACCAGTTGAGGGTGAGGTCTTCCGACATACCGCAGACATCTTTCTGGAGTCTGTGCGGGTTGTTTGAGTTTGTGGTAATGACATTCGGCTTGACCAATTCACTGGAAGTGTTTATAGATTTGATGAACCTAATATTTCATCCCTATCTATATTAGTTTGTGTTTTTCTTTGTTGATGATATCTTAGTGTACTCAAAAACTCACGACGATCATGCCCAACATCTTGTTATCGTTTTGGGTACGCTAAGAGAGCATCGGCTATACGCCAATCTATCAAAGAGTCAATTCTGGATAGGTGTGGTACATTTTCTGGGTCACATAATCTTAGAGGCAGGTGTGTCAGTGGATCTAGAGGAAGTGCAGGCAGTTGTATCTTGGGAGCAGCCCAAGAGTGTTTCTGATGTTCGGAGTTTTCTGGGTTTGGCCGGGTATTACCGAAGGTTCATTCAGGATTTCTATCACTTGGAAGCACCACTTTCGGTCTTGACCAAGAAGGGAATCAGGTTCGAATGGTCTGAGTCTTGTGATAATGCCTTCCAAGAGTTGAAGAAGCGGTTGACGACCGCACCTATCTTGATCTTACCTGAGCCGGGTAAGAAGTAAAATGTGTTTTGTGATGCGTCCGGAATCAGACTTGGGGTTATGTTGATGTAGGATGAGTGGGTTGTGGCTTATGGGTCGAGGCAGTTGAGACCCCATGAGCAGAACTATCCCACTCATGATATTGAGTTGGCTGCAGTAGTGTACGCCTTGAAGTACTGGAGGAACTATTTGTTGCGAGAACAGTTTACTGTGTTTACCGACCATAAGATTTTAAAGTACATCTTATCACAGCAAGATCTGAATCTTCGGCAGTGAAGATGGGTTGAATACCTCCAGTCTTTTTACTTTGAGTTGGTGTACACCCCTGGAAAGGGAAACAGTGTTGCTGATGCTCTGAGCAATAAGGTTCAGAATCAGGTGGTTCAGGAATCCAGTACTGAGTGGAAGGTGATGGCTTTGTTTGCAGAGATTCACCTGGAGGTGCAAGAGGAGAATGGTTAGGTCACTCTTGATTCCATAACTATGGATTCAATGCTTTGAAGTCGAGTTAAGGAAGGTTAGCTTGACTATCCTGAGTGTTTGATCATGAAGGAAAATCTTAAAGGTGGAGAGCTACCTTCTGGTTGGGGGGTTGGTGTGGACGGAGTTATTTGTGTTCGTGATCGTGTGGTTGTGCCAGAGTGTATGCGGGAAGAATTGATGCGTGAGTTCCATGCATCAAAGTGGAAAGTGCATCCTAGCTTGAACAAGATGTACCATGATCTCCGAAGGCAATTTTGGTGGCCTGGGATGAAGAAGGAAGTTGCGGGCTTTGTGGCATGGTGCCTTACCAGTCAGCAGGTGAAATCCGAGCATCAACGCCCATGTGGTTTTTTTCATCCATTGCCCATTCCAGAATGGAAGTGGGATGATGTGACAATGGATTTTGTCGTGGGTCTTCTGAGGATTCCGCAGAATAATGATGCAATATGGGTGGTTTTGGATCGGTTAATGAAAGTGGCTCATTTCTTACAGATTCAGGATACCCTTATAGTCAACCAGTTGGGTGAGCTGTATGTTTGGGAAATAGTGAGGTTTCATGGTGTGACGCTGACCATAGTTTCAGACCGAGATTCACGTTTCACATCGCGTTTCTAGCAAGGGTTGCAGAAGGCGCTTGATACATAGGTATTTTTGAGTATGGATTTCCACCCGCAGACGGACGGGCAGTCAGAACGTACGATCTAAGTGTTGGAAGACATGTTGAGAGAATGTGTCTTAGACTTTGGTGGTTCTTGGGAGAGACACCTATAGTTAGTTGTGCTTTCCTACAACAACGGTTTTCAGGCTACGATTCAGATGGCACCATTTGAGGTGCTTTATGGGAGACCATGTAGATCTCCATTGGGTTGTCTAGAGGCAAGTGAATCCAAGTTGTTGGGGCCAAGTTTTGTGCAGGAGACTTCAGAGAGAGTTAAGTTGATCAAGAAGCAGATGGATACGGCTCAGAGTAGGCAGAAGTCATATGAATATCGGAGGCGAAGACCTCTTGAGTTTGATGTGGGTGATAAAGTGTTCCTTCGGGTGTCGCCAAGGTTGGGTCACCGACGGATTCGAAATCAGGGTAAGTTGGCGCCCAGGTATGTGGGACCTTTGGAGATTGAGGAAAGGATCGGACCAGTGGCATACTGATTTTCTCTTCCACAGTGGTATGGTGGGATGCATGATTTGTTTCATGTGTCGCAGCTTCGATGGTATCACCCTGACCCATCTAACGTGGTTGATATTGAGGATCTGGAGGTTGAGGCTGATGCATCCTTTGAGGAGCATCCGGTTCGTGTGATGAATCGTAGTGAAAAGGTCTTGTGAGGCAAGGTTGTTCCATTAGTGCGAGTACTATGTCATCATGGGAAAGTTCAAAAAGAAACATGGGAGTGGGAATTGGATATGCGTGCTCAGTGGCCCGAACTCTTCTCTTTGGTGGATTAATGAGGCTTGGAAACTTGGCTCGAGGACGAGCCGTTATAAGGTGGGGAGGTTGTAAGATCCCGGTTTTTAGAAAGGTTTGTTTTCATTATTTTTTGGTTGAATCCCTTGTTTCGGGATTCAAGGTATGTTTCTTGAATGTGTGATAGGCCTTGGGGATGTTTTGAGGGCTCAGTGCATTGAAGAAAGGAAATCTGGGCAAGACAGGCCAAGGCGCACGACCTGCGCATGGTCAGCCAAACCGTGCAGCCTGCCCAGGCGAAACCGTGCGACCCTCCCTCCTCTGGACAGATGCAAGCTCACGATTTGCGCATGGTTTTCCAAACCATTCGGCTAAACCGTGTGAATCCTTTTCCCCCAGGCAGTGGCATGCGCACGGTTTTCTAAACCATGCGGAAAAACCGTGCGACCACTTAAAGTTGGAAAAATTACAATTTTTCCACTCCGGGCTTTAAAACCCCACTCAATATTTCCGCTCTTTTCCTCCCTCTCCACCCTAGTCACGAACCAAAACTCCCAAAGGCTCCAAGATACTGATGTCCTTCAATTCTAAGGCGTTTTTGGTGATGTTGGTTGCGGATCGAAGCTCCGGGTAAGGCTAATCCCATCCTTGCTTCTCTTTTTGGTTTAGGGTTTGTATCTTCTCTCCCTCTCATTCCGAAGCTCTAAAACCCAAACTTTTGGGTGAGTTTTAGGTTGAAGCTCCAAAGGTTGGTCTGATCGAGGTCTAAGGACTTGATTGAGAGTGAGTTCAACCGTGGTTTCAAGGTAGGTGGTCTACAAGTTATATCCCATAGTTATTTGGGTATTTTGGTGCATGTTAAATTGTGTTCTTGCTTTCCCTTGGTTATGTTCTGGATAGCCTTGTCATGTTTGAGAAGAATGGTGTTTAAAATGGAAAATGGGAACCCTCATGATCCCCATGGGATGTGTTGGGATTGACTTGACCTAATTTTGGGCCATCCATGGGACGTGCCGACTTTTCCCGGGTTTAGGGATTGTTATTAAACAAGTGACCTTGTTGTGATAAATGGTAGATCCCTTGATAAATATGTTGGCATGATTGGTTGAACTTGAAATAGAAGTTAGGTGATGCACCTAGAATTGGCAATGACCGAAGGGTTAATTGGAATGGGATGAATGGGTGAATCATGGAAATGATGAACGGGTTAAATGGGTTAATGTATAAACTGACTAAAGACCATAATGTGATAGATTATGGGTTTAATGTTGAATGCTTAGTGAGATTGTCATAACACATGGTAATTGGGTGAATGATTAAATGATGTGAAATGGTAATGTGTTAATGGGTAAGGCATGATGTGAAATTCCCATGTGGGGTGTTGTGAATAGTGTTTGCCGAAGGGAAATGGTATGAATGGTTGATGGTTACTTTTATATAAGATTGTGAACATGGCTTCGTAGAGTGGGGTATGACTTGAGGATCTACATTCATGGGTCAAGTGAAGAATGAGGTTCTAAACTCCACCCTAAATGCATGGGTTAGGAAAGGGGAATGAGGGTCTATTCTCTTAACGGTTGTGTCCACCTGGACTGAGGCTTTGAGGTGAGTTTATGGTTGCTATGAGGGAGTTAGTCCTAGTGAGATAGGATAAAAATGGTTTTACCCTCTTGCATGTGATTGTTGGCCTTAGACCCATGTAACATTATGAATGTGATTAACCCATTAAAATTTGATGAAATGGTAAGTGATGGTAATTGTTGGGAAATGAATGGTAATGAATGTGGTAATGGCTGGGCTTTGAACTAGATAATGGCACCTTAATTAATTACTAGTAATTTATCATTCATATTGCATGCACTATCTTCTCTTGCTGGATATTTTGTAGACACTATTGGTGGTGACCTACTGAGTTGTACTCACACCCTGCTCGGGACGCCATTGGGTACCCAAGCAGACTTGATATTTGCAGGTCAGGAGAAGGGAAAAGGTCCTTTATAGATAGTGAGTGGACATGGGTAGTACTTGGTGGAGAATCCGGATGTGGTTTCAAGATAATTTTGGGGATTTTGTCTATTGTCCTTACTTTGGGATTTTGTTCACCTTTTCACTTGTAGTATGACATGACATATTTATTGTTGTAAGTGTCTGTTATACATGTTCCTTGTTTGTTGGATGTTTTTTCTGCTATTTGGTTATTCTTTTGTGGCTTACTCTGATAAATAGGGGGTATAGTATCCCCATTTGACTATATAGTCCCCCGCTGCTAGTCGGCAGCCTTTGGCGTACGGGGAGGCGCGATTAAAGTCATGTAACAACCCAACTCGGAGCACCGATTTGGTGGCTTCTGGGTCGGGGACGTTACAAAAATTCTTCTTTTTCTATATAATTTCATCACATGTGACTGAAGGTTTTATAAAATTCTGTATCTCAATAACATTTTTCTATTTTACCCACCTTAATAAAATTTTTAGTGCATGAAATACCACTTAGTCATGAGCCATCAATAAAACCGTTAATCCTACTAAGTCGGAACTCGATTCAGGAAACAAGAGGTAAATTTAATAACAAAATCACTGTCAATTACACTCAAATAATTCCATACATATCAAGAACTCACAGCCTAGTAACTCCTTTCATGAAATTCTTCTAGATTTATTCTTCAATTTTTGTAAATTATTTGAATTAGTTGACATTTTATAATACATCAAATTACCAATTTTCATATTTTGAGGAAACTTCCCCTTGGATTGTATCTCTCCTAAAACCCGAGACACTTGAACATTATTTAAGAGGATCTAAACACCTAAGGAAAGGGGTTCCTCTAGAGTCCTCAAGAAGTGGACTATGGTTGATCCCGATAGATCAAAACTTTGATACTCTCTTGAAAATAACTATATTATTTTTGTTCTTGTTACAATTTCCCAACCAACTTTAACTGATTTGGCCATATAACTAGAAATTCTTTACCCACATTCTTAGTATTTTTATGATATGTAGATTTTATTGGCTTGGTCATTTTCATAATTTGGTTTTTAAACCAACTAGTAAAAATTTACTTCTTTGACGCTCCACTAAGATTCCATTTTTCACAATTCTTTCTTTGAGTAGGAATATCTCCATTGATTGTATACTATTGCTTTGTCCTCCTTTGGAAGGCTATTTCTCATGAATTCACTTCTTTCCATGTGGAATGACATATGAGTTTGTTGAGACATTCCTTATTCATTTTTCTTTTATCAGTTATTCGAATCACCACAATATTTCTTACTAGTGGTGGTTCCTTCACCGAACGTACATTATTCTTAATCACAACTGGAGTTTATGCTCCCTTTTTCTTCTAGGTTCATTCTCATTATTTTTAAGAGGGCTATTGTGAGTGTAATTGAGGTGTTTATTGATACACATTTTGTTGAGCTCTTTGTGTTTACCCTAAATCTGTAAACCTATTTTTCAACTTAACTTATTGTCTTTTTAATATATGATTTTTATTTATACACATCCAGAGTTATGGATCACTTTATGGGTTCATTTTCCTTTCCTTATTTCTTCCTGCAGAAATGTCTTCCCAAAAGCCCATGATTATCACATATAAAACATATTTCATTAAAGACATACCTCATGTCATTATTTATTGGTTGAGATATTGATACAACAATATTTATTCTTCTAAAATTGAGCTCATGGGATTCTCAACACATACTCATGGTGTGTACCGGTCTTCCACAATAGTAGCATTTCATGTCTACATTATTCTGAGAGACACTTATTTTAGATTTATAAATTTTTGTTTGCTTATTATCATATTTAGAAGTATTCATATCTTCACAATGTGAAATATATTCCAAAGCCTCAATATAAAAAAACTTGATGTATGAACATGAATCCCACAGAAGTAGCACGTGTTGCCATTACATCCTATAAAATATTTTAGGTATGTCTTCAGCACCTACATGATTTTTCCTATTTCTGGAACTATTCAAAGTTCTATTTCTATCTTGAATGGGAGAGGGTTCATCATATCCAATACCAATTTTCCCCAAACTGTATGGCCTTTGGGATGAGACAATACTCTCATGATTTTCTTATGAGGTAGTATATTTTCTTTTCATTTCATCATCACCTACCTAAGGATAATAAAATAGTAAGTGCAAAGAATCCTTCAATTTGGTCTTTATTTTGGTATTATATTTCTCCACTTCTTTATTGACTGATTTTACCTATTCTACCAATTTTTAAATCTTCTTATCCCTTAATTCAAGTTGATCATTAAGTTATCTCTTGATACTATTTCCTATAGTCATCTCATCTTCCAATTCCTAAGTGAGATTATCCATCATGTCAAATTCCTCCTTTATTTTAGAATTCATCTGAGTAACTGAACATTTACCACATGAATTATCTTGTTGTAGCATTTTATTCTCCTGAACTATTTTTGGAAGGTGTGTAGAAAGATCATCATTTTTAGCTTTTAAATTCTAAATTTTATCTGAGTCCACATTCTTTCCCATTTCCTCGTCTTTCATTTTTTGCAGTTCTTTAGCTGGGGAATCACTCTTCTCTCTCAAATATGTGGTCTCTTCAAGAAGCCTTTTATTTAACCCTCTTAGCTTGTTGACATCAAATTACTTTCTTTGGATCTAGATATATTTAGATTTAATTTATTCATCCAATTTATGAATTGATTCATTTTTTTCATGGACAAATTACACTTTTTTCATTTAAGAGTTTCTTTATCATAAGAAGTTTCAACATCACTTGGAATATCAAGTTCTTCACTCATTCCTGCAGCATCATTGAGCGAGTGTATATTTTTTCTGTCGGATTCAACCAAAAATTCTTTAGAAAATTGTTTATTTTTTTTAAACTGAATCACACTATTTTCATAGAAACTTCCACACTGAGGAATACCACCATACTTATGCTTATTATTTGTAGTTAATCCCTTTTCCATGTCACATCGAGACAAGAGAAGACTAAAAATTCAATTCATATTTTAAAGTAAACATTACAAGAGAATATTTTTCAACCAAAGTAACCTACGTCCTGATACTAATTATTAGGTTGAAATAGGGCCTAGATACCCTAAGGGGGGGGGGGGGGTGGGTGAATTAATTTATAGATATTTTTTTAGAAATTATTTTTGCCCCAATGGATCAAGACCTATTTATTAAAAGGGTCACTTTGTTTTTTTATTTTATGATAATATTTATCTTATCCTTTCCAACTTTATCTAATGGTGATGCATAAAAAAGAAAGCAGGAAAGAAAGCACTAGGGAACACATAATTTTACTCGCTTCACCCTTACTGGGATATGTATGTGGAGCATAAAATGGAAATGTGCAGATGTACCACATGTACTATAGATAAATTATAATTCAAGGTTTGAGTTATATCACTTATATTCCCAGGATCACTACCTTTAAAAGGTTTAGGGTCATCTCACTGCTTTCCTAAGGTACACTCCCTAACTATATTTCAATGGATCACTGTTAGTAGAAAGGATAACCTTATTCATATTCCTTTTCTCACTGCTCTAGAAAAGATCCACACACAGTTTTTGGACATGTAGGTCCCTTCATTATCAATACTTAATGTATCCTAAAATTTATTTTTATGCTCTGTTGAAGTAATTTTTGTGTTGTTCCTTCACTTATGTAAAAAATCTTAGATGCAACACTTCAAATTTCTAAAAAACTAGAACATAATTCCCTTTAATATAGAAATAGAAATTACATCTATTTTGGAAAGATATTCAAGAGATTCTAAGTCTTCCCTTCATTACCCTAAATGTAGTAGTGAATACGATCCTTTTTCAAGTATTGTCGAATGGTGTAGATCCCATTTCTTCTTATTCTACTTCAAAATTATGACATGACAATGATAATTCTCACAGGGTAATGTAGGATCCCATCTCATTATGAAATTATCTAGTGTGATACCCTGCAAGAGTCCCTGGTGCATAACCCCTTGCATGAGATCCTGGAACATACCATTTCATGATATCCTAGTGTGAGTCCCTTGTGTGAGATCTTGGTGTGAGTCCATTGCACGAGTTTTCTTTCATACTGAGAGTGAGTTCCTAGTGCAAGATTTATTTTTTTCTTTTCACTAGTCCCTAGTGTTATACCACTATCACAATATGCCTGAGTCACTGGCGTAATACTGGTTTCACGCTTTGAGTGAGATACATCTACAAGTCCAGTTTCATGCTTTATAAAAGACCCTATTCAGACCATGTGAAACAATTATATAATGTTAATCAAATATACTCCTTTATGATATCTCTTAGTGAAACTCTTTAATGATATCTCTCTGTGAACCTCCTTCTTGGACATTTTCTTAAGATCAATATTTTGAGAAAAACATCATCAATCTTTGAGGATGGGTTATGGGGTATTTATAGGCATAAACCCACTACCTTACCTTAAAAAATTATGGAAAACCATTCATTCCACCACCACAACACTTGTGCTCAATAATCCACCTTTGTGAGATCAAAATTTAGCCTTTTGATGGATAGTGATGTTGTATTCTCGTGATTTTAATGAACCATCAGGAGTTATAAAGACAAATATGAGTCCTGTGTGAGATCTCATCGTAATATCCAAAGAAAATCATGAGAGATGCATGAAATCACATCATCAAATCCTTTGACAATAATAATTTTTCATCACGTTATTTACAAGATCTCAAATGACCATGAGATAACTTTTTCATTTACATATTTTTCTTTCTCTTCATGAAATTTTGTTAGATTATGCATCCAAAATTGAGAGAGATTAGGAATTCATGCTTTAACTAGATCAGGAAGCATTGACACTCTATGAGATCAGTTTAGTTTTCATGCTCTACAAGATCCGTTCAACATTCACACTCTGCGAGATCAGTTAAACATTCAATCTCTATGAGATCAGTTCATCATTCACACTCTGTGAGACCAGTTCAATATTCTCGCTCCATGATATCAAATAGTTTTCCTTTTCATGAGATAAAACATTCTTGATTTTCATGATATCAAAAATCCATGATAACTCTTCATGGCTTCTTTAAAAACATGCCTTTTCCAATAACATCAAGCCTTTTCAACAAATATAATCAACCCAAAAGCACCATCATGAGGTATTTTCACTCAACAACCTTCATACATACTCTATCCAAATCCTAACTCAGAAATCTTGCATTGGGCCCCTATCTTTATATCAACTTGTAATAAAGAAGTCTACTCGGGTACCCATGGTAGCCCGAGAAGGTTGAGAGTACAACTCACTATTCCCCCACCAATTGTTTATGAATAAATATCCAATATAATAAAAGTGTATGAAATAGTAATAGGAAATAATAGATAAGAAAAAAATAATAAAACATGCTTTTTGATTTAAAAACTCACCAATTTAGTCTTCTTGGGATCTCAGGTTCCACTGTGATGCTCAATCAACTAAACCTGCTTCATCCCATGAAGTTATTCTAAATAATATACCACATGGGTTATACATTTTAGGTAAATATGGGTTTTCATTTATCATTTCAATTCTATGAATCGAGAAACATAAAACCAAATACTTACACCTTTCAAAATCCATTAGTGCCTGGATTATCAAGGTGACACCTTAAGCAAGAATAAATAATTCCATGTCCAACATTCCACATAATGGATGCTGATTATTTTTTACATCCATCCTAAATCAAGGATATGAGATTCCATTCCCATCATCCATAATGGGTGTAGAGTATCAAATCCACCATTTCCATTCTGAAGATGTAGAATGTCATGTCCATCATCCCCAAACCATTCCATTATAATACACCATTCACTTTTAAACATACTTGAAATTTCACCATATCAATATAGAAAGGGTGAACGTTTTAAATAAAAAATTTTCCATTATTCACTAGGATCTAAATTACCCAAATCCTTTAGACCAATTTCATATTTGAACCCATTTAATCATTTATTCAAAATAACCCCTTTTTAACCATATATCATTTCATCCCTTTATCATGTCATAATCCATTTAATTCCCAAAGAAGCTAGACAATAAGAATAAATTTCCTAATATCATAATATTTCAATTCTACCATATATATCCCATTCATATATTTTCAATGAATTTTAACACCCCATGGGTGGCCTTAATCCTATCTCCTTAATAATAAATAGTCCGAACAAGATTTGTGAGAGGTATAACTGGTCAATTAAGGCACAATTTACTTTTATTAGTTAAGGATAAAAATTATTAGCCTGAAAATGTAATGGAACAAGAACATACACAAGAGAAACATCAAGAATATGTGAAAAATATTATAGATCACTTACCTTATTATTGAAGAGAATCACTCACCCATCCTTAACCCCTGATTCAAGATTGAACAGATGTAATCAAAAATAAAATAAGTCCCTATAATTAGATCTCATGAGATTTAGAAGATGACAAATAATTGAGAAAAGATTGTTCTATAAAATAGAGGGAAATGGAGTCAGAGACCTACCTTGGGCTTCAAATCATAATAAAAGGCACCTAAAACACCCTATAATTAAGGGAGAATGATCCTTGTAAGATTTGAGAGAAGGAGGTTCAAACCCTAGGCCACTAGATGAGAAATTATGGTGAAAATTAGGGGAATTGGATATAATATTGTGAGTGAAAACTGATAAAATAGCCAATTTTAATGAGGCACATGGTTAGGATGCATGGTTTTCTAAACCATGTGCTAACCATGTGGTCCCATCTATCCAAAGGGAAACCGAGTCACATAGTTTTCTAAGGAACCCACACAATTTCAAAAACCAAGCTTGCGAATGGCTCTTTCCATCTTAGAATAGTTTTTAGGCCACCCCTTGCATGGTTTACAAACTATTCCCCCCCTTCTCCATAACACGTGTTTATGGAGCATGGTTAGTAATAATAATGTTCCAACCATGCTCCACGCACTGTGAGGCCCTATTCCCCTATTTTTCATGATTTGAACCCCTAGTACACTATTGAGATCTTCCCTACTCCAGGTAATAATTCCATTAACCAGTTTAAAAAGGGAGTGTCAAAAATTAAAATAAGAACAAACCTATTAAAATGTTTGAGATCTTGCACTAGTCTCTATTAACTCTGGTTCGACCAAAGATATTTCTGAACTATCTATTGTCACTATAAGATATAAAATGTGTGGTAAAAACACTTATACATGGGTGAGTATATACATACCTAGTTGGAAACCACAATAACCATGAATGAAATATAGGAATACCAATCAGCTCAAAACTATGAAGGGAGGACAATAAAGAACCCTCATATGATTTTAAGGTAGAGAGACCTGAGGCACCATAGATATTGTCACTCTACACAACCCATCCATAAAATAAGATTACCTAGTAATAAACCCATAAATTTTTACTACCCAAGTAAGTAACTCAATTTATCTATAATAATACATAATTGGGGTCTTGTGCCTCACTGAGGTAAATTGGTTAGATGAGGGGGGTACCAAAACCTAATAGAGGATCTATACCTTTTAAACTAGAGTGCATCTATCGAAGGAGTACCTAACTCTATGGAAAAAATACCCACACCCCAAGTAAGCAAGGGAGTACCAAAATCTATAAGTTGTGTTGTAGACCTACACATTGTTGGTTCCAAAGGGATATTCGCCACATTCTAATATAGAGGACCTGCACCCCAAATATATGTGGGATCATCGACACCCAAAATAGTATGGGGGACTCGCAACCTATCTTTTACACATCACCACCAGATATCTTGACCTCAAGTCCCCTATGATCACCTAACCTTAACCTAGTTGATGAACCTACATAGCAATGAAAAACTAAAATGCTAGAATCACCTTGTGTCTCACCTCTAATACTAAAGAGAAATGTACCATCATGACCTACATAGAAAATATATATAGATGGGCTACCTAAATTCTTAAATATGAGGTTTGAGAAAGGAGATATGAAGAAACACTAAGGATAGAAATGTATAAGACATGTATTATAGGGGTACACAGTGTATATCCCCTTATCCAAACTCTAGTTGTGTACTGCCACCTATATGGTTTGTTTGAGTCTACTTAAATTGTGTATAAGATAACATACATAGTGCATGGGATCAGAGGGGGTACTTGGAATGTTCCAACAAATCGTGAATAATATAGGGTCTAGGGTACAAGTCATGTTCTAATAGGGTACATGAAATATATGCAGGATTGGATTACTTTTCATGTATCACCAATAAGGGAACTGGTCGTCTCAACATACATGGAATGTCTATGATGATACATAGTTTGTAAATCCTATAAGATATATAATGTAGTCTTGAATATGTATAAGTAACTCTAAGTTTCTCCTTTGTAGACAACATAGAGTGTGGAACTGAGTCACAAGGTGTATGCATCTTATTTTTATATAGCCCTGACTACCTAAAGGGGGGTACATTACATGTCATGTGACGATGGAAACAAAACCTTGTAACAAAAAATGACCAGAAAACATGTTTTTGTCACCATTATCACCTCTTTTTATACCTTAAATCGCCAATGGTCTCATATATCATTATGATGCCTCCAATGTAACTTTCCATCCATCCTTTATTCGAAACATGGATCAAAATAACCTCACAAACAACCCTGATGCTTGGTTCACCATTGTCCATCATGAAGCCGCACCAACATGACTCCAGTAATCCTCCATTTCCCTTTATTGATCTAGAAGGCCCCAATCCATGTTTTCATTCTGAAATCCATTGATCGTTGACCCAAATTCTATTTTTTTCATTGATCTGGGTCTAGTCCAGTCTAACCGTTAACCATAGTGAAGGATAGTGATGAACTCATTAATAATAGGGAAGGAATAGAGGGGAAAACAAGGGTTTGATGCTTGGAAAAAAATTTCTGGTCATTTTGTATTATGCATTATATTCTAATGATTAATAATTCATAAAAACAGTGAAAATATAAGAATTACATGCATAATAAAATTAGAAAAAATTAAGGGATATTATTTTGGTGTTCAATACTAAAAAATAAATTTCCCTTGCTCTGAATTACCATATAATGAAGTAGAATAAAGTAAATAAATATACCAATCCTAATTTTTAATTATAAATTGGTGAAGTTAATATACACATTATTCTCCAATAGAAATTTCTCAAAGAATAATTCATTGGAATCTCTCTATCTTTCTCGACGTTTCTCTCAAGATGAGGTTATTCGAAAGTAACCCAATCGAGAGAGGTTAAAGAAGATTAATTTGGCTATTTTTGGTCTAGAGATACAATAATAAATCAATCAATCAATGAATTTAATTTAATTAATTAATTCCACCCATGATAGTATGACCATGATAACCCTTGGTGAGAACAAATATAATACCTCTCTTAGGGTAACCCCCCAATTCCAAATAAAAACACAACACTCATTTTCCCATTAGTGACTCCATTTTAGAGGAAAATCAAATTTTACTCAAACACATGTGTGGAGACTAAAAATAATATATTATTTTCAATATATTATTAAATAGATCCATAATAATAAATATTATATGAAATCATAGAAAATATGATAAAAAATATTATTTAAAATATTTAAAGGTTTTTGAATTTATAAATCCTGGTTTCTATAAACTAAAAGTAGGGAGAATGCCTAATTTAGTTCAGAGCATATCAGATGGGTCATCCCACTACATAGGATTTTCAAAATACCAAATTATACCTTTAAATCATTTCAAGTTTGAAATTCCTAAATCAAATAGAAATATAATTTTTTTATAACATGATATATCATACAAATCAATCAATCATTTTAAAAATTATAAAGACAAATTAATTGAATCCGTGTATTCTAAATTAAAAATTAATATGAATTAATAAATAGAACAAATAAAGACTGAAAAAAAACTTATCAAATTCATCATTAAGCATATTATTTTTATCCTCCACCATTAACATGATTTCATAACTTTCACCCTAACTTTCAAGACTAACTATTTTAGTATCATCATAGATAAATAGATTAATATAATTTGGATGATGGGGTTTATTGTCCCAAAAAAGTCCATCAACCTCATCACCCATATCATATAAGTCTCTCAGTTTCATATAAACGAAACTACTCTAACCATCATCGAATGTTTCATCCACAAAAATATACTCTTTTATCTTTTGAAGATAAAATATATAGATCCTGTTATTTACCATAACTAGAATCGATCTACTGAGATAAGTCAACATAAATAAATTTTAATGAATCTTTCTTTATATCCATATAAATGTTGACCAACTTTCATTTTAATTACACAACTAAAATCTATCAATGATAATTTAATTTTATAATCTTTATAAAATTTATATAGTATCCCAACTCTATGAATTTTTTTACGATGCATATATTTTTTGTTTCTCAAACCTTCTTCATGAAAAACGATACAAAAAATGAAACCATTAATATCATAATAATCAAATATTCTTAACTTCTTCAAAGGTCCTCTTACCAAATTGTTCAAATCCTATGGGACTACAAATATATTATCATAATTCATGACATATTTAAATGAATATAAAATTCTATTTGTTAATGAAGATAATTATTTCTATATAATATGAATATGAAATTTATTGAGATCTTACTTTATGTGAAAACCAATCAATAATATCTGCACTAATTATTATTTTTTATATCTTATTTTGAGTTCAAAACTAAAGTCACATCTTGGTTTGGATCTTAAATTATTCAATGAAAGGATAAAAAATATTTCTATTGAGTATCACATATCTTTGTACATATATGAACACTATTTGTTTCAATATAATTGAAGATTTTTTCCCTACACGATGACCTAAAGTTAGATTTGTTTTTGATTTACTATAGGAACAAAATTGATTTTTATTACCAAAAACACCTCTAACTTGATTGAATCATGTATAAATCCAATTAATATACCTTAGGAAAAAGGTGAAACACTCTTGAACCATATATACGTCACAAATAAAGTATCTTTGGTTGATTTTTGTTTCACACATGAGACTTTAAATGACCTAAATATTGTATGAGCTATCAAAATTTAATATCATCAATAAAATATATTTTAAATGGAACCAACATAATGAAAAAATGGAGAAATGTAGTTGATAAATGAAAAAGTGTCATTAAAATTATCCCCTGTTGTTTTTCAAGATCAATGGGGTTTAAATTTTTCTTATAAAATTGATAAAGAATGTGAAAACATCTTTTATGAATAATATTATTTTATCAAGTCACAATTTATGCAATTAAAATGGTTTATATTACTCTATAAAAAATATGTGGGAAATATATTTTGAGTCTATGTAACATATAATGTTTTAAGTCAATGCATATTGAAATGTTTCTAGAATATCCATTAAGTACTTTCAAATTTATTAGTCTTTAAAGGAAAACATATTTTATAAGATTTTTCAAAGAAATAATTATTTTAGAATACTTACTATTACATTGTTCCCATAGATAATTATTTATATTAATTTTTATATATAATTATTAAAATTAGTATTATCCTTTTATTAACCCACTCATTAAATATTTTTAAAACAAAGTTGTCACATACATTTATTTTCTGTGTGAATAATGCTAAGATTATGACATAAAAATTAAAGTTAATAATAATGAAGTTTAAAAAATATACTCTCTTTATTCTATTTATATGTTCTAAATGTATATAATGAGGTTATTACTCTTTTACCACCAATATTCTCTATAATTGGCATCAAACGTTGACAATTTTGACCAAATTTGTATACTTGATAGCAATTTTGATAGTGACCTCCAATAATTTCATCCATAAAATGATGACACAATTAAAAAAAATATATAGAAGCATCTAGGATTCAATTATGACATATAAAACACAATGTTTTACCATAATATAGTCTTCTAGAATAAATTGCATCATTAAAAACCAATCATTCCAAGACAATGTGACTATTCTAACAAGAAAAGTATTATAATATAGGAAAATTACTAATTTTTTATGTTAAATAAATATGAGTTTTGAACATTTTGGTCAACTATACATCTTATCTATCATCAACATCATGCAATAAATCTTTTAATTATTCTATAAGAGGCATAATTTATATATCAATTTAATTTTTATGAATTGTTTTCCTAGAATTATCATTAACATAATGTATTTTTTCCTACATACACATATATGGAGGTATTTTTAAGAGATTTAAATTACTTTCTATACACATTAAATTTTACTTAGAGTCCTGAATGGGTTAAATATATTATCATTCAATAATAAATTCACTTTTTTAGGATATTAATTGAAATTAGTATGTATAAAGTCAATGTATTCCCATGCATTTATATTTATTGAATGATGTATAAACCCATCATTACTCTTTTCCAAAACAAACCACTTAATTTTTACTATCATTTTAGACAATGTGAATAATGATTAAAATCCCATTTTTAATTTAAATAAACATAAAACATACACAAAAATTTTATTTATCTTCCTCTTCATAGTATGTTCATCTATAATTTTATTAGGATTCATCGATTTCCATCTAGAAATATGTAATATTTTCCATTTTATTTTTCTTAATTTATCCCCAATAAAACATACAGTTAGTGGGAAATGCATGTATATTTTTATAATTGAGACCAATCTTATTAAAAATTCTCATCATCTCGATAAATGATTTAGGGAACTTGAGTTCTCTAATTCATCATAAAGCAATTACAAAGTCCCTCTTTTATCAGAACTTTTTAAGTGATGATAAATGTGATTGAACTTTCTTAGGATTGGAAACCTCAAAACTTTCAAATAAATGATAAAATCCATTTTGAGTACTAAGAATGAACTATTATGTATTAGGTTATCCTATAACGAATGAATATTATTGTCATATTAAATGTTCTACATTCTTTATATTATATATTATATTTAATGAGTTTTGTTTTTATATAATTGATAATAATATTAGAAATCATCCAAAGCATAAACAATAAAAAAATAAATAATAAAAAATTTATGGAATAATATAAATAATTTACCTGGTCCACTATAAAACATAGTTACATTAATCCACAGATTAAATTTAGTGTACTTGTGCTGTACCTGAATCACTAACAGATTTTTATTTGATTACAATAGTTAATTGTAAATTTAATTTATCTAATAAGGGCCACTCCAACTTAATTATCTCCCCACACCACTTTAATCAAAGTTATAAAAACAATGGTATGATTTTTTGATTATAAAAAAAGCGATAGTTAAATTAAATGGTACAAACGACTCAAATAAGTGATGAAATGATATTGGAAATATAAGGTATTTAAAATACTTAAAAAATATTACCAATCACATCATCTTTAATGAAAATCATCTTCATATTCCTTTTTAAACCATATATCCAACTATTATTTGTTTTTCTCTATCAAAATGGCTCTATATAATTTACTATCAAAACCTAAATATAGGACTCACATAAATATATAGTATAATTCTTTATAAATATAACTTTTATTGGGGGAAGATTTAAATAAAAAATTCTATGTGAAATATTGTTTAAAAACATTTATAATTATTAACAACAATTATCCTTATGATTTTCCATAAATTGATTTAACACAAGATATAAAATATATCAATTAATTTTCTAAACAACATGTTTTATTTTGAATCATGTGTATAAATTTAACCTACATGTTTTGTTTTTGTGATTTTAATATCTTTAAAAATTATATGATGTAATCTAATAAAGTGTGTATGTTTTTTATTCATTTATTTTTAATCTCTAAAAGATAATCTAACGTGTATGAATCATATTAATGAATTTAATATTATATCAAATTTTAAACTATAATTAAATATTTTTCATCCAACCATTGTGTTATTTTATTGTCAATTTTATTATTTTAAGTTTTTAGTAATATTTTTAGATTTATTTTTTAAATGAATGAATTTTTTATTTTAAATTGTTTTAATCTATAATAGTATTTCAAACATAATATTTTTTACACTTACTAAAATTGTGAATTTTTTTTAGTATTAAATACATATTGGGATTCATTTCATTAAATGAGACCTAATGCTCAATATAATATCTTGATGATAAAAACTAGCTCACAATCTGTACCTCAAAATCTACACATAGATCTGGATAATTTTGAATATAGGGAAATATATAATAAATAACCAACCCAAATAATCTGAAATTAGATATAGGGATACATATGATTCCATGGAAAAATTTTACAAACTGTGGATATACTTTATTATACATCCTTTAAGGCCATAAATTCATTGTATGTTTGATAATTGGAATTCGAATAATCCACTTTCCAGAATAATTTTTTGAAGTAAATATATCATCACTCCTTAAATATGACTCCAAATGAAGTGAAATTTTTATAGTTCACACAAAATATAAATAGAAACAACTATAGAGAATAAAATTTTTCCAAATTCACCGATTTATTTGGCATACCTTACAAAAAATTTCAAAGGAATTTTTTGGGTTGAAAATTATTCTCCCCTATCCTTATAAAAATGTATCTCCTTCATATTTCAAGGGGTTGAAAAATTATTCGATATTTTTTATATATTTATAGGTTTTATATGATGTATTATATTTTTATAATTTTAATATATATTAGTATTATTATTCATTCCCATATTTTTTTAATTTTAATTTTATTTGTTTTCCCTCCATGTTACCTTCTCAACTCCACTAAGAATGGAGAACAAAACTAAGTGTTTGTTTGAGAGAGGGAATAAAGGTTTTATTGAGTTTAATTATTCTTAAATTTATATATCTTTATTTAATTCTAGGAATTTTTTTGGTGGTTAAATTAATTTTGATGAGTGGTAACCCCATTTTCTATTCCATCAAGTTGTTATTATTGTTTTTCATTTTCTATCCCTTTACTATTTGTGTCATGAATACAGTGGAGAATGACATGGGTAGTGATGATGATTAAAAAGGTATCAATGATGACATTAAGAAGAGTATTGTGTTGGAACCATGGTTTTCTATGCATTATTTGGAGTATGGTTTGTGTTTGTTGTCAATCCTCAATGGAAGTTCGGAAGGTATACCAGCAAAGAGATCATACAGTTCAAGCAGACAACAGTATTGAAGGTGGCGCCGTTTCCCAGTGTTTGCCAAATTTTTGGGGTCTAAAATTTGGAAGTTGGTGAGCATCACAAAAATAGGATTTCCATGAAGAGCATAATTAAATATGGCAATGGCATGAATTTCGTGAAGAGTGGCTTAATGGTTTGGAATTCACGAAGAACAGAATTATAGAGGCGGTGATTCTTCGTGATTACGTCAAAGCTTCGCGAACGACAGAGGATGAAGAGCATCGCAGAGATGAAGATCTTTGCGAGGGAGCTTCACGACAAAGGCGCGAAGGAAATGATGGAACACTCCGCGATTACGACGAGCTCCGTGAATGGAAAATTGCTATAGTGATTCGTGATTTTCAGAGATTTTCACCGGGAACTTCAGAGCTTCGCAATTTGAGTTGACATGGCGCTGACTTCACGTGGAAGGGTTGCGGGTTGGTGGAATCACCTATAAATATAGGTCAACCCACTCGAGAGAATTAGAGAGAGCTCTCAACAAAAATCCTTTTATCTCGGTTCACAAAGGTCACTCGTGAAGGCAGTGTGCTTTGCGAAAGAGGAGATTCACGGTGACTATTCTAGCTCCGCGAAAGTCGTGCACCCCACTTTGGCTTAGTGAGATTCGCGAAGAGGCAGGACCTCGACGACAGCCGAGCATTGCGAAGTCTTGTGCATCATGAGAGTGCTTCGCGATTGAGCTTCGCGAAAAGGCAGGGACTCCACGAAGGCTTGTTTGAGCTTTGCAAAATTGGGAGCCTTGCGAAGTAGGGTACTTTGCGAAGGCCCTTTCCAAAGGTTGTTTGCCCAGTGGACAAGGAAAAGGAGGTATTCATCAGTGGATGAAATTTGGAATTTAACAGATCATCAACTCAGGACTCTAATGCAAGTAAAGTCTCATGATGAACAAGAGACAAAGAACTTCATGTTTATCTTTTGAAGAGACCTTCACGTCTATAAACTGAGTGGGACTTCTCCAACAGCAGTGAGCCAGGGGGAGTCAACGGGAGTGACCCGAGGGATGAAGTGAGATATCCCTGAACCTTTTTAAGGGCAGTGAGCCTAGGACAGAGTGATTATGCCCGAACATTTGTAATCTACAGCTAGTGAATAATAGTCTATTTTTGGTACGACCAAAAACCTGTCGGCGTATGCTCCTTGGACGTAGCCCTTTTGGTGAACCAAGTAAAAATAGTTGTGTCATCTCTCTGCATGTGAATGTTTCATTACTGATCATATCCATCATACAGATTTAACAGGTTCCTACCAAAGTGGGAACAAGATCCATAACTTTAAGAAGAAAAAGTTGACACCCTAATTCACCCCTCCCCTCTCAGGGTGTCCCGGGGTCCTACAAGTGGTATCAGAGCGTAAAGGTTGTTGGCGTTGAAACTGTCCTTTGTCTCCATGGAGAATGCAGTCAATGTTAGGGTAGTTCCTCTCTTCTATGGAAGTAAATTTAAGATATGGAAGAACAGGATGAGATCTCATCTAATATCTCTTGGAATGGAAGTTCTATTTTCCACTGTGCAAGGAATACAAGTCACTGATCTAACAGGCTTGGCTATGACTGACACAGACAAGAAAATTCTTGATGCAGATGCTAAAGCACAAAATGCACTCACCACAACTCTTTCTGATCAGATCTATCTAAAGGTGATGAGTTGCGCTTCAGCAAAGTCTATGTGGGATAAACTTGAAAACATTTATGAAGGAGATAGCAAGGTAAAGGAGGCCAAACTTCAGGTTTTGCACAACAGGTTTTATGATCTAAAGATGCATCCTAATGAGAATGCAGATTCATTTTTCAATCGAATTACTGAAGTAGTGGGAGCAATTCGAGGTCTTGGAGAAGAAATCAAAGACATTTATATCGTAAAGAAAATTTTGAGAAGACTTCCTCCCATGTACAATGCAAAGGTGTCAGCCCTTAAAGAAATAGATCTATCTAAACTTTATTTGGATGATTTGTTAAGCAGTTTAGTGGCATATGAGATGAGAGTCAAACCCGAAGATGCCACGACTCATGTGGGAAAGAAAATGGCATTCAAAGTCATGAAAAAACTGAAGATTTCAGAAGACAGTGGTGGTGAAGATGACGAGGAAAAATAAATTCTTTCTCTCATCGACAAGAATCTAAAAAAGGGAAAAGGTAAATTTAGAGGTAAGCTACCTCTTTCATGTTTCTGTTGTAAAAGAGTTGGGAACATTGCCTCTCAGTGGAAAATAAAGTTAGATGATGATGAGAGTGAAGCTGAAGACATTGAGAAGCCTTGGAAAAGGTTTTTCAAAAAGGGTGACTTCAAATCTGGAAAGAAAATACAGAGGAAGAGTTTTTTCTGTGAAGAAGAAGATGATGATATTGAATTTTGTGAGGAAGAAGAACTAGAATTTAAAACCGGAAACCATGCATCCATGATGGCTACCACTGAAATATCAGAATCCTCAATCAACAAAGGCAGTGATAATCAGATTACTGCTATTGGTAATCCAAAGATTCAAATTAAGGATGCTTTCTCCAATCTTGAGAGTAAATGTAAGAGATGTAATTAGTGGAAGGAAATGGTGGAAGAATCATCAGAATATGTTGATGAACTTGAAACTGAAATTGAACGTCTGGAAGAATTTGTGAAAGTTCAGTAAAAAATCCTTGAAAGCAATGATGATGTAGTGGATCTAAAGCTGATAATTGAAGAGCAGGGAAAGGTCATCAATGACCTCACGTCCAGACTGGAAGAAAAGTCCAAGACTACTGAGGGTCTTGAGGAGGAAGTTGTTACTCTTAGGATTAAACTTGAGACTGAATCATTTTCAAAATAATCAAGGAAGAAAATACAGTTTAGAAGATTCTCAGATGCAGAATTACTGGCAAGAGCCAAGTGTGGTTCAGATGGGGTTAAAAAAATCTTGAGTGTTCAAAGACCCGCTTGCATGGGAAAGAGTGGAATTGGCTGTGAAGTTGAGACATCAACTTCTAGAAATAAAGAGATCCAAAAGAAAGACAAAACAAAGGTTGAACATGTTGAAACATTGTCTGAAGTGCTGAAAAAGAAACCCTCAATCCAAACTAGAAGGAGAACTGACAATTATCCTCAAACATTCAGAAATGGCAGGCAGTTCAAATATTCACCCAAGGATGAAGGTATGAGGAGAAATTCAGGTGAGAAGACATTTCCTCTCATGAAGTTTCAGTTCTGTGGCTATCTAGGCCATACCATGTCATATTGCGAAGAGGCAAGGAGCTACTTGAATGGAGAAGATCTGGGAAGTCAACAAAGGAGACTAATTTCATATCCTCCATCTTATATAATAAATAGCTTCTATGGTTACTGTTTTAATTGTTCTAACTTTGGCCATAAAGCTATGTATTGCAAGCAGTGGTATGACAAGATAAATTCATACAACACTCAAATACAGACTAGTTTTCATCCTCCTGATGATGTTGTTCTCACAAACAGTTTTTACCCTCTAGAAGAAGATTATGGGTATATAGAATCAGATTATTTGGAATAAAATATTAAAAGGCCGTCAGTATCCTATTCTCAATACAATATCTCAGGGAAAGAGAATAAGAAGATCGAGAAATCCAATCTTGCAGAAGTGGCACTCAAAGCTACAAAGAGCAGTAGCACCTGGATCCTTGATAGTGGATGCTCTTCCCATATGATGGGAAATGCTGAACTTTTGAAAAACAATGAAAAGAAGGTTGATGGAATATTAAATTTTGGTAATGATGGTGCTTTGAAGATTAAAGGCAGTGGGAATACTGATCTCACCAACGGGGAGCTGAAGAAGACTGAAGTTCTTTTTGTGGACGGTCTACGCCACAATCTCCTTAGTGTAAGTCAACTCTGTGACTCAGGTCTCATAGTAACCTTCAATCAAAAAGGCTGCACTATAAAAGGAAAAACAGGAAATTATCTTATGAAAGGATGTAGAACAGATGTAAACTTATATCAGGTTGACAGCAAAGTGAACTCTTGCTATTTTTCTGTTGAAGAAGAAAACAATTTGTGGCATCAAAGGCTGGGGCACATTAACTAACAAGACATGGAAAATATATCTAAGATGAATATATTCATGGATATTCCCATTCTAAAACATGAATGGGAAAAGTCATGTGATGCTTGTATTCGTGGGAAACTGGTTTGTAGTTCATATCATCCAAAGAAGAAAAGGGCATCACATCTTCTTGATCTCATTCATATAGACGTATGTGGCCCAATAAATGTTGCTGGAACCTGTGGAGAAATGTACTTAGTCCTTTTCATTGATGATTATAGAATAATGGATTTTGTAATGGTGATCCACAGGAAGCGACAAGTACTTGATTGTATAAAAACTTATCGACGTATTGCCGAGAATGATAATGGACAGACAATAAAAGTCCTACGATCTGACAATGGAAGGGAATACACGTCCATCGAGTTTGAAAATTACTTAGAAAAACATAGAATACAGCATGAGGTATCTGTTGTGAGAACTCCGCAACAAAATGGATATGTTGAGCATCAGAATCGACAGGTCAAAAATATGTCCAGGACTCTGCTAATTGAGAGTGGTATCTCTCGCCATTACTGGAAAGAGGCTGTTCAAGCTGCAGTGTACATTCAGAATCGAACAGAACATTATATGGGTGAGACGAAGACACCATATGAATTGTGGCATGGACGGAAGCCTTCTTTAAAATACTTTTGTGTCATTGGAAGTAAATGCTTCATCCGGAACAAAGAAGTAAATCAAGGGAAATATGGCGACAATGCAGATTAAGGAATTTTCCTCGGCTACTCAATGAACAGAAAAGCCTACAAATGTTTCAACAAGCGTTTAGGAAGGATTGTGGAAAGCAGTGATGTTAAGATAATAGAAGAGAAAAGCACAAATGCTTGAAGGACGTCATATGTTGATGTGATAGAAAGTCAGGAAGAAAGTGAGCGTGAAGAAAATACAAATGCAGAAATAGAGGAAGTTGTTCAAAACTCTCAGCAGTCACATCATGATGTTGACTTAGAAGAAGAATCTGAAAAAAAACTATGGCTGAAGAGAATGCTACTGAACCTCGTAGGAGAAATCAAAGAGCTGAGATTGATCCATCCAAAATAATTAGAGACAGGAGTGCACCCACTCAAACAAGAAGGATGAGGAATAACACACAATCTACATTTTTATAAGTTGTAGAGACATCCTCATTCGAACAAGCTGCAAATGATGAATCTTGGGTGAAAGCCATGAATGATGAATTAGATCAGATTGACATGAATCAGACATGGGATCTTGTCCAGAGACCCGAAGGTCACAATGTGATTGGTACCAAATGGATCTTCAAAAATAAGTTTTATGAGCATGGAAGTGTCATCAGAAACAAGGCACGACTGGTATGTAAAGGATACTCCCAGATTGAAGGCATTGATGTTGAAGAAATCTTTTCTCCAATGGATAGACTGGAGTCAATCAGGCTTTTCCTTGCCATGGCACTCCAAAGAGGACATAAAGTATATAAAATGGATGTCAAGACAACATTATTTAATGGTGCACTCGAAGAATAAGTCTACATTGAACAACCAGTGGGCTTTGTTTTGGGTACTGATGAAACAAAGGTCTGCAAACTGAAAAAAGATCTATATGGTTTGAAGCAAGCACCACAGGCGTGGTACTCACAGCTGGATTCATTTCTCAAGAAGCTATAATTAAAAAGAGGAGGAGTTGATCACAATTTATAGGTGAAGAATTCTCCAAAAGATCAATTCATGGTTTTAGTCTATATTGATGATATCATATTTGGTGGCAGCAGGTAGAAATCAGTGAACGAATTTTCCAACCACATGAAATCAGAATTTGAAATGTCTATGATTAGGGAGCTCACATATTTATTGGGGATGCAGGTGATTCAAAATAAGGAATACACTTTCATTTCTCAGAAAAAATATGCAAGAGAGATTCTGAAGAAGTTTAATATGCAAGACTCCAAACCAATGTCAACTCTAATTGCATTTGGAACTAAACTTGCAAAGCATGAGGATGGGGACTCTGTTGATCCCACCATGTACAGGAGGATCATTGGGATCCTACTGTACCTGACAGTGACATGGCCAGATATTGTCTTTACCACATTCCTTGCAGCCTTCATTCAAAGTAATCCAAAGGAGGAACATATGGAGGCAGTAAAAAGAATCATGAGGTATATTCAAGGTATACATAACTTCGGGTTATTTTTTGCTGCAGGCGGGGATAGTGAATTATCAGCTTTTTCTGATGCTAACTAGGCTGGTGATGTAGTAGACAGAAAGTCCACTAGTGGTGGAGCTTTCTATATTGGGTAGAAATGTGTTGGCTGGTTGAGCAAGAAACAAGAAATTACTTCTCTTAGTACTACTGAAGCTGAGTATATCTCTGCCACAAAGGCATGCACTCAACTGCTATGGATGAGACAACAGTTAACGGATATTGGTGTTGAGGTAAAGCAACCAATGGTGATTTACTATGATAACAAGAGCGCAATTGATCTTATGAAGAATCCTATTCAACATTCCCATACGAAACATATTGAAATCAGGTATCAATTTATCAATGAAAAGGTTGAACAAGGGGTGATTAGAATGGATCATGTGGGAACTGATGAACAAGTGCCTGATATCCTGACCAAGCCACTGTCTGCGACTGTGTTTGAGAAGCATCGGTTGAACCTCGGTGTTCAGCCACCTCCCAGTGCATAAGGAGGTTATGCAATACCCCTCTCTCCATTTGTGATAACTATTTTTATCTGTTTATAGCTATGATGCAGGTTTATGGGGGAGATAATATCTAGGGGGAGTATGGTTTGAGCTGAACGTTGAACAAATTACTGGTCTTTGGATTTATTGTCAATGGGGGAGAAAGGAGAAAGGAATAAATTCAGGAAACTTCTGTGATGAGAAGAATGAGAAGGAAAACAGTGGAACCCAATTCAAGCCTCCTCTCTTGTTTTCTATACTGAGCATTGCTCACGTAGACTTAGAGTGTTGGCTGAGTTGATTCTACTTTTTTGGTTTTCACATGGATGGAGATATATTGAATTTATTTTCTGATTGCCAACAAACCCAAAGGGGGAGATTTTTGGAACCATGGTCTTCTATGCATGATTTGGAGTATGGTTTGTGTTTTTTGTCAGCCCTCAATGGAAGTTCGGAACGTGTACCAGCACAGAGATCATACAGTTCAAGTAGACTACAGTATTGAAGGTGACGCCATTTCCTAGTGTCTGCCAAATTTTTGGGGTCCAAAATTTGGAAGTTGGTGAGCATCACTAAAATAGGATTTCCATGAAGAGCATTATTAAATATGGAAATGGCATGAATTTCGCAAGGAGTGGCTTAATGGTTTGGAATTCGCGAAGACCAGAATTATAGAGGCGGTGATTCTTCGCGATTACGTCAAAGATTCGTGAACGGAAGAGGATGAAGAGCATCGCGGCGGTGAAGAGCTTTGGGAGGGAGATTCGCGGCGAAGGTGTAAAGGAAATGACGGAAAACTCCATGATTACAACGAGCTCCATGAATGGAAAATTGCCGCAGTGCTTCGCGATTTTGGAAGATTTTCAGCGGGAACTTCGGAGCTTCGCGATTTGAGCTGACATGGCGGTGACTTCGTGCAGGAGGGTCAAGGGTCGGTGTAATAACCTATAAAATACAGGTCTACCCCCTCGAGAGAAGTATAGAGAGCTCTCAACAAAAATCCTTTGCTCTCGGTTCACAAAGGTCACTCGTGAAGGCAGTGTGCTTCGCGAAAGAGGAGATTCGCGGAGGCTATTCTAGCTCTGTGAAAGTCATGCGCCCCGCGTTGGCTTAGTGAGCTTAAAAAAGAGGCAGGAGATCCGCGACAGCCGAGCATTGCGAAGGCTTGTGCATCGCGAGAGTGATTCGCGATTGAGCTTCGCGAAAAGGCAGGGACTCCGCGAAGGCTTGTTTGAGCTTTGCAAAACTGGGAGCCTTGCAAAGTAGGGTACTTTGCGAAGGCCCTTTCCAAAGGTTGTTTTATCAATGGAAAAGGAAAAGGAGGTATTCATCAGTGGATGAGATTTGGAATTTAATAGAGAATCAACTCAGGACTCTGATGCAAGCAAAGTCTCATGCTGAACAAGAGACAAAGAACTTCATGTCTATCTATTGAAGAGACCTTCACGTCTATAAACTGAGTGGGACTTCTCCAATGGCAGTGAGCCCGGGGGAGTCAACGGGAGTGACCCAAGGGATGAAGCGAGCTATCCCTGAACCTTTGTAAGGGCAGTGAGTCTGGGACAGAGTGATTGTGCCCGAACATTTGTAATCTACAGCTAGTGAAGTATAGTGGATTTTTGGTACGACCGACAACCTGTCGGCGTATGCTCCTTGAACGTAGCCCTTGTGGTGAACCAAGTAAAAATAGTTGTGTCATCTCTCTGCATGTGAATGTTTCATTACTGATCATATCCATCATACAGGTTTAACGGGTTCCTACCAACATGAGAACAAGATCCATAACTTTAAGAAGAAAAAGTTGACACCCTGATTCACCCCTCCCCTCTCAGGGTGTCCCGGGGTCCTACAGATTGAATCACATGAAAGGGTCTCATTATGGTTTAATCACAATTTAAATGATAATGTGACATGTGATAGGTATTGATCACCTCATTTAATTTAATATTGATAGTCCTTTTTAACAATGATACCAATCACCGTAACCTCCTAAGAATACTTTTTTACCTATTTTCTTCTAGATTAATTTTTTAAATGAAATTATATGTATATATGCATGTGTATATTTATTCAAATCCACCCTCTTTATATAAGTTATTATTATATTAGATAAAATAAAAAGAGCGATAGTAGAAAATAAACATGTGCAAGTGGCCTCATAGAAAGCGACCCTATATATTTCCACTATGGTAAATTCTTAGGAAAATAAAAATTTAATTGAATAAAAGTTTCATGAGAAATCACTTCCAGCAATTTTGAACAATTTATAGGGAGGATAATATCTTATTCACACTATTTTTCATAAAAAAATATATAAATAAAAAATTTAAAAAACTAAATAAAGAGAATTATTGAATATATTTTAGTTCATAGGTCAAGATGGATTTTTAGGTCATATTTCGTATGCTTGATATGATGTTTATTGTAGTATAAAATATAGTTTAATGTTTCAAATTCAAGAGAATTTTAAGATTCTAGATGAAGAAAACAAGAAAATAGCACCCCTATCCACTGTAGTTAAGTTAGTAAAAGTTTTATAGTGGGAACGAAAAAACATGTTAGAGAAGAAGTGGTAAATCTTATTCCACCTACATTTGATATTGAAGAATTCAAGGAGGCCTCAAATATATAACTTGAAGATCCATTCTAACTCCCTCAACCATTATTTAAAGAGGGTCCAAAATATGTCCGGACAACTGATCCAACTATGAGAGATAAACATGATTTGGAATAAAATTGGGTTGATTTTTTTGTATCCCAAAAGATTTAATACTTTATTACATCCACAAAAAATATATTCTAAGTGTCACTAATCAAAGGAGAGGAATTAGAAGCTGATAAAATTAAAGGACATGATATTTTCTTGAATTATTTTAATTTTGATTTTATTGATGCTAAGTTGAGTATTACCTTCTATTATTTTAATTTTTAAGATTCATGAAATAGTTATATTACCTTGGTTGAATAAAAGGAAGAAGTTACTTGTGTTGAGGGGAAAATGGAGGAGTCTGTCAAGTTGTACGTTGGTGCATATGAGGATAATGTCACATAATAATAAATCATTAAGGAATATTTTAGTGAACAAAAAATAAAATAGAATTAACATCCTATTTTACTATGGTTACCAATAGTGTGAACCACTCCTCTATCCAAAAAAAATATAGGGATCCCCTATATTATTCCTCCCCTCTACACATTAAATTACCTCTTTCATCTATTCTGGTAATTGAGAATGTTTGTCTTTTCTTTGGGGGTCCTCACTTTTTCATATACTCATGGATGTTGGAAGAATCATATCTAGTGGTTCATGATAAAAAACCACATCAACCTTCAAATTGGGGTTAATAATGTACTACTTCATATCAAAGGGGAAGTAAAAATATAGCACCCACCTGGGGGTTCGAACCATGTTCTATCCTAATATCCCTTTTTATTTATTTTCCTTTATTTTTCTTATGTTATTATTTTTTCTTTCTTTATAGATAAAAATTTGTAGTATCCGGGAGACTAACTCAATGATAACACTATAAAATAAATTTATGTTGTGTATTTGATGCTCTTTGATTTTCTACCATTATTTTTATTTTATTGAGCTAAAATAACTGGTAGTGAAATATAAGTATTGGGGGAGTGTCAACCTAATTACTTGTTTTTGTGTGTCTTTATTTTTGTTTTTCTTTTTTAGGAAAATTAAACATAAATAATATTAATATCATTTTTCACACATCAAATGATTTTGATAGTGTTTATATGATTTTTGAAAGAATATATTTTTAATGATTTTTACGTGAGAACTTTTTCCTTGAATTTGATTTTTAGTTGTTTTTATAACTTTGAGTAATATTTTAATTCCATGCCCTTGAAACACTAAATCAAATATACTTATATTCATGTGAGGTATTCTGAACCATTTTGGCATATTATTCATAATAACCACACTTTCTTGAGAGAAACTTGAATTTTGTGTGAGAACCAGAACTTATGAATTTTATCTTTTAAATATTTGGACTTAAAATAATATTTTTGACATGATTGATGCACTTATTTATAACGAAAAAAATTTATCCTGAGACCTACCCTTTATATTTACCATTTTCAACCCTTATAATCCATTAATTTACTTATAGGTTTAATCCACATTAAAATCCCATTTTACTTATCGACCTACACTCTTAATTGTTTACAATGATATTTAATGTTTGATTATAGGGGAAGAGACATTCATGAGTGTTATTTATGATGTTTTTCATTGGTGGGTAGTGTGAGGCATGTGTCATCATTTTTGGAACTAGAGAGAGATATAATTGGGAATGATTTATTATTTAATTGTTATTTATATATATAATTCAGTTCTCTTTAAAAAGAAAAGAAAAAGAAAAAAAGGGAGAAAAAAATGAAGATGATATATAATTATTCATTGTGCTTACTTTTGTAACTCATTTCCCTCTAAAAATCAAGGTCATAAACTTTTATTCATTAATTTTATTTGGTTTTCAACTCATCCTCCACCAAAAAGTGAAGATGGGGTGATAATTTGGATGGGATTATTCATTATAATAATTTCATGACTCATGTCACATATCATAAAAATAGGTTGGTATTATATTTCACATTTTTAGGGGAACTGAGTGATTAATTTCCCGTATTTTTACTAGAATATTCATGAATTAAACTTAATATTTTAGCCTCTTATTTTTAGTGGTAAAATTTTAATTCATTTTACCCACCAACCATAATACGTAGAAATTACTAGGGAAAGACCGCATGATTGGATTAATTTTCATATATCTCTTTATAGAGAGATGATAAATGTCATAATACTATATTGATACATGAATTTTACAAGTATGATCATAACTCTAGATCTAATCTATTTTGAGTTAAGAGTGAAATAAAATTCAATGGGAGGTAGGTTGTTTTGGTCCATAGATGAATTTTTGAGGTTGAGGAAATTTAAATGTAAGGGATGAAAATTATTTGGAATTGTTTTTAATTGAGGAGGCATGATGCAATTCTGTTTTGGAAAATATCATGACTTTTTTCTCATATTTTATTCTTTTTTGGATTATGATTTGAATATTTGATGATTAATTGATAGTAAAATGGTCAAGTGTGGTGGATTGATGATGCTAATATTTTCACACATTTTATTTTTTAAATCAATTTTGTATTCCCACTATAGTTTTATTTTATGGGAAATTTGATCATTTTTTGGTTTTGGTAATATTTTGAGCTTAATTTCTAAAATGAACTAATTTTTTATTTTAAAATACTTTAATTTAGTTTTCTATTTTGGATATAATTTATTTTACACTAATTAATATTGTAAAATTCATTTTTTGTGGTATTGTGTACATGTTAAGATTTATTTCATTCAAGTGGACATAAAGATAAAATCAAACATCTTGAGTCCCAAAACTAGCCCACAATTTGGGTCTTGAAATATATGCACATATTTGGATAATTTTTAAGATTGGAACATATTTATTAAAGATCCAACCCAAATAATATGAAATTTTACATGGATCTAGATAAGATAATGGGAAACAATTACATTATTTTTTTTAAAATTGATTACGATGAGTGGTTGTCCCATTTTCTCTACCATCAAATTATTGTTCTCATTTATAATTTTCCTTCCCTTCACTATTTCTGTAATTCATAAGACAGAGCATGAAATTATTAGTGTTGGTCAGAGAAGAGGTCTCATAAGTTATGTTTAGAAGAGGATTTACCTATATATAGAGGTCCCAGTATGGGGTAATCACAATTAAAATGATATGGTGAGGTGTGATAGGTATTGATAACCTTATTGAATCTAATATTGTGGTTATTTTTGAATAATTATATCAATCACCATGACCTCAAAAGAAAATTTTCCTACCTTATTTCTTCTAAGTTCATTATTTATTTTGACATTGTGGTACATTCTTATGAAAATATTAATTTAATTTAAAAATGGATGAAAAAACCCATCCCAACCCAAATTCATTGATAAATATATACTTGTTTGATGTGTACCACTCACACAGCTACACATTTCATGCATATGACTTATCGACAATGTCTCTTCTAATTTTGTAACATCATGTTACTGTTTTCAGGTATTAATAAATCTCTATTTTTAACCAAGCTTTGTTTGGGTTTCATTTGGGGTTGTTTCAGGTTGAATTTTTAAGAGTTTTTGAAATTCGGGCTAGTGCATGGCTGGCACATGATTTTCCCAAACCGTGCGCCCTTTCAGTGAAAACTATGCAACCCATAACTGTGGGTTTTTTCATAGTTGTCACATTGTTTACAAACTATACACCCTAAAAGGGGAAACCGTGTGGCCCCCGATGGACTGGTACGACCCCAAAATGATTTGTCCCATCCTTGGAGCACCCAAGAAGAGTTTTTGGCCCCTTGGATCCCTCTCAAAAACAATTCAAAGCTTGAGGAACACCCTTAGATCTTCTCATTTTTAGTTTCCTTCTTCTATTATCATTCTTCCTTGATCTCTATTATCCTCTCTAAGGTTTCATGGATCCCTATATTGTTTTTTGGATCTAATACCCAATGTTTTGGATCTAAACCTAGGTTTGATTCATAGATCCTTATTTCTGTCAGTCTTCATTGGAGTTTTCTATGTAAGAATTTTTGATTCGAGATACATTGATCGTGAGGTAGGTGGTTCCATTATGATGATCAATTTTCATTAACCCTAAATTTATTTATTTAATTTAAATTGTTTTAATTAAATGAAATTGATTGATTTTGACTAAAATTATTTCAATTGGTTTGTTGAAAAAACCCAATTCCCTTGAATTGGGGTTTTTAAAAATAGGTTTTTGGCATGAAATTGGAAAACTCCCAATTTCATTAAATCAGGATGTGTTTATGGAAATTGGTGAGATTTAAATTATTAATTTAAATGGTGTTTTTTAATTAAATTGTTGAACTGAGTTGTGGAAAAAGGATTTTATGGAAAATTGTGGAAACCCCAATTCCATTGAATTAGGGGTTTGTTATGAAATTGTTAAAATTTGTTTGAAAACAAATTTTTTGAATTTAATTATAAAATTTTATTATGAAATTTAATGGTGAATTGATTTCAAATACATATTTATGAAAATGGATAAAAATGTTTTTGATGTAAACTTTAGGGTTTTATCTTAATGAAAAGACACGTATTTTTAATAAAATCCCATTATAAGGGTTTAAATGAAAAATTGGCCTATTTAAAATGAAAAATGGGATGAATTTTATTTTCAGCATTATTGAAATAAATTTCACACCATTATTTTTTACTAGAGAAAATTCAAGCCTTAGGTATTTAGTGAGTTTTTTGGATGACACTTTATGATTTACAACGTTCTAAAACCTAATATCAGCACATCACATACCTTAAGTGGTGGTGATATGTCCTCTTTAGCCTTGGTTCAAAGAGAATTATATATATATTGGAATTAACCTTGACTGTGGGGCCCTTATAGCCTGAAACTATCATACCTTCTCATAAATATGATCATGTAGCTTGCTTGTTTGTATTTCAAATGAATATATACCATTGTTTTTAAAAAAATTATACGCCTTATGAATTTATATAAATTTTTTTATATAAAAGTTTTTATTTAATCCATTTTTGGAAGGTTTCATTTGTATAAAACACACCTTTGTTTAAAGGTATTTCCATCGTTTGAGATGTATTTCCTTCATTTGAAATGTGAAGAATAAATTTCAAATGTATTTCTATCCTTTTAAATGTGAATATTGATTTTTTAAATATGATTTTTAATTGAGAAACATGTTTATTTTTAAAATTTAAAGCACTTATCTTAGTTAATTTGATATTGGCCTCTTGTTATGTAGTCTTTGGATGAAATCCTACTAGTATTTGGATCACACCTTACTTATGCCTTCGGGTGTTTGTAGATTACCTCCTTAAAAGACCAAAAAAGGGAAAATGATCACTTGGTGGTGATTCTATCTATTGATACATGGACTTAGTGAGTTGATTTTGAGTTGGGAATTTAGAATTTGTTCCTATCTTTTGGTACTTAGTTGCAGTACCTGTCCTTTTTTGTGTCAGTTTGACTTTTGGTACCTTACTCCAAGTGGAGTTTCTTATGAAATGAATACTGCCTTTTTTTAGTTATGCAATGTTTGTGAAAAAACCATCCCCACTTTCATTTTTGTATGATTCCAGGTGCTAGTCACTGACCCATGAAGATCAGGAATTCCCTTCAGGCTATGTCAAGACCATGGTGATTATCGGGTCACTAGGGTACCCAATTTGGTTTTTGAGAAATTGGAATAAGATCTCTAGGTTGATATTTTTTCTTGAAGTTAGTATGAATTTGTGTAATATTTTCAATACTTAGGAGATAGTTATGATTGAGTTCCAAACCAACTTTCACCATAACAAACCTTAAGTCACATAGTGTAGTTAGGGAAAGATTTATTGAGGATTAGTTCTAGTATTTTATCTATTTTTATTTAGATAGAGTGAAATTTAAATCTTTTTTGTTCTATCTATTGGGACTGATTTACCTTGTTAATCTATTTGAGTGTTAATATTATGTATTACCTGTTGTTTGCTAATGTTGTGTGACATTATGCCTGTAAGAAGACATTCTAATCAGATCTAGGAGTAAGCCGCTGCTGAACCATAGTGAGAAAATCCTCTCATGGACCCAAGTCCGGTTGAGTTGATTGTGCATATTGTACAAGCTCTAGGATAAACACCACCTCCAGTTCCAATTTAGGCTCTAGCTATTGAAACACATAGGGACGTTATCAAGATTTGTTCTCAGGAGTTCCTTTTCCAAAATATAGAACCAATCAAGGGACCAAATGATCCTCAAGCGGCTAAGGAATGGTTAAGCATGATGGATCATTTGTTTGGGTTCTTGGACACACCTGATTAAATCAAAGTGAAGTGTTCCACCTTCATGTTATAAGAACCAAGTAGGATATAGTGGGAAACTATGGTAATGGCGAAGACACATGAGGGATTAGAATGGAATGACTTTAAGGTTAATTTCACCGACTAGTTTTATCCAGAGTTGATGCTGTTGGCCAAGGCTAAAGAGTTTTTAAAACTTGAGTAGGCTGATAGGACTGCAACAAAGTATGTAAACTATTTTTTTGAGATCATTAATTTTTCAACATAAATTGTATTTAATGAGAAAATGAAGGTTCAAAGGTTCAAGTTGAAACTTCATCGGGATCTTCATTCTCATGTTTTTTTTGCTGAAGATGCCTTCTTATGTTGATGTACGGGATAAAGCGCTAGTGGTTGAAATAGACAAGGGTGGAAAGTCAGGCTTTTCAGAAGTTTCTTTCTCTCCCAATGGCAGCATGAGTTCCTTTAGAATAAAATAGAAGCATAATGATTCTTATAGTAGTTCTCAATGACTTGGTTATCTAGACCTCCCACAGTACCAGGAAGAGGTCCTTTGATTTGATACTAGTGTGGAAAGCTAGGACATTCAAAGGGGATTTGAACTAAGTCACTAAAGGTTTGTGGATCTTGTGGATGTTTATGGCACTTACAAAGATACTTAAATTTTTATTCTACTCCACATAGGTGAACAAAATCATCATCTCCTCCTAAAACTGTGGGGAAATCAAATGTTTCATGTGCAAAGGGTTCCAACCATAGGTATGAAGAATGAAGATATGTCACGCAGTGAAAGAGTCTCCATAGGAAGTGGATGTAGGCTTAGTGACCATGATAGGTACCATTACTATAGCTTCATCATTAGTTATTCATCTATTTGATACTGGTGTATCTCATTTGTTTATTTCAACCTGTATTATTAAACTTATTAATCTTTATATGGAGAATTTATCTTGTAAAATGGATGTTACAACACCCCTTGGTACGAAGAGAGAGCAGGGTATCCATAGTACCACTTGTGTATTCTCTCTATAAAATGTTGAGCTTGCTTGGAGAGTTTTGGTTCTTGACAAGAAACCATTGGACATAATTTTTGGGATGGATTGGCTAATTTCCAATAATGCTTGGATTGATTGTTATCTTTGATGGGTATCCTTTATTACACCCAATGGTGTGTTTTGTGTTTTTCCAGGAGAATGGGACCCAAGTTTGAGTAGAGTCAAACCTTCTTATTCGGAGTTGGGGAAAGTAATATCATTGTTTTACTTTGATCTGAAGCAAGAATATTTGAGTGGTGATCTCTCTCAAGTTTCGTCTAGTTTTCTAAAGTGTTTCCTTCCTAATTATCTAGTTTTACCCTAGTAAGAGAGGTTTAGTTCTCTATTAAATTAATTAATAGTACTCAACTAGTTTATATTCCTTCTTACCACATGGAACTAACTGAAATAAATGATTTGAAGTCCTAATTTGATGATCTTTTAGATAAAAACTTCATACACTCGTGTGTGTCACCTTGGGAAGTTCCTGTTCTATTCACTAAGAAAGATGATGGTTAACTTCACCTATGTGTTGATAATTTAAAACACAATTGAGTTACAGTGAATAAATAGTATCCATTACCATAGATTGATGATATGTTTGATCGACTGAAATGGGAAAAATGTTTCTCGAAGACTGATCTTCCCTCTTGTTTCCATAAGTTGAGGATAAAATAATTTTGCATTCATAAAACCGCCTTTTAAAGAATGTAAAACCATTAAGAGTAACATTTTATGCCCTTTTGTCTAATTGATTATCTTTTAGCTTTTATGGAATTAATGAAAATGATTTTGCAAGAGTATCTAGAGACTTTCTTGGTGGTCTTTGTGGATGACATCCTTGTTTACTCTATGTTTGAGGTGGATCATTTGCATCATCTGAGAATAGTTATGGAATTACTTAGAAATCACTGAATTATTGCCATACTTTTGAAGTGTGAAATATGGATTTGAGAAGTAAAATTATTGTGACACATGGTGTCAGAACATGGTATTTAGGTTGACCCTAAGAAGGTAAAAGATGTTATGACATGGGAATAACCATGGAGTGTTTTCAAGATTCAGAGATTATTGGGCCTAGATGGGTATTAATATTTCTTAAAGTTTTCCTCTCCAATAACTAAATTAACTCAAAAAATAGTATGGTTTTCTTGGAATGATAAATGTCAGTATTCTTTTGTTGAGCTGAAACATCTTCTAACTACTGCTCTGGTGTTGAATCTTCTAGAGGCTAGGTAGGGCTATCTGGTCTTTTTTAATGCATTGAGTTCATGTTTAGAATATGTTATTATGCAAGGTGATCTTGTAATTACCTATACATCTAATTAAATTAGGTCAAATGAGAATAATTATCTGACCCTTGAACTTGAACTTGTAGCAGTAATGCATTCACTTAAGAGTTGGAAACATTTTATTTATAGAGAAAGGTTAACCATGTTTGCAGACCACAAGATTTTGAATTATATCTTCTATAAAAAATATTTGAATCTCCACCAAATTAATTGGGTGGAATACCGATAATACTTTGAATTTGACATCGTATATACCCCAGGGTAAGGGTATGTAATCATGGACGCTTTAATCAGGAAACTTTTGATCCAGGTTGGGAAAGAATCTTCCAAAGAGTGTAATTTGATGGCTATATTTTCAAATTTACATATTGGAGTCCAGTAATTAGGGGAAAAGGCCTACTTGGATAGTTTATAGTCGACATATGCTCTTATAGAAATGATTCTTCAATAATAATAACATCATAATGAGTTTTGTTTCAATATAGACTCTCTTTTTAGTGGGGAGATCATTCCTAAGCAGTTGTTCTCTAAAGAGGGACTTTCAGAAATGTTTTTTTGTGACCTTATCCCAAGGAAAGATGTTATGGGAGACAAGGATTACTCCTAGTGGGATATAAACCCAGGGACCATGAATATGTTTTATGACATACAACCGATGCTCTGGTGACCAAGTATGACATGGGGAATCATTGAGTTTGTTTTTCATTTCTATATGTTCTAGAAGGCGAAGGATGAGCACCAGAAACCTTCAAGTTTGCTTCATCCACTTACAAACCCTACTTGTAAGTGAGATGAGATTTATACAGACTTTTTGGTTGGGTTTCCACATGCCTATATAAATAATAATGTGATATGGGTTGTGATCGACAAGATAAAAAATTCGGATAACTTTATACCCATTAGTGATACAACCAAATTGATGAATTGAAAAATCTCTATGTGAAAGAGATTGTTCATTTTCATGGTGTTCTGTCTACTATAGTCTCTGATAGGGATACTTGGATCACTTATTGTTTTTGGAGAGGCCTTTGGGAGGCACTGAGATATCATGTCCACTTGAGTAAGACATAACATTCATTGTTGAATGGCCTGATAGAAAGAGCTATACATATTATTGAGGATACGATTCACGCCTATATTCTCGACATTGGTGGGGCTTGGGAAGATAAATTAGGTCTGGTTGAGTTTTCTTATAACAAAAGTTACCAGTACATGATCATAATGGCTCCTTTTGAGGTGTGTATGGCCGACCTTGTAAATCTCCCTTGTGTTGGTCGGATATTGGTGAATGTTCCTTAGTTGGACCGAGCTTGGTATTAGAGACAAAAACAAAGATCCATATGATTAATCAAAGAATAGTGATGAAACAGAGCTGAGATAAGTCTTATGCTGATCATCATCGTAGACCTTTGGAATTCTCAGTTGGTGACTAGGTGTTCTTGAATATTTCACCTCAATTGGATCATTGATGGTTTGGGAAGCAAGGGAAACTTTATCCTCATTTTGTGGGACCTTTGGAGGTTATTGAGATGGCGGAGAAAGTTTCTTATTCTTTATCCCTTATACCAAAGATTAAATTGATACATAACACATTCCATGTATCTCGTCTATGAATGTATCTATCTGATCCATCTCATGTTCTGAGTTGGCATGATCTTGAAGTTGAACCTGATTTATCCATAACTGAACGAATAATCATGATAGTTGATTCTGAAACAAAGATACTTCATGGGAGGATGATACCTTTGGTTCATGTGCTATTGTAACATGTTTCTGATAATCATGAGATGTGAGAGAGGGAAGAACTGATGAGAGAGCAATGGACTCATCTTTTTGGCATGAAAGCTTCTTCATAGCCTTTCTTGGGACATAAAGTTCCTATAGTGGGGATGTTGTAACAAAATATTACTATTTTCAGGTATTTTTAAATACTTATTTTTAACCAAGTTTTGGTTGGGTTTAATTTGGGGTTGTTTGGGGTTTAATTTTTAAGAGTTTTGAAAATTCTGGGCTAGTGCACAATTGGAACACAATTTTCCCAAACCATGATCCCTTTCAGAGAAAACCATGAAACCCAAAGCAACGAGATTTTTCATAGTTGGTGCATAGTTTAAAAATTTTGTGTCCTAAAAGGGAAAACCATGTGGCTCATTTAAAATAGGTGCATGACCTGCGCATGGTTTGTCCAAACCATGTGCCTTTGCCTAGGAAACCTTGCAAATGAGTTTTAAATTGATCTGAATTATAATTAAAAATTATCGAATCTCTATTTTAGGCTGTCAACAGACCGGTATGACCCCAAAATAATTTCTCCCATCCTTAGAGATCACAAAAGAGTTTTAAACCCCAAATCCCTCTTGAGAGTGATTCAAAGCTTGTGGAACGCCCTTCCATCTTCTCACAGTTAGTTTCCTTCTTCTATTCTTTCTCTCCTCAGGATATATCTTCTCCACTCTAGGGTTCCATGGATCCCTATGTTTTTTTTGGATCTAATACCCACTGTTTTGGATCTAAAACTAAGTTTTATTAATAGATACTTATTTTCTTAATTATGCATTGGAGTTTTTTAGGTATGACTTTGTGATTAGAGATCCATTGATCTCGAGGTAGGTGGTTCCATTACGATTCTCAATTTCCATTAACCCTAATTTCAATTGTTTGAATTAAATTAAATTGATTGATTTTAACTAAAATTCTTTCAATTTTTTTTTATAAAAACCTAATTCCATTGAATTGGGTTTTTTATAAATAGGTTTTTAGCATGAAATTGGGAAACCCCCAATTCCATTGAATTGGGGTGTGTTTATAGAAATTGGTGAGATTTAAATTGATTAATTTAAATGGTGATATTTTTTAAATTAAATTGTTGAATTTAATTATGAAAAAAGTATATGATGGAAAATTGTAAAAACCCAAATTCCATTGAATTAGGGGTTTGTTTTGATATTGGTGTAATTTTTTTGAAAATTAAATTATTGAAATAAATTGTTAAATTTGATTGTAAAATTGAATGGTGAATTGATTTCCAATACCTATTTTTAAAAATGGATATAAATGGTTTTCATATAATCCTTAGGGTTTTATCTTGGGTAGAAGTCACTTTTTTGATTAAAAACACATTATGGTTTTAAATGGAAAATTGGCATATTTGAAATGGAGAATGGGATGAATTGTATTTTTAGAAATCTTGATATAAATTTCCCATCATTATTTTGTACTAGAGAAAATACAAGACTTAGGTAGTTAATGAGTTATTCGGATGAAACTTTAGAATTTACAATGTTCTAAAACCTAATATCAACACATCAAATCCCTTATGTAATGGTGATGAGTCCTCTTTGGACTTAGTTCAATGGATCTTATATACATACTACAATTAACCTTGATAATGGGTTCCCTATATCCATGAAATATCATATCTTCTTAGGAATATGACCATGTTGATCTCTCTTTTATTTATTGAAAATGAATATATTTCATTTTTGTAAACTATTTTACATGCCTTGTGAATTTATATGAACTATTTTATATAAAAGTGTTAATTTAATCCATTTGTGAAAAGTTCCATTTGTGTAAATAACCGTTTTTTTAAAGTTAATTCCATAATTTGAAATGTATTTCCATAATTTTAAATATTAATCATGAATAATTAAAGTAATTCCATCCTTTTAAATGTAAATCATGATTTTTTTAATTATGATTTTTAAATTCCAAACCTATTTATTTTAAAATTGAAAGAACTTTCTTTTTTTAATTTGATATTTTCATCATGTTATGGATTATTTGGGTGAAATACTATAGGGATTTGGCTCAAAACCTACTTGTGCCTTTGGGTGTTTGTAGATTACCTCTTTACAAGATCAAGTAAGGGGAAAGGATCACTTGGAGGTGGTTGAAACTGTTGATCTATGGACTTGGTGAGTTGCGTCTGAGTTGGGACTTGGAAATTTTTTCCTATCTTCTTGAAATTGGTCATAATACCTGGTCTTGTTTGTGCCTTTTTGAATTATATTACATTACTCCCGGTTGCGTTTCTTTTGTTATTCATACTTTCTTATTTCTTTTACTTCTACAATGTTTTTGGCAAAACCATTCCCACTTTTATATTGTATGATGCCAGGTGCTAGTCACTGACCTATGGGGATCAGGAACGCCCGACATGATATGTTTGGAATAGCTCAATTATTAGGTTACCAGGGTACCTATGATTTTTCATAACCAATTTTATGTGAATAAATCACAAAAACACAAATAGTTTTTTTATAACTCCCTCAATACAATATGGAATGTTTACAAATCAACCTTTTACCTGAATCATCTATAATCACTTACATTATTCACATAATTATCCAACGTTGGATCAACCCATTCATATCCATTTTCTAATCATACAAATACTTCACTTATCATCATTATATATATGTATGAGTTATCTAGTTATAAAAAATATATTCTTACATCCATATTGGTATTTATAACTTGTAATGACCCGCTAATTCTCATTGGATTGAGAATAAAATGAATCATTACTAGGCCTTGGGAAACATCCCCAAGATGAAAAAGTCTGGAAATAAATGTTTAAAGGTTTCAATGAAAATGGGGTATGATTTAACCTTTAATAATAAAACTATTTACCAAACAATCCATAACTGAACAACTCACTATATGATGAAAGAGTAAAAGAAAGAAATATCAACTACTTTATTCATATCAAAACCACTCCAAAGTATGAAACAATGGAAGACTAAAAAAATATTTAAGTAAATAGTAGAAACCAACTATAGAATCCAAGAAGACCAAAAGACTTCAAGATCTACATTCCACATTATCTAAGATCACCAAACAGACCAAGCATCACGAAGTGGTGATAAAAACATGTGAAACATTACCTTTTACCCTATCCTAGAAGATAAAATTTGAAAAAGTACCGAAGTTCCAAAATAGGGGTGAGTATAAGACTTAGTAGGATATCCCCAATGAATTTACGACTCACACCACTAGTATAAAATATTTAGATGTGGGATCAAAATACAAATGTAGATGCTCAAATAAAAGAGGGGGGGGGGGTGAATTGTATGTTTAAAAACTTTCATTTTTAACTTTAAGAATATGTTTAACAAAGTTCAATAGGGTAAATTCACAAGACCTCTTCTAGTTCTACAAACTTTCTAGGTTCTTAAAATATGGTTCTGAAAATGAAACTTAATAAAAGTTTACATAGAAAAGATTCTACCTTAAAGCGTATAAAATCTTACTTATTAGAGTATACAAAAGAACAAGAAAGTATAAGAAGGTTATAATTTATTACTTTATCAAAGTATAGTGGAATTTAAACTTAAAAAAAAAAGTAACAAGTATGAAATATTTTAACCCAAAGAGATGGGTATCCAACAACCTTGGATAATGTTCCCTTGATTTATATTTTCAAGTAAGTATATCTTACCCACACCAGGGTAAGACCTCAATAGAAATATCAGAATCTTTCTTGATATCCCCACAAGCCCTCAAACTTTAAGGTAGTCGGAACCTATGTCTTCCTATCTATGGAAGTCCTCGATTGTACACAACAACAATAAAATTCACACGAAGCAAGATGAACAAGATGTTCAGTACGCACAAGGTATGAGAGTCGCTTTCTAGAAATTACTTTATCATTATTTAATCTGTAGTGATCAATGTTATCTCAGTTTTTATTGATCTCATTCAAATAAGCTCCTATTTATAGGTATTTCTCTAATAGTAGACCCCCTCCTCCAACAATCATATTTTTCCTTGAATCTCAGAGGGACCTGTACACGTGTCACTCATACCACAATTCGTTAAAAATAAAAAGTACGAAATCATTTCATTACTATAAAAAGTGTAAGTAAAATAAGGTTTCTTAACCAAATCAAAATTTTCAGAGTCCAAGGAAAAATAAATTTTAGAGTCTAAGAAAATAAACACTTAGAAACTGTAAATCATAAATATCTAGAGTCCATTTTGCAAGGAATTCAGAACTGAAATTCTACAGATTTCAGAATATGAATTCTAATGAATTTGGAATTTGAATTCTTAGAAATTCAGAGTCGGAATTCTGAATAATTCAGAGTTGGAATTATAATGAATTCAGACTTTGAATTCTATGGAATTTTGGGTCTGAATTTCAAGGAATTCATAATCTGAATTTCATAGAATTCAATGTCTGATTTTTGTAGAATTCAGAGTCTAATTTTCATAGAATTCAGAGTCTGAAATTCAGAATACTCTATATCTAAGAATTTATTAAATTCCAAGTTTTTAGATATGAAGCTGATTTTTAGTCTTTAGAAATAAAAGGAGTTATGATAAGATAAACTATAAAATGAACAATGAAAATAAAGCCAAGGAGAAAGTTTCCTTGGGGAAGGCAAATATTCCTTAATAAGATAATCTTAGGGGAAATTTTTTTTCCTTGAGATAGAGTGTTTGTGATTTTCAAAACATAAGGGAATGGAAAAGTAATAAGTAAATATTATTTTCTCAACAATCTTCCCCTTCTTGGAAATCACAAAAATCCTTACAAAAAATAATATAAGAACTTAGATTTTTTATAGACTTGAAAAAAACTTATCTCCCTTTACTTATGGATGAAATTGAATACGAATAACTCTCCCTTAGGCTTTGGAATCCCTAAGGATCATATTATTGATTTTTTGAATGAGATTTTTTATTTTCTTTTATATAAAAATCTTCATTGATAAGAAATTTCCCTTAGATGAACTCCCCCTTACTTAGGGAAATCTCTTCTTACTTAGTATTCTTCTTATCATTCACTTCTCCCCCTTTGTGATTTTCAAAAAGAAATAAAGGGAATAGAAGAAAAATTTTGTACCTAAAATATTAGTACTAAGAAACCAAGAAATATATGAAGAAAAATCGAAATTCCATTATTATTGAAATAATTTTTACAAGGGAAAACTCAACAAAAGATCGGAATTGAAAAAATTATCCTTCTTTCTCCTTTGGCATCAGCTTATTGACAATAGTTTTCAGCTTCTTGAGCTCTTTGTGATCTTCTTCCATGCATTTGAGTAGCTGATCCTAATCTTCACTTTTCTTCTCCAAGGCTCTAATATTTTCTTCTTAATTCTTAATACACTCTTCTTGAGCTTTAACACTTCTTCTTGCTTAACTAGATTCTCTTTAAATTCGATTCTAAGATCACTTTCCCACTTCCAATTCATGGACACAATATTAAGCTTTCCATTTAAGTCCTTGACTTATTGCTTCTAAATTATCTATTCGAGAGTCAGTTTATCCTCAATGCTCTTGGTAAGATTATTAAGCTTTCCATATTCGGTGTCAAAGTCATCTTTCAAATTATCTTGAAATTCATTAAAAGATCTCAGGTATTTGACTGTATTTCTCATCCAGCTTGTAATCTTCTTTCTTGATGTTTTATGAGCTTTATAACCAATGGAAAATGATTTGAAATCTTCCTCAAGTCTAACACATTTATCCATAACCATGGAAACTGAATATGATTTCTGATTCATCGAATATTGAAGCATTTAGAATCTAGAATCTATTTTTGGAAATAAGGGAATAGTTCTAACTAGCTTTTTTAGAGACTGAACCAAAAATTCATGTCCAAGAGAGGACGATTCTGAATCAGAAAGTTTGGTTGGTGAGGGTTATTTTTCTAACTCTTCAGCTCTCCTCTTTTAAGAACTTCCAACAACTTCCTTTTTCACTACAGATTTTATAGGTGTATGGACCAACACCTGCTTTCCCTTATCAACTCTCTGAATGATATCTTCTGGTTTCGATGATTCATTCTCAGTATCAGATAACTGGACAATTTTATTTTCCTCAACTTTATTTTCTCAGTATCAACCACTTGAACTTCTAGATGAATGAAATACTGATTATTTCTTTCTTCTTCAGAAGGTTTGTTTACTTCTTCCTGACCCTACTCTTCATTCCCTGGAGTAACAAGTTTTGAGGATTCAGCTTGAGAAGTACAGATTGATAATTTTATAGAGGGAATTTCTTTATCATGGTAATCTTCAACTTACTTTATGACATCATCATTGTCATCCCCTTATTCTTCTTCTTCTTCTTCTTCTATTTCCTATTCCTCTTCCTGAATATTTTTCTTCATCTTATTCTATATCCAAAATCACCACCTTTTTTCCCAGAGTCTCAGGAAGTGATTCTATCAAAAATGATTCTGGCACTGGGATTTTTTGACATGCTTTCTCATAATCGTTGAGAAGGGATGGAAAAATCTCAGCCTTCAATAAATTCTTCCTCTACTTATTTTATTTTGGTTTCTTCTCAAGTTCTTCAGAAGCCTTTATCTTTAATGCTTTTGCCTCATCAGGATCCAAGCCAAACATAGGCTCCCCTTCCTTCCTATTTTTCTTGCCTTATCTCTTCTTATCCACTACTTCATTGGGATAGGCCTTTTTCTTCTTTGGCTTCGGTGGTGCTGATTGAGTTTCTTTAGCCACAAGAGTTTTTTCTTTCTTTTCAAGTTCCTTTGTCTTCCTCTATTTTCCACCCTTCTTGGAGGATTCCTCCACCTCCAATTTCTTTATTAGATATTTAATTTTAGCTTATAAAAAATCATAAAATTCTCTTGAATCACTGTAAAAACCAACTTTCTATATCATTAGAGTATCATCACTCTACAAAATTACTTTGAAATTCCTTAGCTTTGAACTACAAGGAATTTTGAAAGACTTAAGACAAAGAAATATAATCTTTGAAAGAATAGATGGATACATGATAATCTATGATTTTAGGGTTCCATTCTTGATATTCTCAATTTTTTTTCAAAACATACTTCACTAAATTGGTCTTCCTGGGATTCACCAAAAAATCTAATGCATAGATATCACTTTTCTTCAAGGTATCCTTGTCCATTTTTCTCGGAATGAGAAATCCCTAAACCCATAGCTGAAGAATCCGAAGATTTTTAGAGAGATGAATAATTTTCAGAGTCTTCAATTACTTCAAGCCAAGACACTCTATAGCTTTTTCCTTATCAAAATATTCTGCTTCATTAGGTAACTTGTGAGAGCAGAACTCTGCTTCTCCCTCATAAGGAATTCCAATCAGTTTGACATCCATATTGTAAGAAAGGGAGTAGGTTTTCCCATATTTCTTAAAATAGAACTTATCTCTACCTCCTTATTTGAATAAAGTTAATGATTCATAGAACTCAACTAACAACTCCTGATATACCAGATCCTATGCCCCCGGTTTGGATACACATAGGATCTCCCATCCATTCAACTTGACATTCTTTAAAATGATGGAATCATACTTAGAAAATAATTTGGGATCAACTAACCTCTCTCTATATATTAGACACTGAGAGATTTCCTTTACAGGATAAATTTCATTCTGAGGTGAGGCTTCTATAGACATTCAAAATTAAGCAAACCTTTAATATTCGGAATGACCATAAGTAGAGCATCATCGATTTAGCACATGAAGGCTTTGAATATCGATGTGGGAAAAGCATCGGGGGGTCATTATATAGGTATTTTTGGGGACAATTTAACTTCCTTACTTGATCCAATGGTTTAAATACTTCTGATTAGATCTAGTTGTTGAGATGATCACCAAAGAAGGATTTTGACTTTTTTCCAATATTTTGAGGTTTTTTAAGATAAACATTCGGATTTAAGAAAAAAAATGAATCCAAAAAATAAAAAAATGAAAATACCTACAAGTAAAAAGATGATTACAAAAATTTAAGAATGTAAACATACCTTTCAGACTGATTAGGGAGATTATCCATAATGAGGAAAATTCCTTTTGAAGAACTTTAGATTACAAAAAATTTAAAAACAAATTTAAAGAAAAAATTTGTTTATGAAAATTTGATTACGAAAATTTGACTATGAAAAATTTTGACTACAAAAAATTTTGACTTCGATTTTTTTTTAAAAACAAGAGAATGTACTCCCCCTATGAAAAGGAATTTATTTATATTAAGAGATAGGTTTTAACAAGAAGTTAACACAGAATATTACCTTATGGTTATCATTCCTAACTTTTTTTTAAAGTATTAAAATCTATTGGAGGTTAAAGACTTTGAAAAATATTAGCAAGTTGATCTTGCGTTCTGATAAATTGAAGAATGATATCTCATTTTTGTGTGTGATCCCTAAGAAATTGATGCCTAATATCTATGTGTTTTGCACAAGAGTGATGTATAGGGTTTTTACTTAAGGAAATGGCACTAGTATTATCACAAAATATTTGTGTTTGGTAAAACTCCTACCATAGTCTGTGAGTGTGTGTTGCATCCAAAACACTTGAGCATAACAACTTCCAGCTGCTACATATTAAACTTCAGTAGTGGAAAGTGCTACTATGTGTTTCTTTTTGCATGAAAAAAAAACTATTGAATCTCCTAACAAATGACAAGTTCTATATGTACTTTTCCTATCAATTATACATCCATCAAATTCATCATCTGAATTTTAAAAAAGAAATCATTTCCAGAAGAATAAAAGAGTCCAAAATCCATGGTTTCATTTAAGTAGCGAAAATTTATTTTCACTACCTTTAAATGAGATTTCTTAGGATTGGATTTATATCTGGAACACAATCATACTGAAAACATCAAGTCTAGAAGACTAGCTGTCAAGTATAGTATACTTCCTGTCATACCTCTAAATGATGTTTGATCCACTGGTTTCCTAGCTTCGTCAAGATCAAGTGAATTTGAAGTACCAATGGGAGTACTTATACTCTTAGTATTGTCATATACATACTTTTTAAGAAGATATTTAATATAATTATTTTGGGATATATAAATTCCTTCTGGTTTTTGAAAAATTTAAAAACCAAGGAAAAATGTTAACTCACCCATCATACTCATTTCAAACTTAGATTTCATTAGATTCACAAATGAATCAGTTATAAGTTGCTGAGTTGAACCAAATATAATGTCATCAACATAAATTTGAACAATAAAAACATTTTTATTATCTTTATTTATAAATAGAGTTGGATCAAAATTTCCCTTAATGTAATTTTTTTGTAACAAAAATCTTGTAAGCTTATCATACCAGGCTCTAGGGGCTTGTTTAAGTCCATATAAAGCTTTGGTAAGTTTGAAAACGTATTCAGGATGTTATGTATCTTCAAAACTAGGAGTATGTTAAAAAAAACTTCCTCTTGAACATAACCATTAATAAAATCACATTTAACATTTATTTGAAAATGTTTAAAATTAAAGAATGCTGCAAAGGCAAGTAAAATACTAATAGATTCAATTCTAGATACTGGAGAATAGGTTTCTTAATAGTCTATTCCTTCTTGTTGATTACAGACTTTATCAACTACTCTAGATTTATTTCTTACTATGATTCCATTTTCATCACCCTTATTTCTGAAGATCTATTTTACTCAAAAAAAGATGTTTCCTTTGGTCTTTCAACTAAGGTCCATACTTTATTACTTTCGAATTCATTTAGATCATCTTGCATATATTTTTTCCAATCATTATCTCCTAAAGCTTCATCAGTGATTTTGGGTTCTAATTGAGAAATGAATTCTAGATGTTCTACTTTATTTCTTAAGGAAATTCTAGTCCTTACTGGTTGATTTACATCACCAATGATTCTATAACTGGGATGATTTTGAAGAAACAATTGATTTGGGTTTTGTAAAACCAGTTCATCAACATATGGTCGGAAATATTATGGGGTAAATACTTCAGAAACATTTTATTAAACATTTTGCTTATTAGAAGGATCTTTAATCAAGGGTTGATAATCAGTTTTAGAAAACACATCGGAAGATGTAGGTTGAGGTTGTTTAAAAACAAAGGGATCATATTCATCATATTTGACATGTGATGTTTCTTCAATCGTACAAGTGTTTTTATTGAAAACCCTATAAGCCTTAGAAGTTGTGGAGTAGACTAGGAAAATTACTTCATCAATTTTGGGTGCAAATTTATGTAGATTATCTTTGGTATTCATAATGAATACTTTACAACCAAATATCTTGAAGTAGGAAAGTCTAGGTTTTCTACCATTCCATAACTCATAAGGGGTTTTGTTAAGAAAAGGTCAAACCAAAACTCTATTTATTGTATAACAAACAGTACTTACAGCTTCAGCCCAAAAGTGTTTAGCTATCGAATATTCACTCAACATGGTTCTAGTTATCTCTCGAAGAAATCAATTTCTTCTTTTAACAACACCATTTTGTTGAGGGGTTCTTGGTGCTGATGAGTTATGAGTAATTCCTTTTCTATAAAGGTTTCAAAATCAGAATTTTGAAATTATTCTCCATGATCACTATGAATATTTATCAAAGGAAGGTTTTTCTCATTTTTAACATGGGATTTAATGATTTTCAAATAAAAAAAGCTTCAGATTTTTTGCTAGAAAATAGACCCACATTAATATAGTGTAATCATCAACTAAGACAAATACATAATATTTGACTCCAATGATTCCAGTTTGTGTTGGACCAAAAAGATCTATATGCACTAACTGTAATGCATCGGTAGTTGAGACTTCATCGACTGATTTAAAACTTTATTTATGTTTATTTCCAAATTGAAAAATATCACAAACTTTTGGAGAATCAAATCTAAGATCCGGTAGATCCTTAACTAGTCTTTTCTTAGAAATTTTACATAGGTTCCTAAGATTATAGTGTCCTAACCTTCTATTCCATAACCAAGAATAATCTTCTATTTCACTAATACAAGGGAGATCTTGGATCCTAAGGTCTTCTATGTTTAGTGTGTATACATTCTCTTTCCAATTGAAATAAAGAATAAACTCTTCCTTGGAATTGTGTACTAAATATTTATCATTCCTAAAATTCACAAGGTAACCTTCATCACATAACTGACTTATTCTAATATGGTTGTGTTTAAGACCATTAACAAATAAAATATTTGAAATCAACATTTTTCTAATAAGAAAAATGTTACCTATACCAAAAATTTCTCCCATAGCATTATCTCTAAAAGTTACTTTTCCTCCTTTCATCTTGATAATTTTTTCAGAAAAGTTTTTATTACCAGCCATGTGCTGGGAACATCCACTATCCATGTACCATATGTTACTATTGGTATTTTCATTATTTTCCTAAAAATAAGAGTGTTAGACTTTCGGAACCCAAACTTTCTTGGATCCAGAAATATCAGAAAAAGAAATTTTAGGTATCCACATTTTCATAGAAAAATAAGATTTATGAAAACCTAAAGACTGAATTTTGTTTACAATTTCATTGGCCCAATGCCCACCAAACTGAAATTTAGTGTATAATGGAGCACTTTGAGGAACACAATAATTATTATTAAAAAACAGTTTAGAATGAGTATAACCAAATCCAGAATTATTCCTTAGAGGTCAAATTTAGGAATACATCTTATCAAAGTTTTTCTTAACCAAGGTAAAATTTGATAAACACTTCCTTAAAGAAAATATTTCTGACTTTAGTTTAATAACTAATATTTTATCCTCAAAAACATTAGTTTTATCACTAGAGTTAGTCTCTAAAATATTTTTCTTAGAAATTAAATTTTCAATATCATTGGAAATTTTATCCTTCTTAGAATTAACTTCCTCAAGGTTTTTTAAAATACTTTCAAAATCATAAATTTTATTATTTTGATATTTAGAAATATTTGATACTTCTTTAGTAATAATAGAAATTCTGAAATTTTCCTTATCAAGTTTTTTCTTGAGTTTAGAATTTTCATTCTCAAGAAGCTTAGAAAACCTAGAAATTTATTCATAAGTAGGTAATTTATTATCATCATTAGAAGTATATTCTTCATCCGAGGATTCATAATATTTATTATCACTATAATTATTATTTAAGGATACATTAGTTATGGATTCAACATTGTATACCTTGGCCATTAGACAATGATTTTCAATAGGTAGTTTGGAAATTAGACCAAGATTCTTCTGACGAGAAGATTCATACTCTGAGGTTTCATCAGAAGATTCTCCACCACTGGCACTCCAGGTGTCATTAGCTTTCAAAAATTCCTTAGATTTAGGTTTATAGTACTTATTTCTAGTCCTCTCAGAATTATTTTCTTTTTTATCCTTTTTCTTAAGCATATGACAATCTGTCCTTATATGCCCTGCTCTTTTGTATTCATAACAAGTAAATTCTGAGTCATTATTGTTCTTTATTTCATTCTTCTTAAATCTATACTAAAAGTCTTTCTTCCCAAATATCTTTTTCATCCTTTGAGAAAGATTAGCTATATCATTCTTAGAATGTTCACTTTCATTTGATTCAGATAAAAAAGTGACTTTCTTAGACATGGATCTTGTAACCCATTCAGGAGCCTTGACTTTAGTATTTGTAAAGGATACACTTATATTTCCATTATTCTTCTTATTAAAATCAACATCTCTTTTCATTATGGTCTCATGTTGAATAAGAGTTCCAAAAATCTCATCAAGAGTAAGTTGAGATAATTTCCTATTATCATCAATAACTGTTCTCTTATATTCCCACTCATTAGGCATAATATCTATAATTTTATCCAAAAGTTCCTCATCATCTAAACCTTTCTCACCCATGGACTATAAACTATTAACAATAATCATAAACTTTTGTTGTACCTTACACACTGGTTCTACATATAGAAATAGAAATCCATGATATTCTGTGCTAAGAATAGCTCTTCTAGTTTCTATAACCTTGGACTTACCAAAATGAGTAAACTCTAATTTCTTCTAAATAAAATTTTCAGCTTCATACGAAGAAATATGACTATATATATTACTATTCATGGAACACAACAAAGTATTGTGTACCTTGTTGTTTAGTTGATATTATGACTTTTCTTGATTAGTAAAAGTTCTAAATTCCTTATCAGGAATCTTGTATTAAATAGTAAGCATAACAAAAATGTATACTCAAGTATTAATAAAAAACATCTTCATACGATCTCTCCAAAATTCATAATCATTCCCATAAAATATAGGTGGTCTAGAAGGATTTATATTTTCAATCGAACCAAAATTCATTCCTTCCATCTAAAAGAAAACATCTTTCCACAGAAACTTGTTAATAGAAAAAGTTTGTTAATAAGGATTACAATCCTAAGTAAGGAAAAATATTTTTAGAACAATGAAAACTTGAGTATGAAAACTTATATATAAATATAAGTATTTCAGAGACATTCTCTGATACCAATTGTGGGATCGAAATATGAATGTAGATGCTCAAATACAAGAGGAGGGGGGGGGGGGGGGGTGAATTATAAGTTTAAAAAATTTAGTTTTTAAATTTAAGAAAAGCTATGTTTGAAAAAGTTAAACAAATTAAATTCATAAGACCTATTCTAGTTCTACAAACATGCTAGTTTCTGGAAATATGGTTCTAGAAATGAAACATAATAAAAGTTTATAATGAAAAGATTCGACCTTAAAGCGTATAGAATGTCACTTATCCGAGTATACAAAAGAACAAGAAAGTATAAGAAGGTTATACTTTATTGCTTTACCAAAGTACAATGGAATATAAAATTGAAACAAAACAAGTAACAAGTATGAAATATTTCAACCTAAAGAGAAGGGAATCCAACAACTTTGGATAAAGGGCCCTTTATTTATACTTTCAATAAAGTCTATCTTACCCACACCAGGGTAAGTCCCCGATAGGAATATTGGAATCTATCTTAATATCCCCACAAATCCTCAAACTTTAAGGTAGTCAGAACCTCTATCTTCTTATCTAGAGAAGTCCTCAATTGTACACAAAAACAATTGGAGTCACAAGAAGCAAGCTGAACAAGATGTTCAGTACGCACAATGGATGAGAGTCTCTCTCTTTATAAATTACTTCAGCAACATGTAATCTCTAGTGATCAATGTTATCTCAGTTGTTATTGAGCTCATTCAAATGAGATCCTATTTATAGGCATTTCTCCAACAATCATCTCCCTCCTCCAATAGTCATATTTTTCCTTGAATCTCAGAGGGACCTATACACGTGTCACTCATTCAACTTTTAGTTAGAAATAGAAAGTACAGAATCCTTTCATTACTATAACAATTGTAAGAAAAATAATGTTTCTTAACCAAATCAAAATTTTCAGAGTCTAAAGAAAAATAAAGTTCGGAGTCTAAGAAAATAAACACTTGGATACTATTAATCATAAATATTTGGATTCTGTTTTTCAAGAAATTCAGAACCTGAAGTTTAGAGATTTAGAAATATGATTTCTAATGAATTCAGAATCTGAATTCTTAGGAATTCGGAGTATGAAATCTGAGGAATTCGGATTCGCAATTCTGAGGAATTCAAAGCCATAATTTTGAGGAATTCAGAGTCTAAATTCTGAGAAATTTAGAGTCTGAATTATATGGAATTTAGAGTCGTAATTCTAAGGAATTTAGAGTTGGAATTTCTGAGAATTCAGAATCTGAATTTTAGAGATTTCGGATTCTGAATTTTAGAGAATTCGGAATTTGAATTTCAGAGAATTCAGAATCTGAATTTCAGATAATTCAGAATCAAAATTTTAGAATACTCTATATATAAGAATTTATAGAATTACAAGGTTTTAAATATGAAACCTATTTTTAAACTTTATAGATAAAAGGATTTAAGATAATAGAAACTATAAAATGAATAATGGAATCAAAGGTAAGGAGGGAGATTCCTTGGGGAAGGAAATTTTTTCTTAATAAGATAATCCTAGGGAAAATAAAATTTTCCTTGAGATAGAGTGATTATGATTTTCAAAACATAATGGAATGGAAATGTCATAAGTTAGTCTTATTGAATCAACATTAGCAACATTATTATTAAACTATTCATACAAAATAATTTTCCAAAAACAGTTCATAACTAAATATAAAGAAGTTCCAAAACAATTTACAACAAAAGTGTACAAGTGCAACTAAAACCAATTTTTTAGAAATATAATATTTCATAAAAATACTATCAAAGATTCAAAACCATTTAAAAATATTTTTTTGGCATACCCGAACCATTCCACAAACCCATGCAACCAACCATGCATGCTACGTTATGATGGTTTCATACTCATGAGTGGTTTCTTGTTGATCTACCATGTTGTCACAAGGTAATTGTATCCCATGTGCCATTAACCATTTGGAACTGAGAACACGGTCATATTTCAACCAATCCCCATATTTGAAACCTGAACACACACACCACATATTCCTAAAGATCATACCGAAACAACCCTTTCAATAAAATCACTTTTTTATTGAATACTAATTTTCATTAAAACCATTACAATGAAAAATAATTTAAAATAAAATTTTATTTATTCAAAACCCCTGCCAAATAAAACCAATTAAATGTTCCAAAAAATCCACAATTTAAAATCCCCATTTTAAATTCAAGAAACCAAAACAATTTTCACAACAATTTATCAGGATTTCACAAATCTACCAAAAATGATAAATCATCACTAAATATATTTATTTAATTTATCAAACCAAGATTTAACAATTAATATTATACAATTTAAATTTTTTTAAACTAATCCAATCAATTCTAGAAAAATGATATGAGAGTGAAGCCACCTACCTAGAATTTTTTCACAACATTTAATTATGCATGGTAGGTTATCATAGTCATTGGGGAAATAATGTTGAGTATTATACACTTAACCCTACATGTGGAGTTTTAAATAAATATAAATATTTTTTTTATCTTGAGTTTTTGGTTTAGTTCTTTCATTTATTTATAGGCATGGATAGAGATAAAACCCGTGGATTTGTGAATATTAGTGTATTAATCATTATCTATTAATTTCTTTCATTTATTTTTAATTATATATATTTTTCGGTAATCATATAGGTCTTATCTAGATTTATTATCTACATGATTTATATTTATGTTTCATTTTCTAATGTATGTATTTATATTAAAATACAAATTATACCATGTTTGTTTATTTATATTTTTTTATAATTTGTTTTTGGAACCAATGTTTGGGATCCATTTGTTTTGTTAATTGGTTGGGTATATCAGATATATGAATATATCATGGTGGATTATTTTATAGAATTCATGAAATTAGGAAATAAATAATTTAGGGAAAAAACATTCACAGATGGAATGAAGTAACCATTGACACTTGTCCCAAACCTCTAGTAATTTTGAGAACATAACTTATTCCTTTTAGATACCTCATCTCTGGTATTGAATTAATATTTTGGTTTTGGTATTAGAAAATTAAATACAATTTATCCTGGTAAGTGGCTCATATGTAGGAGTGGATATATTATTGTAAAAAACTTAGAGATAATCTATAAAATTTATTAATTAACATATTTATAGTGATATTCAAGCAAAAAATATAATTATATTATTATAAGTGATATTTAAGTATGAGTTTTAAATTTATGTTAGTTTTCCCAAGTTTGGTGGATTGAATCGTCAAAGGAAAATAAGGAAGTTTTGTGTAATTCATCCTATAATATCTCATAAGAATTAGATGAAATGTGCATGAATGTTTGTGTTTTCTAAAATTATATTAGCATAAAATTTTTTCTTGATATTTTTAGGGATTGTGAATACATTATCATATTATGGCTTTGAGGAATAATTTTTAACATGGGATACAATTTTAGTAACATATACTTTTCTCCCTAAAATTAGTATTAAATCATTATGTTATTATTCTCTCTTTATAAGGTTTTGGTATACAGATTAATTTTGAATAAAATGTTTTATTTTATGTAATTGGATGGAATAAACAATGTAATTGGTTTTAATTTTTTTTAAAGCATTATATAATAAAAATTTAATTTTTTTAATTATTGAGAGATTAATTAAATTTTTTATTTTTTTTCTAAATTAAGGTTATAAATGAACTAATTTTAATAGAACATGCTTTTTTATAGTTTTATACTTTTAAAAAAGAGTGATTTACTTTTTTATTCCATTGATTTTAATTTTTTTATATAAAATTATTTATGAAAATAATTATTTAATACCTGGAAGTTTGAGAAAATCTGTGGGATGGTTTGGGTTTGAATTGAATGGCTTTGAATGAATTGATTGCGTTTGTTATATGAAAATGATGAATTTTTAAATGATATTTAATAAAAAAATTACTTTAAAATATTTGAGTTGATTTTGTTTTATTTGATATGTTAGTATTTTGATTATTTATGTTATTTTTAAATTGGAATTTTGGATTAGTTGGGAACTAATAAACATCATTTTTATTTTTATTAGATTTATTGATGAAAATTATGATAAAGATGGTGACATATTGAAGTTATTTGGAATGGGTTGTACTAATGAGAAGGGGGAGAGGGGGTTGGACCCATGGTAATTATTTTACAATTTCCTCTATTGGGATAAAAAACTAATTAAATATTAGAGTCTGATCCACTCATATATAAAATCACATCCTTACTTGAATAAAATAAAAATAATTTAACATATGGAACACAATATTTTAACAAGGTTCGACCCCAATATGGGTAACTACATACTTGATATGGTTAGGTCAAGTTTGAACCACAAAATTTCCACTAGAAATAACTATCAATTAGAAGTGGTTTGTGAAGTTATAATCCTAAACCTAATAGTGTTTCCCAATACATTATTTCTCAAAAAAATTTATATTGGATACAAACATTTTATAAAAACATCACCATAAATAGACAATCAAGATCAGTTTTACTCTGGGTTGATTCTATAAAAAATTGATCTTCTTCTAAGACTATAAAATAATTTAACTCTAAAACTACCCTAAATTTAAATTTTTGAACTTACTAGTCTGGAACCTTAATTATCGTGACATCAATTTTCAAGAAAATCAATATCACACAATCTTCCACTTAAATGTAAAAAACTTATCTGTTTAGTCTCTTAGTTTTTAGAACTCTTGAACCCGGTTTCTCAAATTTTGGAACCTTTTTTTTGTTTTTCTCAATCATGTTTTATGTAACTACTAGTTAAAACCTTCTTCACACAATCATAGTACACTTAAAGGATTCATCTAATAAAATTTGGGTTAAGATCATTTTCATAAATAATTGTTACTATATTTTTTATCACAAAAGGAATACTATCATGTAATACTTAAATGAATATAGAGAGTTTAGATATTCTCAAATCATTTACACAAACATAATAATGGTATTAGTTAGTATTTATATCCAAATACAGTCCTACACATAACACTTCATGGTTTTTGAAATTGTCACCTTTGTTCATGAACATATCATGGTTCATGTAACTAATATTTTATGACACTTAACTTATTAAGTCATTAAATTATATATATCTTAACTTCTATGAGGTTCATGAATTCACAAACTCATAAATTTCATGGAAATGAACAAGTGCATTAATCTATCTAATAAGAGATAATATCCTTCCTTTGCACCACCTTGACTTTGAAATTCATCTTTTAGAACATACATGTTTTGTGAAACTCATATTTACCACTTTTAATAGGTTCTAATCACTTTAAATTTTGTAGATTCTGCTCATATCGGATTATTAAAATATAAAATTATTCAACAATTAGATCATCACCATTTAAAAATTTCTTCTCTCCCAAACTTCTGAGGATCCACACTATCATATATTCTAAACATATCAACATAAACCTTCTTAAACTAATTAATATTTTAGACTTTCCTTCAGCTCACCATCTCATTCAACCTATATTATACTATAATAAACAATTTCTATACTCAATAAGGATCTTGGTATTAAAAACATCATTATTTTTGTTACACAGAAGGTTCTTCATAACATTTCCATATTTAAATTTTAGATTTAGAATATTAAACATACTCAATTGAACTTATATTCAGATTATAGCTTCAAAAAGTTACATAGAAATTTTTTGAACATTTTTAAATTCATGAACATACAAAATCACCTTAAAAGATACTAGAAAACATTCTTACTCAATAATTTGACAATAAATAAAATACCTTCAACAATTACAATCCCTGGGTTCTTTAATCTCCCAATTTGAATTTTTTTGTTAAATACAACAATTTTTAACTCAAAAAATTTCAACTTCCCATTAAAAAAATACTTTATCAAAGAAAAATTTTGTGATACCAAAATACTAGATAAAAAAATGTTTTTGATAGAATTATATCCCTCAATGGGAAGTAATTTGTGGCAAAGTGATTTTGATTCACTCTTCTTAATTTTATCCCATTTTTATAACAACTAAATATTTGTATTTAAAAAATAAATATACTATAGATTTTTCTACTTATCTCTACCTTTTTAACAAAATTAAAAGCACTATGATGGATTTATCCACATACTCTCAAGTTAATGGGAAAGGCTGAACATAGAGTCTTAACCTTAACTCAGGAAATCTATCCCTTAGAATAAATTTGTTGAACATATCAAAAATATAAAATTTTATAAATATATATGTCAAACTCATATATTTGATGAAATTATATTTAATATCAATATGTTTTTATCTCAAATATTAGATGAGATTCTTGGAAAACGTGATGACACTATGATTATCACAAGTAATCTGCAGCAGATTCTCAAAATCTACCTTAAAGTCATCTAGATGCACTTTCATCCAAAACATTTGTGTACAAAAATTTGTTTCTATAACATATACTCCATCTCTTGTACTAAAATTTATTGAAATTTCATTCTTTTTTGGACAAACCACATAGTTTCCACCCAAAATGAATGTTACAGCTACTGTAATGTGATCAATTTATTGGTGCATAATTCCCTGTTTTATAAAATAAATCTTAAAAGAATTATAAGTGAACTCCCTAACATTATCAGATATAAACATTTTTACATAGACTCTCATCTCCCTCTCAACACATGTTTAGAAAATTTTGAACATTTATACGGATTTTTAATTCTTCTCAAAAAAATATTACTTGAGTCATTTGGGTGATGGTCATGAGTTGATGCACCGATGAACCACCTGTGATTCTAGTAAGTCGAGAGTTACACCCCAAGCCCACCTCCAATAGACTAGGGGATAAAAAAAGCACCAACAAGGAATATATATATAATTGGAGGCCTTAGCCTAATTTACCTATACTTGCATACACACAGAACTTCATAAAACAGTGCAAAGGTATATTAAAAGACCAAAAAATATAGAGTGTAATAAATGAAAGAAACAACCTCTAAAAAACATCAAATTCAAGCTTGGTAATAAAAAATGGGTAAAGGAAAAAATACATTCCCATCCAGAAAAGTGGTTTGATTCTGAAAATTATTTGGAAAAGGGAAAATTGAAGATCACCTAGCTTAGAATCTTCAAGGATATCCACTGCACACGAACAACAACTCCAAGTACCAATATGCTACTTTGATAACCAATCCACCGTATTCACCTATTATTTTTTAATATACTACATAATACACAACATATACGGACATATTAGACACACAAGTGGGTAAATACATACTTATTAGGATTCTTGTAAAACCATGATGGAAGTTATAGAAGTAAAATAATTATCTTAACCCATAGAAAAAGAGGGAAAAGAAATCCAAATTCTAGATATGTATAGAAAGAAACCCAAGCGAAGAGATAAAGGGGATATCCATCTATACAAATAGCTATTAATTATGAGTTCACATGTAGATCCAAAATATCTATCTCTGATTCTTATCACCATGAAAACCCATACAAGAATCAGAGTGGAGGGCCTTCACACCACCATTGTGCTCCACAGTTTTAGGAGCACTAAATCTAGCGGAGGAACCACTCCCCACTAGAGCTTCAATTCAAAGGAGTACTATAATGACCTAATCCTTTCATACATAGATATCACATATTAATATATGAATATCCATTATATAACATAACTATGCATACCAAAATGGTATAGGTCTAGTGCCTTTAGAAACTTGGACACATACATAACTATTTCAGAAATGATCTATATCATCTCCCACTAATTTCTTCATAACTATCACCCTTATTAAACATATCTCTAATTCACTAGATTTTTTTAAATAGAAAATCACGTTCGATAGCATATGAATTATGCAACGTAGAACCTAAAGTAACAATGATTATTTAAATTCGATCATTATAACCCAACCATTATATCTGAGTGTATTAATATAATTAAATAATTTATAAAAAATATAAATATATATGTCCAAATAAATATAAATGTATTCCTAAATTCCTAGTAAAAATCATTCAATTTTTAGTGTTGTCTTTTTATTCATCAAAAATATTTTTTCCTAAAAAATATTTTTTCTTTCTTTTTATAAAAAATATTATAATTAATTTCTATAAAATTTATAAAATTTATAAAAAAAATGAAATTAATTTTTTATATCTACACTTCAAAATTTAATTATAGTGAAATGTTATGATTCTTTAAAAAAATTTGATTTTTCAGCGAATAGTAAAAAATTCCCATTTACTAAAATTGTCATTTAGTTTGATAAATTAAGTAATATAAAAGTCCCATTAGTATTTTATTTCTAAGTAACATAATTATTATTTAGTTATCTTTAATAAAATTAATTATATTTAAATACAATATTTTAGACTATGTTAATTTTTATGCTTGAAAACTCATTTTCCTGAGTACTATTTTAAAATGCATAATATTCATACATTTAAATCAACTAAAAATAACCCCTAATGAGAAATGATTTAATTTTAATTAGTATATTATATATATAATTATTAATTTAAATGGATATAATTAATATTACAAGTTATATAGCTAAATTAATATAATATTTTCTTTGAAAAATACATTTTTTGGAAAAACCACTTTCCATCACGCTAGCGGTTTTTATTTTATAATTAAAATTTTCACCTCTATGAATTGATTCTGATAAAATATATTCCATATTTATAATAATAATAATTAATAATTTTTAATAAGGTCAACTTAATTTTCGAACAAAATGAATAGAAACCGTATTAAATATTTATTACCACAGTAAGAGATAAATATGTTAATTATGAGTAAAAATTTAACAAGAAAAAAGTGTATCCATAATTGTATAAATATTTATATTTCATTTTAAATGAAATAATTATTATATTTATTTCATATTGTTTTTACTTTATAAATGATTAAGTAAAGGGTTTGATAAAAATTAGTTTTTAATACGTAGAAACTCAAATTGTATTTTTATGTAATATAGAATTTCAATTAGTATATTACTTTTGATTAATAAATGAATTTTAGAAATAAATTATATTTTAATAAAATAATAATATTAATTAATTTTTTGATAATTATGAATGATAATATAATTTTTGTGAAGAAAAATGTAATTGTTATAAGGGTTTAAAAACTGTTATTGTAAGAAACCCATTATTTCTCAACAAATACCATTTTTGTTTAAAATTTGAAATCAAAATATTTATATAATTATTTTGATAAAATAAATATTATTTTTTGAATCATAATGTCGAAAATATCCAATAGTTATTTTTTTTCATTATTTTCTAAGATAGATGATTTTTTGGGTAAAAATTAACTATGGTATAAATAAACAATATATATTATGATATCATAATGACCCAAAAGTGATTTAATAAATTCTATTAATGGTATAAATGACCAAATATATGTTTAAGATTTATAATAATGTTATGATTTTTTTATTTTATAAAAGTTATAAATCTTTTATGAATCCTCCAAAACCTATATTATATTTTAAAGTTTTAAAATCAATTCTTTATAAACATGACTCATTTTCCCATCACCAAGGGTAATATTCTAAGGATTTATTCCATCAGAATAATAAAATAATTAAAACCACTCATATTTTTTATAAAAAATGGGCAAAACCATTGTACGATTTGTCGTTTTTATTAATTTATTATATAGAGTAAAAAACATAAGTTTGGGAAATAATAAAGAACTCCCACCTTCTTTCCTTTATAAAACCACCAAAGATACCATTAATATTCACTAAAAAACTTTTATAGAATCATTAATCTTTCCTCACCTCTTTATAGTTCCACTGTGGTGCCCCCAAAACTCTCAATAAGCTCTTAATATGATTTTGGAATCACCCTCTCAACATAAGGGATCTCCATCTCCTCTTTTTTATTCAAGCACCTCTTTTTTGTTGTTCCTCTTAATTTTCATTTTTTTCTTGTTTGGGTTTGTTTTTATAAATCCATATTACTTGTATTTTTATTCCAAAGTGATTATATACCCATTTAACTCTCATTAATATCTACCATGAACCTTTATGTACACCCATTATGCTGCCGAAAGTTTCCAGCAATTTTCTGTACCAAATGTAAGGGACCTATCACTCTTCTTTTCTACTCAAGAACCTTATTTGCATTTATAATTTTTATTCTAAATTATTTATGTTGATATTAATTTATAAATCTTCCATTAGTGTAAAATTTATGTTTTTTAATGATATAACATTAATCCCCTCTCATTTTGACCTTTACGTAAGCTATTACCATGCCGAAATTTAGTAGGCACCTTATTTGTATTTTTTCCTTTTGATTATGAACTGGTTATTTTTTTCATGAATTTATAAATGCCACATTAACGTAAAATTTATGTTATTTTAATTAAATATCATTTATCCCCTCAAATTTTTACCTTTACCTTATTCGTTACCATGTTGAAATTTAGTAATAGATTTCTCTCCATTCTTTTCTATTCAAGAGCATTATTTGTAATTAGCCTTTTGAATCACAATTATATATGTTTTAAAGACTTTATAAAGTTACATATACTATAAATTTTATTTATTAAAAATTATAGATAATTTATTCCCTATCATTATAAATTTACCTAAGCCATTACTATATTGAAATTTTTTAAGTGATCATTTCATTGTTCTCTTTATTCAATAATCTTCATAATTTTATACATTTTATTTCAAATTCGTAATTTTGAGATATGTTATTCCACATACATATTACTATAAATTTTATTTCAAAATGGTTATATACCCCTTTAACTATAATTAAATCATTTTATGAATCTTTAAGTACTGCTGTTATGTTTTTGAAATTTCATTGGAATTTTTCCACGTCAAACCTTCATATTGTGAATACCATCACTATTTTCACTCAAGGGTATTCACCTAGAAATATGTATAATTACTTGATTGGGGACTTCCATGTATGTATTAAATATTACATAATTTTTGAATTAAATCTGATGAAATATGATAATGTTTTGAATGATCTATGTGACACACTTATGCATGTACATAATATGAAAGTGACAGGTGAACCCCATATAGCATTCCAATGAATTTTATAATGTTTTATTCTCACGAGACACCATTTAAGGGATTAGTTTGTGAACCTAATCCATAATGTGACTTTTTAAAAAATTTTATTATATCTTGGTAGTTAGATTTGACATATGTTTACGATTTAACATTTAATTTTGTTCTCTTATCTTTATATTGCCTTTATCTCACCATAATATATCACGCCTTATTGTTCATGTTTATGATCCTCAGCCCTTTTATATCCCATATAAATTAATATTTTATAAAATTTATAACTTTATTCATTTTATGCTTATTTTATATCCCCTTATTGGACTTTATATCTCACCCCTTTCTTATGAACTTCCACAGGTTAACCCATATAGTTTTAGAGGACTCATGATTTCATAGAGCCTGTTAAGGTTGTTTTCAATAATTTTGTTTTATCCCATGTTCAAGATGATATGCTATGTGCCTAATTCCAAAATTCACTAGTATTATCGATATTATAATTGTATTATGTCTATTATTATGTAATAAATCATATATTAATGTGTAATAAAAACACAGGTTGTCACAGTTGGTATCAACAGAAAGTTTAGTTATTTTTGGTATTTGGATTAGGAAACTCTAGTGAAAGAATTAGGGATAAGACTAAACATAATAAAAAATCCGTAAAATTTGTGAATATATATAGTAATTAGTTTCTAAGAAAATAAATATCTATATGGATACTACATGTGGATGTGGACCTAGAAAATACGCAATTAGGTTAACACCCAAAAATACAGTATTGAGATATAATAGATCGGAAAATTGTGAATGAAAATATACCTGAATAAACAAATATTTTGACACTCCCAGGGGATATTATTTGGTAAATTCACAAGATCATTTTGAACCATTATTAAGGTAACACGAATGCCTATAAGAGTATATGTTAAGAAATAGATCATGGATAACTTATATTGAATCCTTCAAATTCATTAGTTAAAGAAATACATGTCATTTATATGTTACCCATTTAATGTTATTTTCTTATTGGTTGTGTTCTTAATAGTTTAAAATTACTCATCCCCAATTTTACCTTGAATATAGTTAATGGATAGAAATAGGAAGAATTTAGTCAATTACCAATGTGATGGGTAATGTGATGACTACCCAAATGATATGCCTAACATGATGGGAGCTCAAGTAAGGTGTATTGTGATTATTCCAAAAAAAAAAAACTATCAAAAATCACGATTAAAAACTATAACATATATGAATATACAATTATATCAAATAATAGGAGGAATATGTCTCAAGTAGGTTCAATTTATAAAGGTGATAAAGGAAAAATATTCAATTTCCTACATGTTAAAAAATGTGCATAGTTTCATAAAGGGAAATTCTAAAAATGAACTCAATTGTGTTTTAAATTTTGAAAAATAGAGCATAAATTAGCTAGTTGACAAAAAAATGAAGAGTTTGATGAAAGGAAATAAATTACCACATATGGACCCCTTTGTTGTTTAACATATTATGTGTGGAAATATGGGCATTATCCAAGTCAATGACCTAATCCAAGGATTAAATCCTAGACAAAGGACCTATACTATGAAAATCCTTGAAGTGTAAGGATTAATGTGTTTATGTATTGGTATTTGATATTTATATTGAAGAAGTAGTATATCAAAGACCTTATGTATATAATAATCACGAAAAATATAAGGATTAAACCATAATAGTTTTTTATTTAAGGATTTGAAGCATATGTTGAATAGTACTGATAAGTTATTTAGGGACAAAGTGATATTTTATAAAACACTTGATTAAGGGTTTGAAAACCCTTAATAGTTTTTTAATGATGGTATAAACCTAAAAAAGTATTGGTATTTAATGTATAATTGTAATATTTAAAATAATTGATACCACTTTTGAAGATTTATGTGAAATAATTTTAGCATGATTAAGTATATTTTGGAAAAAAAGTTACAGGATCAAGTATTTTTTGATTTTGTAGTGATTAATAATATTGTAAGAGATGTTTTATTTGTATTGAGGTATATATAACAATTAGGTTTAATATAAAGGATTATTTGAGAAGAATAATCTTATAGTTTTGGAGGATTAGACAAAAGGGAATGAGAAAAATTTTTATGTTAAAACATTATTTAATGTTGAGGATATTTGTGTTATTTATGATATATGAGTATTTATTTAAGGAATGATCTTTGATAAAAAATTGGGTTTTTGTTGAATTTTGGAGACTAATTTATTATACTTTATTAATTTAAACTATTATATTACTTTATGCTGACCATTTTCTATTTATTAAAGACAAAAATAATAGATTGTTATTCATTGCTAGATTATGTGATCTGTTAGAAACTTGTTCTGGTGCTTTAGGCATACAAAATTCAACTTAAGTTATTATCATTTTGAGTAAAGTATGGGAATGTAGTGTAAATTTTTGAATGGATGGAATTATACTTATCAGGAAATTATATTTCCTTATATTAATATTCAATATGATAAAGTAATTCCTTAACTCTAGGAAAATAATCTTAAAGAAAAAATATTTTTATTTCATAATCATTTTTGATGAATATATGGTCTAACCACCCAATATAAATTTATGATTTTTTGGTCATTGAATTTATCCTAACCATATTATTTATAAATATCTATTAGTTCTTAGGTGTTACTTGTTTTTCTTCTATTTTTATATTTTCCTTTACACTAATTTTCATTGACTTGGAAACCTAATCATGTGATGACCTTCATACTTCCTTTTCTCCCTTTTCAAGTGAATGATTTATTAACCCTTTTTAAAATGTGGGTTTTAAATGAAGTTATTTTAAAGTATCAAAACGTTTCTTACCAAGATCAGGTTCAAATTAAGAGGGTGAAGTTTACAAAAGGGGGATAAATATGAAACCTAAAGTTTGTAAAAGAGAAAATTATGTTCGATAGGGTATGCAATACACAACACCGAACATAAACAAACATTTATTATTTAAATATGATAATTATAAAATTGGAATTGAATTTTTGGATATGAATAATATTAAACACTTTATGAAATAAATAAATATATACATAAAACTCAACATAAATTTATTAACAAATTCATAGTAAATAATCACTCAATTTTTAGTGATTTCATTTTAGTCTTCAAAATATGTTTTCTTCAAAAATGATTTATATTCTATAAAAAGAAAATTATAATTAATTTATAGAATATTTAGAAAATTTATTTGAAAAAAATAACTTAATTTTTGATATCATTTTATCAATATTAATTTAAGGTGAAATTTTGGGATTTTTTTAAAAATGTAGATTTTTTAGTGAATAGTAAATAATTCCCATTTGTTTAAAAGTGTCATTTATTTTGGTAAATTAAGTAATTTAAAAGTACAATTATTATTTTATTTAAAATTATCATTATTATTCTTGAGTTATTTTTAAACAAATTAATTACATTTAAATACTATAATTTATAATAAGTTTTTTTAGGCTTGAAAGCACATTATTCTGAAAACTATTTTATGATGCATAATGTTTTTCCATTTTTATTAATTAAAGATAATTTATAATGGAAAATTATATAAATTAAATTCATATATTATATATATATAATTATTAATTTAAAGTCATATAATGAATATTACTAGTTATAAAGCTAAAGTAAAATCATCTTTTCATGTGAAAATACATTTTTTAGAAAAACCTTTTTCCATCACGCTTGTGAGTTTTATTTTAAATTAAATTATTATAAATATATAATTTTTTTTGATAAAATGGATTAAATACGTAGAATAATCATAATTAATATTAGTTAATAGTTTCAACTTAAATTTTGGACAATATGAATATTAATCGTAGTAAATATTTATTATCGTAGTAAAAGTAGTATAGGTAAATTATGGGTAAGAAGATAATAATGATAATTTCAACAAAACAAAAAGGGGAAACCTAATAGTATTAATATGTATATTTAAATTACAATGAAATAATTATTATATTTTTCTTTATAGTTTTTACTTTATAAATGATTTTGTAATGGGTTTGACAAAAATTAGTTTTTAATATGACGAAACTCAAATTGTATTTTTGTGTAATATGAAATTGAAAATAAGAAATTTATTTTTATGAATTCAATAATTGTAATAATAAAATATATTTTAATAAAATAATACTATTAAGTAATTTTTATTAATTATAAATGATAATATAATTTTTATGAATTCAAATGTAATTGTTAGAAGGGTTTGAAATTTGTTATTGTCAAAAAAGAAAGTATTTATCAATTAATATATATTTTTGTTTTAAAAGTGAAAATTAATATATTTATAGAATTATTATGATAAAATAAATACTATTTTTGGAATCATCATCTCTAAATTATCAAATGTTTTTTTAATTTTATGAGATAATCAAGTTTTGGGGTAAAAATAAAATACGGTATAAATATATGGTGGGTATTATGACATCATAATGACCCAAAAGTGATGTACGAAATTATATGAATATTATACATGACCAAATATTTGTTTTAAATTTAAAATAATATGATTTTAATTTAATTTTATTAATTTTATAAATCCTTTATTAGTCCAACAAATCCTATATTACATTTTAAGGTTTCAAAATCAATTTTTGATAAACATGAATCCCTTCCACATTACCAAGGGTAATATTTTAATTAGTTCACATCTTTTACTTATAAAATAATAAAATTAAATCCACTTTAGAAGAAAACATGGGAAAAAATCGTGGTATGGTTTGTGGTTTTGATTACTTTATTATATATCCCAAAACCTAAGTTTGGTAAATAATAAATAACTACCCTATCTTTTCCTTTGTAAACCCACCCAACATTCCATTCCTTTTTACTCAAAAAAATTGGATAAAATCATTAATATTATTTTAGTTATCTATATTCCTCTCAAGTTTCCCTTAATCTCTCAATAAGCTCCTACCATTTTTTTGGTATCACCCTCTGAAGGCAAGAGATCTCTTTAGCTTCTTTTTATTCAAGCACATCTTTTTTATTGTGCCTCTAAATTTCTATTTGTTATTATTTGGATATTTTTTTTATAAAACCCTATTACTAGAATATTTATTTCAATGAGATTATATAACCCTATAACTCCCGTTAATCCCGCCCATGAACCTTTATATACACTCGCTATGCTGCCGAAAGTGTCCTGTGATTTTCCATACGAAAAGAAAGGGACCTCACTCTATTCTTTTCCATTTAAGGACCTTATTTTTATTTATCATTTTTGATTATAAAGTTTTTATGTTTTAATTACTTGATAAATGTACCATTACTATGAACTTTATATTATTGTAATGAGTGATAATTTATACCCTTTCATTTTTACCTTTACCTAAGCTGCTATCATAACAAATTTTAATAAGAGATTTCCCGATCTTCTTTTCCATTCAAGAACCTTATTTGTTTTTAGCCTTTTTATTATAATATTTTTATTTTATCATGACTTTATAAATGTCCCATTACAATCTAATTTATGTTCATTTAATTTTATATAATTTATACCCTCTCATTTTGATCTTTACCTACGCCATTACCAAGCTGAAATTTAGCGAGAGATTTCTCTTTCTTCTTTTCCATTGAAGTACCTTATTTGTAACCATATTTTTTAATCACAATTGGTTATGTTTTAATATATTTATAAAGATCAATATAATATAAAATTTATTTCATGACAACGATATATAATTTATTCCCTCTCATTATAGCATTTACCTAAGACATTACCATGTCGAAATTTAGTAAGGGATCATTTCTATATCCAGTTTATTAAAGCATCTTTTTAATTTTATACTTTTTATTTCAAATTCTTGATTTTGGAATATGTTTTTAAATATCCATATTACTATAAATTTTATATCAAAATTATGAGTGACCCATTTATCTCCCATTAAACCATTTTTTGAATCCTTAAGTATTTCCATTATACTGTTGGAATTTCACTAGGATTTTTCCATGCCAAACCTTTGTATTCTAAATACCATCGCTATTTCCACTAAATAGTATTAAAAAGAACATACATATAATTATTTTATCGGTTAATTAAATGCATTAATTCTATATTCTTTGATCACTGAATTAAATGTGATAAAATATGATCCTATGTTGAATCATATATGTGGCACACTTATGTATATACATGATATGAAAGTGAAGGGTGTACCTAGAATTATATCACAATCCAATGCATTGGGTAATTTTTAGTATCATGAGACCTCATGAAAGGGATTAAGAAGTGAACCTAATCCATCATGTCTTTTTCCACCATGTTATGATATCATGGTGGTTAGACTTGACCTATGTTTATGATTTCATGTTTAAAGTTATTGTTGCATTCCCATGTTGCCTTTATGTTACCATACTATATCATGCCATGTTGTCCATATTTATGATCTTCACCCCATTTTTCTCCCATTTAAATTGTTATTGTCTAATTTTTTTATTTTCTTCATTGTATAATTATTTTATATACCCTTAATAGGATTTATAGGTCACCCCTTTCTTATGTACGTCCCCAATTTATCAAATAAAGTTTTAGTGGACTGATGATTTCTAAGAGAATGTTAAGGATGTTTCCAGTAATGTTGTTATATCCCATATTTAACATGCTATTATATGTACTTATTTCCAAAATAAACTAGACTTCTCAATCTTCTGGGATGTATTATGTATATTCTTATGTAGTAAATCCTGAATTAATGTGTAATAAAGACACATATTGTCATAATATCACTTCTAAAACCTTTCTTCATAAAATGAGGAAATGAAACAAAATAAAGGGTGAGATAAGGTGATTAGTAATAGTAAGAAATGGGTATATAATTGATAACATAATCATAAAATGATCATATGGGTGTGAGAACACAATCTTCACATTTGAAATCTACAACCCACATACTATATATCATAATCTTAAGTCATAGAATAAATCATGGGAGTTTGTAAGCCATGAATAATAAAATAATCAAATAATATGAGCCATGTGAGAATAAAATTTACCTAATTAATGAAAGTATGAAATAAACATAAACTTATAACTTTGTGAAAATGTATAAATAGTAAATACTTTACTCATTATTTTAGGGACATGAAAACATCTCCTCTCATAAACTTATTGAAATAAAACTAGGTCCATGAAAAAACTTATGTATAATAAATCTAGGTCCATACATAAACATATTAAAATTAAGGCCAGGTCTACACATAAACTTAAAAGTATAATAATCAGGTACACACATAAAACTGTGAACATGAAATCAGGTTCACACATAACATATTAACCAACCGAGTTATTTATCTTTAACCAATGCATTTTAGAGAGATATAGGTACCATCCATCACATAATGAAAATAATACTTATGTGTGATATAAGATCATAAACCATTCATCATATCAAAACCCATGAAAAGAAATTTGTTTCATAATCACTTTTTAATTATAAACACAAACCAGCTAGGGAAATAATAAGGATGGCATCCTGGAATAATATTCTTAGTTAAGATTAAAGAATATCAAAGGATGTCATATTATATGGAAAATGACTTTGAAAGATAACTTAAATTAATTATTAAGGAAAATATCCTTTCAATTTTTAAATCAATTATTTTTTTAAAAGATGCACACTTATAATGGAAAAACTTTCATTTTTAAAGAAACTTGTAAAATTTTAAAGTAATATTAAAAGAAAATATTAATTATGATGTTTTAAAAATCCGTTCATTCTGTATATGTTAAAAAAACATTCCTACCATGTTTTTTTTTTGGAAAAGTCACAAAGTACTTAATTTGAAAAATGACATTGGTTTCCTTTCAAACCATTTTTAAAAAATTAAAACATGTGTATAAATGACTCTAAAAAATAATAGGAGAATGGTAAACATATTTTTATAACATTTTTACAAAATATGAACATGGATGAGAAATATTCCCTAATGTAGACTTAAACATGAAAAATCCTTCATATTATTGAGATTGTAAAATAAAACCCTAACCAATTTGGTAAATTTAAAATTAGAAGACCTATAAAAGAATTATCCTTAGACGGATATGTATACCTCATAATATTTATGAGAAAAATCATCAAATTCCTCCATGGGAAGTGTATACACTGCACAACAGAAACAAGTTGTTAATATGGATTGTGTCCCACTAATATAAAAGTGAGATGAAAATATATTACCTTAAGTTTTAATTTATTCAAAATTAATCTAAACTTATATATAAAAAATTTAAATTTATTATACTTTTACACCACAATAGCCATTATTTTAACAAAAAATGGTTAATAATTTACTATAAATAGAAAAGTGACTCTTAAATAGACCACGGATGATTTTATCAACCATATTAAATACAAAAGGGAAAATATAAGTTTTTTAATTTTAAATAATTTAATAAAATATTATTTTGATAAAATATTATTAATATCTATTTTTATGCTATTATATTAATTTGAAAATGAATATATCAAGACAAAGGGGTAATTATAATATAATTATTTCAAAGCATCTTAATATTTCCTATAGATCTATAAAATTTATGGTTCACATTAAATCATTCAATTTATATCAATTTTAGTATTTTTAAATTTATTTATTATATTTTTTTTATTTAATGGAGAAACACTGCATTAGTGATGCATAAGCAATTATGGTCATTATATAATTACTAAAAATTATAAATAAAATTATAATTTGGAAATAATTTTATTAACATTACAATAACCACTTATATTAATTCATAACTTAATTTATTTCTTATATAGACACATAATAAATATTAAAAACACAAAGAGTGACATTTTATAACTTTTTTCAATTTAAATAATATATAAATAAATTTCATGGAAAAGTATCCATTAAAGTAATTCATTTTTATCCTAAGGTGATAAGGTTTGAATTAAATTTATCCTATAAAAATTTTAAAAGTATTTCTTATGTTTTTATCATTATTTTTGGGTTTTAACCCTTTGTTAATCTTTTTCAAACATACTGTGATAATAAGGTTTTTTAGTCCTTATGGTCAATATAGTTACTATAAATTAAAAGATGACACATAAATGGACCATAGTTGATATTATAAATTATATCACAGTAAATTATCTGAATCTAATACTTTTATAAATTTTATATATTTTATTTTAAAATATCATTATTGTCAAAATTTAGAACTATTTATTACTTTATCTTTAATAACATCAAGAAAAAAAGTAAAATAAAAAATATTTTTATAAATCTCTAGAATGACCTATTAATCTAAAAAAAATTCATATAACATTAATTTTCTCAAATTATTAAACTTATAATATATTTAATATAATTTATTTTATTTTCCCATGAATTTAATAATAACTATGTGAGAATTGTATAATCATTTATTATATCTATTTAATTCAAAATAAATAAAATAAATTACCATTATTAAAATTATTTTATTATTCTTAAAATTACCATTTAATTTAATTCAATATTTATTTTAACTCATATATATGTCATGAAAATTTATTTAGTATGTCATTTTGAATTTTTCGGCCTTACATAAGCATTGCATGAGAATTTGGATAATACACATGTTATATAACTAAAAAATTCGTTTCTAAACATAAAAAACATATATAATACTTTATATTTTATAACCATGTTTATAAAGGACTTATTCCATCTAAAATATTATCTTTAGGATACAAAATTTGACTTTTCCAGTGCTTCGAAGGATCTGTTTCGACACTAAAAATGTTTTTCATTATTTTTATGTAAAACTTTAAATTTATATGTTTTTAATTATTTATATATTATTTTTTTGTTATTTTGTCATACTTGAGATATTAAATATATTTCATATATTTATATATCATGTTTATGTCTTGGCGATATCAAAAAAGATGATGCATTTCATAAAAGCTGAATTTGTTTACTATTCATTAAAAATTCAACTATTTAGGAAAAATGTCAAAAAAAAATCCTAGGATAAGTTTTTCTTTTTTGAATCAAAATATAAATTCCATTTCATTAAAATTAATTCCTATAATTTATATAAATTTATTTTAATATAAATGGGGGGAAAGTATTTGATTTTTTAGAGAAATGTCCTTTTAAGTATAGAAATGTTTTATACCAAATTAAACCATAAAATTATTTCCAATGAAATTAATTTATTAATAATATTATAGAAATAATTTTAATTTCATTTTTTTTAAAATTGGTACTTTGTAAATTTTTGAAACAAAAATATAATTTTCAATAAAATCAGTATTTTCACTATCACGAAAAAATCAATATTTTTAGAAAAGTCCCAAAAAATAACCTTAATAAAAATTTGATATGATGATTTAAAAAATGATATTATTTTTATTGAATAATTTTTTTAAGAGTTCAAAAAAATATTTATGATATTTTTTCTTACAAAAATTAATATAATCATTTTTGGAGATGCCGTATTTATGATGCATAAAATAACATTACCAAAAATTGGGTGATTATTTACTGAGAATTTATCAATAAATTTATTTTGATTAGAAAATTTATATATATTTCATAAAATTATGCCTTCTAATTTAATATTTAGGTTATAAGTTTCACATTAAATAATAATATATTAATAGTGTATCATAGTTCGTGTAAACTCATTGTTGCATATAACACAAGATATTGAAGAGATAAAATCATTTAAAGAGATAATATTTTCTAAAATATTAGGATTTTAAAAGCACGAATCTATATATAGGGGACCTAAAACCTCTATAATGTGTGGGAGTGTAGATTCTACTAGTATGAAGAGTATGTGGGACCCACGCCCTGGGGTGGTAAGAGAGTATAGACCCTGACATATCTGTGATGATCAAGCCCGATTAGTACCATCAGGTAAGCATCAATGGAATAAGTTCATTTATTATAAACTCTTGTGTCATGTATTAGATTCCAAAAAAAATCCCACCATCACATTCTACATGAAAAAACTCTCATGATAGTCTACTCGTGGTCCAATGTACGAGTCCCAAAGAAGGATATACGCAAGGTATAAGTTTATAGAAAAAGCACATGGTGTGTACATTGGGTCATACAGTGTGTGGCATCACATAGACACCTAACCATGTCCTCTTCAAGACATGGATAGGCCCACCATATAGAATCACACAATATGTCCATATGAGAACATAATGTGTATATCCACTTGGGGTCTGGGGCGTGTACTCTCATGGCGCACAACTTGGCTATCCATGTACCTTCACACGATGTGTCCCTCTGATAACACAATATGTCTACTCACCCAGGGTCCTGGTCATATACTATTGGTGAAAAGATTTAATACCCAGGTGGGGTCATACAATGTGTGGGACAACTACATGGCATGTGATATTTAACTCGGGTTGAAAAAATAACAGCCATGATAACCTGGAATACACAATGTGTGTTCCTCCTAAATACACGGTGTGCAGTTGGGTTTTTCTGTGGTAGAAAATTTTGTGTTCACACATACTCCATATCTTTCATTTCTTCTTCTTTCATTAATAAACCATCAAAATCCGTCTAAAAAAGGTACTCATCTCCAATTGATGATTCCCAACCTTCAGTGGCTGGAAATTGGAACTATGATCACCCTTGTGGTAGCCGTCATGCCTCCCATTCCCATTTGAGATGCTGATCTATAAATCCATAACCCATATATACAAAACCATATTGGTTCATATGAAAAACAATTATCCCTATGTCATTCATTCACCCTTCATGAAATTTAGGGTTTGATCACACATGAATCTGGCCTCACAATGTTGAGGCACCATCCCCATGGGCCAATAATAATCAACATGAAGAACAGTAGTGGGAAAAAGCACAAGAATAACATGATATCATCATTGTATGATGATATCCTAGAAAAAATACATTTTATTAGAACAAAGGGTTGTAATACAGGTGAAAAAATATGAATAGACAGGTTCAAGAATACCAATCAAAACTGGGCTCATGAAAAGAATGGGAAATCAAAATAATAATGAAAATACATAAAATAATTCTTTTCATATATATCAAAGGGTGGATAACCAAAAAATTATGATACCTACCCCAATAAAAAAGTGATCATTGATAAATCAAGTTTCCATTAGTGAATAAGATGAAGATCCTCTAGCGCTCTATCATTCGTCTCATGATTATCCTCGATCATTATCATCGATCAACATTCCTATATCATCAACACCAATAGATATCTCCACCTCCTCATTTATAATATTTTAGGTTTATTATGATCACCCTTGATATTTTCCATAAATCTAAAATTTTAGGGAGGAAATCACGTTTTTGGCCATTATGTAAATTAAGGAAAATAATTATTTAATTACTTAATTCACCCACACTCGACTGCTAACAATTAAACACCCAACTCTGACCAAATTTATGTATTTATTAGGATAAAACACAAGTTTTAGAAATATACACAGTATCAGATTTCTTATCCGAGGTCCCAATAAATATGGAAGCATTTATTTTTAAAATATATACCCACTATATTTAATATATATTATTATTTTTAATATATTAATTCTGGGGTACCACGACATTCAAAACACAACACCAACTCTGAGGGAAAATCTAGATATATATATTGAAATATTCAATGAATAGCTAATGCCCCCACCCCAGAATCCCAGAGTTGGTGAATTAATTTATTACATTTTCATGATTATAAATAATCAAATCTAGAAGTATCGACACATTTTGTAGTCTTGAAGAAACTAGATACATACATGGAACCCATTTTACTTTAAGAAAACAAAACTGCATACATAACAAATGTTAATAATTTGAATTCATGAAAAATAAATATGAGATCCCTTCTTCAAAACCTATGGAAGGAACACATATGAATAGGGTGAGCTCAAATTATTAGTAAGGGTTATGCATAGTGGAATCATGAATTAATAATAAGTGAAAAATAATCCATTAGACACAACCAATAAGGCATGGCGAATAAATGAAAACATATGCCATAAATAAGCTAAGAGTAAAAGTACATCCATAGATTTTGTCATTGTGAAAACGTCATGGAAATAATTATCTAAATACTAAATAAAGAGGTTGATTATTATTTGGACATCATGTATCTAGAACATGAACAATTATAACATCTAGGTAGTTTAAGTCTCTAGGTAGAAACCCATCTTATTTTTAGAAACAACTTGAAGGATTTGTCGCCAATTAAAATGTCTCATGAGATATGTTGATGCATAGAGGGTCTATAACAGGATAAACACATAACTACAAGTCCAAATAATTCTATATTATAATATTTAAAACAATAACAATATGCCTTTTCAATATCCGCGTTGAGTAGAGGGTACAGATTCACCAATATTTCCATAGTTAAAACTACATTCCATATAAACACCAAATGTAAAATGGTATATGAATAATAAAATAATCATATCCATGTAAAAAAAATATTTATATATAATTTAATTAAAATTTAAAATTAAATATTATCTCAAATGGGCAGCATTTACACCACATAAGAATGATTAGGTGAACAATACCAAGTAAAAAACAATAAAATGGTAACTGAAACAAAGTCCCTTAAAACATTGAAAACGATTTAGTTAATAATAACCAAGTGAATCACTGAATACCATGAATATATATAGAATCATGATATTATATATCAAATAATATTAAACATACACCACATACAAGAAATATGTGGCGAACAGTGGAAATCTCATGGTAATAAAAGTGAGATGAGAAACCCCATACCTTATGCTCGAATGTGTTTTTAGATTGATCTTAATGACACAAGTAATCAAATATATAATCATTAATTAATTATTATGGAACCTCCAATACATGTAATTGATTTAGTTTAACCTTATTAGGTTCATTCATGGCTTTTTTATGGGTTTAGATGGTTTAATTTTATTGTTTTGGAAGCATTTCCTTCCTTGGTTTTCATGATCGGTTTACTTGTATTCATGAATGAAAGTTTGTTTGAAATGGGGTTAAACATAGTTATTTTTAATATATATTATCAGTTAAATTTTAGAGATATAAATTATCTTTTAATGATTTTGGTTATATACCATGAGGATGACTCATTAGATAAAATTTAATGATAAATGTTTGGATTAACTTGCCGGTTTTGTGCATAATAAACTTGTTTTATTTTATTATTTTATATTATGAGTGTGTAAGGATTTTAGAAAATTAAATAAGATAAAATAAATATATTCTGATCTTTTAAAATAATTATAAAGGTTTCATGACCAATTTTGAAGATAAAAATTCAAATTGAAAACCCATCTTCCTTGAACATGATAATTAACACATCTCAGATGGTGTTTTCATTTATAGTATAAAATGAGGAAAAAAAGAGATGACGATTGAATATTCCATTATCATAAAACCATTCTAGTACATACAAGGTAATTTATTTTTCATAACATTTGGATTATAATAGGTAAGAATAAAAAAATAACAAAGTAACTTAAAAAGAAAACAAAAAATTAAAAAGAGGAATTTTTCTCTTGAATATTTCTCTTTTGAAACCTCTTTAAGGATCTTGTAAGTGGATTTTTTTTGAGATAAGAAGCACAAGGCAATGTAAATGGATGATAAGGGTGGAATTTTTCATAGGTTGTCTAAACAATAAGGCTTATGGTTATAAAATTTGGGAAGGGAAGAACCTCTTTTTTTAAGTGAGGTGAGGGGTAACTCATGAATTACTCTAATTATTAAAATAAAATAAATATATTTTTCGGATTAATACATCCAAAATAGCCTAAAACTAAATTAATATTACATTTTCAAAGGAATATTATCAATTTTGGAATTGTTCAATAATTTTGGGACTTTTAAATAATTTAATAAAATATTTTATTCATGATCATTTTTCAAGATAAAAAATATTCATAACTATGACATCAAACACATAAAAAAAGTTTAAAAATAGAATAAAATTATTTATTAAATCATAAAAATTTGATATTCATCTATTTAATTCTTTAATTAAATTAAAAATTAAAAATTAAAAATTATATTTATTTTATTATTTTTGATATCATTAATTTGATTTATTCATTAATTAAATTAATACTTCATTTTCTTTGTGAAATCCATTATGGTATTTATATGTTTTCTAAAAATTTAATATAAAATTCCATGAGAAAGATAATTTTATTTTCTTTCCAAATATTTTTTTTTCGAATAAAACCTCTGAAAAATCTCATATAACAATAATATTAAAAATAAAAAACTATAATGTGACCACTTGATTTCCTTTTGAAATAAAATATTATAAATTATTTAAAGTGACTCATGTGGGTCTAAAATATACCAAATTAGAATAAAAACATTATAAGAATCTAATAATATTTATATAAAAAGTTTTATGCAAAATATGGGTCCTTTAATAATTATTATAATTTTAATTAAAAAACTTTATTTATTTTTCTTATGCCTGAACAAGCGTTGCATTGGCATTGCATACACATTAATGTTAATTATTTCATATATATAAATTAAATATAAAATAAAATAATAAATATAAATTAATTCGGTTCAAAATAAAATTCTTAATTTATTCATTATGTATATTCACTCTTATATATAACAAGACATCTTCTTAAATTTGTATTTTGTCTTTTCTTTCCCTACCCAAGAATTGCATAAGAATTTGGATAATACTCATGTTATATAACACTAAAAATTATAAATTAATAATAAAATAGATAAATAATACATAACAATTAATAAATAAGTCATGAAAATATTTTTTAGCACTCAATTATTATATATAAATGACCAATTTTGACTTTGTTAGTGCTGAGGAGGCACTGCGTCAACATTGACAATGATTTTTATATTTATCATGAAAAAAATAAAATTTTCTTGTTCTAAATTAATTATGTAAAATATTCCACCAATAATATAATTATTTATTTATTAAATAGTTTAAATAAATTTTTATACCATAATAATTTCATGATGATGTCAAAAAAATGTCGTATTTTATAAAAAATTGTATTTTTTATTATTTAACAAAAATTAAACGATTTCATAAAAATCAAAAAAATTCATCCAAAACATTTTTTGATGTGTATAATCAAAAAAGGAACTCAATTTTAAGAAAATATTTTTCTAAATATGAGCAATTTAGTTTTTAATTAAAATCACCATTTACTTGAAAAATACAAATTTTAATTTTATAACTGATTTTATGATACTTATAAAAATTAACTAGGGTCTCATAAAATTATCTTATAATCCTAGGAAAATAGAATATTGATTCATGAATACAGTTTATGATAACAATTAATCTTTTAAATTAATATAACAATTATCAAATTGTAATTCATTATTTATTTCTCATAAAAATAACAACACTTAGTTATTAAATTTTAAAATATTTAGTCTCATTTATATGGTGCCTAAATTCTTTTTTACATTCATGGGTGAGGTTACTATTCATAAGAGCACAATACTATCTATAAGGGTCAAGTTACTTTTCATAAGGGTATATTACTATTCAAGTGACTATTTTTAAGGGTATATTACAGGGTCAAGTTACTATTTATAAGGGTGAATAACCATTCCTAAGGGTCAAGTTACTATTTAAAGGGGAACATTACTATATACAAGGGCAAGTTAATATTCACCAAAAATTAAGTTCATCTTATCAGAGTCTAAATATCTTGCTGAATGTAATTATGTATGCTCAATTTTTGAAATTCAAATCACAATAGTGGAAAAATTAAATTTAGTATCTAGGATATTATTGTCTCCTATAACAATGTTTTGTTTTGTAGAGAGTCAGTGTGGCATGCATAATAATTTATCTAATGAATTGAAATTATTCATACCACAACATATTGGGGTGCTAGAGGATAAAATTATATAAACCAGAGCCATTTAATTGTCCCCTTATTTAAGGATTTTCACCATGAAAAGAACAAGATACATAAAAAGGTGGGGGTACTAAGCCAAAATCCATCTCTTATGTTCCCATGAGCTCTCCTACACATTCCCATGCCACCAAATCACTCAACCAGAGGAATGGTCCATCTATGTAGGATCCTCTCCCATTGGTTCTCGATCACCAATGGGTAATCTGATAAGGTCGTTCCATCCTTAATGTGGAGATCACTCCAGTTAATGATGTACGATGGGTCATGCAGACCCCTCCTTAATTACGAATTATAGAAGTCATTATGAAATCATTCTAACTATGAGGTAAAGGTTAAATAGTACGCAACCACACCATCGCTCTACAACATATGGAATGACTTGATGAACCTAACGGATATCATTCTTCCATAGAGAAATATTTGTGTTCCTCATCAAGGGGAGACTTTTAGAAAAACGTGGTATCCCTTCTCAAACTATAAAGTCCTATAATATTATCCCATGAAATATTTCTTCTTACTCTCGGCTATACTCATATGCTTTTGGATCACTTGAAATTTCTATTTCATTTACTGCAATAGATATATCTCAATAAGAGATGTCTCTCTAATCTGAATCCAACATAAGGGTGACCGACAGGATCTCCTATATAGGGCCTCAAAAGGTTCCATCCTAAAAGAAGAGTGAAAAATGTTATTAGAGGAAAACTATACAGATGAAAAGTGATCCTCATATCGTTAGCCGAATTCCAATATATTGACTTTCCACATGTCCTCCAAAACCAAGATTGTTTGCTCAGTATATCTGTCTATATGGGGGTGAGATACTATACTCCTCCCTAAATGGGTCCAAAACCTCCTCAAGACCCTTCCAAAACTATGAAGATAACCAAGAATCACAGTTTTTATAAGTCCCCAGCCTTAAACCTTACTTAATATTGAGTTATTACAAGATTACACATTGAGGATCTTTTCGGGTTTAGAGTTTTAGAGAATTAGATCATAAAACTTGCATTACATTCCACATATAAACAAAGTGGTTACATAAAGATAGTATTCTTCATTCCCATCAATGGAAACACATTTAAAATAAAACATGGATTATTTCTTGACACATCCTTGACTCTATCATCTTGTCATGTAACTTTCCCTTGACCTGTGAAAAAAACATTTCAAAAACTTGGGATGAGCATAAAAACTCAGTATGGGTTATAAAAACATGGAAAGGAAACATGGGTACATACATACATAAGAGTGAAATCATACTTTACCCATAAAACATAATCACTTTAACATACCTCATCAAAACATGAATAAATCATAGAAATCATAAGACATAAAGGTAACTTGAGGCATTCATAACATTCTTACGTAGGGAGTAACCCTCTTGGTTACGTTTGGAATACCCATCACAGTATATTACCTAAAATATCTTCGGAGAAACCTTAACGTTTCACTCCTTCGCGTTACCCAATGCATTGGAGAGCTATAACGGGCTCACCCGCCCTTAGTTTATCACAGAACCACCCGTCTTCATAATAATGCCCAAGAACCATAACATAATCATATCACATAAAACATGCATAAAGGAAACATAAAATTTCCACATTTCAATCACGAGATATCAATACAACACATTGATATAAAAACATTATGAAAACCATTTTCAATACTAAAATAAAATAAAAGTAAAACATGGTATTTATTTTTCTTTCAAAAAGAAGGTATGGCTTGTAGAGGAAGCTGAAACTCAAATAACGGTTACGATGGCGGAGAAGTCATTGTCGCCGCATACGTACGACAAAAACATTCCCGTTTGTCATTTAGTAAACGCTTCATATAAAAAATATTCCTTTTGAATAAACATAAAAGTAAAAGGGGTTTATACACCGTATAAAATAATGTTGTGTATAAAATAAAATATGCCTCAATGAAAGGAGATTGAGACGAAGTCCCATACCTCGTATCCGACTTGACCCGATCGTTCTTTAATCTCCTGAATAATAAACTTGAGTTAATCTCTACTTGATTATGAATCTTTTTCAAGTTCATTATTCCTTTTATACCATGTTATGAACATCATGTAATCAATTAAGTTAATAATGTTCATTTTGTCGGTATTTGGTTCTTAAGTCAAAAATAGACTTCTTACACTTACATGTTGTTAATTTGGTCAAAGGTTCATTATATCCAGAATGGTATTCATGATGCAGATATCATATATGTCATATATATCCAGTACATACATGCATTTATAATATTACATAATCATTTAGAGGTAAGAAATGAAATGCACCGTTCATGGAGACGGTAAGCCGTACGTACGCATGAAAGCTACTTTCATTTCTATTTCGTATTTTATAGAATGGAATCATAATGATATAAAGGTATATTATAAGTCCAGTATAATATCATATATAATATCATAGTTCCATCCTTTATATGTCCCACATATGGTATTTAACGAATCAAATCACTTTGAGGGGGCGGTAGTCCGCACTTCCTAAAAAGAAGATATCGTGTTTACCCATAATGGAAACCATAAAGGTATGCCCAAAATGTATAAAACAGAAGCTTAAGGAAAACATAAAAATATTATATATCATATATAAAAATAGTGACATCATAATGGCCACCTTTGAAGGTGTTAAATGAGTATTGAACAATCATCGTTTCAGGAGGCAGAATTTCGCCATCCACGGAAACCGTATGTTCTTTAACCATTTGATGTAGTTGTGTGAGAGTGTAGCTCAAATAAATATTATAACAACATCCTTGTATATTGAAGATACTGGTGTTGTTACAAAATAAGTAAATAAAAAGAGTTTAGGGGGTTGGAGAAGCAAAATAAAACAAATGAACATGAGAGAATGAATTACCTTTAAAAGTGTAACTCCTTTTGATTTGAGCCTAAAGGCTTTCTTTGAATGGATTCTGCCCAAAGGGAATCGTCTAGGAGGAGGAGAGGGATTTGGAGAGAGTAAATGGGCAGGGGTTGGCCGAGCCAAAGGCTTGAGTAGTGTGTGAAATGAGGTAGAGGTGGGGGCCTTTTATAAGAGGAGAGGAGGGACACTTTTGGAAAGTCAAGAAATATTACATTATTTGAAAATGTGTTTCGGTTTTAAAAGGTACCAAATTGATATAAGTCGTGGATAAGGTGATAAGGGTTCGAAATCCACCCATCCAATAAGTTTTTGACATGTGTAGTTCATATATATTACATTATAGTTCCATTTTATTTTAATCGTTAAATAATGATGTCATCACTGCATCATTATGATGTCATAAATAATTTAATTTATTTAATGTCTAAAAATTATATAAAAAAATTACTATGATGTAGGAAATCTTTTTATCTTTCCAATGAATATTTATAATCAAAAATATTACTTGTATAACCCTACTTACAAATTGTTTTAGTAAAACATATCATGTTTGTGTCAATTTTACTTTTTCATTAAATAAAAATATATTATTGTCATTTTCCAACTAAAGTGGCTCCATGGGGTCCCTAAGTTGGCACATGGCTTCTCTTGGTCGGCCATGACTCACCCAATAGGTGTAAGACAAGTGTCATGGTGTTTTCACATTCTTATAATATCATTTTTACCTTAAACTACACTAATTACCACTAATCGCGATTAAAAACTTAATAAGTTACTATTCACCAAAAAATTATTTTTATCCCATTGAACCACATTTTACTTATTAATGAAAACCATGTATGTAGGATTTTCAAAATTCAATACACATTAGTGGTAAACTTACATTTAACTGAAAAATCAGTTTGCTTGATTACCACTTAGTGGTTTCACTATTCATCAAAAATTGAAGTTTTTCAGAAAATTACCAAAAATTAACCCTAAGATATATTTGATATTCCGAATTCAAAAATGAAGTCTATTTTAAAAAATTCAAATCATATAAGTCACATTAATTAATTTAATAATTAATTCCCGCTGCCAGAGCAAATAGCGTGTTTTTACAAAACAATAAGTATCAAAAGATTGACACCAGTTTAATTCCAATTTCAAAGTGAAATTGATTACAATGACCACCATTGGATAAAATGGTAAAAATATATTCTAATTTCACTTCAAAACCAATTCAAAACATAATCTAATCATATAAATAAATTAGATTAAAAAGCAGTTTTGATGTAAAATGCAGTATTTTTCACTATTCATTAAAAAATGAATATTGTCAGAAAAATACCAAAAATTCACACAAAGTAAATTTTGATGTCCCAATCATAAAGAATAAGTTTATTTTGACAAACATAGTTTATAAAATTGTCAAATATAGATTTAAAAATGGTTTTCCATCAAAAGGTAGTAAAACAATCTTTTAAGAATATTAGTGTATTTCATGCATAAGATTGTATTTATTTTCATTTTAAGCCTCTAAAACACTATCTTAATCATTAATAGACATAAATAAAAATATCTATTATTCATTACTTACTTGGGATGTTACATCCTTCCCCCCTTTAGAAAATTGCGTCCCCGCAATTTATTTACTTATCAAATAAATGAGGGTACTTATCCCTCATTGCATTTTCAGATTCCCATGTTGCCTCTTCAATCATGTGGTTTTTCCACAAAACCTTTACCTGCTTAATCACCTTATTCCGTAACTCTTGCTCCCTGTGGTCAAGAATCTGGACCGGTTGTTCCTCATAAGATAGGTTCTCTTCCAGCTGAACTACCTCTGGACTCAAAACATGAGATGGATCTGGCATATACTTTCTCAACATCGAAACGTGAAAAACATTGTGTACCTGAGATAAACTCGGAGGTAAAGCCACTCGGTATGCAACTGATCCAACTCTCTCCAGAATTTCGTATGGCCCAATGAACCTTGGACTCAACTTTCCTTTCTTACCAAATCTCATCACACTTTTCCAAGGAGAAACCTTGAGAAAAACATGATCACCTACCTCAAAAGATAGATCTTTCCTCCGGTTATCCGCATAACTCTTCTGCCTGCTCTGAGCTGTTCTCATGTGTTTCTGTATCAGCTGAACTTTTTCTACCATCTCTTCTACCAATTCTGGTCCCATCAACTTCCTTTCACCCACTTCATCCCAGAAAGCTGGAGTTCGACATCGCTTCCTGTATAATGCCTGAAATGGTGCCATCTGTATACTGGAATGAAAACTGTTATTATATGAAAACTCAACCAAAGAAAGATGTTGGTCCCAACTTCCCTGATAATCCATATAACAAGCTCGTAGCATATCCTCCAATGTCTGAATTGTTCATTCTGACTGCCCATCTGATTGAGGATGAAAAGCTGTACTAAAATTTAATTCAGTACCCAACGACTTCTGAAGGCCTTTCCAAAAGTTAGAAGTAAACTTGGGATCACGATCCGATACAATGGAGAGAGGAACCCCATGTAACCTGACTATCTCTTTAAGATACAAACGGGAAAGTTGATCAAGAGAGAAAGTATTTCGTATAGCAAGGAAATGAGCAGATTTGGTCAAGCGATCAACAATAACCCAGATTGCATTATTACCTCGAGATGTCTTCGGTAATCCAACAACAAAGTCCATGGATATATTCTCCCATTTCCACTCTGGCACTGGTAAAGGCTGAAGCATCCCTTTCGGTAACTGCCGCTCTGCTTTAACCTGCCGACAAGTCAAACACTTCACAGTAAAATCAGCAATATCTCTTTTCATTCCATCCCACCAGTAATACTCCAGCAGATCTCTATACATCTTAGTACTGCCCGGATGAACTGAAAACGGAGAACTATGAGCTTCACATAACAACTCTCTCTTCAACTGTGAATCACAAGGCACACACAATCTCTTCCCAAATCTCAAAACACAATCATTATCAATGTTGAATTCAGGCAACTTACCTTTCTGAACCAGCTCTACCCTTTTCTGCAACTCACTGTCTTGCTTCTGTGCTTGCTTGATTCTATCTGATAGAGATGATCTCACTGATACCTGAAAAAAAACAGAAGGACTTCCTGCACCAACAACTTCTATGCCAAAGTTCATCAAATCCTTAACCAAAGGATCACGTTCCAAACACAACATTGTTAATGAAGCATTACTTTTTCGACTCAAAACATCAGCCACTTTATTTGCTTTTCCCGGATGGTAATGAATTGTACAATCATAATCCTTGATTAATTCCAGCCATCTCCTTTGTATCATGTTTAACTCTTTCTGAGTGAATATATACTTTAAACTTTTGTGATCGGTATATATTTCACACTTTACACCATACAAATGATGCCTCCAAATTTTTAAAGCAAAAACAACAGCAGCTAATTCCAAATCATGTGTAGGGTAATTTACCTCATGAGTTTTCAACTGTCGTGAAGCATAAGCAATTACCTGATCATTCTGCATTAGGACGCAACCAAGTCCTTTCAATGAAGCATCACTGTATATAACAAACTCACCATTCCTGGAAGGTAGTGCCAAAACTGGAGCATTCACCAATCTTCTTTTCAATTCCTGAAAACAATCATCACATTCTTTTGTCCAGATAAACTTAACACCCTTCCGAGTTAGCTTAGTCATTGGACTAGATAACCGTGAAAAATTTCTAACAAACCTTCGGTAATAGCCCGCCAAACCATGGAATCTACGAATCTCGGTTACATTTGTGGGTCTTGGCCATTCTTCCACAACTTTTGTTTTTGCAGAATCAACAGTTATTCCATATTTAGAAACAATGTGACCAAGGAAAGAAATTTGTTGCAACCAAAACTCACACTTGCTGAATTTCCCATACAGTTTCTTTTCTTTTAAGGTTTGAAAGATAACTCTTAAATGCTTTTCATGCTCCTCTTTACTTTTAGAAAACACCAAAATATCATCAATGAAAACCACCACAAACTTATCCAAGAACTCATGGAAAATTCTATTCATTAAGTCCATGAATACAGCAGGTGCATTGGTTAGCCCAAAAGGCATTACTACAAATTCATAATGGACATATCTCGTACGGAACACGGTCTTCAGAATATCTGCCTCCTTTACCTTCAGCTGATGGTACCCCGATCTCAGGTCAATCTTTGAAAAAAACTGAGCTCCCTGGAGCTGATACAACTTCATTTGATGGCCCGACATCTGCTGAAGTAGTTGCAAAGGATTTCACCACCCCTTTCTGCTTGTAGTCTAACTGCTTCCCATCACTCAAGCTCCTTGTCAGACACTCGTTTGCATAGTGACCCATCTAATTGCACTTATAACATTTCACTAACTGTAAATCAAATTTTTTCTTACCTTCACCTTGATCCTTTTCAGTGCAATCACGAGCCTTATGTCCCATCTTACCACATCGGTAGCACTTCCCAGAATTCAGAAGACATTCCCCAGCATGCCTTTTGCCACATTTATCACAAACTGGAAACTTAGTTCTCTTACCATCAGACTTTTTTGAAGAATTCTTACCTTTCTCTTTCCACCTCGGCCTCTTCTTCTGCTTGTTGTTATAGAAAACTTGGTCATCGGAAAACTCCATTTCCACCTTCTCAGCACATTGAACAAGCTTTTCATAACTTCTAAACTCACGAGAAGCTAATGCCCTTCGATAATTTGGCTTTAATCCTGAGTAGAAACGATTGATTTTACTATCAAGGTCCCGGATAAAATTGGGAGAATACCTTGCCAATCGAGTGAACCTTTCTTCATAGGCAGCCACTGAGTCTTCCTCTTGCCTCAATTCCAAGAATTGCTTTTCCATCCTAAGTCGAACATCCTTAGGAAAATACTTCTCAAGAAACATACCTTTGAATTCATCCCAGTCAAGAGAATCAATCTCATCGGCGTCCCTGATATTTTTAACCATAGACCACCACTGATCTGCTTCACCCTCCAAACAGTAAATAGCAAGACTAACCTTTTGATTGTCTGAACACCCCATGACATCAAAAATCTTTTCTAGTGCTTTAATCCACCCTTCAGCTAGCACAGGGTCAGATGATCCTCTGAATGATGGTGGATGTTGCCTCATGAAATGTTCCACCACTGACATGTTCCTCTGCGGTTGATCTGGCTGATCTCGTGCATGGATACCACCGCCATTTATCTCTTGAGTAAACTGCGCCATTACTGCAACAAACTGTTCAGTTCCAACTCCGACCATTTCTGGATGCTGATTCGGAAGGTTATTTCCTTCTGTATGCCTTCCTATCACTGCTTCCCTATTTCCTCTGCGGAAAACCATTCTGAATAAACATGTCTTAGATGAAGCAACATGGTAATATTTAAATGCTTTATCATTTCAAAATTTTTTTTTTTGGATAAACATTTAATAGAATTCTAACTCCTAAAGTTATCTAAACCGACCTTTGATACCAACTATAAGGCCCCAGCCTTAAACCTTACTTAATCTTGAGTTATTACAAGATTACACATTGAGGATCTTTTCGGGTTTAGAGTTTTAGAGAATTAGATCATAAAACTTCACTACTGGAAAAACGACCTATACCCACGGTTCAAAACCGTGGGTATAGGCTATACCCATGGTTTGGGGAACCGTGGGGATGAGTGGCGTCGGTATAGGGGTCTCACCCTATACCCACGGTTTAGCAGAACCGTGGGTATAGCCTTTTCAAATGGAGGACCACGCTGCTCCAGCGTGGCACACACCAATCCCCACGGTTTCCAAACCGTGGGGTATTAAAAATCGGAAATGGGGAGACGCTGGAATTCGAACCAGCAACCCAGCAACGCCTCACTGCCGCGCCTCACCACAAGACCAACGCACCTATAATTTCTATTTGTTATATATGCATATATCTACAAATATATATTAATATAATCCACGGATTTCAAACGACAAGAAATAAATTCAAAAAACGCACCTGGGAGGATTTGAACCCATGTCTCACGCGGCATCTGCAGCGGAATACGGAACTCGTGACCAACACAGCTAATTGAATTTTATTAACGTTTCAATCTGGTTTCTTACTTATATTAAAAATAATCGAATATCTAAAAAATAAGAAGATACCGAGTTTCGAACACCGGTCTGTCATATATGAGGCAGAGACCAGAACCAACTAACCCAGCGAAATTATTGAACTAAATTATTCACTCCATATAATTATATTAATTTGAAATCATGTTCCCGCAAAAACAAAATCCACTCCCGCGGGAATTTCCCTCCCCCCCCCGCCATAACAAGGAAAAGCTATACCCACGGTTTTGGAAAACCGTGGGTATAGGTCTTGTAAAAAAAACCCCATATCCCTACGGTTTTTCAGAACCGTGGGCATTGGTCTCTATAACAACCCATATACCCACGGTTTTACCAAAACCGTGGGTATAGGTCTTCAAAAATAACCTATACCCACGGTTTTCCAAAACCGTGGGTATAGGTTCCTATACTAACCCTATACCCACGGTTTTGGGAAACCGTGGGTATATGGGTGTCCTATACCCACGGTTTTGTGCAAAACCGTGGGTATAGACCCATTTTCCAGTAGTGCTTGCATTACATTCCACATATAAACAAAGTGGTTACATAAATATAGTATTCTTCATTCCCATCAATGGAAACACATTTAAAATAAAACATGGATTATTTCTTGACACATCCTTGACTCTATCATCTTATCATGTACCTTTCCCTTGACCCGTGAAAAAAACATTTCAAAAACTTGGGATGAGCATAAAAACTCAGTATGGGTTATAAAAACATGGAAAGGAAACATGGGTACATACATACATAAGAGTGAAATCATACTTTACCCATAAAACATAATCACTTTAACATACCTCATCAAAACATGAATAAATCATAGAAATCATAAGACATAAAGGTAACTTGAGGCATTCATAACATTCTTACGTAGGGAGTAACCCTCTTGGTTACGTTTGGAATACCCATCACAGTATATTCCCTAAAATCTCTTCGGAGAAACCTTAATGTTTCACTCCTTCGCGTTACCCAATGCATTGGAGAGCTATAACGGGCTCACCCGCCCTTAGTTTATCATGGAACCACCCGTCTTCATAATAATTCCCAAGAACCATAACATAATCATATCACATAAAACATGCATGAAGGAAACATAAAATTTCCACATTTCAATCACGAGATATCAATACAACACATTGATATAAAAACATTATGAAAACCATTTTCAATACTAAAATAAAATAAAAGTAAAACATGGTATTTATTTTTCTTTCAAAAAGATGGTATGGCTTGTAGAGGAAGCTGAAACTCAAATAACGGTTACGACGGCGGAGAAGTCGTTGTCGCCGCATATGTACGACAAAAACATTCCCTTTTGTCGTTTAGTAAACGCTTCGTATAAAAAAGATTCCTTTTTAATAAACATAAAAGTCAAAGGGGTTTATACACCGTATAAAAGAAAGTTGTGTATAAAATAAAATATGCCTCAATGAAAGGAGATTGAGACGAAGTCCCATACCTCGTATCCGACTTGACCCGACCGTTCTTTAATCTCCTGAATAATAAACTTGAGTTAATCTCTACTTGATTATGAATCTTTTTCAAGTTCATTATTCCTTTTATACCATGTTATGAACATCATGTAATCAGTTAAGTTAATAATGTTCATTTTGTCGGTATTTGGTTCTTAAGTCAAAAATAGACTTCTTACACTTACATGTTGTTAATTTGGACAAAGGTTCATTATATCCAGAATGGTATTCATGATGTAGATATCATATATGGCATATATATCCAGTACATACATGCATTTATAATATTACATAATCATTTAGAGGTAAGAAATTAAATGCACCGTTCATGGAGACGGTAAGCCGTACGTACGCATGAATGCTACTTTCATTTATATTTCATATTTTATAGAATGGAATCATAATGATATAAAGTTATATTATAATTCCAGTATAATATCATATATAATATCATAGTTCCATCCTTTATATGTCCCACATATGGTATTTAACGAATCAAATCACTTTGAGGGGGCGGTAGTCCGCACTTCCTAAAATGAAGATATCGTGTTTACCCATAATGGAAACCATAAAGGTATGCCCAAAATGAATAAAACAGAAGCTTAAGGAAAACATAAACATATTATATATCATATATAAAAATAGTTACATCATAATGGCCACCTTTGAAGGTGTTAAATGAGTATTGAACAATCATCGTTTCGGGAGGCAGAATTTCCCCATCCACGGAAACCGTATGTTCTTTAACCATTTGATGTAGTTGTGTGAGAGTGTAGCTCAAATAAATATTATAAAAACATACTTGTATATTGAAGATACTGGTGTTGTTACAAAATAAGTAAATAAAAAGAGTTTAGGGGGTTGGAGAAGCAAAATAAAACAAATGAACATGAGAGAATGAATTACCTTTAAAAGTGTAACTCCTTTTGATTTGAGCCTAAAGGCTTCCTTTGAATGGATTCTGCCCAAAGGGAATCCTCTAGGATGAGGATAGGGATGTGGAGATAGTAAATGGGCAGGGGTTGGCCGAGCCAAAGGCTTGAGTAGTGTGTGAAATGAGGTAGAGGTGGGGGCCTTTTATAAGAGGAGAGGAGGGGCACTTTTGGAAAGTCAAGAAATATTACATTATTTGAAAATGTGTTTCGGTTTTAAAAGGTCCCACATTGATATAAGTCGTGGATAAGGTGATAAGGGTTCTAAATCCACCCATACAATAAGTTTTTGACATGTTTAGTTCATAGATATTACATTATAGTTCCATTTTATTTTAATCGTTAAATAATGATGTCATCACTGCATCATTATGATGTCATAAATAATTTAATTTATTTAATGTCTAAAAATTATATAAAAAAATTACTATGATGTAGGAAATCTTTTTATATTTCCAATGAATATTTATAATCAAAAATATGACTTGTATAACCCTACTTACAAATTGTTTTAGTAAAACATATCATGTTTGTGTCAATTTTACTTTTTCATTAAATAAAAATATATTATTGTCATTTTCCAACTAAAGTGGCTCCATGGGGTCCCCAAGTTGGCCCATGGCTTGTCTTGGTCGTCCATGATTCACCCAATAGGTGTAGGACAAGTGTCATGGTGTTTTCACATTCTTATAATATCATTTTTACCTTAAACTACACTAATTACCACTAATCGCGATTAAAAACTTAATAAGTTACTATTCACCAAAAAATTATTTTTATCCCATTGAAACACATTTTACTTCTTAATGAAAACCATGTATGTCGGATTTTCAAAATTCAATACACATTAGTGGTAAACTTTCATTTAACTGAAAAATCAGTTTGCTTGATTACCACTTAGTGGTTTCACTATTCATCAAAAATTGAAGTTTTTCAGAAAATTACCAAAAATTCACCCTAAGCTATATTTGATATTCCGAATTCAAAAATGAAGTCTATTTTACAAAATTAAAATCATATAAGTCACATTAATTAATTTAATAATTAATTCCCACTGCCAGAGCAAATAGCGTGTTTTTACAAAACAATAAGTATCAAAAGATTGACACCAGTTTAATTCCAATTTCAAAGTGAAATTGATTCCAATGACCACCATTGGATAAAATGGTAAAAATATATTCTAATTTCACTTCAAAACCAATTCAAAACATAATCTAATCATATAAATAAATTAGATTAAAAAGCAGTTTTGATGTAAAATGCAGTATTTTTCACTATTCATTAAAAAATGAATATTGTCAGAAAAATACCAAAAATTCACACAAAGTAAATTTTGATGTCCCAATAATAAAGAATAAGTTTATTTTGACAAACATAGTTTATAAAATTGTCAAATATAGATTTAAAAATGGTTTTCCATCAAAAGGTAGTAAAACAATCTTTTAAGAATATTAGTGTATTTCATGCATAAGATTGTATTTATTTTCATTTTAAGCCTCTAAAACACTATCTTAATCATTAATAGACATAGATAAAAATAACTATTATTCATTACTTACTTGGGATGTTACAGTTTTATATGATCATCTTGGGTACCCCATGGAGCCATATGATATCATGAATTTACAACTACCTAAACTCTCAATTGAACTTTTCTCCTTGATGGTAAGGAAGTTTGTAGACATTGTAAGTCAATCAATAATTTATCAGATAACATCATTTTATCTCACTATCCACTTAAGTGAAATCACAAAATCTATTTATATTTTATCCCATTTCTATTCTATGATCTCTAATGGTTGATCCAAACATATTGGGAATTGATGTTCAGCCTTTAGCTGCTAACATATGATGAATCAAGAGACAAACTTGACAATGATCCACCTCATTCCATCCCAAAAAAAACTATCACTAAAGGTCTTTGTATATATTTTTCACACCCAAATTTATAGTCAAGGTTGAGGTATGAAACTCCCTCAAAACCTCTTCATACAACATTAATGGTACTACTATCAATCTATAAAAAAGGATGACGTGATCTACTCATTTAGAAAATCCATCTAGTGCATATCTTGAGGATATATGTTCACACAAAACCTCATAGGGAACATCTGCTAGAGAAGCTTCCCAAACATGCTGATGAATTCGTGGAGTCCCCACCCTTGAATGAAGGCAAGTTTCACACATATCCCCCTCATGGGTTGGATGTAATGAGGGAAATTACACTGAAACCTCCTCTAAAAAATGAGAACAATATTTCATGGTAAGGTCATCTTCCACCAAATTTCCCTTTATTAGAGAATAGACTATCTCTAAGTCATAGTTCTTTAGGAACTACAACCAATTCGTCTATATTAGGTTAATTTATATCTAGTTGAGCATATTCTCGAGACTATGATTGTCCAAGTAAACAACAAAATTGTTATCTTGAAGATGATGCCTCCACATATTTAGCGAGAAGACTACTGCTACCAAATCTAAACCATGAGTTGTGTAATTCTAAACATGGAAACTCAACTAGCATGCCCCATACGTGATAACTTCCAACCTAACCATTAACAAAAAACTAATTCTAGATCCAAAGTAATCACACAACACATTATACTTAACACCCTCCTTAGGTAGTCTAAACGTAGGAGTAATGGTTAACCTTTACCTTTAACACTCGAAGGCTCTCTGATGCTACTCAGTTCAATAAAACTAATACCCTTTTGACATTAAGTTATTCAAAGGGGATATAATCTTGGATAATTATTTTATTATCCTCCACTATTACCCTACTAAAATTAGAAAACTCCATAACTCTGACACACTTTTGGATGGTTCCAAATAAAACCCTACAAGAATATTCACTAGATCTATTACTGCACCATACTTAGAGATGAAATTCCCCAAAAAGTGAACCTATCAGATAAAAAAATGAAACTTCTGGAGCTTACCATATAATTGGTTCTCCTAGAGTAATTCTTGGACCATCCACAAATTATTGGCATGCTTCTCCTCAAACATAGAGTATATAAGAATTTCATGGATAAAGACAACTAGGAATTGATCCATGTATGGAGATAAGATCTAGTTTATAAGACAGATAAAAATAGTGGGGGAAATTTTCACATTAAAATTCAACACCAATTACTTATAATTCCCATAGAAATATCAAAATTATTTATTAGGAATATCATCCTCATGAACTCTTAACTAATGGTAGTCAGACTTGAAATCGATATTTTAAAACCAACTCACACCTTTCCACTACTCATAAATATCCTCAATCCTTGGAAATGGGTAATTTTTCATTATCTTAACCTTATTTAGGTGATGGTAATTAATGAAAAGCCTCAAAATCCTATTTTACTTTTTTACTAAACAAAATCAAAAATGAATTGGGGGACACATTAGTTCTGTTAAAACATTTCTCTCAAAGGTATTCTAATTGAACCCTCAACTACTCAAGCTCATATGGGGCCATCCAATACGCCACAAATGATATTGGTGCAGTCCCTATGTTCAAGCAGCTATATAAGTAAATATTCTATCCTAGTGGTATTCCTAGAACATATTTGGGAAAAACATTTGTATAATCCATTACTGCTAAAATATATATTTTTGAAGTCCCTACAACACAAAGGGATAAAACTCACCAACTAATATGTGATAGGTCATAGATTTTTTCCCATGATCCCCATTCATTCAATCATAAGATCCCTCACTCTTATAAAAAATAATTTCATACCATATGTATAAAGGCATCCAAATATCCTATGGTGATAGTCTATCTAAGAATGAATTATGGAAACAAATTACACACCATGTATGGCTTTATAAGGTTTCATCACAATGACCAAAAGGTCCCCTGGGAAATTATCTCCACTGAGCACCAACTAATGCTTCCAAAAAATGTGTGATAGAGTAAAATCACTCTCTATAGGAAACTCTAGCCACAAATAATGGAATAAATACTCAAAACAGAAGATATATCTCTTACACAAGGGATATTGAGATAAAGGAATGAATCTTTCCTATTTATATAATTACTAAGGATAAGGTAGAGAAGAAACTGATTATACCTAGAATCATTTCATGAGAAGGCTGATCATATCCTTCCATATCCTATAACTTTTTGCACCCCAACTTCCATCCCGCTAAGACTAGCGTGGGCCACCAGGTGGTGATGTTGGAAGTAAGTCATAGAATTATCCTCCAACTACAACCTCTACCTCTATATCTACACCCACTCCTCTATGAGAACTGACTTTTTTGGGGCCACCCTAACCACCCCTATGAGATCCTGGGTCATGAAGTTTCCTCTATCACTGTGGTCTATCCACTATTTAACCACTATTATCAGCTTTTCATGTCCGAAAATCGAGCCAAGTGACCTTTCCCATAACAAGCATAACATCATCCCTTGTTAGAAAGAAATGATCCACTATGTAAAACCAATTACACATATATATGTTTCTAATTTTGTTCATGAGTATTCCACCTACACCGAGACCTTGATGACTATTTCCTACTAGCTGTTATAAAATAACCAACCCCACAATTTCAATTACTTGATCCACCTTCCCAGCATCCCTATAATAGAAGGTTATATGTAACCAAATCCTAATCTAAAACTAAATCATAAGTGGAAATTAATAAGAAGATCACACTTTCATGAATGTAACTACCTGAGATTTTAAAAATGAATCTATGCTTGATAGCATACAAGAAACACAACGCTAAGCTTAAATGAATCATGAAATAATAATATTATAATTATGATTTTTATAAATTGGCCTTTAAATTATAATAAATAAATAGGATTAACTAAATTATAAAAATTATATAGTTTAAATATGTATAATTGATTCATTGGTTATCAATAGATTTTAAACTAAAATAAAAATCATTTGAATGTAAAATAAATGTTTTTAAGAAAAAAAATTGTTTTTATGTGTGCAAGGTGTTTGTATCATAATAAATTAAATTTATATCTATTGGTGAATTATTTTAATGATATATATATTATATTTTTAATCAAATTCTTTTATCATTCATCTAATATTTTTTCTAATCATGTGATAAGAATAAATCATGGTTTGTGCTTGGAAATCGTATTTTCTTAAAAAACAGTTTCGTCATTTTTCCAAAATTATTTTTAAAAATTAGTTTTTGAAAATTCTAGAAAATTTATTTTAAAATAATAATTTCAATTTTGAAATAATCATATCAAAATTATTATAGGGTGATTTTTTTTTGGAAATACCGATTTTTTAACGAATAGTAAAAAATACCAATTTTTTGTAAAACTTTCTTTTATTATCAATAAATTAAATAATTTAAAAGTCACATTATTTTTTTATTTTAATTTAAAGTAAATATGAATTATTTATGTATACTTATTCCAATTATTTACATCAAATATATGGTGGATTTCAGTATAATTTTATTTTTTGGGTTTAAACAAGAATTTTTCTAAAAACAATTTTAAAGTGCATAATGTTTCTAAATTTTAATTAATTAGAATAACCCCTAATGAGTAATTATTTAATATATATTTATATATTATATATCTTTAAATACTAATTTAAATTCATATAATTTTTATTCCTAGTCATAATTTTTATATAAAATCATCTTATGCTTGAAAATTACATTTCTTGAAAAAACATTTCATCACGTATGAGGGTTCAATTTTAAAATTAAATGATAAAAATTATGGGAATTAAAATGTATAAAATATAATCATTATTTTCAACCATCATAATTTATATTTCATAATAAGGTCATCATAATTTTTGATCATAATTAATAGTGGAAATGGTAAAAATCTTTTAGAGTGGTTACGATGAAAACAGGTTTACCAGTGGTTAAACTATAAAGATAAGCATTATATTGACCTAAAAATATTTATAAATTATAATTTATAAAAATATTTAAACCTTATGTCATATAATTATCTATAATATTCCATTTTAGAGCCTTTATCATGTTAAAAACATGGGTATCACTTTTTCTTTTCAAAAATTATAAGTGTGCCACTCACCTCACTTATAAAAGACCAACCCCTCTTCTCTCCTTGTCACAAATTTAAAGTATTTTGGATTAGAAAATATCTACCAAAATACCTCATTAATCTCCCCATGAACTAGATCCCACGTTTTTATCAAAAATCCATCCTATGAAAAATTACGATGCTAACCTAAGGAGGTTATCCGAAGAAGAGGTATAATTCTTAATTGCGCAATTTTTTTTATTTCATCTTAAAACTTTTTAAAACCTAATAAAATTATACTAATATAATATAAAAATTATATACCATATAATTAGACATTATTTTTTTTAATTTAAACACAAAAATCTATCTCCTCTTCTATCAAATAGGAAATGAATCCATCATTCATGTGTATGGCGGACTACTGCCATGTGAATCAATGTAATTTGTTTTTCATCATCATATATAATGAATTATTATAATGATAAATTTAAAGTATATATATATATATATATGATTTTTGAGACATAAATATACCATTTTAATTATTATTTTACATATACCTTCTTACATTCCATTCCATGGCTCTAATAATAGTGCCAATTGTGTGTACAATGGACTACCTCATCTTGAAGTGATATGATTCATTTTTCACTAATGATTTCCGGGAAAGGTAATAAGTATAGATTTAATGAATATATAGTATATATATGAAAAAATTAAGTTATTAAATACAAATTTTTAATTCTTAAAACATAATATATCATTTACTATTTAAGTTTCCATTCATGGGAAATGATAACGACGTTCGTGCATACATGTGGACTACCGCCTCCAAGAAGAGATGTAATTATGTTTTCATCACCAAATCAAATTGATGTTATATATAACTGTATTTAAATAAATTATATGATATTTATGAAATTTTTATAATTATGTAAATATATAATAATAGTTACCTTCTTTCTATAATGTTCTGTGAAAAATGGAAATGTTACTCGTACGTATGTACGTCCTGTCGTCTTTATGATCACAACACAATTAATTTTTCATAACCATTATTCATGGATTATTTTAAAGGTATAATTTATTTGTAAAAGCAATAATTATTTCATGATTAATATTCTGGAGATATTGGAACAATGACCTCTATGACCTCATTCAACACACAAAATCCATTTTGAAATAATGAACCAAACATCCTCAAAACACACGACATTGACTTAACTTTTTAAGTATTTAAATATGTCATTAGAAAATGATTTAATTACAAGGTATTAAACTTGTAAAATGTTTTTAGGAAATAAAATAAATTGTATAATATTATTATAATGTATTTAAATTGAATACATAGAAATTCAGGACTTGAGATGAGGACATTATTTCAATTTCCATTCATTGAGGCATATTTTTATGTTATAAAACTATATAATTTTATGATGTATATATAAAAACCCCTTTGAAATGTTATATTATTAATTTATTAGTTATCATGATATTTTAAGTATTTAAATTTATTCTTTTATTGGGTTTACTGTTCAAATGCTTCCAAAGTGGTAAGGGACTTTATTTTAAAAAACCATATTTAATTGTTTTTCTTAAAACTCATTTTTATTCAATGTCCATGATCATATAAATGTTTCTAAATTTCTTTATTTATGATTAAATGGATGGAAAATTTAAATTTTTACCATATTTTTCTTTATTTACTTTTTTTAAATGGATGGAATATTTTTATGGTTTTATGTATGGGACACTTTAATTGAAAACAACTTTTTTAAAATTTATAATGAGTTATTTTCAAAATATTTTTCTTTCATGTCCATATTCGTAAAATTTTTTATTGGTTTGTTTAAATTTACAAAAAATAACTATAAAAGAAAATTTTAAGCCTCTTTTTAATTTATTTAATTTTTTTAAAAAGGAATATTTTTATAGAATTTTTATCTTTCTATACAAAATAAAAAATTAATGTTATTTTTTAACATATATGGTGTAGAATATGTTTTAGATTACCAATAACCATTATTTTATTTCTGGATTCCATTAAAATTATTCATTTTTCTTTAAAGAAAAATCATATTTCCCCTTTTAAAGGTATTTTGGTATTGAAAATGGTTTTTTAAATTAAAAGGAAATTTTAATATCTGATAAGATTTTGTATAAGGGTTCAAAAGAGTTTTTGAATGGGTTTTGTGATTAAAAGGTGTAATAATAAATTATTTTAATCAAAATATATTACTTTATCATTGTGTTAAAAATGAGTGATCTAGATACAACTTATACGATGGGTTGAGCCCCATTATAGTTCATGGATGAGTCCGATATAACTTATATGAAGGGTTTGAGACCCATTATAGCTCATGAGAAATGGGTGATCCAAATATAAATTATATGAAGGGTGAGCCCCATTATATATATCTAATACATAGTGTAGTCATTATGTTCCCTAGATAATTATATTAGAATTTGGATGTATGGTTATTCCAATTCAAAGGGTTTTGAATTTTTTTTATGAATATGATGATTTAAGTTGACAAAAAAGGGTTTTATTTTCTTACTATGGGTTTTAATGATTTTACTTGAGAAAAATGTGTCTGTGTTTTTCATGTTGAAATATTGGATTTAATACACTAAAATAATTTTGAATTTAAATGTAGACATTACTGCGCTTTCATGTTTTTCACTGGACTAACATTTTTATTCTTTTTTTTGTTCCTTACCGAGATCCTCATGATCATAAAAAAATTTAAAATGTTTTTCAAAGGGTTTTAAGCATGAGTAAGAAAAAATAATATGTGAAGATTAAAATAGTGTAGATGTGTCATGAGAAGAATACATTTTTGTTTTTAAAAGTTTCACATTGCAAAAAAATGGATATTGAGTAAAAATATATATTTTTAATATATAGGTATTTTATATACGATTTATTACCTAATTATATAAAAATATAGAACTAAAATATATTTTAAAATTTATAAAATAGAATTTTAATTTAAAGTCACTAGAATATTTAATTTTAAGGTGTATTCCTTATATTTTTTTATCAGATCACATTTTAGATTACTTTAGGGGCTATGGTGTTATTTGAGTTTGAGTTAAAAATCCTCTATAAACAAAATGTTTAGTATGCTAAGGATAAATATGGTTATTTTGGATTAATAACAAGTGTTTAATATGTGATTTCATGGTTAAATATTTTTTAGTAGTTTTCCTTCATATAAAATGATTTATTCAATATGATCACACTAACCTTTTTTTTTGTTTTAGTAAATGGATGGATCTACCATGAACCAAATTGATAATGGATGTGAAGTAAAATGTTTTGGTTGTTTAAATTTGAAATATAACATAATTATAGCTATAGTGAACACTCTTATGGTTTTTCTTAACCATTTATCATGATTTATGACTAAAAAATTAACCCTAAGTGAGTTTCCTAATGCACCAGACAAGAAAAAAATGAAATTATGTAGTATTTCATGTGATAAATATCACAAAGGTAAAAGTTTTCAATGATCTATGTGCAAATAATGTGGGAAGAGGAATTCGTGAAAATTTCTTAAGATAATGGGAAGATTTTTAGTATGTGAAAGAGGAAATAAAGCAATAAGTTTTCAAGGAAAAAACAAAGTCTCAGTTAATACCACAGAGAGGAATAAAGTTCTTCCCAAGGAATTAATTGGATGTTTTAAATGTTAATTGTTTGATAATTATGAATGTTTTATGTCTTAGGAGTAAATCTCAAGAACTATATGAACAATAATGTGAAGAAAAATTTCTAGAAATTCCTAATACAGATTAGGGAATTTCAAATTACATATGAAAGGCATAGATAATATATTGTTTTATGTTTTGGAAATTTTTAATCTTATGAAATGATTCATGTTTTTTTCTAGGAAGGAATTATTATGAAATAATATGGAAGATCATAGTTAATATATTATGAATAACATTGAGTTATTATGGTGTGTACATATAGTGATTCAATAATTATGAATTATTTGTATATTTAAGGATGGTCATGTTTAAATTAATTAAATTTTTATTTTTATTTTTTATGTGATGGGAGTAATTTTAAAGACATTTATTTACATTTCATAAATGTTTAATGTACATGTAACCCTAAGTTTAACATTTTAAAAATCTATATTAGGAACAATTATCTTTTTTTTATGGAAATAATATTAAATTTATTGATAACCTTTAGGGTTTATATGATATTTGATAATTAATGTTATTTTTTATGATGTTTATCATATTTATGGGAAATATATAATAAATATATGGTTTAAAAAAAAGGAAAACCTATAAAAAGGGTATAAAACTATAACATTTGGAATTCCCATGAGGATTAAATCAAAAATTGAATGGGAATAAGGGGGAAGTGCCTACTATTAGCCTATGTGTTGTCCTAGTTAATATGTAATATTTTTTTACTCAGAGGGTTTGGAAGATAATTAATAAGATTATTCCGTGAAATATATTTTTTTATTATAGAGATAAACAAGGGATCAAAATATGATTTGGAGTTAGGTGATTCATGTCATTTTAAAATAAGTTCATGATTATGAGGAACCTTATATTGTTAAGGTAGACTGAACAATTTGGGATTTTATTGTAGGACTAGAGTTTGAATAAACCTTTATATGAATATATCATTTTACAATGGATTTCAGATTATTATAGTTATTTATAAAAATGATTAGTATATTTTGGTGATTATATTATTATGAATATACAATTTTTGACATGAGAATTTAAGAGTAATTGATATTAGTTGGCGATGAATGTTAAAATTATCTTGGAAGAATATGTGATCAAATCATTATAATCTTTGTATTTAATTATTATTTAGTAATATTTTCAATTTTTTTTATAGATAGTTATTTAAGGAATGATTTATTTTGAACATTAGATATTACTGTTGATATTGGATATTTATGAATTATTTATTCTTATTAAGGTTCATTCTTTTATGGAATTATCATAAATTATGATAACCGTTTTTGGTTTTGGTTAATGTATAAATATATGAAGAATATACTCTTATCATTTTGAGTTTTATGTGATCCATAAAAAGTTAATTTTATTTCTTTAGGCAGGAAAAAATCATCTTGAATACACATCGTTGGAGAAAAGATAAGAGTGTGGTGGAAATTCATTAAAGGATGAAATTTTACTACATAAATAAGTACAATTACTTATTATTTTAGTTTATAAAATAAATAAATTACTTTACTCTAGGAAACGGATCTTGAAAAAAATGTTAAACTTTTACTGTAATTTCCAAAGAATTGATATTTTCTACACACATCATAGATTTATAGCCTTGTGGTTATTAAATTGATTCCGACCAAGTTCCCTATCACTCATTATTAGTCCTTGGGAATTATTTTCATACTACATATACATTTTTTCAATTATTTTTAATTTTATTATTATACAAAAACCCATTTTGTGTTATTTTACATGAAAATTTAATTTTCCTTCCCATCATTTTAAGAAGAAGTGTTATTAAACCTTTTATTTTTTGATGTGAGATTTAAATAAAGGTATTTTAAAATGAAAAACTTTTTTTAGTAAGATAAATTTTAGAGTTATATGAAATAGTTTATTAAAGGGTAGGGGATAATGTAATACCCTAAGATTTTAAAAAGGAAGCTATGCTCGATAGCGTACAAGATATGAAACACCGAGATTAAACGAACTATGAAATAATATTATTGTAAATTTGAAAATTAAAAATTAGAAATTAAATTGTTGGATATGAATATGATTAGATAAATTATGAAAATTATATGGATTACACATGTATAATATATTTATTTGTTATCAATAGATTTCAAATTAAAATAAAAATCATTTGAAAGTCAAAAAGAATGTTTTTTTCTGGAAAAAACCGTGTTTATGCAGGCAAGGTATTTTTATATTAATAAATTAAATTAATCACTATTTTTGAATGATTTTAATTAAATATATATTATAAATATCATCAAATTTTTTATAATTCATATAAAATTGTTTCTAAGTATGGGATAATAATAAATCCAGTATTATGCTTAGAATCTGTATTCTCTTAAAAATTATTTTCCTCATTTTTTCCACCCTTATTTTTAAAAAATTAATCGTTGAGAATTCGATAAAATGTGTTTTAAATAATTAAATTCACTTTTTAAATCATCATATTAAAATTAACTTTAGGTTAAATTTTGGGTTTTTAAGGAAAATAGAGAATTTTCAAAGAATAGTGAACAATACAGATTTTTGAAAATTGTCATTTATTTTCAATAAATTAGGTAATTTAAAAATACCATTATGATATTAATTTGATTTCAAGTAAAAGAATAATTATTTATTTATATTTAATCTGATTAATTACATTTTAATCAAATTTATACAGGATTTTATTATATTTTTTTTGGGTTTAATCACACATTTCTCTGAAAACCATTTTAAAGTGCATGATGTTTCTTTATTTTAATTAATTAAAATAACCACTAATGAGTAATTATTTAAAAATAAAATTTATATATTATATGTCTATAAATTTTAATTTTAAAAAATAAAATGATTATTATGAGTCATGGAGTATATATAAAATCATCTTGTGCTTGATAAATACATTTATTGAAAAATCATTTTTTCATCGCATTTTATGGTTTAATATTAAAATTACAATATTTAAATTGTGTGGATTTAATTTTATAAAATGGATTTAATTTTTTTAATATAATAATTTATATTATTTTATAAGTTTAACTTATTTCTTTGTTCATAATGAAGGTGGAAATAGTAAAAATATTTTACTGTAATTAAGGTGAAAACAAGTTTACTAGGGGGGATAAACTAAAAATATAAGGATTAAAATGGAATAAATATTTTATAAATTATATTTAATATCCATGTTGGAACTTAAATTATCTATTTCCTGATAATGGTCCCGTTTGGAACCTTGTGGCATGTGAAAAATGTGGGTATCACTTTTTATTTTTCAAAATTACAAGTATACCACTCACCTCAGTTATAAAAGGACACCACCTCTCCCCTACTCTTCACACATTAGATAAATTTTGGATGATAAAATACCTACCCAATTCCCCCACTTAATTCATTAATCCTAACCTAGATCCCCTATTTTTATCAGAAATTCTTCCTAAGAAGGATTTTGGTGCTAACTTGATGAGTTTATCCAAAGAAGATGTATCATACTTATCCGAGTATTTTTATTTTATTTCTTCTTTAAACTATTTAAAATATTCTTTAATTTTGATTATATAATAATAAAATTTCCAAACATATACTAAAACACTATTATTTTAATTTAATAACCTATATAAACCCCAACTTCGATCAAATTGGAAACAAAACTATCATTCGTGTGTACATCGTACTATCACCCCACGAACCGATGTAAGTTGTTTTTCATTATTTCATCTCATTAATTATTATAAGGATGGATTTAAAGTTTTAATTTTATATTTTAAATATAATTATACTTCTGTAATTATGATATCACATATGCCTACATACTTTTCATTTCTTAGGGGATATAATAACATTGCTTGCGTATACAATGGACTATCGCCTCGTGAAGCGATGTGATTCATTTTTCACTAATGATTTTAATGGAATGTAAAAAAGAAAAATAAAATGAATATACATGATACATATTAAATAATTATTTTATTCATTAAATATTTCTATTTCTAAAAATACAAAATATCATTTACTTTTTACCTTTCTGTTCACCGAGAAATGATAATGTCGTTCGTGAGTACGTCTAGACTACCACCTCCATGAAGTGATGGGATTATGTTTTCATCACCTCATCACTCTGATGATATATATAAGTGTATTTAAAAAAATTATATTTATGATATTATGATCATTTTTTAATGATAAAATAATACTTACCATCTTTCTATAATGAGCATTAAAAAATGGAAACATTACTCATGCATACGTATGACCTACCGTCTTCATGATCCTAACATAGTTCAAATTTGATAACCATTATTCATGGATGATTATAAAAGTGTAATTTAATTATAAAGGGTTGACTCCCATTAAATATTATGAAGAATGGGTTGGTCGGATATATAATATATAAAGGGAGAGGCCCATTATAGCTTTCCAATGCATTGAGTAATGATTATGTTCTCTGGAGAATTATGTTGGAATTCAGCCATATGATTATTAAAACTGCAAGAGTTTTCCAAGTTTTTTATGAATATGATTCCATAAGTTTCAAAAAACTGTTTTTTATTTTATTTATATGGGTTTTAAAGGTTTTATTTGGGAAAAAAGTGTGTGTATTTTTTATGTGGAAATGTTTTATTTCATATGCTCAAATAAATTTGAATTTAAACTTCAACATTAGATGGTTTTTCATGTTTTTTGGTGAACTAAAATATTTTTTTATTTTTAGGTTCCTTACTAATTTATGTTTGTTCATACACATTTTAAATTTTATTTCACAAGTTTTTAAGGATGTGAAGGAAAATGAAGATATCATGATTAAAATTGTGAATATCTATCATGCAGAAAAAACTTGTTTCTTTTTAAAAGTTTTATATTGTAGAAAAGTAGATATTGAGTAAAATTATGTACTTTATAATATATTGGTTTCTTATGTATGAGTTATTAAATAATTATGTAATAATATAAACCTAAAATATATTTGGGAATTTAAGAAATTTAATTATTGCTTAAAGTTACAAGAACATGTAATATTTAAGGTTGTGTACTTATAATGGATATCTATGTAAATACTTTACTCAAAATTCTAAATTTGAAAGTATCCATCATGCACCACATCAGGAGAGTATCCCATGAGGTTTGAAAAACTTTATGCATACTCAAAACTAATATATCACCCTTCTTTAGCTCAGGAATCCCCTGAATCCGCATAGAGTGAATGATCAAAGGGTAATACTCATAATGTAAAAACCATTTAATGTATATCCATGAGAGAATATTCTTATTATGGAACTAAGTGATCAAACCCCATCAGTTCCCTATTAATCCATGAATAATATTGGTTGTAAGAAAAACCATCGGATCTGGTGGGGTCTGAATGGGCCGGAAAACTCGAACTACTACCTTGATTCAATCATTCGCTACTTAAGGGTTTTTCTCACCGTGGCCCATAAGAAGTATTTATCATTGAAACTCATGTAATGTACTAAATAATGTGTACATAATTATCTTGACTTAATAGAGCTATCATCTATGAAAAAAATAGTCAATCATTCTCATAGACCACTAGTGGTGGATCCATGTGCTACACATTGGGTGAAACACTTATCTATTATTGCATAGGGGAAACCCATTATCAATATGTCCATGAATTGAGGCCTCATCACTCAAATAATAACCATCATGTCCCTGTATCATTATCCTAGATGGTTATCATCTTAGAGGCATCCTAAAAGATAATAAGATGTACTACAATTAGATGATAATAACAGGGTAACTTACATAGGAAGGTCATAAAATTCGATATACCCAATGCAATATGATTCATATACCATTGGTTCAATACAAACGATTCCTTGACATGATAAGTTGACAAGAATGTTGTAAGAGTCTATGTGTTTGGATACATCATCCATCACACCATCATTAGGTTACCTAGCATGAGAGATGAACTCGAGACACTTTGACATCGTTGCCTTAAGTTCCCAAACCAAATCTCACGATGTGTCAAAATATTAACATATAACCTTATATAAACCTATTTTATAATACTTTGTTAGGAAATAATGCACCGAGGGCCTACATGGGTCAGAATTAAGTGAAGAGTGACACCCCAATCTGACCTCAAATATGTATAGGGATGGAGAAAATCAATGAGTTGGATTATCTCTATAATGGGAGACCTTAGCCTAATTTACCTGTACTCACTCAAAAAAAAACTCCATGAAATAATTCAAAGGTATAATAAAATACAAGAACATCTCAAGTATAATCAATGAATGCAACAAACTCTAATAGAAACAATAAAGTATAATAAGGTAATAAAAAGGTATAAAGGTAAATATACACAACCAACTAGAAAAATATCTCAACCAAAAAACTACTAGGAATGGGGAAAACTAAAGTGCACCTGACTCATAATATTCGAGGTTATCCACCAAACACAACTACCACCACCAAATACCATTATTCTACCTCAATATTGGGTTTACCAAAGTCAAAGCCAACCCACTTATATTCTATATAGATAAAATATGTTGGAAAATATAGAACCGGGGTGAGTATATATATACCTAGTAGGATTCAAAAAAAAACAGGGATGAAATAAAATTAAAATAGTCAACTCAAGCTAAAGAAAAAGTGGAAAAGAAACCCAATCATCAGATATTCCCCAAAAGTAACCAAATTGAAGAGAGAAATGGTATATTTATCTACAAAAATAGCTAAGAATTTTGAGTCAACCTTCTACTCACAATGGTCTATCTACGATTCTCAACACTATGCATGACCTCACAAGAATCAGAGTGGAGGTCAGACACCTCGTCACTGCAATCCATATTCGAGGGAGTAATAAATCTAGTAGAGGACCTACTCCATTTCAGAGCTCAATGATGGGAGAGTACCAATCTGTAGATAGAGGAACCAAACCCACTGTAATGTGGTAGAGTATTAAATCTACCTGTATGAGTATTATGGGAAACCTATGGCCTGGTGTGATATTAGAGTACCGACACTAGTATCTCTCTAATGACCATGCCCAATTACTAACATCGGAAAAGCATCACTATAAGAAGAAACACATTAATAACACATTGTGTCATATCTATAATTCCAAAATGAAGACCAATAGTGCATCCTATGTGGAACAACTCTTAGGATAAGTTACTTGGGATCCCAATTCTGAGTCAAGGAGAAGGATATACACAAGGAATAAGTTTTTTAAAAAAGTACATAATTTGTACATAGGGTCACAGGGCTTGTGACCTCACCTAGACACCAGGCTGTGTCCTCCCCTAGATATGAATTTACTAACCATGTGGATTTACATGAAAATTACCTAGGGGAACATTGTGTTTATGTATTCCTAGGGTCCTAGGTTTTTACTCCCATGTAACATAGCTTGGCTAGCTATTTTTCTTCATATGACATGTCCGTTCAGGAACAGAACATATCTTCTCACCCAAGGTCCTTGGAATGCACTCTCGATACATGGATCTAATAACTTATTTGGGTCACATTATTTGTGGGATGGATACATGAAATGTGATATTTAACTAAATATGAAACCCTATCCGCTTTGAGAACAAAAAATAATCAGATTGTATTCTTTCAGGATACATGGCTGTAGTGGGGTTTTTCATAGGCAGTGAAGCATGTCTTCATGATAATGATAGATCCTATATTTCCACCACATCCATATCTATTTGAATACTCAAATATTCATGAAATCAAGGAATAATCAAATGATTGATGATTTCCTTCCTACAGTGTCTAGAAATCAGAATTCTGATAAACCTTGCAGCATCACACCTATCATCACCATTCGAGATGCTAATTAATAAAGCAATCACATACACCAAAAAATCATCTTGATACATCCAAAAAACATTTATCCTTATTTTATTGATGCATGTATCATGGATTCATGGGGTAGATCATGCTCGAATCCATCCCAACAATGTCAAATCACCAACCTCATGGACTAATGGCTAAGAAAACAAAGAACAGTGGTGGGAAAAGGCATAAGAACGAGGTGAGATCATCATTGTTTTAAAATATCCTAACTAATGATTATGAATTTAGTAAAAAAATGATTTGTAATACAGTTGAAAAAAATATTAGTTAACAGGTTTAGTAATATCAAATCAAAACCAGGATCATGCGAAGAATGATAAATCACAACAACAAAGTAGAAACACAAATACATGCTTATCAAATAAATCAAAGGGAAGAAATCACTAAATAATAATCCCTACATAAATAATAGATCAATCATTGATGAAGTCCACATACTATGGTTAATAATATGAGGATATCATGGTGTTTTTTCATTCATATCACAATTCTCCTCAATATTTGTCTTTGATCAACATTCTCGGGTCATCAACGCCAACAAATCTATCATCCTCCTCCTCTACAATATCTTGGGGTTATGTATATCAGACTGAATATTTTCCATATCAATATATTTATAGATATGGAATTAGGTTTTATGCCATTAATTTAATAAAATAAATAAAATATAAAATTAATTAATTCATGCTCCAATGATTTCCCACAACCAAATGCCTGATGCTGACAAAATTTATGTCACACCCAGGGTAAACCCTATTTTTAGAAACAAATGTGGTCTCGGATTTCCCATACAAGGTCCCAATAAATGAGAAAAACAATTATTCTAAAAATATACATGCACATGATTTAATATATATATATATATATATTAATATTCCTATCATATTATTTATGGGGTCCCACAACACCCAAAACACATTTATATCTTTGAGGAAAAACTCAGAGATATATATAGAAATATTCCAAGTATCAAACTCTAGAAACTAGATTCATTATAGTGAAATAATAACTGAATGTGATTAAGTATGAATTACCTCTGGGCAACTATGGTTTCATAGGTCCATAAATTTAGTATGAATAAGAAAAATCATCATAATGGACAAAATCTGTACCATTTTTGCGAATTCCGTTGAAAAACAAACCCTTTTGAAAAGTTTCATGTATAATTTATCTTTCTCTCTTTAGTTGTGTAAAGTATCTCAGCACTTTGTTCTTTAAAATTTTACACAAAATTCTCTGTCCAAGATGTTCATTCCTTACATGATACAATTTTTTTTATCATTGGCACACTAGTAATAAGAATTAGTAGGAACACCAATTTGGAATAGATTACCACTATTTCATTCTCATTTAGTGATAAATATTCTATCTTTTGAAGACTTAATGATGTATATTTTTTTTCTAGAATATAACTTCAATTCCATCCATATAGAGTTGGATCACACTTAAAGGATTATGCTTAAGCACTTCAATAAAAAGAACATATTTATATTTCATCTTCTAAGATTCTATCTTAGTAGTACTAACACCTATGATTTTCAAGGAACTATCATTTAATAAAACTTACTTCCCCTCTATTATGTTCTTCAAGGTTCTTCAAGATCATTTAATCACTTATCATTAGATAAAAATAACCATATTCAAAAATCCTGTTATTATATTTCTTTCTAGCCTTTAAAGAAACTTCACCAATCATAGAATTTTATTCCATCTTCATTTTATGAATCCCATTTAATTTTTCACCTAAGAAAATATATATACGAATAATAGTCATGCAATCATCAAAATATAGAACCTTTTTCTCACATATTATATATATTTATTCCAAGTAATTAGACATGATTTAAGAAGATAATATTGATGGAATTTTCTTCATATATGTATCATTCATTGATTTGTTCCCATATTATTAGAAATAATTCTATTCATTTCAGAATTTCTCCACCTTGACTCATGTATACTCTAATATAGTTACTTTATATATGAACATAAATTGGATTTGTGTCCACAAAATCCACCTCCCCAACTATAGCCATTGTATTTTGATCTTCTATATTGATAGGATTCCTTTCCAAAAAATAATTGTTATAATCCTTTCATATAAAATGTTTCTAAATATAAAGTATTAATAATTATTTTAAAAGAACCCAAATATTCATTTGATGTATAATGGGTTTTATAAATAATATTTTAGGCTTATGTTTTCCCAAAGTTAGCATTAGGACCTGGACAGTTGAAAATCATAGATTTTTTTAGATTTACTAGGATAATACTTGACCTACCTTTTTGGAAAAAAATTCTCAAGAACTTTTAATGATTCAGTTTGAACTTACACTACTTTGTTGAAATATTCACTAATATTACTGAGAACATTTTTAGAATCAATGCACTTAGATAATGTCTTATTTAACTCTTCTTCTTTTACTACTAAATTTTGTTCAAGAACATTCACTATTTTATCTTGCTCTTAAACCTTTAATTTGAGGTTAATAGTCTCATCAATGTAATAATCATCACTTTCCCAAAATATTTATTCTCTTTATTCTAATTTTTCATTTTTTTCTACAGAATCATGATTTCCTTCTAAGTTTTTTGATTTTTCTCAATAAAAGATTTGAGTTTAGTTTTCAATATATATTCCAAGAAAGTATCGTCACTTTATTCATTTTCACTATATGAATTTTTATTAGAATTTACAATTTGATCCATAAAGATTTTATATTTTCTAGGAACCTATTATTTAAAATTACTACTTAAGGAGGATTAGTATACTATTATTTTTTAAAAATCCATCTTTTAAGCTTGATATATATCTTAACCTAATCATAATATATTTTCAACCTCATTTAAACTTTTACCCCATTAATTATTATGAATTATTTCATCTTTCTTATCATCCTCATACTGAACACCCATATTTTATAGACTATTAATCACAAAATGTTCAATTACACCATAATTGAAACACTTTAGTGGGAGTTTTCCTTTTTAATTGTCTTTTCCTTTTCTATAGTTATTTGAGATAAGGTCAATAATTCTCTTATACTATTAATTTTATTCATCATATTTTGATTTAATAGAATTCCAATATTCTTCATTATTGACTTATTGTTTTATTATAGATTCACAATCCATCTCTTCCTTGATCTTCTTAAAAAAACATGATATTTCCTCATCTCATAAGAAACAATAATGTTATGAAATTCAAAAAGGGTGAAATATTCTCTATCTTCTAATGTATAAATTTTAGAATCAAACATTTATGGAAAATTCATCATCAAGTTCTTGAAAATAATTAAGTCTTATTTTTATTTTAAAAAGTCTCTAATGTTACTAAAAATAACATTTATTCTTATGAAGTAATAATCAATAGTTTCTTCATCACCCATTTTTAAATATTCCAATTTACTTATTAATACATACAACTCTTATTAATTTACATTCAAATTCCCTTAAAAGATGATTTAAAGTTTATCCTAAGTCTCATTAGTAGTTTAGATACCTATCACCTTCATATAAAAATTTTAAGATATGTTTTTTTTAAAATATTTTGGTCAAGCCCCTTTAATTAAGAAAGAGACCTCTTAGAAATGGAAAATAGGAACCCATTACAAGAATAAAAAAACCCAAATTGCATAGTAGCAACATCTATAACTATTAGTCTATGTGGGAGAAGATATGACGTCATCATATTACTCTCCCTATGATAATTTATTCCATATAATATTTGAGTAACTTTTATGTTGACTAATTTTAGTTTTTTATCTATACGACAATAAGAATCCTTCAAAGGGAACATGATATTCTATAATACAATTTGAATTTCCCAGGAATGGATTGTACCACTGAGAAGGGCAGGTTGAATCAATGGTACTTATTTTAAAATATATTTTATTGAAATAATCCTATTATTTATTTTAATATTTTCATACAATCAATTATATAATCACAATCTTACTGAATAAAACTAGATGGAAAATCAGTACAAGGAAAATAATATTTTTAAAAGGTTATCCCTTAAAGAGAATGACTATTTTCTTCTATTCTTGGGTAAATTCTGAGCCAAAAATTTTCTAATATAATCAATTAAAATTTTTTAGTGGGGTGAGTATGTATCATCCTAAACTAATTAGTATTTTATAATTCTTTATCTCTCGATAATATTAATACTAGTTCCCACCAGTTTGTAAAAACACTATCACAAAGGAATGATCATGATAACTTTGAAACTAGGATACAACAACAATAGATATTCATCTTCCTACAAGAATTTAAAATAATTTTATTTAGGTCATAATCTTCATTTAATTTTACGAAAATTAAGAATCATAAACCTTAATTATCAAAACTTCTATTTATGATAAAATCAACATCACATTGTTTAAAATTTAAATTTTTATAAATTTTCCATTTGTTGTCTCAGTTTTGAGAAAGCTTTCATCTGGTGTGTTAGAATTTTGAACCTATACTTCTAGTCTTCTCAACACCACTTCATGAAACTTCTTTTTCATGTTACCATGTTCATGATATTTTAGTTCAATATAAAGAATTCATGTAATATAGTGATATACAAGATAATTTGTATCAAAAAATGTCACTCGAATACATATCATGGAAGTAATACTATGGCACAATCATAACATGAATATGAGGGTTTATCCCTTCTCATATATTCTCCACTTATTTAATTATACTATTATGTAGTATTTATAGAAAAATACACTCCATCACAAAACTATTTATCACTTTTTTGAAATTATCACCTCTGTTCATGAAAGTGTATTGATTCAAGTAATTACTATTCAATGGTTCCTATCATATGAATTACTTAGATTCTATAATAATTAAATTCCATAATATTTAACTTCAACAGTGCTTAACTTCCATGGTCCTTAACTTCCATGATTCTTTTAACACCTCAAACTTTCCCTTTCAGTATAATTGTGTTTGATTTTTTGGTTTTTATTTTATTTTTCAATGTTTCTTGGTTTTTTGGGTGTTTTTATGGGATAAGGAAGGGTTTTGGAAAACATAGTAGGAGTCTTAGGAGACTAGAGGGTTACCATGGCATCCTCTAGATTATGGTTTCCTCAATCTAGTTATTTTAGCCGAACCATGAGGATTAGTAGGCCACAGATCTCCCCATGGTGGTATGTGGGTGACAAAAATTTGATGCGGTTAGGTGGGAACCTAAACATTGTGCTCACTTAGTTTTAATTTCAGCCAAGCCTAACAAACCAACACTAAATCATGGTCCATGTAGAACAAACTATAGTGGTCCCAAATTAAAAAATAGAAATTATATAAACTTACACCTCTCCCCCTTTCCCCTAATAAATCATATCCTCTCAACGTTCTATCTATTCTTGTGATATGGATAAGAGCCCTATTATATGGATGACCTGATTCTTCCTCATCCTCCATGATTATATCTCTGGCCTCCTATCCCTTTGATTTAAAGATGAATAATTTAGGTTAGGGTTCTAATCCATTTTATCCTCCTACTTTCCATCTTTTATTATTGTAATTTCTTTACCCCTTCACTACATATGTCGTAGGCCAAACCCTAAGTGGAGTTTATGTTCTAAATCTTCTAATTTATTGTATATTTGGTTCCTAGTGTGTGATATCTTTTCTTGGGTCCTTTATCTCTCTTTTTTTAAGATTTTTCACCATTGTATCTTGGTTCCATATATGTGCTTTAATGTGTATGCCTTTACTTAACCTACAATGACTTGTTGGGCCTTTCAAAAATAATTTTTATTCAATTAGGCATGCTATTTTGTTCAATTAGATTTAAATATATATATATATATTGATCGAGTTTTTTAATAAAGTGTGGTTCATTTAAAAATGTGTTCTTAAGATATTTCCTCTATTATATGTTTATACCTATAAGATAGATATATTTATGAATTATAAAATATTTATGGTGATTATTGTGTAAAGGTTGAGTATTTTAATGTTATTTGATTTTTTTTTGAAATTGTGTGAGTTGACGTATTTGGTGGTTACAAAAATAGACATGGGAAGACACACACACACACACAAATAGAGAGATATATATAGATATATAGAAAACCTCACATGAGAATATGTGAATTTTTACATTGAGGGACATATATATTTATACATATATGTGTGTGTGTAAATGTATACGAGAATAATAATAGAGGAAAACTTTTGGAATTTAATTTTGATACACAATTTTAGTTTTCAAAAAAAAATTAAGCATATTTCCAAAGTGAATTATAAAGTCCCAATTGGGATGATTTACCTATATTTTTATATTTTAAAAGGGTGTTTAAAATAATTAAGTCTATCTTATGATGAAATTGGTGACTGATTACATAATGTATAATAATTTTAATTTTTTTACCCTTGATTTGAGTAATGAATTGGTTTAAAGAGGTATGTTGTATTTTATAAATTGAATGATTTTTAATGAGTTGATTGAAAAAAGGATAGCACATGGGATCCCCAGGTACCTAGGTGGGATGCAAAGGACAAGTATTATAGGAAAAGGTTATATCTATGTAGATTTTGTTCTATGGAATGACACTAAATAAAAAACATGATAATATGGTTGTGGTAAACATTAGAGATTTGTAGTTATCCTCTCTAGTAGATCATTCATGGGAAAGATAAAATATAGTTAAATCACTAAGAGTTCAAGGAACCAAGGATATGGTTGAACCTTAGATACCATATGGATTCCAATTGTGCTTGATTTTATCTTTCTTACTTTTTCTTATTTACTCTTCATTTTAAATTATAAAAACTATGTTTTCCCTTATAATTATTTTAAACTATATTTTTAAGAATGTTGTTTGTTTCCTTCCTTGAAAATCTAAAATACTATTTCATATATTTTATTTTCAAACTAGAATCTATTTAATATTTTTGGAAAAGAAACACATGGACTCATTGGTGAAACTTTACTGGTCTGTTTGTGCTCACAAAACTTAATGTTCATAGAATGACTAGATTCAGGTTCATATTAAGTTCATTTCCACTCATATAATAGTTTATTATTGATGTTGAAGTGTGACCTTGGGTCACAATGATTTATTGATATGAAAATGATAATTTTTCTTTATGACTTAGTAGTTTCTATCAAACCGGCCTTTCCCATTTTCTATTTATTTATTTATTAGTGAATTATATATGTGGAGACTAGGTAATGGATATCAAGGTGTTTTTCTATGGTAAGAGTTGAAATGATACAAGGGAATTTATTTATCTTTATTTTTATTTTATTTTATTTATCTATTAATTTTTTATGAAAAAATAGTTTTTGATTTTGGCATCGGTGTCCAATATATAGAAAGGACATACTATATTTTTTTGGATAAATTTCACTACTTATTTAATATTAATTATTTGTAAAAATAATTCCTAGAGATTTACTTTTATGACTATAATTCTTTCCATCATCCTAGGGTGATTGGGGTTTCCCTTAAAGTATTTTGCAGGCCGGCTCGGGATCCTGATTAATGGGGGAGAGGAGTTGGTTCATGAAACAATTATGTGAGAGATTTGGTTATTAAGAGGTACTAGGTTTTAGAATAACCTATGTTATTTAAGGATTAATTATATATTAGAGATTGTAGAGTTGGGACTCGGGTGGTATGTGTGAGAATATCCTAGATAGATCATTTCCTTTTGAGGTCTCTAGTTTCCTTAGGATGTTGAGCTTTGAGCCTTGAGGTTTTTGTTTCTATACTTTACTTTTGATATATTATTTTTTAGTAGTTTCTTTAGGGATGACCTGGGAAGTGATCTATTGGTACTTGGTGTGAAAATTCTTGTGAATCCTAAGTGCATGATTCGAAAATAATCAATGTGGTAATGGTGCGGTCGGAACATAGCACTCCGAGCCATACAACCAATTTTCACATGGAGACTAGTTCTCATTTTAATTATATATTGGAAATATTTTATTTTTAATTAATTTTTTGTTATGTAATTCTTGTGATGTTTGGGAAAAACATGAGTTTTAATTTTCAAAATCTTGGTTTTTAGTGGTGAGTTTGTTAGTTTTGAAATTAATAAATAAATTTTCCTAAATTAAGTTAAATATAATCTTTGTATTTGGATTTCAAATTAAATAGTTTTAGTAAAATGTGATTGGTTTTTGATTTTTTTTTTGTTTTGGATTTGGAATCGTTTGAAATTTACAAAATTTGGTTGTGTTAAATGTTTTAAGAACATTGGTGTAATAAGTTTTATAATGAAACACATTAGGATTACGTAAATGATTTTAAAATTTAAATAATTTCAAAATGGTTTTGTTTTAATAACCTTTAATAGTAACATTTCATATATTTCAAAATGGGGTTTCTATGGTTTTTATTATCATTTTAATTTTTATTTACAACTGGTTTTGGGAAAATAATTTTATCTGACCATGGGATATTTTCTGATGAAAAGTTGGGGATATTTTATTAAGAATATATATTTCTAAAAATTAAATTTATATTTATTTTATAAATGAAATAAAATTATTTTAAATTTTTAAAAGGGTACATGCATTAATTGTGTATTAATTTTAATTTTTTTTTTAAAAAAATATTGATGTGAAAGTTTTGGTCTTGAAGGAAAAGTAGAAGATTTTAAAAAATGTTTTTAATATGATTATTTTAATTTTTGAACATTAAAAGTTGTTTAATTTGAATATGTTTGATTTGAATAATGAAATATGGATTATTTAGGCCTTTGTTCTATGTTATTTTTCTTTTTCCCTTGGAAGGGTTCTAATGAAAGGGGTGAGTATATCAATTTTAGAATTATCTATGGGGTGAATCCATCCATTTTATAGGTGTAACACATTTGGTTTGGTTGTGGGTTATATTTTGGGTAATTATTCTTGCCAATCCAAGAGTATGTTGTATTATTGGAGTGATTCTTGGTTATGATTTTTGGAGAAGTTGGTGGGAGTGATATCTTTATAGTTGGTCTTGTTCCTATTACTAAATGGTCAATTGAGAAATTCTTGGTTTCACAATAATTTTAGCCTTGGTATGAGGTCTTAAATTTGAGGTGGATCTCCATGGGAATATTTTTTTGAGAATTTTAGTGAATGGGTTGAATGCAATGTTCTATTTTTTTCAATAGTATTATCTAAGGGTTAGTGTTCTAAAATAAATGTCCTCGGTTAGTCTCTCTCATGAACTGAGTCTAGGACCTTGTTTTTTTTGTTGAGGTATGTTTTTATTGAGGTGTATATGTACCATGTATTGTATTTTTCTACTTGGTTTATTGTAAATTTCATTATTTTAGTATATATTTTTACAAAAAATTTGAGACAGTGACATTTTATATTATATATGAATTTTTCTGATGTCCCTTGTAAGCCTTTTATTTTCATTATGAACTTAATTTTTCTTTTTTTTATGATATTTATTTTTCATGTTCATGGTGTTTTTTATAGTTAGTGTTTTAGTGGAATCCTAATATATTAGATCAATGACCAGTGATGATTTGTTTTTCAGATTTTAGTTTTCTATAGCTTGGCATGTGCCTTTTATCTTGTAAGGAATCTATAATGATTCATTGGGGACCAATTTTATAATTCTTTCCCACCCATTACCACCCAATGGATATGGGTTTATCTTTAGTCTTTGTTTGTGAATTGGTATTTCCATTTAGGACCTGTGATTGGGTCTTGTTTGGGACTCCATTCCATACCCCTTTTGAGTCAGTGTGTTCCATAATTTTAAGGTTATGTTTTTTTTGAGTCGACCCATCTCTTTCTTCAAGATGAACTTCATTTTTTAGAGTCCTTTATGGTTCTATATGATGAGGGAATTGGAAAATATCGGTATGTACCATTTTTATATTGTGGATAGTGTCCTTTCCCATTAGTAGTGATTTTAGTTGGCCTTTGTGTTTCTCATTTTTGTTTAAATCAACAGTTTTATCCAAGGATTTTTGGGGGTATAAAGTGATAAAATAGGGAGAATTTTCACACCCTAACCTCACTTTCCCATATAATTGTTCATCATTTTTAGGTCTAGTTTTGATTTTATATGTTTCCAGGTTTTTTTGACTGTTGGAGGGTCCCATGTAGTGGATTTAGGTAGCTTCAAAGGAGTTTGGAGGCTCAGAACAACCTCCCCTATGTTGTGGTGTCCTTTGTATGGTAGTTTTTTCTAGACAATGGGGATACCCACACCATGGTGATCCCTATGGTGGGATGGGGGCGGACCCTGTCTAAATATGTGAGCTGGGAACTTCACCATGGTTCTCCCCAAGTTCTCGTTTCATCTGGGACTGATGGAGTGACCCCACACAATGGTCCATGTGGCCCATGCTATGGTGGGGACTGGTTAAAATAATGCAATTATATAAAAATTACCATAAAAATTTTTATCCTAATTTATCAATTATACTAACCTCTCTCCCTCTTCACATGACACGACCTGGGGACACACTATTTTCACAAACCTATTCCTCCTTCTCCTTCATTATTTTATCTTTGACCCAATATCCCATTGATTTCATGTCAGATCATTCAGTTTTGGGTTCCTCTTCTTCTTCCATTCCTACATCCTCTCTTTTCTTTAATTTATTTATTATCCCTTTCACTACGTATTCTATTTTCTAAACCTCATCTGAGGTTTTAATTATAAATATTTCAAGTTATTGTGGGTTTGGATCCTAGGGTGTGGTATGAGACCTTCCTCTCTCAATTTTTAGGTTCTTGAGTCATATGCACTTGGTTCCAGGTTGGTTCTTCCATGAATTCATGTTTTCTAGACATATTATGAGTGAATGAGTCTTTAAAAAATAACATCTATTAAATTCTTCAAGATATTATGTTTAATTGGATATATATATATATATATATTGATCATGGTTTTTAACAAATTATAGTTTATTTAAAAATGGATTCTTATGGGATGTCCTCTATTATATGTTCGCACCTAAAAATTGTCATATTTTTTACTTATAAAATATTTATATTAGTTTTTGTGTGATGTTTGAGTGTTTTAGTGTTATTTTAAATTGTTTATGAAATTGCATGGGTTGACATATTTTGTATTTATACACATATACAAGGGTATACATACATACATATATACAGACAGACAAACACACACACACAAACACACACACACCCACCCATACACACACACACAAATTCATATTAGAATATGTGAATTTATTAATTGGAAGAATAATATATATATATATATATACATTTTTCTCTATGTGTGTGTAAATTTATATGAGTATAACAATAGAGGGAAACTTTGGGAAGATAAATTTGTTACTCAAACTTAGTTTTAAAACATTTTTTTAATTGGATTTCAAAAGTTTATTATAAATGACCAATTGAAATTATTTACCTTTATTTATATGTTTTAAAAGTGTGTTTAAAATAATTAAAGCAATGCTATGATGTAATTAGTGGTTTATTATATGCCTTACGAATATTTTGAATGTTTCCTCTTGATTTGAGGAATGAAATAGTTTGAAAAAGCATGTTGTATTTAATAAAAATAATTGTCTTAAAAGAGTTGATTAGAAAGGGGATTTCACATGGGAGCCTTAGGTACCTAGGTTAGATGACTAGGAAAATTGTTCTAAGAAAATGCCCACCCTCCCTAGCCTTTGGTCTATGACACAAAAATGGCTAAAAAATATGATAGTATCAATAATGTTACCACTATAACTTTATATTTGTCCTCTATAGAGACTTGTACATAGGAAAGAGGTTATATATGGTTTGATCTCTAAGAGTTCAAGGATCCTAGGATGAGGCCCGACAATAGAGACCCTTGGGAAACCCATGGTTCTTCATTTTTCTTGCATAATTTTTTTCATCGTATATTTATAAGTTTCAAAAGCTTGTTATCATTTAAAATTATTTTAAACTATCATGTTAAATTATGTTGTTTTTTTACTTACTTTAAAAGTTAAATGTTTATTTTATACATTTTATTTAAAAAATCATATATATAGAATGCTTTTGGAATGGAAAGACATGGACTCATTATTAAAACCCAATTGGGATATTTGTGCCCACACGCTACTCAAACCACTCGATGTCTATATATTGAGTGTTTTTTCATGTTCATATTTAGCTCTTGTGTCACAACCCTTTCCCTAGGGTCTATGCCATGACTACCCCAAGCCCGCCTCCCATAGACCAGGGGCAGGGCAGTAACACCGAGTACGAATTTAGCTCAAAGGGAAGTCATTTTCTTATAAACCTTCACACACACACACATCCCCAATAAATGTATTGAAAATAAAAACAATGAGTAAATATATATGAATCCCATTAAGTCAACCACTGAGTGTTACAATACAAACTGAAAAGTAAATGATCCAGAATTCAAGACCAACTGAAATAGAAAAGTACAAGATCCTGGATCTCATCTGCAAAAAACTCTTCCTGAAGGTTATGTACAGTAAGATTATTGAATGTTTCTGAATCATACCACATCCGCCAGTTCACCCTGAAGCACCACCAGTCTCCATCCCACTAAGGACTCCATCAAAGCTGTCGATCATATGCACAAGAAAAAACATGTGCAACCGAAGCCCGTGGCGGGGTGAGTAAAATAATACTCAGTAGGGACCCCAAACCACAAAGTTAAACCACAAATCAAGACTCAAGGAACACTACCAAATATGTACACGAATTGTAGCCTCCATGATGAACAATCAAAAGAGTCACTAGTGTCAGTTCACACCAAGAATAGGTCTATAGTACAAAAATAGGATTTTCGTAAGAATCTAATGTACCCTAATGCAGTAACATTCAAAGCGTTGGTAACACATGGATTGTAGGTAACACACAAAGTGTCGGTAACACACAGAGTGTAGGTAACACACAGATTATAGCTAACACATGGAGTATTGGTAACACATGGAGTGTCGTCAAAGACTAGAGGACTCACATCCTAGTGGGACATGTGAGTTCTAAGTTATTATTTGTAAGACACAATGTATAAATAAGACACATAGTCTAGGTAAGACACATAGTCCAGGAAATACACGTAGTCTAGGTAATCACATAGCTTCTGGGTTGCAACCATTTAAAGGATCCCATCCTTAGCACGCTCATTCTGGGAGCACATCCTGCTTAAGCCAAAGTGTTTCTATACCAATTTCAATGGAAACTCACCTAGAGTGTCTCAAAAGAACCAACTCTTCGTAAGGGTCCCAACACCTTAAATGGATTGTCCAAAGGACATACGATTTGAGAGTTCTGGGCATTTAAGTAAAAAGGGGACGGTGGGGTCTGGGTGTGGTTCACCCTGGTCAGACCAACTCCACCTGACCTGACCCAGGTCTTGACTGACCGAACCCGACTCTTCGAGTCAACTCGGCCCACTGTCGGTCCAACCCGCATCCATTTTGGGCCACCAGATCCAACCCGAACTTCTCGGATGTGGGCCGGTTTGTCGGCCTAGGATGCGACGGGTGCCAGATCCATATCTGGTCAACCCATCCAAACACCGCGTGCAACACGGTTAGCCATTGCATGAACTACCCCGCGACGGTACCACTAGACCATGGCCCTTTTCCGCGTGAGCGTGCTTCATTCCATGTTTAGTCAAGCCCGCCGTTGTCCGTCAAGACAATGACCCTGTCCACCACCTACGGTCGTCGTGCAGTAGGGTCCTCCACTGCTAACCTCCTTCTATCAGGCGGCCATGCCTCCAAACGCCACCGTAGGTCGCCAATGAATACTCTCTTTTTTCAGGTAACTGAACGCACAAAGGTACTCCATTTTTCAAATTAGAAGCACTCTTATGACCCTCGGGTCTCTTTCTTTATCGCTATGGGCTTGAACTTTTCTGACCACCGCACCAGGGGTCTAGCCACGTTCAGAACCTCCCGAAAAATCCTGATGTTCCCACGAGGGTCTGTTGGAGAAGAATACAAGAACGGTGAAGATAGATAAGCATAATAACACCCTTATAATGAACCTTGGACTTGATCATGTCAGCTTTGTCCTGTTCATGTCAGTAGGATTACGAAGGAGGAAAATCATCAAATATATTCCCTTTAATGCCACAATTTATCTACCCAACAAGAATGATCAAACCACGGATCATCCTTCTCATGTGTTGGTCTACCATCATTTTTAGATTCAAGAGTGATGAAATAAATCATGAAGAAAATAATCCCTCTACTTGGAGTTTGGATCAGTAAAAGAAGAGGATTCATCATTGATGGTGATCTGTCCATGAGCGATCTCCATCCTTCATTTGTCATCAATCACCATTTAGAGGGTTCCTTCTGCTTGCCTCAAAAAAACTAGAAGGTTATGATTATAACCCTAGATTTCTTGAAAAATCATAATTAAAAAGAAAACCAATGTTGTGTTATCACATTACGCCAATTACAATATTTTTATTAAATATTTTAATGACATTCACGTCTAGAAATTAAATTTCACCCTCGACCCACATCGGTTGAGGTTAGGATTTGGCGAAGGAAAACAACCCATTATGGACTCAATTATGGTCTCATATTTCCAATTCGAGTTACCATTTATGAGTTATTAGGATTTTAAAATAAAATAAAATAATTTAATTATTTTATTTACATTTACTTATTTTTAGGGTTTTCTCACTAGTGACCCATGCCGACTAAAGTTAAGTCATGTCTTGGGAAAACCCGCCATCCTGAATGTGATGATACCCTCATATTTTTGATTTTGGAACTTGTTTATAAGTTACTAAACCACACACTCGTACTATTTTTAATAAGCTTAAAAATAGTTTAAACATATATTACTGGCACCCCCAGCTCTTGGAATCAGGTTCCGTCTTAGCACTTGGTCTTGAAATAATCCCATATAATTTTTTTTAAAAAAATTATATGGAAAATTTGGGACATTACATTATCCTTATGTTCGGGCTTTACATCCTCAAAAGGAGAAAAATGATAAAAAAACAAATGGGGATACTGAGCATGAATCTGAGCCTCCCGCTCCCACATTCTCTCTCGAAGATTCCCATGCTGCAACCAAATGTGAATTAGAGGAATTGATTACCTACAAAGGTTCCTCTCTTGTTGATGCTCAATCTCCATTGGGAACTCTAGAAGATTAACCATGTTGTCAACGCCCATCTCACCCAAATCAATGATGGGTGAAGGGTCGTGTAGATATCTCCCCAACTGGGATATGTGAAAGACACCATGCACTCACTCTAGCCATGGAGGTAGCACCAAGTGGTATGACACATCGCCTACTCTACATAGTATCAAGAAAGGTCTGATGAACCTCGAAGATAATATGATACCCTGGCCAAATCTCCACATCCCATGTTGAGGAGAGACCCAATGAAACACATTGTCTCCCTCCTCGAATTCCAAGGGTCTCCATAGCCTATCATTATAGGAATTTTGATCGTTTTGTGTAGTCTTCATCTTCCCTTGTATGACCTAAAACTTCTCCATAGTGTCCTATACCATCTCTGGGCCCATGAGTGTTGACTCTTCGGGGTTAGTCCAACAAAGTGGTGACCTGCAGGGTTGCTCGTATAAGGCCTCAAATGGTGGAATACCGATCATGGAGTGTTAGTTTTTATTGTACGCAAACTCCACTAGAGGTAGGTGATCCTCCAAACTACAAAAAAATTGAGAATATAAGCACATAGAATGTTGTCTAGGACCTTAATGGTTCGCTCAGTCTGGCCATCTGTCTGTGGGTGGAAAGCTGTTCTCAATCACAGTTGAGTCCCAAACGCCTCCTACAATCCTTTCCACAACTGGGATGTAAATCCAACATCTTGATCTGAGACTATCGTAGATGGGACTCCATGGAGTCTAACTATCTCCTATACATAGAGGCATCCCAATATCTCTAATGACCCATATTCCCAAATTTCTAGGAAGTGGGAAAATATGGTGAGTCGGTCAACGATCACCCAAATGGTATCGTGCCCTCTGAACGTACACGGTATACCCATCATGAATTCCATCTATATTCCATTCCACCTCCACTCTGAAACCTCAAGGGGTTGAGTCAAACTCACTGGAACCTGGTGCTCAGCCTTCACTTGCTGACAAGTGAGCCATCTAGAGACAAACTCTACCACTGTCTTCTTCATTCTAATCCACCAAAATTGATATTGGAGGTCTTGGTACATCTTTGGAACACCTAGATGTACCACTAAAGGGGATGTATGGAACACCCTCAAATCCTCCTCCTATAACGTCACTAATACAACTATGAATCCTCTAAAAAGGATGATGTGATCTATGCCTTTCGAATATCCATCAAGGGCATGCCCTGTGTAAATTTGAGCATGTGTAGGCTCGTAGTTGATATCTTTGAGCTGTGCCTCCCACACTCACAATAATAGTAGAGGGGTAAACACCATCAACTGGTGATAATCTGCTTCATATCCACCCACTAAGTATATATGAAGTGAGGACAAATACTCTGTGGACTCATTCAGTAGTAGCGAACTTTATCTCCAGCTGAGAGCTTCTGTCATAATATTCCCCTTCACAGGAGTATAGACTATTTCGAAGTTATATCCCTAGAGAAACTCTAAATAATGTCATTTTATTAGTTTTAGATACTTCCATGAAAAGATATACTTGAGACTTTTGTGGTATGATTAGACGATAAACCACTCACCCATACGGTAGTGTCACCACATCTTCAATGTAATGAGTACCGCTGCCAACTCAAGGTCATGGGTCACATAGTTCTGCTTGTGTGATCTTAATTAGCATGAGCTGTAAGCAATAACCGATTTACCCTACATTAGGACACAACCAAGCTCGGTTCTTGATGCGTCTCAAAATAACACATACTCAACACCCTCCTCTAGTAGTATTAGGATGGGAGAGCTCTTCAAACATTTTCTCAGCTAGTGAATGCACTCCTAGAATATCTCTATCCAAGCAATCATGGATGCCACTACTATAGAAAAGTCAGGCACGAACCTACGATAGTACCCAACCAACCAAATGAAACTCTTCACCTTGGTAACATTCTTGGGTGGCTCCCAAGAAAGAATTGGCTCTATTCTCACTGGATCTACTGCAACTCCAGCCTCTGAAATGTCATGTCCCTGAAGGTGGACCTCTTGAATATAAAACTAACACTTCGAGATCTTCTTGTAAAACTTGTGCTCTTGGAGTAAGTCTAAGACCATCCTCAACTGTATTGCGGGCTCCACCTTGGATACTGAACACACTAGTATGTTATTAATAAAGTCCACTACAAACCTATCCATGTATGACTGTACGATCCAATTCATGAGTCCAATGAACACTTCTAGGGTGTTTGTCATGCCAAATGATATCACTAAGTACTCATAGTGACCGTTCCGACATCTAAAATGCATCGTCAAGATGTCCTCATCCCATACACGAAGAAGGTGATAGCCTGATCTGTGGTTTATCTTTGAGAACCATCTCGCTCCCTTCAGTTATTCGAAGATGTCATGAATCCTAGGTAGAGGATACTTATTCTTCACATTCACCTGGTTCAAGCACCTAAATTCCACACATAACTTCAAGCTCTTGTCTTCATACTTGGAAAACAATAATGGGGCTGACCATGGTGAAACACTAGGTCTCATAAATCCCTTCCTCTGAAAATCCTCTAACTCTATCCTCAGTTCACAAAGATCTATGGGAGCCATCTGATATGCCAATGTAGATTTCAGTGACATCTAGGGGTATACGTCAATGTAGAATGCTACCTCTATGTAAGGAGGTAGTCCATGAACATCTTTGGGAAAGATGTCCTCATACTCATCCACCACTATAGAAAAATGAGGACCCATATCATCCACTGCACTGAGGGTCATGCTATCCATCATATGTGTGATCATATCCACCCTCCTACGTGCGAGTCCATTCTACAATTCTTATGTCTCCCTTTCATCGAAAAAGGGAAATTTGGTCCCGTCTCCATAGAATCGCCACACTGTGCACCTAAAATAGTCGATCTGAGCATGAACTATGGATAACAAGTCCATACCCAGAATGAAATCATAAGGAATAGACACTGCCACCAAGAGATCCCAACCAAAACTCTCTACCCCAAGAGTATGGGAACACTGTCGGTACCATTGTGTGATCATTAAATATCTTCCCGTAGAAGTATATAAGCATAGGGATCAAGTCAAAAGTTCCACTGGAATATCCGTGTCTCAAACTGGGGTCGTGGCTAGAAAAGATTGACTGGAACCCATATATATTAACACTGCTTCAAGGTTATAAAAGGCATAGATCGTAACTCTAATCATACCGGGATTCTCGGAATCATAAGCCTCCATCACCTGGAGATGGACTCGCCTCCATCCACAAGCTCACTGAGCTCGAGGTGGACCACTTGGGGGTGGTGGTGTTAGTGCCTTAAACCTCTATCCGCATACTGCCTCTCAACCTAAACCTCTTCCACATATGCCGACTAGATAACCTCCGTGTTTATATCTTTGCAGCTTCCTCTGTGATCCCTCAGCCATCTCCTATCCATTTATATGATGGGTTGGGAAATATCTAGTCAGATGCCCCCGAATTCTGCATGAGTAGCACAGTCGGTCCTTCAGCTGACTCGTTCTGCCCTGGGAGGCTCGCATTGCTGATATTGTATTATGAGGGTCATCCCTTGGAGTGCTTGACCTACTTGGGTCCCTATATCATCTTTCAGCTACATGCTGCCAAAGACTCCACTACCTATTTCCTGGTGGTAGCTCTCACTACCAATGCTTGCTTTATAAGAAATATCTCTACTAGTAGAGCATTCTACAACACCCCAACATGCATAGGGATTCTAGGGGATACTATATATGAATTTATTTTCTAGAGTATCCCCTGATTAAAGTTCTGGGTTATAAATAACAGATCCTTCCCCATGTCGGTGGAGTAGCAAGAAAAATCCTTGAATCTCACCAAGTACTCTGCTACTGACTGGATGCCCTGCTGTAGGTGCCGTAGCTCTTGTATATTCACATAGTATAATGTCACTAGAATGAAATCTTACCTAAAAAGTTTATCAAAGTCTATCTAGGATAGATTCACCTCCTCATGCGTCTGAGTCATAAGGATACACCATCTCCACACCGAGTCTTAAAGAAGGCGCATGACTAAGACTGTCATCTGATTGGGAGGCATTTTCACTAAGTGGAAAACTTACATAACCACCTCCAGCCAATCCTTAGATATCTGGGGATCTGTATAACCTCAGAACCTAGGAGGTCACTATCTTTGGAACTCATGCAACTCACTGAGCCTACGTGCTTCCTCTACCAGTGATGCTAGTTGGAACTGCTACTCTCCGGATGGTGGTATTGTTGGAACAACATCAGGAGGTTCTATATTTGTCAATGATCCATTCTCTAATGCCTGATTTCTCGGTGCATCATCTTGGTGGTCATGCCCCAGAATCCTAGATGGATGCCTGTATAGAAGAATCCTGAAACAGAACAAGATGTACCATGATCAATAGTGTATACATGGTGATATGACTTTTAATCAAGACTAACATGAGAACACACACAATTCCAATATGATACATGAACCACTAATTTCTCATGAAATAAGTGTTTTCATGTATTGAGAAGAAAGAAAAATTCAAGGTTCTATGGTATGGAGGTGTCGGCTGCCGCACTAACACCGGGTTCGCTGGCCTGAAATCCAAACTTGAAACACTTAACACTGTTGCCCCAAAACAAGAGTAAAACCAACCACCCTCTGATACCACTCTATCAAGGCCTGTGCCCTGGGGCCTATTCTGTGACTACCATAAGCCCACATCTCATAGTCCAGGGGCATGTGTCTAGCACTGAGTAGGAATTTCCCACAAAGGGTAGTAAATTTCTTCTAAACCTACACACAAACACACACTCGTTCCTAAGAAAAGTACTAAAAAACACTAAGTGAATAGATATGCAACCCAATAAGACAAACAATGAGAGTAATAGTACAAAATGAAAAGTAAATGGGCTAGAATAAAATCCCAACTAAAATAGACAAGTACTAGATCCTGGATCTCATCTATAGAAATCCCTACATGAAGGGTAGGTATATTAAGCTGACAAAATGTCGCTGAAGCATACCGCATCTGTCGGGTCAACCTGAAGTACCAACTGTCTTCAACCCACCATGGAATCTGTCAAAGCTGTCAATTTTATGTATAAAACACAACACATGTAGGATAATAACTTGTAGGGGTGAGTAAAATAATAATCAGAAGGGACTGAAAATCACAAATGTAAAAAAAAATGGAAGACACAAGGAATACTACCAAAGAGGTACACAAAATGTTTCCTCTAATAAGTACAATCAAGAGAGTCACTAGAGTTATCTCACACCAAGTATAGGTCTATGGTACATAGATATGATTTTAATAAGAATAAACAGTACCCTCAAGTAGTAACATGCGGAGTGTAGGTAACAAACGAAGTGTTGGTAACACACGGAGTGTAGGAAACACACCGAGTGTAGATAACACATGGAGTGTGGGTAACACATGGAATGTAATCAAAGGCTAGAGGACCCACACCCTGGTGGGACAGGGGCATACCAACTCAGTCTTGGTAAGTCAGAAAGTCTAGATAAGACACATATTCTAGGTAATAAACACAATCTAGTTAAGACACACTATCAAGGTAATCACATAGCTTCTAGGTCACAACTAATTGCATGATTCCATCCTTTGCATACTTGTTCTGGGGGAACCTCCTCCTTGGGCCAAAATGCAGTACAACGACTTCTATGGAAAATAACTTACAATATCTCAAAAGTTCCACCTCTTAACAAGGGTCCCAATGCCGTAAATGGTCTTCAAAGAGACACATGGTTTGAGAGTAAAGGACATTTAAGTTAAAAGGGGCCGGTGGGGTCTAGGTCCTGACCGAACTGATCAGACCCACCCGACCTAACCTGGGTTTCGACTGACCCGACCCGCCGGGTCTGATCCGACCCTACAGGTCTCACCCAACCCGATCTGTCGGGTCGACCTAGCCCACAGGTTTCAGACCGCTGTAGTTCGGTCAGGCCCACTACAGGATGGGCCTGCCAGCTCCATCCTGGTCTGCTCGGACACGGGCTGGTTCTTCTGCCCGGGATGCAGAGGGTACCACATCCCCACATGGTCAATGCGGCCGACCACCACGTACTACATGGTTAGCCGCCACGTGAACTGTGCTTTGGAGGTCCCATTGGACCACGACCCTTCTTCACGTGATGCAGCTTCGTGCCATGTCCAGTTGAGCCCGCCACTGACCGTCGACCCAGTGGCCCTTTCCGCCACTCGCGACCACTGTGCTGTGAGGTCCTCCACCACCGATGTCCTACTATCGGGCGACCATGTCGATGATGATGTGTCTCCTTCTGTGGATCGATGGAGGTACTCAATGCTCCATTTTTCAAAATGGAAGCACACATGAAATGTTTGGGTTTTATTTTTCATCACCATGGGCTTGAAGTCATCTTTCCTTCTCTCTGTGGGTCTAGTTATGTTCGAAACCTCCCAAAAAATCCTGACACGACCACGAGGGTCCGTTGGTGAAGAACGCAAGAATATGGAAGAGAGATAAGCACAAGAACACCCTTAGAACAGACCATGGCCTTGTTTATGTCAGCCTTGTTCCATTCATGTTAGTAGTATTACAAAGGAGGAAAATCATCAAATCTATTCCCATTAATCCCATAGTTTATCCATCCCACAAGAACAATCTAACCACGGATAAACCTATTCATGGGTTGGTCCATGTTATTCATTGGAATCAAGAATGGGGAAAATAATAATAATGAAAATAACCCCCTACTAAGATTTGGGATCATGTGAAGAAAAGGATTCGTCATTGATGGTGACCCACCCATGAGCGATCTCCATCTGTCGATTGTCATCCTTTTCTAATGGGAGGGTTCCTTCTCTTTTCCTTAGGAAAACTAAAGGGTTTTGATGATAACCCTAGATTTATTGATAATGATAAATTAAAAAGAAAACCAATGTTGCATTATCAAGTTACATTGATTAAAATATTTTTATTAAATATTTTAATGACATTCACGTCTAGAAATTAACTTTCACTTTCGACTTGTGCCGGTCGAGGTTAGGCTCCGACTAAAGAAAACAACCCATTAAAAACTCAACGATGGTCTTAGATTTCCAATATGAGTTACTATTTATGAGCTATTTTGCTTTTAAAGTAAAAGTTTTATATTTAATTATTTTATTTATGGTTACGTTATTTTCTGTTTTTCTCACTGAACACCCGTGCAGACTAAAGTTAAGTTGTGCGTAGGGTAAACCCTTAATCCTTAATATAATGGTGCCCTAACATTTTCTATCTGGGAACCCATTTAGATGTTACTAAAACCGCACACACATGATAATTTTAATAAACTTAAAAATAGTTCAAACATTTATTCCAGGAACCCCGGGCCTTGGAATCACATGTTGACTCAGCGTCTGTTCTTGAAATAATCCCATATAATTTTCAATCTTTTTTTGGAAAATTTGGGATATTACATTCTACCCACCTTAGGGATTTATATCCCCGAAATCCATAACAAGGGTTAAAAAAATTGGGATACTGAGCATGAATCTGAGCCTCCCGCTCTCACGTGCTCTCCTAGAGATTCTTGTGATTCCATAGAACACACACTAGAGGAATTGATTAACCATGGAGGGTCCTCTCTTGTTGATCCTCAATATCTACAGGGAACTCCACAAAATTCACCTCACCATCAATGTCCATCTCACCCAAGTCAATAAAGTGTGAATGGTCATGTATGTATCTTTTTAGCTAGGATACATGAAAGAATTCATGCACCTGCAGTAACTATGGAGGTAGAGCCAAGCCGTACGCTACCTCTTCCACTCTATGCAGTATCAGAAAAGGTCTGATGAACCTTAGAGATAACTTACTGCCTAGCCAAATCTATATATCCCACATCGAGGAGAGACTCAAAGGAACAAATGGTCTCACTCCTCTAACTCCAAGGGTCTCCATCGCTTACCAACAAAAAACTTATGACAACTCCATTTAGTATTCATCTACTCTTGTATGAACTAAACCTTTTTTGGAGTGTCTTGTACTAACTCCAGGACCATGAGTGCTAAATCTCTAGGGTAAGTCCATCAAAGTGGTGAAATATAGAGTCTCCCATACAAGGCCTTAAATGATGCCATGAAGATGGTGGAGTGGTAGCTATTAATATATGAAAACTCCTCCAGAGGTTGGTGATCCCCTCAACTATGGAAAAAATAAATGATGAAAGCATGTATCATGTCCTCTAGTACATGAATGGTCTACTCTTTCTGGTTGTCTATTTGCAGGTGAAAAGATGATCTAAAGCACAACTAAGTCCCAAAAACCTCCTGCAATCACTTCCACAAATGGGTTGTAAATCATGCATCTCAGTCTCAGAAAATTTTATATAGGACTCCATAGAGCCGAACTATCTTCTGTATGTAGAGGTGTCCCAAGATCTCTACTGAACCATGTTCCTAAATTCCTTGTAAGTGGGATGACTTGGTGTGTCGGTCAAAAATCAACCATATGGTATCGTTCCCCAGGGACATACGTGGTATAATTTTCATGATGTTCATAGATATTCCATCCTACTTACACTTTGGAACCTCTAGGGGTTGAGTCAAACCCATAGGAACCTAGAAATTGGCCTTCACTTTCCGACAAGTGAGACATCTAGAGACAACCTTTTCCACTACCTTCTTCACCCCCAACCACTAAAACTGTTGTCAGATGTCCTGATACATCTTTTACACACCTGGATGTACCGCCAATGGGAATGTATGGAACTACCTCAACACCTCCTCCTATAAGGTCATCAGTATAACTGTGTTTCCTCTAAAATAGATGAAATGGTCCCCACCTTTCGAATATTCATAAGAGGCATACTTTAAGGACATTTGACCATGTGTAGTCTTGCAGCTAGTATCTCTGAGTTGTGCCTCCCACACGTGATGTAAGAGTGGTGGGGTAACCACCATTGACTGGAGATAAGATACTTAATCTACATCCATGCAGGATATCTGAAGTTAGGCCAACTACTCCAAGACCTCATTAAGTAGTTGTGACCTCGATCTTCAATTGAGAGAATATTCCACCATTTTTCCCTTCCCAGGAGTATAGAATATTTTGAAGTCATAGTCCTGGAGGAACTCCAGCCAATGCCGTTGTCTCAGGTTCAAATCCCTCTAAGAAAATATATACTTGAAATTTTTGTGGTCCGAGGAGATGATAAACTACTATACCAAAAGGTAGTGTCCTTGAATCTTCAATGAAAAGACAACCACTATGAACTCAAAGTCATGCGTCACATAGTTCTGCTCATGTGGTCTCAATTTCTGTGAACCGTAAGAAATCACCTTTCCCCCTGCATCAGGAAACAACCAAGCCCGATTCCTGATGCATAATAGAACACCATTTACTTGACACCCTCCTATATAAATCTTAGTATGGGAGCGATCGTCAAACTCTATCTCAGTTGCTAAAAGCACTCCTAGCATTTCTCTATCCAAGAATTCATAGATGATTCTACTCTTGAAAATTTGAGAATTAACCTTTGATAGTACCCAACCAACCCAAGAAAACTCCACACCTTAGTGACATTCTTGGGTGGTTCCTGAGAAAGTACCGGCTCTATCTTTATTGGATCTACTATTACTACAACCTCCAAAATGTCATTTCCCGAAAAGTGGACCTCTCAAATCCAGAACTGACACTTTGAGAGCTTTCGATAAAACTGGTGCTCTCAGAGTAAGTCCTAGAACATCCTCAAGTGTATCACGTGATCCTCCTTAGACACTAAACACTATAGTGTATCATGAATGAAGACTACTACAAACAGGTCCAAGTACAAATGGAATATCCTATTCATGAGTCCCATGAACACCGATGGGGAATTCATCATGGAAAAAGGAAACACTAAGAACTCATAATGACCATACAGATATTTGAAATCTATATTTGGGATGTCCTCATCCCATACACTAATCTGGTTATAGTTTTATCTGAGGTCTATATTTGAGAACCATCTCGATCCATTCAGCTATTCCAAGAGTTAATCAATCCTTGGTAGAGGATACATGTTCTTTACGGTCACCTCATTTAGGTATTGGAAGTCTAAAAATAACCTAAAACTTCTATATTACTTCTTGAAAAACAATAATGGGGATTCCCATAGTGAAACACTGGGTCTCATGAAGCCATTCCTCTCCAAATCCTCTAATTATAGGCACAATTCAAAAAGATTTGTGGGTGCCATCCAATATGCAGGTGTAGATATCGGTGCAGTCTCGGGGTACATATCAATGAATAAGTATACCTCCCTATGAGGAGGTAGTCCTGGAACATTTTCCATAAATACGCCCTTGTACTCATCCACCACTAAAGGAAACTAAGGACTCATATCATCCATTTAACTGAGGATCATTCTAGCCAACTAATGCGTGATCGGCTGCACCCTCCTACATGCGAGTCTATCCTGTGCTGCTTGTGTGCCCTTTTCACCAAAAAAGGAAAACCTAGTCCTATCTCTACAGACACACTACAATGTTCACCTAAAATATTCGATCCGTGCATGAACTGTGGATTACCAATCGATAACCAAAATGTTATCGTAAGGACTTAACGCTACCACCAAGAGATCCCAACCAAAACTCCATTCCCCAAGAGTAAGGAAACATTGTCGTCACGAGTGTGTGATCATTGAATCTTCTTTGATAGAAGTATATAAGTGTATGGGTTGATTCAATGGTTCCACTGGAATCTCTGTGTCTTGAACAAGGGTTATGTAGAGAAAGGAGTGACTAGAACCCATGTCTATTAAAAATGAATCTAGGGTGGAAAAGAAATAGATCGTACTGCTAGTCATCCTTAAAGTCTTGGGATCATAATCCTCCATCTCATGGAGATGGCCTCACCCCTATCCACCAGCTCCTTGATCTCGAGGTGGAAAACCTAGGGGTGGTGGTGGTAGTGCATCAAACCTCATTTCACCTACTACTGCTCATCCTTCTCCTCTACCATGTACGACACCTAGCGTACAACCCTATTCCTACTTCTGCCACTTCCATGATGGTCCCTCGACCGTCTGCTAGTCGGTCGTATGATGTGTCAAGAAATATCTAGAAAAATCTTCTTGACTGCCGCACAAGTAGCACATTCTATCCATAAGTTGACTCACTCTACCCTAGGAGGCTCACACTACTGATCCTATATCCTGGGGTCATCCCCTGAAGTGCTTGACTCACTTGAGTCTTTGTGTCATCTATATTCTTCCCTCTATTGAAGAATCAACTACCTATCACCTTGTGGTAGTTTCCATTGCTGGTGCCTGCTCCGAAAGAAATATCTCTACTTGTAGAGCTCGTTTTAGCTCCCTAACATGCGTAGGGATGCTAAGGAATATCATAGACACCATGATTTCCCAGCGTAGCTGAATCTAAAATGTTTGGGCCCTGAAGAACGTGTCCCGAACCATTTTGATGGATTTGTGAGAAAGATCCATGAATCTCACTGAGTACTCTTATACTGACTGGATACCCTGCTATAGGTGCAATGGATCCTATATATGCACAGAACGTAAAATCACTGGAATGAAATCCTCCATGAAGACATGTACGAATTATATCTATTATAGTGTCACCTCCTTATGTATCTGAGTGATCAGGCTCCACCATCTCCCCATTGTGCCCTGAAGAAGGCTCGAGGATAGGACTATAATTTATTTAGAAGGCATCCTCACTAAAAGGAAGAATTTTGTAACTGACTCTATCCAATCGTCAGCTATCTAAGGATTTGTCTCACCTTGGAATCTGGGAGGTCATTGCCTCAAGAACTCTTGAAACACACAAAGCCTACATGCATCCTATACCGATAATGCCGGTAAGAACTGATGCTCTCCATGTGGTGGTGTCGCTGGTACACCATCGAGATGTGCTATCATTAGAAACGGTCTCTACACTGATGCCTCATTGCTCAGTGTACCATCCTCGTGGTTAGGCCCTGAAATATTGGATGGATACCTATATGGAATCATCCTAAAATAGAACAAGATGTACCACAATCAATAGAGTATACCTGGTGAGCTAACTCTGACTGAAGAAGGACATGGAAGTACACTAAATTTCTATATGATGCACAAACCACTAATTTCCCATGTTTTCATGTACCGAGTCAGAAATTAGAATTCAAGGTACTGGTGTATGGATACGTTGCCACCACACCAACATTGGGTTCCCTAGTCTAAAATCAAATCTCAAAACACTTAACACTATTGCCCCAAAATAGGAGTAAAACTGACTACCCTTTGTTACCACTCTGCCACGACCCATCCCCTGGGACCCATACCATGACAACCCTAATCCCGCCACCCAGAGGCCGGGGGATAGATACTAGTGCCAAGTTTTAATTTACCATAAAGGGGATTCATTTTCCTATAAACTTGTGCACACACACTTGTCCCCAAGAAATGTACAATAGTTAAAACATTGAGTAAAAAGATATGAAACCCACTAAGACAACCACTAAGAGTAATAGTACAAACTGAAAAGCAAATGGGCTAGAATACAAGCACAATAGAAATAGAAAAGTACAAGCTCCAAGATATCATATGCAGAAAACCCTACCTGAATGGTAGGTACAGTAAGCTGGCTGAATTTCACTAAAGAGTACCACATCCACTAGGTCACCCTGAATCCCCACATATTTCCAACCCACTAAGGACTTCTTCAAAGCTATTGATCATCTACATAAGAAATTAAACGTGAAGGTGAATCCCATTTAGGGGTGATTAAAAAAATACTCAGTAGGGACCCTAAACCATAAATTTAAACCAAAAATAAATACACAAGGTAGACTACCAAAGATCTAGAAAAAGTGTATCCTCTAGGTTATAGCCAACCACATGATTCCGTCCATATCTTTCTCATTTCTGGAGTATCTCCTCCTCATGCTGAAAGTCCATTTAGCAACTTCCACATAATCTCACTTAGATTATCTCAAAAGTACCACCTCATCTCAAGGGTACTAATGCTACAAATGTCTCGGAAAACATACACATGGTTTGAGAGTTATGTTCATTTTAGTAAAAAGAGATTTGTGGGGTATGGGTCTGGTCTAACCTAGCCGGACCGACCCGACCCAAGTCTTGCCTAACCCAACCCGTTAGGTCCGACCCATCTAGCTGGGTGGACCCGACTCAATAGGTTTGGCCTGACCCGCCGGGTTAAACCATTCTACCCCGAATCTACTCAGCCTGCTCAGACATGGGTAGGTTCATTCATCAGGGACGTGGTGGGTGCCACTTCTCCTCTTGGTCAATGTTGTTGACCGCCATGTGCATCATGGTTAGTCGCTGCATGAACCATCCTATGATAATTGTTGTGGGGTCCCACAATGTTGCTGCTAGACTGTGGACCTTCACCATGTGACACAGCTTCATGGAACATTCTGTCAAGCCCGCTGCCAGTAATAGAGCTGGAGGCCTGCCCCCACTCGTACCGTTGTGTGCCCCCGCTGGCAGCTCTCCTTTTGTGGGTCTCTAGACGCACTCCTGTGCTCCGTTTTTCAAAAATGGTAGCATGAATGTGACCCTCAGTGTAGAGACCCAAACTTGACGTACATGGAAATTACATTACATTTGTGGAATACTTAATACATGAGAAAAACAGACATCCAAGGACCGTAATAGTTTAGTGTCTTAGGAAACTCAGAACATAATCTTCTTATCATGGTGAAAAATCTTCAACATATCTCATAAAGATATTCCCCTTTTGTTTTCTAACCTAAAACCTTAGTTTATATCCAGGGGAAAAGAAAAAATATAAAGGGTGATCTCAAACTCTTAGTGAGGGTAAACATGGAGAACATAAAACAATCCCTAAACATTTGAACTTAATAACATGAACATAAAACATCAAAATCCTGAGTAATAGCATAAATCTTGGAAGTTCATAAGGCATATATCATAAAGCAACATTAACCATGATAAAATAGAATGGGAATAAAACATTTAATTGTTGCAACCATTAAGCATATGTTATGATTTCCATAGTATCCAACGCATTGCTGCCAAGACCATCATAGTGGACAAATTCCATTACTGAACCGGGTTTACATGCCGTTCCGGCCCTGTATTACTGAACCAGATTCACTTTCCATTTTAGCCATGTCTATCTCATGAGATATAAATCTCTACCAAATGTAGTGGAGGGAGATATAGGCCCCACCCATCTCATATTGAAATCATTACTATGTTTTCCACAAAACAATCATAAATCATTCATCATAACCCAATGAATAAAATGGGTTTTAGAAACACCATCCCTTTATAACATAATCCATATAGAAAAATGGATATAATTTCATCATAAACAACATAAAACAATGTAAATAAAAGTAAAATTATACTTAACACACACACATACAAAATAATGTCAACTTATAAGGAAAATAGTTTTGATAAAACACTAGAAATTAATTCAGGAGGAATATATCCTTTCTTCTTCAAAACCATTTTATTTTCTCCAAATGCCGTGAAATTTTAAAAGAAAATAATTTTGTAGAAAATAACCATTAAATCTTTTGGAATAATCTTCATGTAAATAAGGCATTATGAAAACGTAAAAATCTGTTTATGCCGTATAAGTTAAAAAAACATTCTCCTCGTACTTTTGCGGGAAAAGTCAAAAAGTTCCTTGTATGGTGAACAAAAAAAGATTCCTTCCACAATGTAAAAGTCAAAGAGGGGTAAAAATTACTTTAAACATACATAGGATAATATTAAACACTTTAAGAAAAACATTTTTATGGACATGGATGAAAAATATAACCCCAGTAAATACTTATGCATAAGAAATCTCAGATAAAAATGAGATTTCAAAATTATCCCTTACCTTAGGTCCAATTTCTTCCATACGTGTCCGAAACTCTTGTATAGTGGGTTTAAAAATTTTATTAACTTGTAACAGAACCATAATAATATTTATGATATCGTATATGATTCACTTATGACTTTATATTATCTGTTCTTTTGTCAATTCCATGTTAAAGCAGCATTTTGGGTAAAATCGTTTCATTTATCGTACGTGTTTGGACTTATTGTTCTTGATATTATTATTTCTTATATCTCAATTTACTTACTTTCAGAATGTATAACATGATTTATATAGAATATATATTCATTATATATATATATATATAATAGATAGATAAATGAAATGAAACACACCATTCATGGAGATGGTAGGCCGTACGCACGCATGAACGCTGTTTTTCTTTCCTTATTTACTTGAATGGAAGTAAGTAGATGAAATATATATATATACATAAATCCAGTATCATAATTATGTCATATATATCATTATTATTCATTATATATACTTTATAATCAGTCTTGAATGGTTAACAAGGAGAATGAATCTCATCACGTCGTGGAGACGGTAATCCGTACGTACGCACGAGCGATGATATCGTTCCCATAATTATTGAATAGAATTGGAGTGGATGATATAATATCTCAGAATCAGTATGATTTTATAATAACAATATTTAGTAATTCTTTACACCATTATACCCATCCAAGTAACGTGGTGGAGGAAAAACAGATTACACCACGACGTGGAGATGGTATTCCGTACGTACGCACGCGTGGTGATTTCGTTTTCCGTAGGATGGATAGAAGGTAAAATTGGGTTGTTTCATATTTATAATAAAATATCAGAATATTAGTTATACTAATGTTATTAATTTACAATGAAATAACTGAAGAAGAAGAAGAAGTAGAAGAATAAAGAAACTTGAAAGAATTAGAAGAAGAGATTACCTCTTCTTCGACGCGCATCCTCTTAACCTCCTCTTAGGGAACTAAAATTGGTCTTTGAAGAAGACCAAGACCTCTAGTAGGTTTCTATGGAAGTGGAGAAGTGAAATGGTCAGGGGTTATCCGAGATTGAAGGCTCAAATATTTGTGAAGAGGAGAGGGAGGAGGTTCCCTTTTGTAAGGGATGAGAGGGGCACCTTTGGAAACCTAAAAAATATTAATTTAATATAAATCAAACCCCACTTAAAAACTTCAAAAATGACTCACATATAAATATTAGATGATATAGGGTTGTAATATCATAAAAAAAATAAAATTTAGACATGTTGGAAATTCATTTTAAACCTTATCAACATGATTTATCCTTATTTAATCTATTTAATTTTATTTGTGGTAATAATATTATAAATTTTAAATTGTTATAAATAATTACTTAGTTGTTATAAATTATCCATAATTGGGTAATTTAGGACATTTTAGACCATATAAATTTCAATTTATAATTTTTAAATATTTTTTTGTGATTTTTAAATAAATTAATAATATGTTATTTTTATGAAATAAAAATTGTGTAAATTTTGACACTATTCAATAATTTGAATTTAAATAAAATCCACACAGAGGATATATTCGAACCAAAATATTTAATAGATTTATAACATGTCATATTCATCTAGAAATTATTTGGATAACATTAATTAGTTCATATAATATTTGTTTTAATATTTATAAAACCATTTATTTGATATTTGTCTTAATAAAACAATTATTACATCATTTTTGTATAATCATTTAATATAAGTATTAGTTGCATAAAAATTAAAAATAAAATACTATGATGATGATAAATACAATATATTTAAAAAGAATAATTTTACTCGAATTTATGATCTTAAAATCACAACATGTAAATTGTTATATTTATTAAATTATGAAGGTGAAAACTTTGACATCATTTAAAATAAAATAATATAAGTGTCATAATCAATTTTATAAAGCTCAAAATGGTCAAAAGTCAGACCATTTTATGGTTATGGTTTAGATATATATGACCAATAAGTTTTGGTCAGGTTTTTGGGCATTTAATGGGTATTATTATTTTAATAAAAACTATATTGCTGATTTTTCACTAAATAAATAATTTCAACATCATTAATGTATAAGCTATTAAAGAAATTAAATATCTCTTAAAAATTACAAATAAATTAACATAAAAAAGAAAAATATTTATCTTTCAAAATATTATTTCTAATAAAATTTATATTCTATATAACCTTATATTAAAACTACTTTAATTATTAAAGTTTGAGTGATACATATTTCACTTTCTTTAAAATAAAATAAATTAAAGGTCTTAATCGCATCCAAGTAGGTTCTAATGGATTCAATTTAAACCAAAATATTCCTTAGGAAAAAATATAATTAATCAATTTTATTAAGAAAAGTGTTAGGGTAATTTTATAATATTATATTTACCCTTAATTACCCGATTTACCTTTAACTATAGAAAATAAAATTTACCATAGTTACTAGTCATAGTGCCCAAAAATAAAAATTAGCCTATTAAAATAATTTGGACCTTCTGATTCCAAATATGGAATCCAGTTTTCTAAATTCAAATCACAATAGTTTCCGAAATTAATTTAAAATTAATCCCATTGTCAAAAAAATGTGTTTTAAAAGTTAAAATATTGCAGAAGATTGAAATGATTTTACCTATGAATTCAATGTAAAATAAATTCTAATGACATATATTATATTAAATGGTAAAAATATATATTCAATTTATACTTTAAAACCATTCACTATTACAATCTAACCATATAAATTATTAAGATGAAAAAAGTTTTTTTTTAATTAAAATATAGCGTGTTTTTACTATTCATTAAAATATGAAAGTTATCAGAATAATATGAAAAATTTATCCAAAGTAATTTTTTATACCCTTATCCCACAGAAGAAATTTATTTTGTTGAATTGAACTTATAAAAAAGTCAAAAATTATATTTAAAATGGGTGCGCCATCAAAAGGCGGCAAAACTGCATTTTTTGAAAAATACTTATTTTACCCAAAACATTTATTTTGTTCTCATACCATGTTATAGAAAATGTGTAAGATAAATAATAATGTTATAAAATTAAAAATTTAGTTAATACAATTCATAATGGCTTGTTCATAATAATATTATTACAATATATCATTATTTAGTGAAACCCGGTATTGCGTACTACACATGCTATCGAGGAAGGTTGCAATTATGTGTAATGCAAGCCAAGTCAGGGATGCATGTAATGAAGGCTCCCTTTGGTGTTGAGTATAACATAATCAAAACTTATTTCATTTATAAATTAAACAAAATCCATACTTAATGTTGCGTAGAATAATTTCAACAAAACAAACTTGAAATTGTGTGTAACATGAGCCAAGAATAGTGTTGCGTATAATACAAGATAATACGGTGTTGCTTATAGTACAAGATAATATTGGTGTAGTGTACAATAGAAGACATCAAAGAAATTAAAAAGAATATATCTCATAAAATCTCGAGGTGTTACATTCTACCCCCCTTAAAATGAATTTCCCCCTCGAAATTTGTTGGGGTTATAAATCATTTACTACTTGAAAGTTTCTTTCATAGAAACCCACATCGTAAAAAGGAATAACAAAACTTAATTTTAAAAAGTGAAGAAACATAATGATTACCCAAATTAACTCATCACTGAGTTTCCACATAGGAGAACATAGGTGAAAATATGGATATGGAAGAGAAATATAACCATAAACATCTGATGAAGAGTGGTAGAGGACATGGATATGAGAAATCCAATAATCACAAAGACATAAATTTGTGATGATCTAAGGTACCATCTGATTCATCAGATATGAGGGAAATAGGACAACATTTTTGGTTTTCAAGATCATTTCCCTAATGTTGAATAATTTCTGAATTAAAATAAATACTTACTTGATTTTGGTACAATCTATCTGTTGTTTGTGCCTTGAACAATTTCCACTTCATCTCCTAAAGAAATGAAGTTGAATTTGTCTTCTGTGAAGTGTTAGCATATCATGCGATAGAATGATAGGTCATTCCATATGTCTCAAACATAAGGCTAGCAATAGTTATAAACATAAGTCCATCTATGGTGAGATTAATCATATATGGTTTCAAAAATGGACTTATACTTCATCTATCATACCACTAAAAATAATTTCTACTAAATAGGGAATTCCTGTCGGCCAGTGGTAGGCGATGAAGGCCTGTCACACTTCGGTTGTGGGTTCGATTCCCATAACCCGGACCGACGTGATGGGTTGTCACCCGTCCTGCAAGTTTTCATTTTTCTACACTATTATAAAATTCTTGAAATAATATCGAAAATGGTTCTATCCTTAAAAAAAATTTATCTTTTGTCCAACATAATATATTTGAAATCTTTAGACTTATACAAAATACTTCTATCAAATCTCATAGTATTAGGAAAATTATTACTAGAAATGTCATCAACCAAGCATGTGAATACCATCATTTATTCCCTGTATATCATAAGATATATCTTGTTGTTCACATTCCAAAAATGTGAATACCTTAATCATGCATTATCTTGAAACATGAATTACCATAGAATCATTGTGAAAACATGAATTCTGTCAAAAGTCAACTATTTCAACATACCAAAATCCCAAATTTTTTATATACTCAAACCATGATATCACCTTTTCCTTATATCAGTTATGAGATCATTAATACTATCAAACATTTCATTTTCTCCTTATCCGTTAATTATGCGCTTATCATCTACTTTACAAAAATATCTGAATAACCTTTCATGGTTACTGGTACCATTCAACATATACTTTCAAATACTTTAGGAAAAACAATAGTGTAACAATCCTTATATGTTTCATTATTATATAGTACCATGAAATTAATTATACAACATTACTCTTTATAAAAATGCAATCATTCACTACCTTCTTAAACCATTGACCGAGATTTGTCATTTTATTCCTCATCACTTCTTTCATCTCATATATCATTTGTAGTCGCTTCATCATCATCAAAATAAATACTACCCATACGACCATGCTGATTCTCTTCATGGGATTTTCCCTTAGGGAATTGGTTTACATAATGCTCGTATATTCCACATTTAAAACATTTAACCTTTTTTGATGTCTTAGCAATACCATTACCCTTGTCCATGGTGTTAACTGAAACTCTTCCTTTGAAATTACTAGCTTTGTGTCCTCCATTTCCACACCCAAAACATCTTCCAGTTCCTTTTAAACATTCTCCTTGATTCCTCTTCCCACATGATTTACATGGGGGAAATTGAACTTTCTTTCCTCTATGATCATCATGAAACTCCATCATTCTTTTATTAGTTGAGTCAGGAAACTTACCAAAGTTGAGATTATTGATCATATTATGAGATTTCTGATTAGGCATAACAATGATGTTTGGACTTCCAAATACTGTTTCATTTGGTTGCTTAGGAAGAATATCATTCCGTTGTCCATCATATCCTCCATTATCATGAATCTTCCTGTTTCGAACCATTTTCTAAAACCCAAACATAATAGTATGAGAGGCAAAAATGATGGTATGAAAACAACATAACAAAGGGGGAGTACCTTCAATATCTAACATCTTAGGTTTAATTCTATGATCATTGCTGTAATTGTAGGATTATAACCTATACTTATAATTAACCTTAGAGACATCCCTAGACACACCATAGAAATATCTCTAGGGATTTCACTAATGTTTTCGCATCCTAGTTTCCAAATTTTAACTAAACCTCTCCTCTGATACCAAATATAGAGACCCAAACTTTACGTACATGGAAATTAAATTACATTTGCAGAATACTTAATACATAACAAAAATATACATCCAAGGACTGTAATAGTTTAGCGTCTTTGGAAGCTCAGAACATAATCTTCTAATCATGGTGAAAGATCTTCAATATCTCTCATAAATATATATCACTTTTTTTTCTTACCTAAAACCTTTCTTTATAGCCTGGGGAAAAGAAAACATATAAACGGTGAGTGAAAATGCTCAGTAAGGGTAAACATGGAGAACATAAAACAATCCCTAAACATTTGAACGTAATAACATGAACATAAAACATCAAAATCATGAGTAATGACATAAATCTTGGCAGTGTATAAGGAATATATCCTAAAAGATCATTAACCATGATAAAATAGAATTGGAATAAAACATGTAATATTGTCAACCATTAAGAACATGTTATGATATCTATAGTAGCCAAGGAATTGCTTCCAAGACCATCATAGTGGACAAAGTCTATTACTGAACCGGGTTTACATGTCGTTCCAGCCCTGTATTACATAACCAGATTCACTTACCATTCCATCCATGTATATCTCATGAGATATTAATATTTACCCAATGCATTGGAGGGATATATAGGTCCCACCCATCTCATATTGAAATCATTCTTACGTGTGCCACAAAACAACCATAAATCATTCATCATAACCCAAAGAATAAAATGGGTTTCATAAACATCATCCCTTCATAACATAATCCATATAGAACAAATGGATATCATTTCATCATTAAAAACAAAAAACCATGTAAATAATAGTGAAATTATACTTGAAAAGTAAACATACTAAATAATTTCATCTTAGATGTAAAATAGTTTTGATAAAACACTTGAAATGAATTCTTGATGAAAATATCCTTTCTTCTTCAAAATAATTTTCTTTTCTCCAAATTCCATGAAATTTTAAAAGAAAATATTTTTTTTTGAAAATAATCATGAAATATTTTGGAATAAGATTCATCTAAATAAGGCATTATGAAAACGTAAAAATCTGTTCACGTCGTATAAGTTAAAAAAACATTCTCCTCGTACTTTTGCCGGAAAAGTCAAAAAGTTCATCGTATGGTAAACAAAAGAAAGATTCCTTCCACAATGTAAAAGGAAAATAGGGGTAAACATGAATTTAAACATACATAGAAGAATATTAAACCCTTTATGAAAACTTTTTTATGGACATGGATGAAAAATAAAACCCCAGTAAATACTTACGTACAAGCAATCTCGAATAAAAATGAGATTGCAAAATTATCCCTTACCTTAGGTCCAATTTCATATGTACATGTTGAAAACTTATGCATAGTGGGTTTAAACATATTATTAACTTGTAAAATAACCATAATAATATTTATTATATCATATATGATTCGCTTATGACTTTATATTACCTGTTCTTTTGTCAATTCCATGTTAAAGCAGTGTTTTGGGTAAAATCGTTTCATTTGTTGTACGTGTTTAGACAGGTTGTTCTTGATATTTTTATTTCTTATATCATGATTTAATCAATTACTAAATTTAAAACATGATTTATATATCATATATATTCAGTATATATATATAATAGATAGATAAATGAAATGAAACACACCATTCATGGAGACGGTAGGCCGTACGTACGCATGAACACTGTTTTTCTTTCTTTATTAACTTGAATGGAAGTAAGTAGATGATTTGTATATATAAATAAATCTAGTAGCATTATTATTTCATATATATCATTAATATTCATTATATATAATTTATATTCATTCTTGAATGGTTAACATGGAGAATGAATCTCATCGAGTTGTGGTGACGGTAATCAGTACGTACGCACAAGCGATGATATCGTTCCCATAATTATTGAATGGAATTGGAGTGGATTATATAATATCTTAGAATCATTATGATGTTATAATAACCATATTTAGTTATTATTCACACTGTTACACCCATCCAAGTAATGTGGTGGTGGAAAAATCGATTACACCACGACGTGGAGACGGTATTCTGTACGTACGCACGCGCGGTGATTTCATTTTCTGTAGGATGAATAGAAGGTGAAATGGGATTGGTTCATATTTATATTAACGTATCATTATATTGTTTATACTTATGTTATTACTTTATAATGAAAAATCTAAAGAAAAGGATGTATAAGAATAATGAAACTTGAAAGAATCGATAGAGGAGTTTACCTCTTCTTCGACGCACCTCCTCTTGACCTCCTCTTAGGACACTACATTTGGTCTTTGAATAAGACCAGTACCTCTAGTAGGTTTCTATGGAAGTGGAGAAGTGAAATGGGAAGGGGTTGGCTGAGCTTGAAGGCTCAAATTTTGTGAAGAGGAGAGGGAGGAGGTGCCCTTTTATAAGGGAGGAGAGGGGCACCTTTGGAAACCTCAAAAATATTAATTTAATATAAATTCAAAACCCACTTAAAAAATTCCAAAATGACTCAAATACGAATCTCAGATGATATAGGGTTTTAATCTCATCAACTAATAAAATTTATACATGTTGTAAATTTATTTTAAACCTTATCAACATGATTTATCCCTATTTAATCTATTTAATTTTATTTTTGGTATTAATATTCTAAATTTTAAATTGTTATAAATAATTACTTAAGTGTTGTGAATTATCCATAATTGGGTACTTTATGACATTTTAGACCATATAAATTTCGATTTATAATTTTTAAATATTTTTTGTGATTTTTAAACAAATTAATAATATGTTATTTTTATAAAATAACAATAGTGTTAATTTTGAAACTATTCATTTATTTGAATTTCAATAAAATCCACACAGAAGATATATTCGAAAAAAATAATTAATAGATTCCTAAAATGTCATATCAATCTATAAAATATGTGGATAACATTAATTAGTTCATATAATATTTATTTTAATATTTATAAAACCATTTATTTGATATTTCTCTCAATAAAACAATTACTACATTATTTTTGAATAATCATTTAATATACATATTAGTTCCATAAAAATTAAAAATAAAATACTATGATTCTGATAAATCTAATATATTTAAAAATAATACTTTTAATCGAATTTATCATCTTAAAATCACAACATGTAAATTGTTATATTTGTTAAATTTTGAAGGTGACAAATTTGACATCATTTAAAATAATATAACATAAGTGTCATAATCGCTTTTATAAAGCTCCAAATGGTCAAATATTATACCATTGGATGGTTATGGTTTAGTTATATAAGACCAATAAGGTTTTGTCATGTTTTTGAGACTTTTAATGGGTATTATTATTTTAATAAAAACAATATTACTGATTTTTTACTAAATAAATAATTTCTGGATCATTAAAAATAATATATCTCATAAAATCTCGGGGTGTTACATTCTACCGCCTTAAAATGAATTTCGACCTCGAAATTTTTTGGGGTTATAAATCATTTACTACTTGAAAGTTTCTTTCATAGAATCCCACATTGTAAAAAAGAATACTAAAACTTAATTTTAAAAAAATAAGTAAGAAATATAATGATCACCCAAATTAACTCATCACTGGGTTTCCACATAGGAGAACATAGGTGAAAATATGGATATAGAAGAGAAATATAAACATTAACTTCTAATGAAGCGTGGTAGAGGACATGACAATAAAAAAACTAATAATCATAAATCCATAAATTTGTGATGATCTAAGGTACCATATGATTCATCAGATATGAGAGAAATATGATAACATTTTTGGGTTTCAAGATCATTTCCCTAATGTTGAAGAAATTTTGAATTAAAAGAAATACTTACTTGATTTTGGTACAATCTCACTGTTGCTCGTGCCTTGAAAAAATTCCACTTCATCTCTTAATGAAATGAAGTTGAATTTTTCTTCTGTGAAGTGTTAGCAGATCATGCGATATAATGATAGGTCATTCCATCTGTCTCAAACATAAGGTTAGAAATATTTATATACATAAGTCTGTCTATGTTGAGATTAATCATATATGGTTATAAAAATAGACTTATACTCCATCTATCATACCCCTTACAATAATTTCTACTAAACGGGGACTTTCTGTAGGCCAGTTGTAGACGATAAAGGCCTGTCACACTTCGGTTGTGGGTTTTATTCCCGTAACCCTGTCTGACATGATGGGTTGTCACCCGTCCTGCAGGTTGTCCTTTTTCTACACAATTATAAAATTCCAGAAATAATATCGAAAAAGGTTTTATCCTTAATAAATATTATCTTATGTCCAAGATAATCCATTTTAAATATTTAGAATTATCCAAAATACTTCTATCAAAGCTCATAGTATAAAGAAAAAGATTACTAGAAATGTAATCAACCAAACATGTGAATACCATCATTTATCCCCCGTATATCATAAGATATATCATGTTGGTCACATTCCAAAAATGTGAATACCTTAATCATATATTCTCTTGAAACATGAATTACCATAGAATATTTGTGAAAACATTAATAATTTTAAAAGTTAACTCTTTCCACATACCAAAATCCCAAATTTTTTATATACTCAAACCATGATATCACTTTGTCCTTATATCAGTCATGAGCTCATTAATACTATAAAAAATTTAATTTTCTTCTTATCCCTTCATTATACACATATCATCTACTTTCCAAAAATATCTGAATAACCTTTCATGGTTACCGGTACCATTCAACATATACTTTCAAATACTTTTGGAAAACAAATAGTGTAACAATACTTAGATGTTTCTTTATTCCATAGTACCATGAAATTACTTATACAAAATTAATCTTGATGAACATGAAATCATTTCACTACCTACTTAAACCATTGACCGAGCTTCATCATTTTATTCCTCAACACTAATTTCATCTCATATATCATTTGTATTCTATTCATCATCATCAACATAAATTCTACCCATACGACCATGCCGATTCTCTTCATGAGATTTTCCCTTAGGGAATTGGTTTGCATAATGCACATACATTCCACATTTAAAACATTTAACCATTGTGGATATCTTAGCAATACCATTACCCTTGTCCATGGTGTTAACTGAACCTTTTCCTTTGAAATTACTGGCTTTGTGTCCTCCTTTTCCACAACCAAAACGTCTTCTAGTTCCTTTGAAACATTCTCCTTGATTCCTCTTCCCACATGATTTACATGGGGGAAATTGAACTTTCTTTCCTCTATGATCATTATGAAACTCCATCTTTATCTTATTAACTTAGTGATGAAACTTACCAAAGTTGAGATTATTGATCATATTATGATATTGTTGATTAGGAATAATAATGATGTTTGGACTTCCAAATCCCGTTTCATTTGGTTTCTCATGAAGAATATCATTCCATTGTCCATCATATCCTCTATTATCATGAATCTTCCAGTTTCCAGCCATTTTCTAAAACCCAAAAAGAAAAGTGTGAGAGGCAAAAATTATGCTAGGAAAACAACATAATAAAGGGGGAGTACCTTAAATATCTAACATCTTAGGTTTAATTCTAAGATCATTTCCATAATTCTAGGACTATAACATATACTTATAATTAATCTTAGAGACATCCCTAGACATACCTTAGAAATATATCTTGGGATTTCACTAAAGGTTTCACATCCTAGTTTCCAAAGTTCAACTAAACATTTCCTGTGATACCAACTACTGAGACCCAAACTTGATGTAAATGGACATTACATTAAATTTTTGGAATACTTAATACATAACAAAAACAAACATCCAAGGACCGTAATAGTTTAGTGTCTTTGGAAACTCAGAACATAATGTTCTAATCATGTTGAAAGATATTAAACATCTCTCATAAAGATATTCCCTTTTTGTTTTCTTACCTAAATACTTTCTTTATATCTTGGGGAAAATAAAACATATAAATGGTGAGCTCAAATGCTCAGTAATGGTAAACATGGAGAACATAAAACAATCCCTAAACATTTGAACGTAAGAACATCAACAGAAAACCTCAAAATCATAAGTAATGAAATAAATATTGGAAGTGCATAAGGAATATATCATAAAGAAACATTAAAAATGATAAAATAGAATGGGAATAAAAAATGTAATTGTGTCAACCATTATGCACATGTTATGATTTCCATAGTAGGCAAGGAAATGCTGCCAAGACTATCATAGTGGACAAAGTCCATTACTGAACCGGTTTTACATGTCGTTGCAGCCCTGTATTACTGAACTGGATTCACTTTCTGCCTCAGCCATTTCTATCTCATGAGATATAAATCTTTACCCAATGCATTGGAGGGAGATATAGGTCTCACCCATCTAATATTGAAATCATTCTTACGTGTTCCATAAAATAATCATAAATCATTCATCATAACCCAAATAATAAAATGGGTTTCATAAACATCATCCCTTCATAACATAATCCATATAGAACAAATGGATATCATTTCAATATAAAAAACATCAAACCATGTAAATAATAGTGATATTATACTTATAACATAAACATACTAAATAATGTTATCTTAGATGGAAAATTGTTTTGATAAAACACTTGAAATGAATTCTTGAGGAAAATATTCTTTCTTCTTCAAAATCATTTTCTTTTCTCCAAATGCCGTGCAATTTTAAAAGAAAATAATTTTGTTGAAAATAATCATGAAATATTTTGGAATAATATTCATATAAATAAGGCATTATGAAAACGTAAAAATCTGTTCACACCGTATAAGTTTAAAAAAACATTCTCCTCATACTTTTCCTGGAAAAGTCAAAAAGTTCCTCATATGGTAAACAAAAGAAAGATTAATTCAACAATGTAAATGTCAAAGAGGGGTAAACATGACTTTAAATATACATATAATAATATTAAAAATTTTATGAAAAACATTTTTATGGACATGGATGAAAAATATAACCCCAGTAAATACTTACGTATAAACAATATCGGATAAAAATGAGATTGCAAAATTATCCCTTACCTTAGGTCCAATTTCTTCTGTACGTGTCCGAAACTCCTATATAGTAGGTTTAAAAATATTATTAACTTGTAACAGAAACATAATAATATTTATTATATCATATATGATTCACTTATGACTTTATATTACCCGTTCTTTTGCCAATTCCATGTTAAAGCAGCGTTTTGGGTAAAATCGTTTCATTTATCGTACTTGTTTGGACTTGTTGTTCTTGATATTATTATTTCTTATATCATGATTTACTTACTTCCATAATGTAAAACATTATTTATATATCATATATATTCAGTATATATATAAATATATAATAGATAGATAAATGAAATGAAACACACCGTTCATGGAGACGGTAGGTCGTACGTATGCATGAACGCTGTTTTTCTTTCCTTATTGACTTGAATGGAAGTAAGTAGATGACACACACACACATATATATACATAAATCCAGTAGAATTATTATGTCATACATATAATTATTATTCATTATATATTCTTTATAATCATTCTTGAATGGAGAACATGGAGAATGAATCTCATCGCGTCGTGGAGACGGTAATCTGTACGTACGCACGAGCGATGATATCATTCCCATAATTGTTGAATGGAATTGGGGTAGATGATATAATATCTCATAATCAGTATGATTTTATAATAACCACATATAGTTATTCTTTACACCATTATACCCATCCAAGTAATGTGGTGGTGGAAAACAGATTACACCACGACGTGGAGACGGTATTTCTTACGTACGCACGCGCAGTGATTTCATTTTCTGTAGGATGGATAGAAGGTGAAATGTGGTTGTTTAATATTTATAATAACATATCAGTATATTAGTTATACTTATGTTATTACTTTACAATGAAACAACTAAAGAAGAGGAAGTATAAGAATAATGAAACTTGAAAGAATCGGTATAAGAGATTACCTTTTCTTCGACGCACCTCCTCTTAACCTCCTCTTAGGGCACTAAAGTTGGTCTTTGAAGAAGACCAGGACCTCTAGTAGGTTACTATGGAAGTGGAGAAGTGAAATGGGTAGGGGTTGGGCGAGATTGAAGGCTAAAAGTTTTGTGAAGAGGAGAGGGAGGAGGTGCCCTTTTATAAGGGAGGAAAGGGGCACCTTTGGAAACCTCAAAAATATTAATTTAATATAATTTCAAAACCCAGTTAAAAACATCAAAAATGACTCAAATATAAAGATTAAATGATATAGGGTTGTAATATCATCAACCAATAAAATTTAGACATGTTGTAATTTTATTTTAAACCTTATCAACATGATTTATCCTTATTTAATCTATTTAATTTTATTTGTAGTAATAATATTTTAAATTTTAAATTGTTATAAATAATTACTTAGGTGTTGTGAATTATCCATAATTTGGTACATTATAAAACTTTAGACAATATATATTTCAATTTATAATTTTTAAATATTTTTAGTGATTTTTAAACAAATTAATAATCTGTTATTTTTATAAAATAACAATAGTGTTAATTTTGACAATATTTATTAATTTGAATTTAAATAAAATAAATACATAGGATATATTCAAACCAAAATGTTTAATATATTTATAACATGTCATATTCGTCTATAAAATTTGTGGAGAACATTAATTAGTTCATATAATATTTATTTTAATCTTTATAAACCATTTATTTTATATTTCTCTTAATAAAACAATTACTACATCATTTTTGTATAATTATTTAATATATGTATTAGTTGCATAAAAATTTAAACTAAATACTATTATGATAATAAATATAATATATTTCAAAATAATAATTTTAATCGAATTTATCATCTTAAAATCACAACATTTAAATTGTTATATTTATTAAATTATGAAGGCGACAACTTTGACATCATTTAAAATAAAATAATATAAGTGACATAATCCCTTTTATAAAGCTCTAAATGGTCAAACATTAGACCATTCAATGGTTATGGTTTAGATATATACTAATAATTAGTTTTGGTCAGGTTTTTGGGCCTTTTAATGGGTATTATTATTTTAATAAAAACTTTATTACTGATTTTTCACTAAACAAATAATTTCTGCATCATTAATGTATAAGCTATTAAGGCAATTAAATATCTCTTAAAAATTACAAATAAATTACCATAACAAATATTTTTTTTAGATTTCATAAAATTATTTATAATCGAATTTATATTCTGTATAAAATTATATTAAAACTACTTTAATTATTAAAGTTTGAGTGAGACATATTTCACTTTCTTTAAAATAAAATAAATTAATGGTCTTAATCACATCTAAGTGGGTTCCAATGGATTCCATTTAGACCCAAATATACCTTAGGACGAAATATAATCAAATAATTATATTAATACAAGTGTTAGGGTAATTTTATAATATTATATTTACCCTTAATTACCCGATTTACCTTTAACTATAGTAAATAAAATTTACCGCAGTTACTATTCATAGTGCCCAAAAATAAAAAGTAGCCTATTAACATAATTTATACCTACGGATTCCAAATATGGAATCCATTTTTCCAAATTCGAATTACAGAAGTTGCATAAATTAATTAAAAATTAATCCCGTTGTTTTGAAAACGTGTTTTAAAAGTTAAAACTTTGCAGAAGATTGAAATGATTTTACCTATGAATTCAAAGTAAAATAATTGCTAATGACATAAATTATATTAAATGGTAAAAATATATTCTATTTATACTTTAAAAACATTAAATATTATAATTTAACCATATAAATTATTATGATGAAAAACGTTGTTTTTAATTAAAATATAGCGTGTTTTTACTAATCATTATAATATGAAAGTTATCAAAATAATATGAAAAATTTATCCAAAGTAAATTTTTATATACTGATTCCAAATAAGAATTTTATTTTTTTAAAATTGAACGTATAAACATGTCAGAAATTAGATTTAAAATGGGTGTGCCCTCAAAAGGCGGCAAAACTGCATTTTTTAAAAAATACTTATTTTACCTGAAAAATTTATTTTGTTCTCATACCATGTCTAGAAAATGTGTAAGATGAATAATAATGTTATATAATTCAAAATTCTGTTAATACTATTCATAATGTCTAGTTTATAATAATATTATAACAATATATCATTGTTTAGAGAAACCCGGTATTGCGTACTACACACGCTATCGAGGAAGTTCGTGATTGCGTGTAATGCAAGCCAAGTCAGGGATGCGTGTAGTGAAAGCTCCCTTTGGTGTTGCATATAACATACTCAAAACTTATTTAATTTATAAATTAAACAAAATACATACTTAATGTTGCGTAGAATAATTTCCACAAAATGAACTTGAAATTGTCTGTAACACAAGCCAAGAATAGTGTTGCATATACTGCAAGCTAATACGGTGTTGCGTATAGTACAAGATAATATTGGTGTAGTGTACAATAGAAGACATAAAAGAAATTAAAAAGAATATATCTCATAAAATCTTTGGGTGTTACACTCAGGTCATGTTCTTAATCTCCGTTGGATTGAAATCATCTTTCCATCACTTCAGGGGTCCGGTCATGTTCAAAACCTCCATGAAAATACCAACGTGACCACGGAGGCCTATCAGTGAAGAACACAAGAACATGGAAGAGATATAAGAAAAATAACACCGATAGAATATACCTTTTCCTTGTTTGTGTCAGCCTTGGTCTATTCATGTCAGCAGGATTATAAAGGAGGAAAATCATCAAATCAATTCCCTTTAATCCCGCAGTTTATCCATCCCGTAGGAATGATCGAACAACAGATCAACCTGTTTATGGGTAGGTCCATGTTCATCTCTGGAATTAAGAACGAGGAAATAAATCACAAAGTAAATAAACCCCTACATGGTGTTTGTATTAGTCTAAGAAGAGGATTTGTCATTGATGGCGATCCGTCAACGAGCGATCTCGATCTATCATTTTTCATTGTTTTCCAATAGGAGGATTACTTCTCGTTACCACAGGAAAACTCCATGGTTATGATGATAACCTTGGATTTCCTGACATGATGAACTTAAGAATAAAACCATCTCTATGTTATCTTATTACATCAATTAAAATATTTTTGTTAAATATTTTAATGATATTCATGTCCAGAAATTAAATTTCACCGTCAACCTACACTGGTCAAGGTTAAGATCCTCCAAAAGAATACACTAAATTAAAAACTCAACATAGGTTTTTGATTTATAATTTGAGTTACTATTTATGAGTTATTAGGATTTTAAAATAAAATAATTTTATTTAATTATTTTATCTATGGTTACGACCTTTTCAGGTTTTCTCACAGGAGACTTGCACCGACTAAAGTTAAGTCGTGCATAGGGTAAATCTGCCATCCTGAATGCAATGGTGCCCTTATATTTTTGATCTGAGCACCTTTTTAAAAGTTACTAAAACCACACACACATTTTATTTTTAGTAAAACAAAAAATAGTTTTAACATTTATTTCTGGCACCCTGGGCCTCAAAATCATGTGATGTCTCAGTGCCTGGTCTCAAAATAATCCCATATAATTTTTTTTAAAAAAAATTACAAGGAAAATCTAGGACAATACATCTTGGTCACTCATATAGTAGGTTGGTATTTAGGTTGGAATATGAACTCAGGTCACAAGGAATCATTGATATAGGTGAGTCAAATTTTCTTTATTTATTTGTAGTTTTATCAAATTTATACTTTCTTACTTTAATTTTATTTAAAAGGAATTGCACTAGATAGGGATGGGTCTCAGCTTTGGCCATGTATCACACTTTCTATATAGCAACATAATGCTTCGTGACTAGGGCTTTTTGGGCATCGACGACTGGTGGTGAAGGTCCAGATCTAAGTGATGGAGCTCGTGTGGCTGTGTTCTCTGCTTTTTGATGTCATATATAGAGTAGATATATGCGTATGTGTGCACAAATGTGAATGAAATAATGGTATTATAGAGGAATGGTAGTAAAAAGCATGGTTTCGATGAGTTTGGATGTAGGGCGTCGATCTGGTTATGGTGGAGTGATGATATCATTGCTTTTGGGTGGTGGGTTGGGCGTCTTAGTAGTAGCGTCAGAGGACGGTGGGGGCATTTATTTTGTTTCTGGATGTGGAAGAGGGCACTCTCGGTAGTAGCGTGATCGATAGTGGGATGCATCCTGGTCGGTGGAAACATGCGGGTGTCAGGGAGCGGGTCGCGATGAGGTCAAGATTCATTGGGGGTGTTCTATGATGGGGTTCGAGATCAAAGTCATGATATGTGATGCTATAGTGTAGATGTGGATCTGGGGTTTTTTTGTGATTGTTGTGTTGGGACGTTGGGTTTAATATAATGGACTTTATGTCTGTTGGATTTTTAGTCATTCAATTTTAGGGCTGTGTGCCTCTGGCCTATGAGAATGTAATGGGATTTACCTTACCCAGTTAAAAGAGGTTTTCTTCATTGTATTTCTATTTTTAATAAATGGGATTTCCCCCAAAACTTTCAATAATAGGTGGTGCATTATATATATATAGAGACTGGGTGATATATATCAAGGGCTATTTCTATGGTCAAAGTTGGAGCTAAGATTAAAGAGATATTCTATTTTATATATGTTTTTTTATATTTTTATTCATTTTTTCCTTAAAATTACTTCATTGATTTTGGAAGGGGAATTCAATGTATAGATGATTTATGCCAAAATTTATAGAGAAATCACACTTCTTATTAAATCTTACTTATAGGGAAATTTCATCTCAAATGATTGCTGTTGATGCCCATGATTCTTGTCCTCTACACGAGGGTATCAGAGCTGCCCTTCTGGTATATCACAAGTTAGATCGAGTGGTCAGTTGATTATCAACTAGAGTTTGTTCATGAAAATTGTTAACTACCACAAACCTTATCTTCGATGGAACTTAAATTCTATATGGTACATGGATTCACGCACCCTTACCATTCAGGATAATGGAATAGAACACGACTCTCACTAACTAGCATGAATATCCTTATATATTCCTATCTTGACTTCAATATTCCTTGTCAAGAACTTACAAACATTTTGAAACTAATATTTACCAATTATTATATTTAAAACTTCTCGTCACCTAAAATTATTCATCATCCAGTAGTCTCAAATTCTGTGACTCCAAAAATTTTCCTTAATAGGATCCTCACCATCAAACAATTTTTACTATCTGAATCATATGATAATCCACCCCAGTGTATCTTCCAAACATCTCAACCTTAGTATTCTCAAATTTATTTTTCTTCCAAGCATTCCTTTATATCAAAAACTAATTTAATCTATCATCTACCAAAATAAGAAACTTCTAAACTTATAATAGATCATAGTATTCAAATCATCATAATGTTTTTTACATTCAAGGTTTTAACATATCATCATCATATTCAACTTCAGCCATCGTAAACCTTATGCAATGTATTTTGATCATCATGTTAATTCTATCCAAGGATACAGAGATGAAAAATGGTTTGTATTTTAGATTCTCTAAATATTCTTATTAAATTCTATAACGATGAATACTTTGAAGAGGTATAGTTATTTGATTTTTAAACATTTCATTCATTCAGGTTTAGGTTTTTTAGTTGGAATTTTGATCTCTTAATATATAAGGATCCCTTAAAATTAGTTTTTAGGCCATAGTTCTAATATTTTGTTTTACCATTCTAGATCACATTGGCGTTTAATTAAATTTTAAATTCTTTAAGGGTATTTTTTGTGTTTGTATCAACAAAATCACTTATTAACTAATTTTATTGTTTCTTAGATATGTAAAAAATATCAAAATATCCAAACCCCTATCTAACATAATTTGGATTGTCATCTTGGTAGATTTTAGGTATAGATAACTAATTGTGGGATTTAAGAATCTAAAACTGTATTTTTTCTATTTTATTGGCATATCTTGATTAAATATCATATAATTTCCCAAAGGAGTGTGTTTCCAAGCTGAGGGATTTGAAGAAGGAGTGGTGTATTCTCCAAATGGAGATATTGATACACAAACCACTTCTCATATTATGTATCCTTATTTTAGTTTGGTGGCTAGAGTCCAATTATATTTTGAGATTCCGATAGAGGAGGATGATGGACATGGAACTACCTATTTCCTGAAAAAGGTTTTCTCTAATACCATTACCTTGTATTATGTTTTGGTTTTAGCTATGAATCAATGAATAGATATGATTATTGTAGTTACTTCATATAAGGCCCCAGCCTTAAACCTTACTTAATCTTGAGTTATTACAAGATTACACATTGAGGATCTTTTCGGGTTTAGAGTTTTATAGAATTAGATCATAAAACACGCATTACATTCCACATATAAACAAAGTGGTTACATAAAAATAGTATTCTTCATTCCCAACAATGGAAACATATTTAAAATAAACTTGGATTCTTTCTTGACACTTCCTTGACACTATCATGATATCATGTACCTTTCCCTTGACCTGTGAAAAACATTTCAAAAAAACTTGGGATGAGCATAAAAAGCTCAGTAAGGGATATAAAAATATGGAAAGGAAACATGGGTAAATATATACATAAGGATGAGGTCATACTTTACCCATAAAACATAATCACTTTAACATACCTCATAAAATCATGAATAATCATAGAAATCATAAGACATAAAGGTAACTTGAGGCATTCATAACATTCTTACGTAGGGAGTAACCCTCTTGGTTACGTTTGGAATACCCATCACAGTATATTCCCTAAATCGCTTCGGAGAAACCTTAACGTTTCACTCCTTCGCGTTACCCAATTCATTGGAGAGCTATATCGGGCTCACCCGCCCTTAGTTTATCACGGAACCACCCGTCTTCATAATAATGCCCAAGAACCTCAACATATTCATATCATATAAAACATGTATAAAGGAAACATAACATTTTCACCTTTCAATCACAAGATATTAATACAACACATTGATATAAAAACATTATGAAAACCATTTTCAATACCAAAATAAAAGAAATGTAAAACATGGTATTTTTTTTTAAAAAGAAGGTATGGCTTGTAGAGGAAGCCGAAACTCAAATAACGGTCACGACGGCAGAGAAGTCGTTGTCGCTGCATAAGTATGACAAAAACATTCCCTTTTGTTGTTTAGTAAATGTTTCGTATAAAAAATATTCCTTTTGAATAAACGTAAAAGTCAAAGGGGTTTATACACCATATAAAAGAAGGTTGTGTATAAAACAAAATATGCCTCAATGGAAGGATATTGAGACGAAGTCCCATACCTCGGGTCCGACTTGACTCGGTCGTTCTTTAATGTCCTGAATAATAAACTTGAGTTAATTTCTACTTGTTTACAAACCTTTTTCAAGTTCATTATTACTTTTATATCACTTATTGCCATGTCATGAACACTATGTAATTATTTAAGTTAATAACGGTCGTTTTAACGATCATTGGCACTTGAGTCAAAAATAAGCCCTTTATAATTACAAGTTTTTCATGTATCCATTATATACAGAATGGTATTAAGGATGTAGATATTATATAAGTCATATATATCCAGTACATTCATGCATTTATAATATTACATAATCATTTAGAGGTAAGAAATGAAATGCACCGTTCATGGAGACGGTAAGCCGTACGTACGCATGAACGCTACTTCCATTTCTATTTCATATTTTCTGGAATGGAATCATAATGATATAAGAGTATATTATAATTCCAGTATAATAACATATATAATATCATTAACTTTATCCTTTACACATCCCACATATGGTATTAACGAATCAAATCACTTTCAGGGGGCGGTAGTCCACACTTCCTAAAATGAAGATATCGTGTTTACCCATAATGGAAACAATAATGGTATCCCATAAATGAAAAATACACAAAGCTTAAGGAAAAAATAAACATGTTATATATCATATATAAAAATAGTGACATCATAATGGCCACCTTTGAAGGTGTTAAATGAGTATTGAACAATCATCGTTTCGGGAGGCAGAATTTCTCCATCCACGGAAACCGTATGTTCTTTAACCATTTGATGTAGTTGTGTGAGAGTGAAGCTCGAATAAATCTTATAAAAACATCCTAGTATATTGAAGATACTGGTGTTGTTACAAAAGAAGTAAATAAAAAGAGTTTAGGGGGTTGGAGAAGCAAAATAAAACAAATGAACATGAGAGAATGAATTACCTTTAAAAGTGTAACTCCTTTTGATTTGAGCCTAAAGGCTTCCTTTGAAAGGATTATGCCCAAAGGGAATCCTCTAGGATGAGGAGAGGGATGTGGAGAGAGTAAATGGGCAGGGGTTGGCCGGGCCAAAGGCTTGAGGAGTGTGTGAAATGAGGTAGAGGTGGTGGCCTTTTATAAGAGGAGAGGAGGGGCACTTTTGGAAATCATGAAACTATTATTTTATTTTCAAAAGTGTTTCGAATTTCTAAGGTCCCACATTGATATAATTCGAATATAAGATGATAAGGCTTCTAAATACGCTCATACAATTGGTTTTGGCCATGTGTAGGTTTTAGATTTTACATTATCTTTCCATTTTATTTAAATCGTTAAATAATGAGGTCATCGCTGCACCATCATGATGTCATAAATAAATTAATTTATTTAATGTCTAAAAATTATAAAAAAATTCTATGATGTAGGAAATTTTTTTAGATTTCCAATGAATATTTATAATCAAAAATATGATTAGTATAACCCCTTCTAAAAATATTTATAGTAAAACAATTTATGTTAGTGTCATTTTCACCTTTATTTAAAAAAAAGGCATTAAAGTCATTATCTCACCCATGTGGCTCCATAGGGTCCCCTAAATCGACCCATGGGTTTTCTTGGTCGTCCATGACTCATAAAATAGGGTTAGGACATGTGTCAAGCTCATCTCAATTTATTAAAGCATTATTTTTACCTTAAACTACACTAATTACCTCTAATCGCGATTAAAAACTTAATAAGTTACTATTCACCAAAAAATTATTTTAATCTCATTGAACCACATTTTACTTCTTAATGACAACCATGTATGTCGGATTTTTGAAATTCAAAACACAATGATGTCAAAATTTCATTTAAACGGAAAATCAGTTTTTATAAGTACCACTTAGTGGTTTCACTATTCATCAAAAAATTGAAGTTTTTCAGAAAATTACCAAAAATTCACCCTAAGCTATATTTGATATTCCTAATTCAAAAATGAAATCTATTTTACAAAATTCAAAACATATAAGTCACATTAATTAATTTAATAATTAATTCCCGCTGTCAGAGCAAATAACGTGTTTTTATAAAACAATAAGTATCAAAAGATTGACACCAGTTTAAGTCTAATTTCGAAGTGAAATTGATTCCAATGACCACCATTAGATTAAATGGTAAAAATATATTCAGATTACACATTAAAACCAATTCAAAAGATAATATAATCACATAAATAAATTATATTAAGAACGATTTTTGATGTAAAATGCAGTATTTTTCACTATTCATTAAAAAATGAACATTGTCAGAAAAATACCAAAAATTCACACAAAGTAAATTTTGGTGTCCCAATCATAAAGAATAAGTTTATTTTGACAAACATAGATTATAAAATTGTCAAAAGATAGATTTAAAAAAGGTTTTCCATCAAAAGGTAGTAAAACAATCTTTTAAAAATATTAGTGTATTCCATGATTAAGATTGGATTTATTTTCATTTTAAGCCTCTAAAACACTATCTAATTCATTAATAGACATAGATAAAAATATATATTATTCATTACTTACTTGGGATGTTACAACCTTCCCCCCTTTAGAAAATTGCGTCCCCGCAATTTATTTACTTATCAAATAAATGGGGGTACTTATCCCTCATTGCATTTTCAGATTCCCATGTTGCCTCTTCTATCATGTGGTTTTTCCACAAAACCTTTACCTGATTAATCACCTTATTCCGTAACACTTGCTCCCTATGGTCAAGAATCTAGACCAGTTTTTCCTCATAAGATAGGTTCTCTTCCATCTGAACTACCTCTGGACTCAAAACATGAGATGGATCTGGCATATACTTTCTCAACATCGAAACATGAAAAACTTTGTGTACCTGAGATAAAATCGGAGGTAAAGCCACTCGGTATGCAACTGATCCAACTCTATCCAGAATTTCCTATGGTCCAATAAACCTTGGACTCAGATTTCCTTTCTTACCAAATCTCATCACACTTTTCCAAGGAGAAACCTTGAGAAAAACATGATCACCTACCTCAAAAGAGAGATCCTTCCTCCTGTTGTCCGCATAACTCTTCTGCCTGCTCTGAGCTGTTCTTATGTGCTTCTGAATCAGCTGAACTTTTTCTTCCATCTCTTCTACCAATTCTGGTCCCATCAACTTCCTTTCACCCACTTCATCCCAGAAAGCTGGAGTTCGACACCGCTTCCTATATAATGCCTGAAATAGTGCCATCTGTATACTGGAATGAAAACTGTTATTATATGAAAATTCAACCAAAAAAAGATGTTGGTCCCAACTTCCCTGATAATCCATCGAACAAGCTCGTAGCATATCCTCCAAGGTCTGAATTGTTCGTTCTGACTGCCCATCTGATTGAGGATGAAAATCTGTACTAAAATTTAATTCAGTACCCAAAGACTTCTGAAGGACTTTCCAAAAGTTAGATGTGAACCTGGGATCACGATCAGATACAATGGAGAGGGTAACTCTATGTAACCTGACTATATCTTTAAGATACAAACGGGAAAGCTGATCTAGGGAAAAAGTATCTCGTATAGCAAGGAAATGAGAAGATTTAGTCAAGCGATCAACAATAACCCAGATTGCATTATTACCTCGAGATGTCTTTGGTAATCCCACAACAAAGTCCATGGATATATTCTCCCATTTCCACTCTGGCACTGGTAAAGGCTAAAGCATCCCTTTAGGTAACTTCCACTCTGCTTTAACCTGTTGACATGTCAAACACTTCACAGTAAAATCATCAATATCTCTTTTCATTCCATCCCACCAGTAATACTCCCGCAGATCTCTATACATCTTAATACTACCCGGATGAACTGAAAACAGAGAACTATGAGCTTCACATAAAAACTCTCTCTTCAACTATGAATCACAAGGCACACACAATCTCTTCCCAAATATCAAAACTCAATCATTATCAATGTTGAATTCAGGCAACATACCTTTCTGAACCAGCTCTACCTTTTTCTGCAACTCACTGTCTTGATTCTGTGCTTGCTTGATTCTGTCTGATAGAGATGATCTCACTGATACCTGAAACAAAAAAGAAGAACTTCCTGAACCAACAACTTCTATGCCAAAGTTCATCAAATCCTTAACCAAAGGATCACGTTCCAAACGCAACATTTCTAATGAAGCATTAATTTTTCGACTCAAAGCATCAGCCACTTTATTTGCTTTTCCCGGATGGTAGTGAATCGTACAATCATAATCCTTGATTAATTCCAGACATCTCCTCTGTCTCATGTTTTACTATTTCTGAGTGAATATATACTTTAAACTTTTTTGATCAGTATATATTTCACACTTTACTCCATACAAATGATGCCTCCAAATTTTTAAAGCAAAAACAACAACAGCTAATTCCAAATCATGTGTAGGGTAATTTACCTCATGAGTTTTCAACTGTCGTGAAGCATAAGCAATTACCTGATCATTCTGCATTAGGACGCAACCAAGTCCTTTAAATGAAGAATCACTATATATAACAAACTCACCATTCCTAGAAGGTAGTGCCAAAACTGGAGCATTCACCAATCTTCTTTTCAATTCCTGAAAACAATCATCAAAACTTATCCAAGAACTCATGGAAAATTCTATTCATTAAGTCCATGAATACAGCAGGTGCATTGGTTATCCCAAAAGGCATTACTACAAATTCATAATGGCCATATCTTGTACGGAACGCGGTCTTCAGAACGTCTGCTTCCTTTACCTTCAGCTGATGGTACCCCAATCTCAAGTCAATCTTTGAAAAATACTGAGCTCCTTGGAGCTGATACAACTTCATTTGATGGCCCAACATATGCTGAAGTAGTTGCAAAGGATTTCAACACCCCTTTCTGCTTGTAGTCTAACTGCTTCCCATCACTCAAGCTCTTTGTCGGACACTCATTTGCATAGTGACTCATCTCATTGCACTTATAACATTTCACTAACTGTAAATCGAATTTGGTCTTACCTTCACCTTGATCCTTTTCAGTGCAATCACAAGCCTTATGTCCCATCTTACCACATCAGTAGCACTTTCCAGAATTCATAAGACATTCCCCAGCATGCCTTTTGCCACATTTATCACAAAATAGAAACTTAGTTTTCTTACCATCATACTTTTTTGAAGAATGATTACCTTTCTCCTGCCACCTCGGTCACTTCTTCTATTGGTTGTTATTGAACACTTGATCATCGTCAAACTCCATTTCCACCTTCTCAGCACATCAAAAAAGCTTTTCATAACTTTTAAACTCACGAGAAGCTAATTCCCTTCGATATTTTGGCTTTAATCTTGAGTAAAAACGATTGATTTTACTATCAAGGTCTCGGATAAAATTTGAAGCATACCTTGCCAATCGAGTGAACCTTTCTTCATAGGCAGCCACTGAGTCTTCCTCTTGCCTCAATTCCAAGAATTGATTTTCCATCCTAAGTCAAACAGCCTTAGGAAAATACTTCTCAAGAAACATACCTTTGAATTCATCCCAGTTGAGAGCATCAATCTCATCAGCGTCCCTGATATTTTTAACCATCGACCACCACTGATATGCCTCACCCTCCAAACGGTAAATAGAAAGACTAACCTTTTGATTGTCTGAACACCCCATGACATAGAAAATATTCTCCAGTTCTTTAATCCACCCTTCAGCTAGCACATGGTCAGATGATCCTATGAATGATGGGGGATTTTACCTCATGAAATGTTCCACCACTGACATGTTCCTCTGCGGTTGGTCTGGCTGATCTCGTGCATGGATACCACCACCATTTATAGCTTGAGTCAACTGCGCCATTACTGCAACAAAATGTTCATTTCAAATTCCGACCATCTCGGGATGCTGATTCGGAAGGTTATTTCCTTCTGTATGCCTTCCTAGCACTGCTTCCCTGTTTCCTCTGCGGAAAACCATTCTGAACAAACATGTCTTAGATGAAGCAACATGGTAATCTTCAAATGCTATATCACTTCAATTTGACCATAAAAAAAATATTTTTGGATAATCATTTAATATAATTCTAACTCCCAAAGTTATCTAAACTGACCTCTGTTACCAACTATAAGGCCCCAGCCTTAAACCTTACTTAATCTTGAGTTATTATAAGATTACACATTGAGGATCTCTTCGGGTTTAGAGTTTTAGAGAATTAGATCATAAAACTTGCATTACATTCCACATATAAACAAAGTGGTTACATAAAAATAGTATTCTTCATTCCCAACAATGGAAACATATTTAAAATAAACATGGATTCTTTATTGACACTTCCTTGACACTATCATCATATCATGTACCTTTACCTTGACCTGTGAAAAACATTTCAAAAAAACTTGGGATGAGCATAAAAAGCTCAGTAAGGGATATAAAAATATGGAAAGGAAACATGGGTAAATATATACATAAGGATGAGATCATACTTTACCCATAAAACACAAGCACTTTAACATACCTCATCAAATCATGAATAATCATATAAATCATAAGACATAAAGGTAACTTGAGGAATTCATAACATTCTTACGTAGGGAGTAACCCTCTTGGTTACGTTTGGAATACCCATCACAGTATATTCCCTAAATCTCTTCGAAGAAACCTTAAAGTTTCACTCCTTCACGTTACCCAATGCATTGGAGAGCTATATCGGGCTCACCCGCCCTTAGTTTATCACGGAACCACCCGTCTTCATAATAATGCCCAAGAACCTCAACATAATCATATCATATAAAACATGCATAAAGGAAACATAACATTTCCACCTTTCAATCACAAGATATCAATACAACACATTGATATAAAAACATTATGAAAACCATTTTCAATACCAAAATAAAAGAAAAGTAAAACATGGTATTTATTTTTCTTTTAAAAAGAAGGCATGGCTTGTAGAGGAAGCTGAAACTCAAATAACGGTCACGACGGCAGAGAAGTCGTTGTCGCCGCATAAGTACGACAAAAACATTCCCTTTTTTCGTTTAGTAAACGCTTCGTATAAAAAAGATTCCTTTTTAATAAATGTAAAAGTCAAAGGGGTTTATACACCGTATAAAAGAAGGTTGTTTATAAAACAAAATATGCCTCAATGAAAGGAGATTGAGATGAAGTCCCATACCTCGGGTCCGACTTGACTCGGTCGTTCTTTAATGTCCTGAATAATAAACTTGAGTTAATTTCTACTTGTTTACGAACCTTTTTCAAGTTCATTATTACTTTTATATCCCTTATTTCCATGTCATGAACACTATGTAATTATTTAAGTTAATAACGGTCGTTTTAATGATCATTGGCACTTGAGTCAAAAATAAGCCCTTTATAATTACAAGTTGTTCATGTATCCATTATATCCAGAATGGCATTCATGATGTAGATATTATATAAGTCATATATATCCAGTACATCCATGCATTTATAATATTACATAATCATTTAGAGGTAAGAAATGAAATGCACCGTTCATGGAGACGGTAAGTCGTACGTACGCATGAACGCTACTTCCATTTCTATTTCGTATTTTCTGGAATGGAATCATAATGATATAAGAGTATATTATAATTCCAGTATAATAACATATATAATATCATTAACTTTATCCTTTACACATCCCACATATGGTATTAACGAATCAAATCACTTTCAGGGGGCAGTAGTCCGCACTTCCTAAAATAAAGATATCGTGTTTACCAATAATGGAGACAATAATGGTATGCCATAAATGAAAAATACAGAAGCTTAAGGAAATAATAAACATATTATATATCATATATAAAAATAGTGACATCATAATGGCCACCTTTGAATGTGTTAAATGAGTATTGAACAATCATCGTTTCGGGAGGCAGAATTTCGCCATCCACGGAAACCGTATGTTCTTTAACCATTTGATGTAGTTGTGTGAGAGTGTAGCTCGAATAAATCTTATAACAACATCCTAGTATATTGAAGATACTGGTGTTGTTACAAAAGAAGTAAATAAAAAGAGTTTAGGGTGTTGGAGAAGCAAAATAAAACAAATGAACATGAGAGAATGAATTACCTTTAAAAGTGTAACTCCTTTTGATTTGAGCTTAAAGGCTTCCTTTGAAAGGATTCTGCCCAAAGGGAATCCTCTAGGATGAGGAGAGGGATGTGGAGAGAGTAAATGGGCAGGAGTTGGCCGAGACAAAGGCTTTAGGAGTGTGTGAAATGAGGTAGAGGTGGGGGCCTTTTATAAGAGGAGAGGAGGGGCACTTTTGGAAATCATGAAACTATTATTTTATTTTCAAAAGTGTTTCGAATTTCTATGGTCCCACATTTATATAATTCGAAGATAAGATGATAAGGCTTCTAAATACACTCATCCAATTGGTTTTGGCCATGTGTAGGTTTTAGATTTTACATTATATTTCCATTTTATTTAAATCGTTAAATAATGAGGTCATCGCTGCATCATCATGATGTCATAAATAAATTAATTTATTTAATGTCTAAAAATTATAAAAAAATAATATGATGTAGGAAATATTTTTATCTTTCCAATTACTATTTATAATCAAAAATATGATTAGTATAACCCCTTATAAAAATTGTTTTAGTAAAACAATTTATGTTAGTGTCATTTTCACCTTTATTTTAAAAAAAGGCATTGAAGTCATTATCTCACCCAAGTGGCTCCATAGGGTCCCCTAAATCGACCCATGGGTTGTCTTGGTCGGCCATGACTCATCCAATAGGGTTAGGACATGTTTCAAGCTCATCTCATTTTATTAAAGCATTATTTTTACCTTAAACTACACTAATTACCTCTAATCGCGATTAAAAACTTAATAAGTTACTATTCACCAAAAAATTATTTTAATCTCATTGAACCACATTTTACTTCTTAATGAAAACCATGCATGTCGGATTTTTGAAATTCAAAACACAATGATGGAAAAATTTCATTTAAACGGAAAATCAGTTTTTATAAGTACCACTTAGTGGTTTCACTATTCATCAAAAATTGACGTTTTTCAGAAAATTACCAAAAATTCACCCTAAGCTATATTTGATATTCCAAATTCAAAAATGAAGTCTATTTTACAAAATTCAAAACATATAAGTCACATTAATTAATTTAATAATTAATTCCCGCTGTCAGAGCAAATAGCGTGTTTTTATAAAACAATAAGTATCAAAAGATTGTCACCAGTTTAAGTCTAATTTCAAAGTGAAATTGATTCCAATGACCACCATTGAATTAAATGGTAAAAATATATTCAGATTACACATTAATACCAATTCAAAAGATAATCTAATCACATAAATAAATTAGATTAAGAACCATTTTTGATGTAAAATGCAGTATTTTTCACTATTCATTAAAAAATGAACATTGTCAGAAAAATACCAAAAATTCACACAAAGTAAATTTTGATGTCCCAATTATAAAGAATAAGTTTATTTTGACAAAAATAGATTATAAAATTGTCAAAATATAGATTTAAAAAAGGTTTTCCATTAAAAGGCAGTAAAACAATTTTTTAAAAATATTACTGTATTCCATGCTTAAGATTGGATTTATTTTCATTTTAAGTCTCTAAAACACTATCTAATTCATTAATAGACATAGATAAAAATATCTATTATTCATTACTTACTTGGGATGTTAAACTTCAATCCTGTTTCCCCCTTTTGTAATCAGGAATTAGAAGGGGTGATATGAGAGTTAGTTAATACTTACAAGATATCATCCAAACCTTTACCCAAACCTCTTATTACCAAAATCGTAGTAAAACTTCATACTAATTTGGGTATTTTTACTAAAAAATCTCCAAATTAGTGACTACATAATAATACTAAGATACATAATCGATTTTAGGTGCTAATTAAATCATTATAGGAAAATGATAATGATGGATGGAAAAGAGTGAGGTTAAGGAGGAAGAATAAGAAATCCACGACAAATGTACCTATTGATAAGGTAAGTTTATCAAAATCACTTCAATGAATTCAACCTATTATAAAGAGTATAAGTAAGTGAAATAACATTTACATCTAGGATTTGGAGGGACGAAATGGAAGAAATGTGTTACAAATTTAGGTGATTTTCTAATTCTAGGAAGTAAAAAATTTGGGTGTCCTATCATTGACCAAAGGGAAAATAAAAAAGCATCTAAATTATGATTTTGACCAACCAAAATGTATGGTAACTAGGTGGGTGATTCCAAGAGTCAAATAATAGCACATATAAAAAATATTTAATGTTTAGGGAATATTTTCAAGACCATCATAATATCGAAGAGAAAGCATTACACCATGAAATTGTTGAAGAGACTAAGTCAATAGAGGTTACACAGGCTAGATAGGTTCTTTTCGGCTTGTTTCCCTCTAGTTTTTTTGAAATATTTAAATTTTATTTATGATTTTTGAAAATTATATAATAAAATAAATTAACATAGAATTTTTTTATGAATTTTAGCTGAATTGAAAGGAGGTGAAGAATATCAAGTGGAAGCCTCAAAAAATCATTGAAGGAGGTAATTTAGAATAAATTTCATCCCAAATAGATGTTTTTTTGGTTATTAATAAGTATAATTTTAATATTTATTCCTCTAATGAATTTTTGACTTTCTTATGTTGGAACATGTAATATTTCTTATAGATCCCCATTTTGGATTGGCCATTGAGAGGGGTGGGGTGGGGGTTGAATCAATGATATTATTTTATAAAGTCTCTCCCTTATGAATTATATATCTTGAAGTTGTTAAATTTATTGGTCCACTAAATATTATATCACATACTCACATTGTTTGTAATTTTAATAAAGAAATTTTATCACATAAGATTTATAAGGGTTGACATAAAACATTACTCCTTTTTGTGTTAGTTATATTCCTTAATACGAATTATACACTACAGAAATGAGTTATTTAAAAATAATTTTGTTATAAACCCCAAATACAATACTCTAGTAACTAATTATACAAAATAGTCACAAATATACTCTAAATTGATTTGTTAGATACCCAAATCAAAAGCTTCTTCATTAACTGGTTAGACACCCCAATCACAATCTCCTTTAATTTTGATCTAGTGATAGAATGAGATCTATCTTTTTTAGGGTTTCTTATATGACTCTTAAAGAACAATCTTCCAATACGAGTGTATAGGATCTGGTTATCCCATGTATAACCTAATGAACTTCAAAAACCACCTAAGAAGGTCTTTTGGTCTAAAAAGTCACTCTATATTCCCTATTATTTGATTCTTCCTCATCTTTATTAATTTTTAGTTGAAATATCTTCTTCTTTAGAAAAAGATCTCCTAAATTAGGACTCACCTAATCTCTCCTTGATACTTTTTAGTATCAAATCTCTTAATATATTTTTTTCATAGTTCTTCATGAGTCTCATAATTTTCCAATTTCTTTTTTTAGTTCTCATAGATTTTATATTCATATAGACAATATCACATGAATATTATTTTATACATTTTAAACATTGAATTGAAAAGATCTTCATATATAGGTATAATATTTTTATTTAAATTGGTTAGTGGATTATCTATTTTAATTATTATTTTAACTCACTTAAATTACATAAAAAATATTCCTATTAAATTACTTTGGAAATGTAATTATTTCATTCTTTTATCCACCCAAAAATTTGTTGCATCGAATCATTTGAAATCCCATCCATGTGTGCATACATAATTAAATGTATTTATCTATGACATAGAACTATATCCTTGTAGTGTGGAAGTCATCTCAAAATTAAAAAACTTCCATTACATGACTTACTTTAATCTTGGATCAGATCATGATCATGATATTTGAATCCTTATAACTCAACTGAAGCATCATCCTTTTAAATCTCTTCTTTATTATATATTAAATACATAAACTCTATATTTCTCCTTACAAATTTATCATAATTATATCTATTTTAAAGTCATATGAAACTCATGTGAAGTCATAAGAAAATAATGAATGAATAAAAGACTTTATGAATCCATGAGAAAATGTTTGTAAAGTTGTGTGAAACCTATTCTGTATGACTTTAATGTCATTTGATAATTCCTTTTCTATTTTATTTATGCAGAAAAAAGTCATATGCACATAATTTTTTTCCAATTTTCAGTCAAAATTAATTTTTTAATACTTGTGAAGTCATATAAAAACCTTAAATTCTAATAAATTACTCAATATCTGACAATCAGATTAAAGACTTATCATTAATTCATACAATTTGATCCCTTTTCAATCTTTGGCCATTGTCCAAAGTCATACGTTCCATTGTACCTTTATGAATGTTTGAGTAACCTTTACATGTTTTAGATATTACTTTTATATAACTATTTTATTTCCATATTTATATTTACATAGTATATAGTCTTCCTCATTACCTTTATGCAGTGTACTATACTACCTTTATACTGGTAATTCACATATCAACTTACCTTTACACTTTTAATGAATTACCTCTACATATATCTATTCAAGTCAATCTTACCTATACAAAGGTATCCATATAGATTTATGAAACTCACTATTACATCTATTAAGAACCTTCTGTACCTTTATATAGGGTATGATATTTCAAGTTACCTTTACATAGAGAGTGGAAACTGGGAGTTACCTTTACCTAGATTGTTCATTTCATAGTTTAACTTTATAAAAGAAAAAAATTCAGATAAAAATCATATCATACCTTTATTAATCAATTATGAGGCCTTATAACTTCCATCAAATTCCTTATAAAATATTTATTCATTCATTGACACTTTTCATTAACTCCATTAAAGGTCAATTCCACAACCATTAAAAAAATACACCTTAAGTATATATCCATAATAATTATACAAGCATAATCAATTATATCCTTAAAAATATATTAACATGTTAAAAAAATATAATCCTACACTTGGGAACTACAATACCCCATTTGTGTTTTTATCGAAGCCTCCAAGAACCTCTCAAATCAATATGCGTGATTGTTTATCTCCCCCTTATTTACATTAAATAAAAATGAAAATATGGGGTTTTCTTCTCAGGATATATTCATTCTTTAAAAATATATCAAACTTATTATCCAATTTATAAATCAGTGTTATATCTTATTCCACATGAGAGAATTATGGAATCACATTTTTTTTCTTAGAAATGAGCCCATAATTAATAAACCCTAAATCTAAATGGGGAAACCCTTTGTAGAGAACAAGAATGTATAACCAAGGTTATCAATGTTTTACACAAACAAAACACCATGTTATTATATTATTAGAACTCATTCTGGGGGAAAATTATATAGATTCATTAACAATACAATTTATTATTCAAAAATCTCAAAAAACAAATAAAAAATTTAAAGTTAAAATCATAAAACTCCCCCTTTGTCACAATTTTCATCAACCAAAACCACCCTTATTAACAATATTTAATATAATCAAAACAAAGAGTTTTTATTATGATTGAAAAAAAATCTCATATTTCATGGGATTATCCATAAATTTTATATTAAATTTTTTTTAAATTTTTTAATATCTTTATTTCATGTTTTCTTCACCTTAGGGGGCACACTCAATACCTACTCCCTATGTTAGTCAGAAAACACGATGAAGAACATCTCCTTTACTATCCGTTGTGAATAAATATATATTTACTCCTTCAATTCCATATATGTTAGCCCAAGTAAAAAAATAGTTTAATGGAATATATGGGGACATCTTGGTTTCTTAGAAGTAACATTGAGGTTGAGCGATATCACCAACCTAGTCCACTCTTTCCTTCTACGCTCAACTCTTATTGTCCTTTCAGCAGCCTTAATAGAATTTTTTATAATATATTTCATTTTATATATTTCTTTTTTTGAATAATATTTCTTCAACTTAGAGGTTATTTAAACATCACTCCCTTGAGCTTGTATAATCTTTCTTATTTCATTTTCATGATATGGTAATATTTTTATACAATCATTTGTGACATTACCTAACCACCCCAACATTCTCATGTTTTTTTCATTAACTTTAAAATATATATTTTTAGGAATATTATAATTAATTATAACTTCTTCATGTATAACAACTTATATTAATTTATTTTTATCATCCATCTCTTGTTTATCAATTCTCTTGGTTATCTTCATCTAGTCTGGATAGATATCTTTCCATGATTTTTTTACTTGACCAGCTTAGTTAGGATTCTCACATATCTTTTTGAAGGTATTAATATTGCATGACTCCTTCTCATTATATTTTTATATTTTATTACCTTTCACAACATATGAAATATTTTCTAAATATTAAGTCAATAACTATCCATCCTTGTATGCTTTCCCTCCACATCTGCCACATTGTTTTCTGAGAATTCAAATCATTTTTGGCTAGATAGATTTAGTGTATACATACCTAAAAATTCCATTCTCTGAGTTTTTTCTCTCATTTTCTCAACCCCGCATTAGTTCTTTAATATTTGTTGGTATTGGAATTTTATGTCCGAAAGGTAGGATTTATGTCATTACCTTTCACAACACTAACAAAATCCAAGAAATTTTGATCATACATAAGTCTATCTAGAATTATATATATATTTCATTCTCTCATACGAGATAACCTTTTTCATAGGGGGTATAATAATTCATGGAATTTTCATACCTTCCTTATATGTGGACGAATTAATCTTAGTTTTATTGGTACACACTATTTTAGAATCATTTTTTTATCTGCACTATTATAAATTCTAAACATATATTGTGATAGATATAGTGGAATTTTAACTTGATTATTGAATTTCATATTCTCTCCGACTTGGGTGGATTTTCCTCTAAAATAATATAACTTTATCAATATTATTAAAGTATTACTCATCTTAATCATCATTGAAAGTACTTGATTCTTTAAAATAAACTTCTTTGAAACATGATTTTTTATTTGTTCTTGAAATCCTTCTCATATTTTGATTTGATATTGAAATCCATAGTTTTACTCATCTCATATGCTATGTTTTTTTATAAATCTCAACTATTTTTAAATATTCTCTTTTTTCTAGGGACAATATTTTTATTTAAAATAAATATGTATAATTTCGCCTAATTATTTAAAAACTATTAATCATATAACTTCTCACAAAATCACAAAATATTACTAACTATATCATTCAATCGATTGAAATAGCAATAAATACATTCACCATCATTAATTTTAATATCCTTACACCCACTCCTCGTAACATGAATATTATATTCCTTGACTTTGATGTTACCTTTATAGCTACTTATCAATTTATCCCAGATCTACTTGGAAGTCCATAGATCCATGAATATTGTGTATAACTTCTCCAATAGAGACATAACTATTTAATTTTGATAAATTTATAATTTTATTATAAACTATATTTATAGAAGAACCTTTATTAATGAGTGGAAAACATTTTAGAAAATATCTCACTTCCATGCCAAGTAATACGTTGTTTGGTAGCATCATATACCTATAACTATGATAATTTATACTGTTAAAAGTTGGAACACCTATGAAATTCATATAATTGAGATTCATCACCTCTCAAGAACCTCTTTAGATATTTAGAGGAAACCAAGATTGGGTACCACTTATAGAGGCCCAGGATAGATTGAACACAAGGGGGTGGGGGTGGGGTGAATCAATGTTATAATTTTTTGAATTCTATAATTTTTGTATTAAACCTCTTGAAATTATTATATTTATTAACCAAATCAATATTTTCTTATAGCCTCACCTCATGTGAAATAATAATAATGAAGGGAGATAAACACATAAGAATTATATGTTTTAACATAAAACACAAATTGTTTCCATGTTTTTTGGATTAACTAACATATATTCAACAATATGGACATAATCGGTTATAAAAAAGTTTATTGTACACAAAAAATATAATCATATAGAAACTGGTTATACACCTTAAACCCAAATCTTCTATATAGTGATTGGTTATACATGCCAATAACAAGCTTCTTCAATAACTGGTTTGACACCCCTCTCCGAAGCTCTTTAAATAATGATCCAAGGAAATAAATACCTTTATTTTACCTATGAATTCTTATACACCTCTTTAAGAATAATATTTTTCCAAAAGCCTTTTGAATCTGGTTTTCCATTAACGACTTCAATAACTTCAATATATTCTTGAACAGGTCTGATGGTCTCAAACATAACTCTAGATTCCATGTGATCTAGTTATTACTAATCCTTATGAATACATGAAAAGTAGGATTTATTATTTAGAAAAAGGGTTAAAATCTCCATAATACCCTTCTATTTCTTCAATACTATGCAGTATCATATCTCTAAGTATTTTCACACATAGTGATTAATGAATTCTCACAATCCTCCTTTTTTTTATTTTTCAGTCCCAATAGATTTTATGTTCAAAAATATAATATAATGTGAATAATATTTTCAATGTTTTAAATACATAATTTATTATATTTTTAAATATTATTGAATTATTTTCATTTAAATTGATCAAAGGATTATCGATTTTATATCTCATTCCAACTCAATTGAATTTTAGCCAAGATCTTCCTCTGAAATTCTTAAAGGACTCTACATATTTACTTATTTTATTCTATAAAAATAAAAAAATAAAATAATTCAAAATCCTATCCATGTGTGAATTCATATTTTAATTCATATATCCATGGAATGGAACTACATCCTTGCAGTATGAAACATATCTTAAAATTTAAAAACTTTTATAGCTGGTCTTTAGTAGAATCATAAAAATTATCTAAGTTTTTAAGTCATTGGAAACATTAGTAATGTCAGAAAAAAACAATAAAGTCATAAAAAAACATCATAAAGTCACACAAAAAATATAGGTGAAATCATAGGAAACCCATTTTTTATGGATTTGAAGTTATAAGACCATTATTTTTTCCATTCAACTTCCTTAGACTGAAGTATTATATTCACAACCCTTTGAGAATTTTCTAGAAAAAATGAATTTAATATGACTTTTGAAATCATAAAAAACCTTGAAGTCATATAAACTAATTTAAGGATTATGTTTAGATTTATGAATTATGATGATGTATACAATGTGATCCCTTTATAAATATCTTTCCTCAAAATAAAGTCATACAATATAGAGAACCTTTAAATAACTTTGAGTAAACTTTTCATGGGTTTGAGATTAAATTTACCTAACTAGTGTAAGACTATAGTTTAGTTTACAAAGATGTTGGTCGTCCTCATTACCTTTCTATAGCATACCAAACTAAATATACGTATCTAGTGGACATATTAACATACCTATAAAAAGTATTTAATTAAAACTATTTAGTTTAGTTATAGTCTAACTTTCTATTACATAGGTATCTTGATTCTTTTATATAACTCACTTGTACCATTATGCAATACATGTTTTACTTTTTTATATGGTTTGATTTATCCTGTTACATTAATGAAGATAGTGGAAACTTGGAGTTACCTTTACGTAGGTAGTGTAATTTATATATTACCTTTAAAAAAGAAATAAATCCAACTAAAAACCATCTTAGGGGTTTATTAATCAATTATGAGTCCTTTATAATTCCATCACGTGTTGTAGAAAATATTTTTTATCCACAAACAATTTCAATCAATTCCTTTAAATATCTCTTCCATGACCATCACAAAATTGAACCTTGAGAATATATCCAAAAAAAATCCTATAACCATCATCACTTCCTTCACCAAACACATATTGACATATTGAAAAAAATATTATTCAACACTTGGACACTTAATTTCCCTCATATTTATAATAATCATGATATCATAAAATTTTCTTAGAAGAATAAGATTGACAATTCAATATAAATATATTTAATGTTGGTGTGTTACTAATTGAATTATTTTTGTGTTTTGTTTTTAAGTGATTTATTGTTCAAGTTTCATAGTTTTTAACCTATTTATAGTTGTTTTTATGTTTTTTGGGTACACATTAAACCCTTAAAGGTGTCTATTTGGAAATAAAAAATATATAATTTTGTGGTAGGAAATATTTAAGGAGGAACCAACCATCATAAGAAATGAATTGGGATGCCATTTTCCCTGAAAATCACACAACCAATGTCATAAGAAAAAATATGGATATATTTCTGTGGGTGAAATGGGAACCATAATGTAAATAGTTACGTCATATGGTATATGATTTATAGTGTGAGGATGATATATTTTATAAGAAATATCATAAGAGGTGACTTGTACATATAATAATTAGAGATATTAAAGAACTAGAGAGTCTTGGTGAAATCTGAGAAACATTAATTCTATTTTATAGAATCCATGAGTCAGTTCCCCTCCATTGCACTTAACCATACAATAGATACTATTGACCAACAACGATGGTATGTGTTTGATAAAGGGATATTATCCCCTCGTAAAAATATCTATAAATCACAATAGAATTGATAATAACTTTCATCACATGAATAAAAGTATGAAAAATAAAAACATAAAAAAATCAATATATAGTAATGAAATTCCCCATTTTATACCTTAATGAGTGGATATATATCAAGAAGTAATACATGAATAAATAATTTAATGGTCACCCATAGGTTGACTTATAATACACTATCTAAAAAAATAAGAAATGTGGACTATAATAATTCAGGTCTTAAGTCCTTTTCCAGTCCCTTCTATTGACTCTATGAAATATACATATCTAAACCATCCAAAGAGGGACCCTTTACCTTAACTTTGTCAATAACATATAATTTAATAGGGTTTCAGGGAACCCAGGCATGGTTTTATTATAATTTAGCAGGGAACAACCAATAGTATCACTAATATATCAAGTATATCAAAGTGAATGTATGGTATGATATTATAATAAATAAAATTAAACATGAATTGGATAATAAATATAGAACACCAATGGGTGATATTTTTTCCCCTTATGTGAAAAATGACTTCTTCAACTAATGTTTTTGGTATCTCTGAACATATCACATAACAATTAATTATGAATTATTCCCTAAGTCAATATCAATTGGCATAACATCCCATAATAGTATCATGACCAATACATCCCAATAACATTTTCAAATAATGCCTATAACACGCCAGGGATATTATAATAATAAATTCATAGTGATTATATTTTTATAATTAGTCAGAATAGTGGGTATAATATCCCTAGAAATCATATAGAAGCAGACATCACATCTCAACAATAAAATCAAGAGAGGGTATAATTTCTCTAGTCACAGATGTAAACACTAGAGGGAAAAGTGTCCCAAGTCCCAAGCCATATCATAATAGAGGGAATCATGTCCAGAAATAATAAATCTAACATGGGTAGCTTATCCCCTTCCTTGGAAGTAGCATATCATAGATAGTCCATCCCACTCCCAAATGGAAAAAAAATAATGGGGAATTTCATCCTTGGTATTTCATCTGTTTCCTTGGAAGTATCAAATCACGGGCAGTACATACCATTCTCAAGGGTATTGTCATGTAAAAGGGAAAATAATACAACACCATAGGAATCATCACTCTAATTGGGAATTCTATCCCATTAAAATCATTATCAAGGCCAAATGAACACCACATTTCTTTTATAAGAGGTTATCACACCCCACAATAAATATTATAAAGTCTATGATCATGATCTCAATACATAATGGGCATGAGATCCATTTGAATCATATATAATTTAGAGTTAGTGCGTCCTAATATAAATAAAACTCACTTAATGGTCATATAATCCTTGATTGTTTCATAATATAGGAAGCTAGAAATTCTCCCTTTACCAAATGTCATAATATCACATTGGGAATATCATCCCATGACCTTGGTATCATCAACACAAGTGTAATTTTTTTTCTATTCCTTTTTTTATATTTGAGTGACTGGGTTAGTCATTCCACACCAGAAAAGATGTATTAGGGAAGTGAAAACATGTTCAATACATAATATTAACATTACAACTACCATAATGGTTTGAATATAGGTATTGTTTATTCCTATGACTTTATATTGATCAAGAATTTATAAACATGAGATACTAAATCACTAAAACTAAAATTAATTAGTATATATTTTGGAAGTTTAAGGTTCAAACCGCGAATACTAGGTAAAAAATACTATAATATAATAATTTAGACCTTTAATATATGATAAAATAAATAAAAAAATTTAATAATGAATGCTGATGATGTTTCGAAAAAATGGATAATAAATTAAAAAACAATATATGAAACATTGAAGGTCCAAGTGAACTCAGTAGTGAGTATGAAGGAAAATTATTAATCAATATTTTTTTAGAATTATGTCTAACACAACCCTTGGTCTGAGTGATTACTCTCCCTAAAATTAAAATCTTATTTCTTATATTCAAGTACTTCTCTTATTAATGTAACAGGTAACTAAAAACCATATTTAAATATAGGACCTAACCCACCCAATGGTAATAGATAAGATAATATCTACATAATATTATTAAAATAACTCTCCTTTATATGAATTACAATGGTCATTAATTAGGTGTAAATAAAAGACATGAAATAATTAAATCAATGCAAACAAACAACTAAAATTATCCATAATAATAAGAATAAAATTGGTAAAATTTCCATTTTTTTACATGATTGTCATAAATAAAATCACCACCTAATGTTAGTAATGATAGGGTGATGAAAAATAATGAAAATAAAATCCTATTGAAATTGGTAGCATCAAATGAAACTCTTATAATAATAGTCCTTCATGTTGAGGTCTGGATTCTCCCCTATTTATCCATCAAATCTATATTATCATAATCTTTATATTTCTTCGTTATTATAGAAATTTTAATTTAAAATTTAATTCACACTTATAAAGGATGAATAATCTTCATTACATATCCATCGTATTTCCCTTGAAAATATCTAAAATTATTCATTCAATAGAAAATGTATCATTTTTAAATATCCCATATAAATGAATACCATGACATAGTATTGATAATTTATCCATAATTATCATATAGAAATTATGGGAACATATCTTCTCCATTATATATCCATGTTCGAGCCTACCTGATAATCCTTTAAATGGAATATAAACCTTACTTTGGGAATGACATTGAGAGTTTCTTTTATCTACCTTCATTACTCTTTCACAAAAATTCACCAGGAGTAAAACCATAACGATTACCTCAGTGTTTTGGTTTTATATTATTTCTATGATCTATGGTATTATAGTCTACATAATAACACTCTAATTTGAACCTTCCATGTATGTGGATTGCATCTCAATCATAAAATAAAACTGTATCCTTCGGCATTTATCTGAATATTTTAAGTATCATCAAATTTATTGTATACAAGAACGTTGGATACATAAAATCATTCATCATTTGGTGTATGTTTCATCTTTTTAATATCCTCTTCAACCACACACACCTCTTATTCTATGTGGATCACACTGTTTCACTCATTTTCAAGATCATCTTGTTCCATCACTATCAGCATGGCCCTCGACATTTCACATAATATCATTATTTGATATAGGAACTACAATGATTTTCTCTCCTGTTTACCAATTATTTAAACCCTTTGTGATATTACATAGTGGTTCTCGGTTTTATACCTACAAGCATCAAGATATGTTCTACCTCTAATGGTGGTTGGCCGGTATTTCATTATCAACACTGGAAAGCAAAAAAAGTTCAAATTGGTACATAATTGGAAACCCTATCTCACAATTACAAATTCTAGTTAAGAGTGGGAAAAAATATCATTGAAAATATCATAGTTTACCATATATTATTAGTCTCACATTGAAGGATCACCCAAGGGGGAACTCATTTATTAATTTGAATATGTTTTACTCACTACAAATCTCTTCTATGGCATCGACCCATGCCAAAATTCCTTTTTACACATGCCTCTCACACGTGCCCAATTCTTACATGCATCCGAGACTTATTATTATTTCAAACTAATTCCTCGCACCAATCATCACTCAGATTAATGAGTGCAGGTAACCCTGTTCTTCTTTTCATCCCCTTTCCAGAGTGATAGGACAATGTTTTCATCTGAAAAATTTATTTTTTTCCCTTTGTCAAAAAATATTCAAAAAATATACTCATTGATTTATTTTTTGTAAAATATTATTTAAAATATATCATTATATAAATATAAAAAATTTATTAATTTTGGAAATAATATTAATTTAAATAATAAATATAATGAAATTAATTTAAATATTTTTATGCATGAAATATAGACATCAAATATCCCACAATAAAAATATTACTTTTCCTCAAGTATTAAATCTAAATATAAATAATATAAAAGGAAAAAGCTACCAATATTCAAATCCCAAAGTCAATAAAATAAAGCAATTATCAATTGGACGATTAATTTTTGAGTACACATAAAAATATATCTTCAAATCGCCACTTTTGAAAAAAACCAATCAATTATTTTTTTTACTTTTCCCCTTTGAAATTATAATACTCTACCTAAATTCTCTTTAACAATATCAATTAATTATTTGTAAGCATGCCCATTTTTAATCTAACTTATTTTTAATATTTCTAGTTATCACTCAAGTTAACAATTTACCATACTGATGATCATACCAAAAGTACATACTGCCTACCAAAGTCTTTAAAAGCATATAAAATATCCACCCCAGAAATAAAAATATCAAAAATAATCATAATGGATTCACATTGAAGATAAAACAAATTCAAGGCTTATGTTAGGTAGGTAAATGATGTAAACAAATTAAACTCACTAAAGACGATGAATTTTAACAAAAATTCATGATAAATAATTGTAAAGATCAATATAAATACTCTTATTTGAATGATAAAAACACCTCTCACTTCCCAAACTCAAAGAGAAGACTCAAGAATATGAAAAATTGATACAATGAAAAATATTCTATTTTTCAACAATGATAATTATCTTAAATAATTAATTTTCAATATCATTCAACATTGATTTTTTTATCTTTTTTCATATTTTTTAGTAATGATTTTTTTTCTTATTGGGAAAAAATGAATAACAATTAAGGTAATCATAAACAATACCTAAAACCCAAGAAAGTACCCCACAAATCTTCTCCTCAATTAAATACAACCATTTACACCATGAACACCCCCACACTTGTTTTAATAAATATCATGAAAATATACCAAGACTAAAATATGAAGTAAAAAAAATTCTTATAATGTGAATCTTTATAAAAAGTTAATTCATGGATTCTATGGGAATAAAAATAAAAATATAATTAAATATAGGCATAAAGTATAATGGATAAAAAATTCCCCAATCATTATAAATGTGATTTTATACTTTCATATCTTTATCATGATTCAATGTGTTTTTAATAAGGAAATCATGTGCCAAATATATCCAAACAATTTTCTTGGAATTAATGGGAAAAATATTGTTTATAATCCCATCCAAAATGATGGAAGTGACTTGGGAAATCACTCATTGAATATATAATAAGAATAAATAAAAAACTTTAATTTCATTATTTCAATGCATTCTAAATGTATAGAATTTTATTTTTCATTCATTAACTTGCCCCGATAAATAATGATTCAGTAAATCCAGACCCATATGACTAATATACCCATTTATACCCCATTTTACTTGTTAAATAATAATAAAATTGAAATATAAAACATGTAATCATGGGTTTCCAAATTAAACTTTGAACCATAGATATAAAAATATACCAAATCTAATGTGGGGAACTCATTTTATCTTTGAAAACTATTTTTTTCAAAATATAGGGGAGTAAAAGTAAAAAAACATTAAATTCATTATTTATCCATTCTCTTAAAGCTATTATTTCTTATTCTCTTGTGCCTTACTAATTATAGACCTATAAAATAAAATTTACCAGTGAAGTGACAAGGTCCATATACTTTAAAGATTAAAAATAAGGTAAATTGAGTTAAAAACCTATGATATTTCTAAAAAATCCCCTAAACTAAAAATTTATTTCCTAAATACTAATAAAAATATTGGGTTCCCTATCCCAAATAGTTTTTTAAAGTCATCATCGTGAACTTTATTTATTTGATCACATAATGAGATTATCCTATAGAGTTACCTTGTCCAAATTTAACCATTTTGACTTTTAATCTCATTTAGGTTAGTACATCATCCATTCATCTTTGAAAAAAACCTCCCAATCTATCGAGGAGGGAAAAATATGGATAGTCTTAGGGATTTAATAATAAGTTAATGATATATCAAGATACAGTATAAAAACTAATATACTTATTATTCTTTGGTATCTACTTAAAAATATTAAATATTACTTTCAATAGCTTTTTATTTTTCATTGGATCCTTATTCTAAAACCTATAGTGCCTTATGTGCATACGAGTATAGAAATTTCGAGAGAAATTTTGAATAATTCAATAATTTGATGGTCCATATTTTTATCCAAACATCAGAAAGCAATTTCAGGATTTTGAGTATATAAAAATGGCGTTTTTGGATGTGTAATAAGGCTCATAGGTGGGCTAAGGAGATTATGTTGGATACAAGGTTGGACTGAGGTATCCATGAAGTAGCATTGGATGCATCTTATTACAACTAGATAGGCGGTGACTAGAAAATGGATCACTATTATACAAGGGTTCCACAATATAACTGATAATATATTTTTGGTTAGAATTATAATTTTACCCCTTGAAATTTTAAGGTGGACAAACCCCTTTCTTATCCCTCGGTTTCATTTGGATGACATAGGGGGTCTTTTCTCCCTTGATATCCCTATATTTAAGATGGTGCTTGGTGTGTGTTATTGGTGATCCCAAGAAATTTTGTTTATCCAATTTTTTTTATAATTTCCCCCATCAATATTTAATGATTTCTTTAATTTTTATTTTTGTTAAAAATGAAAATTTTACTAGAGAGTGGTAAAATCACCAGATTTCCCTAGTTATTTGATACATCCTTACATGAGGAAAAGATGTAATAAAAACCTGCATTCATCATTTGTTATTTAAAAAAAGGTATATCATGATATAGAATTATTCATGGGGTTTTAATTCTGATATTAATAATATTTTTGTAATTTCATCCTTGGGTAGGGATTTTCCCAAGAATATTTTCAATATCCTCTATAGAACACTCACAGGTTATTGGATTTAGTTCCTGTGCAACATGGTGACTTGGTGAAATTATTATCTATTATTTGATATTATGTGAATTGTTTTTAATTAGTTAATTAATTAAAATGTAACTATAATTAATTATTTTGTTTCATATGGTTTAATATAGGAGCTCAGGTTTTTGGAATGAGTTCAGTTGAGCTAGAATTGACCTTCATAGAACTTAGCAGAGCTTACAACCCTTGTAGATAAATTATAGTAGCTTCTTTAAAGGTAGGTGGTCCGAGTACTAGCTCAATGGACTAATGACTTCCATTTTTTGGTATAAATTTTTCAGGATCACCACTTTAGGTGATTCCATTATGGTTAAATGGTTTATTTAATTTAAATTAAATACTTAAGTAAAATTAGAATGGTTGAAGAAATTTAACATCTTATACGAACATAAAAAAGTTCCTAAGAAACAAAAATCCTAACGCACTAGCTTGATGCCTCAACCAATGATGGATGGGGAATTGACTGTTTATATTTTGAAACTTCCAAACCCTGAGAGGAGTGACCAGATTTTTTGAGACTTAGTTCATCTAGTGTAGGATCTTTTGATCATCTCATGAGGGATAAGTGTTTTGACTCTAGATGACTGGACCAAGGGGGAGAGGTGGAACCCCTAAGATACATGGTGGCTTTGAGACCTATTGATAGGTTAGGTTATAACAAGTATGAATTGGTAGCCTATGAATAGGGTCTTGGGACACCACTAAGCCATAGGGGAGTGTGGACTTAGATGAACCTAACTCGGTCGACCGTAGAAGGACCCTTGTGTAACTTAAATCCATTCGGTTTTTGAGATAATTATAGGACAAGTGATGCTCTCTTGTCTGATGTGACCAGGCCTATTTTGATATTCCATAGGTAGACTAAGACTTGGTATAACGACCCATACTTTACATACATTGTTATTACTTCAAAATTGAAGCACACTTATCACAACATATAACAAAACCATGAAAGGACCATATAGGTATAATGTCTTTAGAAACTGGAAAGCATAAACAACTGGTTCATAAAGCATCTACTTTGTCTCCCATTCATTTCATCATATCTATAGTCCCTTTTTGGCATATTCTACTTAACAGCTTTCTTCCTGACCTGGGGAAATAAAACATACAAAAGGGTGAGCTCAAATGCTCAGTAAGGGTAAACAAAAGAAATATCAATCACATCATATACATACGAACATAACTTTTGGAAATCTTAACATGAAAAAGAAATCATAATTTCATAATAAGGGATAAATCATAGTAGTGAAATGTAATCCCAATAATCATAACTTAAAACATGAAACTTTTTTGCATACACACATAATCATAGAGAATCATTTCTTATTAGTCAAGACTCATTGCCAAGACTATCTTAGTGGACAAAGTCCATTTCTGAACCGAGTTCACTCCTCGTTTCAGTCCTGTTTCACTGAACCGGTATAACCTACCATTCCAGCCATGTCTATCTCATGAGATATAAAATCTTTACCCAATGCATTGGAGGGAGATATAGGTCCCTCCCATCTCATAATGATACCATTCTTATGTGTGCCACAAAATCATAAATCATACATCATTGCATAACCCATGTAATAAAAATGGGAATATTAAACATCATGACATCATCAAACAATTCATATAAGATAAAGGAATTCATAAATATAATTCCATCACAACATAATAAAATTTATGTAATAATAGGGATATAAACAGAACCCTATATTATCTTAGATGGAAAATAATTTTGATAAAACACTTGAACTCTATTCTTGAGGAAAATATCCTTTCAAATTCAAAAACACGTTCCTTTATTAACATGTCATACAATTTTAAACTAAAAGAAGTTGATTAAAAATAAACATGAAAACTTGTAAAGGAAGCTGCTTGGAAATAATGTTTTAAAAATCCATTCGTGCCGTATAAGTTAAAAAACATTCTTCTCGTACATTTGTCAGAAGAGTCAAAAAGTACCTCGTACGAAAAACGACAAAAGATTCCTTTCATATCTTTTAATAAAAACTCACCGAAGGGTAAAATTGGATTTACACAATTGTAGGTGGATGGAAATAATATTACATATTGATGAAACATGGATGTGCATGATAAAATACACCCCAGTAAATACCAAAGTGTAAACAATCTTGGATAAAAATGAGATTGTGATATTTTCCCTTACCTTAGGTCCGATTTGCCTCGTAAGTGTCCGAAAATCCTGTATAATGATTTAAATAATGTTATTGACTTATTCAAGAATCATAAATATTGTTATGATATCATATATGGTCATATTCATAGTTTCTTATTAGTAATATTTCATTACTACTTGTTATTCGGGTGTTTATTACTTTTTGTTCTTATACGTGTTTTGTCGAATAAATTCTTATTCTTCTATTTAGTTTATAGATACCTCATTTACATAATGGAATTAGTGTAATATATTTCATATTCATTCATTCAATTCATTTATATAATCATTATGAAATGAAGATCATGTAGAACGAGTCGCATCACATTGTGGAGACGGTATTCCGTACGTACGCACAAGTGATGATATCGTTCCTATGATCATGGAATTGTATTGGAGTGTATGTATACTATTTCAGAATCAATATAACTTTATAATAGTCATATATAGTCATTATTTACACCATTATACCCATCCAAGTAAGGTGGTGGTGGAAAATAGATTACACCACGGCGTGGAGACGGTATTCCGTACGTACGCACGCGCGGTGATTTATTTTTCCGTAGGATGGATAGATGGTGAAATAGGGTTTTTTCATAATTATAATTACATATAAGTATGTGAGTGATACTGATGTTATTACTTCATAATGAAACAACTAAAGAAGAAGAAGTGGAAGAAGAAATAAAGATGAAAGTAACGGTAACATACATTACCTCTTCTTTGAAGTGCTTCTTTGAGACCTCCTTTTAGGGCACTAAAATAGGTCTTTGAAGAAGACCATAACCTCTAGGATGTTTATAGGGAAGTGGAGAGGAGAAATTGGCAGGGGTTTGCCGATATTGAAGCTCAAAGTGGTGTGAGGAAGAGGGAGAAGAGGTTCCCTTTTATAAGGGAGGAGAGGGGCACCTTTGGAATAACAAAAAATATTATTTTATTATAAAGTCAAATTCGGTTTTTAATAGCTCCAAATTGATATATTTCTAAGATAAGGTAGGTAGGGGTAGAAATAATCTCATCCAATAGAATTTAGACAAGTTTAGGTATCAATTTTAACCTTATCATTTATATTTAACTTTAAGTTAGATAATTTAACTTTTACCGTGTCTTCTTGTTTTCTTACACTATAAGGTTAATAAACATACCATATCAAGCCAAACGAACCCCAAGTTGTTTATTATTAATATATATAACCTTATCTAAGTAATTTGGCTGAGCCTTAGATTTTTAGGAATAAAATAAAAATTAGTAATATAATATTTGTTTTAAAAACTATTTTATGTCAATTTTGACACTATTTAGTAATTCATTTTTTTGAAAATCATAACAGAATGATTAGTTCGAAAAAATTACTTAAATCAATAATAACATGTCATATTTACCTAAAAATTAGTGTAATTCATAAAAAATCTCAAATTACATTTATTTGGGTATTTATAACATCAATTATGTAAATATTTCATTAATAAGATAATTACTACATTATCATTGTGTCATAAATAAATTAAATTATTTAATGTCTAAAAATTACAAATAAAATACCATTATGTGGGAAATATTTTTAGATTTCTAATGAATATTTATAGTCGAATTTATCTTATGTATAACCACATATTAAAAATGATTTACTTATTAAACTTTGATTTTAACTATTTTAACCCTTTTATAAATAAATTAATAATAAATGTCCTAATCTAATCCATGTGGGCCTAAATGGTCATATTTTATTCCTAAGGTTTTTTTTGGTTGAATTAAACTTGTCCAATAGAATTAGGACATGTGTTAGGGTAATAATAATATCATTTTTACCCTTAATTACCCTATTTACTTTTAACCGTGGTAAAAAAAGTAAAAAGTTACTATTCACAAAAAAATTATTTTCATCTCATTGAACCACATTTTACTTACTGAAATCAACCGTATCTCTCGGATTTTTGAAATTCCACTCACAGAAGCGGTAAAATTAAGTCTTATGAAAAATTCAGTTTTTTAACTACCACTTAGTGGTTTCACTATTCATCAAAAAATCAAAATTTTCAGAAAAATACCAAAATTTCACCCTAGGCTAATTTCGATATTCCGAATCCAAAAATGAAGTCCACTTTGAAAAATAAAATTTATAAAATTTTAAAAAGTGGTTATTAATATTCATAACGGCTAGTTTTAATAATATTTTAATAGCATATCATTATTTAGTGAAACTCGGTATTGCGTACGACGCAAGCTATCGAGGAAGGCCGCGGTTGTGTGTAAAGAAAGCCAAGCCAGTGTTAGTGAAAGATTCCTTTAATGATTTATATAACATAAAAACAAAATATTTCACATAAAAGTCTCGGGTGTTACATTCTACCCCCCTTAAAATGAATTTCTCCCTCGAAATTCGTCACTTTGTAACAAACAGATGAGGATACCTCTCCCTCATCATATCCTCAAGCTCCCATGTAGATTCTTCTAATTGGTGGTTCCTCCATCAAAATTTTACCAATCGAGTGGTCTTGCTTCGTAGGACTTTTTCGCTACGATCCAGAATCTCTATCGGCTGTTCTTCATAAGAAAGATCTTGCTCCAGCGGTACAACTTCTGAGCTAAGTACATGTGAAGGATTAGGTATGTACTTTCTCAGGAGAGATACATGGAACACATCGTGAACTTGAGAGAGATTCGGTGGAAGCGCCAATCGGTAAGCTACCTTCCCAACACGATCCAGTATTTTGAAAGGACCGATATATCTAGGGCTCAACTTCCCCTTCTTTCCAAATCTCATGACTCTCTTCCAGACAGATATTCGTAAGAACACTTTATCACCCACTTCAAACTCTAGGTCTTTTCTTCAGTTGTCGGCATAACTTTTCTGTCGACTCTGAGCTGCTCTTATGTGTTGTTGAATAGTTCTGAACTTTTCTACCATTTCATCAACGAGATCAGATCCTAATATCTTTCATTCCCCAACTTCATCCCAGCAAGTTGGAGTCCTTCATTTCTTTCCATAGAGATCTTCATAAGGATCCATCTGAATACTGGAGTGAAATATATTATTATAAGAAAATTCCACCAAAGGTAGGTGTTGATCCCAACCACCTTTGAAATCCATAGAGCAAGCTCTCAACATATCTTCTAGGGTTTGAATTGTTCTCTCAGACTGACCGTCTGTCTGAGGATGATAAGCAGTGCTGAAACTCAACTCTGTATCCAGAGTATGCTGAAGACTTTTTGCAGAACTTCGAGGTAAATCTCGGATCTCGATCAGATATAATAGAAAGTGGTAATCCATGCAATCTTACCACTACCTTTACATATATCCTGGCAAGCTGATCCAGAGAGAAATCCTCTCTAATACAATGAAGTGTGTAGACTTGGTAAGATGATCAACAATGACCCAGATAGCATTATTGCCTTTGGATGTTTTAGGAAGTCCTATGACAAAGTCCATAGTGATGTTTTCCCATTTCCATTCGGGCATGGGTAATGGTTGTAACATCCCCTTAGACTTCTGTCTCGCAGCTTTAACTTTCTAACAAACCAAGCATCGAGAGACATATTCAGCAACATCTCTTTTCATGCCATCCCACCAGAAGTACTCTTTCAGGTCCTTATACATCTTCATGCTTCTAGGATGAATAGATAATGAAGAACTATGAGCCTCATCCAGCAGTTCCTTCTTTAATTTTGGGATGGGAGGAACACAAACCCGATTCCTGGACTTTATTATCCCATCATAATCAAGGTTGAATTCAGGAACATTTCTCACATTCTTTTGTAACTCGACATCTTCTTTCTGTACCTATTTAATCTTCACATGTTTAGATGGTTGAAAATTCATTTGAGAAAGATAAGATTTTCCCCTTCCATTATAATTCCAAGATCCATCCTTTGTAAATCCATAAATATTGGATCTTTTGTGATCTTCATCATGGATAAACTGGCATGGTCTTGTCGACTTAATGCATCTACCACCTTGTTTGCTTTCCCAGGGTGGTAATGGATTGAGCATTCATAATCCTTAATCAGCTCCAACAATCTTCTTTGATGCATATTCAGCTCCTTTTGTGTGAAAATATACTTTAAACTTTTATGATCAGTATAAATGTCACACCTTTCTCCATAAAGATAATGCATCCAAATCTTTAATGCAATGATTGCCGCATCTAACTCCAAATCATGTGTTGGGTAATTTTGATCATGTATTCTCAACTATCATGAGGCATAAGCTATCACCATATAATCTTGCATAGTAACAAACCCCAATCCCTTCTTGGATGCATCACTATAGATCACAAACCTTTCTCCACTACAAGGCAGTGTGAGCACAGGTGCACTGAATAACCTTCTTTTCAAGTCCTTGAAATTCTCTTCACATTCTTCCGTCCAAATAAACTTAATTCCTTTCCGAGTCAACTTGGTGAGTGGATTAGATAATCGTGAAAAAGCTTTCACAAAATGTCGATAATATCCATCCAAACCAAGAAAACTTCGGATCTCAGTTACTGTTGTTGGTCTCGACCATCTTTCGATAACCTCTGTTTTTTCTAGATCCACAGATATCCCCTCTTTTGAGATTATGTGACCCAAAAATGAAACTTTTTGAAGCCAAAATTCACACTTGGTAAATTTTGGATAAAGCTTCTCCTTTCTCAGGGTCTTCAATATAATTCTCAAGTAATCTTCATGTTCTTCCTTGCTCTTTGAATAGACAAGAATATCATCTATAAAGACTACCAAAAATTGATCAAGATAGTCTCTAAAGACTCTATTCATCAGATCCATTAAGATAGCAGGGGCATTAGTAAGACCAAATGGCATCACTATAAATTCATAGTGTCCATACCTTGTACGGAAAGCCATCTTTGGTATATCCTCCCTTTTGACCCTTAATTGATGATACCCTGAACGAAGATCAATCTTGGAAAATTATTGAGCTCCGCGTAGTTGGTCAAATAAGTCATCAATGTGTGGGAGGTGATATTTGTTCTTGATAGTGATCTTGTTAAGTTCTCGATAATCAATGCAGAGTCTCATTGATCCATCTTTCTTCTTAACAAACAGAACAGGTTCTCCCCAAGGTGACGCACTAGGGCGTATGAACCCCTTAACAAGATTCTCTTGGAGTTGCTTCTTCAATTCATGCAACTCAATTGGGGCCATTCTATAAGGTGTCTTTGAAATAGGCAAAGCACCCGGTACGAGTTCTATTGAAAACTCAAATTCACGATTTGGTGGAAGACCCAGTAATTCCTTCGGAAAGACATCATAAAACTCTCGTACAATGGGCATATTCTTAATCGTGAGTTTCTCACCAACCATTTGAGATAAATAACCTTCATTTAGTGGAATCAAGACCCATAAGGTAGAAGGAATTTCCACTGGAAGGTTATGTTCATCCTTGCATTGATAGACGATCATAGATTGATCTGGAATATAAAATTTGACTTCCCTTATTTGGAAATTGATATAATCTCCATATAAAGAAAGCCAATCCATGCCAAGAATCACATAAAATTCCACTATAGGAAGGATCACAAGATTTGCAGGAAATAATTTCCCACAAACTTCGATCGGAGAAGAATTATAAACTTTTGATGCGACTGTTGTTCCATTAGGGGTTGTCACAGCTAACTCAACATCTAACTGTTGAGGTAATACGGTGATATCCTTAGAAAATTCTTCAGAAATAAATGAGTGGGTGGATCCAGAATCAAATAAAACATTTGCTACTTTAGAGTGGATGGTAAGTGTACCTTTCACCACATCTTTATCATAATTCACATCACTGATAGAAATTGCATGTTACTTTCCTTTGTCTTTAGCCTTAAGAGTTTGTTGACGTCAACCATCATCATCAACCCTTAGATTAGGGAATTTATTGTCATAATGTCCCATCTCCTTGCACTTGAAACATTTAAGTGTATTAGGTTCATTCTGTGTATCCCTTCCTTTGTTTGCATCATTAGACATCTTCTTCCCATCATCGCGACATTCAAATGCCCGATGACCTTCCTTTCCACATTTGAAACATTTACTTGTCCCTTTAAGACAACTCCCTCCATGTTTCTTTCCACACTTTGAGAATAAGGGAAATCTCATATTCTTTTCAGTGTGCTCTTTAGATTTTCCTTTGAATTCCATTTTCCTCTTCCTGTCAAACCCATATAACTGATGGGTTACTCCAATCTCCATCTCGACTTTGAGAGCACATCGAACGATTTCCTCGTAGCTATTGAAGTCCCTTATGGCTAATGCCCTTCTAAGACTTGGTTTTAAGACACTAAAGAATCGATCGATCTTACTCTCAAGTTGGATAATAATACCAGAAGCGTACCTTGAAAGTCTTGTAAAATTTGCTTCATAAGTACCAACAGATTCATCATCCTTTTGCTTCAGTTCAAGAAACTCTTTCTCCATCTTTTTTCGGAGAATACGAGGGAAGTACTTATTGAAAAATAAGTTCTTGAACTCATCCCATTCCATGGAATCAATTTAATCCCTTTACCTCGTATTATTAATAAGATTCCACCATTGATCAACATCACCTTCCAAACGATACACTGCCAAGATGACTTTATCATGCTCAGAACATTGAAGAACTGAAAATATCTTTTCAGTAGTACTAATCCATTGTTCAACAACTAATGGATCAGTAGACCCACTGAATGAAGGTGGACGCTATCTCATGAAGGATTCAACAGAATTTTTCTCCTTCCTTTGCTCGTTTGGAAGTCCTGCATGATTCATAGCTTGATAAATTTGTGTGAGCATGGCTACAAGATTTTACATTCCAGCTCCCATAACGTTTGGTTGCTCAGGGGGACAATCATTGCATTGCCCATCGCATTCCGCATTAACACGGTTCCTTCGGGTTCTAGCCATTGACTAAAACCAAGAAGAATAGTGTGAGCAAGACTAATTATAATAGGAAAACCACATAATCAAGAATAAAATTTCACACTTAAGGTCTTATCCTAGGTTATTAATGGCCATTTCTAAAACACTAAGATTGTGTTCTATGCTTAGAATTATCCTTAGGGTTCTCACTAAGGCTTTCACATCCTAGTTTTCAAAGGTTGACTATACCTTTCCTCTGATACCAACTATAATGACCCTTACTTTACATACATTGTTATTACTTCAAAATTGAAGCACACTTATTACAACATATAACAAAACCATTAAAGGACCGTATAGGTATAGTGTCTTTAGAAACTAGAAAGCATAAACAACAGGTTCATAAAGCATCTACTTTGCCTCCCATTTATTTCATCATATCTAGAGTCCCTTTTTGGCATATTCTACATAATAACCTTCTTCCTGACCTGGGGAAATAAAACATACAAAAGGTTGAGCTCAAATTCTCAGAAAGGGTAAACAAAAGAAATATCAATCACATCATATACATAAGAACATAACTTTTGGAAATCTTAACATGGAAAAGAAATCATAATTTCATAACATGGGATAAATCATAGTAGTGAAATGTAACCCCAATAATCATAACTTAAAACATGAAACTTTGTGGCATAAACACATAATCATAGAGAATTATTTCTTATTAGTCAAGACTCATTGCCAAGACTATCTTAGTGGACAAAGTCCATTTCTGAACCGAGTTCACTCCTCGTTTCAGTCCTGTTTCACTGAACCGGTATAACCTACCGTTCCAGCCATGTCTATCTCATGAGATATAAAATCTTTACCCAATGAATTGGAGGGAGATATAGGTCCCACCCATCTCATAATGATACCATTCTTATGTGTGCCACAAAATCATAAATCATACATCATTGCATAACCCATGTAATAAAAATGGGAATCTTAAACATCGTGACATCATCAAACAATTCATATAAGATAAAGGAATTAATAAAAATAATTCCATCACAACATAATCAAATTATTGTAATAATAGGGATATAAACAGAACCCTATATTATCTTAGATGGAAAATAATTTTGATAAAACACTTGAAGTCCATTCTTGAGGAAAATATCCTTACAAATTCAAAAACATTTTCCTTTCTTAACATGTCATACAATTTTAAACTAAAAGAAGTTGATTAAAAATAAACTTGAAAACTTGTAAAAGAATCTTCTTGGAAATAATGTTTTAAAAATCCATTCATTCCGTATAAGTTAAAATACATTCTTCTAGTACTTTTGTCGGAAAAGTCAAAAAGTACCTCGTACGAAAAACGACAAAATATTCCTTTCATATCTTTTAATAAAAACTCACCGAAGGGTAAAATTGGATTTACACAATTGTAGGTGGATAGAAATAATATTACATATTGAGGAAACATGGATGTTGATGATAAAATACACCCCAGTAAATACCAAAGTATAAACAATCTCGGATAAAAATGAGATTGTGATATTTTCCCTTACCTTAGGTCCGATTTGCCTCGTAAGTGTCCGAAACTCTTGTATAATGATTTAAATAATGTTATTGACTTATTCCAGAATCATACTTATTGTTATGATATCATATATGGTCATATTCATAGTTTCTTATTAGTAATATTTCATTACTACTTGTTATTCGGGTGTTTATTACTTTTTGTTCTTATACGTGTTTTGTCGAATAAATTCTTATTCTTCTATTTAGTTTATAGATACCTCATTTACAGAATGTAATTAGTGTAATATATTTCATATTCATTCATTCAATTCATTTATATAATCATTATTAAATGAAGATCATGTAGAACGAGTCGCATCTAATCGTGGAGACGGTATTCCGTACGTACGCACAAGTGATGATATCATTCCTATGATCATGGAATTGTATTGGAGTGTATGTATACTATTTCAGAATCAATATAACTTTATAATAGTAATATATAGTCATTATTTACACCATTATACCCATCCAAGTAAGGTGGTGGTGGAAAATAGATTACACCACGGCGTGGAGACGGTATTCCGTACGTATGCACGCGCGGTGATTTCTTTTTCCGTAGGATGGATAGATGGTGAAATAGGGTTGTTTAATACTTATAATAACATATCAGTATGTAAGAGATACTGATGTTATTACTTCATAATGAAACAACTAAAGAAGAAGAAGTGGAAGATGAAATAAAGATGAAAGAATCGGTAACGGACATTACCTCTTCTTTGAAGTGCTTCTTTGAGACCTGCTTTTAGGGCACTAAAATAGGTCTTTGAAGAAGACCAGAACCTCTAAGATGTTTCTAGGGAAGTGGAGAGGAGAATTTGGCAGGGTTTTTCCAAGCTTGAAGGCTCAATGTTGTGTGAGGAAGAGGGGGAGGAGGTGCCCTTTTATAAGGGAGGATAGGGGCACCTTTGGAATAACAAAAAATATTATTTTATTATAAAGTCAAATTCGGTTTTTAATAGCTCCAAATTGATATATTTAAAAAGTATGGTGGGTAAGGGTCGCAATAATCTCATCAAATATAATTAACACAATTTTAGGTATCTATTTTAACCTTATCATTTAGATTTAACTTTAAGTTAGATAATTTAACTTTTACCGTGTCTTCTTGTTTTATTACACTATAAGGTTAATAAACATACCATATCAAGCCAAACGAACCCCAAGTTGTTTATTATTAATATATATAACCTTATCTAAGTCATTTGGCCGAACCTTAGATTTTTAGAAATAAAATAACTATTAGTAATATAATATTTGTTTTAAAAACTATTTTATGTCAATTTTGACACTATTTAGTAATTGATTTTTGTGAAAATCATAAAAGAATTATTAGTTCGAACCAAGTTACTTAAATCAATACTAACATGTCATATTAACCTATAAAATTAGTTTAATTCATAAAAAATCTCAAATTACATTTATTTGGGTATTTATAACATCAATTATGTCAATATTTCATTAATAAGATAATTACTGCATCATCATTGTGTCATAAATATATTAAATTTTTTAATGTCTAAAAATTAAAAATAAAATACCATTATATATTAAATCTTTTTATCTTTATAATTAATATTTATAGTCGAATTCATCTTATGTATAACCCCATATTAAAAATTATTTACTTATTAAACTATGATTTTAACTATTTTAACCCTTCTTTAAATAAATTAATAATAAATGTCCTAATATAATACAAGTGGGCCTAAATGGTCATATTTTATTCCTAATGTTGTTTTTGGTCGAATTAAACTTGTCCAATAGAATTAATACATGTGTTAGGGTAATAATAATATCATTTTTACCCTTAATTACCCTATTTACTTTTAACAGTGGTAAAAAAAGTAAAAAGTTACTATTCACCAAAAAATTATTTTCATCTCATTGAACCACATTTTACTTACTGACATCATCCGTGTTTCTCGGATTTTCGAAATTCCACTCACAGAAGCGGTAAAATTACGTTTTATGAAAAATTCAGTTTTTTAACTACCACTTAGTCTTTTCACTATTCATCAAAAATTGAAAGTTTTCAGAAAAATACTAAAATTTCACCCTAGGCTAATTTCGATATTATGAATCCAGAAATGAAGTCCAGTTTGAAAAATATAATTCATAAAATTTTAAAAAGTGGTTATTACTATTCATAACGGCTAGTTTTAGTAATATTTTAATAACATATCATTGTTTAGTGAAACTCGGTATTGCGTACGACGTAAGCTATCGAGGAAGGCCGCGGTTGCGTGTAAAGAAATCCAAGACAGTGTTATTGAAAGATTCCTTTGATGATTTATATAACATAAAAAAAAATATTTCACATAAAAGTCTCGGGTGTTACACTGGGTAAGGTGAGTAGACCGATCGAGTAAGATCTTGATAGTCAAGATGGGCCAATTCCATCTTTTTAAAAAAATTCTGTGTATAAAACATGCCCATAGTATATAATTGTGGGAAATATACCCACCTAGACCTCTCGGTCTAGTCATCTCTAGTCAAAACACTCCTCCCTTAAGAGGTGATCACAAGAACCTACACTAGATCCACTAAGTCTCCTAAAGTCGGGTCACTCCCCTCAGGGTTTGGATGGGCCTTAGAATATGTGATGTTTAAGAACTAGTTCTTATATTTGTTATCAAAGAAATATTTAGATAAAAATAGGTTAGAATATTTTTTATAGAATTCCCTTAAAATATTGTACATTAATGGTATATTGAAATGAAATAGGAGTTTAAGATTACCTTGTTTTAAAATCTAAACTATATTTTTTCAAAATGGTTTTTCATAGATGAAATATAGAACATATATAATGAAGTCACCAAGAGAATTATATTCATTAAAATCCCTAACCTAGAATAATTTGAATTGGAATAGAGCAGTTTTTTCGATGATGGACCAGTTTAAAGAAGCTATAAATTGTTGTGGAATACATACTAGAGAGATTCTAAATATACCAAAGATGAACATGAAAATATTAGATAATTTTATAAGAAAAAAAATACTCTAGTATTCCCTAAATATTCCAAACGTTGGTAGCTTAAGGTTGGATAAATTCCCTATAGAATACATTTGGTGTCATGGGATTTTGGGTATGTCAAAATGTATCACTTTATATTTATATTTTTATGGTGAAGTTGATTGATGATGGTATTTTTTTAAGAAAATAAAAAGGAGATATGATCTTATTCAATTTAATGGGAAACATTTTAGAATATCTTCCTTGAGAAATATTTCCCTAAGTGATTTGAATTAGGATGGAGAAAAAACAATTCCAATTAAAGAAAAAGGATGATGATTTTGTAGTTGTGTATAAATAAAATTTTCAAATATTTTCTTTGTATATAGAATATTTTTTCAAGGATATTTATAGTAATATTAATATTTTGAGCTATGGGTTGAATCCATGATATTTAAAAGAATTAGCTTCATTTTAATTTAAAATTTTCGAGAAAATTGTTATGTGTGTAAAGAAAAAAATAGATTCCACCGATGATCATGTATTCCATGAAGAAAACTATAGAAAATAATTTAGATGGATAGAAATGGATAATAGTTCATCAAATAAATATAAAAGTAATAAAATTATGTCCTTATTATCATAAGTGTGGCAAAATTCATCTTGGTTATTGTCTAGTAAATTATATAATATGTTACCGATGTGGTAAGATTGGTCACAAGTCTCTTGACTGTGAAGATAAGAGTCATGAAAAATCAAATAATTGGGTAACCAGTATCCATCCATAAATGAGATGTTTTAATTTAAATTTTTTGGTTCAGTTTGTTGACATGTGTTCAAACTTGGTTACTCGAGATGGAAATCATCAAAACCAAATTAATAATGTTGTGGAGTAATATTTTTCTACTACTATAGTTGATGATGGTTCATATAATGATGTGATGATAGGTATGTTACATGTTTGTTCAATTTATTCCAAAACCCTGTTTGAATCTAAATCACCACATTCATTCATTTGTTTAAAATTCTCATTTAAATTAGGATTATAATATCAGGAATTTAATATAAACCATTTTGTGAAAACACTGGGTGGAAGTATTAAATCCACCAAGACAAATAAGAATCTTTCTTTTTTATTAGTTGGATAGTCTTACCTATAAATCTAATGAAAACTATACATGGTATATATTGATATTATTTTTTGGTATAGATTGTATTTTATTTTATCATGATATGATAGATTATAGATCTTATATAATTTTTTAATAATTTCATAACTCTAATATCCAACCATAAATCTGAGAAATTGATTATGGATAGAAGTGAAGGTGGCCTTTCCGATGTTGTTGAATTTTTTTTTCAAATTTGTGATGTTCCAATAATGAATGAGTACATGGATGTTTTTCTTTATTAATTTATTATTTTTATATCTAATTTGGAAGTTCATTTCAGTATTTAATTATTACCAAATTCCATGCCAATTTTGAAACCCCCTTATCAGATGGCATATGTAGAGCTTTTTGAAATGAAAAAAGCCATAAGAGTTCATGTATAAAGGTTTTATTCATCTATGTACTTTACCATGGGGTGAAACTATTTTTTTAAAAATAGATAGATGTTTCTATAAGGATTTCTTTGATTATATGTATTTGAATAACTTCACTATTATGAACAATTGTCATTTTCCTTATATTGATAATTTTGTTATCATCTCTTAGTAGCATTGTATTTTTTGAAGATTGATATTAGGTTTGGGTACAATAAGTTGTTGTTGAAGGGGGTAGATTTTTTGAGGATTTCATTTTATACTAGATATAGACATTATGAGTTAGTAGTTACTCCTTTTGGGTTATCAAATACATGAGATATATTTATATATATTATGGAAATCATAAAATCTTATTTCATTTCAATATAACAACAATGCGCAATATTTTAACGAAATTCTATAAAAATTATCCTAACCTGTATGTTATCTAATTCATTCTTTGATACCAAATATAAGGTCATTGTGCATAGCATGAGGATGGGTATATTTCCACGAGTGATCGACTGTGGTTTTTTAGTGATGGGTATATTTCCCACAATTTTAGACTATTCCACTGGGATGGGCATTTTACCCCCAGTTTTCTAAGACCATGTGCCAAAGGGATGGGTATATTTTCCCTGAATGTTGTGTTATCTCTAAATGACCCATGGATTGGTATGAACCATTAACTTATATTGTGCTTGAGGTTGGTGATTTATACCATTGGGATGAGTATATTACCTTTTTTAGGATTGTGATCTAAGATTCACCTATGATTACATAGGGATTGGAAAGAGGGCCTTGTAGATTAGCACAATCATCATGAAGTGATCAGAGTTACCCTGACACTGGCTGAAGAATGTATGGTCGATTGAGGCCTCAGAACCAAGGATTGGCATTGGTTACTATGTTGGTTCTATAATTATGATGTGTTCAATGGTATTCCAAAATCGGGACCAAGTAGATATTAATGATGGTTTATTTATTTATTATTGTAATGTTATTTATTTATATGAGATGATTATGTCACATGGACATATCAAAACATATTACGGTTAATATGGGACAGTGTTGGTGGTTCCTACTAAGTTATATACATGACACCATTCTCGGGTGTCCATTATACATGGGTACCTAAGAATCTCTCACATGGTTATTATAGGCATAGCAGGAGTTGAGTTGTGAGATCAGGTTTTGTATGGTCGAGCATGATAGCTTAGTTGAGATTAGAGGATCATGTTGTGGTGAGTCTCAAAGATGTGGTGGGACATGATTTATAATTATTTTCTTATGTATTTCCTTTATATAATTGATTGGCATAGTGAGATATCAGAATTTTTGTATACCAACATGTTCTATATTTTATTCATTACTGATTATATGTATTATTATTTTGTGCACATTATTTATTTATTACTCTGGATGATTCTTGGTTATTTTTCTTGTAATTGTGAACTACAATACAGTGGGCATAACATCCCCAAAATACCACCATGTTCCATTTCAATTATTCTATAGCCTATGAAATTCATGGAGGTCCTCCCATTGTCATGTACCACCAACAGTCTGATAACTATTTAGAGTGAGATGATAAATATTATTATTTAAATAAGACCATTATAACCTAGCCGTTAAATTGATGAGTATAAATAATATTAACTATTTCATGAAATACACATATATTTTCTACTCAATATATATTAATTTACAAATTCTTTTTATCTAATCCCAAAATTTTAAGCAAATCCATTTCAATCATCAAAAATACGTTTTCTTTAAAAAATGATTTTCACTACTTTCTATGAGAAAATAGAATAATTATTTTCTCATTTTTAGAAATTTTATTTGATAAAATGGGATTAATTATTGAAATTATCATATCTGTACTAACATTGGGTGAAATTTTTTGTATTTTTTTTAAATATTAATTTTTTAGTGAATATTGAAAATACTAATTTTGATAACATTGTAATTTATTTTTAAAAAATTAAGTTATTTGAAAGTCACCTTATTCTTTAATTTGATTTAAAATTAACATAAATATTATTTATTTATATTAAATATAATTAATTACATTTAAATCATATTTATCCATTATTTTATTATAAGTTAATTATTATACTAAATAACACATTTTTTTAAAAACTATTTTAATGTGCATAATGTTTCTCCATTTTAGTTAATTAAAATAAAACATAAAAAATAATGATATAAGTGAAATTTATAGATTATATATCAATAAATATTAATTTAAATTCATTTTAAAATGATAAATTTTCATATAGTTTTTATATTATCATCTTATGCTTGAGAAAAATAAATTTCTTGAAAAATAGTTTTTTAAACAGGTTTATGAGTTTAATTTTAAATTAAATTTTGACAAATTTTTTAGTTTAATTTGAGAAAATTAATTTAATATTAATAATAATAATAATTTATATTATCTAATAATTTCAATTTAGTTTTAAACTTAATAAATTGTGAAAATAGTAAAAATTAATTACAAAATTTATGGCAAAAATTGGTTTACAAGGATGTTAAACTAATTGTGTCCTCTCCGTCACTTGTAAAAGGCCACCCATTCCCATCTCCATTACAAACTTCCAAAACCCATTTTTTGTTCAATAAATACCCAAATACGTTCTTTAATTCCATACCAACATCATATAATCGTTTTTTTGATAAATAATCTAACTCATGTAGGATTTTGGCGAAAACATAAACAAGTTGTCTTAAGAGGAGGTATCGTTCTTAACCGAGTGTTTTGTTTAATTTAATCTTCTACCTAAATAAAATAAAATAAAATATTTATGATATAAAAACCTCATTATATTCTATATAATTATTTTTTTATGTTAGGATCCTGACCTAAAACTATCCCCTCCTCCCTCAAATGGGAAACACAACCATTGATTGTGTGTGTGGCGCAATACCACCTCACAAATCGACGCAATTCATTGCCTTTTTATACGAATCAAGGATATTTATAATGATGAATTTAATATTTATATTTTATATTTATGATGTAATTATTCTTATAAAATTATAATATCACATACTCCTTCTTACTTTCTATTCCATATGGAATATGATAACCACACTCGTGTGATCGGAAGAATACCGCCTCGTGAAACAATGCAATATGTTTTTTCACTTACACTTTAAATGGAAGGTAATATAGATTAATTATATTTTTTAATTTTATATTAATAAAATATTAATAATTATATAAAACTAATATATCAAATACTTACTCACCTTTATCATCCATTGAATAAATGATAATGTTGTTCAAGTGTACGATAGACTACCGCCTTATGAATCAATGTGATTGATTTTTATTACCGCATCACACAGTTGGAATATGTTAGTGTATTTAAGGAAATAATATAATATTTATGATATAATTATCATTATATAAATTTAAAATAACACTTAATTAATTTTCATCATGATTGTTGAAAAATATAAACGTTACTCATGCGTACGTATAACTTACCATATCCACGATTGTAACACATTTAATTTTTCATAACCATATTTGATGTTTGGTTTTAAAAGTATAATTTATGTATTAAAATTATAATAATTTCATGATTAAAATTCTAGATATTATTTAATAATAATATCTTTGACCTTATTGAACTTACCAAAGTGATTTTTGCCACAAGATCCGAACATCATTAAAAAATCTGACTTAAACCTAAATGATTATGTAATTGAACATAATAAGATAATAAATAAAATAAAAGGAACAATAAACATGGGAAATTTTATTAATAATTTAAATAATTAATTTAAGTTTATTATTCAGTAATATAAGGAATGCACATGATGATTTGGGCTCGAGGTAAGGGTTCCGTTGCAAATATTCATTCTTTGAGACACATGTTATTTTATGCACCTTCTTCATTTTATATAGTGTAAATAATTTAAAATTACATATTATTTCATGAATCATTCATAATTAATTGTATTTAATTTAAAAATCATTTCATCCATTCATTTGGGTTATGATTGAATAATTACTTATGTGGTAAGAGTTTATTTCACAATGTCATTTTAATCAAAATTTTTTACACTTGAATTTCCCTTGAAAGAAATTTTTTGATCATTGTATACTAAAAAACTTTAATTTTAATCTAATTTGGTTATTAATTTATTTCTCAAGTAATAGAACCATTTCCTTCTCCTTAGTACTTAAAATGAGTGAGAAAATATTTTTTAAGGAAAATCGACTTTATTTCTCTCTTCGGTCAAAAATCCTTTATCCTCTATGTCCATGTTTTCATTAAAATATTTCTCAAAATGATTTAAGATTATTATATGAATGTTTAAATCCATTTTTAACCATTTTAAACTTTTTAAAAAATGGTTCAATTGGAATCTTCGTGCTATTTTCCGGATGGGGTACATTTGGACTATTTATCCAAGGGTAAAGGGAACACTATTTTTAACTTATATGAAATGTACAAAATAACCACCATTATAAAAATTATTTTCTTTTAAGATTCTTTTATATGTTTGTAGGATTAATTTAAAAGAAAAGTTTTCCATAATTTTTTTTTCATTTTTTATTTTTTTAAAATTTATTTTTATAGTGGAAATGTAATTTTTGTAAATAATATATTTTTAATATTTTTAAAAGTGAATATATTTATCAATGAAAAAAACCATTAATGTTATGGAATGATTATAATTTTTTTATATATATCTATCACATATATACCTAGTTAGGTTTCCCTTACTTTGATGGGGTAATACTCGCCATATCATCATTTCTCAAATTCATTCATCATAAAATTTACTTTAATTATGATTTGAAGCAGGATTATGCATCCTATTTTATTTATGTGGGGAATTATTATTCCACAAATTATGATTGATTTCCTATATGTGTAAGACATATATCATGAACATGTTGTGATAGGTACACCTAGATATCTCTCCAATGTATTCTGTAAAGCTTTATTCTCATGAGGCATCATGTATGGAATTAGGGAGTAAAATTAACCTGTTATGGGACTTTTTAAACCATGTGATATTGTCTAGATAGTTATACTTGAAACATGTTTATGTCATGTATTGTGTTTCTTCAATATTTCTTAGGTTACCATGACCTTATGATACCATGTTCTTTATGTTTTTATTCCATGTGATTATTAATGTACCTTATCTTTTATGATATCATGTTATATCTTTAAACCACACCTTATATTTCTTTATCATGTTTATTACCATACTGGGATTTTTATCTCACCCCTTTCATTATGTTTTCCTCAGGTAATCCCCTATAGTTTTAGAAACTCAAATAGATTTTAAGAGATCATTATAGAGAATAATATAAGGATATCTTGTTTTAGAAACCATTTAGTGTAATATAAACCTAAAATTCCAAATACACTTGGCCTCATGATATTTTTGATTAAAAATGTTGGATATTTATGTTTAAAAACCATGTAATAAATTTTTTAAAAGGTAAGTATTTCTATATATATTATTTATTTTTAGTTATTTAAAGTGTCTGTGACAACCTATATGGTGCTTTCACATGTATCTTGGAATGTAATTAAATCTAACCGAGTATCATGTTTTAAGTTACCTAATAAAAGTTTTCTAGGATAATGTTGTTGGTTATGGTAGTGAAAATTTATGGGTCTATGATTTTCTAGGGGCTAATCCCATGTGTGGATGCTCATGAAAATCAGTTCCTTTGTGGGCAGTTGAGTTGTTATGTGATTCCTATTATACATTGAGGACATAGATATCCGAGTTTTGGAATGTTTATGCTATATGGGTATATATGGTAACTTGAGATGATTCCTTTTAGTTATGAAAATAGTGATACAAGGTTTATGGGTAAGGTGAGAGGACCTAGAGACCTTGAGATTGTGTTTTGCTGAGTCGGTGCCTAGTGGTTTGTTTGGGAAACCCATTAGAGGGGTTGGTTGGTGGGATTGTTGGTTTTTTTTATTTGGAATGAATGATTACTCGAGGTCTATATAGATTGATGCAAGAGATGTGAAATTGAGGTTTTTGGAAAATAAAACAATTATTCCTTAAGGTTGTGAATAAATAAAACCTCAGGTGAATGTTTTTTAGATGTTAGAAACTTTGGGTGCCATAGTTTTGGTTTGAGGATAGATTTTAAGGGAAGAATCATCTGGGATTCTGATCTTATCAACCATAGATTATTTTAATATGAGATAGGGGAGAAGATATATACTCATGAATAGATAATTATGTCATTTACTATCAATCATGTTATAAAACTTGGTATGAGTGAAGTTCTTGATTTTGTAGAGGAGTTTTTAAGGAACCTTTGACACGATGACTAGACATTCCATGAAGAATTTTTATCCTACTTTGATTACATGTGAATCACAAAATTTTTGGTTGGGTTTCATTGATCTAGTTGTGCATAATAGTACACTTGTTCTTTTTTAGATGAGATTGAGGCATCACATGATGGATACATATGACATTTTTTAATCCTGGATTAGAGATAATTGATGTGATAGATTTAAAACATCATAATGATTAAAGGTTAAAAAAAATTCACTACCCATGCCAGTAAGGTAAAATTAATTTTTGAGAGCTTCCTTAATTAAAAATCCATAGTTAAGCAAGGTTTATCTTGGAAAATTTCCTGATAGGTTTTCTCCTAGGATGTTTCCCAGGGTTTTTTGAGTGATGAAAACATACACTTAAAAACATATGATATAATTTGGAGATAATCATTAGTATGATAATCCATTTGAGAATGTGGGTGAGCCAATGTGAAGGGAAAACATGTCTCTGTGGGGCTATTGGTGGCACTTGGAGGACCATGAACTGATGACCATGTTATGGCGTGGTGCTTGTGACACTAGAAAGGCCTGATTGTTATAGTGGTATTAGAGCCAGTACCCATTTAGATTTTTATTGAAACTACCTGGGTTGAAGTTTAGGGTTCACAATAAGGATTTTATGCACTAAAAAGGCATGGATGTAACAAACTAGAAAGACAAAGGGTTAAAATACTAAATGTTGCTAACCATGCCCATAATTTAAACTTTTCTTTTCTAGAGTCTACCTAATTAAAACACCACAATTAAAAAAGGATTGTCCTAGAGTAGTTTCAGTATGGTGACCTATAGGGAAGTTTCCCAAGGTGTGAGTGAGTGAGGAAAACCCATAATAAAAGAACATATGTTGAAATGTGTAGAGAATCATTATTCTGATGATCCATTTGAGCATGGGGTTGGGCCCTATATAGGGGATAATAATTTTATATGGGTAAACTAGTGGTTCTTGGAGTGAAAGGATATAAAAACATGTTAAGGCTGGGAGCTTGTGTTGTTAGTTGGGACCATTTATTACAAAATATAAAAGAGGAAGAATTTTTTTGTGATGATTTTGGGAATAGTGATGTAGATCCATATATGAATCGAAGAAAGTGAACTTGTGATGAGGGCTATTTTGGAAATGGATTGGGTGAGGTGGAACAGGTGATCAAGGTTTTGTGTGAAGAAATGCTTAACATGGGATTGAATGGGCGTGGATTAGGAGGAGTGACTCACATTCTTTGTTAGAACCTATTGAGTTATTCTTAATGAGAGATATAAGGGAGATCATATAGTAGGGATTTAACTATTCCCCATTAGAGGGGGAGGCCCTAGATATAGACCAAGTATCGTTTATTGTCATGTCAATATCGAAAAATTGAAATTGGTGAAAAATGATGTTTCAAACCATCGCTCAAGTGAGAGTGATAAGGGACTTTACAATAGTTTTATTTATGGATGGACATGATGTGAGCTATGGTGTTTGGGATTTTATCTAGTGAAGTGATGATAAGGACCCTCCTTTGGCTGGGATCATCCAATTTATTATAGGTGATATGACCCATTGTGGGTAGAATTGTTGTTTTTAGAGACTAGTTGGTGTATGTTTTTGTTGAGAATTAGATTCCAATGACTAGGAAAGTGCCCAATATAAATTAGGATTTGGTATTATGTGGTGTCCAAGCATGAGCATTGTTATCTATTTGGGTTATGATGACCCAAATGAGTTTCATTGATAAGGCATCAATACTTGCAGAAAGCATGACATGGGTTCATCCAAATAATGATATAATTGAGTAGAACACATAGGGTGTTTAATACAAAAACTAGTGTGGGTACTTTGACGATCACGAGATTCTTCTAGGTATAAAGGCATAATGATTTGGTATTTTGGTAACATCTTGATAGTGAGAGCTAAGCATTTTTAAGAATGGTTAAATACAGGAGGTATGACCAGTGTTTTTATGGATATTTAATTTGGTGCTTTAAAATATCCATATGGTACTTCACATTAGATATGATGGGTGTGATTTGGGAGTTGGTTATGACTTTTTTATGAAAATTCAACATGCTTGTGTTGTGTATGGCTAGTAGAGGCACATCTTATTTAAATAAAAAAATTTAGTGAGGAAGACTATTGGAATTTGACTAGTGTTTTCATGTGTTTGGGTATAGTGATGTGGAAAATATTCTAATAGAATTTTGTAATACAGGTATGTAGTTTTAATAGATTATTTCAATTTATGGGGCATAAAAGAGTTAGAATTAGAATTTATGGGATAAAGATTATGGAAGAGAGAAACAGAATCCAAATTTTGAAATAGAATGAAAAAATCATTTTTTATTAATGTAAAGTCTTGGGAAATCACCATACTAGTGTTTTGGTATTGATTATGAGCATTATATTGTGGTTTTCCGATGTAAGAACCCTAAATTTGAGGTTTTACATTAAAAGTACATTTGTATTTTTAAAGAGGATCATGAACATTGGAGATTGATTTGAAAATTGGGGCAGGTTAGGTTGTATAATTGGATAAAAATTGAAAATTATTGGGTAAATGATGTGTCGTGGTAGGGAGTTTTTAGTGCCTTGTGTCTATATAAACATTTAAATTTCAAGATAATTTGAATATTTCAATTACTGGATGAAGCATATTTTTATCTGGACTTTGGAATAAAATTTCAAGAGCTTAGGTAGCTCAAATAGGTATTTTTGTACATGGAACCACACATAAATGTTGTCGAGAGATCTTGGTATAGAGCCATATTAAGATATGGGTTTCCATACTGTAACCTGGCTACATTCTGTAGCCACTGATTAACTGGCGGCTAGAAAGTGGAACCCCCTTATACAAGGGTTCTATCAACTAGTTGGTAATAGTGTTTGAGATATATAGTGATGTTAGTATGGATGTAATTCCAAATCCAACCCTCTATAATATTAATTGGGTTTGGACCCTTTATTCCCCATCTGTTTCACTTGGATAACCCAAGGGGGTCTCCCCTATCATCCCTTGATCTACATCTATTAGAGATGGTTCTTGGTGTGTTTCAGTAGTGATCATTGGGTTTGTCCGTACTATTCCAATTCTTATACCCCCTTCAGCTACCAATAATTTCTTTTATTTTTTTTATTTTGTTCAAAAATAGAGATTTCAATGGAAATTAATGAAATCTCCATATTTCTCCCAAACATTCATGTAACCTACTTTGGGGAAATACCATAATGATGTTTGTCAACCTTCATTAATTATTTCTCCAATGGTACATCCCTCTATGAAATTATTTAATATTTTTCATAAAATATAAAATTAAAATAATTATTTTAATGTCATCATTAGTTAATGAATTTTACAAGAATAGTGTTAGGATTGTGTTGTAGGACACTCATAGTCACTTGGCTTTAGTTCTGGTATGATGTGGTGAATTGGTGAGGTTTCCAATAAATATGCTATATTATATTATTTTTTTGAATTAGTTAATTAATTTTAATTGGAATATAAATAATAATTTTTGGTTTATATAATTTTAGATTTGATCTAGGGTGTTTGGAATGGGTTTAGTTGATATGGGATAGACCTTGTCAGACTTTTGTAGAGTTTTCGATCCATGGAGATAAATGGGGAAAGCTTCTATAAAGGTGGGTGGTCCTCATAGAAGACCCATGGTCTTATGGATTTGATTATGTGGCATGAATTGTGTGGTAAAACTACTTTAAGAGATTCACTTATGGTTGAATGGTCCATTTAACTAAAACTGAATCATTAAGTTAAATTAAAATTATTAAAAAAATTGAATATCTTAGATGAGAATACCAAATTGTTGTGGAAAAAAAGACCCAGTTAACTATGATGAAACATCACCCTTTGATGGAAAAGGAATTGAACATTTAGATATTGTGACTTCCAGACCATGAGGGGAGTAATCATGCTTGAGGATATATAACGGCCCCTGTGTAAGATCGCATGAATTTCTATAGAGGTTAGAGTATTGTGACTTTTGAGGACTATCCCAAGAGGGATAGGTGGGACCTTTGAGATACCTGGTGTCTTCCAGACCTATTAAAAAGTGAGGCCAAACATATTGGTACTTTTTATCCATTTCATAGGATCATGATACACCTCGATGATAGAGGTGGTGTATCCTAATTGGACCTTGATCAGGTGGACCATAGAAGGACCCTAATGTGACTTTGAGATGTTGTAATTTCAAGACAAGCATAGGATATGAGATCCAATCTCATTCAATGCAATCATGACTAGGTAGACAGACCCAGGTAAGACCAATATTGGTGTGGGTAATCGGAATGACATAGTGTGACCTTTACCATCAAGATGGGTTGTGTGAAATATTTTTTTATATTTTTTATGTGAAAAAATCATGTATCCAAAAAGGACATGCTACCATGTGATGATTTCTTAGGGCGTGATGTTCATAGAACATTGTGTCTTGACCTAAGAATTTTGCTGGGATTGAGGACCTGTGTGAGGTATCCTCTAATGTACCATAACCCAGGGGACCCTTGAGAAGCCCCATTGATTGACCAAACCTGAGTGGAAATGTGTGTCTATAGTGTATGAGGTAGTCCAGGCATGCATAAAACCCATTTGATTCCTTTTTTACCTTATCATTTTTTATTCCCTAGGACGATGGATGCCCCAAGTCGGTGTTTTCATTTAAAGGTCATTATTTTTGGTCCGGGAATCGGTATGATTCCCCTGGTGCCCGACTATGCTTGGTCCAGTGATAGATATATTGCCCATTGTTCTTGAATATTCTACAAGGATTGGTATATAACCCCCAGTTATAACACCCAAAATTTTTAATATATAATTACTTTTATATAATCTAATGTGTTTGATATATTTCTCCACTAAACACACTATACTGAAATGAAAATTCAATATGTTTTTAAATTTAAAACCTAGCCATTAAATTAATGAGAACAAATAGGAGTAACCGCTTAATTAAATATTTATAGAAAAAAAATAAAGGCTACTTTTAATATGAATTCAATTCAATTTGTATAACTAAAATGAATAATACGATCATTTTATTTTTGAAAATTCAATTTTCTAAGTATTGAATTTTTATGGGATAAACATTTCTATTTCAAGAAACATGTGATTAATGATGATAAAATATATTTTTTTATTAAAAATTATTTATAAATAATTTTATTAGTAAATAATAGTAAATATGAATGAGAATGGTTAATATTCTAGAAAAAATATTTTCTTATAAATTTTTTATTCATTATATCTCATATTTTTATTTTTATTTTAAATTGATAAAATTTATATTTTAAATTTAAAATATTGATCATTATTTTTTTATTCATCATAGTAATATTTTCTTATGATAAATTTTTATAAATGTTTTTAAAAAATGATTTTTAGTTGAATAGTGAAAATATAATTTTTAAAAATAAAATGAATTTTATGAAATTATGTGTCTATAATTATGAATTATACATTCATTAAAATTGAATCAATAAAATGAAATATTTACATAAGTAATGTTTTCTCAATAAAAATTTAATACATTATACATTTTTATTTTAAAATTAATTTTCATAAAACTTTTATAAATGGAATCAAATGAAATGGTTTTTAAATTTAAAATTTGTGGGACCAAATTATCTTTTTAGGACAAAATTATTTTTATTCATAAACATTGAGTAACCTTTGGTTAAAACTAGTTACCTTAGTAAAATATTAAATAGAAATGTTGTAATTGAAGGGGTAAAGGGATTGAAACATCCTAAAAACATGTCATTAATTCATCTATTGAGATATAATCAAACTTATTTCACAATATAATAAATTTTTGTTTATTTTTGGAGACACTTGATATTTTTTACCTTGTCTCCCTTTATATTAAGTTGAAATATTTATAAAAATATCATTCTCACCACTTATAAAATGGGTCTCTCACCACCCCATCATTCTAGTCCTAAAAATGTATTTTCCATCTAAAACCATACTATTTATCATTTTTTAGAATACAATTTCACTTAATTGAGCTTCTGTCCATAAGATATTAGCCTATGCTATCCATTTCCAAGTGATCTTTCAAGGAAATCTCAAAGTGCTCAATTTGAGTAATCATTTTTAATTAACGTCTATATTTCTAATTGTATATTACAATTTAAATTTTCAAATCTCTATATAATGTAATAATTATTAGTTACATATTTAATTTTATTATTCCATAGGAATAATTATTAATGATTTTTTTTTCTATTAATAAAAACGAGATTGTTATTTGTATGTTATGGGGACTACAACGTCCATGATGTAACATGTTTTTTTCCTTTACAACCTTACAAGGATAATATGAAAGGAAAATTTAATAAATAAATATGGTATTTATATCATTTTTATGATTTTTAAACGATAAAACATATTAATCATTCCTCTTATTCAATGAAAAAAATCATCATCCATGCGTACGTGCAGACTACTACCTCCAGGGAACGATGTATTCCGTCTTTCATTACCACCATTCATGGATGGTTATAAGGATGGAATTAAATATAAAATATGATATTTATGATATCAATAAGGCTATTTAGGAATAATTTGATACCCTATTAATGATATTATTAACAAATTATTATCATTAATTTAATCTTTTTAAACGAGCGTACAAAGAAGAAAATGATATCTTCTTTCTAATTAATGAATTTATATAAATAATATTCCCTTTATAATTATTTAAATTATTATATATGACACAAATAGAAACCAAAAAATGTCATTATTCTTCTAGTATATTTATATAACTTCTAAAACACCTCATAATAATCTATTAATCATGTTAGGTTCGTCCTTGGGTAGGTTTAAACACCCACTTGAAAAATACTTTGTATTAAATCATAGATGACTGTGAGAAATTATTTAATAGTATAATATGATATAAATATTTAAATAATTTTTTTTTGTTTTGGTATAGTTATATCAACATTTAAATCATTAATTTTTAAATCACCCTTAATTCACTAAAAGTCATCGAAACATGCATGTCACTAATTTTACCCTGACGGATCGTAACTAAAACTACTATGAAATGAAATCATAACTTTATAAACTATCATAGAAAATTTTTATGATACCTTATATGATATAATAATTATGGAATTTTTATGAATAAAATATTGAAACAACTATTTTATGAAACCATTTCAAGGAGATAAGGACTACTAGCAACCGAGGTTGAAGATAGGTAAAATATAACTTATATATGTAGATATATATATAGAATGATTCTAAATGAGGAGTATAATTTCTCATAGTTATGAATATGGTTATTAGTTATGTATTTAATGAACTTAATTTAATTATTTAGGATTCTTGGTGCAAGTTAATATCAAATTAGGACCAAGGTCAGGATTTTCCTATCAAATTTCTCTCTTTGATACATATTTGGTATTATACACCTAATTTAATTTATGCAGGGTATATACTACCTATTTGAGAAATATTATTAGGAAATATATTTTAATAATTCTATTTTAAGTTTAATATTAATACCTCTCTTTCAAAAGTTTATTTATTAAAGTGATTCACAAATCGCAAGGACTTTTTGTCACAAACTTTAATTCCTTAAGACATGAAAATGTGATGCACCGTGTTTTCATTTTAATGATTTATTCACTTCCAAAGGATATATTTTTAGATATTGAAACCTATGTTTTAATATTTTAAAAGTTTTTCTTTTTTATAAACTAAAATTTCTTTACATTTAATTAAATCCATATTGTTTAAAAATTCACTCATTTCTATTTGAATGTATTTATTTTTAATTGATTAATTATAATTTTTTAAAACAGAAAATTTTATTTTTTTTAATAATATCTCCATATATATTAAGAAAATAAAAATATATTTTATCTTTCTTTTTATGATTTTTTATTGGTGGATTCAGTAAAATATTGCTCAACCATGGAAACCCCACAAGGGATATCCCTTCTACCACATAGGGGACCCAAAGATTGCAACATGGGAGAATCCAAGTTATTACACTAGGAAGTCAGAAGGAAATTAGGTGTGTAGGGTGGTGAGTGGGTCGACTCTCCCTATATTGTGTGTGTTAAGTGTTCTGGGTGCTCACCCCATTGCCGACTCAAATGATCAGTGAGGGTGATGGATTAATATAACACAATTCTGTAAGGTTCTAAATCGATGTCGGAATTAGTGACACAAAGTAAATATTCCTACACTTTAAATGATATGAACATTTAATCATCTATATGATCTCTTTTATATCTTCCATATGATTAGTGATTCATTCTCCTTCTTTATCCAATGATATTCCATCTTTGTCAAAGTATTCTAGTATTCCTTTATTGACAGATAAACTCTAATAGATCAAATAAAGCTACTATGAACATTACAATATCATTAGTTTGATTTAAAATAATCTCAACATCATGCATAAAACTATGTTTTTTATTCAAAAGGAAATAAAAATAAGAAAATTTGGCCAAAAATAAGCATGTTACGTAAGAGTTCATCATTGATGGTAGCTCTTCTAAAATTGCAACGGTATCATTGTTCATTATCTACATGAAAGAACCGCTCCTAATACAACATAAGTATAAATTTTATCCATTATAGTACCACTCTGACTTCATTCAATGGTAGCAGTAGTAGTCGACCATTCGACCTCCATCAATGGTATACTAATAACCACAATGACGATAGAAATCGACCACCATGGTAGGTCCAACATCTCTTTATGGTAATTTTAAATCAAATAGAATATTATATTCTTTAGTAATGGTAGTTCTCTAGTAATTTAATCTCTATTCAACCACTGAAGAAAGCTTGTCATCTTCACATGATGGTAGCATTGTCTGGTACACTTCATCTGACTGTCACATTGGCATTATCCTTGATTGACAGTGAATGGTAGAACTTTCTTCCAAAAATAGATATTTAGTTTATAGTATATCATAATGGTCGACCAATCCTAAGTTATAATGTTATATCATTCTATCATATGATGTTAGTTGGTTCCACAGTGGATTAGTGTGATGGTAATAAAACTTTACTTCTATGAAGTATTCTTCTATATTATGAGAGTAATTTTCTTAAAATATAATTCTTATTTTATTAATTTCTACAATTTGAATAAATATTTTTATTACTAGTTTATTATTTGTTTTCTAAAATATTAATTTCATGTTGTGTAAAAATTACTTCAAGCATATATAATGAATAGTAAAAAAATTCAGTATATTACACACATGTATTATACAATACACTATTTTATTAGTTTTAACATTTTATAAAAATAAAAGTTTATTAATTTTATTTTAATTTTTTTTATGATTTTTTATTATATATATTTGTAATAATGATCATTCTTAAAGTTTATATGGTTATTTCATGCATAAATAAAAGAGTGTGAAAATTATTTTGTATACAACAAAATATTTCTTATTATGGGTAATGATACTATTTTGTTTTATTTTTTTCTAAATCATGGCAGGAAGTGATTGGTCATTTAGATGCCCTAAGAAAATATTTTGATTTAATGAAGTGGGATTAGGCTATTGCATTTGATAAAGGTTTAAAAAAACATCATATAGTTTATTCGACAACAACTTTTCAACATATATATTATACAATTTATTGTTGAACATTCAATCAAGAACATATATGACTTATTTTTATTTAATATTATCCTGAAACAACTTCAAATATACCATCCTATACTAATTAATTGATCAATATCATTAAATTTATTTATCTTTGTCTTTTTTATTTCTAATTTATTAATTTTTTTTTCTGTTTTTCTTAATGTAATATTTTTCATTTTCTATTTTCAATCCATTCATGTCGATTTATGATTTTCCCAATAAAATGTAGGTATTGTCTATTTTGTTATTCCACCACCCAAAATGAATTTTTGGGTTGGGAATCCTAGAGAAGAGTTATGTAAAGACCCGCAAATTTCAAGGAAATTTTTTTCTTAATTTTCTTTGGAATTTTACAAGAGTGCAGCTTCAGACGGCACCTGATTCCGAGGCCCGGTGTGCCCGGAATCAATTTCCGAAGTTTGGCTCGGGTACGTTCAGTGAACGGACGAGCGGGTTTTTCTATCTTTTGAACCGGTGCCCGGAATCGAATTCTGAGGGCACCGATGAAATCGCAGCGCCGGTATTTGCTTAGAAATGCCTCTTCCGGAGTTGCGTTTGCTCAGACGTGGTTTTTTAAATTTTACGGCTTTAAGTCAGAAATAAAATAAAGTTTGTGCGACAACTTTATTTTATTTCACTTAAGCTGCTTGGAAGCCACTTGAAGCCACTTAAAGGCGGCTTGAACTGAGTTGAACTGGATAGGATGCTATCCAGAAATATCCTACCCCTTGGTAGGATATTTGTGAGGCAGGGCCCGCACGAGCCACGCCGTTTCTTTCGCTAAGTAACGCACCCGCGAAAACCCGTCAAAGTAACTGAAAAGTCAACCGACACGTTTTTTTTAATTCTTAACAGACCATTTAATTGGGCGGTTTATTTCGTGAATTAAATGGACTGTTTCTTCGTGAATTAAATGGGTCGTTTCTTTCGAATTGATGGATCGTTTCTTAACCAGTTTCGTGTTGGCATGTTTATAAAATAAGACCAACCTAAAAATCCTTGGAAAGGATTTGAAAGAATCTTCGTTCCTTCATCTCCCCGCGAAGAACGCGAAGAACGCGAAGAACGCGAAGAACGCCGGAACCGGAATCCGACGACGCACGATCCGCGACGTCAACAGCTTTTCCGCGACCTTCTTCTTCTTCTTCGGTGCCTCTTCTTCCGCGGCGAACCTGCGATCGGCGGTTAAAGGTGAGAATCGAATCTTTTTATTTCTCCTTTTTTTTAAATTTCAATAACAACGGATTTAATTAATTAAATATGTTTGTTCTTGATCAGGAGATTGGCGACGCGACGCCCGATACCGCGACGACGCGACGATCACCTTCCTCCGCGACGAGCGATTCCGCGACGACCCCTCGTCCGACGACGACGACAAGGTAAGGGTTGATTGGATTATTTTATTTCTTTTCCCGTGTTTATTCTTTTCAAATAAAGAACCCGATCGGAACAATTTTAATCTATTTAAAATTGTTGATTTGGTTAATCCTTTTTCCCTCCCGGTGACGTTTATGGCTAACGCGGAGGGTGCGGGTCTAACGAACAAGATCCGGCAACCCTCCGCCGATCTATTTTGTTGTGCGGATATGGCGGACGACGACGAACCGCGCGGCAGGGGCGATCCGTTGATCCCGCAGTGAAGGTCGGCATCCGGGAGGGGCAACGGCGCAGACGGGAGGCAAATCGGGCCACCGGAGCATCTCCGGCGGCCCGCGGAAGGCGGCGGCGGCGCCGGCGACCGGAGGCGGCGGCGCCCGGCGCGCCGCCGTGGAGGAAGTCCGCCGCGGCTGAAGCCGCGGCGGCAACGGCGGCCGGTTCCGCGGCCGCGCGGAACCGGGAACGGACGCGGCGGCCCGGCCGCGTCCGCGTGACAGGCGGCCCCCCGCGGGGCCGCGGTTCCCTCAAGCCGCGGGTTCAACCCGCGGCGGCGGCGGCTCCCTCGACCGCGCGGCCGAGGCCGAGCCGGCCGGTCCGGTCGGCCGGGCCGCGCCCAGGCCGGATCGGACCCGGCCGAGCCGGTTCGGGCCGGGTCGGGCCGACCCGGTTCGGGCCGACCCGGTTCGGCCGACCCCAGGGGGGGGTTCGGGCCGGGTCGCCCCGGGCCCAGTACCCCCGTTTCGGGCCCTCTACGGTCTTTCGCCCATATCTTGGGCCTGGGACCTCCGATTGACGAACCGTCAGCGGCTACGCGATCCTTGGATCGAGACGGTCGTTTCGGTATATTATGCTCAAGGTTTCGGAAGACTTTGGGTTCGGCCGGGTTGGTTCGTACACGAAGCCAACCGGGCCCTCGGAGCGGAAACGCTCATAACTTGAGCTACGGACGTCCGATCGACGTACCGTCAGCTGTGGTAGTTTCCTCTAAGTGAGACGGAACTTTTGGCATACTCCGCCCGAGGATCGGATACAGGCGGAGTACGGTCGGGTTGGTTTTGCCCTAAAAACCAACCGGGCCCATGGGACGAAAATGCCAATAACTCTCAGACCGGGCGTCCGATTGACGCGCCGTCTGTCGCGTTGAGATCCTGTTGTCGATACGGAACTTTTGGATACATCAACTTCGGACTACGTGTCAGTTGATGTATCAGCCTCTCGGCTCGTAGAGCGGACCCTCCTAAACGAGCTCCCTTTGTGCGGGAACCCTAGCGCTGGCTGTGACCTCGACGACAGAGCAGAGATCCTCCGTGGACTGCGACGACGGCAGAGCAGAGATCCTCCATGGACTGCGACGACGGCAGAGCAGAGATCCTCCGTGGACTGCGACGACGGCAGAGCAGAGATCCTCCGTGGACTGCGACGACGGCAGAGCAGAGATCCTTCGTGGACTGCGGCGACGACTGTGCAGAGATCCTCAGTGGACTGCGTCGACTACTGCACTCAGCGATCCTACGCGGATCAGTGCCCGATCCTGTGTGGGTCCTACTACCGGTTCTGTGTGAGCCACTGCTTACCGGTTCTGTGTGAGCCACTGCCTACAGGTTCTGTGTGAGCCCGATCCTGTGTGGGTCTTCTGCGGGGGTTAGTACCTATCGATCCTTCGTGGGTCCGACGACTTAGACGGATCAGTGATCGTCTTTGACGTCATCTGAAAAAGTATACCTGGTTGAGCTGAATCTTATGTTACTCTCCTTTGTGGATTGTGTTGAACTATCCTTTGTGGATTTACTGTTTACTCTCCTTTGTGGATTTGAGTCTTGCTTTCCTATGTGGATTGAGTTGTTCTTGAGCTCGTGAGCAGAGCTAGAAGTGGGGACTTAGGTATATGTATGGGCATATACCTAAGTCAAGTCAGATGTTACTTCGTGATTGCATCTTTCTTTTGTGCTATATCCTTTGTGGATTTCGGGAGACCTTCGGGGGTCTCGGGGTCCTTACTGAGTAGCTTGTACTCACCCCTGCACGGGCTATGCCCGCACCTTGTTGTGTTGGTTGCAGACGACGGACAGCGCTGATCACGGTTGGGGCGTGGAGCAGGACGGTACCTGGAGGTGGACCACTGGGCGGAACGTACTCGGAGCGGACGTGGGACCCGAGGAGCCTGGAGGCTATCTGTACCCACCCTTCAGGTGGGATTGCCAGTGGACGACACGAGGCCGCCGTCTTTTCTTCAGTTGCTGTACTTTACTTTTTAGTTGTACTTTACAGTTGGGCTTGTATTTCCGGCCCCTTTTCTTTTCTGCACTTTACTTTCCGCTTGCTGACTATGTGTGGTTGTTACTTATAAAGGCAATGCCTTCCCTGTTTACTGGGATTTTATGCCTTGGTTCTAGTCGCCAGCCCCTGGCCTATGGAAGGCGGGCTTGGGGTAGTCACGGCACGGGCCCCGAGGACGGGTCGTGACAAATTGGCATCAGAGGTGGTCGGTTCTACCGCGGACTCTGATCGTCCTTTCTTTCTATGTGAAGCAATAGTGTTTAGTGTATTGAGTGTGGTTATCAGTTCAGGGAGCCCAGTGTTGGTGCGGCGGCCGACGTATCCGTACACCAGGACCCTGACTCCTAATTTCCGACTTAATGCATGAAAACATTGATTGCGTGTGTGTTTCAAGTTTTTCTTTGTGATTACTTGTGTCAGCTCACCGGGTATACTGATCTGCTTTATGAAAGTCTCAAGTTTTCCTTGTGATTACTTGTGCCAGCTCACCAGGTATACTGTTCTGACTGTGGTGCTCTTGTTCTCCTTTTCAGGATGGCCCCGCGACGACTGCCAGCTAGGGTTCTGAGTGTTGGGCGCGACGGCAGCCCACCGAGCGACGAGGCCTCGGTGCAGGGCCCTTTGCCAGCAGTGGCACCGGCGGTAGCTTTACCCGCCGAGCCACCGATGCTACCAGTACCAGACGCTGACGATGCACGTCGCCTCAGGGCACTGCACGAGTTTCAGAGCCAGCGACCGCCCAGGTTTCGCGGTGAGGCGGACCCCCAGGCCGCCGAGGACTGGCTAGAGGCGGTGGTACGGATCTTCAGGCTAGTGAGGACACCAGCGGATCTCATGGTGATTCTCGCGGCCAGCCTCCTGCAGGCGGCGACAGGACGATGGTGGAGCCTGATGCTCCAGGTTCACGATGAGGCATCCCTGCTCTGGACGGACTTCGAGAGCCTCTTCCGCTCTGAGTTCGTCCCGGCCACCCTCCGAGCGGTGCGCATCCAGGAGCTTCTCCAGCTGCGCCAGGGCAGCATGACGGTCGCTCAGTACGCGGCGAGGTTCACGGACCTATCTCGCTACTCGACCGACATGGTACGGGACCCCTTCTTCCGGGCCCGGACCTTCGAGCAGGGCTTGCGACAGGAGATTCGGGCGTCGCTGATCTCCCTCAGCATTCCGACCCAGGCGGGAGTGCTGGAGCGAGCCCTCCTGATTGAGAGCTTCCTGGCAGAGCCTTCTTCAGCGGCGAGACCTAGCGCAGGGCGGCAGGTAGCTGAGTCTTCGGCAGCAGGTAGCCGACGGATGACTCTCGGGTCCAGGCAGACCAGACCCCCACGCAGACGGCCTCAGGACACCGGCTCAGCAGTGCGGGGCACACAGCGGAGTGCCAGCCTTCCGAGAGGCAGTTTGTGCTACTCTTGCGGCGGGCAGGGTCACATGGCTCGTGATTGCCCGACTCGCCGACCAGAGGAGCAACAGACGGTGGAGGGGCCACCCAGGCAGAGGCAGAGAGTCGACCGTGGCGGTCCGCAGGGAGGAGGCGGACGAGGCAGAGGAGCTGGCCGAGCAGCGGGTGGTGGGCGACGCTTCCAGGCTCTACCCCCACCGCCACCAGGAGGGCCACCTCGACCACATGGAGCTGGCGGGCAGGGACAGGCCCAGCTCCAGGCAGTGGAGGCCTACGACCCCGACATGCCAGAGATGATTCGAGGTACGATCTGTGTCTATTCCACCCTTGCTGCAGTACTTATAGACACAGGAGCGAGTCACTCTTTCATAGCCTCTGCCCTTGTTCGGAGCTCGGAGATTCCGACTGAGCCGTTGGCTCGATCCTTACGGCTAGAGACTCCTACGGGAGCAGACTCGACGATTACGCACTGGTGCCGGCAGTGTGAGCTTACTCTAGGAGGCGAGAGCTTCGGCTGGGATCTCCTTGTAGCGGCGTCGAGGCCTTACGACGTCATCTTGGGCATGGATTGGCTATCCACGGTTCATGCCCAGATCGACTGTTTTAGGCGCAAGGTGCGATGTGTTCGTACCGACGGGAGCAGGTTTACCTTCACCGGCGAGAAGGGAACCTTTGCAGCACAGGATGGACTTCCGCGGAGGAGAGTGCAGCCCATCTCTCATCAGTTGGCTAGCCTCATCCTAGGAGCAGTGGACGTGCGGAGTCCGGCTTTTCCTGCAGTGGTGGACCAGTACGTGGACGTCTTTCCCGACGACGTTCCAGGGCTACCTCCTCGTAGAGAGGTAGACTTTTACATCGACTTGTACCCCGGGACAGCCCCGATATCTACTCCAGCATATCGGATGGCCCCCGCCGAGCTTCGAGAGTTGCGGGTACAGTTGGAGGACTTGCAGAGCAAGGGGTTTATCCGACCCAGTGTTTCACCCTGGGCTTCCCCGATTTTGTTCGCCAAGAAGGCGGACGGGAGCTTGCGAGTATGTGTCGACTATCGTCGCCTGAACCAGGTGACAGTGAGGAACAAGTATCCGCTGCCACGGATTGATGACCTCTTCGATCAGCTCAAGGGAGCGCGGTGGTTCTCAAAGATAGACCTCCGGTCAGGCTATCATCAGCTCAGAGTTCGAGACGAGGACGTGCAGAAGACGGCCTTCAAGTGTCGGTATGGCCATTATGAGTTCTTGGTTATGCCGTTCGGCGTAACCAATGCTCCAGCAGTGTTCATGAGCCTCATGAACAGGATCTTCCAGCCATACCTCGACCGTTTTGTCGTGGTCTTCATTGACGACATTTTGGTATACTCGACGACTGAGGAGGAGCATGCATACCACCTGCGAGTTGTGCTAGACACACTCCGAGAGCACCAGCTTTATGGCAAGCTCTCAAAATGCCAGTTCTGGTTACGTGAGGTCCATTTCTTGGGGCACATCATTTCTGAGGCGGGAGTTGCAGTGGATCCCGCGAAGATTGAGGCAGTGCTAGCTTGGGAGCCACCCAAGAGCGTGACAGAGGTGCGGAGCTTCTTGGGCCTAGCGGGATACTATCGGAGATTCGTGCCAGACTTCTCCAGAGTTGCGGCACCACTCTCAGCTTTGACAAAGAAGGGGAAACCCTTCGTGTGGTCAGACAGATGTCAGCAGAGCTTCCAGGAGCTGAGACAGAGATTGACCAGCGCACCTATCTTGAGGTTGCCTGAGGAGGGAGTTGGATACGTAGTTTACTGCGACGCATCAGGGACTGGACTCGGGTGCGTCCTGATGCAGGAGCGGGCCGTGATCTCCTACGGATCACGTCAGTTGAGGCCGCATGAGCAGAACTACGCCACTCATGACCTGGAGTTAGCAGCAGTGGTCTTCGCTCTGAAGACTTGGCGGCACTATCTGATGGGCGAGCGCTTCACTGTCTTTTCTGACCACCAGAGTCTCAGGTATATCTTCTCTCAGAAGGACCTGAACCTGAGACAGCGGAGATGGATTGAGTTCCTCCAGGACTATGACTTTGAGATAGTCTATACTCCTGGGAAGGGGAACGTGGTAGCCGATGCCCTCAGCAGGAGGACGGGCATTCAGCTGCTTGAGGAGGCGACGGAGCAGCTAGTCTCCTTGCAGATATCCTTCGTGGATAGAGACGGAGCAGCCTTTCTTCAGTCTCTCACAGTCTCTCCTCCACTTCTACAGCGGGTCAGAGAGGCTCAGCGTGGGGACGCTGACTGTGAGACCCGGCGTGCACTGATATCCTCAGGTCAGGCGCCTGATGGTTTCTCCCTTGGAGCAGAGCACGACATCCTTTTCAGAGGGCGTACCTTCGTACCAGTTGCTTTACGAGAGGAGGTGCTGAGAGAGTTTCACACTTCTCCCTTGGCGGTACATCCCAGAGTGGCGAAGATGTACCAGGATCTCAGACGACAGCACTGGTGGCCGGGCATGAAGAAAGCTGTGGCAGAGTTCGTTTCACGATGCCTCACCTGCCAGCAGGTGAAGGCAGAGCATCAGGTACCAGCAGGTTTGGTACAGCCCTTGGAGGTCCCGGAGTGGAAGTGGAATAGCATATCTATGGACTTCGTGACTGGACTTCCACGTACTTCCAGAGGTCATGACTCCATTTGGGTGATTGTCGACCGACTCACCAAGTCGGCACACTTCTTACCCATCAGAGAGCAGGGCTCAGTGGAGAGCATGGGACGTCTTTACGTCCAGGAGATCGTACGGCTTCACGGTGTGCCATCATCTATCGTCTCCGATCGAGATGCTCGTTTCACTTCCCGGCTCTGGAAGGGGTTGCAGGAGGCGTTCGGGACGCGGCTCCATCTGAGCACAGCCTTCCACCCTCAGACGGATGGTCAGACGGAGAGGACCATACAGACACTCGAGGACATGCTCCGTGCATGTGTTCTCGACTTTGGTCGCAGCTGGGAGGACCACCTACCCTTGGTGGAGTTCGCGTACAACAACAGCTACCACTCCACCATCGGGATGGCACCATACGAGGCGTTGTACGGCAGACCCTGCAGATCACCGTTGTGCTGGACAGACCCTGGGGAGTCAGCACTCGTGGGACCAGAGATGGTCCGAGCCACGACAGAGAAGGTCCAGATCATCCAGGAGAGGATGAGGACAGCTCAGAGCTGGCAGAAGTCATATGCTGACAGGAGGCGGAGGCCACTAGAGTTCGAGGATGGCGACCACGTCTTTTTGCGTGTCTCACCTCGACGTGGTTTACGGAGATTTGGCCGAGGCGGCAAGTTGTCTCCACGCTTCATCGGGCCTTTCCAGGTCCTCAGCAGGATAGGAGAGGTGGCTTATCGCCTGGCTCTGCCACCTCAGTTGCACCGGGTGCACGACGTCTTCCACGTGTCTCAGCTGAGGAGATACGTGCACGACCCGACGCACATCATCGACTTTGGGGAGCTGGACGTGGACGATGGGGCGACTTTTGCGGAGGTTCCAGTGGAGATCGAGGATCGACAGGAGCAGGTCCTACGTGGGCGGTCGATTCCTCTTGTGCGCGTCAGATGGCAGCACGGGAACCTCCAGGAGAGCACTTGGGAGCGGGAGGCTCAGATGCGTGCTCAGTACCCCCATTTGTTCCCCTAGTTTTTGATGTATCTTTACGGGGACGTAAAGCCCTGAGGTGGGAGTAATGTAAAGACCCGCAAATTTCAAGGAAATTTTTTTCTTAATTTTCTTTGGAATTTTACAAGAGTGCAGCTTCAGACGGCACCTGATTCCGAGGCCCGGTGTGCCCGGAATCAATTTCCGAAGTTTGGCTCGGGTACGTTCAGTGAACGGACGAGCGGGTTTTTCTATCTTTTGAACCGGTGCCCGGAATCGAATTCTGAGGGCACCGATGAAATCGCAGCGCCGATATTTGCTTAGAAACGCCTCTTCCGGAGTTGTGTTTGCTCAGACGTGGTTTTTTAAATTTTACGGCTTTAAGTCAGAAATAAAATAAAGTTTGTGCGACAACTTTATTTTATTTCACTTAAGCTGCTTGGAAGCCACTTGAAGCCACTTAAAGGCGGCTTGAACTGAGTTGAACTGGATAGGATGCTATCCAGAAATATCCTACCCCTTGGTAGGATATTTGTGAGGCAGGGCCCGCACGAGCCCCGCCGTTTCTTTCGCTAAGTAACGCACCCGCGAAAACCCGTCAAAGTAACTGAAAAGTCAACCGACGCGTTTTCTTTAATTCTTAACAGACCATTTAATTGGGCGGTTTATTTCGTGAATTAAATGGACTGTTTCTTCGTGAATTAAATGGGTCGTTTCTTTCGAATTGATGGATCGTTTCTTAACCAGTTTCGTGTTGGCATGTTTATAAAATAAGACCAACCTAAAAATCCTTGGAAAGGATTTGAAAGAATCTTCGTTCCTTCATCACCCCGCGAAGAACGCGAAGAACGCGAAGAACGCGAAGAACGCCGGAACCGGAATCCGACGACGCACGATCCGCGACGTCAACAGCTTTTCCGCGACCTTCTTCTTCTTCTTCGGTGCCTCTTCTTCCGCGGCGAACCTGCGATCGGCGGTTAAAGGTGAGAATCGAATCTTTTTATTTCTCCTTTTTTTTAAATTTCAATAACAACGGATTTAATTAATTAAATCCGTTTGTTCTTGATCCGGAGATTGGCGACGCGACGCCGGATACCGCGACGACGCGACGATCACCTTCCTCCGCGACGAGCGATTCCGCGACGACCCCTCGTCCGACGACGACGACAAGGTAAGGGTTGATTGGATTATTTTATTTCTTTTCCCGTGTTTATTCTTTTCAAATAAAGAACCCGATCAGAACAATTTTAATCTATTTAAAATTGTTGATTTGGTTAATCCTTTTTCCCTCCCGGTGACGTTTATGGCTAACGCGGAGGGTGCGGGTCTAACGAACAAGATCCGGCAACCCTCCGCCGATCTATTTTGTTGTGCGGATATGGCGGACGACGACGAACCGCGCGGCAGGGGCGATCCGTTGATCCCGCAGTGAAGGTCGGCATCCGGGAGGGGCAACGGCGCAGACGGGAGGCAAATCGGGCCACCGGAGCATCTCCGGCGGCCCGTGGAAGGCGGCGGCGGCGCGGGTCGCCGGCGCGGCGGCGCCGGCGACCGGAGGCGGCGGCGCCCGGCGCGCCGCCGTGGAGGAAGTCCGCCGCGGCTGAAGCCGCGGCGGCAACGGCGGCCGGTTCCGCGGCCGCGCGGAACCGGGAACGGACGCGGCGACCCGGCCGCGTCCGCGTGACAGGCGGCCCCCCGCGGGGCCGCGGTTCCCTCAAGCCGCGGGTTCAACCCGCGGCGGCGGCGGCTCCCTCGGCCGCACGGCCGAGGCCGAGCCAGCCGGTCCGGTCGGCCGGGCCGCGCCCAGGCCGGACCGGACCCGGCCGAGCCGGTTCGGGCCGACCCGGTTCGGCCGACCCCAGGGGGGGGGTTCGGGCCGGGTCGCCCCGGGCCCAGTACCCCCGTTTCGGGCCCTCTACGGTCTTTCGCCCATATCTTGGGCCTGGGACCTCCGATTGACGAACCGTCAGCGGCTACGCGATCCTTGGATCGAGACGGTCGTTTCGGTATATTATACTCAAGGTTTCGGAAGACTTTGGGTTCGGCCGGGTTGGTTCGTACACGAAGCCAACCGGGCCCTCGGAGCGGAAACGCTCATAACTTGAGCTACGGACGTCCGATCGACGTACCATCAGCTGTGGTAGTTTCCTCTAAGTGAGACGGAACTTTTGGCATACTCCGCCCGAGGATCGGATACAGGCGGAGTACGGTCGGGTTGGTTTTGCCCTAAAAACCAACCGGGCCCCTGGGACGAAAATGCCAATAACTCTCAGACCGGGCGTCCGATTGACGCGCCGTCTGTCGCGTTGAGATCCTGTTGTCGATACGGAACTTTTGGATACATCAACTTCGGACTACGTGTCAGTTGATGTATCAACCTCTCGGCTCGTAGAGAGGACCCTCCTAAACGAGCTCGCTTTGTGCGGGAACCCCAGCGCTGGTTGTGACCTCGACGACAGAGCAGAGATCCTCCGTGGACTGCGACGACGGCAGAGCAGAGATCCTCCGTGGACTGCGACGACGGCAGAGCAGAGATCCTCCGTGGACTGCGACGACGGCAGAGCAGAGATCCTCCGTGGACTGCGACGACGGCAGAGCAGAGATCCTTCGTGGACTGCGGCGACGACTGTGCAGAGATCCTCAGTGGACTGCGTCGACTACTGCACTCAGCGATCCTACGCGGATCAGTGCCCGATCCTGTGTGGGTCCTACTACCGGTTCTGTGTGAGCCACTGCCTACCGGTTCTGTGTGAGCCACTGCCTACAGGTTCTGTGTGAGCCCGATCCTGTGTGGGTCTTCTGCGGGGGTTAGTACCTATCGATCCTTCGTGGGTCCGACGACTTAGACGGATCAGTGATCGTCTTTGACGTCATCTGAAAAAGTATACCTGGTTGAGCTGAATCTTATGTTACTCTCCTTTGTGGATTGTGTTGAACTATCCTTTGTGGATTTACTGTTTACTCTCCTTTGTGGATTTGAGTCTTGCTTTCCTATGTGGATTGAGTTGTTCTTGAGCTCGTGAGCAGAGCTAGAAGTGGGGACTTAGGTATATGTATGGGCATATACCTAAGTCAAGTCAGATGTTACTTTGTGATTGCATCTTTCTTTTGTGCTATATCCTTTGTGGATTTCGGGAGACCTTCGGGGGTCTCGGGGTCCTTACTGAGTAGCTTGTACTCACCCCTGCACGGGCTATGCCCGCACCTTGTTGTGTTGGTTGCAGACGACGGACAGCGCTGATCACGGTTGGGGCGTGGAGCAGGACGGTACCTGGAGGTGGACCACTGGGCGGAACGTACTCGGAGCGGACGTGGGACCCGAGGAGCCTGGAGGCTATCTGTACCCACCCTTCAGGTGGGATTGCCAGTGGACGACACGAGGCCGCCGTCTTTTCTTCAGTTGCTGTACTTTACTTTTCAGTTGTACTTTACAGTTGGGCTTGTATTTCCGGCCTCTTTTCTTTTCTGCACTTTACTTTCCGCTTGCTGACTCTGTGTGGTTGTTACTTATAAAGGCAATGCCTTCCCTGTTTACTGGGATTTTACGCCTTGGTGCTAGTCGCCAGCCCCTGGCCTATGGAAGGCGGGCTTGGGGTAGTCACGGCACGGGCCCCGAGGACGGGTCGTGGCATATACCTAAGTCAAGTCAGATGTTACTTCGTGATTGCATCTTTCTTTTGTGCTATATCCTTTGTGGATTTCGGGAGACCTTCGGGGGTCTCGGGGTCCTTACTGAGTAGCTTGTACTCACCCCTGCACGGGCTATGCCCGCACCTTGTTGTGTTGGTTGCAGACGACGGACAGCGCTGATCACGGTTGGGGCGTGGAGCAGGACGGTACCTGGAGGTGGACCACTGGGCGGAACGTACTCGGAGCGGACGTGGGACCCGAGGAGCCTGGAGGCTATCTGTACCCACCCTTCAGGTGGGATTGCCAGTGGACGACACGAGGCCGCCGTCTTTTCTTCAGTTGCTGTACTTTACTTTTCAGTTGTACTTTACAGTTGGGCTTGTATTTCCGGCCCCTTTTCTTTTCTGCACTTTACTTTCCGCTTGCTGACTCTGTGTGGTTGTTACTTATAAAGGCAATGCCTTCCCTGTTTACTGGGATTTTACGCCTTGGTGCTAGTCGCCAGCCCCTGGCCTATGGAAGGCGGGCTTGGGGTAGTCACGGCACGGGCCCCGAGGACGGGTCGTGACAAGTTAGGTCATAAACTAGGTTAATAGACCTGTAAAAAGTCTAGGTTGTGCCTTTAGGTATTTTTAAAAGGTAGAGTCTGTAACAGGTTATCACACCACTAAATGTGAGTTTCTTAGAGGGTACTAACATTCTAACTAAGTAAAGAAGGATTATGATTGGACTATGATCTTGGTGATCCAAACCACTATAAAAACTGATGCAATCAATTCATATGGCGTGCTAAAAAAATTTCTATTTGTCTTCTAGTGCAACATAGTGGATAAACAAGGTTGTCTCACAGAAAAATATTTCTAAGTTGGATACTTTCTAATTCTAAATCACATAACACTAGATTATTTTTATTGATTTTATTATTATATGAAATAAATGAAAAATTTGTTTTTTCACTATAAAAATAAATTCTAATTTACTATTCAATTTTAAACAGAATTAAATTACAAATAAAAACTAGGAAACATGTTTGATTTTGAGTTCTATAATTATTATTTATTATTTATTTCAATTTAGTTTGAAAATACAATCAGGGAAACTCATGAATGAATTACTGTCCTCTTATTTAGAAGTTTTAAAATCTTGAATGATTAAGAAATATAAATTCTACCTGCTCCTGTAATCAAGTTTGATAGAACACATCAATTAAGAGTGTTACATATTCTAGAAATCGGCTTCATCATATTTCACTTCAGGAATTGATTAGTTAACTCTATTATATGAAGATATGATCAATCGATGGGTGGTAAAAGAAAAGAAAAAATAATAATAGAAGTATATTTGAGTATCATGTTGTAGGGGAAAGTTGCTACACCCATGAATGTCACTCAAATCTACCAAAAAAATAAATTAAAAATTAAGAAATAATTCAAGAACACCTAACCTCTCCTGAGCCAAGCCTTGTGTTAGCCTCCCATGACTGGGAGTAACTAAAACTCTATCAATGAAATTTCCATTCTTGTTTTTATTTCATATAGCATAGATCATTTGAACTCACTTATAGAACACAGTACAAACTTTATAAATTAAGAATGAATGTAAAAAGTGGACGTTATAAAAGTTAAGGAACCTATACCTATTAAATAATAACATGCCCTTAGGAATAGAAATGTGAACCTTATGAATAGTAAAATGACTAATAGAACAATTAACTCTCCAATGTTATTATTAATAAAATTTGGCCATCTTATAATTGAAATTATGATACAATTATATCATAGTGTAAGTAAATGAATATTTTAAAAATTAATATTTTAGTGTGTGTTTTTATATGTCATAAATATTTTAATAATATTTTATAATTAATAAAATGATTTAAAATAAAATTTATTTACATAAAATGTATTCATAAATCAATATTTCGTTGTCTTATTATTTTTGGATAATTTTATGAGAGCTTATTTAAATTTTTAAAGTGTTATAAAATCAATTTTAAATTTAAAATATTTATTTTTCAAGTAAATAATTATTATATTTAAAAAATTTAAATTTCACGTATTTGAATAATTATTTTGTTAAAATAGAGTCTATTTTTTGGATTTTACATGTCTGAAAATGGTTATGGTGAATTTTTTTGATTTCTCTAAAGTACTTGAATTTTTGGGGAATAGTAAAATATGGTAATTAATGGTATAAATACATTATAATCTAAATAAACTATTAATTGAGTCATCAATGATGTAATCACCAAAATATTTAGCTTCCCTTAATTATTTTAATATATTTTATGATAATTATAAAACTATTCATTGTCTTGAGTAAAATTAATAAACAAATGAATTAAATATTCAAAAATCACTCGTCTTCTCCACTATAAAAACCATCCTCACCCCCTCTTATGATTACTTATATAAGCCTTGAATCCTATCAGTGTTCTACCCAAATCCTCTTTTTTAGTCTCTCCCCATGTCCAAGATCTCTTGGTCTCACAAAAATACCAAAACCCCTTTCACTAAGGAGGTTCTCAGGGAAGACAATTCAAGTGGTAAACCCTCTTCCTTTTTCTTTTAATTTCATTTTCATTTTACTTGTTTTTCATATCTTATCCACACCTCCTCTATCCAAATGACCATGATAACTAAAATATCTTCTATATATTGGAGTTATATCATTTTAATTTAATATTCTTCATAAAACCTTTTTCTCTCCCTCTTTTATTTTAAAAATGAAATCATTATCTATGTGGTGACAATTTACAACATTTGTGGACGACGAACCGTTATTATTCAATTTATCCTTCATGGATGGTTATAAAACTATTTTTATGGCTATAACATATTATGAAATACTTAATATATATTTTTTAATGTTATAAAATCAATATATATACATAATAATAATTTACACGACAAACATAGTTCAAGATGATCAAAACACCACCGTAATAATCTGAACATTTATCACTAATGATTAATCTAATAAATCATATTCATATCATATTAAAAATGAATTATATAACCATGTAATCTTATTTATTTTCATTTTTAACATATAAATTCATTTTTTAGAATTATATCTATTCTACATGAACTCCCATACTCATTTACAAGTATACCGATCTAGAAAACCATGGAAATGAATGCTCCTCAGTGATATATTTGTATGTTATAACTCATAAAAAAATCCATAAACTTAATAAAATTATAATAAATCAAATAACTATTTAAAATGTTATTAATTAAAGGTTTTAATTTGATTACTGAGGACATTAAGATCAAGTGTTGAACTCATTCAGACAAAAGGTAAGGGTTTCAACCCAAACCTCAATTTTCTTTTGGGTTACTCTATTTCTCCCTTTATTAAAATGGAATTATTAATTATTATTATGTTCGCTTCATAAATTATGTGTGAATGTTATATATATATGTACCAATCATAATACATCTTTTTTTATTTGTAGTAACATGTTTTAAAAGGATATTTCTGAAAGTCTTCCCTACAAACAAGCTTGATTCAAGGGAACTTCTCAAATTGTTACATATTTTCATGTGTAATATATAATATGTTTTAAACCACCATTATTTTTATAAAATAAATCATTTTATTATGAAAAATATATCTTATTTCACTTCTATTTTTATACAAATATTTTTCTAAAATAACTCTTCTTTCAAAGTAAAAGAGTATTTCTCTCAAGAATTACTCGATGATTTTATAAGAGGATTTTCATCTATTTCCACATTCTTATTGATTATTAAGTTTAATTGGGATTAAAATTTTATGATATAATATATAATATTTTATTTAATGGTTTATGATTAGTTTTACTATGGATGTTCTATATTGATACCATTCGCTATATTACTCTGAATGATTAGTGTTTAAGTTTAATAATTGGGGAAAGTTATTTACATTTCATATGTTAGTTTCAATATGAATGTATATATTTATTATGTTTCACCCCTTTAATGTGAGGAATGAATTAAAAATAATAAGTGTTATGTGGGGCCCGCTATATCCCCTTGGTGGATTAGCAGTTCTCATGAGACGAACTAGTTTGGGTTTTTACCCGTTTATTTATGGTCTTGGCACGAGCCCTTGATAGAGTGGTTATGGTTTCCCACATTATGCATACCCTAATTATGAAACTAGTAGTTGATATTCCATGTTATTATTTTACTAGTATAATATCCATGGATATAAATTATTATAGAATTATATAATCATCTTTTATTCCTACCATATTATTCTTAATATTACGTTTAATAGAGTTATTCCCCATACCTTAATATTTATACTTCTACTGTATTTAATACCCTTACTAAGCATCTATTATCACCTACTTCTTATGTTTTATTTTTCTCAAAGATGTATATAAGTATATTATGAATGGATTACATGGATATTCTTGGAGTTATGGTGGTATCCATGGAATTTATATGTTATATTTAGTTTCAAGTTATAATGTTTAACTTAGGAATGAATCTTATTTTATAAAGGTAAGAAAATATTCAGTCCTTTGGGATGAATATTAATTTTTATATACCAATGTAATAGAATAAGGTATCAGATCTAGGAAATCGGGGTCAGGGTATTTATAGTAAGAGGTCACAATAGTGAGAAGAAAAGAAGAAGAGAATAAAAGAAATAAAAAATAATAAAAAAGGAATAAGAAAACAAATAATATTATAATAAAAATTGAAGAATAATATATATATATAGAATATGAATTAAATAAAAAAATAAAAAAATAAAAAAAAATATTTATAGAATGTTAAAATAAGAGGAAAATAAAAGAAAAGAATGAAAAGAAGAATATGAAGAAGTATTGAACACAATTTTTAAGAAAACAATATTCATGAATTATTTAAGAACTAATTAGAAATTAAAATAATAATGAAAATAAACAAAACAAAATAAAATAAATAAAATGATGAAGAAGAAAATAAAACATGCGGCTAAGTCACCTTCAGTGGATTTCCTCTTATGGGTCATTATCCTTTAATCTGTGTAAATCCATCCATATTTATATCGGTGTAAAATTAATTAGTCTTCCTTCAAATATTTGATAGTCCAGGTTTATATATATTAAATTTCATGAATACTCCATTGGATAGAGATATTATATTTAAACCACCAAAGATATCAGTGTTTTTAATTTTTGATGGGGAAAACAGTGAAGAGTGAAGTGTCTTTATGCATGGGTATACATGCGATTCAAGGCATGTGATGTAAAAATTTCTATGCTTCGATGGTGCTCAATAGTGGTGAAATAAGTGGTTAGGGGATCCCCCACTGAGTCTTCGAACCTTCTTATTTGATGGTTGCTTCGAATTGGTTTTTAATTAAAGTGGCTCAGGGTTCCTAAGGCGATCTAGGGTGGTTTGATGGTTTGGAAATGGTGATCAACTTGAGATTAAGATTCAATGGTGGTATCCAAAGATTATTAGACTGATGACGATTAAAGATGTAGGTTGTAGTTGCCGAAGAAAGTGGATCTCATGTGTCCAAGAATGAGGCTGTAGAGAGGGAGCGAGATAATGTTGTTATTTATAAATGGTGTACAATAACCCATGAATATTGTCCAATATTGGAAGAGCTAGTGGATGAATAAAGTGTTTATACAAAATTTGGTTGCTACTACTCAGTAAAAGCCTTCACTGAGATGGGCACCGGGATAAAATTCACCCACTATAAATGTGATGTGCCTCACACTTGCATGGTTGGTGTGGTCTATGGCCCAATAAATGTATGCGGTTCTCTATATGTGATTTTTCCACACCATTCCACCTCATGAAGGCTCCCTCATTGGTCTTCTTAGTCGATCGACCTCTTCATGAGGTGGTCTAAGTCTTTCTGTGCAGGTAGTTAATGGATATCCCTTGTCTAACAATATTTTTACCTAAAATACATTCAAAATGAAAAAGTAAAGTTATAAAAAACTTATAAAATAACATTAAAATTTTCATTAATCAATTCTTAATTAGACGATCCTTTGAAAACCACCATTTAAGTTCATTTCAATTCTTTATTTTTAAATCCTATTATTTTGAAAAAACATTGAAATATATATAAAAAATGAGTGATACCAATAGAAAAACACTAAGAGTATATTTTAAAATATTCTTGAAAAATGAGTGTGTCAAATACCCCCACACTTTTACAAGGCGTGTCCTCAAGCATAAAATCTCAATATTGAAAATCAAGGGGAAACAATATTACCATTATTCAAATATCAGAACAATTACATTAAATGATTAAAAATGTTGAATTAGAATTTCAAAAATTTATATAAAATTTCGATTCAATTTCTCAATTTTCAAAGAAATAATAAAATATAGTATTTTACTTTTTCCAATTAAAAAATTATGGGAATTATCCACTAATTTATTCAATCTCTTTAATTTATTATAATTAAAACTTCCAAACTATAGTATCCCTCTTCATTGAATATTTTCTCTCATCACTCATGATAAAATAAAAGTATAATTATACTCATATCTTGAGAATGTTAACCTTTTCCATTTTCTTGTAAATGAACTATTTTTCCCACTTTTTAAAGAAAAATGGAACATAAAATTATGAGGACTTTTTAATCTAATATCCTATGACTTTGAGGATTTGGGTTGTTAGGATTTGATGTTCTAAAAATTAAGGCTCAAAGCCGGCTTAAATATTAAATTACCATGCATGATATAAAATGTAAAAGCTCAATGAATTTAACCCCTTAAAATTTCAAAAAATCCCACTACCCATGTCCAAGGTAAGGTCATAATGAAAATTAAGCACAATGAATTATTTTTTCAAATTCATGAATTTTTATCTACCTTTATACTTTTTTTCAAAGTACATTTTTTTTTCATTTTTTGTCCATTTCGAAAGATATTCTTAAAATTAATCTCACACCCACCACCTAAACACATATGATAAAAATATTTGGTCTAGTAATGGTGATTTTTTATTCTTCTAATTCACAATCATTCCTATTTATTCTCAATTTTTAAAAGGGAAAACAATAAATTATAATAAATGAATCAAAAACCTTTCTCAACACCCACAATTTTCTCCCCCACACTCTTTCCTTACATTGAATTTTATCCCTTTTACCATGAATTCCTTCACCCCACACTCCAACTTTAAAATTTCATGAAAAAACTGAGAGTCAATATGAATTGATAAAATTTGAATTAAATCTGGCTCATTCCTATTGAGGACATTCATGGTTTATATGGGATAAATAAGGATTGAGGTAAAGGTTGTATCAAGGATAATTATTTTTCAAAATATGCCTCAATCATTTTAAATATATTTTTGTACAATCATAGATTTTATAAGTTCAAATGAAAGTTTTAGCTGGTGGGATGTCCCATGATCACTCAAGAAATATGCTCATGATAAAATAGGTAGTATTGGTCAATAAATCTTCTAATGAATGGAACATTTTATTTTGGACAACCCCTCATAGAATAAATAATAATAACTAATCAATTCACATGAATTTCAGAAATTCAAGAAAGAAAAAATGGTTGGGAAATTTCATTTACATGAATCTACTAATTACCTTATATCACAAGCCATAATTTCAATTTTCACGACCCATCCCAGTGGGGCCCGTGCCGTGACCCCCCAAGCCTACCTCCAATAGGCTAGGGGCTCGTGAATAGCACTGAGTAGGAATATTACTAATATTGGGAGGCATTGCGTACGTACCTGTACACACTCACACATCTCCAAGCCCACAAATGCTGAAATGTAAAAACACTAAGAAAAAAAAAATTCATGCATACAACTAAACCCAACCAACATAGTACGACGGAAGGTAAAGTACTGAAAGTAAACTGGGACATAATACAATCCCAGTAAAACAAAAGTTTGAAAACTACAAAGTCCAATATGTAAACACAAAAGGTACTGGGACTGCAGCTCGTAGCCGTATGAATGCCTTAGCCTGTAGGGAACTCAGAAAGCTTGGTCCTGTCCTAGTCCACCCTGGACTCTGTCAAAAGGCTGCTCGTCTACACAAGACACAACACGTATGGGAAAATCCCTTGCAAGGGTGAGTATAACAATACTCAGTAGAGGACCCTAAAAACCACAAATAAGTACACAAATTAAAGGTAAAATCAAATATGCACAGTATCTGTCTAAAGAACATATAGTACAAACTAGATATACTCAAAACCCAGACTCGTAGTCTAGAGACAAGTCACACAACCACATACCTTTAGTTAGGGGTTCAGTTCTAAGATTCCATGAAGCACTCATTCCAGGAGAACACACTCCATGAGTCTTATAGCTCTGATGACGTCCATACGAGAAGTACTGTTTGTTGGGAAGCATCATGAGAGGTAGATTACACTCATTACAGGATACACACTCATGACTTAGAAGGTTATGGTAGATAGATTCACTCATTACGGGAGACACACTCCTGAGTGGGAAAGATCACGATACACAGATGAGGATCACATCCAGGTCCATGGAGGATACCATGACTCATACGGAATTCACCTGCTAGGTATAGGATCGATGCCCGGTGGATTTGGTCACATTGATGCTGGACTCTAACTAGGGTTAAGAATGGATAGAGGATCTCGATCCGAGACTCTCGGATGAATGCCTGACTCTATCACAGAAAGTCCTGCCGAAGGAATCATACTCCTATAGAAGGAAATGATGCCTGACCTTTAGGGGAACAAGAAGAAGGGGCACTAACCAAAATAAATTATTTCCAAGATACGGTGAACAAGAGGACTATGCCATTTTACAAGAAGTACACGACGTGTAGAAAAGTTACACGCCGTGTTGTGTGACCCTATTTACTGCCCATGTATAACAGCCTGTGTTGTAAGGCTGGTCATGTAGAAAACTTAGTACACGGTGTGTAGAATGGTGTACACGCCTTGTCCGAGTGACCGAGGATGGATCCGTGTACACTGGCCATGTCCCTGTACACGGTCATCGACCCATGTACTCCAACTCATGTAATCGGTACATGGGGTGGCCCATGTTGTTGGTCTCCCCAGGCCATGTGATGGAGTTTATACTATGTACTTCATCCCGTGTCCGTACACCGAGTCCCGCATAGCTTCCTCTGCCATGCTGCATAGAGAGTACACGCCGTGTCGCCTGAAGCCGTGTAGTCCAACCCATGTCCGTGTACTTCCAAAAATACATGCCGAGCTTCGGGGAAGGTGCAACATGCCATGTGACCAAGGTCACATTCCATGTGATTCCTCTCTGATCTCAGAAACCCTAGCCACCACTGTAATCACTACACGAAAGTTTCATCGGAAGTACACGCCGTGTATTCTGGAAAATTTCCAGAATCGCGGCCTTCCACCGTCGCGCCTTTCGAGCTGCACCGTTTGTCAAACTAGCCGTCTGATCACCACGAAACTCCTGATTTTTGGTCACCTTGAAACCATGAATCCATTTATAGTTTTTTCAGACCTTCGATCTACTCTGAAAACAAGTTTTGATCTTCCCACATGAAGAACACTTGAAGAACGACATCTTCCGATCTGAGCCGATTCGTCGTCCACAATCGTCGTCGCACCTCTGCAAAGTCATTATGGTGTTGAGTCATCATTTTGGGATTGTTTATTTTAAAAACAGATGATAAACGATACGTTGTTCGTTACCCCATGAAGAACTTAAAGAACTTGAAGAACGAAGGGGAAAGAAAGAGTCCAATAAAACAAATTGAGGAACGAACCTCTGCTGTCGTTCGTCACTGAGTTGTTCCGATCCAGTTAGTGGGTTTAAACGGATCAGAAATCAATAATAAACAACATGGACTGTTTCCCCATAATCATCCTAATAAAACCCTCCCGCAATAATGTATGAATCTGTGGATCAACTTGTTCGTGGTTGATCCGTGTTCATCGTTTAAACTGCAAAATGGGGAAAGAGGAATGAAATAACAACCCGTACCTCAAACCGGTTGATTAACGATCATCGCGTTGCATTTCCGTCATCATAGAGATCCTTCAACCTCTTTGGTGTAGTGATTCACAGCTTTGATTCGTCGTCGTTTTTCACCGAGATTTTCCACCAAGGCTCGACAAATTTCTCTAGAGCTTCCCCTCAAAAATTAATCAACGACCACCAATCGCTTAACCCATTAAAAAGGGAAATGTGATTCAGCTTTCTGTTACGCCGCATCATTAATGAGTCCAGTGGCTGTTTCTTAAGCCATTATGACATGGAATTTAATATTGAAACAACTTCTCTGTCGCTTTGCTACAACGGATGTTTCCATAAAAATAAAATAAACTCTATGAATTTATTTTATTTCGATTTTTACTAAAAACGTACGAAAAATAACTTTTTCCCTCGACCCACACCAATCGAGGTTAGGCTCGTTCTTAGGTAAAGTCGTTTCCCCAGACGCAACGGTGCCATCATATTTTTAATCATGGAATCTGTTTGGAAACTGCCACAACCGCGCACAAGTGTCGACTCACTTAACTTAAAAAAAGTTCAAACAACCATTCCAGGATCAATAGGCCTCGAAATGATGTGCTGTTTTCACACCCGGTCTCGAAATAATTCAATATAATATTTAAAAATAATACGTGGAAAATATGAGACATTACATTTTCCCCACCTTGGGGATTTACGTCCTCGAAAATTCAAACCAAAGGCTACTAAAAAAGATGTGGGTACTAGGCATGGATCTGGGCCTCCTGTTACCACGTACTATTCTGAATATTCCTGTGCTGCAAATGAACGCACACCAAGGTAATCATTCTTCCATGAAGGATTCTCTCCTGACGATCCTCGATCTTCACTTGGTACTCATCAAAGGTCACTCCATCCTCGATGTCCATCTCACCCTAGTCAATGACGTGTGATGGGTCATGCACGTACCTCCTCAGCTGCGACATGTGGAAGACATCATGTACCCGATGCAATTGTGGCAATTGAGCTCAGCGGTACGCCACCTCGCCAACTCTTCACAGAATCTGGAAAGGCCCGATGAACCTCATAGATAGCTTGTCGCCTCGGCCAAATCTCTGTAACCCTCATTGAGGTGAGACTCGAAAAAAGATGTGGTCTCCCTCTTCCAAATCCAGAGGTCTCCGTCATCTGACAGTATAAGACTTATGCCAGCTCTGTGCAGTCTTCATCCTCTCCTGGATGACCTGAAACTTCTTGGTGGTATCTCGCACCAACTCTGGACCCATGAGTGATAACTCTCCAAAGTTGGTCCAGCAAAGTGGTGACCAGTAGGGTCTCCCATACAAGGCCTCTAATGGTGCCATACCAGTGGTGGAGTGATAGATATTTTTGTACACAAACTCCACTAGTGGTAGGTGGTCCTCCGAAATGTGACTAAAGTCCAAGACACAGGCCCGCAACATATCCTCCAGAACCTGAATGGTCCTCTCCATCTGACCATCAGTCTGGGGATGAAACGCTGTGCTCAAGCATAGCTGAGTCCCAAAATCCTCCTGTAATCCCTTCCACATCCAGGATGTGAAACGTGCATCTCGGTCTGAGACTATTGTCGAGGGGACTCCATGAAGCCGATATATCTCTTGCACGTAGAGGCCCCAATCTCTCTACAGAACTCTACTCCTGGATAGCTAGGAAGTGGGCCGACTTGGTGAGTCGGTCAATGATCACCCAGATGGAATCATGCCTATAGGAACTTGTGGTAAACCTGTCATGAAGTTCATCGATATTCCATCCCACTTCCACTCTGGAACTTCTAGGGGTGATCTAATCTCGTTGGTACCTAATGCTTGGCCTTCACCTGCTGGCATGTAAGGCATCAAGAAATGAACTCTGCTACTGCCTTCTTTATGACTGACCACTAGAACTGTCATCAGATATCCTGGTACATCTTTTCCACTCCAGGATGTACCGCCAAGGGGGATGTATGAAACTCCCTCAGGACCTCCTCCTAAAATGCCACCGGTACAATAGTGCATCCTCTAAAAAGAAGTATGTGCTCCCCACCTTGTGAATACTCATCAGGAGCATGTCCTATGGATAACTGAGCACATAAATCTAGGCAGTCGACATCTACTAGCTGTGCCTCCCTAACCCACTATAAGAGTGGAGGGTCGACAATAATCAACTGTAGGTAGGCTGTATCTTCTCCGTGTACAAAGGATAACTGCAACGTGGATAACTGTTGTGTCGCCTCACTAAACAAATGTGAGATCGACCTTCTGCTAAGAGAATTTTCCACCTTGTTCCCCTTCCCAAGAGTATAGACGATCTTGAAATCATAATCCTATAGGAACTCTAGACAATGCCTTTGCCTCAGATTCAGATCTTTCTGTGAAAATATGTACCTGGGGCTCTTGTGGTTAGAGTAGACGTTAAACAATCATCCATAAGGTAGTGTCGCCACATCTTCAATGCGAAGACTACCACAACCAACTCAAGATCATGGGTCGCATAGTTCTGCTAATGGGTCCTAATCTAGTTCGGACCATAAACAATCACTGCATACCACTCCATTAGGACACAGTCGAGCCTGGTCCCTGATGCTTCGCATAAAACCATGTACTCGACACCCTCCTCCAGAAATCTCAAGACTGGGGCGCTTGTCAAACTCTATCTCAACTGCTCAAAAGCACGCTGACACTTCTCTATCCATACGAAGGGTTTCCCATTCCTAGTCAAGGATGTCATTAGTGCTTATATATGGGAGATGTCAGGAATGTATCTCCGATAATATCCTGCCAATCCAAGGAAGCTCTGCACCTCCATCACGCTCCGAGGTGGCTCCCATGATAACACACCCTCCACCTTGGCTGGGTCTACAACTACTCCATCTGTTGAGATGACATGTCCTAGAAAGTGGACCTCATGAATCCATAACTAGAACTTTGAGAGCTTCCCATAAAGCTGGTTCTCCTGATGTGCATCTAGAACCATCCACAGGTGTCTCGCATTCTCCTCTTCCGATTTCGAGTACACAAGGATGTCGTTAATGAAGACCACTATAAACCGGTCCAAGTATGGCTCGAAAATCTGGTTTATCAGTCGCATGAACACTATAGGGGTGTTCATCACGCCGAAAGGCATCACCAAGTACTCATAGTGACCATAGTGGCATTTGAAAGTCGTCTTTAGTATATCCTCGTCTCGTACTTGTTACTGGTGATAGCCTGATCGAAGGTCAACCTTCGAGAACTAATCTGCCTCTCTTAGCTGATCGAAGAGGTCATTGATCCTTGTTAGTAGATACATGTTTGTCACCGTCACCTGGTTCAGGCACCGGTAATCCACGCACAACCTCAGACTCCCGTCTGCCTTCTTGGAAAACAAGACTGGGGCCACCCAGGGTAAAACACTGGGTCTCACGAAACCCTTTCTCTATAAATCCTCCAACTGCACCCTCAGTTCAAAAAGCTCTGCCGGAGCCATCCAATATGCTGATGAGGAAGTCAATGTCGTCTCGGGGTGTAAATTGATGCAGAAGTCGATTTCCTGACAGGGAGGTAATCGCAGTACATCTTTGGGAAAGACGTCACATACTCCGCCACTACTGCTGGGAACTGGGAACACTAAACATACACTACTCTGAGGGCAAGGCTAGACAACTCAGGAGAGATTGGATACACCATTCTATGCATAATCTCATTCTGCTCTGCCTGGGTTTCCCTTTATTCGACAAAATAAAACCTCGTTCCATCACGGTGGACACACCACACTCTTTTCCTAAAACAATCAATCTGGGTATAGATCGAAGATAAACAATCCATACCGAGAATGACATCATAAGGCTTCGATGCTACCACCAAGAGGATAAAACAAAAACTCTTGCCTCTAAGGGTAAGATCAAACTTTTTGCAAAGGTGTGTGTTCATCGAGTCTCCTCCCATAGGTGTCTCCAAGAGTAAGGATCGAGTCAACAGTTCTACAGGAATCTCAAGGTTTCATACAAGACACGTGGCTATAAAAGAATGACTGACACCGATGTCTATAAGTACAACATCTAAGGCAGAAAAGACCTAGACTGTACGTCGAATCATCCTTGGAGCCCCTGGGTCGTAAGCCTCGACCACATGCAGTTTTCCCCACCCCTGTCCTCCATCTCCCTGAGCTTGGTGCATGCCTTCTGGGGGTGGTGGTGGAAGTAAGGCGAAACGTCTGCCACCACCCACAGCTCTCCCTCCTCCTCTTCCATGTCCTCCGCATGGTGCATCTGTTTTCTCCACTCTATGCCTCTACCTCGGTGGTCCATCCACCGCTTCCCAATCAGCATCTTGACGGGTAGGGAAATCTCTAGCGAGATGTCCCCTACCGTCACATGCGTAGCATCACTTCTCCCTAGGGTGACTGGATCCAGCCTGTGAGCCCTGGACTGTCGATCCTCTATCGTGGGTCCTTCTATGATGCCTCCCATGTACAGATCCCTATGTCTGATGCCGACTCCCTGCTGCTGATGTCTCCGCACCTGTCTTCCCGCTGCTGACTGTCGTCGGCTGTCTCTGCTCCGCCAAGAAGGTCTCAATCACCAAAGCATGCTCGAGAACTCCAACATAAGTTGATATGCATAGAGGCACAAAACTAGCTCAGATGTCCCAACGTAGACCTCTCTCGAAGGTCTGAGCTCTGAAGTAATAATCTCTGACCATATCCATCGAGTACCGAGCGAGGTTGGTGAACCTCGATGAATAGTAAGCTACTGTCATACTGACCTACTAGAGCTGGAGAAGCTCCTGGATGTGCATATCTCTCAATGTAACCGGAGAGAAATCCTCCCTGAAGAGTCGCTTGAACTCCATCCACAAAAGGGTCTCCTCGTCGTGAGTCTGTGTGGTTAGACTCCACCATCGTCCCACCGAACCTTGAAGAAGGATCACTCATAGGATCACCATATGATCTACTGGTGTCCTCACTAGATGGAAAACTCTGGTCATCTCCTCAAGCCATTCCTCAGCCTCCTGAGGATCAGGCTCGCTTCGGAACCTGAGGGGGCTCTATCTCTGGAACTCATAGAGTGCGCTAAGCCAGCGCTCCTCATCGGTCAGTACCGCAGGTACCACGGGCTTCTCCACTAGTGGTGGCACAGTAGGTGCACCACCTGGTGGTAATGCCTGGGGGACTGGTCTCTGTATCAAAGGCTCGTCACTGAGGGGGTCGTCCTCGTGACCGCACTGCTGAATCCTAGAAGGTTTGCATCGCCGAGGCATCCTGTAGTGAAACAAGATGTACCCTGGTCAATGAACATATCTGGATAGCTGACACAAAGGATGCGGAAAACACAACCCATTACTATATGATGTATAAACCATTCTTTTATTTCCCCTCAACCAGTGTCATCGAGTACCGATTCGAAAAGTAGGTTATCAGAGCCTGGGTGCAATAATACGTCGGTTGCCGCACCAGCACTAGAGTCTCTAGCCTGAAAGCCGAACTCGAAACACTTAACACTATTTCCCCAAACTAGTCTCACAAAATTTTGGTCCTAAGGTAGAACCGACCACCTCTGATACCACTCTGTCACGACCCGTCCTAGTGGGGCCTGCGTTGTGACTCACCAAGACCGCCTCCAATAGGCCAGGGATGGTGACTAGCACCGAGTAGGCATATTACTAATTTTGGGAGGCATTGCCTAAGTACCTGTACACACGCACACATCTCCAAGACCACAAATGCTGAAATGTAAAAACACTAAGGAAAAAAATGCATGCATACAACTAAACCCAACCAACAGAGTACGACGAAAGGTAATGTACTGAATGTAAACTGGGCTAGAATACAACCCACCAAAACAAAAGTATGAAAACTGCAAAGTCCAACCTGTAAACACAAAAGGTAATGGGACTACTGATCATAGCCGTAGGAACGCCTCATCTTATAGGGAACTCAGAATGCTCGGTCCTGTCCTGGTCAGCCCTGGACTCTGTCAAAAGGCTGCTCGTCTGCACTAGACATGACACGTGCGGGCAAAGCCCGTACCAGGGTGGGTATACCAAAACTTAGTAGAGGACCCCGAAAACCACAAATAAGTACACAAAGTAAAGGTAAAGTCAGCTATGCATAGTATATGTCTACAGAACATATATTACAAACCAGATATACTCAAAACTCAGACTCGTAGTCTAGAGACAAGTCACACAACCACATACCCCCAGCTTGGGGTTCAGTTCGAAGATTCAACAAAGCACTCATTCCGGGAAAACACACTCCATGAGTATTATAGCTCTGATGACGTCCGTATGAGAAGTACTGTTCATCGGGAAGCATCACGAGAGGTAGCTTACACTCATTACGAGAGAAAAACTCATGAGTGAGATGGTTACGGTAGATAGATGCACTCATTACGGCAGACACACTCCTGAGTGGGGAAGATCACGATACACAGATGAGGATCACTGCCAGGGCCATGGTGGATACTATGACTCATCCAGAATTCACCTGATAGGTAGAGGATCAATGCCCAGTGGTGTTGGTCATGTCGATATCAGACTCTACCTAGGGCCAAGAATGGATAGAGGATCTCGATCTGGGCCTCTCGGATGGATGCCTGACTCTATCATAGAAAGTCCTGCTGAAGGGATCCTAATCCCGTAGAAGGAAATGATGCCCGACCTTCAGGGTAATGAGAATAAGGGGAACTAACCCAAACGAAATATGTCCAATATATGGTGAACAAGAGGACCATTCCATTTTCCAAGAAGTACACGATGTGTAGAAAAGTTACGCACTGTGTTGTCTGACCCCGGGTACTGCCCATGTACAACGACATGTGTCATGAGGCTGGTTGAGTAGAAAACTTAGTACAAGGTGTGTAGTATGTTGTACACGCCCTGTCCAAGTGACCGGGGTTAGCACTATGTACGTTGTCCATTTCCCCGTACACGGTCATCAACCCGTGTACTCCAACCCGTGTAATCAGTATACAGGGTGGCCCGCGTTGCCGACCTCACCTGGCCATGTGATGGAGTACATGCTGTGAACTTCATCCCATGTCCTTGTATCCCCTGGATACACGCTGAGTCCTACATAGCCACCTCTTCCATGCTGCGTAGAGAGTACATGCTGTGTCTCCTGAAGTTGTGTAGTCTAACCCGTGTCTGTGTACTTCCAAAAATACATGTCGAGCTTCGGGGAAGGCGCAATACACCATGTGACTAGGGTCACACACCGTGTGATTTCTATCTGACCCCCGAAACCCTAGACACCACTGCAAGAACTAAACATAGTGTTCTTCGGAAGTACACGTCTCGCATTCTAGAAATTTCCAGAATCGCGGCCTTCCGCCTTCGCGCCTTCCGAGCCGCCCCATTCGTTGACCCGGCCGTCCGATCACCATGAAACTCCCTGGTTATGGTCACCCTGACACCATTAAGCCACTTCCAGTGTTTTAAAACCTCTTATCAGCTCTAAAAACAAGTTTTTATCTTCCCTCATAAAGAACGCTTGAAGAACGGCCTCTTCCGATCTGAGCCGATTCGTCGTCCGCCGTAGTCGTCGCACCTTTAGAAGGTCATTATGGTGTCGAGTCTTCAGTTTGGGATCTTTTCATCGCAAAACGGATGCACAACGATCCGTTGTTCATCACCCCATGGAGAATGTGAAGAACGAAGGGGAAATAAAGAGTCCAATAAAACAAATTGAGGAACGAACCTCCGCTGTTGTTCATCACAGTGTTGATCCGCTCCCATTAGTGGGCTTAACGGAGCAGAAATCAATAATAAACAACATGGAACATTTTCCTATAATCATCCCAATAAAAACCTCCCACAAGAACGTACAAATTCGCGGATAAACATGTTCATGGTTGATCTGTGTTCCTCATTTAAACTCCAAAACGAGGAAAGAGGAATGAAATAAGAACCCCTACCTCAAAACGTTTGAAGAACGATCCTCGCATTGCACTTCCATCGTCATTGAGATCCTTCAACCTCTTTGGTGCAGCAATTCACAACTTCGATTCATCATCATTTTTCGTCGAGAGTTTCCTCCAAGGCTCCATGAATTTCTCTAGATCTTCTCCTAAAAAATTCATCAACGACCACCAATCTCTTAACCCATTAAAAAGGGAAACATGATTCAACATTCTGTTACTCTACAACATTAATGAGTCAAGTGGCTATTTCTTAATCCATTATGACTTGGAATTTGATATTGAAACAACTGCCCTGTCATTGTGCTACAATGGATGTTTCCATAAAAATAAAATAAACTTTACGAATTTATTTTATTTTGATTTTTATTAAAAACGTCTGAAAATTAACTTTTTCCCTCGACTTCCACCAATCGAGGTTAGGCTCATTCTTAGTTAAACTCGTCGCCCTAGATGCAACGGTGCCCTCATATTTTCAATCTGGGCATCCCTTTGGAAACTTCCACAACTGCACACAAGTGTCGACTCACTTAACATAAAAAAAAAGTTCTAACCACCATTCTGGGCTCACTGGGCCTCGGAATGATGTTCCGCTTTCACGCACAATCTCAAAATAATTCCATATAATATTTAAATATAATATACGGAAAATCTGATATACTACATCAGTATCCATGATCGACTATGTTAATTAAATTATCCATTTTACATATTCAATATCATTATCCTTGAAATTTTAATCATTGAATAAGTGTATTTAAAAGAAACTCATTTATAAAATATAATTCAAGTAAATCGAAAATCCTAATCAGGGACATATAATTTTTAATTTAATCTCAAAAATAATTTATAAAAAAAAGATATAGGGAGTTGAAAAATAGTAAATGAAGAAATGAACTCCTTATCCCGTAAATCATAGTCATCTTTCCACCTTGTATATTTGGGACTTTCGTGTGACATAAGGGTTTTATAAAAGTAAATTATCAATTAAGTAAAATGATCATGACATTAAAGATCAAAATTATTGAGGGAGTGGGATTCATGCTAAAATATTCCAAAGAATAAAATTAAAATTTCTAGAAATAAAGTAAAGATAAATATTGGTTTGATCCCACAAGTGGGCCTTGGATTTTTACTACCTCTTGAGAGAAGTACCAGATATTATCCATAATATGATGGTGGGTGATTCCTTTTATACTTGAAGCACCACATGTGGATTTTACCAGCTTTAAATTCATCTTTATTGGAGAAGAATAATACATGGATAGAGTTTTTTAGATCTATTCCCTTAAAAATTAAGTATAGCTTTCATGGTGGGGGTAGAATGATGTATGGACCATCCTATTTATTAGTTTCTACTTATGAAACCTACTCTTGCTTATCTAGTGTAAACTCAATTTGGGATTCATGGATTGAATGATCATAGGGAATGTTTGTAGGTAATTTCATTTGAAAAAAATATAAACTTAAATAATAAAAAATATTCTTCCTTTCATTATGATCCTCTTGTATCTTGATTTACTCTGGCTCAACTACATAGACTTCCTTATAGTACCCATATAATTTAGGTTCAATAAAATAAGGGAGCTCTATGTACTCCTCAATAGTTTCACGTATATATTTTTCTCTTTCCTCTAAGGGAAAAAATTCTCTGAATTTTAAAATTCAAATAAGTGGGAATTAGTAGACAATAAATATTTAATAAAATAAAATGAAATAGTTTTTGAGATAATATGAACTCCATTAGTTGGTTCATCTTCAATATATTCTTTGATGGTGAGTGACTATTGGATTCAGGTGATAGAAAGTGGATGTGGGTAGATAGAATCCTCCATTTTTATTTAAATTTCATCACTTGTGTGGATTAATTATCTTCCATGGATAGGGAGATGTGAAATGGTGTTGGATTTTTTTACTTTTTTAGGAATGGGGAGATCAATTTCTAACTTAGACTCATTCCAAAAGTTATCGAGATCTTGTTTGTCTCAAAAACATATCTCAATAGACTAGTATTCCTCACCATAGGTCTACTCTAACACATCATGGTTATCTTGGATATATTCCTTCAGATGGTTGGGATATGAATACTCATTGAGTTTGGCCTTAAATTCTTTGATATATGCAAAAACATTTGGTAAGACTATGAGTTTAACCTATCGTTCAAGTTGAATTTGCTCTAGGGATACATTGAAGTACTCCGTTATCCAATCCATTTCGTCTTGAAGACCATTTAACTTATCTTTCATCCACTAAATATTTTATTTGAGATTGTTATTAGCCACTTTTTCATATAATTTTTCATAGGAAATTTCTTCAGAAATTTTGGGTTGAAGCAAGGTTGACTCTACTTGTGTGTTGGCCATTTTGGGATAAAATTATAGAAAGTACTCCCATAGTTCCATTAACTATATGGATAATACTTTATGAAAAGTTTTTTCAAGGGTCACTTTATGCTTCTAGATGAGGTCCTTGAATTCCTCCTCTATGAAAATTTGTTTTTATGATTCCCTAATCTGTTTTGAAAATAAGGAAACACCATATTTTATAAATGAGGGCGAGTTAGTTACCGGTTCTTTCACCTGTGAGTTTCTATTCGATGAAGAATAATATTCATCTGAATAAATTATATAAAAATGAATTTTTTTATTTAGAAAATAATGAAAATACATATACAATGTAAAAATAGATAAGGTAAATAAACACTTATTAGCTTCTTGGAAATGATGCCAGTTTTGACGCATATCTATCGCAGGGCATGGAAAAAGAAATTTCAAATTGTTTTATAATGAATAACAGTGGATGAATAGGATCATCGCAGTTGAGGATATTTCCTAGTATTCTACTTACTGATTCTAAACCACCTAACACTACTTTCTTTTTGTTGTTCGTATTATTATATAAAAGTAATGAAAAATTTGTTTTCTTTCTAAATAAAATAAAATCCAACATTAAATTATCATTTAATGCTAAAAAAATGAAATTCGAAAGAAAGAACTGGGTCTTAGGTTTGTTTTTGAGTTCAATTATGATTATTATTTATTTATTTAAATTCTTTTGATAATACAGTCATAAAATATCATGTATGAATTACTATCCTCATATTTAGAAGTTGTGAAATAACAAATGGCTAAGAAATAAAAATTCCACTGCCTATTGTAATGGAGGTTGATAGAACACCTCAATTGAGAGTGTGACAACTTCAAAGACCTGGCTCAATCATATATTATTTCATAAATTTACTAGTTTAACTTCACCGTGTAAAGAATCAATGGAATACATAGAATAAAAACAAATAAATGAATAGAATTATATTTTATTTTCATGTTTTGAGGGAAAATCAGCACACCCGTTCATGTCACTTGCATCTAAAAAAACAAAAAATAGTCCACGATAAATAATTCAAGAACACTAACCCTCCCTCAGGAAAGGCACGGTTCAAAATTCCATTATTGAGAGTACGATGTCACAATTGCAAGAAGAAAAAAATAAGAGAATAAAATAAAAAAAGAATAAAGAATGAATAACACATAAAATGTTAGAATAAAAAGTGAAGAAGAAGAGAGATATAGATAATAAGAAGTATAAAATATAATAAATTAAAAGAAATAAAAAATATATTTATAGAATGTTAAAATAATAATAAAATAAAATAATAGGAGAAGAAGAAGAATAACAATAATAATAATAATAAATATGGAACAAAATTGTTAAGAAAATAATATAATTTCATTATTTAAGAATTAAATAAAAATTACATTAATAATGAAAATAAATAGGATAAAATAAAATAAAATAAATGAATATGAATAGAAGAAAACATGTGGTCGATCTTCCTTTGGTGGATTCCCATCATGGGTGTCTATCTATTTTTGGGAGTGGTAATTCCCCTTTATTTATAGTGGTGGAAAATTCCTCAGTATTCTTTTAAATCCCTATCGATCAAGGTTTTCATATATTCAAAAATTTTAATCCTCTATTTAATAGAGATACCATTCTTTAACTACCTAAACTATCATTGGATTCCTTTATTTTATGTGGATAGCATGGAAGAGAGACAAAGATTCATGAATCGGATTGTATGAAATGTGAGGAAGGTGATGTGGTAGAGAAAACTCTTTTGTGGTTCTCAGTAGTGGCAAAGGCAGTGGTTAGAGAATCCACTATAGAGTCATTTGGATTTATCACTGGTCAGATTCTTCAAAATGGATTTTCATTAAAGTAGTTTGGGGTCTTTGAGGTGATCTTGAGTTGTTTTAAGGATTCATAGTGCCGAAAAATTTGTGCTCGAGCTTCACCAATGACCTCTTTGGAGCTGTATGGAGGTCATATTAGTAGAATTGGTTGAAGAAAAATGTGGTAGAATTTGAGGATGGTGGCACTCATGTGTATGATCATGAGGTAGAAGAGTGGGATCAAGACAACACCGTTCTTTTTAAATTTTAAATAGTAACCCATTAAACTCACCCCACTTTGGAAGCACTGGCAGGGGACATAAGCATTTATAAGAAATTCAGTAGATGATGCTCGATAGAAAACCATAATAAAGAGGGTAATCAGATACAATGGACCCACTATAAATGGTTTGTTATTCACATATTCATTACTTATGTTGGATATGGACTGGTCTTTGCATGTGTTTCTACATGTAGACTCTTTCCACACCCTTCCCCCTTAGGCAGGCTCTCCCAGTGGCCTGGATGACTGGCCGACCTCTTCATGAGGTCAGCTAGGTGGCTATGATCTACTGGTTGAGGGATATCCCTTGACTATCCATGTTGTTTTAAAAAATACATCCAAATGACATGTTAATGATTCAAAACACTTATAAAATAACATTCAAAAAAACAAAAATTAATTATTAATAATGTGAGTCATCAAAAACCACTATTTAAGTTCATTTAATGTTTTCATTTACAAATCCAACTATTTTGAATAAATATTGAAATATGTATAAACCAATGAGTGAATAACATGAAAGAATATTAATAAAAGATTTAAAAATATGAATAAAAAATGGGTGTGTCAGAAACAATATGTTATTTATTTTCATTTTCACTGCATGACATATGTTTAACAAAATAGTCTCATCACATTCATTAATTAATAAAAATTTAACTACCTTATCTTTAAATTTATAAATGACTAATCATCCCTTCTATAGTCTTTTTTAGTTCAATTAAAATCTAAGAATTGTCATGAGAGCTTAGTCAATGATTAGTTGTCATCTTTGTTGGTTTATTTTAATCCTTCTGAATATTTTTATGTTGTTTATTTTTAACTATATTCTAACCTAATCATCCTAGAATTAACAATATAAAGAATAAAATAAATGTTCTATAAGATGAAGGTGTCAACTCCAATGATGGATGGATTCCAAAAAAACCCTCTTTCTTCAAATAAAGTGACTATGGATACTGGAAATATAGAACAGATGCATTCTTGAAACAATTAAGTGTGGATGATTGGGCTATCATGGAGAATCCATATGATCTAGACAATGTGTATCCAAAGACACTTTTAGGTAATGAAATGGAAAATTAAGTTTGAATTATAAAGTTAATAATATGTTTACTATGATAAAAATGGAAGTGTCTAAAACCTAGTTTTATTATGTAAGGAAACTCATTAAATTTGGATAATACTTCAAGTCACTAACTATGGTAATGAAAAGATCAAAATAAACAAGCTAGTAATTATCCAAGTATAATTATAGGACTTCAATATGGGAGACGAAGAGTCAGTGAGGAATATATTCCATTAGTTTGAAAGCATTATAATTGGTATGTGTGATCTTGGTGAAGTACTGGACCACATAACTCAAATTCAAAGAGTATTTATAAATCTATTAAAAAAATTGAATGAAAGTAATGTGGAAATCAATGAGTTTAATAATTTTAAAATGTATACCTTAGTTGAACTAACATGCTATCTGCTATGATTTAGAGTTAAAAAATGTTGCTGATAAAGAGTCTATAAAGAGAAGAGGTAAATATTTTAAGTCAAATAAAAATGAAATATTTAAAAATTGTTAATATGAGTTCCATGAACATAGAAACAATATGGTTCAATTTATAATAATTTTTTTCAAGTCCATGAAAAAATCGGGGTAATAGGTAGTCAAACGGAAGTTCAAAACGGATTACAAGATCGGTAATTCTAATAATAATTATGATGTTTTAGAATTAACATGTTATGAGTGTAAAAAGAAAGGCAACGTAAATATAGAATACCCCAAACTCAAATATCCAAATAAATACAAAGATAAAATGAGAAAAAATATTTTTTTAGAGGTTGGGACTGCTCAAATATTTCTGACTCAAACAATGATTTAAAAAGTGAACAAGAGACATGGAACCTTGCACTAATGGGTGTATAGTGTGAGGTTACTAATTAAATTTTCCCTAAATTAATTAATCAAGATAATGCCAACCATAGTTGTCAATATTAATATGAAAATTAAATTGATTCAGATTTATGTTTTTATTTTTGATACTGTTAATTTAAAATTCAAACAAATGGTATAAAAATGATGAATTAAGGAAGGATGGAGTCATTATAATTGAAAAATATAATGAATAAAAAAATAAATTGGTTAAAGAAAATGAGAAACTTAAAAAGGAATGTGAACATTTTAATTTATTTATTTCATTGAATGAATAATCTAAAATGAATAATGATTCTATGTTTTTTAAACTAAAAGATGACAATTCTACACTAATGTTTTTTTAGTGGTGACTTATAATGATCCAGAAAGAAAATGTAATTTTGTTCCAAAATATTTAACTACTATTGGTAGTGATTTTAAAAAAATTAAGAATGAAAATAGGAAAGTGAGAAACACAATTTATGGCTCTAATGTGAATTTGTTTTTCTAATTTAGACAAAATTAAAAATGAGTATATGAATTTGAAAAGGTAAGTTTTCAATATTAAATTTAATTTATCTAAACTTTATAAAGGTAAAGAACAATATAATAAAGTGATGTCATTGATGAAAAAAACACTAAATGTCATGGTTTTAGTTATAATAGTTCATCTTTAAATATGAACTAAACTACTTTTGTTATATTCTAAAAGGAAGTATTTTTAGTGTAACCAATTTAAAATGTAGAATAAAACATAATTATCCTAATGGATATTCACTAAGATTTATATAGTTTTTTAGAAATACAAATACAGTTATTTCAAGAGATCCATTTCTATATAGTCCACTAATAAATTATTTAAATCTATTTGGGTTTCAAAAAATTAATGCTACTAATCCAATTGGACCCAAGTTAGCATGGGTACCAAAATATTCGGACTGATTTTTTAATTACAAGTAATATTACTTATAAGTCTCAAAATATCATGGTCTTTATATAGTGGATAATATATGAACACAAAAAGTGATATTTCTAGATTTCTATCCTTTAATTCATGTTATGGTTTCCTAGTAACATTTGGAGACAACTCTAATGTATAGATTAAATATATAGGTGAAGTTGGTTTTTCTAAAACTGTTATTATTTAAAAAGTATTATTTTTAGATAGTTTAGAAAACAATCAAATAATTATATTGAAAATTTGGGATGGGCGATTAATTTTTAATTTTTTTAAATTATTAATGAATTATTTGGAAAAATAAATCTGTTTTATTTTTTTCAAATATAAAATAGAATGTTTACACAATTTATTTTTTTTGATCTTACCAAAAAAAGCTTAAGTGATTAAATGATGTACAAGTAGATGAAATTATGTGCAATATGAGTCTTAGTGATTCAAACTTCAGACTATTTCATAAACCAAAAAGCATGAATATGTTCTAAAATTCCCAAAGTTACATACAAGTAAGTACTTTGTGTATGATTTTTTTTAAATGGTAACTAACAAAAATAAATATTTAAATATATAAATGATGTTATTACTTCTAGATACTTAGAACTATTACATATTGTCTTGTTTATACCTATAAAACCTATTAGTTTTGGTGGTAAGAATTAGGTTTTTCTAATAGTAAATTATTGTAGAAAATTTGTCTATATTTGTTTATTATCACATAAAAATAAAACATTAACTATATTTTGTTCATTCTGCAATCTTATTCAAAACTTAAAGAATCTTTCAATCATATCTATCAAAATATATAGAGGTTGTGAATTTTTTAATTTATAATTTGATAAATTTTGTGAATAAATGGATATAAACATTATTTTTTATCTCATAGGGCACCATAAAAAATGGCGTGGTTGAAAGAAAGAATATATATATACAAGAAAAGGCTAGATTAATGATTATGGATTTTGACATGCCAATATATTTTTTAGATGAAGCTATGAATATAAAATTTTATGTTTGAAGTAGTGTATCTATTATACCTTCTTAAAATAAGACCCCTTATAAACTATTTAAAGGGTTTAAAACAAAATTTTGAAATTTTCAGGTATTTGGTTGAAATGAATTTAGCATAAATAGAAAATACGATTAAAAAAAATTAGATTCCAAAAGTGATGAAGGAATAATTTTGGGAGGCTTGAGGATGTATTGTAGCCTCATTTACATTTATTTTTCAATGTATCTACTTTTTATATGTGATTGGCCAAATGGGTGATTGATATTATTATATTCAAACATTTTATGCATTTTATTTATTATTTCAAGGATGTATTATTATTTTATGCACTCTATGTATTCACTATTTTGGATGATATTTGGTTATTATTATTGTTATTTTACACTCTGATACAGTGGGTATGGATTCCCCATGGTACCTATATAGAACCCCACCACTAGTTAGTAGCCTCTGGCATTCAAGAAGGTACGCTATATGTCATGTGGTGCCATCGATTTGGTTACAATTTAGAGTGAGTTAGGGAATAATGTTATAGATACTCTTGAAGACCTTTAATAATCCCCTTTATAAACTAAATAAATAATAGCTCCTACCATTATTATTAATTTTATTTAACATTTGTTTTTTTTCATTATTTTATTCCTCTAATATTAAAGTAGTAAGGGTATAATAAATAAAAACATATTTAGCTGTAGATTTGAAAATTACCATAGAATTGTCTTTGAACATGGCTGCTCCCTCATAATTATAATCAAGAGTGGCCTTACAGTACAAATCCTCCTTGGTTATATTATTTAACTCCTCACCCTCATTTTCCATTAAATCTATAAGTTTTAATGTTTTTTTGGATGTTTCTTCCAATCCATGGAGTATCTTCCCATTCAGACTTCAGTGTGGTTGTGGAACCCTTGTTTAGAGTTTTTCTCTTTTATACTTAGCTTCAAAAATTCCATTTTTATATATTAATTTGTTGTAAAATATTTTTTATTTGGATTTACATATGGATGTGGGCATTCATTTTGATTTTAGGATAAAAACGCAAAAAAAAAACAACCAATATTGTATAAGTAGAACAAAACAAAATAACTGAAAAACCTATGTTGAAATAAAAAATAGAAAAGAGATGGGAAATACTCTCTCTAAACTATTAAACAATAGTTACTCCTAAAATAATTACCAAAAAAGAATAAAAAAAAGTCATTCCACTTGATAATTACTTCACATGACATTATACAAGTTTAAAATTTATCCACATGAGATAAAAAATCACTAATACTAAAATAAAGTGGTATATATTGAACAAGTATGAGTTTTAACCAATAAATAACAGTTTAAAATTAATATAATCTAATAATTAAGTCATAAAAACTTTGAAAAAATAAAACTAAATTTACTTTTAATAAATAGTGATGATAATGTTTTTAAATATTAGAAAATATAAGAAAATAAAACATACCGAGTATAGAAGGGCTATGTTCATGAACTAGTATGTATGATGGATATTTCTTAATATTTATGTCTTTGGAATTAGGTCTAATAAATCTCCTTGGTCTTAGTGATCACTCTCCCTCCATTAACATTTATTTTTATAGAGTTAAATACTTTGGTAGTTATTGGGAGGGATAACGTAATACCATATATAAAAGTAGGAAATAACCTATCCAATTATTATGGAGAAGGTAGTATTGTAGTAATATAATTAAAATAATTATCCTTCACTCAACATACAATAGTCAAGAATGATAAGTGAAAAAGTAATGTGTAATAATTAAATATATTAAAACATCCAAATTAAGTTATCCATAAAACCATAAATACAGTAGATATAATTCCCCTTTTCCTAAAAACTCAATATAAAAATATTCACACCTTTATTCTAGTCATGAGGGGGTAAATAAAATGGAAAAAATAGTATCCTATAGAAAGTGGAAGTGGTGGATGAAACTCTTACAACATCATTAATTTATGTTTAGGTCTGACTCCTCTCTATTTAATTTTCTTTTGGGAACACCACATCCTACCTATTTATAGACATCAATTCTCTAATGTATCTATGTTATTGACGTCTTTATATATATAATTTATCATTTTAATTTTAATTTTATATTCAAATAATGCTTAAAAAGGATGAAAACACCTCATGTCATATCCATTGTATCTCCCCAGAAGATATCTCAAACTATTCATGAGAGTGAAAAGTCGTAAATTTAAATCTTCTGTAGATATACATAACATGACATAGGCATGATAATTTCAACCAAACTGTTACTTTATCACACAAAAAACGTCTATTCTCTACACCATTTTCACATATAAGCCTACATGATACTTCTCGGAATGGGATTACACCTTACTATGGGTGTATCATCAAGGGTTTGTTGTTTCCCCGTTCTTTACTCCTTCAAAAAAACACACTACAAGCACAACCATGCTAATGAACACAACATTTTGGTTTAATTTTTTTCTTGTTATCCATGAAATTATAATATATGGAATAATACTCATTATTTCAACCTTCTAGACATATATCTTAAACCTCAAACATAGAATAACACCATTTCCTCAGACATTTGGATGAATTTTTTAATCATCATCACACATATCTCATGAAATCAGCATGTCCATGTCAAAGAATTCACCAATTTAGTGGTTATTTCTTCATTTTAATAACCATTTTTTTACCATTTTCACCTCCTCTTCTATGTAGCGATCATCGTTTCCCTTTTCGTAAAGATCAACTTGTTCCTTCACTGTCAACACAACCCTTGATGTTTCACAGAAGATTATTATTTTTTCTATACACTATGACCACATTATTTTATCTTCAACAAGTCTTGACACCCTCTATTAGATCACATGGTATTTTATTACTATAAACCAGGTGACCTGAAGCTATGTTATACCTCCAATGGTGGTTCCCCGGTACGGTCATACCAGCAAAGGCATGCAGTAGAAATTCAAATAGGTGAAATCATGGATACTCTATATCAGGAGGATGAAGGATGTTTCAAAGTGAAACATTTTTTCATTGATAAATGCATAGTAAACCACATATTATCAGTACCACATTATCTTATCACTAAGGAGGTAACTAATTTATAAACCATAATGTGTTGTACTCACTAAAAATATCTATCATTGTTTCAACCCTTGATGTGGTTCATTTTTATATATATATATATATATATGGACCTAAACCTGTTCAGTTCCTATATATGATGAGAGCATCTAATTATTTAAAAATCAGTCCTGGAACTTACCCGCACATATCTTAATTCTTGGTAATGATCCTGCTATACTTTTCTATTCCTTGGCCGAGTGATAGGTCCATTTTCGCACCAAAAAATGTATTTTTTCCATTTTTCAAAATCTAATCTAAAATTATACATATATATTTTCTTATTTTAAACTATATTTGAAATGTATACTTCTATAAACATAGTAAAATATATTAAATTGGTGAAGAATATTTAATTAAACAGATAATAATAAAATTAATTTAAAATTTTTATCCATGAAATATAGACATCATATAATGTGTAAAAATATAAAAAAAAAATAATGGAATATTAAACAGCATAGGTAAGGATAAATAAGAAAATACAAACTAGTTTATAATAATTTCTAAATCATTTAAAACTGAAGAAAGGTGAGTCCTCACATTCTAAACCCATGTCCATATTTATACCTGAAATATAACTCACCCAATTACTACAAGCCAAAAGGGGGGAGGAATAACCACCCAATGCATTTTTAATATAATCCAAAAGACTGAAAAAGTATCCTTGATGATCCACTTATGTCAAGACTCTATCCCAACTAACATAATTCTAATATCTTCGAATTATGGGAGGCTATGGACACATATTATATGTCTACTAGGTCCTAATATTCCAAGGATATATCCTTATGTGTTCTAGAGACTATAATAATTAACATTTTAATTTCATCCCAAGACATTTGGAGGATATAATATAAAATTACATTATAACGGAGGGAAAACATATAACTCATAGCCTGGAATCACTCTTAATTAGTGAATGAAATATACTAAGAAGTGGATCACACCAACTAGATTCATTTATACACTTTTCTTATATCCAATGAGGGCAACTTCACCTAAATAAGGTCATATGCATCATTACATAACTGATGGGAGTCTCTGTTGAGTCTCAAGTAAAATTCCGACACACTTTAATTAAATCATACAACCATCAGTGATCAAGTCATCACAACATTTTACTAGTAGGATCTATCATGACCCTATAAATCCTTACTGAGTATATACAGGTCTAATGAAATAATCTAATTTAATTTTAGGTCAATCACACATGGTGACAAGACCGCATATCACATGTCTAATGAAACAATTCATGAACCATCAATAATGGTAGGGAACACCTACATCAATTTGGAGTTAACCCATTCATAAATTCTCAACCACTATCTCCAATGAATTTTCATACCCAATCATGATCTATCAACCTTTGTGATCCACATAAGGACCCAACTCCAACAAGATTCATTTAAATTAATTATGAACCATCTTAATTAATTTTTATAGTTAATATATATGTATTCAATATGAAATAACTTATGAATAACCTAACAGACAACATAAAAACTCTAAAACCTAAAGAAACGGTGTTTAGATAACTCCCATAACAACCCCAGGACCACCACCCATTAAATTCCTAACACCCAACATCAATTCATCAATAAATTTCATTATAATTTATTGGAAAATAAAAAATAAATAGGGTGGTTATTTAACTCAAGATAAACCACATAAAACCTCAAGCATTATTCCTATGAGACCTCTTTTAGATGAGAAAAACTAAAGCACCATTATCTAGGCCAGATTCTACCATACTCTACTGGATTCAAAATCAAATTCCTAATCACTATACATTGAAATTATTGAAAAATAGGGGATAACACAAGATTTAAGAGGATTATGAATAAATGGAAGAGGTATTAACTTAAATATCTTTTTATAATATTCAATTCATTTTATTTCATCACATTTATTAATTAATTTTGTTATAGATATTTTTTATAATTATAGGTCCATTTCATTGGATTTTATGAATATTTATTAAAATTGATATAATTTTTTAATTTGTTTGATTAATTTAGGGAATAAAAGGATTATAAATATATTAATTAATCCATTTATTTATTATTTTAAATAAGAAAAATAATTTGGATGAATAAACTAAATAAGAAAATATAGAAAAGTCATCCTGATTGTTGAAGAATTTTAAAAAGGAATATTTTCATAAGAGTCATTTTGAAGCTTCACTCTATTATTTTTTTTGGAAAAGTTCATATATTAGGGATTCTCCATTGATTCCTATAACATTTAAGGGTAAACAAATAGTCCAAGTCATATGTAAGAGAACTATTAAACATAGATTGAAAATATGGTAATATACCCATAAGATACTCAAGGATACATACTTAAAGGCTACCAGGATATATAGATAAATGTTTCTAGGCAGTATAAATAAAGGTTACCTTGATAAATTAATAAATTTTATTCTACTAAAGCTCTACCATGTAAAGTATTATTCCTTTTTCACGTATGTGAATAGTCAAGATTTCCTAAGATATTTAATGGTGAGCTTAGGATGATACATAATAGTTTGTTCCTCTTCCACTAGGAGGAGAAATTCATCGATACACATATGCATACATAAGGGTTGATTACAGTTAATAAATGATACATAAGATTCCTATGGTTAATACATAAGAGTTATTATGGTTGAACTTATTTGTACATGATTTTATTCTTCCATAGAAGTAAAGTGGATGATAAGTATGATTCACACAAGAAGATACCTATTATAAGAAAGGATTTGTACTTGAAAAAAAATTAATCTAAGGATTTCACATATATTTTTATAAACTTCCTAGAAGAATTAGAATCCCATGAAAAAACAAGATATGAAAGAGTTAATTGAAAAAAACATCAGGCATAAGAGTTATTTCATTCTCCAATACACTTAATAGATAATATAGAGCTTATATCAATGGTTCATGGAATTCATCCTAATATTCTTATATAGAAAAATATATTCTGTAATATTTTGTTAACCATACAAATTAATATAAGTGATAAAAATGAAACATGACCATAAAGGATCTCTGAAAGGATATCACTATACATGTGGAAACGTCATACTCTTTAATACATTTTGATATGGAATTAATATCCATGAACACATAAATGGTTTTTAAGATATTTCAACTAATTTATATAGTTTTTCATTTATATAATATTTTATTTATTCCATGGATGATGATAGAATATGATTTTACCATTGTGTTATAGTTCATAATTCATGCTACTTTTTTAATTAAAGTATTCATTTTCTCTCTCTTATTTTATTTTAAATGTGTTATTAAATATGATGTCTAATATTTATGATGGTGAATAACTAAGCTAATGGATCACTTCCTAGATAATACTGAATAAATCTAGAGTCACTGATCTATATTTTTTCTTCAATTTATAAATATCCATGAATTGGAAGGTTGGCTGATGTCTGGGTTCATGACAATGACCTTTCTCTTGATTTTCCTTTATTTTACTCATAATTAGTTAGTAAATTTTCTCAAACATAATTTTAGTATAGTTATATTATGGAATAAGGGATCTTATTTTGGTTAGAATGTTATTGAAAACTTAAAGGGGGTGTGAAGTACTCATACTTGATTGAGGTGTTCTCCCTCACCAAAACCGTAGAGACAATATAAAATGTGCATTGAAGATTTATAGAGGTATTTAATGCCTACAAATTAAAGGGAAAAATAATTATTATGGGAATTATTTCAATTAACCAACCCAATTCGACATGACACATCACCCAAGATGGATTTCCATATAGTGGAAAATAACCAAAAAAACAAAAAAAAACACATGAGTAATGGAAACAATATAAACCATTAGAGTATAGTGAGGAAGAGTGAAATAAATCTAGGAGACATACAACATTAATCCAAAAAGGATAAGCTAGAAAGATAAAATTTATAATATAGAACAGAGTCCCCATGTAAACATCCATCACCACCAATCTATATCACTAAGAAGAAAAAAACACCCAAGAGAAGTTGGTGAAATACACAACACCCTCCATTTACTTGTGTCTTAAAAGACCACATCTATAAATCCCCAAAGTAAAATGTAGGGTGTGAGAAGAAATCCTAGTTGGAATTCTGTCATGGCCCATCCCCTGGGGCCCGCTCTGTGACTAACCAAACCCCACCTTCCATAGGCCAGGGGAAGGATACTAGTACCGAAAGGCGTATTCCCTAAAACCGGGAAGACATTGACTTTATAACTTGTAAACTCACATGACCAAGAACAAATCAGGATATGAGCAGAAATTAATCTTTATAGTAAAAGAGTGTTGAAATTAAAAAGGGGCTGGAATACATGTTCAACTATAAAGTACAAGAAAACTGCAAAGTACAAGTAAAACTGGGAGGTACAAGTAAACTGAACAACTCCTATGATCACCCGCCAAGGATCCTACCTGAAGGGTAGGTACAACTCTCGAGTGGAAATCTATGCGGTACTCCTAGTATAATGTACCCCTCCAAGCTACCTCCAATCCTGGTACTCTCGTCCCCAGTCCACATTGTCCGTTGTCTGCACAAAAAACAACATGGTGTGGGCGTAGCCTATGTAGGGGTGAGTATAACGATACTCAGTAGGGGCCCCGAGACCCTCAAAGGTCTCACAAAATCTAAAAATGATAATGCAAAAAGCATGAAAACATCTGAAAACCTTACTTAGGTATATTCCCATACATATAAATAAGTTATCAAGTAAACCCATCTCAAGAAAAGGCCCAAACCCTTATCCAAATCTCAACTGTTCCACAAAGGAAAAATTACCACGAAGGTAACACCACATAGAGAATAGAAAAAAGGTATTACCATTAATGTAAGTACCATAATGGTATTCCACACAGAAGATCACCACAATGGTATTATCACAAATATAAGTACCACACAGGCATGCCACAGAGAAGATTACCAAAAAGGAGAAGACTTAGCTCAACAAGGAAAAACTTAGGTAAAATAGTAAATATGATTAGATGTAACTACTGAATCATCTTACTCTGTTAAGAGGAAGACCCACGTAGGATCCTAAATCATCAGACCCACGTAGGATCCTAAATCATCAGACCCACATAGGATCCTAGTACATCATCAGACCCACATAGGATCCTAGAATATCATCATACCCATGAATGATCCTAGAGTAGTCCCACATGGATTCCTAGAGAAAATACAAGTGGGACCCTCATTCACAACCCCACAAAGGATCCCGAAGCATAGACACACGTAGGATCCCTTTCTCAGGGTACAACCATCTACAGGGTTCCCGCACTAAGCTCGCTTGATTCCAGGAGGGTCTGCTCCTCAAGCCACTGGTCGATACTCAAACTTCAATCAAGTCCCACAATTAAGTATAACAAAGGAACTCCATGTAAAAGGGGTCTCAATGCAACAGATGGTGCGTCAATCGGATGCCCGATCAGTAGGTTATTGGACTTTTTGTCCTGAGGGCCGGGTTGGGTTTGTGCTCGATCCAACTCATCCATACCACCAACTTCATAGAAAACTCAAGTGGCATATACCAAAAGGACCGTCTCAATCCATGGTTTCCAACGCCGCAGACGGTTCGTTAAATGGATGCATGTAGCTCAAGATATGACCGAAAGACCGAAAAGAGTCAAAGTTGGTCTGGGTCTGGTCCGACACGGCCTGGGCCGACCCAACCCAGTTTGGGTTGACCTGGCCCGCCCCGCAGGCATAGCCCCACTTGCTGGGTGGCAGCTCGTAAAGAAGTGGCTTGCGCTGGGCTCGCGGCTGGCCAACCTTCTCTGCCACGCGGCGCGGTCACACGTCGTGCCTCCACCAGTGGCCGGTTCGGCCCACTGCCCTTTGTTTGCCGCCACAACACAAGGTCGCGGCTCTTCTCCGCTGGACGGAACAGACGCGCAACACCACCCCTTCACCCGACAGGCTAGAGTGCCGGCTGCCGTCATTGCTCCGCCACGCCCAACGGGCCGCGACTCTTCTACGGCGGCACGGTTGCACCACCACTATCTTCATGGTCGGCTATGGTGCCGGTCACTGATTTCGTGTCCCACCGGTGCCAATCGCCAACACTGGTCACCATCATCCACTATGAAGAACACAACAAAACCACAATGGTTGCAGAGAGGTCGGGCCATATTCCTTTGGCCCACACCCTCCTCGTTAGGGTGGTAGCAGGTGGCTCAATAATTATTGAATCAAAAAGAACGTCTAGTACGAGTTAGGGGGTATTCATAGAACAAACCCTACATTGTCGTTCGTTGGATGAGGTCACGAGGAAGACGAAAAAGTCATTGGGGATGGTGACATCGGCGTTCGTTGCTTCCACAATCTGCCTCCGATCCGGGCTCAAGAGTCGTCCTCGTTCTTCAATTCGGAAGTACGTTCTTCATTGGAGGATGAGTTCCTCCAAAATTATCCCCCAACTGTCACCCTTTTCCAACACTTCCCCCAATCAAATGAGGATCTAACCAAATAAAATATGTTTATTAATTTAATTTGTTGGAAAAATTAATTGGCACAATTAATTTTAATGCGTTGGTATAATTAAATGGGTTGCGTTGGCATTATTAAATGGGAGGATACCAATTGACTTCCTAATATTAAAGAGGGGGTTTAGGTGGCCCCCACCCCTAGAATTCAAAATGGGGGGTTTTCTAGTTCGGGTTCCCCCCACCCCCATAACTCAAAAAGAAGGGGTTTCAAAAGAAAAATAAATATTAAAATAATTTTATTAATCTTATTCCACAAAAAGTGAAAAACTAAATTCTAGACTTGAACTACTGCGGTAGAGGTGAAGGTCTCTTTAGGTGAATACAGATGCTGTGAGTTCAACGATGTCCTTAGATTTCAATTCTGAGCACCATTTTAAAAGTTACAAAAACTTTCTCGCATGTTTGCTAAACACAACTATATTTTTTTAGAAATTTATTCTAGGCACACTGGGCCTCAAAATCACGCGCTGTAAATTTTCGTGGACCTGTAATATTCCCATGTAATTAAAAAAATTACATGGAATTTTTGTGTCTTTACATTCTCCCAACCTCAGGGATTTGCATCCCTAAAAGACACATCACAAAAGCTAGGAAAACAAGTGGGGGTGCTGAGAATGAATCTGAGCCTCCCACTCCCATATCATCTTTTTAAGGTTCCCATTATACCAACGTAGACACACCAAAGGTATCGACCGCCCACGAAGGACCTACTCTTGTAGATCCTCAATCTCCACTGGAACCTCCATAAACGTCACCCCATAATCAATGTCCAGCTCTCCGTGATTTATGACGTGAGATGGGTCATGCACGTATCTCCTCAGCTGGGATACGTGGAAAATGTCGTGCACTCTATGCAACTGAGGTGGATGTTCTAAGTGGTAAGCCACCTCACCAACTCTACTATGGACCTTGAAGGGTCCGATGAACTTCAAAGATAACTTTCCGCCCCATCCAAATCTCCGCAAATCTCATCAGGGTGAGACTCGTAGAAAGACATGGTCATCATCCTCGAACTCTAGAGATTTATGTCTCATATCAGCATAAGACTTCTGCCTACTCTATGCAGTCCTCATTTTCTCCAGGATGATCTGCACCTTCTCTATGGTATCCCATACCATATTTGGTCCCATGAGTGCTGACTCCCCTGGGTCAGTCTACCACAAAGACGATCTACAAGCTTAGCCATACAATGCCTCGAAAGGTGCGATCCCAAGGGTGGAGTGATAGTTGTTGTTGTTTTAAAACTCCACCAAGGGAAGGTGATCCTCCCAGCTACGAATGAATTCGAGGACGCAAGCACGCAACATGTCCCCAAGGGTCTGAATGGTCCGATCTGTTTGTCCATCCGTATGAGGATGCAAGGTAGTTCTCAAACAAAGCTACATCCTGAAAGCCTTCTTAAACCCCTTATATAACCGAAAAGTTAATAGAGAATCTCGATCAGAGACAATTGTTGGGGGTACTCCATGTAGCCGCATAATCTCTTGCATATTGAGGCATCCCAAGCTCTCTACTGAGCCCTGATCTCTGATCGGTAGGAAGTGGGCCGACATGGTGAGTCTGTTGATGATCAACCAGATAGAATCATGACCCTCTAGATGTACATGGAAGTCTTATCACAAAGTACATGGATATCCCATCCCACTTCCACTCTTTGACATCTAAATACTGAACTAAGCCTGCTGGTACCTGATACTCCGCCTTCACATGCTAACAAGTGAGGAATCGAGAGACAAACGCTGCTACTGCTTTATTCATTTTTGGCCACTAGTGCTATTTTCAGAGATCCTAGTACATCTTTGCCACTCTCGGATGTACTGTTAGAGGGGATGTGTGGAACTCCCTCAACACTTCCTCCCGAAGCGACAGTAGTACCATGGTATGTCCTCTGAAGAGGATGAAGTGCTCTCCACCTTCATAAAATCCATCAGGTGCCTGTCCTATGTATATCTGGGCATGTCGAGCCTCATAGTGAGTTTCCCCATGCTGTCCCTCCCTGAATCGCTGAAGAAGTGGGGGAGTGACTGTAAGAGACTGAAGAAAAGCTTCTCTATCTCAATCCACAAAGGATATCTTCAAAGAAGTCAGTTTCTCCATCAACTCTCCTAACAGCTGTATACCATATCTCTTGCGGAGTGCACCTTCTACAACATTCCCCTTCCCAGGAGAATAGACTATCTCGAAGTCATAGTCATGGAGGAACTCAAGCCAACGCCGCTGCCTCAGGTTCAGGTCCTCCTGAGAGAAGATATACCTAAGACTCTTGTGATTAGAGTAAACCATAAAATGATCACCCATCAAGCGATGTTGCCACATCTTCAAGTAGAATACCACTAATGCTAACTCCAGGTCATGGGTAGCATAGTTCAGCTCATGATGTCTCAACGTTTGAGAACCATATGCAATGACTTCTCACTTTAACATCATGAAACATCTAAACCAAGTCCCTGATGTGTCGTAGTAGACTACGTACCCAATGCCTTCCTCTGGTAGCCTCAAGATGGGCGCACTAGTCGGCCTCTACCTCATCTCCTGAAAACTCCTCTGTCATCTCTCCGAACACACAAAGGGTTGACCCTTATTTTTCAATGATGATAAATGTGATGAAACTTTGGAGAAATATGGCACAAATCTTCGGTAGTATCTAGCCAATCCTAGGAAACTTCATACCTCCGTCACACTCCTGGGTGGCTCCCAAGCAAGTACTGCCTCGATCTTCGCTGGATCCACCACAACTCCATCATACTAAATGACATGTCTCAGAAAGTGAACCTCTTGGATCCCAAACTGGCACATAGAGAGCTTACCATAAAGCTAGTGCTCTCAGAGTGTGTCCAGAACTATTTTCATATGATGGGCATGCTCCTCCTCAATAGATGAGTAGATCGGAATATTATCAATGAATACCACCACAAAGCGATCAAGATATAGCTGAAAGATCATGTTCATGAGTCCCATGAACAATGATGGAGTGTTGGTCACTCCGAACGACATAACCAAAAACTCATAATGGTCATACCGACATCTGAAAACCGTCTTCTACACATCCTCTTCCCGTACTCTGAGCTGGTGATAGCATGATCTGAGGACTATCTTCGAGAACCACCATGCTCCCTTCAACTGATCAAAGAGGTCATCAATCCTCGGGAGTGTATACTTGTTCTTCACAGTCACCAAGTTTAGGTACTGATAGTGAACACAGAGTCTCAAGCTCCCATATGCCTTCTTGGTGAACAAAATTAGGGCTACCGAAGGAGAAACAATGGGTTTGACGAATCCATTCCCCTGTAAGTCCTATAGCTTTACCTACAGCTCACAAAGCTCTACGGGAGCCATCTTATACGCTGGTGTAGATATCAGTTCCGTCCTGGGGTAAAATTCAATGTAAAAGCCCACCTCTCTATGAGGAGGTAGACCCGAGACATCATCAGGAAAGACATCGGCGTACTGGTCCACCACTACAGGATAACTCAGACTCTCTGTATCAATCACTACGAGGGCCAGGCTAGGAAACTGATGAGTGATCGGATGTACCCTCCTCTAGGTAAGTCCATCCGGTGTTGCAAAGGGTCCCTTCTCATCGGTAAAGGTAAACATTATTCCATCCATGTGGACACACCACACTTTGCGCCTAATATAGTCAATCTGAGCATGGACTTTAGAGAACCAGTCCATACCCAAGACGATGTTGTAAGGCCTCAAGGCTACTACTAGGAGATCCCAACCGATTCTCTCGCCTCCTAGAGTAAGATCACACTGCTAGCACCAGTGTGTAATCATTGAATCTTCTCCTATAGGAGTCTCTATACAAAAGTATTGAGAAAACGACTTCATCAGCATATTTGAGCTCTGAACGAGGGAAATGACAATAAAAAAATGACTGGAACCCGTGTCTATAAGTATTGCAGCTAATGTGGAGTATATATAGATCATACCTTGCATCATCTCTGGAGCATCGTGATTTTAGGCCTCATCTTCCTGGAGTAGATCTCACCCCTATCTACCTACCCCCTATGGTCGGGGTGGACCCCCCTAATGGTAGTGGCAGTAACATCTCGAATCGTCGCCCACTGCCAATTGCACGGCCTACTCCTCTGCCATGTCTGCTTTCTCCCTACAGACCTCCTTGGTTGAACCTATGTCTCTGCCTGGGTGGTACTCGACCGTCTTCTGATCATCTGTCTGGAGGGTCAGGTAGTCTCAAGCCATGTGACCCTGTCCTCCGCATGCGTAACACTACCTGATCCTCGCATGACTGGCTCTATCTCCAGTGCCCTGCACAATCAAACCTGAATCCTGAGGTTGTCCACCAGTAAGTATGGTTCTCTTGGACCTATCTAACATCTGTCTGCTTCCAGTTGTAGAAGACTCCGCTATGTGATGCCTGGGGGTGGGTCTCGCTGCTGGTGATTGCTCAGCAAGAAAACTCTCTACTAAGAGGGCTCGCTCTAATACCCCCATCTGCATTGGGATGCTGAGAGAAATCATCAAAGCCTTGATCTCCCGCCTGAGCCTTTTCTTGAATGTATGGGCCCTAAAGAATGGGTCTCGCACCATATCAGTGGAGTAGAATGAGAGGTCGGTGAACCTCGCTGGGTACCAAGCCATAGTAATGCTGCCCTACTGAAGATGAAGAAGCTTTTGAATGCATATTGTGCGAAGGGTCGTTGGAACAAACTCTACCCGAAACAGGCTCTTAAAGTTTTCCCAGACAAGTGTCACCTCGTCCTGAACCTAGAGCATCAAGATCCACCATATGTTTGCTTCTCCCTATAGAATAGGAGCGGAAAGGATCACCACGACATCAGATGGTGTCCCGACCAGTCAGAATACTCTCACCACAGCCTCCAACCAATCCTCAGCCGCATGTGGGTCCATCTCACCCCTGAACCTAGGTGGCCTCTGGTGCTAGAACTCATGCAATGCTCTCAAGCGGCGTGCACCCTCTACTACTGGGGATGGTGGAATCGGTGTCCCAATGTGTAATGCTACCATTGGTTCCTCCTCTAGTGCCTCTAATGATAAAGGGACCTGTATCGAGGCCTTGTCGCATGGTGGGCCATCATCGCATACTATACCTGGTACCCTAGCTGGCTGTTTGTGTGGAGGCATCCTAAAAATAACTAGATGCTTCATGGTCAATAAGTTATACCTGGTGAGCTAACTCAAAATGATCACAAATAAAACTTTTTGAAACACACATGCAATCAATGTTTTCAGGCACTGAGTTAGAAATCAGAAGTTAGGGTCCTGGTGTATAGATATGTCGGTCGACGCACGAACATTGGATTCCCTAATCTAATAACCACACTCACTACACATAACACTATTTTCGTTAAAATAAGATCAGAGACTAATGTTATACGGTAGAACCGACTTTTATGATACCAATTTGTCACGACCCGTCCCACAGGGCCCACACTGTGACTACCCCAAGTCCCCCTTCCATAGGCCAGGGGCTGGAGACTACCCCCAAAAGGCGTATTCCCTAAAACCAGGAAGGAATTGCCTTTATAACCTGTAAACTCACACGACCAAGCACAAAGCAGGATAAGAGGACAAAGTAAGCTGTATAGTAAAAGAGTGTTGAAAGTTAAAAGGGGCTGGAATACAAGCCCAACAGGAAAGTACAAGAAAACTGAAAATTGCTAGTAATACTAGGAGGTACAAGTAAACTGAACAGCTCCTGTGATCACCCACCAAGTATCCTATCTGAAGGGTAGGTACAAATCTCAAGCAGTCGTCTCTACGGTATGCCTCATCTAATGTCCACCTTAATGCTACCTTCAGTCCTAGTACTCTCATCCCCAGTCAACACTGTCCATCGCCTGCACCTAACACAACAAGGTGCGGGCATAACCCGTGCATGGGTGAGTATAACGATACTCTGTAGGGACCCCAAGACCCTCAAAGGTCTCACAAAATCCCAAAAGAATAAACCATAAATGATGAAAATATATGAAAATGCTACTTAGGTATATTCCCATACATATACCTAAGTTTTCAAGTAAAAACATCTCAACACAAGGCCCAAACCCTCAGGCAAAGCTCAACTGTTCCACAAAGTAAGGAATACCATGAAGGTAACACCACAAAGGTAAGTACCACAAACGTAACACCATGCAGAGAATACCACGAAGTTACCACCATGAAGGTATGAACTACAAAAGTATGCCACACAGAAGATCACCACAAAGGTATTATCACAAAATTAAGTACCACAAAGGTATGCCACACAGAAGATTACCATAAATGTAAAGACTTAGCTCAACCAGGTATAACTTAAGTACGATAGTAAAGATGATTAGAAGTAACTACTGAATCATCTTATTCTGTTAAGAGGAATACCTATGTTGAATCTTAAATCATCAGACCTGTGTAGGATCATAAATCATCAGACCCACATAGGATCCTTTCACATCATCAGACCCACATAGGATCCTTTTACATCATCAGACCCACATAAGATCCTAGTACATCATTAGACCCACATATTATCCTATTACAACAGACCCACGAAGAATCCTAGAGTATCCCCGCATGGATTCCTAGAGCGGATCCATGTGGGACACTCATTCATAGACCCATGAAGGATCCCAAAGTATAGACCCATGTAAGATCCCTTTATCATGTTACAGCCGGCTATAGGGTTCCCACACTAAGCTCACTTGATTTTGGGAGGGTCTTCTCCTGAATCCACAGTTCGATACTCCAACTTCCATGAAGTCTCAGGAATAAGTATCCAAAAGGACCACCACGTAAAAGGGGTCTCAACGCAACAGAAAGTGCGTCGATCGGACGCCTGGTTTGTAAGTTATTGGTCTTTTAGTCTTGAGGGCCCGGTAGGATTCGTGCTCAATTCAACCCAGCCATACCCCCAACTTTATCCAAAACTCATTTGGGGTATACCAAAAGGACCATCTCTATCCAAGGTTTCGGACACCATAGACGGTTCATCAAACGAACGCCCGTAGCTCAAGATATGGCCAAAGATCGAAAATAGTCGAAGTTGGTTTGGTTCCGGTCCGACTCAGCCTGACCCGGTCTGGCCCAGCCCATAGGCGCACCTCGACTTGATGGATCGGCACGACCCACTGGGTTAGTGAGGCCCATTGGGTTGGTGCGTCCCACTAGGCGGCGCCCCACGCTAGGCTCACGGCAGGCCGGATGACTAGCCTCCTCCACCGCACTGCGTGGTCGCACGCCGCGCCTCCACCGGCAGCTGGTTCGGCCGACTGCCGTTCCTTCGCTGCTGCGACACAAGGCCATTGATCTTCTCCACCGTGCGGCATGGACCTACACCACCACCCCTTCACGTGGCCAACCATAGTGCCGGCCGCCGCCCTTTCTCTGCCGCGGTCGATGGGCCGCGACTCTTCTCCGGTGGCGAGGTTGTGCCGCCTCCATCTTCATAGCCAACCGTGGTGCTGGCCTCCGCTTCTATGTCCCACCGGTGACAATCGCCAAAACTGGTCCCGATCCTCCTCCACCATGAAGAACACGAAAAATCCACAAAGCTTGTGGAGAGGTCGGGCCATATTCGTTTGGCCCGCTCCCTCCATGTTAGGGTGGTAGCAAGCGGCTCAACAATTATTGAATCACGAAGAACATCAAGAACGGGTTTGGGGGTATTCATACAACAAAACATACCTTGTCATTCATTGGAGGAGGTCGCAAGGAAGAATACAAAGTCATTGGGGATAGTGACGTTGGTGTTCGTCACTTCCGTAAGCTGCCTCCAATCCGGGCTCAAGAGTCGTCCTCATTCTTCAATTTTGGAGTGCGTTCTTCATTGGAGGATGAGTTCCTCCAAAGTTATACCCCAACTCTCACCCTTTTCCAACACTTCCCCCAAGAAAATTAGGATCCAACCAAATAGAATTTTTTTATCAATTTAATTTTTTGGCACAATTCATTGGCACAATTAATTGTAAAGCATTGGCATAATTAAATGGGTTGCCTTGGCATTATTAAATGGGAGGATCCCAATGGTCTTCCTCACATTAAAGAGGGGGTTTGGGTCGCCTCCACCACTAGAATTAAAAATGGGGGGGGGGGTTCTAGGTCTGGTGGCCCCCACCCCCATAACTCTAAGGGGGGGGGGGTTCAAGAGAAAAATAAATATTAAAATAGTTTTATTTTTCTTCTTGCACAAAAAATTGAAAAACTAACTTCCACCCTCGACCTACTACGGTCGAGGTGAAGGTCTCTTTAAGTGAATACTAACGCTACGAGTTCAACGATGTACTCGAATTTCAATTCCGATAACCGGTTCAAATGGTACAAAAACCCACTAGCACATTTAATAAACGTACCTAAAAAAGGCCAGAAATTCATTCTGGGCACACCGGGCCTCAGAATCACACCCCGTCAATTTTCGCAGACTCTTAATATTCCCAAGTAATTAAAAAAAGTTTTCATGAAATTTCAGGGTCTTTATAATTTCACCAAATCATATTTTTGGATTGTAATATAATGAAAATTATAGCTCTGGCTTTAAAGAAAATTCGATTTATAAACCATTTTGAGAGATTAATTTTTTTGTAAAACAACCATAAATTTTCATAAAAATTATACCATATTCACATAAACTATGAATATTAAAAGTTAAAAGAATATAAATTTAAAGCATAAGCTAAATCATCCATAGATATACCTTAGTATAAACAAGTGAGAAAGCCATCATAAAAAGGGACATCACGTATAAAACCAGAAACAAATAAAAAATCATAATATTGGGATATATCCGATAGTAACATATACTTAAATACAAAAGGAAAGATAATATAGTAATAAAATGAATCTAATCAATATCAAGTCCTTACATAGTCTATCAATATAAAAAAATAACCCCTTGTTGTGAAACCCACACTAAGGTGACATGTCCATTTATCGATGCACACAGGGTGACTAAAGTTCTATGTTTTCAAAAACCATTTGAAAACCATGATTAAAATATATAAAGAAAAATCATATTGATGAATCATAGCTCCCATATTTTCAAAACCATTTTATAATCAAAACCACCTTTATGAAATTTCATTGAATATATAGCATGCAAAAAATGTTTTTAAAGAAAATACCATTTAAAAATATAACCCATTAAAACAAATATATTTTTATGTCAAATAATTCAATTTAATAAAACAATCCAATGTAATTTAGAATAATATTAATTAATTATTGATTTTAAACATTATTATAGAGACACCTACCTCAATAATGGAGGAAAACTAATCACCCTAAGGAAAGAATACTTGAAATGAGTAGATTGGGTCCTTACAGTCCTTGATCCATATAAAACATCATAAAATCTTTATTAAACACATTATACTAGAAAACCACAACCCAATCAGTTTCCAATGTGATAAGGGGTGAAGTGATCAAGTAAGGATCTAAGAATAAGAGATAGAATAAAATAAAAAATGGTCTATACATTGAAGATATCTATCAAAAACAAAGGAAAACATTCAATAACCCAGGGGAGGAAGCATGTAGAGTACTGAGGAAGGTTTAGTTAGAGATTAAAGGGGATTAATATATGATTAAATATAATAAGAACTAAGGTAAAAGTGGTAAATTATAATTTTTAAATGTTCAGATTAGGGCTCATGGTTAGGCTTTATGGATATAAAAACCATGTGTCAACTGTGCATGGACTCTATCCCTTTGAAAAAAAGGCACACATTTACCTGGGGAAGAGTCTCATGCTTTGGGAAAACCATTCTCATGCCACGTGATACCTTTGGATATCCACCTATACACCCACACTATTTTCTTTTCAAGATTCATAGTTTTACAAACCTTTCTGAACCCATAAAAAAATACAAGTGGGGCTTCATAGTGCCAAAACACACGGTTAGTACTAAATGTGAACTTAAATCACATGTCAGGCTTACTTTATAAAAAAATACTTTTATTCAACCTATGACTTCTGAAAAGCTATTAAACGACCCAAAAGATAAACCAAACTCAAACTAAGGCATACCTATGACCTAAAGGTCATCAAAAGGGTCCCCACCAGATAATATTTCTATCCCCATAAAGTGATGAAGATTCTAGGCTCACAAAAAGAGAAGTCCACTTCTACCTCATATCTGATTCTTTCTCCCACATCTTATGTCAATCCCATTGGTTATTACATATTACATGAACCAGAGGAATTATTTTACTACATGGTACCTTATCTTGGAGATCCATAATCTAAATTGATTGTTCAAACACAATGGTACTGGATCAAGATCCGCATATTTGTCTTTAATCCCATAATAAGAGTCTAGTTTATATCTCCTTAGTTGGGAAACATGAGACACACAAATTAATCAACATCAAGTGATATGGAAATTCTAACCAAATACAACACCTTTCTAAGTCGTCTAATGATATAAAGGGTGGAAAAACCTCAGTTTCAACTTACCATACTTACCCAATCAATGGTTTCCTAAGAAAGATGAACATATAAGAAAAAATGATCCCAAATCTCAAAATCTAGTAGGAAATAAAAATGGTCCACATAGTATTTCGAACAATACTGAGTAGTCAATAACCTCCTATGGACTAGCCACCATTGTTTTCTTCATCACCTCAAAAAGACATGGTGTAATAAAAGAATAATCTCCCAAATATACCCATCATAAGGGAGATCTACATGGATACCCATATAAAAATTTGAAGGGATCCATATTGATTGATTCTTGGTAACTATTATTTTATGAAACATTAAAAAGAGGAAGTTGATTTTCCCAAGAATCCCCAAAATCATGAACAGATTCCCGAATAATATCCTTAATGATATGGATTGTAAAATCATTATTCCCATATTTCTATGGATGATATGAAAGGCTTAATTTCAATTGGTAACCCATCACTTCATATAAAACATTCTAAAACCTCAATGAAAACTATAGGTCCATGTAAAAAACGATTGTAAAGGAAAATCCCTGAAGCTTTATAAAATTACATTTGTATATGGGCCTGAGTTAATCTACCTTCATTATCTCCTTGAATATGAGTAAATGATATAATTTTTTAATTTTATCAATGATCACCCAAATAAAATCCTTCGAAATAGGAGTCTATGGTAAAAGAAATATAAAGTCTATAGAGTTATTATCTCACTTATAAACTATAATGGGTAAAGGATACAAAAACTTGTAAGTCTTGGGTTATCCACCTTAATTATATGACAAGAAATGCACTGTAACGCATATATCATGATCAAAAAATTCATCTCTAACCACTAATACTGACATCTAAGATCATGATACATATTGGTAGTATAAGGTTTCATAGACCAACAAGACCAATTCACCCTTTCTTTCAACTCACAACTCTAAGATATTGGAACAACCAACCTACTTTGAAAACACAAAGAACCAATAGAATACCAAGACCAATCAACCAAGGTATCTCCACTACTTAGGATTTTACTAAAATCACGGAAAACAATGTCTATTATCTATTCGTGCTAAATATAATCATTTAATTTTATGTAAGTCTTTACAGAAGCTAATAACCCCTTCCCACTGGACACTTCCACCTCTTATGATAATCTTAGTAAACAAAATCACCAAAGCCCACTCATACATTTACTCCTTTAAGGCTTGAGTTTGTAGTTTTTTTCTCAATTCATTGGTGATCATATTCTGATTTCCAGGAGTACGAGTAATATCAAAATCAAAGGTATAAATATATGAAACCCAACATATATTTTTCATGTTCAAATCATTATGACATAAAATATACATCAAGATCTTTTGATCATACTATACCTTAAAGCATTCACTAAAGAGACAGTGGTTCCAAGTTTTTAGAGAAATCATGATAGTTACGAACTCAAGGTCATGGGTTGGGTAGTTCTTCTAATGAGAGAATAATTAGAGAGTGCTATAGTCCACTACTTCCTTTCCCTACATGAAGACATTTACCAACCCCATACCTGAGGCATCACAATAAACATAATAAGATAAAATATATTCTGAAATAATCATAGATAGATCCAAATTCTATATATTGTTTAGTTCCTTGAAATATATCTCATATTTTTCATCCCACTCTATCTTAACACCTTTATGAGTCAAATATGTCATTAGGCATGAAAGATTAACGAAGTTAATATAAAGGAAATGTTATTTATGGATTCTATGGATGATATACAAATGATCCATGTATTCCTCATATTAAAAAGAGTAAACTAAAATATTATCCACAAATAAGATTATGAAAGAGTCCAAGAACAAATGAAAAAGATGGTTTATCAATTCCATAAACACTGTAGGAGAGTTGGTGAGATTTAATGGAATAAATAGAAACTCAATATTCCCGTAAAAGTTATTGAATGATGTATTAGGAATATTCGATTCTTAGACCCTCAACTAGTGTACCCCAGCCATAAGTCAATCCTAGAAAACCAATGACCCCTCTAAAATGAAAAAAATACCATTAATCCTTCGAGAGGGATAATTTTTTTTAATGGTAACCTGATTTATCTATCAGTAATCAATGAAAAATATAGGGATTCGACATACCCTCATAGAAACAAGGATAGGTGAAGGCCATGGTGACATGATATGATGAATTAATCCCTCAGCCTCTAGATATGTGAGCTAAAATTAAACCTCCTATTACACTATATGTTCCATGTCATAAGATGTAATAGAAATGGGAATCATATTTGGAAGTAGGTTTTAGAGAACTTGAACTCTCTCTATGGTGGCAACCTAGAAAAGTCATCCGGAATGAACTTAGGATAAACACTCACTTCTATAGGTTGTGGTCCGATCAATAGGGAGTCAATGATATAAAGTAACATCTCCAAAAATTGACCATGATATTACTCCAGAATAAGAGACAACATGTGCCACTCTCCTAGTTCTATAATCCCAATCACCCAAAAATAAATAAGAGACTCTTTCAAAAGATAATAACTAAACTCGATGAAAATTATAGTCGATTTGGGACTTAATGAAATTCATTCAATCCTTGTAAAAAATAAGGTCAAATATAATAAGTTTGAGGAAAATGAAATCCCATAACACTTCATGGTCAGTTAAAGAAACCCTACATAATAGAAAATTTAAAACTTTGCTCAGATATCTTCCCCAAGGAAATAGAAAGATCCATTCTGAAGGTATTAAGTTTAGAATGTAATCCCATCACATCAACTAACATATATGATATAAAAGAATAAGTTTCACATGTATACAGAAAATATAGTACCATTGAGGTTGAAAAAAGCACCGTACCTCTAACAGTAGACAACCCCGGTTCATATTCTTCAGGAGAATACACCACCACATAGAGATGCCTAGTTTAAGATCCTCTATGATCCTTTTTAGCTACATGAACACCCCCATTAGAATGAGGATTAGACCCACCACCCTTGTAAGCATAAAAAAACATATGAAACCTTGTTGATATTTGATCAAGACATACTTATTTGGGAAATCATTATAAAAAAATGATTGATATGAACAAATTGTTGACAAGAGGAATGATTTTGGGGTGATTTCATACAATTAGTCATGGTTTGACTAGGGATTACACACTAATAGAAATAATCCTACTAATTTATTAAAGAATACCTTGAAACATGACTCATTAAAAACTGATTATTCTTGAATTTACTTATTTAGAGAAAATACAAACCCTATCTAACGACTTCTAGAACCAAAGCTCCACCTAATTTTTTTTTCTAAGTTACTTTTTCCTATACGATAACAACATTATTAACCACCACAAAAAAGGTCAGAATGCACAAGAGAATCCTTATTTACCAAATATCAGCCCTCATCACTATCTTTAACCTCCAATATTTAATGTAATCATTGGTAAAAATCTCAGGTACTAAGTGAACTATCTTTTCAAAATAGGTGGAATAATCCTTAACCAAACTTTCCCCTTGATCTAATTTCATAAAATCTTAGGTCTTCACCACTTGAAATATATTAGGATATAATTAATATATTAAGATATTCTTGAAAGAAGTCTAGTTAAGGTTCTCACATTACTTATATTTCATTACAGAGTCCCATGGAATATGAATTTATTTTTCTCAGTAAATTCCATGTCATGATCCACTATTCATCCTGTAACACCCCAAGATTTCATAGTATGTTATTTCTTCAAAATAATTCAATAAATTGTACTACATGCAACACCGAGTTCAATCACACCTTGACTTACAAAAAAAAAGTCCATTAAAAGAGGTAATGAATAGTATTAACTAAATTTTAATCCTTATATAATCCTTATAATTTTAGAATCCATATTATGAGTTTCTTAGTCATAATGCAAGAACAGATTCATTTTCAGTATTGCACTTTTATCAACTTTTAATAGTAAAACCTTTTTAAATACAATATTTTAATCTTTTTGACTAAATGAGGACATCAAAAAAATTTAAAATGAAACATCCCAAGCTTCCATGGTACGCTTTCCTTTGAATAAAACAGTAGCGTGTGTTGTACGCAACTTCGTGTTTTAACACACACCACAACCGATCAAACTAGCCGTTATGAATAGTAATACCTAATTTTTGAAATTATATATATTTTATTTTTAAAAATGGACTTAATTTTTGGATTCGGAATATCAAATTTAGCCTAAGGTGAAATTTTGGTACTTTTCGGATAACTTTAATATTTTGATGAATAGTGAAAATTACTAAATTTTAATTAAAAACAACTTTTTTAATCAAAATAATTAATAGTGATAAATTATGAATTTGAGTGGTTTTAAATTATATTTAGAATATATTTTTACCACTTAATATAATGTTGGTCCTTGGACATAATTTTACAATTAAACCGAACATAAACTAGTGTCAATCTTTTGATAGTTATTGTCTCTTAAAAACACGCTTTTTGTTTTGAGAGCGGGAATTAATTTTAAATTAATTTCTGCCACTTCTGTGTTTTGAATTTAGAAAAATGGATTCCATATTTGGAATCAGGATGTTCAAATTGTGTAAATAGGTAACTTTTATTTTTAGACATTTTGAATAATTACTGCGGTAAATATTTTATTTACCATGGTTAAGGGTAAATCCGGTAAATAAGGGTTAAAAAAAATAATATTATAATAATACTAAATTACCCTAAAACGTGTCTCAACCCTATTGGTTGATACATGGTAGACCATGGGCATCTTTGGGTCTATTTTGGGACCCCATGGATCCACTTGTAAGTGATAATGACACATTATATTAATAAAGCTAAAATAAAAATAAAAATGGCATAAGCTTACATCTTTTAGAAGAACAATTTTTACATAGGGTTATACATGTTGGATTTTTGATTATAAATATTCATTAGAAAGATAAAAAGATTACCTACATGATGATATTTTATTTATAATTTTTAGACATCAAATAAGTTAAATTATTAATGACACAATAATGATGCAATGTTTACCTCATTAATAAATCATTTAAATAAATAAGATTATAATGATTAAAATATTATCTAAAACCTGTCCAATTCTTATTGGTTGATGTTATTTAGAATATGAGTCATCTTATCTTCGACCTCAATGATTTTTGGACCATTATAAACCGAATACAAATATATTATAAAGTAATAATTTCACACTTTCCTAAAGAGCCCCTCCTCTCCCTTATAAAAGGAGACTACTTCTACTCATTCCTCACACCTCTCAAGCCACTTGGCTCGTCCAAACTCTGCCCAACTAAGCTCACCACATCCCTCTACTCCTCCTTGAAGCTTCCCCTTAGGCATAAAGCATTTCAAGAAGTCCTTTGGTTCCAACCAAAGTGAGTTACCTAAATTAAAGGTAACGATTTCTCTTAAATTATTTTCATTTATTTTGCTTCTTCAACCCCCAAACTCTTTTTATTTCCTTTCTTTTGTAACAACACCAGTATCCAAAATATACTAGGATGTTGTTATAAGAAGGATTCAAACTACACATACACACAACTCCATCTAATGGATGATGAACATAATGTTTCTGTGGATGGCAAACTAACGCCCCACGAAACGATGATTGTTCAAATACATCTTACCGCCTCTCATGGTGGCCATTATGATGGAACTGTAATTAAATATGATATTAATTATATATATTTTATATATAAGCTTCTGTAATTCCATTTTATTTCATACCATTATTCGTTTCATGTTGTATATACATACGATAATTTCATTTGAGGAAGTGCGGACTACCGCCCCCTTAAAATGATATGACTCGTTCATACCACACATGGAACGTATAAAGGATGGTGTTAATGAACTTAAGTAACATATATAAAATATTATATTATACTGGAATAGTAATATACCTATGTATCATTTGGATTTGATTCTTTTAAAATGAAAATTAAATAGAAGTAGCGTTCGTGCGTACGTACGGACTACCGTCTCCACGAACGCGATAAGATTCATTCTCCATCATATCCATTCAAGTATTATTCTCATTTTAGGGTTAAAAATAATGTTAATATCATTCTGATTATGAATAAGATATAATCTATCCATTACAAACATGTCTTACGTAACCAAACATTTAAGAAGAACGAATCGATTATCACCCGAAACGATGATAATACTAAGATATTATTAATAAAGCAATGTTAAAAGATCATATATGATATCATATTAATGTATATGATTCTTGTATAATTTAATAACAATTATTTCACCATTATACAGGAGGTTAACCTACCCCAACAAAGGAAAAGTACAAGGTAAGGGTTATTTCACAATCTCTTCATTATCCGAGGTTGTTTATACGTAATAATCTACTGGGATCTCTTTATCATCCACATCCATGTTTTCTTAAAAATGTATTTAAAAACATTTTTACTATTTACAAGAATATGGGTTAAATTCATTTATACCCTTGTTTGACTTTTTTATAAGAGGTTTATAAAGGAATATTTCCATCGTTTTCAAAACAATGTCCTTTTTAACCTTTTCGACAGAATTGAGGTAAGAATGTTTTTTTTAACTTATACGGAGGGTGCGGTTATTTTACGCCGTTATAAAATCTTCAAAGCTTTCCTTACAAGCTTATAAGAATATATTCAAAGAAAATGTTTTATTTTATATGGATCTTAAATGAATTCAAAATAAAAGGAGATATTTCTTTAAAAAGAATTTTGATTTCATCTATGTCAACATCCTTTGACGGATTTTAAGATTATTTGAAGTTGATTTATTATGATACAAAACTTCTATATTGTATTGAAGGTTTTGTGATATGTTTGACTATGGATGTGCTATTTTTATACCATTCATAGTTTATGGTGAAATTATTGACATTTCGTATGCTCGTTTTAATACGAATGTTTATGTTATGTTTAAACCTTTTCATATGGGAATGCATTGGACTTAATAAGTGACGGGTGGAGCCCGCTATAGCTCCTCGATGCATCGGTAGGTCTCATGAGACAAACTAGTGTCTTGGCACAAGGCCTTGACAAAATCTTATTTGTAGTCTTGGAACGAGGCCTTGGCTATGTGGTTATGATAGTCTGGCATTATGCATTCCAACATTATGAAAGTGGTTATTGATTTTTGCATGTGATTATTCGATTAGTAGAATATCCATGTGAATAAGTAAATGGCATTATTTCATTTTACTTTTGCCATACTATGTTGAAGTTCAAGTTTAAAAGGCTTTTGTTTTAGTAATTCATTGCCTTAAATGTTTACGCTTATTTTGAATATTCCGCTATATTGTTATCCTTACTGGGCATTTGAGCTCACCCCTTTTCTATGTTTTATTTTTCCCAGGTAGTGAAGAAGTAAATTATGATTGACTTGAAGGGATATTATGAGGGGTTAATAGTATGGATATGAAGACTTTGTTGTTGTAGTAGTTTTTCACTTTGAAATGTAATGTAAAACTTTATGTTTATATCTAGTGTTTCCAAGGCTACTAATCCAATCGGTCTTTCGAGATTTGATCTTTCTTGTGATCATGCCAATGTTATGTAATAATGCACTGACTCTGGGTAGCTCGGGTCGGGGCGTTACACATCCCTAGTTAACAACACACACTTAACCTAGATTTTAAATAGTGAAAATAACTACATCCACTGAATAAGGGTATACAAGACTAGTCACATCAAAAACATGTCTTGTAGATTCCTATCATAAACTAATAATAGCTATTATTGGATTTATTATATAAAAAATAAAAAAGGGGATAAAAATTAGCTTAATGGTATTTCCAAAATCAAAGACCAACATCCATAATCCAAATCAATTTATTTAAATGAAAAGAATTTAATCCAATCCTTGGTTCTTATGAATAAAATGAAAAAACATAAAATGTAAAATATCAATTTTTATAAACCCAAAATAATGTTCATTTTAATAACCTCATACACCAAGTTTTAAAACTTTTAAAAAATCAATTACAACCCATGGTAACTTGAGTTTAAACCGGAAAGTGAGAGGGTCAAGCACCCTCCCTCACTTTCTAATTAATTTTGATGGTCCTAACTCATGTCTAACAAAGACCCTAAACAAAACCTAGGATGTTTCATAAAACATCCAAATAGTTAATGAGTCTGATATCATTTTTTAATAAAAAAAACTCTCTTTGACATGACACATCACCCAAGAAGTCCCACCACATGGTAAAAAAACCAAACGACCAAAAAAAGACTCATGAATAGCCATAAAAAAATTATAGTAAAATGAATAATAAAGGAAAACATCCATGATACAAACAACATCAATAAAAAATTGATTAACTATAATGAGAAATATGAAAATATAGATTCGATTCCCCATATGACAATATATCACCACCAATCTATCCCACTAAGAATGCAATGGCACCCAAGAGAATATGAAGAACTACATAACACCATTCCCTTTACTCGAGTCCTATAAAATCACTTCCACAAATTTCCAAAGGAAAAAATTAGGGTGTGATAATAAATCCTAGTATCATTTTACTAAGGAATATATAAAAATTAAAATACCATGAAAATGATTACTATAGATTTAAAAAACCCAGTTTATAAAGAATTATTGTAGAATGAATTTTTTTAAAAATACTTTGGTATTCATAAAAATCCTTTAAAATTTTCATAAACCATGAATATGACAAGTACATGAGTGATAGAATGAAATCATCAAAAAATAGTCCATTGATACACTGTAAGATAAATAAGTGAGCGACTGAGCATGACAAGTACCATCATGTATGAAACAAAGTATAAATGAAAAATAATTTTATTGGGATATAGAATATGGGAATACATAGTTGGAAACATAAAGGATCACTAATATAGGTATAAGGTGAATCCAAATGATATATATTCCTTCCGTATTTATTATATTTTGACAAAAGAACCCCTAGTTGTGAAACACACACTAAGGTAACATTTTCATTTCCCAACACACCCAAGATTAATATATGATATGTTTCCCAACATAGTGAATAATCGTGGATATCATGCTTAAAAAATCATTTTTGAATCAAAACCACATTTATGGAATTTCATCAAACACATAGTGTGCACAAATTTGTTTTTCAAGAAAAACACCTTTTAAAAAATATTATCTTGAATCAAATACATTTTGATATCAAATAAATATATTTCATAAAAAAAGAAATAAATTTACAAGAACTTCAATTAATTCAGGATTTAATGCCATTTTATAGAGACACCTACATCAAGAATAGAGTAAGTAACAAACTTTGAGAATGAAGATTAGAAACAAGTATACCGTGTCCTCAAGAGCCTAGATTCATAATAAACATCATAAAATCACTATAAAACATGTAATATCCAAAACCATAACCCAATCAGGTTCTAATGAGATGAGGAGAAAAAATATCATGAAAGGATCTATAAAGAGGAGATAAAAAATGGCCATACCTTGAAGATATATTTCAAGAATGAAAACCATTAAAATACCAATGGATGAAGCCTCTAGAGAACTAGGAATGGTTTAGTTCAAGCCTAAAGGGAATTAAGAGGTTATTAGAGATAATAAAACCAAGGAAAAAGAGACAATTTCCAATTTTTAAGGGTTTATATATGGGATCATGGTTAGGCCACACAATTAGACAACCCATGAACAAACCATTAAAGTAATATGCCCCTTTTAAAAACAAATCACACAATTACCCGAGGAAGAGTCACTTGGTTTTAGAAAACTATGATCAAGTCATGATACACCTCTGTAAACCACCCGTACACCCACACAATTTCCTTGGTGAGCCACATAGTTTGGAAAACCAGACAGAAACCACAAAAAACTCCACGGAAGCCTCATAGTTCCGTACGACAAAATTACTACATGTTTAGTACTAATTGTGTGCCTAAATCATGCACCTAGACGGTTTTCTCCAAAAAACCATGTCTTCAAAATCATACCCTTAGAAACCTCTAAAACAACCCAAGGGATAAACTATGATAAAACTAAGGCATACCTATGACCCGAAGGGAGTCACAATGTTGAGACATAATAATTAATTTAGATTAAGAGTAATTTATTAAAATACAATGAAAAAACATTTAAAATATTCTAGTGAGAAATTAATTTATTTTTAAAGTCATTTTTTATTTCTTAAACCTTTATTTTCTTGTTTATTTTATGTTTTTATTCATTTTCCATATCGATCACTTACTATTTCATTTAGTTTTGACTATAAATTTTAACATGTTTTAATGAAAAAACATAAAAAATATTTCTTTTATCCATGATTTATTGCAACTCATATTATTATTTTGTGTGGAATGACTAATACTATTCTACGTAAGAAAAATAGGTTCAATATTCCAAAGAATCCCAATTTCACAAGCATAGGTTGGATGTTGAAGAAATAATAAATTAAATAAAGCTATTTATAGAATATATATAAGATTCATATGAATATAAATTGAATTATTAATACTTAAAATAGGTGGATTAAGATATTTCCCCGCTATTTTTTCAAAAGAAAATGGGTAGGATGATAAGGAACAATTGGAATAACTACTATCTAATTTCACCTTACCACTTTCAGAAGATATCATTGGAGAATAGTTTACCACTAATATAGATGTAAGAGTTAGAAAGAACTAAATATGTTGTATAATGATTATGTGCATGGTGAAATGTCAACAGACTCTACCATCATTGAAAAATAATAACCAACACCTTTATAGCTATCTATGGATTTGGAATAAGACACCAATGATGTGGTGTAATTTGAAGAGAGATTGGAGGATATTGACTACCTTTTTCTAGCTCTAACCAAATACCTCCTAGATGCACTGCGTAAAAAATAATAATCGATATGAATATAATATATAGATATATTCTATTCTTGAGCTCATTTTTCCATTATTTTATTAAAAATTCATTGAGCATTAACACCCTAAATTTTGAATTTTTCAATTTGGATAGACAATGGATTTACCTATAGAGTGCTGATGAAGAAGAATATGAACCCATTGAGGATCACATGAAGCTCCATGATCCTATTAAATAATTTATTAAAGGTGTAGAATATATATAAATGTTTAATGATAAGAAAAAGTTACAAGCTAATAAATTTAACAGATTATATTTTGATATTGATTGATACTACTTTAATTTCAATCAATTTGGTCTATTAACTGTATCCACCTTGGTTAAACACCTTAATGTAGAATAAAATGAGAATGGATTGGAATTTTTGAAGAATGTGATAGAACCCACAAAAAAAGTATTTTAAGATCCATACATTCTTTATCCCCACCTTGAAAGCCATACCTCACTGTTAAAGGGGTTGGTTTGCAGTAGTCTGACCTAGGAAACCCCTATATTCTATGCATGTGGATAAGAACTATAAAAAAATGTGACGGTTATTTTCATATAATTCAATTATATTTTCTTGAGTTATAAGACAATTTTACCTTTTAAACCTCTACTCCTAGTTCATACAGATGAGAATTGGAAGAATAATCATGTTGTGGTTCTTACCACATAATCTACATCCCTATTCATATTAGGGATAATAACTGGTATTACCTCACTAAGGGAATTTAAAACATAGTACATGATTATAAGGTATCAACCAATATTTTATATCCCTTTCTAACATTTAGTGTTTTTCAATAATGTTATTTTTTTATAATTTTCTTACATAAGAAGTAACTTAAAGCACAAATAAAACCACCCCTTCAAAATAAGTGAGGTTTTATCTATCCTTATCTGATGTTTAGAAACCCTTTCATCTAATTTTAATTAATCTTCAGACCTAAGGGGTGGTTGAATTTAAGTAATTAGGAGTTTTAAATATTTTAATATTTTTTTCTTCTTGTATTTATTTTTAGAAACATTGAGCTCAAATTGAATTCCATTGTAAGTTTATAACTTATGACAATATTGAGAAAATAATTCAACCATGTAAACTCAAAATAGATGAATTATAAAATAAAATTATTTTCAGATTGTAAATTTTGAAAATTCATGAAAATACCTTGTATTTTTGGAATCCATGTAATGAAATACTATCCACTTTTGAAATAAAATACATTAGAGGCTTATAATATATTTCTGAAATTTTATTTACAATGACCTAATCTCTTAAGAGAACCAAGAAATTCTATATTAACCAGTTTTTTTGTTAATTTTCATCAAAACCATATATCATTGAAGAACTTGTTATAAAAATGATTGAGACATTGTTTTAATTGAAAAATGTTTTTTAAAATAAAATTTTATTATTTCTAAACATGTAATATAACACTTTATATCCCCTAATAGCCACAAATTTCTATGTTATATAACTTAATTACATGCATAAAATTCATTAAAAAATTTATCTATAAGTTAATTCAAATTAATAGATGAACTCATATGTGAGGGAGGAAGCTATTTTTGAAAAAATAAATTTTTTTATTGAGTCATGGGTGTGTATATTTATTTATAAACTGGAGGTATATAGATTTAGAAATTATTAACATAACTATTTGATCATTATAATATTTCCCTATAAAATTTCATAATAAAAACCACTAATTAAGAGAAGCTAAAAAATAAATAGTTAAATTTATGCATCAACTAAATCGGTTTTTGGGAGAATATTTGGAAGTAAAATATCATTTGAATCAAATAGTTTTGATTTTTTTAATAAAAAACTTCATGTCTGTGAAATATGAAAGAGTAAATCCTTAAAAATTGAAAAATGATGTTCACAACACTATTTAATGTTCAAGGATTACTCTAAATTTTCAATATATGAAATCTGTTTAGAAATGAAAAAAAAATAGAAAATGTGGCTGAAGAAAATAGAGAATAATAAATATATAATTATGATAAAATTATTTGTGCATGAAAATTCCATGAGAATCAAAAGTTTATGGTGTTAAATATTTTCATTGGAGATTTAATGAGGATACCATTCTTGTGTATATGTAATAAATTATGAATTTTACTTCATTTAGAGACAGACCTCATCATTATGACTCTATAATTTTTATCATCTGATCCTATGAACACTTAGCCACAAAAAAACTAAAAATTACTCATGGTAAATAAAATTTCCTAACTCAATTGTTAGATATTAAAAAACTAATCAAGCCTACTGTGACCCTTTTGTGAGTTTGGATTAAGAAAAACATTTCTTAAAATTCTTACTTTGTGTTATAAGAGTAATATTTTGAGGAAGGTGATTATATATGAGTACAATTATATAGGAAATATTAAATCTAATTGAATGAAATTGATAGATAAAATGGGATGGAAAAACTATATAAGGCATGGAATGTTTTCCTTACAGTGCTGTTGAAAATATAACTCACATTGGCTAGCATTTGAATTTTTTATTTGGTAATATTTTTGATGTTAACTTATCCATGAGTCCATGAGTTAAGTGTGGGAGAATTAATAGACGTAATAAATTCATAATATTATTTTAATATTTAATTAAATTTATAACCTCACATTTGTTAATTAATATTTTTGTAGGATGTTTTGGAAATAAAGGGTCATTTAATTTGATTTTGTGATTATTGTTTGCAAGTAATGAAATTGTTAATTTTATTTTATTTATTTAATTAATGGAAATAAAAACTATTAATAAATCTTTTGATATTTTATTTTATAATAGATGATGATTTTTAATGAGGTTTCTAAAGAGGGAAATCTAGTGAAATAATCATCCTGATTGTTGAAGAATTTTACAAAGGAATTTGTGAATAAGATTCATTTTTAATATACACTCAATTGAAAAAAAATGAGAGGTCTATTTGTATGGGTAGCATTTATAAGGACTTAAATCTTAAAGGGTTAGTATAAAATATACCTCATATATAAGAGTACTTTTGATTTGAGATTTAAAATATGGGAATGTACCCAATAGTTTCTCTAGGTTATATATATAATGGTTACATGGCTACGTATGTAAAAGTTATCAGGCCGCATACATAATGGTTACGAGGTGGAATATATAAATATTATTCTTATGAATGATTATATATGTAATTTTTTTCCTTTTTTATAGAAGTGAAAATTCAAACTTCCCAGAAATACCAAAGGGTGAACTGGGAATGATACATAAGGGTTTTTGACTTTTCCATTAGGAAAAGATACTCCTGGATACATAGAGGGACCCATAAGGGATAATAAGAGTTACCTAGTGCTATGTAAGAGTACCTTGGGTGATATTTATGAGTTCTTATTGTTACAAAAATATAATATATATATATATATATATGAGATTAATATGATACATAAGTTTCACACTAAAATATTCCCTTTGATAAATAATGTTTGTACTTGGATAATGTTTCCTCAATTATTTCATGAAATTTTTTATACTTTAATAATAATAATAATAATCCCATGTCACAATGGGATATTTAAAGTTGGATTAGATAGAAACGTTTATGTATAATAGTTTTTTACTTTTCCACTTCCGTCACCCAATAATCTAAAACTTATGATGATACTTCCTAGAATGAAAACTAATATTCTCAACCAAAAAATGATATTCTAGGATATTTGTTTTGGATACATACATTTATAAGAGGGATAATATGGAAGGATAATCATGGAGGATATTAAAAGGAATAAATGAAGATAATTAAAGGTTTGTAAAATATTAAAATATATGGAAAATCCTGGAAGCTTGCTTCCCACATGTAAACATTTTACTGGTCGAGTCATTCTTTCCTGGAATCCATCACTATTCCCAAGTTGAAGTCTTTTGAAGATGATTTTTCAAATTTAAGTAATTTTTTTCCCTTCCAATATATTTTTTGGACCTTTTATTATTATATATAAAGGTTTACTATTCTATTTTATTTTGTAATTCAAGATTCATTTTTAGTTGAAGTTTCTGTTATCCATCGCCTTTAATTTTATTTGTGTTATTCACTATGATATATAATATTTAAAATGGTGAAGAGATTACCTGATGAATCAAATTATAGATAAAACTAAATGATTATGAAGTCCATGTTCCACATTTATTATTCCCTTATTAAATCTCTATGAATTAAAAGGTAGGCCAAGATTTTGGTTGGATGAAATTCAATTAATCTTGGTTTTCCTTGGTTTTCTTCCTTCAAAATTAATTATGTTTCTATCCATTCACTTGAGTAGTGTTATATAATGGGACCCACTATCCTTTTATTTTTTTAATGAGATTAAAAACTATTAGAGGATAGTAAATTACTCACACTACGTTGATGTGTTTTATCTCTCACAGACCCAAGCGATAATTACATGAAGTGCACTTTAAATTTCTTGCGGTGTTTTTGGTTAAAACTTTAGGGATACAAGAATGATATTCTAAGTGAATATACATGATCATAGATTTATATATAGGTCAATTTAGAAAGATACCATGAAGGAACATATATAATGACCCCTAAGTAGGATTCTATTCTTTCTAACCTCAATAATTATGAGTATATCTTTCATTTTCAAATTTGTTTATGTTTTTATATAAGAATTTTCATTCCAAAACCCATAATATTTTTTATTATTTTCTAAAATAAAAAAATAAAAAAAAGATATTGAAATAATAAATGATACAAAATATGATCCTCGATTAAAGATACAAGTCATTCACTATGCTACATTTAAAGAATATAAATAATATTTTATACCACCCCATGATAGGTGTGTCCAAAATCTACCTAAAACCACATAAATTACCTCTAAATTTATCTCAAAATATGTAAGAAAGAAGGGATAATAGAGATTAAAGGTTATAACTTCCCCTTCTCTTGTAAAATCTACGATGAACACCCCTAAGTGGGGTATTCAAAAGGAGGGGGGGATAATAACCATTTTTCCCATCTTAAAAAGAAAAAATATTGAAAAATATTGGGTACCTGATCTAGTAACCCTGACCACGAATGATCCACGAGGAACCAAAATGTCTTTAGGAAGGGAGTGGGTCTCCTATGACCACCACTAGGAACCCATTTGAGAACCACCCAACAGGGTACTCGATGGATTACTATAGCCACATACCACCACTACCCAGCCTCCCATACCCATGTAACTCAACCTGAATCTCCTATAACAGAGATACGACTTTTGAAACATCATCTAGATAATTTTAAACTTATCAATAAACAAAAAATCTCAATAATAACTCTGTTTTGTGGTTTTCCGTTTTCGGCCTTGAAACACCCAACGGTTCCGTATCCAATGATGGATGGACCTAATTTCCAAAGGTAGGCGTTCGCTGGATGGTCTGACCAGCGAATCTTAAGAACTCACATTGGTCGAGAGGATGGGAAGTCGATCTCATCACACCCTTTTTGGGGGGGAATTATTGCCTGTTCTAGGACTCTCTTATATATTTAAGACGTATTCATACATTCATGAATCTTTGGTTTATACCCAAACATAGTATCCACACATTTATCCTTAGTGGGAAATGGTCAACTCGACGTAGGGGTTCAGAATCATTTATGCCCGAGGTTTACCATCCGTCGTTGGATTAATGACCCCGAAGAGTCGGAACTCTCTTGATGTGGCAATAGGAGTGGCGCGGCGAAGCGATGTAAAGATAATCGGATCGACCGGTTGTTGGGCTTGAACCTCTTAGAGGCTTCCTACCCTTCCTAAGAGGAAGGGATCAAAGTCTACATAGTTCGCATAAGTGTCAGAGAACTGATGTGAAGATGGAACGGGGGTCCGATGGGTAGTGGTCTTGAACCTCATGGAGGCTTCCTACGTATCCCTACGGTGGGGAATCAAAGTCCTCTTAGTTCGATTAAGTGGGGCTTACACTCTGAGGAGATCCAGAGCGCTAGATTGGGGCTTACACTCTAAGGAGGCCCAGAATGATGGATTGGGGCTTACACTCTGAGGAGGCCCATAGTGTGGATTGGGGATTACACTATGAGGAGGCCCATAAGAGGATGTCATGGTCGATGCTTACTCTAAGCCCACATGAGTCATTCTCGGTGTGAGAAACAAGAGGCAGCAGGGACCAGACGATCACGTCGCTAAAGGGGCATCCATGAGAAGTGGAGTGGGGCTTACGCATGAGGGCGGCCCATAAGGTCAGGGATTACTCCTAGGTGGATGCCCCTAATGTCTTACTAATGTCTGGACATGAGGGAATCCCAACCCATTGGTGGGTTGAGGAATATAATGGGGGACAACGCCGATGCACAAGTGCACAAGCGGGATAATGCCAAGGGCGTTGGAATCAATCCAAACAAAGGGAGATGAAATGTGTGAATTACATGCCCAACATTCGGAACACAATGAGGGTGGCATGGTGATGGAGGATAGCTATTGACCATGTTCAAAACAAAACATTCATATCACGTTAGCCTGAAATGGGGACAAACAAATGAGGGTCAACTGCTAACCGTGTTCGAAACATAAGACCTATCTCAAAGTGTTTTCTAAAGTCTTCAGGGGAGTTTTCCCAGGATGGTAGGTGAGCCGATGCAGCATGAGGCCAGGCCGTTAGGGGGTCCCTTTCGACATGCATGGGAATGAAGATCCGAATGAAGGACACACAAGGCGTGGGGTGGAGTGATGGAATGTTTGAATGGATTCCAGCGCTCTTGAAATTATGCCACTGTAAACATAGCATAAGGCATCTCTAAGTATTGAATGATAGAGAATGATAAAGTTTATAGTCATGTAGAGATGACTGTTTCCATATAGTTTAACGTTATATGGGTAGGATGAGGGCCATAAAGTTTAACGTCTTGTGGTCAGGACGATGGCCATACAGTTTAATGTCATGTGGTCAAGACGAGAGCCGTACAGTTTAACATCATGTGGTCAGGAAGATATCCATATAGTTTATCTTCAAGAGATACCTAGAAACGGTTGGTGTGGGAATTACGCAAGGGCGGCCCTTTCTGGATGAACCTAGCCAATGGAGCTAAGAAATGGGGTTATAGGAGAGTCATGAGGAGTAGCTCGACTCATGGAATGTATAGGACGGGTGTTGGGGCAGTGTAAGGGTTCAATGGAAAATACCGACATCCCGGCCCGAAAAGTTTGTGGTGCGACTGTCCATTTTTCATGGGGGTCCTTGACGGTATGGACCAACGAGTGCATGGGGATTTCTGCATGGGGCTGGCCATGAAGAAGCTGGCCGTGAGGTGCCGGCCGTGAGGGACTGGCCATGGAGGAGATGTCCGCGATGGACTTGCCGCGAGTGAGCCGCATGTGGTTCGTGGTTTAGTGGTCCGCGAAGGGTGTCCGTGGAGGAGCTGGCCGCCGAGGAGATGAACGTCCGCGAAGGAGGCTGTCCACGAAGGATGGCCGCGAAGGATGCTGTCTGTGAAGGAAATGGCCGCGGAGGAGCTGGCTATGAGGGAGCAGGCCACGAAGGATGGTCGTCCGCAAAGGGTGTCTGCAAGGGGATGGCGCCCGTCCTGCTTCACACCCGTGGAGGGTTTTCCGCCTCCATTTCGTGAACGACACTATTCCACAGAGGAGATGGCCATCCGCGAAGGAGATGGACACTAAGGGCTGGCCGCGGAGGAGTTGTCTGCATGGGGGTCGCAGACTGGTTTCTTCTATATGCAGAAGAGTTCATCCGCGGATGATATGCGGTCTGCGGATGGTCGTGGGATTTTACCACTGGGAGAAATTTCTCCAGCGTCTCCCCACGGGGTTTCCCCATCATTCCTATCTTCCTCTTTTTTTGGTTCCCCTCAGTGAATATTTATAGAGTCACGAAAGAGGTTGTATCGATGGGCCGTTGGCGAATTCTGCGGAAGCCCATGAATTAATCCCCTTCTGCGGATGACTCGGTCAACTGGGGATCTGATGAGTTGCGGCGGGGTTGCTTCACAGCGGCACACCAATCCGCCTCTATTCTGCGAACTATAGCGGTCCGTAGAGGGGGAAGCTCGCGGCGGTGGTCCAAACTAATGTATGTCTTGCTTCATGGCCACGGAGGGGCTTCTGCCTCCATTTTGCGGATGACGTTGGTCCACAGAATTGCTGGAAGGCGGTGTGCCGAACCGGCCACGCACTGTTACCGGGAGCCGGTGCGTGGACCGGTTCGGTCCTCTTCCAAGTCTTGGGATATTTGGATTTTCCCCTTACGGAATTTTTAGGACCCTACAAACCCAAATAAAAAAAAGGAACATTATTCAAACTTATTAGAACTTATATTTTCCCTAACTCCACCTACATGAATCGTTGCAAGGAATTATAACCTCCCCATCATAACACTTATTTTTATTGAGAATCCTCCATATGAATTAATCAAAAACTATATTAGTCACTAAAATATGATTCATATTCTAAAACCACTCCTCTCTATTTTTATAATCATACCATCTTTGAACCCAAACTTGTGAAACTACAAAACACCACGGGTTCCTCATGATTCATCCCTTCGTAAAACCTAGTAATTTCATGAACAAAACATTCATATCAATATTTGTGATATAATTATTAATCACACATAAATTGTGTTATCCTATACCTCATAATACTACATTACTCTAAAGAAAACCTGATGGACCAAGAATCACAACACTATCTAATATCATTAACTCTATGAAAATTCCCCACTCCCAATGATATTCATGGATTTCCAATTCACTGAATTTATATAACCATGGTCAATATCATTGACCTACCTCAAACAATCACTCACTTGATGATTATACATGGGAAACTCCATGACCCTTAGGCCACAAACTCACAACCGCACTCCCTTGACTCAATCTAAATCATGAAGCCTCACTCTATTATATAGGGCATCATATAAACCATGAGTAATAATATCCAAAAACATTGTCATCTATTTCTTAAAATTTCAAAATCCACACTCTTGAGCCTTCGAACACACCAACCTACCCTATTATCATGATTTGGTACAAGAATTTTGTGCTCTCCCATTGAAAAGACACACACACACATAGACCACTTATACCTATGTGTTGATATATAACCCATACCACAACGAGTCTTGTTTTAAGATATACATTACAATTGACTCTCATTACACTCGACATGAAAAAGGTTTGAAATAAAAATAATTTCCCTAGTGGATCCCCACAATATAATTTACCACCTTTTTAGTCTTATATATTGACACCCATGTATCATATAATCAATTAAAAATTAATATATAAAATTTATTTCTCATCACACCCAAAAAACCACTATATGAGCATCACTCTTGAGATCTGACATCAGAGTGATCATTATGAATGCTACCAAAAAACACAAAAGGACCTTCATCACCTACAAAATATTTATTATCATAACCCAAAATCTAGTGATCACTCTCACTGCCATAAGATTTATATTTTCCAACATACTGCATATTCTATCCAACTTTATTATATGTTTCCTAAAATCATGAGTGCTTAACTTCCATAGACCATTGAAGAAACACCGAAGGCATCACTAATCATGGAAATCCACTAATAACCTAGAGGCTCACCAAATCTATCGATCAATTCACTGTCTTCCACATAACCCAAGATTCCATATTGAATAATGATGAGTTGGTTAATGAATAATACAGCATCAAGTGACAACACCATTGGGTAAGAAAATTTGTCTCACACCATTCGAACCCCATCTCATATGAGATAATAATCTAATAATGAACATCCATAAAATTAAACCACATTTCTTAACCTTGAACTAACTTACTATAAAGGACAAGGAGACTTAGAATCATCAAAAAAAGAATTCCCACCATAAGTTCTTATACCCAAAATGGCTCTAAAGGTATTAAGCACTTGAATCTAGTGACCTAACCCCATAACAAGAAGGTTTAATAGGAATAAATATCCATTTAAAAGGTCACCGTGACATATCAATAGAATTCACATGACATGGATACATAATCTTCTTAACTCATAGAGTTTTAAACACCCATTCACATATTTAAAATTTTTCACAATGTAGATTATACCTATCCAAACACTATTAGATTTATTTAGAGGCCAATATTAGATAAAAACCATCATAAAATACACACATGTAGTGTAAAATACTATATTCTTAATTAAAAAAATGGAGGAGTCTTTAATCCATACCTAAAACACTAAAAATGGTGAGTCACATCCCAAAAATCATAGGCTCACCATCCAAATAGTCAACTAACTTTACCTCACATACATTTTTTAGGTCTTCTTATTGAGTATTACCCATTATTCCATATCAATACATCTCAAGGTACCACTCATTATAAGAAATAATCTTATCCCTATCACTCTCATGTCATTAGCATCATACGTATCATAATAGAAATGTAACCTTGCCTATTTCCTAAAAGGAATTCACATACTAGGGTATCACTCATCTCTGCGCTACATTCATGTCATCAAAACCCATTATAGTCCTTAGTAGGAAATATACCCTTCCACATGAGTTAAGCTCAATTAACTAATATCCTGAAAAGAGGATATCCAAACTATGATCTTCAAACTAATCACTAAACTTTATCCATGTAGTTAAAAAACCATTAAATAGATATCTCATTCTTTATTATTAAATATATTAGAAAACTCACATTCCATCGCCCTATTACTGGCCTTTATTAATTGTGGACATCTCTATGAACATACAATGCCACCCACTATCATGTTACAATTGTCACCAGGTACCCTTTTACTAGACTACCCCCTCAAAGAAATATTTTAAATTCCAAGAGAAAATTGATAATTCTCCCTTAGAAAATGGATCCCATAACAATATCATGGAAACATAAATTTAAGTAACTCGAAATAGATCTCATTACTCTATACCTAGTCTACAACATATTGTTATCAAAAGATCAGGGTATATCTATAACTTAGTCTACCCACTCTTAGACCAAGTATCTAGTATATATAAGATTCAATTAAGTAATTAATAATATATAATTCCATAATTAAAATACATGATTAGTTTAGTAGGATAACACCATTAAGTTATATTGGAAAATAGTATATAATTTTTTTGGAGACACTATAATAGTCAAAGTGTTCAACCCTAGGAAATCACACAAATATCATGTGAATCTTTTATCCTAAAATGATGTAATAATTCATTACTCTTAACACCCTAGTCCAAGAGAAAGATAAATAAATCAATAATCTCAAAAAACATTATTGGAATAATCAAAATAGATCAAATGTAACATAGAAATCCAAGAATTACAATCCTTACTTTCTGGTAACTTTGATTTCTACTCATGTTGGTGTTGAACAGGCATAAGAAATAACATCCATCCCAAGTTCCAACCAGTAATATATCTATATATCATATCCCAACTAGTTAGACAAAAAAATTATAATACCAATTTTTAGTTTCCCTAATATGGTTCATTGTTACGATGACCACATCAAGTGACACAAACCTTAACCAAACCTCCCCGTACGCCAAATGTTTCCAACCACTGGAAAGACATATGTATGAAGTAGGGTGACTATACCCTCTATGGTAAATATTTCCATAAATCATAGTAGAAATGATAATAAATTTTACAACATAAATAAAATCTAGAAAAAGAAGGATAATATAACTATGTGGAATATAAGTCTACAACAAAACCAAAGCTATTACATAATGAGTATTTATATTGTCAAAAATCCATACAAGAATACAAAAATGAATGGTTACCCATAGGCAAACCAAGAATAGGATATCCAAATTAAACATGGAAAGAATATTAAAACAACTTGGGTCTCAAGTACCCGCTCCGTCCCCTATTATAACTCCATTCAAGTGTCATATATCAACCATATAAAGTAAGGTCATTTCCTATACTTTCACCTGTAACAATGATGTAATCTTGGGTAATTGGGAGACGAATAAGGTTGTAATGACAAATAGATTTTCCACTATCAATGGTGTCCCTAACATATCCAGTATAGTCATGAACATGTACTATATAATATGATAATAAAAATTTAAATTGGAAATAATAATTATTTATATACTCCCATGGGTTCTACACAGTCACCCTATGTGATTAATATATACTCTAGAAAGTACTAGTCAGTCATTCAACATATCAAATAATAGTTTACTGGATATCAAATACAAATTCAACATTAATGAAAATAATGTCTCATCATAGTATCATGAATAAAATGAGGGTAATACATCCCAATAACAAAACTATACAGTTGGCATAAAATCCATGAGATATCATAAAAATTAATACATGGGTGGTACATACTGATAACAAATTTGAGTAGTTGGTATAACCTCCCTATCAATCATATAAAAGCATCCATAAGAACCCAAATATGTCATCTTGAGAGATAATAACTTACTAAGAGATGTTACTAAACACAAGAGGGAAACACATATCTTTTCCTAAGCCACATCATAAGAGGGGTCATCAGTTCCCATAATAAACAATCCCACACTGACATCTCATCCCCTTCCTTGAAAGCATTACAACATGGATAGTCTATCCCTATCCTATGGTAAAATACAAATGTCTAGGAAATTAAATTGAAGCATCTCATCCTATTTAATGGATGTATCATATAATTGGAAATGCATCCCTATATCAAGGGTATTAAAAAGTAAACAAGGAAACCATCACATGTTATAGGAATAATCTATTTAATTAGTCATTACTTCCCATTACGACCACCATCAAGGCATCATGGAAACTACATTCAAATATTTTTTGGGAATCACATCCCACTATAATGGGTATGACACCCCTGATCCTGATCCCAACACATAATGGAAAGGCATACCTTAACAGTATACATATGGCATAACTCGAATGTACCAAGCTATAGACACATCATTTAATTAATATAGAATCCTTGACTGCATTTTAATATGGTAAGTGGGAAATAAATCCCATACAACATGTCAAAATATTAAATTGAGCATGTCACCTCATGCCCAAGGTTTCATCAACACCGATAGGCATGTCATCGAAGGCCTTAAGTAATATTGGAGAGACTTGGATAGTCTTATTACACACGAAAAAATATAGTAATAAAGGGGGAAAAAGTCAACCACATAACAATGAAATTATATCTAGAATAAATTCCCATAATATAAACACATCATAGAATAGTATAATAATCATCTTAAGAAAGTCTGACTAAGAAAATCATTACTAGTTTGGTATAACAACCAACTCACATAAAGCCTTTTCTAGGTTAGTCCTAATGTGATCAAGCCATGTATATATCCATACCTGAAGTATAAATCACTTGGTTTTCACAAATAAGGGGGAATGAATAGTATCCACATGCATTAGGCAAATAAGACAAAAAGTCTAACACGGAATCCATGATGATCCACTGAATTTAGGAATCACACTAACCTTACATAATTATTTGATATCCAACCTGAGAGAGGCTAAGGGAACTTACTCGAGGTCTACTAGGTAAAAATTGTACTTGGATACGTCCCTTTTGGTTCTAAAAGACCGTAATCCTCAAAATATTAATTTCACCCCATGGCCTATAGTGTCCATGAAATCAAATTACAGAAAAATAGATGTCTTAACATTGTCGTCAAAGAAAAAAATGACCTTAACATCTGAAAGGATCTTACCAGGTAGCATCTCACATTGGTCACCTTCATTTTTACACCCCTCTTATTTCTAAGGAGGATAAGGGAACCTTAAAAAGGTCATGAGAATCATTTCATAACTCATGAAAAGACCCATCAGGTATTAAATATAAATTAAAATGATCTTTAATTAAATCCTATTACCATTAGTGTCTTAATAAATCTTGTAATAGTTATAGGAAGGTCGCTTTACCCAACAAATACTGGTCAAAGGAAACAATTTAATTAAATTTAAGACCAATTTCACATAGTGATAATATCACATATAAAATGTCAAATGAATCAATGCATAAAACATTAGTATGGATATGGACCACCTATCTCAAAATAGAGAGAATACATGAAGAAATTGTTGACCACCATTGGCTAAGCTCATTCAATCCTGTCTATGCTCAATCGACCATCTTTTTTCCACACGGAGACCTGACTCGACCAAAAGTCATTTCAGTTAATTATTTACCATTACCATTAATTTTCATAAATTATAAATATTTATTAAACATTTAATTAACTATTATTAATCCAAAAAACAACATAATGATACCAAAACCTTGATTAATGAGGTACAAATCTCTCATGACACCACCCTGATACCACCAACCATGAAATCCCTAAAACCTGATATCTATTCATCAATCGATTCCCTTCTAATTTAATTTAAAATAAAAAATAAATATTAAATTGTTTAATATATAAAAAATGAATTAAATATAATGTATTATTCCTCCTAAGACCTCTTCTAGTCAAGATAAACCAAATCCCTATCATCCTGTCTTGATTCTACGATTATTTGATGGAATCAATATCAAGGACTTAATTTCCTTACACATAAATTAAAGAAATATTGGGAGAAAAATAAAAGGGGAATAATAATATGAAGAATCCTCCATAAAAAAATCAATGAAACACCTCTAAATATATCTAACAATAAGGGGAAGAAAAGAGGATAAAGATAGAAGACACAAGTTGGATTTCCCATCTCTTCGGTATCACAAGAAGAACACCCCTCAAGTAGGGTGTTCAAATAAATGGAGGAAGAATGTCTATTTTCGTCTCTTTTCTAAAAACAAAATATAATAGTACTAGGTTATTGATCCATAAAATAATAATAATTGATTCTAAGGAACAAACACTTGGTGGTTCAAGGTTGGGAGCAGGTCTGCTGGGACCTCTACAAGGTACTTGGTGACACCCAGCCAGGTACTCGGTGGCATACTACAACAATAAAACTCCATTATCAATCCTTATGAAACATTAATAATAAAACTATTCACCATTTTACTAATATAACGTATCTAAAACATCCTATTAGCTATGTTAAACAAATATACAAACTCTAATTCTCAGTCCGAATCTAAAAATCCAAATCTTAAAAGTTCTAAACTCAAAAGAACCAAGAATTTTCTAGATCCATTGATATGGTCTAATGTGGGGAATTAAAGATTAAATATTAATAAAATTTAAGAATGAAAAATAAATATAAATTTAATAGTAATCAATATGAATATTTCACATCATATAATATTGTTTTCTAAATCTATCTAATAATAGGATATCATAGGAGATGAGATGACATTTTAGAGGTCACAGTTTATATCAAAAGTTGTGAGATGGGAAAACTACATCTATATAACATGTTATGTTCATTGGTCACTCAACATATATTCAGTGATTATTACCATTGTAAACGATATGAAAAAATAATCTTACGTGATATAAAAGAATAAATGTTCCATGATGAGGGAATTTGTGCAACAATATGTAGGGAAAATTACAATAAAAAATCAAGAATGAATCAAACAATGTGATATGAAATTATTTATATAAATTTCACAGTCCCCTATTTCAATTGTGAAATGTCATAAGTAATATCAATGGTGGTGATATTTGGTCCCATATGATATGAAATATAAAGAGTTAAGCCACATTGAAGGGAAAATACATGTCAAGAACTTTGGTAGGGGATACTGTAAAAGGTGTTATATATAAAAATTGTGAAAAAGGACCATATTAGGAAGTTATATTGGTAAAAGTGTGTAATTTTATTTTTACCTACATATAATATACAATAAAAAAGTATATCATCATATGATCTTGTTGAAGGAAATAAAATTAAATGAATATCTTAATTCATTTTGATGATCATAATATGAACATATAGTCACTGATTTTTTTTAAATATTTCCTTGTGAAAGGTGAATCAAGTATGTATTGTGGATAAATAATAATCCTACAAAAAATATGAAAGAAAAAACATAAATATCCTGGTTTGATTGAATATGTGAAAGAACTCACATATAGAGGTATGTCAACCACTATGTGGGAGGTCATGAGAGAAACATCCTAGTTTTACAAATTGACATATCAACGCATGAAGAACATGAATAAATAAGAATTTTTTTGGATGGAATAAAATTAATATATTGATAATATGGAATGATATTGGATACATTTAAGTGGATGGTTAGAAAAAATGATTGTAGAATAATGAGTTTTTAGATGAATGAATGAGTAGGTCAATCAAAGAAGATTCCATGAATGATAAAACTATCATTCTTGATGGAATGAGTTAAGTGACTAATGAAATATAACCCACATGGTTAAAAGTAAGGATATATGGGCGATTAATGATTTAAAAAAGGATTAGTAAGGTGAACATTAATAGAGGCGAACTAGAAAATAATAAGGGTTGTTAAACATAATATATATCACATAAATATGGAGTAGAATTATTAGTGTAGAGGAAGAGTGAGAGTGATTTTCATGATGTGTGTGTCAATTATTAGATTAGGATAAGACAATCTAATGAATATTATATGATCCTATATTATATATCCCAATACATTAAAATTGTATCTATTTAACAGGGGTGATATTTATCCACACTTTATTTTCTCATGAGTTTATATATGTGTAGTAGTGATCCTTTTGTTTGTAGGTAGTATGTGACCCTATAAATTATAAAAATTTAGAAACCCTAGTGATAAGGAATAACCAAAATACTTATACCTAAATATTTAATTCTAGACATTTGTTAGGAGAAGAGAGATATTTTAGGAATTGTTCTTAGTGGGGAAAGTGTTGGAAATTGCCTTCTTTAGCATTTCCTCCTTTTCTATTTACTAGACAAAGTATAATCCATATGTAACATTGTTCACTTATCTGTTTATTTATATTTCATTAGTCCTTAAACCCACTTATATTTATTTTTATTGTGTGACATTTGGCTACATAAATTTTATATCCACCTCCCTCAGCAGCTGCTAGGAACCTTCATGCACCATTGGTTCTAAGACCTTGTACCCAAAAATTCATAACATTAGTGTCTTGAAAAAAATTATAACCATCCATGAAATATCTAATAGATTAATTTCTCTCTTAAGGTATTGTCTTATAATAACAGGTAGGGATGGAATGATGTGTATCCATGCTTTTTTTATGACATCGGTTGTGGGTGACCATTATAAAGTCCCCAACCTAGTTCAGTTTCACCATGACCAAACCTAATCTCTAAATATCAGAACTACACCTCTAACTATTCAAAAAGATATAAGAAAAAAGTTAGTGTTAATATAAATAGACATGTATTCTATACCCTTATGTATATTTAACTATAAGACACTGTGAAATAAAAATCAATAATCCATCATCCCAATATAACAACAACATGAAAAACATAGACCCCTTCTAAATACTGGATGACCATAAATATCAACATCATGCTATATCAGAATGATATAATGTACTTGTAATAAATATCACACAAGCATAAATTGGATCTTATATTTTTAAATCATATACAACAGGGACCAAAATAAAAAAGATTAATAGAGAAATATTTAAAACTAGTCCCATTTACTATCCGAGACATGTATCTAAAATCTAACAACGCTACACTTTCTTATCCATTTGAAGTAAGATGACCCTTTCTATACCCATGTCATGAAAAATAAAGTTTTATTGGGTACCAGGGTTCCCAATTAGTGTGTTTGTGTAACTCTGTAGGCTACCACCTATGTTTTCACTATCAAGTCTAGTAAACACACATCAATTATCAATTTGAAATGTGAATAATGATAAAGTACACATATTAGTTAATACACCAATGAAAGGGGGTGGAGACTAATCTATAGTTATTGTTTTTTAAAATAATTTTCCCCTAATTAAACCCTCATGAATTTTTAGAATCATGATATACTATTAAATTATCTTCCTCTCCAATATAAAACATAATAAAAATCATGCAACAAACTTGAAATTTTACGAGGTTCAACATCAATGTGAGAGACTAATCCTTTATAGAGTTGGTTTGGAATCTAATACTTGTATTATCACTAATATAAAAATAATTAAAAGATGGGGTATTTTACATTCTTTACTATTGATTCCTTGTAAATAATCTAATGAAAAATAAGGTAAGTGACATCAATGAACTTGTATAAAAACAAAAAATGAATGGAATTGTTAATCCTTGTACCAAAATTTTCTAAATATTTCTTCCTCACACTTAATTGATTTCAAAATTTAGAAACTGATATGATTTATCAGCATAAATGAACAAATAATCTTCCGAAGATACTTTGACTTCTAGATGAATATTAATGTTATAGAAGTAGAGTGATCTACCTCTCACCACTTTCGAAAAAAACACCAGCATAAGAGAATACACACATGATGTGTTCTTTTTTCTCTCTTAGAACCAAGTTTTTATATTTATAGAAATGGAATATAATTTACTCAAACTTTTTTTAATAATAAGCATCCATAATAGGTCAAAATTTCTGAAAAGATCTATCTTAAATACTATTATGTATCAAAATCTTTGAAAATTTATAAACACTTTTTCTTTCTTAATTTTTCCAATTTATATTCCCATTAATTCATCAATTATATTATTATTCTAATTTATGGAAACTCATATAAATATTGGCCTTTAGTATCATTTAAATCTAAGTCCAAGGTTCTCATATAATTCTCTTTAATTTTCAGCATCTATTTTCTCACATGGTTTTTGAATATCCTTGAATTCAGGTTATCCAAAAATTACAAGATAGTTTAGTTTCTTCTAGATCTTAATGAATCACATTTCACCACGTTATCCAATATAATATAGAGGTTACTCACCATTTTTCACATGTATATATTTCAATTAAACCACTCACCACTATAGTGTAGTTTATAGAGTCTTTCCATTTTAGAACCGTGACATTCAACACACTTACTGAATTAACCATGGTGAAGAAACCCCTATATAATCCTAACTATAGTGTGGTTATATACATTTTACAGTGAACATGGTTTACAAAATGGATTTCCCAAATTTATCTTTCAATTTTACTATGGCATGGAACAAATCTTAGAGACACAAAGTCCCCCCTCAATCGAATATTTAAACACAATATCTAGGATCACGATATTCTTTGACTACTATTATTCTTGAGTCCATGAAGAAAATTTCACAGATAATTATATGATGTTATCCATATTTTATTTAGAAATCAAAATCCTTGAAACTCACCAGATTTTTCATTTCATCATATATATTTTAATATAATTTGATCAGTGATGTTATATGATCATCTGGGTAGTTACTTTGTATGACTTTAGAAGAAATATTATTTTACATAAATACTTATATAGATTTCATGAAATATAAATTCATATAATATATCAAAGTCTTATGATATGGACATATATCAAAAATTTAAATATCATAATTTTTAAAATGTGGTGAAATCTATGCAGGAACTATATATCTACAAAAAAAGATATATTCATTGCCTTGGAGAATTTATCAACAATATAAACTCTATGTTGAATCAAGAAACTCTACAATGAAACTCTATATAGATCTCATAAAGTAAATTCCATTACTGTTTTTTTGTTATTATTCAAATAATTAACTCTATAACTTCCATGAACCCTACATGAAAACACTACAAATCAAATATATGTAGATCCTAGATTAGATTAATTTTCTTCAAACACAATAATTCCAAATAACATTAAATGTATATATAATCTTCTAAAAACACCATAAAAAACATTAGAAACATTCAAAACACTTTTCAATGAATCATTTTTTTATATTATGTTTACAATATGGTAAAATTCAACAAAATTTCCAAGTTAACTTTGATATCTTTATTTGGATTTATTTTAAACCCATGAATATATTTCATAACATCATATTAATTCTCCACTTCTTATTTAAGTGAAACAAAATCATATCATTTTTAAAATAGTAAACATTTGAACACCACATCATAGATTGGGGTAGTGTTTTTGAGATAAATCCATCTCTTAGTGATTTGAAACATTTTTTTTCAAGGGATATTGTGCTCTCCCCCTAAATCCATGAAATAATATCTTAATGAGACTCCACCATTTTATAATAAACATAAGCACTTAATTAAAATAGATAAATAAATATATTTGCCTTTCAAGAAAATATTTTTTCACTTTATATATATGAGAAAACATGTTAATGATATATATTTAATACATTGATTTCGTGGTTTAATTAAAATATTCCAAAAATAGTAAAAGAAACCATGGACTGAATGCTTTAGTATCTTTGATACTAGTTTCATGAAAAAATTATTTTACAAAAATTATAAAACTTTCTACAAAGCCTTCATCCACTAGACCCTCTTCTAGAAATCTCATATGAAATAATCATCTTTATAACCTAGGGAATGAAAAAATAATAATGGGTGAGATTGAATACTCAGAAAGAGAAAAATATCAACTATTCATAATAATTAGATCTTAATTATGAGGAAAATGACGATTAAGGAAGTAATATGAGATGAAAAATTTCATAATATCCTAAGTGGTAAAAAAATGATTGACCATTAAGGATAATGACATAATAACATAATACCAAATAAAGGTCATAAGAAACATGGCTTAGAAACATATAATTAACATTAAATAAAAACATAAGAATTAATAATTTCTCAAGAACATGGAATATCATAAAAATTTGGCATATTTTGAAAATAAGTCACATTTTAGAGTAGTAGCAGCACAAACATAGGCATATGAATTAATTGTGAAAAAATAAAAGTATGTCCACCCTTTAATTATTTGAAACATTCCCAATATGTACACCCTTTATTTTTGTGAAAAATCAATGTTTGTAAATGAATTATTATCTTATGAGATAAAAAACTTATAAATGCAGTGTAGGGTGATATAAAACCCCACCAATTATCATCTATACACATGATTTCCACTTAAAATCAAATAATTATTCTTATTAGAAATAACCCATGGTGAGAAAAATGGATTTTATATGTTTTACAAATGTAATTACATAAAAATATTATCATTTTATTCCAAAAACATTAGCCCCCATAATAGAATCTATCAAGGGATTTATGAACCATTACTTTATTTGATAATAAACCTTTGAAAATGAAATATAAATCACAATTTTTTTTATTAATTTTATTTATTAATATGATCTTAAAATTACATGATTTTTAGGTCACATTCCAAAAACCATTTTTTTAGAAAATAAAGGGAGAAAATATTAAAACATTTATTTGAAAAAAATTCTAATAAATATCAATTTAATATAAATAAATCATATGTCAAAATGTGATGGATAATGGATGAATATATGATCATTTAATGGAAAATCCTTCGAAATATTTAAAAAATACTTTATTACAAACCCACACTGTAAACAGGAAGTCGAAACCTTGGGTTTAAAAGAAATGAAAATATAAAGATATCTTGAGATAAAAACAATTTATTTTTTCACTAAGGAGAGGTTAAAATTGGAAGGAAGTGAAAATAGGGATATGGAAGAAATAATCCATAAAAATAGACAATAATTATTCCCAAAAAAAATTCATCTTCATAAAATAATTAATTAATCCGGGAAAAAGACTTTGGTGTAAAAAATATTTCCCCATAAAAGTAGGAAATAACTAAATTTCTTATCATAGGTTATAGAAAATATTACATTAAAATATTTTAGTCAAAGAGAAGTTATTATGACCCCATGGGTGGATTTTAGTTTGGAAAATCCATTACTTTTCTCCGGATTAGTCCAATATGCTCTAACCTCATGGGAAACATGAGTTTTCTCTTATAAAACTAAATGGAAGTTAAATAATTAAGATATAATAAGGTTAATAAATCATATATAGGTGGTAGATTGTTCTAGTAGGATAAAAGACGTAGTTTTAAGGATGATTTCGAAGGAGAAGTGTAACTTGAAAGGGTGGAAGTTGTATCATTTTATAAGAAAAGGAAAATGATCTTTTTGGAAGTAGAAATTTATTTTTAGAAATTCAATGAAACTATTCAAGGGTAAATGGATAAAAATTGGACAAATAGGGTCTTTTTTAACAATATAATGTATAATATCATCCCATAAATTCATTTTTAGAGAAGGTATGATTAATTTATGACTTTGGTTTTTAATGTTTATCCTTTTACCCAAATTAAATTTCATGTTGGTAACTTTTTTTAAAAATAATAATCAATGAAATTTTTTGATTGGATACTTTTTACAAAATTTAACCTTATTATTTAGATTAAAATATAATTTTAACACATAAAATTCCTAGAGGTGTGAAACTTTAATTTATTAATAAACTAACTTAATCATATAAAAATAGTTTTTTGAATAATAAACTTTTAATCATTAGACTTATATATAAGATATAATTATATTGAATAATGATGTTAATTAAATAAATTAATTTATTATAAAACAAATTTTTGGGAAAAAATCCCTCATGGTATCATTGAAGCATTTTGAGGTGATTGTGTTTGTTGACAAAGTGGGAAACCGTGTTGTGTTTGTTGACAAAGTAGACCACGATGTTCAAATTTGTTGACAAAGGGGGTTAACTTGGCGAGTTGTAAAGTTCAAGAGATGTTGTTAAGAATCCATGATTTAAAGAAGAACCTCTATAAAATAATAGATGATATGGATGTGGTACAAAAAGATCATATACAAGGTGGCGTCGTTTTCCAGTGTTTACCTAATTTTTGGGCCTCAAAATCAACAAATGGATAAAAGTGTTTTTGGAAAAGGGACTTCCATTCCAATGTGTTGGAGGCTTGGAAAGTTGTCCTCCATATGTTTTTCAAGATTAGAACCTAAAAAACTAGAAAAGGAAAGAGGGGCACCCAAGGTTTGGTTTGGGCGTGCAAGGTGACTAGGGCGACAGAGGCTAAGGAGGCTGGACTTGCGCACTTGGAGAAGAATTGAACATGATTCTCCAGGTGACCAAAATTACTATATATAGAGGGATACACCACCACATTTGGAGAGATTCTCAAAAAATAGATAAAATTCAAGCTTTGTTCACTTAGGTGGTTAGGTCGTGCGAGTGGTGGTTTGGTCGCGTATGAATAATGATATTCAGAAGTTGCATGCCAGTAGATAGTTGCATGCTAATATTAGTTTGGGTTTAAAAGGGAGTGAGTTTCCCAAGTTCAGAGTTGGAGAAGGGAGTGTTTTACAAATGGTTAGGTGAAACATTCACACCAGGATTGGAGAAGTGCACCAAAGCATAAAGAAGCGCACCCGACATTGGAGAAGTGCCCCAAGAATATAGAAGCATGCTAGTCATTCTAGGGCTGCGTGAAAGTTGGATGATTTCCTAGTACACCCTGTGCAAAGTGAGATTTTTCTATGGGTAATAGTTTTATGTCAATAATGAATCTATCTATAGAGAAAGATGCATTCTTTTATGATAATGAAGGGACCTTCATGTCTATAAACTATGAGTGGATCCTTTTCAGATCAGTGATCAAAGTAAGAGGTAGAAGGTGATACTCTCCACCGACAGAGAGATATAGAGATACACATAGAGTGTAAACATTAGGAAAGAATTTATCTGACCCTAGACTTTTTAAAGTAAGTGATCTTGGGCATATAAGTGATCTACCCTGAACATTGTAAATTGGTAGTGATCATTAGTGGATTTGGTATAGCGGCACATCGTCGTTGTATGCTCCTTGGACGTTGCCCAGTGAGTGTGAACCAAGTAAAGATCTCTGTGTCTTCCAGCTTGCTTCTCTACATTGCATCCAAAGCATCATTATCAGATAAATAAGTAAAAAACAAGATAAACATGAAAAATATATGTGTAAACCATGTGCCCCTTATAATATTGAGGTCAAGATCCAGTCGGGCAAGAAGAGTTTTGAAATAGAATATCCATACCCCGATTCACCCACTCTCAGGGTATCTAGGACCTTTTATGGTCTAGAAAATTGGTATTAGTGGAAGGTTTTTTTTATCATATTTGTTTCTATGACTTGGTTTGGTTGATTTATCAAGTTAAATATTTATTCTGCTCTTATCTTGGTGTTCTATGGAAAATAGAAGAACATCAAAGAAGAAGAAGTCTTGTGAAATTCCCCTATGTGGATGTGTCAACGGAAAGAGTGTGATTTAGTTAAAGGAATAATGTAGTGAACATAAGAATGGTTTGGATGAGTCATATAGTGAGATTACCCACTCATTGAATGATGCTAAAGGAATGAGTGAAGAACCTGATATTCCATGTGATGTTGTAACTACTAATGATGAAGAAACTCCAAGAAGTCGAAAAGTGGATGTTTTCCATGAGACAAAGGAATTATATCAAAAATTAGATGAAGAAATTAAATGTATTTATATCCAGATCCAATTATTATAAATTGATGTAAACAATCTAAGAGGCTTAAATCAAAGACTTATTGATGTGGAAACTGATCTAAGGGAGAAGAATGGTTCCCAGGATTAAGGACTGAAAAAGTTTTCTATAAAGAGAGAAAAGATCAGAGATGATTTCAAGGGAAATAATATGAACTCAGATGAAATTCAGAATCTGAAATCCATAAATTATGATCTTGTTATAAAATTATCTAAACTAGTTTAGAAGAATCAAAGGCTACAACAAGAAAATTCATGCTTTTCTGATTCTGTTGATCAATAAAAACAGAAAATAAAGGAGAAAATTGATATGGGGTATAAGCTCAAACATGAATTGGAAGATGAGATATGTATGGGTAAGGGTATAAATATATATCATAATTCTAAACTTGAATCAAGATACAAGAAGATTCAACAATTGGGAGAAGAGAAAGAAATGTCAATGAAATAAGTGGAGAAATCTAATTCCAAAGGAATGCCTAAATTGAAGGATGCCTTGAACTTAATATTTGATTATCCTTTGGCAGGTGATGATGAAATGAAATCCAAATATGCTACTTTAGAGGAGAATCATGAAAGGATAGTTTCATCCCAAATGCCATCTATTTTGGGAAAATTTGGAATTGGATACGATGATCCCACTTATATGAATGACAGGAAGAGAGTAGTGAAAATTTCTAGAGATAAGAAAAATCATGTAGGTGTTGAAGATAAACCTAGAAAGGCTTTAACAAGAATTGATAACAACATGTGATATTTATGTTCGATTCATGGACATTCATCCATATTTTGTTTAGAGGAAAAAAAGTAAATTTCATGCTATAAAAATTGAAGTTTTATTAAATCTAACAATAAGAATAAGTTTCATGAGAAAGCAGAAACAAGAGTCTCTCAGAAGAAAAAATTCATCAAATGACATTACTGTGGAAGAATGGTACACACCAAGAGTATGTGTCAGGTAGGTCAAGAGCTTAATGTTAGAAGAATAACTCAAAATACATCAATATCTCAATTAAGAATTGATGAGATTAGGTATTCCTTTGATGGAAATTGTTTTATATGATCTGATTATGGAAATTCATAAAGACATTATAGCAATAAGAATGAAGGAAATGAAAATGAACTCGAAAGGAGATTATCAACTCCAGTTCTGTATAATGAGAAATCCTACACTTGGAGACAAAGTGTTAAATTGAAAATAGGTTTAATACCTCAATGTAATCACAAGGAGATAAACAAAAGGTGTATCGATCACCTTCTCTGTCAAACTCAGAACATCTCTCATGGAGATTATATGAAAATACCTTGAATATTAAGGGGAGATCTACTCCATCTGTGAGTAAGAAGAATGCACATTCAATGGAGGGCTCACCACCAGTAAAAAATAGTGTGGTGACTCAGATATCTGATAAAAGAAAGATGAAATAATAATGTATTGAAAAATTATCTTGTCTTGGGACACATAGAGAAGTAAAGGAAATTGGAAGATCCCTCCAATGTTGGAAGAATCAAGGGTAGATGAAAATCAGAGAGATTCCAACTCAGAGAAGGAATCAAGGGAAGTGGCATATTGGTGGAGCATCAAATATAGAAATGTGTGCCAGTGGGCTTAAACCCAAAATTTTGATAAAGGCCAAGCTTGTAGAATCTACATAACAGAAAAGACTCATCATGTGGGTAATGAATGCCTATTTATATGGCCAGAGCCGTTGCAGTTGTCTTGGCAGCTAAAAGAAGAAAGTAAGGAGTGTGATTCTATGCATGAAAGAATCATAGGGTTAACCCATCAAGATCAACCACAATCCCCAACTTAAGAATTACATAAGATCCCCTCTCTCTATGTATATAAAATGTTGTTAACTAATGTTTTTAATGTTTTAGAATTTTGGGAGATATGATACAAGGGGAAGTGGCATCGAAATATGCAGAGTGATTATGTGATATGATCCAAAGTTCTAATTGATTCAAATCAGGAACTAGAGTTTAAAAATAAAGGTAGAAACTAAGCGTATGAGAAAGTGATTATGTTATTAACTTTATCCCTTGTTTCCTGCAATGATTTCCAAATTAGCAGGCTTAGATGTTTTGTTGATAACTCATTTCTAACTATATAACTATCCTAATGAAGATCTCGTTGACGTATTTAAGCTGGAGATATTTCTCAAACCTATAATCTCATGTGAAGAAATGATGCAAGAGAAGTAGAATGTTTATGGGTATAAACAATAGGCCTTGTAACTGTAACAGATGTACATAAAAGGGGGAGCATTCTAAATTTTAATTAGATGAAATTTCTCAAAGGGATATGATTGTTGATGGAATTACGTGAGAAGAGAATGATCATAATAGTTAAAAGTCACATATAATATCAGATTCAACAAATGTTTCTACATAATGTTTCTATCATTCAAATCTGTCTCAGATAGTTTTGTTATTTAGAAATACGATATGATATGATAAATTGTCTACATTGAAATTTAAGATCTCACAAATCTATACATGGATAATCCAGTGGTTCTGAGTTGCATTGAATATATTTCCATCAGTATCAAGATCAAGTTTAGGTGTTTGTCATCTGTCGAGAGAAGACTTATTATGGTGAAGCAACAATAATAATGGACATCATGATTATGAATTTTGTTCAAACAATGTGGTATCAGGTGACTGTTTTCAGGATACCAAGGAGTTGCAAAATAATATGAACAATGTTTCAATAAAGAACAATGAGAAGTAGCTGAAAGAAATGATGTCCCTATACAATGACGTAGTGAGATTATGATTATCGAAAGTGATGAAGTTGTAAGATACTAAGGAGAAGAAGATTTCAAAATGTTGATTCTGAATAATGTACAAATAATGAACATGAGTATGTCATGTCTATATCTATGAACAAGACAAACAATCAAGATGAAATTGATATGTAGAATATCAACATTGATCTAATAGTGTTAGTGCATATGAGAAAGATGGGGACTCTACAACAAGAATGATACTTATCATAGGTAGAGCATATATGTTTTGAAGAGGAATCTGAAGATGAAAATCGGGTTCATGATATGGATGAATAGCTAGATCAGATTGAGATGTATCAGATGTGGGAGATTCTTTCAAGGCTAGTAAAAAATAATTTCCTCATGACTAAATGCGTCTTTCACAACAAGATGAAAGAATATGGATCAGTGATTCGAAACAAATCATGAATGGTGTGAAAAGGGTACTCCCAAATAGAGGGTGTTGATGTAGATGATACATTTTCAACAGTTTCATGGCTGGAGATAATCAGATTGTTCTAGGCCATTGTAGTGCAATGAACTTTCAAAGTTTTCTAGATGGATGCCAAATCTTCATTTTTGAAAAGAGTTCTTGAATAAGAAGTGTATATTGATAATCCATATGGTTTTCTCATTCATGAATATGAGAACAATGTGTGTCGGTGGAAGACGGATTTTTATGGGTTGAAGAAAGAACCAAGAGTATGGTATTTAAGGCTAGATCAAATTTTAAAGAATCTCAGGTTCCAATGTGGTGGAGGTAACACATGGAAAGAAATTTACATTTATCTCTCAATACATATATATCAAGGAGGTGTTCAGAAGATTTGGGATAGAAAATTACAAGGAAATGATGACTCCATTCGCTAACCATGTGAAGTTATCGAAGGATGATAAAGTAAGGGAAATTAATATCACAGAATATAGGAAAATTATTGGATGTTTAATATACTTGACTACGACATGGCCTAATATTGTATTCGCCAAATGCCAAGCAACGAGAAATCAAAGCAATACCAAGGAAATCCACATGATTTCAGTGAAAATAATAATTAGGTATATCAAGGGAACGATGGATTTCTTCATGATATATAATTTAAAATATCAATCAGTGTTATTGGGATATACTGATGTAGATTGGGCCGGTTCAGAGAATGACATTAAATCAACGTCAGGAGGGGATTTCTATCTTAGTGTATTGTGTATTTCTTGGATATTCAAGAAGCAAGATTGCATTCCATTAATCACCAAAGCAGCTGAGTATATTGCAGTCACTCAAGCATGCACCCAATTATTATGGATGAAGTAGCATCTTGATGATATGGGAGTTTAAGTGATGTCTCTAAATGGAATTCAATATGATAACTCAAGTGCTATAAAACTCAGAAAAACTCTTATCCATTACTCAAAGAAAAATCACATTAAATAAACTATCATTTTATGAATTATAAGGTTGATAAGTGAATCGTGAAGTTGCAGTGTGTGACTACAGAGTTATAAGTTTCCGAAATTCTGACAAAAGCCTTACCCATGGTAGATTTTGAGAGACATCAACTTGCTCTGAGAGTCTAATAGACTCCCCACACATGAATAAGTGTGGATGTGGATCCCACTTTCCCTGAGGTATGGTGTTTTTTCCTTATTATACTAATTTGGGTTGACTACTTTGTTACAGACCACAAAGGAGTTACCTTTGGGTTTGTTGACAAAGGGGGAGAAAGATTGACTCCAAAAAAGGGAAAATGTTGCTAAATAAGGGAGACAATGTCTTTTTAAAAGACATAGGGGGAAGCGGACTGGTGGTGTAAGAAAAAAAGGGGAGTTAAGCATGATAGTTGAGGAAGTTGATAGGGGGAGAACCAAGTTGAGAGTATGTGTTGTTCTAAGTGATCTGTTAGAGCTTAGCTTGGACAACACAGGAACCCAAGAAGTGTATAAGGCGAGTTTTAACACTGACAATGCTAGAAGTGTTCGATCAAAGAATAGATATAACAGAATCTAAGGATCATGATAAAATCAGAAGCGTGGTGTTGGAATGGTTTCAAAATGATTCCATCAACAAACAATTGGTATCAGTTTGGTATCATCAATTGCTTTTAGAAATTAAGTGATTCATTAATGAACTTTTCAGTTACTCTTGTTTCTCACACCAAGAATTGCTTATGTTGTTTTATAGTATGTGTTGATTGAATCCTAGATCTCTATCGGAATCGCAAGAGGTGAATTATGGATGAAGCATTAATGAGGTATCATTTTATGTGAAGAGTTTTCAATAAACCCAAAGGGGGATAATCTTGTGAAAAAATCCCTCAAGGTATCATTGAAGCATTTTTGAGGTGATTGTGTTTGTTGAAAATGTGGGCCTCTCTATTTGTTTTGTTGAAAAATCATACCACAAAGTTTAAATTTGTTAAAAAAGGGGGTTTAAATGGTGATTTTTCAAGTTCAAGATATGTTTTTTTGAATTCATGATTGATAGGAGAAGCTCGATAAAACAATGGACAATCTGGCCGTGGTACAATAAGAGCAGATACAAGGTGGTGTTGGGAGGAGACTTGGATGATTGTAAAGTTGTGTGCCATATGTTTTTCAAGATCAGAACATCAAAATATAACAAAGGAAAGAGGGGTGACCATGTTTTGGTTTGGGCACACAAGGTGACAAGGGCGACATAGGCTAAGGGAGATGGACTTGCACACCGGGAGGAGACTTGCACACGGAATTTTGGGTGGAAAAAATGCCTATAAATAGAGGGACATGCCTCATAATTTGGATATAATCTCAAAACTTAGAGAAAATTCGTGCTCCAGTCGCATAGGTGGTTTGGTCGTGCATGTGGTGGCTTGCTCGCGCAAGTATAAAGATATTCATAAGTTGCGCACCACTTGATAGTTGCATTCCAATATTGGTTTTGGCATAAAAGGGTGTGAGTTTCCCATGTTCGGAGATGGGGAAGGGAGTGTTGTGTCAGTGGTTTGGTGACAATTTCATACCAAGATTGGATAAGTTTTCCAAATCATAGAGAAGCGCTCCAGGCATTAGAGAAGCACACTAATCATAGAGAATCATGCTAGTCGTTCTAGGGATGCGCGAAAGTTGTAGGATTTCCTAGTACACCCAGTGAAAAGTGAGATTCTTCTATGGGTGAAAGTTGGACGTCAATAGAGTATATACCAATAGAGCAAGATGAATTCATTTGGGACAATTAAGAGACCTATAAGTCCATAAATTGTGAGTGGATCCTTTTCAGAGTAGTGCGCAAAGGAAGAGGAAGAAGGTGATCCTCTCCAACGGTAGTGAGCCAGAGACACACACATAGAGAGTGACCCTTGGGAAAGAAGTGAGATGACACTAAAATTTTTAAAGTCAGTGATCCTAGGCATAGTAGTAATATAGCCCAAACATTGTAAATCGGAAGTGAGCGTTACTGGATTTGGTACAGCGGCACATTGCCGTTGTATTCTCCTTGGACGTAGCCCAGTGGGGGTGAACCAAGAAAAAATATGTGTGTCTTCCTACTTGCTTCCTTGAATTGCATCCAAAGCATCATTATCAGATAAATAAGGAAAGAACAAGATAAACATAAACAATATAAGTGTAAACAAAGTGACCCTTATAATATTGAGGTTAAGATCCTGTTGGGTAGGAAGATTTTTGAAATAGAATATCCATACCTTGATTCACCCCCCTATCAGGGTATCTCGGCCCCTTTTGGGTCCTAACACAAATACAATTTATGTCATTCAAGGCATGAAAAAAACAAATTTCCCCATATAAACACTTAATTAGAGGGAATCCAAAAATATATTTCTTATTAAACTAACACTTTAATTTAGATTTATAAATATTGGAAATAGGGTTTTATGTACATAAAATATTTTTTATTGAATAATGTTATTCCTTAAATAAATATTTTATTACATAAAAGTAATTTTAATCTTGTATAATTATCTTACATAATGATAATATCATAAAAAGGATAATTTTCACAAAAACTATATTTTTCTATAAAAAATTAACATTTTCAAAAAAAAATTAAAAATTAAAATAAGTAAATTATGATGATAGGTATTAAAAACTGTATATTATTTTATAAATTAAAATTATAAAACTTATAAATTTATCTTATAAAAAATACATAATATAAAGAAAATTGATTTTATTAAAATAACTATTTTTTATATTAAATAGTATTAATTATTTACCATTGAAATATTTAATAGTTTTTCATATTAATATTTATTATATCTTTATTAATTATTTTATCTTAATATGTTTTTGTTTTTTTTCATTAGGTGTATCATATATTACAATTTATCAAACAAAACATCAATTTTACAAAGTCTAGTATTTTAGTTTATTACATTATACACCCCTTAAAAGAATTTTGTGCATGAAATTTTATCACACATTGGAAAACAAGATAGGGTAATTTTATTTTATCACATCCTCCTCTTCTTATGTAGTTTCCTTGAACTTATGATTAATCCCTAGAAAATTGACTAGATGAGTGGTCCTATTCTACAACACCCCATCACTTTAAACAATAATTTCCACTGCATGTTCCTCATATGATATATCATGTTTCTATTGTATAACTTATGAATTCTTTTCATGTGATGGGTCTGGTATGTACTTACTCAAAAGTTTCACATAGAGTACATCATTTACTTGGGAGAGGACATGAGGTAGCACTAATATATAAGATACTCCCATAATATGACCAAGGATCTCAAAGGAAGAAATGTAAATAGGGTTCAACTTCCTTTTATTCCCTAATCTCACAACCTAATTCCATGGAGATATCTATAGGAATACATTTCCCCCCCAAATTCATACTCTAGATCCCATAAAAAATTATCATCTTTGTTCTTATAGGAACTTTTTGATGATTTCATATGTTTTTGAATGGATTGAACATTCTCAGTCATTTCATGGACTGAGTTAGGACCCACGATCTCACTCTCTTCAACTTCATCCAAGTATTCTAGAGTCCTATATCTCTTCCCACACCATGCCCCTAGTGCCATTTTAATTATATAATGGAAACTTTTTTATATAATAATTCTAATATGGGAATTTTTTTATCTCAACATATCTATAATTCTATTAAAAAAGATATTAACATATCCACCAGAGTTTTATGGTCCTCTAAAATTGACCATATGTTTCAGGGTGATATGAAGAGATGAAAATCAACTATATTTCCAATGATTTATGATGAATTTTCTAGAAATTTGAGGTAAACCTTGGATCTTGATAAGATACAATGTAAAGTATCCCCCAATATAGTCTTACCACTTTTATTACGTATATCATTGAGTGTTTGACTATGACCTGAATATCATTATGGAACCTAGATTTTTCAGGGAGTCCCAAAAATAACATCAATGGAAATGTTTTTCCATTTACATTCTGGTATGGGTAATAGTTGCAATCTAAACTTTAGATTTTTTTTCTTGCCTTATCTTATTGATATACCAAGCATCAAAATGGGAAATCCATAGTTTCCCTCTTCATGTAATCCCACAAGATGTTTTGTTTTATATCTCTATAAATTTTTTTGATTTATGGATGAATAGTGAAGTGTGTGCTATGAGAATCATAAAAAAGTTCATTTTTTTGGTTTTGGTTTTCATGAGAAACATATTTGAGTTTAAGAATTTATATCTCTCTCTTTTTAAAGTTTGAACTCTGAAATACTCACTACCCATTTTTGTAGATGCACATCTTACTATGGGTTTCTTTGATAATATCATGAATGGATGGTTGAGAAATCATTTGGTAAATATCATATTTCCCCCCATCTCTTATTATTTCAGGGTTTTCCTTGTAAATTCATGAGTATTAAATTTTTTTAATCTCCATCATTGATAATATAGAATTATACATTCTTATTATAGAATCAATCACTATGTTTTACCTCCTAAGGTGGTATATTATTGAGAATTTATAGTCATTTATTACTTCTAAACATTTAATTTAGAACATGTTGAACCAATTTTGGTAAATATAAAATTTATTCTATTATATTTGGTATAAATATCACACTTCTCACAATATAGGTGATGCCACCAAATTTTTAATGAAAAAAATATAACTACCAACTCCAGATCATGAGTTGTGTAGTTCAACTAATGATCCTATAATTATTAGGATTCATAGGAAATTACATTCTATTTCTATATAAGAGCACATTCTATAACCTTCCAATAAGCGTCACTATATATCAAAATCCCTTCACTACAATTTAGTCCAAGAACATGCACAGTAAATAATATCTTCTTAATATCTTTGAATATTTTCTAACATTCCATTGTCCAAAGAAACTTTAATACAATATAGGTAAACTTGGTTATTGGATTTGATAATAATGAGAAGATTTTCACAAAATTATGGTAGTATCTATATAATACAAGAAATTATTAGATATCAATCACAGAGGTTGGTCTTGACTAATTTTCAATTACATATGTCTATGATGTGTCCATGTAAATACCCTCATAGGTGATAACATTACCTAAGGAGGATACTATAACTACAAAAAAATGACTTGTTATCACCTGTTAATTAGTGTCGGTTCTAGTAAATACTTTGAAATAAATCCAGTTTTAAAAAAATATCATAGAGGTCTAGTCAAACTGCAGCTATATTGTTTTTATTTTAATAATTAGTGGTGGTTTCTATTAAACCACATTGAAATGTTTAAAAAAAATCATAATTTCTTCCCCTTCCCCGCTCCCTCAATGTGAGCCCGACCTCGATTTCCCACTCCCCAACCTCCTCCTCTCCCCTTTGTAGTGTGACCCTAACCCTGAAACCTCATTAGAAACCCCCGTGCCTCCACCCCTCCATCCTACATCCTACTTCCTCAGTTCGGAACCCTAACCCTATGCCCCCTTTGAACTCCATCTTCCTAGCACTGGAACATACCCCCTGACCTCCCTCTCCCCGGTGGTTCCATTACATAGTGGCGACACAGACCCCCATCTAACCACCCAATAGTAGGCTCAGTTCCCCTCATTGGTGGCTCAAATACCCTATTTCAAGTAAAGGAATACCCACTAATGGTTGTATCATTTTTAATAACCCTAAATATATTATTTAATAGAATTAGATTGAAAATCTTCGGTGATAAATAAGTATAGAATTTGTTTTTTATAATGTGTTATTTAGTATTTTTAGTGATTTATTTGGAGTTATAATAAACATTAATTTTGGGTATGTAGTATTAAGTAAAAAAAATTAACTTGTTTATGATATAATCATGTTATGGAATCTATATTGTTCATAATTTCATGGTTTTTATTTTATATTAATGAATTACACTTTTTTATATATTTTATTACCTTAATTTTTTTACATATACATAATTGATACTATTTTACAACTCATGACTAATTGGTATTAGGGTTTAGGGTCACCCAAGGTTTCATCACCATCCCTAGAAAGGTATTTAAGGATAAAGGCCTTTAAAATGCTATTTTAGACTCTTTCTAAATTTATTAGAACTCATCATGTTTTATGAATATGTGAGGATACATTTAGTTTAACAAAATCGATAAAAAATGATATAGTAGTTAGGGTTAAGTTTTAAATTAATGTAAATAAATTATTGGTTATGGTAACTGGAATATCCAAAACAGTTAAATTGATTTTATATTATCTAAGATAACTTTTAAGAGATCTGATTATAGTGTATAGTTTGTTTTTTGTTGAGTCCGATGAATAATTTTTTATTATTTGATATGAATTGGACAATCCCAAATGTTTTTCCAAATATGTGAAATGTTCCCCTCATTATAAAACCTTTTATTTTTTTATTCCCACAAAGTAAAAAAATGATTGAACATGTTAAATTGTGGACCTTAAGACCATATCCAACCCATGATAATTTAAAGCAAAAATGCTAAAATAACATAGAATTTATTCTTAAACCCAACAACATATGATGATTCATTTTACATGAATCTATAGTGTAATATCAAATATGTTGATTCACCGTACATGTGTTAAATGCATTTTTGTTTTTTAGATTTTTTATCCTTTTTCATTTAATATATTAGTTTAAATTTTCATTATTTAAAATAAATAATTATTTTTCAATAATAATATATGGATTAACCTAAAAATATAGTAGATATGTTGGAGATGAATTCAATATAGATACATCATTTTTATGTAGACTCACTTCAATTTTAAGTGTTCAGTTGGAGATAGTCTAAATGGAAAAATTAAGTATAAGCACATATAAGAACCTAAAACATATGTATTTATTGTTTTTATCCATAAAATAGTGTTTGATATCCAAATAAAGTATACTTTTCATTAATATTTTTAAATGGGTGCTCTTGGTATTATTTAGGCCATGGGAAATGGTTTAGACATTGATCAATGTAGTTAATTGTTCAATGGAATGAACCCTCATTAGTTACAACACTGAGGTATAATACACAATTATATTTTTCACCAAGAAAAATAATATCATCGAGATATAAAATTTAAAAAATTGATAAATCTTTATCATATTTAATGTAGAGGTTGTTTTCCACACTTCATTAAATATTAATTATTTCAAGAATGTGTCTAACTTCAAATACCATGCTCTTGACTTTTATTCTAACCCGTATAGATCCTTATTTAATTCTGATTGTACATATTTCATTAAAAATTTACATCTTTATATTTGAATGTATAGGGATAATAAATCCAATACCTATTGATAAAATTTATACTAATTTACCGGAAAACACACCTTGGTATACCAAGGGATTGGAAGATTTTTTTAGATTATGCAATTGAAAACTAATCAGTGGGTGGTACAATAAAATGTTTATGTTCTGATTGTAAATTCTGGTGATGGTTATATAGAAACAATGTATATGATCATTCAGTATTGAAACAATTTACTGCTCAATATGTATGTTGGATTTTTCATGGTGAATAAACTATTATGGATAGTCAAAACAATTAAAATATTTTCAACAAAATACAGTGTGTCCCAGAAGAGGATAACTCAATTCAAAATTTGTTAAATGAAGTGTTTGGTTTGTCAAAATACAATGTCCAAGATTTTAATATATCAAAAGAACCATTAGTTGATCCTGAGTAGGTAAATCTTTCTCAAAAATTCAGGGACAAATTTTTTTTATGAATTAGTTGAACCCAGAAAACAATAACTATATAAAGGGTGTTCCAAGTATTAGAAGTTGAATTTTTTAAAGCTGTATCATATCAATAATATTTTTGGAATTATTGAAAAAGAAATATCCAAATTTTTTGAGTTTATTCATAATAAATTTATGGAATATATGATCCCTAAATAATTATATGAGATCAAAAAAGTCATTAACAAATATGGACTTGATTATACAGAGATACATGCACACCCAAATGATTGCATGACTTAATGGGGAGAAGATTATGATAGAGAATAATACAAAATATTCCATCCAATAAGATGGAAGTCTTTGAAAAAAATGAGATTATAAATTAATGCATCCCCAAGAAGAAACAGAAGAATAAAAATCTTGCAAAGGTATTGTGTTACTTTCCTATGAAACCACACTTGAAAAGATTATTTTTGTTGTATAAGACTGCATACGACATGAAATGGCATGCTCAGGATAGTAATAATGGCTCAATGAGACATCTAAAAGATTCAACATTAATGAAGATATTTTATTCTCTATATCTATATTTTTCTTCTAATCTTAGGAATATACATTTGGTATTGGATTCTGATAGTTTTAAATCTTTTATAACTTTAAGTACTAATTTTAGAATTTGGCCAGTTGTTTTGATCCCATATAATCTACCTCCATGAATGTTTATAAAGATGTATTGTTTCATTTTTTGATGATTATTATTAGAAATAAAATTCATTGAACTATCATTTATGTATAAATTCAACCTCTAATTAAATAATTGTAAGAATTATGGGATGATGGTGCAGAAACATACGATACTTTAATGAAGCAAATATTCAAAATGCATGCTGCTTTAATGTGGACTTCTTGGACTACAAAATTTATCTGGTTAGAACAATCATACTGGTTTTTATTGTATAGTTATTAATATTCATAACCTCAATGATTAACTAATAGAAGAGAGTGTTGTTTTATGTTTCATCATTGATTTCTTGATACTTATCAAAAATTTAGGTTTAACAAGAAACTATTAAACATAGATTTTGAAATGGGAATGTCACCGAAGGTGTCACTACTGGAATGGATAGCTTTACCAGCACTTTTATACCAACGGTTCAAAAGAACCGTTGGTATTGGTGTCCTTTACCAATGGTTTTAATAAACCATTGGTAAAGTTGTGGTTAGGGAAGGACTTCCCAATGGTTTGAAGAAACCATTGGGAAATCCATGCATTTCCTAATGGTTTTTAATAACTGTTGGGAAATCCATGTTTCCATTACCAACGAATTTAATATACCGTTGGTAAAGGTGTGGTTAGGGAAGTATTTCCCAATGTTTTGAAGAAACCTTTGGGAAATCCATGATTTTCCCAATAGTTTTTAATAACTGTGGGGAAATCCCCCCCCACCAAATTCACTTAAACAGAACCACATTCCCCCAACTCCTAGAAGCTCCCAATTTCCAGAAGCACATTCCCCCGCCTCCTAGAAGTGCCTACCCAGGTGAGCATCTTCCATCCGATCAGTTGCAACTCCCCCGTTCAGGTTAGAATCCTTCAAACTCTTCTCATATTAGCTAAGGATATCCTTCTATTCTAAACATTTCTTGATTTATTTCTCTATTTAGAAAGATCATGTCATTTTTCCCCATTTCTATGGATTTTGGAAAATTTTATGATTCACTACTCACTTGATGAATTATGTACCCAAATCACTATATCAATGTACACATTGACCAATTAATATTTTAGTTACACATATACATTTATAAGGGCATGGTCTCTTTCTTTTGTTCTAATTTTAAAGATTCATAGTTCTATTTTTAATCTCAATGCTCCAAATATTACAGCTTCATGTAACACCCCGATCTTCCACGATACGCTTCTCATTCAATAATGCAATAGCTTGCATTGTACGCAACTTCGAGTTCTAAAACACCGCGACTAATCAAACTAGCTGTTATGAATAGTAATAACCACTTTTTAAAATTATAGAAATTTTATATTTCAAAATGGACTTCATTTTTGGATTCGGAATATCGAATTTAGCTTATGTTGAATTTTTGGTATTTTTCTGAGAACTTCTAATTTTTTATTAATAGTGAAAAATACTTAAAACAACTTTTTAATCAAAATAATTTATTGTGATAAATTATACTATTTAGTGGTTTTAAGGTATAATTAGAATATATTTTTACCATTTTATCCAATGGTGGTCATTAGAATTAATTTAACTTTGAAAATGGACATAAACAATTGCCAATCTTTTGATATAAATTGTTTCTTAAAAACACGCTATTTGTTGTGACAGCGGGAATTAATTATAAAATTAATTAATGCAACTTATATGTTTGGAATTTTGCAAAATAGACATCATTTTTGAATTCGGAATATCAATTATAGCTTAGTGTGAAATTTTGGCATTGTTCTGAAAAACTTCAATTTTTGATGAATAGTGAAACCACTAAGTGGTAGTTAAATTACTGATTTTTCATTTAAATGAAATATTACCACTTCTGTGATTTGATTTTCAAAAATCCGACATACATGGTTGTCATTAAGATGTAAAATATGGTTCAATGAGATTAAAATAATTTTTTGGTGAATAGTAACTTTTAAGTTCTTAATCGCGATTAGAGGTAATTAGTGTATTTTAAGGTAAAAACAATGTTTTAATAATATGATATGAGCTTGACACTTGTCCTACTCCTACTGGATGAGTCATGGCCGACCAAGACAACCCATGTGTCAACTTGGGGACCCCATGGAGCCACTTTGGTTGGAAAATGACATTAATATATATTTATTTAATGTTAAAATTAAATTGACACAAACATGAGTTGTTTTACTAAAACAGATTTTAAGTGGGGTTACACAAGTCCAAATTTTGACTATAAATATTCATTGGAAGGATAAAAATATTTCCTACATAATAGTATTTTTTTATAATTTTTAGACATTAAATAAATTAAATTATTTATGACATCATGATGATGCAGCAATGACCTCATTATTTAACGATTTAAATAAAATGAGAAGATAATGTAAAATGTAAGGATTACACTTGTCCAAAGAATATTGGATGAGGATATTTAGAAACCATATCACCTTATCCTAGAATTATATAAGTGGGGGACCTTTAGAATCCGAAAATCATTGTGTAATAATGTAACATTTCAATCTTTCCAAAAGTGACCCTCCTCTCCACTTATAAAAGGCCACCACCTCTCCCACCTCATTTACACTTTCAAGCCATTTGGATCGGCCAAAATCTTCCCAAATACTCTCCCAACTTCCCCCTTTTACTCCTAGAAGCCTCACTTTGGGCAGAACTCTTCTCAAGGAATCCTTTGGCTCAAATCAAAAAGAGTTACCCGATTTTGAGGTAATGTCTTCTCTAATGTTGTTTTGTTTTCTCCAACCCCCTAAACTCTTTTTATTCATTTCTTTTGTAACAACACCAGTATACTCAATATACTAGGATGTTGTTATAATAAGGATTAGAGCTAAAATTACACACACCTACATCTAATGGTTAAAGAACATACGGTTTCTGTGGATGGCGAATTTCTGCCTCACGAAATGATGATTATTCAACACTCATATAACACCTTCAAAGGTGGACATTAAGATGTAAATATTTTTATATATGATATATAATATGTTTATGTTTTACTTATGCTTCTTTATTTCTCATTTATGGCATACTTTATGATTTCCATTATGGGTAAAACACGATAATTTCATTTTAGGAAGTGCGGACTACCGCCCCCTCAAAGTGATTTGAATCGTTAATGCCATATGTGGGATGTATAAAGGATGGAGTAAATGGTATTATACACTATATTATACTGGAATTATATTATACATTTATATCATTATGATTTCGTTCCATTAAATATGAAATTGAAATGAAAGTAGCGTTCATGCGTATGTACGGCTTACCGTCTCCATGAACGGTGCATTTCATTTCTTACCTCTAAATGTTACATAATATTATAAATGAATGTATATACTGGATATATAAGATATATATGAAATATAAATCATGAATATAATTCTGGATATAATGGATATTCTACCACATGAACAACTTGTAATTATAAGAAGTTTATTGTTGACTCAAGTACCAAAGATCGACAAAACGACCGTTATTAACTTAAATAATTACATAATGTTCATAACATTGTAATAAGTGATATAAAAAGGATAATGAAATTAAAAATGGTTCTTAATAAGGTAGATATTAACTCTAGTTTATTATTCAGGAGGTTAAAGAACAGTTGAGTCATGTCGGACACAAGGTAAGGGAACTTCTTAACCCAATTTCCATTCTTTGGGTTAATCTCCTACTTTCAAATTATGTCATGATATTATTATGTCCTATATTGTATTTGTAATTTCTTTATGTGTACTTATAGTGAATACACATAATAGATCTATTTTATTTTAAAGAAAAAAATGATCTTTGTTAGGGACTTCGTCTCAATCTCCTTTCATTGAGGCATATTTTGTTTTATACACAACTTTCATTTATACGGTGTATAAACCCCATTGACTTTTACATTTATTAAAATTGTTTTATTTTATAATTATTCTATTTTTAAATGATTTCAAAAAGAGATATTTCTCTCAAATATATGAAAATCTAGTGCAAATGTATACGTATTTAACGCAAGCTTAAAAATGTTTTCAGAAAACCTAACTCTCGAGTGTGGTAGACAGGAAGGGATTGGGCGTGGACCCATCATGGCCTGTAATTAGTCGAGCAGTCTCAGAATTAGTTAATTTGTTTTCAGAAGCTTGAATAATGTTTTTAGAAAAAGAACTGGAGTATATTTTATCAATTTTAAGAATAATTATCTTGTAAAAAAATTGCATCGGTAGGTCTCATGAGACAACTAGACGTGGAATTGGCCTAGGCCCTTTCCCAATTTGATTTATAGTTTTGGTCGAGGCCTTAATAATTTTAGACATCTTGGCTGAGGCCTTGACAAAATGTTTCAGAATGTCTGGCATTATACATTCCATCATTATGAAAGTGGTTATTGATATTGCATGTGATTATTCAACCAGTAGAATATCCATGTGAATAAGTAAATGGAATTATCTCATTTTACTTTTACCATATTATGTTGAAGTTCATGTTTAAAAGGCTTTTGTTTTAGTTATACATTGCCTTAAATGTTTATGATTATTTATGAAAGCTTCTGCAATATTTTTATCCTTACTGAGCATCTGAGCTCACCCCTTTCAATGTTTTAATATTTTCCAGGATGTGAAGAAGTATTTTATGAATGACCTGCAGGGATAGTCAGAAGAGGATATGAGTGTGGACTATGAAGACTTTGTTATTAGTTTTTCACTTTATGTAACATTTATGAATGTATCTAGTGTTTCCAAGGCTACTAAACTAATCGGTCTTTCGAGACTTGATCTTTTGTGATCATGCCAATGTTACGAAGTAATGCACCGGCTCTGGGTAGCTGGGGTCGGGGTGTTACAGTTGGTATCAGAGGCAGTTTAGTACTAACCTTGGAAGCTATATTTAGATAAACTCTGATTAGAGCACATATCCCGAAGATAGAATTTGAGGATTAGTATAGAAGAACTTCCTAGAATTTTGGTATTGTAGAGATGTTGTGAGTTTTCCGAGCAATACATCCCTGTCTGGATACGAGCAGGTAGAGGCGGCTCTGGAACATATGTATCTAGGGGTAAAACCCGAAAACACCGCTTTGAGCTAGACTCGAACGGGAACTGGTGCACGACAATGGGCCTTGCTGCACTCTTGGTTACGACACTCCCAGGGGATATGCTTTGGATAATTCCCATTTTCTTTACAAACCACTATGAAGGGTTACGAGTATATACTTCCTCAAAGAAAACATTTTTATAATTATGGATTATATACATAATTAGTTCAATTTATGTTATTTGTTTTACAAGTATGGAATTATGTATTTTGATTCATTAACTAATCTAGTTTATGCCATTATTTAGAAATGGCGCCTAGTGGAAGGAATGGAAACCGTATCAATGCACGAACTCCGTGTAGGGATTGCCCTCCAGCTCAAGATAATTATTGTGGATCTGGAGATACAACTGGTGCTGATCAACTTATTACCATACTGGGACAACTCACTCAGGTTATGAATAATAACCTTACTCGTATGGAGCACCCTGATTCGCAACGTGGAGGATCAATGCTAGACCGTTTCATGAGGCAACAACCACCAACCTTCAATGGGAGTACAAATCCTATAGTAGCTGAGCAATGGATAAATTCCTTAGAGAAAATATTCTATGCCTTGGGGAGTAGTGGAAGGGAGATGGTTGTCATGGCAGTTTACTGCCTCATTGGAGATTCCAATCAGTGGTGGTCGCTGATTCAAAACACAAAGGAAGATGATGACGTATCGAATATGGAATGGAGGGAGTTCAAAGAGATTCTATTAGAAAAATACTTTCCTCGTGACCATCGAGCAGATATGGAAAGGAAATTTCTGAGTTTGAGGCAGAAGGAGGATGAGAATGTCGCAATGTATGAGGCTAACTTTACAAGGTTAGCGAGGCATGCTGCCGATTATATATGTAACCCAAGGAGTAATATTGATCATTTCTTTGATGGGTTAAAACCATTTCTCCGTCGAGCTTTAGTATCACAATCCTTCTCATCATACGAAGATATTGTCTCGTGTTCTATCAAGACAGAAAAGGAATTCTCTAAGTCTAATGACAACAATGTAAAGCAAGAGAAGAAGAGAACGGTGGAACAAGAGACAGATAAAGGGAAGAAGGGAAAGAAGGATTTTCCATTATGTGATAATTGTGGGAAGAATCACCCTGGTATGTGCCTAAAAGGAATGAGAGTTTGTTATAAATGTGGAGAAAAGGGTCACCAGGCTCATGAATGCAAGGGAAAGAAAGAGGCTGTCAAGGTTGAATGCTACAATTGTAGGGAAATGGGGCATTATGCAAATGAATGTCCTAAGCGTCAAGGAAAATTACCTCAGAAAACGCCAAGGGATCAAGGCCAATCTTATGCTATGACTACAGTTGAAGCGGAATAATTAATGTATTGGTGCTTTTGGACTCAAGGATTATGTTCTGGTTATAAGAATAATGTGATATATATAAAGATTGTACTACAATACTTTTTGATTTCAATAAGGTTTTAATATGATTAAGGTAATCATATTTTTAGTATGTGACAATAAGAGAAACTTTTCTTTGTTTGGGGAATCTGATGTTACAATTGATTTTGGAATTTAGAGACCTTTTAGAGAAAGTCTGGACGGAGGTATTTTGGATAACTATTAAGGTTGGATTGGATTAAGTTGAACCATGGATAGTATTTTTTAATGTTAAAGCATTTCTGAAGATTATTTTTGGAATATTATAATACTATAGCTTAGGAAAAGGACAACCTGCAGGGTGGGGAATAACCCGTCGCGTCGGACAAAGCTGCAGGAATCGAACCCACAACCATAGTGCGACAAGCCTTTATTTTCTACCACTAGCCTACAAGAAGTCCCTGGTTATTACAAAATAGTTTTAGTAATCTAAATGGTATGTGTTAACATTTGGAACCTTATACAATTAGGATAAATAGAATATTTTTGAGTTCCGTTACCATTTGGAGTAAAAGTTGGGTTTGTGGTAAAAATTTATTAACGAATGAAAGTATACATAACAAGTATGTATTTTCCCTTATGTTCTTAGTAAATCTCCTAAATAAATTCCTCAACATTATAAAAGGTAACTTAAAACAAAAATGTTGTCGGTTAACTTTTCCAACTGGGGATTCAATGACCATTTAACCAATCACAAGTTTGTGATTTTCTTATGGTTAAACTTTCTCCTAATCCTGTTTTCTATAAATCTCCATCAGACCTTGATGGTTTGTTTCTCCTCCATATCCATATTTTCATATAATCCTAGAATGGGCTATATCGGGTGACCTTTGTACTTATCTTGCTTTCTTTTAATGTTATATATTTATTAACCTTATTTCCGATGTGGGTTTTCCTCAAAGGTATTTTCTCTTTTCAACCTTTTATTTTCAAAGAAAAATTTCAAATTGCGAGGACGCAATTTATTGAAGGAGGGGAGAATGTAACACCCCGAGCTTCCACGATACGCTTCTCATTCAATAATGCAATAGCTTGCATTGTACGCAACTTCGAGTTCTAAAACACCGCGACTAATCAAAGTAGCCGTTATGAATAGTAATAACCACTTTTTAAAATTATAGAAATTTTATATTTCAAAATGGACTTCATTTTTGGATTCGGAATATCGAATTTAGCCTATGTTGAATTTTTGGTATTTTTCTGAGAACTTCTAATTTTTTATGAATAGTGAAAAATACTTAAAACAACTTTTTAATCAAAACAATTTATTTTGATAAATTATACTATTTAGTGGTTTTAAGGTATAATTAGAATATATTTTTACTATTTTATCCAATGGTGGTCATTAGAATTAATTTAACATTGAAAATGGACATAAACAATTGCCAATCTTTTGATATAAATTGTTTCTTAAAAACACTCTATTTGTTGTTACAGCGGGAATTAATTATAAAATTAATTAATGAAACTTATATGTTTGTAATTTTGTAAAATAGACATCATTTTTGAATTCGGAATATCAATTATATCTTAGGGTGAAATTTTGGCATTGTTCTGAAAAACTTCAATTTTTGATGAATAGTGAAACCACTAAGTGGTAGTTAAATTACTGATTTTTCATTTAAATGAAATATTACCACTTCTGTGATTTTATTTTCAAAAATACGACATAAATGGTTTTCATTAAGAAGTAAAATATGGTTCAATGAGATTAAAATAATTTTTTGGTGAATAGTAACTTTTAAGTTCTTAATCGCGATTAGAGGTAATTAGTGTAGTTTAAGGTAAAAACAATGTTTTAATAATATTATATGAGCTTGAAAATTCTCCTACTCATATTGGATGAGTCATGGCCGACCAAGAAAACCCATGGGTCAACTTGGGGACCCCATGGAGCCACTTTGGTTGGAAAATGACATTAATATATATTTATTTAATGTTAAAATTAAATTGACACAAACATGAGTTGTTTTACTAAAACAGATTTTAAGTGGGGTTAAACAAGTCCAAATTTTGACTATAAATATTAATTGGAAATATAAAAAGATTTCCTACATCATAGTATTTTTTTTATAATTTTTAAACATTAAATAAATTAAATTATTTATGACATCATGATGATGAAGCGATGACCTCATTATTTAACGATTTAAATAAAATGAGAAGATAATGTAAAATACAAGGCTTACAATTGTCCAAAGCCTATTGTATGAGGATATTTCGAAACCATATCACCTTATCCTCGAGTTATATAAGTGTGGGACCTTTATAATCCGAAAAGCATTGTGTAATAATGTAACATTTCAATCTTTCCAAAAGTGCCCCTCCTCTCCACTTATAAAAGGCCCCCACCTCTCCCACCTCATTTACACATTCATGCCATTTGGCTCGGCCAACCTCTGCCCAAATACTCTCCCAACTTCCCCCTCTTACTCCTAGAATCCTCACTTTGGGTAGAACTCTTCTCAAGGAAGCCCTTGGCTCAAATCAAAAAGAGTTACCGGATTTTGAGGTAATGTCTTCTTTAATATTGTTTTGTTTTCTCCAACCCCCTAAAATATTTTTATTCATTTCTTTTGTAACAACACCAGTATCATCAATATACTAGGATATTGTTATAAGAAGGATTAGAGCTACACTTACACACACCTACATCTAATGGTTAAAGAACATACGGTTTCTATGGATGGCGAATTTCTGCCTCACGAAACGATGATTGTTCAACACTCATATAACACCTTCAAAGGTGGCCATTAAGATGTCAATATTTTTATATTTGATATATAATATGTTTATGTTTTACTTATGCTTCTGTATTTCTCATTTATGGCATACTTTATGATTTCCATTATGGGTAAAACGCGATAATTTCATTTTAGGAAGTGCGGACTACCGCCCCCTCAAAGTGATTTGAATCGTTAATGCCATATGTGGGATGTATAAAGGATGGATTAAATGGTATTATACACTATATTATACTGGAATTATATTATAAATTTATATAATTATGATTTCGTTCCATTAAATATGAAATTGAAATGAAAGTAGCGTTCATGCGTACGTACGGCTTACCGTCTCCATGAACGGTGCATTTCATTTCTTACCTCTAAATGTTACGTAATATTATAAATGAATGTATATACTGGATATATAAGATATATATGAAATCTAAATCATGAATATAATTCTGGATATAATGGATATTCTACCACATGAACAACTTGTAATTATAAGAAGTTTATTGTTGACTCAAGTACCAAAGATCGACAAAACGACCGTTATTAACTTAAATAATTACATAATGTTCATAACATTGTAATAAGTGATATAAAAAGGATAATGAAATTGAAAATGGTTCTTAATAAGGTAGATATTAACTCTAGTTTATTATTCAGGAGGTTAAAGAACAGTTGAGTCAAGTCGGACACAAGGTAAGGGAACTTCTTAACCCAATTTCCATTCTTTGGGTTAATCTCCTACTTTCAAATTATGTCATGATATTATTATGTCCTATCTTGTATTTGTAATTTCTTTATGTTTACATATAGTTAATACACATAATATATCTATTTTATTTTAATGAAAAAATGATCTTTGTTAGGGACTTCGTCTCAATCTCCTTTCATTGAGGCATATTTTGTTTTATACACAACTTTCATTTATACGGTGTATAAACCCCATTGAATTTTACATTTATTCAAATGGTTTTATTTTATAATTATTCTATTTTTAAATGATTTCAAAAAGAGATATTTCTCTCAAATATATGAAAATCCAGTGCAAATGTATACGTATTTAACGCAAGCTTAAAAATGTTTTCAGAAAACCTGACTCTCGAGTGTGGTAGACAGGAAGGGATTGGGCGTGGACCCATCATGGCCTGTAATTAGTCGAGCAGTCTCAGAATTAGTTAATTTATTTTCAGAAGCTTGCATAATGTTTTTAGAAAAAAAACTGGAGTATATTTTATCAATTTTAAACATAATGATCTTCTAAAAAAATTGCATCGGTAGGTCTCATGAGACAACTAGACGTGGAATTGGCCTAGGCCCTTTCCCAATTTGATTTATGGTTTTGGTCGAGGCCTTAATCATTTTAAACGTCTTGGACGAGGCCTTGAAAAAATGTTTCAGAATGTCTGGCATTATACATTCCATCATTATGAAAGTGGTTATTGATATTGCATGTTATTATTCGACCAGTAGAATATCCATGTGAATAAGTAAATGGAATTATCTCATTTTACTTTTTCCATATTATGTTGAAGTTCATGTTTAAATGGATTTTGTTTTAGTTATACATTGCCTTAAATGTTTATGATTATTTATGAAAGCTTCCGCAATATTGTTATCCTTACTGAGCATCTAAGCTCACCCCTATCAATGTTTTAATATTTTCCAGGATGTGAAGAAGTATTTTATGAATGACCTGCAGGGATAGTCAGAAGAGAATATGAGTGTGGACTATGAAGACTTTGTTATTAGTTTTTCACTTTATGTAACATTTATGAATGTATCTAGTGTTTCCAAGGATACTAAACTAATCGGTCTTTCGAGACTTGATCTTTTGTGATCATTCCAATGTTACGAAGTAATGCACTGGCTCTGGGTAGCTGGGGTCGGGGCGTTACATTCATGTATATGAACTCATAATAAATGGTTTATAATATTTATTCACAGTATTTCATGAAAATCACTCTATTCATAAAGATCATGTCAATAATGAAGATCTTATTCATCTTCATTTTTCTACACTATGTGTGTTACATAACAAGTATGTGTCATGTTTCTATCAAAATATTTATATATATAAAATGACACACTGTTCACTTATCCTTTACATAATAAAACATATAGAGTATCTTCTTCAACATTGAAAAATACTATATAGTTCCTAATTATTATTCACAGAAGAAATAAGAAAGACTTAACCGTACAATCCAATGTTCTTTATGAATAAAATATATACAAAGGGAACTATCAACAGGACCTCTCCATCACCCTTATAGTAATTCTTCCTTCTTCATGAAACTAATTCACAGAATGTCAAATTCGAAATATTAATGAATATTAGTTTTCCTAATATAACCATTAATCATTCTACCCTCAACATCATACATGATTTATTCAATCACCTTTTTAAATCACAATGAACATTTTCACTGATTTGAGGTTCCTCAAAATTCCTGGGAAAATAAGAAAAACACATGTATTGAATCGTACTTCTCATATGGTTTCATGGACACAAGTTCATCTCGAAAATCATGACTGTGTGGTTCAAATATCTACAGGAGCATGGGATTATTATTCTTCACACAAATGAAGTTGTTTTTATCTCTTATTTTTGTGAACACAAAGCTCATGATCCACTCTATTTCACTCCTAAAAATCATTATTCGTATGTGACATAAAACACAATAGAACATGTATGGAATGGACGGATATGGTAGTTTCTGTGGGATAGGTGGTTTTCCTTTTTTTTAGTGGGGTGATATGGGACTTTATGTGGAATTTAGATTTATTGTTATGAAATGTGATAACTTTTCACAATATTTCCATTTTTAGCATCAATAACTTATTTAAAAAACTCTCTTTACATATTCTGCATCTTTCATAAAAGGCCTTCACATTATAATATCTTGAACAATGTTCTATTAGGTCTATGGTGTCTTCTTGTATGTGATAAATGAAAAAATTACAAAACAAATATCACCTCAAATTTAGGCACACATAACTGAATTAGTATATCTTTACATTGTTTTAATAGTTCACTACATCAACTAGAAACTCCTTTATCATTTACTTAAATATATTTTTGGTTAAACCTCAATCTTATTGCTTTTCTAATGATGAAATTACTTATAACAATTATTCTTATAGAATGGATAGAAGTTGGATATATGAAACTGATCGGATCTCAATTGATTTTCAAAACAGTTTGGAGATATTTTTAGATTTTGCATTTCATAATGCTTCAGATAGTGGTCGCATACACTGCCCATGTTCCAATTGTGTTTGTAGACCTTGGTTGAGTCATGAAGAAGTAAGCTACCACATAACGAAATATGGTTTTGAAGAAAACTACTATGTGTGGTATCACAATGGGGATAAAATTAAATCTCCATTTGCAGCAGGTTAAGGAACAGGTAGAACGTGATCCAAAAAGGGGCATAGAGATGGCAGCATAGTCTTCTATGGCAGTCATTTCATTTATGAAACTGATGGAAGGTTTACGTCCAACACTTCTACCAGAGGCCATCACTACTTGTGAGGAATATTTGTCATCAATGCACTCTATATATGGTGCACCAGGTGGGAATTATAGTGGTGTTCGAGACGATGGTGAGGAAGAGGCTGAGTCGGAGGACGTGGGTAATGAGGAGGCTGTGGCTGAGTATGGAGGAAAGGAGGAGGGCGGGGCCGATGATAGGCATGATGATGAGGACAAGGGTGAGGGTGAAGATGATGGTGATGAGGGCAGATTGATCCGTTACATTTTTGACTGATATTACTGACCTTTGATGTTTATTTACTTGTTGTTCCTGAATATATGTGTGATTAGGTAGGTCACATTATCTTTATTTATTTATCTATAAATAATAAAACTTGATTTGATGATTTTTTGTGAAATCCCCTGATTTTAATGAAATTGTAATTTTTTATAAGTTGATATAATGAAATTATTTTTTTAACATTGAAAGAATTTGATTAGAAAATATGTAAATACCATCCCATGTTTCCGGGACAGCCCCCCGGACAGCCCCACAGATAGCCCCCCCCCACCCTCCTCCCTGGACCCCAGAAAACACCCCGGACTACCCCCACCATCCTCCCTGGACCCCGGACATCCGCCCAGACAGGCCCCCGGACAGCCCCCACCCTCCTCCCTAGACCTCGGATAGCCCCCCGGACAGCCCCCCGGACAGCCTCCCCACCCTTCTTCCTGGACCACGGAAAACCCCCCCAGATAGCACCCGAACAACCCCCAGATAGCCCCGCACCCTCCTGCCTGGACCTTGAACAACCCCCCTCCTCCCTGGACCCCGGAAATCCCCCCACCGTCATCCGGATCTTCAATCCACACTTGAAGACACTCAAAACTCCCAAGTGATGTGTATGAGTCAACCCCGCCTCAAATCGAGGCACGGTTTGGCCGGTACCACTCAAAGTGTCTCACCTTTATTTGAAATGGACAACATTTTAAATGAAAACAACAAATGACATACGAAAAACTGAACAAATGGATTCGGATTGTGTTGATACTTTAGAACAACGATCCATGGGTCATTTGTGATGTGTACGAGTTATCCCCGCCTCAATCCGAGGCATGGTGTGGCCGATACCACTCAAAGTGTCTTTATTTTGTTTTAAATGGACACTCTTTTGTGTAAAAACAACTGGCATACGGAAAACAGACCAAACGTATTCAGATTGTGTTGATACTTTAGCATAATTATCTATGGGTAATTTGTGATCTGTATGAGTTAACCTCACCTCAATCTAAGGCATAGTGTGGCAGAACCCTCTCAAAGTGTCTCACTTTTTATTTGAAATGGACAACATTTTAGTTGAAAACAACAACTGGCATACGGAAAACCGACCAAATGCATTTGGATTGTGATTTATACTTTAGAAAAATGATCCATGGGTCATTTCTGACGTGTAAGAGTCAACCCCGCCTCAATCCAAGGCATGGTGTGGCCGGTACCACTCAAAGTGTCTCACTTTTATTTGAATGGGACAACATTTTAAGTGAAAACAACAACTAGCGTACGAAAAACTGAACAAACATATTCGGATTGTGTTGATACTTTATCACAACGATCCATCACTCATTTGTGACATGTACGAGTAAACCAAACCTCAATCTGAGGCACGGTGTGGCCGGTGCCACTCAAAGTGTCTCACTTTTCTTTGAAATAGAATACATTTTAAGTGAAAACATCAACTTGCATATGGAAAACCAACCAAACGCATTCATATTGTGTTGATACTTCAAAAAAATGATCCATGGGTCATTTTTGACATGTACGAGTAAACCCCGTGTCAATCTGAGGCATGGTGTGGCCGGTACCACTAAAAGTGTCTCACTTTTATTTTAAATAGACAACATTTTAACTAAAAAAAACAACTGGCATACGGAAAACATATAAAACTTATTAGGATTGTGTTGATACTTCAAGCCAATGATCCATGAGTTATTTCTGACATGTATGAGTCAACCACGCCTCAATCTGAGGCACGGTGTGGCCGGTACCACTCAAAATGTCTCACTTTTAGTTGAAATGGACAACATTTTAAGTGGAAACAACAACCAGCATAAGGGAAACTAACCAAATGCATTCATATTCTATTTATACTTTAAGAAAAGAATCCATGGGTCATTTGTGATGTGTTTGAGTAAACCCCACCTCAATTTGAGGCACGTTTCATCCGATACCACTCAAAGTGTCTTTCTTTTGTTTAAAATGGATATTCTTTTAAGTAAAAACAACTAGCATACGTAAAAATGAACAAATATATTTGTATTGTGTTGATTATTTAGAAAAAAGTTTCATGGGTCATGTTTGATGTGTACGAGTCAACCTCACCTCAAACTGAGGCATGGTGTGGCCGGTACCACTCAAAGTGTCTCACTTTTATTTGAAATGGACAACATTTTAAATGAAAACAACAAATGACATATGGAAAACCAACCAAACGGATTTAGATTGTGTTGATACTTTAGAACAACGATCCATGGGTAATTTTTGATGTGTAAGAGTCAACCCCTCCTTAATCCAAGGCACGGTTTGGCCGGTACCACTCAAAGTGTTTCACTTTTATTTGAAATGGACACCATTTTATGCGAAAAAAAATTGGCATTCTGAAAACCGACCAAACACATTCATATTTTGTTGATAATAAATGAAAATTATCCATGGATAATTTTTGACATGTGAGAGTCAACCCTGCCTCGATCTGAGACACGGTGTGGCAAGTACCACTCAAAGTGTCTGACTTTTATTTGAAATGGACAACATTTTATGTGAAAACAACAACTGACATACGAAAAAACTGACCAAATGCATTCGGAGTGTGTTTCTACTTAAACAAAAAAATACATGGGTCATTTTTGACTTTTACGGGTTAACCCCGCCTCAATCTGAGGCACGGTGTGGCCGTTACCACAAAAAGTGTCTCCCTTTTTGTTTCAAATGGATACTCTTTTAAGTAAAAAAAATTGGCATACAGAAAACCGACCAAACATATTCAAATTGTGTTGATACTTTAGTAAAATAATCCTTGGGTCATTTTTGAGGTGTACGAGTCAACCACGCCTCAATCCAAGGTGTAGTGTGGCTGGCACCACTCAAAGTGTCTCTCTTTTGTTTCAAAAGGACATCATTTTAAGTGAATAAAACAACTAACATATGGAAAACCAACCAAAATCACTCATATTATGTTGAAACATTAGTAAAAAGATCCATGGGTCATATGTGACGTGTAAGAGTCAACCCCGCCTCAATAAGAGGTCCGGTGTGGCCAGAACCACTCAAAATGTCTCACTTTTATTTGAAATAGACTGGATTCTAAGTGAAAACAACAACTGGCATACTGAAAACAGACCAAACACATTCAGATTCTTTTGAAAATTTTGGACAAAGATCCATGGGTAATATGTGATGTTTATGAGTCAACCTTGTCTCAATACGAGGTGCAATGTGGCCAGAACCACTCAAAGTGTCATTCTTTTGTTTAAAATGGACATCATTTTAAGTGAAAACAACAACTGACATACAGAAAACTGACCAAACACATTCAAATTCTATTAAAACATTAGGAAAATGATCCATGGGTTATATGTGACATGTACGAGTCAACCCTGCCTCAATCTTAGGTGCAGTGTGACCGGTATCACTCTAACTATCTTTCTTTTGTTTAAAATTGACATCATTTTAAGTGAACACAACAACTGGAAAATGGAAAACTGACCAAACATATTCGGATTGTGTTGATACTTTAGAAAAATCATCCATGGGTCATATGTGACATTTAATATTAAACCCTACCCCAATATGAGGTGCGGTGTGGCTGGAACCACTCAAGGTGTCTCACTATTATTTGAAATGAGAAATATTTTAAGTGAAAACAACAACTAGCATACAAAAAACTTACCAAACGGATTCAAATTCTATTGATAAATTATGAAAACAATCCATGAGTCATCTATGAAGTATACGTGTCAAATATGGCTCAATACGAGGCATGGTGTGACTGGTATCACTCCAAGTGTATGTATTTTTTTTAAAATGGACATCATTTTAAGTAAAAACAACTGGTATACGGAAAACCGACCAAACGTATTCGGATTCTGTTGATTCTTTATTTTGTGGTTATTAGCTTCTAATTTTTTAATTCAATCATGTTTGTGTTATATAAAATTCAATTTTGTATGTATTCTTAATTCTGTATAACCCACCCCCTAGACACCCCCACCCCCGTGGGCATCCCCCCACCCCTGGACACCCCCACCCCAGGGACACCCCTAACCCCTTGTATGTCATATTATATATGTGTTATATATAATTCAGAATTCTGTATGCAACATCATTCATTTTTTATGTGTTACTAATTCATAATTAAGAATTCATTACATAATTAATTCTGCATGTATTCAATTGAGAATTCAATTATGAATTCTATATTGCATAGGGTAATTGGGTTCATATACAAGATTATAATTGTGGTACATTCCATGGTTATAAGAGTATACTATTTTAATGTTCTTTTGTGTGCTATATCAGGTGTTTTTGTTGTTGTTAAGAGTGTATGAAGGTTTATGTAGTTTAGTGTGCAGAGGAGAAGATTTTAGGGGGCTAGTCAGCCAAATTCTGGAAATACAGTATACCAACGGTTTACTAAAACCGTTGTTATAGTGCTGTAAATATTTTTACCAACGATTTTAGTAAACCGTTGGAAAACATGGAAATGATAGTATTGCGAATGGTTGTAGAAACCATTGGGTATACTTATATATACCAACTGCTATTTAAACCATTGGAAAAATAGAAATTACACTGCCTTTATCAACGGTTATACTAAAACCGTTGGTAATGGGATATCCCAACGACTTACTTACCAATAGTTTGACAAACCATTGGTATATAGTATACCAATAGTTTGGAATCCTTTACCAATAGTTTGAAATCATTGGTAAAGTATTAATTTCCAGTAGTGTGTTATCTAGTTCAATAATCATGGGACAATTAATGAATTTCACTTAAAAATTTACAAAATCACATCAGTTTCAAGAAGGGTAAATGGGTACAAGGCATAATATTCGAAGAATCTAGAATAGAAAAATGTTAGAGAATGTGTATATTTTTAAAACATATATACTGGGAGTTTAATTTGATACATCATAATATTTATGTAATTCATATTGAGAGGAACGTCAACGATAATGTAATTTTTACAGTGTTTATTGATCATGGTAAATCAAAATATCACCATAATGCTCGTAATGATTTGTAGGCAATGAATATAAAGCATGTTTTGGGGGAAAATGATAATGGAAAGTACCACTTTAAAATTGTTACAATGAAAAATAAAGATAAATGAATATTCCTTCGAACTTTAAATAATTTAAAACTATCATATGGATATTCAAGTAACAAATTAATGTGCGTTGACATGAAAAATCGAAAGTTACATGGATTAAAAATCCATGAATCACATATTATTATGGAGCATTTATTTATTTTGAATTTTTGCAATAATTTACTAGAAAAGTAAATGTGGTTCTAGTTGAATTTTGTACCTTTTTCAGAGATATTTGTAGAAAAACTCTAAGTCAACTAAGCTTGATAATATTTAAGAAAGATTTTTTTTGACACTATTTCTTTTATAGATGTTGTTCTCCCCTTCATTATTCATAGTCTTGATTCATTTAACTATTAATTTGGTTAAAGAAGCTAAACTTGGTGAACCGGTACACTATTGATGGATCTATCCAATTGAGAGGTATGTTGATATTATTTTAATATTTATCCACGAATTTGATTTTATCAAATCATTGTTTGAACACATTTTTAGTGTCTTAAAACACTAAAAAATATGTGGAACCATCCAAAGAATAAAAAATACCTCATATTAGCATGAAATAATTGGTCAACCATTGTTGAGTTATTTTTGAAATGTACGCATAAACAACACATCAATCTGATGGGCAATTTGGTCAGAATGACTCAATAACCACTTATTAAAGGTACAAAATCCTTTAAAAACAAGTGTCTGGGGTCAAAACTGGGAAATCATTAGTGGATTTCTGATTTTATTAATAGTTTTATGACTTATTATATACTACCTTTACTGATTTTATATGAAATGTTCTTAATTTGTGTGAAATATTAATGTTTTAATACTAAGAATAATTTTTGAGAATTTTTAGAAGTAATCCAATGGAGTTAGTTCACTATTTTTTTATAAATGTCACTGTACAGATCCAAATTTTGTGGTTCTTGTTTTTTAGGATTCCTTATTCCATTTCCAACATATCATTAGAAGAAATCATTGGCCCATTCTGCCATTTGTGTGGTCATATGGACCACACAAAAAGACCCACATAATCTGTGATGAAATTGGACCATCCATGAAGATTTATCATCTGGGCTTCATAAGAAAGTCCAAATTCATTAATTCTCCTCAACAGTTTGGGGGAAAATGTAACGAGTCTTGGATAAAAATTTCAAGGCCCAACTCCAAAGTCAAGGGGCCCAAATGATTCACTTAAACTCAGCCCACCATTCTGACTGGGAAATAAAATCAGTATAGTACTCATGACATATCTCATGATGTAATCATCCAATAATGATGATAATTTTCAGTGTGAAATCAGCGATATATAAGGCCGAACTTTTTTAAGAAATATTTTAAGGAATCTTCCTATTGATAAACCCATTCACATTTCATCCTTCTAAAATGTATGGATTGAAATGGACAATTTAACTTCGTTTAATAAACATTTCATAAATTTGGATCTGTAAGTCCAAAATGCCTCCAAATTTTGAGGGTAGTCAGAAAGCAATATTATCTACAACTTTTAATAAGGATATATATTATTATTCGGCTGTCTTAATGTCTAAATCATCATGCCAAGTGGAGGGACAGATTGGGAATGAAAATAGTCCACTTTCTAGGGATATAAATACATCCCCCTCCTCTCCTTCAAAGAGGTTAGAATTTCAGAAGTTAAGAGCACATATTTTCATGACCAAAGCCTTGAAAAGGCATTGGGAGAACCTACCATAGTAATTTTTTTCACTTGAGATACCCTTCCTCCTCTCTTTGTTTCATTTTACTTTTGTGTTGTTCTTCGTTTGTAATTTTGTATGTCTTGGTTTTTGTAATTATATTTTAATTATTGTTTCTTCTTCTTCGTCTATTGTTATCATCCACCTTCTATTAAGTAATATTAATGGTCTTAAAATAGTTTAAATACAGTTGAATCCCATTCCCTTGTTTTTCTTTCTCATTCATTATAAAGTTAGTATTTAATTCTCTTCAATCTTTGTGTGTGTGTGTTTGACGCATAACTCTTTTCTTATCCCTTTATTTTTCTTATATTTATAATTCATAACCATAAAAATTACAACCAGATTATTAACCCAAAAAATTTCTGAGTAAATATACCATTGGGGTGAGTTATAATTTGGGGATGGTAAGTGATTGAGATCATTTTCTCGATGGATATTATTTAAATTATGATTGTGTATGTTAAACTTAGAATGTGATGGATTAATAAAATCGTTTGTCTAACGTTTGGTTTCCATGGATTATTGAAACCATAAATACACTACCAGCAAAATGATCTAATTGAGATTAGAAACCTAATATAAGTTATGTCTTGGATTAAGGCCTTAATACTTAGGAATTCCAATAAACATTATCTTGTGAAGTGGGTGTTAATTTAGATGTAATATAAAGCAAAGATCAAGGATATCACAAGCTTAACTCCCTAAAAATAAACTCACCCCAATCTTTATCAAATTGTTAAATTTAATACCAATAATTAATCACTTCATTTATTCTTTTCAAACAAACCCCCCAATAAGAATACAATCAACTCAAAACATTCGACTATTAAAAAAGTATCATCGCTGAGGATTCGACCCAAGTGCTACTATACACATTAGCAGAGCATCAAAACATTGAAAGGTTGATAGGTGACAATAAGACATGATTTCAAATGGTGTCGTTGGCGGGGATGATGCTTTATGTAGTCATTAGTTTCTAGTTATTGTAAAAAAACCCCAAAAAAATTGAAAAAAATTGAAAAAAAAAGAAAAACATGTCTTCCTCTTTCTTCCAACATCTCTCTGAATGCCCTATATCCTCCCAAACAATCCCTCAGATTTTTTTGACCCTAAAATTTAGCGAACACTTTAACAGATTCGGAGGAACATAAGAGATAATCAAATAATTCAAGAATCACTCCTTGTCCAACCAATTTAATTAGATATGGCCAATCCTAGGGAAGAAACACATAAGAAATTTCAACCCCTGATATGAATTAATAACTTCTTGGTATTTAATATCCAAACATAGTGGCTGAATTCTAACTCAAATCAGGTTTGATTCATCTTCTCCCTCATTTCCATGGGCTAGCCCGTGAGGATCCGCATCTCCACTTTAAAGAGTTCCATGTGGTGTGCTCTACCATGAAGCCTCAAGGGGTTTCTTGAGGAACAAATAAAACATCAAGAATTCCCTTTATCCCTAGATGACTATACCATGTCATGGATCTACTACCTTCCTCCTGGTTCCATAACCACAAGGAATGACATGAAGCGACTCTTCTTAGAAAAATTCTTTCCTGCTTCTTGTACTGCTTTTATCCAAAAGGAAATAAGTGGTATTCGTAAATTTCCAAGTGAATCACTCCATGGGTACTGAGAGAGGTTCAGAGAGCTTGTTTCTACCTGCCCACACCACCAAATCCCTGATCAACTCTTGATCCAATACTTCTATGAGGGGTTATTGGTGATGTAGAGAACTCTCATTGATGTCGCAAGTGGTGGTTCTCTTGTTGATAAAACTCCTACAACTACAAGAGATCTTATAAGAAACATGGCTGAAAACACACAACAATTCCATACTAGAGAACATGCTCAAGTAAAACATGTTCTTGACAATCAATCCATAGAGCCGAACAAGATGACCGAGTGGATGAGTGAACTTAGAAGTCTTGTGCGACAACTAGCTGTGGCATCCAAATCCCCAACCTCATCTTCTCCACAATCTATGTTTCCAAGACCTGTCAAAAACTATGGAATCTGAAACTCCCCAGCTAATCCAACTGACACATGTCCACAACTTCAATAGGATTAATCTGATTCATCTGGACCAATGGAGCTCAATTCAGCCTATGATCAGCAGAATACCAACCCTCAACTATCAGTTTAGTTTGTTAGAAACTTCAACCAAACTCACTTTGAGACCTTATATTCTTCCTATAACCAAGGCTTGAGGTCTGGTAATCCTGTCTCTAATCCCCCTCAATTCCCTCCTCAAAACCCAGACCAATTTCAATATGGTCAAGGTGTTGGTAATTTTCAACAACCATATCCTTTTTTTACTCAACAAAAAAGGATAAATCCTCCCCATGCTCTTCTAGGCTTCCACTATCCTAATGAGCCTTCCCAATTCCCAAACCAATACAATCGCTTTCCCAAGAACCAAAATCATGGTAATCCCAATTAGGGATAGGCCTATTCTTCCAAGAGACAATGGGATAGTGCAGTTGAAGATCTTGCCTCCTTCACCCGTTCTGGCCCCAAAACATTGAAACCCAAATTGGTCAACTTCCATCCCACCTAAGCCAGCAATAACAATCAAATTCTTCCCAACTCCTACATCAACCATTACCCAAGCCCAAGGGTACTGTAAGTGCAATTGTACTTAGATCAGAAAAGAAAATTTCTATACCTCAAGATAAGTCCCCAAACCCTCCTTTAAATGTTGTCCTAGAAAATGAAAACAATAAGAAACAAGAAAAAGAATCTGAAACCATTTATTCACCTCATTCCATTCCACTTAAGAACAAAATTCTTTTTCCTGAAGCTGTTTCTAATCCAAATAAGTCCTTTGAACTTGATCTTGAAATTTTAGAGAAGTTTAGATGTGTTTAAGTCAACATACCCCTCATATATTTCCTAAAACAAATCCCTAATTATGCCAAGTTTCTTAAGGAATTGTGCACCCACAAGAGGGAAATTAGGACCTTTGAAAATGTTTCCACCCAACAGTCTATTCCTATAAAGTGCAAAGATCTAGGGACCTTTACAGTTCCATGCCAAATTGGAAGTTCAAACATCGATGATGCACTCATAGACATAGGAGCCTCAATTAATGTCATGCCCAAATCTATATTCTCCAACCTTGGTCTAGTTTACTTACATCCAATAGGAGTTGTCATTCAGTTGGACAATCTAAGAACTGCTAGTCCTGAGCATATGATTGAGGATGTCCTTGTTTGTGTGAACGATCATATATTCCCTTCTAATTCCTATGTACTTGACATGGAAGGTGAGATGAACTCTTTTCGATCCCCCATAATCCTAGGAAGACCATTCCTCATGACTTATAGAACTAAGATTGATGTCCATTTTGGCATCTTATCCATGGAATTTGGTGACCAACTGATTAAGTTGAACATTTTCCAAGCCATGTGATACCCATATGAGGATCACTCTACATTCTCAATCCATGCTTCTGAGTACACATCTAAGAGTCAATTGAACCCCAATCCATCGGGTTCTTCGTATTCAATTGATAAAGGATCTTGTGAAATATGAACCATTATTAACCAAGTCATAAATGGTGATGTTGATGTGGAACTCCCATTCATAGACTCCATCAATATAGTGGAACTTGAAAACTCTCTTGAATCCCACATCAACTCTGATCTCTACTGCTCCACCTTGGACAGTATTAAGGAAAATGAATCTCATGAAACTGAGGTCCCTTACACCATTCCAGAGTTGTCTATCCCACAAATAAAATATGAGACTAATCTGAAACCTCTTCTTGAAAACATGAAATACGAATTCCTTTTCCATGATAACTCTTATCCTATCATTATCTCTTCTCCACTTACCGAATCTGAGGAGTCCAAACTTATTCAAGTTTTAGAGGAAAACAAAAAGGCCTTAGGTTGGACCCTAGATGACGTAATAGGAACCAACCCTACTCTTTGAAAGAATCACATCCATCTTTAGGAATCATCCAAACCAATTAGACAACCACAAAGAAAACTCAATCCTCTCATACTTGAGGTAGTTAGGGAAGAGATCACTAAGCTTCTTCATGTTGGTATTATCTACCGAATTTCTAATAGTGAATGGGTTAGTCCAATTCAATTTGTACATAAAAAAGTTGGGATAACTGTAGTCACGAATGAACATGGAGCGGTAGTCACAACTTGAGTGAAGATGAAATAGAGTGTGTGCATCGACTATAGGAAATTGAATGTCGAAACAAGAAAAGTTCACTACCCTCTTCCATTCCTTGATCAAATGCTAGAACGATTAGCTGTAAATTCACACTATTGCTTTCTTGATGGATACACCTACTACTTCCAAATCCCAATCACACCTAACGACCAAGAAAAGACTACTTTTACATTCCCCTTTAGAACATATGCATATAGAATATTTCCTTTTGACCTTTGAAATGTTCCTGCAACATTCCAGAGGTGTATGATGAGTATCTTTTCTTAATTCATTGAACACTAAATGGAAGTCTTCATGGATAAATTTACCATTTATGGTGAGTCATATGAATCGTGCTTGAATTTTCACTCTCCTGTCCTTCAAAAGTGTGTCAAGTGCAACCTTGTGTTAAATTTTGACAAAAGTCTCTTCATGGTTTCAAATGGGATTGTTCCATGTCAAATAGTTTCAGAAGAGGGTATTGAAGTTGATCCTGCCAAAATTGAAGTGATCCAATCACTTCCTGAACCACTCATGTTCGATAAATCCATTAATTTCTTTGTCATTCTGGTTTCTATCATCCATTCATCCATTACATCAGTAGGATTTCCCTCCCATTCTCTTGGTTGCTCCAAAATAATGTCTCTTTCCATTTCGATGATGTTTTTAAGAGAGACTTCATTGAACTCAAAACTTTTCTTACATATGCCCCAATAGTCCAACTCCCAGATTCATCCTTACCCTATGAGTTGATTTGTGATGATTTTGATCGATTTTTTGGGGCTGTTCTTGGTCAAAGATGAGAAAAAATTATGCATGTCATATATAAGGCCTCAAAAACATTGGATGAAACTCAATCTCACTACACTATGTCTAAAAAAAACTTTTAGCAGTGGTTTTTTCCTTAGAAAAATTATGGCCCTATCTCTTAGGTTCCAAAATCATCGTCTTCACAGACCATTCTACAATAAATTTCTTACTCAAGAAAAGTGATTCCAAACCAAGGCTAATAAGATTGATCCTAATGCTCCAAGAGTTTGAACTTGAAATCAAAGATAGACTAGGAAAAGAAAAATCTGTGGCTGATCACTTGAGTATAATTTTTAATTCTTCTCATTCTGAAATAATTGTCCCAGAATTTCCAACTTAGCAGCTTTCATCTATCGCTCCAGAAATACCATGGTACTGTCCAATTGTAAATCCCTTGGTTTCTGGTGTTTTTATGGAAATTTTTTAAAAAGAACAAAAAAATGAAGTTTAAAAGTTATTCAAAATAATATTTTTGGGAAGAAAATAAGATTTGGAAAACTTGGCTAGACATGGTAATTAAGTGACGTGTTGATGAAAATGAACATTCTTCCATCTTATAATTCTATCACTCAATGCCTGGTGGTGGCCACTATGGACCACAAAGGACATCTTGAAAGGTCCTAGACTCTGGATTCTTCTGGCCTTCACTCTTCAAGGACTCACATGAGTTATGTCAATCATATCTCACTTGCCAAAAGTTTGGTACAATTTCCAAAAGAAATAAAATACCCCAAAAGCCTTTAATCTTCTGTGAGATCTTCGATGTTTGGGGCTTCAATTTTATGGGACCATTCCATCCTTCCAATGGATTCTCATACATTCTTCTTGGAGTTGATTATGTTTATAGGTGGGTAGAGGCCAAACCCACTAGAAAAGATGATTCACATACTATTAGCGAGTTCCTAAAGGCACATATCTCCTAATGATTTGGCACACCACATGCCTTGATAAGTGACTTAGGAATCCATTTTAGTAATACAACCATGTAATATCTTTTGAAAATGAATGGTGTTTTATATAAAACTTCAACTACATATCACACCCAAAAAAATGGAATGGATGAAATTTATAATAGTGAAGTGAAAAGAGTGCTTGATAGAATTGTAAAACCCACCAGAAAAGACTGGCCTGAAAGGCGTGGTGAAGCAGTTTGGGCTTATCGAACTGCCGATAAAACACCCCTTAAGATGTATCCTTTTAGGCTAGTTTTTGGTAAAACATATTATTTACCTTTTTAAATCCAACATAAGTCTTTTTAGGATGTGAAAACCTATAATTTTGATTGTGAAAAATCTGGTGAAGAAAGATTTTTGAAATTGGATGAACTGGAGGAGATTCAACTTGAATCTTATGAGAATTCCAATCTATAAAAAGAAAAGGCTAAGGTACACAATGACAAAAAAATCCTAAGAAAGGTATTACATTATGGTGAAAAGGTGTTTATTTTCAACTTCCGCTTTCAGATTCACCTAGGTATAGTTAATTCTCGTTGGGAAGGCCATTTTATTGTTTCTCATGTTTACCCATTTGGTGCAATGTAAGTCCAAGACCCCTCTTCGAAAAATACATTAACAGTTAATGGACATCGATTAAATAATCACCATGGGAGGACACAAAATCCTAGAACCACATTGACTCCAATCAAATCCCCAACTTCTACAGTCGACCCACAACTGGATGGAGATGGAAAACCACCAAATCCAAACTAGGGGCACCTCTTTCCCTTTAAATCTTCTCTATCCCTTTATCTATCTCTCTATCTCTCACTTATTCTTCTTCTTCCTCCCACATTCTCATTTTGATTTTTCACCACTTTACTCATCACATTTCTATTTACTCATTCTATTTTGTGTGGGTGTGTAATTTAATAACATAAAAAACCTAAAAATATAAAAAAATGAACAAAAAAGAGTCATATTTACTCACCTTCCAATTTTAAAATTTATTCCAACCATTTTTGAGAGTCAAAAGACATGGTTTCATCTCAAAAATGTTTGTGGTTTATTCATAAATTTAGATATATTATGTGTCAAAACCCAAAAATTTTGAATGCTCACTTTTTGATTTGGAAACTAATTTTCCTCAACGGTGAGGAAAAAAATTAGCATTCATGCTAAGGCCACCTATGACCATCTTTTAAAAATGTGCGTTTTCACCCCCATTTTTGAATCTTGAGTTTTTAGACCTTCGAGCTGAATTTCTTACATTAGTGTACATTAAAATGATATAGTAATTTTCTAATCAATATGAGAATTATAATTTCCATGTGGCCTCCCATTAACCATAAATTAATACCCCTTTTGAAAGCCCCTTAAATCCTATGAAAACCTTTTCTCTGATAGACACATTACAATCCCAATACCTTATCCCACCCAATATCAACATGGATTTTCATTGCATATTTTTTTGAAATTTACGTGTGGGGGAATGGATTTCATTGTTTGGGTGCCCTTTTATTGATCTTAAATGAGTTATCATATGTTTTAGGGAAAGCATCCATTTTAGTGAGGGGGAGAGTTTGTACTTCAGTGGGTTTTGGAATTTTATATATGCTTATGATGTATTCTTCAAATTTTAATGACAAGTGTTCAAAAAGAAATAATTAAAAAAATTGAAAAGAAACTAAAAAAAAATTTAAAAAGGGTTGTGTCTTTGGTAGGTAAAAAATCACAATTTCTCAGCCTTTGATCTTGTTATAACTATTAAAATTAGTGATTTTAAGAGATCAATCATGGGTTTAGATATGAGTGTGATATCTGTTTTAAGTTCAACTTTTGAAAAGAAGAGAAAAAAAGAAAAAAAGAACACTTTCATTATATTCTTATGTCGTTGGAAGAAGTTTTGTGTTTTTTAAATATTAAATCTTTTAATTCCATTCATATTTACTTCCACTTTTGTGTCTTATTTCACATTTTCATTCCCTTGTAAATATGTGTTTCCATTTCATTTCATGTCTCATTTCAAAAAAATGTGTATTTCTTTTTCCATGTTGGTATTTTACCCCTCTTCTTCTCTCTCTTGGACATTATATTCCTACCATACCAAAGCCACATAAAAACACCTTCAAAACACCTCTTTATTCTTGTGCACTTTGGATAGGTAGTGGAAGATGAGAGCTCTTTCAAACTCTAAAATTTTCACTTTTGGTTGGGGAATGAGTGAATCTCCATAAATTTATTTTATCATCTTGAGAGGAGTATGTTTTGTGTGCAACCATTTTCCATTTCTAAATTTGAGAATAAAAAAATGAATTATTTTTGTAACATTTTTTTAACAACTTGTGGCAGAATTCAATATGGATGAGTGATATTGTCTAAACATCCCTGATTGGGGAATTTTTTTTAATATTTGATGGTGAGTGAAAATGGGTTTTGTCATGTTTTTGTATTTCTTGCACATGAGGACATGCACAGGACATAGTTTGAGGGAGTTGATGTTATTTATAGTTCCATGACTTATTATATGCTACCTTTACTAATTTTATATGAAATGTGCATAATTTGTGTGAAATATTAATGTTTTAATACAAAGTATAATTTTTGAGCATTTCTAGATGTAGTCCAATTAGTTTAGTTTACTATTTTATTTATAAATCTCAACCTAATGATCCAAATTGTGTGGTTTTTATTTTTTAAGATTTATTATTCCACTTCCGACATATAATTAGAATGAAACATAGGACCATTTTACCATTTTAATGGTCATATGGACCACACAAGAAGACCAACAGAATGTGTGAAGAAACTGGGCTATCCATGATGATTTAGTATCTGGGCTCTATCCGGAAGTCCAAATTTCTTTATTCTCCTCCAAAGTTCGAGGGACAATGTAAGGTGTCTTGGATAAAAATTTCAACTCCCAAATCCAAAGTCAATGGGCCCAAATAATTCAATTAAACTCAGACCACCATTCTGGATGGGAAATAAAATCAGTACAATATTCATGACATATCTCATGATGTAATCATCCAATCAAGCTGAGATTTTTAGTGAGAAATAGAATATATATGCAGCCAACGTTTTTATAGAAAATGTTCGGATTTGAGGGCATAATTTTATTGATAAACCCATTCACATTTCGGCCTTCTAAAAAGTATGGATTGAAATGGACAGTTTAACTTTGTTTAATAAAACCGCCATAACTTTGGCTCCATAAGTCCAAATTCCTCCAATGTTTTTTAGTAGTGGGAAAATATTATTATATAAAACTTTGAATAAGGATTGATATCGAGATTCAGCTGTCTGGATGTGTAAATTGTCGAGCCAAGTGGAGGGATAGATTGGGAATGAAAACCATCAGCTTCCTTGGGCTATAAATACATTCCCCGCCTCTACTTCAAAGGGATTGACATTTCAGAAGAGAGGAACAAATATTGGCATCAATAAAGCCTTGAAAAAATATTTGGAGGATATTCCATACTCAAGTTTTTACTTTAGATACCCTTCCTCCTCTCTTTGTTTCCTTTTACTTTTTTGTTGTTCTTCGTTTGTAATCTCGTAAGTCTTGGTTTTTATAATTCTATTTTAATGAATGTTTCTTCTTGTTAATATATTATTATCATCCAAATTATATTAAATAATATTAGTGGTCTTAAAATAGTTTAAATACAGTTTAATACCCTTCCCATATTATTCATTCTCATTCAATCTAAAGTTAGTATTTAATTCCCTTCACTGTTCGTGTGTGTGTTTTCAATGCACAACTCTTTTCTTATCCCTTTTGTTTTATTCTATTTATAATTCATAGTCATAAACATTACAGCCAAATTATTAACCAAAACAATGTCTGAGTAAATCTACAATTGAGTTGAGTTATAATTTGGGGATGTTAAGTGATTGAGAGCAGTTTCTCGATGGATATTCTTTAAATTAACATTATGTATGTTAAACTTAAAATGTCGTGGATTAATGACATGATTTGTTTAATGTGTGGTTTCCATGGATGGTTGGAATCATAAATACACTACTATAAACAATCTGCAATTGAGACTATAACCCTAAGATAAGTTATGTCTTGGATTAAATACTTAACACTTAGGAAATCCAATCAAAGTTATCTTGTGTAGTTGGTGTTAATTTAAATGCAATATAAAGCAAAGCTCAAGGATATCACAAGATTAACTCCCTAAAAATGAAATCACCCCAATATTTGTAAAATTCTTAAAATAAACACCAATAATTAATCACTTCATTTAAGATCTTAAAGCAACCCCCCCAATCAACATATAATCAACTAAAAACATTCGACTATTAAAAAGTATCATTGCCAAGGATTCGACCCGAGTGCTGCTATACACATTAGCAGAGCATCAGAACCTTGAACGGTCGATCGGTAATAATCGGCCATGATTTTAATTTCCAAAAATTCAGGAGGAAAAAACCATTGATTTAATTTTGAAATATAGGAATTGAAGGAACATCATTTCAAATGACGGTTTTCCCGTTAATGTTGTAAACATATTTTTAGTGTTTTAAAATAGTAAAACATGCATGGAATGGTAAAAACCAAATAAAACACCTCATATTGATGTGAAATCATAACAAACCCACCTATTAGTTATTCTTGATGTGTATAAATAGAAAACACATTATTTTGATGTGCGAGGTGGGCAGAATGACCCAAAAAAACTTCTTAAAGTTACAAAATCCAGTAAAAACAACTGTCGAGGGGTCAAAACTAGGAAAATGATGTAAAATTACACTAAAATTAGGGTACAATGACTATAGATTTAATTGTGAAATGTAGTAATTGGAGGAACACCATTTTTAATGATGATTTTCCCCACATGGCAGTAAACATATTTTTAGTGTTTTAAAACATTAAAACACGTGTGGAATGGTCAAAACCATATAAAACGACCTTAGATTGATCTGAATTACATGGAAAACCATCACCGAGTTATTTTTTATGTTCAAATGTAGAAAAAACATTAATATGATGTCCGATGTGTTCATAATGAACTGGTAAATACATCTTAATGTTACAAAAACCTTTAAAAACAAGTATCAGGGGGTCAAAACCACGAAAAGGACATTAGATTTACCTAAAATAAGGTGAAAACCAATGTAATTTAATTATAAAATGTAGGAAATGATGATGAATCATTCCAAATATGGTTTTTCTAGTTATGGATGTAAAATAATTTTTAGTGTTTTAAAGCACAAAAACATTATTTGAATGGTCAAAACCATACCGAACAATCTTAAATTGATGAAAATCATTGGATAACCACCGATGAGTTATTTTATTATTTGTACATTGATAAAAAATGTCAATCCATCATGAATTGTGATCATAATGACTTAATAACCACTTCATAAAGGTAAAAAAAACATTAAAAACAAGTTTCAACAGGGTAAAAACAAGGAAAAAAAATTGGATTTCCCTAAAAGTACGTGAAAATGACAGTAGATTTAATTGTGAAATGTTGGATTAAATAGCACATCATTCTAAATGACAGTTTTCCTGTTATGGCCTTAAACATGGTTTTAGTATTTTAAAACACTAAAACTTGCATGGAATGGTCCAAACCATACAAAATGACCTAATATTGATATGAATTTATTGGAAAACCACTTGTGAGTTATTTTTGACATGTACACATAGACAACACGTCAATCCAATATGATGTGTGGTCAGAATGACTTAGTAACAACTTCTTAAATGTACAAAATCTTTAAAAAAAAGTCTCATGTGATTAAAACTAGGAAACTTATGTCATATTAACATGAAATAAGGGAAAAACAAACATATATTTAATTATTAACTATAGGAACCGATGAAACATCATTCTGATCGGTAGTTTTCCCATTATGTCGTAAACAGGTTTTTAGTGTTTTAAAACACGAAAATGCGCATGGAACAGTTAAAACCACAGAAACAACTTCATATTAACATTAAATCATTGGAAAACCACTAATGAGTTATTTTTTATGTGTATGCATTTAAAAAACATCAATACAACCTGTGGGGTGGTCAGAATGACTCAGTAACCACTTCTTAAAGGTACATGATCCTTTAAAAACAAGTGTCCACGACGTCAAAACCAGGACAATGATGTGATATTTTCCTAAAATTAAGGGCAAATGACCATAGATTTAATTTCTTAAGGTAGGAAATAACAGAACATCACTCAGAATAATGGTTTTCCCATTATGGCTATAAATTGTTTTTAGTGTTTTAATACAATAAAACGTGCATCGAATTGTCAAAAACATAGAAACGACCTCATATTGACATTAAATAATTGGAAAACCACTGCTAAGTTATTTTTGACAAGTACATGTAGACAAAACAACATTTTGACATGATGTGTGGTCATAATGACCCAACAACCACTTTCTAGAGGTACAAAATCCTTTAAAAACAAGGGATGAGGGGTTAAAACTAGGGAAACAATGTTATATTGCCCTGAAATCAGGGGTAAATACTATAAATTTAATTATTAAATTTATAAATTAATGGTACATCATTCTAAATTATGGTTTTTTTCTATTATGGTAGTAAATTCATTTTTCATTGTGTGAAATGGTCAAAACTATAGAAAATGACTTGAGATTGAAGGGAAATCACTGGACAACCAGTGATAAGTTTTTTTGAAATATAATACATGATAGTATATCAAAGTCTTTAATTTTTTTTATTAAGTTGTAACGCCCCGACCCCAGCTACCCAAAGTCGGTGCATTACTTCGTAACATTGGCATGATCACAAAAGATCAATTCTCGAAAGACCGATTAGTTTAGTAGCCTTGGAATCTCTAGATACATTCATAAATCTTACATTACATCATAAAAATGAAAACTACAATAACATGGTCTCCCTAGTCCACACTCATATCCTCACTGACTAATCTTTCAATTCAGTCATAACACACCTCTTCACATCCTGGGAAAAATAAAACATTGAAAGGGGTGAGCTCAAATGCTCTGTAAGGATAACAATATAGCGCAAAATTTCATTAGAAAACATAAGCATTTAAGGCAATGTATAACTAAAACAAAAGCCTTATTGAACTTGAACTTCAGCATAATATGGCAAAAGTAAAATAAAATAATGCCATTACTTACTCACATGGATATTCTACTAGACGAATAATCACATGAAATATCAAAAACCACTTTCATAATGAGGGAATGTATAATGCCAGACATTCTGAAACATTTTGTCAAGGCCTCGGCCAAGATGTCTGAAATGATTAAGGCCTCGGCCAAAACCATAAATCAAATTGGGAAAGGGCCTCGGCCAATTCCACGTCTAGTTGTCTCATGAGACCTACCGATTCATCGAGGAGCTATAGCGGGCTCCACCCGTCACATATTAAGTCCAATACATTCCTCATATGAATAGGTTTAAACATAACATAAATATTCGTATTAAAACCAGCATACAAAATGTCAACAATTTCTCCATAAACTATGGATGGTATAAAAATAACACATCCACAGTCAAATATTTCACAAAATGTTCAATGGAAGTTTTGTATCATAAATCAATTTCAATTAAACTTAAAACCCATCAAAGGATGTTGACATGGATGAAATCAAAGCTATTTGAGAGAAATATCTCTCTTTTTTAAATCATTTAAAAGTACCATAATTATAAAATAATACATTTACTTTGAAAATATCATTATAAGCTTGTAAGGGAAGCTTCGACGAAGTTATAATGGCGGAAAATAGTCGCACCTGCCGTATAAGTTAAAAAACATTCTTACCTTAAATTTGTCAAAAAGGTCAAAAGTACATTGTTTGGAAAACGACAGTAAGATTCCTTTCAAAAACGTATAAGGGTATAAATGACTTTAACCCATTTTCCATTTAATAGTAAAAATGTTTTGAAAGACATTTTTAAGAAACATGGATGTGGATGATAACGAGGTCCCAGTAGATAATTATGTATAAACAACCTTGGATAATGAAGAGGTTGTGAAGTAAACCCTTACCCTGTACTTTTCCTTGGTTGGGGTAGGTTAACCTTCTGTATAATTGTGAAATAATTGTTATTAAATTATACTAGAATCATATAAATTCATATGATATCATATATGATCTTTTAACATTGCTTTGTTAACAATATCTTAGATTTATTGTTGTTTCGGGTGTTAACTTACTCGTTTTCTTTTATATGTTTTGTTACGTAAGTCGTGTTTTTCATGGATAGGTTGTATCTTATTCATATCCAGAATATATCATGTCCTTAAACATTATTTTTAAATCATCAAATGATAATCATACTTGAATGGATACGATGGAGAATGAATCTCATCGCATTTGTGGAGACGGTAGTCCGTACGTACGCACGAGCGACAATATCATTATTTTGATATTAAAATAATATATAATTGGATATTATATCATATATACAGAGTCATTATCATGTTATATTTATTATTTACATGAATTACATATCATTATTATACCCATCTAAATAATAATATATTCAATAACAATTACACCACGACGTGGAGACGGTAAGCCGTACGTACGCACGTATGGTGACATGTCATTAAAATGATGGGTATAATACTGAATATGGCTGTTACATATTTATAATAACATCACAGTATATAGAATATACTGGAGTAATAATTTTATAATTGAAATAATAAACAAAGAGGGAGTGGAAGAAGAAAGAAACTTGAAAGAGGGTGATGAAAACGTTACCTCTTCTTCGGGTTCTTCCTTTTGATTTGATCAAAAGGACTCCTTAGGATGGATTTCTGACTAAACTAAATCTTCTAGGACGAAGGGATAGAAGTTGGGAGAGTATTTGGGCAGAGGTCGGCCGAACCAAAAGGCTTGAAAGTGGGAATAAGGTGGTAGAGGTGGGGGCCTTTTATAAGAGGAGAGGAGGGGCTCTTTTGGAAAGATTGAAATGTTACATTATTATACAATGATTTTCGGATTCTAAAGGTCCCACACTTATATAATTCGTGGATAAGGTGATAAGGGTTCGAAATCTACCCATACAATAGTCTTTGGACAAGTGTAAGACTTGGATTTTACATTATCTTTTCATTTTATTAAAATCGTTAAATAATGAGGTCATCACTACATCATATTGATGTCATAAATAATTTAATTTATTTAATGTCTAAAAATTATAAAAAAAATACTATGATGTATTAAATCTTTTTAGATTTCTAATGAATATTTATAGTCAAAATTTGGACTTGTGTAACCCCACTTAAAAACTGTTTTAGTAAAACAACTCATGTTTGTGTCAATTTAATTTTAACATTAAATAAATATATATTAATGTCATTTTCCAAACAAAGTGGCTCCATGGGGTCCCCAAGTTGACCCATGGGTTTTATTGGTCGGCCATGACTCATAAAATAGGAGTATGACAAGTGTCAAGCTCATCTCATATTATTAAAACATTATTTTTACCTTAAACTACACTAATTACCTCTAATCGCGATTAAGAACTTAAAAGTTACTATTCACCAAAAAATTATTTTAATCTCATTGAACCACATTTTAATTCTTAATGACAACCATGTATGTCAGATTTTTGAAAATAAAATCACAGAAGTGGTAATATTTCATTTTAACGAAAAATCAGTTTTTAACAACCACTTAGTGGTTTCACTATTCATCAAAAATTGAAGTTTTTCAGAATAAGGCCAAAAATTCACCCTAAGCTATAATTGACATTCCAAATTCAAAAATGATGTCTATTTTAAAAAATTCCAAACATATATGTTTCATTAATTAATTTTATAATTAATTCCCACTGTTACAACAAATAGTGTGTTTTTAAGAAACAATTTATATCAAAAGATTGACAATTGTTTATGTCCAATTTCAATGTTAAATTAATTATAATGACCACCATTGGATAAAATGGTAAAAATATATTCTAATTATACTTTAAAACTACTAAATATTATAATTTATCACTATAAATTATTTTGATTAAAAAAGTTGTTTTTAAGTATTTTTCACTATTCATAAAAAATTAGAAGTTCTCAGAAAAATACCAAAAATTCAACATAGGATAATTTCGATATTCCGAATCCAAAAATGAAGTCCATTTTGATAAATAAAATTTATAAAATTTCAAAAAGTAGGTATTACTATTCACAACGGCTAGTTTAATTAGTTGTGGTGTGCGTTAGAGCTCGAGGTTGCGTACAACACACGCTATTGCATTATTCGGAGGGAAACGTACCGTGGAAGCTTGGGGTGTTACATTATCCCCTCCATCAAATAATTGCATCCTCGCAATTTCTAGGGTATTACTGCATAAAAGACTCGGGTGGTTCTTCATCATAAGTTCCTCAGGTTCCCACGTTGCCTCTTCCATTTTATGATTTCTCCACAAAACCTTTACCAGACGAGTCGTCCGGTTTCTCAGCACCTGCTCCATCACATCAAGAATCCTGATGGGCTCTTCACGATAAGATAGATCAAGTTCCAGTTCTAATTCCTCGTAGGTAAGTACATGTGTTGGGTCGGGCATGTATTTTCTCAATAGCGATATGTGAAAAACATCGTGAACTTTGGAGAGATTTGGCGGCATCGCCAAACGATAAGCTACATCCCCAATACGATCTAGAATTTCGAATGGTCCGATGTACCTGGGACTCAACTTACCCTTCTTACCAAAACGTATAACTCCCTTCCATGGAGATACCTTTAGGAAAACATGATCTCCCACCTGAAATTCCAAAACCTTTCTTCTGTTATCGGCATAGCTCTTCTGCCTACTTTGAGCTGATTTGATGTGGTTTTGGATTACCTTCTCCTTTTCCATTGTTTCTTCCACCAGTTCTGGTCCCACAAGTTTTCTTTCACCAACGTCATCCCAACAGGTTGGTGTACGACATCTCTTTCCATATAATGCTTCATAAGGTGCCGTCTAAATGCTTGAATGGAAGCTATTGTTATAGGAAAATTCTACCAATGTTAAATATTGATCCCACATACCCTGAAAGTCAAGATAGCATGATCTCAACATGTCTTCTAAGGTTTGAATAGTCCGTTCTGATTGTCCATCTGTTTGAGGGTGATAGGCAGTACTCAAACAAAGATCAGTATCCAAGGCCTTTTGAATACTTTTCCAAAATCTTGAAGTAAAACGAGGATCACGATCAGAAACAATCGATAGGGGTACTCCATGAAGTCTTACAACTTCATTAATATATAGTCTTGCTAGACGTTCAAGTGGTAGATCCTCTCGTATAGCCAGAAAATGTGCTGACTTAGTAAGACGATCAACAATGAACCATATTGCATCATTCTTTCTAGGAGTCTTTGGTAGTCCCATGACAAAGTCCATCGTAATATTATCCCATTTACACTCAGGTATGGGAAGAGGTTGCAATACTCCACCAGGATGTTGCCTTCCAGCTTTCACTTGTTGACAAACCATAAACCTCGACACAAAATCAGCAATCTCCCTCTTCATATTGTCCCACCAAAAATGTTCCTTCAAATCTCTATACATTTTGGTGCTCCCAGGGTGTATAGAGAAGTTGGAACTATGAGCATCATCCAACAATTCCCTTTTTAGATCAGGTATATCGGGAACACAAAGTCTCTTCCCGAATTTCAAAATTCCATCCTTATACACAAAGTCCCTCAATCTTCCATCATTCACATCTTTAATCCTCTTCTAAAATTCATCATCATCGGTCTGAGAACTCTTAATCCTTTCTAGTAATGATGGTTTGGAAACCATTTGAAAAAGCATTGATGTTTCACCTTCCCTAGTTATTCCCATGTCCATCTTCACTAGATCCAAGAAAATTGGATCCCTTTCAATTCTCATCACATTCAAAACTCCATGGTCTTTTCTGCTCAAAGCATATGCCACCTTGTTTGCCTTCCCCGGGTGGTAATGTATCGTGCAATCATAATCCTTGAGTAGTTCAAGCCATCGCCTTTGCCTCATGTTGAGTTCTTTTTGTGAGAAAATATACTTCAAACTCTTGTGATCAGTATAAATCTCACATTTTTCACCATAGAGGTAATGTCCCCATATCTTTAAAACAAAGATCACAGCTTCTAACTCAAGATCATGAGTAGGATAGTTTTTCTCATGAATTTTTAGCTGTCGTGATGCATAGGCAATGACCTTATCATTCTGCATAAGGACACAACCAAGTCCTTTCTTTGATGCATCACTATAAATAACAAACCCATCATTCCCTGATGGTAGAGTCAATACAGGGGCATTGACTAATATTCTCTTTAGTTCTTCAAAACATTCTTCACACTCTTTTGTCCAGACAAATTTAATCCCTTTACGTGTGAGCTTTGTCAATGGGTTAGCCAATCTGGCAAAATTCTGGACGAAACGTCGATAATAACCTGCTAAACCAATAAAACCGCATACCTCAGTTATACTTGTCGGTGCTGTCCATTCTTGGATTGCCTTGGTTTTATAAGGATCAACGGAAATTCCATCCTTAGAGACAATATGGACATGAAAATAAATCTCCTGATGCCAGAATTCACACTTGATAAATTTCCCATATAATTAATGTCTTCTAAGAGTCTTCAGGATAATGCGCAAGTGATTTTCATGATCTTCGTGGCTTTTGGAGTATACCAAGATATCATCAATAAATACCACTACAAAGTCATCAAGATATTCCTTGAAAACACTATTCATTAGATCCATGAAAACAGAGGGTGCATTAGTCAATCCAAAAGGCATTACTGTAAACTCGTAATGCCCTACCTTGTTCGAAATGATGTCTTTGGAACATCTTCCTTCTTCACACACAACTGATGGTATCCAGACCGAAGGTTAATCTTTGAAAAGTATTGAGCTCCATGCAGTTGGTCAAACAAATCATCAATGCGAGGTAGGGGATACTTGTTCTTTATTGTTATAGCATTGATCTCCCTATAGTCAATGCACAACCTCATAGATCCATCTTTCTTCTTAACAAAAAGAACAGGGGCTCCCCAAGGAGAAACACTAGGGCGAATAAATCCCTTATTACTCAATTCCTCTAGTTGTTTTTTTTGTTCAACTAATTCCACAGTGTCCATTATATAAGGGGTCTTTGATATGGGCCTTGATCCAGGAATTAAATCAATGGAAAACTCAACTTCTCGTTCTGGAGGATGTCCAGGTAAATCTTCCAGAAACACATCAACATATTCTCTCACAATAGGTACATCCTCTATTTGAATATTCCTTTCCTCACCCTCAGTAATTTCCTTCTCTTCCTCCCCAATAATTGAATTTAGTTGAGCTACTAGGGGTGGATCTAGATAAGAATTATGTGGCGACGATTCTGCTCTAAAGATAAGGTGTTCCTTATCATCATCATCAAGAATCGTAACATCTTTCCTCTTACAATAAATTTTTGCATCATGGTCCGAAAGCCAATCCATACCGAGGATTATATCAAATTAAATCATAGGTATGACGATGAGATCAGTAGGTAAAGAACATTTAGGTTCTCTAATGGGAACTAATCGACAAAACTTTGTTACAACAATACTTCCCTTAGGGGTTTTGACCGACAACTCCCTTGTTAAATCAAATTGGAAATATCTAATTTTCTTAGCAAAATGGGAAGATATGAAACAATGCGATGATCCAGAATCAAATAATGCATTTGCTAAACTTGAGGAAACCATTAAATTACCTTCCACCACGTCTTTCGGAGCTTCCACCTCAGCAGTAGTGATAGCATAAGCCTGGCCTTGATCCCTTGGTCTCTTCTGAGGTAAGTTCCTGTAACACCCCAGGATTTCAGAGTGTGTTATTTCTTAAAAATAATTCAATAACGTGCACTACACGCAACACCGAGTTCAATCACACCATTAAAATAGGTCATGAATAGTATTAACTACATTTTGAACTTTATATAATCCTTATAATTTTAGAATCCCTATTATGAGTTTCTTAGTCATAATGCAAGAACAAATTCATTTTCAGTATTTCACTTTTATCAACTTCTAATAGTGAAACCTTTTTAAATACAATATTTTAAACTTTTTGACTAAATGGAGACATCAAAAAATTTAAAATGAAACATCCCAAGCGTCCACGGTATGCTTTCCTTTGGATAAAACAGTAGCGTGTGTTGTACGCAACTTCGAGTTCTAACACACCGTAACCAATCAAACTAGTTGTTATGAATAGTAATACCTACTTTTTGAAGTTATATATATTTTATATTTTAAAATGGACTTCATTTTTGGATTCGGAATATCAAATTTAGCCTAAGGTGAAATTTTGGTACTTTTCGGATAACTTTCATATTTTGATGAATAGTGAAAATTACTAAATTTTAATTAAAAACAACTTTTTTAATCAAAATAATTAATAGTGATAAATTATGAATTTGAGTGGTTTTAAAGTATATTTAGAATATATTTTTACTATTTAATATAATGTTGGTCATTGGACATAATATTACAATTAAACCGAACATAAACAAGTGTCAATCTTTTGATAGTTATTATCTCTTAAAAACACGCTTTTTGTTTTGACAGCGGGAATTAATTTTAAATTAATTTCTGCCACTTCTGTGTTTTGAATTTAGGAAAATGTATTCCATATTTGGAATCAGGATGTTCAAATTGTGTAAATAGGTAACTTTTATTTTTACACATTTTGAATAATTACTGCGGTAAATATTTTATTTACCATGGTTAAAGGGTAAATCCGGTAAATAAGGGTTAAAAAAAATAATATTATAATAATACTAAATTACCCTAAAACGTGTCATAACCCTATTTGTTGATACATGGTCGACCATGGGAATCTTTGGGTCTATTTTTGGACCCCATGGATCCACTTGTAAGTGATAATGACACTTTATTTTAATTAAGTCAAAATGAATACAAAAATGACACAAGCATATATCTTTTAGAACAACAATTTTTACATAGGGTTATACATGTTTGATTTTCGATTATAAATATTCCTTAGAAAGATAAAAAGATTTCCTACATAATGATATTTTATTTATAATTTTTAGACATTAAATAAGTTATTTTATTTATGACACAATGATGATGCAGTAATTAATATAATAGTGAAAAATTAAAATAATTGATATTATAAATACCCAAATAAATATAATATGAAACTTTTAATGAATTAAACTAATTTTCTAGGCTAATATGATATATTAGGATTGATTTAATGGACTTTTTTCGAAGTAATCAATCTGTTATGAGTTTCAAAAAAATCAACTATTGAATAGTGTCAAAATTGACATAAAAGAGTTCTTAAAACAAATATTATATTATTAATTGATATTAAATTCCTAAAAATCTAAGGTTCGGCCAAGAGACTTATATTATGATAGGTTAATCATTAATGGACCACTTGGGGGTCGCTTGGATGTATATAGTAAGTTTATTAACCATATTATATAAAAATACAAAGAGACATTATAAAAGTGAAACTAATTAACTTAGAGTTAATACTTAAAGATAAGGTTAATATAAGTACCCAAACCTGTCTAAATTCTATTGGATGAGTTGTTTTCGACCTATCCCCACCTCATCCTTTGAATAGTCAACTTTGAAGCCTTTGTAAACCGAATATGAATTTATTATAAATTAATATTTCTAACTTTTCCAAAGGTGCCCCTCACCCCTCTTATAAAAGGGCACTCCTCCTTCTCATTTCTTCACACCTTCAAAGCCTTTTGGTTCGGCCAAACTCTGCCCAAATACTCTCCCAACATCCCTCACTACAACCTAGAGGCCTTAGTTTGATCAGAAAGCCAACCTAAGGAGCCCTTTTGATCAAATCAAAAGGAAGAACCCGAAGAAGAGGTAATGATTTCACCACCCTTTTCTAAGTTCATTTCTTCTTCCACTTCTTCTTCCTTTGTTCTTACCATTCTGAAATAATAACTCCAGTATCTCACATATACTGTGATGTTATTATAAATATGGTACAATCATATTCAGTATTCTATCCACCCTTTGAATAACATGTCACCATACGTGCGTACGTACGGCTTACCGTCTCCACGTCGTGGTGTAATTGTTATTCAATATAATATTATTTGGATGGGTATAATAATGATGTGTAACTCATGTAAATAATAAATATAACATGTTAATGATTCTGTATATATGATATACCATCCATTTATATATTATTTTAATATCAAAAGAATGATATTGTCGCTCGTGCGTACGTACGGACTACCGTCTCCACGAACGCGATGAGATTCATTCTCCATCATAACCATTAAAGCGTAATTATCATTTTATGATTTAAAAATGATGTTTAAGGACTTGATATCATTCTGGATATGAATAATATACAACCTATCCTTTACAAACATGTCCTACGTAACAAAACATATGAAAGAAAACAAGTAAGTTAACACCCGAAACAACGATAATACTAAGATATTATTATCAAATCAATATTAAAAGATCATATATGATATCATATTAATGTATATGATTCTTGTATAATTTAATAACAATTATTTCACCATTATACAGGAGGTTAACCTACCACAACCAAGGAAAAGTACAAGGTAAGGGTTATTTCACAATCTCTTCATTATCCGAGGTTGTTTTTACGTAATAATCTACTGGGATATCTTTATCATCCACATCCATGTTTCTTAAAAATGTATTTCAAAACATTTTTACTATTTACAAGAATATGGGTTAAAGTCATTTATACCCTTGTTTGACTTTTTATAAGAGGTTTATAAAGGAATCTTTCCGTCGTTTTCAAAACAAGGTCCTTTTTAACCTTTTCGACAGAATTGAGGTAAGAATGTTTTTTTAACTTATACGGCGGGTGCGGTTATTTTACGCCGTTATAAAATCTTCAAAGCTTTCCTTACAAGCTTAGAAGAATATTTTCAAAGAAAATGTTTTATTTTATATGGATCTTAAATGATTTCAAAATAAAAGGAGATATTTCTTTAAAAAGAATTTTGATTTCATCTATGTCAACATCCTTTGATGGATTTTAAGATTATTTGAAGTTGATTTATTATGATACAAAACTTCTATATTGTATTGAAGGTTTTGTGATATGTTTGACTGTGGATGTGCTATTTTTATACCATTCATAGTTTATTGTGAAAGTATTGACATTTCGTATGCTAGTTTTAATACGAATGTTTATGTTATGTTTAAACCTTTTCATATGGGAATGCATTGGACTTAATAAGTGACGGGTGGAGCCCGCTATAGCTCCTCGATGCATCGGTAGGTCTCATGAGACAAACTAGTGTCTTGGCACAAGGCCTTGACAAAATCTTATTTGTAGTCTTGGCACAAGGCCTTGGCTATGTGGTTATGATAGTCTGGCATTATGCATTCCAACATTATGAAAGTGGTTATTGATTTTTGCATGTGATTATTCGATTAGTAGAATATCCATGTGAATAAGTAAATGGCATTATTTCATTTTACTTTTTCCATACCATGTTGAAAGATCATGTTTTAAAGGCTTTTGTTTTAGTAATGCATTTCCTTAAATTTTTATTCTTATTTATGAAAGTTTCCGCTATATTGTTATCCTTACTGGGCATTTGAGCTCACCCCTTTTCTATGTTTTATTTTTCCCCAGGATGTGAAGAAGTAAATTATGAATGACCTGCAGGGATATTATGAGGGGTTAAGAGTGTGGATATGAAGACTTTGTTGTTGTAGTAGTTTTTCACCTTGAAATGTAATGTAAAACTTTATGATTATATCTAGTGTTTCCAAGGCTACTAAACCAATCGGTCTTTCGAGATTTGATCTTTCTTGTGATCATGCCAATGTTATGTAATAATGCACCGACTCTAGGCAACTAGGGTCGGGGCGTTACAGTTGGTATCAGAGGAAGTTTAGTACAAACCTTGGAAGCTAGATTTAGATAAACTCTGATTAGAGCACGTAGACCTAAGATGAACTTTGAGGATTAGTATAGAAGAACTTCCTAGAATTTTGGTATTGTAGAGATTTTGTGAGTTTTTCGAGCAATACATCCCTGTCTGGATACGAGCAGGTAGAGGCGGCTCTGGCACAGATGTACCTAGGGGTAAAACCCGAAAACACCGCTTTGAGCTAGACTCGAACGGGAACTCGTGCACGACAACGGGCCTTGCTGCACTCTTGGTTACGACACTCCCGGGGGATATGCTTAGGATAACTCTCACTTTCTTTACAAATCATTATGAAGGGTTTATGAGTATATAATTCCTCAAAGAAAACATATTTATGATTATGGATTATATCCATAGATAGTTCAATTTATGTTAAGTGTTTTATAAGTATGGGATTATGTATTTTGATTCATAAACTGATCTAGTTTATGCCATGGTATAGAAATGGCGCCCAGTAGAAGGAATGAGAACTCCAGAAATACACATGATTCAAAGAGAAGAAAGGATCATATCTTTCATGGTCTTAAGCTAGAATTTATAATAGAAATAGTCTCCCATGTATTATCATCATATGAAGAAATAATATCATGTGTTGATAAGATATGTAAAGAGTTTACTGAGTCCTATGGCTTTGAAGGGAAGCAAGATAAGAAAAAGATGGAAGAGAGAAAGATGGATAAAGGGAAGAGGGAAAAGAAGAATTTTCCCATATGTGGTAACTGTGGAAAGAAACACCCTGGAACTTGCCTGAAAGGAATGGGAGTTTGTTATAAGTGTGGAGGAAAAGGGCACAAAGTACGTGACTGCAAGGGTAAGAAAATGGTTTTAAATGTACAATGATTCATTTGCAAGGAGTTTAGACACTACGCGAACCTATGTCCCAGTCATCAGACTATGCCTCAAATGATGTTATTGGATAATAATCAAGTTATGATACTACCACAGATGAAGAGGAATGATTAGAGTTCTTATGTTGATTATGTCAATTGAGCTTTGTATCAACAATGTACTTGTTATAATAATTATGGAGTATATAAGGATTGTACTGCAGTACTATTTCATTAAGGACTTGAGATTGTGTGGAACAAAGAAAAGTGACTCATTAGCAGGATAGATTTTTGGAAAATATATGGTTGAGAGAATGATAAACCATAATATAGTTCTGATACTGAGGTAGTGATTTTGGAATAATATGTGATTGTTTTGGATAAATTATATTGGATATTCTTGACTACCTTGGAACTGATTAATGATTTGTATATTCCATCATTGTTGGGGTTTAAAACATTTTTGGATTAATGAAGTATATCCAGCATTCTATATGGAATAAGGGAGCATGAATGTAATCAATAAGGAATATGGTAATACATGATGAAGGTATTCATATGCTATTACAGGGTAAAAAGGATCTATATTATGTTTACCTTCCTTATGAATGTTGGACTGTGAGTTTGGACAGATGTATTTTGGATAGTTCTAGTTTGGATTATTTTGGATTGCCATAAAAGGACAACCCGGAGGTCGGGCGGCAACCCGTCGCGTCCGGCAAGGCTGCGAGACTTGAACCCGCAACCAAAGGGCGACAAGGGTGTATCACCTACCACTATCCCACGAGATGTCCTGGATTAAATAAAGTAGTTTTTTAAAAGATCTGGTAGATGAATTATAAATTCGTTTATTTTGGAACCCTCTATGAATAGTATAAATAGAATTTTTTTTACGAGTGAATGATGAGTTTTGGTAGAAATTTATTAATGGATAAAACTCTAATTATAAACTAAGTATATCTCCTTATTATCTTATCTAATCTCATAAATAAATTCCTCAACATTAATAATAGAAACATAGAACAAAAATGTTGTCCTAGATGGTACCTTAAATCATCACAAATTTATGGCTTTGGGATTGTTGGCCTTTTCATAGCCATGTTCTCTACCACTCTCCATCAGATAATTGATGGCTAGATTTTTCTTCCATATCCATATTTTCTTACATGGAACCCTAGTATGTGTTATTTTCGGTAATCTTCATACTTTCGACTCTTTATTTTAAATAGAGGCCTCGTTAATTCATTTTTCGATGTGGGATTTCAACTAAGATATTTTGAAACGTCAAAAATGTGTTATCCCAATACCCTATATTTTGTTGAACCTATGGTACTTCAAATCATCATAGATTGATGAGTTTAAGGACCTCAATTATACACTTGTTTGTGATTGATGACCTCAATCACTACCTATAAATATTTACGTTTTTTCCTCCGGTTATATGTCTCTAATTGCCACCAATGTTCACCTAATCGAGATCATAATTTGGTGGTGACCCTTTAATTTCTCTTTTCCTCATATTAAGACTAAATTTTAGTAACCCAATTTCCAATGTGGGTTTTCCCACAAATATATTTTCTACTTTCAATCTTTTATCTTCGAAGAACAATTTCAAATTGCGAGGACGCAATTTATTGAAGGAGGGGAGAATGTAACACCCCAGGATTTCAGAGTGTGTTATTTCTTAAAAATAATTCAATAACGTGCACTACACGCAACACCGAGTTCAATCACACCATTAAAAGAGGTCATGAATAGTATTAACTACATTTTGAACTTTATATAATCCTTATAATTTTAGAATCCCTATTATGAGTTTCTTAGTCATAATGCAAGAACAAATTCATTTTCAGTATTTCACTTTTATCAACTTCTAATAGTGAAACCTTTTTAAATACAATATTTTAAACTTTTTGACTAAATGGAGACATCAAAAAATTTAAAATGAAACATCCCAAGCGTCCACGGTACGCTTTCCTTTGGATAAAACAGTAGCGTGTGTTGTACGCAACTTCGAGTTCTAACACACCGTAACCAATCAAACTAGTTGTTATGAATAGTAATACCTACTTTTTGAAGTTATATATATTTTATATTTTAAAATGGACTTCATTTTTGGATTCAGAATATCAAATTTAGCCTAAGGTGAAATTTTGGTACTTTTCGGATAACTTTCATATTTTGATGAATAGTGAAAATTACTAAATTTTAATTAAAAACAACTTTTTTAATCAAAATAATTAATAGTGATAAATTATGAATTTGAGTGGTTTTAAAGTATATTTAGAATAGATTTTTACTATTTAATATAATGTTGGTCATTGGACATAATATTACAATTAAACCGAACATAAACAAGTGTCAATCTTTTGATAGTTATTATCTCTTAAAAACATGCTTTTTGTTTTGACAGCGGGAATTAATTTTAAATTAATTTCTGCCACTTCTGTGTTTTGAATTTAGGAAAATGTATTCCATATTTGGAATCAGGATGTTCAAATTGTGTAAATAGGTAACTTTTATTTTTACACATTTTGAATAATTACTGCGGTAAATATTTTATTTACCATGGTTAAAGGGTAAATCCGGTAAATAAGGGTTAAAAAAAATAATATTATAATAATACTAAATTACCCTAAAACGTGTCATAACCCTATTTGTTGATACATGGTCGACCATGGGAATCTTTGGGTCTATTTTTGGACCCCATGGATCCACTTGTAAGTGATAATGACACTTTATTTTAATTAAGTCAAAATGAATACAAAAATGACACAAGCATATATCTTTTAGAACAACAATTTTTACATAGGGTTATACATGTTGTATTTTCGATTATAAATATTCCTTAGAAAGATAAAAAGATTTCCTACATAATGATATTTTATTTATAATTTTTAGACATTAAATAAGTTATTTTATTTATGACACAATGATGATGCAGTAATTAATATAATAGTGAAAAATTAAAATAATTGATATTATAAATACCCAAATAAATATAATATGAAACTTTTAATGAATTAAACTAATTTTCTAGGCTAATATGATATATTAGGATTGATTTAATGGACTTTTTTAGAAGTAATCAATCTGTTATGAGTTTCAAAAAAATCAACTATTGAATAGTGTCAAAATTGACATAAAAGAGTTCTTAAAACAAATATTATATTATTAATTGATATTAAATTCCTAAAAATCTAAGGTTCGGCCAAGAGACTTATATTATGATAGGTTAATCATTAATGGACCACTTGGGGGTCGCTTGGATGTATATAGTAAGTTTATTAACCATATTATATAAAAATACAAAGAGACATTGTAAAAGTGAAACTAATTAACTTAGAGTTAATACTTAAAGATAAGGTTAATATAAGTACCCAAACCTGTCTAAATTCTATTGGATGAGTTGTTTTCGACCTATCCCCACCTCATCCTTTGAATAGTCAACTTTGGAGCCTTTGTAAACCGAATATGAATTTATTATAAATTAATATTTCTAACTTTTCCAAAGGTGCCCCTCACCCCTCTTATAAAAGGGCACTCCTCCTTCTCATTTCTTCACACCTTCAAAGCCTTTTGGTTCGGCCAAACTCTGCCCAAATACTCTCCCAACATCCCTCACTACAACCTAGAGGCCTTAGTTTGATCAGAAAGCCAACCTAAGGAGCCCTTTTGATCAAATCAAAAGGAAGAACCCGAAGAAGAGGTAATGATTTCACCACCCTTTTCTAAGTTCATTTCTTCTTCCACTTCTTCTTCCTTTGTTCTTACCATTCTGAAATAATAACTCCAGTATCTCACATATACTGTGATGTTATTATAAATATGGTACAATCATATTCAGTATTCTATCCACCCTTTGAATAACATGTCACCATACGTGCGTACGTACGGCTTACCGTCTCCACGTCGTGGTGTAATTGTTATTCAATATAATATTATTTGGATGGGTATAATAATGATGTGTAACTCATGTAAATAATAAATATAACATGTTAATGATTCTGTATATATGATATACCATCCATTTATATATTATTTTAATATCAAAAGAATGATATTGTCGCTCGTGCGTACGTACGGACTACCGTCTCCACGAACGCGATGAGATTCATTCTCCATCGTAACCATTAAAGCGTAATTATCATTTTATGATTTAAAAATGATGTTTAAAGACTTGATATCATTCTGGATATGAATAATATACAACCTATCCTTTACAAACATGTCTTACGTAACAAAACATATGAAAGAAAACAAGTAAGTTAACACCCGAAACAACGATAATACTAAGATATTATTATCAAATCAATATTAAAAGATCATATATGATATCATATTAATGTATATGATTCTTGTATAATTTAATAACAATTATTTCACCATTATACAGGAGGTTAACCTACCACAACCAAGGAAAAGTACAAGGTAAGGGTTATTTCACAATCTCTTCATTATCCGAGGTTGTTTTTACGTAATAATCTACTGGGATATATTTATCATCCACATCCATGTTTCTTAAAAATGTATTTCAAAACATTTTTACTATTTACAAGAATATGGGTTAAAGTCATTTATACCCTTGTTTGACTTTTTATAAGAGGTTTATAAAGGAATCTTTCCGTCGTTTTCAAAACAAGGTCCTTTTTAACCTTTTCGACAGAATTGAGGTAAGAATGTTTTTTTTAACTTATACGGCGGGTGCGGTTATTTTACGCCGTTATAAAATCTTCAAAGCTTTCCTTACAAGCTTAGAAGAATATTTTCAAAGAAAATGTTTTATTTTATATGGATCTTAAATGATTTCAAAATAAAAGGAGATATTTCTTTAAAAAGAATTTTGATTTCATCTATGTCAACATCCTTTGATGGATTTTAAGATTATTTGAAGTTGATTTATTATGATACAAAACTTCTATATTGTATTGAAGGTTTTGTGATATGTTTGACTGTGGATGTGCTATTTTTATACCATTCATAGTTTATTGTGAAAGTATTGACATTTCGTATGCTAGTTTTAATACGAATGTTTATGTTATGTTTAAACCTTTTCATATGGGAATGCATTGGACTTAATAAGTGACGGGTGGAGCCCGCTATAGCTCCTCGATGCATCGGTAGGTCTCATGAGACAAACTAGTGTCTTGGCACAAGGCCTTGACAAAATCTTATTTGTAGTCTTGGCACAAGGCCTTGGCTATGTGGTTATGATAGTCTGGCATTATGCATTCCAACATTATGAAAGTGGTTATTGATTTTTGCATGTGATTATTCGATTAGTAGAATATCCATGTGAATAAGTAAATGGAATTATTTCATTTTACTTTTGCCATACCATGTTGAAAGTTCATGTTTGAAAGGCTTTTGTTTTAGTAATGCATTGCCTTAAATGTTTATTCTTATTTATGAAAGTTTCCGCTATATTGTTATCCTTACTGGGCATTTGAGCTCACCCCTTTTCTATGTTTTATTTTTCCCCAGGATGTGAAGAAGTAAATTATGAATGACCTGCAGGGATATTATGAGGGGTTAAGAGTGTGGATATGAAGACTTTGTTGTTGTAGTAGTTTTTCACCTTGAAATGTAATGTAAAACTTTATGATTATATCTAGTGTTTCCAAGGCTACTAAACCAATCGGTCTTTCGAGATTTGATCTTTCTTGTGATCATGCCAATGTTATGTAATAATGCACCGACTCTAGGCAACTAGGGTCGGGGCGTTACAGTTCCCCTGACGCTTAGGACATTCATTTGCATAATGTCCCTTCTCTCTACAATTATAGCATTCCACGTTGACAACCGCTTTCTTTCCCTTGCATTCATGATCTTGGTGGCCTTTTTCAACACACTTGTAACATACTCCTTTTCCTTTTAGACCGGCACCAGGGTGCTTCCTACCACAATTATCACAGGGTGGAAATTAATTTCTACCCTTCTTCCCTGTTTCCTTATTTCCTTTCCCAGAGTTTTCAGCGGATCTCTTCTTACCTTGCTTTGATTTAAAGTCATAAGACTTAGAGAATTCTTTTTCCGTCTTGATAGCGCACAAGACAATACCTTCGTATGAAGAGAAGGTTTGTGATACTAAAGATCGACGGAGAAATGGTTTTAACCCATCATAGAAACGATCAGTCTTACTTCTTGGGTTATGTATGTAATCTGCAGCATACCTTGCTAACCTTGTAAAGTTAACCTCATACTTTGTGACATTCTCATCCTCCTTCTGCCTCAGACTCAGAAATTGCCTTTCCATATCCGCTCGATGGTCTCGAGGAAAGTATTTTTCTAAGAACAGCTCTTTGAACTCCTGCCATTCCATGTTTGTTAATTCATCATCTTCCTTTTTGTTTTGAATTAGTGACCACCATTGATCGGCATCTCTAGTGAGGCGGTAAACTGCCATGACAACTTTCTCCCTTTCACTACTCCCCAAGGCATGGAATATTTTCTCTAAGGAATTTATCCATTGCTCAGCTACTATATGATTTGTACTCCCATTGATGGTTGGTGGTTGTTGCCTCATGAAACGGTCTAGCATTGATCCTCCACGTTGCGGATCAGGGTGCTCCATACGAGTAAGGTTGTTATTCATAACCTTCGTGAGTTGTCCCAGTACGGTGAGAAGCTGATCAGCACTAGTTGCATCACTAGCTCCACCATAATTATCTTGAGCAGGAGGGCAATCCCTACACGGAGTGCGTGCATTGATACGATTTCCATTCCTTCCACTAGGCTCCATTTCTAAATAATGGCATAAACTGGATTAGTTTATGAATCAAAATACATAATTCCATACTTGTAAAACACTTAACATAAATTAAACTAATTATGGATATAATCCATAATTATAAAAATGTTTTCTTTGAGGAAGTATATACTCGTAACCCTTCATAGTGGTTTGTAAGGAAAATGGGAATTATCCTAAGCATATCCCCCGGGAGTGTCGTAACCAAGAGTGCAGCAAGGCCCGTTGTCGTGCACCAGTTCCCGTTCGAGTCTAGCTCAAAGTGGTGTTTTCAGGTTTTACCCCTAGGTACATCTGTGCTAGAGCCGCCTCTACCTGCTCGTATCCAGACAGGGATGTATTGCTCGGAAAACTCACAAAATCTCTACAATACCAAAATTTTTAGGAAGTTCTTCTATACTAATCCTCAAAGTTCATCTTAGGTCTACGTGCTCTAATCAGAGTTTGTCTAAATCTAGCTTCCAAGGTTAGTTCTAAACTACCTCTGATACCAACTATAACGCCCCGACCCCTGCTACCCAGAGTCGGTGCATTACTTCGTAACATTGGCATGATCACAAAAGATCAAGTCTCGAAAGACCGATTAGTTTAGTAGCCTTGGAATCACTAGATACATTCATAAATCTTACATTACATCATAAAAATGAAAACTACAATAACATGGTCTCCCTAGTCCACACTCATATCCTCACTGACTATTCTTGCAATTCAGTCATAATACACCTCTTCACATCCTGGGAAAAATAAAACATTGAAAGGGGTGAGCTCAAATGCTCCGTAAGGATAACAATATAGTGCAAACTTTCATAAGAAAACATAAGCATTTAAGGCAATGTATAACTAAAACAAAAGCCTTATTGAACTTGAACTTCAGCATAATATGGAAAAAGTAAAATAAAATAATTCCATTACTTACTCACATGGATATTCTACTAGACGAATAATCACATGAAATATCAAAAACCACTTTCATAATTAGGGAATGTATAATGCCAGACATTCTGAAACATTTTGTCAAGGCCTCGGCCAAGACGTCTAAAATGATTAAGCCCTCGGCCAAAACCATAAATCAAATTGGGAAAGGGCCTCGGCCAATTCCATGTCTAGTTGTCTCATGAGACCTACCGATGCATCGAGGAGCTATAGCAGGCTCCACCTGTCACATATTAAGTCCAATACATTCCTCATATGAATAGGTTTAAACATAACATAAATATTCGTATTAAAACTAGCATACGAAATGTCAACAATTTCTCCATAAACTATGGATGGTATAAAAATAACACATCCACAGTCAAATATTTCACAAAATGTTCAATGGATGTTTTTTATCGTAAATCAATTTCAATTAAACTTAAAGCCCATAAAAGGATGTTGACATGGATGAAATCAAAGCTATTTGAGAGAAATATCTCTCTTTTTGATATCATTTAAAAGTACCATAATTATAAAATAATACATTTACTTTGAAAATATTATGATAAGCTTGTAAGGGAAGCTTTGACGAAGTTATAATGGCGGAAAATAGCCGCACCCGCCGTATAAGTTAAAAAAACATTCTTACCTTAAATTTGTCAAAAAGGTCAAAAGTACATTGTTTGGAAAACGACGGTAAGATTCCTTTAAAAAATGTATAAGGGTATAAATGACTTTAACCCATATTCCATTTAATAGTAAAAATGTTTTGAAAGACATTTTTACGAAACATGGATGTGGATGATAACGAGGTCCCAGTAGATAATTATGTATAAACAACCTTGGATAATGAAGAGGTTGTGAAGTAAACCCTTACCTTGTACTTTTCCTTGGTTGGGGTAGGTTAACCTCTTGTATAATGGTGATATAATTGTTCTTAAATTATACAAGAATCATATACATTCATATGATATCATATATGATCTTTTAACATTGCTTTGTTAACAATATCTTAGATTTATCATTGTTTTGGGTGTTAACTTACTCGTTTTCTTTTATATGTTTTGTTACGTAAGTCGTGTTTTTCATGGATAGGTTGTATCTTATTCATATCCATAATGATATCATGTCCTTAAACATTATTTTTAAATGATCAAATGATAATCATACCTGAATGGATACGACGGAGAATGAATCTCATCGCGTTCGTGGAAATGGTAGTCCGTACGTACGCATGAGCGACAATATCATTATTTTGATATTAAAATAATATATAATTGGATAGTATATCATATATACAGAGTCATTATCATGTTATATTTATTATTTACATGAATTACATATCATTATTATACCCATCCAAATAATAATATATTGAATAACAATTACACCACGACGTGGAGACGGTAAGCCGTACGTACGCACGTATGGTGACATGTCATTCAAATGATGGGTAGATTACTGAATATGGTTTTTCCATATTTATAATAACATCACAGTATATAGAAGATACTGCAGTTATAATTTTAGAATTGAAATAATAAACAAAGAGGGAGTGGAAGAAGAAAGAAACTTGAAAGAGGGTGATGAAAACGTTACCTCTTCCTCGGGTTCTTCCTTTTGATTTGATCAAAAGGACTCCTTAAGATGGCTTTCTGACTAAAGTAAAGCTTCTAGGATGAAGGGAGAGAAGTTGAGAGAGTATTTGGGCATAGGTTGGCCGAACCAAAGGGCTTGAAAGTGTGAATAAGGTGGTAGAGGTGGGGGCCTTTTATAAGAGGAGAGGAGGGGCTCTTTTGGAAAGATTGAAATGTTACATTATTATACAATGCTTTTCGGATTATAAAGGTCTCACACTTATATAATTAGTGGATAAGGTGATAAGGGTTCGAAATCTACCCATCCAATAGTCTTTGGACAAGTGTAAGACTTGGATTTTACATTATCTTTTCATTTTATTAAAATCGTTAAATAATGAGGTCATCGCTGCATCATAATGATGTCATAAATAATTTAATTTATTTAATGTATAAAAATTATAAAAAAAATACTATGATTTAGGAAATCTTTTTAGATTTCTAATGAATATTTATAGTCCAAATTCGGACTTGTGTAACCCCACTTAAAAACTGTTTTAGTAAAACAACTCATGTTTGTGTCAATTTAATTTTAACATTAAATAAATATATATTAATGTCATTTTCCAACCAAGGTGGCTCCATGGGGTCCCCAAGTTGACCCATGGGTTGTCTTGGTCGGCCATGTCTCATCCAATAGGAGTAGGACATGTGTCAATCTCATCTCATATTATTAAAACATTATTTTTACCTTAAACTACACTAATTACCTCTAATCGCGATTAAGAACTTAAAAGTTACTATTCACAAAAAAATTATTTTAATCTCATTGAACCAAATTTTACTTATTAATGAAAACCATGTATGTCGGATTTTTGAAAATCAAATCACAGAAGTGGTAATATTTCATTTTAACGAAAAATCAGTTTTTAACAACCACTTAGTGGTTTCACTATTCATCAAAAATTGAAGTTGTTCAGAATAAGGCCAAAATTTCACCCTAATATATAATTGACATTCCGAATTCAAAAATGATGTCTATTTTACAAAATTCCAAACATATATGTTGCATTAATTAATTTTATAATTAATTCCCGCTGTTACAACAAATAGCGTGTTTTTAAGAAACAATTTAAATCAAAAGATTGGCAATTGTTTATGTCCAATTTCAATGTTAAATTAATTCTAATGACCACCATTGGATATAATGGTAAAAATATATTCTAATTATACTTTAAAACCACTAAATAGTATAATTTATCACTATAAATTATTTTGATTAAAAAATTTGTTTTTAAGTATTTTTCACTATTCATAAAAAATTAGAAGTTCTCAGAAAAATACAAAAAATTCAACATAGGCTAATTTCGATATTCCGAATCCAAAAATGAAGTCCATTTTGATAAATAAAATTTATAAAATTTTAAAAAGTAGGTATTACTATTCACAATGGCTAGTTTAATTAGTTGTGGTGTGCGTTAGAGCTCGAGGTTGCGTACTACACACGCTATTGCATTATTCGGAGGGAAACGTACCGTGGAAGCTTGGGGTGTTACATAAGTAAGTTTCAAGCACACCTCATTTTACATTAAAAATAAATTTGAATATTTACTTATCCCTTTTCAGTTTCAAGTGTTGAATCTTATCTTAAATTGGTAAGTTAATTTTTTCAAAGTGTTTTTCATTATGTATTATTTTTTTGTGATAAAATATATTCTGTTTGATTAAAAAAATAACTAATTATTTTTGTGTATAGTTATAAATATATTATGTGTCTTTTCCCTTTCTCATTTTTTTATAAAATATCCAGACTTTTGTTGTTGGAGGCAGATGGAAATAGTAAGGAGGATGTTAATAATTCTGCTCCATGAAATTTTTCATAAGGAAGTTGTAATGGTTCTAAGGTTCCATGGTATATTAAAATATTAACAATTATTCTATTTTAATTATGATTTCTTATTTTTAGTTTTAATTTTTGTTTTCCTTATTTTTATAGTTCATGAGACGACGTAGTCAATTTAAGTTGATGAGATATGGTGGAGGCAGACAGTGGTAGGGGAGGTTGCGACATAGACATATATTTGGAACATGTTGTTTTTGGACATATTTTAGATGTATGTATTGATGATCGAGTTATTAGTTGATAGATGTATTAGTTGACTGATATTGAGATTATGATGACTATGGATGTCTGTAGATTTTTTTGTGGATATAAGATGTATGTATGCTGATTTTATCATATATTCATGTTTTTGTTTATTGAATGTCAATTTTTTTATTTACAGTTTTTATATAGTATTTTTCATTAATAAAAATCTAATTTAGTGGTTTTTAGAAACCATCTATAAATACACTATGTAAAATCTATTTAGCAGTGGGTAGGATTAAACACCACTAAAATAAATCACCACTGATATATTTAGTGAAGTTTTTGTTAATTTATTTAATATTTTCCTTGGATATATATTTTTTTATAAAAGAACCACCAATAAATAAAAACAAAACTACTGCTAAATGTAAAAAAATGAGACATAGAAAAACCACCATGAAATTAATGAAACCAATGCTTAATGACTAGTTAACGTGAAATATACAGCAGTTTTTAAAACTGTCGCCATTCTAATATGAAATAATGTAAACCATCACTAGTCCTCAAAAAAATTGACACTACATCCATTTTTTTAGTGTATTTACATCCAAAATTCCTACTTATTGACATTGGTGTATAATTTATCCTTTATTAATGGCATTACCACAAATCCCAAATAATGTTCATGTTCTTCACTGCACTTAGAATTTAGGAAAATGTCATCAGAAAGACTAAAAAAAATTGTATTGATAATCACTATATAATATATTCATCAAACTATTAAGGTATCAAGGGAATTTTTAAGACCAAATGGAATCACTATAAATTCATACCTTCCATACCATGTGTAGAAAGCTGCCATTTTCATATGTTTTCTCTTTACCCTTAATTAATGATATCTAGATTAAAGGTCAATCTTTTATATTTATTAATGACTTTATAGTTGATGGAACAAATCATTAATAAATGGAATCATATATTTTTTCTTGATTGAGATCTCATTATGTTCACAATCTTCAATGTAGAGGTGCACTGATGCACCCTTCTTCTTAACAAAAAAGGCCTATTTCCCTCCAAGTAAAATAACTCGAGTGTACAAAAATATTATCTTGATTATATCAATGTTTCTTATTTAATTATTTCAATTTAATGTCAAGAATTTTATAGTAACTCTTTGATACTGTCATATATCTAGGAATGAGATTGATTTAACGTTCAACCTCATTCTATGGGGGGAATGTAAGACAGTTCATCTAGAAATACATCAGTATACCCTCATACAATATAATTTTGACTTTATCCCTAGTCATTTGAGCCAAGAGACCATCATTGATGGGTATCAGGATTCATATTATAGAATTAGCTGTTGAATGGAGATCATAATCATCCTTCCTTTGATATTTGATCACATGATGGTTTGTGATATGAAATGAGATCTCTCAATACCAAAAATTAATATTTTCTCTTTGTAGGAATAGCCAATCTACACACAAAATCACATCGAATTCAAACTAGGGAAGAAGAAAGAGATTCTTAGGGAGTATCTTACAACACAATTATATAAGATAAGTGTTATATATCTTAGATGTTATCATCATGCCACCATGGGTTCTCACATATAATTCATTAGCCATAGTTTGAGGTGAAAAATAAATATTCTTAGAAAAATTGTGTGATATAAAATAATTTGAATAACCATAATAAATAAATGCATTTGTAGTTCAATTGTATGGAATGAGTGTTCCTTGCACCAATTCATTACCATCATCTACCTCTATAGAAGTGATACTATATTCACTACCATTTTCTCTTGGTATATGAGGTTATTGAGGCATATTATATTCAATAGATCTAGGGTTAGGGAAGTTATTTTCATAGTGACCAATCTATTTTAACTTAAATAGTTGAAGTGTGAGAGATACATTATTTGGGGCTTTCTTATCCTCTACTGTGCTAATCAGACTCTTGGAACCACATTAACAGTTTCATGAAATATTTCTTACTATATCACACATAAATCACATTCTAGATACCTTGAGGTAGTTTCCTAAATGTTTACTCCTATATCTTTGACAGATAGGCAGTTAGACCTTTGGTCCTCCATGTGTCTTATTACTAGAGATTCCATGATACCCACCACCATTTTCTAGTTCCTAAAAGAATGATTGTCCCAAATGTCCATCTCCACATTTAGAGAACATCAAACAATATTCTCATGGATTCAAAAGTCTCTTATAGTAAATTTCCTTTAAATATCTAGTTTTAATTCACCAAACAAACATTAAATATCACTTTCATGTTGGGAGATATAACCATAATCATACATTGTGAGCCTTGTGATGTTTTCATTTTAAATGCCAACATATTCATTCTCTTTATATTTTTTCACAATGAATTTCCACTCAATGTTTGTGTGAAGAGTTTTAGGAAGGTGTTTTATAAAGAATAATTTCTTGAACACATCCCATTCCATAAACACCAATTCCTCATTTTCCATTTTTTTCACAATGAGGCTCCACCATTTACAAGACAATTCATCTTAAAGATAAACAACCAAAATTTTCCATTTTTTTCTATCAAAACAGGATGATTGAAAATATATTTTCTATCATATTGATGTATTGTTCAGAAAAAAGTGGATTAGAAGGGACATTGAAAGAAGGTGGGAAATGATGCATAAAGGATTTGATATCATGTTCCTCCGTATTTGGGGTGTTTGGGATCTCAATGTGATTCCTGTCATTATTCAAATCTTGTGAAAATAGCATGATCATTGTTGTGAGGTTTTGTACATCAACTACCATCACATTTGGAATCTCATTGATTAAATATCTTAATTTTCCCTCTTACTCATTATTATCTTGGTTCCTCCCTTTTCTATCCATTACATCGAATAAAAGAATGTTTAGGGATATAAGTTAGTAAATTTATAAAAGGGAAACTATATGTTTAGAATAAATAACTCATAAATGATGTATATATCCTAAAATATAAACCTATTGGATTCAACTTAATTTATCTTCAGTAATTTTCATTTTTAGGTTCTCAAACCTAAATATATTAAAATCCCACTTCATGGTTCAAAAGCAGATGCTAATTAACCAAAGTTTCTCATTTGATGCTCCCGCTTCGGCCTGTGTCATGCCGCCGCCTGGTGCACCTCTGGTATTTGATCCCGGATCTTCTATGGGTTATCTTTTGGCATTGTGGCCACCGTTTGATCCCAGCTCCTCTTGTGGTTCCCACTCCCATGGCACTTCCTTCAAATAAGTTCTTTGTTCTCTGGCCCACAGATTTCTTTTTTCCAGCTTTCCTATAATGGTTTCCTCTCCATCGATGGTCTTGAGGGAGGAACAATGGATCTTGGTGGAGGTCTCGGCTAATGAATTTGCAGAAGCAGAAGCTCATATAATGTGGAAATTGGTGGTGTGCTTTGGATTGGTGAAACCTTAGATCTTTGCCTTTCAGTGAATTTTTTGGTCGTGGGGTTTGTTATCTCTAGTGCGAATCTCACCAATTCATCGGAATGCCATATCTGTTGTCCTATGTTTGGAAGAAAACATTGTTTAGGCCTGGTGTGGGGATCCACCCTCCTTCGGTAAGTGGTGCTTCAACCTGGTTAGATTGTCACTGGATGTTCACAAGGGGAAGGGAAGCTCTACGACTATGGTTTGGGTCAGTCTTCCAGGAATTCTCCTTCCCTTCCAGAACATCGGTCTCTTTAAGGTAATTGGAGATGCTTTGGGTGGTTTTACCTACACAGATGATTGTAATTGGAGTTTCTCACATGCCTCAGTACCGTGTAACTGTGTGGAAATGAATATCTCGCATCCTCCCCCTGACAACATCTCCCTGTGCATGAAGGATTCCTTCAGCTGGTCGCAACCCATCATCAATCCGGTGTAACTGAGGTACTGCTCTGCTTGATTTCTCCAAGTTCACTCTATTCATGTATGCAGGAAACTTCCTTGGGGTGGTCTTCAGGGATTCAGAAAGGTGGAAAAGGATAGTGTCTTGCAGAAACGTTCATGTGCTGATCCGGAAGGTTCCAAGGTCCTGAGTTCAGATGGGGAGTCGATCCCTGTCCAAGAGGCTTCACCTTCAACCTCTCAAGGAGAATCCTATCATGATCCCTCAATGGTTATCGTAGGTGATGACAATGCCCTCGTTCTTGTTTATCAGTCAAGGTTTATCTTATTAGAATATTCTTGGGATTTATTTATCATAAACCTGAATAGGTTCCTCGTGTCTGGGCCCTTTCTCAGATCTCCTGCCTCTCCCTGGTGTCCTCCTCCATTTCTCTTTTCCGTTCCCCTGAGCTTTAACATGTCAGAAACATGGCCCCCTTCTTCAGCCACCATGGCAGGCCTTCCCTCTCTTCCAAATTGTACCCCTTCTTCATATCCTCCCTCTTCCGATTCCTGAGTATTCAACTCAAGAGGAAGCTTGGATTAAACCTCCTCCTCAGACCCCCATGCATGGATGAGGCTTAAGGTTTCCATACTCTCTAAAAGCCTCTCCTTATTCCCTCCTGCCTTCTCCTTCTGATGTGGGGAGGAGCACACGGGAACAATCTAATAAGCTGAGGGAATTTTCTCCCTCCTGCTACTCGAAGGCCAAGATTTCCAGGGCAAGTGCTGGGACACAATCTGTCCAATGATTCCTATCATCATATGGAACACCTGAGGGCTCGGGGCTCTTGTGAAAACGGACTTCTTGGCTTCAGCTTCCTAGAAACACAAGGTTAGTATCATGGATGGTATTGAGAATAAGAAAAATTGTTCTAGAATTGCAAACTTCTCTAGAAGGCTCATGATACCTAAGCAGCTACATGAGGAGCCAACAGACCCGCATATCTGGATTTTTTTGGCATTAGAGCATCTCAATTGATACTGTTAGGTTGGGTGATCATAATATTACCATGAAGGTATCTCATGATAAATATGTTTTATATGTCTCCTTCATCTATGAGAGTTGCGACTCCCAACAACGTGAGGTTTTATGGAAGGAACTCTCACTTTTCAATCCTGTAATTTTTTCCTTGTTTCTTGGTGGGGACTTTGACATCATTATGGACCCAAAAGAAATGAAGGGAAGTGGTCCCTTCCCCATAAATGCTAGCATGGATTTTGTTAATTTTATGGTATACAATGGGCTCCTGGATCTTGGTTTTTCTGGGGATTTCTATATGTGGTGTACTAATCAACGCGGTCCCCATCGCTCAGGGAGTCGCCTCGATAGATGCTTGGAAAACTTCCAGGCCATCTCAATGTTTCCTGATATTAGAGTCCATCACTTGGTTCATGGTGTTTCTGACCACTCCCTAATTCTTCTCAATATCTTAGTGGGGCAGGCTATACCAGACTCCTTCAGATACATCCAACATTGGGATAGCATTTTTGGCTTTCATGAAGTTGTTATGGGGGTGCAGAATGCGTCCACCCAGGGGAGTAGCTGGGTTTCCTTTCACAAAAAACTCATAAGGCTTAAAGGAAATCTTAAAAATTGGGCAGATATGGCCCCTCAAAGTGCCACAGACTTGGACATAGTCATGCAGGAAATTCAACGTTTTAAAATCATCCTCAAGGGAGACTGGGATGGTTGGACCTTCGATGATCTTGCTTTGAAGAAAAATATTTTCTCTGATTTGATTTTGTGTCAGGAGCGAACGGTGAGGGAGATTACGAGGATTAGGTGGTAGGAGTATGGGGACAGAAATACAACTTTCTTCCATACCTGTATAAAGGAAAGGAAACACCTGGTTTAATCAAACATTGAGATGGAGTATGGGTCATTCTCGAATGATAGGGAGGAGGTTGGGAGGCTTGATTTTTCTCATTTGAAAGATCTCTTGGCGGGACCGAATCCCTGCATGATTGATGGTTAACCAGGGGGTGAAGAAGAGTTTATAGAGGCCATTATTTCCCAAGTCTCATCTCAGGATAACGAGTTGATGCGCTCCATCCCGGAGGAAACAAAGAATCATGAAGCTATTTTACGCCTCAAAGGTGACAACACCCTGGGCCCGAAAAAATTCCTAGGTTCCTTTTATAGGGATGCCTAGGGGGTGGTAAAATCCGACCTCATTGAGGCCATCCCAAATTTTTTATGGGGTGGTAGCCTACCTAGAGTTCCCTGCGCTACCGCCTTGGGGGTTCTTCCAAAAATTAAGAACCCCTCCTCTATCCTCCACTATTTCCCTGTTAGCCTTTGTAATTTCCCCTATAATTTCCTTGCAATCATCCTTAAATATGGATTACTAACTCATCTTCCTCAATGGATTTCAATGGAATAACATGGTTTTGTTATGGGTCTCTCAATATCGGGAGAAATCGCATTGGCACAAGAGATGATCCGTAATATTTATACCAATTCGAATGTCTCCAACATGGCGATCAAGCTCGATATGAGCAAGGATTACGATCGGGTGGAGTGGGGATTTATCAAAAAGGTCCTCTCAGGTATGGGTTTCACTCCCTTGGTGGTTGATCTTCTCTTTCGTTGCTTCAGTTATTCTTTGATGGAAGTTCATTTTATGGGTAAATCCCATGGTTTTTTCAAGTCAACCCTGGGTCTAAGGTAGGGGGACCCTATCTCTCCGAGTATTTTTATTTTTTCCCATGAGATTATAAGCCGCCTAATCCTCAAATTAACAACTATTGGCAAGATCCTCCCTTATAGAAGGAAGGGAAGAGTCCCATTAATTTATCATCTCATGTCTGCTGATGATACTCTTATCTTACTGAATGCTTCTAAGCAATCCATTTTTGAGATTATCCAAGTTTTGGAGGAGTACTACCGTTGGAGTGGGCATGTTATCAAAAAAATCAAGAGTAACTTATTCATCTCAAGGGAATTTACCCCCTCATGGGAAGCCTCTATTTTCATCCTTCTGGAGATTCACTAGGGAAAATGGACAAGGATGTACTTGGGTGATCCTTTGTCTCTAGGTCAGCTCAAAATTCAATACTTTGAGAGTTCACAACTGGAGAAACAAATTCTTGTCATTTGGGGGACGGATTTACTTGGTCAACAATGTTATTTTTAGTACTCTTGTTCATGCACTTTCTGGTGTTAAATCTCCTAAAGGAGTTATTTTTAAGATTGACAAGGTACTTGATAAATTTATTTTGGATTCCCGGGCAGAGGGAAGCGCATTTGGGTGTCTTGGGGGAGAAGGGAAAGGCCCATTAAGGAAGGAGGGATTAATGTTCGCAGCCTTGCTGATACGCTCATTTTCTTACACGCCAAAATGGCTTGGGAGATTCATGAACGTGGAACTTTGTGAGGAAGGACCATGGGAAGCCCCTCGATGGATGGTGTGTTGATGGAGGGAAGACGGTTGTCTCCTTTTTTATCTATGCTTCTCCCCCTTTATTCTGTCATCCATCCCCATGTTCGGTGGGTCATTGGGGAAGGGAAAGTATTATTATAGCATGACAACCGGGTAGGTGATATCCTTGGATTTCTAGGATTACCTGCTTATAACATATCATACGAGGAGGCTAGTAGATTTCTGGCCTTTATGGGGGATATTCTGATCAAGTAACAACTAGATACGCTACACCTCCTTGATATCATAGAGGAACTAGATAAATGTATTTTTTCCCCATCAAGCTCAGGCAGTTTTTCCACTGAGGACTTCCGCCGCGTCATGATGCCACAGTCGCAAGAGAATAAGTTTAATGACCTCCTTTGGTCAAAGGGGATTCCATTTAAGTATAACTTCCTCACATGGAGGACCAGACACGCCGTAGTTGCTACAGATGAGAATGTAATGAAATGTGGAAGTGCGCTGGCTTCTTGTTGCATGTGTTTCATTGAGCACATGTAAGAAATCATCGAACATCTATTCATCAAGGTAGAGTGGGATTGTGCGGTCTAGTCGACCTTTGGTGGATTTACTACTACTCTCCAGCCTTCTATTGATCCTTCCTTCTTCATTCTATGGTTTCATGGATTAGGGGATAAGGGAGTATAATGAATAGAAAGGTCGATTATGTTTCATTCTGGGGCATGGTGTATTTGGAAAGCTAGGAACAAAGCTATATTTGAGGGAATCAGTTCATCCGGGACAATCATTTTTGCGCGTACTCATAACCTACTGCTCGACCTGACTAAGTGTCTGGATAACATGTGTGAGGCAAATTCTCTCCAGGTTCTACGTCCTATTGTTCAGACCAGCCCTACTAATAGTAATCCTCACCACCATTGGGTCTCCTGGAAACCCCCTCCCTCAGGTTTGAAATTAAACACGGATGGTTCTTGTAATGCGGGAATTATGAGGGGAGGAGGAGTGGTTCGTGACATCTGGGTCTCCTTTGTGTTCTCTTTCACTATCTACTTGGGCATGGGTTCTTCTTTACAGGCATAAGATCCCGCTTTTCTTTCAGGCCTTTTCCTTTGTAGACAGATGGCATTTGCATCACGGAAGTGGAAACTGACTCTCTTGTCCTCAAATTTATGCTCGACATTGGTAATTTCCCCTAGTCAATTTTATACTCCATCAGTAAGTTCCGAGATATCATCCCTAATAACATTTGATTGAGACACACCTGGAAAGAGGGTAACATGGTGTCCGATCATCTGGTGAAGATTTCATCTCATGGATCAGATATGACTGGTTTCTATAACCCAAACCAGTTGACACCTGAGAGAGTTAATCTGGTTAGAGGGTACACCCTTGGCCTTCATTATTTCATACCGCCCAGATCTTTTCTTTCACTGTGTTCTTTTTTCCCCCAACTTTTTAAATAAAGAATGATGATGATGAGTGATGAATATGACTTAACTCTCACAAAAATAAAATTGAGACTATAATGAATCATGGGGATGATTGAGTCATTGTTCATCCATCAATTTTCTGGGGTGACTGCACCTAGGTTCTTCTGTGATATAGCTAGAACCACTATTCATTATACATACAAGGATTTGTTTCTAGGAAAACAACATAATCTCTACGTTACAGAACATAAGGATGGTATCTAATACTTAGACACAATCCTATAGGTTTCAATGAATTTATCAATAATAATAACCAAAATAACTAAACCTTCCCTTTTATAGTAACTATGGAGACCCATTACAATCATAAAAAAAGAATATATTTAATTCAGGGATTAATTAATACATTCCACAAATAGTATAAAAAAACAAGGACCAAAAGGTTCAGTGTCTTAGAGACCAATTATAAAATTTTTTATTTTACAACACTTAAAATCATTTCTCCATAACCATTTTCCTCTATAGCCACATCTAGGAATGTCATTTTACATAATAATCTTTACAACCTGGATAATTGAAACATAATAAAGGGTGGGATCAAATGCTCAGTAAGGTAAACATATAAACTTGTCATAATAGCTAGATCTAAAATATGAGGAAAAACGTGAGTAAGGGAGTAATTACAAATAAAATTATAGTGAGATCATAAGTTACAAAAAACTTGATTAACCATTAAGGACCACAACATTGGAACAAAATACCAATGAAAGGTCATATAAAACATTGATTAAAAACATATAACAAACATGAAATCAATACATAAGAAAGATAAATAGATTTATAACACGAAATATCATTAAAATGTGTCATATTTTGAAAATAAAGAATACCTTAGAGAATTATTGGTGCAAACATAAGCATTAGAAAATGTTTTGAACAAATCCAAACATTTCCACCCTTTAGATTTGTGAAAAAAATCCAATTATACCCACACTTCATTATCTTATGAGATATAAAACTATAACCAATTCATTGTAGGGGGACAGGGAAATACCACCACCATCATCTATACTTATTAGGTCCACTTAAAATAAATTCATTCATTTTGTAATAAATAACCCAGAGGAAGAAAAACATGTTCATAACCTTTAGAGATGGTATCACATAAAAACATGATCCTTATATGCCAAAAATATGATCACCCTAAAAAAGCATATATATGGTGATTTTTGAACCATTATTTTGTTGGAAAATAATCATTTTAAAATAAAATATAGATAAAAAAATCATTTTTCATAAAAATAATTTCTTAATATCATTATAAGAAGAAGTTATTTTGTGTAACATTTTTAAAAACAATTTAATTTTAAAAAATAATAACGAGGAAATATATTAAAAAATTCTCAAAAAATAGATCAAATAAAGAGATCACGAAAAGAAATAAAACATATGTAAAAATAAGATACATAAGGGTACAATATATAATCATTTAAAGGAAAATACTTTACAATATTTTAAAACACATTTATTGAAAACCCAAATCTTTAAAATTACATCAAAACATATGTTTTAAAATAAGGGGAAATATATAGATAATTATAGATTAAAAATTTTAAGTTTCTAGTTGGGTGAGAAAAACATTAGAGGGAAGTGAAAACATGGATATGGATGGAATAATACATTAAAATACAAGATCATTATTCCCAACAAAATTTCATTTTCGATAAAAAACATATTCAACAAGGAAAAAGACATTGGTGAAAAGCATGATTTCCCTAGACTAATTATGAAATGAAACATAACGTTATCATATGTTAGATACAATAGTACTTGAAATGTTTATAGACAATGAGAGTGATTATTACCCAAGGGAAGGACTTGAGTCATAAAATCTCTTTAATTTTACTCTCTCTTAGTTGAATGTGCCAACGAGCCTATAACTGCTTGGTAAGGGCTCCTTCTTTTCATCCAAGAGACCTAGGTTGAAAAGTGGGTTGAGGTGAATTTTAGGGTTTTTATAGCAGTTACTATTCAATACTGTAGCAGCCGGATCTATTCACCAGATTTGGGCCTTCGGGCCACCGGTTTGGGCCTACGGGTATCAACGACCTTTGGGTCATCAAAGGCCTTTGGGACACAGGGACATAGGGCCACATAGATCGTGGAGTAGCCCAATTCACAGAGAACACACTTCAGAAGAGGATCAGAGCAACAAAAAGTAGCAGCCACCAGAAGTAGAGCTAACCGGATTAGAAGAATGAGATGGTATGACAACCACCATAAGGACCAGGAACCGTGCAGCTTTGTATGGGGCACTATTAGCCGATCAACAATGTAAGGTGTGGAGCTAGGTGATCAATAACATAGAAGCTGGGGAGGGGTATTTCAAGTGGGTCAGGCCTATGAGTCATGTATTGGGCATGGTATGCCTCTGGGCCTTCGGGTCATGTATTGCGGGTTAGTCGGCCCTTCTTCCTTGGGCCTACGGGTCATGTACGGGTTCCCCTTCAATGATTAAAAGGGGGATTATCCATAATAAAATAAAAAAGAAGTCCTTTAATCCATTCAGATCTTAGTCGAATGTTCTCTAACCTCATTGGAAAGTTGAGTTTCCTCTTGTGAAACTCATTGTGTGTAAAGTCCTTAAGAAAAATTAAGGTGAACATAAGATTATTTTTCTAGGAGAGGGTTATATGAGAAGAAAAGTGGAATATTTAAAGGAGTAATTAAAAGGTGAATTTTAAATTTAAATGGCCGAAGTTCCATCCTTTTATAAAGAATAAAAAGGATATTTTTGAAAAAACATCATTTTTTAATAATTATATATCACTAGTCAATAGTCAATGGCTCAAAAGTTAAAAAATAGGGGGTGTGTAAAAATATAAAGTCAAATATCATCTAATACATTTATTTTGAGTCCCGAATAGAGTGATTTAAGGATTTTTTATTACTTTAAACCTTTTACAAAAAAAATAAATATGACCTTACTAATTATTTTTTAAGCTTAATAATTAATATTAATGAAAAAAATTATTATTGGATAACTTTAAAAAAATTAAAATTATTACTTCAAATTTAAAAAATAGTTTAACAAAAAAATTTCTAAAAGTGTGAAAGGTTAGTTTTAAAATAAACACAATTAATCATATAAAAAATATTTCTAGAAAAATAACATTTTTTTTCTAATTTTATATATAAGATATAATTATCTGAGAAGCCAATTTTAATGATGTAAATTGTTTTATTATCAAAATAAATAAATGTTACAGTGATTTCATGTCAGGATAAAATCGAATTTTCCATCTAAAACACTTAATTAGAGGAAAAAAACTGAAAATAGTTTTTTTATTAATGTAACATTTTAATTTAGTTTTAAAAATATTTTAAATAGGATTATATGATATTTTAATATTTAAAATTCATAAAATTATTCCTTAAATATTTATATTATTATATAAAAGGTGTCTTAATATTTTATGTTAATATTACATGATGATAAAATCATAAAATGTATAATTTTCACAAAAACCAAATTTTCGATGGAAAATGAACCTTTTCAAAAAGAGAATAAAAATTTAGAATGTGAAAAATTTGTTTTTTGTAATTCAAAAATAAATATTATTTTATAAAATTTAAATTATAAATCATTTAAATTTATTTTTTAAAATAAAATACATAATACAAATAAAATGGATTTTATTGAAAATAAGAATTTTCAATACGAACTCATATTAATTATTAAAATTTTATGTAATTATTTTTTCATTCCCAGTTGATTAATTTATAGGTTTTGGTTGTTGGAAGTTTTTAGAGGAGGATGAGAGTGTGTTTATAGAAGTTCATGTTTTAATGGCTGGAAGAAGGAGGAATACACAACGTGTAACTGTATTAATCAGTGTGAAATTATATTTCATGGCTTCTCATGGAGGTTTCACAATGTGAATAAATTTTAGATGATGTGAATAATGGTTTCACAATGTGTACTATTTCAGGGTTAGAAACATAAAATAAAATGAAGATGTGATTCATTTTTTGGAAAAAACTGAACCACGTCTATTGTACAAAATTAAAGAGGATTACATGTATTGTAATATCCCGATCATGTGAAGTTTTAGAATTATTTTTCATCCAAAAACTCATTCATTCTGTCATGTTTTTCCTTTTCCTCTCATTTTTTGGACCCTAGGCACCCTAAAGTGTTCTTTGAGCCCTTCCCCCCCTCTTCGATCTGTTGATCCAGGTGTATGTTTTTTGGAGAACAATGGTTGATCTGTGGTGAGTTCTATTCTATTTGACATCCATTTTATTCTGTTCCACTCCTAGGTATCCACTGTAGTGGTGTTTCATTGATTAGGGGGATGCATTGGGTTTTCTTTTGAAGGATCCTTCCTGCGTATTTGGTTGATACATAATTGGCTTGGTGTTTTTGTGATCCGTGAGTGTTCTTCTTCGCCCAACAGTGTGAAATAATTAGAAAGCTCCCATGATGTAGGATTCCCATAGTCTCTTTCTATTGTGCATCATAGAATATGTGTTTTACTTCTTTTATTATGAATAGGGGTTTTTCTAGCCCAATTGAAGATAAATAATTGGTTAGTTTAAATTGAGGGGAAAATGGGGTTTGATTCACATACTCTTTACAACATTGATATTGATTGTGATATTGTGATTGTTCATGCTTGATACCCCACTCAGAAGTTTGTCAGTTAGTGGATTTTTTTGTACAAGATACATCTACTATTATGGTTTCCTTTTTTTTATTTTTTTGGTATGACCCTAAAATGAAAATTTGGTAACCACGTATAGTTGGATAATTAATTGGTGGCCCCATAATTTTGTTTTGTGTGATAATGCCTGAAAGAAATGTTTTGGAATGTGGTAAATGTTCTTGTGAACCTATAAAATGTTTTTTTGTTTTTCCATGTTGATAAGTGGATGGAATGTTGTTTATAGTGTGGTTGTGATGGGCATGGTATGATTATGAATTAGGGTTGTGGAACTGGTTGTGTTATGTTATGTTGCTGGATGTGGTTGTGAGTTGGGGGTTTTTTTGGTTAGTATGGATGTTTGGGAAGGATGAATTTGAATATATCCTATAGTTATTGGTATCAGTTCTTCAATATTAATAAATTGTAGAAAGAGTCACCCTATATCTAGATATTGATAAATGATATATCATGAATGGGTGTTAAATGTGGAGGTTGTGGAATGATGTGTCTTTAATGTGGAGCCTCCTTAATTTTTCAGGATCTTCAACTTCCAAAATTACTTTTACTATGTTTCCTGTCATGTTTTGTGCTTAGTGGTTTTGTAGGTAGTGATGGAATGAATAAATAATTATTTAATAATTTTTTAATTTCTTGGGTTGGTTTGGTTAATGGAATGGAAATGGTTAAATAAATTAGTTGGGAAAGTGAAATGAGTTTTATGAATTGATGATTGGTGTAGTACAGTTAAAGGTAGTAGAAAAGGCGGTAGTGTTGTGAGTTTGTTGTTTGTTTGAGAACCCATTGGTTGGGCTTGATTATTTGATATCATAAATTTATATACTTGTATTTCCTTGTGATTTCAATTTGCACCCCACCCACATTTAGAATATGTGATGAACAACCTAATAGTCATACATGGGGTTTCTTTCCCAACATCCCGATTTGAGGATGGATGGATGGCCAACTGCACTTCCCTACTCCCTCTTCCAGGAGGTGACAACTCAATATTCTTCAGGTAGGATATTGTGAAATGTTGTAGACAAGGTGTCTGTGGGAGGGGAGGGTTGTTTACAAGGTGCCTTTAGGATGAGTTGTGATGTGTTCTCCTAGGTGTGTTCAAGATGAGTTGTGATGTGCTCTTCCAAGTTTCTTTGGGATGAGATGTGATGATTTGTGAGACCCTGGTGTGTGTGGGCGACATGTGTTGTGAGGCACATGTTTGTGTGGATGAGTGGTGTTGTGAGTCCTAGGTGTATATGGGAATCATGTGTTGTGAGGCCCTAGTATGTGTGGGTGGGATGTGATGACATATATTCAAAAGAGGTGGGAGATCCATGATGTTTTATTTTGGGGTTTAAGAGTGTCTAATCAGTGAGAAACTGGTGCAGGGTACCCTATCATCGACATGATTTATATTATATTACATGACATGCATTACTTAGTGAGCATGCCCTGGTGTGGTTGGGTGGTTTGGATACTTTCTTAGGTGCTGTTTGGTTCTACTATTTTATCATAGGTGATTAGTATGCCACTTTCACATGTTCATAGGAGACCCCTATTTTCCTACTGAGTATACTTGTATGATCACCCTACGTATATAATTTTTTTTCATGTTTCTAGGAGGGTTTTGTGGACCGTGTCGGGAATTATAGCTCAGATCATGATAGTTTTTGTGTCATTTCCTAGCTTTACTTTTGGTATTTACTTTGGAGACTTTTGTATTTGTATGAGTTCTATTTTACACATTAATGTTGGATTTATTTGTATTTATTTACATTATTTCCTTGTTTTTCTTTTTGGATGATGCATCATATCTCCCAATATTGTTTTTTAAAAAGGGAAATGCCTTCTATACTGTCAGATTTGTACACCATTAGTTCTAGTCACAAACCTATGGCCTACTAGTGGCAAGAATCAGGGGTCATTATGTCCCTTTCATCAGTGATAGAAAATGAGGGGTATCTCTTGATGGATGAGGTCATGACTGAGTGGTATTAGATGCTGATGATTGAGAGATAGGATTGAGTGTGGATTTAGTCATTGTGAGTATTGCTTGGGGTGGTATGTTAACTGTTCTAATTGATTTTGGTATGTGACATAGGCTTGGGAGACTAGCTCGGACATGGGTTTTTAGGACCCCCTATGATCTTGTGCATGAGCTCTGATCTTACTGAATAACGAATTGAGATGGAACTTCTTGAGGGGTAGAGACCTAGGAAAGGTACATGCATCATAATGACTTGTGTTGTTTTTTGAATTGGGGTTTTTTGGAAAATGGATAAAAATATAAAATGAGTTAAACTAAATTTTAAAAAATTATATACTACTCATCGTGAGAAAATTTTTGTTTTCCTTTTAGTTATGGATCATAGTTGTTGTCCATGTTTGGATTAGTTAGTGGAGTTCCAGCAGTCTGATCCTATTGATTATCATATGGTTGATTTGGCTGATAAGGATGATCAACAGTTGAAGAAGTTGCGTGCTTTCCAGCAATAGGATTTGGGAAAGTATGAGGTCAGTGTTTCAAATGTGGAGACAGAAGGTTTCTTAGAGGAGATAGATATTACCTTCAGTATAATTTGGGATCCAAAACAATACATCGTTCCTTGTGAAGTTAGTTATATGTGGGGAGTTGTGCATCAGTGGTGAATGTTGTATCTAAGATAGAAAAATGAGAAAGATGTTTTGTGGGTTGAATTTCAGAAGGATTATCAGAGAGAGTTCTGTTCATCGACCATTAAGGATGAGAAGAGGGATTAGATACTCTCCATTTAGCAGGGGAGTATGTCAATGCAGGGGATTGGGATCATGTTCAGGGACCTTCTTCATTTCCCCCCAAATTTTTCCAGATGAGGAGTCTCATGTAGGACATCCTGAGGAGGAACTCCACCATTTTATCTAGTATGATGTTACTCCTTCTATCTTTATGACCTATTTGGAGGTTTGGAAGAAGGTAGAGGTTATTGAGAGTACGCACTCTTGAATATTTCTACTATAAGAGGGTATCCAACATAGTTCTTTGAGAGGTAGAGTTTTTAATGGATGATCTCATATGCCTGGATCTTAGAGGTGTCAACAAGTGGGGAGACGACCTTAGTAGCTTCTTTTCCGACCTTCAAGTGACAGTGGTCTCCATGGAATTCCTTTGGGATTGGGTCCAACATGTTTCTTATGTGGGGTTCATATAAATATTTAGAATCAGTGTATAGTGGATGCCTAAGACCATTTTAGTGGAGGTGGACAGGCTAAGTGTCAGCCTTAGTAGCAGTTGCCGACAAGATAGTTTCAAAAATTGGGAGAACATGATTTTTCTCTATCAGGGGAGATGGAGCTGGTAGAGGCCGAACTCAAGATGTTCCTTATGCCCAGGGACTATGATTAGAGCATGACCATGGAGGTGGTCATCAGCAGAGAGGTAGGGAAGATGGGCATGGTCGGTTGCACATAGTGGAGGCAACAATTCTAGTAGGGAAGGGATTATCAAAGGTAAGATAAGATTGTTTAGTACTCTTTATTGTGATTCATTTGATTCAATATATTCTCACCCATTTTTTTCAGCTTCTCTAGCCCATTCTATGGGACTATATTTAGAGAGGCTTCCCATGACCTTGGTTGCGAGTACTCTAGTCATAGGCCAGATTGGCTTGTTTATTGTGTGTCGGGAGTGTAGAATGATTATGGGATGACATCAGTCCCCTAGGGATTTCATCCTACTACCTATAAAATTATAAAATTTCATCCTTGGCATCTAATGGTTGTATTCTATACATTATTTTATCGATTACTTCTTGATGAGAGTTGTCTTCTTAGATTTCAATGGTCAACAAGTGGTTTTTGTTGAAAGGAGGGTTTTCAGGTTGGAATTTGGTGTGTAGATCCCCAAATTTCTATATTGGATGATCTATTAGTGGAATCAGTGTATGATGAAATGGTAGAGGTTCACAAGGATGTTTGGGAGTTCTTGGATATTCTCCCAAGGTGGTTATGACACTACCTCATCATCATGATGTTGACTTCATGATATAATTTCAGCCTGGTGCTTGTATATTTTTAATGGATACTTATCAGATGGAACCTTCTAATTTCTGGGATTTGAGGATTCAGATAGCTGATCTGGCACAGAAGGGATTTATCCAGCCCAATGTGTCACCATTGGGAGATCTAGTATTGATCGCAAATAAAGAAAAATAGTGGTATGAGGTTGTGAATAGACTACCATAGGTTGAATTAGCTGACTGTAAAGAACCGTTTTTCTATTATGAGGATATATGATGTTTTTGACCATATGATATGAGAATGTTTGTTTTCTAAGATCAATCTATTTTGTGGATATCACCAGTTGAGGGTGAAGGATGGAGATATCCTGAATAATTCCTTCAGATGTAGGTATGAGAACTTCGAGTATGTATTAATGCCATTTGGAATTACAAACACACCAACTATGATCATTGGGCTTATGAACTCCATGTTACACGAGTTCCTAGATTAGTTCTATGTCGTATTGATCAATGAAATCTTGATATACTCGATGTTATAGGAGGATCATGCTGAGGATCTTAGAAATGTCTTACAGGTTCCTAGACACCACCAAATCTATGGAAATATGTACAAGTGTAATATTTTGAAATGGGAGGTGCATTTACTTTGTAATGTTGTGTCTTAGAAGGGTGTGGTGGTAGAGTTGTCGAAGGTTGAAGTAGTTGTTTCTTGGGTATCTCTCAAGAACATGGTATAGGTTCATAGTTTCCTTGGTATCATAGGATATTATATGAGTTTTTTACATGATTTCTCTTGGGTTGAAACCCCATTGAAATATTTGATTAGAAAATACCATGTTTTTTTATGGAGTGATCGGAGGAAGGAAGCATTTAGTTACCTGAATGGGGAAGCTGGTTAGTGCTCTAGTGCTCTGGTTTTCCGAGGAAGGGGTGATGTTTGAGGTGTTTTGTGATACTTCCCAACAAGGTTTGGGATGTGTTCTATGTCAGTAGTAGGTATTTATCTCTTATAATTCCATGTAGTTATTTCCTCATGAGCGTAACTATGCCACTCATGATTTGAAGATGGAAGCGGTGGTTTTAGCCCTGATTTTTTTGGCAGCATTACCTCATTGGGTAGTGCTTGGAAGTCTTTATGGATCACAAGAGTTTGAGGTGTATATTATCTCAGTGTGACCTAAATATATGATAGCGGTGGTGGATGAAGTTTCTTAAGGAATATGATTTTGAGATCACCTAAACCTTTTAAATGGGAAATGCTGTGGCTAATGATTTGAGAAGAAATTCATAGAAGGAGGTTGTTCAAGAATCTGTAGATGCATGGAAAGAGATAGAGGAGCTGGAATCCCAATACAGAGTTGAATGAGTGGATGGTGGTGAAGTCTATTTATTTTATATGATGGTGTAGTCTTCTCTAGTCCAATAGGTGGGGGAGTCTTAGTGGAGAGACTGAGAGGAAGAGGTGTTGTGTGATCTTGTTGGATATGGTGATGCTGTAAAGGGGTGTTCGAAAGGGGGTTTTGTTTCATGTAAAGTTGTTTGTTTTAGTAGAAATGAGAAGTGGAGTCCTTCATGAGTTTTATTTCTCATCATTGGAAGTGAATAAAAGAGTTTCCAAGATGTACCATGGATTAAAGATATAGTTTTGGTGGTCTGGGATGAAATGGCTAGTGGAAAAGTTTATGGGGAAGTCTTTGGTTTGCTAGTAGGTAAAGGATGAGCATCAGGTTCTTGGTAGTTTTTTGTAGCCCTTGGATGTTCCTGAGTAGAAATGGGATGACATATCGATGGATTAAGTCACAGGGTTACTCGGAGCTCAAAGAGGTTATGATACTATCTGGGCGATTGTGGATTAGTTGACAAAATCTTCACACTTCTTATCTACCAAGGAATCAAGTGTAGTGGATACCTTGGCCAGGAGTTATATGGATGAGGTATTGTGTTTGATTGGGTATCCAAGCTATATTGTCTCAAATCAATATGAACAGTTTACCTCAAGAGTCTGGAGGGGATTAGAGTATGCTTTTGAAACCCAATTACACCCCACCACTACTTTGCTCCACCATAAATATGGGTAGATAGAGTAGAATATCGAGACATTGGAGGATATTTAACTTTATTATAGTCTTCTTATAACTATATATATCACTCTTCCATAGTCATAGACCCATTTGAGGCTTTGTATGGAAGACCATGTCACTCTCTATTGTGTTAGATAGACATTAGGGAGATGGCTGTTCTTGGTCCCGATGTAGTGTAGAGCATGATAGAAAAGGTTCAAATAGTTTTTTAGAGGTCAAAAGCAGAACAAGATCATAAGAAGTTGTATGTGGATCGAAGAAGGAGGCCCTTGGAGTATGAGGTTTGAGACCACATGTTCTTGAAGGTTTCACCTCGACGTGGGTAGAATTGGTTTTGAAGAGAGAGTAAGCTTTCTCCTTGGTTCGTTGGACCCTTTGAGGTGTTGGGGTGAGTTAGGGATGTGGCATATCAATTGGAATTTCCACTGCAGTTAGAGAGGATCCATGACCTCTTCCACATCTCTCAGATTGTTTTTGTATCTACATGATGAATCCCATGTTATGATCTATGGAGAGTTGGATATTTAGGATGACACAATGTTTTCTGGATCAGCCATTAGAGACCTAGTATCATCAATAGAAGGTGATGTGTGAATAGACCATTCCATTGGTTCGTGTTTTATGGAGGCATGGTGGTTAATAAGAGAGTACTTAAGATCAAGAAACATATATGTGTGCCCAGTTCCAGAGTTTTTTTTATTTTTTTCTCTATACTTTTCATTACAATGTGATGTTTGGATCCCTTTTGTTTTATGAGATGAGTTCTTTTATCTTGGTTTATGATTGCGTGTGGCGTTCTATGTGATAAATTACTGATGTGTGGCAAGGGGAGGACCTAATTATTAATTGATATGAATTAATTTTGATGAAATGAAACCCATTTGGCTTATGCAATATCACCCAAAGAATATATTATCTTGACATAGAAGGCAGAATTCCCTGATTCATGTGTTTGGGATAGTGCGATTTATTTATTGTATGGTGGTGTAGTTTTGTTGGTTATAGTAGATATTGGCATGGACAACAAGGAGGTAGATATGGATTTGAATTTTAGTTGTGTTTTTTTTGGTTTTGTGTGTTTATCTAGTGCAGGCATTTGAGGTATGACAAGATCCTTTATAGGTATCTTGTGGGGTGGTTGTTCGATTCACTTTTCCCTATGGGATAAGCTTTGGATTCTTTAGGGAGACAATATTTTTAAAGGTATCTGATGAAATGGTCCATTCCATCCTGGCCCATCAATTTTCAGGTTTTGATCACTAGAAGTGTTTAGAGGAGGATCAAAGGGAGTTTAGAGATGTTCAATTACTAAAGGTTGAAAGAAGGGGGATTAAACGTGGTGTAACTGTATTACGTGATGTGATATTCTATTTCATGTATTATCTTGGAGTTTTCATGACATGAATTTATTTTACATGAAATGATGAATGTTTTCTTAATGTGTAATGTTTTTTTTATAAAAATAAAATAAAATGAATAGGTGATGGGGTTTTTAGTGAAAACCGAACCCTGGGTATGACACGACATGCAATGGGAGTACACATCATGTAATACCCCAATCATATGCAGTTTTAAAATTATTTTTTTTGAAAAAACATAATTTATTTGGCTCTGTTTTCCTTTTTTATCTTGTTTTGGGCAAACCCTTTGATCCCTGATGCACTATTTATGAATTTTACCCCTATAATAATCTATTGATACTGGTGAATTTTTGGTGGCAATCCGTGGTTGATCCATTGTGATTTCTCTTCTATTTATCATCTGATTTCTTCTATTCAACTCTTGAGGATCTGATGTGGTGGTGTTTATTTGGTTTTAGGGTGCATTGGGTTTCCTTTTGATAGAGAATTTGTTCGGTATATGTTTATCCATAGTTTTCATTGTTTGGTTGTGATTATCAAGTTCTCTTCTTCATCATGTAGTTTGCAACAATTAGAAAGCTCCATTGAGGTAGGATTCCCTTCATTTCTCCCTATTGGTCATCATGCGGGTGGGGGCTCTACTTCTGTTATCTATGAATCATGGTTTTTCCAGCCTAATTGAAGGTAAATAATTAGTTTATTTAAATTTATTGTAAAATTGGGTTTGATTCACATGCTTTTTACTGCTTAAATATTGATTATGATATTTTGATTGTCCGGGTTTGATGCATCACTGAAAATTGTGGCCATTGGTGGTTTTGTGTTTAGTAGATAAATTTTATGTGGTTTATTCCTTGTTTCGATTTGTTTGGAATCACCCAAAAATGAAAATTATCTAACCACCTATACTAGGTTTAAGAATTGGTTAGCCCAAGATTTTGGTTTGTCTGATAACGCCCTAATGAAATGTAGTGGAATGTGGTAAATGTTCTTGTGAACCAGTAAATTGTTTTTTGTGGTTTTTAGAGTGGGGAAGTGGATGAAATTTGGTTGTATACTTTGGGATATGATTGTGGTTGTATGATTATGTAGTAGGGATACAAAAATGGTTGTGATATGTTATGTTTCTAGATATGGTTGTGAATTTTGGGTTCTTTTAGTTAGTATGGTGGTTTGGGAATGAAGAATTTGAAGAAGGATAATAGTGATTTGTATGGGAGATTCACCACTAATAAAATAACGAATTCTTTAACCATATCTATAGATCAATATATGATATATCATGAATGGGTGATAAACATGGAGGTCCTGGAACAATGTATCTTTAATGTGGAACCGCCTTAATTTATCAAGCTCTTCACCTTCCGAAATGACATTTACTGTGTTTCATATTTTTTTTATCCTTATTGGTTTCCAGGGTAGTTATGGAAGGAATAAATAATTATTTAATAAAATTTGGTATTTCTTGATTTTTTTTGGTTAATGGAATGAAAATGGTTAAATAAATTAGTTGGGATGTGAAATAGGTTTTATGACTGGATGTGTGGTGTTGTGCATTTAGAGGTAGCAAAAAAGGTGGTGGTGTTGTGTGTTGGTTGTTGGTTTGAGAACCAATAAGTAGATCACAAGTGATTGATATCATATATTTATATACTTTCATTTACTTGTGATTTGTATTTTCACCCCACCCACGTTGATCACTATGTGCCGAAAACCAGTATAGTCACGTTGGAGGTGTCCTTCCCAACATCCCTATAGGGGGATAAATGGATGGACACCCACTCATTCCTGCTCCCTCTTCCAGGTATTGATGGACCATGTTTCTCTTGGAAGGATTTGGAGAGATGTGGAAGCCCAGGTGTCTTATGGGGAGGTGGTTTGTCTCCCAAGTGTCTTCAGGATAAGTTTTGATTTGTTTTCCCATGTGTCTTCAGGATGAGTTGTGATGTTCTTTCCCAAGTTTCTTCGAGACGAGATGTTATGATTTGTGAGACCTAGGTGTGTGTTGGCATGATGTGTTGTGAGACCCAGGTGTGTGTGGGTGAGATGTTTTGTGAGGTCCTGGTGTGTGTGGGTGGGATGTGTTGTGAGGACCAGGTGTGTGTGGGAATGATGTATTATGAGGCCCAGGTGTGTGTGGGTGGTGTGTGATGTAGTATATTCGGAAGTGGTGGGAGCACCATGAAATTTACCATTAGGATGTGGGAGTGTCTAATCAGTGGGAAAGTGGTGTAGGGTACCATATCATCGATGTTATTTATATTATATTAATTTACCTATGAAAGTTAGTGAGAATTTCTTGGTGAGGTTGGGTGGTTAGTGTACCTACTTAGGTGTTGTTTGGTTCTGATTTTTTTTTCTTATGGGTGAATTATAATGCCTCATTCACTTGTGCATGGGAGAACTTGGTTTAACTAATGAGTATACTTGTATACTCACCCAATGTATATAATACTTTTTTCATGTTTCTATTAGGGTTTCACAGACCATGATGAGCCATACTAACTCAGATCTTGACAGTTTCTATGTCTCTTCCTAAATCTTCTTTTGGTATTTACTTTGGAGAATTTTGTATTTGTACTAGTTATATTTTACACATGGATGTGGGATGGTTTTGGATTTATTTACATTATGTCTTTGATTTTATTTGTGGATGATCCACCATATATCCCAATATTGTTTCTTAAGAAGGTTAATGCCTCCCATACTGTGAGATTTGTGCACCCTTTGTGCTATTCACCAAACCGACTCCTGCATGAGGTGGGACAATAGGGTCATTATATCCCTTTCTTTATTTCTATCCCATGAGGGGTATCTTTAGTGGGAGGGGGCCATGAGATTTTAAATAGTTAATATTTTACTATATTAGTATTTATTATAGATTAATTTTTATTTTTATCTTAATATGTTGTGGTCTATTTTCATTAGGTTTAGTGTGTAGTGTATATTATCAAACATAACACCAATTACACAATATCTAAAATTTCATATCATTACAATCCCCCCCATTGAAAACAAAATCCATGAATTAGTGAGGGTTAACTCCAAAAGTTATTTCAAGGATTTGGGAGGGGATAAACACCCATGTTTATCCCAAAAGTCTCAAATCATTCTTTGGAAAAAATATTTTGAAAATTTCATTCAATAGTTCTTGATTGAGAAACAATTACAATTTTTTTCTCTATTGGCCACCTTATCTTTAATAAAATGAAATAAAATATCGATATTATTGGACTTTTAGTGATTCATAAGATTTTAAAAAAGGTTTGTAATGGTGTTTTTTATCACAATGAATTATTAGAGGTTTGTTAACTTTCACTCAACAATTATCAAACTTTCCCTTTTTATATATTATTTTAGTATATGTACTAATATTTGAAACATATTCTGCCCCTGTTTTACTTAGGGAGGATAATTTTTGTTTCTTGTACATCTTACTCACACAGTTGTTACCCAAGTATAAAATTCCACATGAAGTGGATCTTCTATCATCACTATCACATGGCCAATAAACATATATAAATTTAGACAAATTGAAATTATTTTTTCTCTTAAAATTAATCCTATAGCTCATTATCCCTATGATGAATCTCAGAAATATTTTGGAATCCATAATATATGATTCCTTTGGGTCATTATGATATTTTCCATAGAGACTCACAACATGTATACTATCTAGTTTAAAAACTATAAAATAATAAAAAATAACTATTAGAATTTTGAATTTTATTGGATTTGAACTCACTCCTTATGTATCCTTAGAAAATTTTTGTCCCTCTTGAATGGGTACAGACACTATCTTTGACTCATCCATCTCACAATTCTTCAACAATTCTATATAGTACCTTTCATTAGGATAAGAAAATAAAGTTGTATACTTTTATTACTTGTAACCTTCATAAATATCTTATCTCACACAAGATTGACATCCCAAATTTTCACTTTAATTGATTTGAAAATTATTGTATTGAATTATCATGATTATATATAAAAATGATACCATAAACATATAAAATTACAATTAATGTTCCTTTATTAATTTAATTAATATAAATTTTTTTGTACACTTTTACTTAGATGAATTTTTACTCATTAAAACATGTATTCATCATTGTATACCGAGACCTTAGAGAATATTTGTATCCATAAAAATCCTTCTTTAATTTTTATACTCCACAATTATTAAGCACAAACTAATCTGGTTTCACTATAAACAACTCTTCTTTAAGGTCACCATTAAATAAATAATATTTAACATCCATATGATAAATTTTATATTCCATATATGAAACCACATCTTGTAATATACTAATATATTCCAAAGATGAAACATGAGAAAAAGTATATTTATAATAAAAAAATTCTACTAGAGTGAATCCCTTTCATTTAATGTTGCTTGTTCTTTATAACTATGCCCTGTTCATTCAAGTTATTATTTAAAATAACTTTTTACCATTATTATTTTTATGATTGGGTCTTGGAAAAGGTACCACATATAATTCATCTCATTTAGATTCAGTTCATCATTCATAGATTCAATCTAATCATTATATTGATAATATTCAACCACAAAATATGCTCAATCCATGAGATTAAAGCTATTTGGTTTTCAAACTATCAACTTATTCTAGTTTTTACTGAAGATAGATGATTTAAAAAGATATTTTATGCAAGCACATTTTTATTTATATTTTTATGAATTTTTATTTTATTCGTTGCAACCACCTTAACAAGAATAGTTGGATCATTCCAAACTTTTTCAATTTTTTGTATAGATTATTCTTTTATAACTCCATCTTCTTTAGAATTATACATACGATTTCCATATTCATCATCAATAACTTTTGTATTTTGTGTATTATTTGTATCTTTATTATCAATAATGTTTACATCACATCATTTAAAAACATTATGAAGCCTCTTTCCCTAGCATATATATGCTTTCCCACATGATACATATCTAAAAAAGATACCCTCCTCATCCATTTCATCATGCTTTTCTAGTTTTGAGATTTTATTTTTTATAAGTTAGCGACCACCAAAAACTATAAATTACTCCATAATGGGATTAATTTTATTCCACATATCATAAAAGTTCATGTTATAATTTTATCTTAATAAACACATATTTTTAATCTGAACATATATGAAAATAGATTCTCTCTGACAAAATCTTGACTGGCCATATTTCGTTAACATTAATCTTCCCATCTCAAATAGACTCTTTTTCATCCCCTTAGTAACTCAATTTTGTTGAGGGTGTATATGGAGTACTTTAATGGGGTTTGATTCCATGTTTTTCAAAAAAGTATTCAAAATCTATTCTTATAACATTTTTATCATTGTTACATCTAAATTTATTAACTCATATCCCCATCTCTTTAGAAAATTTTATTCTAATTGCATCAAACATATCCACTACTGTGAACATTTTTTTATAAAAAATAAATTGGTAATTATCATATATTAAATATTAATTTTTTTGAAATAAATATAATATTAAGTGGACTTATTTCTCTTGGGTCACAACGATTAGATTATATACACTCAAGATGAATTGTGGTAAGAATATCATCTATTTTATATCTATCTTGAGTGATTTTTTCCTTTATATAAGGTTTCAAAAAAATCTTTAGTTTCTATTTTAATGTGAGGAATGTACATCCCCACATCACCCTTAGAGAACTTTCTCATGCTTCTGTTGGAACCAAGGCTGTTCTATTTTGGAAATAGAGTATGGTTTGTGTTTTTTTTCAATCCTCATTGGAAGATAATAAAGCTTGGAAGGAAAGGGATTATATAGTACAAGCTGACAAAAATATTGATGGTGGTTTGGTTTCCTAGTGTTTGCCAAAATTTTGTGTCCCCAAATTGGAAAATGGAAAAAATTGATTTTGGAAAAGGGAGTTTCACATAATATTGAAGTCAGTTTGGAAACTTGTTTGAAAAGAATGTTATGGGATAATTTCAAACCAATATGAGAAAAAAGTGCATGAAATATTTAAATGCGCGTGAAATATGAGGTTTGATAAAAAATATTACATACCCATTGCTATGTCAAATGGGGGTTTTCTTGATCAGAAAGAATCTTATGCGCACTGACAAAGTCGCATGGAAAACATGCACATAGGTTCGTTAAGGCCTATAAATAGCTGGAAACTGTAATGACCCAAAGTTTTTCAATGGAAATTCCCTTATTATAATCATGTCATAAAATCACATGAAAACACAACATAATGAACTACTAAGTGCTAAGTGACCTCTAAACATAAGTCTGTCACTTCTGTATTAGGAATTTTGAGAATCTGATATACACGGTTGTGATGAAGATGATTTTTAGAGTCTAATAATAAAAAAATTTGGTGAATAGTAAGCTAACCTTATGAATAGTAACATACCATTATGAATAGTAATATGACCCTTATGAATAGTAAATCCTCCAACATAAGAGTAAACTTACCTATGAATAATTAAATAAAATTTAGACATCTTAGAAAGTAACAATTTGACCTTAGTAAACATTTTCGTATTTTGTAAGTCGTAAATAATTAATTATAATTAATAAATTAATTTAAAATAAAATTTATTTTCTTAAAATGTGTTCATTAATTATCAAATCAATTTCTTATAGTTTTTACATAATTTTGTAATACCCTACGTAATTTTTGAAAGCACTATAATATCAGTTTAAAATTTTAAAAGTATTCTTTTAAAGTAAATTATGATTTTAATTAAATATTTACTTAATAATACATAGAAAATTATTTTTGAAAAAATGGTTTTCATTTTTGTATTTTACATGCCGAAAAATGGTTGGGGTGAATTTTTGGGATTATTCTAAAATACATGAATTTTTGGTGAATAGTAAAATACATTAATTTATCCTATAAATACATTATGAATAAAACCCACTATTACTGGCATAAAAAGTGATTTAAGCACCCAAATCCTGAACTCACATGCCTTATTTACTATTCTAGTTCATGGATGACTCACTATTCATTGTCTTGTGAGGAATTAATAATCTAATGAATTTTATATTAAGAAAACCCCTCTCCCCTTCACTATAAAAACCACCCTTCACACCCTCATTTCCTCACACCTATCAAGATCCAAGACTTCTATAAACTCTGCCCAAACATTCTCCCTAGCCCCTCTCCCACGTTCAAGAGCTGCGGGTCTCATCAAAAGACTTGGCCTAGCTTCCTTAAGGAGGATGTTAAGAGGAATATTTAAGAGGTAATTTCTCCCCCTATTTTCCTTTAATTTCCTTTCATGTTCAAGTTCATTTCTTGATCTCTTCCCATCTATCTTCATCCAAATGGTATTTTAACACCAGTATTATATGTTTAATTTAATTTTATGATGCTAATGGGATATTATATCATCCAACCCTCTTTCCCTCTTCCTTTTATTTTATTAAGGAGAACGTTGTTCGTGAGGTGTTAATTTATCACCTCTAAGAACGACAAGTCTTTCTCTTCCATTTTTAACTTCAGATCTGGACATGAAACCATTTTTATGGTTAAACCAGAACATTTTATATGTATTATCTCCTATTTAAAGTTCTGGAACTAACTTATGACCATATTGCTAGTGATAAAATAAAACAATTTCATTATGATCGAAAAATCGCTCAAATTAACCCAAACAATCTTCATTTAATTATTATCTAATGATACATCCACATGGATATAATATATTTCATTATAAGATCATTAAAACTAATTTAATATAATTAATAACATGAAATATTAGTTCTGGTTGGTTACCCACGTTCTACACGAACTTCAATTTAAGAATACAAGTAAACCACTCAAGAAAACCATAAAAACAAACGTTCCCGAACAATGTTTTTTTAAACACTATAACTCATCAAAAGTCACATAAAATAACTTACTAAAACCAAAATGAACCATATTAATGTACACAAGGTTCTGTATTTCTAATTAATGAATATAATTTCATTATATAGGACAATAAAGAGAATGAAGCATTCAGATACAAGGTTATGTGAAATTCTAGAACCCAACTTTCATCTTTCGGGTTCTCCCTCTTTCACTCCATTGTTTTTGATACGGTTAGTACTTAAAGATAATTTTTTCACCATTTTCTTTCCTTTTATAGGATATAGATGTTTGTCACTGGTATTTATGAAAAACAAAATGTTTTTCCAAAAGAACTCTTCTTTCAAGAACACAACTTTTACTTCTCATTCAAGATTGACGGTTCTTGTAACAAGTATGTTATTCCCTCATTATTTTTTGAACCCAAAGTTTATGAATGTGTTATTATGAGATAAAACCCATTACTTGTCATGGGTTCATTATTTTCATTTATTTTATATGTTTATGGTGGCATTCATGATAAATGATAATGTTATGATGTGACGGGTGCACCCAAAATTATATAGCACAATAAGAATATTTAAATGTGACGGGTGCGCCCAGAATTATACAGTGCTCTAATGCATTGGGTAAAGTGATGACTCTCATGAGTAAATGTTAAATTCTGTGTGATAAAGATGATATCTTGGTTCACAATTATGTTTTTTAGTTAACCACTAAGACATGGTGTTTCATTTTTCTGCATTGCCACATTTCAAGTCTTGTATTTTTGCTTCCTCCCACATTCATGATCTTTTTCCATGTTATGATTTTTCTCACCCCATGCTATATTTTTCTTATCTATCCTCTTACTGGGATTCTAGCTCACCCCTTTTTATGTGTATCCTCATGTGGCTTCTTGAACTAAGGAGAGGACAAGTGCCAATAAGAATATAGAGAAGAAGAAATTAAATAAATGTTTATGCTTGGTGTTGTAATTGTTTTATATGGTCCTAGTTTTCCCAAGACACTAAACATTTAGATCCTCTATGTGTAATACTATTATGTTGTTTATCTTTAAAATGATGTAATAATAATGTAAGAAAAGACAGGGTTTCTATATTTGGTATCAAAAGTAAGGTTTAGATAATTTGGGAATTCAGATTAGTGAACCCTAGAGAAAACCTCTAGCACGAGACTATGTATAAATATGCAGACAAGAAGATTTACATAGAGATCCCATATGTTGTGGCTTTAGTATAAATTATGAAAATAAATAATTTATTTATTCATGAATTTTTGACTTATGTTTTGTTCTATCCTCTTCTATTTTAGAAAATGGTGGGAACCAGGAGAAATCAGGCCAACAACTCATGCGAGGGCCAATGCAACGATTGCCCGAACGACATCCCCAATGATTTGGGAGGTGGAGTTAAAAACTTAATGGTGATTCTTACTCAATTATCTCAGGTTATGAACAATAACCATAATAATGGTGAATGTACTCATTCACCAAATAGGGGTCAACTGGCTATCGAATGTTTTATGCGGCAACGACCACCGACATTTAGTGAATCTTCTGATCTACTAGTTGCGGAACAGTGGGTCAAATCCAGGGAGAAGATCTTTTCTGTTCTTCACTGTTCTGAGACAGAGAAGGTGACCCTATCTATTTAGTGTCTAGATGTAGAAGCCTATCAATGGTGGGATTTGATTAAGAACACCAAGACAAGGTGTGAAATTGAAGAGATGGAATGGGAAGACTTTAAGATAATGTTTCTTAACAGGTATTTTCCAAGAACTCTTCAAAAAAAGATAGAGAGAGAATTCATAGAGCCCAAGAAAAAAGAAGGAGAATCTTCCACAACCTATGAAGTGAATTTCACAAGGCTTTCATGGTATGCTTTAGGTTTTTTATCAACAATGATAGCAATATTGATAGATTCTTTAGTGGATTAAAACCACACCTTCAAAAGGCTCTTAAAATTACAGACACTGAGAGTTATGAAGAAGTTATTCAATGTGCTCTCAAAGTAGAGATGAAGTTTGGAGAATGGTCCTATAAATATGGTGATAAGAAAAGAAATAGGGAATTTCAAGCAAGTAGATCAAATGATAAGGGTGGGAAGAAAACTCAAAGACCCACATGCTTAATTTGTGGGATGTTGCACCATGGGAACTGCCTCAAAGGGATGGGGAAATGCTTCAAGTGTGGGATAGAAAGAAATCGTGCTCAAGAGTGTTGAAAAGAAATTTAATGGAAGGAGAATGTTGCCGATGAAAGGAGAGAACCGCTCATGGTTCAATGCTACAACTACAGGGAGCTAGGGAACTGTACAAACCAGTGCACTAAACCTCAAGTTCTCGAGGGTAATTAGCGTCAACAGCCACCAAAGCCAAAGGAACAATGGAAGGATTATGCCATCACTGCTGCAGAAGTAGAGCAAGATAATGAAGTCATACAAGGTACAGTTCTTATTCACTCAAGAATGGAAAAAAAGTCTTCTTTGATTCTGGGTATACGCATTCCTTTATATCTCTCAAGTTTTTTAGAACTATATAATCGAAGCCCCAAAACCTTAAAGTAGAGATATCTATAAAAACACCAAGTGGTGTGGCCATTGCAACCCATGTGTTTGACTCTAATCCTGTTGGCATATGTGGGATGATTCTTCCGGCAAATCTTGTAATACTTCCCTTAGTGAAATTCGATGCTATAATGGGAATCAATTGGCTCTCGTTATATAGAGCACATATCAACTCTAGGAAAAAGAAAATATCTTTTCATATTCTAAACCATCCAATGTTCCTCTTCAAATGCAAGGAAGATCATGAATCTCCTTTGAAAAATCCTTCAATGGTTTGGGTGTTGATTCCCTATGAAGAATCATACCTAGGCTAAATGGTTAAATCGAATGCAAGTGACAACCGTGAGGAAATTCCCATCATGAAGGAATATGGTGATGTATTTCTCAAAGAGTTACCCGGAATTCCCCCAGATCGTGAGGTAGCATTCTAAATTTAATTCATACCCGGAGCTACTCATATCTCAAAGTTTCCCTATAGTATGGCTCCTATCGAACTGGATGAGTTAAAGAAGCAGCTGCAAGAGCATCTGAAAAAAGGGTACATACACCCTAGTGCATCACCTTGGGGTGCGCCAGTGATCTTTGTGAAGAATAAGGATGGAAAAATGAGGTTGTGTATCTATTATCAGGAACTCAACAAGATCACCATAAAGAACAAGTATCCTCTTCCAAGGATTGACGACTTATTCGACCAGTTAAGAGGAGATCAATACTTCTCAAAGGTGAATCTTCGTTCTGGATATCATTAGGTAAAAGTGAAGAAGGATTATATTTAGAAGACTACCTTCCGTACAAGGTATGGGCACTATGAGTTTATGGTGATGCCCTTCAGACATACTAATTCCCCTACAATATTTATGGATTTGGTGAATAGAGTCTTTAGATATTACCTCGACAAATTTGTGGTAGTGTTTATTGATGATATTCTCATCTACACCAAGAGTAAGGAGGAACATGAGGAACATCTAAGACTAGTGTTGGCTTCATTGAGGAAGGAGAAGTTGTACACCAAGTTCAGAAAGTGTGACTCTTGGATGAAGGAAGTCACTTTCTTGGGACATGTGATCACAAGTGAGGGAATTTATATGGATCCTTCAAAGACAAAGGTGATTGAGGAATGGACCATGCCCTCTAGTGTCATGGTAATCCATAGTTTTCTTGGATTATCTGGTTACTACCGACGTTTTGTGAGAAACTTCTCACGATTGTCAAGCCTCGATAACTAAGCTAACAATAGAGGGGTAAAGTACGTCTGGATGGAAGAATGCGAGGGAAGCTTCAAGGATCTAAAGAGAAGGCTGATCACTGCACTTGTACTTACACTACCGAAAAGTGGAGAAAGTTTTGTGATATACAGTGATGCTTCAACTAAAGGCTTGGGTTGTGTAATCATGAAAAATGATAATGTGATAGCTTAATCCTCACAATAGTTGAAGATCCACGAGCAGAACCACCTGATACATGATCTAGAGATAGCGGCCTTGATTTTAGCCTTGAAAATCTGGAGGAAATACCTTTATGGAGAGAAGTGTGACATATACACCGAACACAAGAGCCTAAATTATATGTTCACACAAAAGGATCTCAACATGCTTCAAAGGAGATGGTTAGATCTAATAAAAGATTATGACTGCTCTATTCACTATCATCCTAGAAAGGAGAACAAGGTAGCTGATGCACTAAGTAGAAAAGAACCTGCTACTCTATCCCTATTGCGGATTGAGAAAGACCCTATCTTCTTGTATATGAAAAGAATGGATTTGGAAATCATAAGGGCAGGAGATACATCCTACCTTTCCCAAATGATTACCCACCATCCATCCAAGAGAAGATTAAGGAAGCATAAAGGGATGATTTGGAGATACAAAAGAGGGTGAATGCAGTAAAGTAAGGGAAGAAGCAGGAGTTCTATATCGATGATGATGGTGTGATTTGGTTTGAAACGCGGATTTGTGTGCCTTCATCACCAGGGATAAAGAAGGATCTATTGGACAATGAACATAGCTCAATATTATCTATCTATCCTGGGAGTACCAATATGTACTGTGATATCTGAGAACACTTCTGGTGTGATAACATGAAGAATGAGATTGCGAAATATATATCAAGGTGATTGGTATGATAGAAAGTTAAAGTTGGGTGAAAAAAGTCCGAAGGTATGATGCAACCATTACCTATACCCATGTGGAAATAGAAAAATGTTACAATATCCTTTGTCATGGGTCTCCCGAAGACGTCAAAGTGAAATAATGTGATATGGTTTGTGGTTGATAGACTCACCAAGAATGCCCATTTAATCACTATTTGGGAATATCTTTTTCTTTAACAACTTTCAAAGATATATGTGAAGGAAGTGGTGAGATTGCACGGTGTTCCACTCTTAATTGTATCTGACCATGATCCAAGGTTCACATATAAATTCTGGAGAAGTATTCAACATGATTTGAGTACTGAATTAAATTTCAGCATGTCCTATCACCCCCAAACTGATGGTGAGTCTGAAATCACTATTCAGAAGCTTGAAGATATGCTAAGAGCCTACTCTGTAGAATTCAAAGGTGTATGGGATCATAATCTTCCATTGGTTGAGTTCTCACACAACAATAGCTTCCACTCGAGTATTCAAATGGATCCGTATTAAGCTTTGTATGGAAAGTGATGTAGAATTCCAACTTATTGGGATGATGTTAGAGGAGGAAAACTACTTGGAACTGATATTGTGCAAGAGATGATAGAGAAGGTTCAAGTCATCGAGAAACACATCAAAGCTTCTCAGAGTTGGAAAAAGTGCTATGTTGACAATCGTCGAAGGGACTTAGAGTTTGACATAGGAGATAAATCCTTCCAACGAATATATACATGGAAGAGAGTCATGCGATTTGGGAAGAAAGGGAAGCTATTCCCATGGTACATTGGCCCCTTTGAGATCCTTGACCGCATAAGAGTCGTGGCCTGTTGACATTAACTTCCACTGAATATGGCTCATGTTCCTGATGTGTTTCACGTATCACTCCTGAGGAAGTACATACCGGACCCCACACATATACTAAACTCATAGGTGGTACAACTGGAAGATGATATCTCTTTTGAGGAACATCCATTAGAGATTCTGGATTAGAGAGATAAGGTACTACGCAACAAGACAAACCACCTTGTCAAAGTGTTGTGAAGGAACCATAAGTTTGAAGAAGTTACTTGGGAACCGAAGGAGGTGATGAAGGAGAAGTACTCTCACCTATTTGTGTAAAGTGAAATTTCGGGGGAGAAATTTCTTAAGGTGGGAATAATGTAATGAGCCAAAGTTTTTCAATGGAAATTCCCTTATTATAATTATGTCATAAAATCACATGAATACACAACATAATGAACGACTAAGTGCTAAGTGACCTCTAAACACAAGTTTGTCACTTCTGTGTTAGGAATTTTTAGACTAAGACATACACAATTGTGTTCAAGATGATTTTTGGATTCTAATAATACAAAAATAATTTTTGGGGAATAGTAACCTACCCTTATGATTAGTAACATACCCTTATGAATAGTAATATAAACCTTATTAATAGTACATCATCCAACATAAGAGTAACCTTACCCATGAATAATTAAATAGAATTTAGACATCTTAGTAAGTGAAAATTTTACCTTAGTAAACTTTTTGGTATTTTGTAAGTCCTAAATAATTAATTATAATTAATTAATTAATTTTAAAAAATGTCACTTCTTAAAATCTATTCATTAATTATCATTTCAATTTCTTATAGTTTTTAAATAATTTTATAAGACCCTACGTAATATTTGAAAGCACTATAAAATCAGTTTTAATTTTTAAAACATTTTTTAAGTAATATTTGATTTTAATTAAATATTGAATTAATAATATTTAGAAAATTATTTTTGGAAAATGGAATTCATTTTTGGATTCTAAACGTTGAAAAATTGAGGGGGTGAATTTTTTGGGATTTTTCTAAAATACATAATATTTTGATTAATAGTAAAATACTTTAATTTACCGTATAAATACATTATGATTAAAACCCACTATTCCTGACATCACAAGTGATGTAAGCACCCAGATCCCAAACTCACATGCCTTATTTACTATTCTTGGTCATGTATGACTCACTATTCCTTGTCTTGTGAGGAATTAATAAACAAATGAATTTTATATTAAGAAAACCCCTCTCCCCTCCACTATAAAAACCACCCTTCACACCCTCATTTTCTCACACCTCTCATGCTCCAAGCCTTCTCTAATATCTGCCAAAAAAATCCTCCCCAGCCCCTATCCCACGTTCAAGAGCTACTGGACTCATCAAAAGACCAAGACTAGCTTCCTTAAGGAGGATCTCAAGAGGATGTTTTAAGAGGTAATTTCTCTCACTCTTCTCCTTTAATTTCCTTTCATGTTCAAGTTCATTTCTTGATATCTACCCATTTATCTTCATCCATATGGTATTGTAACTCTATTATTATACATTTAATATAATGTTATGATGATAATGGGATATTATATCATCCACCCCCGTAACACCCTGATATTTTATGATAATTATATTTTTTTATGTCTTATGTTATATGCAACATCAAAGGAATCATTCACTACACACAACACTAGCTTGGATTGCATTATACGCAAGAGCAACCTTCCTCGATAGCATGTGTTGTACGCAATATCGAGTCTCACTAAACAACGATATTTTATTAAAATATTATATAAAGTAGCTTTCATAAATAATATTAACAACGTTTTGAAATTTATATAACATTATAATTCATTTTACATATGATACGAGAAAAAAATCAATTTTTTGGATAAAAGAATTATTTTTTTCAAAAATGCAGTTTTCCGCCTTTTGATGGCGCACCCATTTTAAAGATAATTTTTGACAAGTTTATAAGTTCAAATTTTCAAAATAAAATTATTTCTTTGAATCAAGATATAAAAATTTACATTAGACAAAGTTTTGATACTTTTCTGATAACTTTCATATTTTGATGAATAGTAAAAATACGCAAATTTTTAATTGAAAACAACTTTTTTCATCAAAATAATTTATATGGAAAAAATATATTATTTAATAGTTTTAATGTATAAATAGAATATATTTTTACCATTAAATATAATTTATGTCATTATCATTAATTTGACATTGAATTCATAGGTAAAAACATTTCAATCTTTGGCAATGTTTTAACTTTTAAAACCCATTTGCTAAACAACGAGATTAATTTTAAATTAATTACTGCAACTTCTGTATTTTGAATTTTGAAAAATGGTTTCCATATTTGGATTCAGTAGGTCCAAATTATTTTAATAGGTTACTTTTATTTTTTTATATTATGAATAGTAACTACGGTAATTTTTATTTACTACAGTTAAAGGTAAATCGTGTAGTTAAGGTTAATAATAAGATTATAAAATTAACCTAAAACTTTCCAAGATTCTATTGGATGAATAAAAGTCTACCTATATCACCTAAGGGTCAGAATATATTTATTTCATGGAATTTTGACCACGAAAATGATGTAATTGTTATTAAAACTAAAGAACGTGACAATATGTCACTAACTTAAATCGTATAAGTATAATAATTTTAATTTATTGATAAACTTCATAAAACTTCGAACATGAATAGTCTCCATAAATATAACAAAATTATATACATCATGTGAATTTATTTATAATTTTTAGGGATTAAATTATTATCATTAAGGGTGACACAACAGTGATGTTGAAATTATTTTATTGATTGAAATATCAAATAAATGATTTTAAAAATATTAAAAAAAATATTATATGAACTATTTAATGTACTCCACAAATTTTATAGATAAATATGACATGTTATGAATCTATTAATGCTTTTGGTTTGAACATATCTCATGTGTAGATTTTATTTAAATTCAAATAAATTAATAGTGTCAAAATTGACACTATTTCTCTAGTCAGGTTCAGTGATACAGGACGGGAACAAAAATTGAACTCGGTTCAGTAATGGACTTTGTCTGCTATAATGGTCTTGGAAAAGAGACTTGAATAATATGAAATGATTTTCTAGGATTATGTGTGTATGCCACAATGTTTCATGTTTTTAATTATGATTATTGGGATTACATTTCACTACTATGATTTATCCCATGTTATGATATTATGATCTATTTTGGAGGATAAGATTTTCAAAATGTTATGTTCTTATGAATATGATATTATTGATATTTCTTTTGTTAACCCTTACAAAGCATTTGATCTCACCCTTTTGTGTGTTTTCTTTTCCCTAGGTCAGGAAGAAGGGTATTAAGTAGTATATACTAAAAGCGACTCTAGATATGATGAAATAAATGAGATACAATGTAGATGATTTATGAACCAGGTGTTTATGTTTCCCAGTTTCTAAAGACACTATACCTATATGGTCCTATCATGGTTTTGTTATATGTTACAAGAAGTATGCTTCAATTTTGAAGTAATAACCATGTATGTAAAGTATGGGTAGTTATAGTTGGTATCAGAGGAATGGTATAGTCAACCTTTGGAAACTAGGATGTGAAAGCCTTAGTAAGAACTCTAAGGATATGCCTAAACATAGAACACAATATTAGTGTTTTAGAAATGGCCATGAAAAACCTATGATAATACCTAAAGTGTGAAATTTTATTCTTGATTATGTGGTTTTTATGTTATGATTAGTGTTTCTCACACTATGCTTTTTGGTTTTAGTCAATGGCTAGAACCCGAAGGAATCGTGTCAATGCTAAATGTGATGGGAAATGCAATGATTGTCCCCCTGAGAAACCAAACATTATGGGAGCTGGAATGAAAAATCTTGTATGCATGATCACACAACTTTCTCAAGATATGAATCATGCAGGACTTCCAAACAAGAAAAGGAAGGAGAATAATTATGTTGAATCCTTCATGGGGTAGTGTCCACCATCATTCAGTGGGTCTTCTGATCCATTAGTGGCGGAGAAATGGATCAGTACCATTGAAAAGATATTTTTAGTTCTACAATGTTCTGAACATGATAAAGCCATCTTATTAGTATATCGTTTGGAAGGTGAAGCTGATCAATGGTGGAATCTTATTAAGAATACAAGGAAAAGGGATGAAATTGAGTCCATGGAATGGGACGAATTCAAGAACTAATTTTTCAATAATTAATTCCCCCATATTATTCAAACAAATATGGAGAAGGAGTATCTTGAACTGAAGAAAAAGTATGATCAATCTGTTGGTACCTACGAATCAAGTTTTACAAGACATGAAAGGTACGCTTCCAAACTTATTATCCAACCTGAGAGTAAAATAGGTCGATTATTTAGTGGATTAAAACCAAGCCTTTGAAGGGTGTTATCCATAAGGGACGTTAATAGCTACAAGGAAATTGTTTAATGTTCTCTCAATGTTGAGATGGAGATTGGAGTAACCCATCAATCATATGGGTTTGATAAGAAGAGGAAAATGGAATTCAAAGGAAAATCTAAAGACCCCACTGAAAAGAAGATGAGTTTTCCCTTATGCTCAAAGTGTGGAAAGAAACATGGAGGGAATTGTCTTAAAGGGACAAGTAAATGTTTTAAGTGTAGAAAATAAGGTCATCGGGCAGTTGAATGTCGAAATAATGGGATGAAAATATCTAATGATGTGAACAAAGTAAGGGATACACAGAATACACCTCCTACAATTCAATGTTTTAAGTTCAAGGAAATGGGGAATTATTCCAATCAGTGCCCTAATCCAAGGGTTGTGGATGATGATCGACATCAACAAACTCTTAAGGACAAAGAAAAAGGAATGTCACATGCCATTTCTATCGGAAATGTGGAGTATGATAACGAAGTGGTGAAAGGTACACTCACCATCCACTCTAAAGTAGAAAATGTTTTATTTGATTCTGGATCCATCCACTCTTTTATTTCTGATGAATTTTCTAACGGTATCACCATATTACCTCAAAAGTTAGATATTGAGTTAGCTGTGACAACCCCTAATGGAACAGCAGTCGCATCAAAAGTTTACAATTCTTCTCCGATTGAAGTTTGTGGGAAAGTACTTCCTGCAAATCTTGTGATCCTTCCTATAGTGGAATTTGATGTGATTCATGGCATGGATTGGATTTCTTTATACGGATCTCATATCAATTTCAAAATAAGGGAAATCACATTTAATATTATCGATCAATCTACTATCATCTATCGATGCAAGGATGAATATAACTTTCCAGTGGAAATTTCTTCCATCTTATGGGTCTTGATTCCAATGAATGAGGGTTATTTATCTCAAATGGCTAGAGAGAAACTCACAATTACGAATATGCCCATTGTACGGGAGTCTGATGATGTCATTCCAAAGGAATTTCCTCCTCTTCCACCAAATCATGAAGTTGGGTTTTTGATAGAACTCATACCGGGTACTATGCCTATTTCAAAGAAACCATATAGAATGTCCCTAATTGATTTGCAGGAATTGAAGAATCAACTCCACGACAATATTGATAAAGGATTCATACGCCCTAGTGCGTCACCTTTGGGAGCACTTGTTCTCTTTAAAGAAAGATGGATCAATGAGACTTTTCATTGATTATCAGGAACTTAACAAGATCACTATCAAGAAAAAATATCCTCTCCCACACATTGATGACTTATTTGACCAACTGCACGAAGCTCAATACTTTTCCAAGATTGATCTTCATTCAGGGAATCATCAATTAAGGGTCAAAAAGGAGGATATACCAAAGACGGATTTCCGTACAAGGTATGGACACTATAAATTTATAGTGATGCCATTTGGTCTTACTAATTCCTCTGCAATCTTTATGGATCTAATGAATAGAGTATTTAGAGACTATCTTGATCAGTTTGTGGTACTCTTTATAGACGATATTCTTGTCTATTCAAAGAGCAAGGAAGAACATGAAGATCTCTTGATAATTGTATTAAAGTCCCTAAGAAAGGTGAAGCTTTATGCCAAATTTACCAAGTGTGAATTTTGGCTTTAAAAAGTTTCATTTTTGGGTAACATAATCTCAAAAGAGGGGATATCTGTGGATCCAACAAAAATAGAGGTTATAGAAAGATGGTCAAGACCAACAACAGTAACTACGATATGAAGTTCTCTTGGTCTGGCTGGATGTTATTGACGTTTTTTGAAATATTTTTCAAGGTTATCTAATCGAATCACCAGGTTGAATCGAAAAGGAGTTATGTTCGTTTGGACGGAGGAGTGTGAAGAAAATTTCAAAGAGTTAAAATTAAGGTTATCCAGTGCAGCTATGCTCACACTACCATGTAGTGGAGAAAGGTTTGTGATCTACAGTGATTCATCCAAGAAGGGACTGGGGTGTGTTCTCATGAAAAATGATATGGTGATAGCTTATGCCTCATGACAGTTGAAAATCCATAAGCAAAATTACCCAACTCATGATTTGGAGTTAGCCGCGGTAATCTTCGAATTAAAAATATGGAGGCATTATCTTTATGGCGAAATGTGTGATATTTATACTGATCATAAAAGTTTAAAGTATATGTTCACACAAAAGGAGCTGAATATGCGCCAAATAAGATGGTTGGAGTTGATTAAGGACTACGACTGCTCAATTCATTATCACCCTGGGCAAGCAAACATGGTGGTAGATGCATTAAGTCAACAAGACCATGATAGATTATCCATGATGAGGATCACAAAAGATCCAATATTTATGGATTTAAAAAGGATGGATCTTGGAATTATAATGGAAGGGGAAAAATCTTATCTTTCTCAAATGAATGTTCAACCATCTATACATGTGAAGATTAAAGAAGCACAAAAAGAAGATGTAGAGTTACAAAAGAAGGTGAGAAATGTTTCTGAATTCAACATTGATTGTGATGGGGTAATAAGGTTCGGGAATCGGGTTTGTGTTCCTCCCATCCCAGAATTAAAGAAGGAGCTGCTAGATGAGGCTCATAGTTCTTCATTCTCTATTCATCCTGGAAGCTCGAAGATGTATAAGGACTTGAAAGAGTACTTCTGGTGGGATGGAATGAAAAGAGATGTTGGTGAATATGTCTCTTGATGCTTGGTTTGTCAGCAAGTTAAAGTTGAGAGACAAATGTCTATGGGGATGTTACAACAATTACCCATACCCAAATGGAAATTGGAAAACATCACTACGGACTTTGGCACCGGACATCCTAAAACATCCAAAGGCAATAATGCTATCTGGGTAATATTTGATCATCTTACGAAGTCAGCACACTTCATTTATATTAGAGAAGATTTCTCTCTGGATCAGCTTGCCAGGATATATGTAAAGGAAGTGGTAAGATTACATGGAGTACCACCTTCCATTATATCTGATCGGGATCTGAGGTTTACCTCGATGTTCTAGCGAAGTATTCAGCATACTTTAGATACAGAGTTGAGTTTCAGCACTGCTTATCATCCTCAGACAGACGACCAGTCTGAGAGAACAATTCAAACTCTAGAAGATATGTTAAGAGCTTTCTCTATGGATTTCAAAGGTGGTTGGGATCAACACCTACCTTTGGTGGAATTTTCTTATAATAATAGTTTTTACTCCAGTATTTAGATGGCTCCTTATGAAGCTATCTATGGAAAGAAATGTAGGACTCCAACTGGCTGGGATGAAGTTGGGGAAAGAAAGCTATTAGGAAATGATCTTGTTGATGAGATGGCAGAAAAGGTCATATCTATTCAACAACAAATAAGAGCATCTCAGAGTCGACAAAAAAGATATGCCGGCAACTGAAGAAAAGACCTAGAGTTTGAAGTGGATGATAAAGTGTTCTTATGAATATCTCCTTGGAAGAGAGTAATTAGATTTGGAAAGAAGGGAAAGCCTAGCCCTAGGTATATCGGTCCTTTCGAAATAATGGATCTTGTTGGGAAGGAAGCTTACCGATTGGCGCTTCCAGTAAATCTCTCTCAATTTCACAATGTGTTCCATGTATCTCTCCTGAGAAAGTACATACCCGATCCTTCACATGTACTAAGCACAGAAGGTGTACCGCTGAAGCAAGATCTTTCTTATGAATAACAACCGATATAGATTCTAGATCATAGCAAAAAAGTTCTATGGAACAATACCACTCTCTTGGTAAACATTTTATGGAGGAACCACCAATTAGAAGAAGCTATATGGGAGCTTGAGGATATGATGAGGGAGAGGTATCCTCATCTGTTTGTTACGAAGTGATAAATTTCGAAGGAGAATTTCATTTTAAGGGGGGTAGAATGTAACACCCTGATATTTTATGATAAGTATATTCTTTTTATGTCTTATGTTATACGCAACATCAAAGTAATCTTTTACTACATACAACACTAGCTTGGCTTACGTTATACGCAAGAGCAACCTTCTTCGATAGCATGTGTTGTACGCAATATCGTGTTTCACTAAACAAAGATATGTTATTAAAATATTATATAAAGTAGCCATTATAAATAGTATTAATAACATTTTGAATATTATATAACATTAGAATTCATTTTACATATGATATGAGAAAAAAATCAATTTTTCGGATAAACGAATTATTTTTTCAAAAACGCAGATTTTCACCTTTTGATGGAGCACCCATTTTAAAGATAATTTTTGACAAGTTTATAAGTTCAATTTTACAAAATAAAATTATTGCTTTGAATCAAGATATAAATATTTACATTGGATAAAATTTTGATACTTTTTGGTTAACTTTCATATTTTGATGAATAGTAAAAATATGCAAATTTTTAATTGAAAACAATTATTTTCATCAAAATAATTTATATAGTTAAAATATATTATTGAATGGGTTTAAAGTATAAATAGAATAAATTTTTTCCATTTAATATAATTTATGTCATTAGCATTAATTTTACATTGAATTCATAGGTAAAAACATTTCAATCTTTGGCAATGTTTTAATTTTTAAAACCTGTTTGCTTAACAACATGATTAATTTTAAATTAATTACTACAACTTCTATGTTTTGAATTTTGAAAAATGTATTCCATATTTGGATTCATCGGGTAAAAATTATGTTAATAGGTTACTTTTATTTTTTTATATTATGAATAGTAACTACGGTAATTTTTATTTACTACAGTAAAAGGTAAATTTTGTAATTAAGGTTAATGATACGATTGTAAAATTACCCTAACACTTTCCAAGATTCTATTTGATGAATAAAAGTAGACCCATATCACTTGAGGGTCGTAATATATTCATTTCATGGACCTTTGACCATGGAAGTGCTGTAATTATGATTAAAACTAAAGAAAGTGACAATATGTCACTCTCTTAAATCTTATAAGTATAATAATTTTAATTTAGTGATAAACTTCATAAAACATCGAAAATAAATTGTCTACAGAAAAATAATAAAATTATATACATCATATGAATTTATTTATAATTTTTAAGGATTAAATAATTATCATTAAAGGTGACACAATTTTGATGTTGAAATTATTTTATTGATTGAATTATCAAATAAATGGTTTTAAAAATATTAAAATAAATATTATATGAACCATTTAATGTACTACAAAAATTTTCTAGACAAATATGACATGTTATAAATCTATTAAATCTTTTGGTTCGAACATTTCTTCTGTGTAGATTTTCTTTAAATTCAAATAAACTAATAGTGTCAAAATTGACACTATGGTTATCTTATAAAAATAACATATTATAAAATTTTTTACAAATCCCAAAAATATTTAAAAATTATAAATTAAAATTTATATGGTCGAAAATGTCATAAACTATACAATTATGGACAATTAACAACATATAAGTAATTATTTATAATGATTTAAAATTTAGAATATTATTACCACAAATAAAATTAAATAGATAAATCAAGTTGATAATGTTTAAAATAAATTCTCAACATGTCTAAATTTTAGTGTTTGATTATATTACAAACCTATCTCATCTAAGATTCTGATTTGAGTCATTTTGGATGTTTTTATGTGGGGTTTTAATTTATTATAAATTAATATTTTTTTGGTTTCCAATGGTTCCCCTCTCCTACCTTATAAAAGGGAAACTCCTCCCTCTCCTCATCACACAATTTTGAGCCTTAAATCTCAGAAAACCCCTGACCATTTCCCTTATCAACTTTCCTAGAAACATACTAGAGGTCCTGGTCTTCATCAAAGACCAATTTTAGTGCCCTAAGTGGAGGTTTCAAAGAGGCGTGTCAAAGAAGAGGTAATATCCGTTTCCGATTATTTCAAATTTATGTCTTCTTATACTTCCTATTATTTAGTTGTTTAATTATGAAGTAATAACATAAGTATCTATAATATACTGATATTTTATTATTAATATGAAACAAACCTATTTCACTTTCTATCCATCCTACGAAAAATGAAATCACCGCGCGTGCGTACGTACGAAATTCCATCTCCACGCCGTGATGTAATCTATTTTCCACCACCACATTACTTGGATGGGTATAATGGTGTAAATAATAACTATATATGATTATTTTAAAGTGATATTGATTCGAAAATAGTATACATACACTTCAATACTATTCCACGATCATGGGAACGATATCATCACTCGTGCGTACGTATGGCATATCGTCTCCACGATGTGATGTGACTCGTTCTACATAATCATCATTGAATAATGATTATATAAATGAATTTAATGAATAAATATGATATATATTACACTAATAAAATTCTGGAAATTAGGTATCTATAACATAAGAATAAGAATAAGAATTTATTCGACAAAACATGCATAAGAACATAAAACAATGAACACCCGAATAACAAGTAGCAAGAAAATATTACTAATAAGATAATAATATGAACATATATGATATCATAACAATGAATATTATTCTTTAATAAGTCAATGAAATTATTTAAATCATTATACATGAGTTTTGGATACGTACGAAGCAAATCAGACCTATGGTATGGGAAGATCTCGCAATCTCAATTTTTATCCGAGATTGTTTATACTTTAGAATTTACTAGGGAATATTTATCAACCAAATCCATGTTTCCTCAATATGTAATATTATTTCTATCATCCTACAATTTTTTAAATCCAATTTTACCAATTTTTGAGTTTTTAGTAAAATATAGGAAAGGAATATTTTGTCGTTTTTAGTACAAGGTACTTTTTGACTTTTCCAGTCAAAGTACGAGAAGAATGTTTTTTAACTTATATGGCATGAATGGATTTTTATGATTTCATAGAACATTATTTCCATGAATCTTAATTTACAATTTTCAAGTTTATTTTTAATTAACTTATTTTAGTTTAAAATTTTTATGACATGTTAAGAAAGGAAAAATGTTTTTGAAGTAGAAAGGATATTTTCCTCAAAAATGGAGTTCAAGTGTTTTAACAAAATTATTTTTCATATAAGATAATATAGGGTTCTGTTTATATACCTATTTTTACATTGATTTGATTATGTTATGATGGAATTATTTTTATGAAGTCCTTTTATCTTACATGGATTATGTTATGATGGAATGATGTTTAAGAATCCCATTTTTATTACATGGGTTATGCTATGACATATGCTTTATGATTTTGTGGAACATATAAGAGTGGTTTAATTATGAGATGGGTGGGACCTATATATCCCTCCAATGCATTGGGTAAAGATTTATATCTCATGAGATAGACATGACTGGAATGACAAGTTAATTCGGTTCAGTGATACAGGACTGGAACGAGGAGTGAACTCGGTTCAGTAATGGACTTTGTCCGCTATGATGGTCATGGAAAAGATCCTTGACTAATATGAAATGATTTTCTATGATTATGTGTGTATGAAAAAAAGTTTAATGTTTTATGTTATGATTATTGGTATTACATTTCACTACTATGATTTATCCCATGTTAAGATATTATGATCTCTTTTGTACGTTAAGATTTTCAAAATGTTATGTTCTTATGAATATGATATGATTGATATTTATTTTGTTTACCCTTACTGAGAATTTGAGCTCACCATTTTGTATGTTTTCTTTTCCCCATGTTAGGAATAAGGGTATTATGTAGGATATGCCAAAATGTACTCTAGATGTGATGAAATAAACGGGATAAAATGTAGATTATTTATGAACCAGTTGTTTATGTTTCCCAGTTTCTAAAGACACTATACCTATACGGTCCTATCATAGTTTTGTTATATGTTGTAATAAGAATGAATCAATTCTAAAGAAATAACCATGTATGTAAAGTATGGTTATTTATAACGCCCCGTTTCCTCTTCCTTTTATTTTATTAAGGAGAACGTTGTTCGTGAGGTGTTAATTTATCACCTCCAAGAATGACAAGTTTTCTTCTTCTGTTTCCACCATCAGATCTGGTCATGAAACCAATTTTATAGCTGAAACAGAAAATGTTATATGTATTATCTACTTTATAAATTTCTGGAACTAACTTATGACCATATTTCTAGTAATAAAATAAAACAAGTTCATTATGATCGAAATATCGCTCAAATTAAACCAAACACTCATCATTTAATTCTTATCTAATGATACATTCACATGGATATAATATAATTAATTATAATATCATTCAAAATCCTATAATATCATTAATAACATGAAATATCAGTTCTGGATGTTTACCCATGTTCTACTCGAACTTCAATTTAAAAATAAAAATGAACCACTCAAGAAAACCATAAAAACAAACATTCCCAAAAAATGTTTTTTACAACCTATAAATCATAAAAAGGCACATGAAATCACTAAATAAAACCATAATGAACCATATTAATTTACACAGGGTTCTGTATTTCTACTTAATGAATATAATTCCATTATACAGGACATTAAAGAGAAGGAAGCATTCAGATACAAGGTAAGGGGAAATTCTCAAACCCAACTTTCATACTTTGGGTTCTCCCTCTTTCCATACATTATTTTAAATATGGTTACTCTTTAAAGATAATTTGTTCAATATTGTCTATACATTTTTAGGATATACATGTTTTTTCACTGGTATTTATGAAAAACCAAATGTTTTTCAAAAATAACTCTTCTTTCAAGAACACAACATTTACATCTCATTCAAGATTGACGGTTCTTGTTACATGTATGTTATTCCCTCATTCTTTTGGGAACCCAATGTTTATGAATGTGTTCTTATGATATAAAACCCATTCCTTTTCATGGGTTCATTATGTTCATTTATGTTATATGTTCATAGTTTCATGTATGATAAATAGTAATGTTATGATGTGACAGGTGCACCCAGAATTATATTGTGCAATATGAATGTTTAAATGCAACGACTGTGCCCGAAATTATACAGCACTCCAATTCATTAGGTAAATTGATTACTCTCATGAGTAAATTTTAAATGATGTGTGAACAAGATGCTAGCTTGGTTCAAAATTATGTGTGGTAGTTAACCACTAAGGAGTGATGTTTCATTTTTATGCATTGCCACATTTCAAGTTTTTTATTTATGTTTCCTCTCATATTCATGATCTTTTTCCCAAGTTATAATTATTCTCACCCATGCTATATTGTTCTTATCTATCCTATTAATAGGCTTCTAGATCACCCATTTTGATGTATATCCTCAGGTGGCTACGTGTACTAAGGAGAGGACAAGTACCAATAAGAATCTAGAGAAGAAGAAATTAAATAATTGTTTATGCTTGATGTTGTAACTGTTTTGTATAGTCCTAGTTTTCCCAAGGCACTAAACCTTTTAATCCTCTATGTGTAATACTATTATGTTATTTATCATTATAACGATGTAATTGTAATGTAAGAAAAGGCATGGTCACTATAGAAACCCCCATTTAGGACTTAAGAATTTTCCAATGAAGATATGCCCACTCTTCTGCACAAAATATTTTCACGTGAAAGAATTACCTAGAGTTAATCCTCTGTGCAAGGTGTTTCTTTAGACTAAAAAGGACGAGAGAACCCTTTGGTGTATTTGTGCAAAATATATGGTTTTCAAGGAAAGTAAGCATTGCGTGAAAGTCATCTTGCACAATAAATCTAAAATATTTCATGTAAGAGTAGGTGTCTCATGCAAGTGTAGTGTAGAGATTCTATTAATAATTTAGTATCTAGTTTGTTTGATTAGTGCCTTCAAGTGCATCAATTCAGGACTTTGATGCAAGGAGTGCCTCACGTAGGACAAAGACATAAAATTCAATGAAAATATGTTTAAGTGACCTTCATGTTGGTAAAATGAGTAATAATTCTCCTAGGGCAGTGAGCTAGGGGGATTCGACAAAAGTTCTTAGATGGATAAAATGAGCTATTGTTGAATTCTTGTAAAGGTAGTTTTATTAGAACAATGTGAGTGTGAATGAACTCTTGTATTCCACAACTATTAATGATTAGTGGATTTTGGTACAACTAACACACTATTAGTATATTATCCTTGGACATAGAACTTAGTGGTGAACAAAGTAAATGTGCTATGTCATCACTTTTAATGTGACTATTTGATAGCTAATCATATCGATCATACAGGTTTAACGAGTTCCTAAAAATGCGGGAACAATATCCATCATTAAAAGAAAGTTTTGATAGACTGATTCACCAGACCCATCTCAAGGTGTACGAGTGTCATATAAGTGGTATCAGAGCAAGGTTTCTAGTGTTAATTATATCTTTTACTATCATAGATAATTCATTCAATGTTAGAGGAGTCCCCCTCTTCGATGGAAGTAACTTTCCGATTTGGAAGAACGAGATGAGATCTCATCTAACATCTCTTGGAATGGAAGTCCTTTTTTATCCAATGTAATGAATACAAGTCACTGATCCAACTCGTATTTTTAGGACTAATACCGATCGAAAAATGCTTGATGGGGATGCTAAATCATAGAAGTTTCTCACTGCAGCATTTTATGATCCGATCTATTTGAAGGTGATGACATAAACCAAAACAAATATGTGGGAAAAAACTCAAAAATATTTATGAAGAATATATTAAAGTGAAGGAGGATAAAATCTAAGCCTTTCACAATATTTCTGAGGATTTTAAGACACACCCTAATGAAAATAAATATTCCTTATTTAATCAAATTACTGAAGTTTTAAGAGAAATTAGATGTCTTGGAGAAGAGATCAAGGACATTGACATGTTAATGAAAATATTGAAAATATGTTATCCTCTTTAAATTGAAAATGTGTCAGCTCTTGAGGAAATGGATATCTCAAAATTTTCTCAGGATGATCTACTGAGAAACCTGTTGGAATATGAGATAAGAGTCAAACTAGAAGATGCAACTACTCAAGTAAGTAGGGAAATGGAATTCAAAGCCATGAAAAACATGAAATTTCATAGGATAGTGATGTTGAAGACAATGAGGAAAAAAACTTCTTTCTCTCATTACCAAGAAATTCAATAATGGAAAAAGAACTTTTAATGGTATGTTACATCTAGGTTGTTTTCATTTTGGTAGAGTTAGGCACATTTCCTCTCAATGCTCATGAAGGTTTGATTATTAAGGGAGAAAATATGAAAACATAGAGAAGCCTTAGAAATGGTTTTTTTAAAAAGGGATACTTAAAATTATGAAATAAAGTACATAAGAATAGTTTTTTCTATGAAGAAGAAGAAGAAGATAATGAATTCCTTGAGGAAGAATAATTAGAATTTAAATCTATAACTCGTTCTTCCATGATGGATACCATTGAAAAATTAGAACCATAGGGATATAAAACTAGAGATAATTAGCTGACCCTTGATGCTGATATAAAGTTGCAACTTAATAATGATCTTGGTAAGCATGAGAATCAAATTAAGAGATGAAAAAAGTTAAAATATGTTGTGTAAGAATCCCTAGAATATGTTGATAAAATTGAAGCTATAATGGAATGACTAGAAGAACTAGTGAAAGTAAATTCATCAGTACATGAAATCATAAAAGATATAGTGAAAATAAAGCTCAAAATTTAAGAATAATAAAAGGTCAGAAATGAGGTTACCTCTAGACTGGAGGTGAAGTCTAAAAATTTTTAGTGACTCAAAGAAGAAGTTGTTACTCTTAGGAGTAACCTTGAAAGTGAATCTAATTCAAAAGAAGTAAATAATAAAATAAAATTTGTAAAAGTCTCAGATGTTGAGCTGTTGGAAAGATCTAAGCATGGTTCCTAATAAGTTGAAAATATTTTGAATGATCAAAGACCTGTGTGAATGGGTAATAGTGGAATTTGATGTGATGTTGAGACTTCAAATTCAAGAAATAATGTGCACCAAAGTAAAGGCAAGATGAAAGTTGGACATGTTGCAAATTCAGTTGAAGTGTTGAAAAAGGAACCCTCAATTCAGACTAAAAGGATAACTAAAATCTATTCCCATGCGTCCATAAATGATAGGCAGCCAAAAATGTATTTCTAAATAAGGATACATGTAGTGGAATATGAATGGGCAGACATATCCACTTATGAAATGTCAATTCTATGGCTATTTGGGCCATACGATGTCATACTATGAAGAGGAAAGGATTAATTTTAATGGGGGAAGATTATGGAAGTCAACAAAAGAAAATGAATTCATATCATAATTCTTATATAAGGAATAATTTCTATAGGTATTTTTTTCATTGTTCTAACTTTTCCCAAAAAGCTTTGTATTGCAGGCATAAGAATGACATGAGAAATTCAATAAAAACTCAGAGATAGGTCAATATTTGATAACTAAACAAATTTTCTATTTCAAATAAGTTTTATTATTTAGAAGAAGAGTATGAATATGAATAACCCTTGAATGGGGACAAGAGATATGAAAGGATATCCCCATCCTACTCTTAATATAATATTTCATGGAAGGAAAAGTGGAAAAATAAAAAATCCAACCTTACAGAAGCGGCTCTCAAAGCTAAAAATGACAACAACACTTGGATTCTAGACGGTGGGTGCTCATCCCAAAGGATAGTAAATTAATTTTTTTAAAAAATGATAAGAAAATTGTTTATGGAAGAATAACGTTCGGTAATGATGGGGCTTTAAAGACAAAACTTAGTTGAAGTTCTAAGCTAGAGAGTGGAGAGCTGAAGAAAACTAAAGTTCTTTATGTGGATTGTTTTTGTCAAAATATAATTAGTATGATTCAACTCAATGACTCAATAATTATAGTGAATTTTCAATAAAAATAATGAACTATAAAAGAAAAGATAAGGAATTATCTTATTAAATGTTTCATAGTAGATGGAAACTTGTACCACGTTGATAGTAGAGAGAATATTTTCTATCTTACTATTGAAGAAGAAAATGACTTGTGGAACGGAAGGTTGAGGATCATTTATCAATATGAAATGGAAAATATATCTATCTTGAATATAGTCATGGATATCCTATATGTGAAACGTGAACATGAAAAGACATGTGATTCTTGCATATAAGGAAAGTTGGTCTATAGTTTATATGACCAGAAGTAGAAAAGGGAATCAAATATTCTTGATATCTTCCATATCGATGTATGTGGACTGATAAATGTTTCTGGAATTCATGGAGAAAGGTTCTTCGTTGTTTTCATTGATGATTATAATATAGTGGATTATGTGATGGTTATACATAGGAAACATAAAGTGATTGATTGCATCAAAACTTATCACCAAATGGCTGAGAATGATACAAGATAGAAAATCAAATTTCTACGGCCTGAAAATGGAGGGTAATTCACATCCATTGAGTTTAAAAATTACCTAGAGAAGCATGGAATGCAAAATGTGGTGACTGCTATGAGAAACCAACAACAAAATTGAGTTGGTGATTGTAGTAATCGATAGGTAAAAAATATGGCTAAAACTGTACAAATTGAGAGTTGTATCCCTCGAAATTATTGGAAAGAGGTTGTTCAAGATATAATGTATATTCAAAATCAAACAAGGATATATATGAGAGAAACCAATACATTTTTTCAGTTGTGGCATGAAAGGAAGCCTGATTTGAAGTATTTGCATGTTTTCTGAAGTAAATTTTTTATCAGATGAAAATAAGGAAATCAAAGAAAATATGGTGATGTGACTGATGAAGGAATATTCCTCAAATATTAAATTAATAGAAAAGCATACAAGTTTTTCAATAACTGTCTCATGGAAATTCTGGAAATTAGTGTTGTAAAGATAGTTTAAGATAAGACCAAAAATACCATGAGGGGTTATTATACTAATGATATTTAAGAGGAAAAATATAGGGGACATAGAATAGATTCCAATAGAGAATTAGAGGAAGGTGTGAAAAATATTTTGTGTTTACAAAATGATGTGGATTCAGAAGAAGAATCAAATGAAGAAACTGTGGTCGAAGAAAATCCTCCTGAACCTCACTAGAGAAATCAAAGATAAAAATTGATCAATCCAATATCATTGGGGATTAGAATACACCCACACAATCATGTAGAATGGGGAATAATGCAAAATCATCATCCTTTCAGTTTTGGAGCCATTCCCATTTGAAGAAGATGAAAATGATGAATGATGGGTTACAACCCTGAATGAAGATTTGGACCAGATCGACAAGAACAAAACATGAGATCTAGTCTAGAGACCTGAAGGTAATACTGTGATTTGTATGAAGTTGATTTTTTAGAACAAATATAATGATCATAGTAATGTGATCAAAAATTATTCGTGGTTGGTGGGTAAATGATATTAATAGTTTCATGATGTGTATGTTGAAGGGAAATTTTCTCATGTGGCTAGAATGGAGTCAATCACAATTTTTATTTCCATGTAAATTCAAATATGTTACAAATCGTATCAAATGGATGTCAAAAGAGCTTTCTTAAATGGTATTCATAAAGAAGAAGTTTATATAGAACAACCAGTGGGTTTTATTCTTGGTAATTATGAAATGATGGTCTGTAGACTAAAGAAAGCTATTTATGGATTGAAGAAGGCACCACGAGTGTGGTACTCTCAGTTGGAATATTATCTGAAAAATAATGAATTCAAAATAGGAGGAGTGGATCACAATATCTATGTGAATAATTCTCAGAAATATTATTCCATGGTGCTGGTGTACGATGATATTTTTTTTTGTGGAAGAAGGCATGAATCAGTGGATGAATCTTCCAATCACATGAAATCAGAATTTAAAATTTCCCTGATTTAGGAAATTGCGTATTTCTTAGGGATACATGTGATTTATATGAAATATTTCACTTTTATCTCTCAGAAAAAGTAGACAAGAGTATTTTAGAATAAATTCAATATGCATGACACTATACAAATATCAACTCTAATTGCAGTTGGAACTAAATTTGGAAAGCATCAGGATGAGACATATGTATATCCTACAATGCACTGGATAATCGTCGGAAACTTACTATACTTGAGAGAAACATGACCAGATATTGTCTTTGCAACTTTCTTAGTGGAATGATTTCAAAGTAAACTAAAAGAAGAACATATGGAGATATTGAAAAGAATCTCAAGGTACATTCAGGGTACTCCTAATTATGGATTATACTTTTCTGTAAGAAGATATAGTGATATATCTATATTTTCTAATGCTGAATAGGTTGGATATGTTTTTGAAAAAAAGTATATAAGTGGTGGATCATTATTTATTAGAAATAAATGTGTGGGCTGGTTGAGTAAGAAATATGAACGTACTTCTCTCGTTACCATTAAATTTGAGTATATCTCCGCTACAAAGGCGTGCACTCAACTACTATGGATCAAGAAACAACTTAAGAATATTGGAAATGAAGTGAAATAGCCAATAGTGATTCACTGTGATAGTAATAGTTAAATTGATCTTACAGAGAATACTATTCAACATTATCATAAGAAACACATTGAAATAATATATCACTTACTCAAAGAAATAATTGAACATGGAATTAATAAAGTGGATCATGTTGGAACTGATGATCAAGTGGCTTCCATACTTACCAAGCCATTGTCAGCACAAATGTTTAAGAAACATTGGTTGAACCTTGGTGTTATTTCACCTCCCATTTCATCAGGGGGTCATACATATCCCTTCTCCCTAGTTATGTTAACTATTTTTAATCAGTTTGGGAAAGTGTTGTAGATTTAAGATGGAGATAAAATCTAGGGGGAGGGTGTTTTGAGCTGTATAGTGTACAAATACTAGTCTGTCGGTTTATTTACAATGGGGGATATGGAATAAATTCAATGGTACAAATGAGGAGGTTGAAATTTTTTTCTGGGTATAAGTTAATGGATAATGGAAAATGGAGAAGGATGAGCGTTCGGTGTTATGATGAAACATATAAGGACGTGTAATACTTCAGTGTCATAATGAGAATCTGGTGTTAGGATGAAACCATTCGGGGCATGTAATGATTCTATGAAATGGTAAGAGAATAGTTTGGAAATATTTAACAATTAAAAAACACAGGAACCCAATTCAAGATTCCCCTATTTTTTCTACACCGATAATTTCTCACTTACACTTAGAGTGTTGGCTGAGTTGATTCTTGCATATCAGGTTCTTATAGTGGCCAGTTCCCTTCTGAATTTATTTGGTTATTTCTGAAAAACCCAATGGGGAAGATTTTTGGAACCAATGCTGTTCTATGTTGAAAATAAAGCATGGTTTTTGTTTTTCGTCAATCCTTATTATAAGATTATGATGTTTTTAGGGAAAGGGATCATACTATTTAGAAAGACAACAATATTGACGGTGGAATCATTTCCCAGTGTTTGAAAAAATTTTGGATCTAAAAATAAAAAAAATGGAGGAAATTGTTTCTGGAAAAGGGTGTTTCACAGAAGATTGGAGGTGTTCTGGAAACATGCGTGCAAGGAATGTTTTGGGATCACATCATTAAAAAAATTCAAAGGAAAAATGTGTGCACGAAATATAATTCTGCACGAAAGATAAGGTTGTGTGGAAGAATCTTAGACGCCCAATGCGATGTCAAAAAGGGCTTTTAATTATAAAAAATAATCATATGCGCACTAAAAAATAAGGGTCAAGAAATTGAGCATATGGTCATTGATGCCTATAAATATGAGGCTACCACCATATAAGACTTAATAATTTTCCAATGAAGATATGGTTTCCCTTTCACATGAAATATTTGCACAAATTTTTTTAGAGAGTTAATATTGTGCACAAGTTGTTTATTTAGTCTAAAAAGTCCAAGTGATCCCTTTGGTGTAGTTTTAGGAAAGATAAGGGTTGCATAGAAAGTAAGGGTTGTGCGATAGTCATCTTGCGTGAAAAATCTAAAATCTTTCATGCATGAAGAGGTTTTGAGCGCAAGTTTAGTGTGGAGATTCTATCATTATTTTGGTATTCGATTTTTTCGATCAATGCCTTCAAGAGGATCAATTTAGGGCTTTTATGAAAGAAGTGTCTCATTCTAGACATAGACAAAGTATTCAATGAAAATATGTTAAAGAGACCTTTAAGTTGATAAATTAAGTAAGAATTATCCCATGGAAGTGAGCTAGGGGGAGTTGACGGAAGTGTTCTAAAGGACACAATGAGTAATCCCTATATTTTTGTAAAGGTAGTGTTGCAAGCATGGAGTGACAGTAAGTGAAAATTTTTATTACTAAGTTAGTAAAGATTAGTGAATTTTGGTATGACTGAAACACTGTCATCATATGCTTATTAGACATAGCTCTTAGTGGTGAACCAACTATAAGTGTTTTTTCGTCTCTTTTCATGTGAATGTCTGATTGATAATCATATCCATCATACAAGTTTAACGAGTTCCTACCAACATGGGAACAAGATCTATTGGTAAAAGAAAAATTGACACCCTAATTCACCCCTCCCCTCTTAGGCTGTCATGGGGTCCTACGGATTCTCCGAAAAATATGACGCAACCTTCTATAACATAGTTTATTTCCATATTTTTAACTTATATAGAAAGATTTCTTAGTCACCAATATGAAATAGATTTATATTGGTTCTCTCAAAATTAGTGATTTTCATCCCATATTTGATTCTGTTGATGAAATAAGTGTTTCTCATGAACATTACATAATTCCCAACATCACATAACTAGATAACACTAAGTAGACTAATTTTGAGCCCATAAATATATAAATATGATTTATATTTTAGTTTTTGGTAAACTATTTTAGATATCCCAGTATATTTGATCTTTAAAGAGATTTAATTATTAAAATTTAGTGCACTGCCATCATTTTCTTCCATGTTTTACTGGATCTTTGTATCTCTAGACATTTATGATGATAATCCACTATCTAGGATCAATTATTTTCTCTCTTTTTTTCTTTATCGGTCATCCAACTCATTAAAAAGTGACCTCTCACACATAGGTTTCTACTGAATCTTATTTTACATATAAATATATTTATTTTTCATTGAAAACTATCCATTCATTATTTTTTAGGGTTATATATTTTCTCACATATTCTACAGAGCTGTTTAAGCACTTAAATGTTTTTTGGATGCGTATCATATATGTGTTCTCATTTTATGTTTTCCTTCTCATAGGTATGTTTATTTTATGTGTTAATATTTCTTCATAAATTTTTTCATTATTTTATTAATAAGAAGATACATGTTATACCAATAATCATGTAACTTGTCTTTATAATCACTTCAACACCAGCATTAGACCCTAAAATTGAATCTTCCATAAAATTATTTAGTTTTTCTCTTGAACGTTTCTTGTTGTATTGATATAATATAAAACTTCCTTTACATATGTTTTGATGATATTTTACTCCTATAATAATTAAAAATTTCCTTATATATAGTATAATTCATATAAATGATTCTCTCAACCCATGTTCTGTAGGTTTGGAATTTTGGACCTGCAATATTAGATGAATCAAGTGTAACATTTTTAGATACAACATATAAATATTTTAACTTAGTTGATTCTCACGAGTTCTCAGAAAATTGATATGATTCATATTTTACTTCTAAAAAAATATCAAAAACAGTATTCATTTATAAAGTATTTTTTCCCTTAAGAAACTCCAATTTAGCCTAAGTAAATTCTTTACCTCAACTGGTCGCATTCTTCTCTTGATCATTAATGATTTTCTCTATCTCAACCACTTTTACCTTAAGATGCTTGATATCCTCAATTTGACCATTTTATATATTATAAATATTATATTCATATTTCTTCATCTTTCTCACATATTTATTTGGAGATTATATTTTATATGTTGAGTATTTATATCAATCCTTACTTCAATTTTAGTTTTCAACATTTTGACCATATAAGTCACATATCCTTTTTATTCTCATTCACTACTTGAGCTGTATTCCTTTTTCTTAACTTCGTTTTTCAAAACAAATTCCATGATGTTAGAATCGCTTCCCGAAAATTCCAATTTGGAACCAATACATGAGAAAGTGTAGTCTTCTTACTTTTGACATAGCATACTTATTTTTATTATTGTATACATTCTCTTCCCTATTTCATTTGAATTATTATTATCTTTGATGAATCTGCCTTTGAAATTCACTAAGGATTATCTTCCACTTCTTACATATTAGAATCAAAATTCTTATTTCTTATTTACAAATTTACTGTGAAATATACAATATCCTTATTCCTAAATCATTCTAGTGGAAGTTTTCTATTGCACTTTCTGTTTCACAATTTTAGATTCTTCGATATAAAGACATTTTTATGATTTTCATCACTTTAATTATCATCTTATGAGCTACTGTAGGAATCAAATTCCTGTCAAAAAATTACATTCTTCTCCTTTTTTTATAATCTATATCCTCATTATAGTTATTCTTAACAATTCATTATTTTCAAATTTCATAATCCATGAGAGTATTGTGAAACTCATCAAGGGAAAGATCTTCCATATATTTTATGGGTGAAATATTTGGATTGAATATGTATGAAAATTTTCTCATTAAATTTTAATCCATATTATAATCTAAGAAATTATCTCCAAATCTTATGATATGAATAAAAATTTCATTTAATTTGGTGAGAAAGCCATGAATAAATTAATCATCAACCATGTTGACATCTTCAATCACGTCTATTCCAAGCAACACTTTTTTTATTTGACATTGATGTAAAATTTATTCATGTTCTCATGTTTTGCAACAATTATTTAGATATTTTGAAACCTAGTATTTTGGTACAATATTTTTCATAAAGAGATTGAAATATAGTAATACTAGCCTTCCCACAAATCTTAAGGTTCCTATTTTCATCAAATTTCATAGATACATTTTATGTAATGGATGAAATCCCAGAGTAACAACATAACTAACTTCCAAAAAATGTGAAAGTAGATAAGACATCAGATTAATATTATTCCCATGAACTTTTTTCCAATATTAAATAGACTCACCTCTTCTTTTACTAGAACTTTTTTCCTTCCAATTTATACATTAGAAGAGTATGATCTTAGGGGGACATATATTTGATACCAATTGAAGTACACTAGTCAGTCAGCACACCCATAGGGGCGGATGAATAAAAGGCCCTTGTCTTTATAAATTCTTTTCATTTGCGAATAAAACCCATAAAACTTGTAAGAGTCATGACACACTCATAAAATAGCAGTCTAACTCGTAAGAAATAATAATCAAAATCAAGAAACCAACCTGGATTTTTACAAGTTTGAAACTAAATGTTAGAGCATAATCCTTTCAAAGTTTGGTTTGGGTTCCAAGACCTCGAGTCTCACTAATATTTCAATTATTTCAAGAAAGGGAAAGTGATTATCCTCGACTATTGATGATGTATCAAAAATATAGGAAAATTAAAGGGAAGGTGACATATTTAATTAGACACCAAAATAACTAATTAAAAAAGTTGTTAATCCCAGAACCACTAACCTATTAATGTTACCTCCTTACTCATGGTTGAATCAGATCACCAAAATAGGATAATATGTGTTAGTATCAATGAGTAGATATTATTCCAGAGAGAGTTTTATATATGAATATAAATGGAGAAATGATATATTGATCACCCATTCTCTAGTTCTAAATAAACTACTCATGAATGAGAGTTATACAAATGATATATTCTTCTTCCTTTTCTGCAAAAACCATATATGTTGATGAATGTTCAATCAAATTATGTGTACCAATTTAGAAAACAAGAAATCCTCATAGGTTGGAATTTTTTAGGTCTCTATATTTGATGACGCAACATTTTGGCCTCTCTGAAAAATTATGAACACATTTCCATTATTCATTTCTCCATTTTAGAATCTTATTTATTCATGAATAATATTTCTATAATTATATGTGGAAAATTCCATGATTCTATTACTTTAACATCATTTAAATTTGAGAAAAATATTATCATAAAATCCTCCTTAGGGATCAATATTTATTTTTTCATGTTCTATTTGAATATTAATGACTTTATTGTAACACCCTAAGCTTCCACGGTACGCTTCTATTTGAATAATACAATAGCTTGCACTGTATACAACTTCGAGTTCTAACACACCCCGACCAATCAAACTAGCTGTTATGAATAGTAATACCCACTTTTTGGAAAATTTATAAATTTTATTTTTCAAAACAGACTTCATTTTTGGATTCGGAATATCAAAATTAGTTTAGGGTAAATTTTTGGTATTTTTATAAAAACATTCAATATTGTGTGACTAGTGAAAAACACTGCGTTATTGTTTAAATACAAATTTTTATTTAAATAGTTAGTTATTATATTTAAATTTAATTTATTTAAAAATAGATACATAATACCTATATATGTTCAATGTAATTCATTGGTGTCATTTTATAAAAATATTAGATATATAAAATTTTATTAAACTTTTTATCGTATTTTACCCACCTTCTAGGCGCATTTGTAAATTTTTATAAAACCTAATTTTACCTCTTTTGTGAATTGAATTTCAAAAATAAAAGATACACTGTTGACATCAGTATGTAAAATGTTGTTCAATAAGATGAAAATAATTTTTGGTGAATAGTAACTTTTGACTTTTATTTATAGCGTTTAAAAGTTAATAGGGTAATTAAAGGTAAAAATGATATTATAATTACCCTAACACATGTCCTAATTCTATTGGATAAGTATATTTAGACCAAAATCAATGTTATGAATAAAATATTATCCTTTTGGTTCACTTGGATTAGATTAGGACATTTATTATTATTTTATTTAAAGAAGAGTTAAAAGTGTTAAATTCAAAGTTTTATAATTAATCCATTTTTAATATAGGTTTATACATAAGATAAATTCAATAATAAATATTAATTATAAAGCTAAAAATATTTCCTATATAATTGTATTTTATTTATGAATTTTAGACATTAAATAATTAAATTTATTTTTGACACAATAATGATGCAGTAATTTCCTTACTAATAAAAGACTAAAATAATTGATATTATAAATATCCAAATAAATTAAAATTGACACTTATGATGAATTAAACTAATTTTATAGGTTAATATGACATTTTAGGTTTGATTACATAATGTTTTTTGAATTGATAAGGTTTTATGACTTTCACAAAAACAAAATACCAAATGGTGTCAAAATTGACATAAATGAGTTTTTAAAACAAATACTATATTATTAATTGATATAATATTCTAAAAATATATGGTTCACACAAAGGACTTATATATGGTTATATATATCTATAATGAACCACTTGTGGTTCTCTTGGTTTTTATAGTAAGTTTATTAACTATTTATTATAATAATACAAGAATACATGGTAAAAGTTAAACTATTTAACTATGAGATAAATCTAAAAGATAATGTTAATATGGTGACCTAAATCTATCTAAAACCTATTTTTTAGAGGTTTTAGGCCCATCCCCACCTTATTCTCTAAATAAATCCTTTTGGATCCATTATAAACTGAATATGATTGTATAATAAAATAATATTTCAATCTTTTCCTAAAGTGTCCCTCACCTCTCTTATAAAATGGTACTTACCCTTATTTCAAAATAACACCTCCAACGTCATTTGTATAGGCCCAAAAATTCTCAAATATCCTTATAAATACGCTAAATTCTACCTAGAGTCCTTAATTTTATCAGAAATCCCACCTAAGAATACCTTTTGATCAACTCAAAGAGAAACTCCCGAAGAAGAGGTAATAATTTTACCACCTCTTTCAAAGTTCTTTTCTTCTTCCAATTCCTATTTCTTTGTTTTTTACAAAAAATAGTAACTCCAATACCTTATACATAATATGATTTTATTATAAAGATTGTACAACCAAATTCATTATTCTATCTATCCTATGAATGACAAGTCATCATACGTGCGTACGTACGACTTACCATCTCCACGTCGTGGTGTAGTTTGTTATTAAAACAACTCATTATTTTTATGAGTATAATAATAAGTATAACTAGTTTAAATAATAAATATAAAATGTTAATGATTCTATATATATGATATTCCATCCAATTACATATGATTTCACCATCAATATAATGATATTGTTGCTCGTGTGTACGTATGGATTACCGTCTCCACGAATGCGATGAAATTCATTCCCCATCATAACCATTCAATAATAATTTTCATTTTATGATAAAAAATAATGTTAATAAATTAATATCATTCTGTATATAAATCAAATACATCATATCCATAACAAACATGACTTTTGTAACAAAAAATATAAAGGAAAACAAATTAGTTAACACCTGAAACAATGATACTACTGAAATATTATTAACAAAGCAATATTAGAAGATTCTATATGATTTTATATTTATGTATTTGGTCTTTGTATATTATAATAACAATGATTTAACAATTATACAGGAGTTTAACGTACCCTCGATCAAGTAAAAGTACAAGGTAAGGGTTAATTCTACAATCTCTTCCTTATCCGAGGTTGTTTATTCATGAGTATCTAGTGATACCTCTTTATCATCCACATTCGTGTTTCTAAAAAATATATTTCAAAACATTTGTAATATTTCGTATAATATGGGTTAAAGTCCATTATACCTTTTTTTGAATTTTTATAAAAAAAAATTTAAGGAATATTTCCGTCGTTTTTCAAACAAGGTACTCCTTGACCTTTTCAACAAATTAAGGAAAGACTGTTTTTTTAAATTATACGGAGAGTGTGTCTATTTTCCACCATTATAACACCTTAAAAGATTCCCATACAATATTATAAGAATATTTTCAGAATAAATGTTTTCATTTATAATTATGTGACTTTTAAATTATTTCAATATAGCAAGATATATTTCTCTCAAATAGATTTGATTTAATCCATGTCAACATTCTTTGATGAATTTTACACTTGTTTGAAGTTGATTTATTATGATACAATATTCCATATTCTATTAAAGGTTTTGTGATATGTTTTATTATATATGTGTTATTTTTTATACCATTCATGGTTTACGGATAAAGTATTGACATTTCTTATGCTATTTTTTTAAAAAATGTGTATGTAATATTTCAACCTTTTCATATGAGGAATTCATTGGACTTAATAGGTGGTGGGTAGAGCCCACTATAGCTCTGTGATGCATCTGTAGGCCTCCTGAGACAAACTAGTGTCTTGGCACAAGGCCTTGAAAAAATTTTATTTGTAGTATTGGGACAAGGCCTTGACTATGTGGTTATGATGTCTGACATTATGCATTCCATCATTATAAAATTGGATATTGATATTAAAGGTGATTATTCGACTTGTAGAATATCAATGTGAATAATTAAAAGGAATTATTTTATTTATCTTTGCCATATTATGCTGAATTTTATGTTTAAAAGGCTTGTGTTTTAGTATTAAACATTTCCTTAATTGTTTATGCTTTTTTATGATAGTTTCTACTATATTGTTATCCTTACTGAGCATCTGATCTCACCCCTTTATTATGTTCTATTTTTCCCAATATGCGAAGAAGTATATTACAATAAACCTTACGGAATACTCTAAAGGATATTAGAGTGTTCAAAGGGGACACAATGTTTTTTTATTTCAGGATGTATTGTAAAAATTATGTATGTGTCTAGTACTTCCAAGGATACTAAACTGATTGGTCTTTCGGGACCTAATTCCTTATATCATGCCAATGTTTTGTAATAATGCACTGACTCTGGTTAACTAGGGCCAGGGTGTTATAGTTGGTATCAGAGGAAAGTTTAGTATAATCTGTGGAAACTAGATTTAGAAAAATTCTAATTAGATAATATTACCCTAAGATAGACTTTGAGGATTAGTATAGAAGAACTTCCTAGAATTTTGGTAATGTAGAGATTTTCTAAGATTTCTAATAAATACACCCCTTCCTAGATACGATTAGGTAGAGGCGGCTCTGGAACAAATGTTCCTAGGAGTAAAAACTCCGACAATGAGTTTGAGGCTTGAGTCGGGGTATCCTGGTACACGACAATGGGTCTTAATGTACTCTTGTTTACAAATATCTTGGGAGATATGTTTAGGATAATTCAAATTTTCATTACAAAACATTATAAAGGTTTTATGAGTATATACCTCTTAAAAATTTTTTTATGGTTATGGATTATATCCAAAAACTGTTCAATTTATGTTAATTGTTTTACAAGTTTGGAATTATGTATTTCCATTCATAAACTAATATAGTGTATTACATTGTCTAGAAATGGTGCATAATGGAAGGAATGGAAACCATATCAATGCACGTAATACATGTAGTGATTTCCCTCCTACTAAAGAATATTATAGTTGAGTTGGTGATGCAACTGGTGCTGATCAACTTATCACTATACTGGGAAAACTCACTCATGTTATGAATAATAACCTTACCCATATGGAGCACCCTGGTCCACAACGCGGAGTATCAATGTTAGACCACTTCATCAGGTAACAACCACCAACATTCAATGGGAGTACAAATACATTAGTAGCTGAGAAATGGATAAATTCTTTAGAGAAAATATTTTATGCCTTGGGGAGTAGCGAAATGGAAAAAGATTTCAGGGTAGTTTATCGCCTCAAGGGAGATGCAGATCAATGGTGGTAATTAATAAAAAACACCATAGAAGATGAAGACATATAGAACATGGAATTGAGAGATTTTAAAGATATTTTCTTAGAAAAATACTTTCCTCATGACCGTCGAGCAGATATGAAAAGACAATTTTTGTGTCTGAGTAAAAAGGAGGATGAGAATGTTGCAAAGTATGAGGCTAAATTTACATGGTTAGAAAGGCATGCATTAGATTATATATATAACCCAAGAAGTAATATTGATCAATTTTTTGATGAATTAAAAAAATTTCTCCATAGATAATAAGTCTCACAATACTTCTCATTGTATGAAGATATTGTCTCATGTGCTATCAAGACATAAAAGGAATTCTGCAAGTCTTACGACTTTAAAGAAAATCAAGAGAAGAAGAGATCTGCTGAACTCTATGGAAATGGAAATAAGGGGAAGGATGGAAAAGTTTAATTTTTATCCTCTGGAAAATGTGAAAATAAATACCGCCATACTTGCCTGAAGGGAATGAGAGTCTATTAAAAGAGTGGTGAAAAAGGCCACTAATCTCATGATTGCAAGGGAAAGAAAGAGGCTGCCAGCGTTGAATGATACAAGTGTAGAAAAATGGGTCATTATTCAAATTAATGTCTTAAGATCCAAGGAAACTTACCTTAAAAATGTACAAGGGAGAAAGGAAAAGCTTATGAGATCATTATTTTTGTGGTTGAAGCTTTGAAAGATGTGGTGGTAGGAAATTTAATGGTTTCCTCCAGTTTATCCAACACTTTATTTGATTTTGGGACATCGTATTGTTTTATATCTTCCTAGTTTTCTAAGAAAATTTGATATTTCAAATTTTATTTAACAAGGGAGTTGTTAGTCAAGTATTTTAAGGGTAGTATCATTACAACAATGTTTTGTGAATCAGTTCCCATTATGGCATATAAACATGCTTTATCTACTAATTTCATCATCATACCCATGATTGAATTTGATATAATCCTCGGTATGGATTAGATTTCGAACCCTGATGCGAAAATTTATTATAAGAAGAAGGAGGTTACAATTTTTGATGATGATAAGGAGTACATTATATTTATAGAAGAAAGTTCATCATCTGATTATTATCAAGATTTACCCCCTGTAGCTCCACTAAGTTCAATTATTGGGGAGGAAGAGAGTGAAATAACTATGGATGAGGAAAAGAATGTTCAAATAGAGGGTGTACCTATTGTGCAAGAATATGTTGATCTGTTTCCTGAGGATTTACCCAAGAACCCTCCAGAATGAAAAATTGAGTTTTCCATCAATTTAATTCTTGGTTCAAGGACCATATCGAAGAACCCGCATAGAATGACCATTGTGGAATTAAGGGAACTAATGAAACAACTATAGGAATTGATTAAAAAGTATTTATTCACCCCAGTGTTTCTCCATGGGGAGCCCCTGTTGTTTTGTTAAGAAGAAAGATGGATCTATGAGGTTGTGAATTGACTATAGGGAGATCAATGCTATAAAAAAAAGGAAAATTATCCCCTACCTCACATTGATGATTTATTCAATCACCTTAATGGAATTAAATATTTTTCAAAGATTTAATTTTGAACTGAATATCATTAGTTTTGTGTGAAGAAGGAAGACATTCCAAAGTCATCATTTCATACCTCGTATGGGAATTTTGAGTTTACAATATTGCCTTTTGGACTTACTAATTCACGCTTGGCTTTCATGGATATAATAAATATATTTTTTAAGGAATACCTTGATAAATTTGTAGTGGTATTTATTAATGATATCTTTGTTAAATACAAATGTTTTTCAGATCATAAAAATAACTTGCGCACAATTCTAAAGACTCTTAGATGAAATAAATTATATGGGACTTTTAGCAAGTGTGAATTCTGGATTCAGAATATTTTTTGCTTGGTCACATATTCCCTAAAGATGGAATCAATATTTATCTTTTAAGGACCAAGCCAATCCAAGAATGTCCAACAATGACAAGTATAACTTAGGTACATAATTTTATTAGTATAGAAGGTTATTATCAGCATTTTGTTCAGAATTTTTCCCAATTAGAAAACCCATTAACCAAGCTCACATGTAAAGTGGTGAAATTTGTTTGGAGAAAAGAGTTTGAAGAATTTTTTGAAGAACATAAGAGAAGATTAGTCAATGCTTCTAAATTGAATCTACCATCGGGGAATGATGGGTTTGTTATTTATAGTGATTCTTCAAAGAAAGGACTTGGTTGTGTCCTTATTTAGAATGATGGGGTTATTTGTTATGCACTACAACAACTAAAAATTCCTGAACAAAACTATCCTACTCATGAACTTGAGTTTTCACCTGTAATATTTTCTTTCCAAATACAGAGACACCATCTCAATGGTGAAAAATTTGAGATATATACCGATCACAAGAGTTTGAAGTATATTTTCTCACAAAAAGAACTGAAAATGAGGAAAATAAAATGGCTCGAACTAATCAATGATTTTGATTTCACTATACACTACCACACGAGGAAGGAAAATAAGGTGGCATATGCTTTCGGTAGAAAGGATCATGGAGTTTTGAACAAGATGAGTTGAAAGGGATCCTATGTTCATGTATCTAGTAAATATGGATATGGGAATAATAATGGAAGGTGAAAGATCAATAATTTTTCAAATGGTCTCCAATCCAACTTTACTAGAATGGTGAAAAAGTTCTCAGAATGATGATGAGGAGTTTTAAAAGAAAATTAATGTTGTGAATGATGGTAGATTTTTTGACTTTATATATGAAGATGAAATTTTGAAATTTGGGAAGAGAATTTTTGTTCCTGAAATACCTAATCTACACTACTACAAACACGGCCTTTATCAGCGCTAAAAATGGACTTTATCAGCGGTAGAAAAGCGTTGATAAAGCCAGCGTAGATAAAGGGGGGGGGGGGGGGTCCCCTTTAACAGTGCTCCGAAAAGCGCTGATATAGGACCCCTTTATCAGGGCTAAAAAAGGCGATGATAAAAGGGGTCTTTTATCAGCGCTAAAAAAAGCGCTGATAAAAGTACCCTTTTATCAGCGCCTTTTTTAGCGCTGATAAAGGGGTCCTATATCAGCCCTTCTTTTATCAGCGCTTTCATTTTAGCACTGATAAAGGGCCATTTTATCAGCACTTTTAAAAAAGAGCAGATAAAAGTTAAAAAAATTTAAAAAAATTGAAAAAAAAATAAAAAAAAAATTAAAAAATACTGCGAATACGGTGGGATTTTATAGCACTTGAGCCCCCCATTTTACAGTGTTTTTCTGCCCCTGTACAGCACCCCACACACCCCATGCACCCCCTTCACCCTTTAATAGCGCTTGCTGCTATATTCCCCCATGCGCGCGTGCCCCTGCCTCCCACATGATTTGAACTTGAGACCTCTCCCCTGCGCGCCTAAGCCTCTACCACTACTCTATTTTGATTTGTCTTCCAATTCATGATATCTCTCTCTCTATATATATTTAGTTATATTTATTCATATAGTAATATATATTTATATTAATATATATATAGTTATTATATTATAATATATATATATCGTTATATTATAATATATATATAGTTATATTAATATATATATATAGTAATATTAATATATATATATATAGTGATATTAATATATATCTATATCTATATATATATATATTTAGTTATATTTATTCGTATAGTAATATATATTTATATTAATACATATATAGTTATATTAACATATATATAGTTATATGAATATATATATATATATAGTTATATTAATATATATATAGTGATATTAATATATATATTTATAGTAATACTAATATATATATGTAGTTATATTAATATATATATAGTTATTAGATTAATATATATATATATAGTCAGATTAATATATATATATATAGTTAGATTAATATATATATAGTTAGATTAATATATAGGTATATAAATATTCATATATTGGCATTTTAAATAAAATGGATATTAGTTATTATTTAGATAATGCTAATATATTTTATATGTAAATATGTTTAATTATTTATTTAAAAAATTTAATTTTTAGGTGCGAATATATAAAAAATATGTACATATAGTTATTTATTTGATTATAAATAGCAGTGCATTATAAAAAAGGATGAAATTTCAAAGACATAACATCAATATGAATGTAATACCTTGGAATAAATTTAGTCCCTACCAAAAAAAGCCAATAATATCCCCTTAAACGAGTTTGAAAATCCACAAAATGATAAAAAATCTAGGTACCCCGACAAAAAACTCAGTTTTGGAGGCCTTTTGGGCCTCTTTTGGCCTTGAAAAACGCATAACCGAGGTCCCCCAGTCATAGCGACGTAGAGCTCATCGCAGAATTCGATTTGATATGTGGCAGAGCTCAAACGGACACCCGGGACAAAAGTTATGGCCGTTTGAAGTTTGAGTTGCGTTTTCAACCTAATTTGGATCTTTTTTTAATTTTTTTAATTTTTTAGTCCTCAAATTGTTATTAAATGACTATTACTCCATAATGATTATCAAATTATTAATTAAAAATATTTTTTTAATTTTTCAAGAATTAATTTTCACTAAATATCTTATATATATATATATATTAAGTATAATAAGTGTAAATGTACATTTATACTTATCTAAAATATATTTAAAAATTATATATTATATTTATATAATAATATAACTATATAACTATATTAATATATTAATATATTAATATATTTTTAATTTTTTTTGAATCTGACCCTTTATCAGCGCTAACAAAAGCGCTGATAAAGGGGGGCGCTGCGACAAACTGTTATTGTGGTAGTGCTAAAAAGGGAATTGTTGGATGATACTCACAGCTCCAATTTGTCTATACACCCTAGTATAATTAATATGTATAGATATTTGATGGAACATTTTTTGTGGGACAACATGAAGAGGAAGATTGCTGATTATGTGTCAATATGTATGCTTTCTCAACAGGTGAAGGCAAGAAGGCGGCATCCTAGAGGAGTCATGCAACCTCATCCCATACCTGCGTTGAAATGGGATGATACTATGATAGACATTGTCATGGGGCTACAAATGACACCAAGATGGAATGCTACAATATGGGTCATTGTTGACCATCTTACCAAGCCAAAAAAAATTATTGCTATAAGAGAAGATTTACGACATGAAAGTTTACAAGACTATATATTAATGAATCTCTAATACTTCATGGAGTACCCATATCGATTGTTTCTAATCGTGATCTCCATTTTACATCAAGATTCTAGAAAAGTATTTAGAAGGCATTAGATACTGAACTTCGTTTGATCACTACCTACCACCCTCAAACCGATGGAAAATTAGAATGGACTATACAAACCTTAGAAGACCTGTTGAGATCTTTCTAAATTGACTTTCAAGGTATGCAGGATCAATATTTACCTCTAGTTTAATTTTTCTATAACAATAGCTTCCATTCAAGTATTAAGTTGGCACCATATGAAGTGTTATATGGAAAGATATGTCACACACCAACTTTTTGGGATGATGTTGGTGAAAGAAAACTCATAGGCCCGGAACTTGTTGAGGAAACAATGGAAATGGTGAAGGTTATCCAAACCCACGTCAAAGTAGCTCAAAGTAGGAAAAAGAGATATGCTGATAAATGAAGGAAAGATTTTGAATTTCAATTAGGAGATCATGTTTTCTTGAAGGTATCTTTATGGTAGGGTGTTATACGATTTAGTAAGAAGGGAAAAATTATGTCCTAGGTTCATAAAACATTTCGAAATTATTGAATGAATTAGAGTTGTAGCTTATCGTTTGGAAATTATTCCAAGTCTCTCTAAAGTTCATGATGTGTTCCACGTATCACTATTGAGAAAATACATGCCTGACCTAATGGATGCACTCACCTATGATAAAATTGAACTAGAACCCGAACTGTATTATTGTGAAGAACCTATCAATATTCATGATACCATATAACATGTGTTGAGAAACCGGACGACTTTCCTGGTGAATGTTTTATGTAGAAACCATAATATGGAAGAGGCAACGTGGGAACCTGAGGAAATTATGATGAACAATCTCACGAATCTTTTTATGGAGTAGTATTCTTGACATTTCAAGGACAAAATTATTTGAAGGAGGTAATAATGTAACACCCCAAAATTCCCATTATGCTTCTCTTTGAATAATTCAATAGCTTGCGCTGTACACAACTTCGAGTTTTTACACCCCACGACCAATCAAACTAGCTATTATTAATGGTAATACCAACTTTTTGAAAATTTATAAATTTTATTTTTCAAAATGGACTTCATTTTTGGATTCGTAATATTAAAATTATCACATGGTTAATTTTTGAAATTTTTATGAAAACTTTTAATTTTTGATGAATAGTAAAAAAACACTGCGTTATTGTTTAAAACCGACTTTTTATTTAAATAATTAGTTATTTTATTTAAATTTATTTTATGTAAAAATAGATACATAATTACTATATATGTTCAATGTAATTCATTGGATTCATTTTATAAAAATATTAGATATATAAAATTTTATTGAACTTTTTACCGTCATTTACCCACCTTTTAGGCGCATTTGTAAATTTACATAAAACGTAATTTTACCACTTCTGTGAATTAAATTTTTAAAAATACAAGAGAAATGGTTGATACCAGTATGTAATATTTAGTTCAATAAGATGAAAATAATTTTTGGCGAATTGTAACTTTTGAATTTTATTTATCACGGTTAAAAGTAAATATGGTAATTAAAGGAATAAATGATATTATAATTACCCAAACACATGTCCTAATTCTCTTGGATAAGTGTATTTAGACCAAAATAAAACTTATGAATAAAATATGATCCTTTTGGTCCACTTGGTTTATATTAGGACAATTATTATTATTTTATTTAATGAAGAGTTAAAGTGTTAAATTCTATGTTTAATAACTAAACCATTTGTAATATAGAGATATACATAAGATAAATTAGACTATAAATATTAATCAGAAATCTAAAACGGTTTCATACATAATGGTGTGTTATTTATTATTTTTGGACATTAAATAATTAAATTTATTTATGACACAATAATGATGCAGTAATTACTTTATTAATGAAAGATTAAAATAATTGATATTATAAATATCCAAATAAATTTAAATTGAGACATATGATTAAGTACACTAATTTTATAAGTAAATATGACATTTTAGGGTTGATTAAATAATTTTTTTTCTAAGTGATAAAGTTTTCATGCCGTTCACAAAAGAAAATACCAAATAGTTTCCAAATTGACATAAATGAGTTTTTAAAACAAATACTATATTATAAATTGATATAATATTTCTAAAAATCTATGTTTGACCCAATGAATGTAGATAAGGTTATATATATCAATAATGAACCACCTAGGTTTCTCTAGGATTTTATAGTAAGTTTATTAAACATTTATTATAATAATACAAGAATACATGTTAAAAGTTAAACTATTTAACTAAGAGTTAACTTTAAATGATAAGGTTAATTTGATTAGATAATCCTATATAAAAACTATTGGTTGGGAGGATTTCGACCCATCCCTACATTATCCAATAGATAAATCCTTTTTTAGCCATTATAAAATGAATATGATTTTATAATAAAATAATATTTCATGCTTTTGCTAAAGTGACCCACACCTCTCTTATAAAAGGGTACTTCCCCTTCTCTCAAAATCACATCTCCAAATCCTTTTGGATCGGCCAACCACTACTAAAATATCCTACAAAATATGATCCATTATACCTAGAGGCATTACTTTGATCATAAATATAACCTAATGAGCCCTTTTGATCAGCTCAAATGGAAACACTCGAAGAAGAGGTAATAATTTCACCACCTCTTTAAAAGTTCTTTTCTTCTTCCACTTCATCATTCATTGATGATTCCATACCTAAATAATAACTCTATTACCTTATACATAATGTGTTTTTATTATGAATATGGTAAAACCATATTCATTATTATATCCATCCTATGAATGAAAAGTCACCATATGTGCGTACGTACGGCTTACCGTCTCCACGTCGTGGTGTAGTTTGTTATTAAAACACTTAATTATTTTGATGAGTATAATAATGAGTATAAATGATATAAATATAAAATATAAAATGTTTAATTATTATTTATATATGATATACCATCCAATTAAAAATTATTTCACCATCAATAGAATGATATAGTCGCTCGTGCGTACGAGCAGATTACCATCTCCACGAACGCGATGAAAATCATTCCCCATCATAACAATTCAATAATAATTTTCATTTTATGATTAAAAATAATTTTTGAGAACTTAATATTATTCTAGATACGAATAAAACACATCCTATCCATAACAAACATGACTTACGTAACAAAACATATAAAGGAAAATGAATTAGTTAACATCTGAAACCATGATACTACTGAAATATTATTAACAAAGCAATATTAGAAGATCATTTAAGGTATAATAATTATGTATGTGGTTATTTTATAATTTAATTACAATTATTTAACTATTATACATGAGGTTAATGTACCCTAGATTAAGGAAAAGTACAAGGTAAGGGTTAATTCAACAATAGCTTTATTATCCAAGGTTGTTTAAACATGAGTATCCATTGGGACCTCTTTATCATCCACATCTGTGTTTCATAAAAATGTATTTCAAAACATTTTTAATATTTCCTATAATATGGGTTAACGTTTTTTATACCCTTTTTAAATTTTTATAAAATGTCTTGAATGGAATATTTCCGTCATTTTCCAAACATGGTACTTTATTACCTTTTTGAAGAATTAATGAAAGAATGTTTTTTAACGTAGACGGCGAGTGCGGCTATTTTCGGCCATTATAATATATTCAAAGCTTCCCATAAATATTTTAATAATATTTTAAAAATAAATGTTTTCTTTTATAATTATGTGACTTTTAAATGATTTCTAAATAAAAAGATATATTTCTCTCAAATAGTTTTAATTTCATCTATGTTAACATCCATTGATTGATTTTACATTTGTTTGAAGTTGATTTATTATGATACAATATTCCATATTGTATTGAATATTTGGTGAAATTTTTGACTTTGGATGTGTTATTTTTATACCATTTATGGGTTATAGATAAAGTTCGGACATCTCATAAGCTAGTTTTATAATAAATGTTTATGTTATGTTTCAACCTTTTTATATGAGGAATAAATTTAACTTAGTAAGAGATGGGTGAAGCCCAATATACTCCTTGATGCATCGGTAGGTCTCATGAGACAGACTAGTGTCTTGGAACAAGGCTTTGACAAAATCTTATTTCTAGTATTTTCACGAGACCTTGACTATTTGGTTACGATGTTCGACATTATGCATTACATCATTTTGAAAATTTCTATTGCTATTACATTTGATTATTAGACTAGTAGAATATCCATGTGAATAATTAAATGGTATTATTTAATTTATATTTTATATATTTTTCTGAAGTTTAAGTTTAAAGGGATTTTGTTTTAGTAATATGTATTGCCTTTAATGTTTATGCTTATTTATGATAGTTTCTGCTATATTGTTATCCTTAGTGAGCATCTAAGCTCACCCCTATCATATGTTTTATTTTTCCTGGGATGTGAAAAAGAATATTATGATTAAACTGTAAGAATATGATAATGGATATAGGTGTGTTTAAAGGGGACATAATGTTGTTTTTTTATTTCATAATGTAATTTAAAACTTATGTATGTATCTCGTACTTCCAACGTTACTAAAATAATTGGTCGCTCAGGACGTGATTCGTTGTATTATGCCAATGCTATGTAATAATGCACCGACTCTAGGTAACTAGGGTCAGTGTGTTACACTAATCATCTAAAAAAATCATGTATAATTTTAATTTTCTCTATATCTATAAGAATCATACAACACCATGATATCACCTATGTTGTGGAGGAGATTATCATTTTTCACTGGTAAAAATTTTACTTGAAACTATAACCACTACAGAATATTGTCAAAAGTATATCTATTTTAGAACCATGATATTCAATTGACTTAGTGAATTCACCATAGTGACCAAAAAACCAATTGAAACATTGCAACTGGCTGGTCATCTTAATTTTATAATGACTACAACCTTTAAAATGTAATTTACAACTTCATCTTAATATTTTTTATAGAATATAACACATATTATAAAAACAAAACAATCTATAAAAATTTTATTCAAAAATAAAATCTTGGATCACGATCATCTTGAATTATTAGGATTCTTTAATCCATGATAAATGTTTCACAAAAAAATTCTTATAATTTTATTCCCCTCTTCTAATTTTTTTTAATCCAAGATGTGTAGCATTTTTTTAGTTTAATGTATGAATTTGAATCTCATTCGTTCAATAAAGTTATATAATCATCACAGAAGTTACTTACTATGAATTTTGATACTTGATCTTGGTTATGAGGACAAAAAATATCCCACAAACTAAATTCATTCGTTTGAACAAAGTCATACGATCTAAAAAAATCCAAAAAACATGATTTCGAAATTTTGATAGAGTTTTTAAATCTATATATAGAAACTCTATATTGATAGAAAATCTACATAAAAACTCTACATTCTATATTTTTTTTGGAATTTACCACATTTCTCAACTCAATGTTTCTTCAAGAATCTCTGTCTCATAACTCTACATTGATCACATAGAGTACATGCCTTTTCAAATTTTCTACTTTTCTTCAATGAATGAACAATATGTTTTCCATGAACTCTACAATGCATCTCTATATTAAAAATCTATGTGGATCTAGGTTTAACCAAATTTCCATCAAATAGAGAAATTCTAGATAACCTCAAATTGATCAAGAATATTCAAAAAACAATGTCACGACCCGTCCTCGGGGCCCGTGCCGTGAGTACCCCAAGCCTGCCTTCCATAGGCCAGGGGCAGGCGACTAGCACTAAGGCGTAAATCCCGATAAAAAGGGAAGGCATTGCCTTTGTAAAGTAAACAAGCACCACATAGTAAAAGTGGAAGAAGTAAACACTAAGTAAAAACTGAGTACAACAGTAAGTACAGAAAGAAAAAGGGTCCGGAAATACAAGACCAACTGTAAAGTACAACTAGAAAGGGAAAACAACAACTGTAATGTAAAGCCGCTACACCGAGCTGTCCACTGGAAACCCCACCTGAAGGGTGGGTACAGATAGCTCCACTACTCCTCGAGTCCCGCCATCCGCTCCGAGCACGTCCCGCCCAATGGTCCACCTCCAGGTACCGTCCTTCTCTGCAAGCCTCAACCACGATCAACGCTGTCTGTCGTCTGCAACCAATACAACGTAGTGCGGGCATAGCCCGTGTAGGGGTGAGTATAAGCTACTCAGTAGGGACCCCCAGACCCCCGAAGGTCTCCCCAAATCCACAAAGGATAAACCACAAAGGAAAGACACAATCACGAAGTAAGAACCAAAACTTCTTAGGTATATGCCCATACATATACCTAAGTTATCAATTCCAATACGCTCCACCCTCCGAGCCCAAGTACAACTCAGTCCACACAGGAAAGTATATGTATTCCACACAGGAAAGAAAAATGTAATCCACACAGAATAGAACAACACAATCCACACAGGAAAGCAAACAGGATTCAACTCACACAGGTATACTTCTTCGAAAGACGATAGAGATGATCACTGATCCATCTAAGTCGTCGGACCCGCAAAGGATCGATAGGTACTAACCCCCGCAAAGACCCACACAGGATCAGACCCACACAGGATCTGTAGGCGCTGGCTCACACAGAACCGCTGAGCGCTGACCCACACAGGATCAGACCCACACAAGATCGGTAGCACTGATCCACATAGGATCGCTGAGTGCTGAAGTCATCATCGTCGAATCCACTGAGGATCTCTGCACAGTCGTCGTCGCAGTCACAGTAGCAGTCGCAGCTAGCACTAGGGTTCCCGCACACAGCAAACTCGTTCGGGAGGGTCCGTTCCATGAGCCGAGAGGCTGATACATCAACTATCATATAGTCCAGAGTTGATGTATCCAAAAGTTCCGTATCATCAACAGGAACTCAACGCAACAGACGGTGCGTCAATCGGACCCCCGGTCTGAGAGTTATTGGCTTTTCCGTTCTAGGGGCCCGGTTGGTTTTTAAGGAAAAACCAACACGAACGTACTCCACCTGCATCCAAACCTCAGGCGGAGAGTGCCAAAAGATCCTTCTCACTAAGAGAAACTCAACAAAGCTGACGGAACGTCATTCAGACGTCCATAGCTCGAGATATGAGCGTTTCCGCTCCGAGGGCCCGGTTGGTTTCGTGTACGAACCAACCCGGCTGAACTCAAAGTATTCAAAAACCTTGAGTGCGATATACCGAAACGACCGTCCCGATCCAAGGATTGCATCGCCACTGACGGCGCGTTGTTTGGAGGTCCCTAGCCCGAGTTATGGGCATTTGAACCCAAACGGTCTGATAACAGGGGTTTTGGGCTCGGACCGACTCGGCCCGAGACCCCACGGTCGGCCCGAAACGGGTCAACCCGCCCCGGACAGGGTCGGACCGGCCCGGCCCGGCCTGGCAGACCGGCCGGGTGGTGGTCCGGCTGGGGACAGCGCGCCCAGCGCGCTGTCTGGCTCGGCTTTGGCCGAGCCGTTCGACAAAGGGGGGGGGGGGGCGCCTGCCCCCCTGTGTAACCGCGACACCCCCTCATTTATGGGGGGTCGTTCAAGCTGGCCAGGGGAATTTAATTCCCCCAGATTTCCCCTTTTCCAGCCGGCCCAATCTGGCCGGACGGCTCCTTCTCAACGGGACCGGCAGTGGCCGGTCCCCTTCCGGCTCTGACACCGGCGGCCCGGCTGGCCGCCGGTCACCATGCTCCACCGCGGCCGGGAACCGGCCGCTGCCCTTGTCGTCCGGCGTGGTGCGACGGCACCGCGCCCATCTTCCGTGGCTCTGCTCCGGCCGCGGCGCCTTTGACTTCGTTCAACGCGGCGCGACGGCATCACATTCTTGTTCGACTTCTCGGCGTGGCGCGACGACGTCACGTAATACTTGCCGAGCGATTCTCGTGTGGTGTGACAACACCACGCCATTCCATTCCATTCACAAAGAAAATGTCATAAACAAAAGAGGGGGTTAGGTTGTGTTTGTGCGGTCCAGACCCCTCTTGTTAAATGATAACATTTAGTCAATTAACCACGAAGTTCGACATGCTAGAATTAAGAATGGAAATGATTTATAAAATAACAATAATCCCCTACCTCGGTTCAAGAACGGTGTTCGTCAATGACCCGCGGAAGACGAGCGTCGCGGAGGTCGGGCGTCGCGGGGAAAGAACGTCGATGTCGCGAAGCGAGGATTTGAAGTCATTGACGTCGATTTCGTCACGAAAAACCGTCGCGTCGCGAATACAGCGTCGCAGAAGAACCGTGTTCTTCGGCGGAGAAGTTCTTCGTTGAAGAACGGTGTTCATCGCATTCTTCGTCAAGGTTGAAGAAGATGAAGATATCTTCCCAATCCTCTCAAGGTTGCAAAAGAAACTAACCAAAATAAAACAAGTCCAAGCCTTATTTTATTTACACATCCTAAGCTCTTTGACTTTCAAAGGTTTGAAATTAAGTAACTCATCTTAATTAATAACACAAGTTTTCAAATTAATTAGAGTGGAGTTATTGGGCAGTTTAAGGGAAGTTGAAGAGTTAGGGATCGTGTGGGCCCCACCACACTTAATCCTCTCAAGGGAGGTTATGTGGATGTGGCTCCCACCTCTAACTACCTTTGGGAGGAAATAACCAACAAAGTTAAGAATAAATTGCGTTCCACAATTTATTTAACTTCTTCTAATTTTCCCCAAAACTAATTCTCAACCCGCATAAAATGCAACCTCGGAAAAAGTCTCCTTAAGCGAATATCGGTGCTGCGAGTTCATCGGTGCCATCAGATTTCAATTCCGAGCACCGGTTCAAAAGATAAGAAAACCCGCTCATTCGTTCACTGAACGTACCCGAGCCAAACTTCGGAAATTTATTCCGGGCACACTGGGCCTCGGACACAGGTGCCGTCAGAAACCGCGCTCTTGTAAAATTCCAAAGAAAATTAAGAAAAAATTTCCCTTGAATTTTACGGGTCTTTACATTACTCCCACCTCAGGGATTTACGTCCCCGTAAAGATACATCAAAACTAGGGAAACAAATGAGGGTACTGAGAACGCATCTGAGCCTCCCGCTCCCAAGTGCTCTTATGGAGATTACCGTGCTGCCATCTAATGTGAACTGGAGGAATCGACCATCCATATAGGACCCGCTCCTGTCGATCCTTGATCTCCACCGGGACCACCGTAAAAGTCACCCCATCGTCAACGTCAAGCTCCCCATGGTCAATGATGTGTGTCGGGTCATGCACGTATCTCCTCAGCTAAGACACGTAGAAGACGTCGTGCACCCGGTGCAAATGAGGTGGTAGAGCCAGGCGATAAGCCACCTCTCCAATCCTGCTAAGGACCTAGAATGGTATGATGAAGCGCGGAGATAACTTGCCTCCTCGGCCAAATCTCTGTAATCCACGTCGAGATGAGTCACGCAAGAAGACGTGGTCACCATCCTCGAACTCTAGGGGCCTCCACCTCCTGTCATCGTATGACTTCATCCGGCTTTGAGCTGTCCTCATTCGCTCCTGGATGACCTGGACCTTCTCTGTCATGGCCTGGACCATCTCTGGTCCCACAAGTGCTGACTCCCCAGGGTCTGTCCAGCACAAAGGAGATCTGCAAGGTCGGCCGTACAACGCCTCGTACGGTGCCATCCCAATGGTGGAGTGGTAGCTGTTGTTGTACGCAAACTCCACCAAGGGCAGGTGGTCCTCCCAGGTACGACCAAAGTCGAGGATACATGCACGGAGCATGTCCTCGAGAGTCTGAATGGTCCTCTCCGTCTGACCATCTGTCTGAGGTTGAAAGGCTATACTCAGACGTAGCTACGTCCCGAACGCCTCCTGTAATCCCTTCCAAAGCCGGGAAAGTAAAGAGATCATCTCGATCGGAGACGATAGATGTTGGCACACCGTGAAGCCGAACAATCTCTTGAACGTAAAGTCGTCCCAAGCTATCCACTGTGCCCTGCTCTCTGATGGGTAAGAAGTGAGCCGACTTGGTGAGTCGGTCGACAATCACCCAGATGGAGTCGTGACCTCTGGAAGTGCGTGAAAGTCCAGTCACGAAGTACATAGATATCCCGTCCCACTTCCACTCTGGGACCTCCAAGGGCTGTACCAAGCCTGGTGGTACCTGATGCACTGCCTTCTCCTGCTGGCTGGTGAGGCATCGAGAAACGAACTCTGCCACAGCCTTCTTCATGCCTGGCCACCAATGCTGTCGTCTGAGATCCTGGTACATCTTCGCCACTCCAGGATGTACTGCCAAAGGAGAAGTGGGAAACTCTCTCAGAACCTACTCCCGTAAAGCGACTGGTACCATGGTACTTCCTCTTAAAATTATGTCATGCTCTGGTCCAAAGGAAAAACCATCAGGTGCCTGTCCTGAGGATATCTGTGCACGCCGCCTCTCACAGTCAGCGTCCCCACGCTGTGCCTCTCTGAATTGCTGTAGAAGTGGAGGAGTGACTGTGAGAGACTGAAAGAAGGCTGCGCCATCTCTATCCACGAAGGATATCTGCAAAGAGGCTAGCTGCTCCATCGCCTCCTCAAGTAGCTGAATGCCCGTCCTCCTGCTGATGGCATCGGCTACTACGTTCCCCTTCACAGAAGTATAGACTATCTCAAAGTCATAGTCCTGGAGGAACTCGAGCCATCGCCGCTGTCTCAGGTTCATTTCCTTCTGCGAGAAGATATACCTGAGACTCTGATGATCAGAAAAGACTGTAAAGCACTCGCCCATCAGGTAGTGTGGCCATGTCTTCAGAGCGAAGACCACTGCTGCTAACTCCAGGTCATGGGTAGTGTAGTTCTGCTCATGAGGCCTCAACTGACGTGATCCAAAGGCGATCACTGCCTGATCCTGCATCAGGACACATCTGAGTCCGGTCCCTGATGCATCGTAGTAGACTACATATCCTACTCCCTCCTCAGGCAACCTCAAGATAGGTGCGCTGGTCAATCTCTGTCTCAGCTCCTGGAAGCTCTGCTGACATCTGTCTGACCACACGAAGGGTTTCCCCTTCTTCGTCAAAGCTGAGAGTGGTGCCACAACTCTGGAGAAGTCTAGCATGAATCTCCTGTAGTATCCGGCTAGTCCCAAGAAACTCCGAACCTCCGTCACGCTCCTGGGTGGCTCCCAAGCTAACACTGCCTCGATCTTCGCAAGATCCACTGCAACTCCCGCCTCAGAGATGACGTGTCCCAAGAAGTGGACCTCACGTATCCAGAACTGGAACTTTGAGAGCTTACCATAAAGCTAGTGCTCTCGGAGTGTGTCTAGTACAACCCGTAAGTGGTAGGTGTGCTCCTCCTCAGTCGTCGAGTAGATCAAAATGTCGTCGATGAAGACCACGACAAATCGATCGAGGTATGGATGAAAGATCCTGTTCATGAGGGCCATGAACACTACTAGAGCATTGGTTACACCGAAAGGAATAACCAAGAACTCATAGTGGATATACCGATATATGAAGGTCGTCTTCTGCACGTCCTCGTCTCAAACTTTGAGCTGATGATAGCCTCACCTGAGGTCTATCTTCGAGAACCACCGTGCTCCCTTGAGCTGATCAAAGAGGTCATCAATCCTCGGTAGTGGATACTTGTTCCTCACTGTCACCTAGTTCAGGCGACGATAGTCAACACAAAGTCGCAAGCTCCCGTCCGCCTTCTTGGCGAACAATATCAGGGAAACCCAGGGTGAAACACTGGGTCAGATGAACCCCTTGCCCTGCAAGTCCTCTAACTATACCCGTAGCTCTCGAAGCTCGGAGGGGGGAATCCGATATGCTGGAGTCGATATCAGAGCTGTCTCGGGGTACAGGTCAATATAAAAGTCTACCTCTCTGCAAGGAGGTAGCTTTGGAACGTTGTCGGGGAAGACGTCTGCAAACTGATCCACCACTGTAGGAAAACCAGGACTCCACATGTCAACTGCTCCTAGGATGAGGCTAGCAACCTGATGAGTGATGGGCTGTCCTCTCCTCCCCGGAAATCCATCCTGTGCTGCATAGGCTCCCTTCTCTCCGGTGAAGGTGAACCTGCTCCCGTCAGTGCGTACACATCGCAACTTGCGCCTAAAACAATCAATCTGTGCATGGACCGTAGATAACCAATACATGCCCAAGATGACGTCTTAAGGCCTCGAAACTGCTACAAGAAGATCCCAACCGAAGATCTCGCCTCCAAGAGTAAGCTCACACTGCCGGCACCAGTGCGTAATCATCGAGTCTTCTCCTGTAAGAGTCTCTAGCCGTAAGGATCGAGCCAACGACTCTGTCGGAATCTCTGAGATCTGAACAAGGGCAGCGGCTATGAAAGTGTGACTCGCTCCTGTGTCTATAAGTGCTGCAGCAAGGGTGGAATAGACACAGATAGTACCTCAAATCATCTCGGGCGCGCCGTGGTCATAGGCCTCCGCTGCCTGGAGTTGTGCCTGTCTCTGCCCGCCAACTCCTTGTGGTCGGGGTGGACCTCTTGGTGGTGGTGGTGGTAGAGCCTCAAAGTGTCGCCCACCACCTTCTGCTCGGCCAGCTCCTCTGCCTCGTCTGCCTCCTCCCTGCAGACCACCACGGTCGACCCTTTGCCTCTGCCTCGGTGGTCCCTCAACCGTCTGCTACTCCTCGGCACGACGGGTTGGGCAGTCACGAGCCATGTGGCCCTGCCCGCCGCACGAGTAGCACTATCTGCCTCTCGAAAGACTGGCTCCACGCTGTGTACCCCGCACTACTGAGCCAATGTCCTGAGGTTGTCTGCCTGAGGGTCTGGTCTTCCTGGACCCATGAGTCATTCGCCGACTACCTGCTGTAGAAGACTCTGCTATGTGCCGCCCTTCGGTGGGTCTCGGCACTGGTGTAGACTCAGCAAGAAAGCTCTCGATCAAAAGGGCCCGCTCCAGTACTCCTGTCTGAGTCGGTATGCTGAGGGAGATTAGCGATGCCCTGATCTCGTGTCTCAAACTCTGCTCAAAGGTTTGGGCCCAGAAGAATGGGTCCCGTACCATGTCGGTCGAGTAGCGTGAGAGATCAGTAAATCTCTCCGAGTACTGAGTGACCGTCATGCTGCCCTACCGCAGCTGAAGAAGCTCCTGAATGCGCACCGCACGGAGGGTGGCTGAGACAAACTCTGAGCGGAAGAGGCTCTCAAAGTGTGTCCAGAGTAGAGATGCCTTATCGTGCACCTGGAGAATCAAGCTCCACCATCGGCCCACTGCTGCGTGCATTAGGCTCGCAGCGAGGATCACCATGAGGTCTGCTGGTGTCCTCACTAGCCTGAAAACTTGTACCACTGCCTCCAGCCAGTCCTCGGCTACCTGGGGGTCCGTCTCCCAACAAAACCTGGGCGGTCGATGGCACTGAAACTCATGCAGTGCGCTGAGGCGACGTGCATCGTCAGTGGCTTGTGCTGGAAGTATCGGTGGCTCGGCGGGTAGTGCTACCGCCGATGCCACTGCTGACAAAGGGCCCTGCACCGAGGCCTCATCGTTCGGTGGGCTGTCGTCACACTCGACTCTCGGAACCCTAGCTAGCTTCCGTCGTGGGGCCATCCTGAAAAAGAAAGAGGTGCGCCACGGTCAGAACAGTATACCTGGTGAGATGATACAAAGTAATCACAAAGAAAACTTGAAACACACACGCAATCAATGTTTTCGTGCATTAAGTTGGAAATCAGAAGTCAGGGTCCTGGTGTACGGATACATCGGCCACCGCACCAACACTAGACTCCCTGGACTGATAACCACACCCAATACGCTAAACACTATTGCCTCACATAGAAAATATTAGTGTTCGCGGTAGAACCGAACTCCTTTGATTCCAATTTGTCACGACCCGTCCTCGGGGCCCGTGCCGTGACTACCCCAAGCCCGTCTTCCATAGGCCAGGGGCTGGCGACTAGCACCAAGGAGTAAATCCCGATAAAAAGGGAAGGAATTGCCTTTGTAAAGTAAACAAGCACCATAGATTACAAACAGAAGAAGTAAATACTAAGTAATAATTGAGTACAACAGTAAGTACGGAAAGTAAAAGGGGCCGGAAATACAAGCCCAACTGTAAAGTACAACTCGAAAGGGAAAACAACAACTGTAAAGTAAAGCCGCTACACCGAGCTGTCCACTGGAAACCCCACCTGAAGGGTGGGTACAGATAGCTCCACTACTCCTCGGGTCCCGCCGTCCGCTCCGAGCATGTCCCGCCCAGTGGTCCACCTCCAGGTACCGTCCTGCTCTACAAGCCTCAACCACGATCAACGCTGTCCGTCGTCTGCAACCAACACAACGTAGTGCGGGCATAGCCCGTGCAGGGGTGAATATAAGCTACTCAGTAGGGACCCCGAGACCCCCGAAGGTCTCCCCAAATCCAAAAAGGATAAACCACAAAGAAAATATACAATAACGAAGTAACAACCGACACTGCTTAGGTATATGCCCATATATATACCTAAGTCATCAATTCCAATACACTCCAACCTCCGAGCCCAAGTACAACTCAGTCCACACAGGAAAGTATACGTATTCCACACAGGAAAGCAAAACGTAATCCACACAGGATAGCACAACACAATCCACACAAGAAATCAAACAGGATTCAGCTCACACAGGTATACTTCTTCGAAAAATGATAGAGATGATAACTGATCCATCTAAGTCGTCGGACCCACAAAGGATCGATAGGTACTAACCCCCGCAAAGACCCACACAGGATCGGACCCACACAGGATCTGTAGGCGCTGGCTCACACAGAACCACTGAGCGCTGACCCACACAGGATTGGACCCACACATGATCGGTAGCACTGATCCACATAGGATTGCTGAGTGCTGAAGTCTTCGTTGTCGAATCCACTGAGGATCTCTGCACAGTTGTCGTCGTAGTCACAGTAGCAGTCGCAACCAACTCTAGGGTTCCCGCACACAGCAAGCTCGTTCGGGAGGGTCCGCTCCACGAGACGAGAGGCTGATACATCAACTGTCACATAGTCCAGAGTTGATGTATCCAAAAGTTCTGTATCGTCAACAGGAACTCAACGCAACAGACGGCGCGTCAATCGGACGCCTGGTCTGAGAGTTATTCTTTTTTCTGTTCCAGGGGCCCGGTTGGTTTTTAAGGAAAAACCAACCCGACCATACTCGAACTCCGTCCAAACCTCGTGCGGAGAGTGCCAAAAGATCTTTCTTACTAAGAGGAACTCAACAAAGCTGACGGCATGTCATTCGGATGTCCGTAACTCGAGATATGAGCGTTTCCGCTCCGAGGGCCCGGTTGGTTTCGTGTACGAACCAACCCGGCCGAACTCAAAGTATTCCTAAACCTTGAGTGCGATATATCGAAACGACCGTCTCGATCCGAGGATCGTATCGCCGCCGACGGCGCGTCGTTTGGAGGTCTGTAGCCCGAGTTATGGGCATTTGAACCCAAACAGTCCGATAACGGGGGTTTCGGGCCCGGACCGACCCGGCCCGAGACCACCCGTTCGGCCCGGCGCGGCGCGGCCTGGCAGACCGGCCGGGCGCCGGTCCGGCTGGGGACAGCGCGCTGTCTGGCTCGGATTTGGCAGAGCCGTTTGACAAAGGGGGGGGGGGGGTGCCCCCATGTGTAACTGCGGCCCCCCCTCATTTTTGGGGGGCCGTTCAGGCAGGCCTGGGGAATTTAATTCCCCCGGCTTTCCCCTTTTCCGGCTGGCCCGACCTGGCCGACCGGCTCCTTCTCAACGGGACCGGCAGTGGCCGGTCCCCTTCCGGCTCTGACACCGGCGGCCCGGATGGCCGCCGATCACCATGCTCCGCCGCGGCCCGGAACCGGCCGCGGCCCTTGTCGTCCGGCGCGGTGCGAGGGCACCACGCCCATCTGCCACGGCTCCGCTCCGGCCGCAGCACCTTTGGCTTCCTTCGACGTGGCGCATCGACATCGCGTTCTTGTTCGACTTCTCGGCATGGCGCGACGGCGTCGCGTAATAATTGTCGAGCGATTCTCGCGTGGTGCGACGGCACCACGCCATTCTGTTCCATTCACAAAGAAATAATCATGAACAAAGGAGGGGGTTAGGCCGTGTTTGTGCTGTCCGACCCCCTCTCATTAAACGATAACATTTAGTCAATTAACCACGAAGTTCAACATGATAGAATTAAGAACGGAAATAATTTAATAAAATAACAATAATCCCCTACCTCGGTTCAAGAGCGGTGTTCTTCAAAGACCCGCGGAAGACGAGCGTCGCGGAGGTCGGGCGTCGCGGGGAAAGAACGTCGACGTTGCGAAGCGAGGATTCGAATTCGTTGACGGAGATTTCGTCACAGAAAACTGCCGCGGAAGAGATGTCGTGGAAGAAGAACGTCGCGTCACGGATACGGCGTCGCGGAAGAACCGTGTTCTTCGGCGGAGAAGTTCTTCGTTGAAGAATGGTGTTCTTCGTATTCTTCGTCGAGGTTGAAGAAGATGATGAAAGCTTCCCAATCCTCTCAAGGTTGCAAAAGAAACTAACCAAAATAAAATAAGTCCAAGCCTTATTTTATTTACACATCCTAACCTCTTTGAATTTCAAAGGTTTGAAATTAAGTAACTCATCTTAATTAATAACACAAGTTGTCAAATTAATTAGAGTGGAGTTATTGGGGAGTTTAAGGGAAGTTGAAGAGTTAGGCTCATGTGGGCCCCACCACACTTAATCCTATCAAGGGAGGTTGTGTGGATGTGGGTCCCACCTCTAACTCCCTTTGGGAGGAAATAACCAACAAAGTTAAAAATAAATTGTGTTCCACAATTTATTTAACTTCTTCTAATTTTCCCCAAAACTAATTCTCAACCCGCATAAAATGCAACCTCAGAAAAGGTCTCCTTAAGTGAATATCGGCGCTGAGAGTTCATCGGTGCCATCAGATTTCAATTCCGAGCACCGGTTCAAAAGATAGGAAAACCCGCTCATTCGTTCACTGAACGTACCCGAGCCAAACTTCGGAAATTGATTCCGGGCACACCGGGCCTCGGAATCAGGTGCCGTCAGAAACCGCGCTCTTGTAAAATTCCAAAGAAAATTAAGAAAAAATTTCCCTTGAATTTTACAGGTCTTTACAAACAATTTGAAATACTGTCAAAACTTTTAAAAAAACTTTTAAAACATTTCAATATATTTCATATAAGTTATAAAAAAATTAAACTTATTCAAAAATAAAAATGGGATTTAAGAAGAAAATAAAAAATAAATTTTCACCCTAAAGAGTTCTCTATAACCAAACCATAAGTGGCCATTCATACTTCTTCTAGTGTAGAAATGGGAAAAAATACCCATGATATGAACACACGTTAAAGATGAATTATTTATCACTCCTTATATAGTAGTCAGGGTGAAACATTTTTCCCCAGTATGTATACTAGGTGAATGATGTATCACCGTCAGTATCCAACCAAGAGAATGATCTATCATTAGTCCAATACAAAGAGTGAATTTTTCACTACCTTTTGAATGAGAAATCACTAAATCTAAGTGGATGATATAACAATAATTTTTTTTTAAATCATAGATAAACTACAAAGACATATCACCCATGTGGATGATGTTATACCACTCTCACTCTCATGGTGGATGATATAAAACTGATACAAGTCTCTATTTGGTTGATGAAACACCAAGAAAACTTCCATAGGAGTAAAATGAAACATTGTTATAATCCTCTAGGCTAGTAAAGTGACATTAGTATCAGTTCATATGTGGTTGATTTGAAACAAATATTAATTTCATTAGGGATAATATACCACCAATGCAAGTCTCCATTAGGACAATGTATCACCAAGGCATCTCTAATGAATGAAATAGATAACAAAATAATAGTATGGGTGGATGATTCACCACAACTAATTGGACCCAGGTGGATAAAGTATAAGAAACATACCAAGAAACCATTAAATAAAAAAAATTAACATTGAGAATCATTATAAAAAAATTTCCATTATTAACCACATCCTGAGTTATTATCTCAAGCCACTAACTCACTCAAAATCGAATTAATAGGACAAATCACCCTATCCTAGAACATTTAAAAGATAATCCTTACAATGAAATACACTAGCACGCTACAAAAGGCTCTTATGATCATGTATCAAGAATTGGTTACGAATTTTGGGTCTAAATTCAAAGGCTCTGAACACATTACAAAACTCAAATGGTCATGGTTAACTATGATGGTGATACCTATCCCTCAAAGAATCTATCACATGTAAAGTATTTTTAATTTATGTTCTAGAGAAGGAAGAATTCAATTCAATTTAGTTTATAGGATATACAAAAAACTTCCATTTCACACATGTCATATGATACATTAAATATGACTAAATGAAAAAATGAAAGGGACCATATACATGGGTCATTTAGGGACTTTCTTATTGGAAACCACAATATGATTATTCCTTAACCATCAAATTTCTCAAAATCTTGAAGAATATCTCAAATTATTCCTACTCAAAATTGAAAAGTGAAACAAAAATGATATAATTTATAGATAGAAGAGGAGTCGTAGCCTTATAGAAGGTGGCCACTTATGATGGATGAAACCTATAAATGATGAATAATATAAGGGATCCGCCACATGTAAGAGAAAAAATTGTGTGGGAAGAGGGGTGAGTGATTGAATACTATTAGGACCACATGAGGAATAATTATAAATTAATAATGTTTTAAAACAATTAATTAATTAGTTTTCATAATTAAATAAATTGCAAGGAACCAACAATGTACCTTCTATCTATCCACCATATACAAACTACTAGGTCACTAAGAACCCAGTGGACCACATAGAGTTACTGCCTTGAATTATACCTCAACCAAGTACCCGAAATTGTTCCACTGACTACCAGGTAGCATCTATCGATGAAGCGATCTCTAGTAACTCGACCCATTCTTATGAAATGGATCCCTGATCTCCCATTAATACATTGTAAACTCATTATTCATATAAATTCATATGTTTTTGTGAAAGTTATATATAATTTATAGATCTCATAGATTTAGGGTGTAACAACCTCCCTATCATGTAGTATATTGTATTAAATTTATACTATAGAGCATCACCATGAAACATCGATGAATGTTCTAAAAACTATACCTTCATATCAGACTCCCACATAAACATCTCCCTTGGACATTCCTAGGATTCCAATTCACCCATATTATAGGGAATAACATCAAGAATATTTTCATTTATTATGATCTACCATTCAAACTTGTTACTCCTCGAATGAGCATCCAGATCTAGACCAGCCTCCTCAATATTGATAAAATGATTTGGGTCAGTATAATATCTCCAAATATGATAAAATTATTTGAACCATCCATTTAATTATAATTATTAAGAATCAATGAATGAGACATCATGATTTCGATGCTTTCGACAACCATGAACAACCCCATGAACTTGGACGTCGGTTTACCTTTCCATAAAATATGGGAATACCCCAACTGAGGTGACACTAATCAAAATATTTTATCTCTCAGATCAATCTACAATGTATGGAATCATCTATCTATATAAAATTTCCTATTTAATTGAGTAATCACTATCCACTTCCAAATACATTGTATTTTCTCTAGTGTCTCCGGCACGTGACCCATCTTGATAACCATCGACTCAACAACATTTAACATCAAAATAAGCGTTTAGAATTTTCAATCATACAAATACTCAAAAGGAAAAATATTAATCAAATCTATATAATTTTTATTATAGGAAAACGCCATGTTCAAAATGTAGTTTTCTCAAAAACTACCAGAATCAAGAGAATATTCCCTCAACATGTACTCCAACACTCAAATGGTATGTTTGTGTTATCCATCATTCAAATTATATTTGGTAGTGCTAAAATGAACCTATGCATCATTTATGTTTTATATATCTTGATATAGTTGTAACATGTAATAAGAATCCCGATCAAGAATAAATCTCCAAGGAACCCCATCGAGATACACTATCTCATAGATATAAACCTTTCCCAACTTGTAACGACCATATCTCTTCTTCTATAATTAAACAATGTGCTAGATATATTATTATACTAGAAAAATTAAAAATAAATAAATATAGAATATCTTATACATATAATTGGCAGATATAAATAGTGATTGCTGAATTATGATATATATAAGAATAAAAAAAATGAAGACCACTTTTAAATGTAAAATAAAAATGTGAAACTAAGTTATTAATAATATCATTATTTTCTAAGTATGATATATTTTTAAATGAAAAAATTATTAGAACTAGATTAGTTTTTAATTTATATTAAAAGGAATAACTAATATACCATAAGATGTTTTACATGAAAAATAGTTTTTGCTATATTTTATATTGTTAATTAATTTTTATTTAGATTTTTTATAATTATAATTTTGAAAAATTATATTATTTTTTGTATTTATCATGTAAATATTATCAAATATTATCTTTTTGTAATTTTTTTAAAATAATTTATTTATAGATGAATTGTGAAAATACAATTTTATCCAAATGAGTGAATTTTATTAAGGTATATATATATAAGAAATACTAATAATTTTATTAAACCATTTAATTAATTTAAGGAATAATTATATTCATTTTTAAGGTATAATTTTAAATTTATAAATCCTATATTTAACTTTATAAAACAAAAGCAATATTTTAATTTTAATAAAAAAATATTTTAGGTATTTTCATTTAATCAAATATTGCTTTGAATTTTTTTTGTTTTGGATTTATTTGAAAGAAAAATAAAATTTATTTGTTTCATAATAAACTAATACATGTCTTGAAAATTATAAACATTAATAATCTTAAGCCATAGTTAAAATTTATTCTTAAAATTTTGTTTTTCTAGGAAATGAATTTTACATGTTACGTGTTCTAATACTAAAATAATTTTCTCAAATTCTAACAAATTTTATTTTATAAAATTATTTAAATGTTTAAAATAATAATTAAAAACTATTAAATAAAAAAAGATTTAATTTAAATTATTATAATTAGTTACAAACTGTGAAAGTGGAGTTACCACGATAAAAAAAATTAAGGAAAAATATTTTAATGCTTGTGAAGGTGGTTAGAACATGTAAAAAATGTATGATATTGAATTGTGGAGGTAATGAAAGACCTTATATATTTCCCTACACCATTATTGGACATTTTGAGGGCCTTCATACTTGAATAATGGAGTGATATTATTGAAAAATAATGAGTATTTATAAAATTTCAATTTCCGTCACTTATAAAAGGATACCACCTCCTCCCATATATACATCCATTATAAATATTTGGATGAAAAAAATAATCTATTCTCTCTTACACACCCTCACTACACCTTTCAAGCCTTGTTCTCACCAAAATTCCATGCTAGGGAGCATTAAGGAGTTACCCAAGGGAGAGCTTCCATGGGAGAGGTAATACTATTAATCCAACATTTCTAGATCTTTTATTCCTTTTCAAAACTCAAGTACCAAATATACATGATGTTATAATAAAACCATCATTTTTACCATTATGAAGTGTTTTTATTCAAACTAATAACATATTTCATACCTTCATACAAAATCATTGAGAAAAGGACCAGGTCATCAAGCATGTGTCTAGACTACCACATCTATGAACCACGAGTTCAATTTACCACAACCACTATAAATGGTTATTTTAGAAAGTTTATTTAAATAACTAATAAGATATTTTTGATACTATTTAATAACCTATAGGAATAATATGATTCATTATATATGTGTGATTAAAAATAAATGGTCATAGTATCTCTAACGACAAATGGACTTATCAGAGTACCTATCTTAATTTGGGTTTAATTTTAGGATAACATTTGAGAATATCTACATATATTAATAATATAATAATAATGAACATAAATATACAAATTTTTTTTGATCATGAAGTTATTTTATAACAAATTTTACCATCGGAAACAAACCTAAAGTGTTATAAAGAAACTAACCGAACAATCCCGAATACCTGATATATGAAGAAACTATATTAAAAATAAACAAAAAAAGATAATAAATAGAAAATAGAAAATTAAATATATATGAATATGGTTTTCTAGATTAAATATAATAAACTTAATTTAATTATTCAAGAAGTTAAGTGAAAGTGAAACACACTTTTAGACACGACGTTAATGGGTTCCCATGATTTAAATCTTTTCCTTGGGTCATAATCACTTTTATTTGTCTATTATTTTTGAATATTGATATATAATTACATATAATTATTTTATGATGTATATTAACCTCATTTTATTTCTAATTATTTTTTCACACAAATTTCATCTTCCTTGACTATTTTGTTGTCTCGTTGAAATGCAATTTTTTATGAATAATTTCCATTTTTAATGGGTTTTTCTTCTATACCCATGTTTTTACTTCTCACCAATGTTCTCCTTTACCTAGTTTAAAAAAAATTTCTTATATCTCAAATTATATATACACCCTATATTCATTTTGAAACTATGGTTTCTTTATCCTTTTAATCATGTTGGATTTCATTAAACTTCCTTAAAAGCTTAATAAAATCATTTTTTAATATTATTTACCACAATAGGATTATTGGTTAGATTTTATTTTTGTTTATTATAAACTAATATTCATTTTTAAGTCTTTATGAGAAGTGTTTTAAAATAATTATATTTACCTTGTTAAAAATGTCTTTTGAATGTAATTTACACATCATATTTTATTACAATTTTTAAAAGGGGTTTTGAGAACTTTTTTTTGAATTATATTTTTACACCAAGGTTTATCTCTTATGAGTGATGTTTTAATCATAATATATATTTTTTTAAGTTATAAATAATTTAAAAAAATTATTTTTTGATACCCTTTTATTACTCATGATCATGTTATGTGATAAGTTTAAGAAACCCATTTTTTCCATGGGTTCACTAAGATAATGGTTTCAAATAGAACAACTATAAATGGATGATGATGGGTCGGGAAATATGTCACTTTAAAATTCATTGGTTCATGTTTATAACTCATGATATATTTATTAATAGAAATAATTATTTTTTTATCAAAGGTGGTGGCATGGTTGTTTTTCTCAAATTTTTAGGAATGTATATAATGAGTTAGTTCACATTGGTGTGTGAATAATGAGTTTTATCACAATGGTTTTCTAATAATTATAGATTTTTCAAATTCTAATGTTATTTATCATGTCATGAAAAAATTATTATTTCATTTAATTTCCATGAAATTATATTTTTCACTATTATTCCTTTTTTTATAGTTTTTTTCACTTTTATTTCTTGCTCACACGTTATAAAATTATTGAAACATATGTTGAGACATTATATATATTTTAGGCTTCCCGAATGAAATTTTTATGGTCTTCTATCTAGATAAAATGTTTTATTATTAAAAACTAAGGTCTTTGATATGTTATTATGGTATTTTTGTTTTCCTCATGTTCTCCTCCATGATTATGATATGTTACATTATAATATGTTTTTCCCTTACCAAGCATCTAAGATCAACACTTTCCTATGTTCCCATTACCCAGGTTATGAAGATGATTATTTTATCTGAGATGTCTAGAAATTTTCTATATAAAAACTATTATGAAAGAAAATTTTAATGTTTTTTAAAATAATCAATTTATGTAATTTATCTCAAAGACACTAAACCTTTCGGTCCTTGAGTTATGAGACTGTTGTGGGATGTATTTTCTAATCCTGAGTTTATTGTACTATTTAAATTTTATTTATATTGGGTCACTATATTTTTATTCAGAGTTGGTTTTAGTTAAATTTATATATTAGTTTAGTGAACATTTGCAAAAACCCATTGGAAAAGTTTTTGGGATAAGTCTATGTACATGTCAACATCATGACATTTTGGTAATGTGGTGATTTTATGGTTGTAACATCCCCAATAAATAAAGACTAATAAATTTTTATATTTATTAATATTTTTGAATTAGATATTAATTTTACTTTAATGAGGACACTATGTTCGATGGCTTACCCGATACACCACAATAGGTTTCCTTGAAATATTACATTGCACACAAATAATAGAATAATATTATTTTAAATGGTAGTTAACACCTAGCTATTGTATTGGAGAGAATGAATAGAACTAACTAGAATATGAAAATACATATTTGTTAAATGTTTTTACATTTATCTAATAAAATTTAGAGGCTTAAAATGTGAATAAATTCATGTAAACCTTTTGGTTCAAACAATGGGAGATACTGATTTAAAGGTAACATCTTCTTTTATGTTATTTTCTTTTATTTCACTTCTCCAACCCCATAAACGCTTTTTATTCATTTATTTTATAACAATAATAGTATCCTCAATATAATAGGTTGTTTTTATGAGAAATATTCTAACTACACTTACACAAACCTCCATCCAAAGTGTAAAGAACATACTGTTTCTGTGGACGGCGAACTACTATCTCATGAAACAATGATTGGTAAATTATCTCCAAAAACCTCTCATTTTGGCCATTATGATGGAACTGTATTTATATGTGATATATATTATATTTTTATTGTCTCTTTTCTTCTTTATTTTACATTTGTACCACACTTTTATGGTTTCCATTATGGGTAAACGCAATAATTTTATTTGAGGAAGTGCGGACAACCACCCCTCAAAGTTATATGAATCGTTCACACCATACATGGAATGTATAAAGGATAGAGTTACTGAAATTATATATAATATTATAGTGTATTTACAATATAACTATATATCATTATGTTTTCATTCAATTAATATATTAAATAGAAATGAAACTAGCCTTCAAGCCTACGTACGACTTACCATCTCCATGAATGGTGCACTTCATTTCTTATATCCAAATGTTATGTACTATTATAAATACATATATATATATTGGATATATATGATATATATGATATCTAAATCACGAATATCATTCTGAAGATAATGGAATTTTTACCAAATTAACAACTTTTAATTATAAGAATTTCATTTTTGACTCAAGTACCAAATATCGAAAAAACGACCATTATTAACCTAAATGATTACATAATGTTTATAAAATGGTAGTAAGTGATATAAATGGAATAATAAACTTAAAAAAGGTTCTTATGAAAGTATAAATTAACTCTTTTTTATTTTTTAAGAGAATAAATAATTATCGTTTCAAGTCAGACACGAGGTAAGGGACTTCGTCTCAATCTCCTTTCATTGAAGAAAACTTTGTTTTATACATGAATTTATTATTTATGGTATACAAACACCTTTTAATTTTTATTTCATTCAAAGGTAATATTTTTCTATGAGGCGTTTTACAAAACGACAAAAAAAAACGATTTTTTTTAATGTAAGTGGTGACAACGACCTTTTCCTCCGTCGCGAGTATTATTTGATCTTTGGATTCCTTAACAAGCCATAATGTTTTTAAAAGGAAAATAAATTCCATATACTATTTTACATATTTTGGTATTGAAAATGATTTTGATAATGTATTTTTTATGTAAATATATTAAAATGATATATTGTGATTGAAATGTGGAAATGTTATATTTTCTTTATGTTTGTTTTATATGTTATGATTTAATAATGGTACTTGCACCTTTGATGGGTGGTTACGTGATAAACCAAATGACGGGTGGTGCTGTGGTAAACTATGATGAGTATTTACGTTATAAACTCCAATGAATTGGGTTTGGAAGTCGGCCATATGGTTATTCCATTTAGTGATATGTGTTGAAGTTGACCGTATGGTTATTCCATCTAAGTATGTTTATGTCCCAAGTTACCTTTATATGTTATATTTTCTTTCTATGGGTTTTATGGTAATATTTTTGTTAAAAAATGGAAAGAAATGATCTTTTATTTAGTGAAATGTTTTTACTACTTCATAATGGTGAAAATTATTACTTTTGATAGGATATTCATGGTTTACTAGTTTTGAAAAACTAACAGTTTTCCTTCTTTGTATATCCCTTACCGATCTTTTTATGCTCATCCCATGTTTTTGAAATTATTTTCGTAGGACATAAAGTAGAATAGGGAAAATGATGGGACCAAGGAAAATGCATGTTTTCTAAAACATGGAACTATACATGACTCTTATTTTAAAGAGTATTTATTTTATAAAAAAATGGAAACTGAGTAGAAGTTTATACATCGTAATTTTTGAGATGAAATATAATAGTGATGGCCTAACTCTTTAAAAATATAAACCTGAAAAGATCTTTAGTGTGAATTATTCATTTAATTCAAGTTTATGTAATGTTTTAAGGAAGGGTCCTTATAGTTGATATCAAAGGTCAGTTTATAAAAATTTAGGTGTTAGAATATTGTTAAATTAATTTATGGTAAGATTAAAATGATATATCAATTATAGACTACCATATTTCTTCACCTAAGATATTTCTATGTTCAGAATGGTTTTACGTAGAGGAAACACGAAATCTATGTTGGGAAGGCATACAAAGGAGAATAAACTTCCAAATCAGCAACCTGAGATGGTCGGAATCAGAATTGAACAATTTTTTGTAGTGGTGGAACAGTTGAATCAGGATATAACTGGTGGTGGTATCCATGCATGAGATCTGCCAGAAAAACCACCAAGTAACATGTCAGTAGTGGAGTATTTCATGAGGCAACGTCCCCCATCATTCAGAGGATCATCAGACCCTGTGCTAGAAGAAGGGTGGATTAAATCACTAGAGAATATATTTGATGTCATGGCGTGTTTAGAGCATCAAAATGTTAGTCTCGTTGTTTACCGTCTTGAAGGTGAAGATGATCAGTGGTGGTGGATGGTGAAAAATATCATGGATAGTGAGGAGATTGATTCTCTTGATTGGGATGAATTAAAAGTTATGTTTCTTGAGAAATATTTTCCAAATGTGGTTCTTCATAGGATAGAAAAACAATTCTTGGAATTGAGGGAGGAGGATGACATAGTGGATGCTTGTGAAGAAAAATTCACTCAACTAGAAATGTATTCTCCAAATTTCATTCGAGATCTTGATAATAAGATAAATATATTTTACTCCAGAATGAAGGTGCAATATAGAAAAGAATTTTCCTCTCGTGAATTGAAAAGCTATGAAAAGTTTTTTAGATTTTCCGAGAAGGTAGAAATGATGTTTTCTGATGATCAGGTGTTCTAAGAGAGAAAGCAAAAGAAGAGGTCTAGTTTGTTGGAAAAGGGAATGATTTAATCAAATAATCCTCTGGGTAAGAAAATTAAATATGCATCTTGTGATAAATTTGGTAAAAAGTATCCAAGATTATGTTTGTAAAATTCTGTAAAGTGGTTATGGTGTGGTAAGTCTAGTCATATTGTATGTAAAAATAAAGAATATGATCAGGAAGGCAATGAAAAAACAATGGTAAGATGTTTTAAGTGCAATGAAATGGGTCATTATGAAAATGAGTCTCTAAATAAGAAGTCAACTAAGGGAAAGAAACTAGACTACAATGAAAAAGGGGTGGTGAAATACTTTGCAACTACATCCTCAGATGTTGAGCCATCGAATGAAGTAGTATCAAGTACACTATTTGTTTGTTCAGATTATACTAGAGTGTTGTTTGATTTAGGGTCTACACATTCTTTCATTTCTGAGAAGTTTTCTACTAAATTAGGAATTCCATATCAAGATATTAATCATGAACTTATGGTAAAAACATCGGGGGGAAATGTTGAGACAAAAGAGAAAACATAAGAACCTTTCTGTCCTTGTGTGAGGAAAGAATCTACCTGAAAACCTTATAGTTTTTCCTCTATTAGTGTTTGATGTTATTTTTGTCATGGATTGGATTTCTATTTATCATGATATGATTGAATGCAGAGCTAAAGAGGTTTCTTTTCAAAAATAATTTCAATTTGTGTATAAGAATGAACCCTTACTTTTGATAACATATCATGAAACTGAGAAACTAGTAAAAGATGGAAATGAATGCTACCTTGCACATATTATAGAAAACAAATGAAATATCCAGATTAATGATGTGACAGTTGTAAATTAGTATCTTGATGTTTTTTCTGATATTTTCCTAGTATTATACCTGATTGGGATGTTGAATTTAATGTTAACATAGTTCCTGATGCTAAGCTAATTTCACAATCCCCTTATCGAATGGATCCTATTGAACTTTTAGAGTTAAAGAATCAGTTGTAGGAGTTATTAAATAAAGGTTTCTTTTGACCTATCACATCACCATGCGGTGCTCCGATCTTGTTTGTTAAAAATAAAGATGGTTCAATGATACATTGCATTGATTATAGAGCATTGAATAACATCACTGTTAAGAACAAGTATCCTTTGCCTCATGTTGATGATTTTTTTGACCGTCTCTAGGGATCTCAGTATTTTTCAAAGATTGAATTGAGGTCGGGGTACCATCAGTTGAAAGTAAAGGATGAATACATTCCAAATACTGTGTTTCATACTAGATATGTTTATTATGAAATTGTAGTTCTGCCTTTTGGGTTAACCAATGCACCTGATGTTTTCAAGTATCTTATGAATATAATTATCTGTGAGTTTTTGGATAAGTTTTTGGTTGGTTTTATTGAAGATATTTCGGTTTATTAAAAAAGTAAATAGAAACATGAAATTCATTAAAGGGTTGTCCTAAAATCCTTAAAAGAAAATAAACTGTTTGGGAAATTCCACCAGCGTGAGTTTTGGTTACAACAAATTTCATTCCATGGTCACATTGTTTCAAAAAATGGCATAACTTTTGATTATGCTAAAACAAATGTTGTTTAAGAATTCCCAAGACCCCCAAATATAACTGATATCCGTAGTTTTCTTGGTGTAGTAGGTTATTACCAGAGGTTTTTTTGAGAATTTTTCATGGTTATCTTATCTAATGACTAAGTTAACTTGAAAGTGTGTTAAGTTCATTGGGAAAAAATAATGTGACGACTCTATTCAAGAATTGAAATGAAGAATGTTGAATGCTCCTATTTTTTCATTACCTTCCAGAGATGGTGAATTTGTTATCTACTATGATGCTTAATTGAAAGGACTTGGATGTGTCCTTAGGCAAAATGACCAGGTAATTTTTTATGCTTCACGTCAGTTGAAACCTCATGAGTTAAATTACCATACATATGATTTGGCATTAGCGGCTGTTGTTTTTTTTTAAAAATTTAGAGGTACCATTTTTTTGGAGGAAGATGTGAAATATATACTGATAACAAAAGATTAAAGTATATATTCACCAAGAATGTATTTAACATGAGACATAGGAGATGACTAGAATTAATCAAGTATTATGATTGCATGATCCTTTACCATCTAGGAAAGGAAAATAAAGTGGTTGATTCTTTGAGTCAAAAAGGTAATGCTACATTAACCATGCTACATTTGGAATGATACCCTTTGGTTTTTGATTTTATGAAAATTGTCATAGAAGTTGTTGGTGTAAGAAATTACTCTGTTTTATTTCAAGTGTAAGTGAAATCATCTCTATCAGATAGAATAAAGAAAGAACAGAAATAAGACAGTGAGTTACAGAAAAAGATAGAGTTGGTTTAGAATAATATTTTTCCTGAATTTAACATTTATAATGATTGTGTTTTGTGGTTTGGAAAAATATTATGCATGACTTATGTTTCATAGTTGAAGAATGAGTTGTTATATGAAGATCATAGTTATCCATTTTCAATTCATCCTGGAAGTACTAATATGTTCAAAGATCATCGAGAGTATTACTGGTGGGATGGAATGAAAAGAGATATTGCTGACTTTACTATGAAGTGTTTTTCTTGTCAATAGGTCAATGTAGGGTGGAAGTTACTAAAGGGAATGCTTTATTCTCTACCAGTACCAGTGTGGAAATTGGAAAATATATCCACGGAATTCATTATGGAATAACCAAAGACATCTCTAGTTTACAATGCAATCTAGGTTACTATTGATCAGTTGACTAAATATGCACATTTCCTTCCTATTAGAGATACTCTATCTCTAGATCAACTTTCTTAGTTGTATGTTATAGCGATTGTTAGGTTGCATGGAGTTCTCCTCTCCATTATATCTGATTGTGATCCCAGGTTAACTTTTAACTTTTGGAAAGGCCTTCAAAAGTCATTGGGTACTGAATTAAATTTTATAACAAATTTTCATTAATAATTAGAGAGACAGTCAGAACTAACAATTCAGACCTAGGAGGATATGCTAGACGCTTGTTCACTGGATTACCAGTGATGTTAGGACCATCATCTTTCTTTGGTTGAATTTTCATATAATAACAGTTTTCATTCTAGCATATAGATGGCTCCATTTGAGGAATTATATGGGAAGCTATGTCAAACTCCATATTTTTAGGATGAAGTAGGATAAAGGAAACTGACGGGACCATAATTGGTAGAAGAGATGGTAGATAAAGTTTAGTTGATTCAGAAGAACATGAGAACAACCTAGAGCAGGCAGAAAAGTTAGGTGGATAACCAGAGGAAGGATATTTTTTTTGAGGTTAGTGGCCATGTCTTTCTCAGAATTTCTCCATGAAAAAGTGTGATTATTTTTGGCAAGAAGGGAAAGATGAGTCCAAGGTTAATTAACCCCTATGAAATCCTATAAAATGTTATATTAGTTTCCAACATAGTGGCTTTACATACATGTTTATCTTTGGTACACATCTTTTTCAGGTTTCAATGTTGAAAAAGTATATGCCAGATCAATCTCAGGTTTTTATCCTACAAGTAGTTTAGTTGGAAGAAAATCTCTCTTATGAGGAACAACCAGTTTAGATTCTTGACCAAATAGAGCAAGTGTTGTGGAATATAGTAATTCATCAGGTAAAGGTTTTTTTTTGAAAAAACCATATGGTTGAAGTGGAAATGTTGGAATCTGAAAATGTTATGAGGGATAAATACCACCACTTATTTGATAAGTGAATAAAAATTGTGAGGACACAATTTCCAAAATGGGGGAAGGATATAACATCCAATGTAAATAAAGAATAATAAATTATCATATAATAATATTATTTTAAATGATAGTCAACTCCTAGTAGTTGTATTATAAGTAATGAATATAACTAACTAATATATGATCATACATGTTTATTTAATTATTTTTCATTTATCCAATAAAAGTTAGAGTCTTAAAATGAGAATGAATCTAATTTTAAGCATAAATACTCTAATATTCTTTAAAAGGTTGATTTACAGCTTTTTAATGGAGAACACTATTTAAATATATTTTTGGTCACTTTTATATGTTATATTTGAAAAAATAATTTTTTTTATAATTGGGACATCAAAATTTACCTTGGATGAAATTTTTCTATTTTTCTGATAAAATTCATTTTTAATGAATAATGAAAAATACTGTATTTGAATTCAAAAATGCATTTTAATTTAATTTATTTATGAGGTTATATTATCTTTTTAATTGGTTTTAAAGTGTAATTATATTATGTTTTTACTATTTAATCTAATGTCGGTCATTGGAAGTAATTTAACTTTGAACCAAGACACAAATAAGTGTCAATCTTTTGATAGTTATTATTTCTTAAAAACACACATTTTGTTATGAAAGCGGGAATTAATTTTATATTAATTCCTACCACTTCTATGTTTTGAATTTTAAAAAATTGATTCCATATTTATAATCATGAGGTATGAATTTTGTAAATAGGTATCTTTTATTTTTAGACATTATGAATATTTACTACAGTAATAATTTTATTTACCATGGTTAAATGGAAAATCTGGTATATAAGGGCAAAAAAATATTATTATAATAATATATAATTACCCAAACATGTGTCCTATTACTATTGTATGATAAATATCCTAAAATTGGAATCCTTGCGTCAATTTTGGGACCCCATGGAGCCACTTGAGAGTGACAATGACACTTTATTTTAAATAACTTAATGTAATGGAAAATATGACATAAAAAAAATATATTTTAGTAAATTAATTTTTACATGGGGTTATATAAGTTATATATTAGAATATAAATATCAATTTAAAATATAAAAATATTTCCTATATCATGGTATTTTTTTTATAATTTTTAGACATCAGATAAATAATATTATTTATGACACAATAATGATGCAGTGTTTACCTCATTAATGAATGATTTCAATAAATAAGATTATAAATACTAAAACAATATCCAAAACCTGTCCAATTAGTATTGGATGATTTTATTTATAAAATGAGTCATTTTAACTTCTACTTTAATTATTTTTGGAGATTTTGAAACAGATGATAAGTTTATAATAAAATAATTGTTTCAAACTTTCTTAAAGATCCCCTCCTCCCCCTTATAAAAGGACACCACTTCTAACCCATTCCTTACACCTCTAAATCCCCTTGTGTCATCCAAAATCTGACTTAATAAGCTCCTTATATCCATCTACTTCTCCTAGAATCCATACCTTAGGCATAAGGCACTTCATGTAAACCTTTCGGTTCAAACCAAAGGGATATACTGATTTAAAGGTAACGTCTTCTTTTATGTTCTTTTATTTTATTTTACTCCTCCAACCACATGAACTCTTTTTATTCATTTATTTTATAAAAAAAATATTATACTCAATATAATAGGTTTTTTATGAGAATCATTTGAACTAAACTTACAAACACCTCCAACTAATGGGTAGATAACAAACTGTTTCTCTGAACGGCGAACTACTACATCATGACATGATGATTGTTCAATTGTCTTCAACTGCCTCTCATAGTGGCCAATATCATGGAAATTTATTTATATGTGATATATATATAATATTTATATTGTCTCTATGCTTCTTTATTTTTCATTTATATCACACCTTTATGGTTTCCATTATGGGTAAATGCGATAATTTAATTTGAGGAAGTGTAGACTACCACCCCCTCAAAGTGATATGACTCGTTCATACCATACATGGAACGTATAAAGGATGGAGTTACAGAAATTATATATAATATTATACTGGATTTAGAATATAACTATGTATCATTATGTTTTCATCCCATTAAAATACATAATAGAAATTAATGTAGTGTTCATGCGTACGTACGACTTACCGTCTCCATGAAAGGTGCATTTCATTTATTATCTCCAAATGTTATGTAATATTATAAATACATATATATAATGGATATATATGATATATAAGATATCTGAATCATGAATATCATTCTACTGATAATGGAATTTTGACCAATGAACAACTTGTAATTATCAGAAGTTCTTTTTTAACTCTGGGACCAAATGTCGACAAAATGACCATTATTAACTAAAATGATTACATAATGTTTATAACATGGTAATAAGTTATATTAAAGGAATAATAAACTTTATAAACCTTATTAAGATTGTAGAAATTATCTTTAGTTTATTATTCATGATATTAAGGAACGATCGAGTCTAGTCGGACACGAGGTAAGTGACTTCACCTCAATCTCCCTTCATTGAAGCATATTTTGTTTTATACACAACATTCTTTTTTACGGTATATAAAAACATTTGAATTTTCATTTCATTAAAAGAGAATATTTTTCTACGAGGTGTTTTACTAAAAAAAATAATGTTTTAATGTATGTGATGACAACAACATTCTCCGTCGTCGTGAGTATTATTTGTGCTTTGGCTTCCTTAACATGCCGTAATATTTTTAAAAGAAAAATAAATACCATATACTCATTTACATATATTGGTATTGAAAATGGTTTTGATAAAGGATTTTTTATGTAAATATATTTAAATGATATATTGTGATTGAAAAGTGGAAATGTTATCTTTTCTTTATATTTGTTTTATGTGTTATGATTTTATAATGGTACATGGACATTTAATGGGTGGTTACGTAATAAACCAAATGACTGGTGGTGCCGTGATAAAATAGGATAGGTGGTTACGTTATAATCTCCAATGCATTGGGTATAGAAGTTGAACGTATGGTTATTTCATTTAGTGATATGTGTGGAAGTCGACCATATGGTTATTCCATCTAAGTATGTTTTTTCCCAAGTCACCTTTATATGTTATATGTTCTTTCTATGGGTTTTATGGTAATATTTTGGTTAAAAAATGGTATGAAATGATTTTTTATTTAGTGAAGAGTATTTAATACTTCATAAATATGAAAAGTATTACTTATTATAAGGTATTCATGGATTACTTTTTGTTTTGAAAAACTAACAGTTTTCCTTCTTTGTGTCTCCCTCACTGTGCTTTTTTTTCTCATCCCAAGTTTTTGAAATGTTTTTCATAGGACATAAAGTGGAATAGGGTCAAGGATGAGATCAAGTAAAATTCATGCTATCTAAAACATGGAATTAGACATGGTTTTTTTAAAGAGTTATAATTTTATAAAAAATGGAAACTGAGTAGAAATATAAACTTTGTAATTTTTGTGATGAAATGTAATAGTTATGGCCTAAATCTATAAAACTCTAAACCTGAAAATATCCTCAAAGTGAATTATTCATTTAAATCAAGATTAAGTAATGTTTTATGGCTAGGTTCTTATAATGGTTTTTCTAAAATCTTGATCCTCATGTAGATACAACAAGTTGATGTAGGATATAGTATAGTTGTACCTAAGGGTAACAAACCTAAATAGGTTGTATTAAATATTAACTCATTCATTACATGGTGTTTAATAAAGATGCTTAATTAAAAACCTATTTTCACACTAATGTGCGATATAATTCGTAACATTCCATTACATTTGCAGAATATTATGATGGATTTGAAAATATATAACTAGTTCAATTTTAAATAAAACTATGAATAAAATTGATTGAAAACCTATAGATTCATTTGATAATACATGCATGACATTTATGACCTCCCAATTCCACGTTTATAGTTTCCTTTTATGTATATTAATTAATTAAAGTACACTCATTCTCAATTTTACATCAGTCAATATAATTGAGGGAACCCAAAAGAATTAATTTTACAATTGGTGTAATGGAAAATTTGGAGATTATCCCAATGATAAACCTAATGATATTGGGGATGAAATGAAAAAAATCATGGAAATGTTCCTCCAAATCTATCAAGATAGTGTAAGTAACCAAAATCTTGTTGATCTACAAACACACCAAGTAGGGAGTAACTCACTATCAAGTCATTTATGAGGAAATTTTCACCCTCTTTTAGAAGGCCTTATAATCCTCTGTTTACTGAGTAGTGGTTTAATGCAAGGTAAAAGATATTTTACATCCTTCTATGGTCCAACCAAGAGAATGTAATATTGGAAGTCTATATTCTATAAGTTCATGCTAGCCAGTGGTGGATACTCATTAAGAACACCCTAAAATCTAGAAGTAGAATCTATGGAATGGGAAGATTTCAAGAAAATATTTTTCACTAAGTATTTTCCTCTGAATCTCTATATAAAATTAGAGAAAGAATTCTTGGAATTTCAGAAAAAATAGGATGAATCTATTTGATCATATGAAGAAAATTTCACAAGACATTTAAGGTATTAATCCAGTATCATCTTCGACACTGAGATAAAAACTAAAAATTATTTACTAGATGAAGGCCTAGTATTTTATGGGTTTTATCAATAATAGATATTTATATCTTTTCATAGATTGTTTTATGTGTTATTAATGTAGATATATAAACTGAAACCTCTCAATATTCTAGGGAAAAGTAAAGGAAAGTGGAGCATCATGGAAGCATCGATGATATTACACATGGTGGGAAGAGATCTTAATTCCATACATGTAATAAATGATTGTGAAAAAAACCAAGTAATTGTATCAAGGGATTAGGGAAGGGATTTATTTGTGGTAAAGTAGGAAACCAATCCCATTACTTTTTAACCAACTCTAGGAGGATAATTAATGTAGTAAAAGAGAATAAGGTACAAGATAATGAATCACTCAAACTATATTGATTTAATTGCAATGAGTTCATACATTATGAAAATAAAAACCCCAACCCTTAGGAAAATGAATTAAATAAGCCCCAAAACATCGCAAGCCATGTGAACAAGGGAATTCATGATCACTACAGATTATGTAGATCCAGATAATGAAGTGAAGTGAGGTGCACTCAATCTATTTTCTATATTTGGAAGTACCTTATTTAATTATGGTTTGAATTATTATTTTATATCAGAAACGTTTTTAAGCATGGGAACCTAGCACCCCATGTAATGGATATTAAATTATCAGTGAAACCCCCAAATGGAAAAATGACCACATCTATGATTTATAAATCTTCTATGATTGAGATATATGGGAGGATACTTTCTACTTATCTAATTCTTTCTATTATGGTCAAAATTTACATAATTTTTTATATGGATTGGGTTTTATAGCATAAATCACATATCATATTTCATGATAGGAGGGTATCATTTTATTTCTCTAATCATCCAATTATCAGGTACATAATTCCAGATGATTATTGACACTATGAAAAAAAATCTATAATATGGGTTATGATACCAAAAAATGAGGGACTCTTGGCATAAATAATGATATGGATGGTGGTAAACATTGATAACATGACTACTATATGAGAATATATTAATGTATTTCTTAATGAGCGGCTTAGTATTCTTCTAGATCATGAGTTTGAGTTTTCAATAAAACTCTTACCTGGATCCATTCCAATCTCAATGATTCCATATAGAATGGATCCCATTGAACTAGAGTATTTAAATAAGAAAATACATTAAAATATGGATAAGGGTTTTATATTCCTCAGTTCATCACCATGGGGTTCACTAGTCCACTTTTTTAAAAAATATGGATGGGTCGATGCGTCATTTTATTGATTATCATGAGATTTATAAATTTAAAACCAAGAATAAGTATCATATACAATATATTTAGGATATATTTAATCAACTAATAGGATTATTATACTTCTTGAAGATTGATATTCAATCTAGATATCGTCCGTTATGTGTTAATGGGGAGTATATTTCCATGAAATATTTCTATATGAAGTATGGAAACATTGAATTATTATTTATACCATTATAACTTATGAATGAACCAATTATCTTCATGGATATAAATAATAGAGTCTTTAGATACTACCGTGATCAGTTTGATTCGGTCTTTATATATGGTATTCTCATATATTCAATGAAAAGGGAAGAGAATGAGGATCAATTGAATATTATGTTAATGACCTTGAGAATTTAGAAATTGTATGCCGATTTTTTAAATTGTTAATTATGGTTATATAAAGTCTTATTCTTGGGTCATGTAATCAGAATAAATGGTTTATTAGTAGATCCATAAAAGTTAGTATTTATCTAAAAATTTCATAGACCATCCTTTGTAAATAAGATTCATAATTTTCCTAAATTAGTGTGATATTACTAGATTTTATTTAGAAATTTATCAATGATATCAAATCAGCATACCGAGATGACATGGGATATATTTAAGTTATATTTTATAGAATAATGTGAATACTGTTTGAAGAAAATTAATAAGTGGTTATTCATTTCTCATGTACTTATATTACCATATAGTTGGCAAGGATTTGAAACATACAATGATACTTTAAAAACGGGTCAGGGTTTTTTCATCATGTATAATGATAAGGTAATGACTTATTCATAATTTTAATTAAATAATAAAGGATAAAAATTACCCAACACATGCTTTTGATATGGAAGAATTGATCTTTTCATTAAATATTTATGACATTATCTCTATGGAGAAAAGTGTGATATATATACTAATCAAAACAGATTAAAATATATATATCACATAGATGGAAATGAATATGTTAAAAATAATATGATTAAAATTGATTAAATATATTGACTTCTTAATTATTTATCAACTAGTGGAGGTAAATAAGGTGGCTAATGCCCTCATAAGAAAAGACCATGTTACTCAATCCATGATAAGGATTTATTCAAACCCAATACTCATGTAATTATAGAAGATGAATCTTTAGGTATTAATTGGAGGAGATAAATTAAATCCTTTCTAACCAACTATATTTCCTTTTATACATTCAATGATAAAAAAACACCAATAGATGATGTAGAGTTAAAAAAAATGTAGTGAATATTTCAAATATTAAAAATGACAAGGATGGAGTTATAATGTTTGTGACCCAAATATGTGTACCAATAAATCTAGAATCAATAAAGTATTTTTTATATGATTGACATCACTCAAACATCTATATCCATCCTAGAATCAAAAAGATGTATAAATATATAAATAAAAACTTCTAGTGGGATAACATGAAGAGGGAAATCACGGAGTATATATCTTGATGCTTAGTATCCTAGAAAGTTATTGTTGAACAATAAAAGTATAAGGGTATATTAAAACCATCACCCATACCAGTATGTAAATGAGAAAACTTCAACATGAATTTAAACATAGGAATTACAAAAATTTATAAAATCTATAATGATGATGGGGATATAATTTACCACATTTCGGATTTGGTGCATTTTCTTTCCATCAAAGAATATTTATCTCTTGTTTAACTCACTTAGATATTCATATGGTATGTTGTGTGTCTGCATGGATTACCACAATCCATTATATCTTATCAAAATCCAAGGTTTACCTCAAGATCTCGAAGAATTCATAATAAATAATTGTAGACAAAGATAAATTTTAACAATATATTCCATCATCAGATAGACTGTTTTCCATAGAGGACCATTATAAATCTATAGGATATGTTGAGATCAAGTTTAATGTATATTTAGTGATCTCTTAATTAACACCTCCCCCTGGTGGAGTTCTTCTATAACCAAAATTTCAATTCTAGAATTCATATAACACCATATGAGGCCCATCATGGGAACAGATGTAGAACTCTAACTTTTTGGGTTGAAATTGGAGAGTAGAATCTAATAGGTAATACCTTATCTAAGAAATTATGGAGATGGATAAAACCATTTAATGAATTATGAATGTGGCATGAATTCACTAGAATAATTATGCACTTAATAATTGATGATATTTGTATTTTGAAGTTAGAATAAAAAATCTCATTCAAATATCTCAATGGAAGAGAGTTATGATATTTCGGAATAAATAAATTCTAAGCCCTATTTATATCAATCCTTTCAAGATACTTGATCATTTTGGGGCTATAAATTATCACATGAAACTATCTTTAAATAGCTACCAAGTACATGATGAATTTCATGTATAACTTTTAAATCAGTACATACCAGAACCTTCACATGTACTAAACTCAGAATCAATGCAACTTTAATATGATCCTTTATGTGAGGAATAACCTATGGAAATTTTGGATCATATAGATAGTGTATTTTGGAATAAGACCACTCACCTAGATATTTTTTTTGAAGAAATCAAAATTTTAATTAGGATATATGGTAACCAAATGATGTAATGAGATAAAATCACCCAAACTTGTATTCTTCTAAGAATAAAAATTTCATGGTCAAAATTCTATTAAGGGGGTAGGATATAACAACACGAGTGTTTCCTACATAAATAAATATGGTGTTTATTAACTTATTCCACATGAAAATCTAAAACCAAATAAATATAGACCATTATAAGGTATCCACATAATTGAAATGTAAAAATAGTGATTGTAGAATTTTGATATATATATATCCTATAAATATGAACAAGGAAAAATGACGATCACTATAAATATAAACTGAACTAGTGAAACTATGTAACTAATATAATAATTTTTTTAATTATAATATATTTTTATACGATTAAATTATTAACACTATATTAATTATTTATTTATAGGAGAATGATTAATAAATATACCAAATGTTGTTTTCTTATAAAAATAGTTATTCGTTATATTTTATTTTTTAATTAAAAAATAATATTTAGAAATTTTGAAATCTGAATTTTAAAAATTATAATTATTTTTATTTATCATGTTAATATTAGGTTAATATAATTGTTCTGTATTCTTCAAGAAATAATTTATTTTTTAATAAATAGTGAACAATAGAGTATTTCCCAAAAAATAGTGAATTTTATTACCTTATTAGTATATGAGAGAGACTCACAAATTTTTAAAACCATTTAAATAATTTAAGGAGTAATTTCAAGCATTTTGAAGCTGCTATTTTAAATAAATAATTTCATTTCATAATCATATAATATAAAATCAATATTTTAATTTTAATAAAAAAATAGTTTTTGGTCTTATCAGCTAATTAAATGTTATTTTGTTAAAATTATATTTTTTCTTAATTATACAGACACATAAAATTTATTCTTTTTATATTAAACCAATTTATGTCTTTAAAGTCATAAAAATTCATAATCATATCCCAAATATATATTTTATGCTTAAAATCAACCTTTCATTTGGATGGATTTTTCCACACTATGGGCACCAATAATAAGGGTAATTTCCTTAAATATTAGAAATATTAGTTTATAAAATTATTTATATTTTTAAAATAATAATTTTTAAATTATTAAACAAATTCACCTTTAATTTTGAATTTTAAAACTAGTTACCAGGGGTTAAAGTTGAGTTATGATGGTAATGGTAAATTTTGGAAAATGGTTTAAATCTTGTTAAAGTGGATAAAACATGTGAGAAAAATATACTATATTTATGGGTTGAGGTGAGTTAATCCACTATCCCTTTCTCAAAAATATTATCGGTATTTTTTGGAGTTGTTTTGCATTCATAATATAGTGAAGTTATATTTTAAAATAATAACTATTTGCAAAAGAGCTATTTCCATCACTTATAAAAGGATATGACCTTATCCCTATTTATCAACCCATTATAAATATTTCAATCTACCAAAATCCTACCCTATTCCATAACCAACACCCTACCTATTCCTTTTAAGCCTTTTCTCACAAAAATACCAATCTAAAGATCCTTAAGGAGCTACCAAAGGGAGAACTTCAAGGGGAGAGTTATTACTCTCAATAAAAAATTGTAGTTATTTTATTTTTGTTAACCCATAAAGTCCCCTATATCCATGATGGAATAATAATAGTAGAATTTATACCATGTTTAACTATTTTTATATTAATGTAATATCTCTTTTATGCCTTCATCCAAAATCATTAAGAAAAAGGACATCGTCTTCATGCATGTGTGTGAACTACTACCTCTATGAACAATGAGTTCAATTTTCCATCACTAATGTAAATGGGTAGTTCTAATTTATTTTTAATTATTTAATAAAATTGTTTTGACACAATTAATACATGATAAGAAAAATATTATGAATTTTATATGTGAACTTAATATAAAGGATTGTATTAACTTTTACAATTTTAAATGGACGCATCAAGGTACCTTTATTTATTTGGGTCTATTTTTTGGGTAACCTTTTAGACTTTTTAAGTATTGTTATTAATATAATAATTATGTACATAAAACTATAAAACCCTGGAGATCATGAAGTTATTTTACTGGAACATTAACCATGTTCAAAAATCAAAAATTTTTATGAAGAATTTAAGCGAGCAAACCTGAGTAACCAATATAAGAAGAAACTATATTAAAATTTAAAAACAAAAGATAATAAATGGGAAATAGAAAACTACAAATATATTAATAAGGTTCTTGAGTATATATATAATTATCTTAATTTAATTGTTAAATAATTTAAGTGTAAGTGCATATATCTTTTATACACGAAGGTATGGGGTTTTCATTACTAAAATCGTTTCCCCAGGCCATACTAAATTTTCCTTTTTTATTATATTTCAAGATAGTTCTATCATAAATTATAATTATTTAATGATGTATTTCAAACATATTTTCTAGATAAATATTTTTTTAGATAAACTTATTTTTATTTTATGATTATATTATTTTTCTAAAATTCATTTTATAGAATAATTTACAATTATTTTAATATATTTTACCTCCATATCCATGTTACTACTTTTCACCAATGTTATCCTTTACCTATTTAGAAACAAATATATTTTAATCTTGAATGATATTTACCCCCTCTATTCACTTTAAAACCAAGGTTTTTTATCACATTAGTGATGTGGATTTTCTTTAAAGTCCCTAAAAATTTTAACAAATGAATTTCCTTATATTATTTACCAATATAAATTTATTTTAATGATTTTATTTTTGATTCCATTCAAGGTTTTGTTATTTGTATCCTTTTATAATAATGTTTTCAAAATACATATCTTTCCCTTCTTAAATTGTTTAGAATTTAATTTAAGCTTCATTTTTTATAATAATGTTTGATTGTTTTTCTTAAATATTTTATATTTTAAAATTATATTTTTCATCTAAGGTTTATATAATTTGAATTGATGTTTTAATATCACTATATATGTTAATATTTTTTGTATAATTTTGGAAAATAATATTTTTATATCATAATATTTATCATGATCATGTTATTTTATAAGTTTATAAAATATATTTTTTACATTGGTTTATTAGGATGATTTATTTTAAGTGGCACATATATATGGAAGATGATGGGTGGGGTCCTATATCACCCTCTAATGTATTGGTTTGTGTTTATATCTCATGAGATTTCCAGGAATGGAAATAATGAGTTTTTTTATACAAGCATGGGCTTGATGAGTGTGCTCACATTTTTATGTGTGGACGTAATGAGTTTGTTCACATAGTCATTAAAATAATGATTTTTTTTCCTAATTATATTCCTATGAATATGGTTGTGGAACATTTTGAAGTTATTTATCTTTTTATAAAAAAATTTCAAGATTTATTTCATTTCCATGAAATATCATGTATTCATCATTATGCCTAATTTTTAAAATTAATATACACTTTTATATCATTATAATATGTCATGTAATCATTCAGTTTTATTTTGATCCTTGTCATATATTTTATTATCACCTAATTTTTTTATTATCACATATTTCTATAACATATTTATTGATTATTAGATACCGTATTTACTATTTTTTAAATATATTTATGTTTTCCTCATGATCTTCTCCATGTTTAAGATTTATTACATTATGATATGTTTTCCCTTTATAAGAGTATGAGGTCAAACAATTTTTATTTATCTATTTCCAAGGTTATGAAGATGGTTATATTAAGTGTTATATCTAAAAAGAGTCCTAGAGGAACATAATTATAGAAAAATTATTTCAAGTGTTGTAAAATAATATTTTTAGCTAATATATAAGTAAATAAACCTTTTTATCCTTGGGTTGTGTTATGGTTGTGAAATGTATTTTATAAAGCATGTGTTTATTATACTATTTATGTTATTTTTAGATTGGTTGGCTATAGTTAGTATCATCGGAGGGTGTATTTATTATAGTATATTATATTATATAACCTTATTGAAAACATTAGGTAAATTATTAGTGGATATATGTAAGTATAGAATAACATCCTAAAATGTTGTTAAAGTATATATTGTGTGGTATCCTATAAATTTTATATCTGTTTGGATACTAAAACTGGATTAAAAATATTGCACAATTGTACCTAAGGGTAATAAACTTTAAGAGGTTTTGTTGGGTATTAACTATACTATGACCTGATGCATGCAAATGAGGCTTAACTATACGTCTGTTTTGATACTACCAAGGGATATTATTTTGTTAATCACATTATGATTATGAACCATTTTGAAGTATTTGACTCTATATTACCAGTTCAGTTAAAAAGTGAAGCATGGATAACCAAGATTTAAAACATATAGATTAATAAGATAACATATTCACATCATTTATGAAACCCATATTTTATGTTTATAGTTTCATTTTATATAGATTGAGTAAATTAATTATAATCATTCAAAATTTTCCATTTGTCCAGGTAATTCTAGGAACCTGAAAAATGTATGTTATCAATGGGTGTAATGGATAACTAGAGATTTTACCAATATGAAACCTAATGGGATTTTGGATGTAATAAAAAACTAATCGAGATTATTACCCAACTATCTTGAGATACAGACAATAACCCAAATCATTATGATCTCCCAAACACACCAAATAGGGAGAAACTTGTAATAGATTCATTTATGAGTCAATATACAAATTTGATTTCTATTCCTTTAATCCATAAATTACTAAGAAGTGGGTAAATGAAATTGAAAATTTATTTTCTATTCTCTAGTGATCAATCCAAGAGAATTTCATTTTGGGAGTGTATTCTATCAAAGGTGATATTTTCTAATGGTGGAGTCTTGTTAAAAATATCATGAAAAAGGAGGATTATAACTCAATGGGATGGGAATATATTAATAAAATATTTTTCACTATGTACTTTCTTCAAAAGTTTCACACAAAAAATGGAGAAATAATTCTTGGAAATGAATAAAAGGGATGATGAATCTATTGGAATATATGAAGAAAAATTCACAAGACTTACATGGTTTGACTCCATTATCATCTCTAATAATGGAAGAAAAATTGATCACTTCTTTACTAGATTAAAGCCTAGTATTTGAAAGGTTTTATCCATAATAAAATTTTTTACGTATGAAGATATTTTTTATTTTCTATTAATTTAGTGATAGGAATTAAAACCTATTAATATTTAGAGGGAATGAAATATAATGTGTAAGATCTTGTAAGAGATGATTATGAGACACATGGGGGGATGAATTCACAATTACATATATATAATAATTTTAGGATAAAGAACTTGGGTAATTGTATAAATGAATTTTAGAAGTGTTTTAAGTGGTGTAAAGTAGGTCAACATGCCCAAAATTATAAAACCTAGTCTAAGAGGCCTATTGATGCAATATAGTATAATATGGTCTTAGATAATGATCCAAACACACTAAAATGATTAAATTGTAATGTGTTTTCACATTATATTAATAAATTCCCCACCCTTTTCTCAATGAGTAAAATATTTCCCAAACACCTCATAAACTATGGGAATAAAGAATCTTTTCCATGAACACTATCTCAGAGTTAGATCATGATAATTAATATAAATGTATTAAACTTTATCCCTATTGTATATTTTCACATGCCTTATTTGATTATAGTTCATCACATTCTATTAAAAAACAATGTTTTTATAAAAATATAGAATAAGTATCCTACTTAATCGATATTAAACTATCATTGAAAAAAAATAGTGAAACAATGATCATGTCTAAGATTTACAAATATTATCTAATTGAGATTTGAGGGGGGATACTTTTTTTTATCTAATTATTATTTCATTTGTGGAATTTGACATAATTATGTGCATAGATTGGATTTCCCAAAAAAATGTGACTATAAACTGCTAGGATAAGAAAGTGTCATTATATATCCCAAATCATTATATTATCACATGTAATCCTAATGATGATTATTAAATCTAAGAGGAAGAAAATTATATAATATGGGTTATGATACAAAACAATGGGGGGCTCTAGGATCAGATGACTAGGGAGGAAGTTAGCATTTATGGCATGCCTATTGTATGAGAATATAATGATATATTTCATGATGAATTACTCAGTCTTTCCTCAGAGTGTGAGGTTGAGTTTTCAATCAAATTCATACCTCGATCTATGCCTATCTCAAGGGTTTTTTATATAATGACTCCCATTGAATAAGAGGAGTAAAATAAGTAACTAAAAGACAATTTGTACATGAGTTTTACATTCTCTAGTTCTTCACTAAGGGGTTGAGTAGTCCTCTTTGTCAAAAATAAGGATGGTTCGATGAATATTTTCTTTTATTATTGTGACCTTAATAATATCATGATCAAGGAAAAGTATCCTCTACACTATATATATGATCTATTTGATTTATTCAAAGTAGACTGATACATATCTAAGATTGATCTAATATCTAAATATCATCAGTTGAATGTTAAAAGGGATAATATTTACAAGACATATTTTTTGTATGAGGTAAGGATTCTCTAAATATCTTCATGGATCAAATTAATATAGTCTTTGAGGACTACCTTAATCAATTATTTTTTTTCTTTATAGATGATATTATTATATACTCAAAGAGTAAGGAAGTTAATGAGGATCATTTGTGGAATGTGTTAAAATAACTTGATAAAGGAGAAACTGCATTCCAAATTTATGAAATGTGAATTATAGATATAGAGAGTATAATTTGTGGAATATGTAATAAAAATAAGGGGAATATTAGTATATCCATCAAAGATGGAATTTTTCAATCCATTTCCAAGACTAAAAACTTTAATCAAGATTCATAGTTTTCTTATGCTAATAGGATATTACCGCCGTTTTGTGAGAAATTTATCATAGCTATAAAATTCACTAACCCATTAAACATCTAAGGGAGTAAAGTTAATATGTATAGAATAATTTAAAGAAACTTTCAAGAAACTAAAGAAGAGGTTGGTCACTTCTCTTATACACATAGTACCCTATAGGGTGGAAAGTTTTTTAATTCCCAGTAGAGCCTAAAAAAAGTTGTTTTGTTTATTAATAATGTATATTTCTATTCAAATCACGTTTGATTCAAACTAATAAAAGAATCATTATAAAATAAAGTGGTTGATTCTCTTAGCAGGAAAGACTATACTACTCTATCCTTGATGAGGATTGAAAAAGAACCAATACTCATATATTTATAGAGGAAAAATATTGATGTCCTAATTGGTGGAGATAAATACTATATTAAATAACTAGCTTTTCAACCATACAATCATGTGAAGATCAAATAAGCGCAAAAATATGATGTATATCTACAGAAAAATTTAGTGAATATTCCAGATTTTAACTTTTCTAAAGATGGAGGTTTAAGGTTTTGGACATAGATATGTGTCCCATTAATTTCGAAATTGAAGGATGAGGTTTTGGATGATTCACTTAGATCATAATTATATATCTATCCTAGAATATAAAAGATTTATAGAGAACTGATGAAAAATTTTGGATGGGAAAACATGATTTGCGAAATAACAACGTATATTTCTTGATGCTTAGTATACCAAATATTTAAGGATTAATGATAAAAGTATAAGGGTATGTTAAAACCATTACCATAGTAGTATGGAAACGGGAAAATATCACTATGTAATTCATTTTAGGACACCCCAAAATATCAAAAGACCACAGTTCTATTTGGGTTTTAGTTGATCATATTATGAATTAATCACATTTTATTTCCTTCAAATAACATTTATCTCTTGACCAAATCAGTAAGATATACATATCGGAAGTGGTTAGGTTATATGTATTTTCACTATCCATGAATATAATAAAAATATAAGGTATACCTTGAGTTTCTATTTAAGTATCTAGAAATCATTTTACATAGAGTTGAGATTTAGCATTGTCTATCATCCTTACATAGATGGTCAGTATCCGTGGATAATTAAAACATTAAATGATATGTTAATATTCTATTGAATTGAATGAGAAGGATGTTTAGATCAACAACCCACCATTTAAGAGTACTGATATAAAAACAATATCCATTCATGCATTTTTATGAAAACCTATGAGGCTCTATATATGATGTGATGTAGGAATCCAGTATACCGGGATGAAATTAGAGAGAGGAAGATGATAGGATCTAACATTGTCCAAGAAATCAAAAAGAATTTTAAAACCTTTCAGTAACATAGAAAAGTGGTAAAAAGTTTACTCAATGGTTATTCATATAATCATTGACGAGGTCTATAGTTTATTGATGGTGAAAAGTAGTTCCTTTTAATATCTCCATGGAAGTGATTTATGATATTTGGGAAGAATGAGAAGCTAATCCCTTGGTATATCGGTCCCTTTGAGATCCTTTATTATGTTGGGTTTGTACCTTATTACCAAGTAGTCTCACCAAACCTATGCCATGTACATAATATGCTTAATTTATTGCTTCTAAATTAGTACATAACGTACGCTTCACATATATTGAGCTCAGATGATGTGCCACTAAAACTTGATCTCTCATATGAGGAACAAACAGTAGAAATTCTATATTAAAAAGATATGGTTGTGTGGAATATTTGCACTAATCTAGTCAAAGTTCTAAATAGAAATGTTAAGTTTGAGTATTCCACATGGGAACCTAATGATGCAATGAGTTAAAATTACCCACATTTGTTTTATTCGATGTAATAACATTTCTAGGAAAAAATTATATTTATAGATGCTAGAATATAATGAACCAACTTTTTCCTATTTGAATAAAAAATAGGTTTAATAGCATGTTCCATACCAAATAATAAAACAAAATAAATATTGATCAATGTAAGGTAGTTTTAGAATTGGTAGGTATAAATAGTGATAATAGAATTATGATATATACATAAAAGAACAAAGAAAAATTAAGATCATTATTAAATATCGACTAAACTAGTAAAAAAAAGTAACTAATTTTTTTCTCATATTAATATATTTTGATAGGAATAAATTATTGACGATATATTAATTAGTAATTTATAAATAAATAAAAATAAATATTTCAAAAGTCGTCTTCCAATACAAACCATTTTTTTAAATTTTATATTTTAAATTAAAAATATTATTTATAATTTATAGAATATTAATTTTAATTTTTTTTTTGAATTTTCCAAGGAAATTTTTTCTTAATATATGTTTTTGGGATTTTTATGTAATAATACATTCTTATATGAATTTTAAAAAATATAGTTTTTAGAAAAATAATATATTTTATTAAATTATCTGTATATAAGTGAGAATTATACATTCAAAAATAAATTCAATTAATAGTAAAAATTTAATTTTTTTTAAATATATTGTTTTAAATTTATAAGTACAATTTTTGACCTTGTAAATCCAAATGAACATTTTAATTCTCTTATTTTTTTGGGTTTTTTATTTATTGAAACATTATTTATGAAAAAATTGGTTTTGGATTGATATGAAAGATATATAAAATTCATATATTTTATAATAAAGTAATATATTTCTTGAGAAACATAATCCTTAATAATCTTATCCCACATATAAATTTTAATATTAAAATGAACTGTTTCTAGGAGATGGTTCTTATGAGTTATTTTCAGTAATTTTAAAATTAATTTCCATAAATATTATAAATTTTATTTTATAAATTTTATAAATATTTAAAATCATAAATTTTAAACAATTAAATAATTTTGATTTTAAATCTTTTTCACTAAGATTAGATACCAAGGGTGAAAATGGAGTTACCACGGTAAGGGTAAGTTAGGGAAAATAGTTTAAACCATGTGAAAATGTCTAGAACATGTGAACAAATTGCATGTTATTGATTGGTTGAGGTTAATATCAACCTTATATATTTCTAAACACTATTAATAACCATTTTGGAGTCTTCGTGCTTGGATAATGGAGTGAAATTATTAAAAAATATTGAGTAATTATAAAAGTTATATTTTTTCATTTATTAAAGAAAACCACATCCTCAACATTTATGCACCCATTCTAATGAAATAGATAAATAAACTCTAAAATAGTCTCTCATAGACATTCTCACCTTTCATTTTAAGCCTTTGTCTCATGAAAAGACCAGTTAAAGGATACTAGCCTACCCAAGGGACTACTTCTAAGGGATATATAATTCTATCAATCCAACTATTATAGTTATTTTTTTATTCTTCACCCCTCAAGTATCCTCCATCCATGTTGGTATTACAATAATAAAATTTTTACAATGAATAAGGGTTGTTATTCAAATGGAATATCCATTTTATTTCTTCCATTAAAATAATTGACAAAAAAGAAAATGACATCATGTGTGTGTGCAGATTACCACCTCTATGGATAATGGGTTTAATATTTCATCACCACCTAAAAATAATGATTCAAAAAGGTTATTTAATTAACTAAAATTATATTTTTGAAACTATTTATAATAATTAGGAATAATATTGTTAATTATATACGTTTTATTAACAATAAACAGTCATGGTAACTTTAATGACTGTAAATGGAATTATCAATGTTCCTTACATAAGTTGGTAATATTTTATAGATAATATTTAAGATTGCATAATTATTTCTCTAATTTAATAATAATGTAAATAATAATCCATAATTATGGAGACCATAAAGTTATTTTGTTACACCTTTTAGCAAGGTCAACAAACCAAAAGGGTTATGGAGAAATTAACCATACAACCCTGAGTAACGAATTTATGCAGAATCCATATTAAAAAAATAATAAAATATAACAAACAGACCAAATAAAATTAAATATTGATTAATAGGGTTCTTTAGTATATATCTAATGTGGTTAATTTAATTACTCTCGAAGCTAAGTGCATGTACATAGTACTTTTAGACATGAAGGTATGATGTTTTCTTGACTTAAATATTTTCATTAGGACATAATCCCTCTCCATTTTCTATTATATTTTAGGATTGATTTATTCTAGGTTAAGATGATTTGAGGATATATTTCCACTATATTTTCTGTGGAAATAACGTATCAAATCAAAGAATTCTTTTTTAATTATTATATTATTTTGTTAAAATGCATGTTTTCAAATAATAATTTCTATTTATTTTCGTGGATTTTCCCTCCACATCAATGTTTTTACTTCAAGAAAATGTTATCATTTTCCTAGTAAAAACCCAAATTGTTTTTATCTCAAATGATCTCCCACCCCTTTTATTTATTCTAAAACCAATTTTTTTATATCATTTCTATAATGTGTTTTTTAAACAACCTAAAAAGCCTAATAAAGTCACTTCATTATATTATTTACCACCTAGAATTTATTAGTTTGATTTTATTTTTATTTATTTTTAATAATTATTTATTTTTAACTCTTTGTTATAAGACATTATAAATTCTTATATTTGTTCTTATTAAAAATAATTTTTCTAAAGTAATTTATACGTTATCTTTGATAACAATGTTTAAATGGTTTTGTAAAACATTGTGTATTTTGAATTATATTATTTTTATTATGCTTTATATCTAAATTAGTGATGTTTTAATCGAAGAATATTTGTTTTTATGTTTTGAATATATTTTGAAAATTATATTTTTATATCCTGTGAATTCTCATAGTCATGTTTTGGTATAAGTTTAAAAAACTAGTTTTTTCCATGGGCCTATTAAGATGATTGATTTTAAGTGGAACACATATGTATGGACGATGATGGGTGAGTCCTATATCACCCACTAGTGTATTGTTTAATGTTTATGTCTTATTAGTTCGTTAGGCATAGATATAGTGAGATTGTTCACACATGCATGGGTATAATTGGTTTTCTTAAATTTTCAGGTTTGAATAGAATGAGTTTGTTTACAAAGGACTGGGATAAATGAATTTTATCATAAATGTTTTCTAATTATTATGGTTATTCTGTAGTCCAAATTTATTTTTCTTGTTATTCCAAAATTTCAAGATCCAATACATTTCCAAGAAATGCCATGTTTTTCATCATAATGGATTATTTTTAAAATTATTCTTCTTTTTTATATCATATTCACATGTTATATGATCATTGAGATGTATTTTGAACGTTTTCATATATTTTATGTTTCCCTAATAAAAATATAATGATATATTTTTGTCTAACATGTTTTATGATAATCATATATGTTCTTTAACCTTTTATTGATAAATTTATGTATTTCTCAGGTTCTAATTCATGATTATGATCTTTTATATTATGATATGATTTTTCATTATTGATTGTCAGATCCCACCCCTTTCCCACTTTTCCTTTATACAGGTTATGGAGAAGATTATATTTTGTGATATGTCTAAAAATAGGTTTAAAGGAACACAAATATATATATAAATGTTTACGAGTGTTGTAAAATAATATGTTTATGTAGACAATATCTATAAAAGTAAAACATTCGGCCCTTGGATCTTGTGACTACTTTGAGATGTACAATCTAAACCATTAGTTTACTGTCTTACATATGTGATTTTTATATTGGGTTGTTATAGAACTAATCAATAGAATAGATCTCCTAGATCAATAGGAAATGATTAATCTTGATCAAATAGTTCATGAAAATCCAAAAAAAATACTATTAGGATATTACCTCAAAAATACCTTCATTAAGTGCATGGTCACACCATGACACTTCTACTTAGGAAATGATGATAATTAAAGAATACCATGGGCTACTGATATTTGGTCCTCACCTACTAATATGTGAAACATGTCGATATGAACCTATCTAGGTTATTCTTTATCTAGGTCCACCAAAACTATATCTGGAAATCGCGATACATCTTAGTATGTACTAGTTGAAAAAACCATCTTGATGTTTGTTAATCACATATCATCTTCCCTTGAATGTTCATTGGGTCCACAACCAAACCAATGACAAAAAGAACCTCATTAGTATCAGGGTACTATTCAACAAATATATCTATATGATATAAAATTTTCCTCATCTGTAGAAATGAAGATTCAAATAAAAAACACTCATTCACACTCTTAATGGGTGAGTACATGATAATCCAATATGTTAGGGCCATTCTGTCATAATACACTTGAATAAAAATACACACGTCAGTGTATAGGTTTACCATCTTCCACTTGCTATAAGAAAATTTCACCACCTAGATGTAGTTATTTTAAATCAATGTATCATTCAAGATATTACCCTTCAAAAGGATATATACATCTCAATGTCAAAACACTACAGGCACTTGACCTAATTTTTTTGGAAAAGGTTCAAGTACCTATAAGAAAACTTATAATTTAGTCTATTTCATTATGTATAGAAAAAAAACCGCATACTCAAAAGGTAGTGAAACCGGTAAGGGTTGGTGTTCTGAGAACCAATTGTTTTGTACTTTGATTACATGAATGTACTCTTATTATATATTGTTCATTGTTCTGCATGACTATAATATAATAATGTCCTGGAATATTTGTTGCATTAATAAGGTCATGGAAGATCCCCACTATGATGAGAACCTTGAAATGATATAATAATATTCTTAAATAATGTTCTATGGTTAGATGACATACTATGATAGGACACATAGTATACAGACCATCATGTGTGAGTACTCATAAAAAGACGAGACACTCTCTCAGAGAGTTCGCACTTGGTAATCATTGAGGTGGGAGATTATGAGAACAGACCTGCCAGTAGTAATTCCCCATGTCTTGGTGTCAACGGAAATTGCTATCTATGATCATGTGTAATTGTCCTTAGACTGGAAGATTCTCATTAACTCATGTCATGACTCATGCACTTAGATTTGCTGACGAAAACCATCATAAAGAGAGTTGGTGGGAAGTAGGGTACGTTGGGTGCGTCATGAATGACATATTGTTAATGGATAAGTCTAGGAAGGATTTGTCCCTTCCATATTTATAGAAGTAGATATCTCGGGCTCTTTTATTGAAATAGATCTGTTGAACAAATTCTATGGCCATGGTGTAACGACGAGTTTATTTCTGGAAGACAAAGAATGAAAGATCAAGCATATAGGTTTATGAAATGGCCATGAAACCTACTTGATGAAATATTGAGACAAAGGGATTAAATTACATAGTAAGTGTTTGTATGAGGTGAAACGTCAATGCGACGTTAGCTTCTTTCTCTTGGGTACCTTGACCCATTTCTAGACAGTAATCTTGGACTTAAGGTAAGCTCGCCTAATGCCAATGAGAAAGAGGTCTAGAGGGTCACACACTAAGTGTATCCAAGTATCTCAAGTAGAACTAAGATTATTGCTGTATGTGGTTTAATAATTATTCTAGGAAACCGAAATCATTTTAATGATGGAGGAAGAAGGAAATGAAAAAAAGATATACATGCCGTGTATTAATGATTACACGCCGTGTGGTTTTTCATTGAAAAAAGTACACGCCATGTATTAATGATTATATGCTGTGTAGTTTTCATTTTGGAAAGTAAATGGAAAATAATTACACTCTATGTATTAACGACTACACACCGTGTAGTTTTATGGAAAACAAGTACATTCCGCGTATTATTGACTACACAACGTGTAGTCTTCCAGTCGGGATTTTGAGGATATAATATTGTTTTATTAAATGATATTTATTATAATCAGAATGGGACCATGTCAAGGAATTTATTATTTGACATGGGGGTTTTCAATAAGAGTCAATGAAATAAATAAAATGCGTAACACGTTTATTTATTGTCATAACTCTACAACATCAAACCCGATTATAAATATCCTCACAACCCCAAATCTTATCTGACACACAAAAATAGAATCTTTGGGCACAACAATTCTCGAGAATTCATTCAAGGCTGAAAGAACCTATTCATCCAATAACGCTCTCATGACTGAGAGATATCCTCTTCCATCGGATCAAGACGATCTAAGGAGGACAACGCAAGAAAAGGTTTCTCCATGATAGAACCCAGAGACTCCTGTGGCGATATGTAGATATACGAGGTGCACGTGAAGATCACCGCTAGAAGAAGTATACCCTTGGATTCTGCGATGCAACGATGTATCACAACAGAATGTGATCAGAAATATCAACGAAGAAAGAACACCAAAAGGTACTTATTTTAAAATAATTAAATTAATTATAATCAACATGTAAAGATCCTACTTTGTGGTTCTAGGACTTTCTTTTTCTTATTCTATTTATGTGATTCGATCCATGGAGACTGGCGTTTATCATCATATTGATCCTGGATTGATCATTTTTAATGACAAAAATCCAAGTGGGCACATCCACCCATGCGCTTCTACTGTGCCCGGAACCTTTAAATGGTTTTAGAGCGAGGTTAAAACATTGATTATATTTATTTAATTATCATTGATAATTTATGCATTTATATTTGATTCAATTCAAGATAAATTGTTCTATAAAACTGAATGAACGAGATCTGTTCTTCCTTTTTCGTTTCTCGATTCACATCCCAGAAACAACCTTTTAATTTTAATTTTGATTAAATTAAAAGTTAAGAACTCATCTGGAGGACCCACTCTTTCTATCCTTACAACACAAGAATACACGGTGTGTAGTGAAAACTACACCACGTGTACTTAGGCTCAATGAACCGGTACTGGTCCACCAAACCAAGCCATGTGAATTGATATGCCTAAGTATTTATTACCCTATGTTGACCATAAATGAATGGTGGGTGGAACCGGAATACACAGCATGTATGTTGAATCAACATGCCGTGTAGTCCGATCTGGCCCAATTTAAACCGTGTATAAGGAGAAGTCATGTTCCGCATACACGGGATTGCCAAACTGGTAACCATGTAACAAGTAAGTGCACACTATGTTAGATTAATCTACACACTGTGTACTCCAAAATTTCCAAAGTAAATAAAACACGCCAAATCCCCCGACATGTACTTTGGATAAAGGGTAAAAACAAATACACGCCATGTAAATATAAAATACACGCCATGTAATTTCCATAAATGGAATTTTACCAGGTTTCCTCCAAAATTACAAAGACTTGTACAAGGGATATGGATGAGAAGAATCTCAAGGAAATTCATAAATTAATTTAAGATAATGAATTGATTAATTATAAGATCAAATTTAATTAATTTCAAGCGTGACTTATATTAAATAATAGAACAATTAAAAGAATTTGAATTCTAAATATGTGTAAATGAGGTTTCATTCTATGGATGATCATGAGATAGACCAAAGAACCTTTTTATGTGTGTACGGTTTCATTTAAATTTGTTTAATTTAAATTTGTTGTCCTACGATCCGTCTTCCAATAAAATGTAGGGCCTGCGTGCCCTTGATTTATTTAATGTAAACCCCATGTAATAGAGGATCTCCCAAGCCAGAGGAGACATTTCAAAATCCGAAGCTGAGGTGAAACCAACCCAAGAAGATGAAAAGCTGGACAGGTGGGAGCTGAAAAACACGAACCATCAGTTCAAGGTGTTTTTCTGTAGGTCAGCGTTAGATTATCAAAACTGTAAGATAAGCTAACCAATAGAAGATCATGATCATGACATCTTATTTTATTTATGTCTGATTGCATAGTTTATTTATTATGTATGTGTTTTTGTGATCAAATAATTAATGAAATAAACAAGCATGAAAAGATGGAATAAAATAAAAACTGGACTATGCGTAAACATTATCAGAACATGGTTAATCACTTAAGCAAGCATCACATAATATTAAAAATCATGTGATAATGCAAAACTATGCATAAAGAATAAAATCCATCAAAAACCATATTATGTCAGACCAAGCCTTCCGTTACTTGATTAAGGGTAAGACTCAATAAAACTATGTGTTTGACCAACCCTTGTTGAGACACATAATTTTATAAAGGAATCCCTTTTGAAAGGTTTCGGGTAGACTTAACCATATTACATCAAGAGGAGTATCACTTTCTAGACTTGGTGTAATATTGGAGGCAAGAGTTGAGGAAATCCGATTCAGGATTTCAGGATTGGGGAGTCCAGTCAATAGATCAAGGAACTGTAAGCTCACAGTTGGCAATGAACTGCCTACCTAAATACCATCAAATGGCATAACCAACCATTGTTGGGGTTATGAAAAGGGGAATATAGATCCTATCCACTAGAAATTCAAAGAAACTGGACATTCCGAGTTCAATGGTGAGGGCCATTAGGAATTTATAAAATAATGGGAGACTTAATAAAATTTATTATTTATCATAAAATGTAATCAAGAAAGTACTGATAAATCTGCTCTTTTAATTTGTAGAATAAAAATGAAAAACTCGTCAACCACATTTTCTCTACGATAAATTATGGATAAAGACAATATCCTCACCGATAGTAACTTTCCGGAATGTTTTAGGTGACTTCAGGTTATCCTATGCCATGAACAAATGTTTTACGTGCTGGATTACTCACTTCCTAATTCACCCGCCCATGGGGTAATTGATGAAGATTTCTCAGTATATGATTAACATTTGAACAATGCACTCGACGTTCAATTTTTAATGCTATAATCAACGTCTAGTGAGCTCATGAATTCTAATTAAGACATGGATGCCTATAGAATTCTCAATCACCTCCATGGCCTGTACTAATAGAGTACAGGGCATGAAAGGTTTGAGATCTCCAAGGCTCTATTCCAGAGAAAGATTGGATAGGGTGCCCCGGCTGGGCCTCATGTAGTCAAGATTATTGGCTACATTGAGTACTTGGAGGTTCTAGGGTTTAAACTCCAAGAGGAACTGGGTACGAATCTCATTATCGCATCACTCCCCCAGAGCTTCTCTAACATTGTTGTAAAACATCAACATGAATAACATTGAGAATTCTCCATCTGATCTTCTTATCCTTATTCGCCAAGTGGACAACGATATGAAGAATGAAAAACCTTCTATCCTTACGGTGAATAAAAGGAAAGGTAATGTGAATAGATTTAAGCCCAAAGCTTCTTCATGGCCTTCCATGAAATGGAAGATCAAAGGGGATGCAAGGGACCATGATGCTGTTTGTTTCGCATGTGGCAGGAAGGGCCACTGGAAGAAAAACAACACTCATCCAAGGAAGTAAGGGGAAGCTTCACGTGCGTTTGTCATCGAATGCAATATATATGTTTCTACAAATTGTGTATTAGATACAGCTTGTGGTGCTCAGATATGTATCAAAATACTGAAACCAAGTAGATTCATGAAGATTGATTAAGGGGAGGTAGATCTACGAGCAGCCAATGGAGCCAGACTTGCCGTTGTAGCTGTCGAGGACTACCACCTCACATTGCCTACTCAGATGGTCTTGGTATTAAAAAAATGTTATTATGTACCCTATGTAACCAAAAACATTATTTCAGTATCAAGATTAGATATTTATGGATTCATCTTCATGTTTGGAAATGAATGTTTCTACTTTTATAAAGATAGAATTTGTTTTGGTAGGGTACATTTATATAATGGCCTTTATGTGTTAGACTATACAAACCAAGTAATGGAAATCGATGAAAAAGTTAATTCACATGAGTCATACCACACCCAACTTTGGCATCACCGGCTAGGTCATATCAATGAGAAACGGTTGACAAAATTACATCAAGATGGGTATTTAGATTCTTTCGAACTAAAACCACTTGGTGTATGTCATGCGTGTCTACATGGGAAAATGACCAAAGCCCCATTTAGTGTGAATGGTGAAAGGGCTAAAGAGCTTCTAGAATTAGTTCACACAGATGTGTGTGGACCTATTTACAATTGAACCACAGGGTGGTTTCTCATAGTTCATAGATTTTACTGATGATTTTTGTAGATATGGATATATTTACTTAATGAGGTATAAGTCAGATTCTTCTGATCAGTTCAAAGAATACAAGAATGAAGTTGAGAACTATCTTGGTAAGAAGATTAAGAAACACCACTCAGAAAGAGGTGGAGAATATCTTAATCAGGACTTCATTGATTTCTTATGGGAGTTTGGGATTCTATCTCAACTAACTCCTCCTTACACACCTTAGTGGAATGGCGTAATTGAAAGGAGGAACCGCACCCTATTGGACATGGTGATATCAATGATGATTCATGCGAGTATTCCATTATCCTTTTGGAGATATGAATTACAAACACCAGCACACATACTAAACCAAGGACTAACTAAATCGATAAATGGTATTCCATACGAGTTTTGGAGTTGACGCAGAGCCATGTTATCGAATTTACATGTGTGGGGTAGAGAAGCATTTGTTAAGGCCTCTTCAGGTAACAAACTTACACCACGAGGCACAAAGTGTATCTTTATAGGATATCACAAGGAAACAAAGAGATATTACCTATACAACCCCTCAAACAAAATGGTTATAGTGGAAAGACATGCCATATTCTTTGAGAGGGAGAACATCTCCAAAAGAGATAGTGGAAGCGAGATAGACTTCGATGAAGTCTAGGTTCATGATACAAAGGAGTTAGTACAGGAACAGGTTCCACAAAGCCCCATGGAAGAACAATCTGTTCCAAAGACACAAGGACTGCGTAGGAGCACGAGAGAGGTGAGAGAATATGAACGATATGGTTTTCTTGTCACCGAGGATGGTGAATCATTATTGGTTGACAATGATGATCCTCTTACCTACAAGGAAGTAGTTGAGGGAACATATATTTCCAAGTGGAAAGAAGCCAAGAATTTTGAAATGGATTCCATGTACCAAAACCATGTTTGGATTTTGGTAGATCCTCAAATTGATGTATAGCCTATTGGCAATAAATCAGTATTCAAGAAGAAACCAGACATGGAGGGGAAAGTCAGCACCTATAAGTCATGACTGGTTTCCAAAGTTTTTAGACAGCGTCAATGAATTGACTATGATGAAACCACTTCACCAGTTGCGATGCTGAAATCCATTAGAATCCTACTGTCCATTGCCGCTGACCATGACTATGAAATTTTACAAATGGAGTTAAAAATAGCATTCCTTAATGGGAACCTCCAGGAAGATGTCTACTAGACACAACCTGAAGGGTTTGTGACTCCAAAGGATGCCAACAAGGTATACAAGTTGCAGAAATCCATTTATGGATTAAAGAAAGCATCAAGGTCATGGAACATTCCTTTTGATGAAGCTGTAACGTAATTTGGATTTGTTAAGAACAAATGTTAGCCCTGTGTCTACAAGAGGTTTAGTGGAAGTGCAGTCGTTTTCATAATAGTATATGTTGATGGAATATTACTAATTGGAAATGAAGTACCTTTCTTACAGTTAGTTAAGGCATGGTTAGATAAATTATTATCCATGAAATAATTGGGTGGGGAAACATATATTATTTGGATCAAGATCTATCGTGATAGATCCAAGAGAATTTTGGGCCTAAGTCAAAGTACAAACATTGACAAGATACTAGAGAGATTCAGTATGCAATATTCCAAGAGGTGATTGTTGCTAGTGTCACATGGCATTCCTCTTTCCAAGAAAATGTGTCCTCAGACACATGAGGAAAGAAAGAAAATTTCAAGGGTCCCTTACGAATCTGCGATTGGGTCAGTCATATATGCTATGCTATGTACAAGGCTAGATGTTTCTTACACATTAATTATGGTAGGTAGATATCAATATGATCCAGGAGACCACCATTGGATGAAAGTCAAGACTATACTTAAGTATCTGAGGCGTATTAAGGATATGTTCCTAGTTTATGGAGGATATGGGGAACTAGTCAACATAGGACATGTAGATACCAGTTTCCAGACTGATCAAGATGACATGAAGTCATAGACTGGGTACATCTTCAGTTTTAATTGAGATGCAGTGAGCTGGAAGAGCTCAAAGAAAAGTGTGGTGGCAGATTCTACAGTGGAGTCCGAGTATATCTCAGCTTCTAAGGCAGCTAAAGAAGCAGTATGGATGTGAAGCTTCATCCAAGAGCTGGATGTAGTACCTAGAAGTAAAGATCATATTAGACTCTATTGTGACAATACTATAGCGGTGGCTCTTGAAAAAGAGCAAAGGTCACATCAGCAGAAAAATCACATACTTAGGAAGTATCATCTCTTGAGAGATTTTCCTCAGAGAGGTGAAGTTGCAGGGAGTAGTATTTCCACGAAAGACAACATGGTGGACCACTTGACTAAAGAAGTGACTCAGTAAAAAGATGATCATCATGTGAGACCAAGTGGATTAAAAGTTGTAGGCAGTTGGCTCTAGTCCAAGTGGGAGTTTTTAAGGGTTGGTGTCCTGAGAACCAACTGTTTTGTACTTTGATTACATGAATGTACTCTTATTATATATTGTTCATTGTTCTTCATGACTATAATATAATAATGTCCTGGAATATTTGTTGCATTGATAAGGTCATGGAAGATACCTGCTATAATGAGAACCTTGAAATGCTATAAAAATATTCTTAAATAAATATCTATGGTTAGATGACATACTATGATAGGACACACAATATACAGACCTTCAAGTTCAAGTACTTGTAAGAAGACGATACTCTCTCTCATGGAGTTCACACTTGGTAATCGCCATGATGGGAGATTATGAGAACAGACCTGTCAGTAGTAATTCCTCATGTCTTGGTGTCATCAGACATTGCTATCTACGAGCGTGTGTAATAGTCCTTAGAATATAATATTATCATTAACTCATGTCATGACTTGCACACTTAGATTTGCTGACGAAAACCTTCGTAAAAAGAGTTGGCGGGAAGTAGGGTATGCTGGGTGTGTCACGAATGACATGTTGTTAATGGATAAGTCGAGGAAGGATTTTCCCTTCCATATTTATGGAAGTAGATATCTTGGGCCCATTGATTGAAATAGAACTTTCGAACAAATTCCATGTCAATGGTGTAATGATGAGTTTATTTCTGGAAGTCAAAGAATGAAAGATCAAGCATATAGGTCTATGACACTTCCATGAAACCTGCTTGATGAGATATTGAGACAATGGGTTTAAATTACATAGTAAGCATTCATATGAGGTGACACATCAATGCGATGTCAACTTCTTTCTCTTGGGTGCCTTGACCCGTTGCTAGATAGTAATCTTGGACTTTAGGCAAACTCACCTAATGCCAACGAGAAAGTGGCCTAAAGGGTCACACACTAAGTGTATCCAAGTATCTCAAGTATAACAAATTTATTCCCGTACATGGTTTAATAATTATTCAAGGAAACCTAAATCGTTTTAATTATGGGGGATGAAGGAAATGAAAAACTAGATATACACATCATGTATTAATGATTACAAGCCATGTAGTTTTTCATGGAAAACAAGTACAATCCCTGTATTAATGATTACATGTCGTGTAGTTTTCTTTTTGGAAAGGAAATGAAAAACAAGTATAGTCCATGTATTAATGATTAAATGCCGTGTAGTTTTATGGAAAACAAGTAAACACTGTGTATTAATGACTACACACCATGTAGTTTTCCAGTCGGGATTTTGAGGATATAATATTTTTTTATAAAATGATATTTATTATAATCAGCGTGGATGCTTGTCAAGGAATTAATTATTCAACATGAGAGTTTTCAATAAGAGTCAATGAAATAAATAAAATGCATAACACGTTTATTTATTGTCATAAATCTACAACCTCAACCCCGATTATAAATATCCTCACAACCCCAACTCTTTTCTGACACAAAAAAAGAGAATCGTTGTCCAAAAAAATTCTGGATAATTATTTCAAGGCTGAAAGAACCTCTTCCTCCAAGAATGATCTTAAGACCGAGAGAGATCTTCTTCCATATGATCAAGATGATCTATGGAGGACAACACAAGAAACAGTTTCTCCATGCTAGCACCCAGAGACTCCTTTGGCGACGTCTAGAGATACGAGATCCACGTGCGGATCACCACTAGAGGAAGTCTACACTTGGCTTCTGCGACGCAACGACGTATCACATCAGAATGTGATCAGAAATATCAAAGAAGAAAGAACAACAAAAGGAAATTATTTTTAATTGATTAAATTAATTATAATCAACCTGTAACGATACTACTTTTTGGTTCCGTGAATTTCCTTTTCTTTGTCTATCTCTGTGATTCGATCCATGGAGACTAGAGTTTATCGTCGTATTGATCATGGATTGATCATTGTTAATTTCAGAAATCCAAGTGGGAACATCCAACCACACACTTTCACTGCACTCGGAACCTTGAACACCAATATCTTTATATGTGTACTACAACTACCAACATTATATCATGTTTTTGGAAGTTATTCTCATATAACCTTTGATTACAGGACTCATACTTTACCACTCATCCACCCAACATCGATAATTACCTAAGATCAATTCTTGTATCATTATAACAAAATGTTTACTCCTTACCCCACTCAAGTAATGTCAAGATTAGATCATATGTAATCCTCACTTTCATCCCTTGATAGGGTATTTGATAAGAGTCTAACCACATGGGATTCATGATATTCATGGTTAGTATTGTCATTGGAACTGAAAAATGGTGATGTAATTGATAAACCTATAATTGTAACATTCCATTCCTTGGAACATTTTTATCTCAAAATATTTCATTGGTGAACCGTAAGAAACAGTAAAATAAAACTTATCTTGGTCAACTAATATAACTTACATAGATATTACGTGTAGGTTCTAGGTGAAACACATGCATGGGAGGAGTTATGCCCAACTTTAATTTTCATCATGATTAATGATAATTCTGAGATCTATATGATGGTAAATGTCACGATCAATGAAATTGAATCTAGGAAAATAGAAAATGGATAAAACTCTAAAACCATAGCGGGGATCATCACATATTATTTATAATTAATTTAATCAAGTAAAGAATTACCCTTCATGAATTTTTTCTTCATTGATGGATTTGGAAACAAATATATGTTGTATTTTTATTTTATTGATGAAATCAAGAGAATATTCCCTCTAGTTGTGATCCGCACATGTTCTATAAATCTCTGAACATAACTATAGGAACCTTCAGGTTCAAGCACGACTAATCCTATCACTTGCGTCATTCGACTTTGATCACCATGAGAAAGACTTCCAAATCATTATCCTTGATCTCTCTTTAATTGAGAGTGGGAGGTGGATCATGATCACTCTTTGTCCTTGGGATAATTCTTTGAGTGGGATCACATTATTTCTTGAGTGGATTATATCTGGCTGTCATTTTGCACAAGAAAAATTAATTGGATCTATTGAAAAAAATAATATAATTGTATTTAAATACTACTAGGGTATGTAAATAAATATTTGAACAAGTTCACTGTAATATTTATTTAATCCCTTGTGGAACCTCATGTCTAAATTAATAATAATTAAAATAATATTTCCTCAAAATGTGCTTAACTTTCGAACTAAATTAAATATTATTTAATAACATAATATTCAATATATATTATTTCTCACCAGAAAAAAATAATTGGCCTTCCATTACACCATAATATTTATTGGGCCTTGAATAATGACTATTTATTTATTAAATAAATATAAATTCATTATTCACCAATGATCAAATAAATATTATATTCACTTAATAGAAAATAAATATTTATTAAATATTATGCTCACATTATATTCTCTCATATTAATGGTGAAGGAATATATTTGATCATGTAAAAATGAATAATTATTAAACCATGTGCATGAATAAGTTTTATTAAAATATTTAAATAATTAATAATAATATATTATTTAATTGAGATTTTGGATTCATTTACTGTGTGACAATCTAGGAATATTTCTTAGAAGATTAAAGAAACCAAAATAAATTCCAAGGTTAGCATCAAGAAACACGCCATGGAACACATATAGAGATATTTTAATGATGTAATGACACAATACCTCATATATATGATTATTGTGCAATATAATACTTTTTCATGATCTCTCTAATCAAACAGATTTCATGCTGGTACCTTAAACCTATGAACTCGAAGTCTCTTCCATTGACATTCTCAAAATCAAACATTCCAACTGAACACCATGACCATGGACTTATTTAGGATATATATTTTCCATCAAAGGTATGTATTTTTAATTTGTTTTAATGAGAAAAAGGAAGAATTAATTTTTTATTATTTATTAATGAAATATTACTCATGAAACAACCAATGTATCTTACCTCGTTGAAAGTAGATATGGTCACAATTTTTGTAAATACATCAAATCACATGAATCATAATACTAATTAATAATAATAATAAATTTTGAGAACCAATACAACCATCCAAATATAATAACATCCAATGACACATATAAATGTTGATTTCCTACTGTGTGTCTCATTCATATAATATCCTATACTGAATATTACCAAGTGCGTATACCATGATAAGGTTCCCCAAATCCATTTGAGTCTCTAGTCATGATAGACTATATAATTTGTATCCCTCAAATGATATCATATATATATAAAACATATATTTAAGATTAATTTTTTTATCACTTCAGAGTTATCATCATAGAGGGGAACTACTATGACCTTTTAGCTTGACAGTTAGCCTTAAGACATTACCAGATGACTTGTTACACAGAATAACAATAATGATGTGATAATGATTTTATTAATACTAAAAAATTTGAATGTAGGATATCATAAAGTACATAGAAGTTGGTTATAGGGAACTAACTCCAACAAACTCCCACTTTTACTAGATCCAACTACTAACAACCTTTAGTTACCTAACTCTCACATAATACAGATGATTCTACTAACATATAAATTTAGTCAAGGGTTCCACCACATTCTCTTATATGGGTACTCTTATTAATATAACATCACCCCTCTAATAAAAAACTATTACAAGGTAATACTTCTAGATTATATAAATTTTCTATTAGCGTGACCTTAGCCCTCTTTCAAGAGTCACCACTACAATATTATACAATAAAGTGTGATCAATTCTTTACTACTAGTTACCACATCAATCCCCTACACATTTTTTTTATCCAAATGGATTCCTTGGCTATGTCATAAGCCTAAATATACTCAGACCCCACTATAGAATTATTGAATACTGGCTATTTTGAACTCTTCCATCTCAAAGATCATTCATTGAGACAAAAGTCATATCCTAACCATGACTTTAGATCATTCTAATATTTTTGAAAAAAATCTTTAGTATAACCCATAATGACCAGATATACATATCCTCCATACACCATGAACATATCCTTAGTTATTTAAAGATAATTGAGGACATCCATAACAAAATACCAATGATGTTCTCCTGGATCATGTTTATATCATCCCACCATGGTCATTTTATAAGAAAAATCAATTCTTGTAAATATCATTGAATATATTATTGATCCTATCGCCGATTCTTATGGGATATTACTCATTCCCCCTTTCTCTTAATATTTTTGTGGAAAATTTTTCTTAGAAAGATGAAACCATGTGACACTAGAACCAAACCCCTCTCGGATTATTCTATACTAAATATCTTCATTATCTGGTCAATATATGTACTTTTACATAGTCCAAGCTACCTCTCGGATCTAACATGAATGATCTTGATTCCTAGATAACATTCTAATTTACCTAAGTCATTCATAGAGAAACATTTGTTCAAATGGTCCTCCAAAGACAATTATAATTGTATGTCATTTCTAATAAGTAATATATCATCTACATATAATATTAGGATAAAATATTAATTTCCACTAAAAATCTTTTAAATACATGGATCACATTCATTCCTAATGAAAATATATTATTTTATTATTTCATCGAATCAAATTTTCCATGAAATGTTCTTCATTAAATCTATAAATGGATCTCTACAACTTGAAAATCATTTTTCAAACACCTAGAGTCACAAACCCTTCTAGTTGTCTCATATAGACATCTTTATGAAGCTTTCCATAATGGAATGTAGGTTTTACATCAATATTCCAAATCTCATAGTAATGAAATGGTGATATAGAGATTATAATTCTGTTGTAATTAAACTTGGAAACTAATGAAAATGAATCATTATAATCAATAATTTAATAATGTTTAAACTCTTTACACACTATCCTTTATTTATAGGTATTTAATTTATCTTCCATCCCTAGTTTTATCTTGAATACTGATTTTCAACCTATGAGATTTACATCAACTAGAACATCGACCAGAACAAAAACATGGTTGTGATACATGGAATCTATGTCATAATTCAAGTATTATTTCCATCTTGTAGCTTCTAAGCTATCTAATCACTATTTTTAGGAGATATTTTTATCATTGTATACCAATAATGAGTCACCATCATCAAATAATAAAAAAATATATCTCTCTAGTTCCCTTGCCTCAATTTTGATCCTATGAAATACTTGTGTTTTAAGATATAGTTCTTCTATGGGGACCTATGGAATTCGTTTCTATACCAACTCTTGTATATCTTGAGCATTAACTTCATAAAATTCAATCTTTCCCCCATTATCATTTTTTGTACATCATACTACTCAAGAAAGACATATTATCTAGTGATAATCACTTTCTTATTTAAGGAATTGTTTTGGTAGTATCCCATTTTTTCCATAGGATACCCTATAAAGATATGCTTTATGACCTAGGTGTTTGTTTGTTCCCTAATAAGGCCTTAACAGATGCCTCACAACCCGATACATGTGAATGCGAGAAATGGGTATCTTTCCACTCCATAACTCAAATATATTTCAATTTCCAACATTAGTTGGTACTCAATTTATTGTGTATGGAAAAATTTATAATGTATACATCAAAAAGGATAATGGAAGATCTATATGACTCATTATCAACATTACCATGTACAAAAAGGTAATGCTCCTCTCCTCAATAACACTATTACACTATGGTGTATAAATTGTAGTGAGTTGAGATAGAGTACCAAAATCTCATAGAAAGCTGATAAAACCTTGGTTAATATATTCACCACCTCAATCCAATTGACACTTCTTTGTCTTCTTTTAATGTTTATTATATACTTAATTCTTGAATTCCTTGAATTTATCAAAGGAATCAAACTTATACCTCATTAACTAGACATGACCATATATACTCAAGTCAACAGTAAAAGTTATAGAGTAATAATACCCACCTCTGGCTTCTACTAGAAATGGTGTACACACATAAGTGTGTACTAATTCAAGAGTCTTTTTGTCCATTTCACCCTATCCATCGAATAGAAATTTGGTCATTTCCTTTTAAACAAAAATAGAATCTTTCATGTGGTTTTATCTCATAAGAGTGTAAGTAACCATCTTGATATATCTTTATTAAACACTTCTCATTTACATGACCAATATTATGATTCCATTATAGGGTGTTATATGAGTTATTGAACATGATTCATTATCATTTTTCAATACTTGGTTTTCATAATTTAATATATAAATAACATTATTTAAAGGTTCTATAACATAACATATGTTTTCTTTATTAAAGAAACACACTTTATTTCCAAACATGAAAATAAACCCAATGTATCTAGGAATGATAAAAAAATATGTTCATGGTAACTATTGATACATAATTACAATATTTTAAAACCAAAATCATTCCCATTGACAATTAAAGGTGGTAGTCACCAATGGAAAAAGATACCATCCTTGCACTATTAGAAGCTCTCAAATCCACCCATCCTCTAGAAATATTTTAAAATATACTTAGTTCCTTCATTTGGATATAGAGGTGAGAACCAAAATCATTATCTAATTCCCAATGTGTAGATTTGAAATATTACACCCTATAATGAACTAATCATTAGCTTCCCCTTGCTTCTAGGCACAATTCCTCTTATAGTGTTCTGACTTTCCTCATGAAAACATACTACCTCTTTTTTCTTACCCTGAATCTGGATATTCCACTTCTTAGAAGATAGTTCAATGGGATATTTATACTGTTTATGAGTTTTGGTCCCTATATACTTTGTTATTCCCTTTTTTCAATAAATACTATAATTTTATCATTCCCGATGTCCTTATCCACTTTTATAACCAAAGGATGATGTTTTGAAAAATGTTCTCATTATTTCTCATATAATATTTAATAATAAAACTAGAAAATGTAATGGGATGTGATGAAAGTATAAGATCTATATGAAACTCATCCAGGAATTTAATCCTTAAAATTTCTAATAATTGAATATATCTAAAAAGAATAACGACATGAGGCCCAACAAAAATAGACTCTCTGATCTTAGTTGTAAAAAATTAATTTGAGATCTCATATATCTCAAGTCTTTCTGGATCTTGATAGTTATCTTGAAGGTGATACATCATGCTATATGCATCAATGTCCTAATGTATCTTCAAAATATCATTGGTCATGTTTGATAGAAAAAAACAATGAATATTTGTGTAACTGATCAATTTTTATCTCATAGAGTTAAAAATATTCATTACTTTCATCATTACAAGGAACATTAGGAATAGGTTCTTCCTCATATAATTTCATTTTGTGGTGTAGGATAACGCGTAAGCACCTTTTCTAATCATGGAAATTTATACCCATGAAATGGTTATCCTTATCATGTATAGATCATAGTGATATGTTTGATGTTATTGTTGTTTTTGTTTTTACATGTAATATGAGCATATATTTAGTAAATTATCTGATAAAATTTAGACAAATAAATAAATATTATATTTTTTAATATCCCACTATTTTTTAAAAACCCAATATCCATCACCATTGGGTTCAGAATATCCATTTTCTTGTACATTTTAGTGGAAAGGATCCATATTGACTTTCCTATTATCCCAAATTTGGTTGGACAAGAATTCTGAATGGATTTAGGTAGGTATTAAAAATTCCAAATGTATTAACTAACAGTTCCTTGATCTATTGAGTGGAATCTGAAATCTGGAAATCCTTTAATTGGTTTTCCTCAACCCTTTCATCTCAGTTACACAAAGTTTAGCTTTGGAAGTAAGCCCTTGATGGGAACTAAGTTAATTCAACCCAAAACATCATGTTATTATTCTATGCTAATTTAAATCACCACAACTTTGGTTGGTCAGGAACTTTAAACTATGGTTATATTTTAACTTAAGTAGTGGAAGGCTATACCATCTTAATATATATTTGAAGGATTTTACCTTTTATCTTTAAATTTACAATTATCGACTATATCACATGCTTGTTAATATAAAGTCTATTTAATCATAAGGCCCAGGAGTAGGCTAACGTACTCCCAAAAAAAATTATTAATAAAAAAGTCAAGACATCAAAAAAGGAGAAACATGGGGTCAACAAAGACGCCTGCACATATCACCACATGCATCAGCATCATCCAAACCACAAAAGAAGCTTGGTGTAATGAAGGAACATAAAGAGTAAACCTCCTCAATCGCATGCTTGGACAAAGCATCAGTAACCTGATTTTCCTCTCTATAAACATGAGTGACAACCAAGAAAATCTGTTCCATGAGCTTGAGACAATCATCCCAGGTAGAAAGCATCCTCCAGGGGACTTTTCGTGAATGATTTCTAAGAATATCAACAGCCAAAGTTGAGTCATACTCCATCCATTAAGGTCATATAAACATTAAAAGAATCATAACAAACAACCTTGATCATATCCCATAATTCTGTGTCAATCGCCAAGCCATTTCCTAAAAAGTGATAAAAATAACCATTAACAAAGCCCCTATAAGTGAAAAAAACACCACCAAATCCCGAAGGCCCCGGTGCAAATAATGCCACTCCATCCACATTAACTTTCAGACACCGAGAGTTCGGGGGAATCCAACAGATATATTTCATCAAAACCTTCTTCTTACATCTCCCAGAAACACCCAAAGTTTGCAAGATAACCAAATATTAAATATCATTATGCATGAATCCATTTCGAGTCTGTACAGCAGTAAGAACACAAATATGAAGCTCCCAAATACCAATGAAAATCAGTATAATTATTTTGTCAAAGTAAATATCATTTCGAGCTCTCCAGATAAAAGAAATAACCGTTGAGACAACAGAAAGGAGTAGTGGTTTCACCAGAGAGCTGAAATCAGCTCAGTAATTGGAATCCATAAGCTATCCACAACTCTCCAAGTTCATATGGAATCCAAATATACCCTAAAAATAATCCCATAAAACAGATGAATAACAGCAAGATTTAAATAAATGATCAACAGTTTCATCTGCATCAAGACAACGAAAGCAAAAAAGTGCAAGAGAAAATCCAGCTTACTGTATCATCCATTGCAAAGGTAATCTGCACTTCCAAAACCTTCATATAAGAAAATATTGAGCCGAAAGAATAAAAGCAGCATGAAACATAATCATCCAAGAATTAACCATCAAATACTCAGCACACATGAATCTATAATACTCCTTAGTGCTGATGGTTCCAGTAAGACTGGGCAAACAAATTAAAGTATCCTTCGCAGAATACCAATAACATCCCAACTCCATTTCTTGAGGATCAAAAATCAACCAATGAGCCATGAAATTATTATGAAATTTAGAAATTAAAATATCCTTCAATGAAGAAGGAATCTCGGTATTCTCAGCAATGGAACATGATAACCAAATAGTCTTCCAACAGTTCAAATAAGAATTCTGAGAAACCACCCATTTAGAGGACTGTGAGAGGCTGAGATAAGCATGCTTAATTGATGGGAATATCGAGGAAGGGACATCATGAGAGTACCCATTTAGTAGCTTGGATCCAAATCTATTACATAGAAACTCCAAATACAAATCACTGGAAGTCAAAAGTGACCAAGTAAACTTTTTGATGAGAGATTCATTAAAGCGCTTAAGGTCCTTAATCCCTATCCCACCCATATCAATAGGCCGAATACAATCACTCTATGAAACTATAACAGGCTTGGTCTCATTAATTGAACCAGTCCCAATAAAATTCCAAATCATCCTTTGTAAATCCTTAAGAAGAGTTCTAGGCCATCTGTATAAGGAAAAAACATAGACACACATGGAAGTTATCACAGAATTAACAAGACATACACGAAATGCCTGAGACATAGCTTTACCTTTCCAGGTAGCCATTTGATTGAGAATTATGAGATATATATTTTCTAAATGGAACCATCTAACAGTACCCCAGAAAAGGGGAACCTCAAGATAGTTCAAAGGTAGAGACCCTCTTTTAACCACAAGCTTCCTGGAAACTTTATTTTTCTTTTAAATAATGACCCCTTCCGCAACAAACACAGAGGATTTATCCCAACTGATAACATGACTAAAAACAACCTCATAATGCTCAAAATCGTCCTTAATATATCTGATAGTAATTACATTAGCCTTACCAAATATCAGAATATCATCAGCATAAAATAGATGTGAAGGAGAAAAAAGACCTCTGCCAACAGTCATTTGCTTGTACAAACCAGCATGCACCAGATCTGGAAGACATGTACTCAAATAGTCCTCAGTGATAGAAAAAAGAAGGCCAAATAAAGGATCTCCTTGCCACACTCCCCTGGAAAATTTAAAGAAACCTCTTGGAGATCCATTAACAAGATCATATAGCATAGAACTCTGAATAATGTAACTAATCAAATTGATGAACCCATTGGAAAAACCATGCATTATTAACAATGAAAAAAAATGAAACTCCATTTCATCATATCAAAAGCCTTCTAAATGTCAAACTTCAAAGCCATATTCCCATACTTCACCTTTTTCCTCATGAAATAAACACATTCAGACACCGTATACAAACAATTTTGAATATTCCTTTCAGGAACAAACCCAAATTTAGTTGTAGAAATAAACTCCTTAGTAACAGTTCCCAATCTATTCTCCAAGATTTTGATGATAAATTTTGGAGTGTTGTTCCCTATGGCCACTATCCTAAAATCCCAAATATGAAGAGAATTCTCTTTCATTGGAATCTGTGAAATAAAGCTAGAATTTTCACCAAAAGGGAAATAATAATGAAAAAAGAAATATCTAAACGCATTGAAAAACACCATGCGAATAATATTCCAATAATACATAAATAACCTATTGAAAAAAACATCTTGCCCTGCCACACTATCAGCATTAATAGAAAACACTGCCTTCCTGATTTCCTCCTGTAAAGGTATATTACTGAGCATATCATTCTTGGGGGCCTCAACCGATGGAGAAATATTCTTGAAAATTTTAGGAGTATTATCATGCCCTGAATCAGTGGAAATATTTTAAAAATAGCTAAAAGTATTATCCGAAATATCATTTTATGAGTTGAAAAGAACACCATTAACCTTGAGGGAATTCATGGCACTCTTCACCCTTTTTACCCTATGTAAGCAATGAAAATGTCTTGTATTTATATCCCATTATTTCAACCAGCTGACATTAAATTGAGCCCAGGAGAGACTTTACATTAAAACTAGAAGCTCATTTAATTTAGAAAGAGCAAGTAACTCTTCCCTAGATATCAAATCCTAACCCTCATTAAGTCTTTGATAGTGGAATATATTATCCTCCGCCCTTTGAATATCATGATCAAGGCAATCGAAATATTTTTTACTCCATGCTTTGAGCTTTGCCTTCACGACCTTCTACTTCATAACCATTATATGAAAGGGACTTCCAATAACAGTGGTTTCCCAAGCCTCAATGAAAATTTGCCTAAAACCTTGAATAGATAACTAGGAATTATTAAACTTGAAACGTAAAGGTGAAAATCTCAAGCTATGGAGTCTCAAATCCATTAAAAGAGGTTTGTGATCAGAATTAGACCTTGGAAGAGTAATACCAGGCATAGAAATGTACCGATTTCCACCATCAACATTACACAAGAACCTATCAATCTTACTGGCTTGTAACCCATTTAAAGTGTATCTGTGCCAGGTAAAATCAGCCCCCATGATTGGGACCTCAATTAGATTGCAAGCATCAATACATGCTGATAATTCAGAAGCATCCAATCTGTTAAAGCACTTTCTTGTCTTATCCTCAGGCCGAAGCACCAAATTATAATCACCAATAATTCCCCATTTTGGCTCATATCAAGAGCTTTGCATTCCAGGGATGACCACATAGTACGTCTCCTAATATACTAATTTAAAGATTAAACAAAAGTAAAGGACATACCATAACCACTTATCTAAACAGAAAGAGTGATCGACTGTTGATCATAGAAGGAAGATATCAAAGAGACACTATCATGCTTCAAAACCCAAAGAGACTTTGAGGAAATATGACCATCATTATGGGAAACAAAAGAGTACCTAAGGGTTGACCATATGATGGCTTTCCATTTATAGAAGGACATGTGAGGCTTAGAAATTCCAATAAGGATAGGCTTATTGGCCATAAAAAAATTCCGAAGGGTTGTGACCGTCGGAGAATTCCCTAACCGAAGAGAATTTCAGAAGAAGATCTTCATGAGAGAGAGGACTTGGACCTGGTTTTAGGCCCACAATCCCATTGCAGTTGCACCGATTATTCCTGATTCTCAACCTTTTTCTTCTTCCCCTTAATAACATCTGAGGAAGAAGTATCTGGATCAACTAGTGAATAAGTAATGGGGGCTAAACCTTCCAAATATTGAGGTTGATACTCACTTATAGTGTCCTCTTTATCATCAAACCAAAAGACACCACTCAAAGGTGTAAACTAATTGAAAGACCCAACTGGATCCTAACTGGTTTGCAACATAGGCTCCCTCAAAGCCTTAGACAAAGGAAACAGAGAGAAGGACCCATCCTCTTTTTTATCACCACTCTTATCATCCTGAATAGACTGAGGATCCAGGGCCCTCAGAACAGGTACAGGCTGTACCTACTCATGTATAAGAGATTCAACATGAAAAGAATCCTCATTTCTATGTCCAGATAAACTAGCAAACTTCATACCCATACTTGTTACGAAAGCTGTATCTGGTGTTGTAACGGACTCAACAACAGCCAACACTGGACCTTGCAAAGTAGGCTCAACAGACGAATCAAGGTATTTAGACTGCACCTCCAATGAGACCTGAGAAATCTTAGCACCAAAAACTTATACAGTCTCTCAAGGGGCATCCAAGATAACTGTATGAGATGCCACTATCTGACCCTACACTGACTGAGTAAAATATTAAGAACTACCTGACTCTCAAGGGACATTGAAGATAACTTCATGAGATGCCACTGCCTGACCCTGCACTGCCTAATAAACACATTCAATATGACCTTCTTATGCACTATCCCAAGAGGAGTTAACTGGGAAGGGAACTAGCTGATTCTACATTAAATCATGTGATCATGGAAAAACATCCATAATGAAGAATTGATGAAATTCGATAGAAATAAAATAATAAATCATTAAGATTATGAGATTTTATTAATTTTTACTTTATCTAGTAGTTGATAAACTAATTGTTAACCAAGGGGAAAAACACCTTGAACCAATTTATGTTCATTTTACATCTTTTCACTTGTCCACCTATGTATCTCCATTTCATTGGTTTTGCCTCAACTCAAGACCTGAACTACCTCCACTATCTTGGGAGATCTATCCATTACATATACATTTAATTACATAAAGATGAAGGGAAAAGGTTTTACAGAAAATAAACCGTGGGAACGAATACCCTTACATAATAAGTGAGAATAAATTCATGCAAATAGTATAATTTAATAACAAATTAAACAAAACCAATCAAATTCAATGGTTTGGTCTATACCCATGATCATCCATACACATTCAGAAAAATACAAATTTAATAAAACTAGAATTCAATTTTTAATCATTCTAATTTAAGATAAATTTCACATTAATCAATTAATTATTTTCTTTAATTAATGAATTATTTTATCTTAATTTTCATCCAAATTTCCTTGAAATTCTCATTGATCATAATTTTAATCAAATTGAATAAATTTATTTAAAATTACTATGTATGAAAATTTTCCATGTATGAAACACGGTGAATACCCATCCAAATCTACCAAAAATTTATTATACTCATATACTATTTACTCTTGTGACGTATGGAATATATGGATTATCACATACATTCATGATGTGTACTATCATCTTAATGATTACATGAATTACATGATTTTTCTGTCACATGTCATTCTTCAATTCACATAGAGTAATAACTATAATATGGCTCATACATGATATGTATATTTTAATGTTACAAAGAAATTAATTAAGAATTTATACATACATACATACATACATACCTACATATATATATATATATATATATATATATATATATATATATATATTAAAACCCATCACATGGTGTCTCCCGTCAAATTAATGACCCCACAAAAACATATGTCAATAATTTTTTCATAGTTTTATAAATGAATTTTAATTCTACTTTTTTTTCATGTATATGGAACTTACATGAAAGACATATATAATATAGGTATCTCACCATCTATATGAGTCACAAACCTGTGGACTTAGTGTGTAAATAGTGCCTCAAAAATATTTGACTAAATAGTTTGTACAAAGGGTACACGACATGTGGTCTCTGAGTTACATGGTCACTAGTCCAGTGGGTCATGTATGGAAGTACATAGCCCATCTCTAACTTGAAGGAGTACACACTGTGTACATGGGATACACAATATTCACTTTATATAACCATGCACCCTGATAGTACAATCAACACATGGTGTAATAAATTAAATGCACTAGAAATGAAAACAATTTAAATTAATTATGTATTAATTATTGTTTCATAAAACACTAGCACATGACTTGTAACTCTGGACACATGAATTTAATCTTCTGGTATCTGACTAGAATCATTAGAACATCTAGATGAGATCTTCAATTTATTTTCATTCATAAAATTAAACAATTTGTTTAGATCTATGATAAATGTGTAATGAATAAAAATATCTCACAATTAAGATTAAAAGAATGATTAAAACTGAATTAAAAACTAAATAAAAAATGTGTAAATCAATCATCAGTATTTGAATAAGTATAAATAATTATATGACCACTCAGATACCACTTATAGGTTCTGGGTGTAGCATAAGTCTACAATGGGTCGTGCAGAAATTTTCTTTTTGTCATGATTGATGATTAGTTTGATATATACATGACAATAAATGTCATGATAAACATAATTGAATGAAATAAAATTGGAAATGGATAAAATTATAATCTATAAGGAGTATAATCACATATTATCTATAATTCATTTAATCAATTATAGAATTACCTTGTACCAATTATTTCTTCTTTGATAGATCTGAAAATATATTTACATTGGATGATTGATGAATTATAGGAATTAAGATCATATTCCCTCTAGAGGTGCTCTATACGTGTTCCAAAAATCTCTGAATATATATGTAGTAATTTTTGGGTGCTAGCATGGAAGATCCAATCACTTATTCATTTTCCTTTGATCTCTATAAGAATTTATTCAAAATCATTCTCTCTGATCTCTCTTGACCTGAGAGTGGGAGGTGGGGGAAGAAATATTTCTATTCTTGGGAGTGTTCATAGAGGGGGATCTATATAGGGATTGTGAAGACTCACTTTGTGTGTGGTTGTGCACAACAAAAATGACTTTCTATTGTTGGAAAAATAATATAATTGGGTTAAAATACTGCTAGGGTTTAGAAATAAAGATTTGTACAAGTTACCTTTAATATTTATTTAATCCCTTGTGAAACCCCATATCTAAAATAATAACAAAAATAATATTATTTCCTTAACATTCACATAACATGAAAATTAAATTAAATATTATTTAATAAAATAATATTCAATATATATTATTTCTCACATAACAAAAATACATAGTTCTCCATTCCTCCAATATATTTATTGGGCCTTGAATAATGAATATTTATTTAATAAATAAATGTCACAACATTATTCTAGAATAAATAAATAAATATTATATTCACTAAACACTAAATAAATATTTATTAAATATTTTTATCACAATATATTCTACCCAATAACTGGTGACAAAATATATGTGATAAATAAAACATGAATAATTATCAAACCACAATGGGGAATAATATTTATTCAACTTATTAAATAAAAAAGAATAGCATATTTTTTAAATAATATTCTAGATAAACTTAGTGTGTGAACCTCCAAGCCACTTTCTCAGTGACATTAGGTGAAGCAGCCTAAATTCCAAGGTTACAGACAAGAAACATGCTGAGGCGCTTATAGTGAAAGAATTTAATAACCCAATGACATAATACCTCATATGGATACTTAAAGTGTAATATAATCACTTTATCATTATGTCTCTAAACAAGAATGTTTCATGCTCATTTTATCAACCTATGTGCCTGACACATCTTTCTTTGAATTTTGGGAATAGAACTTTCTCAAAGAACACAATGGCCATGTATTTATTTAGGATATAAAATTTCCCCCAAAGGGCCTAATTCATCAATTTTTTTAAAGAACATAAGGGACAACTCCTTTCTTGCATTATTCAATAATTCAATATTACTCATGGCACAACCAATGTATCTGAATTCACCGTGAACATCTATCATCCTGGTTTTCATCAATTCATCAAAGTACGTGACAAATAATACCCACTAACAATAATATTAATGTATAAGGACCAATACAAACATCTGAAGATAGGAACATCCAATGACACATATAAATGTGTATTATCTACTATTGAGTCTCGTTCTCATAATATATTACATATGATATTACCAAGGGAATACACCATGAGAAGGTGGATCAAAGTCATAGGATTCTCCACCCATGATATACCGTATCATTTTTGTCCCTCAAATAATATCATCTGGCTATAGAATATATATTTAAGAATAATTTCGTAGCAATTATATGTCCTCGTCAAATCAATGAACTTCTATGATCTTTTAGAATAATAGTTAATCTTCGGACATCATCACATACCATGTTACGCAGAAGAAAAATCATGACATGACTACGATCGTATTAATATTAAAAAATAGGAATACAAGTTATCATAAAATATACATAAGTTTGTTCTAGGGTTTTCCTCATTTATTTGTAACTAAAACATCAATAGATTATTATATAATCTATTCTATCTCATTATACTAAAAAACATTTATAAATAATGAGGGTGAACCTCTCACATCTGTGAGCAAAGTAAACATTCAACTATGAATACAATCATTAATGAGTGAAAATATAAGTATAAGAACCTATTCATTAGGTCTACGAACGCCATATACTTTCACATCACTCCAAAAAACATTATAAAAAACAGATATATGTCATAAATACTATTAAATGTAGCACATGAAATATTATAAGGCCTCAGATATATCTAATGATATTATGAATTCAATTCAATATTATATAATAACATATACCCACTTATCCTATCAAATAATTCTTCAATATATGGAAGAGGATACTAGTTCTTAACTATCACCTGATTAATCCTTTAAAAATCTAAGAATAAATGCACCAGTTCATCCACCTTCCTAGTGAACAAAACATGATCACCCTAAGGGGACATTCTTGGGATAATATATCCCTTTTTTATTAAATCATCAAAAAGAGAATTCATCTCTCAAATCTCTACTGGATCCATATTGATTGGATTATTGGATATGGCCTCTATACATGTTATATTTTGGTCATAAACTTGATCATTCGCTCTGGGGGAAAATACTATGAAACTTCTTGGAAATACATCCTGGAACTATTCAATGTCTAAATAAAAATCTAGCTACTCTACCTCCTGAAATTTAAAATTAATTCTATCCAACTAGGTTATTATCACATCAAGATAGTGGTTTCCATGTCCTAAATGAACTACCTATAAATACCACCCACCCACATAAGCATAAAATTAACCCCTAGAGATATGGAAGATACCCATCAGTGATAGAAATTGATGTTTTGTTGATCATGAGATGAAAAATACACCATAAATATCAAATCAAAACTGATCCTACCAAACACAAAGATATCCAAAATAATCTTACATTCACTAATAACTATAGAAAAATATAGATATATATGGATACCCTTTGAAAACACCCAAAAGAGTTTATCAATATTCATTATCCCATAAAAAACTATACACAAATCCTCATATTATCAACTAGCTCAGATGATATGAATGTGTGTGAAAAACTCATATCAAATTAAAAGGTTGCTAGGGTCTATGCCACCAAAATCATACCTCAAACTATTGAAAGATCCCCACCCTACATGGTAGGAGTCTGCACGATAACATGAAGCTAAAAAAACCCTAGCCACCGAGTGGCCATTAGTAACCCTCTGCAGATCTACCATCCACCTGATGGCTAACATGGAGATACTACCTCCCCTCCCAACTTCACCTAATAAATGATAATATTCTATCAAATACCAGGTGGCATATGTTCCACCCAACTTGTTTTTATAAAATAAAACTCAAAAAACTCCACCAATATTCATAATTAATCAAAATACATGTGATTTAGTGAAACTTATATTGAAATAATACCTTTCATGGATGAAAGGGGTTATAAAATGTATGATCACTTTCAAGAATAACTTGTTTCATGGGGTTATTTTGTGAGAACTATTGTTATAATGGGGTTTCTAAAGATTATCACAAGTAACCCATCATTCTTCAAATGTGTTATATAAGAGTTTAACTCACATGGTTTCCTAGATATATAATATATCATGTAGAATTAGTTTTATTTGACTAAGAATTATTGATAAATACTAGCCCTTTTTATTAGTTTACAAATTAGAAAAGATAAATGTATCATACATATGATTTTTTTGTTTCTATTTTGAAGGTTTTCAATAAATATAAATTGGTTGAATATTTGAACCAACATTTATTATAGTTATAAATATAGATAATTATAGTATTTATCATTGAGACACAATTTTTATATTCCCTGATGGATTTTTTGAATTACTAAATTATAAATGAGGAGGGAGAATTTTCTATATTTTATTTCAAAGATTTCACACAATGGATATTTTTAAAAAAATATTAATAGATAAGAAGAGTACTAAAGGAAGAATATACTATCATAAGAATCAATATGTGTGGTCATCACCTATAAAATGTACATGATAAATGTCTCATGAAGTGAGATAGATATGTGTTGTAGCCACAATGTCCCAAAACACCTTCAGTTGGGGGGGGGGGGGATAAATTAGGGTGTTTACTTTTTAAACCTCAGATAGATATTTTTCTTATGTTTTCATGAACAATTAAAATCTATATTATCATAGACGCATTCAAAAAAAAACACAATATATAAAGTAAAATTGATTTCATAATGGTTTTACATGGTTCACCCCAATTGGATAAGCAAGTTGTATACATTAATAATGTCTTTATGTACCAGATAAATAACTATGGACTGTATGTGATTACAAGATGTCTGTGAGTCTCATTACCAAACTAATCTACACCACCTATTTATTCCTATCCATGTACAAATTTAACAAATATTATATAATAATATATCAATATGATGTTTTCTCAAATTTAAAGTCAAACAAGATTCAATCACCATAACAACTAGAATGGTATTTATCACTCTCCAGTCTCTACGATCATATTCAATTATTCATTTTTTTACAAATTAGTAATTTTATTTATTATTGTTTTTAGTATTGATACATACTCTTAACATGTTCCTTTATCTCTCATGTAGCTTTTAATTTAAATTGTATTAAATAAAAAAATTATCTCTATTTATACTTCAGAATTTCAAAAATATTTCTCAGGACTCCTATTATTTTCCATCATATTTTAATATCATAAATAATCAGAAAAATAAAATTTATATAATGTCAATCCAAATTTTTAATTTCAACCAGTCTATTAAATCACTCATATTAAAACTTTAAATATTAAACAAATCATTCAATTTACCCAGTTTAATAAAATTAGTCAAAATTCCATTAAATATTACATTATTTTTTCTATTAAAAAATTTTAAAAAATAGTTTTTGTAATTTTGATAATTCTCATAAAACATGAAAATATCTATTACATAACATCTGGTTGATAATATATAGTTTCTATGAATACATACTTAATCATGTTTTACACTTATTAAATATTGGATTATTTTTTTCTGAGCATTATAATTACATATTTATACATTTATGAGATTAAATTTAATCTTATGTGATTTCAATAAAACATTACATAGGATTTGAAACCTTTGAGTTACTAATATTCATCTGGTTAAAGAAAAAATTTATTATTATATATCTATATAACTCTATTAGCCTCAATATAAAAACATTAATTGGTATAAAATTAATCTTATATAAGTATAATGTATTTAGATTTAATCTTACATGAGTATCCAATATGAATATAGTCTTCCTTCATCATTAATATCACACTTTTTTTAAAAATAAAATTTATTCATTTATGGATCCCTACTTAGCAATAATTATCCAGTATTCTAAAAAAATCCGACCATGTTAAACAATATCTCTAAAAAGTAAATTCTAACCATCGAGTAATAATACAAGCAACATATTTAAACAATTATTTATACTCGAACACATTTAATATGACATTATCCTCTCCAAAGACTTATGTTTTCTCATTATCCAAGTTAAAAAATTTTATTCTAACATGAATTAAATTGGTTCCACTATTTGATACTTTAGGTTTTCTCGAAGTCCAAGTTAAATTCAAACAACCATGTGTTTGATAAAATCTTGATAGAAAAAAATTAATCATCCATATATATGTATACATGATAAATTAATATTGAAAAAAAACAACATCTCTTATTAGAATGAAATACCTCATTCCATATATCTAAACTCTAGTTCTGATTACCTATTTGATAACCATTGTAACTAACATTATCCCCTTATCATCATACATACTTCTTTATCATCCAAGTGGATTGTTTCTACCCTATATATTGTGTCCAAACCACCCCTAAATTTTGTATTTGTCCCCTTGAGAGAAAAATTCTAATTTTACTCAACTTATTTAACTAATTGGGATTTGACAGCAATTTCTTGAGTACCATTGAATTTAAATAATTTATCCACATTTAATGATAATATTAAAAGGGTAAGAACATCCATGAATTGAAAAAAGATTTCAAATAGAAAAATCACTTAGTTATAGAGGATTTTAAAATATTTTCAAGACTAGGGAGGTGATTAATCACCGTGGTTGAACATATGCTTCTCAAATACTGACGTATCAATGGTTTATTGAATATATCCATGATTTTTATTCATTAAATTGTACTAATCCATGAAAAATTATTTTCCAATTATTTATTTAATGAAATGGTTGTGTATTTAGAAGTAATTTATACTTTATTGTTGTATTGAGTATTTCATGAACTCGATGCAACTTTTCTAATCACAATAAACCATCAATGGTTATCATAGCCCCTCACTGAGATCCTAAAACTATTATTTCATCCACATCAGTTTTGTACATTCTTTAATTGAAAGAATATATTCTAATTTATCCATGATAAGATCCATTATATTTTTATTCATCATAATCCATCCATCACAGTTGTTTCCAAAAATACAAATATCGTCCAATTATGTCCTTCATGTCAATAACATCTCTATCACAATCCACATACATTAATTCTATTAATGTTCTTTTCCAGAATAAAAAAATAAATGATTTCTATGAGTACCTAGGTTATTCCCTAAGATTATGTTAATTTATATTAGAATTTATTTTTTGAGTTACATTGAAACTATTTGTAACGCCCCAAACTTCAACAGTATTCTTCTTATTAAGTAATTCAAATTGCTTTCACTGCATGAAACACTGAGTTTGAGCACACCATGAATCTCCGTTGAAAGAGAAGTTAGGAATATTATTTATATAATTTTGAATTTTATATATTTCATATAATTTTAATATTCATATAATATATTTATTATACATGATATAATAACAAATTCAATTTTTTTAATAAATGAATCATTTTTAAAAAAATGTAGATTTACCACTTTATAATGAAGATCCCTTTTTAAATCATATATTTGAAAATTTTATATATTTAATTTTACAAAATAAACTTTATTTTTAGAATTGGGAAATAAAAATTTTGTATGTTTAATGTTTTTGGGTTTTCTAATAACATTTATATTTTGATGAATTTTGAAAAATAATAAATTTTAATTCAAAAAAAAATTTTATTCGAAATAATTTATATTGATAAATTTTAAAATTTTATGGCTTTAAAAGTATAATTAGATTTTATTTTTGTCATTTAATATAATTTAGGTACATGGAATTATTTTTCAGATTTATATTTGATATAATCACATGTTAATATTTTGATGGTCTTTATTTTTGAAAAACTCGTTTTCTAATTTTGACAACAGAGATTAATTTTAAATTAAATAATGAAACTTATATGTTTTAAATTTTGAAGAAATGGATATCATATTTGGAATAATTGCGTCCAAATTATTTCAATAGGTTACTTTCATTTTTTTTGGACATTTTGAATTATAACTTTTGTAATTTTTTTATTATAGCTTTTAAGAGTAAATCTAGTAATTAATGGTAAATATGATATTGTAAAATTACTTTAATATGTGTAAATATCCAATTGGATTAATAATTTATACCCTTATCATCTATAGTTATATATGGAAACCCATAATTTCCACTTTCCCTTGAATATAGAATTAATATTATTGAAATCAATGAATGTGACAAAATGTCACACTCTCAATTTATATAAGTATATTAATTTTAATATAGGGATAACCATGACATAAAATTGACTATAGGTAGTTTCTGAAAATATAATATAATTAAATACATCATATAAATTTATTTATAAATTTTAGAGATCAAAAAATTACCATTAAGGATGACACAATAGTTAGAGAGAAATTATTTTATTAATAGAAATATCAAATAAACGAATTTAAAAAAATTAAAATAAATACAATTTAATTAACTAATATTATACACGAATTTTATAGGTGACTATGACATGTTAGGAGTTTATTAAATCTTTTTTTTTCAAAGTTACATTTTTTTATTTTATTTAAAGTGAAATTAATGAAAAGTGTAAAAATTGACTTTATTGATATTTTATAAAAATAATATTTTATTAAATTATTTAAAAATACTAAAAATATTTTAAAATTACAAAGATAAAATTAAAAGGTCTAAAATTTCATAAATTTTATAATTATGGAAAATTACACCAAATAAGTAAATATTAATAGCCATTTAATATTTATAATGTTATTACAATAATTAAAATTAAATAGATTAAATAAGGATAAATCAAAATGATAATGTTTAAAGTAAAAGAAAAACATGTGTAAATTTTATAGAATTGGTACTATGAAAACAAGGATGTGTAAGTGTCCCCTTTTCTGAGTTGTTTTGTAATGTTTAATATTTTTTTATATATGATTATTTGGGAGCAGGTACCCACCTGTCTCTCGGACTTTTTGGCTAATTTAATAGTTTTGGTGTTTCTAAAGGTGCCCCTCCCCTCTCTTTTTAAAGGGAACCTATCCTTATCTTTTAATAACACCTATAAAGCCTTTGGGTTCTTCCAAACTCTTCCAATTTACTCTGCCAAGTCACCTCAATACATCTTATATGCCATATATTGGGCATAAAGTCATCCTACAAAGTTCTTTTGTACAAATCAAAAGGAGACAACTGGAAAAGAGGTAATTGTTTTATCACCTCTTTCAATGTTCTTTTCTTCTAATACTTCCACTTTATATGTTTATTGCATATAAAAATAATAAATAAAGTATCATCCATATACTAATATGTTATTATAATTATGGTATAACCTTATACAACCTTTGAACCATCCTATAAATAACAATATCACCAATCGTGCGTATGTACGACTTACCATCTCCGTGCAGTGGTGAAATTTGTTATTCAACAATACTAAATTTGGATTGTTATAATGATGAGTATAATTGATGTAAATAATTAATATAACATTTTAATTATTCTGTATAATTAATATACAATCCAATTCCATACCATTTAACCATCAAGTGAATGGTACTGTTGCTCGTGCGTATGTACGACCTATCATCTCCACGACGTAGTGAGCTTCATTTTCCACGATAACAATTCAAGAATGACTATAAAATTTATATGAAGAGTAGAAATAATAATTATGAACTTAATATCATTATATATATTATTAAAATACATCCTATTCATAAGAGACATGACATACATGACAAAAAAAGAATGGGAAATGAAGCAGTTAACAACTGAAACAATAGTAATAATGAAATATTTTTAACAAAATGATAAAAGTGGGTAATATATGATATCATAAATATTTATATTGTTATAAAATAATTTAATAACATACTTTAACAATTATACAGGATTTTAACACACCCTCAACTAATAGAAAGTAAAAGGTAAGTGTTAATTTCACAATCTCTTTATTATTAGAGATTGCATATACATAAGTATCTAATTTGAAATCCTATCATCAGTGTAAATGTTTATTAAAATGTAATTAAAAATATTTTCGAAAACTGTTTAATGTAATTTTTACCCATGTTTTTCTTTTTAAAAAACATTTTGAATGGAATCCTTCCATCGTTTTCTAGGTGAGGTACTTTATAAGCTTTTCGATAAATTAATGAAAGAATGTTTTTAAATTATACGACGCACAAATAGATTTTCCACTGTAATAAAATCTTAACATTTTAAATATTTCTTTCAACATTATAAGGTTTTTTTAAAAATAATTTTTTTTCTTTTTTAATTATGTTTCCTTTAAATTATTTCAAAGTTAAAAGAGATATTTCCCTAAATGTTTTTAATGAATTTATTAAATTATATTCTTTTTTATCAACATACTCTATTAGATTTTATGTTTAATTGAGGATGAATTATTATGATAAAATATTTCATATTATATTTAAGGGTTTATGATATATGTTACTATGGATGTGATATGTTTATACCAATTAGGGTTTATGGTTAAATTATTAACATTTCATATGCTACTTTTAATATGAATGTTTATATTATGTGTCAAAATTTTTCATAAGAGGAATTAATTGGAATTAGTAAGTGATGGGAGGGGCCATATATATCCCCTCGATGCATCGATAGGCTTGATGAGACAAATTGGGGTCATGGAACAAGGAATTTAATGTTTGGTAGTGGTCTTGTCATGAGGCCTTGATAGTATAGTTATGTTTTCCAGAATTATGAATTTCCTCATTATGAGATTAGTTATTGATTTTTCGTGCGATTCTTCAACTAGTATAATATCTATGTGAATATTTAAATAGATTTATTTTATTTATTATTGCCATATCATGATAAGATTATGCTTAAAATGCTTGTGTTTTAGTTTTATACCTTAGATTAAATTTTTATACTTAATTTTGATAGCTTCTACTATATTGTTTATCTTTACTGAGTATTTGAGATCACCCCTTATAATGTTTCATTTTTCCAACGGATGTGAAGATGTAAATTATGATTGAAATGAATTTATATTCTAAGGGATCTGAGATTTTCCAAAGGGGATAATATGTTTCTTTTAATTTCAAGATATAATGTAAAACATATGCTTGTGTCTAGTATTTCCATGGATAGTAATATAATCAGTCTATCAGGATTTGATTATCTTTTGATCATGCCAATGTGATAAAATTATGAACCAACTCTGGGAAACTGGGGTCAAAAATTTACCCTTGGTATTAGAGTAATTTTAGCAAAAACCTAGGAAATTATATTTAGAAAACATATATCTGGTATGATAACTCTACGATAGACATTGAGGATAAGTATAGTGAAACATACTAAGCTTTTGGTAATGCAGATATTATGTTGTTATTCTTATAAAATAGATCTGTGTATGGGTACTAAATGTGGATGTGGTTATGGTAAAAATATACCTAGGAGTAATAACTCCAACATGGTGTTCTGAGCTTAACTCGGTGTAACCTGGTACATGATAGTAGTTCTTAATACACAGCTGGTTTGACACTCCTGGGGGATATAATTAGGGTAATCTTCATTTTATTTAAAAACCATTATGAAGGATTTAATGTTAAATATGTCTGCAAAGAAGCCATGTGCATGATTACAAGATTATAAATGCATAATTTTTTTTTAATTTATCTTAATTGTTTTATTAATTTGAAATTATGCATTCGGATGTATACCCTCATATAGTGTTTTCCATGTTTTAGAAATGGCGCCAAGTGAAAGAAATGAAAATCGTGTCAATCCACGTAATCCTTGTAGGTATTTACCTCATATGCAAGATAACGATGTCGAATTAAAAGATTGAACTAGAAAAGATAATCTTATAAGTATATTAGGATATCCGACTTAGGTTATTAATAATAACCTTTCCCATATGGAGCATCCTGATGCACAAGATAATATTATAAGCATATTAGGATAGACAACTTAGTCATTGATTAAAAACATGAAGGAAGTTGAGGGAAAAACAAACATGGAATGGGTGGGATTTAAAAAAATATTCTTAGAAAAATAATTCCCTCTTGAAAGACGAGCTGATATAGAGAGAGAATTTCTATGTCCTTAGGATGAAATAGGGTGAGAATGTTGCATTGTATGAAACTAAATTCACATGGTTAGCAAGGCATGATATAGACTACATACATACATCAAGAAGTAAGATTTATTGATTCTTTGATGGGTTAAAACCATTTCTCTAATGGGAACTAGTATCCAAATATTTCTCATCACATAAAGATATAGTCTCATGTTCTATCAAGAAAGAGAGAGAATTTTCTTTCTATTATTAATTTAAGGGAAAGAAAGAGAAGAAAGGAATGGCAGATAAATAGAAAAATAATTAGAATAAAGGATTAAAGGATTTTACTATATGTAAAAATTATGTAAGGAAACACCCTAGTGCCTACTTAAAAGGGAATAAAGTTTACATTAGGTGTGTTGAGAAAGGCTATCATACTCATGACTGTAAGAGAAAGAAAAAAAGCTAGAAATGTGAAATGCTATAATTTTAAAGAGAAAAGACATTAGGAAAATGATTTTTCAAAGTGACAAATAAAATATGGATTAGAGAAGAAAATGGATCATGGTAATCATATAATGTTACTACAGTTGATGTGGAATAATTTATTTATTTATGTTTCTGGATTCAAGAAATATATTAATATATTTTGGACTATACTATAATACTTCTTCTTTAAGTATTTTGAAGCATGAATTATTTTATTGGGAATTTGAGGTTATCAAATAATTTTTCAATAATAGATACATTATATTGTTTATATAAACCATTGTTAGGATTAATTTATGATATTTAAAGAACATTTTGTACCATTAATTAGGACAAATGTGTTTTGGAAAAGTTTTACGACTAGAATGGATTATATTATATATTAGATAGTATTTTCTGTGGTTAAACAATTTCTTAAGGTTATTTCTAGAATGTTTTAATAATATAGTTTGAGAAAAAGGACAACCCGTAGGTCGAGCGATAACCCGTCGTATCGAACAAGGATGTGGGAATAAAACCTATAACTAAAGTGAAACAAGGATTTTTCACCTACCAATGTCTTATATGAAGTCCCGGGTTAGTATAACATAGTTTTATTTATTTAAATGATATAATTTTATATTTGGAACAATATACGATTATGATAAATAGAATATTTTTGAATTTTATTATCTTCTTGAGAAATAGATGAGTTTTTTGTAGAAATTAGTTAAAGGATGAAACTATACATTTCAATTAAGTAACCTTCCTTCGGATCTTAATCTATGAGTAATTATTAAACTCTATGGAAAGGATCATAAAACCAAAAATGTTTTCCTAGTACTTTATTTTGCGATAAATCAAATGGTCCCCAGTATCATCATAGATTTATAGCTTTCTAATTGTTAACTTTCTCATAATAATGTGCTCTATCACTATCCATCAGAATATTATTGGTTACATTTTCATTCATTTCCATTTTTTCCTACATAGATCCTTCCCTCTCTTTATTTTAAAATGGAGGTCTCATTAATACATTTCTCAACATGGGATTTCAAAAATAGACATTTTAAAATTTTAAAACCATAGTTTTCTATCCCATGTTTAAATCTCAATGATGCAATTTATTGAAGGAGGGGAAAATGTACCACCCAAATCTTCTACGACACCCTTCTTTTTAAATAATTCAAATAGCTTACACTACATGCGACAGTACGTTTGACCGCACCACGACTATCCATTTAAATAGAGGTTATGATTAGTATTGACCAAATTTTGAATACTATATATTACATATAATTTTTATATTTATCTCATATGTTTCTTAGACGTGATATAGTAAAAAATTCCATTTTTCAAATAAAATATGTATTTTAAAAAAATGAAGTTTTATCACCTTTTAATGGAGAACACATTTTAAATAAAATATTTAATTTTTTTATAAATATAATTTGAAAAAATAATCTTCATTTTTATATGGTGGTCATAAATATTTAGTTTGGATAAACTTATGCTATTTTTCTAATAACCTTCTTGTTTTGTTGAATAGTGAAAAATACTAAATTTTAATTGAAAACACTTTTTTATCCAAAATAAATTATAGTGTCAAATTTTAAATATGAATTGTTTTAAAGTATAATTAGATTATATTTTTATCATTTAATATAATGTAGGTAATTGGAATTATATTTCAAATTAATATTCGATATAAACACATGTTAATCTTTTGATGGTTGTATTTTTGAAAAACTCGTTTTCTCATTTGGACAACAAGGATTAATATTAAATTAATTAATTAAAATTATATGTTTTAAATTTTTTAAAATGGATTTAATATTTGGAATGAGTTGTTAAAAATTATATTAAAAGGATTATTTCATTTTTTTCGACATTATGAATTGTAACTTTAGTAATTTTTCTATTAACATGGTTAAGAGTAAATCATGTAATTATTGGTAAACATAACATTGTACGATAACTTTAACACACATAAATATCCTATTGGATGAATAAATTAGACCATAGTCAAATATGGGTAGAAATAGAAACACTTAATGTCCACCTTCCAATGAATATGAAATTAATATTCTTAAATTCAATGAATGCGACCGAATTTCAAACTCTCATTTTATATATGTATATTAATTTTAATATAGGGATAAACATGAGATATAAATTGATTACACGTAGTCTATGAAAATAAAATTGAATTAATTATATCATATAATTATATTTATAAATTTGATAGATTAAATATTTTCTATTAAGGATGACACAATAAGGACACTTAAATTATTTTACTAATAGAAATATCAAATAAATGAATTTAAAAAAATTAAAAGAAATATAATTTAATTAATTAAGGTTCTCCATGAATTTTATACGTGAATATGAGGTGTTAGGAGTATATTAAATATTTTTTTCAAAGTTATATTATGTGTGGATTTTATTTGAATTCAAATAAATTAATAGTGTCAAAATTGACACTATTGAAATTTTAAAAAAATAACATATTATTAAATTTTTTAAAAATGATATTTTTTTAAAAAATAAAAAATTAAAAATTATAAGGTCTAAAATTTCATAAATTTTCCAATTATGGACAATTGATATCACATAAGTAAATATTTAAAACCATTTAATATATATAATGTTATTACAACAATTAAAATTAAATAGATTAAATAAGGATAAATCAAAATGATAATTTTTAAAATAAAATAAAAATATGTATAAATTTTACTGTATGAGAGGATTTAAAACCATCCTAATCTTATATTTGAAATAATCCACTTTGGAGAAATTTTTATTTAAAAATTAATTTATATTAATTTAATAGTTTTAGTGATTCCAAATATTCCCCTCCCATCTCTTATAAAAGGGCGCCTCTCCTGCTATTTTAATCACAACTATAAAGACTTTTGGTTTTACCAAAATTCACCAATTTCCTCTCCCAAATCCCCTAAATAAATATCAAAGGCCATATATTATAAAGAAAACTGTCCTAATAAGTTCTTTTGGACAAATCAAAAGGAGGCACCCAAAAAAGAGGTAATTGTTTTATCCTTTATTTCAAAGTTCTTTCCATATTATACTTCCTATTTCTATTTTGTCTCTATATAAAAATAATAAATAAAGTATAATAAATATAATAAATGTTATTATAATTTTGGTATAACCTTATACCTGAATTTATTTATCCTACGAATAACAATACCACCATGCGTGTGTCCGTTCGACTTATAGTCTCCACACCATGGTGGAATTTTTTATTTAACAATAATTTATTTGGATGGGTATAATGATGATTATAATGGATTTAAACAATCAATATAATAATATAATTATTCTGTATAATTAATATGACATTAAATTACATACCATTTAGCCATCAAGTGAATTATATCGTCGCTCGTGCGTACGTATGGGATACCGTCTCCACGACCGGGTGGGATTCATTTTCCACGTTAACTATTAATGAATGATTATAAAATATATATAATGATTTAAAATAATAATTATTAACTTAATATCATTCTAGATAGGACTAAAATACAACATATTCATAAAAAATATGACATACATGACATAATAATAATGAGAAAATGAATCCATTAACACCCAAAATAATGGTAGTACTGAAATATAATTAACAAAATGATGAAATAAAGTCATTTATGATATCATAAATATATATATGGTTCTGGAATGATTTAATTACATACTTTAACCATTATATATGAGGTTTATACACCCTCTACTAATATAATGTAAAAGGTAAGGGTTAATTTCTCAATCTATATATTATCTGACAATTCTTATAAGTAAGTATCTATTAATACAAGCTTATCATCCAAGTTCATGTTTATTAAAATGTAATTCAAAGTATTATCTAAATTTGGTTAAAGTTTCTTTTACCCATTTTTGAATTTTTTTAAAATGTTTTGAAATGAATATTTATATAGTTTTCCAAGAGAGGTACTTTATAACCTTTTTGAGAAATTAAGGAAAGAATGTTTTTAACATATACGGAACAAACAATGATTTTCTTCCGTTATGACGCTTTAAAATTTTAAAGATTTCCATACAAGATTATAAAGTTCTTTTCAAAATAAATGTTTTATTTTATAATTGCGAAGCTTCTAAATGATTTCAAAGTAGAAAAGTGATATTTCCATCAAAGAGTTTTAATGAATTTATAAAATTATCTTCATCTATGTCAACATCCTTTATTGGAATTTATATTATTTGAGGATAAATTATTATGATAAAATATTCCAAATTATATTGAAGGGTATATGATATATTTGACAATATATGTACTATGTTTATACCATTCATGATTTGTGGTTAAAGTGTTAACATTTCATATACTATTTTTAATATGAATGTTACCATTATGTTAGACCCTTTTTTATAATAGGAATACATTTGACTTAGTAAGTGATGGGTGGGGCTTGCTATAGGCACTCGATGAATTGATAGGTCTCATGAGACAAACTAGTGTCTTGGATAAAGGCCTTTATGATATGGTAATGGTCTTGGAACGAGGCCTTGACAATATGGTTTTGATGTCTTAATTTCTGTATTTCCTTGTTATGAAATTAGTTATTGATATTTTATGTGATTATTCAACTAGTAGAATATCCATGTGAAAGTTTAAATGGAATTATTGGATTTATTCTATTCATATTGTGTGGAATATTATGTTTAAATGCCTTGTGTTTCATCTATATACATTACCTAAAAAATTTATACCTATATTTGATAACTTTCACTATATTGTTTATCTTTATTGAGCATCTATGCTCATCTATTTCTTATGATACATTTTTCCCCAGATGTAAAGAAGTATATTATGATTGACATGCAGTGATAGTCTAAGTGATATGAGAGTTTTCAATGGGGATATTATGTTTTCTTCATTTTAAGAATTAGTTTAAAACTTATGTTTGTGTATAGTATTTCCATGCTAGTAAACCGATCAGTCCTTCGGGAGTTGATTTTCTTATCATCATGCCAATGTGATAAAATAATACAGTGACAATGGAAAACCGGGGTTGGGTATTTATAGTTGGTATTAAATCAATATTAGCAACAATCTTGGAAATTAGATTTAGAAATCCTAGATTTTGGATGATAACCCTAATATTGAATTTTAGGACAAGTATAAGGGAACATAAAAACATTTGGTAAAGTAGATATTATGTGGATATTCTTAGAAAAAAATCGATATATTGATACTAAATTGGATGTGGTCTTGGTAAAAATATACCTATGAGTAATAACTCCAACAAGGTGTTCCAGGATTGACTCGAGGTAACCTAGTACACAACAATTTTCCTTACTATGCACCTGGTTTAACACTCCTGTGGGATATTCTTAGGATAATATAAATTTTATCTAAAAACCATTATGAATGATTTAGAGTTAAATATGTCCCCAAATAATCCATGTATATGATTACAATATTATAAATGCATAAATTTTTCAATTTAGGTTTTTTGTTTTACTAATTTGAAATTATGCATTTGGATTTATAACCTCAACTAGTGTTTTCCATGATTTAGAAATAACACCTAGTGTAATAAATAGAAATTGTGACAATGTACGTAATCCGTGTAGGGATTTTCCTTTCATGAAAGATAATGATGTTGGATTTGGAAATTCATCTTTAAAAGAGAATATTATAAGTATATTGGGATATCTGACTCAGGTTATGGACAATAACACTACCAATATAGAGCACCCTGATCCACGTTATACATGAACAATGTTATACTACTTTATGAGGAAACAAACATCAACATTCAATGGGACAAAAAATCCATTTGTAGTTGATAAATAGATAAGTTTTGTAGAGAAGATATTTATTTATTTGAGTAGTAATTAAAGGTATAAAGTTGTCATGGATGCTTATTTTCTCTCAAGAGATGCAGATCAATGGTGGTCTGATTAAAAACATGAAAGAATAAGAGGAAATAAAAAACTCAGAATGGGGGAATTTAAAGAACTATTCGTAGAAAAATACTTTTCTCTTGAACAAAAAACTGATATGGAGAGACAATTTCTAAGTCTAAGGCAGAAGTAGGATGAGAAAGTAGAAAAGTATAAAGATAAATTTACAATGTTAGAAAAGCATGATACAAGCTACATACATAAGCCAAAAAGTAATATTGATCGATTCATATATTGGTTAATACCATTCCTATGATGGGAACTAGTCTCCAAAACTTTCTCATTATATGATGATATTGTCTCATGTGCTATCAAGATAGAGAAATTTTTTATATGTATTATGATTTGAAGGGAAATAAAGAGAAGAAGAAAATGGTGGAGTAAGATAGAGATAATGGGAAGACAAGAAAGAAGAACTTTCCCACATGTGACAATTGTAGAAGGAAACACCTTGGTTCCTGCTTAAAAAGAAAAATAGTTTTCTTCATGTTCGGTGAAAATTCCAATATACTCATGATTGTATGGGAATGGAAGAATTTGTAAATGTGAAATTCTATAATTTTAAACAGAAAAGACATTATAAAAATGATTGTCCCAAGAATCAAGGAAATATAGGCCAGAAGTAGCAAATTGGTCAAGGTAAATCTTATTCTGTTGCTACAGTCAAAGTATAATAATTTATGTATTTATGTTTCCATATTCAATAATTATATTACTATAATTTGGATTTTACTATAGTATATATTCTTTAAATATTAGGAAGCAAGAATTTTTTTATTGAGGATTTTGTGGTTATAAAGGTATTTTTCAATAATAGATAAATTATGTTGTTTGAGGAATCTGATGTGATGATTAATTTTATAAATTTAGATAATTTTTTAGATAGTTAATTAGAACAAAATTATTTTGGAAATGTTTTAATGTTTGAATGTATTCAGTTTAATATTGGATATTATTTTTGATGTTATAAAATTTCCTATGTTTATTTATAGAATTTTATAATAATATAGTTTTTGAAAAAGGACAACCTACAAGTCAGGAGACAACTCATCACATCTGACAGGGTTGTGAGAATAAAACCCACAATCGATGTGAAATAATACATTATTACCTACCTTTGTCCTATATGAAGTCCCTGGTTTGTATAACGTAGTTTTCCTTTTTTAAATTGTATAAGTTTATATTCGAAAGCCAATACAATTACAATAAATAGAATATTTTGGAATTTCATTATCTTTTGGGGAGAAAGATGAGTTTGTTGAAGAAATTAGTTCATGGATGAAACTATACATGTCAATTAATTATTATTCCTAGTGTTATTTGTCGATGAAGTAAATTAATTCTTCAACATTAGGGAAATGATCATAAGAATAGAAATGTTTTTCTAGTACTTCTTTTTGCGATGAATCTTATAGTCCCTTGGATTATTGCATATTTATCACTTTATAGTTGTTAAATTTCTCCTAATAATGTTCTCTATTATTATCCCCCAGAACTAGATTGGTTACATTTTCTTTCATGTGCATGTTTTCCTACATGGAATCCTATTATGTGTTATTTTTGGTAAACTTCATGCTTCCCTTTCTTTATTTGAAAATAGCGGTGTCAATAATCCATTTTTCAATGTGAGATTTCAAAAAAGATATTTTGAAATGTCAAAACCCTAGTTTTCAATCCCGTTTTTAAATTTTGAGGATGTATTTTATTGAAGTAAGAGTGAATTCAAAACCCAAACCTTCCACGATACACTTCTTTTTAAGTAATTGAAATAGCTTTCCCTACGCACACCACTGAGTTGGATCGCACCATGACTAGCCATTTAAAGAGTGTCTATGAACAGTGTTAACAAAAATTTGAATTTTATATATTATATAAAATATTAGTATTCTTATAATATGTTTCTTATACATGATATAATGACAAATTCAATTTTTCAAATAAAAGAAGTATTTATTAAAAAATTATAGTTTTGCCACCTTTTAATGGAGAACCCTTTTTAAATCCAATATTTGACACTTTTATATTTTCAATTTGACAGAAATAAACTTATTATTTCATAGGGGGACATAAAAATTTATTTTGGACAAATTTTTAGTGTTTTTCTGATAACTTTCATATTTTTATGAATAGTGAAAAATACTAAATTTTAATTGAGAACTACTTTTTTAATCAAAATAATTTGTAGTGTTAAATTAGACATTTGAATTGGTTTAAAGTATAATTATTTTATATTTCTATAATATAATATAATTTAGGTCATTGTAATTATTTTCACATTAAAATTATATATAAACACTATCAATATTTTAATGGTTTTTTACTTTTGAAAAAACCCTTTTTATCATTTTGACAACGAGGATTAATTTTAAATTAATTAGTATAAATTATATGATTTAAATTTCAAAAAATATATTCCATGTTTGGAATCATTGGGTCTAAATTATATTAACAAGTTACTTTTATTTTTTTGGACATTATCAATAGTTACTTTAGTAATCTTTTATGACCGGAGTTAAGAGAACATCAGGTGATTAATAGTAAATATAAAATCATAAAATTACCTCAACACCTATTAGTATCATATATTATGACTAAATTATACCCTTATAATATATTTTTGGAAATGGAAAAATTAATGGTCACTCTCCCATGAATACGACATTAATAATTTTAAAATCAATGAATGTGACAAAATGTCACACTCTCATTATATATAAGTATATTATTTTTTATATAGGGATATCCTGGAGATAAAATTTACTATAGTTAGTATATAGAATTTTAATAGAATTAAATACCTCATATAAATTTATTTTTAATATTTAAATATTAATTAATCACTGTTATGGGTGACACAATAGTGACAAATAAATTATTTTACTAATAGTAATATCAAATAAATTATTATAAAAATATTAAAAGAAATATAATTTTAATTTATTTATTTTCCCCAAAAATTTTATATGTAATTTTGAAATGTTATTAGTACATTAAATATTTTTTTTTGAAGTTATCTTTTTTTTCAACTTTATTTAAATTCAAATAATTGAATAGTATCAAAATTGATAGTATTGAAATTTTATAAAAATAACATTTTATAAAATTATTTAAAAATATTCAAATATTAAAAATTACAAAGTGAAAGTTAGAAGGTCTAAAATTTCATAAATTTTCCAATTATGTAAAATTTACACCACATAATTAAATATTTATCATCATTTCATGTTTAAAATGTTATTAACACAACTAAAATTAAATAGATTAAATAAAGATAAATCAAAACGATATGGTTTAAAATAAAACCAGAAAATGTTTTTTTGATAGGATTTAGATCCATACTCATATTATATTTGAATTAATACACATTGAATTCATTTTTATTTTAAAATTAATTAATAATAATTTAAGATTTTTGGTCTTTCCAAAGGTGCCCCTCTATTCTCTTATAAAAGGGAATATCTACTGCTCTTTTAATCACCCCTCTATAGCATTTTTGGTTTAGAAAAACTCTACCAATTTACTTTTCCAACTTCCATAAATACATCCTAGAGACAATACATTGGGCATAAATCCATTCTAAGGAGTCCTTTCGTAAAAATCTAAAGGAGACACCCGAAAAAGAGGTAATTGTTTTATCACCTCTTTCAATGATTTTTCTTCTTCCACTTCCTATTTATATTTTGTTTCTATATCAAAATAATAAGTCCAGTATAATAAATATATTTATATGTTATTATAATTATGGGGCAACCTTATTCCTCATTTTTTCATCCTATGAATAACAATATCACCCTGCGTTCGTACGTACGGCTTACTGTCTCCACATCGTGGTGAAACTTTTATTCAACAATACTATATTTGGATGAAAATAAAGATGAGTATAATGGATTTAAATAATAAATATAAAATGATAATTATTCTTTAAAATTAATATATCATCTAATTTTATACCATTTAACCATGATGTTAATGATACCGTCACTCGTGCGTACATACGGCCTACTGTCTCCACAATGCAGTGAGATTCCTTCTCCATGTTAACCATTCGAGAGTGATTATAAAATTTATATTATGAATAAAAATAATAATTATGAACTTAATATCATTTTATACACGACTAAAACAAATCTTATTCATAAAAAACATGACTTACATGAGAAATTAGGAATGAGAAAATGAAATCATTTACACGCAAAACAATGGTAATACTAAAATATTATTAACAAAATTATAAATAAGGGTTATATATGATAAAAGAAATATGTATATGATTTTTGTATAATTTAATAACATACTTTAACAATTATACAGAAGGTTAACTCACCCTTTAATAATAGAAATTACAAAGTGATTGTTAATTTCACAATCTCTTTATTATCTGACATTTCTTATACGTAAGTATATACTGGGACATCCATATCATCCATGTACATATTAATTAAAATGTAATTCGAAATATTATCGAAAATTTTTTAAATTAATTTTTACCCATATTTTACTTTTTACAAAACGTTTTTGAAGGAATCTTCCCATTATTTTCCAAACAAAGTACATTATAAACTTTTCGACAAATTAAGGAATGAATGTTTTTTAACATATACGGTACAAGAATATATTTTCCACCATTATAATGCCTTAAAATTATGAGGATTTCCATACAAGATAATAAGGTTATTTTCAAAAGAAATGTTTTCTTTTATAGTTGACCGACTTCTAAATTATTTCAAAATAAAAAGGGATATTTACCTCAAAGAGATTTAATGAATTTATTAAAAAAAATTCATCTATGTCCACAGCCTTTTTTGGATTTTATGATTATTTGAGGTTGAATTTTTATGATATAATCTTCTATATTGTATTGAATGGTTTATGATATATTTGACTGTAAATGTTCTTTATTTATACCAATCATGGTTTATGGTTAAATTATTAACATATCATATGCATGTTTTAATATGAATGTTTATGTTATGTTTATCCCTATTAAAAAGAAGAATGCATTGTACATAGTAAGTGATGGGAGGGGCCCTCTATATTCCCTCGATACATCGGTGGGTCTCATGCGAAAAATTAGTGTCTTGGAATAAGACATTTACTGTATTGTATTGGTTTTTGGACAAGGCCTTGATGGTATGGTTATGATGTTCATAATTAGGCATTTCCTCATTAAGATATTCTTTATTGATATTGAACGTGATTATCCGACTAGTAGAATATCCATGTGAATGTTTAAATGGCATTATTTTATTTATTCTTACCATATTTTTATGAATATTATGTTTAAAAGGATTTTGTTTCACTTTTATACCTTTATATAAATGTCTATGCTTATTTATGATAGCTTCCGCTATATTGTGTATCCTTACTGAGCATCCGAGCTCACCCCTTTCTGAAGTTTCATTTCTCCCTAGGATGGGAATAAGTATATTATGATTTACAAGCAGAGATATTATTAGGGATATTATAGTTTTCAAATGGGTTAATATTTCTCATATCATTTCAAGATTTATTGTAAAACTTCTGTTTGTATCTAGTATTTCTAAGGCTACTAAACTGATTAGTCCTTTGGGATTTTATTTTCTTGTGATCATTCCAATGTAATAAAACAATGCACCGACTATAGGAAACTAGGGTCAGGATGTTACACCATACCACCATATATGTTGAATAATTTTTTAACTCCTTACTATTAGATATAAAAAACTACAAATAATTCCCTAGTATAAATTAGGATTTATATATTTTACATCATCATACATTATACGTTTGGTTCCTACTGTAATTAAAATAAAACCAGTTTACAATCCCATATATAAAAAATTTTATCCACTCCCTTTTAGCTTTTCTTGAGAAATAAATCTTTACATATCTTTTTTAATTTATTTATATCCCTAAAAATAATAAATCACTTCAATGAGGGATATTTTAAATTTTAAACTTATCAATTCTAAAAAATTTCCATATATTTCATTTTATTTTAACCAAAGGTGATACAATTGATGTGTAAATATTTCATGAAATTCTCTTACTTTAATTGTTTAACATAAATTTTGTGATCAACAAAAACTATTTAAAATTATATAATTCTAAAATAAGATTCTAATCAAGCATACCAATTCCATGGATCTTGCTTCTATCTATACAATATTATTTTACATTGATACATATTTGATTCATTTTCAGCATATTAAAATCCCATATATTATTCATTGTCGACTTCCTATTTGAGAACTAACTTAATGGATTATATTTCCATATCGTGGGAACCAATTTAAGGATTATTTAGTTGATGATCATCCCAAACTTATTGGTCACAAAGATCTGGTTTTTCTTTGCATGAAAATGAATGCTACTAGATCAGATCCTAGAATATTTGAAGCTTCTAGATCCAAGAAGAACTTTGTGAACATCATCAGATAAGTGGGTGATATATCCTTCATGAATTTTGATGCCTCTTCCTCAGGAAGAGTCATTAATAATCATATAAATGTAGTTGTATCAAAAAATCAAAATTTGGAAGAGGAATGTGTCAACCTCTACAAATTTTCAATTATTATATGTGTTTTGATTCCTAAAGCGGAGAATCCATGGAAGTTCAATGAGCTCATAAATAAGATCACTAATACCTGGGAGTTTGATTACTGGAATATGGATACAATGGACCATGAATTTTTTTTCACATTTTCTAACCATTGGATGGATGCAAAAGGCGTTCTTGGTGTCTTGGATCAGTTTCTTTGAAAGTTTTCTTTCTACTAATTCATGAATAGGACCAAAAATTTGATCCCAGAAATGTTAATAATACACATGCTTAGGTTTTAATTCTAGTATGGGAAATAAATTGGCTATACTAGAACCCTAAAATTATTTTGGATATCACACCTTATTTTTGGTAATCCATTTAGTCTAAGAAAGTATACATACAATCGTAGTTTGTTCCATTATGTAAGGATTCTTGTTGATACTGATATGTCTACAAAAAAATTTGAGTAATTTTTTTAACCACTAGATATGATTGTATCAATCATGATATTTTTTAGGAGTGGAATCCAAAATTCTGTTTGAATTTTCATTTATTTGGGAGCATGATATCTGAATGTAATAGGAATTAGATGTGTTAAAATGGTAAGATTAGGGGACATGATGAATTAACCTTTTAGAGAAAGAATGAGGAGGGATTTGTCTCATCCTCTAGTGGTCCACCCAATGATAATCCCTATCTTGATAATGGAGCCAAGGATGATTTGAATAATGAGAATTCCTTTTCTATTAAAGTTACTAAGGTGATAGATGTGGTGATTACCTCTAATAACGCTAAAATTCAAACTTCAGTTCTTGTTGTTGTTCATATTTCTGAGGATCCTGTCAATTCTAAAAATGTGTAGAATATTGATCATAGTCTGGTTTACATGGATCAGGTCACTGATCTATCATCAGTGAAGATTTCCAAACCTACCTCTACTCTAGAATCAGATTAGTTCACTACTTTAGCATTAGAACATGTTGATAATTATGTCTCTAATCTAGAACATGATGAATATCTTTCCATGAATGTCTCGATTTATTATTCATGATTTACTACTTCTCATAACGCCGAGGAACCTATAAATTCTAGAAATTTGCAGTCTATTTGTCATGGCCTAGCCTCAACTGATCCAGTCACCATTTCTTCACCATAGAAGATTTCCAGACATTCCTCTACTATAGAATCTAATTAAGTCGTTGCTTCAGCACCATAGAAGGATGATAATCTTGAATTTGATCTAGAATTTGTTCAGGATCCTGCTAGGAGATTTCAGGAAGATATGGCCTTCAATACTATCACTTCTTGAGATTGTTCACCTAATAGTGATGTGAATATTTCTTCAACTGTTCGACACACTGAAAACTTTTCATAGTTACCATCACCAAAATCTATAAGGAGGAAATTACACATGAGCATTATCACCCCGGTGGAATCATTCAACAATTTTAACTTTTGGAGTATTGTTTCATCTCCATAAGGTGATAAGGATATGTCCTCAAATGATAAAATCCTGACTGATCCTTCCTCTAAAGAAGTAGGGAATGGTGACGGGGTTATTCTTGAGAAGGACAAGACCCAAATACACAATAGTCCTAGTACTAGGTTTATTTATCCTAAACAATGTGGATCTTCTTTTTGAAATTCAAGGGATTGGGAATTCTTCCATGGTCAAAGTCCTTAGGTACTTTTTATGACAAAAAATCCTTTAATTATTGTCCTTACTGAGCCACAAATGATGTTTGTAAACTGGTTGTATTTCCAGTATAGCTCTTCAGGTTAGAATTTTCTTGCCAATAATCATTTTTATGGTTCCATGAAGTCCATATGGGTTTTAAAGCATGATATTGTTAACATCCATTAATTCTCTAATGATTACAGTTTGTGACCATTTTCCATTATATCAACAATATTACTCTTTCAATGACTTTTGTATATAAATTTAATATATATAAAAGACGAAGTGATATTTGTATAAATATAGCTTCCATTTCTAAGAACATGTTCAATAGTTGCATTTTTGTTGGGGACTTCATTGTTGTTTTGAGACCAGATAAAAAAACTAGAAGCAATTTATATTGAATTTCAGCCAATTAATTTTCTTCTTATATTGATATATTTCGTTTAGTTGTTTTACCAAATTTGGAGATGATTATAAATAGATAAGTTACACTCTAAATGGGAGGAAAGTAAGAAAATTGGATAGATTATTTGTGCTAGTTGATGAGATGATAGATGCAATGGATATATCTGGCCTCACTCATCAAAAATTGCATCAAAATCATAATCATCTATTTATTTATCTTTCTGTTAGAAAATATAGGTCATCCCACATACCATTAAAGTTTTCAAATGCTTGTATTTTTGTGCTAGGATGTTGAGAAATTATTCTGGATGCTTGGAATTTCGTATATTTTGGCATCCCCCAACAATTGTTTTCCATAAAGTTAAAGAAATGGTAAATCTAGACTTCATGAATGGAATGAAGTATCCTTTTTATAATCTTGAAATTAATATTAAATAGGCTGAATCTCATATTCTTCTCTATCATCATAAAAACATATCTCATGATGTGACCTCATAAAAGGATATACATGTCATTTTAAAACTTGATAGTCTCTTGACTATTAAAGAGAAACTTTTTTGTAATCCATTCAACATCATATGGTTGAAAGAGGGGGATATGAACTCTTGATTATTTTATTTCATGAGTAGAGAGAAAAAGGAAAGAAGAAGTATTAATTACCTTAGAGTTGATGGAAATTTGTTTATTACTAATAATTTAATTTTGAATTCTATGATATGTTACTATCGGAGTGTTTATTTAGAGAATGGGGATGATAAGACTAGAATGTTGCTCAATTTTATTGAACCTAGGATTCATGATATTTAGAAAAAAGTCTTTTTGAGTCTCCCAATGTTAGGAATATTTATAATGCCCTTTTCCATTTAAAAATGGATAGTGTTTCTAGCACTAATGGATTTACCAAAAAATTCTTCATGTTCAACTAGGGAATTGTTCATCATGAGATAATAAATGTTGTGTGAGAATTTTTAATGCATTCATCGATTAAATATGGCGTTAAGTCTAATTTTATTGAATTTATTTCAAAGAAAGATAATTCTCTAGATATAAAAAACGTTAGGCCTATTTCTATTGGTAATTCAGTTCCAAATGTCATAAGCAATATCATGACACACAGGCTTGGTGAGATTGCTAAGGGATTTATTTCTCCAAATCAGTTCAGGTTTGTTCATGGGAGGAATATTCTTTACTGTCTTTACACTACTTAAGAATGTGTAAATTTCATGAGGAGAAAGGTAAATGATTGTAATGTGGAATTGAATATCAATATTTTGAAAGAATTTGATATAATAAAATGGATTTTCATTTTTTATACACTGATAATGCATATTTTCGCAGGGATTTATTGGGTTTATATGTTATATTTAGAAAATTTCTAGGCGTTCCATTCCTATTAATGGGTCCTTGAGGGGTTTCCATTAGTGCTCAAGAGGGTCCAGGTAGGGGTATTCTTTATCTAGACTGTTATATATTGTAGATGAGTATTATCTATGTCTATGCCTTATTGATGTTGTTAATATTGGTCTTTATTAATGAATGATGGTTGCATGAATTTTTTTTCACCCTAACATTTGTAATATGATGCTGATATTTTACTTTTTGGAAAGGGAGATAAAGTTACCATATTCTATATTAAAAATATTGTTTCACATTATGAAGAAGTTATGGGTTGAGTCATTGGCTGGAACAAGTCCTCTGTTATGTTTGGAGAGGGAGTTCTTACTTCTAAGAAGAATATGGTGGACCACAGTTTTGGTGTGAAGAGAAGTTCCTTAATCTTTATTTATCATTGAGTTATCATTTTATGAGGTTTGGTAAAAAGATGATATATGGAAAAAATATCCATGAAAATTGTTAATCAATTGGGAACATGGAAGAGGAAGACGATGTCTTAGGGTGGTTGAATTTTTTTGGTCAATTCTATTATCAACTCAATGATTGTGTATTCTTTATCCTTGTAAAGATGGCCCAGAATCCTAATAAAGAAGTTATAAATCATGATTCAAAGTTTTATTTGGATTGGATTGATTCACAAAAATAATTTAGTCACAATTTCTGGGAAAGAATTTGTCAAGCCAGTGAATATGGGGGGAATTGGATTTTATGATTTGAGGATATTCAATGATACATTGGTAAAAAAATCACATGGAGGATACTCTCGACATATGATTCCTCATTGAAATTTTTTTCCACTATGTTATTAGATAAACTAAAACATTGATATTCCATGTATATTTCCTTGTCTTTTTGTCCAGCTATTATGAAGGCATACTAAAATATTATGGATTGATCAAAATGGGTGGTTTGTAGACACTCATAGTTGAAATGATGGGGCACTCCTTGTATTTCTAGGCATATCATTAATGATGTTAGTATTCCTATATCAATGAAGATTGGTACTATTTCTGAGCTGTAGAGTTTTCCAAACATGGGTAATATGCTTCCCATTAATCTTGCAATAAAGGTATCCAAGTAGGTTTACTCTAATTGTGATACTTGTATTTGGATGCCTAATATGGATGGAAAATTCAATACTAGGAACTGTTTTAGACATCGTTGGGGTACCTCATGTACATTTTAATTTTCAGTCTCAGATTTTATGAATCAATTAATTTCCCCTTCTAACATGCTTCTAATCTAGAAAAATTAGAAGCATAATTTTCCCATTAAGTTTCTTCTACTACCTATAGGAATGTAGCTTGTGCCAATCTATTTCTTCTGTCAATATGCCAATGAGTTTATGTCTCATCTATTTGTGTGCTATAACTTTACTCTTAGGCTATGGAACTACGTGCATTTGATTTTTTGCTGTAGTATGTAAATGAAGAACATCAAAGTGATTTTTATTTCTATATGTTGAATTCATTATAGTGAATAGGTTCACGCTCTTATGATGCATACTGAAATTAGTTTATTATCATATATCTGGAAGTTAAGGAATGATTTGGGTTTTAACAACCACATACCTTCTTTTCATGATGAAATCTTTGTTTTTCATCATGGGATCATGCTTAAATAAAAAATAAAAACTATTCCATGAATAATAATTTTTTTTTCTTGTTAGTTTGAGGTCCCTTGGGGTCAATGTTAGGTTGAAGATGCCGTTAGTGGTCAAATACATCAGATGGATACCACCAATCATAGGATGTTTATAATTTAATGTTAATGGGGTGGATTTAAGTGCACCAGGGCCCTTTGGTTGTGGTGGAATCTTTTACACTCATCATGGTCTTGTTAAGGGATGTTTCTTTTATTTCATTAGGAATGGTTATATAATTGAATTTGAGTTGTGGGATATGATAAAGGTGATCAAGTATGCTATACATTATGGTTGGTATTCGTTATGGTTGGAATCAGAAACTTATTTTTATGTGCAGATTCTCAGAGGATATTCTAGGAATGTAACATGGAACATATGGACATACTGGATTGATTTTCTTTATCTTGTAGAATTGAATTCTCCTAATGATATCAATGTTTACAGAGAGGAAAACTAGTTTGCTGATGCTCTCTATAATAGAGAAATTTTGTAGGCTAGTTGTAGCTAGTTAATTGTTTTTCTAGATTATTGTTCTAGTCTGGTTGAGGTATATTGTTGTCGTGATTTAAATACCCACCTTTGTAAAGGGTATTTTTAAGGTCTTTCACACATTATTTTTTTAATAAATGTTTTTAGTGTCTCCTGAACCTTTTTTCCATGTGACATAAATTTTAAAATAGTCATTAGACACCAATATTTTCTTATTTAGAATCAAATCCCTATTCTCATCATATTTAATCTTTGAGCACATTTTATTTGGACGACATGTTGAACATTAGGCCTATAAATAAGATTAAATGATTGGTTCTTCTATATTTTATACATCTCTTCATTCATATCTTTTATCAATGATTCATCCATTGGAACTTTTTCAAATGATGATAGTTCCACCTATGATAATAGATTAATTTTCCATATATTACTGATTCTCTGAGTCGACATAGGAAAATATTAATATCCAATTATATTTGGTTTATCAATTTCAATTTTCCTATTATTATTTTAATTCATTGGTTGAATCTCTTAAAAACATTTTCAACTCCAATCACTCCTTAGGGTCCTCATCATTTAATGTATTTTTAGGTCCTCTAGAATTTTTCTAATAATAATCAACTTCATTAAAGTAATATTCTAGATCCAAATATATATATTTGTTTCTGGTTATTTTATTTAGTTAAAAAATATAATTTCATTCCAAAATATTATCCATCCATTTAATGAAGAATTTGAATACCTTACTTCAAGTCAGGTAACTAAGTAAAACTTCTTCATCAACAACTTATCCATATTTTACTTGATTTTATTCCTTATTATGAATATAATATTTTATTCCAAAGGCTATATTTTGTTTTTAAATTTGACTTACATGCTTTAAAAAGGATATATTCTACTCTCAACGAGAAACATCTTTACCTTATTTAATTATATATGGTTTTATATCTCTACAACTCCATTTTACTAGAGTGTTTTAGATAAAAAAACCTCATGTTTAGCATATTTTTTAAAGATAATTTTATAATTAGTTTATGTATATTCTATATCATTATCTGATCATGAATTATTAATAGATCTTCTTGATTAATTTTTATCCATCTTTTGAAACCTCCTAATATATTCCAACACCTCATTTTTTTAGTTTTTAAAAACATAGTTCAACCTATTCTATAGTAATTACATATAAAAATTATGAATTATCTTTATACTCTTGTTCAAGTAATTATATTTAGAATGAAAAAATATTTAGGTATCATATCTTGAAAGTCATGGTTTTTTGTTATAATGATTCCCCACCATCTTTCCTCCTATAGAGGAATCAAACTCATTTTCCTTATAACTTTTTGATTTGGAATATCAACCATATTCTTAAAATTTATAAGATTATCCATGTTGTGTTATTATTTATAGTATAGCCATTGATTATAGAAGTTATTTTCATCTTCCAATATGACAGGTAAATCATTTTCCCAACCAACAACTTAATATAAATTATTATTTGTTCTACATCCTTTTATAAATTTTCTTATAGCATTTCCCTTGATATGGAATCCCTTAAAATTAAACAACACTTCTAAAAATAAGATGAAAAATTGACTTATGATCAATATATTATTTCAAAGTCCGTATACATTATGTATCTTAATATTACACAATTCATCACTAGTATTCCTTCTCTTTAAAAAACCGTTTATTTTCAAACCTACTTTATTCATACAAAACATTTTTTTGAAGACATCCCTCTATGGTTTTCAATAAATTTACATTTCTGGTCAAGTGGGATGAGAAAACACTCTAAATAATACATTCACTAATGTTATTTTTAACTGTCTATGAAATATTCACCAAAATAGAAAAAATTTCATTTTTTACTTCCATAAAATATTCGGTTGAGATTTGAAATATGATGGCTTCTCCTCAATAGTTTCAACATGCCTACTGAATAATTCTCATACTTATTGTAAGGAAGTAAATTTTTTTTATTGATAAAATGAATACTTTTAACCTACTTTGTTCCTTTAAACATTTATTAATGTTTCAAACACTACTAATTTTCTAAAAATCAACAGTTATATGTCTAAATTATAATTAATAAATACAATATATAGGGTAAAAAATTTGTTCTAATTATCCTTTATTGGATTACAAGTGCTTCACAATACAAGTATCTTTTCAATAATTTATAATAAGTCATTTTTAAGAATTTAAAAATTCCATCCTTCATTATTAAAAATATTTTACTACTCTCTCTTCATTATTATAGCCTTCAAATAACTCCATAATATTTTATAATCCCCTCATGCTTCTATATTATCTCTAACCTTTTATTTTCCTTTCTCTAAAAAATCCATTTTTCTATATTTGGATGATTTATATTTAAAAACAAGACTATTTTTCTATTTTTTAGTTTTAGTCACTCAAGACTTTGTCAAGTCTCCTCATGCCACTTTTAGATCTTTCCCTTAACTGTTAATCAGATAATTTGTCACATTTTAGCTTCTTTGAATTTTTTTTATAATATTGGATTTATTATTTTTCATCAATGTCACCAGTTGTATTTTAAGTGTTTAAATATCACATTATTTCCCATTAACACATGTATTATGGTCATTGATTTCATTATATTTTGATGAACACAATTTGTACTGTGTTTTATCTAGCTTTAATGTGTGAAATATGTAAAGAACAATAAGATCTTGGAAGGAATACGTAACCAAGATTACTGGTTAAAATAATAAAGTCTCTCAGAATGGATTCAATTTGTGTTGAGTGTGTGAGACAAGAAATATTCCTCGAATATTGAATGTAAGGTATGCTTCCACCACTGAATATGTGGAATAGAAAATATATAAAATAGATCACTACCATGAGACTCAATAATATCTAGTTACTTGATGGGAATATGGTTAATGGTGTGAGTTACTACCATTATTTATATGTAGAGCAATGAGTAAGATTAACGGTATTTCATATTCCTAACTAGTTTAAGATGAATTTATTTTGAGAGGAGGAAGAGGTCTATATATTATTCATGCTAATGAGTATTATATATTCATATAGATTAAAATTTTAATGACTATTTGTTATATTACTCATATTTAAGGAATATTGATATTGTGAAATTGTTTTATAACCATTAAATGATAGTTTGAAAGAAATAGTGAATATAGATATTGATGATCTTATTTTGAGATATAAATACCAGCCACACTTGTTAAAAATTCTGAGAATGAATCTAAGGTGTAATACATGTAAAGAATTTTATAATTAATATTAAAAATATTTTTGATGAAGGATAGTGAAGTAATAATTTGGGTTATTGTAGCATTGATGTTATTTGAATGAAATCTAGAAGACAAGTTAAGGCCTTTTATTTCACTGTAGAAACCCATGTTTTTTTGTTTTGAAAATGAGTATAAATTTCAATTTTTTTGGGTTAGAGGAACATGAGGGGTAAAATGGATATTTTACCTATATGATGAACCACATTTTTTTCCTTTATGGGGGTCCTAGAATAGGTTGATTACCTTAGGAAAAAAGTTTGGTGGAAATACAAGCCATTCATATTTTCATAGAATATTTAATACTAAATAAATAAAAAACTTATTTATTCCTGAATTTTTTAGATGGTGATTTATTTTGAATAGAGAATCTAATTGATATTTTTTCCATAAATTTGATTATGAAATCAAGGATTCTTTCTAAGGGAAGGAATAACCTCAAATCTGGAACTGGGGCTGCGCCCCTTTTCTTTTCTTTTCATTTCCCTTTTCTTTTCTTCATTTTTATTCTATTTTCCATTTATTTTACCCTTTCCTGGATTATATTCTTGATTATTCTCTAACCATTGGGGATTCAAATCATCAAGGATAAAAAATAGATAGGGGTATAAAGGGAGGGGGTGTCATCATAGAGATCAGGTCTTGCAAGATTATCACATGGTAACTATGGAGCATGGATTAGACTAAAGTATCGATATTTGTACCATGATTTATTATAACTTTTGTTTTTAAGTCATAGATATCAATATTTTAATTTTTTAAGTTTCTTTATCCTTATTATGATTGTTGGGGACCCCTTTGAGAAATCTTTGTTTCTATTTTTGGTGAAAATGTGGGTTTCAATTAGATTGCAGATGTTTCCATTAAAGAAAACTTGATCTAATAGTGTGTGGTTTCAAGAACACACCATAAATTCTTTATTTTTTAGAATGATGGATTTTTTGAAACTACACCATATGTTCTTTGAGCACACACTTTGTAGTTCTATATGACAATGTTTCCATGTACGTGGGCAGAAACCCCATGTTAGGTGGTCATAGTCATGTAGTAGTACAAGGCCAGACCCTAGGTTTCTCCATTCCATGTAGTAGTATATGAAAAAATCCCATGTATATATTTTCATGTATAAGTACATTGATATAGCCCAGGTGTAACTAAGTCATGTAAAAGTACATGGTTAGGGTAAATTTTTTTGAGTACATGATGTGTGCTCAAGGTACACTCCCTTTATTGCATCCTCAGTACCCATTTGAGGGTTTTGGGTGATTTTTTGATTTCGAGACATATTATATAATTAAATAGTATATTTTTATATTTTTTCCACATATAATGTGATGTTGGAACCCTTATTTTGATTTAAGGACTTTAAAGATGCGATTTAGGGAAAGAATGTTTTGACGGAGAGGGTTTTACTCAAGTAATTAAATTAATAGGCATCTTTAGTGGGAAATATGATGAGATATATATAAGGGACCTTAGGATGGTTTGAGGAAGTTTAATTGTATCACTAATTTCCTCATTATGTGTTAAAATAGTATTTTTCCTTTTATTTTAGGACTGAGTTGCAACTCAAGAAGATAGATTGGTTGGGTGTTTAGGTCGAACTAGAGTGATGTGGAAAAGGAGATGTTATCAAAAAAAATTAACTTGTGGGTTTTCTATTTTTTTCAGGAGAGGTTATAAGATATTAGATACTAGGTTGTGTTATATATTTCCCTTGGGAGACAGACGATGTCCTGAGAGACTATTTCTGATCAAGGATCTCAATAGGGAGGTATCCCCTTGTTCTCTCACCCAGAGGATCTCAAGTGGTATAGATCGATTTTTTACCATTTTTATGACCCCGATTGAGATTATTCCACATTTTTATTGATATAGAGGTCTAATTGGGTGAATATTGATAGACCAACCCTAAGTAATTACTTATGATTTTGGGTAGAGATAGTTGTGCGTGTCAGTGTATAACCTGAACCACTGTGTAAGCTTGATGGGGCTGAGATGGTGATGATTAGAATCAGTGTTTGAACAACCATTTTTATTTTTTAATTTGTTCTATTTATGTTGAATTTTGGTTTACCTTTATAGGGATGTTGTGATGCAGTTTGTCTACCACATTTTAGATCTCAATTCCTTAATGCGAGCTTCCATAGAGTAGGGGCTCGGTGACAGAGCTTACATGAATTTGGAGATTAGTATATGTAATGTTATTCCATTGATTTGGGTCCCCAATTACACTATTTTATTTTACAAATATTTCTATCGCAAATATTAGGACTGTCTTAGGTTATGTTACCAAAGTTGTGAGGATATTGTAGGATCTTCCATGTATCAGAAGCTTGAATGTCAGGGTTCTCTTAGGATACATCCATAAATTTAGGATAATAGTATGAAGAGATACCATGGATTTAAATGATTAATTTTACTACTTCCATGTTATTTGAACATATAGTCGTGATCATACTATTTAGGGATGCCATTAGTTTGGATCTCAGATGTAAGGTTATCCACTAGTTACGTCACAAAAGTAGTGAAGATATTGTTTTGATATACCTTAGTTTAGGAGATCATATGTTATGACATTCATGGTATGGGTCCCCAAATATGTGAGGATCCTCTAGGGATTCCATGAATTTAGAGAGCATATGTTATTGAGAGGAATTACCAATGAGAATTTATTAGAGGAATCTTGTCACTAACCAAAGTTGGGATAGTCTCTCTGGGTCATGGACCTAAGGATTGATGATGGTGTTATTTTATTACAATTATTTATTATCTATATTAGTCATATCACATTTAATTTATATGTGATTAATAATAAATCATATTACCACCATTGGGGGTGGCATACTAAGATTCATTTCTCATCCCCTATATGCACACCTTTGTGCACATATAGAATTTATGTTCATTTTTTGGTTAATAATAAATTAAAAATGGATATAGTGGATCTACATGGGTACATGATAAAGTGGAACCTCTTCTATGGAGTCTTATGATCAGTCTGGAGATGCTCTATAGTGTTTTGGAGACCTGGTATGCGGTATAGATAAAATTTGGAAGAGGTGGCCCATACATTTATACTTCTGGATTTTATATTATATCTATGATCATCCCATATTGAGATCGATTGTTGTATTTAAATAATACTCTTCAGGTTTTCATGAAGCTTTTTATTAGTTACATCATGATTCTATTGGTTTATTATTTATGAATACTTTGATATGTTGGACACCCAATTTTTCAATAATGATTTCACACTCTGATATGGGGTTATAGTTTCTTTAAAATACCACCATAGACCCCCCGGTACTAGTCGGTTGCCTTAAGAATATGAGAAGGTGCGCCTGATGTATTTTGGTGAACTAGGCTGGGGAACTAGTTGAGTGGCCTCTGGATCAAATTTGTTATTTATTAGTGATATTTTTTTATGTATTACTGTTTGGAATATTGTAGCTAATATACAGAGGGATTTTCTAGAGGCTATGATGGATACTGGGTGGGTACTTCATGAACCCCTTATCATGAAAAAATCCTAGTTACTATGGGTGGGATTTATCTTCATGGTATGTGATGTTATTATTGATTTAATTTTTATCTCATTTGACAGACATGATGTTTTAGATTTATGATTTCTATTGAATTTATAGATATTGGTCCATTGGTAAGAACCATAATATTTTTGATTTATATATTATCATGTAGAGTCAAGAGGCATCTCATAAATCATATTTGGAACAGATGTATTAATATTTTATTTAGAGGAATTATAGTGTAATTATTCTCACTAAATATTGGTTTAGCTATTTGACAAGTAAAAAAATTCTCATATAATGAATTTCATATAATTAATTAGTGGTGTTATATACTTCTATCTGTAATTTCACTAAATTTCCTTCTAGTTATAGGTCTTTTAAATCTATGATGAAAATCTCTATAGTAGTGATAATATAATCTCTTGGTTAAGGGGACATGTAGTGACCGTAGTCGGTCATTACAATACATGTTTCCTTAGTGATAAACTTCTTATGGGCTGTTTTCACCTCAGTTGAATTACATAATGTGTTAGCAAAAACCTATATGGTGTTTTCTCATACATATTAGAATGAAATTCTACTTAAATAAATAGACTATTTGTGTTTCCCATAGTACATTCCATCCAGAATGATTCCATTGGTTATGGAAAGAGTTGACCAGTGAGTTATGATCCTCAAAAGAGGGGTCCCATAGGTGGATCATCAGTGAGGATCTTTACCTACATGGTAGATTGTTTTGGAATATGATGCTAGTTTTATATATATGATACCATGGAGAGGGTATTTTATATGTTTGATGTAGTGATTTTTTGAGACAAGATCATGGATGGAATCTTATGAGTTCTAAGCTTCAATAAGACTCTACTTTTAGGATAGGTGGGAGACCTAGAGATCTTTACATGTGACAAAGTGTTTAGCGATTCAATTTTATTTGAGATAATTTAGGGAAACCCATGAGAGGGGTGGTCTGGGTTTTTGGGTGATTTTAATGTAGGAAGGATAATAACATTATAAATTTTTAGATTTATTCAGGGGATTTGATAAAGAGGTAATTGTATAATAATGGTAGAGCCTTGGAGTAATTTTTTTGTAATAATTTCCTTGAGTGATATATCCTTAGAATGTGTGGCATTGAGAGTGCCTTGGTATAATGGTGAGATTTCGGGGCTAGGAATGGTCAGGTTCCTTTCTATATTTTTGGTATGCATTTTAGTATTTATGTGAGAGTGGTAATGGAATCTCATGGCATTGAATTGTACGATATGTCTACTAACCATGTGGTTTTGTTTGGTCTATGTGAGGTGAACAAATTTTTAGTAGATTCACAAGAGTTCTCTATGTAATTAGAACTAACCTTGTTGTGGAGCATGACCTAGAGGTTTAGAAATATTATACTTAATTATTGGATCGTGGATCATGTAAGTGTGATAAGCTATGAGAGGTTCTTATGGGATCAATCTACCATGAGAAAGAGAGTGGTGTTTGGTGATTATTTTTGGGAAAATACTTATTACATGAAGACATGTTCACATGAATTATTAATAGTGTAGGTCGGATAATGTTTGGGCCCATTATGTTGATTTATGTCTTGAGAAAAATTTGAGCGGTGTAACAATAATGAACCTATTATGATCAATTCTCGAAGAGAGGAGTAAGTAAATCATTTTTGTGGGAAATCCGACATAGATCGATGGAGGTTCAGATAATTTTTTATGTTATTTGTTTTGTGTAGAGGTTACCATTCTGGGTACTCCAAGAATGGGTGGATTCTTTTTTTATTTAGTTCCCTGGTGTGAGTGGTTTTTCTATGTACAATCATTTCATTTAGTGATGAAATAAATGTGGGCTGTGGAACTAAGATTTTGGTAGTGATGAGATGATAATGATACTATTATTGTGAGGAGTATAGGATTAGTTGTGATGGAATTTATGTCAGGTAGGGAGAGTTTTTATTGTCTCAAAACCAGTCGGTGGATGTTAAATATAGTGTCTATTATGACAATCTTGAATGTGAAAGCATTTTTGTGGGTTGTACATTGATTCTTCTCAAGTATGATAAGTGCTATGGTGGAGAGATTATAAAACTGCATGTCTTTCTTGGTTTTAAAAAGTACGAAATTTTATTTTTGTATTTTTTTTGAAGGGTTTTGTGGGGAAAAATGTTTATTTTCCCCTATAATACAATCTTGGATATAATTTTTGAACAATCCTTTAATCCCAAGATCATGTTTTTACCCTAGAAAAAAAAAGTTTTCTGGAAATTTGATAGGCTCATTTTTTTGGGTAAGATTTAATAGCGGTATATTTATTCACATGTGTTCAAATAGAGGTATATTTTGGTCATAAAATTAGATTGAGATTGTATCTCTTTTTTTTGGTCAGAAAAGTAGGATTTTTCTAATGCGATTAATTACATTGAGTCAGGTGTTGGGGATGTGGTTCCTTTTTTTCTTATTTTTTTCAGTTTTCTTTTGTCTACTCATCCATAGTCTTCTCATTTATTCCTAACCCCTTTGGTTATTACCTTTATCTAGGTTTATAGAGATAGGGAGAGGGAGATTGAGAGGGAGGTGATGCTATGAAGCTCAGGTCAATGCAGACATTCATGCGGCAGTTATAGAGAACAAATCTGATTAAAACTAATGAATTTTTACCATGAGATAGTAATGGTTTTTGTTATAATACATTTATCCCCATTGTTTAGTTATTTTTTTGGGCCCTATTATGATTTATGGGTACCCCATGAGGGTTAATTTGTCTCTATTATTGGGAAACAAGTTTTTCAAGTTGATATATGGGGTTTTTGTTTTTGAAATCCTGATCACACAAATTGTGGATTCAAGAACACATGTGATGTGTTTTTCCTGTTCTAGAAATATTTAGTTTTTGGAACTAAACACCATTTAATTAGAGTCTATTCCGTGCAGTGGGAGATGTCAATGTGGCTGGGTACTTCGGAAGACACTCCAAATCAGTGGGATATAGAAGTGTAGTAGTGTATGAACAGACCCCTGGTGTTCCCTAGATATATATTTATACATTAAAAAATTAACATATACCCTATATTTTTTCTATTACATAGATATACCCAATGTTTATCCTAGTCATATATATATGTACATGTCATGGGTAGATGTTTTTGAGTATGTGCTATTTACTTAGGGTACACACTGTGGATTGTATCCTAGTAATCCATTTTAGGGTTTTGGGTGATTTACTCCATAATATAGAATTGGATAAAGTATAAGTCAATTCTAAATTTTTTTTTCAATATAATGTGATTGTTTAAACCTTAAGGTTATTTAAGTACTTTCAAGAGGTGATTTAGGGATAGAATGTATTAAAAGAGAGGTTATTCCCCAATAATTGAATCTAGAGATCTCTTCAATTGGATTTGGGATAAAAATAAGAGGTGGGTTGTTAGAATTGTTAGAGGAAGTGAAATGGGATACTAATTTCATAATTTTGTGTTAGCAAGGGATAATCCCTATCTAGAATGAATGAGTGGTGACTCTATGGTATGGACAACTTCAGTGTTCAATGGATCCTAGAGTGATGTGGAAAAGGTGATGGAATCAAGGCCATATTCTATGTGATGTTTTACCTTATTTACTTCAGAGTCCATGGTATGTGATAGACTTGGTTAGGGGATGTGTTACCATTGAGAGATGGGTGATGGCCTGAGTGACTAATTGTGACCATGAATCTGATGAGGGATTCCTGTACTTGTGATCTAACCCAAAGGATCTCATGTGCGATGCCTTTACCTCTATACCAATTCCTAGGTTCCCAAAAGTGTTTCTTTGACATATATGTTTTCCCAGAGGGCAATGAGGTATCCATATTGATAAAATAACCCTGAGTGGGAACATATAGTTTTGGGTAGAGAAGGTTGCGGGTGTCACCCTAGAACCCGAACCGATGTGTACAACAGATGTGGATGAGATGGCGAGGACATGTGTGGGATTTTTTCCAAACCTTTTTATTTTTATAATGTTTTTTATGATGAAACTTGGTTTACATCCTTAGTTATGTTGTGATGTAGTTAAGATAGAACTTTTTGGATTATGATTCAAAAATTCGATCTTCCACGGAGTCAATGTTTGGTGATAGAAATTCCATGTAATTTTAGATTAGTATATGTTAAGGGTACCATAGATTTGAATACAATATTAAAATACTAGAACTTTCATGGATTTAGAGTTTGGATATTAGGCCTATAAATGAAAACAACCTAAGATTGATAAATATATTATTTGAGCTTCCATTGATTTAGAGCATGGATGTTAAGACTTCCATAGGTTACATACCCGAAGTCATGAAGATTCTATTTGGTGTTTTCACAAATTTCAATATATTTTGGATGTATTTCCCCGAGTTATAGCCCTAAAGTCATGAGGATTATATTTGGAGATTCCATGGATGTTCATGTTGGATGTGTGAGCTGTCATAGGTGATGTACTCGAAGTCAGAAGGATATTGTTTAGAGAAACCATAGATTAGGAACATGAATGTTTGTAGAGTCATGGGATGGGTCCTTGGAGTAATGAGGATCAGATAAACATACCATAGATTTAGAACCAATATGTTATTGGGAGGCATAGTCCACAGGACATGATCAAATACATTCTAGCACTGGATGAAGCAGGTATTATTGATCACGGTCACATACCTAAGGATCAATATTGGTTTTATTTTTTTTATTATATTCTAATTATTTTTCATATAGGCTTGGTATATCACATTTCATTCACATGTGATGGAAAATAGATCATAGAATCAACATTGGGGGATACCTATTGGGATTCATTTCGTACCCCATTTATGTTTACACTGGTGTGCATACAGACTTGATGAGTACTTTTAGTTTGAGAATAGATACATGATGGATAGAGTGGAGGTCTGGGGATGTATGATCTAGTATAAATACTCATGTAGTGACTTACTACTTTGATAGAACATCTGTACTATGTATTGTTTATTAGGTATATAGTGTGTATAAGAGTTTACAGATGACTCCTGAATAATTATTTTTCAATTGTTTATTTTTTTATATGTGATTGGACATATGGGAAGTCAGTTATTGTATGTTAGTATGATTTTTTGGGTATGTATGAATAATATATTTTATTATATAATGATCTTATTTATTTATACATTTTATGTACTATAATTTGTGTGAAGATCAGTTATTTATTTATGATTACATACTCAGATACAAGATTATAGTCTTCTCAAAGTATCGTCTTAGACTCATATTGCTAGTCGATAGCCTCTTGTATATGAGGAGGCGCACCGATGGTCTGGTGGAATTTCATGTTGTGGAACAAGTTGAGTGGACTCAAAATTGAGCATTACTTGCATTAAATTCAATTTACTAATCTATGAAATAATTGTCTCATGTTATCTATGCATGAATTTTTCTTGTATGAAAACCAGACATAATTGGTGTATAAATCAATTCATGATAATTAGTTCATATTTATAGTCAATCCATATATTATATTTTCTGTTTCATATTCAATTGGAATACTACATGAATTTAATTAAAATGAAAAATTAATATAAATTCTTGGTTGATTCATAATTGATGATTAGATATCTATACATAGTCAACTTTTATGGTCATTTTTATAACTTATTGGTTCAATATTCATGGTCACATGTTATTGATGCTTTTCTAGTGTGTGAAAATAAGAGTTTCTAGAATAATCATAATTCTAAATGAAGTTGATGAATTTTTTTTACAAAAATTCAATGAAATGAAGGTGGTAATATCAGGAATATAATTAGTTATGATTCATTCAAATATGTACTTGGTAGTAGAGAATGTGTATGTATAATATATCTGTTGGAGATGGTTCATTTTTTTAGGATAGAGAAAACTAAAGGATATAAGATCACACTGTAGAAAAATTTGTGGACATTATCAAATGGTGATCTAAGAGTCAAAATGCCATAATGATTGGTGTGGTGTGTTGAAATAATTAAAATAATCACTCCATGATTTAGTTAAATTTTTATAGTTTTTTTGAAGAAGGTCATTATTTTTCAATCCACCTATGAAAAACAATGACTTACTCTAAACCATAGTTAATGCCATGGATCCAAATGAATTTATGTAGACGCATAAAATTTTCCAAACAGTTCTAAATTCTATGAGTTTTGTGAATATCACGAGGAAGAGGTATTTCAAATATCACTTTGAGGAATAAAATACATAGTCTAAAAAATGTTTTTAAAATAATAAAAATAAGAAGATTTTATGGAAGACTTCAATGATTTAAATTATAAAGTATTAAACAAAACATTAATGAAGAATATGAATGAAGACTTCAATCTAGGATTACAATTTTGAATGAGTCCAATACTTTTTAATCTCATGATATAACAATAACTATTATGGAAATTATATTCATGGACTACATGTGACTATATATCTGTAGGAACTCAAATAAAAATTTAGAGAAGTGAAACGACACTTTACGTATTACAAATACTCTCAGTAAATGGGAACGAAACAATGTCACATTGTTGTTATTGTTCATTGAAAAAAATAATAGAGAGAGAAGGAAGGATATTACTCTACATGAACTATCTTATTATGTGAAGTTAATGATTAATGAGGGATATTCAACACTGTAATAGTAAATTACAACTAAAGAAAAATAAAGAGAAGGGGGAAATGAAAGATATTTTGGCATAGCCTATTGAATCACATCCAGAACACAAAATTGAGAGATCCAAACTACAATATTCTATTATAGATCTATAAAAGAAGGAGAGTTAGCACTACATATTTCTAAACATTAAATAAACCCATATTATTGTTCCAAGAGAGTAAGAATATAACTACAAATAGTGCATTATAAACTCGATCCAACACAAGTTCTTCAAGGAAGTGAATGACCATTTTCATCAAAAAAGTGATTACAAACCCTCACTTGATTTATACACATTTTGTGTTAAAATTATGAGTTTTATTTAAAACCCTTGCTTAATATTATAGGGAAAATATAAAGGAATATATGCGTATATAAGATAATAAAAACCATGCAGAAGGGATGTTTTCATCCTTAAGAAGGTGAACATTTTTTACAAACCTTGGTTTTCTCTGGTGTTTTATTGATTATATATATTCTTTATAACCAAAGGAGAGAAAAAAGGATTTATATCCACTCACAAAATAAAGAAAAATTGATAAAGGGACTGAAGTAAAATTATAATAAATTTTTACCAACATTCATTAAACCCTAACCAAGTTTTGGAAGAATCCTGATGTGATCTTAATAATTTTTATTCAAGAGAGGCCCACCATTATTTTTTTATCTATGTTTTTAATTTATTTGTGGTTCTTTTACAAATAACACATGGAATGAAATCATAGAAAAATTATATCAACTAATGATCATATTTATATCTCCTTAAATACTCAAAAGAAGAAGAGGAATAAGGATTTAAAAAAGACAAGGAATGTATTCTTTTTATTCAATGAAAAGGATAAGAAAAGTTTCCTATACTGTGACTTTATTAAAGATAATACTTGAGTGGGTGAAGAATATCTTTTAGTTACACCACCCTCCAATGAATTATATAATATTTCTAGATATAAATACTAAAATAAACTCAATTATTAAAACAAGGGGCCTAATTTTTCTTATAAAAATTACTTTTTATATAAACTAAGAACAAGTTGGAATGATAAACTATTTGATGATTCATAAGATCAATCAATCGATGACATAAAAAAATCTTTTATAATTTTCCAAAAATAGGTATTCACATATTCGTATTGCTAATTTATAATTTTTAAAGGTATATTTCCCATATAGCATAATTATAATGGAAGAGGGAAATAGCTCTAGCATATAAGGTAATGATTTGTGTTGATATCACCAAATAGTGTAATTAAAAATATGGAGAAATTATGTTTCTGGAAGAGAAATGATATCATGTTGGAAAATAATTGTGTGAAGATATCCTATGAAAGGATGAAGTTATTTAATGTTTTGATAAGAAGTTCCATGAATTTGAAAAAAAAATCGATAATTGATTTCAAGAATTCTCAACTTTAGATCAAGGAAAAAATGAACAAGGAGAATGAGACTTTTCTATTAAATAATAGTAAGATGAATTATATTCTAGTGAAATATATTAAATATATCATAATATAATGTGAAGATAAAATTAAATTATTAAGGGATAAGAAAAAAAATATAAATATGGATTTTATTGAATATCAATTTTAATATGATAATTTAAAAAATTACCTCATAGTTTATTTAAAAAATACTAATAGATATTTTTTTCCAATATAATTTTATAAGGAATAAATTAAAGTCAATATAACTCTATTTATTTCAAATAATAATGAAATATTATTTTATTATTATATCATATCATGACCAATTTAAGAAGTAAAATCCATTTGAAATTGTATTCATCATGCTAAAAATGTTTCCAATAGCAATGTGGGTTTTAAATTCAAACCAATAAAATAATGGGTGAGGTAAAATGATGAGAATCCTACCACCATATCAAGGGTGGGTAGTAAGAGTATGAAAAATGATTCTTTAATATAGGAAAATGGATTAATGGGAAAAAACCCTAAAAAATCATTCCCATCAACCTTTAAATCCTAGAAAACATGAAATAGAAGGAAGAAAAACTAGGTATGTTGGTAAATATTGGTGTTAAAAAATTTAGGCATAGAGGTTTGGATTTCTAGTACAATACATCAAGTAATAAAGTTCAATGAATGAATACAGTAAGGGGATGAAATCCAATAATGAAAGAACATATATAGAATATGAAGAATTCATATTCTACAAATAAATTTTAATAAAATAGAAAAACCTTTGATGATTATAATGACGGTGTTCTAACAATGGTAGTGACAGTTTCAGTTCTAGGAGTCGTTGTCCTTGAAGTTATCAGTTGTGAATAATTTTGGATTCATCATCATAGGGATATGATGAGTGGTGGTCTCTTTTATCATGTTGAATCCAAAAAACTCTTTGGTGGGTCTAGTTGATGGCTGGTGTCTATTTTCATGGTAGTCCCTCGGCTCAAGACCAATCTGGTTTCTAGCTCATAAGTTTGATTTTGACGCTGTGGTACATTTTTAATTTTGAAATATCTAGATATCTATGAGGTCACCAATCATCCAAAAAGTGGATTAAAAAAAACAAAAAAAAACTTTTGAGGATGTTGGTTGTCATGACTCATCCTCGGGGCCCGTGTCGTGAATACCGCAAGCCCGCCTTCCATAGGCTAGGGTCTGTCGACTAGAACCAAAGGCGTAAATCTCTAACCTGGGAAGGAATTTCCTTTATGAAAGTAAACAAACACAATAGAGTATACAACATCATGTAAACACTAAGTAAATAATATATACAAAACATAGTGCTGAAAGTAAAGGGGGCCAGAAATACAAGCCCGACAGTAAAGTACAGGTACAACGGAAGGTAAGTACAACTGAAAAAGGGACAACAGCTAAAAAGGGAAGCTCTTGGAACGTCCGCCGAGTATCCTACCTGAAGGATAGGTACATATTTCCACCTCAGCACTCCACGTCTATCAGTTTTCTTCGTGTAGAGTCTTGCCGTGTGGTCCACCTCCGGGTATCGTTCTGTACTGGCTCGCTCTCAGCCTCCGTCAATGCTTTACGTCGTTTGCATCCAACACAATGAGGTGCGGGCATAGCCTGTGTAGGGGTGAGTATAACGATACTCAGTAGGGACCCCGAGACCCTAGAAGGTCTCCCAGAATTCACAAAGGATAAACCAAAGAACAAATATACAACCACAAAGTATCAACCAACCCTACTTAGGTACATGCCCATACATATACCTAAGTTATCAATCTCAGTTCGGCTCCAACTCTCGAGCCCAAGCACAACCCAGTCCATAGAGGAAGTAAAATCAATCACATCGATGATAATGATTGAAATTCAAAACTCAGCTCGCAAAGGTACACATCTTTTATATAACGATAGTGATGATCAGATTTAGTCACTGATTCATCTATGTTGTCACAGCCACACATGATACAAGACCAGCTAATCTATCGGACCCACACATGATACATTACCAACTACTCTATCGGACCCACACATGATACAAGTAAAAGGTCAAACTTTCGGACCCACACAGGATAGCAGAGCAGTAGTCATCGCCATTGAACCCATGGAGGATCCCAGTATGGTAGTCATTACTGTTGAACCCACGGAGGATCCCAGTACAGCAGCAGTCGTCATCGAACCCACAGAGGATTCTAGTACAGTAGACGTCGTAGTCGCAGCCAGCTCTAGGGTTCCCGCACACAGCACGCTCGATTCCAAGAAGGTCCGCTCCTCGAGAAAAGGGGTCGATACATCAACTATCACGAAGTCCTGATTTGATGTACCCCGAAGTTACATCTCATCAAAAGAAGCCCAATGCAACAGACGACACACCAATCCGACACCCGGTCTGAGAGTTATTGGATTTTCTGTTCTAGGGGCCCAGTTGGAATTACGCTCGTTCCAAACCCATCCAATTTCCAAAGTTATCCAAAACTCACTTAGAGTATTGAAAAAGGACACCCTCTTCCCAAGGGTCCCAGTGCCACAATTGACGTGTCGATCAGACACACAGTCAATAAGTTATTCACATTTAAGCAAAATGAGTCTGGCCCGTCCGGTCAGGTGGGTGGCCGGGTCGGCCCTTCTGGGATCAGTAGGTCTGACCCGGCTGGGGGAGGGGGGGGGTCAGCCCAGCCCGGCCTACGCACGGTGGGCCGGTTTGTGCCGCTGGATGCCGAGCGGTGTGGGGGGGCACGGTTTTGTGAAACGGCAGCGCCAAGCTGCGCCGCCCCTCCTTCCCAGCTGACCATAGTCGGCCCATCTCCTCCAGCACGAGTGGCCCGCATGGGCGGGCCGTTGTTCCTCCGCACGTGACACCAGTGGGTTTCGCGACTCCCTTCATCCCGGCCGGAAGGTGGCCAGCCAGTTCACCGCCGAAGCGGCCTGCGGAGCGCGGGCAATGATTCTCCGCAGCGCGGTGCCAAAGGTGCGCTGCGGTTTTACAGCCCGACTGGCTAAAGCCGGATGGTTCTTATTCATTCAAGCGGCCCAGTTGTGGGCCGCTATCTCCTCCCCCCGCGCGGCACCTGGTGTCGTGGTCCTCTAACGGGCCAGCATGCGGCTACCATTTCCGCCATCGCCATCGGTCGTCGTTGCCTCTTCCATCACCGCCTCCATCGTGAATAAAAACGAGGATCAACGGAGGGTCGTCAGGCCATGTTCGTTCAACCCCCACCCTCTGCGTTAGGCAATAGTAGATGGCCAAAGAAAAACCAAGTAATTCAACAAAGAACATGTTACAATCTAATCACTTAAAATTATACAAACCTTCCTATCTCAATTTCAAGAATGGTGCATGTCAACGAACCGCAGAAGACGTGCGTTGTGGAGGTCGGTAATTGTGGAAAACGGACAACAATTCCATTGACATCGGGGTGCATATGAAGATAAAGCGTCATTTGAGAAGTTATTCATGTTCTTCATCGGAGATTTTCTTCGTCGAGAGAGGAACACCTTTCTTCTAATTCTCCATAGCCTCCCCCAATCGAATATTTTCCAACACAAATAAAATAAAAGCTACCCAATTTAATAATGCCATGAATTCCAAATTAATTCAAAAGAACCAATTAATTATGGGTTCTTAATTAATTAAATTGATGGGGTTGGAACACTTAATGGAGGGAGGTGGAGAGGCTCCTTCATTAAGTGGGATTTGAAAAGATAAATGGGGTTTCATGGGAGTTAAAGGGAAGATGAAGAGTAAGGTGCTCGTGTGGGCCCCACGACACATTATCCTCTCATGGGAGGTTATGTGGGGTGTGTTCCCCACACCAACTTCCCTTTGGTGGAAATAACCACCCCTTAAATAAAATTGTACAATACAACAATTTTATTTAATTTGCTACGAATCCCCAAATTATAACATCTACTCTCGACCAAATGCAACTGCAATAAAGGTCCCCTTAAGAAAATACCAGCACTGCGAGTTCATAGGTGTCCCTGGATTTCAATTCCATGCAACGGTTCAAAAGATAGAAAAACCTACTCGTATGTTTACTAAACGTACCCGAACAAAACTTCAGAAAAATATTTTGGGCACACCGGGCCTTGGAATCACGTTCCTTCAGAAACTGCACACTCGTAAAATTCTAAAGTATTTATGAAAAAAAATTCATTGAAATTTCCGGGTCTTTACATTACCCCCAACTTACGTCTTTACATCACTGTAAAGCTATAAAACACACTAGGAAAACAAAAGTGGGTACTGAGCATGCATCTGAGCCTCCCGCTCCCATGTGCTCTCCTGGAGGTTCTCGTGCTACCATCGAACGCAAACCATAGGAATCAACCATACATTTAGGACACACTCTTGTCGATCCTTGATCTCTACCGAAACCTCCATGAATGTCGCCCCATCATCGATGTCCAGCTCCCCGTGGTCGATGATGTGTGAGGGGTTGTGCACGTATCTCCTCAGATGAGATACTTGAAAGAATTCGTGCACCCAGTGCAACTGAGGTGGAAGGTCCATGTGGTATGACACCTCACCTACTCTACTGAGTACCTGGAAAGGTCCAATAAAGCACAGAGATAACTTTCCACCATGGCCAAATATTTGTAGACCTCTTCTATGTGAGACTCATAGGAAGATGTGGTCGCCATCCTCGAACTCTAGTGGTCTCCGTCTCCTATCAACATAGGACTTCTGTTTGCTCTGTGTAGTATTCATCCACTCCTGGATGATCTGAACCTTCTCCATCGTATCCTGAACCATCTCTATCCCTACAAGTACTGACTCCCCTGGGCCAGTCTAGAACAGAGGTGATCTTCAAGGTCGGACGTACAATGCCTCTTATGGTGCCATCCCGATGGTGGAGTGGTAGCTGTTATTGTATGCAAACTCCATCAAGGGTAAGTGATCCTCCCATCTATGACCAACGTCAAGGAAACATGCACGGAGCATGTCCTCAAGAGTCTGAATGGTCCTTTCAGTCTGGCCATCCGTCTGGGGATGGAAGGCGGTGCTCAAGTGAAGCTGCGTCCCAAAAGCCTCCTCTAATCCCTTCCATAACCTAGAAGTGAAACGAGAATCTCGATCGGAGATGATAGTAGATGGTACAACATGAAGCCGTATGATCTCCCAAATGTAGAGGCATCCCAATCTCTCTACTAAGCCCTACTCTCTGATCGGTAGGAAGTGGGCCGACCTGGTGAGTCGATCTACGATCACCCAGATAGTGTCATGTCCTCTGAATGTACATGGATGTCTCATCACCAAATCCATAGATATCCCATCCTACTTCTACTATGGGACCTCTAAGGGATGAGCCAAGCTGGCGGGAACATGGTTCTCTGCCTTCATTTTCTGACAAGTGAGGCATCGCGAGACAAACACTGCTACAGCCTTCTTAATACCCGGACACCAGTTTTGTCGTCTGAGGTCCTGATACATCTTTGTCACTCCGGGATGTACCTCTAGAGGGGAAGTGTGAAACTCCCTCAACACCTCTTCCTATAATGATACTGGAATCATGGTATGTCCTCTTAAGAGAATGACGTGCTCCACACCTTTAGAAAATCCATCAGGTTCCTGCCTCGAGGATATCCGAGAACGTCGCGCCTCACAGTCAATATCTCCATGCTATGACTCTCTGACTCGCTGATGTAGTGGAGGAGTTACTGTGAGGGACTGTAGAAGACTGCTCCATCTCTATCCATAAAGGATATCTACAACCCTGACAGCTGCTCTGTCACCTCTCCCAGTAGATGAATGCCCAATCTCTTGCTGAGAGCATCTTCTATAGCATTCCGCTTCCCAGGAGTATAAAATATCTCGAAGTCATAGTCCTAGAGGAACTCGAGCCATCACCACTATCTCATGTTCAGGTCCTTCTGCGAGAAGATGTACCCGAGAATTTGGTGGTCAGAGTAAACTATAAAACGCTTGTAAATACCCGTAAATTTCAATGAAATGTTATTCTTAAATTCTTTGGGGTTTTACTAGTACGTAGTTTCTTACAGCACCTAATTCCGAGGCCCGGTGTGCCCGGAATCAATTTTAGAAGTTTAGATTGGGTACGTTTAGTAAAAAAATGATCGGGTTCTTCTATCTTTTGAACCGGTGCTCGAAATTTAAATCCAAGGGCAATGATGAAACCGCAGTGCTAGTAATTGCTTAACATGACCTTTCCCAAAGGTGTGTTTTCTCGGGAGGAGTTGTTAAAAATTGACGATTAAATGTGACGTAAATAAAATTGTGGTACAATTTTATTCTCTTTATCTAATGGTTATATCCTACATGGGGTAGTTGGGGTGGGACCCACAAGCCTTTAACTACCCATGTTAAGATATTTGTGAGGTGGGGCCTACATGAGCCCCACCCCTTCACATTCCTTTAACTCCTCTAAACACCCTCTTAAAGTTGGCAGATCCCCATTTAATTTTTTTACCCCATATATTAAGTATCTCACCCTCTCTCCGTCTTTATTTCATTCCCACTCACATTAAATTAATCGATTGAACCTATTTAATTAATTTAACAAAGAGTTTTAATTTTAAATTTTGAATGCATGGGATGTTATAATAAAATAAGAGTAAGTCAATTTTTAATTGGGGGTTGGGATTGTTGTGTTGAGACTTTGGGGACAAGAGCTCTAACACTTTGAAGAACTCATCCTCCCGCGAAGAATGACACCCTCCGATAAAGAACATCGACACAGCGACCTCTGACTATTCATACTTTTCCTCCTCCACGGCAAGGAACGAAACAACGACGTGTAAATTTTCCAATGAAGTCACCCTTCGTTCTCTACGTGATTAAAAGAGGAGACGCTGATTCCTCTACGGATGCTCCCCGTCGACGTCTACAAAACCACACCATGTGATTCCGTCAACCGTGAAGCCGAATTTTGTCATCATTTGATTGAGGTAGGGGTGTGTTTTGGATTGACAAATATTGGTTTTCTTTCCATGTTGTTGTTCCTCATAAACAGCTTGATATCGGACTAATGCAGAAGGGACCAGACCAAACTAACATGGTCTGATTCCTCCACCGTTCTTGTGAATTTGTGGAATTATTCGGCCGTTCTTGAGCGGTGAATAAAGCTACGTTTATGAAGCCAATAGGATCCCCAAAAACATCGTAAACGGACTCAGAGCGTTCGTGCGACCTAGAAACAGATGTTTCATAGAAATCGGATCATCGGAACGAAGAACAGACGCCTCGGGAGGCGTGCTGGCCAGAGGTGTCATTTCTGGAAAATTCTAGAATACACGACGTGTCCTCCAAGGTCACAAACCGTGTAGTAAAAAGCGTACAGTGGCTATTGTTTCAGATGTTAGAAAAGTAACACACGATGTGTGACTCTAGACACACGACATGTACTCTCCACACTGTTTGACAGAGGGGACTTCTATGGACATGCAATTTATTCCGGGAAAATACACGGACACAGACAACAATACACGACCAGGTAACATAGCGTTTATTATCTTCATAGAAAGGTAGAAGCGGCTTTGTGAGGTTCGGTGTGTATTCCGGGAATACATGGACACGAGGTGGATTACATAGGAATGTACTCCACCACACGACCAAACATGGCCAGTGGTACGGGCTAACCCGTGTACCAAATGCACGGGTTGGAGAACACAAGTTGAGGCCGTGTATGGGCACATGGACAGCATACACAGAGACGACCTCAAATGTTTGGACATGGCGTGTAACCATTCGACACGTCGTGTACCTACTTTTTACACGAAAAACCCTTCGACACAGGATGTGGTACATGGAGAGTACCTGGGGTCTAAAGACACAGTGTGTGACCATACCACACACTGTGTACTTACTTTTGAATGAACATCCCTTCGAAACGGGCCATGGTACACGAGCAGTACCCAAGGTCTAAAGGCACGACGTGTAATCATACCAACACGCCGTGTACTTTTTGGAAAATGGATTGGTCAGCATGAACTCAGTGTCTTCGACACATTTTGTTTGGTTTAGACCTCTATAACGTGGCGGACCTTCAGGATACATCAACTCTAGAATTCATGATAGTTGATGTATCGACCCCTAGGCCCGAGGAGCAGACCCACCTGGAATCGAGCATGCTGTGTGCGGGAACCCTAGAGATGACTGCGTCTACAACGATGATGACGACTGTACTTGGATCCTATGTGGGTTCGACAGCAAGGACGACTGTACTTGGATCCTCCATTGGTTCGACAATGATGACGACTGTACTTGGATCCTACATGGGTTCAACAGCGATTGTTACTATAACTGGATCCTATGTGGGTTTGCCAACAACGACTTCTGTACTTGGATCATACATGGTTCGGCAAGGGAGATGATTCAGAGGCTACATCTAATCATCTCCACCCATCTTCGTGAGTAGTATACCTGTGTGACCTGAGTCTTGACTTACAGTCATTATCTTCGATATGATTGGCTTGCTTTCCGGTGTGGAATGGGTTGTGCCTTCCTGTGTGGATTGGGTTTTACTTTCCTGTGTGGACTGGGATGTACTTGGGCTCATGAGTCGGAGCCGAACTGGAAATGTTGACTTAGGTATATGTATGGGAATATACCAAAGTAGTGTTGGTTGATACTTCGTGTTTGTATCTTTCCTTAGTGGTTTATCCTTTGTGGATTCTGGGAGACCTTTGGGGGTCTCGGGGTCCCTACTATGTATCGTATACTCACCCCTACACGGGCAATGCCCGCACTGCGTTGTGTTGGTTGCAGATGATGGGCAGTGCTGATTGTGGATGAGGCTTGTGGAGTGGGACGGTACCCCGAGGTGGACTATCAGGCGGGATGTACACGGTGTGGATGGTCTGATTCGACGAGCAGAGGAGACCATATTTACCTACCCTTCAGGTGGGGTTTCCGGAGGACGAATTGGTGGTTTCTGCATTACTTTTCAGCTGTTGTACTTTCTTTTCTCGGTTGTACTGTACATTCAGTTGGGTTTTTATGATGGCCCATTACATTCCAGCACATACTTTTGTACTCAGTTACTTAGTGTTTACTTCAGCTTGTGTACTCTGTGGTATTTGTTTTCTTATATAAAGGCAATGCCTTCTCTTTATGGCCTATGAAAGGCAGGCTTGGGGTAGTCATGGAACGGACCCCGAGGATGGGTCGTTCCAACGCTTTCCCATAAGATAGTGTCACCACATCTTCAAGGCGAAGACCACTACTTCTAACTCCAGGCCATGTGTAGAATAGTTCTGATCATGCAGTCTCAACTACCGAGAACTATATGTGATCACTGTTCACTCCTACATCAGGACACACCTGAGTGTGGTCCCTGATGCGTCTTAATAGTCTACATATCCAACACTCTCCTTCAATAGCCTCAAGATGGGTGTACTATTCAACCACTTCCTTAGCTCTTGAAAGCTCTTCTGGAATATCTCTGACTATACAAAGGGTTTCCGCTTCTTCGTCAAAGCTGATATTGGTGCTGCAACTCTGGAGAAGTCTGGAATAAAGGTATGTCTGGCTGACTCCTGAGTGATTGAATGCACCCTCTTATGCATGAATCCATCCTATGCTGCCTGGGTTTTCCTTTTCTCCGACCCAGGAAAACCACATCCCAAAGTTGTAGATAAACAACAACATTTTTTCCTAATACAGTCAATTTGTGTATGAACTGTTGTTTCCCAGTCCATACCCAAACTAACATCGCAATGCCTCGACGCTTCCACCAATAGGTTCCAACCAAAACTCTCACCTCAAGGGTCAGATCACACAATTGGCGTATGTGTGATTATTGAGTCTCCTTCCAAAGGTATCTCCAGACGTGAGAGTCAAGTCAATGTCTTAACCAGAAACTCTAGCTCTGGGACATGATTCGTGGAAGGAAGGAATGATTGGTACCTAGGTCTATTGATACGACAACTAGTAGTAGACAAGACTATACCTAAAATCATTCATGGAGCCCTTGGGTCACACCCCTTGACCGCATGCAGCTACTCTCTTCCCCTGCCCTCTATATCCATGAGCCTAGTGGGGACTACAAAGGCGATTAGTTCTAACATTTAGAAATGTTCACCACTTCATGCTGCTCCCCTAACTCTTGTTCCATGTCTGCTTCCTTACAGATTCATCTGTCCTTAACACTTCCTCCTCCTAAAACATCTCACACGCCCAAGTCTCTGAGACTGATGCCAGTTTCATACTTTCCAACTGCTAATATTCACCGGCTGTATCCACTCATCCAAAGAACATTCTACCACAAAGGTTCTGTCTAGCACCCTAAAATAAGTAGGAATGCATAAAGGAAAAAGTGATGGATTAAATAACCTTATACACAACTCACTTAGAAGTTCTAGCTCTAAAGAACTGATTGAATCATATTCATTGAGTACTAGGAAAGATCGGTATTCCTCGATGAATACTCAACTATTGACAGGTCATCCTGCCGAAGATGTATAAGCTCTAGAAAACTCTCAGCCACCTCTTCAAGCCAGTCTTCAACCGCCGGTGGGTTGGGCTCAGCTCAGAACATGAGGGATATCTGGTGTTGAAACTCATGTAAGGCACTAATACTACAAGGGTCCTCTACCGGTACCACCGGTAGTGTCTGCTGACCAATGGGAATTGATATAGTTGGCACACTGCCCGAATGTACCATCTCAGTAAATGATCAAAGTACCGAAACTTCATCATTATGCAGACCATCCTCATTGTCACTCACTGAAAAATATTAGTAGGTATGATCAACATCTAATCTACTAGTGTCTCAACTAGGTGGAAAAATCCAGTAATCGCCTCCATCCAGTCCTCTGCTGCCTGGGAATCTCTCTCGCCTTGAAACCACGGAGGCCTCTGCCGCTGGAACTCGTGCAACAGGCTTAGTCGGTGTGCACCGTCAGCCAGTGCGGATGGTGGCATCTACTGCCCAATGGGTGGTGGTGCTGCTGGTACACCACCTGAAGGTGAGAAGATAATAAGAGGGCCCGACACTGGAGCATCGTCACTTAGTGGGCCTTCATCGCGTACTCTCTCTCGATAACCCCAGCTGGTTGTCTTCGCAGTGGCATCCCATTAAGGAAAAGGTGTGCCACTATCAAAAAGGTATACCTGGTGAGCTGACTCAAAGATACCTCAAAGGAAACTCTTGAAACACACACGTAATACATGTTTCCATGAACTCAGTCGGAAATCAGAGGTCAGGGTCCTGGTGTATGGATACGTCAGCCGCCACACCAACACTGGGCTACCTAGACTGAAAACCATACTCCATACTCTTAACACTATTGCTTCATAGAAAAGAAAGATCAAAGTCCTAAGTCCTGTGGTATAACCGACTCCTCTGATACCAATTTGTCACGAACCGTCCATGGGGCCCTTTCCGTGACTACCCCAAGCCTACCTTCCATAGGCCAAGGGCTGGAGACTAGCACCAAAGGCGTAAATCCTTAAGCTAGGAAGGCATTGCTTTTATGAAAGTAAAAAAACAGAACAAAGTATGCAACATGAAGTAAACACCAAGTGAATACTATAATCAAAAAGTAGTGCTGAAATTAAAGGGGTCTGGAAATACAAGCCCAACAGTAATGTAAAGGTACAATGGAAGGCAAGTAAAACTGAAAAAGGGACAACAACTAAAAAGGGCATCTCCTGGAACGTCTGTCGAGTATCTTACCTGAAGGGTAGGTACATATGTCCACCTCAACACTCCGTGTCAATCGGTCTTCTCAATGTACCGTCTCACTGTGTGGTCCACCTCCGGGTACCGTCCAGTCGCTCTCTGGCTCCGTCAATACTGTCCATCGTATGCGTCCAACAAAATGAGGTGCGGGCATAGCCCGTGCAGGGGTGAGTATAACGATTCTCAGTAGGGACCCCGAGACCCCATAAGGTCTCCCAGAATCCACAAAGGATAAACCACAGAAGAAAGATACAACCACGAAGTATCAACCAACCCTACTTAGGTATAAACCCATACATATACCTAAGTTATCAATCTCAGTTCGGATCCAACTCTCGAGCCCAAGAAAAACCAAGTCCACACAAGAAGTAAAGTCAATCACATCTATGATAATGATTGAAAGTCAAGACTCATATCACACAGGTATACATATTTCTTATAGCGATAAAGATGATCAGATGTAGTCACTGATTCATCTAAGCTATCGAACCCACACAAGATACAAGACCATCTACTCTGTCGGACCCACACATGATACAAGTACAGAGGCCAAAATGTCGGACCCACACAGAATACAAGAACAGTAGTCATCGCCATCAAAGCCACAGAATATCCCAGTACGGTATTCATCGATGTCAACCCCATGGAGGATCCCAGTAGAGCAGTCTTCGTCATCGAACCCATAGAGGATTTCAGTACAGTAGATGTCACAGTTGCAGCCATCTCTAGGCTTCCCGCACATAGCACGCTCGATTCTAGGAGGGTCCGCTCTTCGAGCAAAGGGGTCGATAAATAAACTATCATAAAGTCCATAGTTTATGTATCCCTATGTTCAACCACATCAAAATAAACCCAATGCGACAGACGGCGCGTCAATCAGACGTCTGGTCTGAGAGTTATTGGCTTTTCCGTTGCAGGGGCCCGGTTGGAATTACGCTCGTTCCAAACCCAAAAATTTTCCAAATATGTCGAAAACTCACATAGAGTATTGAAAAAGTACCGCCTCATCGCAAGGGTCCTAGTTCCGTATATGGAACATTGATCGGACGCACAGTCAAGAAGTTATTCACATTTAAGTGATACGGGTGCGACCCGTCAAGCCCGGTGGGCTGGCGGGTCGGCCCGTCCTGGATCGGCAGGTCCGACCGGCTAGGGGGTTTGCCTGGACCGACAGGGAACGACCCGGCATGGCGGGGCGTAGCCCATCCTGGTTGGGTGCGGCCCGACCCAGTGGGAGGAGGCCCGACCCACGCAAGGCCACCGGCCGCGGCTCAACCAACTTGCTGAGCCATGCGGTGGGGGGGGGGGGGGGTGTTCGTGAAACAGCGGCGCCGAGCGGTGCCGCCCCTCCTACCTGGACGGCCATAGCCTACTAGTCTCCTCTGGCGCGAGCGGGCCGCACAGGCGGGCCGCTGTTCCTCCAAATGCGGTACCAGCAGGTGCCGCAGCTCCCTTCAGCCCAGCCGTTAGGCGGCCGACATGTTCCCCGCCGAAGCGACTCGTGGAGCCCGGCCCGCGGTTCTCCGCAGCGAGGTGGCAAAGGGGATCAATGGTTCTCCAGCCCAGCCGGCTAAATCCGGCCGGTTATTCTTCGGCCGAGCGGCCCGGTTGCGGGTTGCGATCTCCTCCGGCCTCGCAGCCCCCTGTGTCGTGGTCCTCTAACAGGCCGGCGCATGGCCACCGTTGCCACCTCCTCCTTCAGTCGTCATCACCTCTTCCATCACCGCCTCCATCGTAAATAAAAACAAGGATCAACAGAGGGTCGTTTGTACATGATCGGTCAGCCCTCACCCTCCGCGTTAGCTAATAGCAGATGGACGAAGAAAAACCAAGAAACTCAACGAAGAACGTGGTACAATTTAATCTCTTAAAATTATACAATCACGCTACCTTGATTTTAAGAACAGTGCACGTCAACAAGCTGTGGAAGACAAGCGTCGCAGAGGTCCGGCACCACGGAAAATGGACGTCGATTTCGTTGAAATCGGGGTGTGTTCGAATAGGAAGCGTCGTTGGAGTAGTTTTTCGCATTCTTTGTCAGAGATGTTCTTCATTGTGGAATGGTGTTCTTCATCGAGAGAGGAACACCTTTCTTCTAGTTCTCCAGAGCCTCCCCCAATAGAATATTTTCCAACAAAAATAAGATAAAAGCTACACAATTTTACAATTCCATGAATTTCGAATTAATTCAAAAAAACCAATTAATTAAGGGTGCTTAATTAATTAAATTGGCGGGGTTGTCACACTTAATGGAGGGAGGTGGAGATTCTCCTCTATTAAGTGGGAGTTCAAAAGCTAAAAGGGGTTTCATGGGAGTTAAAGGGAAGATGAAGAGTTAGGTGCTCTTGTGGGCCCCGCCACACATTATCCTCTCATGGGAGGTTATGTGGGGTGTGGGACCCACCCCAAATTCCCTTTGGATGAAATAACCACCTTTTAAATAAAATTGTACAATACAACAATTTTATTTAATTTTCTATGAATCCCTAAATTATAACTTCTACTCTCAACCAAACACAACTACGATAAAGGTCCTCTTAGGCAAATACCGACGCTACGTGTTCGTCGGTGTCCTCAGATTTCAATTTCAAGCACCAGTTCAAATTATAGAAAAACCCACACATACGTTTGCTGAACGTACCCGAAAAAAACATCAGAAAAAGATTACGGGCACACCATGCCTTGGAATCAGGCGCCATCAGAAACTGCGGACTCGTAAAATTCCAAAATATTTAAGAAAAAACATTCCATGAAATTTACGGGTCTTTATAGTGGTTATAGTAATAGTTAATTTTGAACAGTGATTGTATCAAAATCAAATGGATATAGAAGACCCTATATAATAGTGATGGAATAAAATCTAGACTATAGGAAGAAACAAGTGAATATTTAAAATTAGGATACATCTAAAAAATAATTAAGTATGATGTTTTCCCATTAGGAAACCGACCTTTAAAGTGCCTGATAATTGAATCATAAAAGGCACCAATATGAAAAATACACTCAAAACAATCCATGTGAATAATCTAAATAAGGTTTCAATGTCCCTAAAAATGTTTAGTTTCTTTGATAGTTGATTTTAAAGATCTAAGAAGAGAGTGAAGCACCAAAAAAATATAGTTCTTTTGGAAAAAAATAAAACATTGATGGTGAAATAGAATTTCATGGGAGGTGATCAAAAGTGGATAATGTCATATATTATGGGGTGATATGTTTAAGGAGAATGAAGGAAGAAAAATTTTCAAATGATTTTGTCACAATTATTCCAAACTAAAAATAATTAATAAATAAATTGAAAGATATATAATTTAAATTATGTTCCTTGATATATTAGTTGAAAAGGAATATTCAAAAGTATGATGGAATAAGAAAATCAATATTCCCAAAGAAAACATTGACTTCAAAAATTGTTTTGAAAAAATAAAACGTCTATATGGACTTGGATCTAGGTAGGAAATGGAAAAGTTGTTGAGAATAAATTATCAATAAAACTACTCACATTGATGAACAATGATGTTAAATATATTCTATATCATATGTATTTGGATCGTGTGTTTACCACAGGGGGAGTTGAAGGTGATGTTAGTTATCAAATGCTGAAAAAATCAAGAAAAGTAACCTGGTGTAACATTGCATATATGAAAATGACACCATAGAGGTATGATTTTACAAAATTTATTCAAAATAACAACTAGAGAAAAGAATAACCAAGAAGATAGTGAATAATATTTCAAATCTAGTAAATTGAGTGATAAAAGTTCCAATCATTTTATAAACAAAATACATGAAATCATAGAGATTATTGGAAGTAGTGAATCTTCCTTAATAAAGAAATAAAGAATTTTTAACATATTAGCATCATAAAAACAAATGTAACAATAAATATCATCTGATGTAAATGATCTAACTTGATGAAATAGATATGAAAAACTTCTATAGGATGTGAGATTCAATTATAGTAAGCATGATTTTCTTTATAAAGACATAATTGTATAGTGAACATATATTTATTCACGAATCTTAATTAACAAATATGAAAAATATAATTCTAAGAATTAAATTTCATTTTTTAATTGGGAAGTAAAAATTAGTTTTGGATTAATTTTTTATATTTCTCAGAATTAATTGATTTTTAGGGGAATAGTGAAGAACTCATAATTTAAAAATCAACTTGTTTATTAAAAAATATTTTTGAAATGAAAAATTGAAATTTTATTAAACCGTTTTTATATAAAAAATATATATTTAAGAATTAATATAATTCATATAAAAAATACAATCTTGAACTTAGGAACATATGATGAAGATTTTGGAAATATAAATAATGTCTTTTGTTTAAATCAAAATTAACCTTTTCTATTTTTATTCAATAAAGAGTTTAAAAGTTTTATTTTTGGTTTGGGTTTTTTAAAGACAAATAATTAATATTTTACTTAAAATAATCCAATTTATCCCTTTTCAATCATCTGTATAATTGATTTTGTTGTAAAATCATATTTATGCTTAAAACTAACATTTTTCTAAAAACAGTTTTTGTTGCATTTTGTAAAAATATGTTAAAAGTTATTTATTCCAATTATAATAGATTTATCTTGTAGAAAAGATACCATATTTTGAATCATAAAAGTTAATATTAAGAAATAATGTCACCATAATTTTTATTCATAATGAATATTAACTATGGTAAATATTTATCAGATTGGTTAATGTTAAAATGGGTCAAAAGGGTTAAAAATAATGGTATAATGAGTCAAGATAACCCAACACGAATTATTAAATCCCATTTTTGTTAATATTTCAACTTGAACCTTATCATATTCCAAATCAACTAAATTTTGATCCAATTTCATTATAAAATGTCATTATGTTGTTAAAATCTTTTAATTAATTCTATTTGTGTTCCTCCCATAAATTATGAAAAAAACCTCTTATCCTTAATTAATTATAAACATTAATCCCTATAGATTAGAAAATTCCTACCCAATTTGTTTTCAAATCCCTTGCCTTAATTCATGAGCTTTGGGTGTTGCCCTAAGGCCATCTTATATGTGATTTAAGTATAATCCAAAGGTAGTATCTCAAATAAGAGGTAGCCATCATTCCCAAATCATTCAATGTTTACATCTTATTATAATTCATCTAAATATATTTTATCCATCCAAACATAATGAATATGATATAAAAAATAATTATATGTTATTATTATTAAATGATAACTATTTTCCACATATTTTTTATCCTATGGAAAATGAAAGCATCACTCGTGTGTACATACGACCAACTATCTGCACAAAGTGGTGTAATTAATTTTTAATGACTATATTAAATGGATATTTATAAAGGAGAATTAATGATATATATATTTTTTATTTCTGAAATATTTAATACTTTGTAAATTCAATATATGATTTTCTTTGTTACCAAACTATCTATTTGAAAATGATATGGTTTCTCAAGAATATGTGAGGACTACCACTTCCATAGAGAGATGTGATTTGTTTTTATATAACCATTATTAATGGATTGTTATCAATATATATATAATGAATAAAAATTTAATTCATCTATTTATTAAATTTAAAAAGATAATAGAACAATTTAATAAGTCATTTTACCATAGGAATTATACAAAAGCAATTTTTCCGAAACCAAATAAACAAACTTATTTTGGTCGATGTAAGGAAGAAATTTGAAATGAATGGATTTGAATTATTATAAAAGGACATTCAAAATATTAATAAAGATTAAAAATGTTTTTTATAGTATTTGATAAATTTAAATTCACTATACATAAAGAAACAAACATGTCTGACTAAGGAGAGACCTGGTGTAAGGAATTTTTGTTACAATCTCATTTTATTTTAGGATTGTTTATGGTCAAATTAAATTGGGAAAAATTATGTGGTCCTAATATTTTAAAACATATGTTTTTTCTTATAAAATTATTATATTGGTGTTTATGTGTTCATTTTGAGTTTATTCAGTTTTTTATTTTAGAAAAATAAGATTGTTACCTACACGTGACTTTCTTTAAAAACAATTATCTAGTTGTTTCCCAACAAACTCTTATTCTTCCTTGTTTAAATTCTATTTTAAAATTTATTCAAGATTGTTTTTACTATTCTAAAAATATTTATTCTAAATAAAATTACCCAGTTTTTAATTTTTATAAAATGTTTTAAAGGGAATTTTTTGGTCATTTTCTGAATGAGGAACTCATTTCCAAATGTGTTAATAAAAACTTCATTTTAACACACAGCACAAAAAAACGTTTTCTATTTTTATCATTATACTTTTTTAGAAGATCCCTTTAAGATTTAATAAGGTTATATTATAAGAAAATATTCAATGTTTTGTGGAATTATTATTGAAAATAAAAAAACAAGGGGGTTTTATTTTTTTAATTTAATGTCATGAATATTGAAAATTAATTTTTAACTCAGCTGTTACATGATGTTACATTGTCATTATTTTTAATGTATCGATTCTATTTTCTATTCTGAATGATTATATTTATTAAAAAAATTATTTTAGATAAATAATATATATTCCTTTACTTATAATGGATTATTCCTTGTTTTTAGATCATTTATTTTTTTGTGATCATGTTTTCTATCACTCTCCATTATTCTTTGGGAATTATTTTTCTCCTTTATTTTCACATTTTTAATATCAAGAATGAACTCAGAATAATTTTAAATACATTGATGATGTTCAATACTTATTAAATTTCTATATAAGGTATCATTTTATGGAATAATATTATGTAATTTTGTTCATTTACTATGGAAATATTGATGTCTTTTATTCTTGATTCAATATGGATAATTGTTGACTTATAATACATTTTGATAATGAATTATACAGATCATTAAATATATATAGAACACATAGGATGAAAAATAAATGGGTGGGGAATACTTATAAATACAATCTAGATGACTTTATAGTTCTCATGTGTTAAAATAATAATCCTTCCATATTAGATGGGTAAATAGTTTTTACCGAGCTACATAGTAAGAATTATGTCTTAGTTGAGAGGTATTGAAAGTAATTTTCATGAAATCGTGATTGAGAGGCCTTGATCATGAATTTATTAAAATATACATTTAAATTATTAAGAGTTTGGTCTCTAATAACCATTTTATCACTGTACCACCCCAATATTTTAAAATTAAACAATGTTCGATAGTGTTTTCAATACACAACACTAATTTTAAATAAACCACACAATATTATTAAAATATTTCCATTTAAATATGATTAGTTTAACTTAGCTATAAAATTTATAGTTTTGAATAGGATTAATTTTTTTTTGAAATATATATAAAGGTATTAATAAAAGTAAATTTATTGATAAATTATAATTAATTAGTGACTCAATTTTATGCTATGTGATTTTATACATCAAAAATATATTTTCCTCAAAAAAATATTTTTATAGATTTCTCGATGAAAATAATGGAATTATAATTTTTAAAATTTAATAAAAATTAGTTTATAAAATGGACTTAATTTTATGAAATCACAAATCAATTATAAATTAGGGTGAAAATATCATATTTTTAGGTAAATATTATTTTTTCAGTGAGTAGTGAAAAATATCGATTTTTTATAAATTTTTCATTTCTTTTTAAAAAATTAAGTATTTAAAAAATTACCATTATTATTTTTAATTTTATTTAAAATAAAAATAATTATTAATTATTTGTATTAATATAATTTATTTCATTTAAGTCATATTTATAGTATATTTTAGAATAATTTTATTATTATGCTTAAAAATATATTTTTTCTGAAAACTATTTTAAAGTGCATAATGTGTCTCCATTTTAATGAATTAATATAAACCCTAATGAAGAGTTTTTTAAATTAAATATATATATATATATGAATATAAATATTCATATAAATTAATTTAATGATGATTTTTTAATATAGTTGTTGTATGATCATCTTATACACGAGGAAAATGCTTTTCTTGAAAATATTTTTTTTGACACATCTACAGGTTTAATTTTATATTTAAATATGCCACTTATATGAGTTGAATTTTTAAAAATTGATTCCATATTTGTAATTAGAGTGATTTATATTATTTAATAATGTCAGCTTAATTTTTTACCATACTGAATAGTGAAAACAATGAAAATTTATTTTGCATGGTTAAGGTAAAAATATGTTTATCGGGAGTTAAACTAAATATATAAGGGTTTAAAATGACAAAAAAAATTATAATTCATATTTTATGGTCATATTTAGACTTATATATTTTTATAATACTTATTTAAGATCTTTTTTTCTTGGAAAAAAAAATGTTATAATTATTTCATTTTAAATATTCCATGTGTGTCCTCTCCCACACATATAAAAGGCCTTCCCAAATACTCTCATTTACATGCTTCCAAAACACCTTTTTTTCCAATAACTAGAAAATAACTTCTTTTCTTATCTATAATATTTATATTATTAGTATTTGATCATAAAAGAAAACTAGTAAGTCTTTTTATTCAAATATAAGGAAGCTGTATGAAGAAGAGGTAACATCCTTAACCTGACAGTTTATTTTATTTATTATTAATCACCATTAAAAACTTATTAAACAATTATAATATTATAAATTAATTATATTAAGTCCACTAAAAATTTTTATGTTAATGTAATGACCTCAGAGTATCACCTCATCTATTAAATGGGAAATGAAATCATGGATTATTTGTACGATGGACTATAGCCTCACGAATCGATGTAATTAATTTTCTATAACACCTTACAAAGACTATATATAATGATGTATTTATTGTTTATATATGATATTTATGATATAATTATAGTAATATAATAGTAATATAACTTATAAATTCTTACATTACATTCCATAGGGAATAATATAACATCAATTCTATGTATGTCCGACTACCGCCTCGTGATGCGATGTGATTCATTTTTCAATTAAAAATTACATGGAAGGTCAAAATAATTATTTTATATTTATATCTGATATTTATGAAATATTAATAATTATATAAAATAAATATATCATATAATTTAATAATTTAACATACATGGTATAAGTGATAACATCATTCATGTGTATGATGAACTACCACTTTTCCTATAAGGAACCCACCTTAAACAATACATAATCTTTAATTAAGTTAATAATTCACATTGGGGATATTTTCAGGTTTAATGTTTTTGAGAATTAGGCCATAGATATTACATTAAATCTAAAATATTACAAATTAGACACTTCTACTCAGTATTTATTTATTTCATAAAATAAAAACTATAGAAAAAAACAGTCATGTCTAGTTCCATATTTCAGACAGTATGAATTTTCCAAGATCCCACCCTTAACCCTATTGATCTTTATGTCATGTGAAAAACATTTCCACAAAACATGGGATGAGAATAAAAATCACAGTAAGGGTTATAATATAAAGAAAGAAAAAATTATTATATCATTACATAAAAAACATAAGTTCTATAACATACCTCATGAAATAATAAGATTTATTAGTAACACATAGTAATCACAAATCATAAAGGTATCTTGTGGAATCCATAACATACTTACGTTGTAGCTTTCACAACTATGTAGGGAGTTACATTTGGAATGCCCATAGTAATATATTCCCTAAATATATTTGGGGAAACATTTACATTTATGTCCATCACATTACCCAATGCATTGGAATGATATATCAAGCTCACCCATCCTAGGTATATCACAGAACCACTCGTATACGTAAACAATTCCCAAGAACCATTACATATTCATAACACAAAAAACAAACATAAAGGAAAGATAACACTTCCACATTTCAATAAAAATATATAATTTAAATATATTTACATAATCAATCCATTATCAAAAACCATTTTTAATACCAAAATGCATAAAAGAGTATGGTATTTATTTTCAATTTAAAAACATTACAGCTTGTTAAGGATGCCAAAAATCAAATAACGATCGCAGCGGTGGAAAAGTCATTGTCACTGCGTACGTTAAAACCAAACATTCTTTTTTGTCATTTACTAAAACACTTTATAGATAAAATATTCCCTATGAATGAAATTAAAATTCAAAGGGGTTTATACACTGTATAAAATAAAGTCTTGTATAAATCAAAATACGACTCAATGAAACGAGATTGAGACGAAGTCCCTTACCTCGTGTCCAACTTGACTCATTTGTTCTTTAATCTCATGAATAATAAAATAAAATAAATTTATACATTATTAATAGCCTTTTCAAGTTAATTATTCCTTTTATATTAATTATTACCCCATTATAAAAATTATGTAATCATTTAAGTTAATAAAAGTTTTTTTGTCGATATTTGGAACTTGAGTAAAAAATGAACTTCCTATAATAAAAAGTTTTCAACATGGTCAAAATTACATTATTTACCATATGATATAAATGATTTAGATATCATTTATATCACATATATCCTGTATATATATTTATTTATAATAGTACATAACATTTGGAGAAAATAAATGAAATGTATCGTTCATGGAGACGGTAAGACGTACGTACGCATGAACACTACTTTCATTTATATTTCGTATTTAATGGAATGAAAACATAATGATACATAGGTATATAATTATTCCAGTATAATATAATATATTATTTCAGTAATTCCATCCTTTACACTTTCCATGTATGGAATGAACAAGTCATATCACTTTGAGGGGGCGGTAGTCCACACTTCCTGAAATGAAATTATCGTATTTACCCATTATGGAAACCATAAAGCAATGTAATAAATAAAAAATACATAAAAATAGAGACAATATAAATTTAATATATATCACATATAAATAAATTTCTATAATGATGGCCACCATGAGAGGCTGTAGGAGATAATAGAACAATCATCATTTTGTGAGGCAGTAGTTCTCCATACATAGAAACGGAATGTTTGTATCCATTAGATGGAGGTGTGTTTACGTGTATTTTGAATACTTCTCATAAGAAAATTATTATATTTAGTATACTGGTGTTCTTATTAAAAAAAGAATAAATAGAGCATTGGGAGTGATAAAGTAAAATAAAGTACGAGAACACGAGGGAAGATATTACCTTTAAATCGGGTAACTCCCTTTGGTTTGAACCAAAAGGTGCTGTTGAAGGGCTTTCTGCCTATGGTAGGGATTCTAGAATAAGAGAGAGATCTTGAGAGATTATTTGGGAATATATATAATGATCCAAGGGGTATTTAGAGGTGTGAGTAAGGGTTAGAGGTGATATCTTTTTATAAGGGCGAGGAGGGGAACTTTAAGAATGTTTGAAAATATTATTTTATTATATAATGATTTTTGGTTTTGAAAGGTAAAAAACTTATTCAGTTAGAAGATATGGTGTATATAAGTTTAAATAAAATCATAAAATAAGAATTGGAATGGTTTTGGATATTTTTTAATCTTTATATTTTTTATTTAACCCTTTGTTAACTTATTTTACTTGTACCATATCCTCTTATATATTCACACTATATGATTAATATAATTACTATGAAATTACAAGAGACCCAAAAAGGATCATTAATGAAATTATTAAAATCATATATGTTATTTGGCCAAATATTATTTTTTAGTACTAATTTATCATTTAATAAAATATTGATTGATTTAAAAACTCTTTCATGTCAATTTTAATACTATTCATATCATGAATTTTTTTAAAAAATAAAAAAAAAACATGATTATTTCGAAAAATATTAATTAATTAGAAGATAAAAAGTCATAATAATATATAAATTTAGTGGGTGACATTAAAAAGTTAATAAAAATTTATTTTAATATTTATAATATCATTTATTTGAATCCTTTATTAATGAAGCAATTGTTGAACCACCATTGTTTTATAATTAATTTTTATTATTTAATGTCTAAAAATTATAAATAAAATACCATGATGTATGAAATTGTTTTATCTTTCCAAATAATATTAATAGTCTAAAAGATAACTTATATAACCGAATATAAAAATTGTTTTAGTAAAATATTCATGTTTATGCTATTTCGTCCACACTTTAAATTAATTAATATAATGTGTCATTATCACTCCCATGTGGAACCATGGGGTCCCAAAATTGACACTAGGATTCCAGTGATCCTACATTTATCTTACAATAGGGTTTGGATATGTTTAAGGGTAATTTATTATTGTTATAATATTATTTTTCATCCTTATTTACAATATTTTCCCATTAACCATGGTAAAAAAAATATTTACTGAAGTAAGTATTCATAATGTCAAAAAATAAAAGTTACCTATTTACACAATTTGGACCTATTCAATCCAAATATGTAATACATTTTTTTCAAATTTAAAACACAGAAGTGGTAGAAATAAATTTTAAATTAATTCTTGTTGTCAAAACAAAAATAATGTTTTTAAGAAATAATACCTTCAAAAGATCTACCTTTTTATTTCCAAATTAAGAGTGAAATTACATAAAATTACCATAATTACATTAAAAGGATAAATTATAAAACAAATACACATTAAAACCAATGAAAATAGAAACTAACTATATAAATAAATTATATTAAATGGTAGTTTTGAATTAACATGGAGTATTTTTTACTATTCATTAAAAAATGAACATTTTCAACAAAATACCAAAATTTTATCCAAAGAAAATTTTTATGTCTTCATTCATAAATAGAATATTATTTTTCAAATAGAACATATAAAAGTGAAAAAAATTATATTTTAAAAGGGTTCTCTATCAAAAGGTGGTAAACCGTCCTTTTAAAAAATATTAGAGTGTTTATGCATAAAATTGGATTCATTCATATTGTAAGCTCCTAAATTTTATTGGATAAATTTAAAATCATTTAACAAACATGTATAATAATATTTTAGTTAGTTTTTGTTATTCTCACCAATACACCCACAATGAGTTAATGACCATTTAAAATAATAATTATATTATATTACTTTTCGTTATAATTCAACGTTGTGTGCAACATAAGATTTCCAAGAAACCTGTTGTTGTGCGTCAGGTATTCCACTGATCATAATATCCCATTTAAAGTAAAATTAATATTTTACTCAAAAATATTTATAAATATAAAAATAACATATTCTTTATTTACTTGGGATGTTACATCCTTGCCCCCTTTTTGAAATTTTGACCTCGCTATTTTATTCACTTATCAAATAAATGGGGCTATTTATACCTTATAGAATTCTTAGATTCCTATGTTGCCTCTTCAACCATATGATTTTCCAAAAAACCATTTCTTAATGAGTTACCATATTCCTCAACACTTTCTCTCTTGAGTAAAAAATATGGACTAGTTGTTCCTCATAAGAAAGATTATCATCCAATTGAACTACTAGTGGACTCAAAAGATGAGACGAATATGGAATATACTTTTTTAAAATTGAAACATGAAAAATATTATGTACTAGGGACAAACATGGAGGTAAGGAAACTCTGTATACAACTGATCCAACTTTCTCTATGATTTCACAGGGTTTAATGAACCTCGGACTTAAGTTTCCCTTCATGCCAAAATGCATCACACTTTTCCATGGATAAACTTTGAGAAAGACATGATCACCTACCTAAAATGAAAGATCCTTCATATGGTCATCTACATAACTTTTCTTTCAACTCTGAGCTGTTCTCTGGTTCTTCTGAATCAATTGTAATTTTTCTACCATCTCTTCTCCCAATTCTATCCCATCAGTTTCTATTCACCTACTTCATCCCAAAAAGAGGGAGTTCGACATCTCTTTCCATACAATACCTCAAATGGTTCCATCTGTACACTGGAATGAAAATTGTTATTAAGATAAAATTCAACCAAAGAATGATGTTGATACCAACATCCATAGTAATCCATTGAGCAAGAACTTAGCATATCTTCCTATGTCTAAATTGTTCATTCTGAAAACCCATCTGATAGAGGATGAAGAATTATACTAAAATATAATTCAGCACCCAAAGATGTCTGAAGGCCTTTCAAAAAATTATAAGTAAACATTGGATCAGGATCAAATACAGTGGAGCATGGAACTCCATGGAACCTGACTATCTCTTTAACTTACAACCGAGAAAGTTGACATATAGACAAAGTATACATGTAAAAAGGAAATGAGTTGATTTAGTCAATCGATCAACAATAACCCATATTTCATTGTTACCTAAAGATGTTTTCAGTAATCCCACAATGAAGTGCATGGATGTATTTTCCCATTTCCACTTAGGCACTGGTAAAGGATGAGGAATACCTTTCAGTAACTGCCGCTCTTCTTTAACCTATTGACAAGTTAGACACTTCACAGTAAAGTCAACAATATCTCTTTCCATTCCATCCCACCATTAATACTACCAAATATCTCTTTACATCTTAGTACTTCCATGACAAACTAAAAATGGAGAACTATGAGCTTCAATAATAACTCTTTCTTCAACTGCGATTCACAGGGAACACATAATCTCTTCCCAAATATCAAAACAAAATCACTATCAATGTTAAATTCAGGTAACCTACTAATCTGAATCAAATCTATTTTTTTATGAAACTCACTACCTTTCATATGCACTTTCTTAATTCTGTCTGATTGAGATGATTTCACTGACACCTGAATCAAAATAGAGGAATTTCTTGCACCATCAACTTCTATGCCAAAGTTCATCAAACCATTAATCAAAGTATATTGTTCCAAACGTAACATGGTTAATGTAGCATTACACTTTCGACTAAAAGCATCATCCACTTTATATTACTTTCCCAGATGGCAACTGATCGTGTAATTATAATCATTGATTAATTACTACCATCTCCTCTGTCTCATGTTTAATTATTTCTGAGTAAATATATACTTCAATCTTTTTTGGTCAGTATATATTTTACATTTTACTTTATACAGATGACGCATCACAATTTTTAATGCAAAAATAACAATAGCTAATTCCAAATCATGTGTTTGGTAATTTAACTCATGAGGTTTCAACTGAAGTGAAACATAAGAAATTACCTAATCATTTTAAATCCAGCCACAACTAAGTCCTTTCAACTATGCATCACTGTAGATAACAAAATCACCATTTCTGTAAGGCATTGTCAAAATAGAAGTATTCACCAATATTATTTTCAATTTTGAAAAACAATCATCACATTTTATTGGCCAAATAAACTTATAACCTTTTCGAGTTAACTTAGTCATTAGAGTAGATAACCATAATTTGTTTTAAAAACCCCGAGTAATAACCTAATAAACCAAAAAAACTAAAGATATCTGTGATATTGGTAGGTCTTGTCCATTCTTTAACAACTTTTATTTTAGCAGGATCAATAATTATGCCATTTTTTTGAAATAATGTGACCAAGGAAAGAAATTTTTTGTAACCAAAACTCACACTTACGGAATTTACCATACAATCTCTTTTATTTTAAGGTTTTCAAGACAACCCATAAATAACTTTCATGATCCTATTTACATTTAAAATAAACCAAAAATATCATCAATGAACACAACCAACAACTTATCTAGGAACTCACGAAAAACTCTATTCATAATATACATGAATATATTAGGTACATTGTTAACCTAAAAGGAATAAAAAAAATTCATAATGGCCATATCTAGTATAAAATGTGGTCTTCAGAATTTTAGTTTCCTTTACTTTCAAATGATGGTATCCCTACCTCATGTCAATCTTTGAAAAAATATTGAGCTCCCTGGAGATGATCAAGGAAATCATTGATATGAGGAAAATGATACATGTTCTTAAACGTGATGTTATTTAATTCTCTATAATCAATGATAAGTCCTATTGAACCATCTTTCTTTTTAACAAACAAGACATGACCACCCCATAGTGATGTGCTAGGTCTAATGAAAACTTTATCTAATAACTCTTAATTTTTTTTCTTTAACTCTAAAAGTTCAATTTGAGCCATTTGATAAGGTTGTTTTGAAAATGGATTAGCATTAGGAACTAAGTCAATAGTAAATTAAACTTCATGATCTAGTATTATACTAGGAAACTCTTTAAAAAAAAGGTCAAGATACTCATTTACCACTAAAAAATCATTAATCTGAATAGTTTCTTTATTTTCAATAATATGTACAAGGTAGAATTCATTTCCATCTTTTACTAGTTTCTCAGCTTCTTGATATGTTATCAAAAGTAAGGGTTCATTCTTGTACACAAACTGAGATTCTTTTTGGAAAGAATCCTCTTTAGCTCTGTAGTTAATCCTAGCATGGTAAATGGAAATCCAATCCATAACCAAAATAACATCAAACTCAACTATAGACAAAAAATAAAGTTTTACAGTAGATTATTTCCACACACAAGGACATGAAGGTTCTTATAATTTATTTTCTTCTCAACATTTCCTCTCTGTGTTTTTACCATATTTTTAGGATTCATATCTTGAAATGGAATTCCCAATTTAATGGAAAACTTCTCAGAAATGAATGAGTGTGTAGAGCCTGAATCAAACAACACATTGGAATAATCTGAATAAAAAAATTTAACATAATACTAATTCATTTGATGGAACAACATATACTGAAGTAGTTTAAAAGGATTTCACCACCCATTTTTTCCTGTATTCTGGATGATTTCCCTCAGTTTCATTATTCATTGGACACTCATTTTCATAATGACCAATTTCATTGCACTTAAATAATTTTACTAACTATAAATCAAATTTTTTCTTACCATTACCCTGATATTTTTCAGGGAAATTACGAGCCTTATGTCCTATTTTACCACAACAATAGCACTTACCAGAATTCAAAAGATATTCCCCAACATGATTTTTAGCTCTATTTTCACAAACATTAATAATATTTTTTTTACCATCAGACATTTTTTGAATAGTTATCCCCTTTAATCTACCACCTCTACCTTTTATTCATTTTTTTGTCAAAGAACACCTGATCATTGGAAAACTCCATTTCCACCTTCTCTGCAAATCAAACATGTTTTTCTTAACATTTAAACTCACGAGATGCTAAATTCCTTCGTTAATTTGGATTTAATCATGAGTAAAACAATTGATTTTACTATCAAGATCTCATATGAAATTTGGAGCATACCTTTCCAGTCGAGTGAATTTTTCTTTATAAGTAGTAACTGAGTCATCTTCTTGCCTCAATACCAAGAAGTTATTTTCTATCCTAAGATGAACCACCTTAGGAAAATATTTTTTTTAAAACATAACTTTGAATTCAACGTAATCAATAGAATCAATCTCCTCACTATCCCTGATATGTTTCACCATTGACCACCACTGATCTGCTTCACCTTCAAAACAGTAAAAAACAAGACTAGCATTTTGATGTTCTGAACACCCCATGAAATCAAAAATCATCTCTAGTGCTTTAATCCAACCTTCATCTAGCACAAGGACATATGATCCTCTAAATGATCGGGGTTGTTGCCTCATTAAATGCTCCACTACTGACATGTTCTTATGTGGTTTATCTAGCTGATATCATTCATGGATACTACCACCATTTATAGCCTGAGTCAACTCTTCCATCACTGCAAGAAATTGTTTAATTCTGATTCCAACCACCTTAGGTTATTGATTTGGAAGGTTTGCTTCCTATGGATGTCATCCCATCATAGCTTCCCTATTTCCTCTATGTAAAACCATTATGAACAAAAAAAATACGATAGGCAAAGAAACATATTAATCTATAAATTCTATACCATTTCAACATTAACATAAATTAATTTATGGATATTAATTTAACGATACCCAAACTCCTAAAGTTTTCTAAACCAACTTCTAAAACCAACTATATGAACATGGACTTAAACAATACATATTCTTGAATTAAGTTAATAATTCACATTGGGTATCTTTTCAGGTATACAGTATTAGATAATTAGGCCATAAATATTACATTAAATCTCAAATATTTCAAGTTAGACACTTACATTCAGTATTCATTTTTTCATAAAATAGAAACTATTTAAAAAAGAGTCATGTATAGTTCCATATTTTAGAGAGAATGACTTTTCCATGATCCCATCCTTGACACTATTAATCTTTATGACCTCTGAAAAACATTTCAGAAAAACATGTGATGAGCATTAAAATCATAGAATGTGTTATAAAATAAAGAAACAAAACATTAGTATATCATTACATAAAAAACATATTCTATTTAACATATCTCATGAAATCATAATATTTATGAAGGACACATAGTAATAACAAATCATAAAGGCATCTTGTGGCATCCATAACATACTTATGTTGTATTTTTCACTACTTTGTAGGGAGTTACATTTAGAGTACCCATCATATTATATTCCATAAATCTATTTGGATAAACATTTACATATACCTCTGTCATGTTACCCAATGCATTGGAGAGTTATCATGGGCTCACCCAACCTATGTTTATCATATAGCCACCCGTAGACATAAAAAATTTCCAAAAACGATGACATATTCATAACACATAAAACAAACAAAATGGAAAGATAAGATTTCTGCATTGCAATCACAATATATCATTTAAATATATTGACACAAACAATCCATTATCAAAACAATTTTCAATACCTAAAAATGTAAAAGATTATATGGAATATTTTTTCCATTTAAAAACATTATGGCATGTTAAGGAAGCCAAAAATCAAATAACGCTTGCGGCGGCAGAAATGTTGTTTTCACCGCGTATGTTAAAAAGAAAAATCCCTTTTTGTCATTTAGTAAAATGCCTAATATAGAAAATATTCCCCATGAATGAAATTAAAATTAAAAGGGGTTTATACACCGTATAAAATAAATACATGTATAAATAAAAATAAGCCTCAATGAAAGGAGATTGAGACGAAGTCCCTTACCTCATGTCCGACGTGACCCGTTCATCCTTTAATCTCTTGATTAATAAGATAAAGTTAATTTATACTTTCTTAAGAACGTTTTTCAATATAATTATTGCTTTCATATTACTTATTACCATGTTATAATCATTACATAATCATTTAAGTTAATAACGGTCATTTTGTCAATATTTGGCACTTGAGTAAAAGATGAACTTCCTATAATTAAAAGTCATCCATCTGGTCAAAATTCCAATATATACATATTTATATTCTTGATTTATATATCATATATATCATATATATCTACTTTATATATGTATTTATAATATTATATAATATTTAGAGATAATAAATGCAATGCACCGTTCATGGAGATGGTAAGTTGCATGTACACATGAACACTACTTTCTTTTATATTTAATAGTTAATGGTATGAAAACATAATGATACATAGTTATATTATAATTCCAGTATAATATACTATATAATTACATTAAATCCATCCTTTACATGTTTTACATATGGCATAAACGAGTCATATCACTTGGAGGGGGCGGTACTCCACACATCCTCAAATGAAATTATCATATTTACCCATTATGGAAACCATAAAGGTATGTAACAAAAGAAAAATAAAGAAAAATATAGAAAATATAAATATAATATATATAAAATATAAAAAAGTTGTATCATAATGGCCACCATGAGAGACGGTATGAGATAATCGAACACTAATCGTTTGGTGAGGCAGTAGTTCTCCATACGTAGGAACAGAATGTTTGTATCCATTAAATGGATGGTGTGTAAGTTTAGTTTGAATAATTATCATAAAAAAACATAGAATATTTAGGATACTTATATTTTTATGTGAATAAAAAATATTAAGAGCATTGGGAGTGAAGAAGTAAAATAAAAGAAGAGAACTTGAGTTAAGACGTTACCTTTAAATCAGGTAACTCTCTTTGGTTTGAACCAAAAAGATTTCTTGAAGTTCTTTATGACTATATTAAGGCTTCTAAGAGGAATAAAGAGATCTTGAGAGAATATTTGGGCATATTTTGGACGATCCAATGGGGATTGAGAGGTGTGATTAAGTTTTAGAGGTGATGAATTTTTATAAAAGGGAGGAGGGGCTCTTTAGGAAAGATTGAAAAAAGTATTTTATTATATAAGGATTTTCAGATTTGAAGAATCCAAAACTTATTTAATATGAAGATAGAGTTTATATGAGTCTGAATAAAATCATCCAATAATAATCTTATAGAGTTTGGATATTTTTAATCCTTATATTATTTATTTCTTCTTTTGATAATTAATTTAACTTTTACAATGTCCTCTTATATATTCATACTATATGGTTAATATATTTACTATAAAATTCCAAGAGACCCAAAATGAATCATTAATAATCACATCATATATGTCATTTTTCCAAATATTATATTTTTATGAATATTTTATCATTTAATAAAATATAGGTTGTTTTAAAAAATCTTTTATGTCAATTTTAATACTATTCATATCATGAATATTTTAAAAATTTCAATCAAACATGATTAATTCAAAAAAGATTTATTAATTAAACAGTAAAAAGTCATAATAATCTATAAAATTATCAGATGTTATCAAATGATTCAAAATATATTTACTATAATATTTAGAAAATCATTTATTTGAATGCTTTATTAATGAAGCAATTACTACAACACCATTGTGTCATAATTAATTTATTCTATTTAATCTATAAAAATTATAAATAAAAGACCATGATGTTCTAAATAGTTTCATATTTCCAAATAATATTTTTAGTTTAAGTGATAACTTATATAACCCCATATAAAATGTTTTTAGTAAAAAGATTCAAGTTTATGATACCTTGTCTTCACTTTAAATTAATTAATATAAAGTGTAATTATAACTACCATGTGGCTCTATAGGGTCCCAAAATCAAACCATGGATGGTTAAAAATGTATCATTAAAAAGGGTTAAGACAAGTTTAACTGTAGTTTAATATTATTATAATATTATTTTCACCCATATTTACCAGATTTACCCTTTAACTATGGTATGTAAAATATTTAATAAAATAAATATTCATAATGTCTAAAAATAAAATTTACCTATATACAAAATTTGAACCTCTAGATTATAAATATGGAAACAATTTTTCCAAATTCAAAACATAGAAGTGGTAGAAATTAATTTAAAAGTAATTCCTGTTGTCAAAACAAAAAGCATGTTTTTATGAAATAATAACTATCAAAAGATTTACCTTTGTTTATGTCCAACATAAATATTAAATTACATATAATGAACAAAATTGGATTAAATAGTAAAAATATAATCCAAATATAATTTAAAATCAATTAAAATAAAAATCCAACCATATAAATAAATTAGATTAAAAGGTAGTTTTGAATTAAAATGCAGTATTTTTTACTATTCATTAAGAAATGAATATTATCAGAAAAATAACAAATTTTCATCCAAAGTAAATTTTTATGTCCCGATTCTAAATAAGAATATTATTTTTTAAAATGTATCATATAATAGTGAAAAAACTAGATTTAAAAAGGTTTCACCATTAAAAGGTAGTAAATCCACCCTTTAAAGAATATTAGAGTGTTTATGCTTAAAATTTGATTCATTCATATTTTAAGCTTCTAAATTTTATTGGATAAATGTAAAAACATTTAACAAACAAGTATAATCATTTTGTAGTCAGTTCTATTTATTACCACTAATTCAAAGACTATGATTTAACAACTATTTAATATAATAATATTTTTATATTATTTTTCGGTATAACTCAACATTGTGTGCAACATAAGATTTCAAAGAAACTAATTGTTGCGTGTTGGGTACGCCACCAAACATATCATCCCATTTAAATTAATATTAATATTTAATTCAAAAATATTAATAAATATGAAAATTTAATATTCTTTATTTACCTAGGATGTTATATCCTTCCCCCCTTTTGGAAAATGCATCCTCACAATTTTATTAACTTATAAAATAAATGGGGGTATTTATCCCTCATTGAATTATCAGATTTCCATGTTTCATCTTAAACCATATTGTTTTTTCAAAACACCTTTACCAGATGAATTACCTTTTTCTGCAACACTTGCTCTTTTCTGTCAAGAATCTGGACTGGTTATTCCTCATAAGAAATATTGTCTTCTAATTGAAGAACCTCTAGAATCAAAACATGATATGAATCCAGAATATAATTTCTAAACATTGAAACACGAAAAAAATTATATACCTAGGATAAAATTGGAGGTAATGTAACTTTGTATACAACTGATCCAACTTTCTCCAGGATTTCATAGGGTCCAATGAACCTTGGACTCATATTTCCCTTCTTGCTAAAATGCATCAAACTTTTCTATGGAGAAACATTGACAAAGACATGATCACCTAACTGAAATGATAGATCCTTCCTTCGGTTATACGCATAACTTTTCTTCCTACACAAAGATGTTCTCAGGTTCTTCTAAATCAATTGAACTTTTTCATCCATCTCTTCTCCCAATTCTGGTCCCATCTGTTTCCTTTCACCTACATCATCCCACAAGTTGGAGTTTGACATCTCTTTCCAAAAAATGCCTCAAATGGTGCAATCTATACACTGGAAATAAAACTATTATTAAAAGAAAATTCTAGAAATGAAAGATATTGGTCCTAACCTCCCATGTAATATATTGATCAAGCATGCAATATATCTTCCAATCTCTTAATTGATCGTTCTGACTACCAATCTGATTGTGCTTGAAAAGATGTACTAAAATTTAATTTAGTACCCAAAGTTGAATAAAGGATTTTCCAAAATATATAAGTAAACCTAGGATCACGATATGATACAATGGAGAGGCGAAATCTAAAAAACTTGACTATCTATTTAACTTACAACAGAGAAAGTTGATCTATAAACAAAATATCTCAAATAGGAAAAAAATAAGCATATTTAGTCAATCGACCAACAATAAACCAGATTACATTTCTACCACGATATGTTTTCAGTAATCCCACAAAGAAGTCCTTGGATATATTTTTCCATTTCCACTCCGTTAATGATAAAGGCTGATGCATACCTTTCAGTAACTACTGCTCTACTTTAACCAATTTACAAGTGAAAAACTTCATAGTAAAGTCAATAGTATCTCTTTTCACTCTATCCCACAAGTAATACTCGTGGAGATCTCTGTACATTGTAGTACATCCAGGATGAACTGAAAACTGAGAACTATGAGCTACACATAATAACTCTATCATCAACTGTGATTCACAAGGAACACATAATCTCTTCCCAAACATCAAAAAACAATCACTATAAATGTTAAATTCAGGTAATGTACCCTTCTAAACTCACTCTACCTTTTTCTTTAACTCACTATCTTCCATCCATGCTTTCTTAATTTTTTCTGATAAAGATGATTTCACTGAAACCTAAAACAAAACAGAAAAATTTCTTGCACCAAGAACTTATATTCCAATGTTTATCAAATCATTAATCAAAGGATCTTATTCCAAACGTAATGTGGTTATTGTAGAATTACTCTTTCGACTCAAAGCTTCAGCCACTTTACCTTCCTTTCCCTGATGGTAATGGATCGTGCAACAGAAATACTTGATTAATTCCAGTCATCTCCTCTATCTCATGTTCTATTATTTCTGAGTAAATTTATACTTCAAACATTGATGCTCAGTATATCTTTCACATTTTACTCCATATGGATGATGCCTCCAAATTGTTAAAGCAAAATAAACAGCAGCTAACTACAAATCATGTTTAGGGTAATTTAGCTCATGAGGTTCCAACTGATTTAAATCATAAGCAATTACCTGATCATTATATAATAGGACATTACCACTTCCATTCAGTGATACATCTCTGTACATAAATAATTCACCATTTCTAGAAGGCAGCTCCAAAAATGGATCATTCACTAATCTTATTTTCAATTATTTAATACAATCATTCCCTTCTTTTGTCGAAATTAACTTAACACCTATTCGAGTTAACTTAGTCGTTGGGATATATAACCATGAAAGTTTTCAACAAACCTACGATAATAATCTGGTAAAACAAGAAATCTATGAATCTCTATGATAATGTTAGGTCTTTACCTTTCTTCAATAACTTTGGTTTTAGAAGGATCAAAAGTTATTTCATTTTTCGAAACAATGTGATGAAGGAAATATTTTTTTTGTAACCAAAACTCACACATTCTGAATTTCCTATACAGTATCTTTTCATTTAAGGTTTGAATGAAAACATTAAATGACTTTCATATTCCTTATTACTTTTGGAATAAACTAGAGTATCATTAATGAACACAACCACCATATTTTCTAGAAACTCACAAAAAAATTCTATTCATAAGATCCATGAATACAACAGGTGCATTGGTTAACCAAAAAGGCATAACTAAAAATTCATAATGGACATATCTAGTACGAAACATAGTCTTTGTAATGTCAACATCATTTACATTCAACTGATGGTATCCCAACCTCAAGTATATCATTGAAAAATACTGAGCTTCCTGGAGATGATCAAACAAATTTTTGAAATGTGTCAAAGGATACTTGTTCGTAATAGTGATGTTATTCAATGCTTTATAATCAATGAAAAATCTCATTGAACCATCATTCTTTTTATCAAACAAGACAGGAGAACCCAATGGTGATGTGCTAGGTCGAATGAAACCTTTATCTAATAACTCCTACAATTTTTGCTTGAATTCTAAAAGTTCAATTTGAGTCACTCGATAAGGGGGTTTTGAAATTCGCTAATAATCAAGAACTAAGTCAAAAGTAAATTCAACTTCCCTATCATGTATTAAAAAATAAAACTCATTAGAAAAAAATATCAAGATACCCATTTACCAATGGGATTTCATTAATCTGAACAGTTCCTTTGTTTTCAACAATATGTGCAAGGTAGAATTCATTTCTATCATTCAATAGTTTCTCAGATTCCCGATATGTTATCAAAAGTAAGGGTTCATTCTTTTACACAAACTGAAATTATTTCTAAAAATAAACCTCTTTAGCTCTATAGTCAATCTTATCATAGTAAATGGAAATCCAATTGATAACAAAAGTAACAAAATACTCTACTCGAGTCAAAAAAATAATGTTTTCAGGTAGATTCTTTATGCACACAAGGACATGAAGGTTCGTATAATTTCTTTTTATCTCAAAATTTCTTCCCGATATTTTTTCCATATGGACAGGATTTATATCTTGAGAAGGAATTCCCAATTTACTAGAATACTTCACAGAAATGAAAGAGTGTGTAGAACCTGAATCAAAGAACACAATGGCATAATATGAATAAACATTATACCTAATACTACTTTAATAGATGGAAATAAATCTACAGAAGTAGTTATAATAGATTTCACCACCCCTTTCTACTTGTAGTATTGTTACTTTCCCTCAGTGGAGTTCTTTTTTGGACAACCATTTTCACAATGACCCATTTCATTACACTTAAAAAAAAATTGACTGTAAATCAGATTTTTTCATACCATCACCCAAATAATTTATAGTGAAATTATGAGACTTATGTCCCATTTTACCACATTGGTAGCACTTACCAAAATTCAAGAAAAACCCCAGTCTGCTTTTTACCCAAATTTTTAGAAATAGTAAACTTTAGTTTCTTACCATCATACTTTTTGAAGAGTTCTTCCCTTTTGTCTGCCACCTCGACCTATTATTATGTTGTTTTTAAAAGAAAAAATGATCATTGAAAAACTCCATTTCCACATTCTCCGCACATCAAACATGTTTTTCATAACTTTTGAACTCATGAGAAGCTAAATCCCTTCGATACTTTGTATTTAATCCTATGTAAAAATGATTTATTTTACTATCAAGATCTCGTAAAAAATTTAAAGCATACCTTTCCAGTCGAGTGATTTTTGCTTCATATGTTTCCATTGAGTCATCTTACATCCACAATTCCATGAATTGTTTTTCCATCCTATGAAAAAACACCTTAGGAAAATATTTCCCAAGAAACATTCCTTTTAATTCAACCCAATAAAGAGCATAAATCTCTTCACTGACCCTGATATTTTCACCATCGACCACCATTGATCATCTTAACCTTCAAAGCAATAAATATCAAGACTATCCTTTTGATGTTCTAAACAATCCATGAAATTAAAAATATTCCCTAGTGCTTTAATCCACCCATCAACTAGCCCAGGGTCAGGAGATCCTCTGAATGAGGGGGGATGTTTACCCATGAAATGCTCTACTACTAACATGTTCCTCGGTGGTTTATCTGGCTGATCTCATGCATTGATACCACCACCATTTATACCCTGATTAAATTGTTCCATCACTGCAAAAAACTATTCATTTTTTATTCCAACCATCTCAGGTTGCTGATTTGTAAGGTTGTCCTCCTCTTGATGTCATTCCATTATAGCTACTTTATTTCCTCTGTGGAAAACCATTCTAAACATAGAAATGTCTTAGGAAAACGAACATGGTAATCTGTAAATGATATATCATTTCAATATTAACATAAATTAATTTATGTATATTAATTTAACAATAAACTAACTCCTAAAATTGTCAAAACCGACCTCGGATACCAACAATAAGGACCCAATCTTAAACAATACATAATCTTGAATTTAGTAAATAACTCACATTGGGGATCTATTTAGGTTTAGATTTTTAGATAATTAGGCCATAACTATTACATTACATATAAAAAATTAAAATGTAGACAATTATACTCAGTATCCATTTTTTTCATAAAATAAAACCTCTTGAAAAAAAACAGTCGGGCCTAGTTCCATATTTTACAAAACATGACTTTTCTATTATTCTATCTTGACCCTATTCATCATTTAGTTGTATGAAAAATATTTCAAAAAAATATGGGATGAGCATAAAAATCTCAATAAGGGTTACAAAATAAAGAAATAAAACATTAGTATATCATTACATACAAAACATAAGCTCTTTAACATGCCTCATGAAATCATAATATTTATGAATAAAACATAATAATCACAAATAATAGAGGTAACTTGTGGCATCCATAACATACTTACGTTGTAGCTGTCACAGCTACATAGGGAGTTAAATTTGGAATACCTATCACTGTATATTCCCTAAATCACTTTGGTGAAATATTTATGTTTACCTTTTTCACTTTACCCAATGCATTGGGGAGATATATCAGGATCACCTACCCTAGGTTTAGCACAGAACCACTTGTATATGTAAACAATGCCCATGAACCATGACATATTCATAACACATAAAATAAACATAAACGAAAGATAACATTTCCACATTGAAATCACAATATATAATTTAAATATATTGAAATAATAAAACCATTATCAAAACTATTTTAAATACCAAAATAAATAATAGTGTATATGGTATTTAGTTCCCATTCAAAAACATTACAACATTCTAAGGAATCCAAAACTCAAATAACGCTCACCACGGCGGAAAGGACGTTGTCACTGCACACGTTAGAAAAAACATCTTTTTTGTCATTTATTAAAACAAATCATAGGGAAAAGATTCCTTTTGAATGAAATTAAAATGTAAAGGGGACTATACACGGTATAAAATAATGTCGTGTATAAATCAAAATATGCTCCAATGAAAGGAGATTGAGACAAAGTCCCTTACCTAGTGTCCGACTTGGCTAGTTCATTATTTAATCTATTAAATTATAAAATAAATTTAATTTATACTTTATTAATATCATTTTTCAGGTTAGGTATTCCTTTTATATTACTTATTACAATTTTATAAACATTACATAATCATTTACATTCATAATGGTCGTTTTCTCGATATTTAGTACTTGAGTCAAAAATGAACTTCCTATAATTAAAAGATGTCCATGTGGTGAACATTTTATTATATTCAGAATGATATTTATGATTTAGATATCATATATATAACATATATCCATTATATATATGTATTTATAATAGTACAAAACATTTGGAGACAAGAAATGAAATGCACCGTTCAAGGAGACTGTAAGCTGTACGTACACATGAATGCTAATTTCACTTCTATTTCATATTAAATGGAATGAAACGATAATGATACATAGGCATATTATAATTATAGTATAATATAGAGTATAATTTTTAGTAACTCCATCCTTTACATGTTCCACGTTTGGAAAGAACGAGTCATATCACTTTGAGGGGGCGGTAGTCCGCATTTTCTCAAATGAAATTATCGTATTAATCATTACAGAAACCATAAAGTTATGTAATAAATGAAAAATACAGAATAATAGAAAAAATATAAATATAATACATATCACATATAAATAAATGTCTATCATAATGGCCACCATGATAGGCGGTAAGAGATAATCGAACAATCATCATTTCATTGGGCAACAATTCGTCGTACGTAGAAACAGTATGATCATATCCATTAGATAGAGGTGTGTGTAAGTGTAGTTTGAATACTTCTTATAAAAATATCCTAGTATATTTAGGACACTGGGGTTGTTATGAAAATAAAGAATAATAAGAGCATAGGGAGAGAGGAAGTAAAATAAAGGAAGACAACTTGAGGGAAAACGTTATCTTTAAATTGGGTAACTCCATTTGGTTTAAACCAAAAATCTTTTTTGAAGTGCTTTAGGCCTACGGTAAGGATTCTAAGAGGAAGATAGGGATCTTGAGAGCTTATTTAGAAAGATTTTGGATGATCCTATGGGGCTTGAGAGGTGTGAGTAAGTGTTATAGGTTAAGGATTTTTATAAGGGCGAGGAGGGGCTCTTTAGAAAAGTTTAATAATATTATTTTATTATATAATGATTTTTGGTTTCTAAGGGTCCAAAACTTATTTAATTTGAAGATAAGGTGTATATAAGTCTAAATAAAATAATAAAATAATAATTATATAGGTTTGGATATTTGGTAATCCTTACATTTTTATTTAACTATTTGTTAACTTATTTATCTTTTACCATGTCCTCTTTTATATTCATACTATATGGTTAACATATTTACTATAAAAGTCTAAGAGACCCAATATGGATAATTAATGAAATTTTTAACATCTTATATTTCATTTTTATGAATCCAATATTTTTCTTATTATTTTATCATTTAATAAAATATTGATTGATTTAAAAACCTTTTTATTTCAATTTTAATAGTATTCATAGCATGACTTTTAAAAAAAATCCAAAAAAACATCATTATTTCAACAAAAAACCATTAATTAGAAGATAACAAGAAATAATAAACTATAAAATTATTTTAAGGTATAAAAAGGTTCAAAAAAATTATTTTAATATTTATAATATGATTTATTTGAATTCTCTATTAATGAAGCAATTACTACATCATCATTGTGTCATAATTAATTTTTTTATTTAATGTCTAAAAATTATAAATCAAATACATTGATGTAAGAAATAATTTTAAATTTCCAATGAATAATTATAGTCTAAGAAATAACTTATATAACCCCATAATTGTTTTAGTAAAATGATTTATGTTTATGTTATTTTTGTCTATACTTTAAATTTATTAACATAAAGTATCAGTATCTCTCCTATGTGGATCCATGGGTTCCCAAAATAGACTCAAGGATTCCCATGGTCATAAATGTAAAAAAAATAGGGTTAGGACAACTGTAAGGGTAATTTAATATTATCATAATATTACTTTTCACCTTTATTTACTTGATTTACCCTTTAACCATGGTAAATAAAATATTTACTGAAGTAAATATTCATAATGTCTAAAAATAAAATTTACCTATTTAAACAATTTGGACCATCTTATTATAAATATGGAATCCAGTTTTCCAAAATCAAAACATAGAAGTAGTAGAAAGTAATGTAAAATTAATTACAGTTGTCAACACAAAAAGCGTGTTTTTAAGAAATAATAACAACCAAAAGATTTACCTTTGTTTATATCCATATTAAGAGTGAAATTACGTACAATGACAAAAATTGGTTTAAATGGTAAAATTATAATCCAAATACACTTTAAAAAGAATTAAATTAATAGTCTAACAATATAAATAAATTTGATTAAAAGGAAGTTTTGAATTAAAATATAGTATATTTCACTATTTATTAAAAAATAAACATTATCATAAAATTATCAAAATTTCATCCAAAGTAAATTTTGATGTCACGATTATAAATAACAATATTATTTTGTAAAATAGAACATATAAAAGTGACAAAACTAGATTTTAAAAGGGTTCTCCATCAAAACACTGTAAATCAACCTTTTAAAGAATATTAGTGTGCTTATGCTTAAAATTGGATTCATTCACATTTTAAGCTTATAAATTTTATTGTATAAATGTAAAAACATTTAAAAAAATGTATAATCACATTTTAGTTAGTTTGTTTTATTACCTACAATATAATGACTATGAGTTAACTACCATTTAAAATAATAATATTATTATATTAATTTTCGGTATAACTCAACATTGTGTGAAATGTAATATTTTAAAGAAACACGTTATTGTGTGTCATGTACGCCATCAAAAATAGAATCTCTATTAAAGTAAAATTAATATTTAATTCACAAATATTAATAAATATGAAAATGTCATATTCTTTATTTACCTTAGATGTTACATATCCCATGTAATTTTAGGAGATCTAATGGATTTTAAAAGCTCATTATGGAAAATAAAAAAATTAATAAATGTTTTAGGTTTCATTAAATGTATGATAAACCAAGTATTATAAATATATTAGGACTTATGATATTTGGGTTTCAATTAATTTCTGTTTATGATAAAAATCATGTAATTAAATGTTTAAAAAAATTAGGTTTATATAGATGGTAACATAGAAAGGTTTTAGTTAAAATTTGGAACAAGGATGATAAAAAAATAGTGATTACCATAAGGATAAGTTTAAGGATAATGATATGTATTGAAAACTAACATGGAATCTTAGTGAAGTATAGGGATAGTTATTTTTGAGTAATTACATCCCTGTCTAGATAATTAAAGTGGATGTGGCTCTCGAATAGATGTAACTAGTGGTAATAAATACAATAAAGAAGAATTAGGATCCAATTGACCATTAAATGGTACAAAAAATGACCCTTCCTTCAAATATGGTTTTAAACATGAGGGGTAAAAGTTTTGGAAATTAAAAAACTCTTTACAAACCATTTTTAAGGACATAGGAAAATTGGTTGGTTAAAAAAATAGAAATTGTTTCCATGGATAGCCTAGACGGAAACCTTGATATTAAAAAGTCATGATAGTTATCATTTATAAGTTATTCCTTATATGTTTATAAGTTTTCTATTCATATGTTAAAGTAATATCATCTTTTTTCTTCTTGTTATTAGAGAAAATTATGAGAAATCATACAAACAACTGATGTGATGTACAATGCAATGATTTCACTAATGACATTACTAACCTAATGGGAATAGAAGTTATAAATCTCGTGATCATTGAAAATTATCTTTCAAAAAGTCTTATTTAAAACTAGAATAATGTTTAATTTCCAAACACACCAAATAAGAGAATGATGGAATATCATGTAATTAAGTTCTAAATATTTTTAATAATGTGGGAATTAGTACCATGTAAAATGAATTAGAATAACAGGATGATGTTTTTTGTGTGGAAAAGGATTGAAAAAAATATTTAATTTAAGAAGACAAATAAAGAGTATAGTTGTCACAACACTAGGAAATAAAGTTCAACCCAAAGCACCACTATTATTTCAATGTTGTAAATGTGGTTATCTTATTCATCATCTATGTCAGTGACCTAATTTAATGATTAAATCTTAGCAGCCTATGTAATGAAAATCGTTCAAGTGTAATTATTGAAGTGTTTTGGTTTTGGTCAAGGATCATGTTTTTTTGAAGTATTTTAATCAATGTTATTATGGTTATAAGAATCATGAATCTTTTAAGGATTATTATTTTGTAGTATTTATTTAAGGATTTTTATAAATATGTTGAATGTTACTAATGAACAAGTAAGTTAATTTAATTAAATGGTGATATTATATATAAAAACACATTAATGAGGAATCGATAATCTTTGATATGTACTTGATTTTTAAGAAATTAAATTCAATTAAAATTATTTGATTTTGTGGGAATAGAATACGATGTATAAATAAAATTAGTGGCTAAAATAATATATAATTATTAATTTTATTTTGAAGATGATTATCATATTTTGGGTAACATTTTATTGGGTTGATATGTATATAACGTATAAGTTTATCATAAAGGATTTTTTTAGAGAATTCTGTTGTGTTTTTAGAGATGTAAGTTGAAGGGAATGAGATAACCTTTGAGTATAAAAAATTCTTTCATATTGAGGTTATTGAGGTTATTTGGGATATAATCTCACATGATTAATTAATTATGTATTTTAAAACATTGTTTTTATAATTTAATTTTTGAGATTAATATATTCATATTCATTTTTCTCTTTATCATGCATTTTGAAAACCGTTTTGGGTTTTAATAAAAATTAGAGGAATAAATTATTACTCTTTTATGAATCTTATGATATGTTAAAAGTTAATTTCAGTGCCCTTGGGAAAAAAATAATAGTTTATATTCATTCCATAGAGTCGGAGGTCATGTATAAATTGATCAAATAATAATGAAGGAATAAAATTTTGTTTAAGAAATAAAAAGATATTAAGTAAGTATATTTTTGTGCGTTCTCTATCATGATATTAAAATAAAACCCATAAATTATGAAAATGATATTGAAAAAAAAAGATTATCCAAAAACCATAATATCTAATGAATCAATTGTTTTAAAATAATCATATATTTATGGTTTTGGGGTTGTTAACTTTCTCTTGATCATTCGCTTTCTTAAAATCAGTAATATCGATCACTATCCATAATTATTTATTCCTTTCTTAAATATAAATATTTTAAATTACCACAAATTTTATCTTACCTGTAAACAAAGTAATTTTTTACTCTATAGGACCTTTGTATTTCCATTTTTGCCTTTTAAGATGAGGGTTTTAAATTATTTTAAACAATATGAGGATTTATATTAAGAAATTTTCAACCTTCAAACCCTTGATATTTGAGAACAAGTTAAAATTGTAAATACAAAATTTATTTAGTAAAGGTAGAATGTAACTCCTTTAGATTTTAAAACAACACCATGTTCGATAGTGTATCCAATGGGTAATATTGATTTAAACAAAATATGATATAATATCAAAATATTAATATTTAATTATCATTTATAACCTAACAGTTAATTTGGAGAGATTTAACAGAATTAAATACCTTTTCAAATTTATATAAAGGTCTTAATCAACATAAATTTAATTTTAAAATGCTATTAACTATTTACTCAATTTTTAGCAGAGTCAGTTTATTTATCAAAAATATTTTTTCTTCAAAAAATGATGTTTATTACATTCTATGATAAAATATTATAAATTTTATTTTTAAACATTTTAAAATGTATTTGATAAAATGGAATTTATTTTTTTAAATAAACATTTAGATATTACATTAGGGTAAAATTTTAATATTTTTCAGAAAATATTACTTTTTAGTGAATAGTGTGAAATACAGATTATTATAAAATTTTAAATTTTTTTAAATGAATTCAGTAATTTAAATGTCTCATTATTGTTCTAATTTGATTTAAAATTAACATAATTAATAATTTATTTATATTAAATCCAATTAATTTCATTTAAATATTGTTTATATAAGATTTATGTATAATTTTATAGTCAAGCTTAAAAATAAAAACCCTTTTAAAGTGAATAATGTTTGTCCATTTTAATTAATTAGAATAATACATGACAATAAAAATCTCAATAATATATATATATATATATGTATTACAATTCATTTAAATAATATTACTTGTCATTTTGTTATTATATTACCATATTATAGTCATATTTTGACATTATCTCTTCTAAGGATAAGAAATGGGATACTTTTAAGCCTTTTTATTGTAAAAAACATGGGTGTAATTCTTACTTCTCAAAATTTCGAAGTCTATGCTCTCCCCGACTTGTAAAAGGCTACCAATATCCTCTCCTTTAAACTCTTTCAAAATCTATTGGTTAAAAAAATAATAAAACAAATTAGTTCTTTAATTTCATCCCATCGTTCAAAAATAATTTTTATCATTAATCTACTTTCATAATGATTTTATTGCAAACCTAATGATGTTTTCCAAAGAAGAGGTAACATATTTAAATAAGTGTTTTATTTTATATATTCTTACACATAGTTTAAAAATTATTAATAAATAAGGATATACTAATCTCATTATTTTATATAGACTTATTTTATTTTAGTTTAATTAAATAACCAAAACACATGTCATCCTCCCTAAAAGGGGAAAGGAACTATTGATTGTGTATACGGGGGACTACCGCCTCACAAACCGGTGTAATTTATTTTCAATCAATACATCTCACAGATAGATGTAATGTAGTATTTACTGTATATATATGATATTTATAATATATTTATACTTTTTAAATTATAATATCATATATAAACTCTTACATATTATTTCTCAGTGAATACGATAACGTCACTCGTGTGTACGATGAAATATCTCCTTGCGAAGAGATGTGATTAATTTTTCACACATGCTTTACATGGATGGTAAATTGAACAGAATATATTTTTATATTATATATTAAAGAAATATTAAACATTAAATAAATTAAAAATATCATATAATTTCTTACCATACTATCCATTGAATAAATGATAACGTCGTTCGTGTGTAGGGTGGACTACCACCTCACGAAACAATGTGATTCATTTTTATCATCACATCACTTGGATGGTATATGTAATGGTATTTAAAGAAATGATATTATATTTATGATATAATTATCATATATAGAATATATAATAACACTTACCTTATTTACATCATGATCTCCAAGAATGGAAATTTTACTAATGCGTACATACGACCAATCGTGTCCATGATTGTAACATAGTTGATTTTTTATGCCCATATTTAATGGTTGGTTTTAAAAGTATAATTTCATGAAATAAAATTTATATTATTTCATTGTTTCTTTTCTAGATATTATTCAAAAATAATCTATTTAACGTAAGTCAACATACCAATTTTATTTTGGACATATGATCCGTTTATCATTAAAACATATAACATGATCCTAAATGATTAAGTAATTTAATATGAAATTGTCATAAATAAAATAAAATAAATAATAATAATGAAAATGTTTCTTATGAAAGTTAAAAATTAAAATAAGTTTATTATTCTGGAAGATAAAAATCTCTTGTGACAAATAGGGCTTGAGGTAGGGGATCTTTCTAACCCACCATTTTCTTTGGGTTATAACCATTATCTCTCTAACTCACATTCTTCATATTTAGTGTTATGTAATGGTTCTAAATTATGTATATATTTTTATAAAATATATACCTATAATATTCTACCTTTCTATTATGTGTAAATACTCACCTTATTAGGGAAATTCATGCGTTATGGGAAAATACATGTCTTATTAAATTTTGTACATTCCTTATGTTAATTTTGATATTTCCTTTGATTAAGATATGAGGAAAAATCAGGCAACCCATTTTCATTCCATGGGTAATTTTTTGATGCCTTATGATTGAATTTAGTTATATGGGACATATAGATCAGAAACATGTTATGATGTGTGAATCCATATAGCGATAACGTGCATTTGGTAATGTTTTCATCTCATGATACGTCATGTACAAGATTACATATTAAACCAAATCTATTATAAGACTTTGTCAGGCATTAGATATTGTTATGTTAGTTATCCCAGACTCTTTTTTATGTCATATTATGTGTTTCTCCCAGATTTACTATTTTTCAATGACCTTATTATATAATATTCTTTATGTTATTCAACATAATGATTATTCTTGATCTTTATATTTTATGACATCATGTTGTACCTTTGACTCCCCATTTATTATTCCTTATAATGTTTAGTACCTTAGCATACTTTTTATCTCAACCATTTATTTATGTATTCCCTAGGTTATTACATGTAGTTTTAGAAGCATAAAAGGATTTATTGAGATCATTATGGTGAATAAAATAAGGATTCAATGTTTTATGTTCCTTTTGATATAATATGAATCTAGTCTTCAAAGACAGTAATCCCAATGATCATTAGGTTTTAATTAATAGATGTTAATGGTTAAATCATGGAATGAAATGGGTAAAAGTCCTAAGTATCTATAATTGATATGAATGTATTAAGAATGGATGTTCATTAAACTCTTGTAATTGGTTGAATGACGTGTTTTTTTGATTATCCGCTCTTCTATATTGATAATTTCTTATTTACTCATGAAAACATCCACTGTATGTGACCTTTAATGAGAATATGAGATCAAATATTTTTTCATTTCTCTAGGTTACGAAGAAGTATATTATGAGTGATTTTATTTATTAAAGAATGAATCTTACGCCATGTTTGTATATCTGAAATATAATATGGTAAACATGTATGTCCCTAGTTTTCTAAAAACTGCTAATCTAATTGATCCCTATTGGAGAGATCCCTTGTTTATTGTGGAAATATAATATTGTAAACATTTGGTTTAGGTTTATGGGGTCTGGTTGTTATAGTCGGTAGTATATATAGTTTAGTCAGAACCTTAGTAATAATATTTGAAAGGAACATTACTAACATGAGAATTTTGACATTCACATAGGGTTTTTAGAATTTTAATGTTATAGAGTTTTTTATTTTGTGGATAAATATTCATGATGATTATAAACTAAATTAATTTTTTCTATTCTTTGTAAATGGATTCTATTGGATGGTGGAGAATCAATACCCATAGTCAATGTTCAGATTTCCCTCTTATAATCTAGAATAATAGTTGTTGTTATTGGGAAAATCCTGACCATATTAGGTAAACTAACCTAGATTATGAAAAATAACCTTACCTATTTAGAGTAACCTAACGTTTCGTAGAATAATTCACTTATATTGGATAATATAAGGTAAATGGTGCCACTATAATATAATATAACTAATAATATATTAGTTGATGACCACATTATTAATTACCTCTAAAAGATATTTCTGGATAGGGGAAGTAAAAAAAATTAAATTTTTTTCTTGTACTGTATTATTTTAAAGGATATACTAATCAATGGTGGCCATTGATCCAAAAAACTACAATGGATGATTAAGTAGAAATTATATATTAATGAAATATTAATGCGACATTATTTAAGTAATACTTTTACTAAAAACAATGAGATAAAACTAAGAGGATATTCCCCAATTAAAAGTAGAAGGAAGAATATAGTGTTATAGATTATGAGACTAAGGATACCAGATTAACCGGTAATTATGTAAACTTAATTCATTATGTGGAATGAAATATTGATCACTTAATTGATGGGGTTAAGTTGAGCATCTAAACAACACTTGTTTCTCAAATGTTTCCATCATATGATGAAATAATATCTTATTATATAAAAACATAGAAATAATTTTCTAGTTCTTATATCATGAATAGAAATTATGAAAAGAAGTTATAGTCTGAGAACCAAGGGAAAAATGTGTCAGAGAATAAGAATGGGAGGATGATATTTCAAACATGTGATAATTTTGGAAAGAAACACCCATATTTATTCTTAACAGAAAAAAGATTATATTTGATTTGTAAAAAAGGGGCCATAAGATTCTAAAATGAAAGGAAAATATAGAAAAAAATCCAATGATTCACTTGTACATATATGAGGCATTATTGAAACTAATTTCCCATTTGTCAAGGGAACCTCCCATAAAAGAGGAAAATGGGAGTAGGGTAAGCCTATTTGATTACTACAATAGAGGTTGAAGTTCCCAAAATGTGGTGGAAGGTAAATTGATCATAACCTCAAAATTAAATAATGATTTGTCTTATTATGTATATTCACATCCTTTAATATATTCCATGTTTACCATGAAAAATAGATATTTATCTATAACCATAAAAAGAGTGTTTTCAATAAAAAATATTAGTGGAAATATTATTGAAACAATATTATATTATTCAATTCCCATTATGAAAAATAAGCATAATTTATTTTTAAAATTGATTATTATTCCTATGATTGACATTGACATGTCCTTAGTATATATTTTATTTAAAATTATAATGAAAAAATTAATTTCCAAGATAGCAATGTTAAGATTTACGATGGAGATGTGGAATACCTCGTCTCCAGAGAGGAGACTAAATTATCTGAATCTTGTATGGATCCACCCTTAGTTGCACTAGTTAATGAAATTGTTGGAGTTAAATAGTTGATGAAACCTAATAAAGGGAAATATATCTATAGAATATAAGATATACCTATTTTTAAGGAATACCATGAAATTTTTTCTAACGAACTACCTAGACATTCACCTGATCATGAAGTAGAGTTCTCTATTGATCTCATCCCTAATGACAACCTATATCTTTGAATCTCTATAAGATAACCATAGTGGAATTATTGGAACTGAGGAAACAACTATATGTGTTTTTTGATAAGGTATTTATATTACCTATTATTTAACCCTGTAGATCACCTATTCTTTTTTAAGAAAATAGATTGTTCTATAAGGTTGTGCATTTATTAATGGGTAATCAAGGCTATTACTATCAGGAAGAAGAATTATATACCTAAAATTATTAAATTGTTCAATCAACTACTCGAAGATCACTATTTTTAAAATATTGATCATCATAATAGGTATAATCAAATTTGAGTAAATAATGAGGATATTCCAAAGATGAAATTTAAAATGAGGTATAAACATTATTAATTTACAATAACTCTATTTGGATTGACTAATGTAAAATTTTTATGGATTTTAGGAATAAATCATTCAATAATTATCTTAATTGTGTAATTATGGTTTTTTGTTGATGATATATTCATATACTCTAAAAGATATTATGAGAATAATATTGAATTTAAAATCATTATTTAGAGTCTTAGTGAAAATTAAATATAGGGGAAATTTATCAAAAATACATTCCAAATTCAAGAAGTTTCTTTTCATATCCATATTTCCTCTATGAATGAAATATCAATTGATCCTTAAAATAAAAAGGTTGTAATAGAATAGAAAAATCAAATGAATATAACTGAGGTACATAATGTCCTTAGATTATTAGGTTATTATTGATGATCATTAAAAAAATTTCTTGATTAGATAACCCATTAACCATGTTGACATGAAAATGGGTTAAATTAAAATGATCATAAGAATATAAAAAACGTTTTATAGAATTAAATAGAAGAATATATCAGTACTGATATTAACATTAACATAAACAAGGGATGTATTTATGATATATTATGATGAATCAAATAATATACTTGGATGTTTCCTTTAACATAATGATAAACTCATTACTTGTGAATCCTAGAATTTAAATATTTAGGAATAAAATTAGCCCACTTATGATCTTGAGTTGCAGCCATAATATTTCCATTGGAGATATGGAGTCATTTTCTTTATTATGAAAAATGAGAAATATATACCTACTAAAAAAGTTTTTAAATTCCTATATTCATGTAAATATCTCAACATGAAAAAAATATGATGACTAGTATTACTAAATAATTATGATTTCTTAATAAAATACCACCCCGAATAGATAAATAAGGTGGAAAATGCATTGGGTAGGAAATATTGTGATGTATAGACTATTTTTGTTGATTTATAAAGATACAATATTAATGGATTTAGTAAATTTGGATATGGGAACCATTGAGGAATGGAAAATATCACATATATTCCAAATTATTTCCAAACCCTTCTAATGAATAACATAAAAAGTCCCAATAATTATGATAATAATTTCCTAAATAAAATAAATGTTTCGAATTATGGGGGGGGGGTTGGATAAATATATGAAAATTGTTAATATAAATTTGGGAGGAGGCTGGGTATTTTATCTATTCCTAAGATTAACATGTAATAATTATATTAATCTCATAGCTCGAATTTCATTATACAACCAAGTAGAACCCAAATATATTAGTATTTCAAGGAACATTATTGTGGGATAATATGAAACAATAAATTATATACTATGTTTCTTGATTCTTGGGTTTTAAATTAGTAATGTCTAAGATAGAATATCATAATGGGTTCACTATACCTAAATCTATTTTTATATTAAAATTGGATAATATTACTATAGACTTTTTCATTGGATTTCCAAATTCTCTGAGAAAGAATGATGGAATATGGGTTATTATTGATCACCTTACCATGCCCACACATATCACACATGTATTTTTATTTTTGTGATGTTTCCTATTTAATCTTTGAGATCTTTTGTTTCCTATCATGTTCTAGGTGTTCCAGGATTAAAGTTTGTGTTTTTTTCACTATTGCCCATGTGTCTAATTCTTAGTTTCATCGGGTGTACTTCGTCAAAAATTGATATTTTGGGCGGGTAAGTGGGTGATTCATTGTAACTCCCTGACCCTAGTTATCCAGATTTGGTGCATTATTACATAACATTGGCATGATACAAGGAATATTGTCCCCAAATACTAATCAATTTAGTATCATTGGAAGTAAGAGATACATATAAGTTTTACATTACATCATGAAAAAAATGTTGTCCCTTTGAAGACTCTTATGTATCATAGCATATTCCTGCAGGTTAATCGTAATATAACTTTTTGCATTATGGGTAAAATAAAACATAAGAAAGGGGTGGGCTCATATGCTCAGTATGGATAAAAATATAGAGGAAACTATAATAAAAAAGAATAAACCATTAATAAAATGTATAAAACTAAAACACAAGCCTTTTAGACATAATAATCAGCATAATATGGTGAATATAAATCAAATAAATCCATTTACTTATTCACATGGATATGAAACTAGTCGAATAATCATATGTAATACCAAAATCTAATTTCATAATGATGTAATGCATAATGTTGGACATCATAACCAAGTAGTCAAGGCCTCTTCCCATGAAAAAAATAGGATTTTGTCAAAGACTTGTTCCAAGACACTAGTTTTTCTCATTAGACCTACTGATGCATCGAGGAGCTATAGAGGGCTCCACCCGTCACTTTCTAAGTCAAATTCATTCCTCATATGAAAAGGTTGAAACTTAACATAAACATTCATATTAAAACTATCATGAAAAATGTCAATAATTTATCCATAAAACATGAATGGTATAAAAATAAAACATCAATAGTCAAAAAAATCACGAAAACTTCAATACAATATGGAAGATTGTATCCCAATAAATCAACTTCAAACTAGTTTAAAATCAATCAACAGATGTTAACATAGATGAAATCAAAACTATTTGAGAGAAATATCTCTATATATTTTAAAATCATTTAAAATTCACATAATTATAAAATAAAACATTTATTTTGAAAATATCCTTATAAGCATGTAAGGGAATCTTTGAAGGTGTTATAATGGTGGAAAATAGCCGCACTCACCGTATAAGGTAAAAAAACATTCTTTCATTAATTCATCGAAAAGGTCATAAAGTACCTTGTGTGGAAAATGATGGAAATGTTACTTTTAGAAAAAAAAATAAAATGTCAAAAATGGTATAAATGACATTAAACCATATTATAGATAATATTAAAAAAAATTTTGAATACATTTTTAAGAAACACATATGAGGATGATAAATAGGTCCCAGTTGATACTCATGGATAAAGAACCTCGGATAATGAAGAGATAGTAGAATTAACCCTTACCTTTTACTTTTCCTAGGAAGAGGGTACATTAAAGTCTGGTATAAAAGTTAAATCGTTGTTATTATATTATACTAGAACCATATACATAAATATTATATCAAAAATAATCTTCTAATATATCTTTGTTAATAATATTTTTGTAGTATCATTGTTTTGGGTGTTTCCTAATTCGTTTTCCTTTATATGTTTGGTTATGTAAGTCTTGTTTTTTTTGGATAGGATATATGTGATTTTTATCCAGAATGATATTAAGTTCTTAAATATTGTTTTTAATTATAAAATGAAAATTATTCTTCAATGGTTATGATACAGAATTAATTGCATTGCGTTCGTGGACACAATAATCTGTACGTACGCACGAGAAACAATATCATTCTATTGATGGTGAAATCATATATAATTAGATGGTATATCATATATAATGAATCATAACATGTTATATTTAATATTTACATCAGTTATACTCATTATTATTGTGATCCAAAAGATTAAGTGTTTGAATAACAAACTACACCACGACGTGGAGACAGTAAGTCGTACGTACGCACATATGGTGAAATTGTTACCTCTTCTTTGGGTGTTTCCTTTTGAGTTGATCAAATGGGATCAATAGGTTGGCTTCAAAATCAAATTAATGACTCTAGGTTGAAATGATGGTAGTTAGGAGGATATTTGAGTAGGGTTTGGCCAATCCAAATGGCTTTGGAGGTTTGATTTTGAGAGAAGGGGAAGTACCCTTTTATAAGAGAGGTGAGGGCCACATTAGGGAAATCTTGAAATATATTTTTATTATACAATCATATTCAGTTTATAATGGATCCAAAAATATTTATTTCATGGATAAGATGGGTCTAGGTCTAAAATATATCATTCAATAGGTTTTAGACAGGTTTATTTTACCATATTATCCTTATATTTTATATTTAACTCTTAGTTAAATAGTTTAATTTTTACAATGTATTCTGGTATTATTATAATAAATGGTTAATAAAATAACTATTAAAATAAAATAGAACCCATGTGGTTAATTATTAATATATATAACATTATCTACGTCCTTTTCCCAAACCTTAGATATTTAGGAATATTATATACATTAATAATGTAGTATTGTTTTTTAAAACTCATTTAAGTCAACTTTGACACTATTTAGTATTTGGTTTTTTTTGAAAGTCATCAAAACGTGATTACTTAAAAAAAAAATAATATAAAGATTTAATATTAACCTATAAAATTAGTGTAATGCATCAAAAGTCTCAATTTACATTTATTTGGTTATTTATAATATCAACTATTTTAATCTTTTATTAATAATGTAATTACTATATCACCAGTGTGTTATAAATAAATTTAATTATTTAATGTCTAAAAATTATTAATAAAATACTATTATGTATGAAAGTTTCTTATGTTTTTAATTAATATTTATAGTCTAATTTATCTTATGTATAACCCTATATGAAAAAAATTTAGTTATGAAAACTTGAATTTAACACTTTTAACTCTTCTTAAAAAATAACAATAATAAATGTCCAAATCTAATCCAAGAGGATCATATTTTATTCTTATGGTTGATTTTTGTCAAAATAAACTTATCCAATAGAATTAGGACATGCGTTAGGGTAATTATAATATCAATTTTACCTTTGATTACCCTATTTACTTTTAGCCGTGGTAATTAAATTAAAAAATTACCACTCACCAAAAATTATTTTCATCATATTGAACCTCATTTTACATACTAATTTCAACCGTGTCACCCAAATTTTTGAAATTCAATTCTCATAAAAATTAAATTTACATTTAATGAAAATTTACCTATGGGCCTAGAAGGTGGGTAAAAGACGGTAAAAACATCAATAAAATTATATATATATTTATATATATAATATTATTATAAAATTACTCCAATGAATTAAATTGAACATATATAGGTATTTTGTATCAATTATTACCTAAAATAAATTTAAATACAATAACTAATTATTTAAATAAAAATTTGGTTTTAAACAATAACACAGTGTTTTCACTATTCATCAAAAATTGATTGTTTTCCGAAAAATACCAAAAATTTACCCTAAGATAATTTTAATATTCCAAATCCAGAAATGATGTTCTTTTTGAAGAATAAAATTTATAAATTTTCAAAAAGTGGGTATTACTAGTCATAATGGCTAGATTTATTAGTCATGGTGTGTTAGAACTCAATATTTCATATAGCACAAGCCATTGTATTATTCAAAGAGAAGAATACCATGGAAGCTTGGGGTGTTACATTTTTCTCTACTTCTAATAATTTCATTTTTGAAATTTCTAGAAAACTACTAAATATAAATTTTGGTGTGATTGTTTATCATAAGTTCCTCGGGTTCCCATGCTGCCTCTTCCAGCTTATGGTTTCTCCATAGAAATTTCACAAGGCAAGTCGTTCGGTTTCTCAACACTTACTCTATGGTATCAAGAATTCTGATAGGATCTTCACAACAATATTGGTCAGGTTCCAGTTCTATTTCTTTATAGGTGAGCACATGATTTGGGTCAAACATGTGTTTTCCCAATAATGACACGTGGAACACATCATGAACTTTGGATATACTTGGTGGAATTTCCAAATAGTTGTCTACTAATCTAATTCGTTCTAGAATTTCAAAAGGTTTGATATACCTGGGTCTTAATTTTACCTTCTTTCAAAATCATATAAAACCATTCCATAGAGACACCTTTAATAAAACATGATCTCCTTCTTGAAATTTCAAATATTTAATTCAGTTATCAACATAACTATTTTTCCTTTTTTAAGTTTCTTTGATGTGGCTTTCGATAATATTCACCTTTTCCATTGTTTCCTCAAAAATTTATGGGCCTAAAAGTTTTCTTTCACTAATATCATCTCAAAACGTTACTGTGTGGAATATATTTCAATGTAATGCTCCATATAGTGCCATGTAAATACTTTAATGGAATCTCTTGTTATAGGAAAATTATAACATAGGTAAATTATGATTCTACTTACCTTGAAAGTCAAGTGAGCAAGATATCAACAATTCTTCTAAGGTGTGAATTGTTTTTTTTGATTTTACATCAGTTTGATGGTGGTAGGAAGTGCTTTGATGTTGTTCAGTATCTAGGACTTTCTGAATACATTTCCATAATCATGATGTAAAACATGCATCACAATCAGGAACAATAGATAGGGGTACTCCATGAAGTCTTAAAAAATCATTAATATATAGTCTTCCTAATTGTTCAAGTGGTAAATCTTCTCTTATAAAAAGAAAATGTGCTGACTTGGTAAGGAGATCAACAATTACCCATATTGCATCATTCTTTTTAGGAGTCTTTGGTAGCCCCATAACAAAGTCCTTCGTATTATCATACCCTTCCCACTCAGGTATGGGAAGAGGTTTCATAAATCCTCTAAGATGTTCTCTTCAATCCTTCACCTATTGAAATACCATACATCTTGAAACATAATAAAAAATCTCCCTCGTCATGTTGTTCCGACAAAAATGTTCCTTCAAATATCTAAAAATCTTAGTGCTACCAGAGTGTACAGAGAAACTAGATCTTTCGGTATCATTAAACAATTCTTTTTTTAGGCTAGGTATTTCAGGAACACAAAGTCTCTTCCCAAATTTCAAAATTCTATCTTCATATTCGAATTCAATAAATCTCCCATCATTCACATCTTTAATTTTCTTTTGAAAATCCTCATCAATAGTCTGAGAACGTTATATTCTTTCTAGTAAAGTTAGATTCGAAACTATTTTAGAAAGTTTTAATGTTTCAACTTCCTCGATTATTCCCATATCCGTCTTTACTAGATCCATAAACATAAGATCCCTTTCAACATTCATCTTATTCAACACTCCATGTTCCTTTTTTCTCAATGCATCTGCCAACTTATTTTCCTTCCCGGAGTGGTAGTGTATTGTGAAATCATAATCCTTGAGTAGTTCAAGACATCAACTTAGCCTCATGTTGAGTTCTTTCTGTGAGAAAATATACTTCAAACTCTTGTGAACGGTATATATCTCACATTTTTTACCATAGAGATAATGTCTCCATATCTTTATAGTAAAGATTAAATGTTCTAACTCAATATCATGAGTATGATAGTTTTGTTCATGAACCATTAGCTTTCGTGATGCATAGGAAATAACCCAATCCATCTGCATAAGGACACAACCAAGTCCTTTATTTGAGGCATCACTATAAATAACAAACCCATAATTCCCTGATGGTAGAGTCAAGATATGAGCATTTAATAATCTTCTCATAAGTTTTTCAAAACATTCTTCACAATATTTTATCCAAACAAATTTAACCCATTTATGTGTGATCTTGGTTATTTGGTTTTCCAATCAGGAAAAATTCTAGAAGAAATGCTGATAATAACCTGCTAAACCAATAAAACTGCATACCTCAATTATACTTGTTGGTGCTAGACACTCATGGATTTCCATGTTTTTTGAAGTATTGATAAATATTTTATCCTTAGAGAAAATATTTCCAATAAAATAAACCTCAGGATGCTAGAATTAACTCTTTTTAAACTTCCAATATAACTCATTTATTCTAAGAGTATTAAGAATAGTGTTCATCTGATTTTCATGATCTCCATAGCTTTTGTTGTAAACTGGGATTTCATCAACAAATACCACTACTAAGTCATAAAGATACTCCTTAAAAACACTATTCAATAGGTCCATGAAAACATAGGGTGCATTAATATGTCCAAAAGGCATTACTGTAAACTCATAATGCCCCTACCTGGTACGAAATGTTGTCTTCAAAATGACTTCCTTCTTCAAACAGAATTGATGATATCCAGATCGAAGGTCAATATTTGAAATATATTGAGCTCCATGAAGTTACTCAAAAAAATCATCAATGTGTGGTAGGGGATACTTGTTCATTATTGTTATAGAATTGATCTCCCTCTAGTCAATTCATAACCTCCTAAGTCCATCTTTCTTCTTAACCAAAAGAATGGGGGATCCCCACAAAGATACACTAGGGCGAATAAATCCTTTATTACTCAATTTATTTATTTTCTTCTTTAGTTTCACTAATTACATAGTGGCCATTCTATAAGGGATCTTAGATAAGGACCTTAAACCAGGAATTAAATTGATGGAAAACTCAATTTTTCATTTTGGAGGATGTCTAGGTTAATCCTCTGGAAACAAATAAACATATTCTTGCACAATAGGCATATCCTCTATTTGAACAATCCTTTCATCACCTATAGTTATTTTAGTCTCTTCCTCCCCAATAATTGAACCTAGTAGAGCTATAGGGGGTGGATCTAGATAAGAATAAGATGGTGACATTTCTGATCTAAAGATATGGTACTATTAATCATCATTGAAAATTGTAACCTCCTTCTTCTTACAAAAACTTTTCGCATCATGGTCCGAAATCCAATCCATACCGAGGACAATATCAAATTAAATCATGGGTATGATGATGAAATTAGTATGTAAAGCATGTTTATATACCCCAATGGGAACTGATTCCCAAAAAATTGTTGTAATGATACTTCCGTAAGTAATTTTGACTAACAACTCCCTCGTTAAATCAACTTAAAAATATATAATTTTCATAGAAAATTGGGAAGATATGAAACAATACGATGATCCAAGATCATATAAAGGATTGGATAAACTTGAGAAACCCATTAAACTAACTACCACTATGTCATTCAGAGGTTCAACCTCAGTATTAGTGATCACATATGCTTGTCATTTCTACCCAGGCCTTTTCTAAGGTAATTTTCAATGGCGGTTAGGACATTTATTTTCATAATACCCCATTTCTCTACAAATGTATCATTCAACATTGACAAAATTTTTCTTTCCCTTGCAATCATGAGCTTTATGGCCCTTTTAACCACAATTTTAACAGAATCCCATTCCCTTTAGGAAAATACTAGGGTGTTTCCTCCTACATTTAACACAGTATAGAAATTCAACTTTTCCCTTTTCCCTTTATTTCTATTTCTAGAGTGGTCAACAATTAACTTTTCTCTTTCATTTCTATAACGTCATAAGACTTAGAGAATTCATTTTCTGTCTTGATAACACATGAGAAGATATCATCGTATGATGAGAATGATTGCGAGACTAATTATTGATGGATAAAAGTGTTTAAAAAATAAAATAATAAAAAAATATTACTCTTTGGTCTACGTATATAATCCACTGCTTGCCTTGCTAGCCTTGTAAAGTTATCCACATACTTTGAGACATTCTCATCTTCCTTTTGCCTCAGACTCAGAAATTGTATTTTCATATCTGCTCGATGGTCATGAGGAATGTATTTTTAAAAAAATATATATTTATACTCCATCAATTCCATATCTGATACTTCTTCATATTCCATTGTTTTTTAATTAAATAGCTCCATTGATCTGAATCTCTTGTGAGGTGATAAACTGCCATGATAAATTTTTCCCTTTTGATACTCTCCAAAGCCCGAAAAAAATTCTCCATGGAACCTATCAAGTGCTCAGATACAAATGGATTTGTTGTCCCATTGAATGTTGGTGATTTTTTCCTCATTAAGAGGTCTATCATTGACCCTCCACATTGTAGATCAAGGTGCACAATATGGGTAAGGTTATTATTCATAACCAGAGTGAGTTGTCCCAGAATGGTGATAAGATTATCACCACCAGTTTCATCACCAGCTCCATTATAATTATCTTGAGTAGGAGGGAAATCCTTACATGGATTACGTGAATTGATATGGTTTCACTTCCTTCCACTAGGCACCATTTCTAAATAATTTCGAACACTATATTACTATATGAATTGCAATACATAATTCCAAACTTGTAAAACACTTAAAATAAATTGAAAAGTTTATGGATATAATCAATAATCATAAAAATGTTTTCTTTGAGGAGGTATATACTCATAAATCCTTCACAATGTTTTGTAAAGAAAATGAGAATTATCTTAAGCATATCCCCGGGGAGTGTCGTAACCAAGAGTAAAACAAAGACCATTATCGTGTACTAGGATACACTAGGTCAAGACTGATACTCCATGTAGTATTTGTCACTCCTAGGTACATCTATGCCAGAGCCACCTCTACCCAATCATATCCAGACAAGGAAGTATTGCATGTAAAACTCACAAAATTTTTATGTTACAAAATTCTAGGATGTTCTTCTATATTAATCCTCAAAGTCTATCTTAGGGTAATGTTCTCTAATCAGAGTTTGGATAAATATTGTTTCCAAGGATTGTACTAAACTTCCTCTGATATCAACTATAATTCACTGACCCTAGTTACCTATAGTTAGTGCATTATTACATAACATTTAAATGATATGAGGAATCATGTCCCAAAAGACGGATTAGTTTAGTAGCATTCGAAGCACCATATACATACATAAGTTTTACATTATATCATGAAATAAAAAAAACATTGTGTCCCCTTTAAACACTCTTATACCCCTTGGACTATTTTTATAGGTTAATATTAATATACTTCTACGCATCCTTGAAAAAATAAAACATAATAAAGGGACGGGCTCAGATTCTCAGTATGGATAACAATATACCAGAAACTATCATAAATAAGAATAAAATTTTAAGGAAATGTATAAGTATAAAATAAACCTTTTAAACTAGAACTTAAACATAATATGGAAAAGAGAAATCAAATAATTCTATTTACTTGTTCACATGTATATTCTTCTAGTCGAATAATCACATGTAATATCAATAGCCATTTTTTTCATGATGGAATGCATAAGGATGGAAATCATAACCACGTAGTCAAGGCCTCCTGCCAAGACTAAAAATAAGATTTTTTCAAGGCCATGTGCTCATACACTAGATTGTCTCATCACACCTACCGATGAATCAAGGAGCTATAGCAGGCTCCACCCATCACTTACTATGTCCAATTCATTCATCATATGAAAAGGTTGAAATATAACATAAAAATTCATATTAAAACAAGCATACAAAATCTAAATAATTTATCCATAAACCATGAATGTATAAAAATAACACATCCATAGTCAAACATATCACAAAAAATTAAATAAAATATGGATGATTGTATCATAATAAAACAACTTCAATCAACTGTAAAATCCATCAATGGATATTGGCATAGATAAAATCAAAACTATTTGATAGAAATATATCGTTCTATTTTGAAATCATTTAAAAGTCACATAATTATAAAAGAAAACATTTATTTTGAAATTATTCTTATAATATTGTAAGGGAAGTTTCGAAGGTGTTATAACGACGGAAAATAGCCTCACTCTCCATATAAGTTAAAAACATTCCTTCATTAATTTGTCAAAAATGTCTTAAAGTACCTTGTTTGGAAAACGATGCAAAGATTCCTTTGAAAACATTTTATAAAATGTAAAACATGGGTACAAAGGACTTTATCCCATATTACTAAAAATAGTAAAAATCTTTGGAAATACATATATAAGAAATACGAATGTGGATGATAAAAATCTCTTAGTGGATACTCATGTATAAACAACCTCAGATAATGAAGAGATTGTAGAATTAACCCTCACCTTGTAATTTTACTTGATTGAGGGTATGTTGACCTCCTGTATAGTAGTTAAATAATTGTTATTAAATAATACAAGAACCACATACATAAATAGAATATTATATATGATATTTTAATATTTATTTTTTAATAATATTTTATTAGTATCATTGTTTTTGGTATTAATTAATTCATTTTCCTTTATATGTTTTGTTACCTAAGTCATGTTTGTTTTTGATAGAATGTATTTGATTCATACCCAAAATGATAGTATTTTCTTAAACATTATTTTTAATCATAAATTGAGAATTATTCTTGAATGGTTATGATGGGGAAGTAATTTCATCGCGTTTGTGGAGACGGTAATCTGTACGTACGCACGAGCGATAATATAATTCAATTGATGGTGAAATCGTATGTAATTGGATGGTATATCATAAATACAGAATCATTAACATGTTATATTTATTATTTGAATTAGTTATAATCATTATTATATCCATCCAAATAATGAAGTGTATGAATAAAAAACTACACCATGACGTGGAGACAGTAAGATCTACGTTCACATGTATGGTGACTTGTCATTAATAGGATGGCTAGAATAATGTAAATGGTAGCACCATATTTATAATAACATAATAGTATATATAAGGTAATGAAGTTATTATTTTGGTATGGAAACAACAAAAAAGAGGAATCAAAAGAAGAAAATAACTTTGAAAGAGGTGGTAAAATTATTACCCCTTCATCAGGTGTTTCCATTTGGTGAAATTATTAATAATGTAATTACTGCATCATCATTGTGTCATAAATTAATTTAATTATTTATTTTCAAAAAATTATAAATAAAATAACACTATAATGTAATTTTTTTAGATTTATAATGAATATTTATACTCAAATTTATCTTATGTATAACCCTATATTAAAAATGTTTTAGTTATGAAAATTTAATTTAACACTTTTAACTATTCTTTAAATAAAATAATGATAAATGTTCTAATCTAATCCATATGGATTAAATAGAATCCTATTTTATTTCAAAGAAATATTTTGGTTGAAATAGATTTATCCAATATAAGTAGGACATGTGTTAGGGTAATTATTGAATCATATTTACCGTTAATTACCCAATTTATTTTTAACCATTGTTAATAAAATCCAAAAGCTAAAATTTACCAAAAATAATTCTCTTTGTATTCAACAAAATTTTACTTACTGATTTCAACTGTGTCTCATGGTATTTTTAAATTCAATTCATAGCAGCAGTAAGATTACGAATTATGCACATTTATATGTGTGCCTAAAAGGTGGGTGAAATACAGTAGAAAGTTCAATAAAATTATATATATATATATATATATAATATTATTATAAAATGACAACAATGAATTAAATTGAACATATATAGGTAATATGTATCTTTTTTTACGTAAAATAAATTTAAATAAAATAACTAATTAATTAAATAAAAATTCGGATTTATACAAAAACACAATGTTTTATCACTATTCATAAAAAATTGAAAGTTGTCAGAAATATATACAAAATTCACTGTAAGCTGATTTTGGTATTTTGAATCTAAAAATGAAGTCCATTTTGAAATATAAAATTTATAAATTTTTAAAAATTGTGTATTACTATTTATAACGGTTATTTTGATTTGTTGTGGTGTTTTAGAACTCAAAGTTCCGTACAAAGCAAGATAGTGTATTATTCAAAGAGAAGAGTACCATGAAAGCTTTGGGAGTTACATGCGTGGTTGGGTCATTGTTAGATTAAGCCATGTAACATGCTTCATAAAACCGTGAAATCCTTGAGATGCCTCTATTCAAGGGCGCATGACCCATGCACGGTTTGGAAAACTGTGTGGGAGGCGTTTACATGGTTATTCCATTCGGGACAGAACAATGTCATACAGTCAGTTCATAGTGTTCTGAAATGTGTTTACAAACCATGTGAGTTCCCAATGTGTCTAGTAATGGGATCATCGTTGGACCCCAATTTGGGAAACCGTGCATCCTAACCATTCACAATTCCCATGTCATTAAAAATATAAAATTCTATTTTTACCAACTTGTGATTTTAGCTCCAAAATGACTCCTCTATTCTTCCACTAGTTCATGTGACCTTATGAACACATATCCCTTATTCTCCAAGACAATCATCCTCTTCCATGGTGAGGATCTAGTAATTTCTTCTTGTTTTAATTGTGACTTCTCAAGGAAATCCTTACTTCCATTCTTCCAATTCCATACCATTCCATTTTCTCTTGATTTTTCTATCTGCCATGGTAATATGGATATGGGGTTCATTTTTCCCTAGCTTTATGTTGGGTTTTTTTGTTTTTTTGTTTATCTTGGTTTCTATTACCCATTGGAACATTAATTTCGTGGTTTTGTGTAGGCGGTATTAAAGCACATGTGATTTGATATAGAGTTCCCTTAAAAAATACCCTTTAAATTTAATATTCCTATGTTTATTTTCATTTCTCACCTTCCCAATATTCTAAATGGTGATGTGTGATGTTGGGAATAATTTATTCTATGAAAATTGTTGATTTATTTCTTATTATAAAGTGAATGGAATTGTTTTGTTAAATTTTACACACCAAGTATTTGATAAAATTACCGACTATCGTTTTGAGTAGTTTGTGGTGCTTAAAGAACGAATTGGCTTTGTAAATGTATTTCCAGAATTTTAAATGATGTTTTTGATTTATCTAATGGATTTATAAATGGTTTGGGATTTAAATTGGTGTGTTTTTGGTTCTTTGAAAATGGTTTGACTTGTGGTGACAGGTTTTGGCCCATTTTCCATTTTGATTAAAATGTATTTGTCTTGAAAATGAATTGTGAATATATTAGTGGAATTCTCTAAATGATTCTGAATTGTAAAATGGTGTGTTTTTACAATTTTTTAAATTTGGAATTGATTCTTTGAAAATCAGTGATTTATCAAAGGGTGTTTGAGGCTTGTTTGGAATTTTTGTGAAAATGATTATCATGAAAATGTTACTTGGATGATCCTCTTTCCATATTTATGTTCAATTGATGGGATTTCCTCACTATTTAATCCTCATGATATATTCATGATGAATTTGTGGTACATCCTTATTGGGGACTTCTCTCAATCCATTTACTTTGATCAGAATGAGAGATCCGTAGTGTGGACTCCTTTGAGAACTATTTGTTTTAAGAAAATAGATTGATCTATGGGGTGACTCAAGGTGATTCTTGTGTGTGATGATCATGTGTGTTAAATTTGTATATGTGATGATTTCATGATTTGTTTTATTGGATCGCCAATATTGAATCTTGACATGGTAAACATGAATAGATAATGTTTTTTAAAATGGTTGTTGTACAAGATTAGGATTACACTCTGGCTAGTGTCCCATATAAGAGTGTTTGATATGTTTTGTTAATTGTTTCTATGGGATGGTTCCCCTCGGTCAGACTGAGTAGGGTGAGATTGATCATATAATAGAAATTTGACATTACTAGTTAGGGTGTTCCTTCAGGATGAGTCAAGATGTATAGTATGTTCTAGATTATTTCATGAGCTCTTAGGCTCTCCCATATCCTTCATCACATAGTTATATATGGTGGATAACTAAGATTCATTTGTTGGTTGAATACTCTTCTGTGTTTATATTCTATTTCCCTTACCATGTGATCATTTATGTTCCTCTCTTGTATGGTGTAATTTGTCTGAAAAGTGATGTTTTTTTTAAAGGCTTATGAAAAATGTTTTCAAAATATTTTACACTCCCTTGCACCCATTTTAAATGAAAGTGTTATGTATCCCTTTAAAAAATATTTTTGATTGTTTTTTGGAAATTCATGAGGTTGAAAATGGAAAAATGGAAATGAACCATGTTTTGTTTTAGAGTGGAAAATGTGTGGAAGAGTCTAGTTTTATATATTGCATTTCAAACCTGAAATTGTTGTTTCTTTTATTTAAATGAATTTCATTGAGTATAAATTGTTTTATAATCCCTACTATGTTTTAATACACATCATTATAGTTCTGTCTTGTTTTTATCCTTTGGTGTAGTTATCATTTTTTAGATCTCCATGGGAGATGTTTAGTTTTGGTGTCATATAGTGACCCTTGAGGTCACATGGAAAAATTATGATTGTCATGTAAAATTTTGGTTTTTTTGGTTTGTTTTATTTTAGCTTACGTAAAAAAATGTTTAGTTTGGATATTTATTTACATTAGGTTTCTCTACTTATTTCCTCTATTCAGTTAATATATATATATATATATATTTGGAGAAATAGTTCCCTTGTTTTCTCTGTTGGTGCCTCAAAAATGGTTTCCACCCCATGGGGACTGAGAATTCCACATGGGTGTTGAAACAGATCTGCTCAGGAGATCAGTCTGGTGTCGACATAGGCTGGTTCGTGACAAAATGGTATAAGAGTAGGTTGTTTCATTAGATGAAATTTCTTTCAGAGAACCCTTAATTGTTTGGTTTGTCTAATCTAATTGATTAGGACTATCAGAACTTGGTGTGTAGGTGCGAGGGAGTGTATAAACAACACTTTTGATTTCAAACCATGAGTTTCTAAGGTAATTCATGTTTTTATAGTTTATTTCGTTCTTGTGGGATGTTTTTCACTTTGGAAATGAAAAGAGAGTTAGGATAAGGTTATTAGTGAGCCTTTAGGTCCAAGAAATCCCTTTTAAGCTGAGGACATGGTCCATAAGAAATCTTTTTAGTGGTGGGATTATTGGAATATAGCCTCTAACAATATGTCCAAGTCACCCATCGACACTAGTTTCCCCTTGTGAATGTTTTTAGTCTTCCTCAATTATAATATTTTTGAAAACCCTTGTTTTGAAATTGTGAAAACAAGATTCAAAGTGGTGATGGTTTTGTTTTGGGAAGACTGAAAATGATTTTTCAGATTTATTTTGAATAAATCATTAGAAAATGGATTTTTACCAAAATTATTTGTGTGTAAAATGGGGATGAGTTTATTGATATAGGATTTATATAATTAAAATTTGGGGATTATAGACATTTTTTATTTGAAAACAAATGTTTATTATAAATTGGGGGTTGGAAATATTTTTAAAATGAGAAGAAAATTTTATGAAATGAGTTTTAAATCAAATGATTTTTGAATGGAATTTTTGATATTTTACTTTGATCATGTTGAAATGGGTTGGTGTGTGGAGTTTGAAAATGGTTTTTGACATGGGGGTTAGTTAACTATGGAAAAGTTTTGTGAATTTTTAAAATGGGAATGTTTTTTACCAATGGAATTCTCATGAGTTCTCACATGCATAGATGTGTTTGGTAAAGTAAATGTTTGATCACACGGGTGGATGAGTTCCTATATTGGTGCATGTTGTTGGGGGTTTGGATAGGAATGATAATGGGCATGTGTGAGGCTCCATGGAATACCATTGGTGGGTGTGCATCCCACTGGGTTTGTATTCATTAAAAATTGTTTTCAATTGGAATGTTATAATGTTTGGATAAATAGTGGTACTATGGTTCATTTTTTTATAATTGGATGTTTTTCCTATATAGTGTTTTGAGTTTGAGAAATATTATTGATTATTTTATTTAGATTGAGATATTGGTCTTCTTGTTGCTTTGTGTACCCCCACCAATGGATTTGATGGATATTTGTAGTATATCAACTAGTAGACTACCATTACCAATCCCTCCAGTAGATCAACCTATGGAATCCCTTCTTGAGTTTATAAAGTTAAATCCTCCTCTATTTTATAGACCAGTGGATCCATATGAAGTGGAAGGGTGGATGCTGAAGATTTATAGAAAATTCTATCTCTTTGATCTTCACGAGTCTTTAAAAGTAATGTTTCTAACATTTATACTTGAAGGTATAACCGGGAAGTGGTGTCCATATATATCTCATTCCAAACTTCGAGAAGCTCTTACCTATGAGTTCTTCAAGGCGTCATTCATTTGGAATTATTTCTCTATGGTGGTGATGGTGAGGAAGGGGATGGAGATGTGTTATTTACCGCAATTTGATGAGTCGGTGTTGAAATAAATTTGTTTTTTTGATCTAGTTTCTTTCCTGATAGAGTGGGATGAGAGTGATTCCATGATATCTCGACAGTTGGAGAGTGTGATTTTTCCATAATTACCATAAAAGTTGTCAGAGTTTGGTTTGATATCCTTGGTTAACATTGTGAGGAATGTTGTTTAGAGTGATGTTTTGATAGCTAGAGTGCTTGAGGAATTCGAAAATCCTCTAATATTTGGAAGTAGTGAAGGGAATTTTAGTAAATATATGGAATATCATCTTGGATTTAGTTTTGTTGGTCGAAAAATTGAAAGGCCTTTATATCTTTCATCATCTTCTTCTACTTATGAGATCATGGGGTGTCATAAGTGCCGAAATCTAGATAAAAATATGCTATCAATTACGAGTGATAGAAATACTTTCCATGCCTATGGACACCCAATTTAATTGCAACGGTTCCATTTGGGGGTTTCTAGGATAAAATATGGATCAAGATACACTCTTTTAATAAACACCCCAGCCCGTTTGTAGTAGTAAGCTACTGTTCTACGTTCAGTTTAATGTCCCTTTTTATTTAATGACTATTTTTTACAATGGTTATTTATGGTGATGTTATATTTTTTTTGAGATGTATGTGGGGATTTTGAAGACCTACCGAGAACTAAAAATTTAATGAAAACCTATTTTTATTTTGGAAATTATGAATCTCTCCATTCTAAGTGGAGGTGTGTCTTTTTGAGTGCCTTGTTTCTATTTTTTCTCATTCGAAGTAAAAGTTGTTGATACATGTGTGTCTCATTAACCCCAATATTGGTAGAAGTGTAATTTTTGAGTGAGGTTTTTTCCATGGCATGTCATGCTTTTATGGCCTACCTAGGGTGTTGTGTGGATGCTCATGACACCAAAATATGGAGTTCTAATCGTGGATTTTTCCTGTGGTGTTTTTACTGGTTGTTTCCATTGTGCGGCTAGCCCCATTGAGTCTATTTTGGTTTTGTGTTGTGATCCTCTAAAGATGGTTTCCATATAGAGATGATGTATAGTGAATGGGATCTTTGTTTGGGTTTTGGTTTCTTTTTTTAGGACCCCCTGTGGTGGGAATGTTGTATTGGGTGATAATGTTTTGATCGGTGTGGGTGTTGTACCAGTGCTGGTCGGTTGTTAATGGTGGAGAGGCCGACAATGAATGTTGTTGTAGTTTCTTATGAAATTGGTAGATGCTATTTTGTTTCTATGTTGATAAGTACATTCAGTTCTCTTGTGTTGATAAACCAATTTATAGGTTATATAACTTTATGTTCCTCCCCATTGGGGAGAACATTGGGATTATGAAGCACACCCATTGGTTTTTCTTATGGATTGGTGGTACGAGGTGTAGTTTTGGATTTATATTGTTTCTTAATAAGTGTTATGGGTTCGTTTATTCCTTTCATGTAAGATATATGAGTTCCGTTTGGGGGTGGTTTAGGTGATCTTGGTTTGAGAGGTTGGATAATGTGGGTATGGGAATCCTTTGTCTTAATCGATCAACTAGAGATGTTGGGGATTTTCATGGGTATAAAATGTCATATTGGGGGAATTTTCACACCAAATTTTTTATTTTTATCCTTTGTTTCAGATCAGGTTTTGGATATTTGGTTTCCTCTTGAGTTATGGGTCTTCCAGGTTTAAAATATAAGGATTTACTAGTTTAGTTTTGGGCCATTCTTATTCTCTGGTTTCTCAGGAGTTAATTTTGACAAATAGCGATTTTTGGATTTGATGTAGGAGGTGCATGGTTTGAACATAGTTAAAGGATGATATGATACAATCTCTAGGAAACTGTTTGAGGGTTGGGATACCTCTGGTTAGGGTTTCACTACCAATACATGGGTTGGAAAACCACGGGTAAGGAGTACAAATGGTTTTTCAATTTTGGACAGAACCATGTCACATAGTTTTCCAAATCTGTCAGCCAAACTGTATGAGTGCCTAGTGTGTACAGTAAGGGGTGCATAGTTGGTGCTCAGATTAAAAAACTATGCATCATAACTGTGTTCAATTCCCAAGTCATTTAACATATAAAATTATCTTTCCACACTATAGGGATTTTATCCCCCAAACACCTCCTCCCTTTCTATTATAGTTCATTGCAACTTAAGTGGAAGGCCCTAACCTTAAACATTACTTAATGTTGAGATAATCTAGGAATACACGTTGAGGATATTTTCAGGTTCAGAGTTTTAGAGAATTTGTCCTTAAATCATACATAACAAAACCATTGAATACAATGAGGACACTTATAATAGTTTCAATTTGTTCTGTATTTTTATTAAAATATGAAACATGGTTTATTTTCATGTTTAATCATAAATTTTCTATTAATTTATTCTCCTTTAAAACATGTGATAAACATTTCAATACTTTGGATGAGTATAAGAATATCAATAAGGGATAAATAAATAAGAAAAACTATTAGTCTTGAAATAACATGTAAACAATCAATAATTAATCATAAAGTAATACTTTTCACCTTTATGAATTAGTAAAATACACTTAACTAAATATATGTTCATTTATTACATTTTTTAATCAAAATATTACAATAAAACATATAGAACCTAACATATAACATATAAAGGTTAATTGGGACATAATCATACTTTAATGGAATAAACATATGGTTGACTTCAACACATATCACTAAATGGAATAGCCATACGTCTGACTTCCATACCCAATTCATTTGAGGATATAACATAACCAACCATCCCTGGTTTATCACAAAAAATCATGTCTTTGGTTTATCATGTGACTGGCTTTCTTCAGTTTATCACGTAATGACCCACCAAATGTCCATTTACCATTATATAATCATAAAACACAAATGTTTTCAATTATCAACATTTTTTCCTAAAATTTCATTTCTAATCACAAGATATAATTTAAAGATATTGAAATAGTCAATCCACTTTGAAAACCATTTTGAATACCAAAACACCCAAAAAGGGAATAAGGGATTTCTTTTCCTTAAAAAAATATTAAGTCATATAGAGGAATCCAAATATAAAATAATGTTTATGGTGGTGGAGAATTTATTGCCATCACATACGTTAAAAACATTATTTTTTCCATTTACTAAAATGCTTCATATAAAAAATATTCCCTTTTAATAAAAAGTCAAAGGGTTTTATTATACACTATATAAAATAAGGTGGAGTATATTATCAAAATATGCCTTAATGAAAGGAGGTTGAGATGAAGTCCCCAAAAAATATTGTAAATTTGATTAAGGATAAATCAATGACATAATTACATGTGAAAAATATAAATAAACCCAATATATGTGGATATTAAGTGTAAAAAAATCATAGGTCATTCACACATATTCTTGGAAAAAAAACCAATGGCATAGATATTTAACGCAACAAATTGAGATTGAGTTGTGATTTCCCTTACCTCGAGTCAGAATTGTATTTTTATTTCTTTATCTTATTGAATAATAAACATTGGTAAATTTAGAAGTGATTTAGAAAATTTTTATGTATTTTATTCTCTTTGTATCGCCTATTTTCTTGTTATATAAATTAATTAAATCTTTGAGTTCATGTCGGATGTTTTGTCGATATTCGGTGCCTGGGTTGAAAATGAACATGGTATGACGTAATTTTTCCATGTGGTCATAAGTCCATCATATAAAAAATAGTATTCACGAAATATTAATCACTTTTATACATTAATAACACTTTTTTAATCAAACCATTAATTATGGTTTGGAAAAATGAACAACATTATAATCATGGAGACAGTAGGCCGTGCATACGCATAGGTAACATTTCCATTTTTCATTGATCATTATGGAAATAATGTAATTATAATTTTATCTTTCAAGAATTATTATGATATTATTAACATCATAATAATAATTTACATATACTTATATATATCATGAATGTTATATAATGAATCAAAATGAGTCACACCGCTTTGTAGAGATGATAGTTCACACGTACGCACGAACGATGTTATCATTTTTATGCATATAGAAGTAAGAACATAATTGAAATATTATTATTTTATAATGATAAATATTTAATGAATATCACATATGAACATTAATTCCATTATTATAAGTAGTAATGGGAGACCATAATTGAAAATGAATTAGATCGGTTCGTGGAGGTGATCGTCCACAAAAACACATGAACGATTAACTTCTTTCACATTTATCGGTTGTGGAGATGGATATAGGTAATGCTATTAAAATAATAAAATATAAGTATAATAAGGATTTTGGATTTGTTATCTCATCATGGTTTGATGATATTTGGAGGAAGTGGAAGAAGAAATAAAATAGAAACACTTAAAGAAAATGATACCACTTCTTCAGTTGATTGCCTTTGAAGAACACCTTAACACATCTAAGAAAGAAGTTATGCCTAAAATAAGGCCATAGGAATGTGGGGAGGGATCATAGGTAGAGTTTTTGTTAGATATTGGCCGAAAAAAGTATTTATATGTGTGAATAAAAGAGAAAGATACATTCCGTTTTATAAGAGAGAAGAGAGGCACTTTACAAAAGATTTGAAAAATTAATTTATTATAAATTGATTTTAAATTTATAATGGTCCCAAAATCATTTAATTAAAATATAATAATATGTTTGGTTATATTAAAATTATCAGATTAAAATTAAACATGTTTTTAATATTTTTTAATCTTTATATTTTCGGTTTAAACCATATTTTTCTTTTTTTAATCTTACTATGATTACTTGTTATTTACACATTGTGTGTTAATGTAATTTCCATAAAATTCCAAAACAGCCAAAAAAAAGTCTCATTTATGAAATATTTGGAGTTATACTAACCATTTGGTTGAATCTTATATTTTTTTTTGGAATTTTATAACATTTAATAAACTATTTTATATACTAAGTTATGAATAAACTCAATTTTAACACTATTCATACTTGACATCTTAACAAATTCAAAAAAACATGATTCATTTCAAAATAAATAAATTAAATAAATAATAAAATGTCATTGTGATCCATAAAATTCATAAACAGAATCCAATATTTCATATAATATTTATTTTAACATTGATAGTATCATTTATTTGAATATTTTATTAATGAAGTAATCACCGTATCGCAATTGTGTCATAATTAAGATTATTTATTTGATGTATAAAATTATGAATAAAATTAAATTATGCAGGAAATATTTTTATATTTTTAATTAATATTTATAGTTGATGAGATAATTTACATAAACCCATATTAAAATGGTTTTAGTATGAAAATTCATGCTTAAAACATATTTTCCTTTACTTTAAATTAAAAGATATAAGTATCATAATCACACCCAAGTGGGTTCCAAATGCCAAATATTCATCCCAAGGTTTTTATTGGTCATCTATATTCCTTAAAATATTATTATGAAACGTGTTACGGTAGTTTTATGTTATTATAATATTATTTTTACCCTTATTTACTTAATTTACCTGTTAACCATGGTAAAAAAATAATTACAAAAGATATTATTCATAATGTCCAAAAATAAAAGGAAAATATTCAAAAAATATGGATGTTATGATTTCAAATATGGAATCCATTTTTACCAATTAAAAAAAATAGATCTATTATTAATTAATTAAAAATTTATTCCTATTTTCAAAATAAAAAACATGTCTTTTAAAAGAAAATCCCATTAAAGATTGACATATGTTTATATCAAATTTAAAGATAAAATTACATAAAATGACTAAAATTTGAATAAATGAAAAAAAATTAATCCAATTAAACTTTAAAACCAATTAAAATGAAAATATAACTATATATAACAATTAGATGAAAATGTAGTTTTGAATTAAAATGCAGTATTTTTCAGTATTCATTAAAATATGAATTTTATCAAAAAAAAACAAATAAAATCAACCAATGTAATTTTTGATATCCCTTATCCAAATAAGATGTTTATTTGGAAAAATATAACTTGTGAAATTTTCAAAAACAATATTTAAAATGGGTTCTCCATCAAAAGGCGATAACCTATATTTTTAGAAAAATACTCATTTTATTGATAACATTGTATTTATTATTATATAATGTCTATGAAACATATAAGATGAAGTTTAAACATTAAAATGAATATATTACATATATATTTAATTAATAAAATTCAACATGAGTGATTTTATTACTTTATAAACTCACATATTTTTCATTTAAATAGTTTTTTAGAATAAAAAATTCGTTATATTCAATTGTTTTTATTTAATTTCCTACTTAATTTGGTAACCAAATAATATTTATATAAATATATGTGAATCATATTTTCATAATTTATTTAATACTATTCATTCCATTCATTTCGATGAATTTGTTATAATGGTACCATGTAATCAATAATATTTAGTTTCTCGTTTAAGCTCGATGTAGAATATCGTGTACGATATTGAAAATAATGTTTATATATTAAAATTTCGGATGTTAGATCCTCACCCTTTAATAAATTTGATCCACACAATTTTAATTTTGGGTCGGTAACTAGGGTATGAATTTTCAAAGTACCTTTGTTGAAAACTCATATACGAAAAAGGGTTAATAAAAAATTTACTTCAAAAGATACCAAGTGAAGTAAAAATGTCACCCGAGATTACACAAACAAGGGTTCTATATAAGAAAAAATGGGCATATATGAGAAAACTAAACATAAAGGTATGATGGATAGTGATCGAAAACATGACCATAATATTTTTAACAATCATAAAACCACAAACCTGTGATGGGTTTAATATTCTTCAATTTTGTAGTAGGATAAGTAAATAGAAAAAATTTTCATTTTTATGATCCATTTCATAAAGTTGAGGAATTTTTTTATGAGCATGAATAATAACATAAGGAAAAATAATTTCTTTTCAAGTTGAGTTTCATCAATTAATAAATCTTTACCACAAACTCATATTTTCTCCAAATGATGAGTATTCATGATGACTTGGTCACAACTGAAGCACTGGAATAAACTTCTAGATAATCAGATAATCCACAAAATATTAAATATCTATCCATAACAACTTGAAATATTATCCCAAAAAAGGTTATTATAAAATAATTTAATTTCTCCAAAATAATAAACCATTGTTTGAAGAAATACAACTTTTAAATCTCTAAAATTCAACAGTAATATTAATCTTCAACAAAGACCATTTGATAAATAACAATCCTTAAAATTATATAAAATTATTCAAACTATGATTAAAACTTATAACTTATAAGAATATGATCACATAATATTCCATGATAAATTTTAACCTTTTCTCTAAATAACATCGACCACTCTTAAAGTCTCATAATGAAAATTAATTATTCTAATAACATATTATCCACGATAGGTTAATCATTTCCCTAAATAAAATATTTTCCATATGTCAATAATTAAATAAAATATTTCTCAAAAAATAATTCAACCATTATTCCTCAAATAAAATCACATATTATTCTATTTGCCTTAATCATATAATGTTCCCAAAATTGTGAACATCTTCCAAAATTACATTTATCACATAATCCCAAAATAATTTTCCAATACCAAGGATATATATTTGGTAAAACATAAGTTCCCAAAATAAACTTCATCTTTTTATATCAACTTGTATAATTTAAAAAATGAAGTCTTACTAACTAGGGAAATCATATATGTTAGTGGTAGGTGATAAATCCCAGTCACATATCGGTTGTGGGTTCGATTCCCATATCATTGTCTGACGTGATAGGTTGTCACAGGGAATGCATGTTGTCCTTTTTAAAAAACTAGTTAATTATTATATATTCCAAAAATATTATAAAGACAAAAAAATAACCAAAACATTTATTAACTTCAAAGGTTATTTTATAAGTCACATTGTTCATCCCAAAAACTAATAAACCAAACATTCCTCAAAGGTGGATGTCTCCAAAAAATACCACTAGTCACCTTAAAATTTCAGAAGACAAAGCCACAAAAGTTATTTTAAGACATTGAACTTATTATCAACCTAAAAATTGTAAACTCATATGTTATCCCTATCACTTAAGAAGTCATCCTAATCTTGAATGTTTTCTAAAACATCCTCTGATACCAACTATAAGGCCCCAAACTTAAACATTACATAATCTTGAGGTAAGTCAAGAATTCAAATTGAGGATATTTTTTAGGTTTAATGTTTTAAAGAATTAGTCCATAAATAATACATAACAAAACAATATAATAAAATGTAGAATCTTACAAAAACATTAATTTCTTTCATAAAACAAAAACTTTTATAAAATGAAACATAGTTTCATTTCATTTTTAATCATAACTTTTCCCTGATCCCATCCAAGAATCTATTCTTCTTTAAAACCATTGAAAAACACTTCCAATAATTGGATGAACCTCAAATTCTCCGTAAGGGATATTTAAATAATGAAAACTGTTAGTCTTTTGAAAACATAAAAACCATGAATACATTATCATAAAGTAATACTTTTCACCTTTAAAAAGTAGTAAAATACACTTCACTGAATAAAAGATCATTTCTTAACTTTTTTTAATAAAAATATTTCCATAAATTTTAAATAATGTAACATTTAACATATAATGGTAACATGGGACATAATCATACCTAAAAGGAATTATCGTGCTGTCTGCTTCCACATATATCACTAAATGTAAAATCAATATGTTCGACTTCTATACCCAATGCATTGGAGGTTATAACATAACCACCCATCCTTGGTTTAGCATGGAACCACCCATATTTGGTTTATCACATAACCACTGGTCTTTGGTTTATCACGTATTGACCATTCAATTGTCCTAGTACCATTATATAATAATAAAACCTAAATGATTACAATTATCAAAACATCACTCAAAAAATTTCATTTTCAATCACAAGAAATAATTTCAACATATTGAAATAGTCAATCCACTTTCAAAACCCTTTTCAATAACAAAACACCTAAATAGGAATAAGGGATTTCTTTTCCGTTAAAAACATTAAAGCTTATAGAGGGAGCCAAATATCAAATAACGGCTATGGTGGAAAATTCATTGTCCTCACATACGTTTAAAACATTCCTTTTTGAGGTTTTGTAAAATGATTCATGGAAAAAAGACCCCTTTGAATTAAAAGTCAACGAGGTTTATTATACACTGTATAAAACAAGATGGTGTATATTATCAAAATATGCCTCAATGAAAGGATATTGAGATTAAGTCCCTAATAAATATTGTATCATTATATTAAAGATAAATGAATGAAATAATCATGCATGAAAAATAAAAATACACCCAATATAAGTGGATATTTAGTGTAAAAAAATCAGAGATCATTCAAAAATATTCTAGAAGAAACAAAACCAATGACTTGGATAATTAACTCAATGAATGGAGATTGATTTATGATTTCCCTTACCTTGAGTCAGACTTGTCTCATCCATTCTTTATCTTCCTGAAAGATAAACCTAGAATAATTTGTACTTTATTTAGAACCTTTTTCAGGTTATTATTCCCTTTATATCACTTATTACCGTGTAATATAAATTAATTAATTCTTTGAGTTCATGTGTGACATTTTGTTGATATTTGTTACTTGAATAAAAAATGAACATGGTATGATGTAATTTTTCCATGTTGTTAAGTACATATTATACATAATAGTCTTCAGGAAACATTCATAAATTATTTTAATTAATCATACTTTTTAAATAAAACCATTAATCGTGGTTATGACAAATGAACAATGTTATAATCATGGAGATGGTAGGTCGTACGTATGCATGAGTAATGTTTACATTATTTATTGATCATTATGGAAATAAGATAATTATAAATATATCTTTATATAATGATAATGATGTTACTAAAATCATAATAATCATTTACATATAATTATATATATTATATAAGTTATAGAATGAATCAAAATGTGTCACACCACTTCATAGATGTGATAGTTCACATGTACGCACGAACGATGTTATCATTTTTATGCACATATAAGTAAGAAAAAAATTTATATATCATTATTTTATAGTTATTAATATTTCATGAATATAACATATGAACACAAATTCCATTATTATAGTGAGATATGAGAGGAGGTTATGGAAAACTAATTAGATCGGTTTGTGAAGGTGAAAGTTCACACGTACACATGAATGATTTATCCCTTTCCAATTTAATGGAAGTGAAGATAGATTTAGATGTTGATATTAACATCAAAATACTCGTTATATTAAAGATACTATATTTATTATCACATCTTGTTCATGGGAGATTTGGAGGAATTGTAATATGAAATAAAATAGAAGCACTTATTGTAAATGATATGTCTTCTTCGGTTGATCGCATTTGAAGAACACACTAACACCTCTAAGTAGAGTGTTATACCTAAAGTAAGTATTTAAGAATGTTTGGAGGAAGTATAAAATGAGTTTTGGATTGATATTGGACGAAAAAAAGGCTTGTTAAGTGTGAATAAAAGAGAAGGATATGTATCATTTTATATGGGAGATGAGGGGAGCTTTAGGAAAGTCTTGAAGTATTAATTTATTATTAATTGATTTTCAGTCTATAATGGTCCCAAACTCAATTATTTGTAATATAAGAATCTTTTGTTTAGTATAGACATTATACAACTAAAATTAGACAAGTTTGTATGATATTTTTTACCATTAAATATTTGGTTTAACCCATATTTTTACTTTTTTAATCTTACCATGATAACTTGTTATTTACACTTTTTATGTTAATGTAATTACCATAACATTTGAAAAGGCCATGAAAGTGTTAATTATTGAAATATTAGGACTTATAATAACTATTTGGTTGAATATTTTATTATTAGTAATTTTATAACATTTAATAAATTCTTTCTTATTTTAAGTTTTGAATTATTTCAATTTTGACACAATTCATACTTGACTTTTTCAAAACTTCATAACTCGATTCCTTCAGAAAAAATATATTAAATTAATCTTAAAATGTCATAGGTTTCCATAAAATTCCTGTTTGGAATCAAATATTTCAAATTTTAATCATTTTAACATTCATAATATCATTTATTTAAATCTTTTATTAATGAAGTTATCACCCCATCACCATTGTGTCCTAATTAAATTTATTTATTTTATCCCCAATAACAATAAATAAAATACCTTGATGTAGGAAATTTTTTATATTTCTAATGACTATTGATATTATATGAGATAATCTATATAAACCAATATTAAAATTTGTTTAGTAAGAAGAATAATTTTTTAACATATTTTCCTTTACATGAAATTAAAAGTTATAAGTTTCATAATCCCACTCAAGTGGATTCCAAATTCAAAATTTTCATCACAAGGGTATTATTGGTAGGAAAAATGTCATTAAATAGGATTATGACACATGGTAGGGTATTTTAATATTATTATAATATTGTTATAATATTATTTATACCTTTATTTACTCGATTTACCCTTTAACCGTTGTAGATATAAATAATCACTAAAGTTACTATTCATAATGAAAAAAATAATAAAAAATTATTTAATTTTTTTTTGTAAATCATGATTCCAAATATGTAATCCATTTTTCCAAATTCAAAACATTGAACTTTTAGTAATTAATTTCAAATTGATTTTTATTTTCATAACGAAAAAACCATTTTTTAATGTAAAAACCATCAAAATATTGACATGTGTTTATATCAAATTTCAATGTGAAAATACTTATAATGACCAAAATTGTATTTAATGATGGAAAATTAATCCAATTAAACTTTAAAATCAATTAAAAGTACAATATATAAATATAATAAAATTAGATGAAAAGGTTGTTTTTAATTAAAATGTAGTATTTTTCATCATTCATTAAAATATGATTTTTAAGAAAGATACCAAAATTTCAACCAAGGTAAATTTTTATGTCCCAATTATATAGAAAAAATTTATTTAGTTAAATATAACTTATAAAATTTTGAAACACTAGATTTAAAATTTGTTGGCAATCAAAAGGCTATAAAACTATATTTTTAGAAAAATACTCTTTTTATCAGTAAAATTTAATTTTTTATTATATAAGGTCCATAAAACATATAAAATGATTTAAAAACATTAAATGTAATATCTTGCACATATTTTTTTAATAAAAACCATAATGAGTGATTTTATTATTTTATAGAATCACTTATTTGGCATTTAAATAGTAATTTAGAAAAACAGATCCTTTATATTCAATTGGTTTTTATTTAATTTCATACTTTATAGTGTAACCAAATAATAATTATATAATCATATTTAAACCATATTTTTATAATATAGTCAATAAAATTCATTCATACCATTCCAATGACATGGTTATAATAGTAATATTTAAATAAAAATATTTAGTTTTTCGTTTAAGCTTGGTGTAGCATGTCATGCACGCTATTGAAAATAGCGTTTATTTCTTAAAACATTGGATTTTACTCTAAGGGGGAAACTTCATTATTATAAAAGAATCACCTCCTCTATTGTGGTGTATATTCAGTGATTTATTCATGTTTTAAGGGTTATTTCTCAAGGTAATACTTGCTTCTATTCTTCCTCTCCCCCTTCCATTTTCTCTTGAGTTATCCATATCTCTTAGTAATGGGGATCTAGGGTTCATGTTTCCCTTGGTTTATGTGTGGGGTATTTTGTTTCTAGGGTTTCTCTCTATTTATCTTTCTTATTGGAACCTTTATGAAGTGTTGTTTTGGGTTGGAGATATTGATGCGCATGTGATTTGATGTAGGTTTCCCTTTTCTATTGAACATTAAATTTAAGTGTCATTGGTTTATTATTTTTCTCTCGTACCTTATTTTTTAAATAGTGATGTGTGATCTGTGGAATCATTTTTTTTGTGTGAAAAGTGGTGATTTATTTCTTGTTATGATGTTTTTCACATCATTTTGTTAAATGTTTCACACAAAGTGTTTGATAAAATTACCATTGGAATTTTGAGTGATTTATGGTACATAATGAATGGTTTGGATTTGTAAATTTATTGGTGTAATTTGAAATAAGGGTTTCTATTTATCCAATTTATTTTGAAATGGGTTGTTCTTGAATGTTGTGTGTGTTTGGTTCTTTGAAAATGGGTTTTCATGTGGTGAGGGTGAGTGGTCCATTTTTATTTTTAATGAAAATTGATTTGGATTGAAAATGTGGTGTGAATACTTAAGTGGAATATTAAAAATGATTTTGAAATGTATAATGATTTGTTTTGTACCTTTTTTGAAAGGTGTATTTTATTCTTTGAACGTCGGTGATTTATCGATGGGTATTTAAATTTAATTTAGAATTTTTATGAAAATGACTATCCTGAAAACTCTACGTAGATAATCTTATTTTCTTGTTTATGTTATGTGAATAATATTTCCTCATTGTGGAATCCTTGTGATCCATTTATGTCGAATATATGGGACTTCCTCGCTATGGAATCCTCATTATCCATTTACTTTGAGGGGAATGGGAGATCGTCGATGTGGACTCTTTCGAGGTATATTGGTTTTAAGGAAGTAGATTGATCCTTAGAGTGACTTAGGGTGATGTTTTTGTGTGATTATCATGTGGATGATATATGTATATGTGATAATTTATTTATTAGTTTGATTGGATTACCCCATCTTGAATCTTAACATGTGAACCGAACATAGCTAGATAATTTTTAGAGAAAATATTTTGTACTAGCTTAGGATTACACTATGTTTAGTGGCCCATAATAGGTAATTGAATATGTTTTATCTATCCTTGATATGGTATGGTGCCCCTTGGTCAGACCAGGTAGGATGTGATCAATCATGTGGGAGAAATGTGATGTTATTAGGTAAGGAATACCTTCAGAGATAGTCAATATATATTGTACTTTCTATATTATTTCATCAGATCCAAGTTTCTCCCATGTCATTTGATACTTAATTATCTACTTTGGATGATTGGGATGATTTTATTGGTCGGATAATTTTGTTTGTTTCTTTTCCATTACCCCTACTATGTGATAATTTTCCTTGATCTCTTGTATAATTTACTTCTTCTAAAAAGTGATGTTGGTTTTTCAAAGGATTATATAAAATGTTTGGAAAAAATTTTACACCACTTTTCCCCATTTTTATTTGAAATAATTATTTTTATCCTTGAAAAAAAATGTTAAAGTGTGCTTCTTGGAAACGAACATAGTTTAAAATGGAAAATGGTAAATAAACCATTTTTTGGTTTTAACGAATATTTATTTTTTAAAAGTCTAGATTTATCTAATATATTTCGAACAAAAAAATGATGTTTTATTTATTTAAAGGAATTGAATTTCTAATTGATTGTTCGAGCATGCGTATGGTGTTTCAATATTAATGCCTACAGTTATTTCTTTATTTTATCCATTAGTGAAAATATCATCTTGGTTTCCTTCATCATGGGTAATGTCTGGTTTTGGTAACAAAGAGTGACCCTCAGGGTCACATGGATATGTTGTGTCCATCACGTTCATGTTGGGGTTTGTCGTTTAGTTTATGGTATTTCTGATTATATACAAACAATTTTCAATTTGGATATTTATTTTCATTGAGATACTCTGTTTATTTATGCAGTTCGGTTTATTTATGTATATTTGGGGAAATCATTCTCTTGGTTTCTTAGTTGATTCCCCAGAATTGGTTTTTATCCCTTAGGGATAAGGAACACCCCTCAAGCCATGCCATGGATCACATCGGGTGGCCGGTTTGGGGTTGACTCGTGCTGGTTCGTGACAACAAATTTCCTCACTATAATTGAATATATACCTATTGAATTACTTGGAATATTATTTATAAATAATGTAATGATGCTTCATAGTGCACCCCTTTTTATCATAATAAATCATGACTGAGATTTTACAAAAAGAAATCAGAAATATCTTCAGAAGGAACTTAACACTACGCTTTATTTGATATCTTCTTATCCACCTCAATCAGATGTAAGATTTTTAAGCTCTATTCATACATTAAAAGACGTGTTGAGGTCGCACTCACTTGAAATTGATGGTGTATTGGATCAGTATTTACATTTATTATAATTATATATAATAAAAAATTCCATTCATGAATTAAAATGGAACTATATGAAGCATTGTATCGGAAAATATTTCCTACACTAACATGTTGGGATGAATATGGTGAAAATAAACGTTCGGCTTTATATCTTCTTGATAATATAATAGTGAAATTAAGAACTATTCAATGTCATATCAAGGTATCTCAAAGCCAAAAAATAGGTCCTAATATATCCGGTATAAAAATTTATAATTTAATGTGGGCGATCGTATTTTCTTGAAGGTATATCACTGGAATGGTGTTATAATTTTTTTAACGAAAAGGAAGTTAAGTCCCAATTATATAAATCCATTTGAAAATTTTAAAATAATTGGAGTTGTGTATTTAGAACTAGAAATGTCACATAGCCTCTCTAATGTTAATGATCCATTCCAAATATATTTCTTAAGAAGTTCATTGTAGAAGTAGTGCATGTTATCACTTATATGTAAATAGAATATAAACCCAGTTTATCGTCCTCTGAAGATCCTATCCAGATTCTTGACAACTAGATAAAAAATAATGTGGAATTAGATGACTCAATTTGTTAAGATACTTTAAAAAAATACGAAAATATAAGAGGGAACATGGTAACCTGAAGAAGTTATTATGAATAACTACCCACATATATTCATGATGTGGTAATATAGAAATACCAAGGATGAATGTTTTTTAAGAGGGAAGAATGTAACACCTGAAATTCCATTGTAGTAAATAATGTTTTCATTAAAATGAAATTATAACATAATTCACATAACCTTATTGAAGAATTTAAATGACCAAAAATTATAAAATGAATTTGAAAAAAAATTATATTTATTTTTTCTAATTCACTATGTCAATATTATCATAGGAATAATTTTTGATATTTTTTAGAAATAGTTGATTTTTAGGTGAATGAAAAAATAATGATTCTACAAAAATATCAGTATTATGAAATTATATAAAAGAAATATATTTATTTAATAATTTATATAATTCATATAAAAATTATTTTTTAACTTAGAAATATGTTCTGAACATTTTTGAAATATAAATTTTTTTTATTCAAATAAAATCAATTTTTATTTCTTTTATTTGTATCAAGTATTTACATGGTTACTTTCAGTTTTGGTTTACTATGGATGAAAAAAAGACTCATTTTATTTAATATAATCTAATTAATACTATTTTAATTAACTTTATAAATTATTTTTCAATAGAGACATATTTATTTCTAAAATTAAAATTTTAATAAAAATAGTTTTCAATACTTTTGGTAAACATATGTTAAAAGTTATATTTACCACTTTTTTAATTTGATTCATATAAGATGTATTTAATATTTTCAATTAGAATAATTAATATTATTTAATAAGTTCAAATTAATTTAACATCATAAAGAATAGTAACCATGATAAATATTAATCTCTATGGTTAAGGGTAAAATGAGCTAAAAGGATTAAAAATCACAGGATATAGATTCAATATAACCAAAACACAATAATAAACCCCATTTATCCATTTTATTTCATCCTAAAAATTATCATATTCTATGTAATAACAATTTGGAGCCACCTATACAATATTTTTTTTATATTATTGAAATCTTGTATGTAATTCCATGTGTGTTTTAACCCTCCCTTATAAAGGGAATCCTATTATAATTCCTTATTCATAACCATTAGAACAATATTTTAGAAAATACTTACCCAAAAAAAATAATTAATATATTTCCTTAAGTATTGAGCTCATAGTGTAACACAAAGAACATCCTATGAATGATTAAGGTGTAAAACAAAGGAGTCCTTTCAAAGAAGTGGTAATTGAAGGACCCCGGGACACCCCGAGAGGGGAGGAGTGAATAAGGGTGTCAAATTTTTTATTTCAAACTAATGGATCTTGCTCCCATGTTTGTAGGAACTAGTTTAACCTGTATGATGGATATGGGGAGAAATAAAACATTCACATTCAAAGAAATGACATGACACATTTTACGTGGTTCACCACTAAGGGCTACATCCAAGGAGCATACGTCGACAGGTTATTGGTCATAACAAATTCCACTATTCTTCACAAGTTGTGGATTACAAAAGGTTTGGGAAAAATCACTCTATCCCAGACTCAGTGCCTTTACAACTGTTCAAAGATTCCCCACTACGTCCCTTAGGTCACTCCATTTGACTCTCCTCTAGCTCACTACTTTTTATGAAGTCCCAGTCAGTTTATAGACGCGAAGGTCTCTTCAATAGATTTACATTGAAGTCTTTGCCTCTTCATAGAATGAGTCCCTACTTGCATTGAAGTTCGAAAATGATGCGCTTTTACGTACTGAACCACTGAAATGGATAACCAGAATGTGCAAAAAAGTTTCTTTGAAAAGTTCACACAATACCTACCCTTTTCACGCTAGGCCTTCATATTGGGAAAAATATTTATTTTTTCATGCTAAAAAATATTTAGTGCAAAACACCCTTTTTCGTGCAACTGAATCTATGAATTTACACCTCAATTTTTACGTGCAACTTTTTTTTCCGCGCAGCCTTGAATTTTTCGTGCACCTCAGAATTTTTCGCACAAAACCCTTTACGTGAACCTTTTACGCACATCAGAATTTGGATCTTCTCAAAGTCTTCAAATGTAGGTAATGAGGGTGGTCACCGCTTATTTATAGGCGTCTCAGACCCCCGTTTGAAAAACCCCCTGTGGTACAAAAAAATTCTCATTGTGTGCGTAATATTTTGCACAATTACGGTTTTTCATGCACATCTCTATGTTTTTCGCATAGCCCATTCCTTTTCCATTTTCAGACGTTCTGATTATGAAACACCGCTTGTGTGAAAAAACACTCTCCACTATTTCATGCATCTCTCTGTTTTTCACACAATCCGCTATTTTTCATGCATTCCATTATTTTTCATGCACGCCTCTTTTATTTTGCGCAACACTTACTTTTTGCGCGCACCTTCAATACTCTTTTCTGCTTAAACTGTATGATCACTTTACCGGCACACATTCTAAACTTCTACTAAGGATTGAAAACAAAAACAAACCATACTCCAATTCATTCAAAGAATATCCATGGTTCCAACATTAATTTTCTTACCCTTTCATCCACAGGAAAAAGATAATGTCACTCATGCATACGTATAGAGTAACACCTCCATGAAGAAGTGTTATTTGTTTTTATGTTACCAAAATGAGTGAATGATTCTAAATTTGTATATATATAATAAAAATTATATTTATTAAATTATTAAAATTTATTTGATGATGTAACTATTTCATAATTTCTTTAACCAAAGACAATATACCAAAATATGTTTCAATAATCTCTTTGAACAACCTTAATGTGGTCAACATAGGGATGAACTATTGACTGAATGGATTTAAAATGATTATAAAAGAACTATAAAAAATTTAATAGATGAAAAAAATTATTATGAAAATATTTTTTATATTTAAATTCATTATACTAGAGGACCAACCACATATGATAGTGAAAATACCCAAGTTAAGTGATTTCTATTACAATCACGTTTTTTATTTCATGAATACTTATGTTCGTATATCCATTGGATAAATTATATAATCCTAATATTTTAAACCCTATGTATTTTATTATCATATAGTTATATTGGTTTTTATATGTTTATTTTACATTCTTTCACTCGTTGATTCAATAATGAACAAGTATGTTACATGTTAGAGACTTTCTTTTGAAAAATATTATTTTTGAAGTCTTTCATAAAATTTATTTTATTACACGTCCATTTTATCATTAATTTTTTTTCAATAGTGTTTTTAATATTATAAAATTATTCAATAATATAATTTTTACCATAGTTTTTCTTGTCTATTGAAAAGGTTTAAATAGAATATTCTTGTCACTTTTTGAATATGGTCCTTTTTTCCAAAGGTGTGAAAAAATAATTATTTTAATGTACCCCAAAGGAAGGGATTTTTCCATCATCTTAAATTCTATTTTCTTTTATGAACCACTGAATATGGTACTATTTTCCAAAGGTTTGAAATAATTCATTGTTTTAATTCACACCACATGAATGAATTTTCCCATTATCTTAAATGCAATTTTCTTTAAAAACTGTTTTATAAGATTTCATAGAAATCAAGATATACTAATTTTTTCTCATGTTTTTGAAATTTTTATTTAAAACTATATAAAAAGGGTATTAATTTTTAAATGAAAGAAATGAATTTTAAAAATTGATTTCTAACTATATTATTACATGAAGATACAAGGAATATATATTATATGTGTTTAATATATATTCATTTCTAATGCTTGTTTATACTAAAACCCTTCATTTTTAATGACTCAATAGTCTTACTTTATTTATATAATGGATGATACATTCTTTTGAGATCAGTCACTTTATTGTGATCATGTTTTCTATAACTATACATTATTCATTGGTCAATATATTAATCCATCATGACTATATTTTAAATATCATGTATTAATTTATAATCATTTCTATTACTATAATGATTTTTAAATAGACTACCATTTATATAATTTTTTTAGTTGAATGAATCTTCTGGAGAATGTTATCTCAGTTAATAGTGAAATATTGATGTTCTATATCCACGATTCAATTTTTATATTTTATGACTTATAAGGAATTTTGATATTGAATTATATTGATCATTCAAAATTTTAGGAACATATTGTACATGAATGTTATTTGGGAGAGCTAGTTATAGATATCCCCTTGATGCATTAACATGTGTCATGATATATAGAAATATTCATGCAATATTATATGGGTGTTTTGTTTAAAACTACAAATTTATTAATAATGGTGCCTTGGTTGATAGTATTTGACGGTAATATTCATTATATTTTTGTTGCGAGATCATGATCATGAATTTTCAAAATTTTGTATTTCCTTTGTCAATAATTCAATTTCCATTATTTACTCATGATAGATTTCACTATATAAATATAACCCTTATTGAAATTTTTTGTTCATCTATTAATTTTTTCCTTTCCCCATGATATGAAAGAAGATATTATGAATGTTTTTTAATATGCAAGAATGTTTCTTATGTTTTTTTATAATTACAATGCCATATATGAATCACGTATGTATGTTGTTTTCTTAGGATACTAAATAGATCTTTCTTTTGTGGTGACATCTTGTTTATCTAGTTCCAATGTAATAAATTAATAACAAACTCTAGGTTTCTATATTCATGGCATTACATCATCCCTTTATGGGTGTTGATCTTGAGAAGTTATCATATTTATTCACTCTGTGAAAATTTTAAATTTCGAGAATGTGCCAGAAAATGTCATTTAAATGTATTAAGGGTTACTATATCATCCTTGTTTTCTCAAGAATAATTTATGATAAAAATATGAAAAATTTAAATTAATTATTGATAATAAAAATAATGAATATTTATGGGTTACAAGTCCATTTTAAATGAAAACACGACAATTTCTCTTAAATGTATTCAATATATTGGTTGAGTGAGAGTAAGAAATTCAGTTTGAAAATGTTTGAAAATATTTTTAACAATTTATATCAATGATTAGTATCAACCTGGATACAATTTAACAACCCATATGGAATTGAATTTATAGAGGTAAATTTTTTTATTACATTCTATTGATTATTGGAAACATTTTTTTTCTAAATCAAACTCTCTTTTTTTTACACCAAGCATGGATCATGTTAACAAAGATTGGACTAGTATATAGAATTTTGAAAAAATAAAGATATTCCATCATCCCCTATATTATTTATAATCATTTTCAATCATGGGGGAGAGATAAAAAGGAGAGTTAGAATTGAAAATAAATAAAATGGGTATATTGATGAAACCACATTCTATTATGTTGTATGTTTTGTAAATGCATGTCAATATATAAATAAGACATATATTTTTTAAGGAAGAATTATAGAATCTTTATAGTTAATAGAATGGAGTGCCGAAGAAGTGTGTCACATTTTATTGAGTCTGTGAGGATTATAAAATTTCTTTTAATATTGAAATCAAGGCAATCCATCACCACTAATTATATAGATAGAAAATGAAATAAAATTGAGTTCTACAATGAAAATTTAAAAGATCCAGTTACTTAATATGAAATATGGTTTTTGGGGTATGTTTATAATTTTTTCATATGATAAGGAATGATGAACATTATTATTTTTTATATTCCAAAATGGTTAATGAAAATTTCATTTATAGAGAAGGAAAAGTTATGTGAAGTATTTATTTTGATAAATATTAAATCCTTGTGAAGATCAGAAGTGGATGAATTTTTTCTACTATTCATTATATTTAAAAATTTGTGGTACTCTAGAATTATTATCTATAAAAATTAGTAGAAGATAGATGTAACCAGATAGTAAAGAGATTTATGATCTTATGTTTGGAAAAAAATACTAGCCATGGTTTTGAGAAATTATAAGAAGATATTTAAGGATATATAACAACATATGATTCTATAAATAATTTTAATACTCTCTTGGATGAATGTTTCTTAACGTCAGAGTTGAACGAGTACATCCTTGATATATTTGAAGGATATATACAAAAATGGAGAAGTCCCTATGCAATGTAAGAATCATATAACATATATTTTTAAGAATAATTTTATGTTATGTATTAATAGAGTCATCCAACATAAACAACATATCTTATTTGTATAAATATCAATCCATAATCATTACTTTATATATATGGTTGATCTATGTAATCTCTTGTCTTTTGCAGGGTCGATTGGATTTCTAGGAGTAGTTGACTGAAAGGAATGATTGATATAAAGGATCATTTGATTTATCTCATTATATTGGATCTACATTTGTGTTTTGTCAATACAGTCATCTTTTTCTTTACATATATGATCATCATGGTTACATTTCAAATATTTTTTTTAGATGAGTGTAAATATGAGTTGCACAATATTAAAGATTATGATGACTGGGGATTTGAAATTTCTATAAAAATATTGTGAGACTTTGGTGGATGTATGATTATAATAATTAGACATGATTCATTCTAGAATGAAAAATTTGGTGGGGGAATAAAGATATAATATATATTAGTTAGAGATCGTACCATTCCTTGAGGATTAACTATGCTAAAGTATGAGAGACCACATCATAGAGATGTTTGTGGTCATTAGAAAATGGAGATCTATGAGTCACCCTGATATAGTGATTGTATTGTTGGGATGAAATGATGAAAATTATTACATTAAACTATAGTTAATTGTCTATTTGTTTTTTTTGTAGGAAATGGTGAGTTTTTCATCAACCTGTAAGAAAAATCAACTCACTCCACCTTGTTGTCAATGTTATGGATATACATGTATTCATGCAGATGTGGACAAGTTTTTTAAATAGTTTTAAATGCTTCATTTTGTGTGGTTATCATGAGGAAGTGTTATATAAAATATCATCTCGAATAATAAAATCCATAAAATTCATTATAATTTCAAAAGAAAAATTATGTCGATTTTTAAGAGGAATTCAAGGATTAAAATGATTCAGTATTCAACTAGAGTTTCTAGAAGAATACGAATGATTCCTTGAATAAAATATTGTGAGTTTGGATTATTTTTTTCTTCAATCCATAGATATTTACATAACTATTTTAGAAACAATAGTCATAAAATATGTTTTACTATATATGTAAAGTAACATGAAGTAAATGTAATTGATGTGACATAACTTTGTGCATGTTACAAATCCCATGAGTCAAAGGAAAAGAAAGAGGGTTATGGTGTTGTTATTATACCTTGATGATAAAAGAGATAGAGAGATAGAATAGATCCTTTATGAACTCGACTATTATAAAGAGATAAAGAATAATCAATGATATCCAATTATATAGTAGTATTAGAATACTGAAGAAGAAAGAGAAAATTGATATAAAGTAGAGTCTAAAATAGATTACATCGTCACATTCAAGCAAAAAATTGATAGAGTTGGTGTACAATTTTTTGATATATAATTATAAAGGAAGGTGAAAAATTATTATTTATTATTAAAAATTGAGGCATCCCATGTGATTTTTGATAATTAATATGAATATTAATTCAAACAGTCCAAGAGGGACTTCAACTAACATAGGTTATCTGTCTTTAAGGAAGTGAAATTCCATTCTCTTATACCAAGGGAAAACAAGATCACACTATATTTATACATATTCATTGTCCATATTATGTGTTTATGGTTATAACCTTTATCAGTGTTCTCATGATAATAAATTCTATGATATTTTTATTTGAGATAATAGCCACGATACACTATGGAAATAGTCATTCATTGGGATTCTAACTTGGTTAAAAAACCCTATTGTTCTCTTGTGTTGCTTTTCTACTATATATGTAGTTTCATAAAAAGTAGAGATACATAGAGGGATAGATATTCTCCCTAAATAAGTGAATTGGTGATAAATTTATTAATGTAAAGTATGAATGAATTATTACCAGTACTAATTCAACCCCTCTTTTTTTAACACATCTCCTGGAGATATTCATGAGTTTTCTTCAATTAATGGCTTATAATCAAAAAATTATTTTATTTTTAGGATCAATTTCATAAAAAAAAACTTTCTTTTGATGAGTAATTTCGAAACTTTGTCGACCAATATACTTTTATTTCTCCTTTAGTAGTCCACCAAATTTTATGTTCTTCTTCATTTTATGTCATTATCTTAATGACACCCTTCATGTTTAACATTAAGATTAATAATCTCTTATAGTTGATTCAATAAATTAGTTTCAATTTTTTTTCATTATATAATATTTCTTTCTGAATATCTTCTCTATAAAGTTACCCCTTCATGACCGACAACGAATTTATAGGGAAAATGAACGTCATGTCCCAACACTGTTAAGCCCTTGGTTGGTGAACAACATCAAGGTTATAAATATTTCAAAATGGGAGGTATAACCCTATATAATATATATAAGATCAGGAGATAATATATCAATTATCAATCAAATACATGTTATATTAGAAAAAGAAAATAACCAAAAAACATCAATAATTCATGAATAAAATGTAAAAAATAGAAGAATCCCCATGGTCTGAGATAGTAATGTATAACATAGTATAGATATTCCGCATTGAAATATGAAAAATAGTTTGTATATATGTGGGATGATCATAAAATTAAACTCATTGGGGTTACAAAACTCTACCATACACAAGTGAATGATGAATATGTTTTCACCAATGAGAAAACAATAGAAGAAATAAAAACTAAATAAGTCAACTAACAAAAAACATCCACACTAGGACTCACTCAACAAATAAATTATTATATTTTAGTATCATAATAACAAAAATATGATAAATGGTACCACACACCACTTTCCCACTAGTTTTCCACTTTTATACCCGAACATTTTATGTCCTGACACTCTCATATTTTCTTATCATCACAACATGTCAATAAAACTATGTGAAACTAGCCATTACATAAAATCTCGACTGATACACCTGGTATCATGTCAAATCTCATCCACAATGAAATCCTGAGTAGTATGGAATCATAAATATTAATGAGATCAACATCGCACCGTCTTCAAACTATGCATGAACCTCACCATAATCCATCCCATTGCATATCACCCAAAGAAACCCATTACATCACATCACATAACATATCGATGGTGAACTTTTGACTTTTGGCCATTACAACATGTTCATGTCATCATATCCAAGAATAGAGAGTAGGAATTAGTGGGTATCCAACCATTTATCCCCACCACCAGGATGTTGGGAAAACACCCCCAAATATAATGGTGCTGAAACATGGTGATCGATGTAGGTGGGGTGTGTATTGAAAGTCACATGTAACTCAAATGATATATATATATATATATCCACATAGTATACCAACTAATAGGTCCACAAAAACCCATTAAAAGACTCACAAAATCACCACCCAAACTCAAAATATTTAGACTTTAACTGGAAATACTAAATTCAAAAACAACCCAAAAATCTATAAGACAGATTTAATATTTCATCCACTTTCTCAATTTTTTTGAATTTTCAATTTTCATATTACCAAAAAATCAATTAATTTAATCCAAAGTTTATCTATGTAATTTTAATCCATATTAATAATAAACCATTTATTCCATACATCATATTTTAATTTATCCATTATCTATTTAACCCAATCACCAAACAATCCCTTTCCATTTAAAAACATTATTATAAAATTCCATTACTACCTGGGTAAATTTCACATAGAATAAACCTCCCACCATTATCATCAATATAACTAGCCCCTTTCACCACCATTAAAATCCATATCAACTTTCTAGATACAGAACCACATCCCAACAACTTTTCTATCATAATCTACCCATTACACGACTGCACCACTCATTACATAATTACCCAACATAAAAAATGCACATAATTTCACCAAAACATGACCACACCACAGGGAACTAGTCTAAAAAAAACAACCACACCTCACCACAATTTTAAAATACATTTACAAATCATTAATTATATTTAGAAGGGGATTTTCATCAGTTATACTTCTTTATTATAGGGGAATTCTCACACAACCATGAATCTTCCTTGGAAACCATTTCATTATCCTAATATAAATAATTAGAAAATTTTAATTTTTGGTGGTTACAAATACCAAACAACAAGATTTACATATCTTGAAATCCACATAATAAAAAAATCCTCCAATGAATTTTTTTTGTAAGGCATTTAGACCATACAATTCTAATAAAAAAATCAAAACCTATAAAATAATGTAATTTAGGACCCTTTAATTTAATTGAAAATGGTTAATTATATTCTTTAATTCATATTTAAACAACCTTTACAATGGTAAAAATAATAAAAATATAACATTCATATTATACTAAGTGATAAATGGAGGATCCCCTACCTCAAATGAATATTTCTAATTCGCTGTGCAAAGTTGAACCGAGAAGAAGGCCACCACAAAGAAACACAAGGAAGAATAACACCTTACCATCTTGGAACACAATTACCATGTCATTAACATGCACAAAAACAATAAAAGTAATGTTATATTAGACATCAGGCCCTATTTGATGAATTAACATGGATAAAATAGGATAAAATGAAGGATGAGAATTAACTAGAAACACCATGGATTAAATGTCAAGGTTCAGATTCAAAAACCACGAAAATAGAGATAAAATGGATCTCTGATATGCACATGTGTTCAATAAAAAATTAGTGAAAATTTAGAAATTTGATTTGGTCTGACGGACTTTTGGAATTTATTCCTATCCTGAAAAAAAGGACAACATTGCAACCACCCAGAACATGCCACAACCAATCTATAAATCAAAGGGAATATGACACATTATCCCTCACCATGCCAAATACCTAATGTTAAAACCATACTAAAATATCTATGGCTATTTACATTGAAAGTATCCTTTTAAATTGGGTGATACCATGAGAAATCCTAAACCACTGTGCCACAGACCTCTTATAATTAGCAGGAGGCTGCACCGCAACCCCATCTCAATGACACAACTATTCTAGAATAAGATATACAACCTAATTAAACTTTCATCCTACTTGTACATAAAAATTATTTATCCAATATACTTCAATCACCTTAAAATAATGGAATATGATATAACCAATGATTTATATCAAAACTACCCCAAAAAATGATAGTAGTTTTAATGTCCTGAAGTAGGATCCACTTAACCCAAGCCCTGTTCTGGTGGGTCAGATGGCCTCAAGCATTCTTCCATGTAATCCAAAGGATTAAGAATATCGTTGAGGGTGTAAAGGTGGTACAGTGGGGAGAATATACACACATATTGATATGGTACAGTGGAAAGAATAATAAAAATATATCATAATAAGAAGATATAAATAGATAGAATAAATAAACAAGTACAAAAGCTAAAATAAATGATCAGTTGATAATAATATAACAATTCACTGATGTAGTTTCAGGTACATGGATGCATGGCATGCTAACATACCAAATGGGAATGGGGGGACATGAATATATATAAAAAATATAAATAATAAAATATTCTCGACAAGAATCTCAGGAAAATGCTCAGTTCTATGCTACTAAGCTCCATCTAAAATCTATGCATATCAACAAACTGTAACAAGGTCCATTCCCTTACCCATATCTACAATCATATAATCTTCTCATGTAAAAATTTCTTCTTAAGTAAGGTTTTAGATAAAATCTCTGTAGGCCATCTCTAATAGATTCTAGATGTAATCCAAGAAATTATCATAATGAAAATGTGTGCACGTAAAATAACTAATGAAATATGTGTAAAAATAAATAACATCCCACTCCAGTTTCGAAAGGACACCTAGAGGCTCTACTTTATTTCGATCAGGGTTTGGAGGAATGTTTGGTTAGTAACCATATATATATATATATTATAGTTATATATTGTATAAAAATATATCAATGAAGTACGTGGGGACATATGTATCCATATTCCTAGAATATTAGGTGATGGTTGGACCAGTGTGTAACTTAGAATTCCGTGACCAATATAACGATCCTATAATCTCAATAATTATTCCTCATGCCCTATATACCATAATAAATGGGAGAATTAATTCTATTAACTCAATATAGTTAGTGTGGCATCATGTCAAAACTCTAACAGGGCACATGTCACATGAATACCAACATCCAATGTAACACCCCAAGCCTCCGTGATACGTTTAACTTTGAATAATACAACAGTGAGTGTTGTACGCAACATCGAGTTCTAACACACCACAACCAATAAAACTAGCCATTAAGAATAGTAATACCCACTTTTTTGAAATTTTATAAATTTTATCTTTCAAAATGGACTTCATTTTTGGATTCAAAATATTGAAATTAGCTTAGGGTGAATTTTTGGTATTTTTTCTGAAAACATTCAATTTTTGATGAATAGAGAAAAACAATGAGTTATTTCTTAAAACCAAATTTTTATTTAAATAATTATTTATTTTATTTATATTTATTATAGGTAAAAATAGATACATAATACATATATAAGTTTAATGTAATTCATTGGAGTCAGTTTTTAACAATTTTAGAAATATAAAAATTTTATTAACTTTTCACCCTCTTTTACCCACCTCCTAAGAGAATTTTCAAATTCACATAAACATAATTTTACCTCTTATGTGAGTGTAATTTCAAAAATCTGAGAGACACAGTTGGTATCAGTAAGAAAAATGTGGTTCAATAAGATGAATATATTTTTTGGTGAATAGTAACTTTTTAATTTTATTTACCACGTTTAAAAGTAAATCGGGCAATTAAGGGTAAAAATGATGTCTTTATTACCATAAAACATGTCCCAATACTATTAGATAAGTATAATTCGACGGAAAACAATCTTAGGAATACAATATGAACCTATTTGAACCACATGGATTAGATTTGGACACTTATTATTATTTTATTTAAAGAAGAGTTAAAAGAGTTAGAATCAATGTTTAATAACTAAAACATTTTTAATATAAGGTTATACATATAATAAAATAAAATATTAATATTAATTAGAAATTTAAAAATATTTCCTACATAATGGTATTTTATTTATAATTTTTAGACATTAAATAATTTAATTTATTTATGACACAATCATGATGTAGTAATTACCAAATTAATGAAATATTAAAATAATCATCATTATAAATATCCAAATAAATGTAATTTTAGACTTTTTATGAATTACAATAATCTTATAGGTTAATATGACATATTAGGGTTGGTTAGATGTATTTTATTAGAAGTAATAATGTTGTTGTGAATTTAGCAAAAACAAAATACCAAATAATGTCAAAATTGACATAAAAGAGTTTTTAAAAAAATAATAATATATTATTAATTGATATTCTCTTCCTAAAAATATATGGTTCGGACAAAGGACTTATATAATGATATGTGTATCGTTAATGAACCACTTGGGGTTCGTTTAAAATTATATAGTATGTTTATTAATCATATATTATAAAAATATAAAGAGACATGGTAAATTTCAAACTATTTAACTAAGAGTTAAGTCTAAAAGATAAAGTAAATACAGTCACCCAAACCTATCTAAAAAATATTTGTTGAGTGGTTTTAGACATATCCCCACATTAGACTTTAAAAAATCCACTTTAGAGGCATTAGAAACCGAAAATGGTTTTATTATAAAATAATATTTCTATCTTTTTTTAAGGTTCCCTCACCCATCTTATAAAAGTTCACTCCCCCTTCTCTATAATTCACACATTCAAATCCTTTTGGATAAGCTAGCCCCTGCCCGAATACCCTCTAAACTGTCCTGCCTTAATCCCAGAGGCCTTACTTTAGTTATAAAGCCAACTTAGGGAGCCCTTTTTATCAAATCAAACGGAAGAACCAGAATAAGACGTTAATATTTCATCACCTCTTTCAAGTTCCTTTCATCTTCCACTTCCTTTTAATTTGTTGTTTCCATTATAAAATAATAACTCCAATATATTCTATATAATTTGATGTTATTATTAACTTGTTACAACCAAATTCATTATTCTATCCATCCTTTTATTGACATGTCACCATACCTGCGTACGTACGGGTTACCGTCTCCACGCCATGGTGTAATTGATATTCAATACATTATTATTTGGATGGGTATAATAATGATGTGTAATTGATGTAAATAAAAAATATAGCATGATAATGATTCTGTATATATGATATACCATCCAATTATATATTATTTTAATAATAAAATTATTATATTTTCCCTCGTGCGTACGTAACGATTACCGTCTCCACGAACGCGATGAGATTCATTCCCCATCATATCCGTTCAAGACTAATTTTTATTAGTTTATTAAAAATAATGTTTTAATACTTGCTATAATTATGGATATGAATAAGATACATGCCATGTAATTACCCAAAGTTTCATTAATGGAAATCCCTCTTGATCTAATTAAATGTCTCTTTATGTTTATATAAAATGTCAACTTCTTTGGTTTTATGATAAGAATTTTGCCCGTTGCTAATATAGCCATTGAATAGTGATCACCTGATTAGTATAAATATAGGGCTTTAACAAGTCATATTTACTCAGACCAAATAAGTGATGACCTCATCTAGTAGAATTTCTCCATATGAAGCCCCTTTGTCAAAGATTGGAAAAGAGGTGGCATCTATGGGCTTCTCTCTTGACCAAGCCCAAGCTGAGCTTCACCATGTCAAGCTCGAACGTGACCGTCTATGGGAAAAGTGGAAGTTGATAGAGATTTCCACTCGAGCGATGTTATCCAAGCCACCCCAAGAGTCTATCACCATCACACACCTTACCCTTAGGTTTTATGCGGCTATTTTAAGGGGTTATGTAACTAATAAATAGTACTATGTTAATGTACATTATTTTTTGTATATAATAATGAATATACTTTCTTGTCATTATTGATACATTGTAAATAGTTTTTAAAGTACAAATAATGTTTTAGTTATTATTTAATTAAGAATTCTATTTTTTAAGTTAATGGATTTTTGAATTAAATAATATTTTAATAAAATATTATTATTATTATTAAATTTATTTTTATTAAATATAAATGATCTTATAATTTTATGAATGCAATTGTAATTTTTATTAAGGCTTGAAAGCCATTTTTGTCAAAACCCGTGAATTTTCGATAAATGTCGGTTTTTATTTTAAAAGTTAAAATTAACATATTTAGAAAATTATATAGATAAAATGAATGTTATTTCTGGAATTAGGATGTTGATATTATCCAACGGTGAATTTTTCATAATTTTCTGAGACAGTCAAAATTTTGGGTAAAAATTAAATACCGTTTAAATATATAATGTGTTTTATGACATCATAATGACCCAATAGTGATGTAATAAAATACTATAATCTTTATTTTCGTACATTATATGATTTACCATTAAAATAATGTGATTTTGGGTTTGTTTGACCTACTTTTCAAAGAATTAATGGACCCCACAAGACGTATTAAACTTCTTGTCTTTTTAAATTATTTTCCTTGGGAGTGTGACTCACCTCCACATAAGCAACCTCATTATTTTAAGAAGTTCAGATTTGTCCTTATAAAATATTTTTTTCCTTTTACCTTTTCCAAAAACCATTTGCAAAACACATGGGATGGTTTTTGGTTTGGATTAATTTAATGTAAGGGGACCCAAACCTAAATAATAAAGAATTCCCTCACCTTTCCTATATAAACCCACCCAAGCTCCCACTTCCACCTCACTCAAAGCCTTTGGAGTTCGTCCAACCTCTGACCTACTCTCTTTATAATCCTCCCAAGGTGCCCCAATCTCCCAATATGCCTCTCAAAAGCCTCTCTCTAGCCTTTTAAATCACATTTCTAAGTAAGGGTGTTTTCTTCCTTTCTCATTTTTGTCAATTTTCATTAAGTTGTTTTGCCCTTTTAATTTCAATTATAAATGTTGGGGTATGGTTTCAAACCTCCCTAATAATACCCTCTTTATGTTTAAATGATGGGAGACCCCTTTCTCTCTCATTAAATTCCTCCCATGTACACCTGTTACTATGCTGAAATTTTGAAAGGAACTTCTCTCTCCTCATTTACATTCAAGAAATACTTTTGTATCATGAATTTAAATTCCATTACAATTTTTGGGACATGTATTTATATGACCTAATTACTGTCCATTACATGTAAATATTATGAAGAACCCCATTCTCTATCATCAACCATTTTTATGAATTCTTATCTCACACCGTTACGTTGCCGAAATCGCACTGATTTTCTAAGCTAATGCCATTGTGTAGTGAATACCATGCCCATTTCTCCATTAAGGGTATTCACCTTTATGAAAATTTACTTTTTCATTATAAAGTTTCATGTATGAATTCCACATTCCTTTGTCATGGATTAAATTATTATGTTTTATGAATCCATGTTTTATGATCCATGTGGCACACTTATCCAACAAATAAAATGTTTAAGAAGGGTGCACCCTTATAGTGCTCCAATGCATTGGGTAAAAGTACAGTATCATGATACATCATGTGTAATGACTGTTGACTCATGATAATTTAAGTGGAATGAGGGTTTACTCATGCTTCATGTGAAATGAGGGTTTACTCATTCCCCATGTGCAATGAGCCTTGGCTCATGCTAATTCCATGTGGAGTGTTGTTGCCACATTTCCATGTTATGATTATCATGCTTTATCTTGCCTTTATGTTCATCTTTCTCTTATGATCTTTTGATATACCTATTGCCTAACATGTATTGTACTCCTCATGTTATTCCATGTTTACTCCCATACTGGGCTTTATATCTCACCCTTTTCTTATTCATGTCCTCAAGTTATCCCATGCAATGCTAAGTACGAGGGAATGTAGTGGTCTTGTAAAGGAAGTTTTCAATAAAGATGTGGTATTTTCATGTTTTAAGCTTTTATGTAATGATCCTAATCCCTAAAGATAGTAAACCTATCGATCTTCTTTGTTGTATCAAGTGAAGTTTTATGTAATAAATCATGTTTATGTTTGTAATAAAATTTGGGTTGTCATATCCCATCCATAGAAAATATGACTCAGATGACAAATAATATAAAGGAAAACAAATCCTTTAACACCCGAAAGAATGGTAATATTAAGATATTATTAACAAAGAAATGTTAAAAGATCATATATGATATCATATTAATGTATCTTATTATTATATAATTTAATAACAATTATTTCACCATTATACAGGAGGTTGACCTACCCTCGACCGAGGAAAAATACAACGTAAGGGTTAATTTCACAATCTCTTTATTATCCGAGGTTGTTTTTACGTAAGTATCTACTGGGACCTCTTTATCATTCACATCCATATTTCTTAAAAATATATTTCAAAACATTTTTAATATTTTATAGAATATGGGTTAATTTCATTTATACCCTTGTTTGACTTTTTATGAGATTTTTATAAAGGAATCTTTTCGTTGTTTTCCAAATAAGTTCCTTTATAACATTTCCGACAAAATTATGGTAAAAATGTATTTTATTAACATATACGGTGGGTGTGGCTATTTTCCACAGTTTTAACATCATCAAAGCTTCCTTTAAAAGTTTATTAGAATATTTCCAAAAAAATGTATTATTTTATAATTATATGAATTTTAAATGATTTCAAAATAAAAGAGATATTTCTCTAAAAAAGGTTTTTATTTTTTCTTTGTCAACATCCTTTGATGTATTTTATGTTTATATGAAGATGATTTATTATGATACAAAAAATTCCATATTTTATTGAAGGTTTTGTGATTTGTTTGACTGTGGATGGGTTATTTTTATACCATTCATGGTTTATGGATAAATTATTGACATTTCGTATGATAGTTTTAATACGAATGTTTATGTTATGTTTATACCATTTCATACGAGGAATGAATTGGACTTAGTAGGTGACGTGTGGAGCCCACTATAGCTCCTCAATGAATCGTTAGGTCTCATGAGACAAACCAGTGTCTTGGAACAAGGCCTTCACAAAATCTTATTTTTAGTCTTGGCACAAGGCCTTGACTATGTGGTTATGAATGTATGGAATTATGCATTCCATCATTATGAAAGTGGATATTGATAATGCTTGTGATTATTCGACTAGTAGAATATCCATGTGAGAATGTAAATTCCATTATTTAATTTTATATTTTCCATATTATGTTGAATTTCATGTTTAAAAGTCTTTTTTTAGTCTTATACATTGCCTTAAATGGTAATTATTTTTTATAAAAGTTTCCACTATATTTTTATCCTTACTGAGCATTTGAGCTCACCCCTTTCTATGTTTTATTTTTCCGAAGATGCGAAGATGTATTTTATGACTGACCTGTTGTGATTGTCTAAGGGGATATGAGTGTCGTATATTGAAATAATGTTGTTGTAGTTTTTCATTTATGATGTAATTTAGAACTTTTGAATTTATATAGTACTTACAAGGCTAATAAACAAATCAGTCTTTCGAGTCTTGATCTTTTGTTATCATGCCAATGTTATGTAATAATGCACTGAATCTTGGTAACTAGGGTTGGGGCATTATAGTTGGTATCAGATGATGTTTATTACAAACCTTGGAAACTAGATTTAGATAAACTCTGATTAGAGCACATAGCCATAAGATAGGCTTTGAGGATTAGTATAGAAGAACTTCATAGAATTTTGGTATTGAAGAGATTCTGTGAGTTTTCCAAGAAATACATCCATTACTGGATACAAGCAGGTAGAGGAGGCTCTAACACAGATGTAACTAGGGGTAAAGCTCGAAAACACTTCTTTGAGCTAAACTCGAACGTGAATTGGTGCCCGACAACGAGCCTTACAACAGTCATGGTTATGACACTCCCAGGTGATATGTATAGGATAATTATCATTATCTTTACAAACAATTATGAAGGATTATTGAGTATATACTTCATCAAAGTTTTTTTATGATTATGAACAATATCCATAAACTATTCAGTTTATGTTAAGTGTTTTACAAGGTTGAAATTATGTATTTCAATTCATAAAATAATCTAGTTTATGATATTGATTAGAAATGGAACCTAGTGGAAGAAATGGAAACTGTATCAATGCACGCACTCCATGTAGGTATTTCCCTCATGCTCAAGATAATTATAGTATAGATGGTGATACAACTGGTGCTGATATGCTTATCACCATACTGGGACAAATCACTCAGGTTATGAATAATAACCTTACATGTATCGAGCACCCGGATCCACTGCGTGGAGGATCAATGTTAGATCGCTTCATGAGGAAACAACCACCAACATTCAATGGGATTAAAAATCCAATATTATTTGAGCAATGGATAAATTCATTAGAGAAAATATTCCACTCTTTGGGGAGTAGTGAAAGGGAAAAAGATGTCATGGCAGTTTACTGCCTCATTAGAGATGCTGATCAATGGTGGTATTTGATTCAAAACACAAAGGAATATGATGAAGTATAAAATATGGAACGGAGGTTGTTTAAATATATTTTCATAGAAAAAAACTTTCCTCGTGACCATCGATCAGATATGAAAAAGAAATTTCTGAGTCTGAGGAAAAAGGATGATGAGAATGTTGCAATGTATGAGGCTAACTTTAAAATGTTAGTGAGGCATGTTACAAATTATATATGTAATCCAAGAATTAAGATTGATCATTTCTTTTATGGGTTATAACCATTTCCCTATCGAGAATTAGTCTCACAATCCTTCTCATCATATGAGGATATTGTCTCATGTGCTATCAAGGCAGAAAAGGAATTCTCTAAGTCTTATGACTTTAATGTAAAGAAAGAGAAGAAGAGATCTGCTGATCAATCTAGGAATGAAAATAAGGAGAATAAGGGAAATGTTGAATATCCATCATGTAGTAAACGTGGGAAGAAACACCCTGGTACTTGCTTAAAAGGAATGAGAGTCTGTTACAAGTGTGGTGGAAAAGGCTACCAAGCTCGTAATTCAAAGGGGAAGAAATAGGCCGCTGATGTTGAATGCAACAATTGTAGAGAAAGGGGGAATTATGAAAATTTATTTTCTATGCGTCAGGGGAACTTACCTCAGAGGAGGCCAAGGTAATAAGGTTAAGCTTATGCTATCACTACCGCTGAGGTTGAAGCTCCGAAAGATGCAGTGGCTGGAAATTTAATGGTTCGCTCAAGTTTAGTAAATGATTTATTTTATTCCAGATTATCAGATTGTTTCATATCATCCTAGTTTTATAAAAACTTTTGATATTTACAATTTGATATAACAAGGGTGTTTTTAGTCAAAAATCCTTAGGGAAGTATCATTGCTAGCAAGTTTTGTGAATCAGTTCCCATTAGGGCATATAAATATTCTTTATCTACTGATCTCATCATTATTTCCTTGATTGAATTTGATATAATCCTTGGAATGGATTGGCCATAACTCCATGATGCAAACATTTATTGTAAGAATAAGGTTGTTACTATTTTTGATGACGATGATAGAGAAAACCTTATATTTAGAGAAGAATCATCACCACATAATTCTTATCTAGATCTACCCATAGTAGCCCAAAAATATTCAATTATTGGGAAGGAAGAGAATGAAATAACTATTGGTGAGGAAAAATATGTTCAAATAGAGGATTTACCTATTGTGAACGAATATGTTGATGCATTTCCAGAATATTTACTTGGACATCCTCCAGAACGAGAAATTGAGTTTTCCATTGGTTTAATTCCTGGTTCAAGGCCCATATCAGAGACCCCTTATGGAATGGACACTGTAGAATTAGTGAAACTAAAGAAACAACTAGAAGAATTGAGTAATAAGGGATTTATTCTCCCTAGTTTTTCTGCATGGGGAGCCCCTATCCTTTTTTCTAAGAAGAAAGACAGATCTTTGAGTTTTTACGTTGTCTATAGGGAGATCAATGTTATAACAATAATGAACAGGTACCCCTACCTCGCATTGATGATTTATTTGACCAAATTTATGGAGATCAATACTTTTAAATATTGAACTTCGATCTAGATATCATCAGCTGTTCATGAGGAAGGAAGACATTCTGAAAACAACATTTTGATCCAGGTACGTCCATTACGAGTTTACAGTAATTCCTTTTGGATGGACTAATGCACCCTCTGTATTCATTGATCTAATGAATAGATGTTTCAATGAATATTTTGATGAATTTGAAATCATATTTATAGATTATATCTTGGTATACTCCAAAATCTACGAATATCATAAAAATCACTTGTGCATTATCCTAAAGACTCTTAGAAGACATGAATTATATGGGAAGTTTAGCAAGTGTGAGTTCTGGCTTCAAGAGATTTCTTTTCTTGAAAATATTGTCCCTAAGGATGGAGTATCTGTTGATTCTACTAGGACAAGAGAAATTCAAGAATGGACTGCACTGATGAGTATAACCGAGGTACACAGTTTTATTGGTTTAGGAGGTTATTATCGATATTTCATCTATAATTTTTCCCAGTTGGCTAACCCATTAACAAAGCTCACACGAAAAGGGGTTAAATTTGTTTGGACAAAAGAGTTTGAATAATGTTTTGAATAATTTAAGAGAATATTATTCAATTATCCTATCTTGACTCTACCATCGGGGAATGATGGGTTTGTTATTTATAGTGATGCATCAAATAAAGGACTTGGTTGTGTCCTTATGAAGAATGATAGGAATATTTCCTATACATCACGACAGCTAAAAATTAATGAGAAAAACTATCATACACATGATCTTGAGTTAGAATATGTAATATTTGGTTTGAGGATTTTGAGAGACTATCTCTATGGTGAAAATGTGAGATATATACAGATCAAAAGAGTTTGAAGTATATTTTCTCACAAAAAGAACTCAAAATGAGGCAAATGCGATGGATTGAACTACTCAAGGATTATGATTGCACTATACACTACCACTAGGGGAAGGGAAATAAGGTGGATGATGCTTTCAGTAGAAAGGATCATGGAGTTTTGATCATAATGAGAGTTGAAAAGGATCCAATATACATGGATCTAGTAAAGATAGATATGGCGATAACCATGGAAGGTGGAAAATCAAAGGTTTTTCAAATGGTTTCCAAACCATCTTTAATATAAAGGATAAAGAGTTCACAAACCGATGATGAAGAGTTTCAAAAAAAGATTAAAGATATGAATGATGGGAGATTGACTGACTTTGTGTATGAAGATGGAATTTTGAAATTTGGGAAAAGACCTTGTGTTCCCGCTATACCAGATCTAAAAACGGAATTTTTGGATGATGCTCATAGTTCAAATTTCTCTATACATTTTGGGAGCCCCGAAATGTATAGATATTTGAAGGAACATTTTTGGTGGGACAACATAAAGAGGGAGATTACTGATTTTGGGTCAAGATGCATGGTTTTTAAATAAGTGAATCCTGGAAGGAAACAGTCTGGAGGGGTCGTGCAACCTCTTCCCATACCAGAGCAAAAATGGGATAACATAACGATGTACTTTATCATTGGACTACAAAAGAATTTTAGAACGAATAATGCAATATGGGTCATTGTTTATAGTCTTACTAAGTCATCACATTTTATTTCTATAAGAGAATTTTTACCACTTGAATGTTTAGCAAGATTGTATATTAATGATGTTGTAATAATTCATGAAGTACCACTATTGATTGCTTCTGATCGTGATCCACATTTTACATCATGATTCTGGAAAATTCATCAGAAATCCCTGGATACTGAACTTCGTTTGAGCATTTCCTACCACCCCCAAACTAATGGACAATCAGAACAAACTATTCAAACCTTAGAAGACATGTTGAGATCATGCTCACTTGACTTTCAAGGTATGTGGGGTCAATATTTACCTCTAGTAGAATTTTCCTATAATAATAGCTTCCATTCAAGTATTCTGATTGAACCATATGAAGGGTTACATGGAAAGAGATGTCCCACACCAACCTTTTGGGATGATTTTGGTGAAAGAAAACATGTAGGGATAGAACTGGTGGAGGAAACGATGAAAAGGTAAAGTTAATCCAAACCCACATCAAAGAAGCTCAAAGTAGGCAGAAGAGCTATACCGATAATCGAAAGAAGGGTTTGGAATTTTAGGTACGAGATCAGGTTTTCTTGATGGTATCTCCATGGAAGGGTGTTATACATTTCGGTAAAATAGGAAAATTTATTCCAAGGTACATTGGACCTTTCAAAATTCTAGAACGAATTGGGGATGTAGCTTAACATTTGGCAATACCGCCAAGTCTGTCCAATGATCACAGTGTATTCCATGTATCACTGTTGAGAAAATACATGCCTGACCCAATGCATGTACTCACCAATGAAGAATTTGAACTAGAACATGATCTGTCTTATTAAGAAGAGCCTGTCAAGGTTATTGATACAAGAGAAAAAGTGTTGATAAATCAGAAGACTCGTCTGGTAATAGTTCTATGGAGAAACCATAATATGGAAGAGGCAACGTGGGAACCTGAGGAACTTATGATGAAGAACCACCTGAGTCTTTTTATGCAGTAATATTCTAGAAATTTAAAGGAAGAAATTATTTGAAGGAGGGGAGAATATAACACCCCAAGATTCCACGATACGCTTCTCTTTGAATAATACAATAGCGTGTGTTGTATGCATTTTCGAGTTCTAACACGCCACAACCAATTAAACTAGCCGTTATGAATAGTAATACCTAATTTTTTAAATTTTTTAAATTTTATCATTAAGATGGACTTCATTTTTAGATTCAGAATATCGAAAATAGCTTAGGGTGAATTTTTGGTATTTTTCTGAAAACTTTCAATTTTTGATGAATAGTGAAAAACACTGAGTTATTGTTTAAATCATAATTTTTATTTAAATAATTATTTATTTTATTTAAATTTATTTTAGGTCAAAATAGATACATAACATGCATATAAGTTCAATTTAATTAATTGGAGTCAGTTTATAATAATTTTAGAAATATAAAATATTTATTGAACTTCTCACCGTCTTTTACCCACCTACTAGGGTAATTTGCAAATTCACATAAAACATAATTTTATTGTTTCTGTGAGTCGAATTTCAAAAATCCGAGAGGCACAGTTGATATCAGTAAGAAAAATGTGGTTTAATAATATGGAAATAATTTTTGGTGAATAGTAACGTTTTACTTTTATTTACCATGTTTAAAAGTAAATACGGTAATTAAGGGTTAAAATGATGTCATTATTATCCTAAAACATGTCTTAATTCTATTGTATAAGTATAATTCGACCAAAAAAACCATAGGAATAAAATATGAACCTCTTTGGTCCACATGGATTAGATTAAGACACTTATTATTATTTTATTTAAAGAAGAGTTAAAAGAGTTAAAACCAATGTTTAATTACTAATTTTTTTTTAATATAGTGTTAAACATAAGATAAATTAAACTATAAGCATTAATTAGAAAGATAAAATAATTTCATACATATTGTTATTTTATTTATTTTTTTAGACATTAAATAATTTAATTTATTTATGACACAATGATGATGCAATAATTACCGAATTAATGAAATATTAAAATAATTGACATTATAAATATCCAAATGAATGTAATTTGAGACTTTTTATGAATTCAAATAATTTTTTAGGTTAATATGACATGTTAGGGATGGTTAGATTTTTTTTATTCGAAGTAATAATGCTGTTATAAATTTAGGAAAAAAAATAACAAATATTATCAAAATTGACATAAAATAGTTTTTAAAAAAATATTATATTATTAATTGATATTCTATTCCTAAATATCTAAGGTTCGGAAAAAGGAATTATATAATTATAGGTGTATCATTAATGAACCACTTGGGGTTCTCTTAAATGTATATATCACCTTTATTTACCATATATTATAAAAATACAAAGAGACATGGTAAATGTCAAACTATTTAAGTAAGAGTTAAATCTAAAAGATAAAGTTAATATAGTGACTCAAACCTCTCTAAAACCTATTTGTTGAGTGGTTCACGACCCATCCCCACCTTATGCTTTAAATAATCTACTTTGGAGCCAATAGAAACCGAAAATGAATTATTATAAAATAATATTTCTAGCTTTTCCTAAGGTTCCCCTCACCACTCTAATAAAAGGCCACTCCCCTTTCTCTCTATTTCACACCTTCAAAGCATTTTGGATCTACCAACACCTACCCAAATACCCTATCAACCATACTCCACTAATCCTAGAGTCCTTAATATAGTCATAAATCCATTTAATGGAGCCCTTTTGATCAAATCAATAGGAAGAACCCGAAGAAGAGGCAAATATTTCATCACCTCTTTCAACTTTCTTTCTTCTTAGACTTCCTTTTTATTTGTAGTTTACATTATAAAATAATAACCTCAATATCTTTTATATACTATGATGTTATTATAAATATGGTAAAACTAAATTCATTATTATATCCATCCTTTGAATGACATGTCACCATACGTGTGTACGTTCGGCTTACCGTCTCCACATCATGGTGTAATTGTTATTCAATGGATTATTATTTGGATAGGTATAATAATGATGTGTAATTTATTTAAATAATAAATATAACATTATAATTATTCTTTATATATGATATACCATCAAATTATATATTATTTTAATTTCAAAAGAATGATATTGTCCCTCGTGGGTACGTACGGATTACCGTCTCAATGAACGCGATGCGATTCATTACCCATCGTATCCATCCAAGACTAATTTTCATTAGATGATTTAAAATAATGTTTTAAGACTTGATATAATTCTGAATATGAATAAGATGCATCCCATCCATAAAAAATATGACCCACATAACAAAAAACATAATGTAAAATGAATCCGTTAACACCCGAAACAACGATAATATTAAGATATTATTAACAAAGAAGTGTTAAAAGATCATATATGATATCAGATTAATATATATGATTATTGTATAATTTAATAACAATTATTTCACCATTATTAAAGAGTTTAACCTTCCATCAACCAAGGAAAAGTACAAGGTAAGGGTTAGTTTCACAATCTCTTTATTATCCAAGGTTTTTTTTACGTAAGTATCTACTGGGACCTCTTTATCATCCACATCCATGTTTCTAAAAAATATATTTGAAAACATTCTTACTATTTTGTAGACTATGGGTTAAAGTCATTTATACCCCTGTTTTACGTTTTATAAGATGTTTATAAAGAAATATTTCTGTCATTTTCCAAACAAGGTCCTTTATAACCTTTTCGACAAAATTTAGGTAAGAATGTATTTTTTTAACTTATACGACTGGTGCAGATATTTTCCACTGTTTTATCATCATCAAAGTATCCCTTATAAGATTATAATAATATTTCTGAAATAAATGTTTTCTTTTATAATTATATTAATTTTAAATTATTTCAAAATAGACATAGATATTTTTCTCAAAAAGTTTTTGATTTCATCTATATCAACATCTTTTGATGGATTTTAAGTTTATTTGGATATTATTTATTATGAAAAAAAACATCCATAATTTATTGAAGGTTTTGTGATATGATTGACTGTGGATGTATTATTTTTATACCATTCATGGTTTATGTATAAAGTATTGACATTTCTTATGCTAGTTTTAATACGAATGTTTATGTTATGTTTAAACCTTTTCATATGAGGAATGCATCGGACTTAGTATGTGATGGGTGGAGCCTGCTATACCTCCTCGATGCATCAATAGGTCTCATGATACAAACTAGTGTCTTGGAATAAAGCCTTGACAAAATATTTTTTGTAGTCTTGGAACAAGGCTTTGACTATATGGTTTTGAAAGTCTGGCATTATGCATTCCATCATTATGAAAGTGACTATTGATATTGCATGTGATTATTAGACTAGTAGAATATCAATGTGAGCAATTAAATGGAATTATTTTATTTTACCTTCACCATATTATACTGATGTTTATGGATAAAAATCTTTGGTTTTAGTCTTATACATTTCCTAAAATGTTTATGCTTATTTATGAAAGTTTCCGCTATATGGTTATCCTTACTGAGCATCTGAGCTCACCCCTTTCTATGTTTTATTTTTCCCTGGATGCGAAGAAGTATTTTATGACTGACCTTCAGGGATAGTCTAAGGGGATATGAGTGTGGTATAGGAAAATTATGTTGTTGTAGTTTTTCATTTTATTATGTAATGTAAACCTTATGAATGTATCTAGTACTTCCAAGGATACTAAACTAATCGGTCTTTCGAGAGTTGATCGTTTGTGATAATGCAAATGTTATGTAATAATGCACTGAATCTAGGTAACTGGGGTAGATGTGTTACATCCAACTAATGTTAATGGTGTGAGACATCAGGATCAACACCCGATGAAAGGCATTGGGATACCATCGTGTTCAAATGAACCCTTACTGTCCTACAAAAACCTATATAAAGGATTAATTATATTTACAATATAGGGCATGAGGCAATACCATTCATGTATCATGTTATCCATGTTTAATTACCTACAATTCATTATAATTCACAATGTGTATTTTATACAACATAAAAATATGGCATGGCCTTAACACCCTTTTTATGTCATTATGTATAACCACTTAGTTATTTTAATGAAGTTAAACTATCATGCATAACCCATTTCATATAATTTAAACCCATTAAAATTACAAAAACCTGGAAATTTAATTTATAAGGATCAACGGGTGATGTAGATAGTGACAAGGTCATTGAGGCATTTTCCTACATGGTATATTCAATGTATTAGTGGGAAAAGAACATGGGAGGTGATTTTGTTCAATAAAACAATTATAATAGAGGGAATGATCCATTTACAATTTAAGATGGAATTTAAAGAGGATTTTTGTGCATCTAGAATAATTAACAAGGGGAAATTCAACTGGTCATAGCAAGGTGGTGTTTATAAAAGAAGTAAACTTTATCAAATCTGATAAAAAATAATGAGATGGTGAATTCCATGGTTGCTTGATCAATTTTATATGAAGCACTCAATAAAAGTGGTCACATGAAAAAATCTGTCTTGAGGCACAACAACATAGCTACTAAGCATAAAAGACCATGGGGGAAATGATGAGATCACCTACCTCATTATCATTTATGACTCCTCATTTGATGGAAACCTTAGATTTGTAGTAAGTTTTGAGAAATATAAGAAATGGTACAACAACATGAGAATGTGGGAAATGATCATGCATCAAAATTTCACAATGGATATAAAGATAAATTGATATAGTAAAGGAAACAATTTTTGATATTATTGAGATTTATCTGATTCTTTGGATGATTCTCAAATCAAAAGATAGATAAAGAAGTCATCTCCATGCCTAGATCTTAGAGAAGAAAAAGCTAAGAGTGGAGAGAAGTTGGTTTCATATGATTAAAAAAGAAGGAAAAATGAAAATTATTATTATAATTAATTAAGGTAAACAATGAGTTTTCACCCTAATATAGGGGCACATGGTTTGGCCGCACATTTTTCCCAAACTATGCGCAAACCTTGCTCAAGCCCAGTGCTTATGAAATTCCCCACATGGTTAAGGAACACAGTTTCATTAATTATGTGCAGACAATGTGAAATGACTCTGTTAAATACCTACAATTCATCACACATTCCCGTTCTTAAGGTCGCAATGTTTTAGAAAAACTGTACATCACCTAGGTCTCCACTATTTGCAATTTCATGGTTTAGGGATACCATGCAGGTTGGACAACAAAATTTCTCACTACCATAGGGTCAAGTATTTTCATCCCATTTTGAGTCTCTAGGCTCTGAACAAGACACAATAACTTCTGATACAACCTTAAATTGATTATGAATTAAATTTAGGTCCGTTTAAAGAATTTAAACTGAAAATAAAATGAGTTGTACCTTCATGAAAATACAGTTTTTTACAACCTCTCCTCCCTAAAGAAACTCATCCCTGAGTGGAGGTTCTGAGGGTAAAATAATATCATCTATGAAGAGTTCCAGGCACTAAGATCATATATCATCTTCCTATACTCTGGTCTTATCCTATACTCAGCCATGCTACCATAACACCTGTGTAACACCATAATATTTTGTGGAATGTTTAATCGAAATAATTTAATCTTTTAATATTTTGTGTTTCATGAAACATTGAATATAGCTTGTGTTATATGAAAGAACCAAGTTATTATTATTTATTATTCTATACAAAGTTATTATTTCTTCATAGACTACACCATGATAATCCTATATTTCATGCAACATTGATTGAGATTGCATTACATGGAAGACTATGTTTTATCACCTTTTAGTGGCTAACCTATTTTAAATCTAAATTTTGAAACATTAATATATTTTTTTTCAAAATATACTTTTTTTAATTTATTAGGTCAAAATTAGTTTTGTTTGATTTTTTATATTTTTTTAGATGCTTCATTTTTTGATTGATAATAAAAAAATTCATTTTAATTAAAAATAGTATTTTCATTTAAATAATTATTAATAATTATTAATATTATATATATTTTTCAATTCCAAATATATAAATTATATATCTATTATTAAAATTTATATCATTATAATAATTTCTATATTTAATTTATAGGGAATGACTTAATGAACTTTTTAACATTTTTATTTTAAATACCCGATTTCTCACCACATCTACATGACTAAATTTAAAATTAATTTTTCCAATTATATGAATTGAATTTGTTAAAATATAAAAAGGCGGTTGTATGTAGTATAATATTGATAGTCTAATAATATCAATATAGTTTTTTACCAAAAAATAGTGAAATTATTTACAATTAGTAACATCTACTAAGGTAAAATTAATATTAACAATGGACTAATCCTTATACCTAAGGAAATAATTACCTAGACACTTATACAAGATACATTGAATGACTATATTTCAATAATATCCCATATTTTTTCTACTTTGTTGAGTTATTAGGACAAATGTTCATGAATGTGAACCATATAATAAGTTCAGTAAGGAAATATACCAAAGGAAACTCCCTTACCTTTAATATTCATAAAGATTTAGAGTTTATAAGAAGTTACATAGTTTCAGTTATAAATAATATTTTGAAAGGTAAATATGTTTTTTATCATTTTAAAATAAATTTAATTTTTAAAGATGATATAATTATATTAAACACTTAAGAAATGATAATGCAATGATTATTTAGTTAATAATTAAAAATGATAAATGATGCTTAAAACATTAAAAAAGAAGAAAATTCAATGAATTATTATATTAATATATATTTTTAGATGAATATATATTTTTTTAGATATTTTAAATTAATACATTTTTATTCCAATTTCTTTTATATTTTTAAATTGAAAAATAAATAAATAATTTCATAATTGACATTCATGTCATTTTAAAATAAATGATATTAATTAAATGATTAAAAATTTATAAAAATCCTATGTTCTGACAAGTGAATTTTAAGTGTTAATAAATATCAAATATGACCCATTCATGGAAAAATTGATATTTTATAATTGACATATTGACCCATAGATAGTAATAACGTTATTATCATGGTTCGGGTTAATGTTGTGTCTTTGCACGTTACAAGCACTTGTTTTTAAAATTAATTTCTGACACACGAGGGATTTAAATTTTATAAATTTGTAATAAAATTTAGAATAAATTTGGTCTATATTATCAAATTAACCTCACTAAAATTTTTCTTTAATTGATAAATTACTTAGTTTAGAAAACTAGATACTTTAATAAAAACCAACATGATAAAATTGGGGAAACGTAGAATTTGAAGAACAGAATTGTAAAAATGAACTCATTTTCGAGTGTTTGAGGATTTTATAGACCATAATCTCAATTTAATACATTATTTTTTAATTTTTTAGGAAAATGAGGTATCATATACCTCCCAATAGTGTATACCTTTTGGTATTTAAAATAATGTCACTGCCCCTCCATTATAAAAAAAAATCACTCTTCCCCTTTATCAGATATATCAAGACCCTTTGAATCATCAGAATTATTCCCAAATATTATCTTAATACCCCTCCACTAAAAATATATAAGCCTAACCTTGTGAATAAATCCAACCATGGAATCCCTTTGGTGCAAACCAAGAGGAGTTACCTAAAGAGGAGCTAACACCTGTCGTCAAACACCTTTGTATTATTTTTATTTTCCACCACCAAAAATATTATTATTAATTTAATATATAATAACATAATTAAACTATATATTCTTATATTTTTTATTATAGGGGTTATTCCTACACTTATACACACTTACATCTAACGGGAAATGATCTAACTATTCTTATGTATGGAGAATTACCGCCTCACGAAACGATGTTATTCATTTTTCCATTACCACCTATCATGCTTGGGAATTATGATAGAAAATATATTTTTATATGATATATATTATTTTTATGATTTCTTTAGTATTATTTAGTTATTAGATAAAACATTCATTCTTTTTATTCCATGTTGCATAAGTCTGATAACTTCTTTTGTGTACGTGTGGACTACTGCCTCCGCAAAGCAATGTTATTCCTTCACATATTACATGAAATGTAATAATTTTGAGTTTAGTGAAATTATTTGATATATATGAAATAATAATTTTATTTTAATTATATTATATATACATATTTTATTTATTTTATTTGTCCAATACAATAAAAAAAAAGAAAAAAATTCATGCATAAGTACGACCAACCATCTCCATTAATGGTGTATTACATTTCATATTTATATCATTAATATGTTATTATAAATATTTATATAATGAATATGTATTATTTTTATATCATTTTTTTATATTCTTCAAAAAAATTAAATCATGATCTATGTAATAGGATCAATAATAACAAGTCTAAACAAATAAGAAAAATAAAGAAGAAATTACCCAAAATGTAACACTAACATAGAGTTGTTAATGAATGGGTAATATAAATTCATAAAAATATCATGTATAATATTATATATAATAATATTCATCTATGGTATATTTATATTAAAATTATAGTTAATTTACCAGATGTTCGGATGTGCACAAAAAAAGTCATGACTAAACTAATGGGAATTTCATCTCACTTTTTATTTCTATGAGATACCTGCCATATTGAGCCTTAAATTTTTTTATTCTTTCACGGGGATGACGATTTTATTATTACTCCGGTAGTAATGGTTTTCTCGTCTAAATTTTTATTATTCGTGAGATAAATACCATTTTAACTGCTTGTTTTATTGTGGTATATATAATGACCATAAAATTATTCTACAATACTTATAATTAAATTTATGTGGATTTTCATATCGATTTTATGATATATATTTAATGGATTTTTTTCAAATGTTACGGAATTGATAAAGTAGTTTTGACTCAATTTTCTTTCTTTGAGACACATGTCTTGTTATAAAAGAATATTTTTCTATGAGGTCAATATACTTTCTTTAACCTATTATATCATTAATTTACTTCTTTTCATGATATTAGAATTTTAATTTAATTTTATTCTTCTATGTGGATCACAATTTAATATTTCCAAAGTGGTAATAATTTAATTCTATAATCTCACAGTTTATCAAGATTATTTATAATTATGCTTCCATTGATGAAATATTAAGATCTGTATATCATGAAAACACTGAATTTTGGTCTTCAAAGGTTATTAAATATATATATATATGTGCATTGGTACTAGTTTTCTACTCTTTGGTACTTAAGATAATTAAGAATGGGTTTTTTCGGAAAATAAGACAATAACTCCCTATTCGGTTGGAAATCTGTGTTTTTTCAAAACCAAGTTTTATAAAGAGGATTTCAAAAATGTTTTATGTTTATAATGTGTTTTGAATGTAATTAATATTTCTTTATAAGTTTTCAAATTATTTTCAAATAAAATGGTTTTCTTTTTTTTCAATCATGTTTAAAAAATTTTCAAGGGAAAAGGTTTTCATAAATGGTATAAAGATTCTTTATGAGTTTTCAAGATTTTTTTCAAACAAAATGGTTTCCAAAATGTTTAATGTTTTAAAAACTATTTTTTCTAAATGTAAATGATGTTTTCCTCAATAAATGTTTTAAATGATTTTTTATGATTCCTTTATATTTTTTCAAAGTGGTTTCCATGAAAATGATTTAAGAAATATTATACATGTTCAAAAGTGGTTTTTGATGAAAAGTTAGTTTCCAAGTGATATTTCTGAATAATTCTATATTTTTGATAACATAATTTTTTTATAGTTTATGTTTGACTAAGGATATGGTCTATGTATACAATTCATATTATCTCTCTAAATGGTTTATGATTTGATGAATTTATTGTTATGAAATTTGTTCTTCTTAAACAAGATATACCAAGATAAATTATTATGAAACCCACATCCATTCATTGGTCATTCTAGAATTAAATGATCAAGAAACCAATATATTTTATATAGGTTATGATATTATTAAATTTTTATGAAACCCATTTCATTTATTGGGTTATGATATGATGTTTTTGAAACCCATAAATTTTTATGTTACATGATAAGATAATGTTTTATGACACACATATGTAAGATTTTATTTTGAGATGGGTGAGACCTGTAACTATTTATAATTAATTGGGAAATGATTTTTATATCATGAGATAATTATGGGATTTTTTTGGCCACATTGATACAAAATAGAAAAGAGGTGTGTCTTGATCGAAAATGAGAAATATGTGTGTCCTAGTCCCCTATGGGAAATAAGTGTTTCTTTATCCACTATGGGAAATAGGAAAATCATAATACACTATGGGATATAGGTGTTTCATGATACTCTATAAGAAAATGTTTATCCCGATCCACTATGGGAAATATGTGTGTCCTAATACACTGTTCGAAATAGGTGTGTCCTGATCTACAATGGGAAATAGGTGTATCTTGGTCAACTATTGGAAACAGGTGTGTCCTAATCCACTATGGGAAATTGGTGTGTCCTAATCCATTATGAGAAGTTGGCGTGTCATGATCAAAAAAGGATAAATCAGTGTCTCATGATCCACTATGTTGATGGTATTGGTAGTTAAAATTATCAAAAGAAATTGTTTTCAATTGTGATAATGGTTTCACACTTATATGACATGAGATTATTGTTTCTGATTAATTTATGATGGTTTATCACCCTTTTGATTCTTGTCTTATAAAATACCAATATTTATTTCATGACTATTTAATTTGATCTTTGATTTATATGATATGATCTTCAATTGTTAAAATCATATTCTCATACCTTTATGCTCATGTAGTTCATATATATCTCCCTTGAATACTCTTACTGAGAATCCAAGCTCACCCCTTTTTATGTTTCATTTCCCTAGGTTATGAGTAATGGTTTTTAGTAGGTTTACCAAATAGGAATATTTTCAAGGGAAGGTTAAAGATCTTTCACCATGTTAGAGGACTATGATTCAAGTATTCCAAATACAATTAACTATTACCTTCATCATGCTTGTATCATTATAATGTGATGAATATTCATAAAAAATGATGTAATATCCATGTATGTTATGCCTCAGTTTCTATAGTTTGTATAAAAGGAATTGTTTAATAAAAATTTAGAAACTAGGAAGATAAAATAGTTTTCAGATCCTTAGGAATATTTCTAAGGATACTTTTAGGCATTTATCTCAGGGTAAGCCTATGGTATCATATATACAAAAGTAGGAATCATGATTTAGGCATCCTATAAGTAGTTGTTTTTTATTATGTTGTTTTAATTTTAAAAATTAGTTTCTCACCTTATGATTTACAGTTTTACTCAATTGAAGGAACCAGAAAGAACACATTTAACATTGAATGTATGATATGTGGAAAGTATGGTTATTATTAAAATCTATTTCCAAAGTGGAAATATCATTAGTTGAATCAGGAAGTTGCTAGGGGTATTAGTTATATTGCTGAAGATAAAGTGACCGAAAAAAGGCAAGTGGATGATATGTGATGTTCTCCAAATATTTTTTATATTAAATGCATGGAGCATGATTTGATTTAGTTTGCAGAACCTTAAGACATTATTCATATTTCATATTCTAGAAAAGCGGTATTAAGGAATAAGTTGATGAAGCTCGAGTAATGGATTAAGAATAAAGTGGGATTATTGAAGTGTATATGTTTTGTAATTTAATGATTATGTTATACGAATAATTAAGCATATAAGGATGGTTTATAGAAGATTTCCATTATGTATTTTAAAAATTCATTAAAAGATTATGATGACCTAAAAAATTGATTTCATGGAAATGTTAAATTAAGTGAAGTTAAAACTTTACATGTTTCTCTAGATGAGAAAACAATATTTTATATGGATAAAGAGATTATGGCATGGATAATGTAATTTGGATAGTATTTATAACCTCAGAACTGATAAATGATTTTCTTAAATAGTATACATGGTTATGGTGGGTGATGTTTAAAAATTCTTGGATTTAAGAAATATATCCATTAATATTTTTAATAAGTAAGAATGAATATTTTCTAAGTGGGTTTAAGGTAAATCAGGTTATTACCATGTTTAAATAGAATAAACGACAAGGGTATAAAAATGTTTGGAATGTGACAACCAAGAGATACTTTATGATATATGGGGGAGAAATGTTATGCTAATTTAGTGACCTTATTTATAAAGTTTTTGAATTCTATATTTTGGAAAAGTTACTTGGTTAACTTTTTATGGAATGGTTTATATTAAACATTGGATGTGATTTTAGAAATTAATTTATTATCTATCCATATATGTATTTATGCATGTTTATTAACTTGTTCTAAACATTTTTTGATGATGCTAATTAAATACAGACAGATTGAATTATCATTCTACCTAATGAGCTATTAATACTTGGGGAATAAAGAAATAACCTTTATTTCTTAGAATAAGAGACAAACTGGAAATTTATCCAGGAACAAAAAGGGAATGATTTTACTAAAATAAATTATGTATATATTTGAATGAAAATTCTTCGACCTTAGGAAAAGTGACTTGGAATAAATGTTTTTTTCTATTTTCATCATTTATGATGAAATCAATAACCTCTTTCACACTTCTTTAGTTTATGGTTTTGTGATTTTTAAATTTCTATGGATCACCCAATTTCTTGTGATCAATGGATTTTATAAATCTCTATGATTACTTATGTTTTTCCTCCATGTAGATGTTTTCAAATCCCACATATGTTCACATATGTGGAATCATTATTACATGTTACATGGGGTAACTATTATGATTCCAACTTTCATTTTCTAGTAGGATGTTTTACTATTCATTTTTTTGAGGTGGGTTTCTATGGATCACCCAATTTCTTGTTCCAGATTTATATACTTCAACCATTTAATATTTCGTTATACGGAACACCAAGATATTATTTCACTATATTCAACACTAAGTTATCATGGGATATATGTAATACCATGTTTTTTCTCTTTTTAGTGGAACACCTGTTTTCATACTAAATTTTGACACTTTTACAATTTCTTTATAAAAAATAAAAATAATTTATAAATTTATAATGTCCAAATTATATTAGGTTGAATTTTTTCTATTTTTATGAGAATTATAATCTTTTGATGAATTGTGATAAAACTACATTTTAGTTTCAAACCGTCTTTTCATTTAAATAATTTTTATTGTTAATTAATATTTTATTTTTTAACTCAAAATATAAAAATTATGTATCTATTAACCCTGTTAATTTTATTGGAATAAATTTTATATTTTATTTAGATATAATGACTTAATGAAAATTTGATCATTTTCACTTTAAAACCTTGATTTATTACCACATATAAAGGATTAAAATTAAACATAATTTTGCCACTTCTGTGAATTGAAGTTGGAAAAATAGACAAAATGTTTTTTAATAAGTAAAATATCTATACTATAATAATATAAAATTATTTTTGACCAAATGTTAGGGAATGTAATTAAAATTAATTACATCAATTAAGGTAAAATTATGCATAGCAATGGACTAAAACAAAATCATAAGGACCAAAATGACCTTGGAACTTGTAAAAGAGACATTGTATGACCATATTAAGACAATGTGACCTCTATGTTATAATTTTATTACTTATCTGAACACAAATTCATGAATGTGGACATATAACATGTTAAGAATGGAAATGTACAAAAAAAGAACCTTCCATACCATTTACATTTATATAGATTTAGAGTGAGGAAGAAGCTACATAGTTTCAGTTATAAAAATTATTTTGAAAAGAAAATATTTTTTTATCATATTAAGTATATGATAAATATTAGAGATGATATAATTACATTAAACTCTTAACGAACATTAATTCATGGATTATATAGTTAGTAATTATATTAGATAAATGATGTTAAAAAATAAAAGTGAAGAAAATTTAATGAATTACTATGTTACATTATTTTTGAAGATGAATATATAATTTTACATAGATGTAAACTTAATATATTTGAATTACAATAAGGTTTTTATATTTTTATATTATAATTATATAAATAATGTCAAAATTGACAATAATTCTATTTTATAAAAAATGATATTTTTTAAAAATATTTAAAACTAATAAAAATCTGATATTATTCGAAGTGAATTTTTAGTGTTAATAATTATAAAATAATGTAAATTAATTTAGAAGTTTATCTTTTATAAATATCATATTGATGTATGGATAGTAAACACACTTTTAATGTGGCCAGGGCTAAAGCAGTGTTTTTACGTGTTACATGTGCTTGTTTTAAAATTAATTTCCGAAACAGAAAAGATTTTTTTTAAAATTAGATATATTATTTAGAATTTAGTAAGAATATATGTTTGAGTAAATACCTATTTAATTTATTATTAATTTAAAAATTACATAGGTTAGAGAAAGTTTTGCATTAATAAAAAAACAAAATGATAAAATTGAGGAAATATAGAAATTAAGGAACATAATTATATAAATAAACATATTTTTTTATGGTGAAGGGTTATATCTACCATAAAACCACATTAATAAATTATTTTTACATTTTGGTGGCACATGTGATAAGGGAGACCTCCCAATAGGGTATAACATTAAGTATTTGCATGAATGCCACTCATCATCCATTATAAAAAAAGCATTCCCTATTACCATTCCTCACACACATCAAGACACTTTGGATCGTATAAAACCCTCCAAAATAGTCTCCTGATACCGCTTACATAATCATATAATCATAACCCTGGGAAAAAAATCCTAACAAGGAATTCCTTTAGTATAAACCAAAATTAGTTACCCAAGGAAGAGGTAACATCCTTCCTCAAGATCCTTGGTTTTATTTTCATTATACACCACCTCAACTATTCTAATTACATGATTATTTAATAAACCCACTATTACTAATATACAGATATTTTTTAATTATATGGTTTTGACGTACACTTACACACCCTTCCATATCATGGGTAATAGACTTAACCTTCTTGTGTACAACAAACCACCACCTCACAAAACGATATTATTTGTTTTTTTCATTACCACCTATCATGGGTGTGAATTATGAGAGATACTATATTTTATATAATATATTTGATTTATTTATGCTTATAAAATTATTATATTAAACACACATTCATGATTTCAATGATTTTAAAAATACGATAACTTTGTTTGTGGATGTGTGGACAACCAACCCCTAAAAGTGATATGATTCCTTCACAATTTACATGGAATGTTTTAAGTATTAGTTTGGTGTAATTATATGATAAATATGCATTAATAGTTATACTATAATTATATATTATATATGTATATTTAATTTACTTTCTTTTTTTTAATACAATAATAAAACAGAAACAATATTTGTGCATATGTACAACCCACCGTCTCCATGAATGGTGTATTCCATTTCATACTTATATTTTTTATAGATTATTATAAATATTTATATAATGAATTTAATTGAAATTTATATCATGTTTTAAATTCATTAAATAAGTAAATCAAGATATAAGTAAAATTATCAAGAATAACAAGTCAAAACATATATGAAAAACAAATCGGATATTACCCACAACCCAACATTAACATGGGTTTGTTAATTAAACAGGTAATATAAAGCCACAACCAATTCATATATGGTACTTGATATAATAACATTTTTAATTTTTATAAGTACAATAAACTTATATTTATTATACATTATGTTTTAACATGTATGAAGAAATGAAATCTTAAGGAAAGGGAATTTTATCTCACATTTTATTTCCATGAGATACAATCCAAATTCACCACTCTCTTATTTTATGTGGTGTATATACTGCCATATAAAATGTTATATAATTAAATAAATTTAGTTAATTATATTAATAATATTTAATTTATGTTATTATTTCAAGATTATCATTAATCTAAAGTTACTCAAGTGGTAAGGGTTTTCTCATCGCAAATTTTATTATCTATGAGATACATGCTTTATTCACCACTCATTTATCTTCAATAGTGTGTATCATTCACATGAATGTATTATGTGATACATATAGTTTAATTTATTTGTATTCTCAAATATATTTTATGATCTCCCTTTCATAGAGTTTAGGTTTCAAAAGTTATCAAATCGGTAAAGTAGTTCTTTTTCCATTTTCATTCTTTGAGACACATGTTGTGTTATTAAGCTATGCTTTTATATAAAGAGTATATAGTTACTTTGAATGGTTATATCATGAATTTTATTATTTAATTATATTATAATAACAATTTATTGATATTATCGTATGGGATAATGATTGAATGTTACCAAAGTGGTAACAATTTATTGTTATAATCTCATCATTTATTAGGATTATTAATGAGTATACTTCCATTGATTAAATATTAAGATTCCCATATAATGAACACTCATGAATATTATTCTCCTCTATGTATTCATGTTATATTCATGTATTAGTAAAATTTTATCACACTTTGGTACTTATGATATTTAATAATTTTTTTAGAATATCTGACTTTATCTTGCTCTTTAATCAAAAATTTGTGTTAATTCTATAACATCTTTTCAAAAAAGGTTTAATTTTTTTTATGTTTATTTTTTTGAATTATTTAGAGATTTATTAATATGATTTAAAATTATTTTCAAGGAATTTTTATTTTTTTTTAATATTAATTTATATGATTTCATTGATAATTTTTTTTAAAAACGTTTACATGATTTTATATAAGTTTCTAATATTATCATAATGGAAAATGGTTTTAAAAATGTAGTATGTTCTAAAAAGTGATTCTTTCAAAGTGTAAATGATTTTTTTCCTTATGAATTGTTTTAAATGATTTTTTGTGGTTAATTTATAATTAACCTATGTGGATTCAATGAAAATGATTTTGAAAATGTTCTACATTTTAAAAAGTCGTTTTCAAAGAAAAGTTATGTTCCAATTGAACTTTCAAAATACTTCTCTATTTAAGATGATATCCATGGTTATATTTTATGATTTAAAAGGGATATGATCCGATTACACCATTCAAATTATTTTTCAAATGGTTTGTGTTTTGGTGGATTGTTGTTAATAAAGCATGTTCCCCTTTAATAGGTTTTACCATGATAAATGCTTATGAATCCCAATTCCCTTAACATGTTGTTATAGATCGAAATGATTTTAAAACCTATATATTTTCCATAGGTTATGATATGATTAAATGTTTATGATACCCATTTTATTTCATGTGTTATTAAATGATGTTTATGAAAACCATTTATTTTTATGTGTCATGATATGATGAATCTTTAATGGCACACATATGTGTGATTTCCTTAAAGATGGGTGAGAACTATATCTCTCTCAAATGAATTGGGTAATGATTTATATCTAATGAGATAATTATTGGAAACATGTTGAAAGACGTGATCTAAAATGGTAAATAGGCGTGTTTTGATCCAAAATGGGGAACATGTGTGTCCTAATCCAGTATGGGAAATAGGTGTGTTTGGATCCAATATAAGAAATAAGTGTTCTCATACACTATGGGAAATAGGTGTGTCCTGATCCACTATGTTGTTGGTCTTGGTATTTAACCTTAACACATGAAAATATTTTCTATTTCTATAATAATGAAACACTTATATGACACACGCTTATGGTTCATGTTTGATTTATGATGATATATCATGCTTATGATTCATGTGTTATGAACATATAATATTCTTTCCATGACTCTTTATTTTGTTCTTTTATATATAGGTTATGATCTTATTATGTAAAGATCATGTTATGATATATTTATTGTCATGTTTTTTTTCATATCTCATGTGTTTACCATTTTTGAGAATATGAGCTCACTCTTTCTTATGTTTCATTTCCCAAGGTTCTAAAAATCCTTTTAAGTATGATTACTAAAGGAGATGATATTTAGGGATATATTGAATATCTTTCACCAAGTTATAAGACTATTTTCCATGTTTCCAAAGGTAATAAACTATTATAATCTTCAATAATGTTCTATTTTAATGTGTTGAATGTTAATGTTAAATTGTGTAATATCCATGTATGTTAAACTTGGGTCACTATAACCCACACCAATGGAACTGAAATGACTTGGAGTGTATTCACAATATGAATAAAAATATTAATTGGCTAAACCTTTTGGGAAGCTTATACATCCAACTCAACCTCCTAAAGATGACTTACAGGTAACAGGTCTGGATAATATCTGTTAAGTAGAGATTTTTGAAAGAAATCAAGCATAGACCAATATTTTTGAGGAAGTTCTAATTGGTAATCCACTAGTATGATCTGTTTTATAATATTGAAGGGGAAAAAACATCAGTTAGTGATTACTCTTCTTCTTAATACGTTTATAGACCAACCTTGGACTAAGCTGTCATCATGCGGTTTCTGATCCACAAGTCTTTCTTTGTGTTCTACTACATGAGATTTGGTTTAAGAATAGTTGTCTCCCCTACCTCTAGGAAACATAGTGGTGATTGGAAAGTGAAATCATATATGGATTTATATGGATATATCTTGATGGTAGAATGAAATTTTTTGTTATAAGAAAAATCAACAAGGGGAATGTGTTTCTACCAAGAACTCCAAATTTTTTTGGACACATCCACATAGAATTTTCTCTAGGACCTTAATTTCATGCTCCATTTATAAATCTGTCTGTGGGTGATATGCCATTCTCAAAAGCACTTGTGTACCCAAGGCATACTGCACACCTACCAGAAATAGTAATGTAAAGAGAGCATATCTATTGAAATGATACAACGTGGAGCTACATTAAGATGTATAATCTCCCTAACATACAATATTAAAAGCTTAGAATTTATATATCACAAGTCGGAAGTGAGAAAACATCGTCAAATGAACAATTACAACCCACTATGTATCATTTTCATGAGGTGATCCGGGTACACCAAACAAAAAATTCATCAAAACATCATCCGATTTTTACATAGAAATGGACAATGGATTTAAAAGACCCTCTAATAAATTATATTCCACCTTCAATTTCTGATAGGTGGAACATCGAGTGATATGGGTGACTATCTCACTTTTTATAACATGCCAACAATATTTGTGTCATATACCTGATACATTGTTGTGATGCTAAGGTGAAACACCCCTACGGAGGTGTAACATGTCTACACCAGCTACACAATGATGTCTTACAGGACCAATAAAAACCCATGGGATAATAAATTATCATCCTCATCTATAGTCTATCATAAATATGTATCATTATCTGGGATGCCTTCCCTTTGGAAAAGGACTTTGGGGTCAGATCGTTTCCTAATTCATATTTGTTCTAGAAGATTCAAAGTAACTTTTAAGGATGATATGATGGTCTAACCATGATCCTCCTAAAACACAATGTGAATTCCTGAGAATAAGGCCATGTCCTTTCATCTGCTACTATCCTCCTAACCTATAGGATTATGAGTCTTCTATCTCAATTAATTTTCCACTTCATTTCCTTTAACTGACATATAGGACAACATGGAATCAATTGACTATAGTTACTGAACCCACCTGCACCAAATTATATTTAGATCCCACTATATAAATATTCACTTGATGATTTTTTGATCAGTGAGTAACATAAAATGATCTCTAATTATATAGTTTCTCCAAAATCAGAGTTCATGAACTACATCAGATAGCTTGAAGTCATGCATTGCGTAATTCTACTAATGAGGCCTCAACTAATGTGACCTGTATGTGACGACTCACTCATCCCACATCATAACAACTCTAAGCCTAATTTCTAATGTTTCAAAATATAAATTATAGGTCCTTCCTAGTTCTGGAAGAATCAGTATCAATGCTAAAGTCAAACAACCTTTAAAACTCTAAAAGGATTCTTTATAAGCTTTTGGACATATGAATTACACACCTTTTATTGCCAAGCCCGTAAGTGGTGCTAAAATAATTGATAAATCCTGGATGAATAATCTATAGTATTCAACTATCCCCATGAATATAATAATATAAAATATGTTCTTGGGTTTTTCTCATTAAACTATAGATCTCACTTTCTCTGGATACACTAAAACGCCTGACTCTAAGATGATAAGACCCATGATATGGACCTTTTTAATCCAGAGGTGGAATTTAGTGACCATAACATAGATCTCATTCTCTCTCAATGTATTCAAAAAAATCTAAAGATATATATAATGGTCGTGTCCTGATAATGAATAAACTAAGATATTATCAATAAATACTACCACAAATGAATCCAGATATAATTGGAAGACTAGATTTATAATATCCATACAGACAATAGGTGGGTTCTTGAGTCCAAATGGCATGACCAATTACTCGTACAAAAAAAATGATCCTAAATTATGTGTGAGTTATGAAAGAGGACCAAACATGTAACTAATGATATCTTAACATTAGGTTTATCATTGAGAACCCTCTCTCTCCTTGGATCAGATCCAAGAGGTCATCTATTCTTGGTAGTGGATACCGATTCATTACCATGAGCTGGTTTAATCAATGGTAATCCCTGAAAAGACGGAGGGTACCATCTAACTTATTGGAGAAAAAGGCCAATTAACATGAAGTAGATGTTTTGGGTGTATGAAGCCTTTATCCTATATATCCTCAAATTGTCTTTCTATCTTTATAACCTCTATGATTTCTATCCTATAAAGAGGAATGCTCACTAGAGCTTCTCCTGGAAAAATCTCAATGGTAAATTCTACCTTTCACTCTAAATGAAGACTAGAGTAGTTTTTGGGAAAGATGTCCTTGAAATGCTACACTATAAGAAGAAAAATAGAAAGTCGTAACCCCTAATCATCTATTAAATGAATATTGTTCTAATAAGTAACTTTATCCAGCCTCTGCTACTCGAGTCTTGATCATGTCGCTCACAAATCACATTCAACCTTATGCACCTATCTACCACCTGATGGTGATGTAAAAAATCACCCTCTGAAGATAGAAGTCTATATAGGCTTATTATAGAGCTAACCATTTCATCCTAATGATTATATTAAATCCCATCATATCGAGGAAATTATGGTTCCATATAAATATGTATCCTCCTATCTCGAGGGAAAAATTCTTACAGAAGAGAATTATCTCTGATCAGACACATAACAGGGTATCTAGAGTCATAACACCATAAAATTTCATGATCCTGAGGCTTATACTCTAAGTGATTTCCCTAGATATAAATGAGTGGGAATAAACTCTATAAAAAAAGTCATACACTATTGTGGAAGAAACTAGAATAAAACCTTGAACTATAGAAGGTTCATCACCCTACTCCTCTGGTATATTCTGAACTGAATGTAAATATCCAACAATGTGGCCTTGAATCACTATCTGACTACCCTGAGCAATCCCACTCAATTGATGATGGGAATAATGAATCTGATGACCTCTTCCTCGACTACCACTATGACTCGAATAGTCGGCAGTGTTCCAGCTACCGTCCCGACATGAACCCACTAGCCTCTCTCTGGATGATATTGTAGGAGTAGAACCCCCCTCAACAAGAACTGATGGAAAGGTCTGGAAAAAGTGATAGATATTCTCCATCCATCCATAGCCTCTACATTCCAATGGATCTTGTAATCTTTAACGCTTCATGTGTCACATATTTATGCACTAGTGACATATTAAAAAGTTATCAACTAGAAATTCCTGACAATTTGACCCTTTTTGACGTGCCTCAAAACATCTATTTATCCTATAATAAAAACCACTGGTAGCTCTGGGAACTGAACCCCCATAAATCCCACCATAATCTTTTCTAATGTTTTCCACTATAATAAGGTACTGGTTGATGATTTTAGAAATAGTCATTAATCTAAATACATTTACTCGGGGCCAGATGGAATTAACCATCACATCCTCAAATCACCTAGAAGTTATAAGGTTATAACTCACTTAAGTAGGATTGACCCACTTTATCTACTAGAAATAAGAAGAATGTTTCATAACTGACATATTCCAATTTGGTAGGTTCATGAATGTTTTAGCTCTGTCACCCCATAGAGTTAGGGGAAATAAATAGTCATAAGAGATCATCTCGGAATCATCCCAGAACATATCACTTTGTCAGTATTCTTGGATGATAACTTCACACCAATGCTTTAAAGAATCACATAGCATAACATATAATGTTTTCCTCTCCACTTTGGAGGTATTTCAAGATGATAAAATATAGAAAAGATATATTTGAGCCAGGACTCAGAGAAATGTGTTCCACCATCCCCCAAAAAGGTGCGATGATGCTGCTATAAGAATTCTTGGGTCAAATCTACCATACTCAGGGAAGGTAAAAAAACATTTAATATTCTGTAGAATACATAGAAATCCCTCATAAAACATTCCATATGTTAAGATATTAGTAACGATAAGTGGTTCCAGAAGTGGCACTGTAGGAGGGATCACTGGCAGCTCAAGGACAACCATCTTAGGAGCATGGACATTGCTACCTTCATGGCGTGAAATCGGGGGATGTCATGGTGATAGGATAATAAAATGAGAAATGGATTCCTCAAAAAATATTTTAGAAACTAAAAATATTATTTATAGGAAACTAGGAAATGTATGAATCCTTCTTATATAAATGATCACAACTTTATGCTTAGTCTATAAGCTATGAGTAGATGTTAGAAGATACCAAAAGGATATAAGAACATAAGAGATTTTCCACTACTCACTAATAAGTCCATGTTTGGGTCTATGTGTCTATCTAAAATATATATCAGATGACTATTCTTACATTGAAATTTATATTGATTTTAAATTTTAGCTTAATGAAATATTTGAATCACTTTAGAATTATTGAAATAGATGGATTACCATTTCTAAACCATATGTTCCCATACTCTTTATGATCTAAAATATGGAATCCAATGAAGCCACACCATAACATGTTTTATCCCAATAATCCCCTGGTCCATGTCTCAACATGCTGTTAGTGACTAGTTAAGGTGTCTGCATTAACCTATTTAGGAAAAAATGTTAAGTTAATGAAATAAATATAAGTATTAATTTTGTTTTCCAATCCCTTCATGAATTTTCAAAACAATTCAATTCATATTTAGGGAAATAAAATTATGCCACATGAAAATGAACCTTGAAATTATATGTGACATGGAAAGATGCGTGGAATATTAATCCCATTGGGCCTATAATGATGCATGTAATGTAAAGACTCATTTCATCAGACCTATGAAGATAAATCATCAATTCAATAATACCAATATTAATAACACCATAAATAAATTGCATCACCCAATAGTTACGTCGTATCAACTATGAATGAAATAATTAATAAATGCAATTTTCCATCCCAAGTAATTTGGGGTTTCACTGTACACGGGTTTGCTACATTTAGGAACTTAGTCAATTCCAAATTACTTTAACTCATATTCTCATTTCTAATACAAAAACAATAAGAAAAAGGATAAATGCGATTTTATACCACTTTTTAACATCACAACCTAGGATCCACTTGACCCGTGCACTAAGGCGGTGGGTCACATGTCCTCATGCACACCTCCTCGCAAGCTATAGGATTTTGACTAGAAGTGAGGGTGTAAAGTCGGTATAGTGGGGAGACTATTACATCATATCAAAGTGTCATAGAAGATACAAAAATATACACACAAAAATATAAGAAGATATAAACATACATCAAAATAAACAAGTATGGAAGCTTAAATAATAGATCAACTAAAAATAATATAACATTCCACAAAGTCAATGTCAGTTACATAGATACATGGAATGATGATATAAAAAAGGTGGAAAAGAGAATGAGAATATATTAAAAAATAAAAAAAAAATTCTCCACTACAATCTCTATAACACCCCAAGATTTCATAGTATGTTATATTTTCAATGTAATTCAATAACTTGCACAACATGAAACACCGAGTTTGAGCGCACCCGAACTAACAAAACAAGTGGTTAAAAGAGGTTATGAATAATGTAAAAGAAATTTTAAATTTTATATACTATATAAAATTTTATAATCCATATTTTTTGTTTTTTAGACATAATATATGAACAAATTCATTTTTTCCTGATTAAAGAAGTATTTTTAAAAAAATGCACGTTTACCACCTTTTAATGGAGAACCCTTTTTAAATAAAGTTTTTGAAACTTTTATATATTAAATTTGAAAAAATATTCTTTTTTTTAGAATCAGGACATTAGAATTTAGTTTTGATAAATTTTTGGTGTTTTCCTGATAACTTACATATTTGGGTGAATAGTAAAAAATACTAAATTTTAACTGAAAACAAATTTTTAATTAAAATAATTTATAGTCTTCAATTATACATTTGAATTCTTCTGAAGTATAATTAGATTTTATTTTTATCATTTAATATATTTTTATCATTATAAATATTTTCACAATTAAATTTGACATAAACACAGGTTAACCTTTTGATAGTTTCTACTTTTTTTACAACCCGCTTTTTAATTTTGACAACAGGAATTAATTTTAAATTAATAAATACAACATCTATGTTTTTAAATTGGTAAAATATACTTACTTTTTGAATTTTTAATATCAAAATTATCTCATGGTAAATCTTTGGTAATTTTCTGAAAACATTCAATTTGTGTTCAATTGTGAAAAATACTAAATTTTAATCAAAACAACTTTTTTAATCAAAATAATTTATATTGATAAATTAAAATATTAAGTAGTTTTAAAATATAATTATATTATAGTTTTACAATTTAATCCAATGTTTTTCATTGGATGTAATTTCACATTTAAACTGGACATAAACAAGTGTCAATATTTTGATAGTTATTATTTCTTAAAAACACTCTTTTTGTTTTGACAGCGTGAATTAATTTTAAATTAATTTCTACCACTTCTTTGTTTTGAATTTGGAAAAATGGATTCCATATTTGTAATCAGGATGTTCAAAGAGTGTAAATAGGTAATTTTTATTATTAGACATTATGAATAATTACATTGGTAAATATTTTATTTACAATGGTTAAAGGGTAAATCCAGTAAATAAGGGTAAAGAAATAACATTATAATAATACAAAATTACCCTAACATGTGTCCTATTTATATTGGTTGATACATGTATGGCCTTGGGCATCCTTGGGTTGACTTTGGGACCCCATGTAGCCACATGGGTGTCATAATGACATTTTATATTAAATAATCTAAAGTAAAGACAAAAATAACAAAAGCAAATGTCTTTTAGTAAAACAATTTCTATACAAGGTTATATAATTGATATATTAAACTATTAATATTCATTATAAATCTAAAAATATTTCCTACATTATGATATTTTATTTATAATTTTTATACATAAAAAATATTTATTTATACATGACACAATAATGATGCAGTGTTTTCCTTATTAATGAAAGAATCAAATAAATGATATTATAAATATTAAAATAAATATAATTTGAATGTTTTGATTCTATAAAAAAATTTATTGGTTATTATGACATATTATGTTTGATTAAATAAATTTTTTTAGGTAATAATGCTGTTATGACTATAACAAAAATAAATTTTTAAATAATGTCCAAATTGACATAATTGAGTTTTTAAAAAACTACTATATTATTGGTTGATATAATGTTCCTAAAAGTATATTTTTTGGAATAAAGTCTTAAATAATATTATATGTTTCATTAATGAACCTATTTAGGTTCTATTGGTAGTTTATAGTAAGTTTATTAACCATATAATATAAAAATAAAAAGGGACATGGTAAAAGTCAAACGATTTAACTAAGAGTTAAATCTAAATGATAAAGTTAATATGGTGACCTAAAACTGTATAAAACCTATTGGTTGAGAGTATTCCAACCCATAACGACCCTTTCCTTGAAATAAATCATTTTTGAACCATTATAAAACGAAATATATTTTATTATAAAATAATATTTCAAGCTTTTCCTAAAGTGACCTTCACCTCTTTTATAAAAGGGCGCTTCCCCTTCTCTTAATTTCACACCTCCAAATCCTTTTGGATCGGCCAAACCCTGCCCAAATATCATCCCAACAGCCCTCAATTCATCCTAGATGAATTAAAATGGTCATAAATCCATCCTACGGAGCCCTTTTGATCAAATCAAAAGGAAGAACCCAAAGAAGAGGTAATAATTTCACCACCCTCTTTCAAGTTCTTTTCCTCTTCCACTTCCTCTTTCTTTTTTGTTACATTCTGAAATGATAACTCTAGTAACTTATATATATTGTGATGTTATTATAAATAATTTACAACCATATTCATTATTCTATCCATCCTATGAATGACATGTCACCATAAATGCGTACGTACGGCTTACCGTATCCACGTCGTGGTGTAGTTGTTATTCAAATACATTATTATTTGGATGGGTATAATAATGATGTATATTTGATGTAAATAATAAACATAAAATGTTAATAATTCTTTATATATTATTTACCATCTATTTAGAAACATTTTTAAATCAAAATAATGATATTGTCGCTCATGCGTACGTATAGATTACCGTCTTGATGAACATGATGAGATTCATTTCCCCATCATAACCATTCAAGACTAATTTTTATTTTATGGTTAAAAATAATGTTTAAATACATAATATCATTTTGTATATAAATCAAATACATCATATTCATAACAATCATGGATTATGTAACCAAGAATATAATGGAAAACGAATCAGCTAACACCTGAAACGACGATAATGCTAAAATATTATTAACAAAGCAATATTAGAAGATCATATATGATATAATATTAATGTATATGATTATTTTAAAATTTAATAACAATTATTTTACCATTATATAGTAGTATAATCTTTCCTCGACCAAGGAAAAAAACAAGTTAATGATTAATTTCACAATCTCTTTATTGTCTGACGTTGTTTTTACGTAAGTATCTACTGTGACCTCTTTATCATCCACATCCGTGTATTTTAAAAATGTATTTCAAAAAATTTAAACTATTAAATAAAAAAAGGGCTAAAGTAATTTATATCCTTATTTATCCTTATATGTTTTGAAATTAATATTTCTATTGTTTTCCATACAAGGTACTTTACGACCCTTTGGAAAAAATTAAGGTAAAAATGTTTTTTTAACTTATACGGCGGGTGAGGTTATTATCCGCCATTATAAAATCGTCTAAGAATTCATTAAAATATTATAAGAATATTTTCAAAATAAATTTTTTCTTTTCTAATTATGTGACTTTTAATTATTTAAAAATGAAATGTATATTTCTGTCAAATAGTTTTGATTTCTTCCATGTCAACTTCTTTTGAAAGATTTTATACTTGTTTCAAGACGATTCAATATGATACAAATCTTCCCTATTTTATTTAAGGTCTTGTGATATGTTTGACTATGGATGTGTTATTTTTATACAATTAATGGTTTATTTTTAAATTATTTACATTTCGTATGCTAGTTTTAATATGAATGTTTATGTTACGTTTCAAACCTTTTCATATGAGGAATGTGTTGAACTTAGTAAGTTACGGGTGGAGACCGCTATATCTCATCGATGAATCAGTATGTCTCATGAGACAAATAGATGTGGAATTGTACGAGGCCATTCCCAATTTGATATATGGTTTTGGCCAATGCCTTTGTAAATTTTCGATGTCTTGGCCAAGGACATAATCATTTTTAGACGTCTTGGCCGAGGCCTTGAGAAGTTGTTTCCAAATTTCAGGCATTATAAATTTCCTCATTATGAAGATAATATTAATGGTTCATGTAGTTATTCAACTAGTAGAATAACCATGACTATGTTTTGTTATGGAATTATTTACTCAACTCTTGTTCCTTCCATAAAAGTGTTCAGGTTTATTATTTGTAAAGGAATGTGTTTTCAATTATTCACCATGCCTAATATTTATGTTATCTTAGACTATATTGCTTACCCATAATTACAGTTTGAGCTCACCCCTTTATTATGTTTTATCTCCCTAGGATATGAAGAAGTGAGTTATGAGTTACTTTCAGGATTAATCTAGGAGGCTTGGGTGTTTCTAATGGAATAAATTAGTGTTGTATTTCTTTTCAAGTTGTAAAGTTGAACTTATGTTTGAATCTTGTTTCCAATAATACTAAACTAATCGGTCATTTGGGACATGATTTCCTTATATCATTCCAATGTTATGTAATAATTCACCGAATCTGGGAAACTGGGGTCGGGGTGTTACAGTTGGTATTAAAGGAAGTTTAGTTCAAACCTTGGAAACAAGATTTAGAAAAACTATGATTTTAGCACATTTCTCTAAGATAGACTTTGAGGATTAGTATAGAAGAACTTCCTAGTATTTTGGTAATGTAGAGATTTTGTGGATTATCCCATAATTATATCCATTTCTGGATACAATCAGGTAGAGGTAGCTCTGGCACAGATGCACCTAGGGGTAAAACCCGAAAACACCACTTTGAGCTAGACTCAAATGGGAACTGGTGCACGACAATGAGCCTTGCTGCACTATTGGTTACTACACTCCCAGGGGATACGCTTAGGATAATTCTAATTTTATTTACAAAAAATTATGAAGGATTTATGAGTAAATATTTTTAAAAAAAACATTTTTAGGATTATGGATTATAGCCATAAAATATTCAATTTATGTTAAGTGTTTTACAGGTATGGAATTAGGTATTTCGATTCATAAACTAATCTAGTTTATGCCATTGTTTTGAAATGTCCCCTAGTGGAAAGAATGAAAACTGTATCAATGCATGGAATAAATTTAAGGATTTTCCTTCTACTCAAGATAATTATAGCAGATCTGGTGATGCAACTGGAATTGATCAAATTATAACCATACTGGGACAACTCACTCAGGTTATGAATAATAACCATACCCGTATGGAGCACCCTAATCCACAACGCAGCGGATCAATGTTAGACCACTTCATGAGGCAGCAACCACCAACATTCAATGGGAGTACAAATCCATTAGTATCTGAACATTGGATAAATTCTATAGAGAAAATATTTCACGCTTTGGGGAGTAATGAAAAGGAAAAAGTTGTCATGGAATTTTATCGCCTCAATGGAGATGCTGATAAATGTGGTCATTGATTCAAAACACAATGGAAGAATATGAGTATCAAATATGAAATGTAGGGAGTATAAAGTAATTTTATTAGAAAAATACATTCCTTGTGACCATCGTGTGGATATGGAAAGGCAATTTCTGATCCTGAGTCAAAAGGAGGATGAGAATGTCGTGAAGTATGAAGCTAACTTCATAGGGTTTGTAAGGAATACAACAGATTATAAACATAACCCAAGTAGTAATATTGATCAATTCATTTATGGGTTGAAACCATTTTTCCATCTAGCATTATTCTCAAAATCCCTCTCGTCATATGAAGATATTGTCTCATGTTCTATTAAGACAGAAAATAAATTCTTTGAATCTTCTAACAATAAAGCAAAGTAAGAGAAGAAGAGAACGGTGGGTAAAGAGGCATATAATGGTAAAAAGGGAAAGAATAATTTTACATTATGTGATAATTTTAGGAAGAAACACCCTGGTACTTGCATAAAAGGAATGGGAGTCTGTTACAAGTGTGGTGAAAAAGGCCACCAAGCTCGTGATTGCATAGGAATGAAAGTTCTTATCAATGTTGAATTCTACAATTGTAGAGAAATGGGACATTATGCAAATGAATGACTTAATCACCACGGAAACATACCTCAAAAAAGGTCAAGGGATAAATGCCAAGATTATGTTGTTACTACAGTTGAAGTGGAATAATTAATGTATTTGTGTTTTTTGAAACAAGAATTATATTATAGTTATACGAATAATGTCATATATATAAGGATTGTACTCTTGTACTTGTTGTTTTAATTATGATTTTAATATGATGAAGGTAATCATATTTTTATTATGTGATAATAAGAGAAACTTTACTTTGTTTGGGAAGCCGATTTTACCTTTGATTTTGGAATTTAGAGACCTTTTAGAGAGAGTCTGGATAGAGGTATTTTGGATAACTATAAAGGTTGGAATGGATTATGTTGAACTTTTGATAGCATTGTTTATGGTTAAAACATTAAATATAATTATTTGTTTAATATTATAATACTGTAGTTTTAGGAAAATGATAACTTGCAGGTCGGGCGATAACCCATCGCGTCGGACAATGCTGCAGGAATCGAACCCACAACCAAAGTACGAGAAGGATTTATTACCTACCAGTAGCCTACAAAAAGTCCTTGGTTATTAAGAAATATTTTTCTTCATTTAAATGGTATATTTTAATATTTATTACCCGGTATTATTAGAATAAATAGAGTATTTGTATGTTCTGTTATTTTTAATAGTGAAAGACGAGTTTGTGGTAGAAATTAGTTAAAGGTTATAACTTTACTTTTCAAGTATATATTTTTCTCTTATTCTATTAATAAATTAATTCTTAAACATTACTTAAGGGATATTAAAAAAAAATGTATTATCCTGATACCTTATGATTTATTGAACTGATGATATTTTAAATCATCATATATTGATGGCTTTGAGGTGCTCAATTTTACAATTGTTTAGGATTGGTGACCTCAATCACTCCATATAAATATTTAAATTTTTTAACTAATTATGCATCTCTAATTGTCACAAATTTTCTACTAATAGAGATCATAACTTGGTGGTGACATTTCATTTCCCTTTCCTTTTTATTAAGACTAAATTTTATTAACCGAATTTCCAATGTGTGTATTCCACAAAGGTATTTTCAATTTTTAACCGGAGAACAATTTCAAGTTATGAGGACACAATTTATTGAAAGAGGGGATAATGTAACACCCCAAGATTTTGTAGTATGTTATCTTTTCAAAGTAATTCAATAACTTGCACAACATGCAACACCGAGTTTGAGCACACCACAACTTACAAAACAAGCCGTTCAAAAAGCGGTTATGAATAGTGTAAACTAAATTTTGAATTTTATATACTCTATAAAATTTTAGAATCCATATAATGTGTCTCTTAGACATAATATAAGAACAAATTCATTTTTTCGAGATAAAAGAAGTATTTTTCAAAAAATACGATTTTCCACCTTTTAATGGAAAACCCTTTTTAAATCCAATATTTGAAACTTTTATAGATTCAATTTGATAAAATTAACTTTTTTAGAATCAGGACATAAAAATTTCATTTCGATAATTTTTTAGTGTTTTTCTGATAACTTTCATATTTTGGTGAATAGTGAAAAATACTAAAATTTAACAGAAAACAAAATTTTTAATCATAATAATTTATTGTGTTAAATTATTCATTTGAATGGTTTTTTAAGTATAAGTATTTTACATTTTTATCATTTAACACAATTTTTTTCATTATAAGTAATTCCACAATTAAATTTTACGAAAACACATGTCAATCTTTTGATTGTTTTTACTTTTTTAAAACCCCGCTTTTCTGTTTTGACAATGAGAATTAATTTTAAATTAATAAATGAAACATCTATATTTTGAGTTTAGAAAAATATACATACTTTTTGAATTCAAAATATCAAAATTATCTTAGGGTGAATTTTTGGAATTTATTTGATAACTTTCAATTTGTGATGAATATTGAAATATACTAAATTTTAATTAAACACAACTTTTTTAATCAAAATAATTTATAGAGAAAAATTAAACAATTGAGTTGTTTTAAATTATAATTAGATTATATTTTTACCATTTAATCCAATATTGTCAATTGAATATAATTTCACATTTAAACTAGACATATACAAGTGTCTATCTTTTGATATTTATTTTTTCTTAAAAACACGCTTTTTGTTTTGACAGCTGGAATTAATTTTAAATTAATTTCTGCCAGTTCTATGATTTGAATTTGGAAAAATGGATTCCATATTTGGAATCAGGAGGTCTAAAATGTGAAAATAGGTAACTTTTATTTGTATAAATTATGAATAATTACTTCGGTAAATATTTTATTTACCATGGTTAAATGGTAAATCTAGTAAATTAGGGTAAACAAATAATATTATAATAACACAAAATTACCCTAAAATAGACCTATTCCTATTTGTTGATACATGTCCGACCTTGGTCATCTTTGGTTTGAATTTGGGTTCCCTTGGAGCCACATGGGTGTGATAATGACATTTTATATAAAATAATCCAAACTAAAGAAAAAAATAACAAAAGAAAAAATCTTTTAGTAAAAAACATTTATATGAGGTTATATAATTAATTTATTAAACTATAAAATGTCATTATGAATCTAAAATTATTTCTTACATCATTATATTTTATTTATAATTTTTAGAAAGAAAAGAAATATATTTATATATGACACAATAATGAGGCATTGTTTTCCTTATTAATGAAGGAATCAAATAAATAATATTATAAATATTAAAATAAATAAAATTTGAACGTTTTTATTCCCTCAACAAATTTTATAAGATAATATTACATGTTAAGGATGATTAAATATTTTTTTGAAGTAATAATGTTGTTATAGATTTAACAAAAAAATTACTAAATAATGTCAAAATTGACATAATTGAGTTTTTAAAACAAATACTATATTATTTGTTGATATAATGTTTTTAAAAGTATAAGGTTCGACTAAAGGGACAAAATAATACTATATGTGTCATTAATGTATATATTGAGGTTCTATTGGTAGTTTATAGTAAGTTTATTAACCATATAATATAAAAATACAAAGGGTCATGGTAAAAGTCAAATTATTTAACTAAGAGTTAAATCTAAATGATAAAGTTAATATGGTGACCTAAACATATCTAAAACCTATTTACTGAGAGTATTTCTACCCATACCCACCCTATACTCGAAATAAATCATTTTGGATCCATTATAATCTGAAATTTATTTTATTATAAAATAATATTTCAAGATTTTCCTAAAGTGACCTTCACCTCTTTGATAAAAGGGCACTTCTCCTTCTCCGAATTTCACATCTCCAAAGCCTTTTGGATGGGAAAACCCCTGCCCAAAAATTCTCCCAACATCCCAAAATTCATCCTAGAGGCATTAAATTGGTCACAAAGCCAACCTATGGATCCCTGCTGATCAAATCAAAAGGAAGATCCTGAAGAAGAGGTAATAATTTCACCACCCTCTTTCAAGTTCTTTTCTTCTCCCACTTCATATTTCATTGTTGTTTACAATCTAAAATGATAAATCCATAATCTTCTATATACTATGATATTATTATGAATATTTTAAAACCATATTCATTTTTCTATCCATCCTATGAATGACATGACACCATACGTGCGTGCGTACGACTTAGCGTCTCCATGTCGTTGTGTAGTTGTTATTCAAATACATTATTATTCGGATGGGTATAATAATGTTGTATAATTGATGTAAATAATAAATATAACAAGAAAATTATTCTGTATGTGTGATATAATATCTATTTACCAACGTTTTTAAATCAAAATAACGATATTTTCGCTTGTGCGTACCTACGGATTACCGTATCCACGAACGCGACGAGATTCATTTGTCCATCATAACCATTGAAGACTAATTTCCATTTTATGGTTAAAAATAATGTTTAGAGACATAATATATTTCTTTATATAAATAAAATACATCCTATTCATAACAAACATGGCTTACGTAACCAATCTTATAAAGGAAAACGAATCAGTTAACACTCGAAACTACGATAATGCTGAAATGTTATTAACAAAGTAATATTACAAGATCATATATGATATCATATTAATGTATATCGTTATTGTATAATTTAATAACAACAATTTCACCATTATACATGTTTTTAACATACCCTCTACCAAGTAAAAGAGAAATGTATTGGTTAATTTCACAATCTTTTTATTATCTGAGGTTGGTTTTACGTATCTATTGGGACCTCTTTATCATCCACATCTGTGTTTCTTAATAATGTATTTCAAATAATTTTTAATATTTAATATAAAATGAGGTAAAGTCATTTATATCCTTATTTAACCTTAAATATTTTGAATGGAAACTTTCCGTCATTTTTCAAACAAGGTACTTTATGACCCTTTCGACAAAATTAAGGTATGAATGTTTTTTTAACTTATACAGCGGGTGCAGTTATTATCCACCGTTATAACTTCATAGAATATTCCCTTAAAATCTTATAAGAATATTTTCATAATAAATGTTTTCTTTTTTAATAATTTTACTTTAAATGATTTAAAAAGAACGAGATATTTCTGTGTAATAGTTTTGATTTCATCTATGTCAACATCTTTTGAGAGATTTTATACTTGTTTGAAGTCGATTCATTATGATACAAATCTTACATATTTTATTTATGTTTTTGTGATATGATTGACTATGGATGTGTTATTTTTATACCATTAATGTTTTATAGTTAAAGTATTGATATTTTTTAAGCTAGTTTTAATACGAATGTTTATGTTATATTTCAAACCTTTTCAAATGCGAAATGTAGTGGACTTAGTATGTGACGGATGGAGCCCGCTATAGCTCCTAGATGCATTGGTAGGTCTCATGAGACAACTCTATGTGGAATTGGATGTGGTCCTTCCCAATTTGATATATGGTTTTGGCTGAGGACTTAATCATTTTTAGACGTCTAGGCCGAGGCCTTGACAAGATGTTTCAGAATGTCTAGCATTATACATCCCCTCATTATGAAGATAATATTAATGGTTCATGTGATTATTTGACTAGTATAATACCCATGAATATGTTTTATTATGGAATTATTTACTCAGCTCATATTCTGTCCATAAAAGCATTCATGTTTATTATTTGTAGAGGCAAGTGTTTTCAATTATTCACCATGCCTAATATTTATGTTATCTTCCACTTTTTTTCTTACCTTTACTGAGCGTTTGAGCTCTCCCCTTATGTTTCATTTTCCCAGGATATGAATAAATTAGATATGAGTGACACACTATCATAATCTATGAGGCTTGGATGTTTCTAATGGAATATATTAGTGTTATATTTCTTTTCACGTTGTAAATTTGATGTTATGTATAAATCTTGTTTCCAATAATACTAAACTGATCAGTATTTTGGGAAATGATTTCCTTATATCATGCTAATGTTATGTAATAATGCACCTACTCTGGGTAACTGGGGTCAGGAAATTACAATCTTGAGCTAATTCTTGGTCCTTTTCTCCTGAGCTCCGTCTACAAGATAAGAATATAAACAACTTGTAATAGGGTCATATCCCTTACCCATACATAGAGTCATATAATCTATTTAGGTACCAATTATAGCTGGAGTAGGCTATGAGATAATATATCGTTATTCCACCACCAATGATGTTTATATGTAATCAATGAAGTTATAATTAATAAAAAGTGTGTATATAATAACAAAAAATTATCTATTCTTAAAAATAAATTATAATATCCTCAGGTTCATCAAGGACACCTGGAATCTCCACCTTCTTTGACTCATGGCTAAGATGAATGTCTATTCAATCGCAATTTATATATATAGTATATATATATATATAGTATTGTTATGTATTTCATCCACCTATATGAACCATTTACATTTATACGTAAGTTCCCATACACCTGGAATACTGGGTGCTGGCAGAACCGTGGCATAACTGAGACATCCTTGACACATCTAATGAGTCTATAATCTAAATCAACATCATACATTATCTACATCTCATAATGAGGGGGAAACTCCATGCTTGTCACTCAATATGGCAAGTTTTCCATTATGTTAACACTCAAACAAGGGACGTGGCAAGTTAATCCCATCATCCAATTGGTGTTAATGGTGTGAGACTTCATGATCAACGCCTGATGTAAGGGGGCATGATACTGTCATTCTCAACATAACCCGTACCATTGTACGACAATCTCTATCAAGGAATAATTATAGTTATAATATAATACATAAGGCAATACCTCTCATGTATCTTGTTATAAATGTTCAATTACATACAAGGCATTATAACTATCAATGGGTATTTTATATAGCATAAACATAAGGTGTTGTATTAACACCCTTTTTAATTCATTACATATAACTATTTAGTTATTTTTAGGAAAGTAAACCGTCCATCATAATCCATTTCATATAATTTAAAACCAATCTATTTACTAAAACATGGAAATTTCATTTATAGTGATCAATAGTTCATTTAGACGGTGACAAGGTCATTGAGGGAATTGCAATCACGTGTAATTCCAATTATAAGTGGAAATTCACTTAATAGGTTCCTTGGTTCAATTAAACAAATATAATAGAGGGGAAGATTCATATATTATTAAAAATAGAATCTAAAGGGGAGTTATGGACATTTGGAATAGTGAACAATAAGGCTAAATTTAACTTGGGACACCGAAGGGGTGTTTATAAAATAGATAAATGTTCTCTAAAATACTAAACCGAGATCAAAGGGTTAATACCAATGTTTCTTGATCAATTTTATAAAACAAACTCAATTAAAAAGGGGAGCTCAAAAAACATCATAATTTATCACAATGACATAGCTGGGAAGAATCAAAACTAATGGTGAAAACAACAAAACCACATTTCTCAAGGCCATAGATGACTCCTCAACCAAAAATGGCCTTAGATTTGAAGTAGGTTAAGAGATATATAAGAAATAGTCAATATCTTAAAAATAGGGAAAATGGTCTTGCAGCTAAATATCAGAATGGATCTGAATATAAATAGAAATAGCATGGGATAAGATTATAGATCATACTAAGATGGATTTGATGCTTTTGATAGTGCTAGAATCAAATAAAGGATGGAGAAGTTATCTCTAAGACTAGATAATGGAGGAGAAAAGGCTATGAGAGGATAAATGTGGGTTTCATCTGTTATAGAAGATAAGGAAAAAGATAGAATATTAGTATAATTAATGAATGGAAAAAAATAATTTTTCACCCTAAAAACATGTGGGCACACGTTTTGGGCACACATTTTGGCCTAACTGTGCACAAACCATTATCAAGTGCAATGCTTACGGATTTCTCTACATGTTTACGACACACAATTTCCCTAACCATGAAAAAATGTGAAAAATGACTCAATTAAAAATTTGTAGTTCCTCACATAGCCATGAACCCTTGGTTTCATGGTTTTAGAAACATAGTGCGGCCCTTAGGTCTCTACTTTATGTAAATCCATCGTTTAGGGAAAGTGTGCAAGTTCGGCATCACATTTTCACTTAACCATGCACACTAGTACTTTCTTACCATATTGAGGATCTTGGCTCCAAAAGCGCCTCAAATGAACTTGAGACAACATTTACTTGAGTATGCATCAAATTTAGGGTTTTTTGATGAATTTAAAATGAAAAAATGATGGATGCCTCCATGAAAGGATGGGTCATTACAGTATCTATATAACACCTCGAACCATCCACTACAGTAATGTTGATCATCGTATACCACATCATCCACTATTATAGTGTATCCCTAAGCCCCATTCTAGAGACTTTCAAACCTAGGTAGTGGAATCCCCTTTTTCCCATATAAGTCACCAAAAACCATGGAACCTCCTTTATGCACCTCCAACAATGATAGAATACAAAAGAAAGGGATCCTAAGGTTAGGTTCTGTTCATAATATATATATCAAACTATTATCACCATCATGACTCAAACCATAATCAAATGAAAAGGGAATGTTTGTTTGAAAAACCATCCTACGAGATACCTCTCACTGATATCATTCCATCCAAACATATCCACCAGCCAGAAAACTGTACACAAGAAAACCTACACAACCACATCACCTAACCACTTTATCATAATCCCACCTAGCACAAACCATCTCCCTTACACATAACCGTATGCACAAACATCTTAACGTCCATAAAACCCAAATTAAAACACACAACCAATGCACACAACATCCTCCTTCACATAATTTAAGGAATTACATATTCCATGTCATGATATTTTATGATTTAGGAAATGATATCTTCTCCTCTTAATATGCTTAAAAATATAAATCAAAAATCACACCACAAATGGATGACTAATTCTCATAAATTAGAATGATTAAAATATCATATTATCGCACAAAAAAACATGAAAAATGGGACAAAACTCCAGATAACTTTAGGTACTAGACACAAATATCAATCTCATGCTCCTAATTACTCTCCTCTAAGACACCATACATTCATAACACATGAACCACCTAAATGGTCTATCCTCAAAGAAACTTTTGTTGATGATCTTGGATCTCCACTAGATTCTCCAAGAATGTCCCATTATACTAAATAACTAACACTCCCTAATGAATGACATAGGAGTGATCATGAATATGCTGTTGGTGATAAATGGCATAAGAGAAAATGAAAATCTAGTCCATCTATAGTGAAATTTACAACAGATAATCCACCTCTCCAATGTGCCCTAACAACTTAAAAGATCCAACAGTCATGAGAAAGAGATTAATCACCCTACCAAAACTCTTCTTACCATTTAGAGGGGAAAAATTCAAGAAAATTTGGTCTCCTTACATGAACTATAAGGGACTCCTCCTTTAATTTCCATGAACCTTATTTTGGTCATGTGCTACCTTCTTCCTCTCAAGAACAAGATGGAAATTCTATATCTTGATCTACGCAACATATGAACAAAGAACTAATGATTCCCCAACCTTATTCTAAGATAAAATTGAACAAAAAAACCTTCCTTACAAATCCTCAAATAGTTCCATGTTAATGGATGACGGATAGACAATATTATAATAAAACTCTACCAAAGGAATATTTTTTACCAAGACCTGATGATGTAAAAGATGTATTATCAAAACATGTCCTTTATAATTTGGAAAATCTTCTCAGTCAATCAATTTTTCTACGGTTGGAATGAAGTCTTAAGGTTATACTGAGTGAAAAAAGATTGGTTCAATCACATACATATTAATGAGGTAAAAAATGTGTTTGAATATGAGACAAGGGCCTTCAGAACTCCATTAAACATACCAAACACATTAATATTCCACCATGCATCAATATCCATGGTTCATGACTTCTTGATCATTATAAAGTGAGATTGTTTCTTCAACCAATACGTGATCAATGTGATATAATCACAGCCTCTCTGATCCTAGGGTATCCTTGTGAAAATATACATTGATATTTCATCCCATTTCCACTCGATAACATCAAAGGGATATAACAAACCTCAAGAAAAATGATGTTTTAATTTTACTTGATGACAAACCAAAGACTAAGCAAAAAACATAACAACATACAATTTCATCCAAGTCCACCAAAACTACACACTCAAGACATGGAAGATCTTGGATACTCCCAGGTGTAAAGAAAAATGTTGATGTCTAAAATTCTATATGAACTCCCCCATAAATCTATACCAGAACAAGAAACCCCATTCGAAGAAAAAACCTTTTCTATCCATTCTACGAACGTCACACCAAAGTATTAGAATGGATTACACTATAATTCATCACCTCTATGTTTGAGTCTACCTACTAATAATATACCACTAATAGAATCATATAAGATTGCACTATTATCTTTTACATGTAACCTCTACCATTAACAACCCTTAAATATATGTTTTAGGCTTCCAAATCCTCCATCACCCCCATGATTCTATGGAATCTTGAAAAAAACCTTCCTCATATTTCCAGTCCTTGTGGTGGATTTAAAATTTTCTTTTCTTGGGGTATATGAGATCTCAATGTAAATTTTCTAAAGAGACTCCCCCACCTCCATTTTCATAGAATCAGGTCATTTTGAGAAAATATGTGCCTCCAAATCTGATGATCCATTAATACCAAAAATTTCATTCCAATAAGGTAATGTCTCCACAAATTCAGTATAAAAGGCAAAAAATGCTTGCACAAGATCATTAGTGTAATAGTTTCACTCAAGGGGGTATACTTTCATGGCCCATAAGTGAAGAACACTCACTACTGCATCCACAAAAATCCAAATCAGACATAGGATGAATTATAGAACACCTCAAACATCATCTCATCATCTGGAAAATGGATCACAAGATGAATGAATAAATTACACTCTAGGTAGTTATATTGTTCATGAAAATGATATATCTAGGTAAAATCCTGATCATTCCTAGTCATAAATATCAATGTGGCCAAAATCAATTAGAAATCTTATAAGAACCTCCTACTATAGCCCATACTACTGAGGAGATTATGAACTTCAACCACATTCTTTGTTGAGGGACATGAAACAAGCATATAAACCTTAAATAGTTCTATAAACACACGATAATGAGACACTAAATTTCTATGTAAATTAACCTCTCATGTACAGAACATGAACTTAGACAAATTTCTCTAGAGATGGTGGTGTTGATGAAATTACATAAAAATTTAAAGATGATCGGCATGATACTCCCCTAACTTCAAGTAGATCAATATTTCATTGATGAACATGACTGAGTAATGGTATAATAATTCACATAATAGAGTTTTAATGATCCCTTTGAACACATCTAGTGTGTTCATGACACCAAACGACATGAACATAAACCCAAAGTTCCCATACCCGAATTTGATGATAGACTTTAAGATATCACCCTTCATCATCCTCAATTGATGATACCAAGACCATAGAACGATATTATAAAACCATATATCTCCCTTAAATACAAATAATGGTTGAGTATCCACAAAATAGGGTAATTATTCTTGATCATCAAAGGATTCAATATTCGATAGTCTATACACAACCTCAGAATACCATCCATATTCCTAACGAATAACACTATAACACCCCATAATGAAAAAACTAATCTAGATGAGACCCTTATAAATTAGATTATTTATATCAATCCTTGGTTCCCATAACTATTATGGTTCAATTAGATAATGCACCATGAAAAAAGGGAGCACAAGGAGGCATGTCTATCCTAAACTCAACACCACATCGAGGGTGAAACATCACAACCTACTCAAGAAAAATATACAGAAACATTAGAAATATATAGGATCTTCTTCCATGATAATGTATACTGATTCCATAGAAAAATTTACCGTAAAATAAATAAGTGGATCCATACATATACTACTCAACTGAAAACTCCAGTCTCTAAAAAATCGCATGTTGACCATCCACATATGAGAACATGAATCTACTCAGAAAGAAGTCCATAATGAAATTGGGAATGTGACTAGTTGATTATGATAATGACATCATATAACTCAATATATAAAATAAAAATATTCACATGAGATTGATATAGCCCCATTATTAGTTTACACCCCTCATGACACACACCAAACGGGGTAGTCTAGATACAAATTGGCATAGTCCACACATGGGACACGAGAATCTACTCTATATCCCATCTTAGAGAATGGAAAAGAGTATGTGAAATAAAAGAGTGTGAAACTCCTAAGTCATACACAAAAAAACAAGGAAGATGATAAACTAATTAAACCTCAACTGATCTTTGAGCCCTCTTCTGCTCCCACATTCATTCTACGAAACTGACCATGCCTAAATCCTTTACCTATTTGATGATAACCACCACCACAAATTAGATTAGGTAGTAGTCGAAAAACATGAGGAATATCATGAGGTCATCCTCTAACTACCATATATTTTCCTAATGGAGTGTAATCCTACATCCCCTATAGCTGAAAGAGTCTCAATATCATCTACTACTAAGGTTTATTATGATCCTAACAACCTACAGTCTACAAGAATCAAATAACCACTGGGTACTAATTTTGAGGATGGTCATGAACCCCAAATAAAATAGAAATTGGACTAATATCCCAAAGATTTCAAAAAATGTTTTTCCCCGGAAGGATATACATGAAACTTCTATGTTGAAATATATACTAGATAAGAACTTTACTTCCATGAAAACTCAGTCCTTCCGTAGATAACTCTACTCCTTAAAGAACTATATTTTTCCCTCTCATTGTTCAACTCATATCATGTAAACCCACTCGATCATCAAAACCATTCTCTGAACCTCAATATACATTAGAAATATAAAATTAATTTCTATATACTAGATAAGAGGACAAAGTGCATTCTCAAGATTCTTGTCAAGTGAATCCTTATCTAGAAGAGGTTTGAGGAAAAAAAATAGAGACTTGAAAATGATTCACATATCCTGTAATGACATATGAATATACTGAAGGGAGATAACCTCTTACCTATTAACCACCTTTATTGTATATGAAAGGAGCTATGATCAAAACTCTTTCTTAAATTCGAACAATGAAACATCTTCTTGCTTCCACTCAAAAAGGTAGAACATCCACCACTAATGTATAACACTCCACTTTTTACTATCTAATAATATGAACAAGTACTTATATAGGTCGTAGATCCGAGCAAAGGAAATTTTACACTCCTATTGTAACACCCCAAGCTTCCACGATACGCTTCTCATTCAATAATGCAATGGCTTGCATTGTACGCAACTTCGAGTTCTAAAACACCGCGACTATTCAAAGTAGCCGTTATGAATAGAAATAACCACTTTTTAAAATTATAGAAATTTTATATTTCAAAATGGATTTCATTTTTGGATTCAGAATATCGAAATTAGCCTATGTTGAATTTTTGGTGTTTTTCTGAGAACTTCTAATTTTTTATGAATAGTGAAAAATATTTAAAAACAACTTTTTTAATCAAAATAATTTATAGTGATAAATTATAATATTTAGTGGTTTTATAGTATAATTAGAATATATTTTTACCATTTTATCTAATGGTGGTCATTAGAATTAATTTAACATTGAAATTGGACATAAACAATTGCCAATCTTTTGATATGAATTATTTCTTAAAAACACGCTATTTATTGTGACAGCAGGAATTAATTATAAAATTAATTAATGAAACTTATATGTTTGGAATTTTTTAAAATAGACATAATTTTTGAATTTGGAATATCAATTATAGCTTAGGGTGAAATTTTGGCATTGTTCTGAAAAACATCAATTTTTGATGAATAGTGAAACCACTAAGTGGTAGTTAAATAACTAATTTTTCGTTTCAATGAAATATTACCACTTCTGTGATTTGATTTTCAAAAATCCGACATACATGGTTGTCATTAAGAAGTAAAATGTGGTTCAATGAGATTAAAATAATATTTTTGGTGAATAGTTACTTTTAAGTTCTTAATCGCGATTAGAGGTAATTAGTGTAGTTTAAGGTAAAAATAATGTTTTAATAATATAAGATGAGCTTGACACTTGTCCAAATCCTATTGGATGAGTCATGGCCGACCAAGACAACCCATGGGTCAACTTGGGGATCCCATGGAGCCACTTTGGTTGGAAAATGACATTAATATATATTTATTTAATGTTAAAATTAAATTGACAGAAACATGAGTTGTTCTACTAAAACAGTTTTTAAGTGGGGTTACAGAAGTCCAAATTTTGACTATAAATATTAATTAGAAAGCTAAAAATCTTTCCTACATCATAGTATTTGTTTTATAATTTTTATACATTAAATAAATTAAATTATTTATGACATCATGATGATGAAGTGATGACCTCATTATTTAACGATTTAAATAAAATGGAAAGATAATGTAATATCTAAGACCTACACATGTCCAAAACCTATTTTATGAGGGGATTTCGAACCCTTATCACCTTAGCCTCGAATAATACAAGTGTGGGACCTTTAGAATCCGAAAAGCATTGTATAATAGAATAACATTTCATTACTTTCCAAAAGTACCCCTCCTCTCCTCTTATAAAAGGCCCCCACCTCTACCACCTCATTCACACTTTCAAGCCATTTGGCTCTGCCAAAATCTTCTCAAATACTCTCCCAACTTCCCCCTATTACTCCTAGAAGCCTCACTTTGGGCAGAACTCTTCCCAAGGAAGCCTTTGGCTCAAATCAAAAAGAGTTACACGATTTTGAGGTAATGTCTTCTCTAATGTTGTTTTGTTTTATTTTTCTTCTCCAACCCCCTAAAATATTTTTATTCATTTCTTTTGTAACAACACCAGTATCCTCAATATACTAGGATGTTTTTATAATAAGGATTCGATCTAAACTTACACACACCTACATCTAATGGTTAAAGAACTTACGGTTTCTGTGGATGGCGAATTTCTTCCTCACGAAACGATGATTGTTCAACACTCATATAACACCTTCAATGGTGGCCATTAAGATGTCACTATATTTATATATGATATATAATATGTTTATGCTTTACTTATGCTTCTTTAGTTCTCATTTATGTCATACATTATGATTTCCATTATGGGTAAAATGCGATAATTTCATTTTAGGAAGTCCGGACTACCGCCCCCTCAAAGTGATTTGAATCGTTAATGCCATATGTGGGATGTATAAAGGATGGAGTAAATGGTATTATACACTATATTATACTGGAATTATATTATACATTTATATCATTATGATTTCATTCCATTAAATACGAAATAGAAATGAAAGTAGCGTTCATGCGTATGTACGGCTTACCTTCTCCATGAACGGTGCATTTCATTTCTTACCTCTAAATGTTACTTAATATCATAAATGAAGGTATATACTGGATATATATGATATATATGACATCTAAATCATGAATATAATTATGGATATAATGGATATTCTACCACATTAACAACTTGTAATTATAAGAATGTTATTTTTGACTCAAGTACCTAAGATCGACAAAATGACCGTTATAAACTTAAATACTTACATAATGTTCATAACATGGTAATAAGGGATATAAAAGGAATAATGAACATGAAAAAGGATCTTAAGTAAATAGTAATTAACTCTAGTTTATTATTCAGGAGGTTAAAGAACGGCCGAGTCAGGACAGGACGCAAGGTAATGGAATTTCATAACCCAACATCCATTCTTTGGGTTAATCTCCTACTTTCAAATTATGTCATGATATTATTATGTCCTATTTTGTATATTTACTTTCTATATGTGTACCTATAGTGAATACACATAATAGATCTCTTTTATTTTAAAAATGATCTTTTTAAGGACTTCGTCTCAATCTCCTTTCAATGAGGCATATTTGGTTTTATACACAACTTTCTTTTATACGGTGTATAAACCCCTTTGACTTTTACGTTTATTGAAAAGGAATCTTTTTTTATACGAAGCTTTTTACTAAACGACAAAAAAAGGAATGTTTTTCTTTCCATACATATGCGGCGACAACGAATTCTCTACCGCCGTGACCATTATTTGAGTTTCGGCTTCCTCTACAAGCCATCACTTTTTTTAATGAAAAATAATTTCAATGTTATAACATTCTTTTATTTTGGTATTAAAAATGGTTTTGAAAGCATTTTTATTATATCAATGTGTTGTATTGATATCTTGTGATTTAAATGTGGAAATGTTATGTTTCCTTTATGCATGTTTTATGTGATACGATTATGTTATGGTTTATGATATGTTTAAACCTATTCATATGAGGAATGTATTGGGCTTAATAAGTGACGGGTGGAGCCCGCTATAGCTCCTCGATGCATCGGTAGGTCTCATGAGACAACTAGACGTGGAATTGGCCGAGGCCCTTTCCCAATTTGATTTATGGTTTTGGCCGAGGCCTTAATCTTTTTAGACGTCTTGGCCGAGGCCTTGACAAAATGTTTCAGAATGTCCGGCATTATACATTCCCTCATTATGAAAGTGGTTATTGATATTGCATGTGATTATTCGACCAGTAGAATATCCATGTGAAGAATTTAATGGCATTATCTCATTTTACTTTTTCCATATTATGTTGAAGTTCATGTTTAAAAGGCTTTTTTTATTTATACATTGCCTTAAATGTTTATGTTTATTGATGAATGCTTCCGCTATATTGTTATCCTTAATGAGCATCTGATCTCACCCCTTTTAATGTTTTAATATTTTCCAGGATGTGAATAAGTATTTTATGAATGACCTGTAGGGATAGTCAAAAGAGGATATGAGTGTGGACTATGAAGACATTGTTATTAGTTTTTCACTTTATGATGTAATGTAACATTTATGAATGTATCTAGTGTTTCCAAGGCTACTAGACTAATCGGTATTTCGAGACTTGATCTTTTGTGATCATGCCAATGTTACGAAGTAATGCACCGACTCTGGGTAGCTGGGGTCGGGGTGTTACAGTTGGTATCAGAGGCAGTTTAGTGCTAACCTTGGAAGCTAGATTTAGATAAACTCTGATTAGAGCACATAGACCGAAGATAGACTTTAAGGATTAGTATAGAATAACTTCCTAGAATTTTGGTATTATAGAGATTTTTTGAGTTTTCTGAGCAATACATCCCTATCTGGATATGAGCAGGTAGAGTCGGCTCTGGTACAGATGTACCTAGGGGTAAAACCCAAAAACACCACTTTGAGATAGACTCAAACGGGAACTGGTGCACGACAACGGGCCTTGCTGCACTCTTAGTTACAACACTCCCGGGGGATATGCTGAGGATAATTCTCATTTCTTTACAAAACACTATGAAGGGTTATGTTTATATACTTCCTCAAAGAAAACATTTTTATGATTTTGGATTACATCCATAAATAGTTCAATTTTTGTTAAGTGTTTTACAAGTATGGAATTATGTATTTTGATTCATAAAATAATCTAGTTTATGCCATTATTTAGAAATGGCGCCTAGTGGAAGTAATGGAAACTGTATCAATGAACGAACTCTGTGTAGGGATTTCCCTCCTGCTCAAGATAATTATTGTGGATCTAGAGATACAACTGGTAGTGATCAACTTATTACCATACTGGGACAACTCACTCAGGTTATGAATAATAACCTTACTCGTATGGAGCACCCTGATCCGCAACGTGGAGGATTAATGTTAGACCGCTTCATGAGGCAACAACCACCAACATTTAATGGGGGTACAAATCCGTTAGTAGCTGATCAATGGATAAACTCCTTAGAGAGAATATTCCACACCTTGGGGAGTAGCGAAAGGGAGAAGGTTATCATGACAGTTTACCGCCTCACTGGAGATGCCGATCAATGGTGGTCATTGATTCAAAATACAAAGGAATATGATGATGTATCGAATATGGAATGGAGGGAGTTCAAAGAGATTTTCTTAGAAAAATACTTTCCTCATGACCATTGAGCAGATCTGGAAAGGCAATTTCTGAGTTTGAGACAAAAGGAGGATGAGAATGTCGCAAAGTATGAGGCCAACTTTACAAGGTTGGCGAGGTATGATACAGATTATCTACATATCCCAAGAGGTAATATTGATCGTTTCTTTGATGGGTTAAAACCATTTCTCCATAGAGCTTTAGTATCACAATCTTTCTCAACATACGAAGATATTGTCTCATGTGCTATCAAGACAGAAAAGGAATTCTCTAAGTCTTATGACAACAAAGTAAAGCAAGAGAAGAAGAGAACGATGGAACAAGAGACAGATAAAGGGAAAAAGGGAAAGAAGGATTTTCCATTATGTGATAATTGTGGGAAGAATCACCCTGGTACTTGCCTAAAAGGAATGGGAGTTTGTTATAAATGTGGAGAAAAAGGTCACCAGGCGCGTGATTGCAAGGGAAAGAAAGAGGATATCAATGTTGAATGCTAAAATTGTAGGGAAATGGGGCATTATGCAAATGAATGTCCTAAGCGTCCGGGAAACTTACCTCAGAAAAGGCCAAGGGATCAAGGACAATCTTATGCTGTTACTACAGTTGAAGCGGAATAATTAATGTATTGGTGATTTTGGACTCATGGATTATATTCTGGTTATTAGAATAATTTGATATATTTATAAGTATTGTACTGCAGTACTTGTTGATTCAGTAAGGTTTTAATATTATGAAGGTAATCATATTTTTAGTATGTGACAATAAGAGAAACTTTACTTTGTTTGGGGAATCTGATAAATTGATTTTGGAATTAAGAGACCTTTTAGAGAAAGTCTGGACAGAGGTATTTTGGATAACTATAAAGGTTGGAGTAGATTAAGTTGATCTTTGGATAGTGTTGTTTAAGGTTAAAAAATTTATGAAGATTATTTTTGGAATATTATAATACTATAGTTTTAGGAAAAGGAAAACCTGTAGGGTGGGGCATAACCCGTCGCGTCGGACAAAGCTGCAGGAATCGAACCCACAACCATAGTGAGACATGCCTTTATTTCCTACCACAAGCCTACAGGAAGTCCCTGGTTGTTACAAAATAATTTTACTAATCTAAATGGTATGTGTTAATATTTGGAGCCTTATACAATTTGGATAAGTATAATATTTTTGAGTTCTATTATCTTTTTGAGTGGAAGATGAGTTGAAGGTTGAAACTCTATTTGTCAAGAATAAATATATATATACCTATTCGTTATTCAATGAATAAATTAATTCTTAAACTTTAGTAAAGGGATATTAAAACAAAAAAAAAAGTGTTATCCTAATACCTTATGTCTTGTTGAACTGATGATATTTTAAATCAACATAGATTGAAGGCTTTGAGGCCCTCAATTTGACAGTTGATTGTGATTGATGACCTCAATCACTCCCTAAAAATATTTACCTTTTCCTCCAATTATATGTCTCTAATTTCCAACAATGTTCTCCTAATCGAGATCATAATTGGGTGGTGACTTTTTCATTTCCCTTTCCCTCTTATTAAGGCTAAATTTTATTAATCTTATTTCCGATGTGGGTTTTCCACAAAGGTATTTTCTATTTTCAACCATTTATTTTCGAAGAAAATTTTCAAATTGCGAGGATGCAATTTATTGAAGGAGGGGAGAATGTAACGCCCCGAGCTTCCACGATACGCTTCTCATTCAATAATGCAATGGCTTGCATTGTACGCAACTTCGAGTTCGAAAACACCGCGACTAATCAAAGTAGCCGTTATGAATAGTAATAACCGCTTTTTAAAATTATAGAAATTTTATATTTCAAAATGGACTTCATTTTTGGATTCAGAATATCGAAATTAGCCTATGTTGAATTTTTGGTATTTTTCAGAGAACTTCTAATTTTTTATGAATAGTGAAAAATACTTAAAAACAACGTTTTTAATCAAAATAATTTATAGTGATAAATTATACTATTTAGTGGTTTTATAGTATAATTATAATATGTTTTTACCATTTTATCCAATGGTGGACATTAGAATTAATTTAACATTGAAATTGGACATAAACAATTGCCAATCTTTTGATATAAATTGTTTCTTAAAAACATGCTATTTGTTGTGACAGTGGGAATTAATTATAAAATTAATTAATGAAACTTATATTTTTGGAATTTTTTAAAATAGACATCATTTTTTGAATTCGGAATATCAATTATAGCTTAGGGTGAAATTTTGGCATTGTTCTGGAAAACTTCAATTTTTGATGAATAGTGAAACCACTAAGTGGTAGTTAAATAACTAATTTTTCGTTTGAATGAAATATTACCACTTCTGTGATTTGATTTTCAAAAATCCGACATACATGGTTGTCATTAAGAAGTAAAATGTGGTTCAATGAGATTAAAATAATATTTTTGGTGAATAGTAACTTTTAAGTTCTTAATCGCGATTAGAGGTAATTAATGTAGTTTAAGGTAAAAATAATGTTTTAATAATATGAGATGTGCTTGAAACGTGTCCAAATCCTATTGGATGAGTCATGGCCGACCAAGACAACCCATGGGTCAACTTGGGAACCCCATGGAGCCACTTTGGTTGGAAAATGACATTAATATATATTTATTTAATGTTAAAATTAAATTGACAGAAACACGAGTTGTTCTACTAAAACGGTTTTTAAGTGGGGTTACACAAGTCCAAATTTTGACTATAAATATTAATTAGAAATCTAAAAAGATTTCCTACATTATAGTATTTTTTTTATAATTTTTAGACATTAAATAAAATAAATTATTTATGACATCATGATGATGCAGCGATGACCTCATTATTTAACGATTTAAATAAAATGGAAAGATAATGTAATATCTAAGACCTACACATGTCCAAAACCTATTGGATGAGGAGATTTAGAACCCTTATCATCTTAGCATCGAATTATACAAGTTTGGGACCTTTAGAATCCGCGATGCATTGTATAATAGAATAACATTTCATTACTTTTCCAAAAGTGCCCCTCCTCTCCTCTTATAAAAGGCCCCCACCTCTACAACCTCATTCAAACTTTCAAGCCATTTGGCTCTGCCAAACTCTGCCCAAATACTCTCCCAACTTCCCCCTCTTACTCCTAGAAGCCTCACTTTGGGCATAACTCTTCCCAAGGAAGCCTTTGGCTCAAATCAAAAAGAGTTACCCGATTTTGAGGTAATGTATTCTCTAATGTTGTTTTGTTTCATTTTTCTTCTCCAACCCCCTAAAATCTTTTTATTCATTTTTTTTGTAACAACAACAGTATCCTCAATATACTAGGATGTTTTTATAATAAGGGTTCTAGATACAATTACACACACCTACATCTAATGGTTAAAGAACTTACGGTTTCTTTGTATGGCGAATTTCTTCCTCACGGAACGATGATTGTTAAACACTCATATAACACCTTCAAAGGTGGACATTAAGATGTAACTATATTTATATATGATATATAATATGTTTATGTTTTACTTATGCTTCTGTATTTCTAATTTATGGCATACTTTATGATTTCCATTATGGGTAAAACGCGATAATTTCATTTTAGGAAGTGCGGACTACCGCCCCCTCAAAGTGATTTGAATCGTTAGTGCCATATGTGGTATGTATAAAGGATGGAGTAAATGGTATTATACACTATATTATACTGGAATTATATTATACATTTATATCATTATGATTTCATTCCATTAAATACGAAATAGAAATGAAAGTAGCGTTCATGCGTACGTACGGCTTACCGTCTCCATGAACGGTGCATTTCATTTCTTACCTCTAAATGTTACGTAATATTATAAATGAATGTATATAATGGATATATATGATATATATGACATCTAAATCATGAATATAATTCTGGAGATAATGGATATTATACCACATGAACAACTTGTAATTATAAGAATGTTATTTTTGACTCAAGTACCTAAGATCGACAAAATGACCGTTATAAACTTAAATACTTACATAATCTTCATAACATGGTAATAAGGGATATAAAAGGAATAATGAACATGAAAAAGGTTCTTAAGTAAATAGTAATTAACTCTTGTTTATTATTCAGGAGGTTAAAGAACGGTCGAGTCAGGACAGGACGCAAGGTAAGGGAATTTCATAACCCAACTTCCATTCTTTGGGTTAATCTCCTACTTTCAAATTATGTCATGATATTATTATGTCCTATTTTGTATATTTACTTTCTATATGTGTACCTATAGTGACTACACATAATAGATCTCTTTTATTTTAAAAATGCTCTTTTTAAGGACTTAGTCTCAATCTCTTTTCATTGAGGCATATTTGGTTTTATACACAACTTTCTTTTATACGGTGTATAAAGCCCTTTGACTTTTACGTTTATTCAAAAGGAATATTTTTTTATACGAAGAGTTTTACTAAACGAAAAAAAGGAATTTTTTTCTTTCCATACATATGCTGTGACAACGACTTCTCCGCCGCCGTGACCATTATTTGAGTTTCGGCTTCCTCTACAAGCCATCACTTTTTTTTAATGAAAAATAAATACAATGTTTTAACTTTTTTTTTATTTTGGTATTAAAAATGGTTTTGAAAGCGTTTTCATTATATCAATGTGTTGTATTGATATCTTGTGATTGAAATGTGGAAATGTTATGTTTCCTTTATGCATGTTTTATGTGATATGATTATGTTATGGTTTATGATATGTTTAAAACTATTCATATGAGGAATGTATTGGACTTAATAAGTGACGGGTGGAGCCCGCTATAGCTCCTTGATGCATCGGTAGGTCTCATGAGACAACTAGACGTGGAATTGGCCGAGGTCCTTTCCCAATTTGATTTATTGTTTTGGCCGAGGCCTTAATCATTTTAGATATCTTGGCCGAGGCCTTGAAAAAATGTTTCAGAATGTCTGGCATTATACATTCCCTCATTATGAAAGTGGTTATTGATATTTCATGTGATTATTCGACCAGTAGAATATCCACGTGAAGAAGTGAATGACATTATCTCATTTTACTTTTTCCATATTATGTTTAAGTTCATGTTTAAAAGGTGTTTGTTTTAGTTATACATTTCCTTAAATGTTTATGTTTATTGATGAAAGCTTCCGCTATATTGTTATCCTTACTGAGCATCTGAGCTCACCCCTTTCAATGTTTTAATATTTTCCAGGATGTGAAGAAGTATTTTATGAATGACCTGCAGGGATAGTCAGAAGAGGATATGAGTGTGGACTATGAATACTTTGTTATTAGTTTTTCACTTTATGATGTAATGTAACATTTATGAATGTATCTAGTGTTTCCAAGGCTACTAAACTAATCAGTCTTTTGAGACTTTATCTTTTGTGATCAAGACAATGTTACGAAGTAATGCACCGACTCTGGGTAGTTGGGGTCGGGGCGTTACACCTATGACCTACAACACATCTCCAATTTTAAAATACATTCCTCAAACTTCCCCAAATTCAAAAAATTACATATTATTTTAGGACAGTGATCATCCTCTTTAATTGAATCAACTCTCCAGTGATCAACCAGATCAACCTGTTAGACCTCAACTGCTAGAACCAAGTGTGGTAGTGACCAGGATCTATATCTTGATGGTCGATGATGATTTAATAATCCTAGTAGTTTACAATTTTATTAATATTTAATTGATTAATTTTTTCTATATTTCAGTTTTCAAAAAAAACCAATTCAAATAAGAGAACAAGTCAACAATGATGTATTTACCTCTCCTAAGTCTCTGCCTGACAAGTAAAATCCTCTCACTTGGTCATTTAGTAGTATTAAAATCCTTTTGTTTGATCTTAGTTGACCCTAAACATACATGTCCTATGGAACCTTCTTTGGAAAATGTCATGCACCAAGATCAACTGAAAATATTTCCCTACCATCCCATAAATCCTCACTTTTCCAAAATTTTAACTCAACGTTATCCCTCAAATAAAACCTTAGACGCAACTTTGTCACACCCCATTCCATACAAAAATTCCCCTACATGGCCAATAATGTAGAAATGAAGATATGACACAGAATCCTTTCTCCAGTAGGCCCTAGGTTTGTGATCAAACCCATCTGTATAAATATAACAAAATTATAGGAATTAACTTATATAATATATATTGGAATGAGATATAGGATATTAGTGATCAATCAACTCCATGAAATAGTTAAAAAATGTAAAATCCAAAAAATGTCCCATAATGAATGAATAAAATGTAATAAAATACAGGAATATTCAAGGTAAATACCCAAATAAAAAACTAAGGAAGTGGCATTGCAATAGTTCCATGGTCTGAGCTAGTAATGTCTAGAGCATTACTTGTCAACCTCTTAGAAACATAAAAAAAATTTATATACATGTTGTGAGCATAAAAGTATACTCAGAAAGGTAACGAAATTAACTCATCCACATGTGAAAGAAGCATAAAAATGCAGCCACAGGAAAATATTATACCAATAAAAACCTAAATAGGTAAACTAACAAATCCCATCCTCACTAGGATTTTCTCACAGAATAATAGATCAATGTTTAGTACCATAATATGAAGCATATCAATAAAGGTTGTCCCACACCACTTTACAACCGATTTTCTTCTCTCAAACCCCAATGTTGTACGTCCAAGTACTCCCCTCTATTTTGTATATCACATATTACTAAGAACCCCACATGAAATGAGACATCACATTAGTTCTAACCTAATGAAACCTGACCCATCACACCACATCTAATCCACAACTATAACTATAGTATTAGAGAATCATGAACATGATGTACATCAATGTAGTTCTGTCATTCAATGCATGCCCCCACCGTAACACATCTCATAAAATCTCATCTCATCACATCTCAAACAAAGACACCTGAGAAATTCCATAACATAAAATCACATCTGAATAGTTCGATTTCAAATTATGAACATCATAATATATGCATGTCAACATCATATAGAAGAGAGAGTGGAAAAGAGAGGGTAGATATCCATCCATCCTCACCACTATGATATTAGATAAAACACCCCAAATATTTGAGTGTAAACATATAGTTCTTAATATGGGGTTTGTAAATATAGAAATCATAGTGAATATACAAGGTATATATATACATCTACATTCAATTACTAACAATGTGTTTAAAAAAAATAAATAACCCACTCACAATATCAACACCCAACATAAAAACAGATCCACTTTCATTGCCTCTATTAAATTCAAAACACAACACATCAATCCACATGACATGAGACAAATTTTTCTTTTCATTACATTTCTTAATTTAATACCATTTTAGATCTCATAATAACAATAAATTATTTTCAGGTAACCCATAAATTATCTATCTCAATTATATTCATATTATAAAACTTCTATTTTATCCATGCTTTTCATTTTAATTTATTCATTATCCATTCAACTGATTAACTAAAGTATCACATGCCATTTTAGAACATTAATAACCAATCCCATTTCTATCGGGGAAACTAGCACATCAAAAACCCACACAAACAAATAACCTATAATCCTCATCCAGATAACCAGTCCCACATCACTACTATTCACAAACACATCTACTTCCTCATTACCACAACCATATCACACCACATTTTCACCAAAACCATCTCATAACACGACCAAACCACTCATAACATAAGCACCCCAAATTATAACTAAACATCATTAGTGCACAATATAACTACAACATATTCATCAACCACACACACAATAACTATACCTCCCCGCACTTTTCCCATCATATTAACCCATCTTTTTTCAGATATAGAATGTCGATTTTCACTAATTCCACATATTCATTTTAGGTTCATTCTTACACAACCATGAATCAACCAATACATCCATATCATTAACCAGATATAAGTGATTATCCAATTTCAATTTTTGGTTGTAACAAACAAAACACAATAAGGTTTACATTGAATGAAATTTATAGGACAACAAACCCATAATGATCACAATTTTCAATGACGTGTTTATCCTATATGATTGAAATACGAAAATATCAAAAGTGTCAAATGGAAATGATTTAGAACCTTACCCCTGTAAATTTCAATTAAACTGGTCAATTATATTTTTCTATTTGGATGAAAACTATCTCTCCAAGGGTAAAAAATAGAAAAACATCTCATAAGATACACATTGTGAGAAATGAAGGATTTACTAACTCAAACAGAGATTTTCAATCCACTATTACTTGTTGAACCAAGAGGAACACCACCACCAAGCACTATAATGAATAATAACATCTTAATATTCTAGAATATAATAACCATATCATTCACTTACCCAAACAAAAAAAATTGTTTTAAAGAAATAATCCCCTCTCAGATGAATAAATAGTGAGGAACTTGATGACAAAACAAGGAGGGGAATTAGTTAGAAACACCACAGATCGATTATCAAGGACTTGAGTCAAAAGAAAATAAAAGGGGACGAAATATATACTTGGGACACCATTGGGTCACCCAAAAGATGAGATAATATTTAGAAAGTGATTGAGTCCAACGGTTGATTAGAATGTATAGAGAACCTAAAAAACATAAGACTGTGGAACAACCACATGGACCACACCACAACCTACCTAAAATACAAATAGACTACGACAGGGTACACCTCAACATATTGCAACTGTATTAATAAAATAATCTTCTGATATTGTATCTATCTACACACCATAGATCATATAAAATAGTGGAGAACGTGGCTTTTCTAAGACCTCAAAACCACAAAACCCTAATAACCAGGAAGAGGATGAGATATAGCCCGATCTCCGTGATGAAACTATAATAGAATTGGTAGTATAACCTAATTAAACATTGGACTTACCCTATGATCTAGTTGTTTCCTTATACCACAAACATCACCAAATGATAATGGGATATGGCTTAACAAATTATACATGGTATAGATACCCCCAAAATTATAGTATCTCCAAAACACCTCCAACCGCCCGCACCACCCACATCTACTCTACCCACACCACAGAGGCCACCATTATGGAATGGAACCATGCTCAATGTTGTATCCTTTCTAAAATTGGTAGTGGAATCTCTTTTTCCCTTAAACATCAATAAACACCTTGGAACAACTTCTAGGTTCCTCCAACACCCAAATCATACAATGGGAAGGGATCACATGTTCCAGTACCTTACATTTTGAATCTTATTTTAAATATATTTCATATTCATTCAAACTAACCTCATCCCATTACATATATAACACTTCCCTTGAATCTGATTTTAGGATGATTTAATAGACATGAAGTTTCATTTTAGGGGGAGTATTTTACTGATACATTTTTTTGAAAAACCATTAAATAATTAAATCATGAAAATGATGCTTAACATTAAATGTTCCTTTTATATATTTGAATTTACTATCTATAAGTGAAAACAATTCACCACTTACATCTTCATGAACACACCCTCTTGTAAAATATGAATCTTTTCAATTAATAATTAATTCCTTGTCAATGGTGAATTGAATTTTCATTCCATCCAGTTTGATACGAATGTTAAAAGACACCATGTTTCTATTTAAATTATCAGTTGATTGATTTAATATTTTTAATTCTTCAAGTTCTAATAAAATTGGATTATACATAGGAAAAAACTCTCTTAAGAGTATTTATTAAAATTTATCCACCATTTATCTCAATATGAAGTCTAAAAATTGATCCAATGACCTTTGAGATTCTGTAATATAAGCCATCAACATTTTTACTAGATTACATCTTCAAACCATCATGCATGTTGGGAAGTTATCATAACTTTTTCTCCTCCACTATGCTCCCACCATTATAGAAATTTTATAATTTATCGATGATTAATTTATCAGATATGTAGCTCATGAATTTAATGTAGATCAAACATGATAATGTTATCGTAAGGCATTTTTTCATTATTATTTTCATTCAATAAATTTCTACCTTTATTAGTAAAAGGAAAATATATAGGGTCACTAACTAGGATTCCATGAAGAAAACTTTTAAAACAAAAAGTATAATAGATCATAAAGGAAAACTCATTTAGTTTTCCTATTTATCAATGAATGAAAACATTATAGGATCAATAATTGTTTACATTTATCAGGGAGTTAAAAAAACAATAAGATTACTAAGATGGATTATATGAATAATAATGTTGAAAACATGAAGTCTAAAAAATGATAGAGGTAATCTAATTTAATTATACTTTTTATGATAATTGAATCCAATGGACAATGGAAATCCATTAAAATTGATATATTTTTACATATCATGAATTTATATATGATAGATTCACCATGAATAACATTTTATCCTTTCTACCAATTTTCATAACCTCCATCTCCTGACACACATTGCTAGAGATTTCAGGGTCATTTTTTTTTAAAATACAAAATTTTTTCCTATATTTTCAAGAATAGATCAATATTATATTGAAAATAAAAAAAATTAAAAACAAAAAAAAAGAAACTAAAAACTATGCCATGATGATTTTACATGGGTAAATGTAGACTAATAATCTAAGGTTTATACACTGATAATGTGTTGATATATAGTGGATATTACTATACACTTTATTTATTTTCAAGTATTACATAAGGATAACTTACATACCATGGTCCATTTTATCATTGTTAATATTCAAACACTAATTTATGAAATATAATAGAAGAATATTTGAACAAAAAGTTTACTTATAATAAATATTAAACGAGAATCAAACACCGTAATAATAAGGGAACTCTTTACTATACATTGGTCTCTATGATGAAATTCATATCTTTAATATTTATTTCCAAAAATAGTAATTTTCTTGAATAAATAACCATGTTTGTAAAAATACCCTCGACATGTGGGTCTTTCTCTCATACATTTTTTAATTTTGAGAATATTCAATCTATAAAATTAACTCGCGTTCTTCCTAAAAATCTTAGATAAATTTCTCAAGATTCCTTATTTTCTCTACTAATTATAATATTAATTAAACATGAAAAATAATATTTTCATAATATCTATCCATGTTTTTTATTTCAATTGGAGCCTATAATGTCACATATTCAAACATAAATATAGAAACAAATCATTCAATTTCATACTTCATTTTTTAAACCCCCTTTTAAAATTTGTTAACATTACACATTTAAAACATCATAAAAGTCATAAAATATTTTTAAAAACAATTGGAAAATATAAAAACAAATCTTACATAACATAAAGATATTATTATTTTTACCTCAAATGTATATATACTTAAGATAAGTTTTCTATTACACATGATCATGTTATACTTATAAATGCTTCAGGACTATAGATTTTTGTTTACGCTAGATCATAGGTAATATTATGTGAGATCAGTAAAACCTTACATGAATTTTTTAACTTTAAAATTACTCCTACAAAACCATTTAAATATTTTTTTTATTCTTTTACAGCAATAATATTTTTTCACCCCCATATAAAGTTACTAATTCAACATACTACCCTTTTTAATATTTCATGTAGACATCATTTTAAAAAATTTTGACAATACATTTTAAGGTTAACATATGATTTAAACTTATGAAACATTTTAAAAAATGTAGTTTAATCATATGTGGAGCCATAATTTGATAGAATTTTGTAACACCATCTTAAATTCAAAACATTTTAAACATTATCCTTATGACTTAATTTTCATCCATTTACTTTGAATAAAAATAAAATACTTATGTAATAATTTTTCCACAAAAAATATTAATATAATATTATCTTCTTAAGAAACTTATATTCAATCGTTATCTTATTTAACAACATAGAATCTAGATTAATTAGATTTTTTCCAACAACATGTCACTAAAGTATATTTGGGAAATAATACTTGAATAAATATATTTTCTTACACATATTTATTGGTGGGAAGATGGTATATTTTATAAGTAATTTCATTTGAGGTGAATTTCATATACTATATTTTGGGAAATTAAAGAACTTGGGAAAGTTATGACATTTTTTCAATTTATTACAACCATGTTTGAGTTTGTCAATTAAAAAGATAGAGATGTAATATTTATCTCACAATGTATGATATAAAGATATAATACCATGTGATATTGGTGTTTGGAAGAAAATATTATCGATAATAAGTCTTTATAATAAGTGACATAAAATATAAAAGGTCATTGATAATATTTTAAGAGTTGAAATGGTTAAAAATGGACACAAAACAAGTTAAATTAGTTTTTTATTAAATATATTATGTATATTATATGCCATATAAAAGAATACAAACATATCACCAAATGTGTTATAGAATATTTAGTGTATGATGAACCCATATGGGGAGACCTCCCATGGACCTGATGTGGCAAACCATATTGCCTCAATTATGTTACCTAGTCATTATTGTCTAAAAAATAGTGTTAAAGGATAGAATAGAATCAATGGTGAATAGTTTTCTCATGAAGTAAAAGAATAAACTACATGAAACATAGAATGTTGTAATTTAAACTTTTAGAGTAAAACAGTTATGATTTTACACAAACCAAATAGAATGTTGTGGAAATAAACATTATGTTCTCAATAATTACATAGATGAGGATTCATATCAAGAATCATTCAATATGAATGACTTTACATATTAGAAATATTGAGAGGATATGTCCTAGCCATTGGTACCAACCCGTTCATTTTTTGAATGGGACAACTACCTGAGTTGTTCCGCATTGATCGAGGCTTTCAATAATGATGTTTATTATAGGGGGATTTTATAGTAGTTTTTTCTTAGGACTGAGTTATGCAATGTATTTATTTTATTGAATCCATATGAGGTTTCCCACTTTATCCTAAAAAGGGGGTCTATCCAAAATAAATAAAAATGAGGCCTTCAGGCTATTCAGTTAGTCAAACATGACATAATCAACAAAACATAATAATTTCTATATATTATGTATGGTCTAGACCATCCAATTACTTATATTTTAACACCTAAACATCCACCATGAACTCATATCCTTAGATCCATCATCAATTAACATTTGAACATTTAAATTTAAAATATCATGAAAAAATATATTTACAACAGAATGAGTTATTCGTGTAGAGGTGAGTATTTGAAAACCTAAAAATAAATCCCTATACTAAATCCATGAACTCTCATGAAGAATCTATTCCCAGACATATAATTAATTATTCTAAAAGTATTCAATTTTTTTAAAAAAAATACCAAGAAAATAATAATAAAACCAAGAGGACAGATGAAAACAAATCTCACTAGTAAATTATGAAGATAAGATAAATTATTATTGATTTACCAAAAACATAAAAACCATTTGTTAGACATAAAAATTATATGAGTCATGAGAAATATTAAACATATATTAAAAGTACCTACCTATCATCATGATATAAACCTATAACAGGTCATCATTTTCAATATTTTTTTAAAACTACAACCCCTCCCAATATACATCAAATTATATAGAAGTTCCCAATAAAGGAAAGTAATTATCCATTTTTATATTCCCAATACATGCCTATTATTTATCAGTCCCATATTTATTAAATTTAAAAAAAACATTTCTATTAAAAAAATTATTTTTAAGTTAATCTATCAAATTTATTATATTATATTCTAACCAATGTATGATATAAAAACATACTTTCTAAAAAATTATTGTTTAAACTAAATCCCATTGTTTTTCTCAAATTATAAAATCCATCTTTATTAATATCTACCCAAATTATCAATCAAATAAAATTTAAATTATTATTTGATAAAAATATAATCAATGATAATGAAAAAAATGACATAAATATTACTATAAAGGGTCAAACTTCAATAAAGAGTGAGTATGAGACACCTTTCTTAGATAATGAATATATTAAAATTCATGAATTATAAGATTCAGAGTTAATGATCACGATCCAATCTATCAAAACCGAGAAATAAAAACCCATCATCTCGATTCAATGATTCATGATCCAATATTCTATAATCTAATAACAATATATGAATCCATATATATATATATATAAATAAAAAGATAAATAATTAGAAATAGATTTATTATAGAACTAGTGAGATAATTTATATTTGACATTCAGTTTAATACCAGTCCAATCAATCATAGAGAGAATCATGTACTTCATTAGTGGGGAACCCAAAATCAGTTTTACGGAATCATTAATCTATCAAAATATCTAAAAATTTGTTAATGTGGATTTTGATAGGCTAAACATGTTATTAATAATTAAATTACATAACTTCTAACCAATTTTCGGATTTATCCACCTAGTTAATCAGACCATGCACAAAACCATGTGGTATTATCTTCTTGAAAATACTAAAAATCATGATTATGTTTCACAATACCTTGTTACATGTACCATTTCATACAAATATTATTATCTCTTCACCCAGACTTGTAAGGTTGGACACACAATATAGGGAGAAATGTTTGTAACCATACACATGAAAATGGCTCTGAAAAAATCAAATTTTCATAATTGAAAAAAATAAAACATAAAGGGAACTTAAAAACCATGTATGGGGTTTTAGAAACATCCATATTACAGATATTTTTATCCTTGATAAGTAACTATGATCGTTTCTCTTGAATAGCTATTCCCATTACTGTTGTATATGTTTTTTTCTCTCCTATGTATCCTCTTTAATAATCCCATGTTTTGATAAAACTCTAAATAAATTAATACTATATTGCATAAAAATATTATCACAAAATTCAATAAAATTTAGTTACCATCCAATAAACGTGTCTTCGGATTACAATTCTCTAACATTAAATATAATAACATGAGATGGATTAAATTGGAACTTTGTTAGTCAATTACCCTTCAATATAGTTGGTTCGTACATATTTCAATGAAAATTTTAGATGATAAACCATGTCTCTAACCCACTGAATAATAATGTATATCCTCATGTACTAGATGATAAACATCCATTTTTTACCTAGTTATAAGTGTCCTAGTTAGGAAAACGCTCAAAATAGACATATTTTTTGAAAAAAAATCTATTATTCAGCATTAATGGTTACTATAAGACTTCTTACCAGTATATATAGCATCAATCTCTTATTTATTTGATAAAATAAGAACATCATATCCTATAAAAAACTATGTTACTAGAAGAAAAGTTTCTCAAATCCCGTAAGACAGTGATTATTTTCATATTATTCCATCCAACCTTTCACATGAATCCATCCAAATCAATTCTTTTTAGTGACTATTATAATCTAAATTCACTCGAGAAACATGATCTTCCCCTGACTATTTTAAATAAAAAACACATGATAAAATAATGTATTATAAATTCTATACGGAGATTCTAATTATCTATATTTATAAGGATGATATGGTATAATTATCTTAACATGTGTACTAATTATCTTCTTCAATCCCCACCAAATTATTAAATAAAAAAAGGATCTCTATCTAACACAAAAGACAAAGTATTTCTATAAATCCTAAACACTTATTTTAGGGAAACTTTACCTAGTTCATCCAATGAGAATATACAGTAAGGAATAAATTAGTGAACATACTTCATGAACTGATTTGAAGTTAATCAGATAGCATCATTATCCCATGAATATCTAAGGAAACCAACCAAGATGTCTATTCCCTTATCCCAGGATATTTAATTCAAGAGAATGTATCTAGATTCTAAATTTATAATCAATGAAAAATAAAAAGTGGAATATTATATTCAAATATTAATTCATAGTACATGGGAATCATCATTGTGATATCATTTTGGTTTGACAATAGAAATACATTTAAATATTATCTCCTATGATATTCTATGAAATTTTTGGTTCAAATCAATTAATTTAGATGAAACTAAATAGAGGATTAGAATAATAGTATTTTATTATAATAGAAGCATTATATTAGGAACAACATGGTTCCACACATGATTTGAACTCCAATACTTAGTTCCATGTTCTCCCAGGTCATAGACTTCTATAATAATCTATTTCCGTCATTTATAGTCATAATTTGGATATATTTCATATTTGTTCATCTGTTGGTGTTCTTGCATATCCTACTATTATATAATCCTATTGTTAGATGGATATGGGTTTGTTGGAATATGGCTTCTCATGGGTTGAATATGAACATTAATTGTTCATATGGTTAAAATGTTATAGATTAAAATGTAATATTTTATAATCATTTTGAAAATACTATTTATAAAATTTTTATTTCCTTGGTCCGATTTCATCCCTATTTAGAAGGATTGATCAAAAATTATATGGATTTTACTTTATAACAAAAAAGGTATTATCCTAAAATATTCTATTATCGTCATCACCCAATCTACCACTAAACCCTTTAATTGGTCTATTACGAGTGTAGTTTTTTTATCTATAGTATTTATACGAGGGATCATATTTTACAAAAAAAAACTAGTGAGAGGGAAACATGGCCACTTAATAATTTTACAAGATCAAATGGTCATAGAAGAAGAGTAATTTTTTTCTAGATATGAATCACTCAAATATTTTTTTAAATTATTTTCAGAAGTTGATGTTATTGGTGTTCATTTTTTCACTCATTTTTCTGAATTTTAGTTTTAATAAAAATTATTTTTTAAGAAAGATTATTTCACGTTTATGTTTCTTGAGAAAATTTTTAAAATGTTTTTGGTTTGTTAATTTTCCACCTTATCCTATTGAAATGTTAAATACATAGAGGCATACTTATTTACATCCTTATTGATTGAAAGGAAACAAAATTTCAACTTTATATGATAATAAATCTTATTTAATCTTTGTTGAATTTACTAGATACATATTTATTGTGTATTTATAACCAATTTTTACAAACTCAATGTAATGACCACTATTTTAAGAATATAAAGTATTGAGTTTTCTACCAGTGAACACATTTCAACGGTATTCAAAATATTTAATGTGCCAAAAATCCCCCTTCATTTGACATCAATAATTTATACCTCAAAATGGTATATAAGTCTATAAGTAAAATTAATTTAATTTAACTTTATACAACCTCTCTTATCATAGGATACTAGATATATATTCAACATCGATCTCATAACCTACCATTAACTCATTGAATACTTTACCACTTGAGTAGTTATACTAATGGAATCTACTACAAAATATCACTCAAATATTATATTTGATAAATAAATATTGAATGTATTAATATATTACACCCATAATTGTTGAATAATGTTCCAATATTATTGAGAAAAATCATACCAATAATATTTATGATATGAATATACCATGAAACTTTCACCAAATTGGTAATATCTCCAGCTCTTAAAGGTATGAAAAATTTCTATCAATTCTTAATATTGTGTGGGATAGTTATACTCAGGTAATTCAAGATAAAAAAAATACATACATCACTATATTATCTTCTTTCATTACAATACTTCTCAGTATAGCACTTAAAACTTTGTAATACATTGAAAACCCCTTACCAAATATTAGAATGATAAAAACTAAGATAAAACTCAACCATCCATTTAGCATTTTCAAATTTTACTACTTCTCATCCCACTCAAATGTTACAAACTTACTTATTAATGAAATCAATAGGAAACATAAAATCTAGTTGTCTCAAATGAATATTTTATAGTAATATTCCAATTCAAGGATACATTAATCTCAAAAAAATCTTACTTCACTCCAAGTACATGAACAAATAAACATTCAAAGGTTAACTAAAACACCAATTTCAAATATAAATACCCCAATAACATAAATTCATGATTAAAAATATGTGTAAAGACTCTTGAAAACAAGTTCTTCCTTGGTGAATAAATTATAATCCCTAAAATCATTAAATGATCCTCCTTTAAACTAGAGTAAACTGGAATATAATCAACAAACACTATGAAAAATTAGTCATGGTGGTTATCAATGATGAGATTAATCAAAGTCATAAAAACAATAGAAGGATTAGTAACCCCATATATAATTTTTATGAACCCATGATGTACATAAATACTCATAAAATATATCATTGGAATGCTCATTACATCACCATTAAATGGTGATATCATAAACACATGTCAATATTTGGAAACCAAAAAGAACTATTTAACTAATTGAATAGATCAAAAATGTGAGGTGAAGGTTATTTATTCTTTATTTTAACCATATTGATAATATATTATCTAAATCATTATAACAATTTACCATAAAATTGTGTGGAAAGTATAATTAGTTACACCCATGTTTAAAAACTCAATTAGATAAAACCATCCTCCTACAAATCCACCGATAGGATCTTCAAATATTGTAGCCCCTTAGTCACCATGAAATATATATAAAATGGGATAAAATCCATTTCTAGAGAATTTTTTTTTGGATTACACCGCAAATATTTCAAGTAATGTCTTAGAGAAGTCTCTAGAAAACACACCCAATAACACTTTCACCACCACCGACAATAGATAATGATTACATGAATCTATCAATATTATAAATAATATATACAACTAGAATGGTGATGAACAAAGGTATTTAATGACTGGTCTTTCTTGACTCACATAAATACCACACTCTCCCTTAAAACTATGGAAAATATTGTTGGGTGATAAAAAATAATTTCATATCGATAAACTCAATGTGATCCCTGAGCACCACCATCCAATAAATTAAAAATATTATGTCACATATGTTCATATATATAACTAATAGAACCCAAATAATATCCACATCACTAATCCTCATGGATGAATAGAGATACCAGAGTCCCAATTCTATATTTTTTAATGTGGCGTCTCAATATTCAAGGAATCAAACATTAACCACACAAAAATATTCAATGGTATACTATTGATATCAATATAAATGAAAGATATGTGTCTATATCAAAAATATTGGTGAAAATAGAATAATTAATAATTATATTACATATAACAATAATATGTCCTACCTCTAACTTCTTCAAATAATTTAGTTAGAAAATAATTATCCCAAATTCTTCTGAGACTAACCTCTTCACGAATTACCACCCATTATTTCAAGTGACTTAGCTCAATATTTATTAAAATTATCAATAACATACTCTGTCCTTATATCTTATTAGAAACTCTACAACTAGAATCCTAAGACAAGTGAAGAAAACATATTCAAATCCCCATAATTCCTTCACCAATGACACAACCTAGGTTGATTAAGAATGTTCTAATTCTAGAGTGTAGTTCCACCTCATTAGTAACAACAGATATACATCCTCTCCTATGATGAACATGATCCAGAAAATTTAGTCTAACCACTTCTATATTGATAGTCTTATTTATTCTCCTTTAATACTCTAGAAAAATAATTTCACCTCTTATAACATTTTTGAAATAAATACACACATTTAGTATTCAATATATCCACCTCCTATATAATTTCCTAATTCACCACTACTATGTAAGAGGTTAAATCCTACAAAGTGAAACTATTATAAATATTATGTCATGTGTTATATCAATAATTTATGCATTGATATTTTTTATGGTGATCAAATTTAATGAAAAAAAACTAGATCTATAAAACAAGAGGCCTATTCCAAAACCATTTGGTTCTCCTTCTATAACTTCAAGAGGTACGAATATTTCCATTAATGTGTTTGGATATCACATCTAATTAAATATATTCAAGAATCCAATATATTTATAATATTCATATTGATTCACCTCAACATATCTCTTAGACCACTTACCAACTCACATTGAACTAAATTCACATAATCAAAAAATTATTATATTTATCCATTTGGTATATATCCATATAGAGTCTCTATATTGAATCGAAAATGTTTATGGTAAATACTATAACTATCTGAGAATGAGGAAACTAAATGGTGTCCAAGGGTCAATTTTAACATAAGAGACTTCCATTTCACTCATGTGAGTTTAAAAAAATTAGTAATAGTTGAATTTCAATGACAAAAAAATAGAAAGATTGCATATCACATTCCATATAACTGAAATACGTAGAAAAAAGGGAGATATTTTGGGACCACCTATTTCATTCAGAATTTTTCTATTTGAGAATATATTTATTACCATTTCTTATGATCATCCAAGCCTGACTAACTATTTATCATCAACAAGAATCCCCTACTCTATCAAGAACATTTCAAATTAATTTTAATCTAATTATAATTAATGTTTACATAAAAAATAAATTCTATAATTAATAGATAGGGAATAATTAAAAAAAAGATCACTAGGTGATATTTCACAACTTTACCTTTAATAATATGGGTTAAAACCCCCCACCCCCGGTATCCACCCAGAACTTATCATATAATTGTCGTAATATCTTATATCATCTAAACTATTCATTTTAACCAAAATATTGAAATTAAAAAATTTCACAGGAAGTGACATACTATAATTATACCATATGAAATCTAGAATTTTTTTCCTCCCAGTATCCCCTTTATCAAATTGAAATTAAATACCCAATACATATGATATCCAATAAGGCCCTAATTCGACATTAATAAGCGAAAACCCTAGGAAACTCATCAGGTGGCATGACTATAGTGAAAAGGAGATAAAAATATGGTATCTTGATACATAAAAAATAATTAATATATCACCAAATGAATCCTCATAATATCAACAAAATTACACCATGCTCTAATGGAATCAACACCAAACCATTTCCGAAAATCACCACAACTCAGAGGGAAATGAAGTGGAATTAAATGAAAGAAATTCATAGGAAATTCATTCCATGAACAATTTTACATCAAAAAGGACACCTACCACAATGAGTAAAAGAATAATGGAACCATGGTGGAAGGATATATACAGATAAACCTCTATGAAACCCCTTTCCCTATAAATTATTAAGCGGATGACCTACAAAATATTGTTCTGCCAATGATTTTTTAAAAAATAGGACAGGGCCTCATCATGATGTAACCCAAGGGTCTCATAGTGTGATTCCATTTCTAGATAGCCATCATAGCATGACCAATCAGTGCATAAAATGGTACACCTACCTCTAAAAAATAGATAACTTCATGGATAAACCTCAAGGTGTGATTACATTGGTCATAGCGTGTGGCATCGATCCTTAAAGAGGAATCAAAATCCATGACCAAATAATCCATGATGTGGTTTACTCCTGTCATGGTGTATCATTATCACTCAAAGACCTGGAATTTACCATCAAACAATGAAACATTACTCTAATAAAGACTTCATGGCATGGCCCCCAGGTGATCATGTGACCATCCTTGAAAATTTTTAGAAAGAAAGTCTGTGAGGGTTTTCTAATACCATATATAAAATTTACCATCAAGGTGTGATGCCCCCAATAATGGTGTGACCATATGTAAGGGGAATTACTTATAAAAAATTACAAGAAAAAATGATTATCACAGTTTTAAAACCTATATATAGTTTTAGCCTCATATTTAAGAAACTTTTCTTAGTGAACCCCCCCCCCCCAAAAAAAAACAATTCCACCATGATATTACTCCCACTAATCATAGTGTGAAATACTACCTTCAATTTGTTTATTCTCTTCCCTATAGACTATGATTTGACCAATATCATCACATTATCATGGTTTTACCATCACTTATCATGGTATTATGAGGCACTTATAATTAAATCTCATATTAAATCAACTAAAACACTACTCCATATAACACTCTGATACTTTGAAATATATATATTTGTTATTTAAAATAAATTTGATAGGTTCGATAAATTATGATGAAAATAAAATTAAAATAAAATAAAAAATGTTTTTATTAATTTTTTTAATATATAATTATTTAATAAAATGAAATATAATTAGAAAAATCAATAATAAGAAGGAATAATTTTTTTATTCATACATCAGCTGAAATTTTTTATTTAAACAACAGTATTTTTTATGTGGTTGATTTGAAATTATAATTTCAATATTTCAAATTTTAGTTTGAAAAAATAACTTATGATTTAAATTATTTATTTTCAAATTATCATAAGGTGAATTTTTGAGATTTTTTAGAAATGGTTTAATTTAAAGTGAATATTAAAAAAAATATAGATTTTACAAATAACCTAAATTTTATAACATAACTATTATATAAGAATTAATTAAAAATATATGAAACTGTTATATTGAATAAATATGTGATTAAGTAGTAAAATAAATCATTTAAAAAAATTATGTTGATTTTAGAAACTCATGTTTTAATTTTTGTAACCAAAGTTATATTTTATTCTAATAAAAACACTACTATAGTTTATATCTTATAATTAAGTATTAACATTAAAAAATTTGTTTTTTTTTGTATTTAAGGTCATAAAAATATATTTTTTTATCAATAAACAAAAAAAATCTCAAGGAATCAAATTTATATATGATTTTGTTAAAAATTCATTTTTATACTTAAAATATGTTTTTCTAAAAACTTTTTTTCATTGAATGTTTTGTATTTATATTAAATATAATTTATGAAAACTATGTGAATGGAATATTATAAAATATTTAGAATATTTTTAATCTGTATAATTTATATTAGGTACTATGTTTAACTTAATTTTTATCCATAATAGATAGTTACCATATAGAAAACCTTGTCATGATAGTAATTTCACTTGAAAATTTCATTATATTATTTTAATGTTATGGGTATTTAAAAGTGTGACACTACCATAACATATAAATGGGAACCCCATATTCTAACCTATACACGTGATTTGATTCCCAAATAAACCTCATTATCTACCCAAAACCTTCCCAACCCCCTTATCCACAACCCACAAGTTCTTTTATGCGAAAAATACCCCTCCAACAATACTTAAGGTGTTTTTTTGTTAGTCCCAATAGGTTTTTAGATACCATGAGTGGAGGGGGGGGGGGTGACTCAAGAATTGAATATTATTTTTAAAATTATTCATGCACCACAAGATCCTCACCTCTTCAATATAAGGGTCAGTTTGGTTGATCTTATGTCTTTATTATGATCTTATTTTTTCCATATTTATCGAATGATTATTAATTGAAAGTAAACCAAGATATAAACCATAAGGAAACACATATTTTTAGTAGTATCACCCTCACTAGGAAACACCCAAGGGGAATATAGTGGAAATACACTAATGTATCAAATATACTAAGGCTCACTACCAAAATGAGGTTCAAAGTAGATTAATTTTATTATAAGTATCACTACCTTTTTTAATGTTTTGGGATAAATCACTAATTCCCAAGAGAATCCATCCCAATATTTCATTCTATGGATCTTTTATAGTGGGAATGATCACCTTCTTCTTCTTCCATAGATCACTACTCTAGAAAGGATTCACACACATTCAATGGAAATGTAGGTTACTCTATTAAAAATAATGAATAAATCCTCATTTGTAGTTATATTGTATCTTGAAGTTATAAATTCATCAACTTAATTTATATCAATTTACTACAACTTTACTAGAAAATGTTATTTCACCGCATTCATAATGATCACTACCTTCACAAAGATCACTTATTTCATGAAGATTAGCCATCTTTGTGAAGCACCTTCCTTTTAGAAAGATCAAAAATCATTCATGAATAAACATCCTTTCACAAATATAACTTGGACATCCTGAATATAATAACATTTGAAAATCTCACTTATCCTTCGCAAAGCTCATACCTTACAAGAAACTCATATAACCTTCATGAAACTCACAACATTCAGTCAGCATATATTATCTTCATAAACATACACAATTTTGTCAACTTTAATAGACTACATGAACTTAAACACATTCATGCTGCTTGGTAATATTTTATAGACTTCATGAACATCCTTTCTTCGTTAACTTTATTTCAAGAACAACATTTACAAATTAGCTATGTGAAATCAGAGCTTTTGAACCTTAGTTATGTATTGAACTTATTTTTTATGTGGTTATAAACTTATCTATAAGATTTTACTTCAATTATACATTCATTCTACATCACCGTCACATTTTATTGACACCCCCAATCTAATTCATGATGCTCCCTATTTTTGAAAACCACCATATAAATTTAACCATTCAGGAAGATTATTTTAGTAATGAAGATTTACTATTATCCAATCATGAAACTCATTAATTTGAAATATTTTTACGAGTAATTCTTGAAAATACCACTTTCATTATGATTGAACCAACCTTTAAAATTTGGACCTCAATAATTTTTCAAAAACTTGAAAATAATTCCACCTTGTATATGTAAACTATTGTACAGATTCTAAGGAATCCATTCATTTTTCCTCAATATTTTTCAATATACCTTGTAAAAATAATCCTTGTAACTACCAAAATAATTATGGAAGACTATTTTTTTCAGTAAACACAATCAACCAAAAACACTTAAATGTTACCTTGAGGGATTTTTTTCCAAACATTTCCCCCTTTTGGTTTGTTAACAACACAACACAACTTAGGTAGAGGGGCTCCCATATCCAACAATTTTCATGTACATGGAGTTGAATGAACTCAAAGATCTATTCAATTAAATTCAAACACTTCTTTGGCTAAGGTATTTTTTATAATGTCTATAACCTGTAGTTCTATCAGAACATACACTAACTTCACAAGCCCTTTATCTACATTACCCAATATAAAATGATTCCTGATTTCAATGTTCTTTGTATTTGATTGATGGATTGGATTTCTTATAATATTTACTATACTTGAACAATCACAACGTATTCTGATCAGATACTTCAATATAACTCCCATATAACCAAGCTTCCACTTAATCCACAATAACTGCGTGAGAGCTTCAATGGCCACAATATATTCAACTTTTTCCGTTCTCAAAAAAATAAAATATTCTTTATTTAATATAATAGATATATATAATCCACAATGACATAATTTACCACCTACCATTTATTTTCTATCATCCTCAGAACCTTCCCAATCTACATATGTTAGCCAAATAAATTCGGTTAAGATTTTTCACTATACAACAAACCAAAATACACCGCGCCCTTGATATATTGATGTATTTTCCACTAAAAATGATAGGTTTTACTTGTTATTTATTTGATATATTTATAGTTGGAATGTGGAAATAGCTATGGTATATCCTTTTACAATCAAGTAAAATAGACAACCAAAGGGTTTTTTTATTCTATGACATTAACTGCATTGCCTTTATCATCCCATGATAGTTTCAAACGGGTAGACACTATTATCATCATATTCAAGGAATTATCCATTATAATTCATCTAAAAAATTATTTGGAATATTTTTTTTGAGAAATGAATGTTCTATTCTTTCTTTGTGTCACCTATAAATAATGAAAATATTTCAGTTCAACAATCATTGTCATTTTAAATTCACTTTTCATGAATTTTTTGAAATGTTTTCTATTTTATTATTCTAATCCACCACAGATTACTTCTTCAACATACACCAGCACCATCATTCGTTGATTACTACAATTTTTTACATAAATACTGTAATCAAATCCACCATGATGAGCATTGAGATTCTTCAAAAACCATTCTTGGCTTCAATACCATGCTCATGGTTCTTTTTTCAACCATATAGTACATTCTTATGTTGAAAAACTATATTCCCCTCTTATTTAATGTGAGAAACATCTTTATGCTTCATATATACTTCTTCTTCTAGAACCCCATTCATAAATACTGACTTGATTTCCATATAGAAACATTTTCTTTATTTTCACTATAATGGACATGAATAATCAGATTTTTTATAGTCTTGAAACAGTTGAAATTTTTTCATCAACATTGATAACCTGTATCTAGGTATACCATTTTCCCATTAGTCATCATTGGTTTCAAATAACTGTACCATATTTATTAATATTATTGTGAAAGACCAATTTGGACCCCAGGAAATTCTTATCTTTTGGTCTTGAAACAATCTCATAGAAATCCTCTGCCATTGGACTAATATAAATCATTAACACCAATTTTCCAGATTATTTGAGATGTTGAATTGTTTTTTAGAGCGTTGAGAACAGTTTTTTGAAACACTTTTAATCATCTCTCACAACTTATTGGTATCCTAAAAAAAGTTAGTCAATACTGTATTGTATGAAAAATATTTAAAATCATAAAATACATGAATGTTGGTAGTTTTCCCACAACTATTCATCTTGTTTTTAAAAAACATGATCTTTTTGTCGTTTCTATACCATTAAGACCATTCGTGTTATTAGGATATAAAATTACCTCATATGACATGTAACTCTTACTGTTGTTAGGATTTCTTTTTAGATACTCAAACATTCTTCTTCGGTAACATCATTTCTTCACATGTGACAGATGGTTTGAGAAATATATGCATCTCAAAAACCATTTCTAGTTGCATTTTCCTTAATACGTTTTTTAATGGATGAATTTACCACTTAAAAATGATCCATCAACAAAACCTCTAATCCCACTATGTCAGAATTCAATATAAGAAACAATAAATAAAATTAATAAATTCATCATTGTACAATGAACACAATTACATCGATAGATCTAAAGAATCCATATACCATTAACTCATTTCAAGGAATTCTTCTATATTTCTTCACTGATATGGTATCTTATTTGACTTAGTTGAAATTATAGAGCACATGAAATTACAAATTTTCATCTTTTGATGCATATTACCCTTATATTGTATATCCCCTAAAACCAAAAACACTTCAATATTAGTTAATGTAATTTAAACACATGGGGAGAGGGGTACCTATGAAATCCCCAAGAATAGTAATGTGGTCGATCCTAATAGATCAAAGCTTTGATATTTTCCTTTAAAGCACTGCACACTTTATCTACTTGTTAGATTTTCCCATCAATAATTAACTACTATGGACATATAAATTAATATTTTCTACCCACCAGTTAAATATTATTATGAGATTTAGATTCTATAGGCTTGTTCCTTTTCACAATTTTGGTTGTAAACCATCTAGTATAGATTTCCTACTTTTATGCTCCACACAAATTCCATTTTCATGATTCGTTATCTGAGTAGGAATCTCTCTAATAGTTGCTTACTCTTTCTTCTTCCAATATTAGAGGATATTTTCCCCTACCTTTACTTCTCACCTTTTGGGTTGAAGTGCAAGTTTTTAAAGAAAGTATTTATTCATTTTTCTTTTATCATTTATCAAAGTAACCACACTATTTATTCATTTTACTGGATCCTTCATTTTTTGTAGATTCTTCTCACTCACAAAAAGAGTAGTTGATATCTTGTTCTTCGAGGGTCATTCACATTCTTTCTATGAGAGCTGATGTGAGTATAATAGGGGAGGTTCTTGATACACCTTTAATTGAGCTACTTATACTTCCTCCAAGACATTAAACCTATTTTCCAACTTATCATTTTGTTTTCAAGTATAGTATTTCTTTTTATACACCAATAGAGCTGTGTATCTCTATTAAATTTATTTTCCCCCCTCCTTTTGTTCTTATAGCTACAATATCATGCCAAATACCCATGATTAGAACATATAAAACATTTCCTGTTGAAAAATAATGTGTATCATTATTTATGTGCTTATTTTTTTGATGCATCCAGAGTTATTCATCATCTAACATTGATCCCTCTGGATTCTTGACACATACTCATGGTTTGTCACTATCTTCCACAATAATAACATTTGATGGATTGTTTCATCTGAGAGTTTTTTCCTTCAAACTATTCAAGAATATTATTCTTATTCTCTGATTTTTCAATATTTATGTCTTCAAAATTTTGAATATATTCCAAAATTTAAAAATGCTTGAAATATGACCATCCATTACACCTAAGTCACGTTTGTTGTAATATAATTTTGTATAATAATTTTTAGGTCTGTTTTCATCACATATAATATTTTTCATAGTTTCAAACCATTCTTGAAATTCTTTCTTCTCATGCAATGGAGAGGGTTTATTATATCCAATATCAGATTTTTTGAAACATTATTTTCTTTGGGATGAGACCATCATTTCGTGATTTTTTCTAAAATATAATATTTTATTTTGATTTCTTTATTTCCTTCTGTAGGATAGTAAAAATAATCACGGGAAATTGTCTTTCAATTTTGGATTTCTATTGGCATTAGATTTCCCAACATTTTTAGAAACTAATTCTAGATATTCCCTAAATTGTTGAATCTTCTTATCCCTAGATTCAATTTGAGAATTATTTTCTATTATAAGTGTATTACCAATAGTTATATAATCTTATAGTTATTGGTTTATCTTATTTACCATTCCATATTGCTTATTAATTTTATAATTTTTTGTGAAATAAAATCCTAGTAGTAATAATTCGTATACTATAGCAGCAATTTCTCTTGAACCAGACCAGATAGCAGTGTAGAATCATAATCATTGATAACTTCCACATTATGAATTTATTCTGTGTTTAGATTGTTTCCTTGGTCAATATCTATGTGTTTTTCAATTTTTACAGAAATCACTTTCAGTTTTTTAGTTTAGGAATAATTACTATCCCTCAGATTAGTAGCGATGTTAATAATAATTTTATTTGAACCTTTTTTACTTGTTGAAATAAATTTCCTTCACCTGGATCCATATATATGGAGACTTATTTTCTAATTTTAATTTATGATCCAATTCTGTTGTAATGTCAATGATATCTACTAATGTACTTTATTTAATTTCTATATTAGTAGCAGTTCCAAAATTACAAAGAAAGTGTATTCTTTAATTATTAAAGTATAATTTAATAAATAAATATTCATACATTCTGATATGTTTTCAGTTTCATTCCACTAACTAACACTCTTTCCTTAGACACATCAACACCAAGGAATTCCACATGACTTATGCTTATTATTTTATGTTCTTCATTTTTTTATGTCAAAATGTGATAAGACAATACTTATTTTTTAATTTCAATAATACACTGAAGCAAGTTAATGTATAAAAATGATAAAATAAACCACTCACTATGATAAAAATTGTTAGGAACAAAAAGATCTTAGATACCCTGAAGGATAATGGTGAATAATGGTGTGAATCAAATTTTAAAAATTCTCCTTGCGCCACTATATATTTAACACTTTATTAAAAATGTCACTATATTTTCTCAAAAGTGTTTATGCTAATATTATTCTTTTTTTTATCTAATGATTATGAATTAACAATAAATCATAAGAGAAATAATAATGACACACATATGTTGACATGGTTCACCCTCACTAGGCTAAATCAAAGGAGAGTACAACGAAAATTCAATGTTATTACAAAGCCACTAATGATGACTTCCAAAATAAAATTTGGGAAAAATCAATTCTATAGCCTATATCACTACCTTTACAATGTTCACGGAACACTAACTACTTCCCAGAGGTCACTCCATCAATATTTTATTATATGACTCATTTCCAATGGAAATGATCACCTACTTCTTTTTGCATAACTCACTACTTTGGAAATGATTCACACATAATTTATGGACATATAGGTCTCTTTATTGGAAATATTGACTAAATCATTAGTTTCAGTTAGATTATCTATTGAATTTTTAATTTCATCCACTTTCTGAATAACAATTTACTAAATATTTACAAGGAAATTCCATTTCATCACTTTCATGATGCTCACTACCTTTATGAAGATCATTTCTTTCTCAAAGCTCAAACAAACTTTATGAATCACCATCCTTTTGATAATATTAGGCTTCCTTCATGAAGAACATTCCATTCATAATGCTATTTTAGGCATCATGAAGCTTCTTCCTTTCATTAAGCTCAATAAGCCTTCGTGAAAATCCTTCCTTTGGTGAAGCTCAATTATCATTCTTGAAGCTCATGAATTTTGTTAAGCTAATATAGCCTTCATGAACATTAACACCATATATCACATTTCACAGCCTTCATGAACTTTAGAACATTATAAATTCTTCCAACATTTATTCTTCTATCATAGCCTTCACGAACTTCCTTTCTTCACAATATTTTTTTCAAGATCAACCTTATCAAATCACGTTTTTGAATATGGAGCCTTAGAATCATTCCTAATTAAACGTATTAATTTATGACTGTGGTAGAGGCCTATTTATAGGAATTTCCTTATATTCTAGAATCATCCATCCTCATCATCACCTTATCATGAATCTATCTGACATCGTTCATGAAGCTCCCTATTTTTTTGAAGCACCAGAGAAATTTATTCATATGTGAAGTATCTCATAGTTACAATGATTTACCATCAAACTTTCACACATTTTAATTCTCCCCATATAATAGTAATATAGGATTTTCAATATACCTTCACACATTCATGATTATCTATACCTTTGCGACACCCATCCTTCATGACACTAAATTCCTTTTCAAATATCAGTACCTTCACGAGACTCCAATATTTTTAAAACTCTTCCATTTTACATATTTCTATGTTGAATTAATATAAATAAAACAATCATGATGATTGATCCAACTTTAAAATTTTGGATAGAAAAATTTGGAAAACACTTAGAAATGACGCCGCCTTTTATATATAATTTTTTGTATAGCTTCCAGGGAACCATTAATTTTTTTGATTCATTTTCATAATAAAAGTTAAAAAAATATATCTATAACTAAAAAACTAAACATGGAATCATTATTCATCCACAAACACAATCAACCCAAAAACACGACAATGTTACATTGAGGGACTTCTGCCTGTCATTTTTCAAAGGAGATTATTCAAGGAAGAGGTATAAGTTCTTTCCCATCATTTTGAAGTTTTTTCATCTTAAATATCATTCAAATATTAATTAAATATTGTAAAATAGTAAAATTATTACCTTTACTATAATTATTTGTTGTTATGTTAATTGTATAACCACTTTCTACCTTCTTTCCAACTAATGGAAAATGAAATCGTCGCTCACGCGTATTCCAGACCACCACCTCCGTAAAGTGATGTAATTAATTTTTAATCACAATAAATTATGGTGGGTTATATACACTAATTTATTTAATATATATTATATTTATAAAATAATTATGATTATTGGAAGTCAGGTTTTTTATTTCCCTTGTTTTCTATTAATGTATTGAAAAATGAAAGCACCACATATATTTACGTGTAGATTGTTGCCTCCATAAAGTGATGTAATTAGTTTTTAATGAAAAATTTATATGGATGGTTCTAAATGTTTAAATAATAAATAAATATTATATTTATATAAAGAATAGGATTCTAGAACCATACCCATGTTGAAAGGTCAAAAATCATCAAACTAAAACATGCATGGAAAATGAAAAAATGAACACCCAAATATAGATTTTATTGAGGAAATGTTAATAAATGGGTGAGGGGAAATTATAAAGTAATTATATGATATTTGATAAGTGTGAATATGGGATTATATACGTTTTTTATATATATAAATTTATTATACACTATTTTTAAGTGTGTACTAATCACATCAAGACTTGTGGTAAGGGTTTCTCATCTCACTTTTATTTCACCAAGACTTATACCATATTTACTACTTGTTTTTTATTTTGAGGTGTATATGATTACATAAGGATTTTTAGCCATAATATTTTATTATTAAAGGTAGTTAAAAATAAATCTAAATTTCTTTCTTACACAGTATTTTTATTTAAGAGAAATCAATGTTTTAAGGGTTTATTTATTCAATTTTTTATTATAAATATATATTATATATTACAAAACGTATTTATTAATTATTATTTTATATAATAAATATGAATATATTATATAATTATTTTATAGAAATGTATAGGGTTTTAAAAATCAATCTAAGGATATTTATTTTTTGACGTTTAAATTCCTAGATTACCAAAATGGTATGTGTTTATTTCACAATCTCACTTTTTATCATAACTATTTATGATTAAATTTCCTTTGATGAAAATTTCTTGTTAATAATATCCAAAAACTAATATATTTTATTCTTATATATTTATTTATGGGGTTTTAATTTAATATTTATATTTTAATCATCATTGGGAATACTGAAGGATTATTTTTGTAAAATCCAAACATAGTTCTCCTTTTTAGTTGGGAATCATTATCTTCTATATCTATGTTGTTGAAATTGTTTTATGGAATATTTGACATTTAAATTATTGTATAATAAATAAATTTTATACCAAAATTTATTTTATTTATGAATAATTAAAAGTGATATTTGAAAACATTTTCCATATTTTTCACTTTGGAATTTTTACAAAATTTAAAAAATGTTTTTTATCATTTAGGATTTGACTATGTTTTCCCTCTTTCATGACTATTATTCATTGTCATGATTTCATTAAAAGTTATAATGGGTTTTAACAAAAAATAATATTCTTGTTATTATAATTTTTATGTATGTTAGATGATGAAAAACTAAAAAAATATTTTTTGTCATTTTCCAACAATAATTATACAAGTTTTATAATTGTATATTTCATCTACGTCAACTTCCTTTATAAATTAATATGCTTCACGAGGGATATGATAATATAATTCCATTTAATTTATTTATATGTCTAAATGTTTTTGATTATATGTGTGGAATGATTCACGAAGCCCATTTCTTTTTCATGGGTTAATTAATCGATGAAAAATGTTAAAATTATCTTATCTTCTTGTAGTATATATTTTTATGGTTTTTTTATTATTTAATGGGTTGGTCTGATATAGCCCTGAAAGAATTATGTAACTTATTTTATATAATGATAATATATGGTACACATTAGTTTTTTCTATGCCCAAGAGGGTTTAAATATGATTAGAATATACCCAAAAGGGTAAATAGGCAGTTGACCGAAGCCTAAGAAGGAACACAGTTTGTTAGTACAAGATTATTATGTGATTTCTATAATCATGAGAATCCATGACATATTATTTCCATTATTATTATTATATAACAATTTTATGATGTAAACTTCTATATTATACTTATTATATGCACTTATGGATCATAATTAATAATTTATTAGTACACACTCTTATAGATCATGCCATTTTTTATGAAAAAACTTTATACCCGGACTCATGTTTTAATGTTTATGACATGTTGGGAATGATCTCATAAAATTTTATCATTTTGTCATACCTTTATTCTTATAATTTGATTACTTATATTAATCAATTGAAATAACCCAATTTTACCCTTATTTAGAATATTATCTAAAAATTTCTTATGTTTTATTTCATCAGGTTATAAAGAAATGTTTTTAGTATGGAATACCTAAGAAGGGTATTATGTGAAAGGACTTTTGTCTGATATATTAATGGTATTTTATTAAATAAGAAAATTAGGTATCTAGTATATAATAATTCTAAACAATTAGAGTTCTTGGCCCTTTATTATTGTGAGAAGAATTTAATATTCCCAAAAAATGATGTAATATATATATATAATGCTCATGTTTCCTCAATTGGTATCATAGTAGGGTTTATTTATTGTTGTAGATTGTGATTAGAAGGCCAATATTACAGCCCTATGAATTAGTTTATATAGATGATAAAATTATAAAATTTTGTTCTAGTATATGTTACGTGGTTTCCTAGAAATGAAACCAATGTATGGATATAAATAATTGGATATAAGCTCTAGAAAAAATACACTAGTGTGTAATAAACTTGAATTGGTCAGTTAAATATTAACTTGACATTAACCTCATGCATGCTAATGAGTTTTAATTCAACACCTTATTTGAAACTCATAGGGGTTATTATTTTTTTAATAAACTTTCTTTTTATAAACTATTTTTAGGGATATAAAAATGTATATGTTTAAAATACAAATAAGAATGAACACAGAAAAATTCAATTAAATCATTACATGAAATGGATAGAAATAAGATTTCATAATTTAGGACATGTTATGAATGTTTTTTATTATCATATGATCACTTACTCTTATTAGTATTTATTAATACTCAAAATTAACTTATTGATGTAATAAAGATTTGATAACTTAAATAAAATTCTGATTGTTTTTCTTATTATTCATTAATGATAATTGGATTTCTTATATCTTTTTTTCCTCATACTCTTTTAAATTGGAATAATTTTCTAATAGTTTCACATCATCTCATCAATGGTTATATGTTAATTTATCAATGGAAATAAATAATTATGTGGTGATTGAATATAATGTATATTACTCATCTCTCATATAATTTTATGGGAATGTTATTCCAAAAAATATTGTTATTCTCAATAAAGTCAGATTTTATATGATGTTGGGAATTGATTAGATATCTCTATATATGTAACACCCGATACTTTTATGTTATATAAATCATCAAAGGAATCTTTTTCTACACAACACTTGCTTGGCTTTCTTTACACGCAATCACGACCTTCCTCGATAGCTTGCGTCGTACGCAATACCGAGTTTCACTAAACAACAATATGCTATTAAAACTAGCCGTTATGAATAGTAATAACCACTTTTTGAAATTTTATAAATTTTATTTTTCAAAATGGACTTCTTTTTTGGACTCAGAATATCGAAATTAGCCTAGGGTGAAATTTTGGTATTTTTCTGAAAACTTTTAATTTTTGATGAATAGTGAAACCACTAAGTGGTAGGTTAAAAAACATAATTTTGAATAATACTTAATTTTACCGCTTCTGTGAATGGAATTTCAAATATCCGACAGACACGGTTGATATCAGTAAGTAAAATGTGGTTCAATGAGATAAAAATAATTTTTTGGTGAATAGTAACTTTTTACTATTTTTACCGCAGTTAATAGTAAATAGGGTAACTAAGGGTAAATATGATATTAATATTACCCTAACACATGTCCTGATTCTTTTGGACAAGTTTAATTCGACCAAAAACAAACTTAGGAATAAAATATGACAATTTAGGCCCACTTGGATTAGATTAGGACATTTATTATTAATTTATTTAATGAAGGGTTAAAATAGTTAAATCAAAGTTTAATAAGTAAATCATTTCTAATATGGGGTTATACATAAGATAAATTTGATTGTAAATATTCATTAGAAAGATAAAAAGATTTACTACATGATGGTATTTTATTTGTAATTTTTAGACATCAAATCATTTAATTTATTTATGACACAAAGATGATGCAGTAATTATCTTATTAATGAAATATTGACATAATTGATAATATAAATACCAAAATAAATGTAATTTAAGACTTTTTATGAATTCCACTAATTTTATAGGTTACTATGATATATTAGTGTTGATTTAATCAACTTTTTTCGAACATATAATTCTGTTATGACTTTCACAAAAATCATATATCAAATAGTGTCAAAATTGACACAAAATAATTTTTAAATCAAATATTATATTATTAATTGTTATTTTATTCCTAAAAATCTAAGTTTCGGCTAAATGACTTAGATAAGGATATATATATTAATAATAAACAATTTGGGGTTCTTTTGGCATGTTATAGTAAGTGTATTAACCATATAGTGAAAGAAAACCAAAAGACATGGTAAAAGTTAAATTATTTAACTTAGAGTTAAATCTAATTGATAAGGTTAAAATAATACCCTAGACATGTATAAATCCTATTGGTTGATATGATTTCGACCCTTCCCCACTTTAGCTTCAAAATAAGACCCTTTGGAACCATTATAAACCGATTTTGACTTTAATATAAAATAATATTTTGAGATATTCCTAAGGTGCCCCTCTCCTCCCTTATAAAAGGGCACCTCCTCCCCCTCCTCCTCACACCAAATTGAGCACTCAAGCTCGGCCAAACCCTGCCATTTTCTCCTCTCCACTTCCCTAGAATAATCCTAGAGGTCCTGGTCTTCTTCAAAGACCAATCTTAGTTCCCTAAGTGGAGAATTCAAAGAGGCGTTCCAAAGAAGAGGTAATATCCATTACCGATCTTTTCAATTTCTTTCTTCTTCAACTTCTTCTTCTTTAGTTGTTTCATGATAAAGTAATAACATCAGTATTAATTACATACTGATATGTTATTATAAATATGAAACAACCCTAATTCACCTTCTATCCATCCTACGGAAAAATGAAATCACCGCGCGTGCGTACGTACGGAATACCGTCTCCACGCCGTGGTGTAATCTATTTTCCACCACCACCTTACAAGGATGGGTATAATGGTGTAATGAGTAACTATTTATGATTATTATAAAGTAATATTGATACTGAAATAATATACATATAATCCAATACAATTCCACGATCATAGGAATGATATCATCACTCGTGCGTACGTACGGAATACCGTCTCCACGATGTGATGTGACTCGTTCTACATGATCATCATTACATAGTAATTATATAAATGAATTGAATGAATAAATATGATATATGTTACACTAATACCATTCTGGATATAAGGAATCTATAACCTTAAAAGAAGAATAAGAATGTATTCGGTAAAACACGCATAAGAACAAAAGGCAATAAAGACCCGAGTAACAGGTAACAATGAAATATTACTAACAAGAAGCTAAGAATATGACCATATATGATATCATATCAATATGAATGATTCTGGAATAAGTCAATAAAATTATTTAAACCATTATACAGGAGCATCGGACACGTACAAAGCAAATCGGACCTAAGGTAAGGGAAATATCACAATCTCATTTTTATCCGAGATTGTTTATACTTTGGCATTTACTGTGGTGTATTTTATCATCCACATCCATGTTTCATCAATATGTAATATTATTTCCATCCACCTAAAATTGTTTAAATCCATTTTTACCCTTCGGTGAGTTTTTAGTAAAAGAAATGAAAGGAATCTTTTGTCGTTTTTCGTACGAGGTACTTTTTGACTTTTCCGACAAAAGTGCGAAGAATGTTTTTTTAACTTATACGGCATGAATGGATTTTTAAAACATTATTTCCAAGAAGCTTCCTTTACAAGTATTCAAGTTTATTTTTAATCAACTTCTTTTATTTTAAAATTGTATGACATGTTAATAAAGGAAAAGTGTTTTTGAAGTAGAAAGGATATTTTCCTCAAGAATGAAGTTCAAGTATTTTATCAAAATTATTTTCCATCTAAGATAATAAAAGGGTTCTGTTTTTATCCCTATTATTACATGGATTTGATTATGTTGGGATGGAAACATTTTTATGGATTCCATTATCTTATATGAATTGTTTTATGATGTCATGTTGTTTAAGAATCCCATTTTTTATTACATGGGTTATGCGATGATGTATGATTTATGATTATGTGGCACACATAAGAAAGGATTCATTATAAGATGGGTGGGACCTATATCTCCCTCCAATGCATTGGGTAAAGATTTTATATCTCATGAGATAGACATGGCTGGAACGGTAGGTTATACCGGTTCAGTGAAACATGACTGAAACGAGGGTTACTCGGTTCGGAAAAGGACTTTGTCCACTAAGATAGTCTTGGCAATAAGTCATGACTAATAAGAAATGATTTTCCATGATTATGTGTGCATGCCACAAAGTTTCATGTTTTATGTTATGATTATGGGGATCTCATTTTCACTTCTATGATTTGTTCCATGTTAAGATATTATGATCTCTTTTGCAGGTTATGATTTTCAAAAAGATATGATTTTTATTTCCTTTATTTGCCTTGCTGAGCATTTGAGCTCACCCTTTTATGTTTTATTTTCCCCAGGTCAGGAAGATGGATATTAAGTAGAATATGCTAAAAGGGGCCCTAGATATGATGAAATAAATGGGAGACACTGTAGAAGATTTATGAACCAGTTGTTTATGTTTCCCAGTTTCTAAAGACACTATACCTATACGGTCCTTTGTGGTTTTGTCATATGTTGTAATAAGTGTGCTTCAATTTTGAAGTATTAACAATTTATGTAAATTATGGGTCGTTATAGTTGGTATCAGAGGAAAGGTATAGTCAACCTTTGGAAACTAGGATGTGATAGCCTTAGTAAGAACCCTAAGGATAAGTCTAAGAATAGAACACAATCTTAGTGTTTTAGAAATGTCCTTGAATAACCTAGGATAAGACCTTAAGCATGAAAATTTTATTCTTGAATAATGTGGTTATCCTATTATAATTAGTGTTGCTCACACTATTCTTCTTGGTTTTAGTCAATGGCTGGAACCCGAAGGAACCGTGTTAATGCGGAATGCGATGGGCAATGCAATGATTGTCCCCCTGAGCAACCAAACGATATGGGAGCTGGAATGCAAAATCTTGTAGCCATGCTCACACAACTTTCTCAAGCTCTGAATCATGCAGGACTTCCAAACGAGCAAAGGAAGGAGCAACATTCTGTTGAATCCTTCATGAGGCAGCGTCCACCTTGTTTCAGTGGGTCTACTGATCCATTAGTTGCTGAATAATGGATTAGTACTACTGAAAAGATATTTTCAGTTCTTCAATGTTCTGAACATGATAAAGTCATCCTAGTAGTGTATCGTTTGGAAGGAGATGCTGATTAATGGTGGAATCTTATTAAGAATACGAGGCAAAGGGATGAAATTGAGTCTATGGAATGGGACGAGTTCAAGAACTTATTTTTCAATAAGTACTTCCCTCGTATTCTCCGAACAAAGATGGAGAAAGAGTTCCTTGAACTGAAGCAAAGGGATGATGAATCTGTTAGTACATATGAAGCAAATTTTACAAGACTTGCAAGGTACGCTTCTGGTATTATTACCCAACCTGAGAGTAAGATCGATCGATTCTTTAGTGGCTTAAAACCATGTCTTCGAAGGGCGTTATCCATAAGAGACTTCAATAGCTACGAGGAAATAGTTCGATGTGCTCTCAAAGTCGAGATGGAGATTGGAGCAACCCATCAGTCACATGGGTTTGATAAGAAGAGGAAGATGGAATTCAAAGAAAAATCTAAAGAGCACACGGAAAAGAAGATGAGCTTTTCCTTATGCTAAAAGTGTGGAAAGAAACATGGAGGGAGTTGTCTTAAAGGGACAAGTAAATGTTTTAAATGTGGAAAGGAAGGTCATCGGGCATTTGAATGCCGTGATAATGGGAAGAAGATGTCTAATGACGCAAACAAAGGAAGGGATACACAGAATGAACCTACTACACTTCAATGTTTCAAGTGCAAGGAGATGGGGCATTATGCCAATCAATGCCCAAATCCAAGGGTTGATGATGATGGTCGACGTCAACAAAATCTTAAGGCTAAAGACAAAGGAAAGTCACATGCAATTTCTATCAGCGATGTGGAGTACGATAACGAAGTGGTGAAAGGTACACTTACCATCCAATCTAAAGTAGCAAATGTTTTATTTGATTTTGGATCCACCCACTCTTTTATTTCTAAAGAATTTTCTAAGGGTATCACCGTATTACCTCAACAATTAGATGTTGAGTTAGCTGTGACAACACCTAATGGCACAACAGTCGCATCAAAAGTTTATAATTCTTCTCCGATCGAAGTTTGTGGGAAAGTGCTTCCTGCAAATCTTGTGATCCTTACTTTAGTGGAATTTGATGTGATTCTTGGCATGGATTGGCTTTCCCTACATGGAGCTCATATCAATTGCCAAAGAAGGGAAGTCAAATTTCATATTCTAGATCAATCTACGATCGTATATCAATGCAAGGATGAACATAACCTTCCAGTGGAAATTTCTTCCATCTTATGGGTATTGATTCCACTAAATGAAGGTTATTTATCTCAAATGGTTGGTGATAAACTCACGATTAAGAATATGCCCATCGTACGGGAGTTTGATGATGTCTTTCTGGAGGAATTATTGGGTCTTCCACCAAATCGTGAAGTTGAGTTTTCAATAGAACACGTACCGGGTGCTTTGCCTATTTCAAAGACACCTTATAGAATGGCCCCAATTGAGTTGCAGGAATTGAAGAAGCAACTCCAAGAGAATATTGATAAGGGATTCATACGCCCTAGTGCGTCACCTTGGGGAGCACCTGTTCTATTTGTTAAGAAGAAAGATGGATCAATGAGACTCTGCATTGATTATCGAGAACTTAACAAGATCACTATCAAGAACAAATATCCTCTCCCACGCATTGATGACTTATTTGACCAACTACGCGGAGCTCAATACTTTTCCAAGATTGATCTTCGTTCAGGGTATCATCAATTAAGGGTCAAAAGGGAGGATATACCAAAGATGGCTTTCCGTACAAGGTATGGACACTATGAATTTATAGTGATGCCATTTGGTCTTACTAATGCCCCTACTATCTTCATGGATCTAATGAATAGAGTCTTTAGAGACTATCTTGATCAATTTGTGGTAGTCTTTATAGACGATATTCTTGTCTATTCAAAGAGCAAGGAAGAGAATGAAGATCACTTGAGAATTATATTGAAGACCCTGAGAAAGGAGAAGCTTTATGCCAAATTTACCAAGTGTGAATTTTGGCTTCAAAAAGTTGCATTTTTTGGTCACATAATCTCAAAAGAGGTGATATCTGTGGATCCAGCAAAAACAGAGGTTATCGAAAGATGGTCGAGACCAACAACAGTAACTGAGATCCTAAGTTTTCTTGGTTTGGCTGGATATTATCGACGTTTTGTAAAGGATTTTTCACGATTATCTAATCCACTCACCAAGTTGACTCGGAAAGGAGTTAAGTTTGTCTGGACAGAGGAATGTGAAGAGAATTTCAAGGAGTTGAAAAGAAGGTTATCCAGTGCACCTGTGCTCACACTGCCTTGTAGTGGAGAAAGGTTTGTGATCTACATTGATGCATCCAAGAAGGGATTGGGGTGTGTTCTTATGCAAAATGATATGGTGATAGCTTATGCCTCACGACAGTTGAAAATCCATGAGCAAAATTACCCAACACATGATTTGGAGTTGGCTGCGGTAATCTTTGCATTAAAGATTTGGAGGCATTACCTTTATGGTGAAAGGTGTGATATTTATACTGATCATAAAAGTTTAATGTATATTTTCACACAAAAGGAGCTGAATATGCGTCAAAGAAGATGGTTGGAGCTGATTAAGGATTATGACTGCTCAATCCATTACCACTCTGGGAAAGCAAACAAGGTGGCAGATGCATTAAGTCGAAAAGACCATGCTAGTTTATCCATGATGAGGATCACAAAGGATCCAATATTTATGGATTTACAAAGGATGGATCTTGGAATTATAATGGAAGGGGAAAAATATTATCTTTCTCAAATGAATGTTCAACCATCTATACATGTGAAGATTAAAGACGCACAGAAAGAAGATGTCGAGTTACAAAAGAAGGTGAGAAATGTTCCTAAATTCAACCTTGATTGTGATGGGCTAATAAAGTTCAGGAATCGGGTTTGTGTTCCTTCCATCCCCGAATTAAAGGAGCTGCTGGATGAGGCTCATAGTTCTTCATTCTCTATTCATCCTGGAAGCACGAAGATGTATAGGGACCTGAAAGAGTACTTCTGGTGGGATGGCATGAAAAGAGATGTTGCTGAATATGTCTCTCGATGCTTGGTTTTTCAACAAGTTAAAGCTGAGAGACAAAAGTCTAAGGGGATGTTACAACCATTACCCATACCCAAATGGAAATGGGAAAACATAACTATGGACTTTGTCACAGGACTTCCTAAAACATCCAAAGGCAATAATGCTATCTGGGTCATAGTTGATCGTCTTACAAAGTCTGCACACTTCATTCCTATTAGAGATGATTTCTCTCTAGATCAGCCTGCCATGATATATGTAAAGGAAGTGGTAAGATTGCATGGAGTACCACTTTCTATTATATCTGATCGGGATCCGAGATTTACCTCGATGTTCTGGCGAAGTCTTCAGCATACTCTGGATACAGAGTTGAGTTTCAGCACTGCTTATCATCCCCAGACAGACGGTCAGTCTGAGAGAATAATTCAAACCCTAGAAGATATGTTGAGAGCTTGCTCTATTGATTTCAAAGGAGGTTGGGATCAACACCTACCTTTGGTGGAATTTTCTTATAATAATAGCTTTCACTCCAGTATTCAGATGGCTCCTTATGAAGCTCTCTATGGAAAGAAATGCAGGACTCCAACTTGCTGGGATGAAGTTGGGGAAAGAAAGCTATTAGGACCTGATCTCGTTGATGAAATGGCAGAAAAGGTCAGATCTATTCAACAACACATAAGCGCAGCTCATAGTCGACAGAAAAGTTATGCCAACAACCGAAGAAAAGACCTAGAGTTTGAAGTGGGTGATAAAGTGTTCTTACGAATATCTCCCTGGAAGAGGGTTATGAGATTTGGAAAGAAGGGGAAGTTAAGCCCTAGATATATCGGTCCTTTCGAAATACTGGATCGTGTTGGGAAGGTAGCTTACCGATTGGCGCTTCCACCGAATCTCTCTCAAGTTCACGATGTGTTCCATGTATCTCTCCTGAGAAAGTACATACCAGATCCTTCACATGTACTCCGCTCAGAAGTTGTACCGCTGGAGCAAGATCTTTCTTATGAAGAACAGCCGATAGAGATTCTGGATCGTAGCGAAAAAGTCCTACAAAACAAGACCACTCGATTGGTGAAAGTTTTATGGAGCAACCACCAACTTGAAGAAGCTACATGGGAGCTTGAGGATATGATGAGGGAGAAGTATCCTCATCTGTTTGTTACAAAGTGACGAATTTCGAGGGAGAAATTCTTTTTAAGGGGGGTAGAATGTAACACCTGAGACTTTTATGTTATATAAATCATAAAAGGAATCTTTTTCTACACAACACTTTCTTGGCTTGCTTTACACGCAATCGCGACCTTCCTCGATAGCTTGTGTCGTACGCAATACCGAGTTTCACTAAACAACAATATGCTATTAAAACTAGCCGTTATGAATAGTAATAACCACTTTTTGAAATTTTATAAATTTTATTTTTCAAAATGGACTTCATTTTTGGACTCCGAATATCGAAATTAGCATAGGGTGAAATTTTGGTATTTTTCTGAAAACATTCAATTTTTGATGAATAGTGAAACCACTAAGTGGTAGGTTAAAAAACTGAATTTTGCATAAAACTTAATTTTACCGCTTCTGTGAATGGAATTTCAAAAATCCGACAGACACGGTTGATATCAGTAAGTAAAATGTGGTTCAATGAGATAAAAATAATTTTTTGGTGAATAGTAACTTTTTACTATTTTTACCGCAGTTAATACTAAATAGGTTAACTAAGGGTAAATATGATATTAATATTACCCTAAAACATGTACTAATTCTATTGGACATGTGTAATTCGACCAAAAACAAACTTAGGAATAAAATATGACCATTTAGGCCCACTTGGATTAGATTAGGACATTTATTATTAATTTATTTAAAGAAGGGTTAAAATAGTTAAAATCAAAGTTTAATAAGTAAATCATTTCTAATATGGGGTTATACATAAGATAAATTCGATTGTAAATATTAATTAGAAATCTAAAAAGATTTCCTACATGATGGTATTTTATTTGTAATTTTTAGACATCAAATAATGTAATTTATTTATGACACAAAGATGATGCAGTAATTATCTTATTAATGAAATATTGACATAATTGATAATATAAATACCAAAATAAATGTAATTTAAGACTTTTTATGAATTCCACTAATTTTCTAGGTTACTATGATATATTAGTGTTGATTTAATCAACTTGGTTCGAACATATAATTCTGTTATGACTTTCACAAAAATCATATATCAAATAGTGTCAGAATTGACACAAAATAATTTTTAAATCAAATATTATATTATTAATTGTTATTTAATTCCTAAAAATCTAAGGTTCGGCCAAATGACTAAGATAAGGATATATATATTAATAATAAACAATTTGGGGTTCGTTTGGCATGTTATAGTAAGTGTATTAACCATATAGTGAAAGAAAACAAAAAAGACATGGTAAAAGTTAAATTATTTAACTTAGAGTTAAATCTAATTGATAAGGTTAAAATAATACCCTAAACTTGTCTAAATCCTATTGGTTGATAGTATTTCGACCCTTCCCCACTTTAGCTTCGAAATAAGACCCTTTGGAACCATTATAAACCTATTTTGACTTTAATATAAAATAATATTTTGAGATATTCCTAAGGTGCCCCTCTCCTCCCTTATAAAAGGGCACCTCCTCCCCCTCCTCCTCACACCAAATTGAGCACTCAAGCTCGGCCAACCCCTGCCATTTTCTCCTCTCCACTTCCCTAGAATAATCCTAGAGGTCCTGGTCTTCTTCAAAGACCAATCTTAGTTCCCTAAGTGGAGAATTCAAAGAGGCGTTCCAAAGAAGAGGTAATATCCATTACCGATCTTTTCAATTTCTTTCTTCTTCAACATCTTCTTCTTTAGTTGTTTCATGATAAAGTAATAACATCAGTATTACTTACATACTGATATGTTATTATAAATATGAAACAACCCTAATTCACCTTCTATCCATCCTACGGAAAAATGAAATCACCGCGCGTGCGTACGTACGGAATACCGTCTCCACGCCGTGGTGTAATCTATTTTCCACCACCACCTTACAAGGATGGGTATAATGGTGTAATGAGTAACTATTTATGATTATTATAAAGTAATATTGATACTGAAATAATATACATATACTCCAATACAATTCCACGATCATAGGAATGATATCATCACTCGTGCGTACGTACGGAATACCGTCTCCACGATGTGATGTGACTCGTTCTACATGATCATCATTACATAGTAATTATATAAATGAATTGAATGAATAAATATGATATATGTTACACTAATACCATTCTGGATATAAGGAATCTATAACCTTAAAAGAAGAATAAGAATGTATTCGGTAAAACACGCATAAGAACAAAAGGCAATAAAGACCCGAGTAACAGGTAACAATGAAATATTACTAACAAGAAGCTAAGAATATGACCATATATGATATCATATCAATATGAATGATTCTGGAATAAGTCAATAACATTATTTAAACCATTATACAGGAGCTTCGGACACGTATAAAGCAAATCGGACCTAAGGTAAGGGAAATATCACAATCTCATTTTTATCCGAGATTGTTTATACTTTGGCATTTACTGGGGTGTATTTTATCATCCACATCCATGTTTCATCAATATGTAATATTATTTCCATCCACCTAAAATTGTTTAAATCCATTTTTACCTTTCGGTGAGTTTTTAGTAAAAGAAATGAAAGGAATATTTTGTCATTTTTCGTACGAGGTACTTTTTGACTTTTCCGACAAAAGTGAGAAGAATGTTTTTTTATCTTATATGGCATGAATGGATTTTTAAAACATTATTTCCAAGAAGCTTCTTTTACAAGTATTCAAGTTTATTTTTAATCAACTTCTTTTATTTTAAAATTGTATGACATGTTAAGAAAGGAAAAGTGTTTTTGAAGTAGAAAGGATATTTTCCTCAAGAATGAAGTTCAAGTATTTTATCAAAATTATTTTCCATCTAAGATAATAAAAGGGTTCTGTTTTGATCCCTATTATTACATGGATTTGATTATGTTGTGATGGAAACGTTTTTATGGATTCCTTTATCTTATATGAATTGTTTTATGATGTCATGTTGTTTAAGAATCCCATTTTTTATTACATGGGTTATGCGATGATGTATGATTTATGATTATGTGGCACACATAAGAAAGGATTCATTATAAGATGGGTGGGACCTATATCTCCCTCCAATGCATTGGGTAAAGATTTTATATCTCATGAGATAGACAGGGCTGGAACGGTAGGTTATACCGGTTCAGTGAAACAGGACTGAAACGAGGGTTACTCGGTTCAGAAAAGGACTTTGTCCACTAAGATAGTCTTGGCAATAAGTCATGACTAACAAGAAATGATTTTCCATGATTATGTGTGCATGCCACAAAGTTTCAAGTTTTATGTTATGATTATGGGGATCTCATTTTCACTTCTATGATTTGTTCCATGTTAAGATATTATGATCTCTTTTGCAGGTTATGATTTTCAAAAAGATATGATTTTTATTTCCTTTATTTGCCTTGCTGAGCATTTGAGCTCACCCTTTTATGTTTTCTTTTCCCCAGGTCAGGAAGATGGATATTAAGTAGAATATGCTAAAAGGGACCCTAGATATGATGAAATAAATGGGAGGCACTGTAGAAGATTTATGAACCCGTTGTTTATGTTTCCCAGTTTCTAAAGACACTATACCTATACGGTCCTTTGTGGTTTTGTCATATGTTTTAATAAGTGTGCTTCAATTTTGAAGTATTAACAATGTATGTAAAGTATGGGTCGTTATAATATATATCCCGTATAAATTTATGAGTTAGGGAGGATACATTTCATGTTCAAAATAGACATATGATCATCTATTAGTGTGAAGATGAAAATGAAACTAAAATTGAATCAGGTTCTAATATTTAAGACTTTTTACCAATTAATGTGGGGTAATTTTCTCAAATGAATGGGTAGAATGTCAAAATTAATGTTATACTTATTTTATGAGAATATTATGATTTATTTCATAACAAGATTCCCACTAATACCTCAAAGTGTGAAGTTAGGTTTTTTTATATAACTCATATATATATTTTTATTTCTTTTTAAAATAATATTAATATAATGGAGTTAAATGAGTTAAAATAATTAAATATTTAATGTATTGGTTTAGGAGCCACTAAAGTGATACCCTGATCCATTCAGTCACATGACCCAAAGCCCTCCTTTTGGTATGCCAAATGCTGCTGACTAGATGTGAGAGTCTAAGGTAGAAATGTGGGTAGACTATAACCTTCAAATAAGAAATAAATATATGTGGTGAAAAGATAATAAAAAAATAAGAAATATAAATAAGTAAATGTAGTATAATTTAACGAAAACATATGATCAATAATTAATAAATAAATAATCATTCCTTATCTTTCTATCCATAACCTCATGGAATTAACACATACAACATGTGACAAATATAACACAAGAGTAATGAAGGAAAATAGCCTCAAATGCTGTCCACATGAGCATAGTAAGTACCAACTCAGTCCATTTATCTTAATATGCCACGTACATGAACAACAACACACAACATAAGACATGATCCTGAACCTGTAACCATGAGGTCTGTTTGGGTATGAAATGATAACCTGAATAGGGTGAGATATATACAAAGTCGGACACCACCAATGGCGTCTAATTCATAATCAATCACGTGGATATAATATATATAAATGTACAGGTAGAATGAGAAAAATAGTGTAACAAAATGAATCAATGTGATCAAGTTAGCACTTGTTCCTCGACGACACCTGTTTCACCATACATGCTCTAGCCTAATCCATAATGTCTCATAACATGGTCACTATCTATATTGGTATATATATAGGTATGTATGTATATATATGATCTATATGAATGATAATATATATAGTAATATATATAAATATATGTTACTAGCCCTGACTTGAGGAACAACTCAAGCATCCCTATATATTCATAAAAGTCTCACAGAGCAATAAAGGATGCCATTCCCAAGTGTCATGAATAATGTAAGACACTATTTCAAGTATCAAAATAAGTGTAAGAATCTATAAAGAGTACAATGAATAATAATGAGATGGTTCTTTTATAAAATATTGGAAGGGTTATCTCACTATTTTAATCAATTGAGTTACCTATATTAGAACAATCGAAAATAATTATCAAACATACCACAAGTGATCAGGGACCATGAGGTTTTACAAAATAATTTTAATTCATCAATGAATTAATAAATGACATAATGAATTTAATGAACCCACCCCAACATTGTTTTTGTCAGTTAGAGAGGGTGGATGAATATAGAATGTGAATGAAAACACCCCAAGGGGTGGTTTTGGATTATGTGGTTTACCTTCAAATATTTAATGAATTTGTAGGGAATCAAGATTGTGTTCTAATATTTTAATTAAAGGTATTTTGCATTTTTAGAGAAACACATGAGAAGTTTGGTGTGTGACACAATAATTCATTTTAAAAACAATGAATCATTAATTGATAAGTGTATAGATCACCTAACACATTCATAGGATCATCCCCTCTTCCAATATCAGGTTTTTATTCGATCCAAAACAAGAAAAAAAGAATAATTCACTTCCTTGAAAATATGGTGAATTAGCTTGCATGAAGACATCACCGATGAATGAGAGATAAAAAATGAAAATAACAAAGATAATTAATATTATTATATAGGGATATTTGAATAAATAGATGATAAAAAATTCAAACCAAGGAAGAGGGAGATCCTAAAATGTGATGTGGAGAAAGAGAGGTTCATACATGGGATGCCTCCTAGGAAAATAGGGAAGGAAAAATGGAAAACCCCATTTAAGGGAAGAGGAAAAAATATTGTTACCCTTTAAATAAGAAACATATATTGGTTAACCATGCAACAAATATGTGATTCCACTACCTATGTGTCACTAAAAATGTATGATATGTGAATGTCTTTCCAAATATTGTATATCTCATGCACCACCTTTGTAATTTATTTAAAATCATTTACACAACCACGTATCCTCGGGTCCATGGTTTGACAAACCATGTGACACCCTCCAGGATCTGAAACTAGACTACAAGGTTTCTTCTAGGGGTCGCATGGTTTCAACAAACTGTGCACCTATAGAAAATAGGCTACATGTTTTGGACCACACAGTTATTACTAACTATGAATTAACTATACACAACTATCTTTCTATCCCAAAATAGCGTTTTTGTTTCCACCACCCCCAAAAATCATATAAACTTCCAAGACACCTCTTGGGCCTTAAAACTCATCTAAAAATAACATTTTGGATGTTTCAATTATGAAATTTACATTTTGAAGCTCATTTTATGATTCGTGAAGTTTCATTCTAATATTCATGTTTTATTTCCAAATTCCCAACACACTTCCATGTATCACATTAAATTTGAAGTATATAAGACTCTAAAACTCGAGAAAATTCTAACACCCAAAGCTAAAATATGAATATGGTTCTTACCCAAGTCCGTATGACCAGGGATATGATCATGATATAAACACTCTTCTCAACTGGACTATGTTTCTCTTTACCTTAGGTCCAATTTTCCAATGGCTAATTCTGAACCCCAGTACTTCCATCATAAATTTTTTTTATCATATAATTATATTAGTGTTATAACAACATAAAAACATATTTATCATATTAAACATGGGGAAAATTCACATGGTCCTTGATTTTATGAAAACTGTAGACCACTAGTCAACCATGTTATCCTGGTCATACCTTATTTTTCTAGAAATTCTCCCACCAACCTTCATAATGCACCTGTCTGAGCCCAAATAAATTTGGGATGTGGTTTATCACTTGAAAATTACAAATATTTGAAGAAAATAATGATGAACCACCTTTAGTTGACTACATTAAAGAACCCTAAGATTCAACATCTGATGCATCATTTATTCAATATTCAATTCCTTTAACCAATGTACTGTAATCATTCTGAGAACACTCACCGAAGGCTATTATTGACATTCAATTACATCTCACATACCAAACATCACCCTGACATTACATAAGAATGGTAATAACCCAAATCTTGTATCTATTGATCATCAAAGTCTACTGTGAGCATAAAATCCACATATATATTTTACCCAAATCCATATTTGAACCCATAACTAGAATCTACCAGGTATTCTAGTCATACACTAATATTTTTATTAAATGGAATAAAAGAGAAAAAAAATCTATTGACTATTCTTAAACTCCCTAATCCCTCACACATTAGAATACCCCACCAGTGACACACATTTAGCTCCCCCCCTCAGGATAATCCTTTTCATCGCATAAAACTAAACAATTTATCGGTTACCATAACCCATGACTAGATATAATGGGTGGAATGTATTATCACCCACTCATCCTGATATTAATATAAATTTCCATCATAATATTTTTATACATTAAAATAATGGTTCATATGATGTTTTCTATGTTATAGAGCATAATAGGGGCCACCACATGTAAAAAACCAATGGTTTTCTCCACACCCTATGTCTTAGTTTATAACAACTCATCAATGATAAGTCCTAAGGAGTTTCTCATGACCCATCCCAGAGGGGCCCATGCCATGACTACCCCTTGCCTACCTCTAATAGGACAGGGAAAGGTTACTAGCAATAAGTAGAAACATCCCACAAATGGGTGGCATTTTCTGAAGTACCTATACACATGAACACATCTCCAATACCAAGATTGTAAAAGGTAAAATTACTAAATAAAAAATGAATGTATACACTAAGATACCACCGACCGAATATGAAAGTAGAAAACTAGAAATTAAATAGTTCTAATATAAAAGAAAACCAAAAGAAAGAGTCTGCAAAAGTGAATTCACAAGTTCATGAAACTCATTCGCAGATACCCTTACATGAAGGGAAAGTTACTAGTCTACTATCTGAAGCCGTAAGGGCACACCCCAGTTTGTTTTCACTCACTAAGAACAATATGGTTCTAGTCTACCTAGATCTCCATAACAAGATCGATCGTCTATGTATTTCCCCAACCCTAATTACCCAGATTCAGTGCATTATTACATTACATTGGCATTATCACAAGAGATCATGTCTTGAAAGGCCGATTAGTTTTGTAACCTTGTATGTACTTGATATATACATTTGTTTTAAATTACATTATGAAATTGAAAAACTACATCATTGTGTTTCTGTTGAACACACTCACATCCCTTATCCTATTCCAACAAATAAATCATAATATACTTCTTCGAATTCTGGTAAAATTAAAACATAAGAGAGTGGTGAGAATATATGCTTAGTAAGGATGAAAATATAGTAGAAACTCTCATAAGAAAACATAAACATTTAAGGTAACATATAAGACTAAAACAAAAGCCTTTTAAACATAAACATCAGTATAATATGGAAAATATAAATCAAATAATGCAATTTACTTATTCACATGGATATTCTACAAGTCGAATAATCCCATGTAATATCAATAACAAATTTCAAAATTATGGAATGCATAATATTGGACATCATAACCACAAAGTCAATGCCTCGTTCCAAGACTAAAAATAATAATTTTATCAGGTCCTTGTGCCAATAAACTAGTTTTTATCATGAGACCTAGTGATACATCAAGGGCTATAGTAGGCCCCACCCATAACTTACTATGTCCAATTCATTCCTTATATGAAAAGGTTGAAAAATAACATAAACATTCATATAAAAACAAGAATACGAAATGTTAATAATTTGACCATAAACCAATAATGGTATAAAAATACCTCATCCATAGTAAAACATATCGAAAAACCTTCAATAAAATATCAAATATTGTATCATATTAAATCAACTTCAAACAAGCGTATAATCAAATAAAAGATGTTAACATTGATGAGATCAAAATGATATAAGGGGAATACCTCTTTCTATTTTGAAATAATTTAAATGTAACATAAATATAAAAAAATTATTTCAAAAATATTTTTATAATCTTGTAAGGGATTACTCAAATGTTTTATAATAGTGGAAAATAGTATCACCCCCCATATAAGTTTAAAAGTCATTCTTTTTATAATTAGTCGAAAAGGTCATAAAGCACCTTGTTTAAAAAATGACAGAACGATTCATTTCAAACCATTTTATAAAAAAAAGAGGGTATAAATTACTTTAACCCATAGATTTGGATATAGTAAAAATGTTTTGAAATACATTTTTATGAAACACATATGCAGATGAGAATGAAGTCCCAGCACATACTTACATAAAAACAACCTCAAATAACAAAGTGATTGTCTAATTAATCTTTACCTTATACTTTTTCTTAGTCCAGAGTAGGTTAAAATCCTGTATAATGGTTAAATAATTGTTATTAAATTATACCATAACCATAAACATAAATATGATATCATATATGATCCTTTAATATTGATTATTTAATAATATTTCAGTAGTATCAATTCTTTGGGAGTTAACTGATTCATTTTATTTTATATGTCTTGTTATGTTGGTCATGTTTGTTATGGGTAGGATGTATTTAATTCATATCCAGAATGATATTATGTTCTCTAAATATTATTTTTAATCATGAAATGAAAATTATTCTTGAATGGTTATGATGGGGAACAAAATCTCATCGCGTCGTGGAGACGGTCAGCCATATGTACGCTCGAGCGACAATATCATTCTATTGATGGTAAAATCATATGTAATTGGATGGAATATTATGTAAAAATAAACATTGAAATGTTATTTTTATTATTTAAATCAATTATACTCATTACTATACACATCCAAATAATGAACTGTTGAATAACAAACTACACCACAACGTGGAGACGGTGAGCCATACATACGCACGTAAAGTGACCTTTTCATTCATAGCATGGGTAGAATAATGAAGATTATTTTACCATATTTATAATAACTTCAAATTATGTAGAAGGTATTGTAGTTAATTTTTTTGGTATGGAATCAACAAATAAATAAGAAGTGGAAGATGAAAAGAATTTTGAAAGAGGTGATGAAATAATTACCACTTCATCGGGTGCTTCTTTCTTATTTGAACATAAGGGATCATGAGATTTTATTGTTGATCAAATTAAGACCTCTAGGTAAAAGTGAGGGTATTTTGGAGGATATTTGAGTTGTGTTTTTTCAAGTAAAATGGATTTTTAGATGTGAAGTTGAGATAAAAGATGTACCTTTTTAAAAGAGTGGTGAGGGTCACTTTTGGAAAAGATTGAAATATTATTTTATTATACATTCATTTTCAGTCTCTAATAGATATAAATGGATTTATTTCAAGGATAATGTTGGTAGGGGTCGAACTGATCTCAACCAATAGGTTTTAGACAAGTTTATGTCACCACATTAACCTTATCATTTAGATTTAACTCTTCGTTAAATAGTTTAACTTTTACAACGTCTTCTTGTATTATTATAATACATGGTTAATAATATTACTAAAAAATTCTGTGAGAACCAAAAGATGTTCATTAATGAAATATATATAATTATATAAGTCTTTTTACAGAACCTTATATTTTAAGTACTATTTTATAATTTAATAAAATAGTATTGTTTTAAAGTTTTCATTTATGTCAATTTTTGACAACATTTAGTATTTTGTTTTTCTAAAAGTCATAACAACATGATTTAATCACAAGAAAATACATTCAATCAACCATAACATGTCATATTAACATATAAAATTCATGTATGTCATTAAAACTTTAAATTTTCATTTATTTCAATATTTATAATATAAATTATTTTAAATATTCATTAATATGGTAATTACTGCATCAAAATTGTGTCAAAAATAAATTTAATTATTTAATGTATAAAAAGATAAATTAAATTTTTTGATGTATAAAATCTTTTTATCTTTCTAATGAATATTTATAGTCAGAAATATATTATGTATAACCCTATATTAAAAATGTTTTATCTATAAAAATTTGAATTTTACACTTTTAAGTTTTTATTAAATAAAATATAATAAATGTCCTAATCTAATACAAGTGGATAAAAAAGGATCATATTTTTTCTTAAGGTTTATTCTAGTTGAAATAAACTTATCCAATGGAATTAGTACATCTGTTATGGTGATTTTAATAACATTTTTACCTTTAATTACCCTATTTACTTTTAACCATGGTAAATAAAATTCAAATGTTTCTATTCACCTGATATCACTTTCCTCTTATTGAACCACATTTTAGTAACTCATGTCAACCATGATTCTTGGATTTTGGAAATTAATTTCATAGGAGCGGTAAAATTACGTTTTATGCAAATTTGCAAATGTGTCTAGAAGGTGGGTAAAAGACGGTAAAAAATACAATAAATGTTTATATTTCTAATCTTATTATAAAATGACTTCAATAAATTAGTTTGGACTAATATAAGTATTATGTATCAATTTTTACTTTAAAATAAATTTTGAAAAAATAATTATTTATATGAAAAGTCAGTTTTAAGTAATAATGCAGTATTTTCACTATTCATAAAAAATTGAATGTTTTTAGAAAAATACCAAAAATTCACCCTATGATAATTTTGATATTATAAATCCAAAAAAGAAGTACATTTTAACAAAAAAAAATTAAAAAAATTTAAAAATTGGTTATTACTAATCATAAATCCCTTTTAAATGGCTAGTTTGATTGGTTGTGGTGTGCTAAAACTAAATGTTGTGTACAACACAAGCTATTTCATTACTCAAAAAAATATACAAAGAATTATTAGGGTGTCACATTCTTTCCTCCAAATAATTTCATCCTTGAATTTTCTAGATTATTATTGTATAAAAATATTTGGGTGGTACGTCATCATAATTTCCTCAGGTTCCCACATTGCTTCTTCCATTTTATGGTTTCTCCGATGAACATTTACCAGATGAGTCATGTAGCTTCTCAACACTTTTTCTCTAGTATCAAGAATCCTGATAGGCTCTTCTTAAAAAGACAGATCAGGTTCTTGTTTTATTTGTTCATAGTTGAGTACTTGTGTTGGATCAAAAATGTATTTTCTCAACAGTGATATATGGAACACATCCTGAACATTGGAGAGACTTAGAGGTATTTCCAAATGGTAATCTAAAACTCCGATTCGTTCTAGAATTTCAAAAGGTCCTATGTACCAGGGAACTTATTTTTCCTTCTTACCGAATTATATAACACCCTTCCATCGAGATACCTTCAGGAAAACATGATCACCTAAATGAAATTCAAAATACTTCCATCGATTATCAACATAGCTATTTTTTCCCACATTGAGATGCATTGATGTGGGTTTGGATAAGCTTCACCTTTTACATTGTTTCCTCAACATGTTCAGGGCCTACAAGTTTTATTTCACCAAAATCATCTAAACAAGTAGGTGTGCGACATCTCTTTCTATATAACACTTCATGTAGTGCCATTTGAATACATGAATTGAAGATATTGTTATAGGCAAATTATACCAGAGATAAATACTGATCCCACATACCGTGAATGTTATGTGATCAATATATCAACATTTATTCTCAGGTTTGAATAGTCTATTCTTATTTCTCATCAGTTTTAGGGTGGTAGGCCTTGTTTAAAAGACGTTCAATATCTAGGTATATCTAATGAATTTTCTAGAATCGTGATATAAAACGAGGATCACATTTAGAAAAAATTGATAGGGTAACACAATGAATTCTTAAAACATAATAATTATATAGTTCTGTTAAACGTTCAAGTGGTTAATCATATCTTATTGTAAGAAAGTGTTCTGAATTGGTACGAAGATCCACAATGACCCATATTGAATCATTCCTTCTAGTAGTCTTCGGTAGACCAATGAAAAATTCCATCATAACACCATTCCATTTCTATTCAGGTATGGAAAGAGGTTTCATGAATCCTCCTGGATGTTCTCTTACAGCCTTCACATGTTTACAAACCATACATATTGACACATAATCAATGATCCCTCTTCTATTGTTGTCCCACCAAAATGTTCTTTAAAATATTTTTTCATCTTAATGCTACTAGGGTGTATAGATAAATTATATCTATGAGCATAATCAATCAATTCCCTTTTTAGGTCAGGTATATCGGGAACACAGAGTCTCTTCCCAAATTTTAAATTTCAATCTTTATATACGATGTCGATCAATCTCTAACCATTTATAGCTTTAATTTTCTTTTGAAACTCCACATCAATATTCTAATAATGTTTTATCCTTTCTAGTAAAGATATTTTGGAAAAAATTTGAAAAACTATTGATGTTTCACCTTCCATGATTATTCCCATGTGTATCTTCACTAGATCCATGAACATAAGATCCCTTTCAACTCTCATCTTGTTCAGATATACCTAATCCTTTCTGATCAAGGGTTCTACTAACATATTTTCCTTCCCCGATTGGTAGTGTATAGTGCAATCATAATCCTTGAGTATTTTGAGCCATTTTTTTTCTTCATGTTGAGTTCTTTCTATGTGAAAATATACTTCAAAATCTTGTGATCCTTATATATGACACATTTTCCACCATAGAGATAGTGTCTCTATATCTTCAGAGCAAATATTACAGCTGCTAACTCAATATCATGAGTAAGATAGTTTTATTCATGAATTTTTAGCTACTGTGATGCATAGGAAATAACTCTATCATTCAGCATATGGAAAAAACGATGTCCTTTCTTTGAATTATCACTATAAATAACAAACCCATAATTCCCCGATGGTGTAGTAAATATAAGAGCATTGATGAATCGTTTCTTCAATTATTTAAAACATTCTTCACACTCTTTTGTCCAAACAAATTTAACCCCTTTACTGGTTATCTAAGTTAATGGGTTAGCCAATCGGGAATAATTATGGACGAAAAACCAATAATAACCTGCAAAACTAACAAAACTATGTAAAATAGTTACACTCATCGGTGCTGACCATTCATGGATTTCCTTTTTCTATGAAGGGTAAACAAATATTCCATCCTGAGAGACAATATGGCCAAGATAAGAAATCTCCTCAAGCCATAATTCACTCTTGCTAAACTTCCCATACAATTCAGTTCTTCTAAGAGTTTTCAAAATAGTACACAACTAATTTTCATAATTTTCGTAGATTTTGTAATCTACCAAGATATCATCAATAAATACCACTAAAAAGTCATCAATATATTCCTTTAAAACTCTATTAATTAGATCCATGAAAATGGAGGGTGCATTTGTGTAATGCCCCAGCCATAAAAATTACGTAATCTTAAATTAATTTAGTAATTCACCTTGAGGATATTTCAAAGTTTAGAGCTTCAGTGAATTAGGTATTAAAATATACATAACAACTTTAATATTACAAGTATACACTTCTACTTAGTATCCAATTTTTTTAAAATAAAAAAAATCTTATAAAAAAAAGAAACATGTCTAATTCCATGTTTTAGATAACATGACTTTTTGTTGATCTCATCCTTGACCCTATCCATCTTTAAGTCATGAGGAAAACATTTCAAAAACTTGGGATGAGCATAAAAGGACCCGTAAGGGATAAAAAATGAGGAATGAAACATTAGTCCATGAATACATACAAATCATAGAATGCGTACTTTTCAATCTTAAAACATAATCTCTTTAACATAAGTCACAAAATAATATTATTTATGCATATAACATAGAAATCATGAATCATAAAGGTATATTTTGGTATCCATAACATACTTACATTGATATATTTCAAAGCTACTTAGGGAGTTACATTTGGAGTTCCCATCACAATATATTCCCTAAATATCTTAAGAGAAACATTAACGCTTACCTCTGTCACGTTACCCAATGAATTGGAGAGCTATCTCGGGCTCAGCCACCCAAGGATTATCATGGAACCAACCATATTCATAAACAATTCCCAAGAACAATAACATAATCATAACACATAAAATAATCAAAAATGATTGATGACATTTCCACATTGCAATCAAAAGTTATCTTTCAAGATATTGACATAATTAATTCATTTAAAACATTAAAAAAGAAGAGTTTTGAATCAAAGTGTCCCACACCACATTGAAACATTTGAAAGGAATTTAAACATTAAAACACTCATGTATATATTAATAAATCCTTAAAATTGATTCTAAAACATGTACATTAATGATAATTATTTAAAAAAATAAATCTTCAAGACTTTTGAAACGATGTTTTAGTGAAAGAGTCTCGTAACACTTGAGAAAAACATGAATAAAAATACATACATAATAGAATAAAAAATAGTATAATATCATGAGAATAAGAATATTAATTATATAGCATGTCAAAGGGTGGTATATACATTTTATAGGACAATAATGGTGCAGAATATAAAGATATGCCTCAATAAAAAGAGATTGAGAAATTTCCCCTTACAAAGATCATTTTGAAAATAAAATGGATTGAATATGTGTATTCACTATAGATACACATAAGTATTGTAAAAATAAAAGATAGTATATAAAAATATATTTATCCCATAATCATAGAACGACATAATTAATAAGTAGAAGATCAACCAACAGAATTGAAATTGGGTTTAGAAGCACACTTACCTCTTTTCCGACTTGACTCGTTCATTATTTAATTTATTTAATAATAATCTTAAGTTAATTTATTCCTTATTCAGAACCCTTTTCAATTTTATTATTACTTTTATATCACTTAATACCTGGAAATAACAATTAGTTAATTATTTGAGTTCATATTTGATATTTTGTCGATGTTCGGAAGTTGAGTAAAAAATGAACTTGTTATAATTTAAAATTGTTCATGTGGTCAAATGTCTATTATATCCAGAATATTATTCATATATATATATATCATATATATCATATATATCATATATATCATATATATCATATATATCATATATATCATATATATCATATATATCATATATATCATATATATCATATATATCATATATATCATATATATCATATATATCATATATATCCAGTATATATGTTTTTAGATTAGTTCATAACATTTGGAGATAAGAAATTAAATGCACCATTCATGGATATGGTAAGTCGTACGTACACAAAAACACTACTTTCCTTTCTTTTTTATTCATTTTTAAAAGAATTAAAACAAAATGATACATAGGCATATTATAATTATAATATAATATCATATTTTATATACATTACATAACTTAATTAACACCAACCTTTATACAATCCATGTATGGTATGAATGAGTCATATCACTTTGAGGGGGCGATATTTTTCACTTTATCAAATAAAATTATCATATATAAATAACATGAAAAGAATAATTGTATGTTATAAATGATAATTACACAAGAATATAGATAAAGTAAATATCATATATATAATATATAATTTCAGTGCCATCGTAATGGGCACGACGGGAAAAGGTAAGAGATAATTGAACAATCATCGTTTCGTGAGGCAGTAGTTCACCATCCACAGAAACCAAATGTTTGTATCCATTGGATTGATGTGTGGGGATTTTTATTTCTAATAAGTCTCATAAGAATCCTTTTACATTTATTATATTGTGTTTTTTTATGTAAATAATTAATAAGAATATCATAGGGAGTGGATAAGGAAAATAAAAGAAAAGAATTTGAGAGTAGACGTTGGGTTTAAATCATGTAACTCCCTTTGGATTGAACCAAAATGATTTCTTGAATTGCCATCTACTAGGGGGAATAATTATAGGAGGAATAAAGAGATGTTAGGAGTTTTTTTTCAGATTTTGGTCTAGACAAGGGTCTTGAGAGGTGTGTGTGATGGGTTAGAGGTGGTTTCCTTTTATAAGAGGGAGAATTGTCTTTTTAGGAACGTTTGAAAGTATTATTTTATTATAAAATGTGTTTCAATTTAAATAAATCCAAAACTAATTATATTAGAATATAATATGAATATATGTAAAAATAAAATCATCCAATAATAATTGGATAGGATTTGAATATTTTTTTAATCCTTATGGTTTTTATTTAAACCTTTTTTTAACTTTTTAACTTTTACCATGTCTTCTTGTATATTCATTCTGTATGGTTAATATATTTACTATAAAAATAAAAGACATCCAAAATGGAACATTAATGTCATTTTTAACATCATCTATGTCATTTGGATGAATATTATATTTTTAGTACTATTTTATAATTTAATAAAATATTAATTTATTTAAAAACTAATTTCTGTCAAATTTCATACTATTCATATCATGACTTTTTAAACACCATAAAAATTGTATAATTTCAAAAAACAAGTCATTAATTCAAAGATAATAAGTCATAAGCACCCATAAAATACGTGAATGGCCTAAAAAGTTTAAAAATAAATTTATTTTTATATTTATAATCTCATTTATTTAAATCATTCATTAATGAGGTCATCATTACATCATTATTGTGTTATGAATAAATTTATTTATTTGATGTATAAATATTTTAAATAAAATATCATGATTTATCAAATATTATTAGATTTATAAAATCTATTTATAGTCAAAAGTATCACCTATATAACCCCATATAAAAGTTGTCTTACCAAAATATATATGCTTATGTTATATTTTCCTTTAAATTAAATTAATTTTTTATAAAGTGTCATTTTCAGTTACGAGTGACAACACGGGGTCCCAAAATCGACCCATAGATTCCCATGGTTGACATGTATCATAAAATGGTGTTAGGAAACATGTTAGAGTAATTTTATATTTTTATAATATTATTTGATTCTCTTATTTATCAGATTTATACTTTAACCATTGTAAATAAAATATTTACTGAAGTAACTATTCAAAATGTATAAAAATATGAGTTACCTATTTAAACAATTTGGACCTGTTGATTCCAAATATGGAATCCATTTTCCAAATTCAAAACACAAATGTCGGAGAAATAAATTTAAAATTAATCCTCGTTGTCAAAACCAAAAAGCGTGTTTTTATGAAAAAATAACTATCCAATGATTGACACTTGTATATGTTCAATTTCAATGTCAAATCACTTATAATGACAAAAATTGAATTAAATGGTAAAAAATAATAATCTAATTATACTTTAAAACTAATAAAAAGGAAAATCTAACTATAAAAATAAATTAGATTAAAAGGCAGTTTTGAATTAAAATGATGTATTTTTCAACATTCATATAAAAATTAACTTTATCGGAAAAATACCAGAAAGTTGACCAAAGTTAATTTTGATATCCTGCTTCAAAATAAAAAGATAATTTTGTCAAATGTAACACATAAAAGGGACAAAAACTAGATTTAAAAAGGGTTTTTCATCCAAAGGCTGTAAATCGAACTTCTATAGAATATTAGAGTTTTTCATGCTTAAAATATGATCCATTATTATTTCAAGCCTCTATAATTTATTGGATAAATATAAATACATATAGAAAAAATGTATAATCATATTTTAGTTAGTTCTGTTAATTCCCTCTAACACAATGTCTAGGCATTAACTACCATTTAAAATAATATTATATTATTATTTTTCAATATGACTCAGCCTTGTGTGCAACATGAGATTTCAGAGAAACCCACTATTATGTGCCAGGTACTCCATCAAACATATAATCTCCCTTAAATTAAAATTAATATTTAATTCAAATATATTAATAAATATGAAAATGTCATACTCTTTATTACCCTGGATGTTACATCCTTCACCCCTTTTTATAATTGGGTCCTCACAATTTTAAAAATGAGCTTGGAAAGTTCATTAAAAGTACCACGTTGAAAAAATTGTCAATAAAACTATCACTTTTATAATAAATTATGATAAGTAAAATGGTCAACCGAGATAACACATACTGGGATTCCGTGTATGAAAAAAATGGATTTGGAGGAGAAACAAAATGTCAATTTTTAATGGGGAGTGATAGAAAACATGACTTGGAGAATGCTGACAACAATAAGACCAAAAAATTGGGATAGCTTAAACAGTCTTTGATTCCCTAGTAGGAAAATTAAACAGACAATAGTTTTTTCGTTTTATGTTCCCATTCGTAATGTTGGAGATTTTTTTATGAGATTGACTAAGAATGTTAGGAAATATACTTACTTTTAAAGTATAGTTTCATTTGTTAATAAGTTTCTACTAAAAAACATATTTCCTCCAAATGATGTGTATTGAAGATGACATTGCCACACCTGAAATTCTATAATAAACTTATAGAGAATCACATAATCCACAATATATGAACTATATTTTCCCCAGTCTTTAGTAATTAACCAAAACCAAAATGGTTACTACAAGATCAGATCATCCCCAAATGGATAATCTTTTATAAAAAAAATATTACTACTAACCTCCAAAATTGAACAAATAATAACCAAAGTTCAACAAAGACTATTTGACACAAACTTCCCCTTAAAAAATTCTCCAAAATAATACAACTAATATTGGAACCCAAAAATCAGATGGATTTGATCACATATTTTTCCACAAAAATCATAACATTTTTCTCAAAATAACATTGGCTACTCTTAAAGTATAATACTGAAAAGTGATTAACCTAATCACATTTTATCTATGATAGGTTAATAATTTCCATAAATAACCCAAATCACCATATTTCCATAATAAAATCATAGATTCTTCCAACATAAAATTTCAACCATTACTCTGAAAATTAAATCACATAGTATTCTATTTTCTTTAGGCAGATAGTGTTCCCAAAAGAGGGAGCTCCTTCCAAAATATCCTTAATCACTTTATCACCAAGTCATTTTTCTATAATAAGGATATCCATTTGATAATAACTAAGTTCCCAAAATAAACTTATTCTTGATCCAAAAATTCATTTAACTAAAATAATAAGTCATACTATCAAGTGGATTCAAGTAGGCCAGTGGTAGCTGATGTGCCCTTGTGTCGCTTCGGTTGTGTCTTCGATTCATGCGGCCTTGCTGGACGCGACGAGTTGTCACCCATCTTGCATTTTGTCTCTTTTTATAAAACTCAAAAATAACCAAAATATTATTTAACCTCAATGGTTGTCTTATTCCTCTAATTTTCATCCCAACTCATAATGACCATAATATCTTTATTCATGAAGACTTATATATATTGACATTTTATACCTCCATAAAATATCACTATTTCTAAAGAAAGAACATTGTACCTTGATCATGGTGTCCACTTGGTTTCATCGTTATCTTGTTCACGTAGATAAATGGTCCATGCATTGTAACAATGAATTAAGGATCGTTCAAAATCATCTTATCCTTTATCCAAATACACCTCGAACAACATGGGTCATCTGGGTGCTCACATAAAAATAGTTTCAGAAAATAATCATGTATGATATATTATTTCAACACATCTAATAAAACAGGGTTTCTATAAACCAGTTGGACTATGTTTGAGTTCAAACATTCAATAAATGGTCCTTTTAAAATACAATAAGTATGATCTAAAAGACAATAATTTAAAAGAAAATATATATAGGTTGTGCAAGGGTCACCTTCTTCAGTACATTTTTCAAAATCATAATATTCTTCAAAATCTTGTGATATGGTAAAATATTCGAAAATGCATTGACAATATTGATGTTTCTTGAAAATATGATAATATTGAGAAAATGGGATTTGATTAAATACAACCCATGATCCACAATGGTATCGAGGTATAGAGGAGGTGTTTGATATATCAAACAATTTATTTCAAGTTATTTGTATGTTAGAAAATGTTTCATAATTGTATTGACATGAAATTGTAACAATTATTACAAGAAAGTCATCAAGAATAGGTAGGAATTTCATTTGAGATCTTCCTCCTTCTATATTTAATAGACTTTCCTTGATCTAAAAATGTTACAAAATAAGGATTTAACATAAGGAGTAGACATAGAGACTAACCATGTGTCTAACACAAACTCATAATTCCTAAAGTTATTTTAACCGACCTTTGATACCAACTGTAAGGCCCCAACTTTAAAAATTACATAATATTGAATTAAGTTAATAATTGACATTGAGGATCTTTTCAGGTTTAGATATTTAGATAATTAGGTAATAACATATAAAGAACGACTTGAATATTACAAGTAGACACTTCTACTCAGTATCTATTTTTTTCATAAAATGAAAACTCTTAAAAAAAGAAACATGTCTATTTCCATGTTTTAGACATCATGACTTGTCCTTGATCCAATCCTTGACCCTATTCACCTTTAAGTCTTGTAGAAAACATTTCAAAAACATGGGATTAACATATAAATCTCAGAAAGGGATATAATATAAGGAAAAAAAACTAGTCCATGAATACATTCAAATCAAATAAATCATACTTTTAAATATTTAAACATAATCTAATTAACATGCCTAAAAAATCATACGATTTTTGAATATCACATATAAATCATCAATCATAAAGGTAAATTGTGGAATCCATAAAATACATACATTTTTTATTTCATGGATACATAGGGATTTTATTTTGAATACCCATCACAATATATTCCCTAAATCTCTTAGGAGAAACATTAACCTTTAACTCTGTCACATTACCCAATGCATTGGAGATCTATCAAAGGATCACCCACCCAAGGTTTATCATGTAACCACCCATATGAGTAAACAATTACCAAGAGACATAACATAATCATAACACATAAAACAAGCATAATGTAAAGATAACACTTCCATATTGCAATCACAATATATCTTTCAAGATATTGACATAATCAATTCATTTAAAACATTCAAAAAGAAGAGTTTTGAATCAAAATGTCCTATACAACTCTGAAAATTTTTAATGGATTTTACACTTTAAAATATTCATGTCCATATACATAAATCCATAAAATCATTTATAAAACTTGGATCTTAATGATAATTATTTTAAAAAAAATGGTAAGACTTTTAAAATGATGTTTTAGTGAAAGAGACTCGTAACAGCTGAGAAACAGTTGAACATAAATAAATATAGTATAAAATTGAAAAAAATAATATAATATAATGATAATAATGGGATTCATGATATAATATGTAAAATGGAATTATATACATCTTATAGGATAATAAATGTGCACAATATCAAGATATTCCTTAATTAAAGGAGTTGGAGACATATCCCCATACAAATATCAAATTCTAAATAAAATAGATCAAATATTTTTATTCATTATAGGTGAACATAAGTAATTTATAAATAAAAGATAGTACATCAAATGTTATTTATCACTTAATCATACCTTGACATAATCAAGACATAGAAGATCAACCTAAAGAATGGAAATTGGGATTAGAATCTCCCATACCCTGTGTCTGAATTGACTCATTCTTTATTTAATTTCCTAAATAATAAAAATTAGTTTATTTATACTTGACGAAGAACCTTTTTCAAGTTTATTTTTACTTTTATATCATATATTACCTTGAAATAACAATTAGTTAATTATTTGAGTTCATATAGGACATTTTGTCGATGTTCGTAAGTTGAGTAAGAAATGATCTTGTTTTAATTAAAAATTATCCTTGTGGTAAAAAGACCATTACCTCCAGAATATTATTCTTATATATATCATATATATCATATATATCCAGTATATATGTATTTATAATATTCTATTACCTTGGGCGTTAATAAATGAATTGCACCATTCTTGGAGACGGTAAGTCGTACACACACATGAATGCTACTTTCATTTCTTTTTTTTTCTTTTTTATAGGATTGAAAACCAAATGATACATAGGTATATTATAATTAAATTAAAATATCATATTTTATATACATTGAATAAGTTCATTAACACCATCCTTTATAAATTCCATGTATGGTATGAATGAGTGATATCACTTTGACGGGGCGGTAGTCAGCACTTCTTCAAATGAAATTATCGTATATATACAACATGGAAATAATAATGGTATATTGTAAATGATAATTAAATAATCCAAGAGATTAAATAAATATCATATATATATCATATATATCATATATAATTTCAGTGACATCATAATGGGCACCATGAGAGGTGGTAGAAGATAATTGGTCATTCATAATTTCGTGAGGCAGTAGTTTGCCGTCCATAGAAACAGAATGTTCATATCCATCAGATTGAGGTGTGTGGAAGTGTAGTTAAAATAATTCTAATAAAAACAACCTAGTATATTTAGGATAATGGTGTTGTTATTTAAACAAATAATATGAAGATCATGGGTAGTGGAGATGGAAAATAAAAGAAAAGAACTTGAGATAAGACATAACCTTCAAATCGTGTAACTCTCTTTGGTTTGAACCAAATGAACTTTTTTAATTGACTTATTCATAGGGGAAGGATTCTAAAAGTAATATATGTATGTGGGGAGATTATTTGTGCTGGTTTTGGATGATCCAAGGGGCTTGAGAGGTGAGTGTAATGGGTTAGAGGTGGTTTCATTATATAAGAGGGAGGAGGGGCTTTTTAGGAATGTTTGAAAGTATTATTTTATTATAAAATGAGTATCAATTTCAAAATGTACAAAATAGTTAAATTTAAAGATAAGATAAATATAAATCGAAATAAAATCATCCAATAATAATTGGATAGGTTTTTGATATTCTTTAATCCTTATTGTTTTATTTAACCCATTATCAACTTATTTGACTTTTACCATGTCTTCTTGTATATTCATACTATATGGTTAATATATTTACTATAAAATTCTAAGCCACAAAATATGGATCATTAATGACATATGTAACATCGTATATTTAATTTGAAAAATATTATATTTTAGGACTATTTTATAATTTAATAAATTATTAATTCATTGAAAAACTTACTTATGTAAAAAAAATTACTATTCATATCACGACTTTTTAAAAATGCATAAAAATTTTATTAATTAAAATAAACTTAATTAATTCATAGATAAAAAGTCATTGTAGTCCATAAAATTTGGGTGTGGCATACAAAGTTTTAAAATAAATTTATTTTTATATTTATGATCTCTTTTAATTAAAACATTCATTAATGAGGTAATCATTTCATCATCATTGTGTCATAAATAAATATATTTATATGATGTCTAAAAATTATAAATAAAATATAAATATTCATTAAATATTATATGATTTATAATTACTCTTTATAGTTTAAATTATCACTTATAGATCCCTATATAATATTTTTTTACTAGAAAATAGTAGTTTATGTTACATTTTCCATGACTTTGAATTAATTTTATAAAGGGTCATTTTCACTTACAAGTGAATCCTTGGGGTACCATAATCGACCTAATGATTACAATGGTTGGGAATATATCATCAAAAGGTTTTAGAACATGTTTTATAGTAATTTAATATTATTATAAGAATATTTTTTACACTTATTTACCAGATTTACCCTTTATCCATGGTAAATAAAATATTTACTAAGAAACTATCCATAATGTCTAAAAAATAAAAGTTACACATTTAAACAATATAGGCATATGGATTAAAAATATGAAATCCATTTTTTTCAAATTCAAAACACATAAGTTGTAGAAAATAATTTAAAATTAATTCACATTGTCAAAACCGGAAAGCATGTTTTTTATGAAATAATAACTATCAAAAGATTGACAATTGTTTATGTTAAATTTCAAAGTGAAATTACTTTCAATGACCACAATTGGATTAAATGGTAAAAATATAATCCAATTAAACTTTAAAACCAATAAAAATAACAATCCAAATATATAAATAAATTAAAATAAATGTAGTTTTTAATTAAAATGTAGTAATTTTCATTATTCAAAAAATGAAGTTTATCAGAAAAATACCAAAAATTTACCCAAAGTAAATTTTTATGTCCCTATTCTAAGTAAAAAGTTTATTTTTTCAAATGTAACATGTAAAAGTGAAAAAAACTATATTTAAAAAGGTTTTAACATCAAAAGGAGGTAAATCAACATTATAAAGAATATTCTAGTTTTTCAGGTTAAAAATTGGATCCAGTTTTTTTAGGCTGTAATTTTTTTAGATAAATGTAAATATATTTAACATACATGTATAATCATATTTTAGTCAATTCTGTTCATTCCTTCCAATACAATGGATAGGCATTAACTATCATTTTAAATAATATTCTATTATTATTTTTCAATATGAATCATCCTTGCGTGCAACACGAGATTTAAGAGAAACCCATTGTTGCATGTCAGGTATGCCATCGAACATAACATCCCCTTAAAGAAATATTAATATTTAATTCACCAAATTTAATAAATATAAAAATTTAATATTCTTCATTTACTTGGGATGTTACAATTAGTCAGTCTAAAAGGCATTACTGTAAACTCGTAATGCTCGTACCTTGTAGGAAAAGAGGTCTTCAGAATGTATTCCTTCTTCATGAAAACTGATGATATCCAGATCAAAGGTCAATCTTTGAAAAATATTGAGCCACATGTTGTTGATAAAATAAATCATCAATGTGAGATTGGGGATACATGTTCTTTATTGTCAATAACATTGATCTCTCTGTAGTAAATTCACGACCTCATTAACCAATCTTTCTTCATAACAAAAATAATTGGGGCTCCCCATGGAGAAAAACTAGGGAGAATAAATCCTTTATTACTCAATTAGTCTAGTTTCTTCTTTAGTTCCACTAATTCCACAGTGTAAATTCTATAAGTGGTCTTTGATATGGGCCTTGAACCAAGAATTCAGTTATTTGAAAAGTCAATTTCTCATTCTGGAGGATGTCTAGGTAAATTCTCTAGAAACACATCAACAGATTCTTGCACAACTGGAAGATCCTCTATTTTAACATTCCATTCATCATATATAGTTATTTCATTCCCCTTCTCCCCAATAATTGAATTTAGAAGAGTTTCTGGGGGTAGATCTAAATTATAATCAGATGGTGATGTTTCTTCTCTAAAGAAAAGGGATTTCTTATCATCATATAAAATTGTAACCTATATCTTATTACAATATTTTTTTTTCATCATGGTCTATAATCCAATCAATACCAAGGATTATATCAAATTAAATCATGAGTATTACAATAAGATCAATAGATAAAGCACATTTATATGTCATAATGGTAACTGAATCACAAAACATTGTCGCAATGATACTTCCCTTAAGAGTTTTGAACGACATCTCCCTTGTAAAGTAAAAATTTTAATATCTATTTTTCTTGGTATATTGAGAAGATATGAAATAATTTGATGACCTAAAATCAAATAAATCATTGGTTAAATTTTAAGAAATGATTAATTTACCTGTCACCACATCATTCAGAACTTCAACCTCAACAGTTATGATCTCATAAACTTGGATTTCTCCCATCGAATTTTATAACGAAGTTTTTTTTGATGCATATGTAATTAATTTTCATAATTCACCTTTTTTACAACTATAGAATTCAATATTGACAACCTCTTTCTTCCCTTTACAATCACAATCTTGGTGGACTTTTTCTCCACACTTGTAACAGACTCTCATTCCCTTCACACAAATAGAGGGGGGTTTCTTCTCATATTTACTACAATATGTAAATTAAAATTTTCTATTCATCTCATTATTTCCATTTCTAGAGTGTTCAATAGATCTATTCATTTTATACATTGCTTTAACGTCGTAAGACATAGATATTTCCTTTTATATCATAATAACACATGAGAATATATCTTTGTATGACGAGAATAATTGTGAGACTATTTCTTGATGGATAATTGGGTTTAACCCATAAAAGAATCAATAAATATTACTTATTGGGTTAATTATATATTCTACAGCATGACTTGCTATCCTTTTAAAGTTAACATCATACTTTGAGACATTCTCATCATCATTTTTCCTCAGACTCAGAAATTGCCTTTCCATATCCACTCGATGTTCACGAGGAAAGTATTTTTTCTTTGAAAATATATATTAACTCCATCCATTCCATATTTGAAACTTCTTCATCCTCATTTTTTATTTGAATTAAGGACAACCATCGATCTGCATCTCCTGTGAGGTGATAAACTACCATGAGAAATTTCTCATTTCTCTACTCCCCAAAGTATGAAATATTTTCTTGAAGGGACATGTCCATTGCTCAGCTATAAATGGATTAGTAGTACAATTGAATGTTGGTGGTTGTTTCCTCATGAAGAGGGATAAAATTTATCCTTCACATTTTGGATCAGGGTGCTTCATATGGGTAAGGTTATTATCTATAACCTGAGTGAGTTCTCCTAGTATGGTTATAAGATGTTTAGCACCGATTGCATCGACGACTCCACTATAATTATCTTTATTAGGAGGTAAATCCCTAAATGGATTACATGTGTTGATACGGTTTCCATTCCTTCCACTACGGGAAATTTCTAAACAATTTCATAGACTATAATAGTTTATGAATCACAATACATAATTCCAAACTAGTAAAATACCTAACATAACATGAATAGTTTATTCATATAATCCAAAGTCATAAAAATGTTTTATTTATGGAAGTATTTACTCATAAATCCTTTATAATATTTTGTAAGAAAGATGTGAATTATCCTAATAATATCCCCCGATAGTGTCAAACCGAGAGTGCAGCACGACCCATTGTCGTGTACCAGGATACCCTGGGTCAAGCCTGAAACCCCTTGTTAGAGTTTTTCCTCCTAGGTACATTTATCCAGAACCATGTCCACTTGTAGTATGAAAACATGGATGTACTTATTGGAAAACCCACATAATATCTAAATTACCAAAATATTTGGATGTTCTTATATAATAATCCTCAATGACTATATTTCGGGTAATGTTCTCTAATCAGATGTTTTCAAAATATAGTCTCCAAGAAATGTACTAAGCTTCCACTGATACCAACTGTAATGCCCCGACCGTATTTTCCCGGAGTCGGTGCATTATTACATAACATTGGCATGATCCCAAGATATCAAGTAACTAAAGACTGATTAGTTTTGTATCCTTGGATGTACAAGTCACATACATATGTTTTACATTACATTATGAAATTTAAAAACTAATGAACTGTTTCTACATTGAACACACTCATACATCGTATCCTATTTATAGATGTCAATCATATTATACTTCTTCACATCCTGAGAAAAATAAAATATAAAAAAAAGTAGTGATCTCAGATGCTCAGTAAGGATAATAATATAGCGGAAACTATCATAAGAAAACATAAACATTTAATGCAATGTATAAGACTAAGGCACCAGCCTTTGAAATGTAAAATTCATCATAATATGGAAAATATAAATCAAATAATTCCATTTTCTTATTCCCATGGATATTATACTAGTCGAATAATCCCAAGTAATATCAATTGCTAATTTCATAATGATGGAATGAATAAAATCAGATATCATAACTACATAGTCAAGGTCTCGGGCCAAGAATAAAAATAATAATTTTGTTAAGGGCTTGTTCCAAGACAATATCTTGTCTCATCAAACCTGTAGATGCATTGAGGGGCTATAGCGGTTCCCTCTCATCACTTACTACATCCAACACATTCCTCATATGAAAAGGTTAAAACATTCATATTAAAACTAGCATATGAAATGTTAACACATTATCCATAAACCATGAATCCTATAAAGAGATAACATCCACATTCAAACATATCACAAAAACTTCAATACCATATAGAATATTGTATCATAATAAATAATATTCAAACAAGCATAAAATACAATAAAGGATGTTCACATATATGAAATCAAAACTATTCGAGAGAAGTATTTATTTATATTTGGAAATAATTTAGAAGACACATAATTATAAAAGAAAACATTTATTTTCAAAATATTCTTATAATCCTTTAAGAGAAGCTTTGAAGGTGTTATAATGGTGGAAAATAGCTGCACCTACCGTATAAGTTGAAAACATTCTTTCCTTAATTTGTCGAAAAGGTCCTGAAGCACCTTAGTTGGACAATGACAGAATGACTTCATTAAAAAAAATTTATAAAATGTAAAACAAGGGTATAAATGAAATTAATACATAGTATAGGATATAAAAAATATTTTTTGAAATACATTTTTAACAAACCTAGATGTGGACGAGAAAGAATGCTCAGTATATACTTACGTTAAAACAACCTCAGATAATGAAGAAATTGTAAAATTAATCCTTACATTAAACTTTTCTTTAGTCGAGGGTAGGTTAACCACTTGTATAATGGTTAAATAATTGTTATTAAATTATATACGAACCACATACATAAATATGATATCACATATGATCCTATAATATTTCATTGTTAATAATATTTTAGTAGTATCATTGTTTTAGGTGTTAATTAATTCATTTTCATTTATTTGTTTTGTTACAGAAGTCATGTTTTTTATGGATATGAGGCATTTTATTCATATCCAGAATGATATTAATTTATTTAAAAATTATATTCAATCATAAAATTAAAATTATTCTTGAATGTTAATGATGGGGAACAAAATCTCATCGCGTTAGGGAGAGAGTAAGACCTACGTATGCATGAGAGACAATATCATTCTATTGATGGTGAAATCATACGTAATTGGATGTTATATTATTTATAAAGAATCATTGAACTGTTATACTTATTATTTACATAAATTATAATCATTATTATACACATCCATATAATGATGTGTTGAATAAAAAACTACACCATGACGTGGAGACGGTAAGTCGTACGTAAGCTTGTATGGTGCCGTTGTCATTAATAGGATGGATAGAATAATTAATATGGTTGTACCATATTTATAATAACATCACAGTATGTATAAGGTATTGTAGATATTATTTTTTAATAAAAAAACAAATAAAGAGGAAGTGGAAGAATAAAAGAACCTTTGAAGAGGTGATTAAAATAATTACCTCTTCTTTGGGTGTTACCTTTTAATTTAAAAAAAGGGCTCCTTAGTTTGGATTTCTCATAAAAGTAAGGCTTCTTGGTTTATTTTATGGTATAGTGTAGGATAATTGAGAAGGGGTTAGCTGACTCAAATGGATTTGTATTTGTGAATTTAAAAAAGGGGAGGTACCCTTTTATAAGAGTGGTTATGGTCACTTTAGGAAAATCTTGTAATATTATTTTATTATAAAATAATTTATCATCTATAAATGATCAAAATGTATTTATTTCTAGGATAATGTGGTTATGGGTCTAAATAATCTCAACCAATTTGTTTTATACATGTTTAGGTCACAATATTAACCTTATCTTTTAGATTTGACTCTTAGTTAAATAGTTTATCTTTTACCAAGTCCTTTGTTATTATTATAATACATGGTTAATAATTATTTTATAAAATTACAAGAAAATATCAAGTGGTTAAATAATTAAATATATATATAATTATATAATAATTTTGATAGAAACTTATATTTTTAGGACTAGTATATAATTTAATAAAATATTTCTTTTTAAAACTCATTTATGTCAATTTTGACACTATTTAGTATTTGGTTTTTGTGAAAGTCATAACAACATGATTGATTAGAAAAAAGTATATCGAATAAACACTAACATGTCATATTAACCTTTAAAATTCATTTATTTAATCAAAAGATTAAATTTTTATTTATTATAATATTTATAACATCAAATATTTTAATCTTTCATTAATAAGGTAACAACTACATCATCATTGTGTCATTAATAAATTTAATTATTTAATGACTAAAAATTATAACTAAAATACTATGATGTATGAAATCTTTTTATCTTTATAATAAATATTTATAGTCAAATTTATCTTATGTATAACCCCATATTAATAAAGTTTTAGCTATTAGAAGTAACATTTAACACTTTTAACTCTTCCTTAAATAAAATATAATAAATGTCCTAATCTAGTCCATGTTGATAAAAAATGATCATATTTATGTCCTAAGGTTGATTTTGGTCAAAATAAACTTATCCAATAGAATTATTACATCTGTTAGGGTAATTATAATATCATGTTTACCTTTAATTCCCCTATTTACTTTTAATCATGGTAAATAAAATACAAAATTCACTATTCACAAAAATTATTTTCTTCTTATTGAACCACATCGTACTTACTGATTTCAACTATTTCTCCCTAAATTTTGAAATTCAATTCACTGGAGCTATAAAATTACATTTTAATTCTTTTTTCAATTGTTCCTAGAAGGTGTGTAAAAGATGGTAAAAAGTGCAATTTTTTTATATATCTAATCTTTTTATAAAATGACTTAAATGAATTAAATTTGACTAATATATGTGTTTTGTATCTATTTTTACTTTAAAATAAATTTAAATAATAATAATTTAAATAAAAATTCGGTTTTAAATAATAACGCAGTGTTTTCCACTATTCATAAAAAATTGACAGTTTTTAGAAAAATACCAAATATTCACCAAAGGTAATTTTGATATTCCAAATCCAAAAAAATTCAATTTTAAAAAATAAATTTACAAAATTTCAAAAAGTGGGTATTACTATTCATAACTACCTTTTAAATGGATTGTTTGATTGTTCGTGGTGTGTTAAAATTAAAATTTGCATACAACACAAGCTATTCTATTATTCAAAGAGAAACATACTGTGAAATAATGGGGTGTTATAGTTTATGCAAGAGACAACATGTGTGGGAAAATCCCATGTAGGGGTGAGTAAAACAATACTCAATATGAGACCATGAAAACATGATGTAAAATACCACTAAGTAAACATCACTATGAAGATATAGTAATCACAACACATGTTTGTGGTTATAGAAAAAATAAGAATAAAATTTATCTATAATCAAAAAGGATTCAAAGAATCAAAGTTTATTCCACTTCAAGCAACATTTTCCCACTCATATCATGCTCATTCCAGGAGATCTCACTCATCGAGCTATCTTATAGAAGCATGTAGAATAGGTCTACCAAAAGTTTCTATAGAGACACATGTTATTGAAAAGTAATATAGTTTACATGTGACATACAGTCTCTCTAAGACACAGAGTCTCTATACATCATAGCCAAACATCAACCACTAAAAACTAACTGAAGAACGCCCGTCAGGTGTAGTCAAGTAGAATGGAAAGAATCTGATATTGAATCACATAGGGGGGGGTACACCACCCCTAGGGCTAATAGGGGGAATCCAAGCTCTATTGGAAACACCATACAAGATAGGGGAGCGGTTCCCATGTAAATATTATTCACACAAGCTCAAAAAACCGTATCTGAAGTAACACGAGGAGAAGTTATGACCAACTGGGCCTCTCAGTACGATACATGCTCCAACCCACTGAGTCAACTATCGAAGCTGGGTTCAGAAAACTCACTTTAGAACCTGGATTATCCTCATGGAAAAGAATTATTTCATATATCGAACCCTCCTAGTAAATGAACATGGGTATTCTCTCAACCTCGGTTGTCATCCTCTATTACAGGATTGAGATCTGGTATCCAACCCTCCCAGTAAAAGAAAAATTGAACACTCCCAATCATTTCTTCTCCAACTAATAACCCACTAAGACATCAAAAAGGACCACCCCATCTCAAGGGTCCCAAATCCATAGATGGATCATCAAACAGATGGTTCGTCTGAAAGTAATGTTTGTGTTGCTGATAAGGGTTCATCCTGGGCCCGGTCACTATCCGACCTAGCCCGACCCGCCGACCAACCAGACCTTTCCCAATTGAGCGAACCCAACCTGGTCCGATATGTCTAGTCCTTCCTAGCCCTCTAGGACACTAGGTATAGTTTAATGGACTGAATGTTCATTGCCCTCTTGGCCACTGGAGTGGTCGAGCCTCACTAATCCAGCATGCGTGTGTGGGTTGGGCTTCACACCACACGTGGTCTGTTGGACCACATTCCTCCTATGGTCAAATCAGGTCCACTGCACTCAATATAAAAAACCACCACATCCACCTTCCATTTGACCCCTACTACTGAAGGCTTCACCAAATACGGACTAGATGCATTTAGCGTTGGTGATTCCACCACAATTCACCTATGACACAGCAGTGCCCCCTTCCTCGAGCCAACGGTTCTCCTCTGGTGCTATTTTTTTGAAAACAGATACTTGTTTCTGTTCATTGGTTCACATTCATCATTTCACTAGGCCTGTATCAACATCAATACTCATCCTCAAGAAAAACCACTCAAATGGTGATATCTCCATACTTGATTTGATATGTCCATTGCCTTCGTCATCACACCCCTGGTAGGTCATCCCGACATTAGAAATTTGATTTTGGAACATTGTGTAATGAAGTAATGGAGAAATGATCATGTGTATCTAAGCAAAAAAGAATGAGATGGATATAAAGAGAGAGAGAACCTTGGGGAATAAAAAGTACATGGAACAACCCATGGATCAATCCCCAATAATTTTTCATTCAAGACTTGGTTCATTTCTTAAGAATGATCTTAAAATCATATCAAATGAAAATCCCAAACAAAAAAACCGCAATCGTAACCCATCCTAAAATAACTAATGATCCATGGATCAACTCATTTATTGTTTGGTCTGCATTCACTTTTGAATCTAAGAATGTGAAAATAAAAAAAAAATACTCACAACCTCGATTTGGTTCTATCTCTGACAACGAACAATCACCACATCATTTTCATGGGCGAAGATCTATTGAATATGAGGTTCTTCATTGATCATTGATCCATGATCCACCACCGTTCGTCAAGAGAGCTTTGTTTCTTTACCTCGTAGGAATTCTATAGTTATGGGGATAAACTTGAATGCTCTAAAAAATACATATTAATATACAACCCATTGTTGCGTTAATAATAATATATTTTCATCAAAATATTTTATTGATGTTTACATCTAAAAACTATATTTCATAGCAAACCCATATTGGGTGACGTTAAGACTTTCTAAATGAAAAAACATCATTTTGAACACGATGATAATTTCAGATTTACAATCAGAGATATAATTCCATAGTTATTATGATATTAAAATAAAATAATTTTATTTAATAATTTTATTTATGGATACATCGTTTGTGTTTTTTTCTTCAAATGACCCATGCTGACAAAAGTTAGGTCACACCAAGGGTAAATCCTCCAGTCTAAGCTCAACGATACCCTCAGATTTAGGATCTAGGATCCCAATAAAATGATATTCCATATTTTTATAAAATTCATGTGCACATGCTATTAAAAATTGAACATGTATCAACAATTTTTTGGAAAACTAGGCCTCAGAATCACACACTGTCTCATTGCTTGGTCTTAAAAATTTTCCAATTAATTTCTAAAAAAATATAGGGAATATTTAAGTCATTAAATTATCCCCACCTTAGGTCTTTACATCCCAAAAATCAAAAAAAAAGGAAAATGAAAAAATTGAGGGTACTAAAAATAAATACGATCCTCCCCCTCCCATGTTCTCTCCTGGGGATTCTTGTGCTACCACAGAACATGCACCAGAGGAATCAATTTCCCATGAAGGATCCCCTACTATCAATCCATGATCTTCATGAGGTACATCGCAAAACCGGTCCAATAATCAAGGTCGATCTCACCCCAGTCAGTGGTGTGCAATGAATCATGCATGTATATCCTTAGCTGAGACTTGTGGAAGACATCATGTACCAAGTACAACTCTGAGAGTAGATCCAAATGGTAAAACACCTTTCCAACTCTACATAGTATCAGGAAATGGATGATGATCCAGAGAGGTATCTTTTCACCCCAACCAAATCTCAATATCCCATGTCAGGGTGAGACTCGTATGATGACACAACCTCTCTCCATGAACTTCAAAGGCCTCCATCACATGTCAGCATAAGATTTTGGTTGCCTATGTATATTCTCCATCCTCACTTGTATGACCTAAACCTTCTCTGTAGTATATTCCACCAACTCTAAGCCCACGAGTTCCGACTCTTTGGAAAAGTCCAACAAAGTGGGGACCTGCATCGTCAACCGTACCAATCCTCAAATGGTGACATACTGATCAAGTATGTGTAGTTGATATTGTATGAAAACTACACCAAATGTAGGAAATCCTCCCATCTATGTCCCAAATATAACATGCCTTCTCATAGAATGTTGTCTAGAGTCTGATTGGCCCACTAAGTCCGGACATACTCATATGGTTTTAAATGCTATTCCCAAGTGTAACTGAGTCCCAAACACCACCTGTAATATCTTCCACAACAAAGATGTAAATCATGCATCATGATCTGAAACAGTCATCCATGAAATTCTATAGAGTAAAACTATCTCTTTCACGTAGAGGTATTCAAAGCTATCTATTGAACTATGATCTCGAATAGCTAGGTAGTGGGATGACATGGTGAGTTAGTCAATGATAACCAAGAAGGTATCGTGACCCCCTAAACATACGTGGTAAACACATCACAAATTCCATTATTATCCCACCCCACTTCAATTATGGCACCTCAAGGGGTTGAGTCAATCCCAATAGAATATGATGCCCAACCTTCACTTGTCGACAAGTAAGGCATCGAGATAAAAACACTGCAACTTCTATCTTCATCCCCATCTACCAAAGCTAACATCAAAGGTCCTGGTACATAATTTCCACACCTGGATTAACAACCAAGTTGGATTTCATAAAACTCCCTAAAAACCTCCTCTCACAACACCGCTGGAACCAATGTGTGCCCTCTGACAAAAAGGGCATGCTCTCCACCTTTCGAATATCTATCTGCGACTTTCCCTATGGACATCTGAGCATGTATAGTCTTGCAGTTGGTATGCCCTTGACGTGTCTACCTCGATATCTCTAAAATTGGAGGGGTGAAAACCATACACTAGGGATAATATTACCCACCTCTATCCATAATGAATATATGCAATGAGGCCCATTACACCGAAGTCTTGTTCATTAACTATGGAATGGATATTCTTCTTCGAGAAATTGTTACCACCTTACCATTTATAGGAGTATTGAAAATCAAAAAATCACAGTCCTAGAGGAACTCTATCTAATGCCTCTTCTTCAAGTTCTGATCCTTTATTGAAAAGATATACTTGAGACTCCTATGGTCAGAGTAGATAATAAATCACTCACCCATTGGGTAGTGACGACAGATATTCAATGAAAAGGCAACCACCAAAAGATCAAGATCATGGGACATATTGTCCTTCTCATCTGGTCTCAAATATCATGATCCATATTTAGGTTCCCAGCAGAACATAAGCGCATTGGGGCGGGGGGGTGTACCCAAATTTAATTTTTTGCATCAATGATGAGAAATCTAAGATCCATCATGATAATGAAATGCCAGATCTTTGAAAAAAAATAATGAAAAAATAAGGGAGTCCCAATACTATAGAGAGGATCATCATATTTTGGTTATAATTAATTGAATTAAAATACAAGAATTACCTTGATGGAATTATCTATCTGTTGATGTTTTCGGTCAGGATGCGAAGTGATACGTAGTTGCATCATAGGATCTATGTGTAGGATTCCTCTAGAAGTGATCCACACATGCTTCATGTATCTTTGGACGTCGCTGAAGGGATCTCTGGGTGCTAGCATGGAAGAGACTTTTCTTACAATTTCTACCTTCGACCGCCTCAAGAGATGCTTGTAAATCGCTCTCCTTGATCTGGTGGACAAGGACCCCTCTCACAGATTGAGAGCATTCTTGGAAGAAAAGAATTCTCTCATGAATTAAGAGATTTCATGAGATCTGTTTTTCACAACCACCAAAAATGGATAGTCTAATGAGAATTATATAATTGGGATTTTAATTACATAGAATAATGAAATGATTTAATTTCTGAAATAATTTATTCATTTCCATTAATTTTTAGTAATACCCCATATCTAATAATAATAGCTAACTATTGTTATTACTTGACATGCGCCCAATGAATTACACCTAATATTATTTAATTAATTAAATAATATTATTTATCACAAATCCCTAGAAAAATTATAGTGTGTATATTAAAATACATGTCATGTACTTTTGTTTTCCGTTTAATTTATTTCATTCTCCAAAATTTATTAGACCTTGAATAATGAATATTTATTTCTCAAATAAATATCACTCCATTACTCACTAATAAATATATTATGTTTTCAAAAAAATATTATCTTGAATAACTAGTGTCATGATAAATTCGATCAGGAATCCTTGAATAATTATAAAACTAAAATTGGGAATAATATTTATTCAACTTGTTAAATTAACATTTAGCTGAGATACATGGACACACTTAGTGTGTGACCCTCTAGTTCTATTTCTCAGAGGCATTAGGTGGATCCTACATAAAGTCCAAGGTTATCATCTAGAAACATGCCAAGGCACCATTAGAGAAATAATTTAACTCCTCAATGATGTTCCACCTCCTACAAATTCTTATCATGAAATGAAATCCCTTTGTATCGATATCTTGAATCAAGCATCTTACATGATAGTTCCATCAACCCATGTTCTTGATTAATCATTCTTTGAATTTCTGAAATTTAACTCACTCATTCCATACAATTTCTACATATTTATTTAGGATATATCAATTCCATAAAAGGTCCATAAATATATACTTATTTTATGGAACAAAAGAGATAAATCCTTTCTCGCATTATCTATTAATGTAGTATTACTCATGACACACCCAACATATCCTACCTCACTGCAAAATGTTTTCCAGCACATTTATCATCAACACATATAAGTGTGTGAGTTGTAATACCCATTAATAATAATCGTAACGTCTAAGGACTAGTACACACATCCATAGATAAGAACATCCAATGATACAATGAAATATGGACTTCCTACTGGTGGGTATAGTTCTCATAATATCCTCTAAGATATTACCAAGGGTGAAAACCAAGAGAGGACACCTCATAATGTTATGATTCCTCACCCATAATGGCCTGTATAATTTGTGTCCCTCAAATAACATCATCCGGACACAGTACATATATTTAAGAACAATGTTATGGAACTTCCAGTTTCTCATCATAGTAGGGATCCTCTATGACCTTTTAATGAAACAACTCATCTTAGGATATTATCACATGGATTGTCACGTAGAAGAAAAATAAAGATTTGATAAGGTATTTATTAGTGAATACAAAGTAGTTTGTTCTAGGCCATCAACTCCAACAGACTTCCACTTGGACAAGATCCAATAGCTAACAACCTTTAACCATCTAGTTCTCATATGATTTTCATGCATTTTCTGATATAGGACTTTAGTCATGGGGTCCACTTTGTTATCTTATCTAGAAACTCTACTCACGTGAACATAACCCCTTTGTTGAAAATACCTTAAGACATGATACATTAAAAGAATGTTCTCTGTCTGTTGATGTGACCTTGGTTCTTTTTCAAGAGCCACCGCTGTAGTATTATGACAATACAATGTGATTGGTTCATTACTTTTAGGCACCACGTCACGCTCCTAGATTGATTTCCTAATCCATTCAGATTTGTTGGCTACTTCATAAGCCACTGTATATTTAGAATCAACTGTAGAATCAGCGATAACTAGATTCTTTGAACTCTTCTATCTCACAGCTCCTCTGTTAAGACAGAAAACATGTCCTGATTACGACTTCAGATCATTTTGATCTGTCTAAAAACTAGAATCAGCATTCCCTCTAATGACAAGATCCTCGTCTCCTCCATACACCAGGAAAACATCCTTAGTTCTTATTAGATACTTAAGGATAATCTTAACAGTAGTCAAATGCTGTTCTCCTAGATCTTCTAGATATTTTCCTACCATTATCAGTGCAAAGAAAACATCAAGTCTGGTACATTACCTGACATACATGATAGATCCTATATCCAAAGTGTATGTGATTTTACTTATTATATATTTCTCCTGTTCTGTCTGTGGACACATTTTTTAGAAAGCTATATGCCCTGTGATATTGGAACCAATCCCCTCTTGGATTGTTTCATACTAAATCTCTTTAGTATCTAGTCAATGTATATACCCGGATTTAGTCCAATCAGCCTCATGAATCTATCGTGAATGATCATGATCCCTAGAATGTAGACTGCTTCGCACAAGTCCTTCATGGAGAAACACTTGTTCAATCAGTCCTTATCTGCCTAAAAGAGTGGTACATCATTTCCAATAAGTAATATGTCATCAACATATACTACTAAGATAATGACCGAATTTGCATTACAGTTCTTATAAACTCATGGATCACATTCCTTATTAATAAAACCAAATTACTTTATGGATTCATCAAATCGAATGTTATTTTCCTTGTATTCTTTCTTTAAACCATAAATGAATTTATGCAACTTGAAAACCCATTTGGATTCACCCGGTGTCACAAACCCTTCAGGTTGTGTCATATAGACATCTTCTTGAAGGTTCCCATTAAGGAATGATGTTATGAAATCCATTTTCAAAATCTTATAGTCATGATAAGCTGCTATGGAAAGTACGATTCTCATGGTTTTAAACATGGAAACTGGTGAGAAGGATTCATCATAGTCAATTCCTTGACGTTGTCTGAATCCTATAGCCACTAGATTTTCTTTAAAGGTGCTAACATAACCATCTGTGTCCAGTTTTCTCTTCAATACACATTTGAACCGAACATGATTTACATAAACAAGCTCATTGACTAGAACCCAGACATAGTTTTGATTCATGGAATCCATCTTAGAATTCATAGTTTCGGGCCTTATTGTAGTCTTCGATCATTCTACTGCTTACTTGTTTGAGAGAGTTTCATTATTGTACAACAATAATGATTCACCATCCTTGGTGACTTGTAAACCAATTCTCTATGGTTCCATAACCAATATTGATCTCATACATAGTACTTATTTTTCTGTAACCTCTACCATGGGGACCTATAGATAATGTTCCTCTAAAAACTCTTGTGTAATTTGAACATCAACTTCATCGAAGTCAATATTTCTCCCACTATACATTTTGAGGATGTTCTCCCTCTCATGAAACACGTCTTGTTTGGTGACATTCACCTTCTTGTCTAAATGGTTATATAGATAATATCCTATTGTTTTCTTGGGATATCCTATAATGATACATCTCTTACCCTGAGGTGCTAGTTTGTTTCCTGAAAATGCTTTTAAAAACGCCTCACATACACATACACATGTGAGTGACAAAACGGGATTCTTTACATTCCATAAATCTAAGGGAATTCCATTTTTCAACTTAGTTGGTACTCGGTTTAATGTGTATGCTACAGTTAGTAATGCATATCCCCAAAATAATATTGGACGATTTTCATGACTCATCATCTACCTCACCATGTCCATTTAGGTGCAGTTCCACCTTTCACTAACACCATTCCACTGTTGTGTATAAAGAGTTGTGAGTTGAGATAGAATACTAGATTCCCATAGAAGATCAATGAACTCTAGGTTCAAATATTCTCCACCTTGATCTGATCAAAGATTCTTTATCTCTTAACCAAGATGATTCTCTACTTCATTATTGAATTCCTTAAATTTATTTAAAGACTCTGACTTATACCTCATTAATTTGACATAGCCATATCTATGCAAATCATCAGTAAATCTAATAAAGTTAAAATATCCACCTCTAGCTTCTACTAGAAATTCTCCACACACAACCACATACATCAATCCAAGAAGCCCTGTGGCCCTTTCACTCTATCCACCGAAAGGGGACTTGGTCATTCTACCTTGTAAAAAATCATGATATCTTCCATTTGGCTTTAGCTACGTAGAATCTAAATAACCATCCTGGGTGATCTTTTTCAAGTGCTTCTTGTATACAAGACCAGGATGGTGACACCACAACTGGGTGTTGTATGAGTCATGTGAATTTGATTCATTATCGATTTCTAACACATGGTTTTTCATAATTTAATACATACAAACTGTTATTCAAATGTTCCATACCATAACATTTGTTGTTCTTATAAATCAAACAACTCGTATTTACAAATTTGAGAATAAATCCATCCATATCCAAAAAATATAAAGAATTTATGTTCTTGGTAACACTAGGAAAATAATTAAAGTTACATAAATCCTAAAGCATTCTAGTTGGTAATGAGAGATGGTAATCTCCAATGTCCAACGTAGCTAGCCTCACACCATTGGAAGCTCTAAGATCCACCTCTCCTATGTAAATCATTCTTAAATCTAATTGGTTCTTGAATTTCAATACATATGTGATCCCCACAAGCTGTATTCAATACCAAATGTGTATAAATGGAAAGATTACACTCGATAATGAACCCACATTTATCATCCCCATGCTTCTGGGTGCAGTTCCTCTTCCAATGGCCTAGCTTGACACATGAAAGACATACCACCTCCTATTCCATGCCATGCCTATGGATCATCCCCTTCTTGGAGGGACAATACTCATGACCTTCAAACTATTTATTAATCCTTGGTCTCATTTCCTTATCCTTACTTTTCTTATTCACCATTAGGACAAAAAGTTTTCAGGCCCCATGTCATTATATACCTGGGGAATTAAGGTTATAATTTTTGATAGAAAATTCTCATTGTTGATCATGTTATTGTTGAAAATAATGATAGAGAAGGTATTGGGCAGTAATGATAGGATGTGATCTGTATGAAAATCATCCATGAACTTAATCCCTAAGATGTCAAGGAGTTCAATGTAGCCAATAAGCTTGACTACACGAGTCCCAACTAGCGTAGACTCTCTAAGGTTAGTTGTTTACAAAGCGTCGGAGATCCCACATCTCTCATGTCTCTTCTTCTCATGACAGACATCCTTAAGGTGAGACATCATGCTATATACATCCATGTTTATATGTTTCTTCAAAAGCTCATTAGACATGGCCAATAGCATGAAACAATGGACACATGTGGCATTATCCACCTGTTTCATATAGAGAGATATTTCCTCATCACTGGCCTCTTTTATAGGAACAACTAGAGTAGGATCCTCAAGCATGTACAATTTCCCCCTGTGTCTAAGGATGATGCATAAACACTATTGCAATTCCAGGAAATTGGTGATGGTGAGATGGTTTTCCTTATCGAGTATGGTTCACAATGATATGTTTGATGTAATTTTTCATTCCATTTCATAAAATTACGAAGAGAAAATGTTTAGTAATTTATCATTATAAAAATGAGACAAATAAATAATTTAATACTTATTAGTCCCCCACTAATTTATATAAATCCAATATCCCTCACCATTGATTTCAGAATATTATGTTGCTTGAATATTCTATTTCCAATGATACACATTTCCCTTTTCATTATCCCAACATGGGTTGGTCAACATACATGAAGGGTTTTAGGTTTGTATTTCAAATTCAATCTACATTAACATGCAGTAGTTTGATCTGCTAAATGGACTCCCCAATCCTTAAATCCTTTAATTTTGGATTTCCTCAACCTTTGCCTGTTGGTCACACCAAGTCTTGCTGTGGCAGTCATCCCTTGATGCGAACCTAGCACTAGTAGATTTTTTAGTTTTGGCACTTATGGTAGCGGGCGACCGCCATTGGCGGTCGCTACTGATACTATTAGCGACCGCCAAAAGGGGTCGCTAAAACCGAAATGAAATGGCGGGATTTTTCCCGCCCCCCCGCACTATCTTCTTCGATTACTCGCTGCAACAGCGGTCGCCCCTCCCGCCGCCGCACCGCCACCACAGGTCACCTCCGTCGTCGCCACCCCGTCGACTCCCGTCGCCCCTACCAATGCTACCGGAAAACCATGCTCGGGGTCCCGCAACCACAGGTCACCCCCGTCGCCGCCACCCCCGTTGCCTCCCACACCTCCGGCCGCCGTGGTTCCTCCATGGCCGTTGACCCAAGCTCGGGGTAACCTCCAACATGCCGCGCGTGCGCCCCAGTACAATCGGCACCAAATTTTCATCGATTTTTGAAGAGAGTATTAGCGACCGCCAATGGCGGTCGCTATTGATTAATAGCGACGGCGCAACTGCGACCGCCAAAAGCGGTCGCAGGGCGGTCGCTAAAGGGCATTAGTGACCGCCAAAAGCGGTCGCTAATGCCCACATTTCTAGTAGTGTAGTCAATTCAACCCAAAACCTTGAATTAGAATTCCCTAAAAACTGAAAGCACCCCAAGTAGGGTTGGTCAAACACTTTTAACAATGGTTCGATTATAACCAATATTATGGAAGGGTGCACCGATGTAATATTTTCTTTGAGGGATATTATCTTTATAGATAAATTTTCATTTTATTATATTTTACTACATGATTTTTAATATTATGTGGGATATACATAAGTGATTGACCAAGTCTAAGATAAAGTTTATTCATAATGTGTTCTTATTTTAGTTCCATCTTGCATGATTCTTTAATTCATTAATTGTGTGATCATGAAAAAACACCCAAAATAAATAAACCATGCAACTCAAAGAGATAAAATAAATGGTATTATCATGAGCTTGTTCTATAGGTTAGTTTACCTTGAGGTTGATAAACTAACCCATGACCAAGGAGAGAAACACATTAAACCTTTTGGGTTCATGTTTATAACTCTCAACCTGTCCTCCATTGTATCTCCTTGGTTTGGTTTCACCTTGGATCCAAACATGAGCTACCTCCACTAGCTTGGGAGCTCTATCCATTACATATGCTTTTTTCTCACTCACAATTGAGGGGTAAAACGGGGTTTTACATATAAGAAATATTAGGCACGTAGGCCATACATATTAATGTGGAGAATGCTCACAGGACAACAAATTTAATTTATATAAATAAATTAAAAGTAACCACTCACATACAATGGTCTTGGTTTAGATCAGGATCATCCAAACATGGAATGATATTTACACATAAATAAAACTAGTATTCAATTATTTAATCCTTCTTATTTAAGATAAATCACAACCAAATCAATTAATTATATTTAATTAATCAATCCTTTTATCTTAAACCCTTTTTCTGAATTTTTGTGAGATTATCATCCATCACAATTTCAAACAAATAAATTCATTTATAATTATCATTGTATGTAACTTTTACCTTGGAGGAAACCCAGTGAATTCTCATTCATTACTACCCAATGAGTAGAAATGAACATTACACAGTAGTTAAATTAAACAGATATATTTAAAACACCTATCATGTGTTGCATCTCAGCTTTACGCCCACACTATGGTGTACGTATTAAGGGTTAATATAATATAATAATAAATTTTAATAAATCTATGTAATTTGGATGAGTTCATGACATGTATTTCTGACTACACGATTTGTACTTTGGTTCATTGTCTATCTGAAGTTCACGCCCAAGAACATGGTATGTAGATGTACTTTGGATGTCATCGGAGTAACCAGCGTGTTTAGTGGGACACACGCCATCTAGTATCCACGTTACACAATTTTCAGCCGTGCATTTAGTGTACGGGGTACATGGTCCAACCCTAACCCGAAGGGACTACATGCCGTGTTCAATGGGCCACCTGGTGTGTAATTCGAAAAATATTTGCCACCTATTCTTGGTCAACACACTGAGTCTTAAATACTTAGATAGAATTCAATGAAACAAACTTGTCTGGCAGACCATCCCGGTGCATGGAACCTCTATTACATGTCATGTACTATCAAATACATGCCATGTGTTCTGGTGTTGTACTACAAGGATGCTTTTAAACCTTCGGATGGGATGCTTTATTTTATTTTAATCAAAATTAAAATAAAAAATCATTTATGTATGGTGAACTAGAAACAAAAGAGGAGGAATAGATCTCGATATTCAGATTTATAGAATGATTAACATGATTTGAAACAACTAAATTATTAAGTACATTAATCACAAATGAAAAACTAAATAGTTATAATCAAATATATGACCACTCTGATACCACATGTAGGTTTGGGTGAATCGTAAGTGCATTGGTGGGTGTACCCAACATTAATTTTTTCAGTTAATGACGATCAATCCAAAATCCTTCATGATAACAAAATTCCAGATCTTCAGAATAGAAAAAGGAATGAAAGGAAAGAGGGGAGTCCCAGAACCATAGATAGGATCATCATATAATGGTTAAAATTAATTTAATTAAACGACAAGAATTACCTTGATGGAATTCTCTCTCCATTGACGTTTCCGGTCATGATCTGATGTGATCTATTATCACGTATTATAATCCAAGTGTATAATTTCTCTAGTGGTGATCCAGACGTGCTCCACATATCTTTGGATATCACTGAAGGGATCTTTGTAAAACCTGAGACTTTTATGAGAAGTATTTTGTTTTTATGTTATATAAATCATCAAAGGAATCTTGCACTACACACATCACCGGTTTGGATTTCTTTACATGAAATCATGACCTTCCTCGATACCTTGCGTTGTACGCAATACAGAGTTTCACTAAACAACGATATGCTATTAAAATATTATTAAAACTAGCCATCATGAATAGTAATAACCACTTTTTAAAATTTTATATAACTTTATTTTTTAAAATGGAGTTCATTTTTGGATTCGGAATATCAAAATTATCCAAGGGTGAAATTTTGGTATTTTTCTGAAAACTTTCAATTTTTGATGAATAGTGAAAACACTCATTTACTATTTAAAAACCAACTTTTTATTTAAATAATTATTTATTTTATTTAAATTTATTTTAGGTCAAAATTGATACATAATACCTATACAAGTTCAATGTAATTGATTGGAGTCATTTTATAATAATTTTAGATATATAAAAATATTATTGAACTTTTCACAGTCTTTTACCCACCCCCTAGGAGAACTTTCAAATTTACATAAAAAATAATTTTACCGCTTTTGTGAATGTAATTTCAAAAATCCAAGAGACACGGTTGATGTCAGTAAGTAAAATGTTGTTCAATGAGATGAAAATAATTTTTGGTGAATAGTATCTTTTTACTTTTTTTACCACGGTTAAAAGTAAATAGGGTAATTAAGGGAAAAAATGGTATTATTATTACCCTAACACATGTCCTAATTCTATTTTATAAGTTTAATTCGACCAAAAACAACATTAGGGATAAAATATTACCCTTTAGGTCGACTTGGATTCGATTAAGACATTTAATATTATTTTATTTAAAGAATAGTTAAAATAGTTAAAATCAAAGTTTTATAACTAAAACATTTTTAATATATGGATATATATAAGATAAATTCTACTCTAAATATTCATTAGAAAGATAAAAATATTTACTAAATAATGGTATTTTATTTATAATTTTTAGACATTAAATAGTTTAATTTATTTATGACACAATGATGATGCAATAATTATCTTATTAATGAAATATTGAAACAATTGATGTTATAAATACCCAAATAAATGTTATTTGAGACTTTTTATAAATTAGACTAATTTTATAGGTTAATATGACATGTTAGTATTTATTTTATTAAATTTGTTAGAAGTAATCTTTCTGTTATGATTTTTACAAAAATCAATTACCAATAGTGTCAAAATTGACATAAAATAGTTTTTAAAACAAATATTATATTATTAATTGTTATTTTATTTCTAAAAATCTAAGGTTCGGAAAAATTACTTAGATATGGTTATATATATTAATAATAAACAACTTGGGGTTCTTTTTTCTTGTTATAGTATGTTTATTAATCTTATAGTGTAAAAAAAAAGACACAGTAAAAGTAAAATTATTTAACTTAATGTTAAATCTAAATGATAATGTTAAAATAGTACCGTAAACTTGTCTAAATTATATTGGATGAGAGTATTTCTACCCATCCCCATATTAGCTTCTAAATAAATCAATTTGGAGCTATTAAAAACCGAAATGACTTTATAATAAAATAATATATTTAGTTTTTCCAAAGGTGCCCCTCTCCTCCCTTATAAAAGGGAACCTCCTCCCTCTCTTCCTCACACAACTTTTAGCCTTAAATCTCAGCCAACCCTGGCCAAATTAACTTTTCCAATTCCGTAGAAACATCATAGAGATCTTGGTCTTCTTCAAAGACCAATTTTAGTGCCCTAAGAGGAGGTCTCAAAGAGGTGCTTCAAAGAAAAGGTAATGTCCGTTACCGATTCCTTCAACTTTATTTCTTCTTCAACTTCTTCTTCTTTAGTTGTTTAATTATGAAGTAATAACATCAGTATCACTCATATACTGATATGTTATTATAAGTATGAATCAATCCTATTTCACCATCTATCCATCCTATGGAAAACGAAATCATCACGTGTGCGTACGTACGGAATACTGTCTCCACGCCATGGTGTAATTTATTTTCCACCACCACATTACTTGGATGGGTATAATGGTGTAAATAATAACTATATATGATTATTGTAAAGTGATATTGATTCTGATATAGTATACATAAACACCAATACAATTCCATGATCATGGGAATGATATCATCGCCCGTGCGTACGTACGGAATACCGTCTCCACGATGTGATGTGACTCGTTCTACATGATTTTCATTGCATAATGATTACATAAATGAATTGAGTGAATAAATATGATATGTATTACACTAATTAAATTCTGTAAATGAGATATCTATAGCATAAAAATATGAATACGAATTTATTCGACAAAACATGCGTAAGAACAAAAAGTAATAAACACCTGAATAACAAGTAACAATGAAATATTACTAATAAGAAGCTAAGAGTATGACTATATATGATATCATAAAAATAAGTATGATTCTGTAATAATTCAATTACATTATTTAAATCATTATACAGGAGTTTCGGACAATTATGAAACAAATCAGACCTAAGTTAAGGGACAATCTCGAAATCTCAATTTTTATCCGAGATTGTTTATACTTCAGAATTTACTGGGGAGTATTTATCATCCACATCCATGTTTCTTAAATATGTAATATTATTTCTATCATCCTACAATTTTTTAAGTCCAATTTTACCCTTTGGTGTGATTTTAGTAAAAGATATTAAAGGAATCTTTTGTCATTTTTCGTACGAGGTACTTTTTGACTTTTCGGCCAAAGTACGGGAAGAATGTTTTTTTAACTTATACGGCATGAATGTATTTTTTTAGAACATTATTTCCAAGAATATTCCTTTAAAAATTTTCAAGTTTATTTTTAATCAACTTACTTTAGTTGAAAATTATATGACATGTTAAGAAAGGAAAATGTTTTTAAACTAAAAAGGATATTTTTCTCAAGAATGGAGTTCATGTGTTTTATCAAAATTATTTTCCATCTCAGATAATATAGCGTTCTCTTTCTATCCCTATTATTACATTGATTTGATTATGTTGTGATGGAATTATTTTTATGAATTCCTGTATCATATATGAATTGTTTTATGATGTCACGATGTTTAAGGATCCCATTTTTATTACATGTGTTATGCAATGATGTATGATTTATGATTTTGTGGAACACATAAGAATGGTATCATTATGAGATGGGTGAGACCTATATCTCCCTCCAATGCATTGGGTAAATATTTATATCTCATGAGATAGACATGGCTGGAATGGCAGGTTAAACCAGTTTAGTGAAACAGGACTGAAACGAGGAGTGAAATCGGTTCAGAAATGGACTTTGTCCGCTATGATAGTCTTGGCAATGAGTCTTGAATAATAAGAAATGATTCTCTATGATTATGTGTGTATACCATAAAGTTTCATATTTTATGTTATGATTATTGGGATTACATTTCAATACTATGATTTATCCCATGTTATGAAATTATGATCTCTTTTGCAGGTTAAGATTTCCAAAATGTTATGTTCTTATGAATATGATGTGATTGATATTTATTTTGTTTACCCTTACTGAGCATTTGAGCTCACCCTTTTGTATGTTTTCATTCCCCAGGTCAGGAAGAAGGTCATTAAGTAGGATATGCCAAAAGGGACTCTAGATACGATGAAATAAATGGGAGACAATGTAGATGATTTATGAACCAGTTGTTTATGTTTCCCAGTTTCTAAAGACACTATACCTATACGGTCCTTCCATGGTTTTGTTATATGTTGTAATAAGTACACTTAAATTTTGAATTATTAACAATGTATGTAAAGTATGGGTTGTTATATTTGGTATCAGAGTAAAGGTATAATAAACCTTTGTAAACAAGGATGTTAAAGCATTAGTAAGAACCCTAAAGATAAGTCTAAGCATAGAACACAATCTTAGTGTTTTAGAAATGGCCATGAAAAACCTCTGATAAGAACTTAAGTGTGAAATTTAATTCTTGATTATGTTGTTTTCCTATTATAATTAGTGTTTCTCAAACTATTCTTCTTGGTTTTAGTCAATGGCTGGAACCCGAAGGAACCGTGTTAATGCGGAATGCGACAAGCAATGCAATGATTGTCCCCCAGAGCAAACAAACATTATGGGAGATGGAATGAAAAATATTGTAGCCATGCTCACACAACTTTCTCAAGCTATGAATCGTGTGGGACTTCCAAATGAGAAAAGAAAGGAGAAAAATTATGTTGAATCTTTCATGAGGCAATGTCCACCTTCATTCAGCGGGTCTACTGATCCATTAGTTGCTGAACAATGGATCAGTACTACTGAAAAGATATTTTCAGTTCTTCATTATTCTAATCATGATAAAGTCATCTTAGCAGTGCATCATTTGGAAGGAGATTCTGTTTAATGGTGGAATCTTATCAAGAATATGAGGCAAAGGGATGAAATTTAATCCATCGAATGGGATGAGTTCAAGAACTTATTTTTAAATAAGTACTTCCCTCATATTCTTTGAACAAAGATGGAGAAGGAGTTTCTTGAACTAAAGAAAAAGGATGATGAATTTGTCGGTACCTATGAAGCAAATTTTACAAGACTTGCAAGGTACACTTCTTGTATTATTATCCAACTTGAGAGTAAGATCGATCGATTCTTTAGTGGATTAAAACCAAGTCTTCGAATGGTGTTATCCATAAGGGACTTTAATAGTCAAGAGAAAATCATTTGATGTGCTCTCAAGGTTGAGATGGACATTGTAGTAACCCATCAGTCATATGGGTTTGATAAGAAGTGGAAAAAGGAATTCAAAAGAAAATCTAAATAGAACACTGAAAATAAGATGAGTTTTCCCTTATGCTCAAAGTGTGGAAAGAAACATAGAGCGAGTTTTCGTAAAGGGACAAGTAAATTTTTCAAATGGGGAAAGGAAGGTCATTGTGCATTTGAATGCCACAATGATGGGAAGAATATGTCTAGTGATGCGATCAAAGAAAAGTCTACACAGAGTGCACCTCCTACACTTCAATGTTACAAGTGAAAGGAAATGGGAAATTATGCCAATCAATGCCCTAATCCAAGGGTTTTTTATGATGATCGACGTCAACAAACTCTTAAGGATAAAGACAAAGTAATGTCACATGTAATTTCTATCAGCGATGTGGAGTACGATAACGAAGTGGTGAAAGGTACACATACCATGAACTCTAAAGTAGAAAATGTTTTATTTGATTCTGGATCCACCCACACTTTTATTTCTGAAGAATTTTCTAAGGGTATCACCATATTACCTCAATAATTAGATGTTTAGTTAACTATGACAACCCCTAATGGCACAACTGTCACATCAAAAGTTTATAATTCTTCTCTGATTGAAGTTTGTGGGAAAGTGCTTCCTTCAAATCTTGTGATCCTTCCTATAGTGGAATTTTATGTGATTCTTGGCATGGATTTTCTCTCTCTATATGAAGCTCATATCAATTTCCAAAGAAGGGAAGTCACATTTCATATTCCAGATCAATCTATGATCATCTATCAATGAAAGGATGAACATAACCTTCCAGTGGAAATTTTGTCCATCTTATGGGTCTTGATTCCACTAAATGAGGGTTATTTATCTCAGATGGTTGGTGAGAAACTCACGATTAAGAATATGCCCATTGTACGAGAGTTTGAGCATGTATTTTAAGAGGAATTGTTGGGTCTTCCACCAAATCGTGAAGTTGAGTTTTTAATAGAACTTGTACCGGGTGATTTTCCTATTTCAAATAGACCTTATAGAATGGCCCCAATTGAGTTACAAGAATTGAAGAAGAAACTCCAAGATAATCTTGATAAGGGATTCATATGCCCTAGTGCGTCACCTTGGGGAGCACCTGTTCTGTTTTTCAAGAAGTAGGATGGATCAATGAGACTCCACATTGATTATCGAGAACATAAAAAGATCACTATCAAGAACAAATATCCTATACCATGCATTGATGACTTATTTAACCAACTACGCAGAGCAAAATAATTTTCCAAGGTTTATCTTCGTTCAGGGTATCCTCAATTAAGGGTCAAAAGGGAAGATATACCAAAGACGACTTTCAGTACATAGTATCGACACTATGAATTTATAGGGATGCCATTTGGTCTTACTAATTCCCCTGCTATCTTCATGGATCTAATGTATAGAGTCTTTAGAGAGTATCTTGATCAGTTTTTGGTAGTCTTTATAGACGATATTCTTTTCTATTAAAATAGCAAGGAATAACATGAAGATTACTTGAGAATTATATTGAAGACCCTGATAAAGGAGAAGCTTTATGCCAAATTTACCAAGTGTGAATATTGGCTTCAAAAAGTTTCATTTTTGGGTCGCATAATCTCAAATGAGGGGATATCTGTGGATCCAGAAAAAATAGTTTTAATCGAAAGATGGCCGAGACCAACAATAGTAACTGAGATCCGAAGTTTTCGTGGTTCGGGTGGATATTATCGAAGTTTCGTGAAAGATTTTTCACGATTATCTAATCCACTCACCAGGTTGACTAGGAAAGGAGTTATGTTTGTTTGGAAGGAGGAATTTGAAGAGAATTTCAAAGAGCTAAATAGAAGGTTAGCCAGTGCACCTGTGCTCACACTATCTTGCAGTGGAGAAAGGTTTGTGATCTATAGTGATGCATCCAAGAATGGACTAGGGTGTGTTCTCATGTAAAATGATATGGTGATATCTTATGCCTTACGGCAGTTGAAAACCAATGAGAAAAATTACCCAACTCATGATTTGGAGTTAGATGTGGTAATCTTTGCATTAAATATTTTGAGGCATTATCTTTATGGAGAAAGGTGTGATATTTATACTGATCATAAAAGTTTAAAGTATATTTTTACACAAAATGAGCTGAATATGCACAAAAGAAGATGGTTGGAGCAGATTAAGGATTACGACTTCTCAATTAATTACCACCCTGGGAAAGAAAACAAGGTGGCAGATTCATTAAGTCGAAAATACCATGCTTGCTTATCCATGATGAGGATCACAAAAGATCCAATATTTATGGATTTACAAATGATGGATCTTGGAATTATAATGGAAGGGGAAAATCGTATCTTTTTCAAATGAATGTTCAACCATCTATACATGTTAAGATTAAAGAGGCACATAAATAAGATGTAGAGTTACAAAAGAAGGTGAGAAATTTTCCTAAATTCAACCTTGATTGTGATGGAATAATAAGGTTCAGGAATCGGGTTTGTGTTCCTCCCATCCCATAATTAAAGAAGGATCTGTTGGATGGGTCTCATAGTTCTTCATTATCTATTCATCCTGGAAGCACGAAGATGTATAGGGACCTGAAAGAGTACTTCTGGTGGGATGGCATGAAAAGAGATGTTGATGAATATGTCTCTCGATGCTTTCTTTATCAGCAAGTTAAAGATGAGAGACAGAAGTCTAAGGGGATTTTACAACCATTACGCATACCAGAATGGAAATGGGAAAACATCACTATAGAATTTGTCACCGGACTTCCTAAAACATCCAAAGGAAATAATTCTATCTGGGTCACAGTTGATCGTCTTAAAAAGTTAGCACACTTCACTGCTATTAGAGAGGATTTATCTCTGGATCAGCTTGCCAGGATATATGTGAAGGAAGTGGTATGATTGCATGGAGTACCACTTTCTATTATATCTGATCAGGATCTGAGGTTTACCTCAATGTTCTGGCGAATTCTTCAGCATACTCTAGATATAGAGTTCAGTTTCAGCACTACTTATCATCCTCAGACAGACGGTCAGCCTGAGAGGACGATTCAAACTCTAGAAGATATGTTGAGAGCTTGCTCTATGGATGTCAAAGGTGGTTGGGATCAACACCTACCTTTGGTGGAATTTTATTATAACAGAATCTTTCACTCTAGTATTCAGATGGCTCCTTATGAAGCTCTCTATGGAAAGAAATGAAGAAATCCAACTTGCTGGGATGGTGTTGGGGAATGAAAGCTATTAGGACCTAATCCTGTTGATGAGATGGCAGAAAAGGTCAGATCTATCAAACAACACATTAGAGCTGCTCAGAGTCGACAAAAAAGTTATGCCGATAACCAAAGAAAAGACCTAGGGTTTGAAGTGGGTGATAAAGTGTTCTTACGAATACCTCCTGGGAAGAGAGTAATGAAATTTGGAAAGAAGGGAAAGCTGAGCCCTAGGTATATCGGTCCTTTCGAAATACTAGACCGTGTTGGGAAGGTAGCTTACGGATTGGCGCTTCCACCGAATCTCTCTCAAGTTCACGATGTGTTCCATGTATCTCTCTTGAGAAAGTACATACCTGATCCTTCACATGTACTCAGCTCAGAAGTTATACCACTGGAGAAAGATCTTTCTTATGAAGAACAAACGATAGAGATTCTGGATCATAGTAAAAAAGTCATACAGAACAAGACCACTCTCTTGGTGAATGTTTTATGGAGGAACCACCAATTATAAAAACCTACATGGGAGCTTGAGGATATGATTAGGGAGAGGTATCCTCATCTGTTGGTTACAAAGTGACGAATTTCGATGGTGAAATTCATTTTAAGGGGGGTAGAATGTAACAACCAATACTTTTATGAGAAGTATTTTGTTTTTATGTTATATAAATCATCAAAGGAATCATTCACTACACGCAATACTAGCTTGTCTTGCTTTACACGCAATCGCGGCCTTCCTCGATAGCTTGCGTTGTAAGAAATCCCGAGTTTCACTAAACAACGATTTGTTATTAAAATATTATTAAAACTAGCCGTATTCAATAGTAATAACCACTTTTTGAAATTTTCAAAATTTTACTTTTCAAAATGGACCTCATTTTTGTATTTGGAATATCTAAATTAGCCTAGGGTGAAATTTTGGTATTTTTCTGAAAACTTTCAATTTTTGATGAATAGTGAAAACACAGGGTTACTATTTAAAAACCGAATTTTTATTTAAATAATTATTTATTTTATTTAAATTTATTTTAGGTCAAAATTGATACGTAATACCTATAGAAGTTCCATTTAATTCATTGGAGTCATTTTATAATAATTTTAGTTATATAAAAATTTTATTGAACTTTTGACCGTCTTTTACCCACCCCCTAGGAGAATATGCAAATTTACATAAGACATAATTTTACCGCTTTTGTGAATGGAATTTCAAAAATCCGAGAAACATGGTTGATGTTAGTAAGTAAAATGTGGTTCAATGAGAAGAAATTTTTTTTTGGTGAATAGTAACTTATTACTTTTTTTACCACGGTTAAAAGTAAATAGGGTAATTAAGGGTAAAAATGATATTATTATTACCCTAACACATGTTATAATTCTTTTGGATAAGTTTAATTCGACCAAAAACAAAATTACGGATAAAATATTACCCTTTAGGTCCACATGGATTAGATTAAAACATTTAATATTATTTTATTTAAAGAATAGTTAAAATAGTTAAAATCAAAGTTTTATAACTAAAATTTTTTTAATATAGGGTTATACATAAGATAAATTCGACTATAAATATTCAAAAAAAATCTCAAACGATTTCCTAAATAATGGTATTTTATTTATAATTTTTAGACATTAAAAAAATTTAATTTATTTTTGACACAATGATGATGCAGTAATTATCTTATTAATGAAATATTGACATAATTGATGTTATAAATACCCAAATAAATGTAATTTGAGACTTTTTATGAATTAAACTAATTTTATAGGTTAATATGACATGTTAGTATTCATTTTATTAACCTTTTTCGAACTAATATTTCTGTTATGATTTTCACAAAAATCAATTACCAAATAGTGTCAAAATTGACATAAAATAGTTTTAAAACAAATATTATATTATTAATTGTTATTTTATTCCAAAAAATCTAATTTTCGGAAAACTGACTTAGATAAGGTTATATATATTAATAATAAACAACTTGGGGTTCATTTGGCTTGTTATAGTATGTTTATTAACCTTATTGTGTAAGAAAACAAAAAGACACGGTAAAATTAAAATTATTTAACTTAAAGTTAAATCTAAATGATAAGGTTAAATTAGAACCCTGAACATGTCTAAATACTATTGGATTAGATGATTTAGACCAATCCCCACTTTAGATTCGAAATAAATCAATTTGGAGCTATTAAAAACCGAATATGACTTTATAATAAATTAATATTTTTAGTTTTTCCAAAGGAGCCCCTCTCCTCCCTTATAAAAGGGCACCTCCTCCCTCTCTTCCTCACACCACTTTGAGCCTTCCAGCTCTACCAAACCCTACCAAATTATCTTCTCCACTTTTCTAGAAACATCCTAGAGATCCTGGTCTTCTTCAAATACCAATTTTAGTCCCCTAAGAGGAGGTCTCAAAGAGGCGCTTCAAAGAAGAGGTAATGTCTGTTACCGATTCTTTAAATATTATTTCTTCTTCAACATCTTCTTCATTAGTTGTTTAATTACGAAGTAATAACATAAGTATCACTCATATACTGATATTTTATTATAAGTATGAAACAACCCTATTTCACCATCTATCCATCCTACGGAAAACGAAATCACCGCGCGTGCGTACGTACAGAATACTGTCTCCATGTCGTGGTGTAATCTATTTTACACCACCACATTACTTGGATGTGTATAATGGTGTAAATAATAACTATATATGATTATTGTAATGTGATATTGATTCTGAAATAGTATACATACACTCCAATACAATTCCACGATCATGGGAATGATATCATCGCTCGTGCGTACGTACAGAATACCGTCTCCACAATGTGATGCGACTCGTTCTACATGATTTTCATTGCATAATGACAACATAAATGAATTGAGTTAATAAATATGATATGTAATAAACTAATACCATTCAGTAAATGAGGTATCTATAACCTAAAAAGAAGAATAAGAATTTATTCGACAAAACACGCATAAGAACAAAAAGCAATAAACACCCGAAGAACAAGTAATAATGAAATATTACTAATAAGAAGCCAAGAATATGACCATATATGATATCATAAAAATAAGTATGATTCTGGAATAATTCAATGACATTATTTAAATCACTATACAAGAGGATCAGACACTTATGAAGAAAATCGGACTTAAGGTAAGGGACAATCTCACAATATCAATCTTTATCCGAGATTGTTTATACTTGAGAATTTACTGGGGCATATTTATCATCCACATCCATGTTTCATCAATATGAAATATTATTTCTATCCTACTACAATTTTTTAAGTCCAATTTTACCCATCGGTAAATTTTAGTAAAAGATATGAAAGGAATCTTTTTTCATTTTTCGTACGAGGTACTTTTTGACTTTTCCGGCCAAGGTACATGAAGAATGTTTTTTTAACTTATACGGCATGAATGGATTTTTTAGAACATTATTTCCATGAAGCTTCCTTTACAAGTTTTCATGTTTATTATTAATCAAACTTATTTTAGTTCAAAATTATATGACATGTTAAGAAAGGAAAATGTTTTCAAAGTAAGAAAGGATATTTTCTTCAAGAATGGAGTTCAAGAGTTTTATCAAAATTATTTTCCATCTCAGATAATATAGGGTTCTGTTTCTATCCCTATAATTAAATTGATTTGATATTTTTCTGATGGAATTATTTTTATGAATTCCTTTATCTTATATAAATTGTTTTATGATGTCACGATGTTTAAGAATCCCATTTTTATTACATGGGTTATGCAATGATGTATGGTTTATGATTTTGTGGCACACATAAAAATGGTATCATTATGAGATGGGTGGGACCTATATCTCCCTCAAATGCATTGGGTAAAGATTTTTATCTCATGAGATAGACATGGCTGGAACGGCAGGTTAAACCGTTTCAGTGAAACAGGACTGAAACGAGGAGTGAACTCGGTTCAGAAATGGACTTTTTCCGCTAAGACAGTCTTGGCAATGAGTCTTGACTAATAAGAAATGATTCCCTATGATTATGTATGTATGCCACAATGTTTCATATTTTATGTTATGATTATTGGGATTACATTTCACTACTATGATTTATCCCATGTTATGAAATTATGATCTCTTTTGCAGGTTACGATTTCCAAAATGTTATGTTCTTATGAATATGATGTGATTGATATTTCTTTTGTTTACCCTTACTGAGCATTTGAGCTCACCCTTTTGTATGTTTTCTTTCCCCAGGTTAGGAAGAAGGTTATTAAGTAGAATATGACAAATGGGACTCTAGATATGATAAAATAAATGGGAGACAATGTAGATGATTTATGAACCAGTTGTTTATGTTTCCTACTTTCTAAAGACACTATAACAATATGGTCCTTTCATGGTTTTGTTATATGTTGTAATAAGTGTAATTAAATTTTGATGTATTAAAAATGTATGTAAAGTATGGGTCGTTATAATCTTTGGGTGCTAACACGGAAGATACATCACATGTGATGTCCACCATCGATCGCCTTGAGAACCGCTTTCATAATGCTCTTCTTGATTCGGTAGAGGAGGATCTCTCTTGCAGCTTGAGAGCATTCTCAGAAGAAAATAATTTTTTATTGGATTGAGATATTTATCTACATCAATTGTGCATAACCACTAAAAATGGAAAGGCTGAGGATAATTATCGAATTGGGATTTTAATTACTTAGAATAATAAAATGAATTTATTCCCTAAAAGCATTTACTCATTTGATTGAATTCATACTAAGACCCCATGTCTAATAATAAAAGTTTACTATTATTATTACTTGACATGCGCCCAAAAAATTACACCTAATATTATTTAATTAAATAAAAAAATTTATTTCTCACAAATCCCAAGAAAAATTAAATGGTGTTTATATTAAAATACATGTTGTGTACTTTTGTTTTTCCATTTTATTTTTTTCCTCCACCACATTTATTAGACCTTGAATAATGGATATTTATTTCTCATATAAATATCACTCCATTACTTACTAATAAATATATTATTTCACCCAAAATATACTCTCCCGAATAACTAGTGTCGAAATAAATGTGACCCGGCATAATTGAATAATTATCAAACCACAATCGGGAATAATCATTATTCAACTTGTTAAATTAATATTTCACTGAGATACATGGAAACACAAAGTGTGTGACCCTCTATGAATTTTTCTTAGTGGCATTAGGCGGAGTCTACCAAATGTTCAAGGTTAGAATCTAGCAACACGCCCTAGGGACCATAGAGAAATAAGTTAACGCCGCAATGATGTGTCACCTTATATGAATTCTTACCATGTAATGTAATCACTTTGACTTGATATCTCGAATCAAGAGAATTTAATGCTTGTTCCATCAACCCATGTGCTAAATTATTATTGCCTTGACTTTCTATAATTGAAATCACCCATTCCATACCGTGGACATGGATTTATTTAGTCTATATCAATTCCATCAAAGGGCCTGTGATATCTACTTTTGTTATGGAATAGAAGAGAAAAATCCTTTCTCACATTATCTATTAATGCAGTATTACTCATGATGTACCCAACATGTCCAAACACACTAAAAATAGTGTGTCTTCATAGTTTTCATAAATACATTTGAGTGTGCGGGTTTTAATACCCATTAATAATAATATTAATGTGGAAGGACCAATACACACGTCCACATATAGGAACATCCAATGAAACTATGAAATATGGATTTCTAGTTGTTGGGTCTCTTATCATAATATCCTCTTGCATATTACCAAGGGTGCACACCATGAGAAGATTCCTCAATGTTTTATGATACCTCACACCGAAGGTCCTATATTATTTGTGCCTCTCAAATAAAATAATCCATCAAGAGAATATATATTCAAGAATAGTGTTATAATACATACAAGTTCTAATCATAGAAGTGGTACAGTATGACCCTTTAATGAAACAACTATCCTTAGGACATTATTACATGAATTATCACACAAAAAAATAGTCAATATGTGATAAGGTATTTATTAATTAATAAAGTATAAGGTAGTTGGTTCTAGGCCACCAACACCAACACCAAAGGTAGTTGCTGATTGCCTCCACATAAAGAAAAAAAAGACCAGTTCCTAATTCATCACATAATACCATGTGATCAACACCCTCCTATAGAAACATCAAGATGTGGAGACTCATAAAACTTATCTTGAACCTTAGCTGGATCCATTGTAACTCCAGTCTATGAGATTTTATGTCCCCAAGAAAAAAAGTCCTCTCTATTTGATTAATGACACTTCAAGAGCTTATTGTGTAGTTAGTTCTCTCTATGTGTGTCCAAGAAAATCGTCAATTGTCTCACAGTATTCTTCTTAGACATCTAGTACACTAGGATGTCATAAACAAAGTCCACCTAGGGATTCCTAGGGTGAATCATTGGGACTCACAATTCCCTTCCACTATAATTCATCCAACTGCACCCTCAGTTCATGAATTCCTATGAGATACATCTGATATTCTGGTGTAGATGTTGGTGTCTTCATAGGGTGTAGATCAATGATGAAGTCTGTATATTGATTTGAAGGTAAACTAGAAACTTATTCCAGGAAGAAATTCTTATACTACACAAACATTATAGAAAATTGAGTACTCAAAACATCCATTGATCCTAGGGTCCTTATAGCCAATAGATGTTTAATCTATTGCAACCTCTTATTCATGGTCAAATCTTGAGATTTGAGGATTTATATTTCATAGATAAAAAAGGGAAATATGCTTCTATGATCACGAATGGACCAAAACCTTCTTCCTAAAACAATCAACCTAATTCTGAACTATATTTACTAGTCCATTCCAAAAATGATATCATAAGGCCTCGATGCTACTACATTGAGATCCCAACCCAAACTCTCACCTTTAAGAGTCAGGTCACACAGTTGGAACTAGTGTGTGATTATCAAGTCTCCTCTAGTAGTTTTCCCTAATCATAAGGCTCATGTAAACAGTTTAATTAGAATCACTAAGTACCCACAAAGAAATGTTGAAGGAAAGGAAATCAGTAGACCATGTGTACATCTACTACTACTAAATTATAAATAATTAGATCACAACCTAATCCATTCCTAGAGTCTTGGGGTCATAAGGCTAAACAGCCTTCAACTATCTCTTTCACTATCCTCCAGCTCCTCTGCCACCTCCACCACCCGATGGATCAGTCTGCTCTTTCCACAGCCTCTTTTTGGCAGTTCATCAGCCGCCTCTATGACTATATCCTAAAAGGTGGAACAATATCCCATGATATTTCCCCTCCCCCAAAAGGATAGAGACATCCCTCTTTCAGTGAAACGAGGTTCCCTTGGGGACTCCAATGAAACCTTCTATTCAACGGCTTACATCATGGAATTGGTATCGCTAGGTCCTAATGACCCTATGTCCTAGGTGATCACTACCTCACAAGACTATGATTTTTGATCAAACAATATGTATCATCATATAGTGTAGAAAAATCCATGCACGACCCAGTTTGGAATCATGCATCCACTAGAACCACTAAAGGTGGCTCGATGAACAAATCCATAGGAAAAAGTGCCACCTACTGACCATCCTGAAGAAAAACTGCTTCGTGACTGGACTCCCCCAGGGAGGCCTTGTCAGCGATTAGGTTGAACTACCAATCCTACAATAGTAACCACACTAGAGGGAATTGTAAATACATCCTGTAAGAAAAAAGACGTATCATAGTCCAAAGAGTCTACCTGATGAGTAGGCTCAAGAAGGACAAGGAAGACACAAGTCATTCATATATGATGCATATACCTTAATTTTTCATTTCAACCAGTGTTTTCCTTTATCGAGTCAAAAAAATCTGTCCAAATTCCTAATTTATGCATACATCAGCCACCACACCACCACTATAGTCCTTGGCCTGAAAGTCGAACATGAAACAACTGACATTGTTTCCACAAAAAAATATCACAGACTCCCGGTCCTAATGTAGAACCGACCACCTCTGATACCACTATGTCACATAACATACGAGTGGGGCCCATGCTATGACTACCCCAAGCCCACCTCCAATAGGCTAGGGGACAGTGACTAGCATTGAGTAGGAATATCTCACAAATGGGAGACATTTTCTTTTCTTCTTGTATACACACACACATCTCTATGCCCAAAATGATGAAATGTAAAAACTTTAAGTAAAAAATTATTGCATAAACTAAGTTAACTACCAATGTGTAAAACCATAGAAAAATGGAAAGTAAAATATCCAAGAATAGAATCCCACCAAAACAAAGAGTCTCCAAAAGTGAATGCACATGTTCTTTAAAATCATCTGTTGAAAACCCTACCTAAAGGGAATGGTACTGGTCAGATGTCTGAAGCCGTATGGGCACAAACCAGTCTATCATCCCTCACCAAGCACCATCAGCTCCTATTCCTTCTGGAGGTCTTTAGCAAGGTTGATCATCTTCGCAACACATAACACATGTGGGTAAATCCCGTGCAAGGGTGAGTAAATCAATACCTACTAGGTTAACCTGAAAACATGAAGTAAAATTCCATAGAGGAAGAATCACTAATAAGATATAATAAACTAAACACATGTATGTGTCTACATCACATACAAGAAGAATATCCAGTTATTCTCATTAAGGATTCCAAGGGTAAAAGCCTAATACACTAATATCTACACGATGCCACTCGTAGCACACTTGTTCTTGGAGATCTCACCCCTCGAGCACTCAGATAGAAGCATGTAGAATATGTATACCAGAAGCATCCAAAGAGATGTGTGGTCTCGATTATTCACGTTGTTTCCATGATTCATCTAGTATCACTAAGACCCAATGTCTCGATACATTAACACCAAACATCAATCACTAAAAACTTCCTAAAGCATGCTCGTCAGGTCTAGTCACTTATATGGGAATGGATATGATCTTAATAGGTATATAGGGGGCCACCGCACCCATGGCTCACTTGGGGGACTCCTGGACCTATTGGAAATGTCGTCCAATATATGGGAGAAGTACGAGTGAAAATATTGGTCACAACATCTCTACACACTCAATAAAAGGTGACGCGAAGATAAGTGAGGACCAACTGAGCCTCTTAGTAAGATACATTTACAAACCACTGAGTAAACTATTGAAGCTGAGATGAGATAAAAAAACATCAGAACACATGTCATCCTCTATTACGGGAATGAGATCCTGTATCGATACCTCATAGTAAAAGGCCAAGGGTACAATCTCAACCTATACTGCCATCCTCTATAATGGGAACAAGATCCTTCATTGAACCCTCATAATAAACGACAAATATAACACTTATAATCACTTATGGTCTAACTAAAAACCCACAAAGCCATCCAAAGGACAACTTATTACAACGGTCATACACCATGAATGGGTCATAAAATAGATGCTATATTTGAATGTTATTATTGATTTAGTGAAAATGCTATGTCCCGTTCCAAGCCGCTGGCCGACCAGACCCGTTCAGGTCAACCAAACTCAAGATGGTTTGATGGTCCTTATTCCACCTTTCCTGCAGGAGAGGCCCAGCCTGCTGATCTAACTCGCGTGCGTAGGTGAGCCTTCAGGACACACACAGTCCACTGAATTTCATTCCTCCAATGGTCAATGTGGTGCTACCATTGTTAACGTGGAAGACCACCATGTTCCCCTACTCTATAAACCCCTCCACTATGGGCTCCACCACACACTTCTGAGATGAGGATCACATGGCTGCCACCACCATAGGATGATACCAACACATTCCACCTCCCACACATTGCCACCACCATGTTCCTCTTCCAAAACTGGTCAATAGTGCTAGCACACTTGTGGCTGCTTCTATGGGCCACTAGTTCTCCTCCGATGATCCATTTTTCATAATAGATGCACTTCTGTGATCCTAATGTCACATTATTCATCACCCATGGATCAGTTCAACACTATGACTCATCCTGATGAAAAACCACTTGAAAAAATATATGCTGACTCACTTCAATCTGTCTGTATTATCATCATCACACCTCCGATAGGTCATCCCAACATTAGATATTTGATTTTAGATCATTGTGCCAACAAGTGGAGGCACAAAAATCAACCATTAGAAAACCATTATGAATGAGAAGAATGAAAAAAGTGCGATCAACATAAAGGAAGAAAACTAACATGAAAAAATGGATCGAACCTCATCCATTGTTTATTATGGCCGTGCTCCACTCTATAATAATGATGAAAAAGGTATATCAAATAAAAAACCCCAATAAAAACCCTCAATCATAACCCATACAGAAAGAATGAATGATTGATAGATCAACCCATTTTTTGGTTTATCTGAAATTGTCGTTGAATCTAAGAATAAGAAAATAATAATCAAAACCACATGCCCTAACTCAGTTTGATTCGATCGCTGATGAAGATCAGTCACCACGTCTTTGTTGCAGGTATAGATTGCTTGAATCTGAGGTTCATTGTTGATCGTTTATCCATGATATTCAGCCATTCATTAGGATTGATCCATATCCTTACCTCATAGGAATTCCAAGGTTATTGTGATAACTCCAAATTCTCTAAAAAATGCATATTGTAATATAATGTGTCACTGCATCAAGAATAAATTATTTTTATTAAAATATTTTTATGATGTTTAAGCCCAAAAAGAATCATTAATAGACATCCCATGCCTGCCAATGTTAGGCCTCACCTAAGGAAAATGTCCCATTATGAACACAATGATGGTATCCGATTTCCAATATGATTTATAGTTCACAGGTTATTAATATTTTTAAATAAAATAATTTTATTTAATTATTTTATATATGTTTACATTATTTGGGACTTTTAATTCAGATGACAAGCACTGACCAATGTTAGGACATGCCTAGGGTAAATACATTATTCTATGCTCAATAATTCCCTCATTTTTTTGATCTTGACAGTCATTCAAAAGATATTACACTTTTTCAGAAAATTCACATGTGCATGCAATTAAAAACATAAAATTTTTCAATTAATTGTTTCTAACACACTAGTCGTTGGAATCATAGGACATCTTAGCGCCTGGTATCAGAATATTCCCAATTAATTTATAAAAAATAAATTCGGAAAATTCAATTCATTACAGAGTCCCACCATAAAACCATAAAAAAAATTTGGTAACATGGTTAGATGTATATCTGATGCTCTATCAGCCCACTTAGGACTATGTGATGATAAGGGGCATGATTACCTCTGGACTAGGATTAGAAATAGATTTTGTTAATAGGTATGTATATTGACCTCTGATCCATTCCCACATAAAAAAGATATATATTTTACTTCATTAACACATAGAACCATTTCATCTAACCATGCATTCTATGGTTCTATCACGCGTCATCTGTCTAATGTTACGTATTCTATTACTAGATTAAGCCTTATCTAAGGAAATTACTATTTATTTTACCAATTCTTTGGGTCATGCTACCCTTCATAATAATATTTGAAACCATAGATCCTATAACCATACATTATGGCTCAGTAATGTTCAATTCTAAAAATTTACCATGTGAAATAGTTGTGATCTAAAATTCACTTACACAACATGTGTAAATATTGAACCACTAGTTCAACCTTACTCATGCAACCATGATCCAATCATAAAATAATTCAAGATTACCATGCTACATGGAATGTCAATTTTCATCAATTTGGATGTTCCAATAGTACACCTCTTAAAAATGGTCATCTTACCTATTCCAGGATGTATTGAATGACTACCCTCTATATGTCATCATTTCGGAGAAGGAAGTGTCAACCACGCACCCACTGATCAACTGGGATTGGAACCGAAACTATTCTTCCTACAGAATCAATTTTCGATATCTATCACCCTAGTTTCATTATCAAAAACTAAATAAACCATCATTACTATACACAACACCCAATCATTGTTTGTGCATTAGTCTTAAAATGAGTATAAATAAAGCTGAATGCATTTAGGGAAAATGTAAACCCCCAACCAAAATATCACATAGGTCACATTTAAAGAAATATAAATGTATCAATTTAACTAGGTTATATATTAATTGTAAGGTTATTAGATACAAGGTTTAAAACACACATAAAAACTCACTCTGAGGGAAAAAAATCTAAAGGTAGCAAAAATATAATTAACCTGAAAGGGACGCATAACTATTATAAGAGGATAAGGATTTGACACTCACTGAGTACCCATATATGGTAATACCACATTGAGGTCCAACTTACATGAAAACGACCCTCCTACATAGGGATGTTCATTCGTTATAAATGAATATTACCCAAGAAAACTAGACTAATAATACTGTTCAAACTATGATTAAAAGCTTCATTCAGTGATCTACCGATTTCTCATCTCCAAATAACCCTTATTTTTAATGTGATTCATCAAACATAAAATTATAGTCACAACTAAAAACTGTACTAGGCACTACCACCTAACCATTATGTTCAAAACAAGAGAAAAAATATAACAATGTCGTTAGGGAAACTCTAGAGTCCACATTTCAAGCATCTCTCAAAAAAAATTAAGCTATCCCTCACATGAGGGACAAGTTTAAAACACCTCCAAATTGTTTCTTTTTATGGAATTTAGTTAGTTCACTTTTATTAACACCTTTTAAGCAAAACATAAATAAGGGAATCATGTACTAATTTTGAAATCAACTATACTAATAAATTTATTTAGTTGATTCTATAAAACATTAGACCAAAAACCTCATTAATTTATTTTAAATCCATTTGAGACATCCATAAATTTATTTCAAATGGGATTAGTTTTGAACTTTTCAATTCCAATATATATTGTAAAACACCCTTTAGGATGTAATTGGTATTTTAATTAACTAAATCCTCATAATAATAACTATCAACAGTTGTAACAGGTCTTCATTAATAAAGTGGCGTGGTTCGATAAGATTCCACCATAAATTTATACATAAAACCATATAAGTGGATACTAAATCCTTAAATAACCATCCATTATAATATATATATTCCCCATGGGTTTGAGTAATAAGGAATATAATGAATATGGTTACCTACATGGGTCCTATCATTTTAACCATGTTTGTTAAAACACCCTTAGTGGGTCTACCTCATAAACAACATGACCCCACTAAACTACTTGGGTCTAGTTTTTCATTTATATATTTATCTTATAACCAACCTAACCTAGCTAACCTACTTGGGTGTTGTTAGAAAAATAGGGATTCCACTATAGAGGGCATCATTCCCAAGATATGATGGTTCAAGACTATATGAATTTCCAATTTGACACTTGATTTAATGTAGTCATTTCCTTAATAATTACAATCTAGAATACATATAAAAGTATAATGGTTCATTTATATGAATTATCATTCCCAAATTTAAAATTTAATTTCCTTTATAAGTTAGAATTTTCCTTAAGGTAACTACATCAATGTTTTTACCTTCAGTATCATAGTTTAACAATCTCATATAAAATGGTTTGGTTATATAGGTCACCCTTAATAATCTATAAAGACTCATAAATTTATTAAATTATTATTGGATCCCATTTAATGACAACCATAATGTTTTATCCCAATAATCCCATTGTCCATAGCTCAAACATTTCATGATTGGTTAATAGAGGTGCCACCATCAATCTATTTGGGAAAACACTAATTAGGAAAATGTGTAAAATTTAAAATCCAATCATATATCATAATTAAAAAATAATAATTTCATTATATAATAAAGTAATTGGAGGTATACATGGAAATAGTCACAGAATCATGGTATACAGATAAAAATGGCACATAATCAGGAATTCAATCAATAAAATATAAATGTCATCTAATATGCATGACATGTGAAACTAAATGTTACTACAATGATGCATTAATAATAATTCCTTAACATACTGGGCCAAGGTTAAATCTAATAAATCTATAAAAAATTACTAGAAGATTAAAAAATTTCACCTAAGGTGAAACAATAATCTACTCTAATAAAAATAACTTAAATAATCCCATCTATAGAAACATGATATTTCCCCTATGCATGGGTTGGATAGAGGTAGAAACAATCTATTTACCATGTCTTGAAACACCCATAGAATACATTATAATATCTAATATATTAGGAGAATTGAAAAAATTATGCTCTGATGTAACCTTGCAACATCCCAACCTAAGATCCCCTAAAACGGTTTTCTGATCCAGTCTTTCATATGACCCCAAGTGTGGCTCACCATATAAAAGTGGCTACTGACAAATAGTGATGGTATATGGTAGTAATTTGGGGATGAAATACCCTCTATATTATAAATAGATATAGGAGTAAAAATATTTATAATATAATAATAAATCTAAATGAGGAAGGGAATTGGAATTTAATAACTACCGTTGATCAATAATTGGTAGACAAATAATCACACATGATCAAGATATCCATAACAACAAAGGATTCAAAAAAACCATTGAAAAATACTATATTATAATAATAAAGGAAAAATATAATCTTCAAAGGCTATCCCCATGAAAAACCATAGATCATGCTCAATCTCATGATCCTATGCTCCCACATATGTGAAAAACAACAGAGAGCATAATCCATGATCCCGAACTTACAAAAATAGAGAAAGTTTAGGTATGACACCCCGACCCGAATATGGTGTGAGATATAGTCAGCAGGTCACCACTAAGTGTTTCTAATGTATAATTCACTACTTGAATATAAAATAAAGAAATTATTATGTATAATAAGAAAAATCATGTAATGAAATGAGTAAATGTAATCAAATCAGCTTGGGTTCCTTGAAGACACAAGGCCCGCCATTCTTGCTTCCACCTAAGATTGAATGTCTCAGTACACCAGTAATGATTAACCATATTTCTAGGTATATATATATATATATATGTATTTATGTATATATATGATCAATAAATGTGATAAAATATATATTCATATATATATATATATACATAGTACCTTCCAATATATGAGGTGTAACATGAGCATTTATGTATAATCATAAGAGTCTTATTGTACAGTTATGGACACCATGCACGAGTATCATGAGTAATGTTGGATTTTATGTTTAGTATTTTAACTAATTTTTTATTCATTTATGAGTATCGTTAATAATAATGAGAAGGGTCAATCCCAATATCTAAATTGAGGGGGGTGGGTGTGGGGGTGCCACATCATGACCTGTAACCCAAGTGAAGTGAATGTTCATGTCCAACATCCACTTCATGGTAGTTTGAAACACAATGTCCATAAATCTAACCAAGGTCCAACTATAATAATCCCACATAAGGTAATACCACTTTCCATATGTGACCTTATCCTATACATTTTGTAAAGAGGAACCCTTAATCACTCAAAGAACATTGGACCTTCATTTATGTATAGAATTTAACATTTAATTAAAATCCATGAGATGATACATTCCACAATATATTCTATCCTATAAAAATTATACCATTATAATGACAATAAAAAAATAAGGCCATGGGAAGACACATTATATAAAAAAAATTCCACTATTTGATAATATCTTTTCACTAACTAATATTATGAACCTAAAAGGGGGATTTTATTATAAAATAGAGGCATGGTTATCATAAAATATTTATCAAAATATTTTCTTATATTAGGTAGGTACCATATAATTATGAAATGTACCCAATGTGATAAAGAACTATGAGGTTTACCAAAATCATTTCATTTTAGTAAGTCTTTCCTAAACGAGCTAAGGAATTTAAATAACATACCCCAAGGGTGGTTTATTCAATCGGATAGGATGAAATAATATATAATGTTAGAAAACACTCTATAAGGGGGTTTTTGGTTTGAGTGGTTAGCCTATATCTGTTTAAATACTTTCAATGAAATGAAGATAATGTTCAATGAATTTAATTGATGGTTTTTTTATATTTTAATACAAACATGTGGGAATATCAGCATACAGAAAAACATCACAATTTATAAACGATGATAATTTAAGTGAAAATCATATAGACTTGTTACAATGTTATTATAAAACAACGCTCATATAATAATGGGATTTAATTTGAGTCGGAATGTACAAATTAGAGGAATAGATGAATGACCTAAAAATAGGGCGAATTAGCTCGCAAAAACATAGTGCTAAAGATGGATGGGTAAAAATAGAAAATAATCATAATGAATAACAAAAATACTAAGGGACATATAATGTAACCAATTAAATTTAATAAAGACCAAATAAAATGGAGATAACACAATGGGAATAGGAGGATGGTTGGTATGTACGTGGGAGGACACTGGGAAAAATGGTGGAGGAAAATGGGGAAGAACACATTTAAGGGAAGATTGGGTAAATATTAATTTACCACTCCAAATGTTATATATATTTTGGATACCATTATCAAATTATGAGATTCCACTACCTAAATGGAACTATCTATGTGGGCTAGGTTCACAGTTTTCCAAACCTCGTGTTTCCCATGCGCCCATCTCTACAATTGATTACAGACCTTTTTCATGGTCTTGATGCCTCAACAAAACAATTATACAAACCACATGAGACCCTCTAAGACCCTATACCAGGAAAAATGTATTACCTTCTTGAAATAGTTATTTTGGTTCCTAATACCCCAAAAACTCATCAAAACTCTTGATATACCTATCAGTAATTAAAAATTATACAAAAAATGGAATTCTAATTCTCATATTTACATTCTTAGGGGGGGTTCAAGATTCATCACAAACGGAAAAAGAAAATCAAATACTCTTTTGAATTTTCTACCTGGTCAAAAATAAGGGATGTTATAGAAGATGAAACAGATAGAGAATCTAAAAAATGGATTAATACACTTTAGTGAATCATAATGGGCGGAACTAGCCCTTTTGTTAAAAATAAATATGGTTCAATGCGTAATTTCATTGATTATTAGTAACTTAACAAAATCAATATCAAGAAAAATTATCCCCTACCCCATAATAATGTCTTGTTTAATGAACTTTTAAGATCCAAATACCTTTCTTTTATTGATATATGATATGAATATCATAAATTAAATTTATAAATGGAAGATGTTTACAACTTATCCTTTTTTATTAGGTATGGAAACTATGAATTGATAGTGATACTATTTAGAACTAAAAATTACTCTATTATATTCATGGATCTAAGGAATATATTCTACATATATTACAATGATATGTTTTTGGAATTATTTATAAATTATATTATCATATATTCCATGATTAAAAAAGATTATGATGATAATTTGAGGACTTTTGATGATTTTGATGAAGGATAATAGGTATTACAAATTTATAATGTTTGAATTATAACTATAAGAAGTATAATTCTTGGGATATACAATAACAAGTGTGGGTATGTCGGTGGAAACATCAAAGATATAAATTATTGAAAAAAGTCCCCAACTAATCATGGTGAATGAGATACGTTGTTTTCTTGGATTGGTTTGATAATATTGAATTATATGAGAAATTTCTCTTTAATATAAAATATAATAATTATGTTGACATACAATAGATCCACGTTCTTTTGCATATATGAATGTGAAGAAGATTTCAAGGAGCTAAAGGGAAGGCTGTTCATTATTTATATTCTCACCCTACCCTACAATGGAAAATAAATTTTGATATAAAGTGATGAATTATATAAGGTACTATTATCTTACCTCAATTAGAATAAAATGGTTGTTGTTTTTGCATCAGGATTATTGAATAATCACGAGAAAAGGTACACGACATATATCATGGATCCGGAATAAATAATATTTTCCATAAAAATATGGAGGTATTATCTATATAGTGAAAGGTGTGCTATATATACTAATCATAAAATTTATAAGTATATATTCACACAGAAAGAGATGAATATCACCAAAGGAGATGGGTGGAGTTGATTAAATATTATGAGTGCTCAATATATTACCACCTTTGGAAGGTGAAAGGTGGATGATTATCTATGTAATGATCATGCTATTTTATATATGATAATGATTTAAAATAGTCCAATTTTTTTGTCGATATGAAAATAATGCAATATTAAATTATGATAAAAGGGGATAAATCCTTCATTTTTCGGATTAATGTTCAACCAACCATCCATAAAAAAAAATTAAAAAATCACAAAATAAGTATTTCAATTTCAATATAATGTATGTAATATTCCATAGATCATCCATGAACTTGATGGAATGGTACGGTTCAAGAACTAGATAGGCTACCCTTAAATACAAAAAATAATAATGAAGGTATTGGATGAAGTACATGGATCATTATTCATTATCCATAAAAAATTAGACATATAAATAAAATACTAAAACACCATTTTTGAGGATACAACATAAAAAGGTACATTGAAAAGTTTGTATCTTGATTGTTGGTTTATCACAATTCAAGGTTGAATGTTAGAAGACTATGAAAATTTTGAAACCATTACCCATGATCGTATAAAATTGGGAATCCATTACCTTGGATTTTATCATAGGACTCCCCAAATATCTAAAGGACATAATTATATTGTTGGTTATAATTGATCGCCTAAAAAATTAAACAAATTTCATTTCTATTAGAGATGATTTCTCACTAAAAATAATTTATAGAATATAAATAAAAAAGTGGTATTTTTCTATAGATAACCAATATCAATTCTATTTAATTAGGATATGAGGTTTAAATTTATATTATGGAGGTATATTAAGTAAGAATTGAATATACACAATGATTATTGACACTATATATCATCATTAGATAGATGGTCAGTCTTGGGTGACTATTCACAAACTATAATATATGATGAGAGATTGATCTATAGATTTTTGTTTTTTGGGATCAATGCCTTTATGTTGATGAATTTTGATGCAATAATGGTTTTCACATAATAATTTAGGTGGATCCTTAGGAATCCCACTAGAGAAAAAAGAGTATATATCCAACTTGATAGACTTCTGTTCAAGGAAAAAGTTATTAAGACTTGAGGAAAATGGGGAAATGAATGATAAGATTAGATCCCTCACGAAACACATCATTATAGATTATATTCGATATAAAATTTATGATAAAAATCATTATAGAGATCTAGTTCATGAATCTCGTGAGAGGTTATTCCTATGAATATCACATTATATGAATGTTTTGGGATTTGGAATGAAGGGGATGTCGATCCCCATTATATCAGTCAATATAATATTATTTATCATATTTGGAGGGTATATTATTACATGATGATTATATAAAACCCCTCTCATGTTCATGATGTGTTCAATGTATCGACTTTTAAGGAAGTATATACTTGAATCATTATTTTCATTGAACCAAAATTATCAATATTAGTAGCATGATCCTTCGTATGAGGAATAATCAATTGAGATTCTGGATAAAAGAGATAAGATTATATTAAACAATATCACTCACGTGGTAAATGTTCTGTGATGAAACTGTAAATTTGATGAAGCTATGTGTGAACATTAGGATATTATGATGTATAATTATCTTCATTTTAATATTATTAATAACATAATTTGTAGGGTGTAACTCTTATAAGGGGAGTCAAATTTAACCCACTCTGATGTTATAATGTATTGTTTTTTCATTTAAACTAAATTTGATACATTTGATAGTTTATGATGAACACAACCTAGAACTAAATTGAAATTTTAGTGTTTATAATACAAAGTGAATTATATTTTTAGACCATTAAATGAAACAAAACTAGTTAAATCATTTATAATAAGTACTCCTTTAATTATTTATATATTAATAGAAATGTTTTTTTAAAATATTATTTATGTATATGTTTTTCTAAAATAAAATTTTGAAATCATGAAATATAATTTTATAAAATAATGCAAATTTTAAATACAACATTACAGAATTATCTTTGGGTCAATTTTTATGATTTTTCTGAAATGGTTGATTTTTAGGTGAATAGAACAAATATCGATTTGAAAAATATTGTAAATTTTTTGAATGAATTATGATACAAGAATGAATTAAAAATATATAAAACCCTTTTATCTATAAAATAAGTATTTTAGAAGTGGAATAAATAATTTGAAACATTTTTTTTTGAATTTTGAAACCCATGTTTGACTTTTGGAACCTAAGTTATATTTAATTCCAATAGAAAATCTATGTTAGTTCATTTCATTCAATTGAGAATTAAAAATGATCCATTTAGTTTTTTATTTTTTTTAACGACATAAAAATATTATAATTTTCATTTTATAATCTAATAAATTTCATATGAATCAATTTTACACCCTATTTGGTTGAAAATTCAATTTTTCACTTAAAAAGGCATTTTTTCTAAAAACTATTTTTCATAGTGTTTTTCATACTTATATTAAAATTAATTTATGCCACCTCATGTAAGTTATTATTTTAAAATTTATTCAATATATTTTATCAAATTTAAAAAGTTTTGTAATTAGGTCAAATTAAATTTTATACATAATGAATTGTTACTATGTTAAAAATCTTGTCCCCACAGTAAGGGCTAAAAGAATTAATGTCGAGGTTAAAATAAATGATAAGGATTTAATTATTAATAAAATATTTCACAATGTTATTTTTTACTATGTTTCAACCCTCATTTATCTTATATTCTAAAATCTTTCCATTTAGTTCCACTTTACCATTAAAATCACATTTTATTATTTTAATGTTAATGGTGTCAATCCCCTCACTTATAAAATTAAACATCCTATTATCACATTTACACCCACATTTTTTCAAAATATATTAACCATGATATCCAAAAAAACTTTCCAACCCCAATAACGATGACCTAAGGGTATAATTATTCCCAAAATACCCATCTTAGAATTGTTAAGGTGTTTTTTCAATGGAGATTATCCATTAAAGAAAATAGGTTCTAACTGAAAATATTCATGTTTTATTCTTCTTAGGCATCATAAAAATATTTCAAAACAATATTAATAGATTTAAATAAGTATTTTTTATATATATTTTTATATTAAATTAAAAACCATTTTTATCCTTCTTTCTATCAAATAAAAAATGAATTAATTGCTCACTTGTACATGTAGACTACCCTCTCTATGAAGTGATGCAATTATTTTTTCATAACTATATCTCATGGATTATTAAAAATATATGGGATTAATGAATATATATGATATATATAATTTTATATTATATTATGATTATGTTAATATATGTAATTATTTACTTTCTTTTACTTTCAAAATAAAATGAATGAATCAATCGTGTGTACGTGCAGACTACAAACGCCACGAAGGGATGTAATTCATTTTTTGTCACCAAATTAAATGGATGGTCATGAAAATTTGTTTAATTAAAATAAATTAAATTTAAGAAGTATAATAATCTGGATACATGATCAATGTTCAAGGACTATTATCGTCCAATTAAAACATGAATAAAAAATGTAATTCTTAACACCCAAATGTTGATTTTAATGAAGAATTATTAATAAAATGATGATTAGAAAATATAATGTAATTATATATAGTATGATAAGTATTAATATTGTTTTTTATGTAAGATTAATAAAAAAAATATAAGGGGTTAAAGTGCACATGAACCAAGATAGGACTTGTGGTAAGGCTTTCTCATCTCACATTTATTTCTTTGAGACAAATGCCATATTGATCAATTATTTTATATTATGTTGTTAATATATTTCCATATGTGCGTTTTTATCATATTTTTATGATATTTAATGTAATTTAAAAATACATCAAATGTTATATCATTCACAGACTTTTGATTAAAGAGATACTAATGTTGTTAGGGTTTCCTCATCTCAAATTTCCCTTTGTTGAGAAATATCCTATATTAACCAGTATATTTATTTTGTTTGGTGTAAATACTACATATAAATTTATTCAATAATTATTTAATTGAAAATTATGTGTATTTCAAAATCAAACTAAGTTTATTTTAGTCATAATGTTTTTACGAATAGATTACCAAAGATATAAGTGTTTATGTTACAATCACATTTTTATTTGTATTATTTATATATCAATTTCTATTGTGAGAAATTGTATGTTAATTATATAAAAACATATATTTTATTAATATTTTAGTTTTATACAAGGTTTTAATTTATTCATTTCATCTTACACATCATTTATTCCCAGAAATTTATAAAGAATTTATTTAATAAAATCAGAACTTTTTTCATATTTTTTTATGAATATTACTATTACATACCCATGTTATTCATATTATGTAATTGATGTTTTTTATTTATACATAATTGTTTATTAAATTTATTTTACTATAATTTTCAATCATTTTATTTGTGTATCACTTTTTAGTTTTTACAATAATAAAAATGAATGTTTTTTTGACATTTACAACGCGACAAAATTTTCAAACTATCATGACTGTTATTCAATATAAAGTGTCATTTATAGTTTTCTATGAATTTTTAGAGAAAATAATATGACCATTTTCCTAGTATATGTTTAATATAAAAAAATGAAATAATTTTTTATCTATATTTTCACATTATAATTCAAATTATTTTATAAATTTATTTTATATCTACGCCATAATCCTTTAATGTCTAATATTCATCACTGGGGATTTTATTTTGTGAACATATCCAATTCCTTTTTCTATATGTATTATGATGATGATATTTTAATGATGTTTCAGAAAACATGTATCTTTACAATGTGTTATTTATAATATGAATGAACGATGAATGCTATTATGTTCTTGTGTTATATATATCAACGGTTTATTATTATGTTAAATATTAGTCCATTTTTGTCCTTCAATGCATTGGGTAATGTTTTATATCACTTGTTCTGAAATGATACATGTGTGGTTTTCACAAGCCCAATAGAGTGCATGGGTACTAATCCCAACCATAATAAGGTACAAAAGTGGTTATCCCACGCTCAAGAAGGTATATAGGTAGTTATCCTAACCTTAATTTTGATGACTGTCAACGTGAGAATCCTTTAAATATTGTTTCCATGATCGTTTTTATTCCTCAATTTTTTGAAAATAATATATGCGTTATACTTGTAATATTCTCTCAAGGATCGTAATTTATTATCAATAAATTTCATATTCTTATGAATCACATATTTTATTATGAAAAATCCTTATGCCATGAAACATGGTTTATGGTTTATGATTTTATTGTTATGATCTCATATGTAATTATCATGTTTGCATATCCCTAATATTATCTAAAGATCACTTATGATAATTTAATAATATCTCCCATGTTTTCCCTTATTGATAATCTTAGATCACTATTTCATATGATTCTATTTCCCTAGGAAGTGAAGAATGGTTTTGTGTAGGAAATGATTTTTATGGGTACTATATGAGAAGAACTTTATGGGAGATGTTTAAGAAAATTCATGAAATATTTTTTTGAATCTTATCTCAAAAAATTACACCATTATAGTTATTGATAACATATTATTATGATAAGTGATGAATATTTATTTAATATTATATAATATTTATGATTTTAGTGCTTTTGTCGCTCACTCCAACACTCAGATGATGTTTCAAGACACCTCCCTAACCCCTATTTACACCTAGAACACCATAAATATATGTTTTAACCATCAAAATTATGATTGTAGTACCGATTCATGAATATCCCATACTCTGAGGCCAAAAAAATCAAAATTTCCCTGATTTTCAACAACTTGTTTGATGTGGATAATTATAAATGGTATTAAATGTGCAATATACAATTCTTATGAATATACTTAATATACTTGAAGATAATTATAAGGACTGAATAAAATGACGAGTTGACTATATTGAACATTTTCAATCCAAAATATCTTACACAATTTTACAGTTAGATATATCTTTCCATAACCATATTTGCTCTCAAAATACATAGTTAATAATTAAGGTGTTAATAATCGATATTTAAATAATATATTTATAAAAAATTAAATATAGAAACTTTTTATAATGAATAGATTCAGTTTTATTAGACTGTGTTATGGGTTTTATAGTTTATAAAACATTATTAAAAATGAATTTTAGTAATTATAATTACTCTGTGATTATTTTTCTTAAATTTATTATTATACTATACTTTTAATAATATTCTATTATGAACCATGATAAGTATTTTTCTATTTTTATTCAATTTATATTTTAAAATATTACATATTAAAATGATGTATCCATCCTACCTCAATATATTTTAAAAAATAATATTTGTTAGAAAATATATAAATTTTCATTTAAATTATTCAATAAATCAGTAAAAAAATATGAGTATTAAAATAATTTACATTTGATTTTTTTCTTACCCTTATGTCTAAAATATAAAATATGTTTAATATAAAAACTCACATGTACTGAATACATCATAAAAAATCATCATAAGTAAGACAATTTTATATATAAAATATTTCATTTATTGATAAAACAATTATCAATTTCCCTATGCATCCCATGTCATTGGATATGAAAAATAAAGGGGTATAAATCTAGGTGCATTCTTAGTCAATTCTTGAAATTGATAGGGTGATTCAGACTTTTTAATGAATTTGAATTTATTGTTCCTTTAGGCCAAAAAATCAAAATCGGTCAGATATAGATTGTGCAACCATTGGAGGGTTATGTGACTTGTTATTTCTATCCTAGAGGAATGTTTGCATTTTTCCATTTCTTATAACCTCTAGGACCATTATAATTATTCTCATTTTACCACTTCTCAAATAAAGAAAAATAAATTTTTGGTGAAATTATTTTCAAATCCTTCCATAAATTAATTTTTCATTATAAAATACATATAAATTGATTTTCATTTATGTTATATGTTGGAAAAATATTGTTTATCTTTTTTGGTGTTTTTATTATATTTATATAATAATTTTTCTATATGCATTGAATAAAACCCATATATTTTATTCAAAATTATAAATTATATGCTCAATAATAAATGTGTTAAATTTCTGTTTGCTAGAATAAATACATTAAATGGGACTATTTCAAATTCATTGTTTTATATAAGGTTTTCTATTTTTTTTTAAACTTTGTACTATTAATATACACTATCATGTTTCAAAGTATGCATTAAATATTATATTTATTGAATACATAAAATTATTTTATTAATTCTTATTTAGAAAAAATAATGAACATAAATGAATTCACAAAGTTTTTATTACAAAAAATCCAAGTCCAATTAGACTATGGTTGATCAATTTTATTAGTGAATTTTTAAATTTTCATTTATAGACTTCATAAAATTAAAATCAGGTTTTTTTATATTTCTACAAGCAAAAATGATATAGATATTTAATTATGTCTCTTAGATGTATAATATAATGAAGAATTTAATTAATATTTTGCAAAAAATAATATCCCACACTTAATTCAATAATTTTACCCAATATTTATGTAATGTTGTAGGTGGTCATACTATATAATCATGTAAATTAAATGATACAAAAAAGGATTAACTTATATCTAATAAACTTCTTTAATTCGCATGGTTTATTTTTATTTGGATCCTCTATGTGTATGGTGAATTTATTCTTTAATTACTTAGTTAGTCATTTTAGAAATTAAAAAACATTATTACTGCAATAATTTAGAATATCACTCCTAAAAAGTATGATCTTTTTTCCTAAAATGTATTTGATTTTGATGTCTTTGAAATTATAAATCATCAAAGTTTAATTAATTATATTATAGAATGAGTCTAACTAGTTATAATGTGAAAAAATATAAAGGATTACATGTAATTATTAAATTATACACTTCTATAAAAAATATACTTTCATTATAGAGAATTTCAAAAAATTGAATCCAAATAAAAAAATACATTTCATTTTTTTAAAATATTGATTTATCATTTTTCTCTAAATAGCCATCTTCTTTGACCCCCTCACATACAATGATATATTACTTAAATTGTGACATATGGGATGTTATAGAATCATCTTTGAGTACTATTAAGAAGAAATATTGAACATTCCTACCAAGGATAGAAAATAAATTCTAGTTATTTGATTTTTTTTGAGTTGGGGAGTTGATGCTCTATTGAGAGGGAATGAGGGAAAATATATAAAGTAGTTTGGAATAATAGATAATTCAATGTTGTTTTTTAATATATAAATATGATATTTATAGGTATGAGTGCTATATGACTAATGAAATGATTCTAATATAATTGATATATAACAACCAGCTTTACGTTAAGCTATATGGAATTTCTCATTCATGTAATGCCACGTAATTTACATAAATATTTTAATTTACTTATGAAAATTGGGATTCATAGAATCCCATTCAATTGGATTGGTTTGTTATTAGGTTGTTTAATCTACTAAATATATGTTTTGAGTTATATATCAAATATTTTCTAGGGATTTCTTAATATATATAATGAATGAGAATGCATGGAATGAAACACGATCGGCTACGCTAAAAATAAACATTCATTTGTCAAGATAAAAAATAAAATATTTTATTATGAAATAGTAATATATGTGTGTGTTGAAATTATAAGGCCCCAGCCTTAAACCTTACTTAATCTTGAGTTATTACAAGATTACACATTGAGGATCTTTTCGGGTTTAGAGTTTTAGAGAATTATATCATAAAACTTGCATTACATTCCACATATAAACAAAGTGGTTACATAAAGATAGTATTCTTCATTCCCATCAATGGAAACACATTTAAAATAAAACATGGATTATTTCTTGACACATCCTTGACTCTATCATCTTGTCATGTACCTTTCCCTTGACCTGTGAAAAAAACATTTCAAAAACATGGGATGAGCATAAAAACTCAGTATGGGTTATAAAAACATGGAAAGGAAACATGGGTACATACATACATAAGAGTGAAATCATACTTTACCCATAAAACATAATCACTTTAACATACCTCATCAAAACATGAATAAATCATAGAAATCATAAGACATAAAGGTAACTTGAGGCATTCATAACATTCTTACGTAGGGAGTAACCCTCTTGGTTACGTTTGGAATACCCATCACAGTATATTCCCTGAAATCTCTTCGTAGAAACCTTAACGTTTCACTCCTTCGCGTTACCCAATGCATTGGAGAGCTATAACGGGCTCACCCGCCCTTAGTTTATCACGGAACCACCCGTCTTCATAATAATGCCCAAGAACCATAACATAATCATATCACATAAAACATGCATAAAGGAAACATAAAATTTCCACATTTCAATCACGAGATATCAATACAACACATTGATATAAAAACATTATGAAAAACATTTTCTATACCAAAATAAAAGAAAAGTAAAACATGGTATTTATTTTTCTTTTAAAAAGATGGTATGGCTTGTAGAGGAAGCCGAAACTCAAATAACGGTCATGACGGCGGAGAAGTCGTTGTCGCCGCATACGTACGACAAAAACATTCCCTTTTGTCGTTTAGTAAACGCTTCGTATAAAAAATATTCCTTTTGAATAAACGTAAAAGTCAAAGTGGTTTATACACCGTATAAAAGAAAGTTGTGTAAAAAATAAAATATGCCTCAACGAAAGGAGATTGAGACGAAGTCCCATACCTCGTATCGACTTGACCTGACCGTTCATTAATCTCCTGAATAATAAACTTGAGTCAATATCTACTTGATTATGAATCTTTTTCAAGTTCATTATTCCTTTTATACCATGTTATGAACATCATGTAATCAGTTAAGTTAATAATGTTCATTTTGTCGGTATTTGGTTCTTAAGTCAAAAATAGACTTCTTACACTTACATGTTGTTAATTTGGTCAAAGGTTCATTATATCCAGAATGGTATTCATGATTTAGATATCATATATGTCATATATATCCAGTACATAAATGCATTTATAATATTACATAATAATTTAGAGGTAAGAAATGAAATGTACCGTTCATGGAGACGGTAAGCCGTACGTACGCATGAACGCTACTTTCATTTCTATTTCGTATTTTATAGAATGGATTCATAATTATATAAAGGTATATTATAATTCCAGTATAATATCATATATAATATCATAGTTCCATCCTTTATATGTCCCACATATGGTATTTAACGAATCAAATCACTTTGAGGGGGCGGTAGTCCGCACTTCCTAAAATGAAGATATCGTGTTTACCCATAATGGAAACCATAAAGGTATGCCCAAAATGAATAAAACAGAAGCTTAAGGAAAACATAAACATATTATATATCCTATATAAAAATAGTGACATCATAATGGACACCTTTGAAGGTGTTAAATGAGTGTTGAACAATCATCGTTTCGGGAGGCAGGATTTCTCCATCCACGGAAACCGTATGTTCTTTAACCATTTGACGTAGTTTTGTGAGAGTGTAGCTCAAATAAATATTATAACAACATCCTAGTATATTGATGATACTGGTTTTGTTACAAAAGAAGTAAATAAAAAGAGTTTAGGGGGTTGGAGAAGCAAAATAAAACAAATGAACATGAGAGAATGAATTACCTCAAAAAGTGTAACTCCTTTTGATTTGAGCCTAAAGGCTTCCTTTGAAAGGATTCTGCCCAAAGGGAATCCTCTAGGATGAGGAGAGGGATGTGGAGAGAGTAAATGGGCAGGGGTTGGCCGAGCCAAAGGCTTGAGAAGTGTGTGAAATGAGGTAGAGGTGGGGGCTTTTTATAAGAGGAGAGGAGGGACACTTTTGGAAAGTAAAGAAATATTACTTTATTTGAAAATGTGTTTCGGTTTTAAAAGGTCCCACATTGATATAATTCGTGGATAAGGTGATAAGGGTTCGAAATCCACTCGTCCAATTGGTTTTGGCCATGTGTAGGTTTTAGATTTTTCATTATCATTCCATTTTATTTAAATCGTCAAATAATGATGTCATCACTGCATCATTATTATGTCATAAATAATTTAATTTATATAATGTCTAAAAATTATAAAAAAAATACTATGATATAGGAAATCTTTTTATCTTTTCAATTAATATTTATAATCAAACTTTGGATTTGTATAACCCCACTTAAAAATTGTTTTCGTAAAACATATTATGTTTGTGTCATTTTCACTTTAACATTAAATAAAAAGTAATTTATGTCATTTCCCAACAAAAGTGGATCCATGGGGTCCCCAAGTTAACCCATGGCATATCATGGTCGGCCATGACACAACCAATGAGGTTGGGACATGTGTCTAGGTCATTTCATATTATTAAAGCCTTATTTAGACCTTAAACTACCCTAATTACCACTAATCGCGATTAAGAACTTAATAAGTAACTATTCACCAAAAAAAATTTATAATCTCATTGAACCACATTTTAATTCTTAATGACAACCATGTATGTCGGATTTTCAAAATTCAATACACATTAGTGGTAAACTTTCATTTAACTGAAAAATCAGTTTGCTTGATTACCACTTAGTGGTTTCACTATTAATCAAAAATTGAAGTTTTTCAGAAAATTACCAAAAATTCACCTTAAGCTATATTTGATATTACGAATTCAAAAATAAAGTCTATTTTACAAAATTAAAATCATATAAGTCACATTAATTAATTTAATAATTAATTCCCGCTGCCAGAGCAAATAGCGTGTTTTTACAAAACAATAAGTATCAAAAGATTGACACCAGTTTAATTCTAATTTCAAAGTGAAATTGATTCCAATGACCACCATTGCATAAAATGGTAAACATATATTCTAATTTCACTCCAAAACCAATTCAAAAAATAATCTAATCATATAAATAAATTAGATTAAAAATCAGTTTTGATGTAAAATGCAGTATTTTTTACTATTCATTAAAAATGAACATTGTCAGAAAAATACCAAAAATTCACACAAAGTAAATTTTGATGTCCCAATCATAAAGAATAAGTTTATTTTGACAAACATAGTTTATAAAATTTTCAAATATAGATTTAAAAATGGTTTTCCATTGAAAGGTAGTAAAACAATCTTTTAAGAATATTAGTGTATTCCATGCATAAGATTGTATTTATTTTCATTTTAAGCCTCTAAAACACTATCTTAATCATTAATAGACATAGATAAAAATATCTATTATTCATTACTTACTTGGGATGTTACATCCTTCCCCCCTTTAGAAAATTGCGTCCCCGCAATTTATTTACTTATCAAATAAATGAGGGTACTTATCCCTCATTGCATTTTCAGATTCCCATGTTGCCTCTTCAATCATGTGGTTTTTCCACAAAACCTTTACCTGGTGAATCACCTTATTCCGTAACACTTGCTCCCTGTGGTCAAGAATCTGGACTGGTTGTTCCTCATAAGATAGGTTCTCTTCCAGCTGAACTACCTCTGGACTCAAAACATGAGATGGATCTGGCATATACTTTCTCAACATCGAAACGTGAAAAACATTGTGTACCTGAGATAAACTCGGAGGTAAAGCCACTCGGTATGCAACTGATCCAACTCTCTCCAGAATTTCGTATGGCCCAATGAACCTTGGACTCAACTTTCCTTTCTTACCAAATCTCATCACACTTTTCCAAGGAGAAACCTTGAGAAAAACATGATCACCTACCTCGAAAGATAGATCTTTCCTCCGGTTATCCGCATAACTCTTCTGCCAGCTCTGAGCTGTTCTCATGTGTTTCTATATCAGCTGAACTTTTTCTGCCATCTCTTCTACCAATTCTGGTCCCATCAACTTCCTTTCCCCACTTTATCCCAGAAAGCTGGAGTTCGACACCGCTTCCCGTATAATGCCGGAAATGGTGCCATCTGTATACTGGAATGAAAACTGTTATTATATGAAAACTCAACCAAAGAAAGATGTTGGTCCCAACTTCCCTGATAATCCATAGAACAAGCTAGTAGCATATCCTCCAATGTCTGAATTGTTCGTTCTGACTGCCCATCTGATTGAGGATGAAAAGCTGTACAAAAATTTAATTCAGTACCCAACGACTTCTGAAGGCCTTTTCAAAAGTTAGAAGTAAACCTGGGATCACGATATGATACAATGGAGAGAGGAACCCCATGTAACCTGACTATCTCTTTAAGATACAAACGGGAATGTTGATCAAGAGAGAAATTGTCTCGTATAGTAAGGAAATGATCAGATTTGGTCAAGCGATCAACAATAACCCAGATTGCATTATTACCTCGAGATGTCTTCGGTAATCCAACAACAAAGTCCATGGATATATTCTCCCATTTCCACTCTGGCACTGGTAAAGGCTGAAGCATCCCTTTCGGTAACTGCCGCTCTGCTTTAACCTGTTGACAAGTCAAACACTTCACAGTAAAATCAGCAATATCTCTTTTCATTCCATCCTACCAGTAATACTCCCGCAGATCTCTATACATCTTAGTACTGCCCGGATGAACTGAAAATGGAGAACTATGAGCTTCACATAACAAATTTCTCTTCAACTGTGAATCACAAGGCACACACAATCTCTTCCCAAATCTCAAAACACAATCATTATCAATGTTGAATTCAGGCAACTTACCTTTCTGAACCAGCTCTACCCTTTTCTGAAACTCACTGTCTTGCTTCTGTGCTTGCTTGATTCTATCTGATAGAGATGATCTCACTGATACCTGAAACAAAACAGAAGGACTTCCTGCACCAACAACTTCTATTCCAAAGTTTATCAAATCCTTAACCAAAGGATCACGTTCTAAACGAAACATTGTTAATGAAGAATTACTTTTTCGACTCAAAGCATCAGCCACTTTATTTGCTTTTCCCGGATGGTAATGAATTGTACAATCATAATCCTTGATTAATTCTATCCATCTCCTTTGTCTCATGTTTAACTCTTTCTGAGTGAATATATACTTTAAACTTTTGTGATCGGTATATATTTCACACTTTACTCCATACAAATGATGCCTCCAAATTTTTAAAGCAAAAACAACAGCAGCTAATTCCAAATCATGTGTAGGGTAATTTACCTCATGAGTTTTCTACTGTCGTGAAGCATAAGCAATTACCTGATCATTCTGCATTAGGACGCAACCAAGTCCTTTCAATGAAGAATCACTGTATATAACAAACTCACCATTCCTGGAAGGTAGTGCCAGAACTGGAGCATTCACCAATCTTCTTTTCAATTCCTGAAAACAATCATCACATTCTTTTGTCCAGATAAACTTAACACCCTTCCGAGTTTGCTTAGTCATTGGACTAGATAACCGTGAAAAATTTCTAACAAACCTTCGGTAATAGTCCGCCAAACCAAGGAATCTACGAATCTCAGTTACATTTGTGGGTCTTGGCCATTCTTCCACAACTTTTGTTTTTGCAGGATCAACAGTTATTCCATCTTTAGAAACAATATGACCAAGGAAAGAAATTTGTTGCAACCAAAACTCACACTTGCTGAATTTCCCATACAGTTTCTTTTCTTTTAAGGTTTGCAAGATAACTCTTAAATGTTTTTCATGCTCCTCTTTACTTTTAGAAAACACCAAAATATCATCAATGAAAACCACCAAAAACTTATCCAAGAACTCATGGTAAATTCTATTCATTAAGTCCATGAATACAGCAGGTGCATTGTTTAGCCCAAAAGGCATTACTACAAATTCATAATGGCCATATCTTGTACGGAACGCGGTCTTCGGAATATCCGCCTCCTTTACCTTCAGCTGATGGTACCCTGATCTGAGGTCAATCTTTGAAAAAAACTGAGCTCCCTGGAGCTGATCAAACAAATCATCGATATAAGGCAAAGGATATTTGTTCTTAACAGTGATATTATTCAAGGCTCTATAATCAATGCAAAGTCTCATAGAACCATCTTTCTTTTTAACAAATAAAACAGGAGCACCCCATGGTGATGTGCTAGGTCTAATGAAACCTTTCTCTAATAAATCTTGCAATTGCTCCTTCAACTCTAAAAGTTCAATTTGTGCCATTCGATAAGAGGGTTTTGAAATTGGCTTAGCATCAAGAACTAAGTCAATAGTAAACTCAACTTCCCGATCTGGTATTATTCCAGGCAACTCATCAGGAAAAACATCAGGATACTCATTTACCACTGGCACATCATTAATCTGAACAGTTCCTTTATTTTCAATGACGTGTGCAAGGTAACATTCATTTCCATCTTTTACAAGTTTCTCGGCCTCTTGATATGTTATCAAAAGTAAGGGTTCATTCTTGTAAACAAACTGAAAGTATTTCTGAAAAGAAACTTCTTTAGCTCTACAGTCAATCTTAGCATGGTAAATAGAGAGCCAATCCATACCCAGCATAACATCGAACTCTACTAGAGGTAGAACAATAAGGTTTGCAAGTACGTTCTTTCCACAGATAACGATAGGAAGATCTTTATAAATTCTTTTTGCCTCGACACTTCCCCCATGTGTTTTTACCAAAAGTTAAAGAGTCATTTCTTGAGATGGTATTCCCATTTTACTAGAAAAGGTTTCAGAGATGAAAGAATGTGTAGACCCCGAATCAAACAACACACTGGCATAATCTGAAAAAACAAACAAAGTACCTGATACAACTTCATTTGATGGCCCAACATCTGCTGAAGTAGTTGCAAAGGATTTCACCACCCCTTTCTGCTTGTAGTCTAACTACTTCCCATCCCCAAGCTCCTTGTCGGACACTCATTTGCATAGTGACCCATCTCATTCCACTTATAAAATTTCACTAACTGTAAATCAAATTTGTTCTTACCTTCACCTTGATCCTTTTCAGTGCAATCACGAGCCTTATGTCCCATCTTACCACATCGATAGCACTTCCCATAATTCAGAAGACATTCCCCAGCATGCCTTTTTCCACATTTATCACAAACTGGAAACTTAGTTCTCTTACCATCGGACTTTTTTGAAGAATTCTTACCTTTCTCCTGCCACCTCGGTCTCTTCTTCTGCTGGTTGTTATAGAACACTTGGTCATCGGAAAACTCCATTTCCACCTTCTCAGCACATCGAACAAGCTTTTCATAACTTTTAAACTCACGAGAAGCTAATGCCCTTCAATATTTTGGCTTTAATCCTGAGTAAAAACGATTGATTTTACTATCAAGGTCCCGGATAAAATTTGGAGCATACCTTGCCAATCGAGTGAACCTTTCTTCATAGGCAGTCACTGAGTCTTCCTCTTGCCTCAATTCCAAGAATTGATTTTCCATACAAAGTCGAACAACCTTAGGAAAATACTTCTCAAGAAACATACCTTTGAATTCATCCCAGTCAAGAGCATCAATCTCATCGGCGTCCCTGATATTTTTAACCATAGACCACCACTGATCTGCTTCACCCTCCAAACGGTAAATAGAAAGACTAAACTTTTGATTGTCTGAACACCCCATGACATCAAAAATCTTCTCCAGTGCTTTAATCCACCCTTCAGCTAGCACAGGGTCAAATGATCCTCTGAATGATGGTGGATGTTGCCTCATGAAATGTTCCACCACTGACATGTTCCTCTGCGGTTGATCTGGATGATCTCGTGCATGGATACCACCGCCATTTATCGCTTGAGTCAACTGCGCCATTACTGCAACAAACTGTTCAGTTCCAATTCCGACCATTTCTGGATGCTGATTTGGAAGGTTATTTCCTTCTCTATGCCTTCCTAGCACTGCTTCCCTGTTTCCTCTGCGGAAAACCATTCTGAACAAACATGTCTTAGATGAAGCAACATGGTAATCTTTAAATGCTATATCATTTCGAAAAAAAAATATTTTTCGATAATCATTTAATAGAATTCTAACTCCTAATGTTATCTAAACCGACCTCTGATACCAACTATAAGGCCCCAGCCTTAAACCTTACTTAATCTTGAGTTATTACAGGATTACACATTGAGGATCTTTTCGGGTTTAGAGGTTTAAAGAATAAGATCATAAAACTTGCATTACATTCCACATATAAACAAAGTGGTTACATAAAGATAGTATTCTTCATTCCCATCAATGGAAACACATTTAAAATAAAACATGGATTATTTCTTGACACATCCTTGACTCTATCACCTTATCATGTACCTTTCCCTTGACCTGTGAAAAACATTTCAAAAACTTGGGATGAGCATAAAACTCAGTATGGGTTATAAAAACATGGAAAGGAAACATGGGTACATACATACATAAGAGTGAAATCATACTTTAACCATAAAACATAATCACTTTAACATACCTCATCAAATCATGAATAAATCATAGAAATCATAAGACATAAAGGTAACTTGAGGCATTCATAACATTCTTATGTAGGGAGTAACCCTCTTGGTTACATTTGGAATACCCATCACAGTATATTCCCTAAAATCTCTTCGGAGAAACCTTAACGTTTCACTCCTTCGCGTTACCCAATGCATTGGAGAGCTATAACGGGCTCACCCGCCCTTAGTTTATCACGGAACCACCCGTCTTCATAATAATGCCCAAGAACCATAACATAATCATAACACATAAAACATGCATAAAGGAAACATAAAATTTCCACATATCAATAAAACACATTGATATAAAAACATTATGAAAACCATTTTCAATACCAAAATAAAAGAAAAGTAAAACATGGTATTTATTTTTCTTTTAAAAAGAAGGTATGGCTTATAGAGGAAGCTGAAACTCAAATAACGGTCATGACGGCGGAGAAGTCGTTGTCGCCGCATACATACGACAAAAACATTCCCTTTTGTCGTTTAGTAAATGCTTCATATAAAAAAGATTCCTTTTGAATAAACGTAAAAGTCAAAGTGGTTTATACACCGTATAAAAGAAAGTTGTGTAAAAAATAAAATATGCCTCAACGAAAGGAGATTGAGATGAAGTCCCATACCTCGTATCCGACATGACCCGACCGTTCTTTAATCTCCTGAATAATAAACTTGTGTTAATATATACTTGATTATGAATCTTTTTCAAGTTCATTATTCCTTTTATACCATGTTATGAACATCATGTAATCAGTTAAGTTAATAATGTTCATTTTGTCGGTATTTGGTTCTTAAGTCAAAAATAGACTTCTTACACTTACATGTTGTTAATTTGGTCAAAGGTTCATTATATCCAGAATGGTATTCATGATATAGATATCATATATGTCATATATATCCAGTACATACATGCATTTATAATATTACATAATCATTTAGAGGTAAGAAATGAAATGCACCGTTCATGGAGACGGTAAGCCGTACGTACGCATGAACGCTACTTTCATTTCTATTTCGTATTTTATAGAATGGAATCATAATTATATAAAGGTATATTATAATTCCAGTATAATATCATATATAATATCATAGTTCCATCCTTTATATGTCCCACATATGGTATTTAACGAATCAAATCACTTTGAGGGGGCGGTAGTCCGCACTTCCTAAAATGAAGATATCGTGTTTACCCATAATGGAAACCATAAAGGTATGCCAAAAATGAATAAAACAGAATCTTAAGGAAAACATAAAAATATTATATATCATATAAAAAAAATAGTGACATCATAATGGCCACCTTTGAAGGTGTTAAATGAGTGTTGAACAATCATCATTTTGGGAGGCAGAATTTCGCCATCCACGGAAACCGTATGTTCTTTAACCATTTGATGTAGTTTTGTGAGAGTTTAGCTCAAATAAATATTATAACAACATCCTAGTATATTGATGATACTTTTGTTGTTACAAAAGACGTAAATAAAAAGAGTTTAGGGGGCTAGAGAAGCAAAATAAAACAAATGAACATGAGAGAATGAATTACCTCAAAAAGTGTAACTCCTTTTGATTTGAGCCTAAAGGCTTCCTTTGAAAGGATTATGCCCAAAGGTAATCCTCTAGGATGAGGAGAGGGATGTGGAGAGAGTTAATGGTCAGGGGTTGGAAGAGCCAAAGGCTTGAGAAGTGTGTGAAATGAGGTAGAGGTGGGGGCCTTTTATAAGAGGAGAGGAGGGACACTTTTGGAAAGTAAAGAAATATTACTTTATTTGAAAATTTGTTTCGGTTTTAAAAGGTCCCAAATTGATAGAATTAGTGTATAAGGTGATAAGGGTTCGAAATACACTCTTCCAATTGGTTTTGGACATGTGTAGGTTTTAGATTTTTCATTATCATTCCATTTTATTTAAATCGTCAAATAATGATTTCATCCATGCATCATTATTATGTCACATATAATTTAATTTATTTAATGTCTAAAAATTATAAACAAAATACTATGATATAGGAAATCTTTTTATCTTTCCAGTGAATATTTATAATCAAACTTTGGACTTGTATAACTCCACTTAAAAATTGTTTTCGTAAAACATATTATGTTTGTGTCATTTTCACTTTAACATTAAATAAAAAGTAATTTATGTCATTTCCCTACAAAAGTGGATCCATGGGGTCCCCAAGTTGACCCATGTCATGTCATGTTCGGACATGACACAAACAATGAGGTTGGGACATGTGTCTAGGTCATTTCATATTATTAAAGCCTTATTTAGACCTTAAACTACCCTAATTACCACTAATCGCGATTAAGAACTTAATAAGTTACTATTAACCAAAAAATTATTATAATCTCATTGAACCACTTTTTACTTCTTAATTACAACCATTTATGTCGGATTTTCAAAATTAAATAAACATTAGTGGTAAACTTTCATTTAACTGAAAAATCAATTTGCTTGATTACCACTTAGTGGTTTCACTATTCATCAAAAATTGAAGTTTTTCAGAAAATTACCAAAAATTCACCCTAAGCTATATTCGATATTCCGAATTCAAAAATGAAGTCTATTTTACAAAATTCAAATCATATAAGTCACATTAATTAATTTAATAATTAATTCCCGCTGCCAGAGCAAATAGCGTGTTTTTACAAAACAATAAGTATCAAAAGATTGACACCAGTTTAATTCTAATTTCAAAGTGAAATTGATTCCAATGACCAACATTGGATAAAATGGTAAAAATATATTCTAATTTCACTCCAAAACCAATTCAAAACATAATCTAATCATATAAATAAATTAGATTAAAAAGCAATTTTGATGTAAAATGCAGTATTTTTTACTATTCATTAAAAAATGAACATTGTCAGAAAAATACCAAAAATTCACACAAAGTAAATTTTGATGTCCCAATCATAAAGAATGAGTTTATTTTGACAAACATAGTTTATAAAATTGTCAAATATAGATTTAAAAATGGTTTTCCATTGAAAGGTAGTAAAACAATCTTTTAAGAATATTAGTGTATTCCATGCATAAGATTGTATTTATTTTCATTTTAAGCCTCTAAAACACTATCTTAATCATTAATAGACATAGATAAAAATATCTATTATTCATTACTTACTTGGGATGTTACAGAAATTGTATCCAATGATATCATTATAATTTAGGTATCCTCATAGATTCTCTACAACTTATCATATAGCTACCCAATGATTAAACAATGAATTAAAACTTTTCTTATAAGCATATTTAAGTAAAAGGGAGTCCATTGTAATTAAGTGTGGTATTATATGTTTATATTTAATATATATGAGCCTATTTATATAAATCATTGTATCTCATAAACATAATACTACATCAGTTTTGATATAAAAAATATATAATAAAATATACATGTAAATCTCGAGGTAGATTTCTTTAGGGAGACAGTCTATATAATACAATTTTTAAATAAAATAGACAATAATTAACCCCATATTTTTAAAATTCTCTTAGATATCATAATTCTCCTATAACTTCCTGGGATATCTGTGGGATATAAATAAAAGAATGGGTGAGTTTAAAATCCTAGTGTGGGGATAAATCTGAATAAATATAAGGGTAATATACCATAAGAGTGAAAAACAATAACATTTAATCAATAAATATAATGATTATAAACCATCAATTAAAATAATTAAATAAAAAATGTATCTTAATTGAATTATAAGAATATTGTAGAAATACAAAAAATTTCAACACTGCATAATTCAAATCTGGTAACTATGATAACATAACATATTGTCCCAAGAACACTAAACTTTAACCATTCAAAGTATCTCATGTAATTTAAGAATTTCTCAACATATTGTGTCTTTTAAAACTTCATAAACATCTATAATATTATAATATATCACAAATATGCATTTGACCGTGAAAGGAAATGACATATAATGCATAAAAATGGGAAACCATTGAGATAGAATGAAATAATATAATATTATCACATATTATAAACCACAGATATAATAAACATTATACCATGTATTGAAGGCATTAAATAATATTAAAAACATGTAAATTAATAAATAATAATAATCTATGAATATAGATATTAATATGATGGAATAGTCATATGAAAGAATGAGGTAGAAATTATTTTAACGAAATCCCTATATTAAAATTTAATGATATATGAAAAAATATATGAAACGAAAAATGTAATATTGTTTTTCAAATTTAATGTATAATATTCAGATTTGAAATTATAATTGAAAAAGATAATTATTATAGGATGTGTAAATAAAAAGGACGAATCGGAAAATATTACATCATATACATGGATAGGTTTATCTTAAGTTACATTACATGAAAGGGATCAATAAAAAAATGTGCGTCCCTATAATAAATGGAGGAAAAATGAAATAAATTAAATTTATTCAGGAATTTAAGAGAATATTTTTGAATCATTAGAGGGGGAGATAAAAGGTGAGAGAGAACATAACCTAAAGGGAATAAAAATGGCAGGGTCATGAATCATATTCTAGGCCTATATAACCACATCGATTGTATAATTACATATGTTAATAACACATTTAAATACCCTATTGATGATTATTTCATATATCATAATCCATTTATTATTATATATTATTTATTTATTAGTTTAATTATCCTATCATTGTTGGTTCATTGTAATGGTAATCCTCAATTGACTTTCTCCAATGGTTTTATATGTTAATAAAATTTCAATTCAGTAATTATATTTTAATTATTTTATCATATGGTTTCAATGATCAACATATAGTAAAAACATAATCACAAACCCAAAAACATATATTGTTATTGTTGTTTTAAGGGGTTTAAATTACCATGATTGTTTATTTTTAATATTATTAATATTATGACCATTTTCTCATTTCATAATATTATAAATTTCATACATATTATAATTATTCCTGATATATTTTTAAAAATATCCACCTTAATATGAAACAATTATTTCATAACATCGTCCATATAGGTGGTTTATATTGGCAATAATCAGATGAGTGTGATAAGAAACTATAAAATCAATTTGATTAACTATATTATGATAAAACTAATTTACAAGTAGAATTATAAAATTTATATTATAATTAAATATATTTTTATATAAATTATGAATATTAAGTTCATGGAATAAGTATAAAGTGATTAATAGATATAATAATAGAAAAATTACTTTTCCTCTTTGTGATGAATCCTTTGGACTTCATATAAAGGATACTAGAAATTTTATTTTATTTAGAACATGTATTTACTAATATTACTTAGAGGTGGTTGGAAAATAATTTTACATATACTTTTCTTGGGAAGATTTTATATATATATATATATATAAAAATTAGAGGATGAGGGATTTATTCAGTGGTCAAGGAAGAGTTTTTTTGAAAAAAATATTAATTAAATTAATTTTTTGATCAAAATAATTAGTACTAATGATTCATATAACCATGATCTATAACTGATGCATGTGTTTCTAAAAATAATAATTCTTATATCATTTTGGATTTAATTAATAATTAATTTTTCATATAATGAAAATTTTCATATTTTTTCATAGTTCACTATTCACCTCAATTTTTCAGCATATAATAAAAGTTACTAAATTATCACCATTAAATACGTTAAAATGATTATTCCAAAAATATACATGCATTCTAAAATGTACCAATATCTATATAAGGAAATTATGACATTTGATTCTCGGATAAAAATATGTTTTTATTAAGTAATTCATATAATGATTTATTAAAAATATAAACCCGTATGTTATTTTTTTACATGTATTGTATAATTATTTTATAATATTTAAAAAGATATACATAATCATGTTATTTATGGTGGAAATTAATTATATGTTTACTTCATATGTTACCCTAATTTTCATTTAACTATTAGAAATATAGGGTTTCTCTTTTAATATTTAGATTACTATTCTAATAGCCATGTTTCTTTTAGTCATATTTAAAATAGTTATATAATCATTGAACATTATAAAAATCCATAATATTTGAATCATTATTCATTCCCTAAATTTTCGATCAAGGTTCCTTGTACTTTATTTATAGAATTTTAATCTTGGATATAATTTTTTTTATATTAATGGGGTTAATCATAATTTTTTTATTTTGAGGATACCATGGCCCATTAGTTTTTCTATTTTTTAGTAATTATATTTACATGTTTTATTATCTCATTATAATTTTATTAATAAAATAGAATGTATTTAACTTATTATTCCAACTTTATGATATGAAAGAAATTTTTTTTACTTTATCACATGGTTTATATAATTTATTTGTATTATAGTATTTTTTGAAAAAATATGAGTTTTAAAAAAGTAATTTTCATATAAAATAATGGGACGTTGTATTACCCCCATTAAAAAAATAATTCCTTTAATGGTTAGTTCAAACCATATAATGAAAGTAGATGAGGGTATTTTTTTTCTTAACTACTTTTATATATTTCCATTTTTTATATTTGAACATATGATTTCACAATAGTACATTTATAGGGTGAGTTTTTATACTGTATATAACTTTTTCCCTAGGATATAATATCATTATTTTTTGTTCCTTAAAATAATGATCATGTTCCAACTGTACCACATTTGGATTTAGTTCATGTAAGGTTTATGGTATATCATTCTTGACAAGTGATACTTGGAACACATTATTTACTTGTGATAGGTTTAGTGGAAGTTAGAGTTGTTAAAACAAATATCTAATGGATTAAATAATTCCAATAGATCAAATGTAATGAGGAAATTAATTTCATTATTCTATAATAACATCACTCTTTGGTATTGAGATACTTAATCATATAATTTACATTTAACCTCAAACTACAAGTCTTATTAAAAATTATCATCACTAATTTAATTTCATATCTATGATACTTTGATGCATTGTAGAATGGATTAGACCACCTTTTACAATTATTTTATTATATATAAATATAATAGAATCCATTATTTAAATTTCTCCCAATATATTTGAGTTATATATTTATTCTCATAGAGTTGTTCATATAAGACCATCTGAAATCCTGAGGGAATGACATCACTAAATGGAAAATAAATTATAAGAAAATTTAGATCCTATCCTCCTTTGAAGTCTATAAAGCAGAAATTGAGAAATTTTTCTTGAGGATGAATAATCCTCACATTTTGAACATCTTTCCACAGGTGAAATGTTTTAAGAAAGGTTAACTTTATATTCAATTTAATTTAAATAATATTCTAGATAATTATAGTGAACCTAAAATACCTCTAAAATATAACCCAAAGCAATGTTCCATATAGCCTCACCACATATCTAAAATATATTGTCTATTTGATCACGAAATAAGTCTTCTAGAGTGATGAGTAAGTGATATTTCATTATAATAGATTCCCCCATGACCCATATGGAATTTCATCATTTGTACAATTTTCAATATCCTATAATTGAATACTTTTATATGTTGTATTATTTCAATTTTTTATAGGTAATGAATGTATCATACCCATGTACTTTTATCATTAAAAATTATCTTGTTTTCATACTATGAACTTTGCTGTTTATTCAATAACCCTTTTCTTTGTATTATTTTCGTTGAATTATTCTAAAATATCAATATACAAATTTGTGATCTATATCTGATAGACAATTTTAAGATATGGGAATCACACAATAAAACCTCCATTACCTTGGAAACTAATTCTATATGTAATTTCATTCCAAATCAAACAACAACATCTTTATAAATATAATACTTTTATATTTACCCTTCTTTAATAATTTAAGGATGTCATGACCTAACCCACAGAGGCCCCACCTGGACAGGATTTAGGCCAAATGTGACACACTATTACCAACTCTAATTCGCTAGAGTATTGATTCTGTCACCAAGAAGGTCAATAAAAACATGGTAGTCCTTATCCAAGTCACCTACAAGAAGTAAAGACCCAAAATACAATAATAAAAAGTGTAACCATTCCAGTTATATATGGTTACCTAAAAAAATTATACATTAATACTACATATTAATTGAGGAATATTTAATACATACCATTATGATCCAAAATAAAACAATAAAGTCTTAGTGTCTTTGGAAAATTTGAAACAAAAACAATTGGCACATAAAATATCTACACCATCTCCTACTTATTCATAATTACTACCCTTTTTAAACATTCCATACATAAAAGTTTTCATCATAACCATGGGAATGGAAACATAATAAAGTATGAGATTAGATGATAAATAATGGTAATCATTATATATATCAATAAATTATGATAAATGATAATTATACAAGAATAAAGAAATTATAACATGATCATAGTATATAAAATTCATAAGAATGTAGTAAATTATCTTTAATAATAAATATAAAATTAAACCCCTTTCATAACATAATACAGAAGTTATAGTAGTGAATATTTATCAATAATTAATCATGTTCCAATAGAACACATTATACAAAAAACGTATAAGACTACACCCTTCACATAAGCATGAAAAAACATTTACTTAGACGTGGCTCACTCTGAAGATAATAATTGAGGAAAAAGAACCATATTGGAAGTGGATAACCAATCATTTACACTATACCATTAAGAGTAAATTCCAATCAATTAAATTTTTCATCTCATGAGATTTTATTACCTCCATCTTCCCTTTGGAGTTACTCAACTCTATCATTATTACCCAATGAATTGTAGGGATATGGTGGAGCCACCTATCCTTGGTAAATAACATAACCACCGATAATTCGTTCATAATACAATAATTCATCCTTGGTTTATAATGGAACAAAACATTACATAATAATAATATATTCATATCTATTCTATAAAATCATGAAAACATCTATCAATACATCAAATCTCAACACTTAGAAAAAATGGGTTTCATAATCATTTCATAATTGTGAACATAAAAATATAATGCTATATTATAGATGTATATATTGGATAATATCCCTACTAAAACATAATAAACAAAAAAAAAAGAAGTTTTTAAAGAAGATAAATACATTTAAAAGTTCATTATAACTTTTCTTGATGAAAAAACATATTTAATTTTGAAATTAGTTATTTTAAATATAAATATTTTAAAAATAATTTAGGAAAGAACATTATTTCAAGAGCATTAAGTACAATTATTATGTATTCTATATTTAAAATAGTATTCTTAATTTTAGGGAAATTCGTTCATGCGGTGCATGTTAAAACACAAATTCTTTTTAAATTTTTAAGAAAATTCCAATGTGCCTCCTTCAAAATATGACAAGAAGTTTACATTAAATAATTTTTTTAAAAATAAAAATTGGGAAAAAATGAAATAAATATTTAGATAATTTTTATGAAATTCTTGAAAACATTTAAAATAAAATTTTAATATGTTGTAAATGATTCTTTAATGAAGATGGAAATAAATTTGATTCTCTGTAAATATTTTCTCGTCGCTTGAGTACATAATGAGATGAATATGAAAGAAAAAAAAATTAATATACATAAATAAACATTGGGTAAATAAATCAGATATAGTTTATATTATTTCATCACCATAAATTTTTTGAATCATTATTCCCTATAAAATATGGATTATAAAAAGACCCTTACACATGTGGTCACTTTTGAATCATAATCCCCATGAAATAAATACAATAAAATAAAATATTAAATACAATTAATATAATAATATTCACTATAAAACATATCAATGGGGTATTAGATACACCCAAAAAAATTATATTGATTTATAATGCTAAACATGTCTCAATGAAACAAAATTGAGATGAAGAACCCTAATTACATTACTAATTTTTTTTAAACATCATTAGATGATTAAAAATAATATGGGTATATAAATACATTGAATTAAATCATGTAATTATTCGAAAATATTTATTAGTATGTATATACTCTATATAAATAATAATTGGTTGCATAAAATTGAAACATTACTCAATGAAATGAAATTCAGATGAAACCCCTACCTCAAGTTTGTTAGGATTCAAAATCACTATAACATCCGATTTAAAAAATTTAAATTTAAAATAATTATATAAAATAACAATATTATTACATATAATATCATATATTATTCACTTATATCATTTAAAAACATGTTTTATAGTAATTTTCTATGAAAGCTGTCATTTGGCATGCTAACGACTTTATTTTTCATGTTTGATTTTGTTCGAAATTTATGGTCCTTGCAATTTTATCATGGTAAATTAATCTCAATAATTTTAATCATAATATAAATATAATCCATATCTATTATACACAAATTTATAACCATTTATATAAATCAGTTACTAAAAATAAATTACATCACTATGTGTTGGCGGTGGTCCTTACGTACGCAGGAGTGATGTTTTTTCTATTCGATGGATGGAATGAAAGAATAGTTAATAATAATTCACCATTACATAATAATTATTATATCATAGTTTTAATATATTTATAATAAATCTATCATAATAACCAACTATAAAATATGGTGGTTGAAAATTAATTGTATCACTATGTGGTGGTAGAATTCCACACGTACACACAAGAAATCATCAACAATTTGATAGATAATAAGTGGTAAGTGGTTGTGAAATCATCATAATTGAATTTAATTATATATATTATACCTGAATTTTAATGTTTTGATTTAAAATAGAGGTTTATAGTATTTATAAGAATAATTAAAATCAAAAGAGATTATTTAACTTTTAAAACATCCTACAATAGAGCTTTACGTGCTCTCTAGTTCCAAAAAATTGTTAACTCCACCTACTTGTCTAAGTCAATATCCTCAAGAGATATTGTTGAATTTCTCAACATATTCATACACACACAAGGGGTAACAAAAAATCTCATGAATATGTGATTATAAAAATACCCATTAATGTGGTCCCAAAAATGCAACCTGGTCCAAGATCAACATAGAGGAAAGGTCAAACAAACTAAACACCTATAAAACCATGATATTTATAAAGAAAAATATTATATTTGACAACGTATATTACACAAAAGAACATGATTATAAGTGTATATAACATCACATGTTATTATGATATGTTTATTCTTTTATTATATGTTCAATAAATTTTTTTATATTCATAAAATAGATTTTACATGCACAAGATAAGAAAAAAGTTTGTTTTATGCAAAAAAACATTGTTTTTCTAAAGTTAGTTTCTCAAAATTTTAATGGCGTTCCTATTTTAAAACTAAATTTTAAACCTTTTATAATTTTTTTTAATATAATCATCATTTTTAATGGGTAATTTAAAAATTAACTTAGGCTGTTTTTTTTATTTTTCTCATAAGTTTCAATTTTCCATGACTTGTATAAAAAATTGAATTATAGTTTAAATATACCTTTTACTATAAATATTTATTAATTTAAAATTATATTTTAAATTGTTTTTGAAGTCAAAATAGATCAATTATAAATATATTAATCCCATTTAGGTCATTAGAAACATTTTTATATTGAATATATATATTAGAACTTAGTGACCTTTTGAATATTTTTACTTTAAAAACACACTTTGTTGCCACATCTGCAGAAATAGTTTTAAATTAAATATATCCAATTTTATGAGTTGAATTTAAAAAAATGTATATAAATAGTTTAAATAATTATAATATTTATATACTTATTATATCAACTTAATTTTTTACAACAATAATTATTGAAAGAAATTAATTTTAATTATAGTGATTAAGGTAAAAATGAGTTTACTTAGTGGTTAAGGTTTAATATTAGTGTCCAAATGAATAAGAAACATGACCAATACCCATTTTGGGGAAATATTTAGACCGTTGTAACCTTTTCTTGATTTTTTATCAATTTGTAGACACTATTTGATGAAATATTCCAATATAACATGTTAATTAAAGAAAAATAAAAAAGGAACCTTTATTGCCATTAAACTTTATAAAGATATGGGTTAGGAAAAAAGAGTTCCTAGGTTCAGTTATAAATATTATTTTAAAATATTAATCATATACTTTCAACAAAGTATTTTTTTATATTTTTAATGGATGAATTATTTACTTAAAATTTTTCTGAAACGCCTACACAGTAAATTTTCAGTTAATATATAACTTAAATAAATGATAATAAAAATAATAAAAGTGATTTAAATTGATTAAATTATTGTCTTTAAATAATTATTTATATGAATATATAATGTTACATAGGTATTATCTTAATATATAAATATTTTATAATTTTTTTTGATATTTTTAAATTTAAATTATATAAAAAATGTTAAAATTTACTTTAATGTTGTTTTATAGTAAATGATATTTTATAAAAATATTCAAAATTTATATATTATTCTATAAAATAAATTTAATTTTAAATGGAAATAAATATAACATATGGTCTTTATGAGAAAAACTATTTTTTATAATGATTATAATGACCATTAAATAATAAAAAAATTGTTACCAAAATTTGGGGTAACGTATTTTTCTTCGCGCTACACACATTCCTATTAAAATTAATATCCACCCCACAATGGATCTTATTTATGTAAATTTTAAATATTATTTATAATTTAGTGGTTATATATTTTCTAATAAATCTCTCTTTAATATAGACATAATTTTTATATTACCTTGGTTAGAAAATTAACTACCCTAGTGGAAACCCCAAAAGGTAAAAATTGTGAAACTTAGAAGATTAGGATAAAAATGATAAAAAATAATTTCATTTTTTTGTGTCATATAGGTTTATCAGTTATTAATTCACGTTAATCCAATATTTTTTTAAAAAAATTTAAGGCACATTAAATAAGGAATACCTCTGAATTGTGTTTACCCTTTTATATTTACAAGAATTCCACTCATGTCCGATATGAAAAAAAACTCACCCCTCACTTCTACACATCTCTCATGTCATTTGGATGAAAAAACATCGAGAATAATCTCCCAAATATTCATACCCTCATCCATGAATCCAAATTTTTGGAATAAATTAAATTAATGGTGTTTAATTTGGAATAAACCAAAAGGAGTTACATGAATAAGAAGTAGTGTTATTCAATTATCACTTTTGTTTAATTTATTTCTCCACAAATTAAATTATTTACATATATTTATTATATAATAACATAAATATACTACATATACCAATATTTATTTATCTTAATGGTATGACCTAAACTTACACACACTTCCATCAAATGGGATATGCAATCATCAGTCGTGAGTGCAGCGAACTATGACCTTGTGAACCAATGTCGTTCATTCTTGCATTAACACCTTTAAAGGTTAGAAATAATGATGGATTTATAGTATATATGTGGTATATATACTATTAATAATGTATATATTCTTATATAATTTTAGTATAACAAAGGCATTCATTATTTCTTTTTTCTGGGAATACGATATAATTATTTGTGGATGTGTGGACTACCACCTCCTCAAAATGATTTGGATCGTTCTCACATTACATGGGATGTTATAATGATGTTTTTAACAAATATAAGTGATATATATAACATAAAGATAATAATATAATGATAATATACATACATATATATATATATATATTAATTTATAAATATGACATGGAAATGGAATTAGCGTTCATCCGTACGTACTTTCTACCGTCAACATAAATAGTGCATTTCCTTTCCTATTTCCAAATTGTTTGGATAGTTATAAATATATATATATATAATGAATAAATATTATATTTATATCATGGGTTAAGTTTTGGATATTATTTAATCATGATCTATGAAATAGAAACAAAAAAAATTCAAAACATACTTGAAAAAAATTAGCAATTAACACCCGAAACAGTGAAAATAATGGATGATTATTAAAAATGGGAAATAATATATTATAATAAGATCATATATGATGTTATAAATATGAATATGGATCAATTATTATTTAATAACATTATTAAAACCATTAAAAAAGAGGATATATATAGTTCTAACAAATGGAGGTGTAATGTAAGCGATTTTGCCTCAATTTACCTTCCATTGAGACTTATTTTTCATTTTTCCAAAATTAAATTTAATAGTATGTATATAGTTTCCATTTTTCATTTAATATCATTAAAAACACATATTTCAAGGTATAGTATGTTTCAATTTGAATTATCACATTCAAGGGGGATTGAGTTGTAAATTACCATGTTGTAAAAGTTTTCTTTGCAATCTCACATTCTTTATGATTGTTAAAATTCACATGAAACAATCACTTCTATATAATTATTTTGTTGGATATAAAATTTATTTTAGATATACATACTATTATGCATTTAATATTTTTATTTCATAATCCTTATTCCATTTATACATATGATGTGTACTTGATATTTTTTTGATTAACTAGGGAAATATTTTTAAATACATATATTTTTATCCAAAAAAATATTTGATAAGTAAAATTTTTCATGAATTAAATTGATTATATGATATATTAGAAATTCATTAGAAAATTATGAAATAGTAGGGGCCTGGTTATTGATATACCGTTAAGGAATTATAAGTGCCATGTGATGAATAATTTGGCTGATCATATGGGTTTTTACCTGATATTTAATAAAAAATATTGTGAATGGTCTTGAAGGTAAAGGTACCGCATTCTTAGGAAACATGGAATCCAATAATCAAAAATTTCTTTCATTCATATTCAATTGTTATTTATCCATTATTTTTTTATATTATATATGAATGTAGTTCATTATCAGTTTATTAATTAAATAGAATTTATTCCAATTAATTACCATTACATGTTGATTTTTCTTTATTCATATATATAAATTGAAAGGAATCTCAGTTATTTACCTTTAAATGCTGATTATGCACTTTGACTCATTACTTATTCTATAGTGCATAACCGTAAAGTTCATTTAAGATCACCCTTATTTTGTTTCCTTTCTTGAGAATATGAAGAAGAAAAACATTTAATGATGTTTCAAGGATGTTGTTAATTTCATATTATTATGTATCATATTTTATTTTATACATCCTGATTTATTATGGGTATAATGTATGTAGTTTTCTTTACCAAAACTGCTATATTAATCATTTTTTCAGGATTGATTCCTTGAAATTATGTCAATGTAATAATACAAGGCCCCATCATTAGTGGGTGTTATATTTGGTATGAATTAAATTTTAGTATGAAATTTGGAAACTAGATTTAGGAAAACATAGATTGGATAACATAACACAATGATATAATTTGAGGATAAGCATATAAGAATATCCCAACGAAATCATGGTTATGATTACGAGATTATATAAACATAAAATTTTCAATTTATTTTAATTATTTCAATACTTTGATATTATATATTATTTTCCATAATTATATGTCCTAATATAGTGTACATAATTTTATGGAAATTGAATTTAGTTTATGAAATAAGAACCTTGAAAACCCATGTGATCCAAAGAATAAAAAAGATTATATTTTTTGGTGTCTTCAGCCAATATTTTTAAGGAAACTAGTCTCCCAAAAATTATCATCATATGAAGAAATAAAATTCTGTACTAATGATACAATGAATGGATTATATAATTATTATGGTTTTAGAAGGAAGCACAAGAACAAGTGCATAGTTTTGAAAAAGGGAGATAAAGGGAATAAGGGAAAAGAGGATTTTCCCTCATGTGATAACTGTCGAATGAAACACCATGGTAGTTTCTTAAAGGGAATGATATTTTATTATAAATGTAGAGATAAAGGTCACTATGAAAATTAATGAAATTAAAATAATGGAAAAAATGATATTCAGTTCTACAACTATTGTGAAATGGAGCACTATGCAAATAAATTCCCCAAGTGTTAAAGGAATATACCTAAAAATAATATAATGGATCATGTTAAAGCTTATTCTTTTTTAATAAACTAAAAGGAATGATTAATACACTTATTTTTAGATTCATGAATTATTCCATTTGAGTATTTTATCAATAAGGTGTTGGTTATTAGTATTGTGGAATATATGAGAATTATACTATACTATTTTGTTATTAAGGATTTGAAATAAAATATTCAATGGTACAGCTTGCCAAGATAAATGATTTAATGATAAAATGAACGTATTAGAAAACAAATGATATAGGGAAAGGTAATCCTTTCTATTTTACTATGTTTATATAATTATTTTTTGATAAAGTGATTATTGGTAAGGATAAAATAAATTGCATATTACTAACTACCTTAAAAGCGATTAATAATTTATAAATAATGTTGATAATTCCATTATTGATATATTAAAAATTATTTGATTTATTTAATATATAAAATAATCTATCTTCTATTTATGGAATAAGGAAACATGAATGTTTTGGAAATGGTTTTTTTAGTTATTCTAGTTATTACCATGTTTCCAAAGAATACATGATGAAGGTGTTTAAATGTTAAATATGTAATAATTAAATAGATACATCATGTTGATTCAATAATAATGATTATATAAATTTAAAATTATTTATAATGTTTGATATTATAATCATATGGTAAATTTACCCATTTTAAATGAAATAAGATGATCTTTGGATGTGGTTTTAGAGATTACTATATCACATCACCACATGAAAAAACCTGTTCTAAAAGATCAAGTATAAATTTTTTAATTGAATAACCAAATGATAATATTATTCTACTTAAATATAAATGAATCAAGTAATTTTATCTCATAATATTCTTAGATAGTTACTGAATTGTTCCAAATCGAGGAAAATATCTTGAATAACAATGTTATCAAATTAGATTTATATCCGATGAAGAAAATGATACTTTATATGATCACATATTTATGGATTTTAGGCCCTTAAATTTTCATTAATAACTTACTTTATGATGACCAATTAATATAGTAATTTACATTTTTCTTCAATGTCCAGGTTTTTATTTACCACCTATATTCTCCTAATTGGGATCATAGTAATGTGAAATTCGTACTTCACTATCTCTCTTATTAAGATGATACTTCATTAACTATTTTATGATGTGGGATTATAAAAAATGTAATATAAAATATAAAAACATTTATTACCAAAAGAAATTTTAAATTTTGATGACATAATTTGTTTAAGGTGGGGAGAATGTAACACACTGAGAATAATAATATATTTGAAAACATATGTGACACACAAGACCTATCTTAGAGGTGTATATAACATTTTGATATTTTATTACATATTTATTTTTATATTATATATTCAATCAAATAGTTTTACCTTCATTCAATAAATATAATAGACATATGATAAAAAGAAATCCAGCTGTATTCATAAGAAGATGTATTTTTCTTAATGTAGTTTTGCCAAATTTTAATGGCACATCTATTTTAAACTACACTTGTGAACATATAAAAAATTACTTTTTCAAAATAAACATCATTTTTAATATCATCAGGTTAAAATTATCTATTTGTGAATGTTTGGAATTTTTCTGAGAAGTTTCATTTTTTGATCAATTGGTAAAATACTGCATTTTAGTTGGATATTAACATTTTATTTAAATAATTATTAATAATAAATTTTGTTTTAAATTCGTTATAATGTCTCAATATATCTATTAAAAATATATTAATCTAATTTAGTTCATTTTAATCATTTTTATACTGACTATAGATATAAAAACATAGTGTAATTTTGAACATTTTCTCTTTAAAAAGACGTATTTTCACTATTTTGTGGGATTAGCTTTAAATTTAATTTTTCCACTATTATGAATTTAATTTTGAAAATTCTATATAAATATTTAGAATAAGTATAATAATTATAGTCTAATAATATCAACATAATTTTGGACCATAACAATTAGTGAAAATACATAAAATTAAATATACTTATTAAGGTAAAAATGAGTTTACTTTGTGGTTAAACATTAATCATAGTGAAAAAATGACCTATAGTCTTATAAAATAACAATTTTCATGAATTATTTATATCCTTGTAACTTTAGGATCCAATTTTGTTACTTTTTTTACTCTACTCCATAAATTTTTTCTATTTAATAATTTAGGTAAAGAAATGGAATAAAAGAAACATTCTTTTCTTTAATATAAATAAAGCAATGCCATAAGGAAAAAGAGTACCTCAGTTAGGTTATAAATATTATTTTTAATGATAAATTATTTTTCTCTTAATAATAAATTATCTAAAATTTTATGAGATGAATTATTTCCTAAAAATTAGTAAGAGATGCCAGTTCAGTAATAATTTACTTAATAATTAACTAAAATAAATGATAATAAAAATATTAAAAGTTATGTACATTGATTGAATTATTATTTTAAATTGTTTTTTTAAATAATATATTATTTTACATATATATTATGTTAATATAATCAAATTACATCAATTTTGTGTTATAATTTAATTTAAATTAAGTAAATATTGTCAAAATTGGCATTAATGTTATTTTATAATAAATAATTTTTTATTAAAATATTTAAAACTAATAAAATACTATATTCCCACAATTTACATTTAAATTTTAATTAGTATCAAATATATTATTTTATAGAAAAATGTATCTTTTATAATGAACATATTTTCTCTTAGATAGTAAAATCATTGTTAACACAGTTCAGATAAAAGCAATATTTTTCATGTTACATGTGTTTCTATTAAAATTAATTCATAAAAAAGTATAATTTTAATTTTTTAAATTATATATGTTATTTATAATTAATTGGTTATATATATTCTAGTTGATTTTAAATAAATTCTATATTAATGGTCATATAACATAGGTTAGAAAATTAGTTACCCTAGTGAAAACCTGAAAAAGAAAAAAGTGATACTTAGAGGTTAAAGAAAAAAAATGATAAAAATACTTTTTAATGTTTTGGAGGTGTTTAATGAAAAAAAATTTACTTCAGTAAATTAAGTTTCAATTTTGGAGGCACATGATGTATTCAAGACATCTCAATAGTGTTTACACTTTTATATTTTCTAGAATAACACCACCTGTCCCAAATAAAAATGAACTCACTCCCAAACTTTTTAACACCTATTAGGGAATTTAAATCATAAAAAAACGTACAAAATAAGATCAAAAAATCCAAACCCTCATCATAGAATCCTCATTTTGGATAGAAAGAAAACCAATATGGAATTTGGTGTAAAACAAAAGGAGTTTCATGAATAAGAGGCAGCGATCTTTAGCGTTCACTTTTGATTCATTATTTCTCCACCAATAAATTATTTATATATTTTGATAATATAATAAAACAATTATCATAAATATAATTATATGTTTTTATATTAATTTTAGGAAAAAAATCCATACAAACTTCTATAAAATGATATGCATAATCATCATTCATTTGTACGACGAACTATTTCCCCACGAACCGATGATGTTCGATCTTCCATTATCACCATTCATGGATTGAAATTATAGTTTAAATATAGTTTGTAAGTGATATATAGATTTTTTATAATTTTTTTATTCTTATTTATTTTTATATAACACATAACTTCATGTTTTTCAGTTTATGGGGATATGATAACATCATTTGGACTTGTGGACTACAACCTCCTCAAAGAGATGTTGTTCGTCCATACAATTCACGGATTGTATTAAGGATATTTTTAATAAATATATGTGATATATATACCATAAATATGAAACTATAATATATATATATATATATATATGTGTGTGTGTTAATTAATTTATAAATATGATGATTAAATGTAAGTAGCGTTCATGTGTACGAATGACCTACTGTCTCAATGAAAATTGCATTTCATTTCTTAACTAAAAATTAGTTGGATTTTTCTAAATACATATATACTGAATATGTATGATATATAAATTATTTTTTAAATTCTATAAATGATTAAATATTGATTTTAGTTATAGGAAGAAAAATATAGAGTCAAAATATTCTAAAGAAACTAAGAAATTAACACCGAAAAAATGAAAAATGAATGATTATTAAAAAATGGGTAATATGATAATATAATAATATAACAAATAATAATATAAATATTATTATTTTTCTATCATAAGTTAATAACATGATTGAAAACATTATAAATTATTTTTAATAGAGTTCCCCCAAAATGAAGTGTATGTTAAAGGATTTCATCTCTATTTATATTCAATTTATACTTATTTGTTACTATGGACCAATTCACTTTAATGTGGGGTATATAAATAAACATTATCATTTAATATCATGATTTGAAAATATTTCAAAATATGCTTGGTTTTAATTTGAATTATATCATCCAAGGGAGTTTGACATGAAAATTACTTAGTGTTAAAAATTATCTTTATAATATAATTTGTTTTGTGATTGTTATGTTTCTCTTGAAACAATCACTTACTTATAAAAATTACCCATTGGAAATAACATTTATTTTATATATTCATAATATCATGTGATGGTTAGAATTATTTCTTATACCATAGACAATGTTTACATATAATGTTGAAATTGAAGTTATTCGATTAACATGGATAATACTTGTAAATTTATATATTTTACTCAATGCAGATATTTGGTAGGGAACATTTTTCGTAAATTAAATCGGTTATTTGATATATGATGAATTATTTGGACAACTGCAACATGGGTGGGGCATGATTATAGATAACCCCTAAATGTATCAATAGACTCCTTATACGAATCATTTTTCCAATCATATGGGTTTGTACTTGAAATGTTATTAAATATCTGGTGAAATGTCTTGATGGTAATGGTTCATGTTCCTAGGAAGCATGAAATCCAATAATTAAGAATTACCTTCATTTATATTCAGTTATTATTTATCCATGGATTTTTTTAAATTATAAATCGATGTTGTTTATTATTAGTTTACTAATTAAATGGAATGTGTTACACTTACTTACCTTTCCATATTGATTTTTTTTTATCTTTTAACATATATAGTATTGGGATATGTTATTTACCCTTCCATATTGATTATCCACATTGATTAATTACTGATTCATCTTTATATACCCTTGCTGAGAATTTGAGATCACCCTTGTTCTTTTTTCTTTTCCCTAATATATGAAGAAGAAATAATTGAATGGAAATTCCAGGATTCTATTCATTTCATTTTATTGGGATTACTTTTTTATATTACATTTCCCAATGTAATATGGGTATCATGTATGTAATCTGGTTTATCAAAACTGCTTAACTGTTTGGTCCTTTAGTATTATATTCCTTAAAATAATTACAATGTAATTGATTAAGGCACCAAGCATAGGATTTTGGGGTTGGGGCATTTCAAAATCCAACACACCCTAAGGGAACACCAACTTGTAGATAATATATCACTCAAATCCCATGTATGACCTCCAAAATATTCGATTGGGGAAAATAAGGGATAACCCAACTGCTCACTCATCTCTACTATAGGGACTCCTTGAACAATATTCTCACATTAGGGGAAGAAACATCCCTACTATATAACCTCCAAAAAATGACAACCCGATCCATTTGGGAAAGGGAAATACCTCACAAATCCATTAACACACACTAGAGAAATCTGAAGGGACCCTTAGTCAATAAATGTGTTCCAAACCATAAACCAAAATATACTCACAATACCAACCACCAATATATAGGTAAGGTAAAAAAATCTTTGGTCACACTATTATTCTCAAAATGAGGCCCCATGGCATACCAAACTGACTATAATAAACATAAGATAATTCCCAATTTCCCCAATACAACAATTGGAAGACCCCAGTATTAAAATGATCATTGTAAATTCATGACTTATCTATATGGATTACAAAGTAGGAACCTTTCAAACAAGAGGAAATATTGTTTTAAAGTAAAAAAATTATTCTAAAGATAGACCCCTCCCAAGAATCTCTCATTAATAGATAGTGAATAGAGAAGGAATGAATTTGAGCACCCCATGTTCCTCAACCCCTTCATGCAAAAACCATCCTTGGTGGTCAGCAGTCATCACCACATTACCAGGAAATATAAAACCATAATGAGATACACATTTTTTTAGTAGATTCATCTAGGAAAATATTGTACTAACCCCAAACATAAATCCATCTATTCTAAAAAACCACTTCAATCCTTGAGAAAAACTAAAAAAATCAGCAATCCCACACCACACCAAGGGGCAGGATCACCTATAAATAGAACTAAAACTATCCATTAAATATTATTAGACATCTGATTAGTGGGGTCTCTAAGAGGTCATATCCTAGAATAGTGGACCCATGCCCCACCATAGAGGGGGATGCTGACTTAATCAACCAAAATGAACTACCCACTCCTTTACCTAAAGCATAAGAGATAAGATGGTATCTAAATCTAGATTCACACATCTATACTCCATAAAAATAAATTCTAATGGTTAAATGATAAGGTACTACCACATATTGTCCACAAACACTTCTAAATCTACCATAGTCTTTACTTTAAATGTAATGAAGAAGATAGAATGCTTCTACAATTCAAATAATGATTGGAAAATGTGCCTATCACAACTAAGAAGTGAATTTATAAACCTTTATCTTTTCAATCTAGGACACATGCACTAAAAATAAATCTATAGAGCATGGGGAGAATGTTGGATTCCACCATGATTCCCACAACTAACTATAACATCCAAAACATATCTATTGTGAAGATGGGAATTCTAATGTCTGACCAAATTCTAATGTCAGCGACCCTACATTCACTAAGAGTCCCATAAACAATAAAAAATATCATAGGGATCCCATAGATGAAGTCATATGAGTTCCCAAGCTCAGCATTTAAAATAAACCTGATTTGGTCTATAGTCCTCACACCTACTCTAATCTAACATATATAACATTTCATAATATATAAGTGATTATGATTTGATGCCAATGCGATGTTGTGTCCCCAAGGACCTTTGATAGTTAAATGTTCCTCAATGTAATATTCTATATGGAAGTATACACAAAATTAACTCCACTAATGTATGAACTATATATCATGTGACAAAAAGTGAAAACCTAGAAGAAATAGAAGTGAACGGTGTGTACTAGGAATACATAGTGTGAACATTAAAATTTATAAATATGGTCATGTTTCTTAACCCCATTCAACAAGTACTCCCCCAGTAGATGGGGTGTCCTTATCCTATATGGTGTGTGGGCCCATGACACTAGGCCATGTCCCGTACACTAAGAAATGTTGTGCATACTTATATAGACTATATAATTACATTCCATTTTTCTTTCATGGGATTATAGACATGTACATTACTAGACATAATTTCATGTATACAATTGTTTGAAATGGTCTGTTTATATATCCAACATACCATATGAAAATTTTCTCTAAATCGAGATGCACTTCCCATCTACATGGTGTGTGTTCTTGGGAACACATGGTGTGTATTCAAGATTTACATAAAGAGTGCAACTATGGTGTAAAAAAACTCCTCCAAAAGTCCTCAAATTAGTTTTTCTTATAAAAGAAAAGAATAAAGTGAATCCATATAGATCATAAATAAATATTTATCAACCAAAAATTGAATATTGACTATAAATATTTCATAATGTCGATTCTTACTGCATGAAGGATCACTATAGAATAATAATGGTGTGTTCTGAATCCATTATCCTTGGCCATTGAATACATATATTTATTCTGATCATCCCATGATGTATATTCCTTTATGATTTCTTCCTCTTACACCTAATCTTTTTCAATATAGAAGGGAAGTGGTGTCCCTTCTTGTGTTAATTAAAAAACAATATAATTAATAAAGGGAAAACCCATTAAATGTCCCTCACACAGGCCAAACAACTGAAAAAATTATAAATAACCAAGGAAAAATGGCCATTCTATAACTAACTTCAAAATAAGAATTATATTTTAGAGATTAATTTAAGAGATATCAATGCATGAACCCATTTGAGTAAAACATATTTATTTTTTAAAAAAATATCCCGAATAAAAATCCAATACAAGAATATCTCCAAATTACAAACTAAGTTAAAAATATACATTCTTAAATAAAAAACAATCAATTGTTTATTCAAAGGAAATTTAATAAAAGGTAATTTCAATTTTATAATTTAAAAAGTTCTAGGATCCAAATATCCAAAAACATACAAAGGGTTTCCCATGAGAAAATATAAATGCATTCTCACCACCTTATGGAATTTGTTCCCAAAAAGTGAATAACCACAATATATATCTAAGAATCCATTAATTAAATATCATGTAGAGAATAAAGAATATTGGTGTTTATATTATCTAGTTGTAGATGTACTTCACACACATGGATCTGAAATCGACCCCACGTGAAGATCACGTTCATTTCATTTTCCTAGTTAGGGAATACTAAATATGATTTTCTATTTCTTCAATGCCACTTCATGACATCACAACATTACTTCAAAAAACTCACTATTTGTTCTTAGAAACTTACATTATCATCACACAATGGGACCCCCAATGCTTTATCACTAAAAAATGATGTGAACCAAAGTTATCTATAAGATACAGTTTGTTCACCAGGGTATTTTTTAGGGATTTCACACTCCATAACATGAAAGGGTGAAAACAAATTTCATTCATTCAATGATAATCATACTTAAACTATATCTACTCTCAAGAATATCAATAAGATAACTACACCATACTGTGAGATCTAACCACCACTCCGGAAAAAGAAAAGTGAAGCATAAAAACAAAATCTCATTGGTTATCTCTTGTCATGATCATATTGTGCAGTAGATCTCACCCTTTCTTATATTTATTTTTAAGAGATATGAAGGGGAGTATTACATGTGAGATTTTTAGAAGCGGGTTTAGAGTTGTGAATTTGTTATGAAATTTTGAGGAGTGTTATAAAATAAGATGTTTAGGTTACCGATGATCCAGGATACTAATCCTTTAGCACATCATTTAGGGTGATTAAATTTTATATGGATTATTTATTAATGTAATATAATGAAATAAATTTATTAATTTATCTTGGGGTGGTTTATCTAACAATCTAGTAACATAAAAATCAAAAACCAATATATCAGAAAGAATTCAAGGACCAAACAATGAGGGCACAATAGTCCACAAACAAATGGTGCGAATCATTTGTAATGGACCACAATAGACCCACTCAGTCCTTAACTCTAGAAGATAATCCCCCTACCCTAGCTCCATATCCTCCAAATATTCCACTGTATTGTACATCATCTTCAGAAAAAACTAATGTGTCTGGCACAAGGGCCATGTATGGGTGAGAAAAAATACCCTATATGACACCATGAAATTGGGCATAGAGTTAAAGATCCCCACACAATATGGGATAAATTTAATGATCACCTAGTACAACCTATGAGAATAAAATCTGTGGGAGAAGGCATCACTAAACTTCCACATACAATACCCACTCTATTTGACAATTAGTAAACTATGAAAACTCAACTGATCACTCATTCACACTATAGGGACTGCATAAATATATTCAAATCCTCAAATAAAGACACCTACCTACTCATCATCCACCATAGAAGACCAACATGATCGGTTTATAGAAGGGAAACACCTAAAAACATTATCAAATTACCCTAGAAAAATTATATGAGATCTATAGTAAATAAATGTAAACAAAAACACAAACAAAAGTTCCTCATTTGAACTTATTTTGTCATATTATAAAATTAAAAAAATATAGTTATTCCACTATTCCTTAAAAAAATGACCCATTCCCCACAATGCTCATTAAGAATGAACAAAAACAACACCTAGCACTCCCAAAACATCGAAATAAATTCTATGTTATAAAATACAAATTTAAAGAAAAATATCATCCAAACAAAACAAAAGGTTGAAAACCTGTATCCTAGACACACCCACAAAATAAAAGAAAAAAATAGTTTAAATAATAACCACTTCTCGAACTCGTACCATTATAGAAATATAACTAAGAGGGATTAAATAGAATTAAACCACACTCTTGAATCCGCTGTGTAAACTAACTATTCATAGAGGTCATATTTTATCATTACAAAGACTTGTAATCTAAAAATTTCATGGGAAACAAATAACTCATTAGTAAGGGAAACTTGACCTGGGGGATATCATACTCAAACATTGACCCATCTCTACCAATCAAATATAACAAACACTGATGCAATAATGTATTCGTTTGGGGATACTACAACATTCCATGGTTATATTTTATATATGAAGAGTTCCACAACCCCCAATGGAGGAAACAATCATTCCTCACAAGAGGTGGTTCTATGATATTGTATCCAAGAATTGATGTCCAACACCCCTCCTTATAGGGGGATAGTAACTCCATCAACAAAAATAAACTGTTAACTCATTATTGAATCACATAGAATCAATAATGGTATTTGAATCATGATTCAATTCTTCATCCACTCTAAAATAATTGGATCCTAATATATTTTGATAAGCGGCCTTCAAGGATTCTACATAAACACTATCCTATATCATTTTTTCATTTCACAATATGCAACAAGGAAGAAAAATGTCATCTACAATCTAAAGTAAGACTAACTATGGAAACCATCCAAATTGAGTAGTGAATTCATGACTCCATAATCTTCCAAATTCTAGACACCAGAATCAGAACTAACTCTGAGGTGTATGAAGATAATGTGATATTCTTAAATAAGTCTCACACCTAACTAAGAACCAATAAACTAATTTGGTAAAAATATTATACCACTCATTATAGGATGAACATCGATGTATGTGACCCACCTTACTCTGGGAATCCCATATCCACCACCTCTGAAAGGGAATTGATGTCTAATGGCACACATGAGTCCCATGTTTCGAATATGTACGAACCATAAGTAGGACTACAGTTATTTCATATTCTATTCTTTAAAAAAATCCTATCATTTTCACTAAGGGGCTAAGATCCACAAATAACCTTGAATAATCTTTTAAAAGACCTCTTCTAATGAAGAGTTCATCACCACTATGTTATATATAGAAATATACTTTCAATTAACATATAACATCTTTTAAACTGGATATCAAATTAGAAAATTTTATACCCATTAGAATAGTTATGTACATGAAATATAAGTGGAATGAATATAATTTATGCACAAACACCCAACATTGGGTGTATACCTTAACCAAATCGAGCATGTACTCACCAAGTATATGGGGTGTACATAGTATATGTAGTGTGTGGTCCAAATTGAACATGGTCCGGTCCCATATAAATGTTCACTTTATGTATCCCATCTTGGCTTGTACAAGTATACATTGTGTCCTACACATGTGTTTCTAGACATGTACATGGTGAGACAATGTGTCTTCTATCAAAGGGTCCTACATGGTTAGGCCATATGGAAATTATACCATGTATATATTGTATCTAACATGAGATGCACCGACCAACTACACATAGTGTTTTATTGGGAAGACATGATGTGTATTTATGAATTATAGGCATAATCCACATGCGACCTAACCAATTTATCAAAAACACCTTGTATTCAAACACATGATAATGGAATTACAAAACATTTGATATATGGATCCTAGATTTAATGGAAAGACCACATTTGAATTTGAATGTGTTAGGATTAAAATTCATGATACCTACCTCATGGTGGATCTCCATAGACTCACAATCACAAATTTTCAATCCATATTCAATTTTTTTGGTGTCTAGATCCATGTTATGATCTTCATAGGATAATTATTCCTCTATAATCGACTTATACTAGCTCTATATATCATCAACTGACAAGGTTGATGTGTGTCCCTTGGTGTGTGAGTGTGGGGGGATATGGGGGATTTTTTGGGTAAGTTGAAACCCTCATTTATTATAAATGAAAAATCATTAAATAGTCCTAATTTAGGCCCATAACTCTAATAGAGATTATACCAAAACTAGGAAAAATCCCTCCCCCATTTAAGAACCAACCCTGAAATTTGAATTCTCATCCAATGATTCATTTAGGAGATATGAATGTCTAAACAAAAGGAAATAAATAATATTTATTTAATTATATTTTTAAAACCCCAAATACAATACTAATATCCAAATATCACCATATTTTAAATAGAGGGTAAAATCCGCATTCATAAATAAATAAAATCATCAGAATTTGTTTTGAGGACATTTTATAGGTGTAAGAATACTAATTTATACTTATAAATGGATTATGGTTATAAATATCTAAAAAAATTCAATTCCATTCAATCAAGAAATATTAAAAACATACATAACATATTTTTAATATCCACATCATCATTTTATTTTATCTCAGAATTATGAATGATAGATGGATAAAAAAGGATTTATGACAGGAAGGATAGTTTCACATTCATTATGATTATATTTTCCATCCTTTAAATTTCTATGATGATTGGATCACTTTAAATATGGATCATGGATAATATTTTATGTGATTATCTACTTTGAGAATATTCTATAATGTTTTTTATCAATATGGTAATGAAATGAGCATTTATAGTTTTTAATTGTTATAAAACATATTTATGATCACCAGTTGAGATCCTACTGTGTGAATAAATACATTAAAATTTCATGATCAATATAAATATCACACTTACCACCATTGATATAATTCTCCCAACATTAAATAATATAATGAATGCTACTAACTCGTGATCATGTATCATATAATTTTGTGCATGAATCATTAATTTTTCTTTAATTTATTGGAATTGAATTTATCATTTTTCATGAGGAAAGAACTCAATAACTTCATTGACGTGCCCATGATTATCCTAAAACCTTCCTTACTCAAGGTTAATTTGATTACAAGTGTAATTACTTGCATATTCACAAACAACCTAATGATCTATTCACATTATTTAATACAATTTTTTTACTATTTTCTAAATTTACATGGGTTTTTAGATTGAAATATTTGACAAATTCCTCACAAATAGAAAATAGTAGCCAGAAAATATAAAGAAATTATAGATCATTGTAATGGATATTTGTATATACAATTAAAAAATTACATTTTCCTTTTATGGCTCAATAAATATTCTATTAAATGGGATTAAATTATCATATTATATAACATTTCCTATATAAAATTCACTTAAAATATAATTTTCATAAAAAATATTGTTTTATAATTTTCATAACATATTTTAAAAACATCCTTTTATATTCTTCCCTTATTTTTTAATATATGATAATATCATCTATAAAGACTACCATAAATTATTTGAGGTAATATCTGTAATTTATTAATCTAGTCTATGAATATTTTTGGAGCATTTGTGAGTGTTAATGGAATCAATATGATCTTATAGTGTTGGTATCATGTAAAAAGTTAATATTTGGAATTTTCACAATTTTCATCTTCAATAAATGATATATGGATCAAACATTCACTTTTGAGAAGTATTGATCCCCACATTATTAATCAAACAAGATATTAATCTATTCTACAAGATATTATTTCTTTATTTTGATCTTCTAAGCTGATGATAATCAATGTAATTCCTTATTAACCTGTCCATATATTGGCTATTCACTTAAAATACTGCTATATTATATTTTACTACAACCTAGGTAATATAGTAAGTCATTCATAAGATTAATATATTGATTTAGTATATGTTTGTATCCAAAAGATGAATATAAGTATTTTTACAGAAGTATTATAGGCAATGATTGGATTATGATACTACATTTATGGGATTCATGTATTCCAAATGAATTCTTCATTTGTATTCTTTATATTATTAATAAAATTTTATTGTTAATGGATTTTAATGAATAATTGAACAATTTAAATGGTTTCATTAATTTGATGAATATCACATATAAAATTTGATGACATACACAGTGCCTATCATGTTCATCATTCAGTAAACACATCCTTGGGGACGAGTTCCATTTTAATGGTTGTGACTAATGGTAATTATGATCATTAATTTCATACATTGTTTTATGAAGAATACTCTCTTCTCCCAAGCATTGTCCATCACATTATATAAATAGAACTGGTGCCCCATTGATAATTTTTGGAATCATATATCTACAAACTAAGGCCCATCAGCTGTTGCCCCCCCCACCTTAGATGTAATATGTATAGTTGTGTTACTTCTAGAACATAATAAGGAATGGAAAATGTAAATGGAGGATACAAAGTTGGAGATATATATATGATGTTATTTATATAAATTTACATTTTAAATTTATAAAAGATATATTATTCATTTCATGGGTTTTTTCTATTACGTTTGAACATATGATATCCAGCAAAACCCACCATGCTATATTGAAAACATGTTTATCAAGGATTAAACATGTTTTAGTCATTTTTTTCAATTATATATATGTCGTAATTCATATGCAGTCATATCATAACATATGATATGTTATATTTCAAATGTTTTGATACACCATAGAGTATAATACATTTACATCATAATTTAACATATAAGAAAAGAATCAGTTTCCTTTTGTTTCATTTCTTAAAATATGAGATATCATATCTTTTGAAATAGAGAGGGTTTGTAGAGAAATAGTGTATCATAATTAAATTACAATACCCTCTATATTTTCAAATTCAATTGACGTTATATGACATTTCCAATTGTAATAAATGATATGAGTCATATTTTTTTATTGTGTGGTGTATCATAAAATTTGATTTCTATGCAGGTATACCTTACATGACTATATTTTTTATTATTGGAATAATAATAGGATTAAAGATCATAATATTTGACATGTAAAAAAATTTTAAACAATTTATTTTTTGATAAATATTATTGTAATTTTTATGTTTTATATAAACTAAAAATGTTAGGAATTAAAAAAATGATATTCTCCATAGATAAATTAAATATGAAAATTTTATACTTTTTCTCATGTTTTTTAAAATAATGAAAGTATTTATTTGTCATTTCATTCCTTTAATATTCATGTTGTGTAAATTTTCTACATAATATAAAGCTATTCTAGGTTTTATTTATTTTAAAAAAATTCTGGAGATAGTTCCTAATATTACATGCTATAGGGGATTCGTTATGTTTTATTTATCATCTATATTTACCTTAGTTTTTAATCGATATGACCTTGGTAATAGTTATTGAATATATTTTGTGCATATAAGGTATTGCACTTATCATGAATTAAATTATCTCTTGAGTAATGTATCCCTATGGAGAAGGACTTATGGACCAAATTCCAATGGTCCTTTATGAATATACCTTATCAGAAAATTTGGCGGGGGGGGGGGGGGGGGTGGGGGGTTGTTATATATCACTCATGGATTACTCTTGTAGAATTTATAAATATTATACAAAATTATCCCTTTATATGAAAAGCTAATATACCTTTAGAATGTTATGAATTTAGATATGAATTAATATACACAATTTCTATTTTGGGTGAATATTAAAAATATGTGTGTTGTGTTAATGGTTATATATTAATGAGGAGTGAAATAACTAATTTGGTAAATTAAATAATGATTACAAAAACTAAATCATTAGAAATATTCATATAAAAATAAATAAAACAAGAGATGATAATAATTTCATATAATGTAACATTTATGAGTCTAATTTGGATATTTCGTATATTAAGATAGGGAGAGTTTTAAAAATAAAAATCCATTGAACACCATGTGTGAGATTTATTACAAAGTGAGACTTCTCAATACCCCCATCATTCAAAAACTAAGTTCATATTAATATTTTATGTCACTAGATTTTCTTGTTCAATACATGAAAATAATAATTTTACCCAAATAGTTAGGTGACGTGTTTATGGAAATTTATTTGTGTTATAATATCTATACCTATAATTGATAGAATATTATGGTAATGGATTTACATAAATCTATATAATGGATTTGGATAGAGAATTCCATCCACTAAACAATCCACAAATAATATCTTATGTGATTGAATAGTTTTTGTATACCAGATATATTCATATATTATTTACTTTCACATATTACTGTATGTCTTGATAAAATATTGATATTTCATTAAAAAAATTATGATGTATTGGGTCATAATTTATTATGATTTATTTACTTAAAACCATTTAATGAAGTGATATAATAGATGATAATCACCCATATTTCCGTCTTTGTTATTGGTTATGACTTACTTCATGATATTATTATTAAGATCCATTAAAGGTGTGAATTATAAAACAATTAATTATTGGAATCTAGGGTTAACAATTTTTCCTAAATAGAAACACTTTTTGCATTTAATGTGATTTTTTAGAGATCAATTCCACTAAATCTGACTCATGGCTATTAGATAATAGGAGTGAATCACACATTTTTGTTGATAAAAACATATTAAAAATAAAAGTAAATTCATGAACATTGAATTAGATATTATTATTGGTAATGGATTAAGAGTTGAGATGGATAACATTGCCACTTATGTTCAAATTTTACCAAGAAGATTAATAACTTAGTTGGAGAGTCGTTATTCAGGGAAACAACCCTTTTGTGGATTTGTCAAACTGTAATACATCATGTGCTGTTGGTATGCCAGATGCCTCAACTTCTTCATTTTCTATGGGTTTGGGTACTACCATACATTCTATAACTCCTAGGAACATATTGATTGTGATACTCAGTAAGGATATCCTTCTAGCTAATGAGAATGTGGCAGGTAGGTCTCAGGTTGGTGGTTTTACTCTTAATAGAACTGGACAGGGGGATTCCAATATGGAATCATCCATGATGGAGATTAAGGGTCATTCATCTCTATACTCTGGAATGATTCAACATCTGGGTTCTAAATCAACTTCATCGGTCAATACTCATTATACTTTTGAGCTACTTTCAGGTAGTTGTGAAGGGGGTGGTCAACCAAATTTTTGGAACTCCGTTACTGAAAAATAGCTAGACACATTTGATGTTGGTCCTCTAGATGATAGTGGGGGGCCTTGGTTTCATGTTGAAATTGGTAAAATGGGTCAATATCCTCATGTTCAGGGTGGGAGACTCTCTTACCATAGCATAAAGAATCATTCATGAACCACTTGACTGTCTTTCATTTATTTTTTTCCTTTTCCTCATTAAACATTTATTTATACTTAAATAAAATGGATGAGTGCATCACCTTTAAAAAAATAATTCCACCCATTTTTCATTGTCACCTTATAAATATAAATAATAAACACACCCAAATACTCCATAAATTTGGATTATTAGAAACATTAAATTGTGAATCATTGGAAAATTTTGAATTTTTTTTGTTTCAATTTTTTCCCAAAACACATCTTAAGGGAAATAGATAAAGGGATAGTGTGATGTTGAATCTCATACATAGTTATTTATTTGAACCAACGATTACTTTGGAAGGTGGTGGTGTTAGTTTCATCATTATAATTAATTTTGACTTTAGTTGGTATGGATATTTGTTTCTAATGTGAAAGTAGTTTGATACAACCAACTTGATGAAAAATCTTTATAATGAAGTATATAATGAATCGAGAAAAATTATTTACATTCCATGAAAAAATAAAGGTACGGAATATTTGAGATAAGAGTTTATTAGTCAACTAGAGACGTGTGGTATTGATTCTTAAATCACTCCCCTTGGAACACCAAAATGGAATTTTATGTCACAGTGAAAAATAATTCCGTCTTAGAGATGGTTTGATTAATGATGAGTCAATGTGACATTTCTGTTTTATTTGGGTGATATGATCTAGAAGATATTGAATTAATTTTTAAACAAGTTCTATAAAAATATTTCTCAAAGACACGATATGACATATGTATTGGTAAATATCCAATTTTTTATGTTGAAATTTTTTACACCGATTGATTTTGGATAAGGTTGAATATAAATAGGAATTGTTCTTTTTTATTGGTTATACTAAGGAAAATATAAGATATTATTCATGAAATACTACTAAAAATAAAGTGTTTATAGATCTATGTGATATTTTTCTTAAGAAAGATCATATAAATAAAGGATTCAGTGGGAGGAAATTTGATCAGGGAGAATCTTGAAACTAAAAATAATGAATGTTTCGTGAGGTGGAAGTTTAATTATTTCCATTAAGAGCAGTCAATGAATAAAAAACAAAAAAATACATTATAACCTTGGATGTATTTTAATATTCATAAATAAAACATGATATATGGATTTATCATAAAATATAATGATGATATAGTGAACATAAGAGATGATCATACCACATACCGGGATGATATTAAGAGTTATAATATCAATAAATAGTTAAAATACATAAAATATATAATATAATTAATTTACAATAACCATGTTTGGAACATGGAGGAAGCACTTTACTGGGTGAAACTAATAGTCTAAGAGTGGTTTTTATATAATAAAACTTACATGTATGATAGGTTGTCTATCAATAAAGTGAACAAGGTGGAAATGGATATAAAAATACATTATTTGGACTGTGACATAACATTTATTCGAGTTGTGATGATAAATTCTATTTTTTTTATTCCATAACATCTCATTTTGATTTTGTGATATATATAATTGAGGTAAAACCCACATTTCATAATATAATTTTTTTCAGGGATATAGATATAATACAAAAAATAGATTTTTATATTCATAATGATATTGTTTTTTCATGAAATTTATAATAATGAAATTATGGATTGTAGATGGTTTATGATAGTTTGAATATTGAGTTTAATTATGTAATCAAATGGTTTGGTGTTATCATGACCATTGATGATTTATGTGCATATAAACAGTTTAGTGATAGTATATTAATATCTCTAATATTGTATTCATATGACATACTACTATTGAAAATGAAATCCTCACAACCCACTTTGTAATGATGTGGTTGTAAAAATACTTCTAGATTAAGTAATGGGATGAAGCATCCTTTACAATAGGTATGAATATTTAATGATATTGATCTAAAAGGATACTTTAACTCTATTAAGAAATATATATTGATAAATTTCCAGTGAGGATTAACTTGGAGAACCACAAAAGCGGAATTTACTATAGTTTTATGGATTGAATCGTAGAAAGATTCAAGTTCCTTATAAAGAGTTAGAAATTTTTAATAAAATCACATACGTTTCCACTATAAGATCTATCATTTATACTATTTTTTTTCTCTACAAGATATTTCTTATGATTTAAGAATTAATATTAGATATGAATCAAATTATTTTGATTGTCACTAGAATATTGTGATGAATAATATTAAGTAATAAAGAAAGATAAAGACCATATTTTTGATCTTTGGAGTTAAGGATGATATCTATGAAAATATTAAACAAATTATAGTTTCCAATCTAATGTATATTATAGGAAATGTAAATATTATTCCATTTTTTTAGAAAGGGGTATATAACATCTAGAAAAAATTCAAACAATCCATCATAGTAGACATGATAATAGTGGTTGACTATATATATGAATGATATGTCATAATAGATTAGTTTTGGATAATAATTTCATTACCAAACTTAGTTTGGATCCTAGAATAAATAAGAATATTTATATTTAATTTGAAAAAAATTGATTTATCACCTAATTACATATAAATAGAAGATAATGTAGTGGTTCTATTAAAGAAAGCATTATCGAAGTATAAGAGTGAGAGACACATATAATATTTTGGTATGTAATATTTAAGAGATTTATGTCACACTTGAAAAATGTATCAATAAATTATAATAAAGAATCCACCATTTATCATTAATTCATATATACTATGATATATTTTACATAAATAGTAGAACAAAAAATTATATCACCTGAACATAAAAAAGAAAATATTATATATTTTTTATGATTATTCAATATATATCGTAATCATATGCACATGATCACCAAAAATAATTATTGTATTTTTAGACTAGATATATAATTAACTGATTTATCAAAATATATTAAACATATTCCACAATGATAATTAAATTTTCCCCCATATATACATATCATACACAAAAACCTCCATCAAAACTAAGGGAATGAAAATATAATAAGGATGGGACTAGATTATCTATAATGGTCAGCATGGGAGATATCAATCATAAGAAACAATAATATGATTATAAAGTGTTAATGAAATAATCAAGTTGATGTTCTCAACATAAAAGATTAATACCCAGAAAGTCATGGATCAAAATATTCAAAATCAAATTATATACAGAAGCATAGTTAATAAGGGTGTGAAATAATTAATCCTAATCCATGAATCTAATATAGGAATACATCATCATAATCATTGAAAATCATAATATATTGAAGGTATTTGAAATCATATCAAATCATTACCTTGTGAAAATATATCTAAGTTATAATTATCATATATAAAATCAGAACATATCCATTCATAATCATGTTCAAACATAATCTTGTGAGAAAATCTAGAAGAAATCACACAAAGACATCAAAAAGTGAACATATGTATTCAAAATAATGTCTATTATTATCTTTATCATCACATGAGTTATTTATATTAGATTACCAAATTAATTGAATGGATAAAATATCCCAAACATTTCCTAAAATTAATACATTTATATGTATTCAATAAAGTCATGAAGTCATTTATCATTTTATCATAACTTTGACCATGGAAAAGAAATGAGATTTCATCATGATTTATTAATTTTAATAAATAAATATATATATAAATAATTAGGATAGTATGATTGGATCATATTTTCAGTTATGTATAAGTATCTTCAATGGTGGTTTCCTTATTTAAAAATACCATTAAAAGATCATAGGAAAACATTATTTGGAAAAGAATTTCCTTTTGAAATCACATGCATAAAGTCTAGAAATTATCAAGTTTTTAGGAAAAACATTGTATGTAAAAATATCCATGGAAACTTGTAATATAATCATAAAATTAAATAGTAGTAGTTATGAAACAAATTATTTTATGCAATATACATTAAAACAAAGATTCCATTCAAAACATTGGTAATAAGTAATTTTTTTAAAAAGGATGAGAAGATTCATTTTAATTTTTTTATATAAATTAAAAACAAGTTAAAAGTGACATTAAAAAATCACTGGATAATAATGAAAGTATTATAGAAAACATGTAAAATAAAATATGGAAATAGAAAAAAAAAATTCATCAACATAAATGATAATAAGAAAATTTTTATTAAAATATTTCATCATCACTTTTCATTCCAATGAGAAAAAATAATATTATGACCTGAATATTATAGAAATAAAAAATGAAAAATATATTAAAAGGGTTTTAATAGATAAGATCCATATAATTTCTCTCAATGGAAATTTAACAAAAACAATTCTGAATAATGTTATTATATAATATATCCCTTAACAAAAGTCTCATCTATATCATATGCCTTAAAAAATATATTATAATAAATATATATTTATTATAAATATAATACAGAACAATATTTATATAGAACATATTATTTATCAATCCATTGTAAATTATAATTATACTTTTGTTATTAATTTCATTCTTTAAATGAACATTTTGGTGAAAATGGCCATTTTTCTATGCATGTTTTTGTTTGATGATTCAATTATTTCTAACTTGGTTATGGATTTATCATATCTAGAATTTAAATCCTGAAATACGTATTGTATTTATTTATTAAATATATTATTATAAAAATTTGTATAAATTAGTTCTGAAAAATAAATTACTTCACACCAAGGGGATGATACTTCCTATGTATGCATTAGTGATGTTTCCACATTTGATGGATGAAATAAAAGAATGATAAATAATAATTGACCATTATAGATTAATAAAAATATCTTAAACTTAATATATATTTATTATTATATATATTATCGTCCATTGAAAGTAGACGTGAAAAAATTCACATGACTTCGTGATGGTGGTAGTCCAAATGTACACATGAATGACGTTATCATTTTAAAAAAGTTGATAATGTTAGATGGAATATAATGTACTATAATTATAGAAGATGTATTTTTTTATAGACATCATATATAAAAAATGAATACATAATAATAATAAATAACTATTAAATATGATGATGGAAAATGAATCATATCACTAATTTAAGACAATAGTCCCTATATAAGCATGTGGATACTTTCATATCCCATTTGTTATAAAGGATGTAGAAAACTGTTTTCCGTTAATCATAATGATATCCATATATATTGATGATATTGGTTTAATTATTTGGATCGATAAAACATATTTTTTTGGATTAATAATAATAAATAGTCTTTGAAGTAGTCGAGTAAGATGATTACATATTCTTTTAGAGGCCTCATTCTGCTTACACCATAAGTCTTACAAGGATGATCTTAAGAAATTAAAGTAATCCTGATAATGAAGGGAGGTAATATAAGAAATTATTATGTAAGGTCTTAGAAAATATATAAGGATCAATATTTTTGATTAAGGGAGGAGGGTTGGTGAGATTTTATATCTGAGGAGAGGCCACACTTAGAATTAGATAAAATATTTAAATATTAATATTTTATTTATCAATTATAAGGATTAAAATGGCCGTAAATTAGAGGAAAAATTGAATATGGTCTAAATATCATCATTCAATAAAATTTAGATAATTTTTATGCCATTGTAAACTATATCGTTTGGTTTTCCCCCTACATTAAAACATTGTAATCTTAACCGGGGAAAACATTATCTTAGTATTGAAGGGTCATTAATTTAATTATATGGTGAAAACGTAGATCAAAATGGAATATATATGAAATTTTAGACTATTTAATATTACACCTATCTTATTTTATGATTTTTTAAATTTTTAAATCATTTAATTATAAATTCTTGGACTTAAAATATCAACAAAGTCATTTTGAGACTATTAATATAATTTATCTTTAAATACATCAAGACATAAAATAGAATTATAATATAAAAAAACTCACCCTATTTTATAATATATATTTACCTATTAAATTCATGGAATACCATATTTTATCCAAATCATTTTATTTATATTATGTTTAAAAAATATTTTTGAACGAATGTTTTGTCCTTGTACCAACAATATATTATAATTGCATAAGAATTTTAGTTAATTATATCATAACTAAAATTTTGAAATATATAAATATCATGAAAATAAATTATTTATGTACTAAAATTTTATATTTTCATAACTTTCTGTATCCCTATTTCAATATATAAACAAAAATTAAATCAAGAAATTAAAAATTTTCATTTATACTTGTCTTTAAATAATATAAATGTTATAATCAATAGAATGTATAATTATATTCCCATAATATATACATATATAAATGAAATAATTGTGTTAGAAAATTCACAAAATAGAATAAAATAATGTTTTAGGGTGATTTTTAGACCTTATCTCACTAACATAACCTCGTTTAACCAATTTTACCATTAACGATGAGACAGATATTTACCATTATTTCTATTCATAATAAAACAGAAGTTTTTTATTTTTTAATAATAAAAATATTAATTACAAATATCTAATCCATTTCTAATATTTAATTTCAAGAGTTTTCAATAATTAATTTTAATATTAATGCATAAAATGAAATAAAAACATTTTTTAGGAAAATGTGTTTTAATCTTAAAAAAACATGTTCCAAAATATGGTGTAGTGTTGATTCACATGTAATTAATTGGATTCTTATTATATTTTAATTTATTATATTATTGAAAATAGAATGGTATGTTTAAATTACACTATTTGAGGACAATAAATGAATGTTTTACAAAAATCTATATTGTTTACTATTCACTTAAAACTATATATTTTCTAAACAATATTAAAAAATCACTATAATATAATATTGTAGTTATTATTTGAAAATTTTATATTCATTTACTAAAATAAAATTTATATAAAATGGAATAATTTAATTATAATTTCCATGCATAAGTTCAAATTAATTTTTTTAAGAAAACTTATTTTTGATGTATAAAATGAATTCACTAAAATTGAGTTCATTGTTATTATGAATTAGTTAATTTATTTTAATTAAATAAAACAATATTTTAAACAATATTCTTATTCCTATTCATTCCAAAAATTTAATAGATGGGATATAATATATTTTGGTTATTTCTATGCTTGGTGATGCATTTAAAAAAATATATCACTCACATTCAATTAATTTATATAGAATTACATTCAAGAAATATTTGGGTTTTAAATTAGTCCCACATTGAATAAAATTTTCCCTCACATTATTAATTATCAATTACTAGAATTAGTGTCTCATGTAATTGTAATAATATATAATCTATATATTTTATCATGATATATAATATCTTTTTAACTACTAGTAAAATTAATATTTTTTTCATAAATATTTATAAAACCATGTATGTATGATTGTAAGACCCTTGAGTTTCTAAAAAATTACATTGATATTTTAGAAATACTTTAAACATAAGGCTAAATAGATTTATCTTCCTTTTAATTTATTTGAGGAAATCATTCACCATCAAATTTGAGAATATAAGATAACTTAGTTACTTGATTTATTTCCACACCATAATCAAAATATCATCTTTTTATTATGATTTGAGCAGTTTTAAACCCTTTCTATATCACATATTCAATAATATGAATAACCATGATAATTTTTTTTTCATTCCTGAATACCTAAAATTAACATTTAATGGATCATAATATCAATAAAAATGTATTATTAGTCCCCGCTATTTCAATATATTTACCGAAATCCAAATGGATTGAAAAAAGTTATCAAATGTAAGTTAATAGTGATAAAAAAATATCCAAATCTCGAAAATAAAACCCAAAGTTCAACATAAATAATAAAGAAAATAAAAAACCGTAAACCACTTTAAAATATTCCATATAAAGACTGAAACATAAATATTTGAATGGTTTGATCACATATTCTTCCATGATCAACATAAAAATTATCTACAAATAATATCAATCAATTATAAAGTCATATAAAAAAATTATATTCCCCAATCATATACTCCACACACTATTTTAATCATTTCTATATGTATCCTGAATCATCATAAATCTAAAATAAAATAATATATTCATCCAAAAATTATCTCTATGTAAACTAACCAATATATTTCATAAATCTAAAAAAATAATAATAACCAACATAAATAATTTTTTATCAAATCATTAATCCATATCAATTTCACTTGTACTATACACCTTTCCTTGTTAACATCAATCAGCTATTTATCCCAAATAAAAATTATTATCCAAATTTCAAAAATATATTAATGGTTATCTATCCCTAAATCAGTTTTTTTAAGATGTGTATGTTGAACACTAAATCATGTTTCCATGTTTTTGGAGGCATTAAACATATGGTTGAAAATTCAAAAAGAAATACTACTAAATAACAATCAATATAAATTTCATGATTCTTATAACCAGAATATCCTTGATTAAAACACTTATACAACATAATTATAAAATCCCAATACATAAAAACATTAATCATTTATATTTAATGATTTTCATAGAATAATACATTCCTTGGAATTTGAGTTAGACCTTGGATTTGGTAATTGACTAGAATAATGTTTAAGTCCCCCACATATGATACATTGTTCCTAAAAAATTTCTTAGGGATTTAATTTATTTCCCTCCATTAAAATAAGCATTTTACAAATATAATAGGTTTCTTTATTCCCTTATTTTCTATGTATATAATGTCATCAAATTTCATTTAAAAAGTTCTATTGGTTTTTCTTCCAACATTATATATATGTAGGAAAATGAATCATCCTTCGGTCATGGTATTTATAATTCCCAATTTTTCATTTATTTGGATCATTGAAAAACTATAAAATTGTCATATTTTAAATAAGTTATCAATATATATTATTAGGTGTAATAAATATATTTCACATTCCATATTCTAGTTTATTTGGTTTATGATGAGTCAAATAACAACATCATCCATTGCACTCACAATTAAAAGGATAATTATATGTTCTAAAAATCAAATACAAAAAAAAGAATATCTTGAGAAATTATATTCCATGTGAGAAATCATATAATCATGAATAATCATTCATAGGAAGTCTACGTCATAACATGTTATTTTGAATCATTGACGACTTATGTTTAACATAGGTCGCCAATTGTATTTTTTTATTCAAATCCTTTACAATGGATCATAAATAAAATATGAATATTCCCATGAATATCACCATTTTGTTTTTATGAATGTTTGAAGTCATAGGGCCACACATAATGTACAAATGAGATCAAGTTAATATCCAATATTCCCCTTTTAGATTTGCTACCCCTATGTGAATCCATGCCACAACCACACCCACTATTTAGTGTTCATTAATGGAAGTATTTTCTATGGATATTGAATGATATATTCTTTACCAAAAAATTAGTATATTACCCTCTATTTAGACTAATATCTTTGTATTTCAACAAATTTCAAAAATCATAATCTCTAAAATTAACTAACCCCTACTCTGATAGCAACTAAGGTTACCTGATCATATCAAGCAAACGTATTAAATCTTTATTGATTATTGTTCAATAAATATCATATTTATTACCACCAAAGGACCATAATGATTCATTTTTTTTGGAGACTGGATTCATAATATATTTTGTTTTTAAATATGTTCAATATATCCTAGAAAAATCATCATATTAGAAAGATTTTAGGGATATCATAATGAGATCCATACATGTAGTTGGGGTTTGGCTTAGTTGTAAGCACCCCGTAATACTACATGAAAAATGGGGGTTCAAAACCCATTGGGCGCAGGTTACTGTAGCAGTACTGTATCGGGTACTGTAGCAGCGGCGACACTGTTGATCTGCGGGTACTATAGCGGCGGCAGGGCACTGTAGCGGTGGCGGTACTGTAGTGGGTACTGTAGCTGCTGGGTTACTATTCACAGAATAAGAATTTGGCCAAAAAATTGGGCCTGCGGGATATGTAATGGGCTTCAAGCCCATTGGGCCTTCGGGCTATGTAATGGGTCTCCCTCTACCCAGTTAAAAGAGGTCTTTTCTTTTCTTTAATAATAAAAATGAGGCTTCGGCCCCAACCTTTAAAAAAAATAATGAGATCCATACATAAAAACCTACGAAAGAAAAATATGAAATTGTTTGATATCATATGATCAAAAAAGTTAAGAATGGGAGACTTCAATAAAATGATCATATAAGATGATCATAATTTCATTATAAAAAATCATGTCCTTGTTATTAACATAAATGATTTACACCAAGAAACAATGTGACTGTAAAATCCAAAATATAGTCATATATAGAATCATGGTTAATAAGGGAATCAAAGTAGTAATCATCATTATATATTCATTACATATTCCTGTGGAATCATACACACAGGAAATTATAATCTTGTAAAAAATATATTCACACTCTTTTATACTCATAATTTTCGGATTATAGCCTGATGTGATCATACTTACTCATCAAAATTTGTGAATTAGTATTCATAATCATGTCTTCACATAATATTGTGAGAAAAGATAGAAGAAATCTTATGTACATGGAAAAAAGTAAACATAAAATTATAAATTCATGTACAAAATTAACATAATCATATAATGGGGTGTCTATATCACATTAGGAAATACATTAAATGTCCATAATGAACCCAACTATCACATAATCATAATACATTCAAATTTATTCCACAAGGACATGGAAGAATTTATCATTTAATCATAGTATATACCATGGAGAGTAAAATAGTTTTCCTAAATATTTCATCATAAAAATCAATAACAAACTAGAGAAGGAATAATCTTTATATCATTGGATCATATCCCTAGTAAATCATATATAACAATAATTGTTTTGTCATAAATTAAATTACTATTAAAGGATTATTGAAAAAAAACCAGAACATCGCCATTTTAGTTTTGAAATATCTTATCAAAATTACTAAACATTCAAAAATGATATGAAATCAATTTTTAATTAAAATAACCATTAATATTTTTAATTTAAGCTTTAATGAAAATAGTAGTAATAATGTGTAAAGACCCGGAATTTCCATGTAACTTTTTTTAATTAGATGGGAATTTTTCGAGTCCATGAAAATTGATGGCACATGATTCCGAGGCCCAAAGTGCCCGGAATGAATTTTGGAAATTTTTTTCTAGTACATTCAGTAAACGCGCGAGCGGGTTTTTACATATTCTTAACTGGTTCTTGGATTTGAAATCTGAGGGCACCGTTGAACTCGTACTGCTGGTATTCGCATAAGGAGACCTTCACCTCGACCACAGTAGGTCAGGGGTAGAAGTTAGTTTTTGGGATTTTTGTGGGAAAATAAAAATAAAATTATTTAAAATTTTATTTTTATTCATGAAACCTCCCATGTGTGGGTTATGGTGGTGGGGACCACCTGAGCATAAACCCCCTTTTTAAATTTCTAGAGGCGAGGACCACTCGACCCCTCTTAATGGGGGAGAAACCTCTCCACTCCCTCTTTAATGAGGAGGAGCCTCTTCATATCCTCTAACGTTAACTTTTCCAAAGCTACCCATTTATTGTTTCCAATTAATTTAGCCAACGTTGATTTCCAACATATTAAAAAGATAAAAAAAATTATTTGGTAGGATATTCATTGGTTGGAAAAGTGTTGGTAAAGGAGGATTCAGAGAACATGGGGGGAACTCATCCTCTAATGAAGAGATCCTAAAATGAAGAATACTTCACCTTCAATGAATTCTTCTCCAAACCCTGTCAAAGGATCTCCAACAAGGATCATATCCCCTAATGATCGAGGAGACGCCGACATCACCAAAATCTGTCTATCCCCAATGACATTGTCTCCTTCCTCGTGACTTTCGTTGACAAATCAAATGAGGTGGTGGTTTATTTATATATATTTATTACTTCCCATGTACTCCGCTTCTAATTATTTTGCAGGATATGGAATAGAGATTGAAGAGGGTTGTGAGGATTGATGTTTTTAAATATCTTTCATACTCGTTCTTGATTCATGATTACATTGAGTCAATTTCATCCTCTCTAATGCAGAGAGTGCAGGCTAAACAAACATGGCCCATCCTCTTCACAAATTTTGCGATGAATTGTGGTGTTCTTCACGATGGAGGTGATCAGCGACCAAACACAATCGGGAACGAGAATATCAGCCAGCTCCCCCACCATCCGTGTCGAAGGAGATGGAGCAATGGCCTCCGCCGATCACGGTCACTGCCGCTCATGGCCTCACCTCGCCGTCTGCGGCCTCGCCGCACCACTCCTTCCAAGCCACCCCTGCGGGACCCCCATGGCCTCGCACCACCCCCGGCTGAGCTGACGCGGCTACGCCGCCCCACAGCTGTCCACGCCGTCCGCACTGTCCCGCGCCTCTCCGTCTGAGCTGCCCAGGGCTGTCTGCGCCGCCTCGTAACTGTCTGCACCGCCCTGTGGCTGTTCGGACTGCCCCGCGGCTATCCACGCTGCCCCGCTCCGTTTTGGCCGAGCCACCTCATCGCCTCTTCCCTCCTGGCCGAGCTGCCCTAAGCTGGGCAGGGTTGTCCTGCACCCTCGCGGTGCCCCCCGCGACCAGTCCACTGTCTACGGCCGAGCCGATCCACCGCCTCCACCGCCCCGCGGCACATGCCTCCTCTGCGGCCCCCCTCGTGGACCTCGTGGCCTGCCGAACCGCCCATCAGGCTAGGACAAAGCAAAGGCCAGGAAAACCCAAAATGGGTAAACCTCGCCCAGGTCGGGTCAGGTCAGGTTGGTCCAGCCGGGTCGGACCGAACCCGGACCTGAAACAACCATTTACTTTAGTTTGGACATAACTTTACCAGATGTCGTTTTGCTGAATCACCAGTGGGAATGGAACCCTTGGAGTGAGATGGTCCCTTTGGTATAACCCATAGGAGATTCAGATAATGTTGGGAAATGGTCAGGTTGGATCGAGCACGAATCCAATCGGGCCATCGAGACTAAAAGGCTAATAACTCACAGACCAGGCGTCCGATTAACGCAATGTCTATTGCATTGAGACACCTAAGACGTGGTGGTCCATTGAGAAACTTCTTCATGGTACTTCATGGTAGTTGGAGTATTGACCAATAGCTTATGGAGCAGATCATCTTGGAGATGAGCAAGCATAGTGCTGGAACCCAGTAGCTGGCTGTGATGAGAAGAATGAATAACGATCCTGTGTGAGTCAGCTCCTATTGATCCTGTGTGGGTAAGATCCTAGAAAACTTGTGTGGGTCATCTCCTAGTATCCTGTATGGGTCAGCTCCTATCGATCCTATGTGGGTTAGCTCATAGCGATCCCATGTGGGTCAGCTCCTAATGATCCAGTGTGAGTCACCTCCTAGCGATCATGTGTGGGTCAGATCCTAGTGATTCTGTGTGGGTTAGCTCCTAGCGATACTTTGTGGGTTAGCTTATAGAAATCATGTGTGGGTCATCTCTTAGTGATCTGGTATGTGTCAGCTCCAAGCGATCCTCCATGGGTCAACTTCTTTACATAGTAAGATGATTCAGCAGTTACATCTAATCATCTCCACTACTGTACTTAAGTTATACCTGATGTGAGCCGAGTTCATACCTATGTGGTACTTTCCTTGTGGTAATACCTTTGTGGTACTACTTATTTTGTGGAATAGTTGAGCTTTTGATTTTGGGATGGACCTAGTGTTTTCCACAGTTTTGAGACGGGCATACTTGATAACTTAGGTAAATGTATGGGCATACACATAAGTTGGGTTTTTAGTTTATTTCATGCTTTGTAATTTATCCTTTGTAAATTTTGTGAGACCTTGAGGGTATCGAGGTCCCTAATGGTTATCATTATACTCAAACCTGCACGACCTATGCCCGCACTTCATTGTGTTCAGTGCAGATGACGGACAACGCTAACTGAGGATGAGAGTAATAGGACTGGACTGTGCCCAGAGGGGGACCACATGGCATGTTAATGCACAGAAGAGATGGGTGGACGTGGAGTGATGAGTAGTAAATCTGTACCTACCCTTCAGGTAAGAACCTCGGAAGAAAAATCCAATAGCTATCTTTCTCTTTCTCCAGTTGTATTGTATTTTAGATGTACTTGTACCATTACTATTGGGCTTGTATTCCAGCCCCTTTTACATTCAACACTCTTTTGGTTATACAGTTTTCTTGTTTTCATATCTTGTTGTGTGCTTGGTTACTTGAGTTTATAGGTTATAATGGAAATACCTTCCCAGTTTTATGGAATACTCCTTTTGGTGCTAGTCGCCACCCCTGGCCTATGGAAGGCGGGCTTGGGGTAGTCACCGCACGGGTCCCGAGGGACGGGTCATGACAAATTGGTATCAGAGGATTTGGTTCTACCATAGATCATAAGACACTAATCTTTATTTTAATATAAAAAGTTTTATGTTTAGTGAGTGTGGTTATCCATTTAGGGTATATAATTTTTGTACGGTGGTATACGTATCCATACACCAGGGCCTTGAATCCTGATTTCTGACTCAGTGCATGAAAACACTGATTGTGTGTGTGTTTTCAAGAGTTTTCTTTGTGATATTTTGAGTCATCTCACAAGGTATAACTTATTAACTGTGGTACACCTATTTTTTTTAAGATGGCTCCATACCGACAACCAGCTAGGGTTCTTAGAGTAACATGTACTGATATCCCACTGAGGGATGAGGCCTCAGTGCGGGCCCTCTTCCAATAGAGGCAATAGTGGAGGAACCATTGGTACCATTACCCATGGGGTCATCGATGCCACCGGCCCCAGTTGAAGACGGTGCATGCTGCCTGAGCGCATTGCATGAGTTCCAGTGCCAGAGGCCACCCAGGTTCAGGGGAGAGACGGACCTACAGGTAGTCAAGGATTGGTTAGAGGCAGTAGTGAGAGTCTCCTGACAGGTAGGTACACCAGCCGATATCATGGTGATCCTTGTCACCAGCCTTCTGTAGGCAACAACAAGAAGATGGTGGAGCTTGATTCTCTAGGTTCACGAAGAGGTTATGCTTCTCTAGGCATACTTCAAGAGCTTGTTTCAGGAAGAGTTTGTTCAAATGACTCTTCAAGCAGTGCGTATACCAAAGATTCTTCTTCTGCAATAGGGCATCGTGACTGTAGCTCCGTACTCTGTGAGGTTCACTGACCTCTCACACTAGTCCAAAATTAAGGTGTATGACCCATTCTTCAGGGCCCAGACCTGTGAGTAAGGGCTTAGATGAGAGATCAGTGCTTCGATGATCTCACTCAATATCCCGATGCAGGCAGGGGTGTTAGAGAGAGCCCTTTTAGTGGGGGATTTTCTTGCTGAGAAATCACCAGCTTCGAGGCACACCACCAGTCGTTTTTTAGTGGAGTCTTATGTAGTTGGAAGTAGGCAGATGTCATAGAGGTCCAAGAGAACTAGACCTACAGGTGGACGACTGCATGATTTAGGTTCGGTTGTGCGGGGAACTAGAGGAAGAGATGGTCATACCATGAGCAGGTAGTGTTACACATGCGGTGTGCAGAGTCACATGGATCATGACTGTCTGACCCACCATACAGATGATCAGCAGGTGGTTGAAGGACCGCCTGGGAAGAGATAGAGATTCGACCGAGGAGGTCCGCAAAGAGTAGGCAGATGTGGCATAGGAGTTGTCCGTGCAGCTGGTAGTGGGCGATAACTCGAGATGTTACTTCCACCACCATAAGTTGGTCCACCCCCGACCACAGGGAGTGGGTGGACTGGGGTGAGCTCAGCTCCAGACAACTGACGCCTACGATCACGGTGCTCTGAAGATGATACGAGGTACAATATGGGTCTAATCCACCATATATGTAGTACTTATTGACACAGGATCGTGTGATTCATTTATTTCCACTTCCCTCGTTCGGAGCTCAGATATTCCGACGGAGCCGTTTCCGCGATTCTTATAGCTAGAGACTCCTACGGGAGTGGATTCGACGATTACACACTAGTGCTAGTAGTGTGAGATTACTCATGGAGTAAAGAGATTCGGCTGGGATCTCTTAGTAGCAGCGTCGACGCCTTACGATGTCATCTTGGGTATGGATAGGTTATCTTCAGTCCATGCTCAGATAGACTATATTAGGAATAACGCATGTTGTGTCCGCACGAATGGGACTAGGTTTACCTTCACCGGAGAGAAGGGAGCCTTTGAAGCACATGATGGACTTACCTGGAGAAGGGTGTAGGAAATCACTCATCAGTTGGATGGCCTTAAGCTAAGAGCAGATGATGTGAAGTCTCCGAACTTTCCTGTAGTGGTGGACCAGTACACATATGTCTTCCCTGATGATGTTCCAAATATACCTCCTCGCAAGAGGTGTAATTTTCCATTGAAATTTTCCCTAGGAAGACACAAATATCTACACCACCATATCATATGGCTGTCGCTGAGCTTCATGAGCTGTGGGTACAGCTGGAGGACTTACAGGGGAAAGGGTTCATTCGGCCTAGTGTCTAACCTTGGGCAACCCTGATTTTGTTCACCAAGAAGGTGGATGGGAGCTTGTAGCATTGTGTTGACTATCGGCTCCTGAATCAAGTGACCATGAAGAATAAGTACCCACTTCCAAGGATTGATGATCTCTTTTATCAGCTAAAGGGAGCATGGTGGTTCTGGAAGATAGACCTTAGATCAGGCTATCACCAGTTTAGAGTACGAGACGAGGATGTGTAGATGACGACTTTCAGATGTTGGTACGACCACTACGAGATCATGGTTATGTCATTCAGTGTAACCAACTCTCCAACAGTGTTCATGGGACTCATCAACAAGATCTTTTATCCATACCTTGATCGCTTTATTTTAGTCTTCATTGATGACATTCTGATCTACTCGACTACTGATTCAATGCCCTGACCCTAGTTACCCAAAGTCCAATGCATTATTTTAATACATTAGCATGATTACAAGGAACCAAATCCCGAAGGAAAGATCAGTTTAGTAGTCATGGAAACAAGATACATACATAAGTTCAACATTACTATTTGAAAAGAAAAACAACACTAATTCATTACATTAGAAAAAACCAAGCCTCCTAGATTATTCTTGCAAGTCACTCATAACTAACTCATTCATATCCTGGGAAAATGAAACATAAGAAATGAGTGAGCTCAAATTCTTAGTAAGGGTAAGAAATACAATGGAAGGAACCATAAATATTCAGCATGGTGAATAATTGAAAACACATTCCTTAACGAATAATAAACATGATCACTTTATGGTAGGAATATGAGATGAGTAAATAATTATATAATAAAACATACTCATGGGTATTCTACTAGTTTAATAACAACATGAAATATCAATATCTAATCTCATAATGATGGAATGCATAATACTGGACATCATAACCACATAGTCAAGGCCTCGTGCCAAGACTACAAATAATATTTTATCAAGGCCTTGTGCCAAGACACTAGTTTGTCTCATGAGACCTATCGATGCATCGAGAAGCTATAGCGGGCTCCACTCATCACTTACTATGTCCTATGAATTTCTCATAAGAAAAGGATGAAACATAATCTGAACATTCGTATTAAAACTAGCATAAGAAATGTGAATATTTTATCCACAAACCATGAATGGCATAAAAATAGAACATCTAGTGTCAAACATAACTCATTCAATACAATATGGACAATTGTATTATAACAAATCAACCTCAATAGAGAATAATGAATGATATTGACATAGTTGAAAATAATCATGAAAACTATTTGAGAGAAATATCCCCCTTTTTCTTGAAAACATTTAAAAGTATCACTAATTATCACGAAGACATTTAAAATTGATTTTTGAATCAAAGAGTCACATTCCAATTTGAAACTTTTAAAAAGAATTTTAATTTTAAAACAATAATTTCCATATAAATAAATCCTTGAAACCATTTTTAAAACATGTACATTAGTGAGAAATGCTTAGAATAATGAATCATTAAAATATTTTAAAATGATATTTTAGTTAGAGTTCCTAACCAAAAGTGAGACACTTGAATAAAAATAATTGAGGTAATAAAATCTTTATAATATCATGGGAATAAAGGGATTCATGATATAATATGTCAATGTACATTATAAACACCATTTAACATTGAATTGGTGTATAACAACAAAGAAGTCTTGATGGAATGTAAATTGAGATGAAATATTGTATAAAGACTGTATCCTTAGGTTAAGGATAAATCAATGAAATAATTATGTATGAAAAAAATAAATACACTCAATATGATTGAATATTCAGTGTAAATCAATCAGAGGACATTCACACTTATTATTGTAAAATCAACACCAATGAACTGGATGTTTAAATCAATAAATGGAGATTGAGTTAAAATTACTCTTATAAAGTTCATATCGATGAAATAAGAATTTATAAATGGAGTTATTATGTGTATCATAAGTGTATCCATAGAGAGGGGAGTGGAAATTACTACACAAATAATAAATACTGATTCCACGCATAATCATGGAGTAAAATAATCAATGAAATATGCTTAAAGTCAAATCATTGGAAATATAAATTTGAAATTCCCTTAAAAATTTGGTAACATATGAAACATACATCCCATGAATGATGGATCATGAAATGAAAATTTAAATACTCATAAATGATATTATATTACAAAAATAATACAATCATTGGGAATTACATACACCACACCAAAGGAAATAGTGGCAATATGGCCTGAATCTCATGGAAATACAAAGTGAGATGAAAACCCTTACTTCATCGTAATCAATTGAGTCATATGAAAAAAAGCTAATAACCACAAAATGAATCACATAATACCATTAATATAAAAATAATCATGCTAAAATATATCAAATGGAAATACACAATACACTACATGCAATAAATAAGTGGCCAATAATGGAAATCTCACAAGATTAAAAGTGAGATAAGAAACCCCTTACTTTATACGTTTCCTTGGTCGAGGGAAGGTTAAAATTTCGTATAATGGTGAAATAATAATTATTACATTATAAATGAACCATATACGTTAATATGATATCATATATTATCGTCTAATATAGCATTGTTAATGATATTTTAGTAGTACCATTGTTTTAGGTGTTTATTGATTCGTTTTCCTTTATATGATTTGTTACGTAAGTAATGTTTTTTATGGATTTTATTTATCTTATTAATATTATGAATGATATTAAATCTTTTAACACTATTTTTAATCATCAAATGAAAATTTTTCTTGAATGGATACGATGGGGAATGGATCTTGTCACGTTCGTGGAGACGGAAATCTGTACGTATGCACAAGAAACAATATCATTATTTTGATATTAAAATCATATATAATTGGATGGTATATCATATAAACATAATCCTTATCGTGTTATATTTATTATTTAAATCATTTTTACTCATTATTATACCCATCGAAATGATGAAGTATTTGAATAACAAACTACACCACGATGTGGAGACGATAAGACGTACATACACATGTATGGTGACATGTCATTTGAAGGATGGATAGAATATTGAATATGGTCATACCATATTTATAATAACATCATAGTATTTATAAAATACCTGAGTCATAATATTAAAATAGAAACAGTAAAGATATAAGGAGTGGAAGAAAAAAACTTGAAAAAGATGATGAAATATTCACCTATTATTCGAGTTCTTTATTTTTATTTGATCAAAAGGGATCCATAGGTTACCTTTATGACTAAAGGAATGCCTATAAAATTAAGTTAGGACTGTTGAGAGGGTATTTGAGTAGGATTTTTCGGATCCAAATGTCTTTGAAGGTGTGAATTAGAGAGATGGGGAAGTGCCCTTTTATAAGTGGGGTGAGGGGCACCTTAAGAAATGATAGAAATATTATTTTATAATAAATACATTATCAGTTTCTAAGGGCTCCAAAATAAGTTCTTTAAAGGATAATTTGGGGATAGGTCCAAGACCACTCAACCAATATGTTTTATATAGGGTTGGGTCAATATATTAACCATAGATTTTAAATTTACCTCTTAGTTAAATAATTTGACATTCACCATTTCTCTTTGTATTTTTATATTATATGGTCAACAAACATACTATATACTTCCTAGAGGACCCCAAGTGGTTAATTAATAATACCAATATCATTATATTTGTCTTTTTGTAACAGCCCAAGATTTCATAGTGTGTTACTTCTTCAAAATAATTCAATAACTTGCACTAGAGGCAACACCGAGTTCAAGCGCACCATGACTTACCAAACAAGCCATTCAAAAGAGGTTATGAATAGTATTAACTAAAATTTGAACATTATATAATACTTATAATTTTAGAACCCTTATTATGAGTTTCTTACACATAATTTAAGAAAAAATACATTTTTTCAGATAAAAGAAGTATTTTTCAAAAATGCACTTTCACCAACTTTAATAGTGAACCCTTTTTAAATCCAATATTTTAAACTTTTATATATTCAATTTGACTAAATAAATTTATTCTCGAGAATGGGGACATCAAAAATTTACAATGTAACACCCCAAGATTCCATGGTGTGCTTCTCTTTGAATAATATAGTAGCATGTGTTGTACGTAACTTTGAGTTCTAACACACACTACAACCAATCAAACTAGCCATTATGAATAGTAATACCAAATTTTTGAAATTTTATGAATTTTATCTCTCAAAATGGACTTCATTTTTTGATTTGGAATATTTTATTTAGCCTAGGGTGAAATTTTGGTACTTTTTGGATAACTTTTATATTGTGATGAATAGTGAAAATTACTAAATTTTAATTAAAAACAGATTTTTTAATCAATATAATTAATAGTGATAAATTATGAATTTCAGTTATTTTTAAGTATAATTAGAATATATTTCTACTATTTAATACAATGTTGGTCATTGGAAATAATTTCACAATTAAACCGGACATAAACAAGTGTTAATCTTTTGTTAGTTATTATATTTTAAAAACTCCCTTTTTGTTTTGATAGCAATAATTAATTTTAAATTAATTTCTTCCACTTATGTGTTTTGAATTTGGAAAAATGGATTCCATATTTGGAATTAGGATGTCCAAATTTTGTAAATAGTTAACTTTTATTTTTAGACATTTTGAATATTTACTTCGGTAAATATTTTATTTACCATGGTTAAAGGGTAAATCCGGTAAATAAGGTAAAAAATAATATTATAATAATAATAAATTACCCTAAAATGTGACCTAACATTATTGGTTATACATTTCCAACCATGGGCATCCTTGGGTCGATTTTGGGACCCCATGGAGCCACATGTAGGTGATAGGGACACTTTATATTAATTAAGTTAAAGTAAATACAAAAATGACATAAGCTTATATCTTTTAAAAAAACAATATTTACATACGGTGATATATGTTATATTTTTTATTATAAATATTAATTAGAAAGTTAAAATTATTTACTACACATTCGTATTTTATTTATAATTTTTAGACATTGAAAAAGTAAAAATATATATGACACAATAATGATGCAGTATTTTCCTTATTAATGAATGAATCAAATAATTGGTGTTATAAATGTTAAAATAAATATAATTTGAAAGTTCTGATGACATACAAGATTTTTATTGATTAATATGACATGTTATTATTTCTTAAATGAATTTTTTTAGAATTAATAAATTTGTTAAGACTTTAACAAAAATCCATTATTGAGTAGTGTCAAAATTGGGATAAATGAGTTTTTAAAACAAGTATTATATAATTAATATATATTCTATTCCTAAAAATATAAGGTTCGGCCAAAGGACTCATATAATTATTTTTGTATCATTAATATACCACTTTGGGGTCGTTTGGATGTATATAGTATGTTTATTAACTATATAATATAAAAATACAAAGTGACATGGTAAATGTCAATCTAATTAACTAATAGTTAAAACTAAAAGATAAGGTTAATATAATGACCCAAACCTGTCTAAAATATATTGGTTGAAAATATTTCGACCCATACCCACCTTATAATTTGAATAATACACTTTGGAGCCATTAGAAACCGAATATGAATTTATTATAAATTAATACTTCAAGTTGTTCCAAAAGAGCCCCTCCTCCCCCTTATAAAAGGACCCATCTTCTAACCAATTATTCACACCATCAAAGCCTTTTGGTTAGGCCAAAACCTGCCCAAATACTCTCTCAACTTCCCCCAATTCAATCTAGAGGCCATAGTTTGGTCAGAAAGCCAACTTAAGAAGCCCTTTTGATCAAATCAAAAGGAAGAACCCGAAGAAGATGTAATGTTTTCACCACCCTTTTTCAAGTTCCTTTCTTCTTCAACATCTTTTTTCTTTGTTATTTCCATTATAAAATGATAAATCTAGTATCTTATAAATACTCTGATGTTATTATAAATATGGTACTACCATATTCAGTTTTATTTTCATCCTTTGAATGGCATGTCACCATATGTGCGTACGTACGGCTTACTGTCTCCACGTCGTGGTGTAATTGTTATTCAAAACATTATTATTTTGATGGGTATGATAATGATGTGTAATGGAAGTAAATAATAAATATAACATGATAATTGTTTTGTATATATGATATACCATCCAATAATATATTATTTTAATATCAAAAGAATGATATTTTCGCTCGTGTGTACGTACGGATTACCGTATCCACGACGCGATGAGATTCATTTCCAAGTTCACCATTCGTCGACGATTATAAAAATATATATTACTAATAAGTATTTAATATATGATATAATAATGATACTGGAGATATATATATTTATATATATTTATATATGTATTAATGTACTTACATATATCTTATTCACTTAGTTTCGTTCAATACTATATGAAAATAGAAACATCGTTTATGCGTACGTACGGACTACCGTCTCCATAATCGGTGTTTTCCATTTCATATATATGTCTATTATACATATTTATATTCTAAATATATATGATATATTTATCAGGTTTTATATTCTATATGTATTTTAATCATGATCTAAGTGGTACAATCAAGAGTAACATGTTAAAACACATACGATAAAGAAAATGATTATTACCCAAAATTTTAATTTAACATGGAAATTATTATTAAATGGGTAGTATATAGTCATAAATGAATGATTTAAGATATCATAAATATTAATATGGGTTTGATATAATTTAATAACATACTATAGTCTTCATATAGGAGTCTAAACATACCCTCGACTAAAGTAAAGTGCAAGGTAAGGGGTTTTCATCTCACTCTTTATTCTCGTGAGATTTCATTCCATATTGCCACTATTAAATTTTGTGTGGTGTATGTACTGACCATAATTGTATTATTTGTGTAATAAACTTTAATTTATGTTTATTTATATATTCAATGTATGATACCTCTTTCATGGGTTGTATATTTTGTAATTTACCAAATTGGTAAGGGTTAATTTCACAATCTCTTTATTATCCGAGGTTGTTTTTACGTAAGTACCTACTGGGAAATATTTATTATCCATGTCCATGTTTCATAAAATGGTTTTCAAAGGGATTATTTACAAGGAAAGTTTTTACTAAAACATCATTTCAAATGTTTCAAATATTTATTCTTCTAAATCTTTCTCATTAATGTCCATGTCTTCAAAATGGTTTTTAAGTATTTATTTGAATGGACATGAATGTTTTTAAAATGTTAATTCCATTCAAAAGTTTCAAAGTGGTATGGGAATCTTTTATTAAAAAATGTCTTTAAATTTCTTTCTTTCTAAATTGTGTGAATTTTAAATGTTTTCCTGAAAAGGGGTATTTTTCTCAATGAGTTTTATAATTCATTTTCATCTATGTCAACATCCTTTGATGGATTTTAATCATATTTTATATTGATTTATTATGATACAAAACATCCATATTATATTGAAGGTTTTGTGATATGTTTGACTGTGGATGAGTTATTTTTATGTCATTCATGGTTTATGGTTAAAGTATTGACATTTCATAAGTTAGTTTTAATATGAATGTTTATGTTATATTTCATTCTCTTCTTATGATGAATGTGTTGGACTAGTATGTTCTGGTTTGGGGACCAATAAAAGTAAGCCCTTCGAGTTGGGGTCCGATTAAAGCAGACACTCTGGGTTGGTGTCTGGTTATTAGAGGCACTCCGGGTTGGTGTTCGGTTATTAGAGGCACTTCGGGTTGGAGCCCGGTTACAGAGGCTCTCTGGGTTGGGTTCTGGTTACAGTTAGACCTTAGGTCTTGGCACGAGGCCTTGACACAGAAATTAAGGTTCGGCATTATGCATTCCATCATTATGAAAGTGGATATTGATATTGCATGTGATTGTTTGACTAGTAGAATATCCATGTGAATAAGTAAATGGCATTATTTCATTTTATTTTTACCATATTATGCTGAAGTTCAAGTTTAAAAGGCTTTTGTTTTAGTTATACATTGCCTTAAATGTTTATGCTTATTTATTAATGTTTTTTCTATATTTCTTACCCTTACTGAGCATTTGAGCTCACCCCTTTCTATGTTTTATTTTTTCCAGGATTCCAATAAGTGTATTGTGATTGATATTCAGGGTTAATACAAGGGAACAATGGCATTCATAAAGATTATTTACGTTGTTTTGTATGTCTTAAAGTGCAATGTAACATTCATGTATGTAATATATTTTCCAAGACTGCGAAATTGATCGGTCCTTTAGGACTTTATTCCTTGTAATAATGCCAATGTATTAAAATAATGCACAGACTCTGGGTAACTGGGGTCGGGATGTTACAGTTGGTATCAGTGGATGTTTAGAAATAACCTTGGATACTAGATTTAGAAAAACTCTGATTAGAGCACATGACCCTAAGATATAATTTGAGGATTAGTATAGAAGAACTTCCATGAATTTTGGTATTGTAGAGATTTTGTGAGTTTTCTGAGCAATACATCCCTGTCTGGATACGATCAGGTAGAGGTGGCTCTGGCACAGATGTACATAGGGTTAAACCCCAAAAACACCACTTTGAGATATACTTGAACGGGAACTGGTGCACGACAATGGGCCTTGATGCACTCTTTGTTACAACACTCTCGGTGGATATGCTTAGGATAATTCTCATTTTCATTACAAACCATTATAAAGGGCTCATGAGTATATACTTACTCAAAGAAAACATTTATATGATTATGGATTATATCCATAAACTGTTCAATTTGTGTTAGGTATTTTACATGTTTGGAATTATTCATTGAAATTCATAAACTAACCTAGTTTATGTTATTGTATAGAAATGGATCCCAGTAGAAGGAATGTGAACTCCAGTAATACGTATGATCCAAAGAATAAGAAGTATCATATATTTCATGGTATTAATCCATCATTTAGAATGGAAATAGTCTCCCACATATTAACATCATATTAAGAAATAGTATCATGTGTTGATAATATAAGTAAAAAGTTTACTGAGTCCAATGGCTTTGAAGGGAAGCAAGAGAAGAAAAGGATGGAAGAGAGAAAGATGGATAAAGGGAAGAGAGAAAAGATGAATTTTCCCATATGTGATAAATGTGGAAAGAAACACCCTGGAAATTTCCTAAAAGGAATGGAAGTTTTTTATAAGTGTGGAGAAAAATGAGACCATGTACATGACTGGAAGGGTAAGAAAAAGGATTCAAATGTACAATGTTTCATCTGTAAGGAGATGGGACATTACGTGAACTAATTTCCAAATCATCAGAGTATGCCCCAAATGATGCTATTGGATAATAATCAAGTTATGATACTACCACAGATGATGAGGAATGACTATATTTATAATGTTTTTATTAGAGAATTATGACATTTGAATGTTTTATCATCAATGTACTGGTTATAATAATTATGGAGTATATCAGGATTGTACTGCAGTACTATTTCATTAAGGACTTGAGATTATGCGGAACCAAGAAAAGTGGCCCAATAGTAGGTTAAATGTTTGGAAAATATATGGTTGAGAGAAAGATAAAACATAATATGGTTCTGATAATGAGGTTTTGATTTTGGAATAAGAGATGATTGATTTGAATAAATTATATTGGATATTCTTGAATACCTTGAAACTGATTAATGTTTTATATTCCCATCATTGTTGGAGTTTACAACATTTTTGGATATAAGGAATATATCCATTATTATATAAGGAATAAGGGACCATGAATGTAATCAATAAGGTTTTGTGGTAATTCAGGATGTTACAGTGTTTTAAAAGAATAAAAGATGAAGTTGTTTAGATGTTATTACGCGGAAAAAAGGATCTTCACTGTGTTTACCTTCCTTATAAATTTTAGAATATGAGTTTGGGCAGAAGTATTTTGGATAATTCTAGTTTGAGATTAATTTTGGACTGCCCTAAAAGGACGACTCAAAGGTCGGGTGGCAACCCGTCGCATCCGGCAAGGCCGCGAGACTTGAACCCGCAACCGAAAGGCGACAAGGGTGTATCACCTATTAGTGGCCCACGAAATATCCTAGATTAAATAATGTAGTTTATTTTAAGAAGTTATAGTACATGAATTATAAATTCATTTTTTTACCCCAAACGAATAGGATAAATAGAATATATCTTTTAAGTTCTATTATCTTTTAGAGTGAAAGATGTGTTTGTGGTAGAAATATGTTAAAGGATGGAACTCTACTTGCCAAGTATATATTTTTCTTCTCCTCTTATTATAGGAAGAAATTAATTATTATACTTTATTTAAGGGATCTTAAAACAAAAAATGTGGTATCTTAATACCTTAAGTTTTGTTGAACCAATGGTATTTTAAATCATCATAGATTGATGAATTTAAGGACCTCAAATTTAAACATGTTTGTGATTGATGACCTCAATCAATACCTATAAATATTTACGTTTTCCCTCCAATTATATGTCTATAATTTCTAGAAATGTTCTTCTAATCGAGATCATAATTTGGTGGTGACCCTTTAATTTCTTTTTTCCTCTTAATAAGACCAAACTTTATTAACCAAATTTCCAATGTGGGTTTTCCCACAAAGATATTTTCTATTTTCAACATTTATTTTCAAAGAACAATATCAAATTGCGAGGACAGAATTTGTTAAAGGAGGGAAGAATGTAACACCCCAAGATTTCATAGTTTGTTACTTTTTCAAAATAATTAAATAACTTTACTATACGCAACATCGAGTTCAAGCGCATCATGACTTACCAAACAAGCCGTTCAAAAAAGGATATGAATAGTATTAACTAAAATATAAACTTTATATAATCCTTATAATTTTAGAATCCATATTATGAGTTTCTAACAAATAATGTAAGAACAAATACATTTTTTTCAGATAAAAGAAGTATTTTTCAAAAATGCACTTTTACCAACTTTTAATAGTGAACCCTTTTTAAATCCAATATTTTAAACTTTTATATATTCAATTTGACTAAATAAATTTATTCTTTAGAATGGGGACATCAACAATTTACAATGTAACACCCCAAGCTTCCACGGTGCACTTTTCTTTGAATAATACAGTAGCATGTGTTGTACGCAACTTCGAGTTCTAACACACACTACAACCAATCAAACTAGTCATTATGAATAGTAATAGTTACTTTTTGAAATTTTATAAATTTTATCTCTCAAAATGGACTTCAATTATTGATTTGGAATATCGAATTTATCCTACAGTGAAATTTTGGTACTTTTTGGATAACTTTTATATTATCATGAAAAGTGAAAATTACTAAATTTTAATTAAAAACAACTTTTTTAATAAAAATAATAAATAGTGATAAATTATGAATTTGAGTGGTTTTAAAGTATACTTAGAATATATTTTTACCATTTAATACAATTTTTTCCATTTGACATAATTTCACAATTAAACCGGAGATAAACAAGTGTCAATCTTTTGATAGTTATTATATCTTAAAAACACACTTTTTGTTTTGATAGGAGGAATTAATTTTAAATTAATTTCTACCACTTCGGTATTTCGAATTAGGAAAAATTGATTCCATATTTGAAATCAGGATGTCCAAATTGTGTAAATAGGTATATTTTATTTTTATACATTTTGAATCATTACTTCGGTAAATATTTTATTTACCATGGTTAAACGGTAAATCTGTTAAATAGGGGTAAAAATAATATTATAATAATAATAAATTACCCTAAAACGTGTCCTAACCTTATTGGTGGATACATTTCCAACCATGGGCGTCTTTGGGTCGATTTTTGGACCCCATTGTGCCACTTTTAGGAGATAGGGACACTTTATATTAATTAAGTTGAAGTAAATACAAAAATTACATAAGCTTATATCTTTTAGAAAAACAATTTTTACATAAGGTTATATATGTTATATTTTAGATTATAAATATTAATTAGAAACCTAAAAGGATTTACTATAAAATGGTATTTTATTTATAATTTTTAGACATTGAAAAACTAAAAATATATATGACACAATAATGATGTAGTATTTTCCTTATTAATGAATGAATCAAATAATTGGTATTATAATTGTTAAAATAAATATAATTTGAACATTTTGAGAAATAAATGAATTTTATTGATTAATATTCCATGTTAGGATTTCTTAAATTAATTTTTTTCGAATTAATAAAGTTTGAAAGACTTTAACAAAAATCCATTATTGAGTAGTGTCAAAATTGACATAAATGAGTTTTTAAACATGTATTATATTATTAATTTATACTCAATTCCTAAAAATATTAGGTTCGGCCAAAAAACATATATAATTATTTTTTTGTCATTAATAGACAACTTTGGGGTTGCTTGGAGGTATATAGTAATTTTATTAACTATATAATATAAAAATACAAAGTGACATGGTAAATGTCAATCTAATTAACTAAGAGTTAAAAATAAAAGATAAGATAATATAGTGACCCACACCAGTCTAAAATCTATTGGTTGAAAATATTTCGACCCATAACCACCTTATACTTTTAAAAATATACTTTGGATCCATTATAAACCGAATACTAATTTATTATAAATTAATAATTCAAGTTTTTCCTAAAGAGCCCCCCCCCCCCCCTTATAAAAGGACCTAAATTCTAACCAATTTTTCACACCTTCAAAGCCTTTTGGTTCAGCCAACCCTTGACCAAAGACTATATAAACTTCCCTAAATTCAATATAGAGGCCTCAGTTTGATCATAAAGCCAACTTAAGGAGCTATTTTGATCAAATCGAAAGGAAGAACCTGAAGAAGATGTAATGTTTTCACCACCCTCTTTCAAGTTTCTTTCTTATTCAACATATTCTTTCTTTGGTATTTCCATTATAAAATGATAACTCCAGTATAATCTATATACTATGATGTTATTATAAATATGGTACTACCATATTCAGTATTAAATTCATACTTAGAATGACATGTCACCATATGTGCGTACGTACGTCTTACAGTCTCCACGTCGTGGTGTAATTGTTATTCAAAACATTATTATTTGGATGGGTATGACAATGACGTGTAATGGAAGTAAATAATAAATATAAGATGATAATTATTTTTATATATGATATACCATCCAATTATATATTATTTTAATATTAAAAGAATGATATTTTCGCTCGTGTGTACGTACGGATTACCGTCTCCATGACGGGATGAGATTCATTTCCAAGTTCACCATTCGTCGACGATTATAAAAATATATATTACTAAAAAGTATTTAATATATGACCTAATAATTCTACTGGAGATATATATATTTATATATATAACTATTTATGTACTTACATATATCTTATTTACTTACTTTCGTTCAATACTATATGAAAACAGAAACATCGTTTATGCGTACGTATGGACTACCGTCCCCATAATCGGTGTTTTCCATTTCATATATATGTATATTATACATATTCATATTCTAAATATATATGATATATTTATCATGTTTTATATTCTGGAAGTATTTAAACCATTGTCTAAGTGATACAATCAAGAGTAACAAGTTAAAACACGTACCATAAAGAAAACGATTTTTTTCCCGAAATGTTAATTTAACTTGGAAATTATTATTAAATCGGTAGTATATAGTGATAAATGAATGATGTATGATATCTTAAATTTTAATATGGTTCTGGTATAATTTAATAACATAATATAGTCTTCATACACGAGTCTAAACATACCCTCGACTAAAGGAAAGTGCAAGGTAAGGGGTTTTCATCTCACTCCTTATTCCTGTGAGATTTCATGCCATATTGCCACTATTACCTTTTGTATGGTGTATGTACTGACCATAATTGTATTCTTTGTGTAATACACTTTAAATTATTTGTATTTATATATTAATTGTAAGATACCTCTTTCATGGGTTGTATATTTTGTATGTTACCAAATTGGTAAGGGTTATTTTCACAATCTCTTTATTATTCGAGGTTGTTTTTACGCAAGTATCTACTGGGACATATTTATTATCCATATCCATGTTTCATAAAATAGTTTTCCAAGGGATTATTTTTAAGGTAATTTTTAACTGAAACATCATTTCAAATTCTTTAAATATTTATTCTTCTAAATCTTTCTCATTAATGTTCATGTCTTCAAAATGGTTTTGAAAGATTTATTTATATGGACATGAATGTTTTTAAAATGTTAATTCCTTTAAAAAGTTTCAAAGTGGTATGAGAAACTTTGATTCCAAAATGTATTTAAATGTATTTATTTCTAAATTGCGTGACTTTTAAATGTTTTCATGAAAAGGGGTATTTTTGTCAAAGAGTTTTACAAATCATTTTCATCTATGTCAACATCCTTTGATGGATTTTAAGCATATTTGAAGTTGATTTATTATGATACAAAACCTCCATATTGTATTGAAGGTTTTGTGATATGTTTTCCTGTGGATGAGTTATTTTTATGTCATTTATGGTTTATGGTTAAAGTATTGATATTTCATAAGTTAGTTTTAATATGAATTTTTATGTAATATTTCATCCTCTTTTTAAGATGAATGTGTTGGACTAGTATGTTCCGGGTTAGGGACCAGTAAAAGTAAGCCCCTCGGGTTGGGGTCCGATTATAGCAGACCCTCCGGGTTGGTGTCCGGATATTAGATGTACTCCAGGTTGGTGTCCGGTTATTAGAGGCACTTCGGGTTGGTGTCCGTTTATTGGAGGCACTCCAGGTTGGAGTCCAGTTATAGATGCTCTCCGGGTTGGGTTCCGGTTACAGTTAGCCCTTAGGTCTTGGCATGAGGCCTTGACATAGAAATTAAGGTTCAGTATTATGTATTCTATTATTATGAAAGTGGTTAGTGATATTTCATGTGATTATTCGACTAGTAGAATATTCATGTGAATAAGTAAATGACATTATTTCATTTTATTTTTTCCATATTATGCTGATGATCAAGTTTAAAAGGCTTTTGTTTTAGTTATACATTGCCTTAAATGTTTGTGCCTATTTATGAAAGTTTCTGCTGTATTTCTTACCCTTACTGAGCATTTGAGATTACCCCTTTCTATGTTTTGTTTTTTCCAGGATTCCAAGAAGTATATTGTAATTGATATGCATGGTTTAGCAAAGGGAATAATGGCGTTCATAAATATTATTTATGTTGTTTTGTATGTCTTAAAGTGAAATGTAACATTCATGTATGTAATCTATTTTCCAAGACTGCTAAATTGATCAGTCTTTCGGGACTTTATTCATTGTAATCATGCCAATGTATTAAAATAATGCACCGACTCTGGGTAACTGGGGTCGGGGCGTTACACTTTTGGCCGAACCTTAAATTTTTAGTAATAGAATATCAATCATTAATATTATATTTGTTTTAAAAACTTTTTACGTCAATTTTGAAACTGTTTGGTATTTTTTTTCTAAATTCATAACAAAAATATTACATCAAAAAAATTAATCTATCCAACTATAACATGTCATATTAACCTATAAAATTATTTTAATTCATAAAAAGTCTCAAATTACATTTATTTGGATATTTATAATATCTACTATTTTAATATTTCATTAATTATGTAACTACTGCATCATCATTTTGTCATAAATAAATTTAATTATTTAAAGTTTAAAAGTTATGAATAAAATAATATTATATAGGAAATATTATAATATTTATAATTAATATTTATAGTTGAATTTATCTTAAGTATAACCTTATATTAAAGGTGTTTTAGTTATTAAACTTTGATTTTAACTCTTTTAACTCTTCTTTAAATAAAATAATAATAAATGTCTTAATCTAATCCATGTGGACCTAATGGATCATATTTTATTCGTAAGGTTTTTTTTGGTAGAATTACACTTATCCAATAAAATTAGGATATGTTTTAGGGTAATAATAATATAATTTTCACCCTTAATTACCCTATTAATTTTAACCGTGGTAAATAAAAGTAAAAATTTACTATTCACCAAAAATTATTTTCATCTTATTGAACAAAATTTTACTTACTAATATCAACTGTGTCTCTCGGAATTTTTAAAATCAACTCACAAAAGTGGTAAAATTATGTTTTATGTAAATTTTTAAATTCTCATAGGAGGTGGGTAAAAGACGGTAAAAAGTTCAATAAAATTTTAATATGTATAATATTATTATAAACTGACTCCAATGAATTACATTGAACTTATATTGGTATTGTGTATCTATTTTTACATAAAATAAATTTTAATAAAATAAATATTTATTTAAATAAAAATTTGGTTTTAAACTATAAGTCATTATTTTTCACTATTCATTAAAAAATTGAATGTTTTTAGAAAAATACCAAAAATTCATCGTAAGCTAATTTCAATACTCCAAATAAAAAAATGAAGTCCATTTTGAAAGATAAAATTTATAAAATTTCTTAAAGTTTCTATTATTATTCATAACTGCTAGTTTGAATGGTTGTGGTGTGTTAGAATCTCGAAGTTGCGTACAATGTAATCTATTAAATTATTTAATGCGAAACGTACTGTGGAAACTTGGGGCATTACATTCTTCCCCCTTTCGGAAATTCCATCCTCACAATTTTTAAAATTGGGCTTTGGAACATAATTAAAAGACCCATATTAGAAAAGAGTCAATAAAACTATCACTTTAAATTAAGGAAAGATAAGTACAAAGGTCACACGAGATATCCCATACTAGGATTCCATGTAGGAAAACATGGATATGGATGATAAAATAAGTATCTGGTTCTGATGAAGAGGGATAGAAAACATGATCAGAAGAAAGTTAACAACAAGAAAACCACAAACTTTTGATGAGACAAATGATTATTAGTTTCCCAGTAGTAAAAGTAAATGGACAATATTGTTTTTGTTTTAAGTTACATATCATAAAGATGAGGAATTTATTTATTATATTGACTAAGAACATACAGAGATATACTTACTTTTTAAGTAGAGTTTCATTCTTCAATAAATTTCTACCACTAACTCATTTTTTTCAAACGATGTGTATTCAAAATGACTTGGTCACACAAGAAGAGATATAATCAACTTCTAGAGAATCACATGATCCACAAAGGATAAACTATATATTTACCCTGTCTTTAGAGATTAATCAAAACCAAAATGGTTAGTACAAGATCAGATGATCCCCCAAAAGAATAATTTATTAGAGAAAGAAACAATAATCTTAATTTCTAATATTAAACCAACAATACCCCAAAGTTAAATAAATACCATTCAATAGAAAATTTTCTTTAAAATTTTTCAATATATTCCAAACTAATATTGATTCCCAAAACATAGAAGAATTTGTTTATGTAGTCGTCCATGTTAAATGATATCTCTAAATGACATCGACAACTCTTAATGTCACATACATAAAAGTATTTATCCTAATCACATATTCCTTATTTTAGGTTAATCAATTCCATAAAAACCCCAAATCACTATAAATCCTCAATAAAAACATAGATAAAAGTCCAATATTTCTCCTAAAATTAATTCCATAGTATTTTATTTTCCTTAGGCATATAGTGTTCCCAATAGAGAGGATGTCTTCCAAAATAACATTTATCACTTAATCAACAAATCATTTTCTTGTACTAAGGGTATTAATTTGATAAGACATAAGAACCAAAAGAAACTTATTATTGATCAATAAAATCATTTAACTAAAAATAATTAGTCACACTATCTAGGGACTTTACGAAGTCTAGTGGTAGGCGATAAATCCCAATCACACTTCGGTTGTGGGTTCGATTCCCACAGATTTGTCAGACGCGATGGGTTGTCACACGGTCTGTGTGTTGTCCTTTTTCAAAAACTATATTATATAACAATTCTGAAATTAGATAAATTCCTAAAAATGACCATTATATAATTTAACCACAAATATTATCTCATACCTTGCATTTTCATCCCAAAATATAATAACTTGTAATTGCCTCAAACTCAATGATCATATAAAACCAAATTGTTATTTATAACAATATACACAACAGAAAAGATAATTATTCCTCAAATATCATTTTAAATTGACAACTGCAGGGTTACATATACAAGAGAAAATTATACCAAAGTAATCCAATCAAAAAAAGAGCACTATTACTTTTAAACAATTCTCCAACCATTTATTTCCACATAGAATCTTTTTTACCAATAAAATATCCTATAGAATAGGTCCTTCACTGGAGTAATGGCAAGGTCCCCTACATTTATGGAAAAGGACTGTAAATGGATTCATGAGTCTATTTTTATTTTCTTCCATAGTACACTTCATTTTTCCTTGGAAATTCTCTACTTTTTGTCACTCTTTCCCACCCATAATGAATTTCTTTGTTCCATTGAGACACATTCTAGGTGTCTACTTCCATATTTCCTGCATGATGGAAATTGTGGTTTCCTTTCTCCATTGTATCCTCTGTTGGAGCTCTTATCATTCATCACCTTCCTGTTCATTGTTGAGTCTGGGAGTTGGTTAATATATATATTGTTGATCATATTTTTGGAAAACTAATTTGGCATGAACACGATATATTTTATACTTAACAACAATAAATTTTATTGCCCATTTCCACCACCTTTACCGCCTTGTACATGAGGCTCAAAGTTACTATGACTTCCATGGAATCCATCCATTTACTAAACCAGAAAGCATTGTGTGACTAACAACATTCATAAAATCATTTAGAAAATATCATGACACCAAATTTTAAATTTTAAATGCCTTAGGATTAACCAAGATCATTTATTCTCATCTTATATTAAAATTCTTGAATTCAGTCTATAGATAAAATTTAAATTATCCTAATCATATTTCCCTGGATTGTTGAAACCAATAGTGCCGCAAGGCCTGTTGTCGTACACCAGTTCTTGTTCGAATCTAGCTCAAAGCGGTGTTTTCGGGTTTAACCTATAGGTACATTTTTTCCAGAGCTACCGTTACCTGATCGTATCCACACAGGGATGTATTTCATGAAAAACTCACACAATAAATAAAGTAACAAAATTCTAGGAAGTTCTTCTATACTCATCCTCAATGTATATCTAAGGTTATCTACTCAGAGTTTACATAAATCTAGTTTCCAAGATATTTACTAAACATCCTCTGATACCAAATGTAACGCCCCGTCCCCAGTTACCCAGAAGCTGGTGCATTATTTTAATATATTGTCATGATTACGTGGAATCATGTCACGAAAGACCGATCAGTTTAGTATTCTTAGAAACAATATACATATAAATGTTCAACATTACAATTTTAAAAAAACAACACTAATTTATTTCATTAAAAAATTCAATCCTCCTAGATTATGCTTGCAAGTCACTCATAATAAACTCCTTCATATCCTAGGATAATGAAACATAAGAAAGTGGTGAGATAAAATTCTCAGTAAGGTTAATCAACATAGTGGAATATACCATAAATATTAAGCATGGTGAATAACTAAAAACACATGCCTTAACGAATAATAAACATGATCACTTTATGGCAGGAATATGAGTTGATTAAATAATGGAATAATAAAAAATATTCATGGGTATTCTACTAGTCGAATAACCACATGAAATATAAATAGATAATCTCATAATGATGGAATTCATAATTTTGGACATCATAACCACATATTCAAGGCCTCATGTATAGACTACAAATAAGATTTTGTCAAGGCCTTGTGCCAAGGCACTAGTTTCTCCCATTAGACCTACCAATGCATCGAGGAGCTATAGTGGGAACCACCTGTCACTTAATAAGTCCAATTCATTCCTCATATGCAAATGATGAAACATAATCTGTACATTCATATTAAAACTAGCATACGAAATGTCAATATTTTATCCACAAACCATGAATGGAATAAAAATAGAACATCCACAGTCAAACAAAACTCATTCAATACAATATGGAAGATTGTATTATAATAGATAAAACTAAATATAAAATAATGAGTGATATTGACAAATATGAAAATAATCATCAAAACTATTTTAGAAAAATATCCCCCTTTTTCATGAAAACATTTAAAAGTCTCACTATTTATCAAGAAGCCATTTAAAATAGATTTTTGAATCAAAGTGTCACATACCACTTTGAAACTTTTAACTAGAATTTTAATTTTAAAAATTTAATTTCCTTGTAAATAAATTCTTAAAACCAATTTTTAAACATGGACATAAGTGAGAAATGTTTCGATTAATAAATCTTTAAAACATTTTAAAATGATATTTTAGTTAGAGTACCTAACCAAAAGAGAGACACTTGAATACAAATAATTGAGTTAATCAAGACATTATAATATCATGGGAAGAAAGGGATTCCTCATATAATATGTTAAAGTACATTATATTCACCATATAAAAGTGAATTGGCGTATAACAACAAATAATTCTCAATGGAATGTTAATTGAGAAGAAATCTTTTCTAAAGATCATGTCCTTAGGTTATGAATAAATAAATGAAATAATTATGCATGAAAAATATAAATTGACTCAATATTGCTGGAATTCAGTGTAAATAAATGAGAGTACATTCACACATATTCTTGTAAAAACAACACCATTGAATTTGATGTTTAACTCAATAAATGGAGATTGAGTAAAAATTACTCTTATCAAGTTCATATCGATGACTTGAGAGTTTATCAATGGAGTTATTATGTGAATCCGAAGTATATACATATAAAGTGGAGTGGAAATTACTACAAAAATAATAAATAATTATTCCACACATAATCATGGAGTAAAATAATCATTGAAGTTTGCGTAATGCCGATTGAGTGGAAATTGAAAATTGAAATTATGTTACCAGTTTGGTAACATTAAAAACATACATCCCATGAAAGATAGATCATAAAATTAAGATTTAAAGACTCATTAATTAATTTATATTACACAAATAATAAAATCATTGGGCAGTACATACACCACACAAAAGGAAATAGTGGCAATATGGCATGAATCTCACAGAAATATGAAGCGAGTTGAAATCCCTTACATCGTACTAATCAATCGAGTCGTTTGAACCAAAGTTAATAACCACCAAATTAATTACATAATTACATGAATATAAATAGAATCATGATAATATATATCAAATGGCATTACACAATACACCACATGCAATAATGAGGTGGCGAATAATGGAAATCTCACATAATTAAAAGCAAGATAAGAAACCCATTACATTGTAATTTTGCTTCGTTGAGTGTAGTTTAACCTCATTTATAGTGGTAAAATAATAATAATTAAATTATAAAAGAACCATATACATTAATATGATATCATATATGATTTTATAATATTACTTTGTTAATGATATTTCAGTAGTATCATCGTTTTGGGTGTTAACTGATTCGCTTTCCTTTATATGCTTTGTTACGTAAGTAATGTCTGTTATGGATAGGATGTATATTATTCATATTTAGAATGATATTAAGTCTTTTAAAATTATTTTTAATCATCAAATGAAAATTATTCTTGAATTGATATGATGGGGAATGAATCTCATCGCGTTCGTGGAGACGGTAATCCGTATGTACGCACGTGCGACAATATCATTATTTTGATATTGAAATCCTATATAATTGGATGGTATATCATATAAACATAAAAAATGACATTTTATATTTATTATTTAAATTATTTATACTCATTATTATACCCATCCAAATGACGTATTATTTGAATAACAAACTACACCACGATGTGGAGACGGTAAGACGTACGTACACACGTACGGTGAGATGTCATTCAAAGGATGTATAGAATAATGAATATGGTCATACCATATTTATAATAACATAACAATATATAAAATATATTGGAGTTAATATTTTATAATGGAAACAAAAAGTAAAGAATAATTGGAAAAAGAAAAAACATGAAAGAGGTGATGAAATATTTACCTCTTCTTCAGGTTCTTCCTTTTGATTTGATCAAAAGGGATCCTTAGGCTGGTTTCCTGACTAAAGTAAGGACTCTAAGATTAAGGGATGATAGTTGAGAGGGTATTTGGTCAGGGTTTGGCTTAGGATAATCATTTTTAAGGTGTGAATTAGATAGAAAGGGAAGTTCCCTTTTATAAGAGGGGTCAGGGGTACCTTAGGAAAATCCAGAAATATTATTTTATAATAAATTAATTTTCGGTTTCTAATTGCTCAAAAATGAATTATTTAAAGTATAAGGTTTATATGGATCTAAAACCACTCATGAAATAGGTTTTAGATAGGTTTGGGTCACTATATTAACCTTATCTTTTAGATTTAACTCTTACTTAAATAGTTTGACATTTACCATGTCTCTTTGTATTTTTATATTATGTGGTTAATAAACATACTATATACTTCCAAGAAAACCCAAAGTGTTTCATTAATTACACACATATAATTATATAAGTATTTTTTCCAAACCTTATATTTTTAGTAATATAATATCAATTAAAAATATAATATTTGTTTTAAAAACTCTTTTATGTCAATTTTCACACTTTTTGTTATTTTTTTTTCTAAATTCATTACAATATTATTACTTCAAAAAGAATTCATCAAAAAACCAAAACAAGTAATATTAACATATAAAATTAGTGTAATTCATTAAAATTATCAAATTAATATTATTTGGATATTTATAAAATCAATTATTTTAATATTTCATTAAATATGTAATTATTGCATCATCACTATGTCATAAATAAATTTAATCATAAAATGTGTAAAAATTGTAAACAAAATACCATTATGTAGGAAATTGTTTTAGATTTCTAACGAATATTTATAGTTGAATTTATCTTATATATAACCCTATTTAAAAAATGATTTAGTTATTGAACTTTGATTTTAACGCTTTAAACTCTTTTTTAGATAAAATAATAATATATGTCCTAATCTAATCCAAGTGGACCTAAATGATCATATTTTATTCTGAAGGTTGTCTTTGGTGTAATTAAACTTATCCAATAGAATTAGGACATGTGTTAGGGTAATAATATTATCATTTTTACCCTTAATTACCCTATTTACTTTTTACCGTGGTAAATAAAAGTAAAAGTTACTATTCACAAAAAATTATTTTCATCTTCTTGAACAAAATTTTACTAACTAATATCAATATTTTCTCTCAGATTTTTTAAATTCAACTCACAGAAGCGGTAAAAATTACGTTTTATGTAACTTTTCAAATGCTCTTTGGAGGTGGGTAAAAGACGGTAAAAAGTTCAATAACATTTTTATATATATATAATTATTATAATATTTCTACAATGGATTAAATTGAACTTATATAAGTATTATGTATCTATTTTGACCTAAAATAAATTTAAATAAAATAAATAATTATTTAAATAAAAATTCTTGTTGTAAAGTACATCTTAGTGTTTTTCACTATTCAAAAAAAATTGAATGCTTTCAGAAAAATATCAAAAATTCACCCTAAGCTAATTTTGATACTCTGAATACAAAAATGAAGTCCATTTGAAAAAATAACATTTATAAAATTTCAAAACATGGGTATAACTATTAATAACGGCTAGTTTGATTGGTTGTGCTGTGTTAGAATCTCGAAACTACTTACAATGCAAGGTACTACATTATTGAAAGGGAAATGTACCATGGAATAATGGGGTGTTACAATTGAGGAGGATCATGCCTATCATTTTCATGTAGTTCTGGACACAATTCGAGAGCAGCAACTTTTTGGTAACCTCTCGAAGTGCCAATTCTGGATATGAGAGGTTCACTTTCTAGGACATGTCATATTGGGGGATGGAGTTGTCGTGGATCCAGTGAAGATTGAGACAGTACTTGATTACGAGCCACCTATGAGTGTTATGAAGGTACATACTTTCTTGGGTTTGGCTGGATACTACCGGAGGTTTGTGCCAGATTTCTCTAGAGTTTCATCACCTCTATCAGCGTTGATGAAGAAGGGGAAACCCTTCCTGTGGTTGGAGAGATTCCAACAGAGTTTTCAGAAACTATGGAAAAAGAATACTAGTGCCACCTTCTTAAGGATTCTAGAGGAGGGAACATTGTATGTAGTCTACTGTGTAACATCAGGGACTGGGCTTAGATGTGTCCTGATGCAGAAGTGAGCAGTGATTGCATATGGTTCTCGATAGTTGAGATATCATGACAAGAAATAATCTACCCTTGACCTGGAGTTAGCAGCAGTAGTCTTTTCCTTGATTATATGGAGGCACTATCTGATGGGAGAACATTTTACAGTGTACTCTGATCACATGAGTCTCAGGTATATCTTCTCTTCGAAGGAACTGAACCTGAGATAGTGACATTGGCTTGAGTTCCTCCAAGACTATGACTTCGATATAGTATATACTTTTGCGAAGGTGAATGTTGTAGCAGATGCACTCAGCAGGAGGTCTGGTATACAGGTACTAAGCGAGGCGACGAAGTAGCTGGCCTCTTTGACGATATCCTTTGAGGATAAAGATGGACCGGCTTTTCATCACTCTCTTACAGTTACTCCCTCACTTCTTCAGCAAGTTAGGGAGGCGTAGTGTGGAGACACTGACTGCAAGACGTGACATACTCATATATCCATAGGACATGCACCTGATGGATTTTCTGAAGGTGGGGAGAACATCATCCTCTTCAGAGCATGTACCATGGTACCAGTGTCACTTCAGGAGGAAGTGTAGAGGGAGTTCGACACATCCCCTCTAGTGGTACATCCAGGAGTGGCGAAGATGTACCAGGATCTCTAACAATAGCACTGGTGGATGGGAATTAAGAAACCAGTGGTAGAGTTTGTCTCTCGATGCATAACTTGTCAGTAAGTGAAGGTGATGCATTGGGTACCAGCAGGCTTAGATCATCCTTTAGAGGTCCTAGAGTAGAAGTGAGATGGGATATCTGTTGACTTTTTGGCAGGACTTCCACGTACATGTAGGAGACATGAATCGATTTGGGTGATCATAGACCGACTCACAATGTCAGGCCACTTCCTATCGATCAGAGAGTAGGGTTCAGTAGATAGATTGGGATGCCTTTATGTGCAAGAGATTGTGCAACTACATGGTGTACCTTCGATGATTGTCTCTGATTGAGATGCATGTTTTACTTCCCAGCTATGGAAGGGGTTGCATGAGGCTTTCACGACGCAATTTCATTTGAGCACCACCTTCCATCCTCAGATGGATGTCCATTCTGAGCAGACCATTTAGACCATTGAGGACATGCTACTTGCTTTATTCCTTGACTTTGGTCACACCTGGGAGGATCACTTTCCTTTGGTGGAGTTTGCGTACAACAAAAAATATCACTCTACCATTGGGATGGAACCTTTCGAGGCATTGTATGAGCGACCTTGAAGATCACCTTTATGTTGGACTGACCCTGGGGAGTCAGCACTAGTCAGACTAGAGATGGTATGGGCTACCACAGATAAAGTGCAGATCATCCAAGAGTGGATGAAGACTACACAAAGCAGGCGGAATTCGTATACCTATAGGAGATGGAGACCTCTAGAGCTTGAGGTTTCTGACCACGTCTTTCTACTGGTCTCACCTCGATGAGGTTTACAGAGATTTGGACAAGGTGGAAAGTTAGCTCCGAAATTCGTCAGACCTTTTCAAGTCCTCAGCAGATTTGGAGAGGTGGCTTACAACTTAGCTCTTCCAACTCATTTGTACCGGGTGTACAACGTCTTCCACGTATCCCAAATGATGAGATAAATGCAAAAACCTTCCCACGACATCGACCGCATCTCTCAGGACATCAATGATGGGGAATCTTTTATAGAGGTTTCAGTAGAGATTGAGGATCAATAAAAGTGGGTCCTTCATGGACGGTCGATACGTCTGGTGCGAGTTCGTTGGTAGCACAGGAACCTCCAGGAGATCACATTGGAGCGGGAGGATCAGATGCATGCTCAGTACCCCCACATGTTTTCCTAGTATTGTGATGTGGATTATGGGGTTGTAAATTCCAAATGTGGGGAGAATTTAAAGAGCCAGAATTTCCATGTAATGTTTTTAATAAAATGGTAATTTTTCGAGTATGGAGAAATTGACGACGCGTGATTCCGAGGGCCAAAGTGCCAGAAATGAATTTCTGAACATTTCTTCAGGTATGGTCAGTAAACATACAAGCTGGTTTATATAACTTTTGATTTGGTTCTCGTAATTGAAATTATAAGGTACCGTTGAACTCACAACACCAATATTAATTTAAGGAGACCTTTACCTTGACCACAGTAGTTCAGGCGTAGAAGTTTGTTTTTGGGATTTTTGTGGGAAAATAAAAATAAATTTATTTTAATTTTTTTTATTGAAACCTCCCATGATTAGGTTATGGTGGTGGGGACCAACCATCCATTAACCCCCTTTTTTAATTCATAGAGGCGGTGACAACCTGACCTCTCTTAATGGTGGAGAAACCTCGCAACTCTCTCTTTAATGAGGAGGAGCCACTTCAACTCCTCCAACGTTAACTTTGCCAACACAACCCATTTATTGTTTCCAATTAATTAAGACAACATTGATTACCAACAAATTAAATAGATTAACATATTTTATTTGGTTGGATATTCATTTGTTGGAAAACATTTGGCAATGGAGGATTGGAGGAACATGGGAGGAACTCATCCTCCAACGAAGAGCTCCTCCAACGAAGAACGCTTCACCTTCGACTAATTCTTTTCCAAACTCTGTCGAAGGATTTCCAACGAGGAAAATCTCCACCGATGATCAAGGAGACGCCAACGTCATTGACGTCTGTCTATCCCCAACGATGTCATCTACTTACTCATGACATCCATCGAAAAATAAAACGAGGTATGGGTTTATTTCTATATAATTATCACTTTCCAAGTACTCCCCTTCTAATTATTTTATGGTATTTGGAATAGAGATTGACGAGGGTTGTAGGGATTGATGTTTTTAAATATCTTACATACTCGTTCTTCATTCATGATCACGTTGAGCCACTTCATACCGCTCTAATGTAGAGAGTGTAGGCCAAACAAGCATGGTCTGTCCTCTCCGAAAATCTTGTGATGATTTGTAATGTTCTTCACGATGGTGGTAATCAGTGACCAAACACCATGGGGAATGAAAATGGTGGCTGGCACTAGCACTGGCCATGATGAAGGTGAAAACGCAACAGCTTCTGCCGACCACAGCCACCGCCACCCGTGACCTCACCGAACTGCATGCAGCCTCGCCGCGCCGCTCTGACCGAGCCCCGCCGGCCAAGTAGCCCAAGCCGAGCCACCCTGCAGCTGTCTGCTCTACCTTGCAATGTTATAGCTGAACCACCCCACGACTGTCTGCACCTCCCCATGCCACTCTGGCTGAGCCGCCGGTGGCTGTCTATGCCCCCCTGGCCAAGCCACCACGCGGCTGTTCACGCTTCCCTACGTCGCTACGAACACGTTGACCCGACCAAGCCCCCTCGTGGCCTCCTCCCTTTCATCTGAGGCACCCCGTGCCGGGCTAGGTCATCTCGTGCCTTCATGGAAGACCCCCGCTTCCGGACCGTTGTTCGTGGAAGAGCCGAACCGCGACCTCTGCAACCCTGCGACACCCGTGGTGTACGCTGCTCCCCTCGTGGCCCACACGGTCTACCGGACCGCCCATCGTGTCGGGACGCACCATGAGCTAGGCCGACCCGAACAGGGTCAACCAAGGCCAGGTCGGGTTGGGTCGGTCCAACCGGTTCGGACTGGACCCAGACCTGATATGGATCTTTACATTACATTGGACATTACTTTGGCCACAGACATCTGTTTGATGAACCACCAGCAGAAATGGAAACCTTGGAGGGAGAGAGTACCTTTGGTATACCCCAAAATTTTTTTTGGATAATGATGGAAAATGGTCTGATTAGATCATGAATGAATCCAATCGAGCCCTCAGGACTAAAAGGCTAATAACTCACAAACCGGGTATCCAATTGATACACCGTCTATTGCGTTGAGACCCCTATGGCATGGAGGACCTCTAAGATACATCTCAATGGACTTCATGTCAGTGGCAGAATCGACTAGTGGATTGTGTAGAGGATCCTATCAGAGATGAGAGAGCATAGTTCGGGAACCCAGTAGCTGGTTGTGACGAGAAGAATGAATAGTGATCCAGTGTGGGTCATCTCCTAGGGATCCTATGTGGGTCAGCTCCTAGATAACCGGTGTGGGTCAGCTCCTTGAGATACGGTGTGGATCAGCTCCGACCAATCCTGTGCGGGTCAGCTCATAGCCATCCTGTGTGGGTTAGCACCTAGTGATCTTGTGTGGGTAGCTCCTATCGATCTTATGGGGGCCAGCACCTAGCGATCCTATGTGGATCAGCTCATAGGGATATTGTGTTAGCCACCTCTTAGAGATCCTGTGTGGGCCTGCTCCTAGAGATCCTAAGTGGGTTAGATCCTAGAAATCATGTGTGGGTCAGCATATTTATAGATTAAGATGATTTAGTAGTTACATCTAGTCATCTCTACTACTGTACATAAGTTATACCTGGTGTGAGCTAAGTTCGTATCTGTGTTGTATATTCCTTGTGGTAATACCTTTTTGGTATTTATTTTGTGGAACAGTTGAAATTTAGATTTTGGGTTGGACCTAGTGTTTTTCCTCATGTTTGAGATATGCATACTTGATAACTTAGGTATATGTATGGGCATATACCTAAGTTGGGTTTTCAATTGATTTCATGCTTTTTAATTTATCCTTTGTGAATTTTGTTAGATCGTGAGGGTATCAGTGTCCCTACTGAGCATCTTTGTACTCACCTGTTCACAGTCTATGAACACACTTCATTGTGTTTGGTGCAGAAGATGGACAAAGTTGACTGAGGACGGGAGTACTAGGACTGGACGATGCCTAGAGGTGGACCATTTGACATGTTGGTACGCAGAGGAGACGGACGAACGTGGAGTTCTAAGGAGGCGATTTGTACCTACCCTTTAGGTAGGAACCTTAGAGGATGATCCACTAGGTGTAGTTCCCTTTTTCCAGTTGTATTGTATTTCAGTTATACTTTTACCTTTACTATTGGGCTTGTATTCCAGCCCCTTTTACTTTCAGCACTCTTTTGGTTATATAGTTTTCTTGTGTTCGTATCTTGTCGTGTATTTGGTTATGTGAGATTAAAGGTTATAAAGGCAATGCCTTCCTAGTTTTAGGGAATACACCTTTTGGTGCTAGTTGCCAGCCCTTGGCCTATGGAAGGAGGGCTTGGGGTATTCACGGCACGAGCCCCGAGGGATGGGTTGTGACATAATGGTGGGAAAAGATATACATGCGATTTATGTTAAAACAATGATTCTTTTCACTCCTCTTGTAAAAAGTTCTTCATTTGAAAAACAAAAATAATATTCAGTTTCTAAATAAATTATAGAGGTTAAGAATTTGTTAAAATTTAATTAAATTATTCCTTATAGAATAATTATTTTTTTTGAAAACATGTTAAATAAAATGTGGACAGGGAAGAAAAACATCATCAACCAAAAAATAAATAAGGATTTTTTTTCTTAAAAACATTTTATTTACAAATTTAAGTACCATAGAGAGTAAACTGATCACATTAATTTAAAACTATATTAATTATTTGTGTAGATAAATATATATTTGGTTTAATAAAAAATATCAATATAATTTCCCTCAATATAAATTTACCATAAACGACCTCAAAAAGAAATGTGATTGTAACAAAAATCGATTAACTGATGTCTCATCCATCTTTTTATGTGATAAAAACACCAATATAATATATAAATATTTATTATAAATATATTACAGAACCACATTCATAATAAATTACTTTTCTTTATTTATTTATAAATATCAATTATCTATTTATTATTTATTTCATCATTCAAATAAACAATCATGGGAAAACTAGTCCAAATTCAATTCATGCTTTAGTTTTATGTTTATAGAACATTAAACATTTTAATGGTTTTATAGTTCATAAAATATTAATAATGAAATAAGTAGCATATTTATTCCATATATACACTTTTACAGTAATTCATATAAATGATAAAAAGTAAAATTGTTTCATGGAGGTGGTAGTCTATATATCTATGAAAATGATGTTATCATGTTCCAACTAATGGAAAGGTAAGATGTTAGAAAGTATATTATCATAAAAAATCATAATTTTATCATAAATATTATATATAAATATGAATTTTTTCATAATAACCAACCATTAATGATGATAATGGAAATTGAATAATATTTCTATGTGGTGGAGATAGTCCACTTATACGCATAATCAATACTTTGATTTCCCATTTGATGGAAAGTAGATGGAAAATGGTTGTTACATAAAAGTAATAACATCTTAGTATATTCATAATATTGGATACATTATATTAGGATTGATACAATATATTTATCATAAGAATAAGTAGAAATAAATTCTTATAGTGCTGGGTAAGTTGATTACATTTTCATTGGGTGACCTCCTTTGGCTTACACATAAAGAATTCTTAGGATGGTTATAGTGAATGAAAAGAAGGTCAATAAATTTTTAATGTTATATATATAGGTATATGGTAGTTATTGGTTGAGAAATAATTACATATCATCTTGATTATGGGAGGATATGATTTTCTCTTTTATATGTGAGGAGATGACACACCTGGAATAACATAAAATATTTTAATATCATTTATGTATTTATCATGTATAATAAATAAAAATATCCATTTATTTGAATAAAAAATTAATAAGGTTGAACTATAATCATTAAATAAAATTTATTCAATTTTATGTGTCATTTTATAATTTATACTTTGGTTTAACAGCTTCATCAACTCTTTCTAAAATTAAATTTGGTTACACATTGTTTTTGTATTTAAGTGTAATAAATATACTTTTATGGATAAAGTGGCTAAAAGGGTACATGGATTATGTTATATATTATTTATAATTTCAATTATCCTTAATCATGTTTATCAGTTTTTAAATACTTTAATAAAAAATTATAATAAAATAACATTAATGTATTTTTTGGATAATTCATCTAATTTTTCTTTAAATATATCAATGAAACAAAATAATTAAAATATAAATTGAATTCCAATCATTTATACTTTATATTTACTTATAAAATTAATTTAATGCCATATTTCATCTAATAAAATTTAATTTAATTTTGTTTTCATAAATAATTTATCTTTTCTATCTGTTGCTCGCAAAAACAGTATATTGGAATTTCACAAGAATTAAATTTAATTATATCATCAATATAAAATAGAAAATAAATTATTATGATAAAAATAAATTATTTATTTTCAAAGTAATCTTTTATATTCATTAATTTATTATCCCTAAAAAATAATATAAGAGATATTAAAATCAAGAACCTAAAATTTGGTATTTTTTTCCTTAAAATATTATAAAATTTAAAGTCAAAGGAAAGTGGAAATAAATTGAAATATTTTTATTAAATAGATGGATTTTGTCCAAATTAAACAAATAATATTGGATAAATGAATGTCTTATTGATATTTTTTGGATTTATTTTAATGTTTTATCCTCATTTCCCCATTTTACCCATGTCGAGAAGAAAAATATTTACCAGTCACTATTCATTATAAAAAAATAAAAGGATCTGTTTTATAAAGTTTTAACCCCGTAATTAAAAAAATGGAATTGGTTTTTCAATATTAATTTTCAAAATGTTTCATTAATAATTATTTTTGTACATTATTGTAATGTAATGGAAAACCATTTTTTGAAATATACTATTTTAAGACTTAAAACAAACTTATACCAAAATGAAGTATAATGATAACTCCAAAGTAATTCATTATATTATTTTTAATTGAAATTTAAAATAAAATTAAAAACATCATTTTATTTTTAAAGTAATTTATTTAATGAAAATAAATAATAGTGCTACAATGATTAGTATTTATCACTATTTCGTTCAAAATATATTATCAGAAAAATCGCACGATATCACTCAAAGATAATATTAATATTATGATTTAAAAAATAGTATTCATTTCACAAAATATAATTGCAAAAAAATTTATATATTATATATAATTTCTATACAGAAAATTTAATAAATACCATTTTTTGGATTTTTTGAATTTTAGAATGACCTATCTAAATATCTAATACTTATTTATTGTGAATTAATCAATAAATTTCAATTATTTTATAGAATTATATATATTGTTCCCAATTTTGTTATTTTTATTTTCCCCACAAATTTAAAATATTGGTTATAATATATCAGTATTAGTTTTATGCTCAGTTTTTCCTATCAATAAAGGTACCAATTAGTTACTATTATTTAATGGAAAAAATATTTTCAATTATAAATGTGTTACATAAAATCCCTTCAAATTATAACATTAAGTTGACAATAATCAATTATCATCACATATTTTATGGTATTTGATGATGTTCTAACATTATAATGAATAAAATCCTGAACATTTTATATAGGTTTGTCTATGATATATGTTGAGTACGTTTATGAGGTAAGAAATACAAACATATATATTTTTTCAAATCATAAATTTATGTCTCATTAAATATCATAGTATAATTGAAATGTTTATGGTGTGTCCTTATTATCAATCATCCATTCCTGATATTGGTTAGATATCTCGCTTTAGATCATTTATACTTTGATACTTTTCTTCCACAATTTATTGTGTATTAAATAATTATGGTTGGTTAAGTATGTTTCAGAGTATCTTGTTTATTGGAGTATAACCAAGAAGATATTTTCTACTTTTATGACAAGTAAAGAAAATTATCATTGGATTCAATTATACATAAGAAATTATTGTTCATGTTTAGTTGAACAATATATTATTTGATTTTCATCTTATATGAGGCACATGTGATGTTCTCATCTGCTAAATGAATGAAATATGATGTATTCAACGACATGTTTAGTATTTTTTGAATAGTAAAAAAATATGAGATATACATTACAATATTGAATTGTTCCATGTATAGTTGTCTATTAATGTCAATAAAAAGTGATTATATAGTTATTCATATGTTGTATATGTTGTGTATTTTCATTGAATTTTTTATATAGATATATGAGTATATACGATGGAGATCACACTAGAATAATTAATATCTTGAGTAACATTGATTAATTTCTATAGGTAACTCTTTACATATAAATTTGAAATATAGATTTTATATTTGTTTTTAATGATTCCTATTCATGAAGTTTCACATAGTTAGGCCCTTGGATATATATTTTTTGAGGAACATTTTTATTCTAAAATGAAGTGATATTTTTGAAACCATATCCAAAAAGTGAGTTTTTGATGGGTTAACCAAGTGTTATGAAGTTTAAAAATATGTTCTTATCAGAATTAATTGAATGTGGAATATTTTTGGATATCCACTAAAAATGTGGATCGATTATATTTTAGATATATTGGGATGTACAAAACGATATCAATGAGATTTGTATAAAAAATTATGATATGTGTATATCACTAAGAAGAATAAGATACTTTTAATTATAATATTGTATGAATTGATTTGTGAAGGACAGTCCATGCATGTGATAAATGTATTTTGGAAGATTATCTCACATGGATTTTATATGTTTTAAAACCATTAGGAGTTGGTTAAAGTATTTTCTTATTTTCATTAGAAATATTACATTAATCAAACATAAATAATGGATCAAATATGATGAATTCCATCATGGATATCATGTTAATCATTCATAAAATTCATCATGGATGCCTATAAAAGGGAATGGGACCCCTTTTTCATGGGTGTTTATAATGGTGATTGTGATAATCAGTTTCAGGTAAATATTTTGGAAGAACACTGTATTATCCCCAGTATCATTCATCATAATTAATTGAATGTGCTTTGTCCATTGGGGAAATATAGTAATCATTATGTTATAAACCAAGATCCATTGGATGATGTTCAACCTCATTGGTAGGGGTATAGTTTGGTAAATTTTTTTATCATTATCAAGAAGGATATATGAATGATAGATTCCATATCTTTGGATGTATTGGTATGTTGGATTTTATTTATATTTAAACATTTAATTCCTTGAATATATTTTAGAAATTTAAGTGGTTTCTTCTATAATATCCCAACCCAAATTATCATGTCCATGGAATAATTCCAAATGACCCTAGTCATTCCTCCCCATTTTGTGGAGGCTGCCAACCCTTTTTGAGGGTCTCGAGTTGAACCATGAGGAGAAAATACCAATAATCAAGGAAAATAATAATAATAAGTAACCTATAATATATATAATATAAAATTATAGAAATCATAAAACATTAACATAAAAACTATATGAATATATGGAGAAACCCTATACGTAACCTGGGTACAAGCATTGATCGTCCACTGAGCCGATAACATATATAAATAAGAATATAAGAAGTAAAAAATTCTATAATTTCACTCAAAGACACAAATCATCCTAGTCTCCGGAATCTTATTGATTAAACATGCTAGAAGATCAACCCAAACTTGAGTCCAACTGAAACCTGCAATAAGTTAGGGATTCTCAGGTACCCATGTTCTATGGCTGCCTAAGTTGGGTGTGATTACAACATAGTAGGACACCACCAATGTGTTCCACTACCCAACATGTAAAATTTATTATATATTCATGTTGTAAGATCAGGAAAACATAATTTAGTAAATACATAACTATACAACATAGAATATAAAATCCTATAATACACAATTAATAATAACCATGTTTCAAGTAGTCGTGCTCTTACCAAGGCACCATAATCCCGGATCGTACCTTCATCATCTTCATGCTACTAAGATAATCAAATGGGTTCATAAGTGAGAAAGAAAAAGACACTAGGATACTAACACATCACTTAGCAGTGCCATGTCATTGAGTCCAATTAGGCTCCAATACCATCATATCTTGGATCCATCACATCTATCTCAGTGATCTCAAGATATTGAGTTAGATGAGGCCTCTATACCATTATATCCAATCTCTGTCATGGGTCACCCCTCTGGACCATTGTACCACATCTATGTCATTGGTCAGAAACCCATTTCATCATTCCCCTAATGGTATTCCTTGGGTTATACCCTTGGCCTTCATGAGCATACCCAGTGCTGAGGTCTTTCATTTTCCTCATAGAAAGATATACACACTTCCACTCTATGGATTACACATCACAAGAATCTCCACCTATCTAAAGTACCAATGATAACGTCTAAGAAATTGTAACACACATAACATGGTAGAGCATACTAAGAAATCAAAGCATGGGATAACATCATGTGTTTTAGTAACAAACCACAAAAATGTTTTATTATAATTAAACATGGAACAAAAAGATATAAAAAATTACTCATGGATATAATCATCGTAAAGGGTCTCATGGGATACACACTCACAGGCATGTGATAACAATAAATCATAGTGGAAAAGATACATTGAGAAAGGTATCACATTAAATAAAAGTGTGAACATATAAATAGGGCATGGAATATCATCCTGATTCATTAAAACTACACATGTGATCAAAATTAATAATGGTATTTCAGGATATCAAACCATACTCATCAAATAATCATCATACATGGTATTAAAGGGCTACATGTGTCACACATATTTGGTCCAGGAAACAAGAATAGTCTCACCGACTCTATGTTTCATGCAGCATGATAGAATAAATCATGGGTTCCATGTAGTATAAGGTACTCATATGTGTATAAAACATAGTTATTGGTGGCGGGTATCAAGGCACTTCATAACGGTCCCTCAGGGACCTTTTCACTTCTTTTAATTACATTACCATGGTCCCATTCATTAATTAAGCTTTAATAATATTCATAACTCATTATGAATTAATGTTCATTAAAAAAAGAGGAAAACCTCACATATCATCCCAATAAATAATAATAAATATCAACGTGTAGAGTACATTGAAACACTACAACAAATAGAGTGAAATCCAAGACAAACAATACTCAATGAATTTCTTTCAGTCTATTTATGTATGTTTGTACTCCATTGATTACTACATGTTCCCATATAAAGGCAATATATTCCAAAACAATTAATTATTACTAAATTAATTAATTTTTTAATAAATACAAAAAGAACCTAGAACCAAGGGAGAAAGGATCATGTGTTGAAAGACTTACCAGATGTTACTTCCTAGTTATAACCACAACCAACCAACCAAAACAGATATGTCATAGTCATATGACCCCAAAATAGAAAAAATAACTATGGAATGATAAAATTACAAAAGAAAAATTAATATAATTAATTTGGAATGATTAAAATATTTCAATCGGTGAAATACATCGCTAAAATGGCCATCAATGACACACGATTATTTATAAACGATATCATCTTTCCATATCGATCCAATGTCTCATGATCCTCTGAAATATACTTTATTTTTTAGTTTAGTTTTCTATCTAGTTTAACTAATTGGAATGAACACATGATTAATATATGAAAAATACATCGATGGAAATTTTAATGATTTATAGATCTCTAGGGCTACGATATACCATGTGGGGTCATTCATAATGAATTATGCTTCAATCGATGGAGGAGTGAGATTGATGGAGCCTGTATAAGGAAAAACCTCCCATCCCCTTTTTATTTCAAACGATAAAATTAAGGGGATGAAATATGAGGGTTAAATATCATTATTCCCTCATTTATTCCAAATCAAATACCCCTCTAGGACATTAAAATGTGAAAAATGATTTCATATTATTTTTTTCTGTGAAAAATCATTTATTGGGCATGACTATCCTGTGTCAGGACATGACACTATGTTCCTTGCTGGGATATTTTGTCCAATGTATCTCAACCCCATTTCACATCTAAAAACATCCCAGGCCACTCTATAAAGCATTCTCCAATCAAGAATACCATATTCAAAATGAAAATATGTTTCTATTGTATCTTTTAGTAGTATTCATCCCTTGACTACTCCTTTAGTGGTTTCTTAGAACCCTAGTATATCATATGAACATTGAACTTTATCTAAAAACACAAAATAAGAATGATATTACACTCATAACCTCATTTTGATTCACTTTTTCAAAGTGTAAAATTCAACAAGAAAAATGTTCAAACTCTCCTGAAGATTCGAATTTATTATGGTGAAGGTGTTTACAATCTTCCCACTACAGTGCCTCTCTTCCCAAAGAAGTCATGGTAGCGGGCGTAACACACCTTTTGATCTACAATTATCATAATTTGTGATTATATACCATATTTTCTACCACGTTTCACCAGGAATTGGCTCAAGTCTATGATTTTTCCCAAATTCCCATCATGCAACCATTGTACAAAAACAAAGACAAACGCGAGAAGTTAAGCCAAAATATCACTATACTCAACAAGGAGACTATGATTACCATATATTTAGAACCCAAAATACCACATTGCTCTCAATAGAATCTCATTTTAGTATCATGAACCTCCATTGGATACAATATGCGGTTCATGATTCCAGATTTCCAATGAAAAACATACTGCAGTTAATTACATCACACTTGATCAATAGAAGACCAATGTTAGAAGTCAATAATAAAAACTAATTCTAGATTCCAATCCAATACAATTAGCCTCTAGAAACTAATGAAAAATGAAAAAAGTGACCATTCCTAAAAGGAATATTCAAATTTTGAAACCTTTTTCATACTCGATATGATGTACTCGATATAGTTCCAACCCACCTTTTCAGGTTCAGATGGACAAACCAATTCGTACCTTCTAAATTTATACCAAAAAAGATCCCCATTATATGAAACTAATGCTTCATGAATCCACCAATAATGATACCTTAATCCCTAAAGGCATCGTTAAATAAATCTAGATACCCAACTTATGTCCCAAATGACTCTGAAGGAATTTATCCAGTTGACTCATCAATTTATTTCCTTATCCACAAATATCTCTTCCATGAATCAACACACTAATGATCTAAATCTATCACAGTTTGCATGAATTTTTATGAAGTGTGAATCCCATAGCCGGTCTCCTATTGAAAATACATATGATTCCAAGTTAGGAATTTCATGATGTAATAGATACACTTATGTCCACAACACATTAGTCTCCAAAGTTACCATGATCGTTTAATTGTTAGTGTTTTGTATACCATGTCGCTTTCCTTAAGAGAGATCATTTCATACATGATATTCTAATGATCCCAAATAAATTGAGTATCCATAATTCAATTCCATAATTCTCACATCAATTAACCTTAAACCCTTATAGACCATCGCTTAATTTACTGACTAAATGTGACAATCTGCTCAAACTTATTTTTAAGTAAAACGCCTTGCACTAGGTATACTTAGAGTGCTCTAAACAAAGTCCACTATGCCCCAAAATCCATCATCAGTGTGCATAAAATCATCTAAAAAATTATGTATTGGTTATGACCTCCAATAAAATGGGTCTCATCTCTTAGCACATATACTATTTTGGACCATAACATCTCTACAATCAATAATCATGGGTTAAATCCACAATGATACCTCAATCCCTTCTTAATGAAATATACCTCTATAGAAAAAACTTTATAAAAAATAACCAATGTGACACTAAATCATATGAGCTTCATTCCAAACTTTTTAGTTTTAAACATCATGGGTGAGATTGAACTGAATTTTTCAATGACCAAATATTACTCGATTCATTGGTTTAACCTGTAGAACATTCTCATTCTCATTGGTAAGCTCACCATCCTACTTACAATGGTTATACCATTCTTAAAAAACAACCACAAGGAACCTAATGCATTAATTATCTATAATCAAGGAATAAAAACATAAAACATTATTCCAATATAGTGATTACCTCGTGGATTATAGTCCTCCAAGCCATACTCTATGGCCTTCCAACTATCCCCACACTATTTAGTATTAGCTACAACTACCCCAATAACTCTTATAGATTCCATTCCAATAAAAAAATCCATCATATTATGTTTCACCTATCGCATACAATCTCACGTCTGTCAAAAAAGATGTTGTGCATCTACAATACTCTTAATGCACAACCTTGTAACTCGTGTACTAGTAGTCAGGGTGCTTAAAACTATATGGTTTCAAGAAAACATTGAAATACCTTCTTCTAAGATGTTCAAAAGTTTACACACATGTGAAAATTCATTTCTTTAAATGATAAATATCCTTTAATATTAACTTTTATTATTCATTTAGAAGGAATATTCTCACATAGGTTACTTCCATGTAGTACAATGAATGACTTTTTAGTAATTAGAGATATATTTCTAAGGAAAAAAGGTCTTTAATATCCCAAAAATTATTTCACTAGGGGTTAAAACCCATATAAATACATCTTAGAACATCTCCAAATACATTCCAAAATAGATTCACCCATTTAATAACCTCATTGAGAGTTCAAAGATATCGACTTTGGATAAACAACATGACAATAGGTGATTAATGGAACACTCCACATTTCACCCTTTAGGAACCTTTATAATTCATGACTATCCATTGCCTACAATCGTATGGTTCATACTGAGACATTTAATACTAAACAACAGAAAGAAAATAGGATGGTACCATCATTTCATTAAGGAACTACATCAATATCACCATTATCATTGACATCACAATCATTTCCCAGGTGCACCATACCGTTCCACACATGAACTACTAACAGAAGTATACATGCATAGGGGACAATAAAAGCACATAGAATAAATATATATTCCATCAAAAAACTATAAGATAAATATGATACATGCAATATTTCGTTCTGATATAGCTCTGAATCAAATTCATATGATATCCCAACCTCAAAAACCATGTGCATCACTTGAGGTGAAAACCTATTATAAAATTTGGAACCAAGAACATTAATCACAATCCATGGTAACATATAATTCCCCTAAAAATGGAATACATGATTCTGTGGATATATTTTCTTCACAAACTATATTACATTCCTATTTATCCTTTCTATTCACACTCTAAATAAGGAAAAAAAAGAAAGCATGTTAAATAATACAACATGGTCACATCATGACCTAAATAATTGGTTCCAATATAGAATTACACATGACCGTAATCATGACTCCCTATATTCCAAATGATGCAGACTAGAAGCATGGTTCTCAAGTGAAACCAAGGGGAGACTATACCCTTAATCAAAGTTCATAATAAGAATAAATAACCCAATATGTAAACAATATATTATTAATATAAGAAGAACCCAATAATATGAAAACAATACAAATTATTGTAGAAACAATAGAATCTGCCTAAGTACAAGAAATTACCACCCACTGAGTCAATCACATACAAAAATTATAAAATAAAAAGTTTAAGAGGCCCTACTCCCACTCTAATAAAAAACTCAATCCAGTCTCCAGGCTCATAGCATGCTAACCCTCTAGACGATCAACTAGGGCCACAACCCAATTTGTACCTACAACTAGTGAGGGTTTATTGGTAACCCAAGTTCCATGGAAACCAATGAAATACGTGATTAAAAATCATTGGTACACCACTAATACAGTCCAGTACCTATCATGTAAAATTCTGTTTACATGAATGTGAAAAGTATCATAGAATGTAAATGAAAAATATGTTACTGCACAACTTATAATATAAAACCATTAACACATAAAAAATAAAAACCATGTGTTGAGTAGTCATTATCTAACCAATATTCAATTAACACTATCCATACCAACTTCAGATCTATGTTGGTTGGATAATCAAAGGATTTAATAAGTGAGAAAGAACAAGAAAATAGTCTCATAACACATCTACCAGTGGGGTAAAGGCATTGAGTTGGATGATTCCACAAAACCATTGTATCCATAATCCTTTTAACATCTCTATGTTGTCTAAAAAAGTCATGTCAAATGACCCCCCACAAGAGTGATATCTTAACTCCTTCATGGGCCATTCTTCCAGCCAATCATATCACATCTATACCTCGATTCAGGACCCCATTCTATCACTCACCTAATATATAGGCTTTTGATATCCCCTTAACCTTAATTTCCCTACCTAGTGCTTAGGTCCATCATTATAATTTTTATAGATGTGTGAAATTATGCACTGATAATTACACATCACATAATTATTTAACTATCTCAAGTACCAATAAAACACTTTGAGGCATGGTAACAGACATAAAAGGGTAGATAATATAAGTTATTAATTGTATGGAATAACATAATGAGTACCAGTTGAAACCAAAAACAGCATGTGATCAAAATACAAAAATGAACAAAAATCTACATTGATGTAATCAATAAAAATAAAATATTAAAGGGTCTCACGGGTACACATGTACTCATATGAGATCAATATTAACCCTAATTAATATGTTATTACAATAAATGTATCACATTTTCATAAAGTGTAACAATATAATAAAATCACAGCATATCATAATGTTTCATATATAGTACACATGTGATCATAATAAAACATAGATTATTAGGATACAAAATAATATTAATGACCTAATCAACATAAAAGGTCTTATAGGAGAACACAAACCACACACATGTGATCTAGGAATAAAACATGGTATCATTGGATCTAGGTTTCATGTAGCATAAAAAACACATCATGGTGTCCATGTCATCTAAGTAACTCATATGGGACTATGACTCGACCATCAATTTCTAGTATCAGGCCACCGCACAAGGGTCTTTAGAGGCCCTTGAATCATTTTCCAATTAAATTGGCCATGGATTATTTAATTAATTAATATTCAAGATTCTTTTCATTAATTAAGAATTAAAACTATTCATTACTAATTGTGAATTAATGGTCATTTACCCAAAGTTGTTAAAATAATTTCTTATGCCAATAGACATGCATAAATGAAAAAGGATAATGTAAATGGGATAAAAAAACTCAAATGGGGTTTAATTCAAGATAAGGAATTCCAAGGATCTTTTTCAAAGACTATCTATGTCCATTCAACATCCCTTAATTAACACAATTTCCTATCATAAGGATAATTAGAAAATAAATTATTATAAATGAATTATAATTAATTACATTAATATAAGAAGAACCCATAGATGAGGGAAAAATGAACACTTATCAAAAGTCTTCTGGAATGTCATAGAATAGTCTGAACTGTGACCATACCCCCACAGAATGTCTGTCAAGTTCACCTGACTCCAAATATGGATAAATCTATATCGTGTTCTGACACAACAACAAGTAATTTAATATTATTATATTTTAAAAACTATTACATGAAAATCTTAGAAAAACTTCATTTAAAATCCAGTCAAGGGTATGAATTTACCATAGCCAACATCCTTCTTTCTTGTCAATCTAATGTCTCGTGATCATTAGATATATCCTTGAAAATTTGGTTGAATTCTCAATCCAATTTCTATAAAAGGTATAATGAAATGATCAATTGATGAATGATATTTCTATGGGAATTGGAATCATTTAGGGTTCACAAGGTCCATGACGTACCATGAGGGATCAATTATAATGAAATTCTCTTTAATTAAGGGAGTTATGAGATTTGAGGATATCTACAAAAGAAAAACCTCACATTACAAGACACCACATGGATCATTATCATGTCATGAATGCCCAATTCCTATTTTTAATAGTTATCTACTAAAATGTTTGATAGACCTACAACTTAGTCAGTGGATTCCAAGACCCCCGGTTCATCACCCAAACATCGAATCCCATCTAATACACTATTTTAGACTAATGAAACATTAAAAAACTAATTCTTAATCATGGTTTTCAAAAAAGAAATTTAAATAAAACAAAATTATGAACATCCTAGGAGGTATACAATACATAATATAACAAGCTACTATAATCTCCTCACTATATATCTTCTTATCCTCAAGATGGGATTTTATCACAACGAACACACCTTTTGATCTTCATCAATCATCATCCGCAATAATTTCTCTCACATTTCATTAATTAACACCAAGAAATACCTCAAGACTATGATCATTCTTGAACACAAATCATTCCACTACAACATGACTCCAAAGAAAAATACTAGAAGATGATATAAAACTAACCATCCTCAATACTGAGACATCTATTGCATCTTCCGTTGAACCCGACACACTATAGCATGCTTAAAAGATACCCCTTATATAACAAGGGCTTTCACCAACATAGAAATTTCAATACGGTTTGAGATTCCGGTGATCCAATTAAATGGTCATTATAGTTTTTTCCATCATACTCAATCAATACAAGACCCAAGTTAGAAGTTGATACTAGAAACTTGTTCCCAATTACAAACAAAGACCATGATTATATACCATGTAAATAGACATGAAATAAATATCTTTGCTGAAATGTCTTGGATAAATCCAACAGCACAGTTATACCTAATATGATGATGTTACTGTGGTCGCAATCCACTATATTCTGTTTCACATGGATACCCCCTCAGTACATCCTAATCATCCCCCAAAAGGTCACTGGTCTAGGAAGTGGATGCTCCATGATGTTAACGATCAAGATAAATAATGCCTTAGAGGAATTATTAAATCAGTAGAACACCCTAAAAAAGTCCTAATCGAACCCAAATTAATAACTTTTGTTAATTCATCAATAAATTTTCCCATCCACAAGGCTATAAACTATGCATCAATGCACCAATTAAATAACTTCCACTTAGTGGAAACTGATTTTTCTTGAGTTTGAATCACAAATTTGGTTTCCTTCTAGTTGTATGACTGAATGATTATTAGGAATTTATCAGAGTAAAAAATATGATGGAGTCAACTACACATCATTTTATAGATTCACCATGATCTTTTAATTGTTTTTATGGATAAACAATGACAATTCTACAAGAGAGATAATTTCACATGTGATAGGTCAATTATCCTCACTATAGGTCTATCCTGAAAGTCACATTGCAATTATGACATCGATATACGAGAGACCCTAATAGTCTGTAACCAAAAAAAGACTAAACATTACCGTCTGATAGAAAATATTTTAAAAAAACGACTTGAAATGTGAATGTATGGAGTGATTAGAATACAATCCATTGAATCTTACAATCAATTGTTGTTTTTTGGAATATCCTACAATAAGATAGGAATTGATTATAACCACCATTCCAATAGGTCTCATACCTTTATTGAAGCTTCCATTTCAGACCATGTCATCTCCACTATCAAAATCCTCATATTGACCTCACAATATTACATTGATCCATTGTTACATTCATTTTCCTCTATACATACAGAACTATAAAAAATTAACCACTAGGAAACCAAACCTTGTGAGATTCACAACTTACAAATTTGTTATAAACACAAAGTTTGACCCTAAACCAAATTAATTAGTCATATAATATCACTATCTTCATCAGGTATATCCTTATAACTAGAACATTCTCATTAGTCAAATCACCACCCTACTTCTAATGGTTTTGAAATTCTTATGAAACAACTGCTTGAACTAACTTGCATTAAGGCTCTCCCAAAAGGAGAAGAAAACATCAATATTTATTCCAATAGAGTGATCACATCATAAGTCATGAACCTACAAACTAGAATCACCCCCCTTTTCAATTATACACTCACCATAAATAGCTGACTCTAAAACACCTGATCACTCATGATTATCCTTTTCATGGATGCAAAACCCATGCCACTAAGTTTCATTGGGAATTATCTATCTCATTTGGGTCAGTTAAACGTACCTTAAACATAATCATGTAACTTGAGTACTATAACTCAAGGTGCTTAATACTCTGAGGCTATAAAAAACTTCTAAATACCTCACACTAATAATTCATATGATTAGTCGCATGAAGGAAGGAATTTTAGTGATTGTGAACTAACCTTCAAAATTAAACTTGATTATTACTTCACAAAGAATATTATTAATGAGGTTACTTCCAATAAGTATGAGTCATGACACGTCAGTAATTAGAGTTTCATTTATGAGGATGGAAGGTCATTAAAAACCTACACAAGGTTTCACTACATGTTAAAAACGATGGAATATGATCTAGAAACATCTATAAATACATTCCATCATAAATTCTCCCTTATATTAACCACATTTAAAGCCCAGAGATGTTGAGTTTGGTTAAACAACATTTCACTAGTTTATAGGTGGATAACTCCACATAAGACACATTAGGAACTTTTATCATTCATAACTATGTATTATCCACTCTCAGAAGGTTATTACTAAGAAATTTATTGAATGGAAATTTCCATACAAGCATAGATCACAATCTATGTATTGAGGATCTACATCACCACCATCATCATCATCCATATCACCATCACAAACATTTTCTAGGTGCACCACATTATTGTCTCACATGACATTCTATTAGAAGTAGACACGCATAAGGTTCAATAAAATAACACATGGAAAATATATATTTCATGATAATCATGCTTATGAAAAATGATGCATATAACGCCTTCTGATGATACAAAAAGAGATAAATCCATATGAAATAATATACTTGAGATCCATGTGCATCACATGAGGTAAAAACATAAGAAAAAAAAATACGATCAATGAAAAAAATAACATACCTTGTTAATCTAGACTTCCATAAAAAAGGTGCTTGTGATGTAATATCCTTGTTTTATCACAAAATATGACACATTTCTTTATTTCCTATCTAATATCCCATTATAATAGAAAAAAAACATTATATACTACCACTTTGTAATGTCCCAGATTAAATCACTATGTATGAGTTGAAATTCTTCATGACCTCAGAGAAGCCTCCTCTAATGCCAGACATTTTCAACAAGTAGTGAAGGTCTAGAGTAGAAACATGGGGATACAATATGATCAGTTAGAGTACATAATTAGAATTAATAACATAATATATAAATATTATATAATCCATGTATATAGAAACCAATTAAAAACAACTATATAAATTTATATATAGACAACCAACTTAACATAAGCACAAGAAAAATTTCTAACAAGATAATCACACATAAAAATAATAAAATAATAAGTATAGGTGGATGTACACCCACTAGAACACATAACTCATCCTATTCCATAGAGTTATAATGATTTAACCCACAATATTATTAATTCGGTCCTTATCCAATTCTTTACTTTCAAAATGTGAGGGCTACTCAGGTACTCACGTGCCATAGATTTCTGAGTAGGGTGTGAGTATATATCAGTAGGACACGACCAATGTGGTTAGGTACTCAACAAATAAAATGAAGTGTTTGTTAATATTATATTACCAAAAAATAAAAAAAAAACTAGAACATCACAACATATAATAGAAAAACAAATCAAACACAAGCAATATAAACCATCCGTCGAGTAGTAATCTGCTTACCAAGATGACACGACCCTGGTCGCACCTAATTCAATAGTGTGTCTGAAGGATAATAAAATTGTTTCATAAGTGATAAATAACAAGACACTATGAATAAAACAAATTATCTAAATAATTTTAAGGAATTGAGTCATATCATATGTCGAGACCATCACATTTTGGATATATAACACCTCTCAGCGGTTGTAATCCATCGAGTCAGATTAGGTTCCTAGACCACCATATCATAGCACGTTCATGGGGTTCAAACTCCAAAACAACATATCCCATCTATTCCATGTGATGGGATCTCAAGGAGTCATTCCCAACCCATTGCTCAAGATGATCATCATCATCATCGCAAACTGTGTGAACTTATTGGAAAAGGATTTCACATAACATGATGGCCAACATGTATCAAGTACCAATAGAAACCTCTACTACAAAATAAAACGCATAACATGATAGAAAATTATATGAAATCAAAGGATGATATAACATCAGGATTATTTTTAGAAATTTATAAAAACATGTGATTATAATAATATATGGTACAAAAAGGTTATGCTAATACATGAATCACATTACGGAAAATAGTGAACATATAAACAGATCATGGCATATAATCATGAGTCATAGAAACTACACATGTGATCAAAATCAAACATGATATTAAAGAATACTCCTGAAACAATAAATATATGTGGTCTCACATAGAGAAACCCACCACACAAAAGTGAATAGTCATGGTCTCATAAGAACTTGGTTTCATGCAGCACAACAAATCACCTAAAGGTGTCATTAGTAAAAGGAACTCATTTGATACTAGGCCTCAACCATAAATGGTTGGTATAAATTTAGGGAAAATTGTTTTGTCGGGGCTATTGTAACTTTTACCAAAATCATTCGTTATGGTTACCTTAGTTAATTAATATTTAAGACTCAATAAAAAATTAAAAATTATCATTAATCATAAGTCATTATTAATTAATTATCATTTTCTGAAAATTGGATACCTATGATTTCATACCAATAAACATGCTTAAATAAAAATGGGTAGAGAACATGAGTCTACATATTAAAAATGAAGTCAACTCCAAGCCATGAAAATTGTAACATCATTTTCTAAGTTTATAGAAGTCTATTCAGCCTCCACCGATCACTACAAGATCCAATAACATAGTTGAGCATTTAAAAATAATTAATTATAAATAAATTATAATTAGTTAAATTAATATAAGAAGGACCCAAAACCGAGGGTGAAAGTAACACATTCTAAATGACTTAGCAGATATCACTACCTATCCAGGACCAATACCAATCACCCATAGAATGTCCATCACATTCATTTTACACCAAACTCAGAAAAGTCCTTATCGTATGACTATGTTACACAAAGACATTTAATATTATTAAATTGAAAAATAGTTTTTATTTTAAAAGGAAACATTCCATTTCCTAAATTCTCATTCGTGACCCACATTCATCCACATGAGGAATACTCTTTCCATTTTAATCCAAATTATAATGATCCTATAAAAATATTCTCCAAGATCCTTTATATTTTCCATTATTATTATCTAACTAGAATCAAGTCATGATCAATAGAGGAAAGATATTTTAAATGGAATTAGAAACATCTGGCTATTTAAAGGGATAATACATAAATAGGGTGATCCAAAACTATAAATAATGATATAATTAGTGTTTGAACAATATAAGGGGAGGTTATGAAAGAAAAAAACCTTTTATTCTAACTAATTCCACTTAAATAAGTATTTGAGTGGAAATATAAATGTCATAGATCACTCTATCCTCTTTAAATAATCCATAAAAGCTCCAACGTAATATTTAAAATGTGAATAATTGTTTCATGTAGTAGATTTTTAAGGGGAAACTATTTACTGGTCCTAGACATTATGTTTCATGGAATGAAACTATTTTTTAGGCCTTGTTGTTTTAGTGAGTGTCTTCCAAACCCATTTTCAAATACTAAATCATTCCAAGACACCCCCTGAATAATTCACTTATATAGAATACCCTATTCACGACATGAATTGTCTTATTTTGTAACTTTCATCTATGATAGACCACTAAAAAATCTTCTAGGGCCACTAGGACCCATGTTTTTTCACCCAAACCATAGAACCCATCCACAATAACCATTATAGAACTCTCAAAAAAATGGAACCTCATTCCAATTCCCTATATTCCGAAATAACCATTTAGCAGAAAAATGATAAAACGTACCCAAAATATAACAATATATTATTGAAAATGACAATTTAGTTAGTTATTGGATAGATTATTTGTTGATACTTGAAAACCCAACACCTTCTTCTTATCTTGTAGAACTGGGGATCCCCTTGGTGATAATCCTAGGAATATAAAATCCTTGTCCTGAGTCTGTTATATATTCTTCTTTATTTATTATTGTTTAATGGGTTATACTCTAAATGGTATCTTATATATGTGTATGGATTCAAGAACAAGGTCTATTAATAAATAAGTATATCAATGAGGAAGAAGACCATGGAATCCTTATGGGAATATATTAAAATATTCCCTCATAAAAATAATTTCTTCTAGGATAATCTATTCCTTTGTTATTATAATATGATATCGATATGCATGATCACAAGGAAATAATAATCATACATGACAATTATTTCCAAAATAGGTTCATATTTTTTTATTATACTTTTATTAAATCAAGGGGTCCTTTTGGGATATTGATTATTATCCTGATATGCTAGAAATTAATAATTTTACAATATGAGGAGGACCAATTTAGGACCAATATAGAACCAAATTCTACCAAATAATGATTAAATATATTTTCAAGAATAATCTTCCAATAAATAATAATTTTTGTAAAAATTATACACATAGGGAACAATAATATCTAAACATATTGCTTTCACCTATAACAAAACCACTATGTCTTGATGTGGTTTTGGAATATTTCAAAGAATATTATAATATATGACATATTGCATAGAATCATTATTGAATAAAAAACACTATATTATTGAATGAATAGTAGGTATAATTATCATTACATCATTATTAGGTGCCACTATAGTATGTGTGATAATATAATCACATACTTTATCCATTATATTTGGATTTATTTTTTGATGATAAACCACAATGAATATTAAATTTTTGTATTTACTTGCCTAATCTCCATGTTCCATGTAGTAGAAATATTGTAAAATAAGTCATATATTGAGAATAATCTTCCATAATTTTATAATATTTATTAGATTTTTCATGCCCCATTAGTATTACTGTGATGTATTCTCTCGTCTTCTTTACATTATGAGTTTCCCAATACCATTAATTAAATTTCTAGGGTTCCTCTTTATAGAATTTTTACATGTGAGTATAATTTGTTTCCACTATGAATCTGTTTATAAGATCCTTTAGAATTAAAAATCATCTTACACTTCTTTTAATTAATCCCAAAGGAAAAAATGTATCATTTATCTCTATCCATAACATTATGGTACCCAAAAGCTCTTCCATATAGTTATCAATGTTAAGAATAAATAAATAATTTTAAAGAATTATATTATGGCCAATAGATATATTGTCTAGTGTTTATTTGGGGTAAATAAAAAATCTAAATCCATTCCATTCTCCCATTTTAGTGTTTTAATTACAAGGCATAATTAAATCTTCAACCCTTCACATAGGTAAAAGGATTAACATTCCTTTTCTATAATGTGTTTTCGAGGAAAATTTTATTAAAAAATATTTTCTCAAATTAATCCCATGCCATTGAGTCAATATCTTCCTCTGGATTTGTATTATGGATCACTGACCACCACTTATCAGATTCTTCCTCTATGATGTTAAAAACTAATAATAATTTCTATTTTTAAGATCATGAGAGGATGTAAGATATATTTTAATAGATATTGTCATATTTCTAGGATCAAAAGATCATAATATTCAAAAAAAGGGGTGGTTTTTATTATATAAAAGACTCAACTGTATTTTTTTATATTATAAGATGTAGGGTACTCCACAAATTTTACATCACTATTCATAATTTTAGTCAATTGATGATTTAATTTCACGATTTTTTCAATGTCCTCTCCCATCATATGGGAATTACATTCAAAAAATCCTACCACTACCCATATCATTGGGTTTTGACATAATTACTCTAATTTACATCTAGAAAATAAAAAAATTAATTTATAATGTTTTGAATACATCAATTAAAAAAAATTAAAATAATATTATGAAAATAGAAATAAAATCCAATAAATTTTTATTAGATCTGATCTTATGGGTTCTTTGGATTTTATGTAGGATATTTATGGGAAATATTCTATAATATTATCATACTTAATCACTGAAAATAATAAGATATTTATTTTTAACCAATTATAATAACCCAAATATATTATAAAATATATTACATCTTTTACCACATAAAATCTATATAATAAAACACCCATATAAATCTTGAGGCCTAGTTTAATTGAAGGAATGGCTATATAATTTAATATATTTAAATAAACTACATAATAATTTATTAATATATTAATAACATTATCTTATAAGTAAATGTAATTTTATCACATCATGAGAAATAAAAGGGACATACATAATGTAATAGGTGATTTAATTTTTAGTATGTAGATGAATCAGGTTAAAAATAAATATGTGATATCATAGAAGTCAATAATAATAACATGAAATAAGAAAGTATCATAAACCATCACATAAAATAATGATATAAGAAAAAAGATTTTATAGAAACATGGAAGTCCTGAGAATAATTTGAATGTGGTAAAAATATAAAATATGTCATTTCAAGATAAATCATGTATTTCTTTCTAGAAAATATAAGAAATTATTTTGGCATCACTACCCATGAATAATACATGGTATCTCATGAGATATAATCATCTTCGAATATATAGAGGGACCATATAACTATATAAATAATCATGAATCAAAATATTTAATGTATAAGTGTCCCAAATGGAAAATAATTTATAAATAGTAAATAAATATTAAATACTGAAGACAATTAAATGTATTATGTAAAAATATCAGAGATTATAAACCTTAATGGTAACATGTATGGTTTCATGCAGAAAGGGTATTGAAAAATAATATATTTCCTTATGTTAATAAAGAATAAAATATTTTCAATTTAAAAGTGTAGGTTTGATGATAATAAAGGACGAGGTGAAAATTTTCTAAATGAACCCCCTTTATCAAATTGTAAAGTGATGGAGAAAAAATATTTGAAAAAAATAAAGGCATATAGTTTTTAAGTAAACCAAAAAAGATCAACTATTATCGATAAATAATTTTCTGATTTTTAAAATTAAAGAATAAATAATTACTTATTATAGGAGGGATAAATGAAAATGAATAATGAATATTTTTTATTAAAAATATAAATTCAATAAATTTCCATAAAACACAGTACCTGAAAAGAAAATAGATTGAAATTATTATTCCAAGAATAATTAATGGAAAGATGAATATATTTACAAAATAAGGGGGTAAATTAAATATATAAGACATGTAAGAATATGAGGGAGAATGTGAGGGAGAATATAATAAAATAGGTGGAAAAATAGTGGGGGAGACCCCACACATCAAATCCAGACTTCCATTAGATGATCATATTATAATATATCAGAACTTCCTAGACTATTAATTTTTTTATTTAGTGTATTGGGATGATGTGAGAATGATAGGGGAAGGGAGGTACTACTGGAGATACAATTTCTGTTAAAGGGGAGATGATATGTGGTTTCCATGTATAATAATCCATTGGGGTTATAAAGATTTTTTACTTAATGTGAGAACCCTTACATTCTGTTATGGGACTATTAAAAATGTGTTTATTTACTCATATATATTCCTGGATATTTTCTAGTCAATAAGTGTGGTTTTAGATCATAGTGTGGCTAGGTTTTGGAGATTTTGGATTAATTTCAATTAATGTAATTTATAGTTTTTTTATGGACAACATGGTTTAGAGTCATCAATGTACAATTTTTTTGTTCTTCCATTGTATATGATTTGTTTTCAATGACACCAGAGCTTCATCCTAGAGTTCTAGTAATCGAATTCTATGGATTACCCATTTTTGGCGGTCATTGTACCATGGTATATTAGTCAGACAATAACACTTCTTCAAATATATTATATCATGGCGTTAAAAATGTTTTAAAATAGGGAATGATAAAGAAAGTTTTATACAATTTCAAGATAGAGGTTAGACTTAATCATATTGTTTTGTAGCCATTAACACCGAACCATTGTTTTTATGAATTACTAAAGAATATATAAATTGGGAATAAATATAGAATTATTTCAATTTATATAAATATTACTAATCCTTATGAAATCATATTCTCTTCATTTGAAAAATGTGACCCCTTATGTAAATTTTGAATATTTGATTCAAGAGATTGACCATTTGTGATCTGAGGTGAGTTTATCTTCTTTTTTATTGGGATTTATTAATGAATTTTTTCCAGGTAGAGTTTTGAAAATAGATTATTGATGGTTATATTATCATTAGAACATGGTTTTGATAATGAAATATCAATCTTATAGGTTTTCAAATCTTAATGTATGTGATTTTGGTTTTGTTATTATCTTACTCACCTTGTTCTTGCATAATGAGATTGAATCCTCAAATGTAGAAAGGGATTTGATAACTCCCATTATTTTGTGTATACTTTTGATGTTTTATGATTTTTTTTCTTTAGTGAATGGTAGGGATTAAACAAATAAATATATGAACTCAGGTAAAGAGGAAAGTGAATAGTATATAATTTTTCATAATTATTTACATTATTCCACGATATTTCTTATAATTGATGACAATTGATTGTTAATGATGATAATTATTATTAACTTTTTAATGTATGTATTATTGATTTGATTTTATTGATGAATTCATCTTTCATAAAATTGTATACTTATAAAAATGATAATAAACAGATTGACTGAAATCTAGAATTAGGATGAAACTGATTAATAATTTTCTATTGAATTAATATGATGAAATTTATGAAAAAGAATATATGGAAATGAAAAGATGCTAAATGTGGGGGTTGTTTTTTATTTAGTTTTTAATTATTGTGATTATTATGGCCATACTGGTTGTTTTTCGTGACTTTTTTTGTGTGGTGGTATGTATTTTTTAGTGGGCATTGTGTTAGTTTTCTCTGTTGGGAATAGAATGTCTTTTTATTAATGTGTTGGTAGTGTATCGATAGATATTAAGAAAAAAATATATTTATTGGGTTTTCATGGATGGTGATGTCATGAGATGCATATAGGTTTATATAGTGGCTACTTATTTGATGTGAGGTTGTTTTATATTTTATAGGTACCAATAAAATATGATTCATATGGATGAACTCATTAATAGATGGGGGATTAAGTTGAATAATTTATGGGGTGTAAATTAATTGTTAATCCTTGAAATTAAGGGGTAATAGATCTAATAAATAAATATAGGAGAATAATAATTGTTTATCATTATGTATTTAAATTAATGATATGATAAATGTAATAAATATGGTAAAAATAGTTTATCTATAAATTGTGAATGTTGTGATTAAATATGAAGTTATGTATACAGTTGATGATTTTTGTGTTGGATTGTGGTACTGGTATGGGGTATAAAAATTGGAAGTATCTATTAGCCTATCAAAATGGTTTTTTGGATGTTGTGATGGCTATGGAAATGTTATTTGTTTATGCGCCCTTTATCACTAGCTTGTGTGTAGCATTATATTAATTTTATTTTCATGGTATTTTATATATACCCCACCACATTCATATAATTTAACTGATGACAACATATTTTCTTATTCTGAGTGTTCTATATAACTACCTAGTTGGCAGAGGAATGAAGGGATGATTACACCCTCTAACCCACTATCCCTTCTATGTATGGTGTGAGCTATGAAAGATTTACGTAGGTGTAATAATATGAGTTTTAATGGATTAATTTTATAGTATGTGAAATATAGGCATACTAGTAAAGATTATGTGGCGATGATATATGGTGGTGGTTATGTATGGATGAAGTAGGGTATAAGGTTATTATAATTTATATTCATTATACCATCATATGATGGTCATACAATGAGCCTATGATGTTGGTAGACTATGTATTTTGGGATATGTGGTCGAATATAGTGGTGGATATAAGGCTATAGTGATAATATGGGTTTAAGGTGTTATGTAGTTATTCTTTGGTGTCTGGTACAAAATGGAATGACATTGGAAGGGAGAAAGTATAAGTCAATTTCCATTGTGGTGTGAGAAAAAAACTATTTGGGAAGTGGTTCTAGAGTGTCTTTTGATATTAGTATTTTGATATTATTTTTTTATAAGTGGATGTGTAGTTAGGTGAGTGATCCTTGGTGATATTGGGTGATAGTTGACATAGTTGTGTATGTAATGGTTTTACTATTGTTTCACTAAGGAAACTATTGTTTTAAAGAGGGGTTTTGATATAAAACATCATATTACATTCTATGAGATTTGATCTATGGTAGGAGTTTCTTCAACATGAATTTATTTTTGGTATTTTTTTAAATAATTTTTTTATCATGGGCATAAAAAGGATTATGGGATATTTGTTATATCCTAAATTATGGTTTTTATTTTTAGTTTTTTTTATTTAAAAAATTTATTAGGGTAATGCCTCCAATTTTTATATTTTATATCCTTGGTTCTAGTCTCTAACCCTTGGTTTATTGGAGGTGCTATTAGGTGGTAATTATCATCTTTACAGCAAGACCATGAGGGATTACCAATTGTGGATGTCCCTAAAAGTAAAGAATAAAATAAATAGATCAGAGTTTAGATAAGTTTTAGATTTAGGGATTGGTTTTGAATATGTTGGTTTGGTAGGGAAACATTGTCAGTCAAACCCAATGGAAGGTGTAAAAAGGGAAAAATACTATAAAGTTAGTTATTAGGGATCCCTATGATCTGAAGAAAGGATCATATGATTTATAATAATACTATGTTATATAATTATGATTATGGGGTATATTCATCGGGGATGTGGAAGTAGCATTCTTATTTGCACTTATGTTTGAATTTAGATGGGGTTTTTTGAAAAAAAATATGATTAAACATATCAAATAAATTCCATGTTACATGGATTTGGAATATCCTTTATTGATTTTAGATAATAATTATATCAATAATTATTGTGTGGTATAGGCTTGTGATGTGATTAATTATAATTTTGTTGGCTATAAAGGGATAATATGGAAGATGATGACACTTCATGGAAGAATTCAGTCTGTGAGTTCCAATATTTGATCATAGCTAGGTATAATAGTATTGACTCAAAATTTAAGATAGAGAACTATTTATAAGTGTTTGATACTTCCTTATGATTAATATGATCTAGGATGGAGGATCCATTTATTCTATATGCGAGTCAGATGAGAGTGGTTGTGTACCAGTGGTGAGTTTAGTTCCTTGGAGAGTGCATGGAGGTATGTGTCACAATCTGGTATTTTGGTGCTAAATTTACATTAAATATTTATTTAAAGGTTGATAATAATGAAGTAATGATTAATATGATGTATGTCAATATGATTTCATCTCAAGAGGGGTGAAATCAAAGTTCTCTTGGGAGAAGAGATATTGGCGGGTAACCTTGGACACGATTTTAAAAATTAAGGAATTAGACTCATTAGTTTCCTCTTAATTTTTCTAGATATATTTTTCATAAACTACCCTTGGGATCTCTATACACATGTGCTTGACCTGTAGGGGTTATGTTCATTGATGATATCTATAGAAGAACATTCTTAGTATCGATCCAAGAAGAGGTTTTAATTTGGAATTTTAGTGTCAAAAATAGTTTCCTTAGATTCCATATCACTATGAGGTTAAATAACAATTAGAAGCAAAAATACTACATAATTTTAGATGAGTATTAAATACATATTACAATAATACATAGATCATAATGATAAATATTTTTATCGTTGGAGACATGATCTATAATCAACCCATTTCATGAAATATCCTCTACATCATCCAGAAAATTCTTCTCACCTATCTCCATTTTTTGACATACCGTATTTAAAACATTTCAACATATCCTAGTGAAGTGAAATCATAAGAATGAGTGATACTATATGCTTAATGGTTTTAAACATATAAGATATCAATCATGGATCATAAGTGATCATAAGATAAACTTAAGGGTATAATAAGAAAATTATAACATGAAAAGGTGAGATCAAATCATTTAATGATCATTAATCGTCATTCATAACATAATTCTTTTTTATAAAAATAGAAGTCAAAAGAGTGAGTAATGAAAATTAATCAATCATGACCCATGAAAAAATATCACATGAATAAGAAATATTTTTGTTGAATACACATAAGAATATAAAATAAATTCCTTAGTCAAGGATCACTTACATAAATATTATAGTGGACAGAGTCCCACAATTGATTGAGTTCACCCCCCAATCCATCATTTCATTAATCAATTTTCTATTTTAATAGTATTACAGTGGATACAGTTCCTTAATTAATTAGTTCAACTTACTATTCTAGTTCATATTATCTAATGATATGTATTTCATTAGTTAATTAATTTTAGGGTGATAAAAATTGTGTCCCACTTACCAAAAAATGAAAGAAAACACATTAGTGTGATGAGAGATCATAAAAGTTGTCATAATTACATTTTAGAATAAATAATGGAAAATAAATGGGTTATAGAAACCTTTTATCATCAAATAATCATAATTCATCCATGAAAAGGTAGTTGATGGTATCATAAAAACATTCATTATTTTCATTATAGATTCATTGACCCATGGGATTGAAATGGGTTTCATAAAAAAATTATTAAAAATTCACCATTTTAAATCATCCAAAAAATGTAATTGTATAATATCATTATATAATATCTCATTTAAACTATTAGTAACATAATATGATGATGTAATAGATCAAAAAACCCTTTAAAAGAACATTTGAAATAATTCATTGAAACGAAAGGAAAATAACATTTTCATTCAGTTCCATTAAAAGAAAAAATTCAAAGAATATAAACAAAAATATTTTTATTGAAAATAGAAATGGAAATTTCAAAATTAAAATTCAATGTGATGATCAACCCTCGTAGTATGAAAATTCATTCATTTGGTAAATGTTTAAATAAATATGCATTTCACAATTTGGTAAAGAATGTCTAAAATGCCTCACATGGAAAAAATTAAAAGGAATAATTTTTAAATATTTAGAAATAATGTAATAGAGGTTTGAAAAATTCCCTTTTTATTTATTCTTGGTTATATAATAAATTTTAAAAAATAATTTGAAAACATGTTAATTGAAGAAAATGTTTCTGAATCAAAAGTAAAACAAGGTCAGATTCTTTTAAAAACATATTTCATATATTTCAGATAAAAAAGGGTTGTAAAATGGTAATAATAATATAAAACCATAAAAATAATAAGTATATAATAAAATATTTTGGGTTTAACAGATAAATAACATATAATTTCCTATAATGTAAATTTAAACATAAACAATCTGGTTAAAAATGAGATGATAACATAAATCCTTTCCGCACTGGTAACTTTTGAACTATATACCATTTGAAATAAATAACTTCAAATAGAAAATTAAATACTAATAAAATTAAGATAGTAATGATATAATATAAAAAATGGGTACTATATATAGTAAATAAACACAAATAGGTGAATGACAGAAAAATATCATAACAAATAAATATTAAGATGAATGACCCTTTTTTCAATTATCTAATTTCTTCATAAGGTCCATATGAATCATATATAATAAATATAGATTTATTATATATCTATAATAGAACAATATGAATAATTATTTTACTATATATAATTCCAATATAATTTCCCACTACCCATCAATTAATAATTATATATTAATATTAGTAATTGGGGGAAAACATGTGTGCTTTCCATGGATGTTTGAATTCGACAATTTATAACCTTCAATATTTTTATGGTTTATTCATATAAATAATATAAATAAAGTAATAAATATAATTTTTATTCATTATATAGACATTTATAACCATCTATATATGGTGGTGATGGAAAATGAGTTACATCACTTCATGGTCATGGTAGTTTGCACGTACGCATGAGTAATGAATCCATTTCAATGGTAGGAATGAAATAAAGTTAAAAAACAATTAACCTTTTAAAAAATCATAGTTATATCATAAATATCATATATATTCATTAAATATATATTTATGATGAACCATGTAAAGAGAAAATTAAAAAATGAATCCCATCGCATTGTCGAGGTGGTAGTGCACATGTACACACACTCAATTTTATCATTTTCAAATAGATGGGAAGGTTAGATGTTAGATACAATTTTATCTGTAGATAATCATAATTATTTAATAGAAATACTATATATGAATTAAATTTATCCATATGACTATCCATGTTATTTGATGATGAAAAATAAAACACACTGCTTTGAGGAGGTGGTAGTCCACAATTATGCATGAGCAATGTTTTCATTTACTGTCGGATGAAAAAAGAGAATAAAAATGGGTGTAAGATAAACAAAAAATAATTTTATTATATTTAATATGAAAATTTTGTTATACTATAATGGTTATTAAAGGATACATGAAGGTCGAATAATAAATTGACACCAAATAACTCACTAAAGAGTTTGCCCTCTTCTTTGGGAAACCACATAAGTAACCAACCTCATGCTTTCATGATTGATATTTTTTTGGGATGTGAATTTCAATGTCATGAGAAGTAATTCAGGGAGGGTATTTGGGTACGAATTTTACAAACTAAACTTCTCAAGTTGCGTTGATGAGTCATGAGAGGTTTTCACTTTTATAAGTGATAGGTGTGGCACAATTGTAACTATTCATAACTTTTAAATATTATAAGAATCTCACTAAACGAAAAGTATTAGTAAAAATTTATAATTAAATTATAATTTAAAAAATTTCAAAATAACTTTATTAAATAATAATTAATATGAGATTTTCTAACCTTATACCAAATTTTTGAACTTTATTAACAAGTTTTATCCTCTTACCATTGCGAAAACATTTTTACCAAGGTTTATATTCATAATTACCAATCATGAAATTGAAATAAATAATAAATTCGTTCCCAATGATTTTAAATATAAAATAATATTGTCAAGATTCAATTTATAGAAGTTTCATAAATTAGTTTTAAAACAAGTGGAAAAAACACCATGAATTTTTGGGAAAAACATTTTCGAAAAAAAAATATATACTTGTACAAAAATAAAATGAAATGTTTATTCCTATTAAATTATTTAGATAGTTTTTAATTAAGGGGATAATGTTTAAATTTATATCCAAATACAAAATTTAATGTCACTTTTAAAATTAATTACTTAATTAATATAAATGACAGTTTTCAAAAAATGAATATTTTTCACTATTAAATCTAAAATATATATTTTCACAAAAATACATAAATGGTGACCTATGATAATATTGACCTATTTTTTTTAAAAAAAATCTATTTATAAAAACAATATATCATTAATTGGGAGAAATTTTTTATAATATTCATGTACCAATTGTAATAACAAATATTTTAGAATAAAATGCATTTTTGAAGAAAAAATGAGTTTATTCTCATTCCATTATTAATAATGATGATTAAAAGAATGTTAATTCCTATAAATGGATATATTATACTAAATTAAATATAATCATTTATCAAAAAATGATTAATTTAGCATTGTAAAGACTTTGAAATTCAGTGGAAATTTTTTTCTTAAATTAATGGGATTTTTATGAGTCCGCAAAAACTGACAGCGCTTGATTCCGAGGCCCAGGGTACCCTGGATCAATTTCTAAAGTTTGTTTTCTGGTACGTTCAGTATACATATGAGTGAGATTTTATAAATTTTGAACCGGTGCTCGGAATTGAAATCTGAGGGCACTATTGAACTTCCAGTGTCGGTAATTGCTTAGTAAGACCTTCACCGCAGTTGCGTTCTAGTGAGAATGGGTTTTAGATTTTGGTGGGTTTTTAATTAAGTTAAATAAAAATATGAGTTAGCTTATTTTTATTTTGTTGGTTAAAATCTCAAAGGGGAGGTTGGAGGTGTGGGCCGCCACACGCAAACCTCCCTTTGGAGGCTATCCTTGGTGGGGCCCACATGGGCATTAAACCACCTCTAATCCCCCCCCCATTATGTGGGATGAAACTCTCCACCTTCCCCTTATAATTTAATGTGCCAAACCTCACAATTAATTAATGGAACTCTTTAATTTAATTATTTGGCACCCATTTGAAATCTTTTGAATTCATGCCAACAATTAAATAATTGACAAACCTATTATTTTATTTTTGGTTGGATACTTTCATTTGGGTGGGACTTTGAGAGAGGACATGGAAGAATTCGGAGAACTTCATCCTCTCAACAAAGAACGTGATGAATGCATCCTCATCGTTCATCGAAGATCGTTGAACTCTTCTTAGATCTTCGACCGAGCCGAAAGAGAGGGGGTCGACTGCTAAGAACACCGACGATGCTTCAACCTCGGTCTCATACCCCAGACGCTTCCCGACGCCACCAAATCGATGACTGCCATTCCTCTTATTCAATCTTCAACGGTCATCAAATATGAGGTAGGGGTGTATTTTAGTTTTCAGTAACATTATATTCTTCCATCCATGGTTGAATTTTTTCCTCTTGATCCTCTTGCTATCAAAATAATGCGGAAGGACAAGGCCAAACTAACACAGCCTGATTCCTTCCACCGTTCACGTAAATATTGGTGTTCTCATAACGTTCTTCTTTGGCAAAGAACAACAAATTATTGAAGGTTCATTTTGCAACACAACGATCCCATAATGAAGACCCAATGTCACGACGACCAACCATAAGTGTGGCGATGATAGCGGGCGATAGATCATATTGGAACGGAAGTACTGTTCTTCGACCCTTTCTCATGCGGGAGAATCAAAACGTGTTTTCCAAGCCTATTGGAGGCATTGGAAACACTGAAAATGACTTCAGAACATTGGGGCGACCTAAAGTCTGCAGTGTCGTGGAAATCAGACCATAAGAACACAGAATGGACTTCACTGGAGGCGTGCTAGCCATAGGTGTTGTTCCTGGAAACTTCTAGAATACACGGAGTGTACTTCTGATGAACACGCTGTGTAGTACGGGCATTCTACAACATGAGATTCAGACATTTGAAAAGTAACACACGGCGTGGGACCCTGGTCACATGACATGTTTTCTCTACACAATATGGAAGAAGCGGCTTTGCAAGGAACGATGTGTATTTTGGGAAATACACAAACATGGGAAGAATTACACGGCCAAGAGGCATGATGTGTACTCTCTACGCACAATGGAAGAAGCTGCTCTGTGAGACATGGCATATATCCTGGGGATACACAGACACATGGTGAAGTACATGGTCATGTACTCCACCACACGGCTAGACAAGGATAGTGGTACAGGCTACCCTGTGTAGTAGTTGCACGGGTAGGCAAAAACGGGTTGAGGCTGTGTAAGGGCACATAGGCAGCGTACATGGAGCCCACCACAGATGCTTGGACACGACGTTTAGACATACCACATGATGTGTACGTTCTTTTCTACTCAATCATCCCTTAGACATGAGTCGTTGTACACGGGCAGTACTCAAGGTCTAAAGACACGGCGTGTAACCATACAAACACGCCGTGTACGTTTTTGAAAAATTCCTTGGTCACCTCGTCTCTGTGTCTTGTACACGTATTTCTTAGATTCTCCCTATATGATAAGGTAGACCGTAGATATACTTCTACATTGGTTTTCGTAACACTTTGGGTATCAACTTGTAGCTTGTAGAGCAGACCCTCCTAGTGACGAGCGAGCAGATTGCAGAGACCAAGTTGCTATCAGAGACTTGATGACTACTGACCGATCGACTCGGAGTGATTCAGATGGCCCATGGTGGGGAGCACTTGGTTGTAGATGAAGACCAGCGGTACTCGATAGAAGGAGTACCTCTGTAGGCTATGAGGGGGAGTTCTTGGTTGTTGCGGAAGACCCATGGTGGGGAGCACCTCTGTGTGAGCACGACAGACCCACAATACTCTTTAGGTGGAGTACCTCAGTAGTCCAAGGTTAGTGGGAAGCACTTGGTTGTAGCGGAAATCCCACTGTACTCGACAGAGGAGGAGTTCCCCAGCAGCTGTGGTTTTGATATTGTGAATAAAAATCATGGTTTGAGCTGCGTCAATGACTTTTGTGTTTTCCTCATGATTGAGATCGGTGACTTGATAACTTAGGTATATGTATAGGAATATACCTAAGAAATGGTTATCCGTTGGTTTTGATACTTTGTGGTTTATCCATGATGGATTTAGTGAGACCTTGAGGGTCTTGGGGTCCCTACTGAGTATCGTTATACTCACCCTTTCACGGGCTATGCCCACACCTTGTTGTGTTGGTTGCAGACGACGGACAACGTAGACAGTGGTAGAGAGTAGCTGGACTGGATGGTACCCGGATGTGGACCACTCGGTGTGACAGTACAGAGAGTGGACAGATGGACGCAGAGTGCTGAGGAGGCCATCTGTACCTATCCTTTAGGTAGGTACCCCGAAGGACAACCCAGTAGCTAGTTTACTTTTATTATGTTGTACATTCTTTCAGTTGTTCTTGTACATTACTTGTGGGATTGTATTTCTAACCCCTTTACTTTCAGCACTCTCTTTTGTATACAGTTTCACTTAGTGTTTCACTTCCAGTTCTGTACTCTGTTGTGTTTGTTTGCAGTTATAATGAAAATACCTTCCTAGTATAGTGATTTATTCCTTTGGTGATAGTCACCATCCCTTGGCCTATAGAAGGCAGGCTTGGGGTAGTCACGATACGGGCCCCGTGGGATGGGTCATGAAATATTGGTGTCAGATGAATCGGTTCTACCGCAGAACTTTGGACTTTGATATTTCTTTTCTGTGAAACAATAGTGTTAAGGGTAATAAGTGTGGTTTTTACTTTAGGGAGTCCAGTGTTGGTGCGGGTGGCTGACGTATCCATACATCGGGACCCTGACTATTGATTTCTGACTTAGTGCACGAAAACACTAATTTTGTTTGTGCATCCAAAAGATTTTCTTTAAGTCGGCACATCCAGGTCAGCTCATCAGGTATAATATTTTTACCACGTCACATCTGTTTCTTTTAAGATGCCTCCCCATAAAAGACAAGTTAGATTCCCGAGAGTCGTACGTACTGGAAGACCATCGAGCGACAAGGCCTCAGTGTAGGGCCCCCTTCCAGTCGAGTCACTAGGTGAGGCATCGACGGTACCACTCCCCATTGGGCCATTGATGCCACCAGCCCCAGAAGCAGATGATGCACACCACTTGAGCACGTTTCATGAGTTCCAGCGCCAGAGGCCACCCATTATCATAGGAGAGATAGACCCACATGCGGCTGAGGATTGGTGAAGGATATGGTGAGAGTCTTCAGTCAACTAGGGACTCCAGTAGACTTTACGGTGATCCTTCATGTGAGTCTCCATCAGGGAGCATTTGGCAGATGGTGGAGCCTGATGCTCCAGTTCCACGACGAGGTGACACTACTCTGGTTAGACTTCGAGAGCCTATACCAGGCAGAGTTTGTTACAGTGACCCTACGAGCGGCGCATATACACGAGATACTGTATCTCCAACAGGGTAGCATGATAGTGGCGCAGTACTCTGCAAGGTTCACCGACCCCTCGCGTTACTCCACAGATATGGTGTGGGGCCCATTATTTAGGGCCCAAACCTTTGATCATGGGCTCAGGCAAGAGATCATAGCTCTAATGATCTCACTTAGCATCCCGACATACACAGGGGTGTTGGTGAAAGCCCTCATAGTGGAATGTTTCATTGCTGAGAAGTCTCACAAAGCGAGACCCACCACTAGTCGACAAGCTGCAGAGTCTTCTAAAGATAGAAGTAGACAGATTATGTAGAGGTCCAAGAGGACCAGACATATAGGTGGTGGACCAGATGACCCAGAATTGGATTTGCGAGGCACCTGGGGGGAGACAGACTTGCCCGAAGTGGGCGATGTTACACATGTGGCAGAAAGGGTCACATGGCTCATGACTATCTGACATGCCACATGGATGATCAGCAGGGAATTAAGGTATCTCCCAGTAAGAGATAAAGGTTCGATCGAGGTGATCTGTAGGGCACATGTGGATGTGCAAGAGGAGCTGGTCGTGTAGCTAGCAGTGGATGACGTTACGAGGTGCTACATCCACCACCACCATGAGGTCCACCTTGACTGCGGGGAGCAGGTGGACAAGGGAGATCATAGCTTCCGGCAGTTGAGGCCTACGACCACGATGCTCCGAAGGTGATTTGAGGTACTATATTTGTCAACTCCACCTTAGTTTTAGTAATTGTAGACACATGTTCTAGTCATTATTTCATTTCCACTGCCCTCGTTCGGAGCTCAGAAATTCTAACGGAGCCATTGGCTCGATCCTTACAGCTAGAGACTCCTACAGGAGAAAACTCGACGATTACGCACTCCTGGCTGTAGTGTGAACTTACTCTAGGAGGTGAGAGATTCGGATGGGATCTCCTCATAGCAGTGTCGAGGCCTTATGACGTCATCTTGGTTATGGACTGGTTATCTACATTCCATGCTCAGATTGACTATATTAGGCCAAGAGTGTGGTGTGTCTGCATGGATGGGACCATGTTCACCTTCACCGGCGAGAAGGGAACCTTTCCAACACATGACAGACTTAATCGGAGGAGCGTGCAGCCAATCACTAACCTGTTGGATTGACTTACCCTCATAGTAGTAGATGTGGAGATTCTGACTTATCCAATAGTGGTGGACCCGTACATGGATGTTTTCCCTAAAGATGTCACATGACTACCCCCTCACAAAGAGGTGGATTTCTAAATTGACATGTACCCCGGGACGACACCGATATCTACTCTAGCATATCTAATGGCTCCCGCTATGCTTCACAAACTGAGGGTACATGTGGAGGACTTGTAGGAGAAAGGATTCATCCTACCCAGTGTTTCTCCCTGGGCGTCCCCGATTCTATTATCCAAGACGGCAGATGAGAGCTTGTGGCTTTGTGTTGACTACCGTTGCCCGAACCAGGTTACTGTAAAGAACAAGTACCCACTTCTGATGATTGAATACATCTTTGATAAGCTCAAGGTAGGATGGTTATTCTCGAAGATAAACCTCAGATCAGGATATCACCGGCTCAGAGCTCGAGATGAGGATATGCGGAACTTAACCTTCAGGTGTCGGTACGACCACTATAAGTTCTTGGTTAAGCCCTTCGACGTAATCAATGCTCCAGCAATGTTCATGAGTCTGATAAACAGGATTTTTCAGCCTTCCCTTGATCGCTTTGTCATAGTATTCATCGAAGACATATTGATTTACTCAACTACTGAGGAGGAGCATGACTACCATTTGCAGGTAGTACTGGACACACTCCGAGAGCACCAACATTATGGTAAGCTCTCGATGTCCTAGTTTTGGATTCGAGAGGTTCACTTCTTTGGACACGTCATCTCAGAGGCTGGAGTTGCAGTGGATCCAGCGAAGATTGAGGTGGTACTTTCATGGGATCCACCCAGGAGTGTGAAAGATGTACGTAGTTTCTTGGGCTTTGGAGGATACTACTGGAGATTCTTTCTAGACATATCCAGAGTTGCAGCACCACTATCTGCCATGACGAAGGAGGGACAACCCTTCATGTTGTCAGAGAGATTCTAGTAGAGCTTTCAAGATCGGAGACATAGGTTGACTAATGCACCCATATTGAGGCTTTCAGAGGAGGGAGTAGGGTATGTAGTTTACAACAAACCATCAGGGACCAAACTCGGGTGTGTCCTGATGCCGGAGCGACTGTGATCGCATATGGTTCTCAGCAGCTGAGACATCATGAGCAGAACTACGCAAACCATGACCTGGATTTAGTAGTAGTGGTGTTCGCCTTAAAGATGTGGGAGCACTATCTGATGGGAAAACAATTTACTGTGTACTCTAATCAGAAGAGTCTTATGTATATCTTCTCTCATAATGACTTGAACCAGATACAACGGCCTTGTCTTGTGTTCCTCCAGGACTATGAAATTGAGATAGTATATACTCCTAGGTAGGGGAACATTGTAATAGATGTTATCAGAAAAGGATTTGGTATACAACTGCTAGGAGAGGAGACAGAGCAGCTGGCTGCTCTACAGATTTCTATGTGGATTGAGATGGGGCATCTTTCGTTTAGTCTCTTACAGTCAATCCTATACTTCTTCAGTGATTCCGAGAGGCACAGTGTGGAGGAGTTGACTGTGAGACATGGAGTGTTTAGTTATATACAAGACATGCACCTGATGGATTTTACAAAGGTGGTTAGCACACCATCCTCTTCAGAGGACCGACCATGGTACCAATTGCACATCAAGAGGATGTGTTGTGGGAGTCCCACACTTCCTCGTTAGCTGTAAATCCAAGAGTGGTGAAAATGTATCAGGACCTTCGATGACAACACTAGTGGCCAGGTATGAAGAAGGCAGTAGCGGAGTTTGTCTCATGATGCCTCACTTGTCAGCAAGTGAAGGCAGAGCACTAGGTACTAGAATGCATGGTTCATCCCATAGAGGACCCAGAGTGGAAGTGGCATGAGATATCCATGGACATCATGAACAGTCTTCCACGTACAACTAGGAGTCATGATTTGATATTGGAGATCATTGACCGACTCACCATGTAATCCCACTTCATACTGATCAGCAAGTAGGGATCAGTAGAGAGCTTGGGACGCCACTATGTGTCGGAGATTGTGCGTTTTCATGGGGTACCTTCTTCTATTGTCTCTGACCATGACACAAGGTTTACTTCCTGAATGTGGGAAGGGGTTGCAAGAAGCATTCGGGACACAGCTTCGCTTGAGAACCTCTTTCGATCCTCAGACTGATGGACATACCGAGAGGATAATTCAGACCCTTGAGGACATGCTCTGTGCATGTGTCCTCGACTTCGTTCTCAGCTTGGAGGATCACTTTCCTTTGGTGTAGGTTGCATAAAACAACAACTATCACTCCACCATCGGTATGAAACCTTTTTAGGCCTTGTATGGTCGACCTTGCAAATCGGCACTGTGTTGGACAAACCAAGGGGAGTCAGCGCCAGTGGGACCAAAGATGGTGCGAGCTACCATGGAGAAGGTGAAGATCATCCAGGAGAGGATGAAGACTGCACAGAGCAGGCATAAGTCGTTTGTTGACAGGATGCGGAGACCTCTGGAGTTCGAGGAAGGTGACCATGTCTTCCTACGGTTCTCACCTTGACGAGGTTTACGGAAATTTGGACAAGGTGGAAAGTTATCTCCGATGTTCACTGGACCATTTCAGGTCCTCAACAGAGTAGGCGAGGTGGCTTACCGCTTAGCTCTTTCGACTCAGTTGCACCAGGTGCATGATATCTTCCACGTATCTCAGCTGAGGAGATACGTGCACGACCCTTCCCACATCATCGACCTTGGAGAGATAGGCATCGATGACCGGGTGACTTTCACAAAGGTTCCAGTGGAGATCGAGGATCGATAAGAGCAGGTCCTTCGTGGACGGTTGATACCTTTGTTGCGCATTCACTGGCAGCATGGGAACCTCCATGAGAGCACATGGGAGCGGAAGGAGCATATGCATGTTTAGTACCCCCATTTGTTCCCTTAGTATGATTTGTTGCTTATGGGGACATAAATCCCTGTGGATGGGAGAATGTAAACACCCATAAATTCTGTGGATTTTTTTCTTAAATTCATGGGATTTTAACAAGTCTGCCAAAATTTATAGCACTTGATTCTGAGGCCCGGTGTGCCCGGAATCAATTTCTCATGTTTTTTTCAGGTATGTTCAGTAAATGTACGAGTAAGATTTTATAACCGTAACACCCCAAGATTTCAAAGTACATTATTTCTTCAAAGTAATTCGATAACTTTCACTACACACAACACCGAGTTCAAGTGCACCACAACTTACCAAACTAGCCGTTCAAAAGAAGTTATGAATAGTATTAACTGAATTTTGATCTATATATAATCCTTATAATTTTAGAATCCATATTATGAGTCTCTTAGATATTATGTAAGAACAAATACATTTTTTCAGATAAATGATTTATTTTTCAAAAAAATGCAATTTTACCGCCTTTTAATGGAGAACCTTTTTTAAATCCAATGTTTGAAACATTTATATTTTTAATTTGACAAAATAAGCTTCTTCTATAGAATCAGGACATAATAATTTAGTTCCAATAAATATTTGGTGTTTTTCTGATAACTTTCATATTTGGGTGAATAGTGAAAAAAACTATATTTTAACTGAAAACAACTTTTTTAATCAAAATAATTTATAGTGTTGAATTATACATTTTAATTTTTGGGAAGTATAATTAGATAATATTTTTACCCTTTAATCCAATTTTGGTCATTGGAATTAATTTCACTTTGAAATTATACATAAACAAGTGTCAATCTTTTGATAGTTACAGTTTCTTAAAAACACGCTATTTGTTTTGACAACGAGAATTAATTTTAAATTAATAAATGCGACTTATATGTTTTGAATTTGGTAAAATAGAATTCATTTTTGGATTTGGAATATCTAAATTATCCTAGGGAAAAGTTTTTTTATTTTTATGAAAATGTTCAATTTTTTATGAATAGTGAAAAAACACTAAGTTTTCGTTTAAAACAGATTTTTTATTTAAATAATTATTTATTTTATTTAAATTTATTTTAGATCAAAATAGAAACAGAATACCTATATAAGTTCATTTTAATTCATTGGATTTAATTTATAATAATTTTATATATATATAAATTTTATCGAACTTTTACCGTCTTTTACTCACCTCCTAAGAGTATTTGCAAATTTACATTAAACATAATTTTACCTCTTCTGTGTGTTGAATTTAGAAAATCCAAGAGAGACAGCTAATATCAAGGTGTAAAATGTGGTTCAATAAGATAAAAATATTTTTTGGTGAATCGTAACTTTTTACTTTTATTTACCACAATTAAAAATAAATAGGGTAATTAAGGGTAAAAATGATATTCATATTACCCTAAAACATGTCCAAATTCTATTGGAAAAGTGTATGTCGGCCAAAAAACCATAGGAATAAAAAATTATCATTTAGGTCCACTTGGATTGGATTAGGACATTTATTATTATTTAATTCAAATATGAGTTAAAAGAGTTAAAATCAGCGTTTAATAACGAAAGTTTTTTAATATAGGGTTATACATAATACAAATTAAATTATAAATATTTATTAGAAACCTAAAACAATTTTCTACATAATCGTATTTTATTTATAATTTTTAAACATTAAATAATTTAATTTATTTTTTACACAATGATGATGCACTAATTACCGTATTAATGAATGATTAATGTAATTGATATTATAAGTACCCAAAGAAATGTAATTTGAGATTTTTTATGAATTAAAATAATTTTATAGGTTAATATTACATATTATGATTGGTTATATTAATTTGTTTCTAATTAATTATGCTTTTATGAATTTATCAAAAAAAAATACCCAATAGTGTCAAAATTGACATTAAAGAATTTTTATAAAAAATATTATATTATTAATTCATATTCTATTCCTAAAAATCTAAGGATCGGCCAAAGGACTTATATCATGATAGGGGAATCATTAATGGAAAACTTGGGGGTTTATTGGAAGTTTATAGTTATTTTATTAACCATATAATATAAAAATATAAAGAGACCAGGTAAATGTCAAACTAATTAACTAAGAGTTAAAACTAAAAGACAACGTTAATATAGTGACCCAAACCTGTATAAAACCTATTGGTGGAGTGGATTTCAACACATACCCACCTTAGCCTCGAAATAAATCATTTTGGAGACATTATAAACCAAAAATAAATTTATTATAAAAAAATATTTTAAGTTTTTTCTAAGGTGCCCCTCACCCCTCTAATAAAAGGGCACTCCCGCTTCACTCTAATTCACACCTTCTAAGCCATTTGTATCTGCCAAACCCTGCCCAAATTCCCTCTCAACTATCCTCCCTTAAACCTAGAGACATCCGTTTGATTAGAAAGCCAGCCTAATGATCCCTTTTGATCAAATCAAAAGGAAGAACCTGAAAAGGAGGTAATGATTTTACCACCCTCTTTCAAGTTCCTTTCTTATTCCACTTCATTTTTATTTTTTGTTTCCATTATAAAATAATAATTCAAGTATCTTCAATATTCTGTGATGTTATTATAATTATGGTACAACCAAATTCATTATTCTATCCACCCTTTGAATGAAATTTCACCATATGTGCGTACGGATGGCTTACCGTCTCCACATCGTGGTGTAATTGTTATTCAATACATTATTATTTGGATGGGTATAATAATGATGTGTATTTGATGTAAATAATAAATATAACCTGATAAATATTCTGTATATATGATATACCATCCAATTATATATTATTTTAATATCAAAACAATGATATTTTCGCTCGTGCGTACGTACGGATTACCGTCTCCACAACGCGATGAGATTCATTTATAAGTTCACCATTCATCGATGATTATAAAAATATATATTACTAGTAAGTATGTAATATATGAAATAACAATTCTACAGGACTTATATATATTTATATATATATGTATTTATGTACTTACATATAACTTATTCACTAACTTCCATTCAATACTATATGAAAACGGAAACAACGTTTATGCGTACGTACTAACCACCGTCTCCATAAACGGTGTTTTCCATTTCATATACACCTCTATTATACATATTTATATTCAAAATATATATGATATATAGATCATGTTTTATATTCTGGAATTATTTAAATCATGATCTATGTGATACAATCAAGAGTAACAAGTTAAAAAACATAAGATAAAGAAAGCGATTATTACCCGAAATATTAATATAACATGGAAATTTTAATTTAATGGGAAGTATAAAGTCATAAATGAATAATGTATGATATAAAAAATATTAATATGGACTTTTAATAATTTAATAACATACTATAGTCTTCATACAGGATGTCAAACTTACCCTCGACTAAAGGAAATTGCAAGGTAAGGGGTTTTCATCTCACTCCTTATTCCCGTGAGATTTATGCCATATTACCACTATTAAATTTTTCATAGTGCATGTACTTCCCATAATTGTATTCATTGTGTAATAAAATTTAATTTATATGTATTTACATATTCATTGTATGATACATCTTTCATGGGGTGTATGTTTCATAAGTTGCCAAATTGGTATGGGTTTTTTTCACAATCTCATTATTATCCGATATTGTTTATGTGTAAGTATTTACTGGGACATTTTTATCATCCATGTCCATTTTTCATAAAAATTATTTCAAAATTAATATTATATGGATTTGTGAAAGGTAATCATTATCAAAATCATAATTTTAAATGTTTTAATGATTTATCTTCCTAAATATTTTTAATTAATGTCCATGTTTTCAAAATGATTTTAAGGATTTATTTATATGGACATGAATGTATTGAAATGATAATTATTTTCAAAAGTTTCAATGTGGTATGGGACACTTTGATTCAAAAAACTCTTTTAAATTACTTAATTTATAAATGTGTGACATTTAAATTATTTTACAAAAATGATATTGCTATCAATATGTTTTACTCATCATTTTCATCTATGTCTGTATCGTTTACTAGATATTATTTTTTATTGAAATTGTTTTATTATAATAAAATCTTCCATATTGTATTGAATGAGTTATGATATGTTTGAATGTGGATGTTCTATTTTTATACCATTCATGGTTTATGGTTAATGTAATAACATTTCATATGCTAGTTTTAATACGAATGTTTATGTTATGTTTCAACCTTTTCATATGAGAAATGCAGTGGACTTAGTTAGTGACGGGTCGAGCCTTCTATTGCTCCTCGATGCATCTATAGGTCTAATGAGAAAAACTAGTGTTTTGGCACTAGGCCTTGACAGAAAATTTATTTTTAGTCTTAGCACGAGGCCTTGACTATGTGGTAATGATTTCCAGTATTAGGAATTCCCTCATTGTGAAATTAGTTATTACATGTGATTATTCGACTAGTAAAATATCCATGTGCATGTTTATATGGTAATGTTTCATTTATTTTTACCATATTATGTTCAAGTTTATGTTTAAAAGGCTGTTTTTTTATTACACAACTTTCCTTAAAAGTTTATAGATTTCGCTAAATTATTTACCCTTACTGAGAATCTAAGCTCACCCCTTTCTAATGTTTTATTTTTCCTAGGATTACAAGAAGTGTATTATGATTGATATGAAGTGTTAAGATAAATGAAAAAATGGAATTCTCAAAGAAGTATCTGTGCTATGTTTTATGCTTCAAACTGTAATGTAAAGTTAATGTATGTAATCTATTTTCCAAGACTGCTAAACAGATCCGCCCTTCGGGACTTGATTTCTTGTAATCTTGCCAATGTATTATAATAATTCACCAGCTCTTAGTAACTGGGGTTGGGGTGTTACAATTGGTATGAGAGGAAGTTTAGGAATAACCTTGGGAGCTAGATTTAGATAAACTCTGATTAGAGCACATAGACCAATGATAGACTTTGAGGATTAGTATAGAAGGACTTCTTAGAATTTTGGTAATGTAGATATTTTGTGAGTTTTCCAAGAAAATACAATCATGCCTCAATACGAGTCGGTAGAGGTGGATTTGGAACATATGTATCTAGGTTTAAACCCAAAAACACCACTTTGAGCTAGACTCAAACGAGAACTGGTGCATGACAACGGGCCTTGCTGCACTCTTTGTTAAGACACTCCTGGGGGATATCCTTAGGTTAATTATCATTTTCTATACACACCACGATGAAGGGTTTATGAGTATATACCTCCTCAAAGATTTTTTTTTGTGATTATGGATTATATCCATAAATTGTTCAATTTACGTTAGGTATTTTACATGTTTGGAATTATGAATTTCGATTCATAAACTGACCTAGTGTATTCCATTGTTTAGAAATGGCGCCCAGTAGAAGGAATGAGAACCCCAAAAATACATATGATCCAAAGAGTAAGAAGGATCATAACTTTCACCTTAATAAGTCAAAATTTAGAAGGGAAATAGTTTCCCATGTTTTCTCAAAATATGAAGAAACAGTATCTTGTGTTAATAAGATAAGTAAATAATTCTCTGAATCCTATGGTTTTTAAGGGAATCTAGAGAAGAAAAGGATGGTAGAAAGAAATATGGATAAAGGGAAAGAAGGATTTTCCAATATGATATAAATTTGGAATGAATCACGTTCATAAATGTTTGATGGGAATGGAAGTTTGTTATAAGTGTGGAGAAAAAGGACAGCAAGTACATGATTTTAAGGGTAAGAAAATGTTTTCAAATGTAAAATGCTTCATCTACAAGGCATTGAGACACTACACAAATCAATTCCCCATTCATTAGAGTATACCGCAAATGTTGTTATTTGATAATAATCAAGTTATGATACTACCTCAGATGAAGAATAATGACTAGTGTTCTTATGTTGTTATAATAGAATTACTTCATTTGAGTGTTGTATCAATAGTATACTGGTTACATGAATTATGGTGATAAATAAGGATTGTACTGCAGTACTATTTCTTTGGGAATGTGAGATTTTATGGTCCTGATACTAAGGTAGTAATTCTGGAATAAGAGATGGTTGATTTTGGTAATTCAGGATGTTGTAGTGTTGTAAAAGAATACATGATGATGGCGTTCACATGTTATTACCTGGAAAAAAGGATCCTCATTATGTTTAACTTCCTTATAAATTTTGGACTGAGAGTTTTAAAATAATTATTTTGGATAATTATAATGGTTAGAATGGATTACATTTAACATTGGATACTATTGTTAAGGTTATTTTTGGATTTCCAGAAAAAGGACAACCCAGAGGTCAGGCGGCAACCCATCACGTTTGGAAAGGCCGCAAGACTAGAACCCGCAACCGAAGGGAGGCAAGGGTGTATCACCTATCAATGACCCACGTTATGTCTTGTATAGAATAATGAATTTTTTTTAAAGGTTCTGATTTTTGAATTATAAATTCATTATTTTTGGAACCCTATAATATTAGGATAAAGAGAATATTTTTTTTGAAATCTTTTAGAGTGAAAGATGAGTTTGTCGTATGAATTAGTTGAAGGATGAAACTCTACTTGTCATGTATAGACACACACACACACAGAGACATATATATATATATTCCATCTTATTTTATGGATAAATTAATTATTAAACGTTAGGGAAGGGATCTTAAAACCAAAAATGTGTTATCCTAATACCATCCATTTTTTTGAACCGATGGTATTTTAAATCATCATAGATTGTTGGATTTGAGACCCACAATTCTACAATTGTTTGTGATTGATGACCTCAATCACTCACTATAAATATTTACATTTTCCCTCAAATTATGCGTCTCTAATTTCCACCAATGTTCTCATAATTGAAATCATAATTTGGTGGTGACTTTTTCATTCCCCTTTTCCTTTTATTAAGACTAAATTTTATTAACCTAATTTCCTATGTTGGTTTTCCCACAAAGGTATTTTATATTTTAAACCTTTTATTTTCGAGGAACAATTTCAAATTGCGAGGATGCAATATAATGAAGGAAGGAGGAATGTAACAACCCATTATTTCAAAGTATGTTATTTTTTTCAAAGTAATTCAATAATGTGCACTACACGCAACAACGAGTTCAAGCGCACCACAACTTACCAAACTAGTCGTTCAAAAGAAGTTATGAATAGTATTAACTGAATTTTGAACTTTATATAATACTTATAATTTTAGAATCCATATTATGAGTTTCTTAGACATTATGTAAGAACAAATATATTTTTTCAGATAAAAGAATTATTTTTCAAAAAAATGCAATTTTAACTCCTTTTAATGGAGAACCCTTTTTAAATCCAATATTTGAAAAATTTATATATTCAATTTGAAAAAATAAACATCTTCTTTAGAATCGGGACATATGAATTTATTTTCAACAAATTTTTGGTGTTTTTCTTATAACATTCATATTTGGGTGAATAGTGAAAAATACTATATTTTAACTGAAAAAACTTTTTTAATAAAAATAATTTATAGCGTTGAATTATACATTTTAATGTTTGGTAATTATAATTAGATTATATTTTTACCCTTTAATCTAATTTTGGTCATTGGAATTAATTTCACTTAGAAATTATTCATAAAAAAGTGTCAATCTTTTCATAGTTACTATTTCTTAAAAACACGCTATTTGTTTTGACAATGAGAATTAATTTCAAATTAGTACATGAAAATTTTATGTTTTGAATTTTGTAAAATAAACTTCATTTTTGGATTTGGAATATCTAAATTATCCTAGGGTGATGTTTTTTGGTATTTTTCTGAAAACATTCAATGTTTGATGAATAGTGAAAAAACACTGAGTTATCGTTTAAAACAGAATTTTTATTTAAATAATTATTTATTTTATTTAAATTTATTTTAGGTCAAAATAGATACATAATACTTATATAAATTAATTTTAATTCATTGGAGTAAATATATAATAATTTTAGATATATAAAAATTTTATTGAACTTTTACCGTCATTTACCCACCTCCAAGGAGCATTTGCAAATTTACATAAAACGTAATTTTACCGCTTCTGTGAGTTGAATTTTGAAAATCTAAGTGACACGGTTTATATAAAGGAGTAAAATGTGGTTCAATAAGATAAAAATAATTTTTCGTGAATAGTAACTTTTTACTTTTATTTACCACAGTTAAAAGTAAATAGGGTAATTAAGGGTAAAAATGATATTAATATTACCCTAAAACATGTCCAAATTCTATTGGACAGCTGTATCTAGACCAAAAACATCCTTAGGAATAAAATATTATCATTTAGGTCTACTTGGATTTGATTAGGACATTTATTATTATTTAATTCAAAGAAGAGTTAAAAGAGTTAAAATCAAAGTTTAATAACTAAAACATTTTTAATATAGGGATAAACATAATATAAATTAGATTATAAATATTCATTATAAAGATTAAAATATTAAATACATAATGGTATTTTATTTATAATTTTTTGGCAATAAATAACTTAATTTATTTGTGACACAATGATGATGCAGTAATTACTATATTAATGAATGATTAAGATAATTGATATTATAAGTACCAAAATAAATATAATTTGAGAGTCTTTATGAGTAAAAAAAATTTTCTACGTTAATATGACATATTATGATTGGTTATATGAATTTTAGTTAATTTAAAAATGCTTTTATTAATTAATCAAAAACAAAATACCCAATAGTGTCAAAATCAACATAAAAGAGTTTTTAAAACAAATATTATATTATTAATTGATATTCTATTACTAAAAATATAAGGTTCATCAAATGGACTTAGTTCATGATAATTGAATCATTAATTGACCACTTGGGTGTCTATTGGATGTTTATAGTAATTTTATTAACCATATAATATAAAAATACAAAGAGACATGGTAAATGTCAAACTAATTAACTAAGTGTTAAAACTAAAATATAAGGTTAATAAAGAGACCCAAACCTATCTAAAACCTATTGGTTGAGTTTATTTCTACCCATACACACTTTTTCCTCAAAATAAATTAATTTGGAGAAATTATAAACCGAATATAAATTTATTATAAAATAATATTTTATCTTTTTCATTAGGTGCCCCTCTCCCCTCTTATAAAAGGGAACTCCCCCTTCGCTCTAATTGACACCTTCTAAGCCATTTTTCTCAGCCAAAGCCTACCCAAATAAGATATAAACTCTCCTCCCTTCAACCTAGAGGCTTTATTTTGATCCGAAGCCAGCCTAAGGATCCCTTTTGGTCAAATGAAAAGGGAGAACCCGGAGAAGAGGTAATGATTTCACCACCCTCTTTCAAGTTCCTTTCTTCTTCCACTTCCTTTTTCTTTGTAGTTTCCATTCTAAAATAATAACTCAGGTATCTTATATATGCTGTGATGTTATTATAATTATTTTACAACCAAATTCATTATTCTATCCACCCTTGGAATGACAGGTCACCATACGTGCGTACATACGGCTTACCATCTCCACGTCGTGGTGTAATTGTTATTCAATGCATTATTATATGGATGGGTATAATAATGATGTGGATTTGATGTAAATAATAAATATAACATGATAAGGATTATGTATATATGATATAACATCCAATTATATATTATTTTAATATCAACAGAATGATATTTTCACTTGTGCGTACGTACGGATTACCGTCTCCACGACACGAGGAGATTCATTTCCAAGTTCACCATTCATCGACAATTATAAAAATATATATTACTAATAAGTATGTAAAATATGACATAATAATTATGCTGGAGATATATATATTTATATATATAATTATTTATGTACTTACATATAACATATTCAATAACTTCCGTTCAATAATATATGAAAACAGAAACAGCGTTTATGCGTACATACGGACTACCGTCTCCATAAACGGTGTTTTCCATTTCATATATACGTCTATTATACATATTTTTATTCTAAATATATATGATATATAAATCATTTTTTATATTCTGTACATATTTAAATCATATCTAAGTGATACAATCAAGAGTAACAAGTTAAAACAAGTACGATAAAGAAAGCGATTATTACCCGAAATATTAATATACCATGGAAGTTATTATTAAATGGTTAGTATAAAGTCATAAATGACTAATTTATGATATAAAAAATATTAATATTTTTCTGGTATATTTTAAAAACATAATATAGTCTTCATACAGGAGGTAAAATGTACCCTCAACTAAAGGGAAGTTCAAGGTATGGGGTTTTCATCTCACTCCTTATTCCCATGTGATTCATGAAATATTGTCACTATTAACTTTTTTGTTATGCATGTACTACCAATAATTATATTCATTATGTAATACACTTTAATTTATGTGTATTTACATATTCATTATATGATAATTCTTTCCTGGGGTGTATGTTTCATAAGTTACCAAATTGGTAAGGATTTTTTTCACAGTCTCATTATTAACCAAGAATTTTTATGTGTAAGTATTTACTAGGGAATTTTTATCATCCGTGTCCATTTTCCATAAAAATGATTTCAAAATGAATATTTTACGGATTTTTGAAAGGTACTCTTTATCATGATCATAATTTTAAATGTTTTAATGATTTATCTTTCTAAATATTTTTAATTAATGTCTACATTTTCAAAGAGATTTTAAGGATTTATTTATATGGACATGAATTTTTTGAAATCATAATTCTTTTCAAAAGTTTTAATGTGGTATGGGACACTTTGATTCAAAAATATCTTTTAAATTACTTCCATTAAAAATGTGTGACTTTTATGTGATTTTACAAAAAGGATATTTCTTTCAAAATGTTTTACTCATCATTTTCAACTATGTCAACATCCTTTACTGGATATTATTTTTGATTGAGGTTGATTTATTATAACAAAATCTTCCATATTGTATTGAATGAGTTATGATATGTTTGACTGTGGATGTTATATTTTTATACCATTCATGGTTAATGTTTAATTTATTGAAATTTCATATTCTATATTTAAAACGAATTTTTATGTTATGTTTCAACTTTTTCATATGAGGAATGCATTGGAATTAGTACGTGACGGGTGGAGACCGCTATAGCTCCTCGATGCATCAGTAGGTCTCATGAGACAGACTAGTGTCTTGGCACAAGGCCTTGACAGAAAATTTATTTGTATTCTTGGCACGAGGCCTTTACTATGTGGTAATGATGTTTGGTATTAGGCATTCCCTCATTGTGAAAATAGTTATTACATGTGATTATTAGACTAGTAGAATATCCATGTGCATGTTTATATAGTAATGTTTCATTTAATTTTACCATATTATGTTCATGTTTATGTTTAAAAGGCTGTTTTGTTTTTTACACATCTTGCCTTAAAAGTTTAATGATTCCGCTCAATTATTTACCCTTACTGAGCATCTGAGCTCACCCCTTTATTATGTTTTATTTTTCCCAGGACTCAAAGAAGTGTATTATGATTTATATTTAGGGTTAAGATAAAGGAAAAAATGGAATTCTCAAAGAAATATTTATGTTTTGTTTTATGCTACAAATTGTAATGTAAAGTTAATGTATGTAATCGATTTTCCAAGACTACTAAACTGATAGGTCCTTCTGGACATGATTCATTGTAATCGTGCCAATGTATTAAAATAATGCACCAGCTCTGGGTAACTGGGGTCTGGGCGTTACAATAACTTTTGAACCGGTGCTTGGAAATGTAATTCGAGGTACCATTGAACTCGCAGCGTCAGTAATTACTTAGTGAGACATTCACCGCAGTTTCGTTCTAGTGAGAGTGGGAGTAAGATTTTGGGGAGTTTTTAATTAAGTTAAATAAAAATAAGAGTTAGCTTATTATTATTTTGGAGGTTAAAATCTCCAAGGGCAGGTTGGAGGTGGGGGCCACCACACCCAAACCTCCCTTGGGAGGATATCGTTGGTGGGTCCCACATGAGATTTAAACCCCATATAACCCCCCATTTAGTTGGGATGAAACTCTCCACCTTCCCCCATTAATTTAATGTGCCAACCCTCACAATTAATTAATGGAACTATTTTATTTAATTATTTGGCAACAATTTGAAATTTTTTGAATTCTTGTAGACAATTAAATAATAGAAAAACCTATTATTTTATTTTGGGTTGGAAACTATCATATGGGTTGGAAATTGAGAGGGGACTTGGAAGAATATGGAGAACTTCATCCTCTCAACAAAGAACATGAAGAACTCCTCCTCATTGTTCACTGAAGATCGTCGAACGCTTCTTTGATCTTTGACTGAGCCAAAAGAGTTGTTGACCACGAAGAATGCCGACGATGCTTCTTCCTCGGTCTCCTACCCTGGACACTTCTCAAGGTCAACGAATCGACGTCCCCCATTCCTCTTCTTCCACTGTCAATGATAAAAAAATATGAGGTAGGGATGTGATTTAGTTTTGAGAAACATTAAATTCTTCCATCCATGGTGGAATTTTTTCCTCTTGATCCGCTTACTATAAAACTAACGTGGAAGGACCGAGGAAAAGTAACAAGGCCGGATTCCTTCCGTCATTCATGTGAATATTGGTGTGATCATCACTTTCTTCTTCTGAAAATAACAATGGATCGTTTTGGGTTATTTTTGCGACACAACGATCCCATAATGAAGACCCAACGTCACGACGACCTAGCGGAGGTGTGGTGACGATAGCGGGCGACAGATCGGATCAGAACGGAAGGACCGTTCGTTGACCCTTTTTAATGTGGGAGAATCAAAACGCGTTTTTGAAGCCGATCAGAGGAACGAAAACACAGACAATGACTTCAGAAAAATTGGGGTGTCCTAAAGTATGTCGTTTTGTTGAAATTGGACCATAAGAATGAAAAATGGACTTTACAGGAGGCGTGCTGGCTGGAGGCGCCGTTTCTAAAAAATTCCAGAATACACGGCTTGTACTTCTGACGAACACGCCATGTAGTACGGGTGTTCTACAGCTTGAGATTCGGATATTGGACAAGTAACACATGGCGTGTTACACTGATCCCAAGATGTGTTTTCTCTGCGCATAATGACAGATGCGGCTTCGCAAGGCATGGTGTGTATTTTGGGAAATACACAGACACGAGCAGAATTTCACGGCCAAGAGGCACGACAAGTACTCTCTATACACAATGGCATAATTAGCTTTGCAAGACTTGGTGTGTATCCTAGGGATACACAGAAACTGGGTGAAGTACATGGGAATGTACTCCACCACATGGTCAGACAAGTCCAGTGGCCCAGGCTACCCCTTGTACCCGTTACATGGGTAAGTGAACACGGGTTGAGGACATGTACGGGCACATGGACAGTGTACACGAAGCCAACACCAGATGCCTAGACACGGCGTGTAAACATACTACACGTCATGTACTTTCTTTTCTACAAGACCAACCCTTAGACACAAGCCATTGTACACGGGCATTACCCGTGGTCTAAAGACACAGTGTGTAACCACACCAACACGCCGTGTACTTTTTGGAAAATGGCTTGGTTATCTTGTCTCTGTGTCTTGGACACGTATTGCTTGGATTATCCCACTATGACAAGGCCGACCATTTAGATACTTCTACTTGGGTTTTCATGACACATGGAGTATCGACTTGTAGCTCATGGAGAATAACCTCTCGGTGACGAGCGAGCGGATTGCTGAGACTTAGTAGTTGGCTGAGACTTGACGACTACTGACCGATCGACTATGAGTGATTCGGATGGCCCATGGTGGGAAACGCTTGGTTGTAGTGGAAAATCCATGGTACTCAAAGGAAGGAGTATCTCTATAGGCTATGAGGGGGATCGCTTGGTTGTAGCTGCAGACCCATGGTAGGGAGCACCTCTATGTGAGCACAGCAGACCCATAGTACTCGACAGGTGGAGTACCTCAACAATCCAAGGATAGTGGGAAGCACTTGGTTGTAGCAGCAGACCCACTGTACTCGACAAAGGAGGATTTCTCCAGCATCCGTGGTTTCGACATCGTGAATTAAAATCCTGGTTTCAGCTGAGTTAATCACTTTTGTGTTTTCCTCATGATTGAGATGGGTGACTTGATAACTTAGGTATGTGTATGGGAATATACCTATGTAATGGTTATCCGTTGATTTAATAGTATGTGATTTATCCTTGTAGGATTTAGTGAGAACTTGAGGTTATTGGGGTCCCTACTGAGTATCGTTACACTCACCCCTGCACGGGATATGCCTGCACCTCATTGTGTTGGTTACAAATGACAGACATCACTGACTAGGGCATAGAGTAGCAGGACTGGACATTACCCAGAGGTGGACAAATCAGCGTGACTATACATAGAGCGGACGAACAGACATGGAGTGCTGAGGAGGCCAGATGTACTTACCCTTCAGCTGGGAACCCCAGAGGACGACCCAATAGCTACATTAACTTTATTCAGTTGTACTTTATTTTAGTTGTTATTTTACTCTACTATTGGGATTGTATTTTTGGAACCTTCACTTTTAGCACCCTCTTTTGTATACAGTTTCACTTAGTGTTTCACTTCTAGTTTTGTACTCTGTTTTGTTTGTTTACTATTATAAAGGAAATTCCATCTCAGTTTAGGGATTTACGCCTTTGGTGCTAGTCACATCCCCTGGCCTATGGAATGAGGGCTTGGGGTAGTAATGATACGGGCCCCGGGGGACAGGGCGTGAAATATAAATTTTGATTAAATTATGTTGTTCACATAAAGGTATTTTATAGAAATTATATATTTTTCCTATAAAATATTTTATCACAATTTCTAATAAATTTATAAAAAATGTATCATTTTTTATTCATTGTATTATTGAATATATTTATAAATATATTTCAATAGTGTAACATGGTTTCTATAAGATCAGTTTTTCATTTAAATAATTATTTCTAACAATTTGAAATTAATAAAGAAAAATATATATTATAAAAAATCAAGTTGTTACATTATATATCCTTTAAAATAATCTTGGCCTAAAAAATGCATTACTCCAATTAAATAATATTAGTATACTACTGCTCTAACAAATTCTCGATTTCACATGTGTCTTCCTCAAATTTATGGTTTCAAAACAAAACATAAATTAGAAGAGTAATCTTTTTTCATAGAACTTTTTCTCTTTTATCAATAATATCTATCAGTTGTTCCTCCTAAGAATGATCAAGTGGTAGAACATATTCTTTCCATACATAAGAACGATATGTTACATACTTACTCTAAATTGATACATGGAACATATCATGAACATGAGAGAGATTTAGTGTAATAAATAGATGATAATAAACCATCCTATTAAGGTCATGAATCTCAGTTTCGTTGCTATATTTTGGGATACGAATTACATTCTTTAAAAATATCATAAACCTATTCCAAATATATATTTGTAACAACACCTTATCACCAACTTTGAAATCTAGATCTTACTGATGATTGTTAGTAAAACGGTTCTATCGAATCTAAGATTCCTTAATGTGTTGTTGAATGAATCTAAAATACTCTATTGTTTTCATAGATAGTCCATGTCTCAATATATTTCATTCCCCAACATCGTCTAAGCATAGTGGAGTTTTCAATTTTCTACCATATAGGTCTTTTAAAGGGTCTATATGAATGGTCAAGTGAGCTATTTTTGTAATTACATTTGTCTATATGAGGGTGGTGATCCAAATCACCATTGAAATACCTAGATCATTATATAATCATACCATCCATTACTAGAAAATAATATATTTATGATGGGTTAATTTTTTTGGATAATTAACACATCACAAATAGTCCTTAGAAGGGAATTTTTTTCTAAAAACATTTTTTATATCACAAATAATATTTCTGGGAATACCATCCACCAAAAATGAAAAATTATTAAGAACTATAATAGTGGTTTATTATGAATTTTATTTCTAATATTCGTTGTGTAGTATGTATTTTTAGTGGAAAATAATGTTCATTGAAAACACTTTTCCTCTAAAAACATTTTGCGACAAGGATAATTTCATTCCATTAACCAGTCAGAATTATTAATAATTTGAAATAAAAACCCTCCAATATTTCTATACCTTAGGGGTTTCTCTTATTCTACACAGTTGATGGTACAAGATGGCAAACTCTTACTTCAAAAAACTCCATTGAAATTGGGTTTTTGCAGATCTGAGTTCGATTCATCTTGTTACGAATTCCCACTTTCTCAACATTCATTTTATTTCATTTTTTTCATTTAATCATAAATGACATCATTTGGTAAATCCCAAGGTTTAACATCTTTATCCTATTTCTTGGGTTTATTTAGTATTTAGCATTGCTGAAATTTTATTATTCTCTATTTGTGTGTTCATTGGGTCTGCACGGGTTATTTCAATTGTTTTATGTATTTCTCTCATTTTTTTATTTTTAAATTTAATAAAAAATTATTTTTGGGACCCAACCTTAAATGTAACATACTCTAGTGATTATAAACAAGAAATCAAACTTATTAAATACTTAATAAATTTTCTACATATATTTTTTGAGAATTAGGAAAATCTATTATATAGTAAGCACATATTTTAAAAATATGAAACATCAACTTAGTATCAATTTTTCCTCCAAAAAAGCTTTTTAAAATAAATAGTGGTTTATTTCTTGATCGATCTTCAGAATTTAATTGATATCTTTATCATGGTCCATACTCTTTCTTAAAAACTATAAAAAACATTTTAAACCATTGGATGAGAGAAAAATTTAGCAAGGGACATAGAAGGAGAAAATATATTAGGCTAGTGAAAATAATGAAATACCATGAAATATTTATCTTTATCTCATTTTTCTTTGAGAAAATAAAATATTTGATTTTTTACATGTAAACACACACACTTTAATCTCAAATAAAATTGAAAAACCCCATATAATGTAAAATAAAACCCATTTTAAAAACATATAGCATCACATTCATAAAATATTTTAAACCACATTTTAATTGGAATAACCCAAAGGATAACATCCAATATAATCATTACTCAATTTATTGGAGTTCTATAATGGGGACCACCCTTTTATAAGCTATATCAAGCTCACTCATGAGACATAACGGGGATTCAACCCTCTGTATAAGCTATTTTTGGCTCACCAATTTTATATGAGGTATAATAGGGATCAATACTTTGTAAAATCTAGATCAGGATCACACATGAAAACTAATGGGAATCAACCCATTGCATAAAAGGAATAACAAATATATTAAAAATCCATCTTCAGATTACCCAATGCATTAGAGGTTATAACATAACTACCCATTCATAGTATATCAGGGAAACACAAATCACTAGTAAATAACACAACCACCTATCTTTGATTTATAACATAACCTTACATAATTTTATTATTAAAAAACTACCCATCATTATAAAAAATTCTAAATAAGAATAAAATAAATATAAATCATGATTTCATGACTCATATACAAATATTTGAAGAACACAACCTTTCCATTTTGAAATAAATCATTTTGAAAATATGCACACGTACAATGGAAATCATTTTATTTGAATGTAAAAAAATAAAATTGTGATGTATGATTTAATTCATTAAGGTTACATGAAGGTGGGAAATTATGTTCATGAAATATATGTAAGAATCATTCATTTTGAATTTTGTAAAAATAATCATAAAGAAGGTTATCTTTAAAGAGGTTCCCATATAAATATTATATCGTTGATATGATCATTAAACAGTGAATGGATTATTTGTTTTTGAGTCAAAAGATTCTTTTTAATGTTTCCATTCATTTTTTAAAAATATAAATTTCTTTATTAAATAATTAATTATTAACACTATCATATCCAAATTATTTTAATAATGTTTTTATAGAAAACACATATATTTTACCTTACCTATAATTTTTTTAAATTATTCTTGAATATAATCATACTTTAATCATTAATATTATCATAATGACTATGAAACTAATAATTATCAGATTCACATTTATAAAATTGGATTTAAAGACTTTTTTTGTCTTTGCACTTGAAAATGTTTTTATAGTCATCCTTAACATCAAAATCGGTAGCATTGAAATCATACTATATAATAAAATCTTAAATAAATTTCATATATAACTCCATCAAATCTATCTTATTATAAATTGTTAATATGGAAATCAATATTCTATCACAAGGGAATATCTTTTACACTTCAATTTGTATATATCAAAATGAAATCAGAATATTTTTGAAATATAACCATTAAAGTGCTAGGTTTTCAATTCCTTATGAAAAACTCAGAGAAAAGATGACTGTTGGGGAATCAAGATGACTATTTCAATATTTTCTATAAATACCTATTCATTTGAAGAGTTTGAAGTGAAGTCATGATCATTTTCATTTGTAGAAATTCAATAACATCCCTATTAAATAAAGAATGAAACATTTTCATATTTAAGAAGATTTATCAATTAAATATTAATTTTACATTAAAGGGGATGCTATGTTCGATGGCGTACATGATACACAACAACATGTTTCTTTGAAATCTTATGTTGCACACAATGCTAAATCATACTGAAAAAATAATAATATAATATTATCATAAATGGTAGTTATCTCCTAGCTGTTATATTGGCGGTAATGGAAAAAACTGACTATAATATGAATATACATGTTTGATAAATGTTTTTACATTTACCCAAAAAAAATTTGTGGCTTAAAATAAGAGAGAATTTGATTTTAAGAATAAATACTCAAATATTCATTAAAAGGATGATTTACAAATTTTTGATAGCAAACCCTCTTTTAATATAGTTTTGGTCACATTTATATGTTCTATTTGACAAATGGAATTCTTCTTTAGAATTAGGACAACAAAATATACTTTGGGTAAATTTTTGGTATTTTTCTGATAAAATTCATTATTTAATGAATGGTGAAAAATACATTGTTTTAATTCAAAACTACATGTTAATCTAATTTATTTATATTATTAGATTATCTTTTTAATTGTTTTTAAAGTTTAATTATATTACGTTTCTACAATTTAATCCAATTTTGGTCCTTGGAAGTAATTTTACATTGAAATTGGGCATAAACAAGTGTCAATATTTTGATAGTTAATATTTCTTAAAAACAGGCTTTTTGTTTTAATGGCGGGAATTAATTTTAAATTAATTTATGACACTTCTGTGTTTTGAATTAAAAAAAATGGATTCCATATTTGGAATTATGAGGTCCAAATTATGTAAATAAGAAACTATTATTTTTATACATTATGAATATTTACTTTAGTAAATATTTTATTTATCATGTTCAAAGGGTATATCTGGAAAATAAGTGTTAAAAAATATTTTAATAATAATATAAAATTACCCTAACATGTATCATAATCTTATTGGTTGATAAATTTCTGACCATGGTCATCCTTGGGCTGATTATGGATCCCATGGAGCCACTTGGCAGTGAAAATGACACTTTATATTAATTAATTGACAGTAAAGACAAAAATGAAAGAAACATATATCTTTTAGTAAATCTATTATTAAATGGGGTTATATAAGTTATATCCTATAATATAAGTATTAATTTAAAATCTAAAAATATTTCTTACATCATGATATTTTTTTTGTAATTTTTAGACATCATATAAATATAAATATTTATGACACAATAAAGATGCAGTGTTTACCTCATTAACGAATGATTTAAATAAATAATATTATAAATCTTAAAACAATATAAAAAATCAGTCCAATTCGTATAATAGAATGTTATTTAATAAATGAGGCATATTATTCTAGACTTTAATATGTTTTGTACCTTTAGATAACAAAAATCATTATATAATAAAATAATATTTTAAAACATTCTTAAAGAGCCCCTCCCCCCTTATAAAAATCCCTCACTTATAACCAATTTCTCACACATCTCAAGCCCCTTTTCTCGTCCAAAATCTACCAAATTAATCTAACTACATCTCTCTACTCATCATATAATCCTTCACTTAGGCATAAGGCAATTCAATTAAACCTTTTGGTCAAACCAGAGGGAGATACCCGATTTAAAGGTAACGACATCTCTTAAGTTATTTTGTATTATTTTAATTCTCCAACCCCCTATAATATTTTTATGGATTTATATTATAACAACACAAATATCTTAAATATATTTGGTTTTTCTTATGAGAATTATATAAACTACACTTACACACACCATCATCTAATGGTTAGAGAACATAATGTTTCTATGGATGACGAACTACTGCCTCACGAAATGAAGATTGTTCAATATTCTCCTACCTCCATTTATGGTGGCCATTAAGATAGAACTATATTTATATGTGATATATATTATATTTATACTTTTTTCTATTATTCTGTATTTTTCATCTATATAATACCTTTATAGTTTCTATAGTGTGTAAATACGATAATTTCATTTGAGGAAGTGCGGACTACCACCTCTCAAAGTGATATGACTTGTTCATGCCATATTAGGACAATATAATAGATTAAGATAAATAAATTATATATTATATTATACTAGAATTATAATATACCTCTTTATCATTACATTTTCATTCCATTAAATATGAAATAGAAATTAAAGTAGCGTTCATGCGTATGTACGGCTTACCGTCTCCATGAATGGTGCATTTCATTTCTTATCTCAATATGTTATGTACTATTATAAATACATATATATATATATATTAGATATATTTGATATATATGATATCTGAATCATCAATATCAATCTGGAGATAATGAACATTTTACCACATTGACAACTTTTAAATATAACAAGTTCATTTTTGACTCAAGTACCAAATGCCAACAAAATGACCATTATTAACATAAATGATTTCATAATGTTTATAACATGGTAATAAGCTATATAATAGGAAAAATAAACTTTTAAATATTTTTAATCAAGTAAAAATTATCATTAGTTTATTATTCAGGTGATTAATTAACAAACGGATCAAGTCAAACACGAGGTATGGGGTTTCTAATCCCATTTTTAATTCTGTGAGATTTCCATGGTTCCCCACTTATTTATTGCATGTGGTGTATTGTGTACTGAAATTTGATATATATTATAATCATTCTATTTATATTTGTGGAATTATGTGATTCATTTTGTGTTTATTAACTTTTTTTCATACAACTCAATTGATTACAACGTGGTAAGGGGTTTTCATATCATTTCTTATTCCTGTGAGATTCATGATATATTGAAACTATTTTCTTTTTGTGTGGTGTATTTACTGACTATGATTATATTTCATGAGTAATATACTTTTATTTTTGGGTATATAAAACTTCATTGTATGATTCTTCTTTCATGGGGTGTATGTTTCGTATGTTACCAAATCAGTAAGGGAATTTCTAATTTCGATTTCCACTCATTGGGTTTTACACAAACATAACTGATTATTTTACTCCTTGATTATGTGTGAAATCACTATTTATTAATTTATGCAGTAATTTCCACTAAACATTGTGTGTATATACTTTTTATACACATAATCACTCCATTGTTAAATTCCTAATTCAACGATATGAACTTGATAAGAGTAATCTTAACTCCATTTCCATTCATTGAGTTAAACATCCAAGACATTGGTGTTGTTGTTACCAGAATATGTGTGAATGGATTCTAATAGATTTACACTGAATATCCAATAATATTAAGGGTATATATATTTGTCACACATAATTATGTCATTCATTTATCCTTAAACTAAGGATATAGTCTTGGTAAGGTATTTCCTCTCAATTTACATTCTACTGAGTCTTCTTTGTTGTTATCCACCAATTCACTTTTATATGTTTTCTATACTCTACATTGGAATATAATATCATCAATCTGTTTATTCTCATGATATTATAAACTTTTTATCATTTAATTATTTTTATTCAAACCTCTCTCATTTGGTTAGGAACCCTAACTAAAATATCATTTTAAATGATTTAATGATTTATTCTTCTAAATATGTCTCGTTAATGTTCATGTTTTAAAAATGGTTTAAAGGATTTATTTTTCTGGACATGAATATTTTAAAATTAAAATTCATTTGAAATATTTCAAAGTGGATTGTGACACTTTTATTCAAAAATATATTTTTAACAGCTTCTTGATAAACAGTGAGGCTTTTAAATGTTTTCAATAAAAAGGGGGTATTTATCTCAAATAGTTTTACTAATTATTTTCATCTATGTCAATATCTTTCATTATTCTTGATTGAGGTTGATTTATTATAATAAAATATTCCATACTGTATTTAATGAGTTATTCTTGACTGTGGATGTGCTATTTTTAGCCCATTTAGGGTTTATGGTTAAAATATTAACATTTCATATGATAGTTTTAATATGAATGTTTATGTTATGTTTCAACATTTTCATATTTGGAATTCCTTGGACAAAGTAAGTGACAGGTGGATCCTGCTATAACACCTCGATGAATCGGTAGGTCTCATGAGACAAACTAGTGTCTTGGCACAAGACTTTTACAAACTCTAATTTGTAGTCTTGAAACTGGGCTCTGACTATGTGGTTATGATGTCCTACATTATGCATTCTATCATTATGAAATTAGAAATTAATATTACATTTTATTATTCGACTAATTGAATATCCATGTGAATATGTAAAAAGAATTATTTGATTTATATTTTCCATATTATGCTAAAATTTAAGTTTAAAAGGCTTGTGTTTATGTCTTATACATTACTTTAAATGTTTATGCTTATTTATGAAAGATTCCGCTATATTGCTTTCTTTACTGAGCATCTAAGATCACCCCTTTATGTGTTTCATTTTTCCTAGGATGTGAAGATGAATATCATGATTAACTTTTAGGGATAGGCTAAGGGATATGAGTGTGTTCAATGGGGACACAATGTTGTTTTTATTTATTTCTTGATTTAATGTAAAACTTATGTATGTATCTAGTACTTCCAAGGCTACTGAACTAATTGGCCTTTCGAAACATGACCTCTTGTGATCATGCCAATGATATGTAATAATGTACCGACTCTGGGAAACTAGGATTAGAGCCTTACATTTGGTATCATAGAAAGTTTAGTACAATCATTGGGAACTAGGTTTAGAAAATCTCTAATTAGATAACATTACCCTAAAATAGAGTTTGATATTTAGTATAGAAAAACATTTTAGAATTTTTGTAATGTATAGATTTTGTGTATTTTACAATCAATACATCCATGTCTAGATATGATCAAGTAGAGGCGGCTCTAACACCAATGTACGGAGGGGTAAAACTCGAAAACACTAATTTGAACTAAACTCGAATGAGAACTAGTGCACGACAAAGGGCCTTACTACACTGTTGGTTACATCCCTCCCAGGGGATATACATAGGATAATTCACATTTTTTTCAAACTGAATTGAAGGATTTGAATATAAGATGAGAATATATAACCTTGGTTAATCTAAAGGTCTTTAAATTGAAAATATGGTGTCATTATATTCTCTGAATGACTTTTTTGTTTATTTTTGCTCACACAATGATTTCTGGTTTTAGTCAATGGCTGGATTCTAAGGAAGTTTTAGTAACATTGAACATTATGTACAAGGTGGGAACTATGGTGTAAATGAGAAACTAAATAGAATTTTTATAGGTGTAAAAGATATCATGTTCATGCCAACTCAGTTTTCCAAAAATATGATCAATAACATATATATTAACCATCTACCGGTTACAAAACAGAAAAGAAAGGAAATGAATGATAAGATCTCCAGTAGTGGAGACCTTGGATAAAATAAAGATTTATTTCCATCCTGCCGGAAATGTGGAAGGTGACACCCAGGAAATTGTCGATATAGAACAAAGAAATGTTTATGTGTGGGAAACAAGGACATAAAGTAAAGAATTTATGAAGAAAAAATAAAGATTATGATGGAAGAAAATAAAAATGATCCTAACAATACATTTATATTCATTTTATGTAAATTTAGTGGACCTAGGTATTACCCATTTTAATTCCCTATTCTATAGGATAACCACTTGGTCAAAGAAGAACCTACGCAGAAATAAATGGATGGTGAAATGTTTAAAAGTATTAATGATATTTGTTGATGGGATTACATTAAAATACCTTTTTCTTTTATGTGTAACCGTGTAGTTTGTAATTTTAAAATGATATTTGAGTAAGAATTATCATATCTTTTGTGGATATAGTTATAAATAACCATTAGGGTTTATATGATCCTTGAATTTTAGATAATTACTTACTAAAAATTTTTGGGATAAAAATATAGGTTATGAGATAACATTTGTGGTAAAATTAAGTTATTGTTATTTTGAGGAATTTATCTCATAATGAGAATGTTATAAAATATATTTTTTGAAAAATTACAACACGTAGACCATGAGACAACCCGTCGCGTCGGACAAAACTACGCGAATCGAAATGACAACCAAAGTCTGACTGGGATTTATCGCCTACCACTGGGCTACGTGATGTCCCTGGTTAGTGTGACTAATTAGTTTAGTTATATTATTTTAATGATAAATAATAAGTTGATTTGGGATCTTATGTTTTATCAAATGGATATCCTTAGTGTAGGAAAATTATTTGGTTATTATGTGATAAATGTTATTCTGGAAGACTTTCGCTCTATTGAGAACAATACATGCTTAAGGAAAATAGACTATGGGATTTCATTTAAGAAGAAATGGTGTATTTTTATCTATGTTTATATTGAGGATTTATAGAGATTTGGGTTATTTATGCAAAGGATTTACCTATCATAGAGAATATGTGATTAGGTAAATTACTTTTAAGTGTGTGACTTTATGAGTATTTGATGTTATTTAGCTACAAAATATTACATCAAAGACTATATAATCAAATTCTTCTAAGTTTTGGGTTTCAATCATAGTTTGAATTATATTGATGGAGTTTAAGGAAAATTGTATATTGAATGGTCTTTGTTGAACTTTGGGTATTATTTGTCAAATTTAGGAGATTAGAAGTGTTATTTGTTTTTATAAATGATTATCCTTTTTGGTTATTATCTAATCTTGTACTAACCTTTTTTGTTTTGGTTGATGTCTCTATACGGGGGAAATATGTAGTCTATATTTTTTGGATTATGTTGTACTCTAAATGTTGATTCTAGCACTTCAAGTGTGACCAAGTTATCTGTAATACTCGTCATTTGAAGAATAGATGGGTTTGTGGTCGGAATTTAGTAATGGATGAAATTCTACATGACCTGTATGTATGTTTCCTTATATTTTCAGTTAAGCTCATAAAATATTTGCTCCACTTTATAAAATGTAACTTTAAAAAAAAACTTTGTCTATTAAATTTTCCAATTGGGGAATCAAATACTGTTTAACCCATCACAAGTTTGCCTTTTTCTGGTGGTTAACTTTCTCCTAATCATGTCTTCTATCACTCTCCATCAAAACGTGACACTTAGTATCTCCCCCATATCCATGTTTTCATGGAATCATAGTATGGGTTATCTCGTGTGACCTTTGTACATATATTTCTTTCCTTTATAGGGATATTTCTATTATCTCTGTTTCTAATGTGGGATTTTCAATGAAGTTTCCATGCCAAATTTTAAAATTGGGAAGACAAAATTCCTATGGGGGGAGTATGTAACATCCTATGTAAATAAATAATATAATATTTCCATATTTATCAAAATTTGTGAATTAAATATTAATTTTACTTCAATGGGGATGCTATGTTAGATGGCATACCCAATATGAAACAACATATTTCATTGAAAGATTATGTTTCACATAATGCTGAGTCATACTTAAATAATAATAATAATATTATATTATATTAAATGGTAGTTAACACCTAGACGTTGTATTTCCAGTAATGGATAGAACTAAATACAATAAGAATATACATGTTTGTTAAATATTTTTACATTTACCCAATAAATTTTAGATTCTTCAAATAAGAAAGAATATTATTTTAAGCATAAATACTCTAATATTCATTAAAATTTCGATTTACTACCATTTTATGGTGATACCTCTTTAAATATAGTTTTATCCACTTTTATATGTTCTATTTGACAAAATAAAATTTATCTTTAGAATCGGGACATCAAAATTTACTTTGGGAATATTTTTGGTATTTTTTTTGATAATATTAATTTTAATGAGTAGTGACTAATGCTATATTTTAATTCAAAATTTACTTTTTAATAAAATTAATTTATAAAGATAGATTATCTTTTCAATTGGTTTTCATTTTTAATTATATTATGTTTCTTCCATTTCATTCAATGTTGGTCATTGGGAGTAATTTTACTTTGAAATTGGACATAAATAGTTATTATTTCTCAAAAACCTACTTTTTGTTTTGATAGCGGGAATTAATTTTAAATTAATTTATGCCACTTTTATGTTTTAATTTTGTAAAAATATATTCAAAATTTTTAAACAAGAGGTCCTAATTGTGTAAATAAGTAACTTTTATTTTTATACATTATGAATACTTACTTCAGTGAATATTTTATATACCATGGTTAAATGGTAAATATGGTAAATAAGGGTAAAAAAATATTATTATAGTAATATAAAATTACCCAAAAATGTGTCCTAATCATATTTATTAATAAATTTCTGACCATGGGTTTTGTTGGAGCGATTTGGGACCCCATGGAGCCACTTGGGAGTGATAATGACACTTTATATTAATTAATTTAATGTAATGACAAAAATGACACAAACTTATATCTTTTAGTAAATCAATTATTACATGGAGTTATATAAGTCATCTCTTCAACTATAAATATTCATTTGAAATGTAAATAGATTTCTTACATCATGATTTTTTTTAATTTTATACATGAAATAAATTAAAATATTTATGACACAATGATGATGTAGTGTTGACCTCATTAAAGAGTGATTTAAATAAATAATATTACAAAGATTAAAAAAATATCCAAAACCTGTCCAATTGTTATTGGATGATTTTATTTAGAACATGAGTCATATTATCTTCTACATTAAGCAATTTTCGACCTTTTATAACCTTAAGTCACTATATAATTAAATAATATTTTAAACTTTCCTAAAGAGCCCCTCCTCCCCCATATAAAAAGCCCTCATTTCTAACACATTCCTCACAATTTTCATACCCCTTGTCTCATCCATCCTATGGAAAATTTATATAACTACTTCAGTACCCTTGTTCTATAATTCTTCCCCTATGTAAAATGCAATTCAAGTAAACCTTTTGATTCAAACCAAAGGGAGATAGCTGATTTGAAGGTAACATCTTCTTTTAAGTTCTTTTTTTTATTTTACTTATCCAAACCCATAAACACTTTTTATTAATTTCTTATATAACAACACCAATATACTCAATATAATAGTTTTTTGTTATGATAAGGACTCAAACAACTCTAACATAGACCTCCATTAAATGGGTAATGAACTTACTATTTCGGGGGATGGTGAACTACTGCCTCACGAAATGATGATTGTTCGATCTTATCCTACCACCTCTTATGGTGTCCATTAAGATGTGTCTGAATTTATATATTAAATATATTAAATTTATATTGTTTCTATGCTTCTATATTTTTCATTTATATAATACCTATATGTTTCCAATAGTTGGTAAATATGATAATTTCATTTGAGGATGTGCGGACTATCGCCCTCTCAAAGTGATATGACTCTTTCAAGCCATACGTGGAACATATAAAGGATGGAGAAAATAAAATTATATATTACATTATAATGTAATTATAATATAACTATTTATCATTACATTTTTATTCCATAAAATATGAAATAGAAATAAAATTAGCGCACATGCGTATGTACGTCTTACCCTCTCCATGAACGGTGCAATTCATTTCTTATCTCCAAATGTTATGTGCTATTATAAATAAATATATATATACATACTATATTTATATATGTGATATATATGATATCTAAATCATGAATATCATTTTGGAGAAAATGAAATTTTGATCAAATAGGCAATTTGTAAATATAACAAGTTCATTTTTGACTCATGTACCAAATATCGACAAAACGACCATTATTTTCTTAAATGATTGCATAATGGTTATAACATGGTAATAAGGGATATCAAAGGAAAAATAAACTTGAAAAGGTTCTTAATCAAGTATAAATTGACTTTAGTTTTTTATTCTTGATATTAAATAGTGAATGGGTCAAGTCAGACATGAGGAAAGAGGTTTCTTATCTCACTTTTAATTCCGTGATATTTCCATTGTTCGCCACTTATTTATTTCATGTGGTATATTGTGTACTGCCATTTGATTTATATTATCATGATTCTATTTATATTATTGGTATTTTGTGATTCATTTTGTGGTTATTAACTTTTGGTCATACGACTCAATTGATTACATTGTGGTAATGGGTTTTCATCTCACATCTTATTCAACTGTGATTCATACTATATTGCCACTATTTCCTTTTCTGTGGTGTTTTTACATACCATGATTTCATTCCTTGTGTAACATACATTAATTTTTGGGTATTTAAAAGTTAAATGTAAGATCCTTTTTTTGGGTGTATGTTTCTAAGCTACCAAATCAGTAAGGGAATTTCTAATATTTATTTCCACTCATTGGGTTTTACACAAGCATTATTGATTATTTTATTCCAAGATTATGTGTGAAATAACTATTTATTTATTTATGTAGTAATTTTCACTCCCTTTTGTGTGGATATACTTTTGTACAAATAATCACTCCATTTATAAATTCTCAAGTCATCATTGAGAACATTATAAGTGTAATATTAACTCAATTTCCATTCATTGGGTTAAACATCCAAGTCATTTATGTTGTTGTCACAAGAATATGTGTGAATGTCCTGTGAGTGATTTACACCGAATATCCAATCATATTAATTTTATTTATATTTTTCAAACATAATTATGTCATTTATTTATCCTTAACCTAAGGATACAATATTTATAAGAGATTTTATCTCAATTTACATTCTATTGATAATTCTTTATTGTTATGTACCAATTCACTTTTATATGGTGTATATACTGTACATTGACATAGTATATCATGAATCCATTTATTCTCATGATATTATAATGTTTTCATTACTGTAATTATTTTTATTCAATTGTCTCTCATTTGGTTAGGAACTCAAACTAGAATATCATTTTAAATGTTTTAAAGATTAATTATTCTAAATATTTCTCATTAATGTCCATGTTTTAAAAATAGTTTAATGGGTTTATTTATATGAACATAACTATTTTAAAATAAAAATTCCTTTCAATAGTTTCAAAGTGGTAAGGGACACTTTGATTCCTAAATCTATTTTTAACAGTTTCTTGATAAATAGAGAGACTTTTAAAAGTTTTTAGGAAAAAGGTTGCATTTCATTCTAATAGATTTACTTATTATTTTCATCTAGGTCAATATAATTCATTATTCTTGATTGAGGTTGATTTATTATAATACAATCTTCTATATTTTATTTAAATAGTAATTCTTGACTGTGGATGTGCTATTTTTATACCATTCATGATTTTTGGTTAAAATATTTACATTTCTTATGCTAGTTTTAATACAAATGTTTATGTTATGTTTCAACCTTTTCATAAGAGGAATTCATTGGACATAATATATGATGGGTGGATCCTGCTATAGCTCCTCGATGCATCGATAGGTCTAACGAGACAAACTAGTGTCTTGGCACAAGGCCTTGAAATAATCTTATTTTTAGTCTTAGCATGAGGATTTGACTATGTGGTTATGATGTTCGGTATTATGCATTTCATCATTATGAAATTACAATTGATATTACATGTGATTATTCGACCAGTAAAATTTCCATGTGAATAAGTAAATGGAATTAGTTGATTTATATTTTCCATATTATGCTAAAATTTATGTTCAAAAGGCTTGTGTCTTTGTCTTATACTTTGTCTAAAATGATTATGATTATTTATGAAGTTTTACGCATTTATTTCATGATGTAATGTAAAAATTATGTTTGTATCTAGTAAAACCAGGGAAACTAAAATATATAGTGTTTCAGGACTTAATCTCTTGTGATCATGCCAAGGATAAGTAAAAATGCACCGACTTTGGGTAACTAGGGTCGTGGGTTACAAAATATCTTTGTTTAAGAGCTCTGAAGCTTACAAGAGTGAACTTTTTGTTCTTTGTACTTTTAATCATTTTGATCTCATAGTCGTAATGACCAATCATGTAAAAATGATCAAGGAATCATGTGGATATCATGATAGATAAGCCTATAATCATATCGATGGTCCTGAGGATAGAGTGATAGAGAATCTGATTATCGTATCAAGGACATACAGGGATAACAAGACAAAGAATCCAATAATCATATAGAGGGATCAGAAGGATAGTGAGACAGACTGATCATCATATTGAGGGATTTCCATTGTAAGGGAAAGACATAATTTCTTGTAAGTATAAAATAAGTTACCTTTATCACATGTTATTGGATACCCTAATAAATTAATTAAAAGTATTCTATTAATTTATATTACTTTTTTTATTACAAGCCATTTATTTTCACTATAGTTGAAATAGAAAATGAATACATTTATATTCATATATCTATTTTTATCTTGTTTATCAAAATATCATTTACTATGGTACATTTTTTACCCTGTATTACTTTTCGAATACATTATTACAATAATCATGATTCCATTAACATTAAAATATAATCAATAATTTTATAATATAATTATTTATCATAACCATTGCTATGATGATTCTTTTGAGTTTATACTAATTAAATTATTTAAATTGTGAATTAAATTACACGCTAAAAATATTTTCACTTTATAACGAATATGATTTAATACATTGTTAGTGTAGAATAATTTTATCATTACAACCTATGTAATAAATTTTATAAATCTTCTTTATTCTGATACTTTGTTCATAGGACCCAAGGGTAATGTCTAATTTCTAATTAAATAATTAAAAGGTTTTTCGAAGAGTATTTGATTAACCTTGATAAGTTATGTTTAATTTAAAATATAAAATGAATATTTTTAAACTTATAATTCACTGCCTTTTGTATTTATCCATTTTAATTTACATTACGATGTAAAAATTGGTATTAGAGACATGAATTTTTTATAATGATTCCCACATTTTGTATCAGAGGAGGTTTCAAAAAATCATATTCTTGATATATTTATTTTATTTTATTTAATAATGTTTGTATGATATAATTTTGTAGTAAAATTTTTATTCAATATTATCTACTACACTAACGTGTATTGTGAAATTGAATATTTTTATTTGTTTTAACATTGACAGGACGCATTTTCGGATCAATCAATAACATTAATCCAAATAGACCCCCTATTTTGTATGGAGCTGATTATGAGTATTATAGATATAGAATGAATAGAATCATTATAAATATTTGAGTTTACAATTTTGTCATGTGAACTGGAGATTAAAAGATACCTAACAAAGAAGTGGCACTTTTACAAATCATGAAAAAGAAAGAGTATGAATAGAATTAATGTTTTGAAAACACATTAGTATGTTCTATGACCAAGAGAATTTATTGTTAGATTTATTATTGTGAAGATGATAATAGTATCTAGAAAAGGTATAGATTACTCATGTAGGATCATCAAATGTTTTTGAAACTATAAGAGAAATGCTTAGTCATGACTATCAAGTATCTGAATTTCATTTTGGTGAACCTATTGTAAAGGTAAAACAAATGTTTATGAAAATAGTCAATAGTCTACAATCTGTGGGAGAGAAAGAATTAAAATATTACATCCTTGTTAAAAACATAATTTCTATCATTCCCAATTGGTTGTAATCTAATAAAATAGTTTTTGTTTAACCAAGTAAGATAACAAAGCTCTCACTTGATGATATATTTTAAACCCTTCTACAATATTAGAGTCGACTGAAAACATATTCCAAGAAAGTAAAAAAAGAAAAATGGTAGAGTTTTTTTTCTTTTAATTCAAATATAATAATATAAAGAACTTCTAAAAAGGTAGTGATGTTTAAAAATAAAATAGTTGTTATTGTTTAATCTAATTCTATTGAATCTAAACATTCTAAATATGAACATCTGTATCATTCTTGAAGGATTAACAAGATTGTGGGTAAAAAATATTTTCAGTACCATTATAAATAATGTAATAAATATAGTAGTGAAAAGAAAGTTGTTTATGTTACTTTCTATTAATGTAAAAGAGATAAACATAACTGACCAGACCATCCCAAGTAGAAAAAGGAATACATAAAGGATATACATTATGATAGAAATTAGAAAATATTTTCTAAATGAAAAATTAATAATGTTACTAAGGATTATGAAACCTGGAGTGCCAATTGAGGTTTTTATTTAGAAAATTACTTTAATAATAGAATCTTATATTAGAGGAATATTGGACTTATAGCTAGAGAACCTATTGCAAATCAATGTTTTTTGGAAAAGGTAGTCACAACATATTCTATAACTAATATGTCTTAAAATGGAAATTTCCCTAAAAATATATATATTTTTGGATTAGGAATAAACCTTAACTAGTGATGAGAATAAAATTCCTTATTATGAAGAAGTTTCTCTCTTTGAAAAATGTTTAGAAAAAAACTATAATGTTTGTAAAAATATTGATAACACTAATGAAAAACTTTAGAAACCTTATTAAAAAATATATATTTTAAAAAATGAAATATTTGATATATCAAAAGATATTCATATATAAAATTCTAAAAAAAATATATCTAATGATTTGGAAAAAGTAATTTATGAAAAAAATATCTTCAAAAATGTTTGAAAATAATCAAATAAAAAAATATTTATAGTAAAAATAAGGAATTCATTATAAAACTAAAACCTCAAATTTCTTCTTAAAAGAAAATCTTTTCAAACATTATCTTTGGTAAGGATGTTTTTATTGAATATATAAATAACTTCATTCTTATGGAACTATTACTATAATGGTATAGACTTAAAATAATCTTGTTTTTAGTAACAATTTCTTTGTTCCACAAAATTCCCATTTTCCCCAAAATCTCAATGTGGGGGACATTGTCCAGAGAATTTTTCACTTAATAAAAATCAATATTCTGGATTCCAAAAATCCCTTTTTTTCAGAAAAAAGTGGATTCCAAAAACAATATTTACTAAATTTTCAAGAACCCATATGGTTTGGGTTATGAAAGTCTAATTGAATTTTTTTTAGGAAAACAAAGGCAGTGCCAACAATAAGAATACATGTTACATGGATAGTGGGTGTTCTAGACATATTAATCGATAAAAATGTTTATTTGAAATTATTATCAATATGAAATGTGAATGAGTTATCTTTGTAGATAATGCTCTTGAAGAAATTGTTATGAGTGGTAGTATTATTCTTCTTGGAAAAGCTTTAAGTTCAAATTTTTTGTTTTTAATGGCCTTAAACACAAACTATTATAATCATAAGTCAATTATGTGACCAATATTACCATGTGATTTTTAGTAATGATAAATTCTTAGTGAACAATTCAAAGTATTAATACGATCTTTCTACCAATAGGCATGAAAACATATACACAATAAACAAAAAATTACATAAGATCCATGATTTACCTTATCTTAGTGCAGAGGAAGACGAATCTTGGTCATATAATAGAATTTTAGTATACTATAACCATATAAACTTGTGTAATTTAACGAATAAAATACATTTTATGAATTTTTCAGAACTTAGATATGAATATTCCGTAGTTTCTGACCCTTTCCAATACGATAAGAAACATAAATCAGCCTTTAAATCTATTAGTTAAGTATCAAAAACTGATGATTTACTGTTATTTCACATGGATATTTTTGGGCCTACATAATATGGATGTATTATTGGAAAGTACTGTGTCTTTATTTTAGTTTATTATTAAAGTAAATACACATGGGTCTATTTTTAATAAAATAAATACCGAGAATTTTATTATTTTAAAACTTTTTTAAACAAAGTTAAAATTGAGATAAATATTTCCTTGGTAACTATTAATAGTGATAATTTTGAAAAATTTGTAAATTCAGATTATGAAACATTTTTTTTGTATGATATAAATTATACATATCTTTTCACCTCTGAGAACTCCACGAAAAAATGGTGTTGTTGAATAAAAAATTGTATCCTTAAATAAATAAAAGGAACCATATTGAGGGACTAATTTATTGTTTATAATTTTTGGGATGAAGAATTTAGTAATTCTTTGTATACTACAAATATAGTATTAGTCTGGCCATTATAAATAAAACTATTTATAAATTGTGAACATGCCAAAAAATTTCATAATTTAGAGTAATTGTATTCAATGCATTCATATTGAATATAAAAGATAATTAACACAAATTTACATCCAAATTTTATGCAGTTTTATTCTTAGGTTATTCCATTACTTATATAGAATATAGGGTTTTGATAAATATTCTTGTACTATTTAGATAAAATGACAAGATGCATTTTTTGAAACATATCCATTTGTTTTTTAAAAAACCTAACCAACATCCTCAGAGGTGTTTTTGAGAATAGATTTCCAACATTTTATAAAATATTCCTCAAATAAGGAAAATGTTCTAGAAATAGTTCCAAAATTATTTACTCCAGAATATATTCTACCATAGGTTGATGAATATGTTTTACAAAATCCATGTTAGTTTTTTCTTAGGAATCATTATAGTTATAGTATCATTGGTGACGCGAATCAAATTGTTAAGACTAGAAGTTCCTGAAGAAATGAACTATATCATATTTCATTTATTTCTCAATTTTAAATGAAAAATTTAAATGGGGTTTTAACTGATCAGGATTGGATAAAATCAAGTAATGATAAACAAAATGATTTATAAAGTAATATTGTCTCGATCTTGGTAGAAATATCTAAAGAAACATAAATAATTGTAGTAAAATAGGTTTTCTAAAATATGTGTACTGAAAATAGAATAATCATTAGAAATAAATCAATACATATTGCTAAAGGTTATAATCAATAAGAAGGAATATATTATTAATAAACCTATGCATCTATAATGACACTTAAATCTATTTGTATTCTCTTAGCCTTGACAACTTTTATTTTTTTAAAATGATTTCAAATGGATGTAAAATGTACATTAAATTATATATATGTACAATTGTAAGTTGTTTTTGAACCACCCCTATTTATTAAGGAAAAGAATATACAGATTATGTTTTTAACTATAGAAAATCATTATAAGAAGTAAAACATGTTCGAGAGCCGGGAATGATAGATTTACATGGTTTTTGTTACAAAAAAAATTGTTAATGAAAGGTATAGTCCAACACTTTTTATAAATAATTTAAAAAAATTATGATTTTTAAAATATAATTCGATGAAATTTTATTCAGATCAACCTAACAATCTAAAATAGATTCCATTTCTGATCAAATGAAATCTGAGTTTGAGATGAGTATGATATGTGTGATAACATTTATTCTTGGATTACAAATTTCAAGAAAACATGAATGTACATTTATATCTCAACATAAGTGTATAAATTATTATTCTAAAAAATTTAGATATGAAAATTATAAAATTATTACTACTCCTGTTAATACATCAAATACACCTAATCTTGACGAAGCTGTGAATCGAGCTGAACAAAAAAATTAGATGTATGATAGGGTTCCCTCTATAATTAATAGATAGTCATACATGATTAATTTCTTATGTATTTTTATGTTCAAGGTATATATCAAATTTAATTTCATCCTATTTAGAAGAAGTTAAATGACTTTTTTAATGGGGACTATAGAATTAGGACTTTTTTATTCATTTGAAATTATTTTGAATTAAAATGTTTTTTGGATGCTGAATTTGGTTGTTGTAGAATAAATAGGAGAATTAATTTTCGAACTTTTAATTTATTAAGAGTTTCAATAAATTCTTGGTCCTGTAAGAAACAAAACTCAATAGAACATTCTACGACTAAAGCTAAATATGTCTCAATTGGAAGTAGTTGTGATCAAGTCTTATGGATACAAGAGACAAGCACTGATTATCAAATGTGTTTTACTGAAAATCAAATATTATGTGATAAAACTACTTCCATTTACTTAATTAAGAACCTTGTAAATCACTCTCATGAAAAACAAATAGATATTAGGAATTAATTTCTTCGAGATCACAAAAAAATTGGAGATATCACTTTACAATTCATCAGAATGAAAGAACAACATGGTGATATTTTTACAAAACTGTTATCTTCTGATTGGTTTTAATACATTAAACAGATTCTAAAATTATTAATTTAAAGTATCCATTTATATACACATCATTTTTAAAAATCTACTTATATTATTTTAAACTTTCTTAAAGAGGGAGTATATATGATATTATTATTTTTCAAATGCTTTAATCTTGGGTTTTCTAAAACTATTATATTTTCTAATTTTTTTGATTTCTAAAAACTCCATCGTAATGAGTTTTTTGGACTCATGGAATATATAATATTATATGGATTCATGTTTTTTAAATAATTTTTGGAAAATTTATCATATTCATGTTTGTGTGAAATCATATTTGGAAAATTTATCATATATGAGTGTTTTTAAGTCCAATTTAAAAATTTATCGTATTTGAGTTTGATTAAATCATATATAAAAATTTAAATCATGTTTGAGTGTTCATTTAATTTTTTAATAATAATATTTTTTATTAAAACTATTGAACTATTTTACATCTATTTAAATATTTTATTTTATAAAAACAATAAGAAAAAACTATAATACCAATGATTCCACTCTAAAAGGTATTCTTCTATCCTTTTATACTTTAATAGTCTTCTAGTATGATTAGTTTTATCCATTTTTGTTATTATATTTATATACACTTTTTTGTTACAATTTTTTTTTGTATTCACCCAATATGATAAAAAAAATTAAAAACCTCAAGAGTTCAAATTCATTAGAAATATTTCCTCAGATATTCTATTAACCATCTGATCAGATGGATCAAATATTAGCTGTTAGATATTTTTGGAAGATCAACCGTTTCTCAAAATTTCCTACATAGGGAGGACCCCCCTCGTGTCCTATATCAGTTATCTTAATATTTTTCCCCAATCCACTACATCTTTTAAGGATCATAGACCTAATTATGTTCTTTATGAGTGTATCTTTAGTATCATTTACAAATACGATGGATCCTATGAAGGATTAAAAAAATTAGTTTGTTTTCCAGGAAAGGATAGTAGAAAGATATTTGTATAAAATTTATGATTCATTTCATAGTTTTCATTATCAAAGACAATGGAATGGATGTTGTTGTAGATGATGAGTTGATTCTATTTGGGAAATGTGTTTTGAGATTGATGTCATAACTTCATTAATGTTTTCTAAAAGAAATCGAAGAAGGTTGTCAAGAAATAGATGTCCTTGAAAAATTTAGTCATGTTATTGAGGAAGAAAAGAAATTCAAAGAATTCTATGAGTATGTTGATGTAAAAGAAGAATGAGAGAAAGAAAAAAATGTTTTACAGGTAATTGATAATGATGAAAAGAATCAAGAAGATGATTAAAATAAAATTGTAGAGAAAGAAGATCGTACTTCTGATAATATTTCCTTGAGTACTTCACACGCATCTTAAAAAGAATTATATTCCTTGGGAAATAAAAAAGGTGATATCTATTAGTCAATAAAAAAAATTCCCCATATATTCAAGTATTAAAATCCTTATTTAATAATGATGAAAAAGATCAACTTTTAAAATAAGTATGTAGTAAAAGGATTCATATAGATGCATTTGAGATTTATGATGGAATGAAGGAAGATTAAAAAATTGTGAAATTGGTGTTAAAATAAAAAAAAAGGAAAACTGTACAATAATATATTAGAACCATCGACAACGTTCTTCTTGAGGAAGAAGATGAAAATTAATCGAATTCAGCAAGAATAACATCATTAAAAAGAGTAAAATTCTATTTTTAGACATTGAAAAGGAATTAAGGAACAATTCCTTATTTCCTAGAACTAGAGTCTCTCAGTTAGATGCTTCATGTTTTTTACAATAAAAATAAGATTTTAGAAACATACAAATATAGAAATTAGTTAAACTAAAGAATGAATTCAAATCATATCTTGATTTTTATTAGATTTATAGAAATTCATGTAATCAAATGAAAAGGTTGTGACAACCATTAAATACCAATATTAAGATTCATGATGATATTTTTGATGATATAAGGAAGGAAATGAATGATTTTGTAGAAAATTTTTATTTATTAATAATGGATATGGTATAAAGAGTATACGTTGTTAAATCTTTCAAATATCAGACTGAAAATCATAAAAAGATAGTAATTGAGGTGAATTAAAAGATGTGGCATTTCAAGGATCGTATATGGAAACTCAAAAGTCAATATGAGGATGTTATTACACTAAATAACCTATTTTCAAAAAAACATAGCAAAAACCAAATTAAAATTTTCAAATGCAAGGTGAAAATATTTAGATTTAAGAGGAAATGTTATAGATAAAAAAAAAGAATTGACCACTAGTAGTGTTTCTTGAAAAGATGGAAGAGGATTGAAATAACATTACTTACATAAATACCATTTTTAGATCTTTGAATCCGAAGATAGATTGAATTTTTCACTGAACTCTTATTGATTGTTTTCTAAAATATTTTCATTAATGAAGTCAATTTTAATCTCATTACAACTTGTTTGAATAACCATAATTTTTCTGGATGGATGTTCTTTAATTTCATATGATGATCATGTACTTAATTTTATTTCTTCGTATACTTTTTTCTCTTACCCATTTCATGTATTATAGGATTCTCCCCAATTCCTTTTTGAAAATCACAAAGGGGGAGAAGTTTATACAAAAGGGAAGAATTTTATAAAATGTGGGAGTTGTTTTATATAAGGGGTAGAAATTATTATAAATATGAGAATAAAATCATTTGAGGACATTCATATCCTATGGGGGAGTTATTCATATTCATCACTTTATTTAGACGAGTTATGAGCATCGGGGAGATAGGTATTAATTATTAATTCTTAAATCGATGTTCTTAAAAAATAATAATGGACATAATTTTTTTCAAATTTATTTCCTTTTTAATTATTGTGGTTTTTTCTTCCAAAAATTGGTATATTGTTGAGTCCAAGATTTATTTTTCACATTCCCATTCATTTTTTTGGAAATAAAAATGTCTTTCTTATATTACATAATTACTAATTATTTAATCATTATTCTAAAATTTGTTTTTATAATTGTAAATGACAACAGAATTGGTTGAATCATAATCACACTCATAAAAAAATTGTAATAAAATTTTGTAAGGAAATTCATCGCATATATCTTAGTCAAAATTCAGAATAAGAAAAACAAGATTCTACCAAAATTGAATTCATTTTACAAGGAAAATATTGAATATTAAAGTAAGATTTGAAATTTAATTATAATATGACCACTGAAGTTCCGTGTGATCAAGTACATACAAAAAACTCTTTGAAAATATAATAGTTAGAGAATCAATATGACTATTGGAAGGATTCCTTTAAAAACCAGTCATTAAAAGAGTTTTAAGTGAGGTTCTAATCATTTTCATTTGTAAATACACTTATTTTGTGAGATCTCTGATTCTTACAAGAGTGAAATACTTGTCACTCGTACTTGTAATCCTTTTTATGTTTGTAACCACGATGACCTGACATGTAAATATAATCAAGGGATTATAAGGAGAGTGAGACAAATTATCTAATCATCATATCAAGGGATCATGGGGATAGCAAGATAGATTAGGCGATAATAATATCAAGGGCTCACATGGAAAAAGAGATAGACCGATCATCGAATCGAGGGAATTACCTAGTTATGGAAATAAAAAATATATTCTATGAATAATATAAGGGACCTTTATATTAGGTTGTTGTATACCCTTATCTTTGGGTTAAAATGATTTTATTCATTTCTGTTACTTGTTTTATTACAATTATTTTATTTCTACTAAAATTGAATTAAAAAATGAATCCTCTTATATTCATATTTTTATTTTTATTTTTTATCATGATAGATTTTATTATGATACAATTATTCCACCCTTTATTACTTTGTCAATATGTTATTAATATGATTATGATTCTATATGATTTTAGCTAGAATCATTACTTTTGTAATACTCTATTTTATCAAAACCATTGTGATTACATTTCAATTGTATATACACTAATTAAATCATTTCTACTATGAATATTATTAAAATATAAATATGTTACCACTTCATACTGAATAAAATTCCATATAATGTCAAATTATAGTCGTTTTATTATTAAGAAATGTGGAATACACGTCGTAATCTACTTGATTACGATACATTTTTTATCATAACCATGGTCCATGTCCGATTAACATTTGAAAAGGTAATAGGTTCTATGAATATTATTTGTCTAACCTAGTTAAAATACATTATTTTTAATATTAACAAAATGATTTTAAAAATGCAATTCACCCATACTGTATTTATCTCTTTTCATATACATTACAATCCAATAATTGGTATCAGAGCCATGTCTTTATTGTACTGATACCCTAATGTCCATCCACAATAAATATACATAAAACTAGAATATATATAGCATAATATAATCATAATTAATATTACACATGTACATATCATGACAATAATCTATGAAGTATATGGTGGACCCATATAAGGGAATTTAGGTTATGAATTCCCCTACCTCAAGTATGAGTTAATTAAAATATGTTCAAACCTAATATATAATTGTTTAAAAAATATAATTAATTTATTATATAACAATATTAATATTTATAATAACTTCTATGATCTTTTTATAATATATTACAACATATTCATTAATAATATCTCATTATTTTCATTGTTTTGGGGGCGTTCATTTCTTGGTTTCATGGTCAGTTCATTTATGTATAATTACAGATTTTATTATCAAATGAAAATAATACCCCAATGTGAAATGGAAAAATTATAATTAACATATATATGTATAATTTTCCCATATTTTATTTTTTTTACATGAGGATGATTCATTTGATAATATGTTAATGAAAAATGTTTAGTTAATTTTTGCGGGTTTTCCGACCATCTCGAACTATTTAAATTTTATTTAAAATTATTTAAATATATGATTTCTATAACATGAAATAATTTATAATATATTTTAATTTATTTTACTATAATCATTTTTTTATAACTAACCCAGAAGGCGGTAATCAAAATTGAATAATCATTTTCTAGGAAGATAGTTAATATCCAAAATTTGGATAATGGTTTTGTTTCACTGAATTATAGGAGATAAGAAAAGGAATGTATATAAGATCATCCAATAGAAAGATAAAATTAAAATATATACAATATTTTGGAGTTATGATGATTTTATGCTTGAATGTAACAAGAAAAATTTAGAAGAAGAAAAGTAATTAAGAGAGGTGGTATGAGAAATTTACCTATTGAATATCACCTCTTTGAAGGATCCCTTACAGACCATGAAAGTGGAATTTTTGTGATACCAAAAAAACAAGGATCTGGTTTGAGTTATTATGGTTGGGTTTGAAAAATATTTGAAGATATTTATATCTAGTGAGGAGAAAGGTGGCGGTGAGGAGTCATGTGTATAATTAAGGATTGGTGGTTATATGTGATTAATATATATTTAAATCCAACCAATTTTGGGTGGAATTATTTCTAATGAATTATATTTATATTTAATTCTTTAATGTATTGTTAAGTTATATCAATAGATAAACCACCAATTTAGTGTTTTATTTTTTAGTAGTTTAATATTTTACCTTTTAACACTAATCGGTTTCATATTTTACTTATACTACAGTAAATCCTTTTTTACCACGATAACATTTTTATGCTTAAAAATGGCTTTATTAACTAATTTTGAACATATGATTCCAATTTTTATATACTTTTTACCTAATTCATTAAAATTAAATATAAAAAATTAAATTTTAAAAAAACCTCGAAGATGCAATGTAAAAGCAGGTTTTCAAGATGTTTATTTTTCGAGAAAGATATTATTTTATATTTACTCTATGAATAATAATAATAATAATTTTATGAAAATAAATAGATAAATATATTGATATATAATATATACATTTCATTTCAAACATTCCCTATTATTTATTTCTTTTAATTTATTCAAAATGAGAAACAATATGTACTTTAAAACTGTTTTTAGAAAAATAATATTTTTAAAAGAAACAACAAGTGTATTATGAAATAAAATATAATGTTTCTTAAATGTGATTAAGTGGTTGAAATAAAACTAAAAAATAATTATATTTCTTGATATCAAATTTAGAAACATAATTCCAATTTTAAATTTCATAATTTATTGAAAATAAATTGTTGGATCAGATTATACCAAATATACACAAGAGGGGGTTAAATTGTGTCTTTTCAGGAATATTCATGAGATTGTGTTCTACTTTTTTATTTTAATCAGATGAATAATGCTGCAGAAATATGAAGTGCATAGATACACGTTGTATAGTGGTTCGTGTAATAGAAATCTCCTAGTCCACTCCACCAATTCTCTACTCCACGAGCTTGGTGATTTTCACTATCTGGTTGTCATTTCAACAGACCTTTCTACAACTGTGTACAGGCAGTTGAAACCTTTACAAATTAAGGATAAAAAAGCCTTCTGTTTCACTCAAAGAACCTACATAGCTTAGTATGAGAAGCCGGTCACTCATGAATAGAAAATAAATATTTTTTTATTCTGAAAATACTTTCGAGATGTTCTTTACAATTGCAACAACATGCAATTGACAGTAGATAGATCGTCACCTTCGTAAATAATGATCTTTACATAATTTTTGTTCTGTTTCAATCACGTTGCAATAGATATAGAAATATAATTTACAATTTTAGCAGTAGAATATCCACAGTAGATCTTCGATGTAGAACAAGTGAATCTTCTATCTTGTTTCTTTTTTTTTTCATTAAACGGAGCTTTGACGATCCTTGTGAATCCGCAGATATGTATGTTTCGAGTAGTCTCTATTTTTTTCTTTCTACGCCCTTTTTTAATTATTGATTGATCATCACATCTGTTTTAGAGAAAAAACACACATATATAATAATGACGAGCGCATACCCTGCAAATTTAGATCTATAAAAGTCACCTTTTGACTCGTGAAATTCAAACATTGGAATTTATAGAGTAGATGTAACTTCCCTAAAGACTTGGGATAAAAACTCCATTTAATTCAATCCTTGAATCATTGATAAAACAACTTTGAATCAATCAGGATCATACTTTAAAGCAGCTTTAAAATTGGCTTGAAATCCGCCTAATAATCAGTTTGCTGACCATTGCATAAAAATATCATTTTTTAAATTCTCAGATGCCAAACGTAAGGTTGATGACGGGTCCTTCAAACGTAGGGTTGACAACATATGGTTGATTACAAATGTAGGGTTGTCATTCATACTTTTCTCTTCAACATTCAAACTAATAATAAAAGATCCAGACTTTTACTTGATCCATAATTTTCCAAGAACGTATGGTTGTTCACAAAAGTAAGGTTGATGAACCATACTTTTGAGAAACAAACGTAACATTTAATACTTACGTACGGTTCTCCTTCCATACTTTTCTGATATCCCAAACATAGGGTTCATTCCTAACGTAGGGTTCTTCTTCCATAATTTTCAGATAATTTCTGGTTGATTAACCATACTTTTCGGTTATCTCAAAAAGTATACACTCTTTTCATTCTTACACTACGTTTCTCCACGTAGGGTATGAAAAGTGTTTCCAGAACACGATAAAGCAGATCCTAAATATGTAGGGTATGAACAGGGTTTCTAGAACACGCTAAATATGAATACTTTAGTAATAAATTCTCGTTATTTCAAGAGTAAAATAATATAGTAAATTCCAGAAAAATACATAAAAAATAAAATCATTATAAAATAATTAAAGATATTTGTGAGCATCAAAATTGTTATAAATATATATAGTATTAATTTCAAAAATCTCCCATTTTAAATAACAATATTATGATTTGTTTAAAACAACACTTTCTCAAAAATATCCCCTTTTTTGATGATCACAAAACACCTAAAATAACTAATGAAATTAACTTTCAAAATTCATTATATGTATTATTGAATTTTGAAATGATAAATACAATATTATTTTCTCCCTTTAATTTATCCATTTTTTAATTTCTCCCCCCAAAAAATAAATATAGAAATGTTGTGTTTATCCAAATTTCTCCCGCTATTATGATATTAAAAAGAATGATAGAATATGGAATATAACACAGATTAATGTAGCACTTAACATAAGTAAATTCTATTATTAACTGTTTAGAAATAATTTAATCTGGATTACTAGAATATCGAAATAAGAACAGTAAAAAAATAAATATAATGAAACAAATTTTCATTAAATGTACAATAATGATAAATACAAGAATCAAGGTTCTGTCAGTTTTTATGTATTTTTTATCTTCTCTGGACTGCAGACTTGATTTCTGTTAACTGTTCCTACAACCTTTTCATAAATCCATCACCGAGCATAATAATAAGATCTCAGGCCTCTTGAGTCATGTGAATGTCTTCAATGAGATTGACTCTGAAAAACTCGTGAATTATTTCTTCCTTCTCCATAAACAAATACAGCTTCTTTGTGAATTTATTTAAGACAGAGCGGAGCCATGGCTCACTAGATGTCAACCGATCAACCAAAAATTTTTTATTTTCTAACAGAACAGATAAATGAGCACTATTGAAATGAAGATCTTCTAACATTTCATTCATGTTGCTCATTGTAGATGTGATAGCTTGAATCATTCTGATTAAATCTGGTGACGTACCTGATCCACTAACAGAACTATTCCAAACTGATGCAAATTGTGTCTCCATAATCAATTTAAGATTCAATAAACTTGACATCATAACCATTTCAGATTTCAATTTGGCAACAACATTCTTCATATCCTCCTTAAAAATTTCAACTTCTTTCCTTGAAACTGTACTCTCCTTAAGCCTTTGAAATTTCAACTGTTCTGATGCTAAGGCTCCTCTAAAAGTATCATTCTCAGATTTCAGTTGAGATAACTTTCTGGATATCTCTTCAACATATTTATTCCCTGAATCAGAGGAACTCTGTTCTTGATTCTCATTCTCAGGTTTAGTGTGATACAGTAGTAATAAAGGTAGAAAATCTGCATTAGACTTCTCTTTATCCTTTTTCCTGAGTAGGTTGGTCCAGAAATTTTTCCTCAGAGTCATTTTCAAACTCTTCCATAGAAAAATCTTCTTGAAGTACTTCTTTGTGAGCTTCAGAAGCATGGTCCTCATGAACTTTAGCAATTTGTTCTTCCAATGGATTTTCTAAAATTATATCCTCTAGAGTTTCCTGAGGTATGGACACTTCCTCACCAGGCTCTACCTACTTATCTTGTTGAAGTGTAACTTCAACATCAGCTATAACCTATTGTTCTGATCTTTCAACTTCAATTATTTGAAGATCATGGTATGTAACATCCACATTCTGTTCTTGAGATTTTTCAACAACCTTTTCTCTGAAAAAGCTATAAGAGAGTAAATCTCTTATGGTCAATTCAGGAGAAGTATGTGCCACAATCACAGTTCTTTTCCTCTGAGATTGAAGTCCATCCCGAGTTCTTTCTTCCTCAGTATCTTCTATATCAAATATGATCCTTCTTTCTATAGTGATAACTCTTGAATCAGTTTGTCCCTCCTTGGACTTAGCATATTGAGCCAGAGCACTCTCTGATTCCTCCTCAAGTCCTGGTGGAATTTTTTTTCTTTGATAGTGCTCTAGATAAAGCCAATATTTCATAAATTTCTAGCATTAAACAAATTAATATGATGATAATGCAATTGGCATCCTCCAATCTCACCATATCCTTCTTAAAAAAAAGTTTGGAGATGAATCGGCCAAAAGGGTAAAATTTCATTCGGGCATTTCTCTGACAAAAATATTGTATGTATCTAACCACATATGTAGGAATATTGAGTTTAATATCCCTGAGAAAAAGATATATTATATACATATCAGGATATAATATCTTTTCCATCTCAGACATCCTTAGTGAAATCCCTGTTTTCACAACTTTTACCAAAATTTTATTATCTGGCTCCAGATCCTTTATGAACATCTTCCTTAAAGATGTTGTACCAAAAAGAAAAGACATTATGTCCTCTGATTTATGCAAAAAATCTCCAATATTTTTCAAATAGAAATGAAAAACTTTCTCATGAGGGCAGTTCAAAATCTGAACAATTTCAACTAAAGAGATCAAAATATCTCTATCTTCTATCTTAGCCAGTATAGTGTTCTCATTATCTTCTAGAATAAATTGTACAGACTTGAAGAAATGTCAAAGCTCTACCTCATAAAATAAATTGGTCTTGTCACTATTGAATGTCTATTTGAGATTCTCAAACGACTATTCTTATTTCAACAAGTGATTTGTCTTATATATCCATTCGAGATCAATCATCTTTCCTTGTATGATTTTCCTTCCTTCGGAATGTTGTTTCTTGGAACTGCTAGTTTTGAATTTATAGGATCTCTTATTCATTGTCATTTCTGCTAGAATCTCTAAAGGTTTTAATATTACAGTTTCTGAAGTTCGAAGATTAGGGTTTTTGAGCACTGGTATGATTTCGCAGGATTGAAAAGATTTTGGTAGAAATGAAATGGTTTAGCAGATGAAAGGTTTCTGACAACTTTGATTCCCGTGTTATTATTAATCATTACATAGATTTTGAACATAAAATAAAAACGATAATGCAGAATAAAAATTTTGTTCGAAAAATAAAAAACTAAATTATTTTAAACAGAATTAAAATAAAGAATCAACATTGAAAAATAAAATACATCTTTATTTGATATTAAATAAACCTAGCTCCCCCTTAATAAAATCAAACATTGTATTGGGAAGTGGTTTAGTAAAAACATCGGCTAATTGAATTTCAATACTTACAAATTCCAAAGATATATCCTTTTTAAGAACATGATCTCTTTGAATATGATGTCTGAAATCAATAAGCTTAGTCTTAGAATGATTAATAGGATTTTTGGAAATATTTATAGCACTAGTATTATCACATAAAATAGTTGTATTATTAAAATTTAGTCCAAAGTCCATAAGAGTATTTTTCATCCACAAAACCTGGGCACAACAACTGCCAGTGGAAACTTATTCTACCTCAGATGTTGACAGGGAAACTAATTGTAGTTTCTTACTTGACCATGACACTAAAGATTTCCCTAAAAATTCATAAGTTCCTGATGTGATTTTCCTATCTAATCAGCAACTCCCAAATTCTTCATCTGAATATAAAATTAAATTAAAATAAGATGTTTTGGGATAAGGAAGAGATTGAGAAATAGTTCCATTTAAATATCTAAAAATTATTTTAACAATAGTTAAATGAGATTCTTTAGGATTTGATTGAAATCTTGCAAATAGACATACTGAATACATTATATCTGGCCTACTAGAAGTATGATATAATAAATTACCAATCATAGCTCTATATAACTTGTTGTCAACTAATTTTCCACTTTCATCCAAATCAAGTTTTATATTAGTGCACATAGGAGTTGTATATGTCATGCTGTTTTCAAATCCAAATTTCTTCAATAAATCAGTAATGTATTTTCTTGGGTTCAAGACATTTCCAAAAAAGTTTTGATAAATTTAATGACCTAAAAATAAATTTAATTCTCCCATTATACTCATTTCAAATTCTTTTTCATTAAATTTGAAAACTCCTGACAAAGTGTTTTATTAGTTCATCCAAAAATTATATCATCAACATAAATTTGAACCAATAAAATATTAGAATTTACAATTTTCATGAAAAGTGTTGGATCTGACATTCCAACAATAAAATAATTTTCCAATAGAAAAGAGCTTAATTTTTGATAACAAGATATAGGTGCTTGTTTATGGCCATAAAGAGCTTTAGTAAGTTAAAAACAGAATCTGGTTTTTGAGAATTTTTAAAACCAAGAGGTTGCTCAACATAAACTTCCTATATTAAATAACCATTTAGAAAGGCAGACTTTACATCCATATGAAATAATTTAATGTTCATATGAGATGCATAGGCTAAATGGATCCTAATGGCTTCTTATCTAGCTATAGGTGCAAAGGTCTCATCATAATCCATACCTTCTTCCTGATTATATCCATTAACTGCATGTCTAGCTTTATTTATAGTTATTATTCCCTGATCATCTTTCTTATTTCTAAAGACCCATTTGGTTCTTCTCACTGGATAATTATGTGGTCTTTCTACTAATTTCCAAACATCATTTCTATGGAACTGTTTTAATTCTTCTAGAATTTATAGCATTCGTCTATCATCACCTAAAGATTCTTCTATAGATTTGGGTTCTATATAGGATAGAAAGGCAGATAATTATACAAGATTTCCTAAATTTACTCTTGTTTTTATTCCTGTATCTAAGTCACATATTAAAGTTTCTAAACGATGATTCATTAGGGTTCTAGCCTATGTAGGTAGTACACTAATAGGTTAATTATTACCATGTTCTTCTGAACTGGACTAAATTTCATTTATATCTTTTTAAAATCATTTTTCTAGTTTTCAAGTCTCATGTTATCATTAGAGTCAGATTCATCCATTTGGTCTGTCCTTTTCTCAAAGGGATCAAACACATCAAATTTTACATGAACTGATTCTTCAATAATCCTTGACTTCTTATTATAGACTCTATAAGATTTGGAGGTAGCAGAATATCCTAAGAAAATGCCTTCATCATATTTTGGATCAAACTTACCAAGATTATCCTTGGTTTTCAAGATGTAAACATTGCATCCAAAAACATTAAAGTAGTTAACTTTAGGTTTTTTGTTATTCCAAAGTTCATAGGGTGTCTTTTTCAAAATAGGTCTAATTAAAACACTATTTATTATAAAGTAGGTTGTGCTTACAGCTTCTACACAAAAATAGGTAGGAATATTGTATCTATTTAGCATAGTCCTAGCCATTTCTTGAATAGACCTATTTCTTCATTCAACAATTCCATTTTGTTGAGGTGTTCTTGATGCAGAAAAGGTGTGTTTAATACCCATATTTGAGCCGAAGGAATCAAATTCCTGATTCTCAAATTCTCCACTATGATCACTCCTTAATGAAATTATTTTAAAACCATTTTCATTTTGAACAGTTTTGCAAAAACATTCAAATAATGTAAAATCATCATTTTTAAATTTCAAAAAGAAAATCCATGTAAATATAGAATAGTCATCAACTAAAACAAATACATATATTTTACCAGCCAAGATTGCTACTCTTGAAGGTCCAAAAAAATCCATATTAATAACTTCTAGAGGTTTAGATGTACCAATTTTGTTAATATATTTGAAGGATGATGTGTGTTTATTGCCTAGCTGACATGCATCACAGAATCGGTTACTTTCAAATCTGAGACTAGGCAAATTAGAAACTAATTGTTTCTCAGATAATTTATGTAAAACATATACATCAAAATGTCCAAGTCTCATATGCCAAATCCAAGATTCATTCACTTTAGCAGTTAAGCAGTTTACTTTTTGTTTACACAAGGAATTTAAATCCACAGTATACACATTGCCAGTTCTAGGTGCTCTAAATTTAAGTAGTTTATTCTTGAAAACAGAACATCAATTGTTAGAAAAATACACAATATAACCATCATCACATATTTGAGAAATAAATATCATATTGTGTTTCAATCCTTGTACATAAAGTACTTTGTTGATTGAGACATCTTCTGGATTTCCAATTTTTCTAATACCAATGATCTTCCCATTAGCATAGTCACCAAAAGTGACTAGTACACCATCTTTTTGTGTGAGTGTAGAGAATGTTGATTAGCTCCCACTCATATGTATTGAGAAACAACTATCCATGTACCATATTTCCTTTTTTCTTGTGTGACCTACTCCCGGAAAGGGCATTTATACAGTTTTCTTTGGTACCCATATTCTGTTGGGGTAGGGGTGTTAGCCAGTAGAGATCTGAGAATCCAGACTTGCTTTGTTTTTCTAATTTCGCAGGATTCAAATAAATCATTTGATATAAAATTTTTCTTAATACTACTTATTAGGGGTTGTCTTAAGAAACAATTTTTAGAAGTATGTCCTCTTATTCCACAGTAATTACAATCTAGTGTTTTTGTACATGGAATAAAATAATTCTTGTAAAGCTTGGGTTTTTAACCTTTACTTCCAATTCCAAATCATTACATTTTAATGAATTTTTTCCAATAATTTCATTTAAAGTATTTTATATTATAGTAAAAACAAGGGCTGCACTTTTATAGGTTCTTACTTCAGTTTGCAGAGATTTTATCCTTGATTCATAATTTGTATTGTTATTGTTAATTGAGTAAAACACCTCAGTTAACCCCTTATATTGTTTTAGCATTGTATCTCTTTAAAGAGAAAAAAATTTGTAAATGTTATATAAATACTTATGCTTATTAAACAAATAATCATATTTTTCTTCATGCATATTGTAGTAGGCTGTATGTTTTTCATTAGAGTAACTAGATTCAGAACTAGAGTTAGAAGAGTAGTAATATTGTACCTCATCTGTGTCTGCCATAAAACACATGTTGGCTTTCAAATTTACTTCTTCTTTCTATGAGTCTGATTTAGAAGTTCCACTGGAGTCTTCAGATACACTCCATGTAGCATTCATTGATTTCTTTTCCTTATTCTCAGAATCATTTCTTTTGAAAAATTTCCTTCTTTTGTCTTCTTTTAGCTAAGGACTATAAGGTCTTACATGTCCAAATTTCTTAGATTCATAACATCTGACTTCCTTGTCATCCTTTTTGAAGGATTTTCTGAAGCCCTTATCCTTTCTGTAGAATTCAGTGAATCTTCTGGCTAGCTGAGCCAGTTCCACATCAGAATTTGATAAATCATAACATTCTGATTTCTCTTTTACACTTTTTTCATTTTTCTATTTTTTCTCTGCGATGACACATTCAAGGAAGTCTCATATATCTTAATAACTACTTTTTGTTCATTAGCTTCATCTTGTATCTAATCTTCATACATCATTAGTGTTCCAATCAATTCTCTCATGGTTATGTTCTTGAGAGGTGCTGACTGTCTGATTTCAGGAGAGATTCCATTCCACTTTATAGGTAGAACACTCAGTACTTTTAAAGCTTGATCATCTTGTTTAATGGGATCTCCCAAGGCGGTTTTGTTATTGAAAATCTATGTCAATATTCCATTAATTTGAGTAATAATTTCACCTCCAACCATTCTGAATGTATCAAATTTAATCTTAGATGTTTCATATCTCATTTCCCTGATATTGTTAGTTCCTTTATAAGAAATAGAAATTGTCTGCCACATTTTGTATTCTGTCAGGCATTCAGATACTCTTTTGAATTAATCAAGTCCTAGACCACATATAATTACATTCATTTCCTTTGAGTTCATATCATATTCTTCCTGAATAGCAGCACTCCATGTTTTAGGTTTTTCTGGTATTTCATATGGAGTCAGAATCTTCGAATATACTTTATATCCAAGGTTTTTCAGATAAATAATCATTCACGACTTCCAACATCCATAGTTTTCTCCATTGAAGTACAATGCTCTTACCATAGACATTACCGCTCTTGTATCAGTCATCCAAATCTTTGTATAATCACTTTCAGATTGTTAAGGCTTTATCAGAATGTTCAACCTATGATACCAATTGTTGGATTAGATTGCACCAAATATACACAAGAGGGGGTTGAATAGTTTATTTTTAGAAATCTTCACAAGATTGTTGTCACGACCCCTCCTCGGGGCCCGTGCTGTGACTACCCCAAGCCCGCCTTCCATAGGCCAGGGGCTGGCGACTAGCACCAAAGGCGTAAATCCCGATAACTGGAAAGGCATTGCCATTATAAAAGTAAACAAAACACCACAGAGTACAAGCTGAAGTAAAACACTATGTACAAAAGAAAGTGATGAAATGTAAATGGGCCAGAATACAAACCCAACTGAAAGTATAGCTACGACTGAAAGAAAGTACAATAGAAAAAGACAAACAGCTGGAAGGAAGGAAGCAGCTCATGGGTCGTCCTCCTCGGATCCTACCTGAAGGGTAGGTACAGATAGTGCAACTCCTGAATCATCCACCACAGATCCTACCTGAAGGGTAGGTACAGATAGCGCAGCTCCTGGATCGTCCACCACGGGATACTGACTTGTCGAGTGGTCCACCTCTGGGTACCGTCCAGTCCTCGAACACTCAGCCTCCGTCAGCTCTGCCCGTCGTCTACAACCAACACAACGAGGTGCGGGCATATCCCGTGCAGGGGTGAGTATAAAAATACTCAGTAGGGACCCCGAGACCCTCATGGTCTCACTAAAACCAACAAGGATAACCACAAATAAGATCTCAATAGATAACCTCTACATAGGTATATGCTCATGCATGAACCGAAGTTATCAAGTAACTCATCTCAATCATGAGAAAAACACCAAGTTCAGGAAATCAATGGATACCCCTACCTAGTTATATGCCCATACATATACCTAAGTTATCAAGTGACCCATCTCAATCATGAGGTAAACACAAAGGTCAAAAGTCTCAGATCAAACCCGGATTTTCATTATCGAAACTGTAACTGCTGAAGAGCTCCATCTCTGGAGAGTACTGTGGTCCTTTCATGACTCTGTGGTACTTCTCACCAACCTAAGACTGCTGAGGTACTCCTCATTCGAGTACCGCAGGCCTGCCACCTCACACAGTAGTGCTTCCTGCCATGGGTCTGCCACCTCACACAGTAGTGCTCCCCCTCATAGCCTAGAGATGTACTCCTCCTATCGAGTACCATGGGTCTGCCACCTCAAATAGTAGTTCTCCTCTACTGTGGGTCTTCCACCTCACAAAGTAGTGATCCCCACTGGCCTATGCAAGTCACTCTGAAACGAATCAGACAAGCAGTCGTCAGGTCTCAGCTGGCTACACGGTCTCCATACTCCGCATTCTCGTCTCCGGGAGGGTCCGCTCCATGAGCTACTAGTTGATGCTCCAAGTAACACAAAGTCCCATGAAGAAGTATCTCAAAAGACAGCCTCGTCATAGGGGTCTCAACGCAACAGATGACGCGTCAATCGGGCACCCGGTCTATGAGTTATTAACAATTTCATCCCAGGGGCCTGGTTGGTTTAGTGTGCGAACTAACCCGGTCGTTTCTCAACTCTACCCCGAACTCTCATAGGGTACACTCATAGGGACCATTTCTCAAAGGGATCAACAACGCCACTGACGTCTGGTGCTCAAGATATACTCGTTTCTACTCCGAGGGCCCGGTTGGTTTCATGTACGAACCAACCCGGCCGAACCCAAAGTTCTCCAAAAACTTGAGTGTAATATGCCGAAACTAACATCTCAATATAAGGATCGCAACACTGCTGACGGTGCGTCAATCGGAGGTTAGAATCCCAAGATATGGGAAAAAGACTGAAAACAGTCCGAAAACGGGGGGTCTGGGCCCAGACCGACCCGGCCCGACCCCCCCCCCCCCCATGGGTCGGCCCGAACCGAGTCACCCCGACCCGGGTCCGGGTCCGACCCGGTTGGGCGTGACCCGGCCCGGCCCGAGCGCGACCTAACCCGGCGGGTCAGCTCGGCTCGGTCGACCGGCCGAGCAAGGGAACCGCAGCCCCCGCGCGGGGGCCGCCCACGGCACCCGGATGCGGCATGCCGGCCGCATCCCGCCCCTCAGTTCCGCGCGGCCGCGGAACCGACCTTGCCGTCGCGGCTTCAGCCGCGATGGGTTTTTCCGGCGGCGCGCCGGCGCGAGCTTCCGCAGACCACCAGACACACTCCAGTGGTCCGTTTTGCGTGTGGTCTTCTCCAGGGGTCCTCCCGGGAACCGATCTTCACGGCAATGCCCTCAAACGCCTTGGCGGACTGCTTCGTCATCGTCTGTCGATCCACACATCGATAAACAAGTTGTGGAGGGTTGTCGGGCCATGTTTATTCGGCCCGCGCCCTCTGCATTAGGTGTTATCAATTAGCAAATAATAAACACATGATTTTACTCATTTATGAGGGTATAATGTATCCAAAATAAATTATATGAACACCTTGCAATCAAATACCCATGCACGAGAGTTTAAAATTTGAATGCGCGGCGTGACAAATTCGCACATTCTTGCTGCTCGATCCCGCGCGGCGTGATGATGTCGTGCATGCTTGCCCCTCGATCCCATGTGGTGTGAAGTTTTCGCGCATCCTTACTGCTCGATCCCGTGCGGTGCGATGGCACCGCATCAATTCATTCGATCCGCAACAACAAGAAAACAAAAATGGAGGGGGACAGCCATGTTTGTGCGGTCCGGCCTCCTCCCATTATATGAAATCATGCAGTCCAAATATCACGGATAAAAGACGGAAGAGAATCACGTAAGGAAAATCACGTAAACCCCCTACCTCAAGTTGTCGATCAAAGATTGTCGCGGGGATGGATCGTCGTGGAAGAAGCATCGCAGAGGGAGAACAGTCGGCATCACGTCGTCGATCTCCGAGGGTTTAGCGTTCTTCATCACCCTTCGTCGGAGGCTGGCGTTCTTCGCATTCTTCACATTCTTCACGTTCTTCATGTTCTTCACGAAGGAGGATGAAGATCTTCAAGCTTGTCCCAATTCTCTCAACAAGAAACCCTTAAGAGAAAACAAGTATTGGTCTTATTTTATTCTCTTGCCAATATTTAGAAAATTCTAAGTTAAGTAACGAACCATTAATTCGATGAATTAATGGTACGACTTGACTGCCCAATTAATAGGGGCGTTTAGAATTTTAAGAAAATGCGTCGGTTGACTTTATTTAAAAAGGGTTTTCACGGGTGTATTACTTAGAGGGAAAGAAATGGTGGGGCTCGTGCGAGCCCCACCTCACAAATATCCTACCAAGAGGGTAGGATATTTTGGGTTCCACCCTATCTGCTTCAACTCAGCTTAAGCAGCTTAAAGTGGCTTTAAGCGGCTTTAAGTGAAATAAAATAAAGTTTGTCATACCACATTATTTTATTTCTTAACTTAAGGCCCAAAAATTAAAAACCACACCCGAGTAAACACAACTTCGGAAGAGGTGTTTCTAAGCAAATATCAGTGCATCGATTCAATCGGTGCCCTCGGAATTCAATTCCGAGCACCGATTCAAAATTTAGAAAAACCTGCTCGTTTGTTCACTAACTATACCTGAGCGAAACTTCAGAAAATGATTCTTGGGACACCGGGACTTGGAATCAGGCGCCGTCAGAAATTGAGTTCTTGTAAAATCCAAAAAAAAATTAGAAAAAAATTTCCCTTGAAATTTTTGGGTCTTTACATTACTCTCACCTCAGGGATTTACGTCCCCGTAAAGCTTCAACACAAACTAGGGTCACAAAAGCGGTATTGAGAATGCATCTGAGCCTTCGGCTCCCATGTACTCACTTGGAGGTTCCTGTATTTCCAATGAAGGTGCACCCGAGGAATCGATCATCCTCGTAAAATCTGATCCTGTCGATCCTCGATCCACTGGAACCTCCGTGAAAGACACCCCATCGCCATCGTCTATCTTCTCATAGTCGATGATATGTGAAGGGTCGAGCACGTATCTCCTCATTTGAGATACGTGGAAGTCATTGTGCACCTGGTGAAACTGAGGTGGATCGGTCAAGCGGTAAACCACCCCGCCTACCCAGCTGAGATCCTAAGAAGGTCCACTGAACCTCATAGATAACTTGCCGCCTTGGCCACATCCTTGTAAACCTCATCGAGGTGAGACCCGTATAAGGACGTGATCATCATCCTCGAACTCCAGAGGCCTCCAATTCTTGTTTAGAACTGGAACTCAAAACGACTGCTACCACGAGGGTAAGGTTGACTGACTCAAGAGTGATCGGTCGCACCCCACTGTGCACGAGTTTATCCTGTGTTTCCTGGGGTTTCCTTTCCACCGACCAAGGAAAACCCATCCCGACGTTTGCCTAAAACCGTCAATTTGAGTATGAATAGTTATTTCCCATTCCATACTCAAACTAACGTCGTAAGGCCTTGACGATGCCACCATGAGATCTAACCATCACGCTCGCCTCAAAAGAGTCGAGTCACGCTGTCGGCATCAGTGTGAGGTCGATGGGTCTCCTCCAGTAGAAATCTCAGATGTGAGGGTCAAGTCAACAGTTTTAACCGGGACCTCTCAGTAACAACCAAACAAAAGGACAGGAAAGCAAACATCACAAATATATGTGTTGTTTTATTATTGCAGCTCAAAGTACAAAGACATGAATACAATAGTAATATGGAACTAGAAGTACAAGAGATGTATCCACTAGTTCTGCTCCTGTCCATCTGCTTCCGGAGCTCCATGATCGTAGGCCTCAGCTTCCTGAAGCTATGCTCTCCCATGTCCACCAACCCCCTGCGGTCGGGGTGGACCTCCTGGTGGTGGTGGTGGCAACGCCTCGTAGCGTCGTCCACCTCCAGCTGCACGACCAGCATCTCTCCCTCAGCCTTCCACTCCTTGCGGTCCGTCTCGATCAAACCTCTGCATCTACCTGGGATGTTCTTCATTTATCCGTTGGTCATCTACATGGAGGGTCGGACAGTCACGTGCCATGTGACTAATCCCTCCACAGGATTTGTACTGCATGGCAGGTCTAGCTCTATCCCTCCCCTTGGTGCCTCGTACTACCAACCATGAGTCATGCGGTCGACCAGCTGTAGGTCTGGTCCTCTTGGACCTCTGCGTCATCTGTCTACTGCCTGCAATAGAAGACTCTGCTGCATTCTGGCTAGTGGTGGGTGCTGCTGCTGGAGAATGCTCAGCAAGGAAATTCTCCACTAAGAGGGCTCACTCCAACACCACTATCTGCGTCGGGATGCTGTGAGAAACAATAGAAGCTCTAATCTCTCTCCTGAGTCCCTGCTCGAAGGTTCATGCCCTGAAGAACGGGTCTCGTACCATATATGTGGAGTAGCGCAAGAGGTCTCTGAACCTCACTGAATACTGCACCACTATCATGTTGCCCTGATGCAGCTGAAGTAGCTCCTTTATACGCACCGCTCGAAGGGTGGCTAGTACAAACTCTTCCAGGAACAGGCTCTCGAAGTCTGCCCATAGAAGTGTCACCTCGTCATGTATCTGGAGCATCAGGCTCCACCATCTGCCAGCTGCTTCCTGAAGAAGGCTGGCAGCAAGGATCACCATGAAGTCTGTTGGCGTCCCCACTAACCTGAAGACTCTCACCACAGCCTGCAGTCAATCCTCAGCCACCTGCGGGTCCGTCCCTCCCTGGAACCTGGGTGACCTCTGGCGCTGGAACTCATGTAGTGCGCTCAAGTGACGTGCACCCTCTACTACTGGGGCTGGTGGAATCGGTGGCCCAACGGGTAGTAGTACCGCTGGTGCCTCCACTGGTGCCTCAACTAGGATAGGGCCCTGTACTGAGGCCTCGTCGCTCAGCGGGCTGTCAGTACGTAACACTATCGGGGCTCTAGCTGGTCGTCCACGGGGAGGCATCCTGAAAGAAACAATGTGACACAGTCAAACGATTTATACCTGGTGAGCTGACCTGGTTTGAGGTGACTTTTAAAACTTATGGAAACACACACGCAATCAGTGATTTCATGCACAAAGTTGGAAATCAGTTGTTAGGGTCCTTGTGTATGGATACGTGAGCCGCCCGCACCAAGGCTGGACTCCCTAAACTGAAATCCACACTCGGTAGACTTAACACTATCGCTTCACAAAAATAAAAATATCAGAGTATAAGTTCTGCGGTAGAACCGACTCGTCTGATACCAATTTGTCATGACCCGTCCTCAGGGCCCGTGCCGTGACTACCCCAAGCCCGCCTTCCATAGGCCAGGTGCTGGTGACTAGCACCAAAGGCGTAAATCCCGATAATTGGGAAGGAATTGCCTTTATAAAAGTAAACAAAACACCACCGAGTACAAGAAGAAGTAAAACACTAAGTACAAAAGAAAGTGTTGAAAATTAAATGGGCCAGATTACAAACCCAACTGAAAGTACAACGACAACTGAATGAAAGTACAACAGAAAACGACAAACAGCTGGAAGGAAGGAAGCAGCTCCTAGGTCGTCCTCCTCGGATCTACCTGAAGGGTAGGTACAGATAGCACAACTCCTGGATCGTCCACCATAGATCCTACCTGAAGGGTAGGTACAGATAGTGCAGCTCCTGGATCGTCCACAACGGATACTGACTCGTCGAGTGGTCCACCTCTGGGTACCATCCAGTCATCGAACACTCGGCCTCCGTCAGCTCTGCCCATCATCTGCAACCAACATAACGAGAGGCGGGCATAGCCCATGCAGGGGTTAGTATAACAATACTCATTAGGGACCCCTAGAACCTCAAGGTCTCACCAAAACCCACAAGGATAACCACAAAGAATATCTCAACAGATAACCTCTACTTAGGTATATGCTCATGCATATACCTAAGTTATCAAGTAACCCATATCAATCATGAGGAAAACACCAAGATCATGAAATCAACGGATAACACCTACCTAGGTATATGCCCATACATATACCTAAGTTATCAAGTGACCCATCTCAATCATGAGGTAAACACAAATGTCAAAAGTCTCAGCTCAATCCAGGATTTTCATTATCGAAACTGTAACTGCTGAAGAGCTCCGTCTCTAGAGAGTACAGTGGTCTGGTCACGACTCTGAGGTACTGCTCACCAACCTAAGACTGTTGAGGTACTCCTCCTATCATGTATCGTGGGCCTGCCACCTCACACAGTAGTGCTTCCCGCCATGGGTCTGCTACCTCACACAGTAGTGCTCCCCCTCATAGCCGACAGAGGTACTCCTCCTGTCGAGTACTGTGGGTATGCCACCTCACACAGTAGTGCTCCTCCGCCGTGGGTCTGCCTCCTCAGAAATTAGTGCTCCCCACTGGGCTATGCAAGTCACTCCGAAACGAATCGGACAAGTAGTCGTCAGGTCTCAGCCGGCTACACGGTCTCCGTAATCCGCACGCTCGCCTCCGGAAGGGTCCGCACCACGATCCACTGGTCGATGCTCCAAATAAAAAAAAGTCCCACGAAGAAGTATCTCAACAGACTGCCTCGACATAGGGGTCTCAACGCAACAGACAGCGCGTCAATCGGGTGCCCGGTCTATGAGTTATTAACATTTTCATCCCAGGGGCCCGGTTGGTTTCGTGTGCGAACCAGCCCGGCTGTATCTCAACTTTACCCCGAACACTCATAGGGTATACTCATAGGGATCGTTTCTCAAAGGGATCAACAACGCCGTTGACGGATCATCAAACGGACATCTGGTCTGAAAGATATCAGCTTTCCCGCTATAGGGGCCCGGTTGGATTTCGGGTACAGTCCAACCCGGCCATACTCCATCTGCGTCCAAACCTCGGGCGGGGCATGAAAAAAGTTCCGTCTCATCAAGAGGATTCTAATTAAGTCAACGACACGTCAATTGGACGTCCGGTGTTCATGATATACATGTTTCCGCTCTGAGGGCCCGGTTGGTTTCGTGTACGAACCAACCCGGCTGAACCCAAAATTCTCCAAAACCTAGAGTGTAATATGTCGAAACGACCGTGTCGATCTGAGGATCGCATCGCCGCTGACGGTGCATCAATCGTAGGTCCGTAGCCCACGATATGGGTAAAAGTCTGAAAACGGTCTGAAAACGGGGGGTCTGGGCCCGGACCGACCCGGCCCGACCCCCCTGGGTCGGCCCGACCCGGGTTTATATTATTATTAAATTTTTGACCCACCAAAACTCATGCGTGTGACGTCCGATTGGCTTGCCGTCAGTGGCGATATAATCCCGTCATTAATACGGTCGATTCAAGTCTAATGTTGGATACTAAATTCTAGTTCGTGGTGCGGGGCCACGAAACGTCGAATAATAATATTATTATTATTTTTACGGGATCTTGTATCAGACATATCTCTCTCATTCGATGATGGAATGACGAACCGTCTGCAACGTTGCGACCCTAGAATTACGACGTATGTTTCAAAACTAATTTTGGATATTTATGTCGAGGTTGTGGCGCGGGCCCCATGAGGTCCAGTTCGCGCATGATGTAGTGAAATGCAACTTTTTCACCGGCTATCCGTTTGGGACCAATGGGTAGTCCATCTCCTGTGTTTTTCCGTATGGATCACAATGGTGTGACCGGTTTGGTTAACCAGGGTCATTTGATGTACGACTGGGTTGGATCGAACACGAAACCAACCGGGCCCTCGGAGTGGAAACCCTCATATCATAAGCTCCGGACGTCCGATTGACGTGTCGTCGACTTTGTTAGATTCCTCTTAGTGAGACAGATCTTTTGGCTTACTCCGCCCGAGGTTTGGACATAGTTGGAGTACGGTCCGGTTGGTTTTGCCTTAAAAACCAACCGGGCCTTAGGACGAAAAGGCCAATAACTCTCAGATCGGGCGTCCGATTGACGCACCGTCTACGACGTTGAGTTCCTGTTGACGATACGGAACTTTTGGATACATAAAATCTGGACTATGTGTCAGTTGATGCATCAGCCCCTCGGCTTGTGGAGCGGACCCTCCCGAACGAGCTTGCTGTGTGGGGGAACCCTAGAGCTGGCTGCGACTGCTACTGCGACTGCAATGACGACTGTGCAGAGATCCTCAGTGGATTCGACGACAACGACTACAGCACTCAGCGATCCTGTGTCGATCAGTGCTACCGATCCTTTGTGGGTCCGATCTTGTTTGGGTTAGCGCTCAGTGGTTCTGTGTGAGCCAGCACCTACAGATCCTGTGTGGGTCTGATCATGTAATGGTCTTTGCAGGGGTTAGTTACCTAACGATCCTTTGTGGGTCAGATCTTATGTGGGTCATTGCGGGGGTTAGTACCTATCGATCCTTTGTGGGTCCGATGGCTTAGATGAATCAGTGGAAATATCTAGTCATCTCTATTGTCATACGAAGAAGTATACCTGTGTGAGCTGAATCCTGTTTTACTTTCCTATGTGGATTGTGTTGTGCTATCCTGTGTGGATTTTCGTTTTGATTTCCTGTGTGGACTGGGTTGTACTTGGGCTTGGATATTGGAGCTGAACGAGAATTGATGACTTAGGTATATGTATGGGAATATACCTAAGTAGTGTCGAATGTTACTTCATGATTGTATATTTTCTTTTTGGATTATCCTTTGTGGATTTTGGGAGACCTTCGTGGGTCTCGGGGTCCCTACTGAGTAGCTTATACTCACCCCTACACGGGCTATGCCCACACTACGGTGTGTTGGTTGCAGATGACGGACAGCGTTGACCGTGATTGAGGCTTGCAGAGTAGGACGGAACCTGGAGGTGGACCACTTGGTGGGACATACTCGGAGCGGACGACGGGACCCGAGGAGCAGTGGAGCTATCTGTACCCACCCTTCAGTTGGGATTTCTAGTGAACGGCTCGACGTTGTGGCTTTACTTTTTAGTTTTTGTTTTCCCTTTCGAGTTGTACTTTACAAAACACCATAGAGTACAAGCGGAAGTAAAACACTAAGTACAAAAAAAGTGTTGAAAAGTAAATGGACAAGAATACAAACCCAACTGAAAATACAGCTACAACTGAACGAAGGTAAAACAAAAAAAGAAAAACAACTGGAAGAAAGGAAGCAGCTCCTGGGTCTTCCTCCTCGGATCCTACCTAAAGGGTAGGTACAGATAGTGCAGCTCCTGGATCGTCCACCACGGATCCTACCTGAAGGGTAGGTACAGATAGCGTAGCTCCTCAATGATCTCGCCCGTCAACCCCCTCCGAGTGTCGTCTCCCTGTGAAGTCCACCTCTGGATACTGACTCTTCGTGTGGTCCACCTCCGGGTAACGTCTAGTCCTCGAACAATCGGCCTCCGTCAGCTCTGCCCGTCGTCTGCATCCAACACAACGAGGTGCGGGCATAGCCCATGCAGGGGTGAGTATAACGATACTCAGTAGGGACCCCGAGACCCTCAAGGTCTCACTAAATCCAAAAAGGATAACCACAATGAAGATCTCAATAGATAACCTCTACTTAGGTATATGTCCATACATATACCTAAGTTATCAAGTAACTCATCTCAATCATGAGGATCACAAGGATTAAGAAATCAACGGATAACCACCACCCTGGTATATGCCCATACATATACCTTAGTTATCAAGTGACTCATCTCAATCATGAGGTAAACACAAAGGTCAAAGACTCATCTCAAACCAGGATTTTCATTATCGAAACTGTAACTACTGAAGAGCCCCGTCTCTAAAGTGTACAGTGGTCATGTCACGACTCCGAGGTACTACTCACTAACATAAGACTGCCGAGGTACTCCTCCTGTCGAGTACTGAAGGTCAGCCACCCAAACACAGTAGTGCTTCCCGCCAGGGTATTCCACCTAAACACAGTAGTGCACACCCCCCTAGTAGCCTGCAGAGGTACTCTCCGAACGAGTACCGCGGGTCTGCACTGTCACACAATTAGTGCTCCGTCCGCCATGGGTCTTCACCTCACAAAATAGTGATACATTCATTGGGCTAGTCGACTCACTCCAAGTCAAGTCGGTCAAGCAGTCGTCAGGTCTCAGTCGGCTACATGGTCTCCGTACTCCTCACGCTAGTCTCTGGGAGGGTCCACTCCACGAGCTACATGTTGATACTCCATGTATCACAAGGTCCCACGAAGAAGTTTCTCAATGGACCGCCTCGTCATAGGGGTCTCAATGCAACAGACGATGCATCAATGGGACGCCTGGTCTGTGAGTTACTAGCCTTTTTGTCCCCAGGGCCCGGTTGGTTTCGTGTGTGAACCAATCCGGCCATATCTCAACTGTACCCCAAACTCTCATAGGGTAAACTCATAGAGACTATTTCTCAACGTGATCACCAACGCCGCTGACGGTTCATCAAACGGGCATCCAGTCTGAAAGATATCACCTTTTCCATTCCAGGGGCCCGGTTGGATTTCGGGTGCAATCCAACCCAGACACTAACCAACTACATCCAAAAATCAGGCGAAGTATGCCAAAAGTTCAGTCTCATCAAGAGGAATTCAACGAAATAGATGACACGTCAATCGAACGCCCGGTCTGTGTGTTATTGGCTTTTTCTTTCCAGGGGCCCGGTTGGTTTCGTGAGCGAACCAACCCGACCGCACTCCGACGACATCCAAACCTCAAGCGGAGTAAGAAAAAAGATCTGTCTCACTTAGAGGAATCCAACAAAGTCAACGGCAAGTCAATCGGACGACCGAAACTCAATATATAAGCGTTTCCGCTCCGAGGGCCCGGTTGGTTTCGTATCCGAACCAACCTGGCCATACCCAAAGTATTTCTAAACCTTGAGTGCGATATACCGAAACGACCATCTCGATCCGAGGATCGCATCGCCGCTGATGGTGCGTCGATCGGCGGTCTACAGCTCAAGATATGGGCAAACGACCGAAAAGGGTCCGAAAACGGGGGGTCTGGGCCCGTACCGACCCGGCCCACCCCCCCCCCTGGGTCACCCCAAAACGGGTCGCCTGACCCGGGTCCGGGTCTGACCCGGATAGCGTGACCTGGCCCAGCCTGGGCGCGACCTGGCCAAGCCGGTGGGTTGGCTCGGCCGATTACGGCCGAGCGGAGCAGAGCGGGGCGCTGCCCCCGCGTGAAGAACCGCGGCCCCGCGTGGGGCCGGACCGCAGAAACACAGCCGGAGTCGAGCGTTCGGACCGCACGACCCGTCCTCAGGGCCTGTGTCGTGACTACCTCAAGCATGCCTTCCATAGGCCAGGGGCTGGCGACTAGCACCAAAGGCGTAAATCCCAATATCTAGGAAGGCATTGCCTTTATAAAAGTAAACAAAACACAACAGAGTACAAAGCGGAAGTAAAACAATAACTATAAAGAGAAGTGATGAAAAGTTAATGGGCCAGAATAAAAAACCAAAAGAAATTACAACTACAACTGAACAAGTACAATAGAAAAAGACAACGGCTGGAGGAACAGAAGCGGCTCCTGGGACGTCCTCCTCAGATCCTACTTGAAGGGTAGGTACAGATGGCGTAGCTCCTGGATCGTCCACCACGGATCCTACCTGAAGGGTAGGTACAGATAGCCTCCACAACACTCTCCCCCATCAACCTCCTCCGAATTTCGTCTCGCCGTGAAGTACACCTCCAGATATTGACTCGTCGTGTAGTCCACCTCCGGGTACCCTCCAGTCCTCGAACACTCGGCCTCCGTCAGTACTTCCCGTCGTCTGCAACCAACACAACGAGGTGCGGGCATAGCCCGTGCAGGGTTCAGTATAACGATAATCAGTAGGGACCCTGATACCCTCAAGGTCTCACTGAAACCAAAAAGGATAACCACAAATAAGATCTCAACAGATAACCTCTACTTAGGTATATGCTCATGCATATACCTAAGTTATCAAGTAACCCATCTCAATCATGAGGAAAACACCAAGTTCATGAATTCAACGGATAACCCCTACCCAGGTATATGCCCATACATATACCTAAGTTATCAAGGGACCCATCTCAATCATGAGGTAAACACAAAGTTCAAAAGTCTCAGCTCAAACCAGGATTTTCATTATCGAAACTGTAACTGCTGAAGAGCCCCATCGCTAGAGTGTACAGTGGTCTTGTCACAACTCTAAGGTACTGCTCACTAACCTAAGACTGTTGAGGTACTTCTCCTGTCGAGTACCATGGGTCAGCCACCCAAATACAGTAGTGCACACCCCCTAGTAGCCTGCAGAGGTACTCTCCAGACGAGTACCGCGGGTCTGCACTGTCATACAGGTAGTGCTCCGTCCGGCACGGGTCTGCACCTCAGAAAGTAGTGCTCCATCCACTGGGCTAGTCGACTCACTCCAAGTCGAGTCGGTCAAGCAGTCGTTAGGTCTCAGTCAGCTACATGGTCTCCGTACTCTGCAAACTCTCCTCTGGGAGGGTCCGCTCCACGAGCTACAGGTCAATAATCCAAGTATCACAAGTCCCACGAAGAAGTATCTCAAAGGACCGCCTCATCATAGGGGTCTCAATGCAACAGACAGCTCGTCAATCGGACGCCCGGTCTGTGAGTTACTAGCCTTTTTGTCCCTGGGGGCCGGTTGGTTTCGAGTGCGAACCAATCCGGCCGTATCTCAACTATACGTCGAACTCTCATAGGGTTTACTCATAGGGATTGTTTCTCAACATGATCACCATCGCCGCTGATGGTTCGTCAGACAGACATCTAGTCTGAAAGTTATCATCTTTTTCGTCCGAGGGGTCCGGTTGGATTTCGGGTGCAATCCAACCCGGCCACTATCCAACTACATCCAAAACTCGGATGAAGTTTTCCAAAAGTTCCGTCTCATGAAGAGGAATTCAACGAGACAGACGGCGCGTCAATCGGACGCCCGGTCTGTGAGTTATTGGCCTTTTCATTCCAGGGGCCCGGTTGGTTTCGTGAGCGATCCAACCCGACCGCACTCCGACGACATCTAAATCTCTAGAGAAGTAAGAAAAAAGATCCGTCTCACCTAGAGGAATCCATCAAAGTCGACGGCACGTCAATCGGACGTCCGGAACTCAAGATATAAGCATTTCTACTCCGAGGGCCCGGTTAGTTTCGTATCCGAACCAACCAGGACAAACCCAAAGTATTCCGAAACCTTGGGTGTAATATACTGAAACGACCGTCTCGATCCAAGGATCACATCACCGCTGATGGTGCATCGATCCGAGGTCTATAGCTCATGATATGGGCGAAAGACCGTGAGGGTCCGATAACTGGGGGTATGGGCCCGGACCGACCCGGCCCGACCCCCTGGGTCGGCCCGAACCGGGCGACCCGACCCGGGTCTTGGTCCGACCCGGATGGCGCGACCCGGCCCGACCTGGGCGCGACCCGGCCCGGCCGGTGGGTCGGCTCGGCCGGTGGGTCGGCTCGGCCGGTTACGACCGAGCGGGGCAGAGCGGGGCGCTGCCCCCGCGTGGGGCCGCCCGTGCTAGCGGTCGCGGTAGCCGGCCGCGTCCCGCCATCCCCCTCTGGTCCTACACGGTCGTGGGACCGCGCTCTGCCGCCACGGCCGATTTTTCCGGCGACGCTCCGGGCGCCGCCGCACGCGACCTCCGGCGACGCTGCGCCGGCGGGGACTTTCGCAGACCACCGGACGCGCTCCGGTGGTCCGATTCGCCTGCGGTCTTTTCCAGAGGTCATCTCAAGACCCGAACTTCGCTGCAAAGCCTTCAAAATGCCTTCGCGGCTTCGTTGTCGTTTTCCAGCGTAGCGCGACTCTGCCGCGCTTCTTTGCCCTTCCTCATAATTTCTGTGTAGTGCAACGGCACCTTTCCACCTTTCACATGCCGCAACAAATTCAAACAATAAGGGGGGAGGAGGGTCGGTCGTGTTCGTGTGGTCCGACCTCCTCCCGTTATAATGATATCAAGAAGGCATCTAATAGAAGTCGACGTACGACAAAGAAATAATTCACAGAAAAAAAAACAATAATTCTCAACATCATTCTACATGAACGAACGATCCGCGGATCAACCTGGAATTGGTTGGTCCGCGCTCGTCGTTCTTTTCTCAAAATATAAGAGAACACCAAATAAATTCCCCTTCTAGGATATTTGACATCGCACGTCGGGTGTCGCGGAGAACGATGTCGCGGGGTCGGACGTAGATTCCTTGGACATCGGTGTGCGTCCGAGGAGGAAACGACGCCTCCTCACGTGTTGCTATGATAAAGAAGGAAGGTATGTTGATGTTCTTCCGCAGTTTCAAACAGCACTTGATTCCGAGGCCCGGTGTGCCCGTATTTTCTATCCGAAGTTTAGCTCAGGTACGTTCAGTGAACGAACGAGCGGAAATTCCTATCTTTTGAACCGGTGCTCGGAATCGAATTCTAAGGGTACCGATGGAAATGAAGTGCCGGTAATTGCTTAGGAACGCCTTTTCTGGAGTTGTGTTTCCTCGTTGTGAGTTGTTTAAATTTTTGGATTAAGTGTTATTGAAATAAAATTTTCGTTTAGAATTTTATTTCACTTCTCTTTGAGTTAGACCCTAAGTGTAGGAGTTAGGGTGGGACCCACTGTTTTTTAGGTTCTCTTGAGTGGATTAACGGTGAGGTGGGGCCCACACGAGCCACCACCTTTTCAATTCCCTTAACTCCCTAACTCCTCTTAACCCCCCACTTAAGGTGTGTAACCATTTGACTTTACCTCTCCTCTCATTAAGTATGCCAACACACAATTCAATTAATTAATTTATGTTTTGAATTTTTGAATTGTGGATTGAGTTAATAAAATAAGGGTGAGCCTTATTTTATTTTGGTTGGATGTTGTGTGTGGAAATTTGAGGATAGAGCTCTTCATCTTCATCACGAAGAACATCAAGACTTCGACGAAGAACACCAAGACTTCAACGAAGAAGGCCATCACCGTAAGAAGTGAGCGATGTGCCATCTCTTCTTCTCTTCATAGTCTGTGTGTTTCTGAAGATCGACGACGCACCCTATTTCGATCTTACTCCCGTGTCAACGAAAATGAGACACCCCTTCCTCCTCGTATGTTCTCCGTCAATATACAAAGCTTCACCTCGCGACGTCATTTTTCGCGGTGAACCCCCGTTCTAGCTACGCTCAAAGTAGGGGTTATTTAATTATTTTGTTCGTGTTTACCACATTGTCATTATTTGTTAAAATACGACCAAATGCTATCAATTAACGAGAGGGGGCCGGGACGCACAAACACAGCCGACCCTCCTCCCTTATCTGAGTGTTTGTTTCTTTGTGGTTTGAAACGAGAATGGTGCGGTGCCGTCGCATCGCGTGTGATCATGCGACAAGAAATGTGTGGCGCCGACGCGCCGTGCCGTGGAAATGAACAAGGACACGACGCCGTCGCGCCACGTCGGTGAAACCTGAAGACACCGCGGCCGGAGCAGGGCCGCGGTGGAAGAGTACAACGTCGTGGCGCCGCACCGGACGACCAAGGCCGCGGCCGGTTCCGGGCCGCGGCGAAGCAGGGTGACCGGCGGCCGGAGACGGGCCGCCGGCGTCGGAGCAGGGAGGGGACCGGCTGTCACCGGTCCCATGGAGCAAGAACCGGCCGGCCAGGGCGGGTCGGTCGGATAGAGGAAGAGCCGAGGGTCAAAACCCCCGGCTGGCCAGCTGATCGGCCCCTTAATTGGGGCCGCGGTTTCCGAACGGCGGGGGGCAGCGCACCCCCCGCATAACCGAACGGCTCGGTCGTTCAGCCGAGCCAGCTTACGCCGCACGCCAGCGCGCCGGGCCGGGCCGCGCCCATTCGGGATGACCCGGACCCATGTCAGGTCGACCCGATTCGGGCCGACCCAGGGGGTCTTGGGTCGGGTCGGTCCGGGCCCGAAACCCCCGTTTTCGAACCCCGTTTGGTCTTTTTCCCATATCTTGGGCTACGGACCTCCGATCAATGCACCGTCAGCGGCGATGCGATCCTTGGATCGAGACGGTCCTTTGGAAATAGCGCAATCAAGGTTTCGGAATACTTTGTGTTCGTCCAAGTTGGTTCGTACACGAAACCAACCGGGCCCTCAGAGCAAAAAACGCTCATAACTTGAGCTCCGGACATCCGATTGACATGCTGTCGACTTTGTTGGATTTCTCTTAGTGAGATGGATCTTTTGGCTTACTCCGCCCGAGGTTTGGACGCAGGTGGAGTATGGTCGGGTTGGTTTTGACTTAAATACCAACCGGGCCCGTGGGACGAAAAATACAATACCTCTCAGACCGGGCGTCCGATTGACGCACCGTCTGTTGCGTTGAGTTTCTGTTGGTGATACGGAACTTTTTGATACATCAACTCTGGACTATGTGTCAGTTGATGTATCAGCCTCTTGGCTCGTGGAGCGGACCCTCCTGAACGAGCTTACTGTGTGTGGGAACCCTAAAGCTGGTTGTGAATGTGAAGATGACGACGACTATACATAGATCCTCAGTGGATTCGACGATGACGACTACATCACTCAGCGATCCTACGTGGATCAGTGATACCGATCCTGTGTGGGTCCGATCCTGTGAGGGTCAGTGCTCAGCGGTTCTGTGTGAGCCAGCGCCTACAGATCCTGTGTGGGTCCGATCCTGTGTGGGTCTTTGCGGGGGTTAGTTACCTATCGATCCTTTGTGGGTCAGATCCTTTGTGGGTCATTGCAGGGGTTAGTACCTATCAATCCTTTGTGGGTCCGAGGACTTAGATGAATCAATGGAAATATCTGATCATCTCTATCGTCATACGAAGAAGTATACCTGTGTGAGCTGAATCCTGTTTTACTTTCCTATGTGGACTGTGTTGTGCTATCCTGTGTGGATTTACGTTTTTCTTTCCTGAGTGGACTAGGTTGTACTTGTGCTTGGATGTTGGAGCCGAACGAGAATTGATGTCTTAGGTATATATATGGGCATATACCTAAGCAGTGTCGAATGTAACTTCGTGATTATATCTTTCCTTTATGGATTATCCTTTGTGGATTCTGGGAGACCTTCGGGGGTCTCGAGGTCCCTACTGAGTAGCTTATACTCACCCCTACATGGGCTATGCCCGCACTACGTTGTGTTGGTTGCAGACGACGGACATCATTGATCGTAGTTGAGGCTTGCAGAGTAGGACGGTACCTGGAGGTGGACCACTGGGTGGGACATACTCGGAGCGAATGGCGAGACACGAGGAGCAATGAAGCTATCTGTACCCACCCTTCAGGTGGGATTTCTAGTGGATGGCTCGACACTGCGGCTTTACTTTTCAGTTGTTGTTTTCCCTTTCACGTTTTACTTTACTTTCAGTTTGGGTTTGTTTACTGGCCCACTTACTTTTCCGCACTTACTCTTGTACCAGCTTTTAATTAGTGTTTACTTCTACTGCTTGTTTACTCTGTGGTCATTGTTACTTTACAAAGGCAATGCCTTCCCTTTTTACTGAGATTAAAGCCTTGGTGCTAGTCGCCAGCCCCTGGCCTATGGAAGGCGGGCTTGGGGTAGTCACGGCACGGGCCCCGAGGACGGGTCGTGACGAATTGGTATCAGAGGATTTGGTTCTACCGTAGAGCTTATAACTCTGATATTTTCTTTCTGTGAAGCAATAGTTTTAAGGGTACCAAGTGTGGTCTTCATTTCAGGGAGTCCAGTGTTGGTACGACGGCCGACGTATCCATAAAATAGGACCCTGAAAGGCGGTGCGGTGTCCGTGCTGTGAATCCCCATGACATGACTACCCCATGTCCACCTTCCATAGGCCAGGGGCTGGCGACTAGCACCAAGGCGTAAATCCCGGTAAAAAGGGAAGGCATTGCCTTTGTAAAGTAATCAAACACCACCGAGTAAACAAGCAGTAGAAGTAAACACTATGTGTAAGTTGGTACAAGAGTAAGTGTAGAAAAGTAAGTGGGCCAGTATACAAACCCAAACGGAATGTAATGTACAACTCAAAAGGGAAAACAACAACTGAAAAATTAAAGCCGCAACGTTGAGCCGTCCACTGGAAATCCCACCTGAAGGGTGGGTACAGATAGTTCCACAGCTCCTCGGGTCCCGCTGTCCACTTCGAGTATGTCCCGCCCAGTGGTCCACCTCCAGGTACTGTCCTACTCTGCAAGCCTCAACCACGATCAATGTTGTCCGTCGTCTACAACCAACACAACGTAGTGCAGGCATAGCCCGTGCAGGGGTGAGTATAAGCTACTCAGTAGGGACCCTGAGACCCCAGAATGTCTCCCAGAATCCACAAAGGATAATCCACAAAGGAAAGATACAATCACGAAGTAACATTTGAAACTGCTTAGGTATACGCCCATACATATACCTAAGTCATCAATTCTCGTTCGGCTCCAACATCCGAGCCCAAGTAGAACCCAGTCCACCCAGGAAAGAAAAACGTAAATCCACACAGGATAGCACAACACAATCCACATAGGAAAGTAAAACAGGATTCAGCTCACACAGGTATACTTCTTCGTATGATGATAGAGATGACCAAATATTTCCACTGATTCATCTAAGTTGTCGGACCCACAATGGATCGATAAGTACTAACCCCCGCAATGACCCACATAGGACTTGACCCACAAAGGATCATTAAGTAACTAACCCCCGCAAAAACCCACACAGGATCGAACCCACACAGGATATGTAGGCACTGGCTCACACAGAACCGTTGAGCGATGACCCACACAGGAACAGACCCACACAGGATCAGTAGCACTGATCCACACAGGATCGCTGAGTGTTGTAGTCATTGTCGGCGATTCCACTGAGGATCTCTGCACATTCGTCGTCGTAGTCACAGTAGCAGTTGCAGCCAGCTCTAGGGTTCCCGCACATAGCAAGCTCATTCGGGAGGGTCTGCTCCACGAGCCGAGGGGTTGATACATCAACTGACACATAGTCCATAGTTAATGTATCCAAAAGTTCTGTATCGTCAACAGGAACTCAACGTCGCAGACGGCACGTCAATCAGATGCCCGGTCTGAGAGTTATTGGCTTTTTTATCCCAGGGGCCCGGTTGGTTTTTAAGGCAAAACCAACCCGACTGTACTCCACCTACGTCCAATCCTCAGGTGGAGTAAGTCAAAAGATCCTTCTCACTAAGATAATCCAACAAAGTCGACAGCGCGTCAATCGGACGTCCTGAGCTTAAGATGTGAGCGTTTCCGCTCCGAGGGCCCGGTTGGTTTCGTGTACGAACCATCCGACCGAACACAAAGTATTCCGAAACTTTGAGTGCAATATACCAAAACGAACGTCTCGATCCAAGGATCGCATCTCAACTGACGGTGCGTCGATTGGAGACCCGTAGCACTAGTTATGGACGTCCGACCGGAAAACGTTCGGTATTAAGGGGTTCGGGCCCGGTCCAACACGGCCCGATACCCCCAGGGTTGACCCGAACCGGGTCCGGGTCAGGCCCGCTAGGGCGCGGCCCGGCCCAGCCTGTCAGACCGGCTAGGCGGCCAGCCAGGCCTGGGCATAGCGCGCCCAATGCGCTTGCCGGGCGCTCGACCAACGGGCGAGCCGTTTGGAAAAGTGGGGTGCGCCTACCCCCCCTGGTGTAACCGCGACCCCCTTTAATAGGGGCCGTTTTGTAGGCTGGCTGGGGGAATTAATTCCCTCAGTTTTTTCTTTTGTCCGGCCGGCCCGCACCGTCCAGCCGGTTGTGCCAACAAGGACCGGCGACGGCCGTTCCTTCCTCCTTCGCCGACACCGGCGGCCTGGAACCGGCCGCCGGTTACCCTACTCCGCCGCGGTTTTGGTTCGTCCGGCACGGCGTGATGGCACCGTGCCCCTCCGCCGCGGCCCCGCTCTGGCCGTAGTGTCTTCGGTTTTCTCCGACGTGGCGCGACGGCGCCACGACTTGGTTCAACTTCACAGTGCGGCGCGACGGCGCCGCACATTCCTTGTCACACGATCACACGCGGTGCCTCGCACCGCGCCATACTCGTTTCAAACCACAAAGAAACAACACACGGATAAGGGACGAGGTTCGGACGTGTTTGTGCGGTCCGGCCCCCTCTCGTTAATCGATAGCACTTAGTCGTATATCCATGAAGAATGACAAACTAGAAATCACGAACGAAAATAAATAAATAATTTAAACCCCTACCTTGAGCGTAGCTAGAACGGGGGTTCGCCGCGGAAAACGACGTCGCGAGGTGAAGCTCTGTAAGTTGACGGAGAACACCCGAGGAGGAAGTGGCGTCTTCTTTTCATTGACATGGGAAGAAGATCGAAAGAGGGTGCGTCGTCGATCTTCAGAAACACACCGGCTGTGAAGAGGAGAAGAGACGGCACACTGTTATCTTCTTACGGTGACATCGTTCTTCATTGAAGTCTTGGTGGTCTTCGTCAAAGATGAAGAGCTCTCTCCTCAATTGTCCACACACAACATCCAACCAAAATAAAATAAGGCTCACCCTTATTTTATTAACTCAAGACACAATTCAAAAAATTGAAAACTTAAATTAATTAAATGAATTGGGTGTTGGCATACTTAATGAGAGGAGAGGTAAAGTCACTGATTCAAAAGATAGAAAAACCCGCTCATTTGTTCACGGAACGTACCCGAGATAAACTTCGGAAAATGATTCCGGGCACACTGGGCCTCAGAATCAGGCACCTTCATAAACTGCCTTCTTGTAAAATCCCAAAGAAAATTTAGAAAAAAAAATTCCCTTGAAATTTCCGGGTATTTACAATTGTGTTCTGCCTTTTTTACTTTAATCAGATGAATAATGCAGCGGAAATATGATCTGAAGGGACACACGATGTATAGTGGTTCAGGGAATAGATAGCCCCTAGTCCATTCCACCTATGCTCTACTCCACGAGCTTGGTGATTATCACTATTTGGTCCTCATTTCAACAGACCTTTCTACAATTGTGTACAGGCAGTTGACACCTTTACAAATTAAGGAAAAACAAAGCATTCTGGTTCACTCATAGAACCTACACAGCTTAGTATGTGAAGCCGGTCACTCAAGAATAGAAAATAATGATTATTGTATTATGAAAATACTTTCCATATGTTCTTCACAATTTCAACAGCATGCAATTGATAATAGATAGATCGTCACCTTCATAAATAATGATCTTCACATAAGATTTGTTCTGAGTATATCCTATTGCAATAGATATAGAAATAAAATTCACAATTTCAGTAGTATCAGATCCACAGTAGATCTTCGATGTAGAACAAGTGAATCTTCTATCGTGTTTCTTCTTCTTCAATAAATAGATATTTGACGCTCCTTTTGAATCAAAAGATCTGTATGTTTTGAGTAGTCTCTCTTTTCTTTGATTTTCCACCCTTTTTAATGATAGATTGATCATAACATCTGTTTCAGAGAAAACACACACAAATATATAATAAGGACGAGCACATACCCTCCAAATTTGGATCCATAAAAGTTGCCTTTTAACTTGAAAAAATCAAACATTTGAATTTACAGAGAAGTCATAACGTCCCTGAAGAATCAGCATAAAAAACACCTTTTAATTCGATCCTTAAATCATTGATAAAACGACTTTGAATCAATCAATATCATACTTTAAAGCAGCATTAAAATCTGCTTGAAATCCACCTAATAATCAATTTCATGACCGTTGCATAAAAATATCGTTTTTTAAACTCTCTGAAGCCAAACATAAGGTTGATGACGTGGCCTTCAAACATATGGTTGAAAACGTATGGTTAATTACAAATGTAGGGTTGTCCATCCATACTTTTCTCTTCAACTTTCAGATGAATAATAAAAGATCAATACTTTTACTTGATCCATACATTTCCAAGAATGTATGGTTGTTCACAAAAGTAATGTTGATGAACCATACTTTTAATAAACAAAAGTAACATTTAATACATACGTACGGTTCTCCTTCAATACTTTTCTGATATCCCAAACGTAGGGTTCTTTCCTAACGTAGGGTTCTTCCTCCATACATTGCCGATAACATATGGTTGATTAACCATATTTTTCTCTTATCTCAAAAAGTATACATTCTTTTCATCTTTACGCTATGTTTCTCCACGTAGGGTATGAATAGTGTTTCCAGAACACGTTAAAGTAGATCCCGAATAAGTAGGGTATGAATAGTGTTTCCGGAACACACTATATACAAATACTTTATTAATAAATTCTTGTTATTTCAAGAGTAAAATAAAATAATAAATTCCTGAAAAGTACTTAACAAATAAAATAATTAGAAAATAATTAAGGATATTTGTGAGCATCAAAATTATCATAAAGATATACAGTATTAATTTCAATAATCTCCCCCTTTAAATAACAATATTATGTTTTGTTGAAAACAATACTTGCTCAACATTAAAGGAAATTCATACAAAAATCAGTATTTTCACTATTCCCTGATACAATTAATCTTCTAAAAAATTCTCAAAAAATCATCCTAATATTATTTTAAAATACTCAATCTGAAAATTAAATTCATATTATAAAGTAATAAAATAATATTCCATTTTTTAATATTTATTTTATATATATTTCATTCTGTTGAACATGGTATTTTGTTTTAAAATATTGGGATGTTACATTCTCCCCCCTTTAATAAATTTTGTCCTCTCAATTTGAACATGGGAAAAATAACCAAGGGTTTGGATTTTAAAATTACCTTTTTTGAAATCCCACATTGTAAAATGGTTCAACAAATATTCCAAATGAAAAGTGAGAAAATGGATGTATGAAAGTCATCTAAAATAAGACATACCGGGTTTCAATGTAGGAAACATGTGTTGGAAGTGAAAAAATGATCATGGAAGAGAAAAATAACTCCCAATGATTGATTGAGTGTTATAGAAGACACAATCATGAAGAATTTAAAAACTAAAAAAATTGTAAATCAATAATGGGTTAAAAGGAAGATGATTTTCTTGTCATGAAATATAATCAAATAATATCTTTTTTTAAAATTTTATTTTTAGAGTTGAGGAATATAGTTACTACCTAGAATAAGAACATACGGAGTTATACAAACTTGATAGCTATTATGTCATTAGTTGATCAATTTCGACAACAATCTCATCTTTTTTCTCCAAATTATAAGTATTCTAGATGAATTTTTCATTCATAATAAATTAGAAACTACTTATACAAAAAAAATCCAAAATTGAAGAAGTTAAATTCCTCCCGACATTATACATTACGACAAAAAGGATAGGAAAAGACAAAATAATTACCCCAACAGAGTAAACCTTCATACTATGAAAAAATACTTTAGCATAAAAAATTAAACATTAATACTCAACATTCAATGTATATAATTACAAAAATTTCTCATAAATATTATTGACTAAGATTGAAACACAAATAACAAAACAATTTGATCACATTGTCTTGCTAGATAAATTTAATGTTTATCTCTATGTAAAATAAATCACCCTTAATGTTACTCAAAAAGAATTAATAGCCCACGTCAGAAAATCTGTATGATATAGTAATAATTCTTATAAATAAACTTTATCAACATAATTATATAATAATGTTTTTTTATACTCTAAAATCATTTTAAACCTTTATTCCTTAAATTAAATTCCATAATTATCCATTTACCTTAATCTTATAGGGGTTTTAAAGCAGTAAACATCATCTAAAATAACAATCATCAAGAAATAAATAAATCAATTTCCAATCCCATGGTTATCAATACGATAAAATATGTAATCCCAAAATGAAAAAAACCTTTATATTTTAAATTTTTTAAATATGTAAAAACAATTTCATCTTACTAAGACATCATATAGGCCAGTCGTAGGAGATGCACCCATGTCACCCTTCAGTTGCGGGTTCGATTCTCGTGGCCCTATGGGATGTGAATAGTGGTAACCCATATTTTGGGTTATCCTTTTTATAAAACTATATAAATATAATCCTTATTAAATTTTATAAATGATAGAAAAATACTAAGAAATTAACGTTAAATTTTTCAAAATTAAATCAATGTTTTAGCCTCAAAGGGTATATCATAACCCTCATTTTTCATTCCAAAAAGTAAGATCCAATAATTACCTCAAAAATAAGTGACCATATGAACCAAAGAAGTACCAATATATTTAAAATTATATCCACTAAAATTAAAGGCATTGTTACTCAAATAAATTTATTCATATCATCAAATCAAGGGTTACATGCACATCAAACAAAAATGTTTCCTAATAATTTTCACCTCTTCACTACATATCAAAGAGAATGATTCCATGTAACATATGTTTTAAAATTTATGAAATGATATCCTACTATTGAAAAATCCATAAGTATTCTATTATTGTTTAAATATTTATAATAATACTAGAAAATAATTATTTAAAACTAAATATATAAATATATCCCTCGTTCGACTTTTTTCTTAAACTATTAACCATAATTCATCATCATATCCCTTTAAACATTATTACAGCAACCAATTATTTGAATTATAACTATATTATTCATCAATATCAATCAAATAATGTTCCAAATATTTAACATATAAAAATAATTCCATTATTAAATATAAAAATTATGATATCTCTGATCTCCCATTTATATTAAACTTCTAGAAAGTAAATTGTCATGTCATTTCTAGAGGTTCCATTTTATATAAAGATGGTAATATTGAATTTTTTAAATCAAATGAAAAATATAACACGACATATAATTTTTTTTATAGAAAATAAAATTTGTTAGATAAGATGAACTATTTCTTTCTTGTGAGTTGAACTCTCGAAAATTCATTAAAATAATTTGAATATTTGTTTTCAACAGCAGTGATAATAAAATCATTAGGAATGGATAAGGAGATTTCGAAAGATCAGTTTCTTTCCTTATAAATAAATTATCCTAAATCTATAGAATATAAACTATTTTAAACATGGAATTTATAATAACATGTTAAAATTATAATGGTACCTTTGAAGATAATACCCATAAAACTCTATAACACTTTAAATTTTGAATCCTTTCTACCTAACTATAATACCATTATAAATCCAATCACAAAAATATCAATAATATCCTATAATTACAACAATCTAACACACAAAAGTGGTGTAGAAAACATTGAGCATATAAAATTCCACAAACTTTTAAAGGCATTAGACATCCACAACTCTTAGGAAAACTTCATAAGAATATATACTAATCTAAAAAGATTCTTAATACATAATTTGATAATAAATGTAATAATTTTACCTTAAAAAGAATATATTATAGTGATTTTAAATAATAATTCATATTATTATAATCCTAAAAATATTTTTGGTTTACAGTTTTAGAGAATTAGGACAAACACTTACATAGTAGACCCGTACATTAAAAATAGAAAACACTAACCCAGTACCCATTTTTTACAACAATTTTTTTTAAAAAAATAAATCATTGTTTATATTCATGATCGATCTTCAGAAATGTAATCATGAACTCATCCTTGTCTATAATCATCCTTAAACTGCACGATTTTTTTCAGAAAAAAAAAAGATGAGAAAAAAAATAATCCGAGTAAGGAACATAATAAGAAGGAATCTCTTAGTCCAGTGAAAACATATTATCTCATGTAATATTTACCTTTATCTTAATGTTATTTGATAAAATGAAATAATTGATTTTTACATGACAACCCACAAACATTCAAGTCAAGGAATATCATATAAACCTATATTAAGTAAAAGTATCCTTTTTTGGAAACTTATAGAATAAAATTAATAAGACCCTTTCAAAACCATTTTAATTGGAATAATCGTACATTTGAATTAAAATTTAATCATTAATTAATTCATTAGAGATCTATAATGGGGATCAACCTTTGTATAAGATATATTGGGCCCACCCAAGAGCTATAATGGGGATTCAACCCATTTTATAAGCTATATCAGGCTGAACCAATTTTTGTGAGCTGTAATAAGGATTAAAAATTCATATAATGTATATATGGCTAACCCATTAGCTATAGTGGGGCTTAAATCAATGTATAAATGAAATTTCCAATATGGTCAACTTCCATATCCGTAGTACCCAATGATTTGTAGGATATAAAGTAACCGCCATTAAATGGTTTATCATAGAACCGTCCAACATTTCATTATAAAAGAACCACCCATAATCATAAACAAATCCAAATAAACATAAAATTATTGTAAATCATTAATTCTTTCATCATACACCACTCTTTGAGGATAATATACATAACAATTTGAAATAACTCATTTTGAAAATTTATCAATGTACAATGTAAATCCTTTTCATTAAAATTTACCATATAAAATTGTAAATTAATCTTGAAAACATCAATGTGACATGAATTTATGAAACTCGATTCATTCAATATATGTATTTTTTTGGATTTTGTAAAAGTAATGTATAGAACAAGTAATTTTTAAAAGAACGACCCTTACAAATATCATATCGTGGATGTGATCATTAAACAATGAATCGACTAAGCTTATCCTCAATGAATAAATATAAAAAAGGGATAAATATAGTATAATGCAATCCAATTTAATTTTAATCATATTCTTAACATGAAATTAATCAATAAGGTAGATGGTTAACCCCATGAATAGAAACAAGTAAATAATTCAATTACATTAGGTTTTATTTCCTTCAAACTTGTTCAAAACTCTTACCTAATTTTTAAAAGAATTTTATTAACTCACTACAGAACAAAAATAATTTTTTTAATAACTTATATGATCCTTTTATTAAATATTACAACACGTTCACTTATAAAATCTGATTATTTTCAATTTTTGGGTGCCTGCGTTTCATAGTTTCATAGTTGGTTCATATGTGTAAATTATGGATATTATTTTAAAAAATGTAATTAATAACATAAAGTTGGAATAATATTTTTTAAGGTACTTTCAGAAGTACAAATGGCCCCAAATATCATTTTTAGATTTGGATGATTAATTTGATAAAATGCTAATGATAAATGTTTATATTATTTTTGTTTTTTTTCCTACTACAGTGAATTAGTTTTATTTAAATAAATATTTTTATTATATATCAGTTGGATACAACGAGATAAGTTATAATATTCTTATTATGTTTATTTTAACCATAATAATAGTTTTATGTCTGGCCTTCATGGCTGTAATGGAAAAATAATAGTCATTATATAACGACCCATACTTTACATACATTGTTAACACTTCAAAATTGAAGCATACTTATTACAACATATAAAAAATCCATGAAAGGACCTATATAGGTATAGTGTCTTTAGAAAATGGGAAACATAAACAACTGGTTCATAAAGCATCTACACTGTCTCCCATTTATTTCATCATTTCTAGAGTCCCTTTTGGCATATCCTACTTAATAACCTTCTTCATGACCTGGGGAAAGAAAACACACAAAAGGGTGAGCTTAAATTCTCAGTAAGGGTAAACAAAAGAAATGTCAATCACATCATATTCATAAGAACATAACATTTTGGAAATCTTAACCTGCAAAAGAGATCATAATTTCATAACATGGGATAAATCATAGTAGTGAAATGTAATCCCAATAATCATAACATAAAATAATATACTTTGTGGAATTCACACATAATCATAGAGAATCATTTCTTATTATTCAAGACTCATTTCCAAGACTATCTTACTGGACAAAGTCCATTTTTGAACCGTGTTCACTCCTCGTTTCAGTCCTGTTTCACTAAACCGGGTTAACCTGCCATTCCATCCATGTCTATCTCATGAGATATAAATATTTACCCAATTCATTGGAGGGAGATATAGGTACCACCCATCTCATCATGAAATCATTCTTACTTGTTCCACAAAACAATATTACATTTTTCATCATAACCCAAAGAATAAAACAGGTTTCATAAAAATCATCCCATCATAACACAATTCATATAATACATATGGATATCACTTCATCATAAGATAAGTTAAACCATGTAAATAATAGAGAAATGATACTTGAAACATACACATATGAAATAATGTCATCTTAGATGTAAAATTGTTTTGATAAAACACTTGAAATTAATTCTTGAGGAAAATATCCTTTTTTCTTCAAAATCAATTTCTTTTCACAAAACATCATGAAATTTTAAAATAAAAGGATTTTGTTTAAAATATTCATGTAATAGTTTGGAATAATCTTAATGAAAATAAGGCTTTATAAAACCGTAAAAATCCTTTCATGTCGTATAAGTTAAAAAAACATTCTCCACATATGTTTGTCGAAGAAGTCAAAAAGTACCTCGTACGAAAAACGACAAAAGATTCCTTTCATATCTTTTACTAAAAACTCAACGAAGGGTAAAATTGGATTTAAAAAAATGTAGGTGGATGGAAATAATATTACATATTGAGGTAACATGGATGTGGATGTAAATATTCCCCAGTAAATTATGAAGTATAAACAATCTCGGATAAAAACGAGATTGTGAGATTTTCCTTTACCTTAGGTCCAATTTGCTTCGTAAGTGTCTGAAATTCCTGTATAATTATTTAAATAATGTCATTGAATTAGTCTAGAATCATACTTATTTTTATGATATCATATACGGTCATATTCTTATCTTCTTATTAGTAATATTTCATTGTTACTTGTTATTCGGGTGTTTATTGCTTTTTGTTCTTATGCGTGTTTTTTCGAATAAATTCTTATTCTTATTTTTAGGTTATAGATACCTAATTCACAGAATGGTATTAGTGTAATACATATCATATTTATTCACTCAATTAATTTATGTAATCATTATTCAATGAAAATCATGTAGAACGAGTCGCATCACTTCGTGGAGACGGTATGTCGTTCGTACGCACGAGGAGATGATATCGTTCCCATGAATGTGGAATTGTATTGGAGTATATGTATACTATTTAAGAATAAATATCGCTTTAGAATAATCATATATAGTTATTATTTACACCATTATACCCATCCAATTAATGTGGTGGTGGAAAATAGATTACACCACGGCGTGGAGACGGTATTCCGTACGTACACACGCGCGATGATTTTGTGTTCTGTAGGATGGATAGATGGTGAAATAGGGTTGTTTCATACTTATAATAACATATCAGTATATGAGTGATACTGATGTTATTACTTCATAATGAAACAACTAAATAAGAAGAAGTTGAAAAAGAAATAAAGTTGAAAGAATCGGTAACGGACATTACCTCTTCTTTTAAGCGCCTCTATGAGACCTCCACTTAGGGCACTAAAATTGGTCTTTGAAGAAGATCAGGATCTCTAGGATGTTTATAGGTAAGTGAAGAAGATAATTTGGCAGGGGTTGGCCGATATTGAAGGCTCAATGTGGTGTGAGGAAGAGAGGGAGGAGGTGCCCTTTTATAAGGGAGGAGAGGGGAACCTTTGGAAAAACTAAAAATATTATTTTATTATGAAGTCTTATTCGGTTCTTAATAGCTCCAAATTGATTTATATAGAAGCTAAGGTGTGGATGGGTAGAAATCCTCTCATACAATAGAATTTAGACAAGTTTAGGGGTTCTATAATAACCTTATCATTTATATTTATCTTTAAGTTAAATAATATTACTTTTACCATGTCTTTTTGTTTTCTTACACTATAAGGTTAATAAACCTAAAATAACAAGACAAAGGAACCCCAAGTTGTTTATTATTAATATATATATATCCTTATCTAAGTCATTTGGACGAACCTTATATTTTTAAGAATAAAATAACAATTAATAATATAATATGTTTTTTAAAAACTAATTTATGTCAATTTTGACACTATTTGGTAATTGATTTTTTTGAAAATCATAACAGAAATATTGGTTCGAAAAAAGATAATAAAATCAATACTAACATGTCATATTAACCTATAAAATTAGTTTAATTCATAAAAAGTCTCAAATTACATTTATTTGGGTATTTATAACATCAATTATGTCAATATTTCATTAATAAGATAATTACTGCAACATCATTGTGTCATAAATAAATTAAATTATTTAATGTCTAAAAATAATAAATAAAATACCATTATGTTGGAAATATTTTTATCTTTATAATTAATATTTATAGTAGAATTTATCTAATGTATAACCCTATATTAAAAATGTTTTATTTATAAAACAATGATTTTAACTATTTTAACTATTCTTTAAATAAAATAATATTAAATGTCTTAATCTTATCCAAGTGGACCTAAAGGGTAATATTTTATCCCTAATGTTGTTTTTGGTCGAATTAAACTTATCCAATAGAATTATGAAATGTGCTAGGGTAATAATAATAACATTTTTACCCTTAATTACCCTATTTACTTTTAACCATGGTAAAAACAAGTAAAAAGTTACTATTTACCAAAAAATATTTTCATCTCATTGAACCACATTTTACTTACTGACATAAACTTTGTCTCTCGAATTTTTGAAATTCCATTCACAAAAGCGGTAAAATTATGTTTTATGTGAATTTTCAAATTCTCTTAGGGGGTGGGTAAAAGACGGTCAAAAGTTCAATAAAATTTTTATATATCTAAAATTATTATAAAATGACTCCAATGAATTAAATTGAACTTATATAGGTATTATGTATCAATTTCTTTCTAAAATAAATTTATATAAAATAAATAATTATTTAAATAAAAATTCGGTTTTTAAATAGTAACCCAGTGTTTTCACTATTCATCAAAAATTTAATGTTTTCAGAAACATACCAAAATTTCACCCTAGGATAATTTCGATATTCCAAATCCAAAAATGAAGTCCATATTGAATAATAAAATTTATAAAATTTCAAAAAGTGGTTATTACTATTCATACCGGCTAGTTTTAATAATATTTTAATAGCATATCGTTGTTTAGTGAAACTCGGTATTGAGGACAATGTAAGCTATCGAAGAAGGTCGTGATTGCGTGTAAAGAAAGCCAAGATAGTATTATGTGTAGTGAAAGATTCCTTTGAATATTTATATAAATAAAAACAAAATACTTCTCATAAAAGTCTCGGGTGTTACACATTATCAATAGAGACAGTTGACCATGGTAATTTAGAAAATGGTTTAATTTATTTTAATAAGAGGAGATGATAAAATAATTTTTTTAATATATTCTGTTAAAAAAATTAAATTAAACTATATAAATGATATTTCAATAATAATTATATTATGGATGAATTACGTAAGGATATTATATAAGAAGAAATGTATTTAAGAGAGGTGGTTTGGGAAAGTTACCTATGGATTATAACCTCCTTCAAGGACCCTGTAAAGAAATTGGAATTGGTCTATTGGTAATAAATTAAGAGAATAGTCATTGGTATAGTGTTTAATAGATTTTTGGGTTATATTTGATGATATTCAAATAGTGTGAGTAGAAAGGGGGTGGCGAGGAGTGGTATTTATACATGAGGAGGGGTGTTTTTAAGTAACAATTTTATATTTAAATCCAACCACATATGGGTTGTATTAAATACAATGGAATATATTGATAATTAATGATTTAAAGGATGGGTAAGATTTATCAAAACAACAGATGCACATTTAAATTTCTAGTTTTTTGGTATTTTATGTTTTTTTCAATTAACATTAACCTGCTTCATTGTTTCTCATATACTATGGTAAATCTCTTTTTACCACAGATATTTTTTTATGATTAAAAAATAATATTATTAAATAATTTGGACATATGATTAAAAATGTGGAATCCATTTGACCAAATTCAATTATCATAATTTGAAAAATCAAATTTAAACAAAACCCATAGACATGAAGGAAAAACTAGTTTTCTCGAAGTGAAATGTTTAGTAAAAAGACGATTTTATAATAACTATATGACTAATAATATTGTTAGTATCAAAATAAATTCAAACTTATAGACATAAAAACTAAAAATTTTATTTAAAACTTTTTTAATTAAGGATTATTTTAAATAATTAAAATTGGGAACATTTTTTACATTGAAATAGTTTTTAAAAATATCGTATTTTTAAACCCAAAAATAAACTTATTATAAAATAAAACATAAAGTACATTCAAAAGAATTAAAGAGGTTGAAATGTAACTAAATAATAATTTCCCTAGTTGAATTCAAATTAAAAATATAACTGGAATCTTAATTTTATTAATTTATTAGAAATAAATGAAAATTTTTCAAAAAACTAGATTTTCACTATTTATTACAAAAATAAGTATTTCAGAAAATTAGGAAAAATAAATTCTAAAATATTTTCAAAATGATGAATCCAAAATGATATTTATTTTCTAAAATATATTCTAAAAAATTTATACAAATTTAAACTATTTGAAGATAAAAAAGAAATAAAAATAATTTTTTAATTTTTTTTTCAATAAAATTACATCAATGAAAATCAAATAGAGATTCTTTACTAAAAAATATTTTAATTTATTAAAATACATAATTAATAAATCATAAATTAGTATGACCATTATATATTGTAATAAATTGGTTACAAATATACATTCCCACCAATTTAATGGCTAGATTATAATGAACGCATTTAAATAAGAAGATGTCATTATTTGTTTTTTGCTCAATATTATGTATCTTGGTTGATATAGAGGATAATAATTTATTTTAAAATAATGGGATGTCACAAACATGTTTTATATTTTATGTTATTTTATATATATTACTAATGAGAGAATTCCAAAAATTATTTCCTTTTAAAATTCAAAATCTAAAATTTACATATATTACATTTTCATTAAATCATGTAATATGTTGAAAAACTATTTTTAGTAAGTATAATGAATTTTTTAACATTATATTGGCTTAATAAAATTTCATAAAAAATAATTGTTAGATTATTTTTAATTGTTAAAAATGTGAAATGAATATTTTAGTTTAAAAAATAATTTAAAATTGTTGAATTTAATTTATTGATGTAAAAATACAATATATAATGAAAAATAAAATTCTTGGAAAGATTGAACTTCTTATCACAAAATGATTTCAATATCACCTAAAAACTAAATATTATAAACTAATTTTTATATTAAAACATAATACATTTAAATAAAATATTATTTATAATAAGTACTGAATTAAAATAATTCATTTTAAGATTCATTTTATTCATTTGTGATTTATCTATTTTAATTTTGAAATTTATATTTCATGTTTTATTCTCATGATGTATTATAGTTTATATTGCACTATAAAATATATTTTAGGTTAATCAACCAATATTATTTGATCTATTTATACAAATTAAGAAATCAGGATATATATATATATATACGAAATTTTGAATATATATATATATAAGTTTTAAAAAAGATGTAATGTCTTTGATATATATATATTAACATATGAATATGTACATATAAATCATTAAAATTACATTTATGTTTATATATATCTATATATATTTGGAATGTTTATTTGTTTGAATAAGATTCAGAATATATTTTCTGTATTTATATTAATTAAAAAATCATGATATATATATAGTAATTTTTAAAAATGTAAAAATATTTTTAATATTTAAAAAATAATAATAATAATAATTCAATAATTTATAATAATTTATAATTCATAGTTAATTTGTAAATATTATTAATAAATTGAAACTATTAGTTTTAATTAAAAAATATTAATAACAACTTGAAAATTTGAGTAAATTTCAATAATTTTTAATATGTTGTGAAAGAAAAAATATGAAATATGACTAATTGTTAAAAATTAGAATTATTTATTATAAATTATGATAAAAATAATAAATAATTAGTATTACTTAACAAATAATAATCTTAACTTGTAAAAATTAAGAAATATTTCTACTAAACAATAAATTATTTATCTTTCCATAGAAAAAAAATTATTAAAAAAATTATAAAAAATTCACAATAATTCATATAAATGTTTTTTAACTAGTTAAGAATTATTATTATTTTTATAAATGTTTTAATATATATATATATATAATATAAATAAATTTTTAAAATGGGTTACCTTGCATAAGATGTTACTAAACACACAATACACGAAAATGTTATTTTGAACCTAGGGTAAAACAAGATTTCCTAGTCTAATAGTTGTCTCAGATTTTTTATATGATACACTGTTATAATGATACTTCAAATTTTTTTATGAAAAGTACTATAAATATTAAATGAAATTCCATCATGCATGATATTACCAAACTCTTAATGTGTACCAATGTTATTTTGCGTCTAGGATAAATCCCACATTTCACAACTAATGGGGATCTCTAATTTTTTTTCTGATACACAGATTGGGAGATACATAAAATATTTATAAAAAATTATTGTAAATATATTAAATTAATTACGCTAATGTACAATGTAACCAAACACCCAACACACACAACTATTATGGTATGTCTATGGTTAATCCTATATCACAAACATAATGATGGACTCATATTTACCATATTTGACACCATATAGAAGATATTACGTTATTTTAGGAAAATATTATTTTCGTGATAAAATATATTTAATATTTTCATTATATCTGTTCTAAGAATCTACGGTCCATGGAATCCAATGATAATCCATCACCTCACTCCAATCATATTTCTTATAATATGCTAGGTTGTTAAAATGTAATAAAAATTTGATGTTACTCATGATGAGTAATAATTAATCATATTATTGCTAATTTTTAAATAGATATGGATTCAAATAGTAGACACCAGTTTTTATTACATGACCTTAGTTGGATAAATAATTGAAGAAATACCAAAAAATTTGGTATAAATATAGTATAAATTGAGGATGTTAAAAAATATATATCATTTCTATTTTCAAAAATTGAATATTTTATAAAAGAACAAGTAAATTTATATATAGGGAACGCGATCCTTGGACATTCAAAACATTTAAAAATGTATGAATTCATCTATCGAATTTTGGTATTCAGAAAATATTATATATTTAGTTGTCAATGTGGTGAACACAATTCTGTAGAATTTTTTTTCTGAATTATTCATTTCAAAATTTAGTACATAACATATCTATGCCATAAATTTGTTAAATAATAATTCAAAATGATATTCCAAATACTGAATATGAACCATATCAATTTTATAATTTTTAGAAATATTCTAAGGAGGACTTATATTAGAGAAAAAATATGCGAAAACAAGAAGATATTATAATATTTATGTCTATTAAATAAGATTTTTTAATTTCTAATAGATAATGCGGCCAAATTTTATCTTTGTTAAATATTTTGTTTCCTGATGGAAATACCATGCCTGCACGTTTCTATGAAAGTATGTGGTTATTCCATAATTTAATTTTTAGTTGACATAATATTTAATAATATTCAAGTGACTTCATCATATATTTTAATGACTATGAATCATTAGTTCATTGTATATCATATGGTGAATCATGTTATAAAGGGAAACAATAATTAAATTCTATATTTCATGTAAAACAGTTCATTATTTTTGAATTACACCTATTTTAAAATGTTAATTATGTCTTTCAACCTAAATATATTAATGACATGGAATAAATAAAAGCATTCCATCCATAAAATCTTAAATCATCCATGTGATGATGATTCTAGGAAAAGAATTGATTAGATGCATCCTTCATTCAATTCAAAACCTGTAACACCCCAGGTAAATAAAGAATATGAAATTTTTATATTTATCCACATTTGTGAATAAAATATTAATATTACTTTAAAGGGGACGCTATGCTCGATGGCGTACCCAACACGCAACAACGAGTTTCTACTATAAAAATAAAATAATATTATTTTAAATGGTAGTTATAACATAGATGTTGTGATGGTGGGAATGAATAGAACTAACTAAAAAATGATTATATATGTTTGTCAAATATTTTTACTTTTTACAATAAATGTTAGAGGATTAAAAATGAGAATGAATCCAATTTTAAGCGTAAACATTCTAATATTTTTTAAAAGGTCGATTAACCACCTTTTGAAGGTGAACCTCTTTTAAATCCACTTTTTGAAAATTTTATGTGTTATATTTGACAAAATAAAATTCTTATTTAGAATCTGGACATCAAAATTTACTTTGTTTAATTTTTTGGTATTTTTCCGAAAAAGTTCAATTTTTAATGAATAGTGAAAAATGTTGTATTTTAATTCAAAACCTATTTTTAATCTAATTTGTTTATATGATTAGATTATCTTTTTAATTGGTTTTAATGTGTAAATAGAATATATTTTTACCATTTAATCCAATGGTTGTCATTGTAATTAATATCACTTTAAGATTGGACATAAACGAGTGTCAATCTTTTGAAAGATATTATTTCATTAAAACACGCTATTTGTTTTAACAACGGGGTTTAATTATAAAATTAATTAATGAAGAATCTATGTTATGAATTTGGTAAAATAGACATCATTTTTTAATTCGGAACATCAAATATAGCTTAGGGTGAATTTTTGGTATTTTTCTGAAAAACATCAATTTTTTGATGAATAGTGAAACCACGAAGTGGTGGTTACAAAATTTGACTTTTCGTTTAAATGGGACTTTACCACTTCTGTGATTTGAATTTCAAAAATCCAATTTAAATGATTTTAATTGTTAAGTAAAATGTGGTTCAATGGGATGAAAATAACTTTTGATGAAAAGTAACTTTTAAGTTTTATTAATCGCGATTAAAGGTAATTAGTATGATTTAAGGTAAAAATGATATTATAATAAAATGAAAATATCTTGACACATGTCTTAACCCTATTGGATGAGTTATGGCCTACCAAGACAACCCATGGGTCGATTTTGGTTACCCCATGGAGGCACTTGATTTTGATAATGACATTTATGCCTTTAATTTAAAGTTAAAATAAAAATGTCACAAACATGATTTGTTTTACTAAAAAAAATTTTACATGGGGTTATACAAGTCATGTTTTTGTCTATAAATATTAATTAGAAAGATAAAAATATTTTCTACATCATAGTAGTTTTTTTATAATTTTTAGACATTAAATAAATTAAATTCCTTATGACATCATGATGATGCAGTGATGACCTCATTATTTAACGATTTAAATAAAATGGAATGATAATGAAAAATCTAGGACCTAAAAATGTAAAAAACCTATTTTATGGGTGTATTTTGAACCCTTATCTCCTTATCCTCGAAAAAAATCAATTTGGGACCATTAAAATCCGAAAACCATTTGAAAATAAAGTAACATTTTATACTTTACCAAGAGTGCCCCTCCTCTCCTCTTATAAAAGGCCCCCCACCTCTACCACCTTACCGACACCTCTAAAGCATTTGGTTCGGCCAATCTATGATCATTTTGTCTCTCCACATCCCTCTCCTCATCCTAGATTCCTTAAATTAGGCAGCAAGCTCTTCAATAAACCCTTTTGGTTCAAACCAAAGGGAGTTACCCAATTTTAAGGTAACGTCTTCACTTGTGCTCTTTTGTTTTATTTTGCTTCTCCAACCCCCTAAACTATTTTTATTCATTTCTTTTATAAAAAATCCATTATCATCAATATACTAGTATTTGTTTATAATTATGAGTCGATCTACACTTACACACACCTTCATCTAATGGTTAAAGAACATACTGTTTCTGTGGATGGCGAATTTCTGCCTCACGAAACGATGATTCTTCAACACTCATATAACACCTTCAAAGGTGGCCATTAAATTGTAAATATGTTTATATATGATATATAATATGTTTATGTTTTACTTAAGCTTATGTATTTTTCATTTTTGGCATACCTTTATGGCTTTCATTATGGGTATACGCGATATCTTCATTTTAGGAAGTGCAGACTACCACCCCCTCAAAGTGATTTGATTCGTTAATGCCATATTTGGGATGTATAAAAGATGGATTGAAAGTTATTATATATTATGTTATACTGGAATTATAATATACCTTTATATAATTATTGTTTTCTTTCCATTAAAGTATGAGATAGAAATGAATGTAGTGTTCATGCGTACGTACGTCTTACCGTCTCCATTAACGGTGCATTTCATTTCTTATCCTCAAATGTAATGTACTATTATAAGTACATATAATGGATATATATGGTGTATGATACATCTAAAGGATGAATATAATTCTGGAATAAAAAATATACACATCTCTCATTTAGTTTTAATTCCATTAATATGACATAGAAATGAAAGTAGCGTTCATGCGTACGTACGGCTTACCGTCTCCATGAACGGTGCATTTCATTTCTTACCTCTAAATGATTATGTAATATTATAAATACATTCATATGCTGTATATATATTATATATATGATATCCAAATCAGGAATGTCATTCTGGATATAAAGAACCTTTGACCACATGAACAACATGTAATTGTAAGAAGTCCACTTTTGACTTAAGAACCAAATATCGACAAAACAATCATTATTAACTTAAATGATTACATAATGTTTATAACATGTAAATAATTCATATAAATGGAATAATAAACTTTAAAAAGGTTCTTAAGAAAGTATAACTTAACTCAAGTTTATTATTCAGGACGTTAAAGAACGATCGAGTCAAGTCAGACCCGAGGTAAGGGATCTTACTCCTCTCTTTCTTTTTAAGTACGCTCTTTTATGTCATTCCTTTTAAAGATCATCTTTCTTGTTATTGAGATGTTATTTTATATTAATCTTACTATAAGTTTTATTTTCATATGATGAGAGACCCTATTCTCTCTCATCAATCCATTTTGGAAGTTTTGAGTGGCGTCGTTAGGCTGCCGAATTTTGGTAAGAGATCTAACCTCTCTCTTTCTTTTTAAGTACTCTCCTTTACGTCACTTCTTTTAAGCTCCACTTTGTTATGTTAGGGAATGTTATTTTATATTCCTATTTCTATAAAATTTATGTTAATATGATGAGATACCCTATTTGATCTCATCAATCAATTTTTGTATGTTTTAAGTGGCGTCGTTAGGCTGCTGAGTTTTCGTAAGGGATTTTTTATCTCACTTTTATTTCCATGAGATTTATGCTACATTTGCCACAATTTCCTTTGAGTGGTGTATGTACTGCCCATTATTTTACTCATTGTGTAATATACTTTCATTTATGAGTAATTACATCAATGTTGTATTGTCCTTCTTTCACGGGGAGTATGTTTCGAAAGATACCCATGTCGGTAAGCGAACCTTTCACCCTCCTCTTTTTAAAAGACTTATTTTGTTATGTCTTTTAATTCACATAATATTATGTTGGGATATGTTATTATATATCATTATTGATTTAAATTTTATTTCCATTTGATGTGATACCCTTTCTATCTCTCATCAACTCATTTTCTGAATTTTGTAGTGACGCCATTAGACTGTCAAATTTTTGCAAGGGAACTTCTTAACCCAAATTTCATTATTTGGGATAAACTTATACTCCTTGAATATGTCGTTCTATGAATATGTGTGAATAACTTCTGATTGTTTCACACTTAATATCCACTTATATTTGGTGTAATTCTTTGTCACACATAATTATGTAATTGATTTATCCATAAACCAAGGATACTGTCCTTATAAGGGACTTCATCTCAATCTCCTTTCATTGAGGCATATTTTGTTTTATACACAACTTTCTTATATACGGTGTATAACACCATTTGAATTTTACTTTTATTCAAAAGTAATCTTTTTCTACGAAGCGTTTTACTAAACGACAAAAAGGAATGTTTCTTTTAACGTACGCGGTGACAATGATCTATTCCGCCGCCATGAGTATTATTTGATCTTTGGATTCTTCAACAAGACGTAATGTTTTTAAAATAAAATAAATTCCATATAATCTTTTATGTATTTTGGTATTGAAAATGGTTTTTATAAAGGATTCTATTTTGTCAATATATTTAAATGATATATTGTGATTGAAATGTGGAAATTTTGTCATTTGTTTATATTTGTTTTATGTGTTATAATTTTATAATGGTACTTGGACATTTTACGGGTGGATACATGATAAACCATATGACGAGTGGTGCCGTGAATACCAGGACGGGTGGTTACGTTATGACCTCCAATGCATTGGGTATGGAAGTCGGCCGTATGGCTATTCCATTAAGTATGTATGGAAGTTGGCCGAATGGCTATTCCATTAAGTGATATGTGTGGAAGTCGATCTTATGGTTATTCCACGTAAGTATGTTTATGTCCCAAGTTACCTTTATATGTTATGTGATCTTATAAGGGTTTTATGGTAATATTTTGGTTACAAAAATGTATGTAATGAACTTTTATTCATTGAAGAGTTTTTACTACTTTGAAAAGGTGAAAATTATTACTTTGATAAAGTATACATGGTTTAATTGTTGTTTTTAAAAACTAATAGTTTTCATTCTTTGTGTATCCCTTACTGAGATTTTTATGCTCATCCCAAGTTTTTGAAATTTTTTTCACAGGACTTAACGTGGAATAGGGTCAAGGATGGGATCAAGGGAATGTCATGCTACCTAAAACATGGAACTAGACATGTTTCTTTTTAAGAGTTTTTTTTATTTTATGGAAATTTAGTAGAAGTGAATACTTTTTAATCTTTTGAGATGTAAAAGTTATGTCCCAATTCTCTAAAAATCTAAACCTGAAAAGATCCACAATGTGAATTATTCATTTAATTCAATATTAAGTAATGTTTAAGGCTTGGGCCTTATAGTTGGTATCAAAGGTCGGTTTAGATAACTTTAGAGGTTAGGGTTTTCTTTAAGCATAAGTGACATGACCACAATGGTTAGGATTTCATAAACAGTCCTAGTTTTAGATAAAGTGATTGAGTAAGTATATCTTAGTGTTTATCTTCCTCTTTAGTACATGATGGTTTTGTTGATATACTCACACTGACCTTTTTGGTTTTAGTAAATGGCTGGATCTAGTAGGCACCAAAGTAACGGTGGATGTGAAGGAAAATGTGACAGTTTTCTGAGCGAGCAACTGAATGTTATGGGAGCCGAAATGAGAACTCTTGTGTTTATCCTCAACCAACTATCTGGAGTCATGATTCACCACCTAAACCTTGGTGATTTCTATAAGGCATCATATATGCGAGAAACAAATCCCTACGGAACTACAAGTAATAATCATAAAGGTAAGTGTGTTCAAAAACCTATGTGTCATAGATGTGGAAAGAAACACCTAGGAAAATGTTTCAAAGGGACAGAAATATTCTATAGATGTGGAAATGAAGGTCATAAAGCAAGAACCTGCCATGGAAAAAGGAAGCATCTAGTTGACTCGAGGAAAGGGAAAGAAGTTCTTTATGAGGGATCAATTGAATGTTTTAAATGTGGTGTGCATGGTCATTATGCAAACATATGTCCTATGAAGATGTTTCGTGAATGGGATCACCAAGATCATACAAATACTCATTTACTAATACCTAATGCAATTCCAATTGAGGATAAAGAAACTGACAATAACCAATCAAAGGTATGGATTATTTCTTAACTTTTGTTTTCTATTTTGGAATCTTAGGATATGATTCCTGATTTTGTTTGTAGGAAATAAGTATTTCAGAATAAGTTGGAAAGGAATGTTTAATGGATCATGAAGAATGTTGAATGGGTAAGAAGTCAACATATAAGGGATTCAAGAGTTATGGTGAAATTCTTAAGATTATTAAGTGTCTTTTGATGATGGGGTACATTAGAAGACTTTTTATAGTATGTGTAACACTGATGTTTGATATATGAAAATTTTATTCAAAGAATAGTAATCTGTTGTTTTGTGGACATAGTTATAAAGAACCATTTGGGTTTATATGATCCTTACTTTTGAGGTAATTATGGGTTACTATATGTAATGATGGAAAGTGAAAGGCATGAGATAAAATTGAGGTTAAATTACATTATGGTTATTTTTGATGATTTTATCTCGTTATTGGGGAATGTTTTAAGAATTATGTAGTTTTGGAAAAAGGACAACTCGCAGACCATGTGACAAACCGTCACGTCCGACAAGGCTACGGGAATCGAACCCAGAACCAAAGTGCAATGGGTATTTATCTTCGACCACTGGAATACGTGAAGTCCCTGGTTAGTTTGACTAATTATTTTTAGTTAAATTATTTTATGAATTAAGAGTATGTTGATTTTGGGGTATCTATAGGAATTTATTAACCTATCATGGAGGATATGTGATTAGGTTAATTACTTTTCAATACGAGACTTTAAGAGAAACTGATGTTGTTTAGAGATAAATGTTATGATTTAACTTGGAAGACTATGTGACTAAATCCTTCAAATATTTGGGTTTCAATCGTAGTTTGGTTTACTTTGAGGAATTTTATGGACAAATTGTTTATCGAATGGTCCTTGTTGAACTTTGGGTTTTGTTGGAAAAATTTTGGAGATTGAGAATATATTTTCTTTTTAAAAAGGGTTATCCTTTTCTAGATTATCTGATCTTATACTAACCATTTTAGTTTTGGTTTTGGTTAAAGTCTAGAGACATGGGAAATATATATTTATCTTTTGTGGATTAGGTGATTCTCTATAAGTTGATTATAGTACTCTTAATGCGAAAAAGTCTTCCTAAATACTCGTCTTTTGGAGAAAATATGATTTTGATTAAGGAATATAGTAAAAGTTGAAAGTCTACATGACAAGTGAGTATGTTTCATTACGATTTAGTTAAGCTCAAAAATAAATTCCTCCATGAAAAGTAACTTAAAACAAAAATGTTTTCTGTTATCTTTTCCTACTGGGGAATCGAATACCGTTTAACCCATAACAAGTTTGTAATTTTCTTATGTTTAACTTTCTCCTAGACATGTTTACTATCACTCTCCATCAGAACATGACCCTTTGTTTTTTTCCTCCATTTCCATATTTTCATACTTGGAATCCTAGTATGGGTTAACTCGGGTGACCTTTGTACTTTCCATTCTTTCTTTTAAAGTGATAGTTTAATTTACTCTTTTTCCGATGTGGGGCTTTCAATGAATTGTCCAAGCCCAATTTTAAAATTGCAAGGATGCAATTCCCAAAAGTGGGGAAGGATGTAACACCCTAGGTAAATAAAGAATATGACATTTTTATATTTATCCACATTTGTGAATAAAATATTAATATTACATTAAAGGGGATGTTATGCTCGATGGCGTACCCAACACGCAACAACGAGTTTCTTGGGAATCTTACGTTGCACTCTAATAATAAAATAATATTATTATAAAAGTTAGTTAACACCTAGATGTTATGATGGAGGGAATGAATAGAACTAACTACAAAATGATTATATATGTTTGTCAAATATTTTTACTTTTTACAATAAATGTTAGAGGATTAAAAATGAGAATGAATCCAATTTTAAGCGTAAACATTCTTATATTTTTTAAAAGGTCGATTAACTGCCTTTTGAAGGCAAAACTCATTTAAATCCACTTTTTGACAATTTTATGTGTTATATTTGACAAAAAAATTCTTATTTAGAATCGGGACATCAAAATTTACTTTGTTTAAATTTTTGGTATTTTTTCTGAAAAAGTTCAATTTTTAATGAATAGTGAAAAATGTTGTATTTTAATTCAAAACCTCATTTTGATCTAATTTATTTATATGATTATATTATCTTTTTAATTGGTTTTAAAGTGTAAATAGAATATATTTTTACCATTTAATCCAATGGTGGTCATTTTAATTAATATCGCTTTATGATTGGACATAAACGAGGGTCAATCTTTTAAAAGATATTGTTTCATAAAAACATGCTATTTGTTTTAACAGCGGGGTTTAATTATAAAATTAAATAATGAAAATTATATGTTATTAATTTGGTAAAATAGTAAACATTTTTGAATTCGGAAAATCAAATATTGCTTCGGGTGAATTTTTGGTATTTTTCTGAAAAACTTCAATTTTTTTGATGAATAGTGAAACCACAAAGTGGTGGTTACAAAATTTGAATTTTTGTTTAAATGGGACTTTACCACATCTGTGATTTGAATTTAGAAAATTAAATTTAAATTATTTTAATTGTTAAGTAAAATGTGGTTTAATGGGATGAACATAATTTTCGAGGAAAAGTAACTTTTAAGTTTTATTAATCCCGATTAAAGGTAATTAGTGTGATATAAGGTAAAAATGATATTATAATAAAAATAAAATATCTTGACACATGTCTAACCCTATTGGATGAGTTATGGACGACCAAGAAAAGCCATGGGTCGATTTTTGGTACCCCATGGAGCCACTTGGGTTTGATAATGACATTTATGCCTTTTATTTAAAGTTAAAATAAAAATGTCACAAACATTATTTGTTTTACTAAAAAAAAATTTACATGGGGTTATAAAAGTCATATTTTTGTCTATATATATTAATTAGAAATATAAAAAGATTTACTACATCATAGTAGTTGTTTTATAATTTTTAGACATTATATAAATTAAATTCATTATGACATCATGATGATGCAGCGATGACCTCATTATTTAACGATTTAAATAAAATGGAAATATAATGAAACATCTAGGACCTACACATGTCAAAAACCTATTATATGGGTGGATTTAAGACCCTTATCACCTTATCCTAGAAAAACATCAATTTGGGACCATTAAAATTTGAAAACCATTTGAAAATAAAGTAACGTTTTATACTTTACCAAGAGTGCCCCTCCTCTCCTCTTATAAAAGGCCCCCACCTCTACCACCTTACCCACACCTCTCAAGCCTTTGGATCAGCCAATATCTGATCATTTTGTCTCTAAACATCCATCTCCTCATCCTAGAAGCCTTAACTTAGGCCGGAATTTCTTCAAGAAACCCTTTTGGTTCAAACCAAAGGGAGTTACCCAATTTTAAGGTAACGTCTTCACTTGTGCTCTTTTGTTTTTTTTGCTTCTCCAACCCCCTAAACTCTTTTTATTCATTTATTTTGTAACAAATACAGTATATTAAATATACTAGGATGTTTTTATAATAAATATTTGAGATAAACTTACACACACCTTCATCTAATGGTTAAAGAACATACTGTTTCTGTAGATGACGAATTTCTGCCTCACGAAACGATGATTGTTCAACACTCAAATAAAACCTTAAAATGTGGCTATTAAGATGACACTATGTTGATATATGATATATAATATGTTTATGTTTTACTTAATCTTATGTATTTTTCATTTGTGGCATACCTTTATGGCTTCCATTATGGGTATACGCGATATCTTCATTTTATGAAGTGCGGACTACCGCCCCCTAAATGTGATTTGATTGGTTAATTCCATATTTGGGACATATAATGGATGGATTTACAGTTATTATATATTATGTTATACTGTAATTATAATATACCTTTATATCATTATTTTTTTCTTTCCATTAATGTATGAGATAGAAATGAAAGTAGCGTTCATGCGTACGTACGGCTTACCGTCTCCATTAACGGTGCATTTCATTTCTTATCCTCAAATGTAATGTACTATTATAAGTACATATAATGGATATATATGATATATGATAGATCTTAAGGATTAATATAATTCTGGAATTAAAAATATACACCTCTCATTTATTTTTAATTCCATTAATATGACATAGAAATGAAAGTAGCGTTCATGCGTACGTACGGCCTACCGTCTCCATGAACGGTGCATTTCATTTCTTACCACTAAATGATTATTTAATATTATAAATACATGTATATGCTGTATATATATGATATATATGATATACAAATCAGGAATGTCATTCTAGATATAAAGAACCTTTGACCACACGAACAACATGTAATTGTAAGAAGTCCACTTTTGACTTAAGAACAAAATATCGACAAAACAAACATTATTAACTTAAATGATTACATAATGTTTATAACATGTCAATAATTGATATAAAAGGAATAATGAACTTGAAAAAGGTTCTTAAGCAAGTAAAATTAACTCATGTTTATTATTCAGGACGTTAAAGAACGATCAAGTCAAGTCAGATCCGAGGTAAGGGATCCTACTCCTCTCTTTCTTTTTAAGTACACTCTTTTATGTCATTCCATTTAAAGATCATATTTCTTGTTATTGAGATGTTAATTTATATTACTCATACTGTAATTTTTATTTTCATATGATGAGAGACCCTATTCTCTCTCATCAATCCATTTTGGAAGTTTTGAGTGGCGTCGTTAGGCTGCCGAATTTTCGTAAGAGATCTAACCTCTCTCTTTATTTTTAAGTACACTCCTTTAGGTCACTTCTTTTAAGCTCCTATTTGTTATGATGGGGGATGATATTTTATATTCCTCTTTCTATAAACCTTATGTTAATATGATGAGATACCCTATTTGATCTCATCAATCCATTTTTGTAAGTTTTATGTGGCGTTGTTAGGCTGCCGAGTTTTCGTAAGGGATTTGTCATCTCACTTTTATTCCCATGATATTTATGATACATTTCCCAAAATTTCCTTTTAGTGGTGTATGTACTGCCCATTATTTTACTCATTGTGTAATATATTTTCATTTATGAGTATTTACATCAATGTTGTATTGTCCTTCTTTGACGGGGTGTATGTTTCGAAAGATACCCATGTCGGTAAGGGAACCTTTCACCCTCATCTTTTTAAAATACTTGTTTTGTTATGTCTTTTAATTAACATACTATTATTTTGGGATATGTTCTTCTATATCCTTATTGATTTAAATTTTATTTCCATGTGATGAGATACCCTTTTTATCTCTCATCAACTCATTTTCTGAATTTTTTAGTGATGCCATTAGGCTGTAAAATTTTTACAAGGGAACTTCTTAACCCAAATTTTATTCTTTGGGATAAACTTATACTCCTTGAATATGTCATTCTATGAATATGTGTGAATAACCTCTGATTTTTTTACACATAATATCCACTTATATTTGGTGTATTCGTTTGTCACACATAATTATGTAATTGTTTTATCCATAAACCAAGGATACCGTCTTTGTAAGGGACTTCGTCTCAATCTCCTTTCACGGAGGCATATTTCATTTTATACACAACTTTCTTTTATACGTTGTATAAACCCCTTTGACTTTTACTTTTATACAATAGGAATCTTTTTCAACGAAGAATTTTACTAAACGACAAAAAGGAATGTTTCATTTAACGTACGCGGTGACAACGACCTTTTCCGCCGCCGCGAGTATTATTTGATATTTGGCTTCCTCAACAAGACATAATGTTTTTAAAATAATTTAAATACCATATACTCTTTTATGTATTTTGGTACTGAAAATGGTTTTGATAAAGGATTCTATTTTGTCAATATATTTAAATGATATATTGTGATTGAAATGTGGAAATGTTATCATTCCTTTATATTGGTTTTATGTGTTATAATTTTATAATGGTACATGGATATTTTACAGGTGGTGACGTGATAAACCATATGACGGGTGGTTCCGTGAATACCAGGACGAGTGGTTACGTTATAACCTCCAATGCATTGGGTATGGAAGTCGGTCGTATGGCTATTCCATTAAGTATGAATGGAATGTGGCCGAATGGCTATTCTATTAAGTGATATGTGTGGAAGTAAACCTTATTGTTATTCCATGTAAGTATGTTTATGTCACAAGTTACCTTTATATGTTATGTGATCTTATAAGGGTTTTATGGAAATCTTTTTGTTACATAAAGGTAAGTAATGAACTTTTATTTAGTGAAGAGTTTTTACTATGTCAAAAAGGTGAAAAGTATTACTTTGATAAAGTATACATGGTTTACTTGTTGTTTTGAAAAACTAACAGTTTTCATTCTTTGTGTATCCCTTACTGAGCTTTTTATGCTCATCCCAAGTTTTTGAAATGTTTTTCACAGGACTTAACGTGGAATAGGGTCAAGGATGGGATCAAGGGAAAGTCATGCTACCTAAAACATGGAACTAGACATGTTTCTTTTTAAGAGTTTTTTTATTTTATGGAAATTTAGTAGAAGTGACTACTTTGTAATCTTTTGAGATGTAATAGTTATGTCCTAATTCTCTAAAACTCTAAACCTGAAAAGATCATCAATGTGAATAATTCATTTAATTAAATATTAAGTAAGGTTTAAGGTTGGGGCCTTATAAAACCTTAGAAAATAACATTTTTCTTTCTAATGATGGTTTTTGACCAATAAATTATTATGATAGTCAATTTTATTGTTGGTTTGTTTTCAACACTCCATAAAACATACCTCCTTTAACATTGAAAAATGAACCATATATATATTTGGTTCTATTAATTCCAATACTTTCATTGAAAATATCAATCTTTATTTGAATCCACAAATTGATATGTTATTTTCATTATGGAAAAATGGTGTGAATACATTTGATATAATTTCATGTTATAAATTTATATTGAAGGTTTAATTAATGTAAATAATCATTAAATTTTTGATGAATGATATTTTATCAAGATGGCGTACACATGGTCTAAAATCATCTATGTACTTCATGGCTAAAAAATCATTTCTGCTTGGTAATGGGATAAAAACAATTTATTTTGACTTATATTGGAAATTTCTTCCCATGGACCCCCTTTCTAAAGAAAAAAAATATATTTTACAAAAGATATAATTGAATGAGATAAACCTATAGAAATGTGCTCAGTTATTCAGATAAAATATATCTCATATGTTTTACCTCCTATTATATTTTTAAAAACCACAAAAAAAAAATATGGATTTGAAGGAGATAATAATTAAAAAAGTGATTATTTTTTGGGAACATAAAAACCGGTCTCATTTTCCTATTCAACACATGTTGGATTTAATTCATATTGAGAATAATTTTTAAGCTAAAATATTTTATAACTGTCACAACCCGTCCTGTGGGGCCCGTATCATGACTACCCCAAACCCGCCTTCCATATGCCAGGGGCTGGTGACTAGCACCAAAGGCGTAAATCCCTAACGTAGAAAGGCATTTCCTTTATGATAGTAAACAAACACAATAGAGTATGCAACTGGAAGTAAAACACTCAGTGGAACTGCATACAAAAGAGAGTGCTAAAAGTATAGGGGCTGAAAATACAAGACCATCAGTAAAGTACAATACAACTAAAATACTAGTACAACTGAAGAAAGAGGTAAAGAAGCTACTAGGTCATCCTTCATGGCTCCCACCTGAAGGGAAGGTACAGATGTCCTCCTCATCACTCCACGTCCGTCTGTCCGCTCTGTGTACCATCACGCCAAGGGGTCCACCTCCGAGTACCGTCCAGTCCAGCTACTCTCAGCCCCAGTCAGCGCTGTCCGTCGTCTGCAACCAACACAACAAGATGCGGGCATAGCCTGTGTAGGGGTGTGTATAACGATACTCAGTAGGGACCCTGAGAACCTTATGGTCTCACAAAATCCAACAAGGATAAACCACAAGGTATGAAATCAACGAATAGTCATTACTTATGAATATGTCCATACATATACCTATGGTATCAAGTAACCCATCTCAATCATCAGGAAAACAAAAAAGTCATAGACTCAGCTCAAACCAGGATTTTTATTCACTGTGTTGAAACCACGTCTACTGGAGAACTCCTCCTCTATCGAGTACAGTGGGCATGCCTCTACAAACAATCGTTTCCCACTATCCTTGGTCTACTGAGGTACTCCACATGTTGAGTATTGTGGGTCTTCCACGCTCACACAGAGGCGGTCCCCACCATGGGTCTACCGCTACAACCAAGCGCTCCCCCTCATTTCCTATAGAGGTACATCTTCTATCATGTACTGTGGGTCTTCCCCTACAACCAAGCACTCATCCTCTGGGGGTCTGCTGCTACAACCAAGCGCTCCCCACTGGGTCATCCGAATCACTCCAAGTCGATTGGTCAGTAGTCGTCAAGTCTTAGCTAGCTACTAGGTCTCTACAATCTACTCGCTCGTCACCAGGAGGGTCTGCTCCATGAGCTACTAGTCGATACTTCAATTGTCAAGAAATCCAATGTAGAAGTACCTCAAATAACTTTAATGTCATAGGGGTTTCAATGCAACAGACGACGTGTCAATCGGACTCCCAGTCTGTTAGTTATTATCCTTTTTGTCCCGGGGTCCAGGTTGTATTCGTGTGTGATCCAGCCTGACTGTATCTCAACTATACCTCGAACTCCAGTAGGGTATACTCAAAGGACCGTCTATCATCGATATTACTAGTGCAACTAACAGTTCGTCAAACGGACGTCCAGTTCCAAAGATATGGCCAAAGAAAGTAAATGGATGGTAGTGGGCCTGGGTCCGATCTGACCCGGACGGACCGACTCGGCCCAACCCGTTCTAGGATGACCCGGTCTGGGTCAACCTTGACAGACCCGATTGGTCTGACCCAGCTCATTGGGTGGGTCAGCTCACTATGTTTGGGCCGGTATTCTGGGCCCGGCCCAGCGGACAATGAGGGCGGTTCGGCCTGAAAGTCACCACGTAGGATGCTTGGGAAATCAGCCTAGAAGGCCAGTCCGGTTAGGCCAGCGAAACTGCGGGGGGACATCATGGGTAAGCCTGGGAGGACATTGGTCTGGAGGCTAGCGGGCTGGTCGCACGGAGTGCGTGCGGGCCGGCTTGATGCCGGGATGGGAACGTGTGTACCAGACAGGCCGTGTGGGCACTGGGCAGGGCAGTAGGGCACCGGGAAGCGTACCGGGTCACCAGGCAGTGCGCTGGGGCGTGGGCAGTGTGTCGGGGCACCAGGTAGGGCACCGGCAGAGCCTGGTAGTGCACGGGGCGCGCGAGTAGGCGGCTCGGGGGCACCAGGCAGCACATGGGGCACGCGGCAGGCCTGAATGTGCGGAGTAGCACTCGGGGAAGCTGTGGGTAGTGTGGCCTTTTTTTTCCATCCTTGTTGTCATCACCTCATTTCCATGTTATCATTGAGTCATCAAAAAAGAACAACAGAGGTGTCGGTCCATGTTGTTTTGTCCCGCACCCTTCACATTGAGGATGATAGCAGTAGGTTCTCAAGAACAGAACACAACACCACACCTACAAAAGGTAAACATCAACGTTATTCATTTAAGGGAGGAAGAACACGACACTTAATGGAAAAAACCCTACCTTGTGATTCGTTACTCGACGCTCCTCATTTGTTGATGGAGTCACGAAAGGTTAGACGGGGGAGACTGTCATTCGTAACGTCCACCGCACGTCCTCAATTCCGTGCTGCATCTGTTCATTGACGACATTGCAGATAGTTGATCTGTAGGTGGCTAGGGATGAAGTTGAAGAATAAAGAGCATCACCAGCATTCTTCACATTCATCGCGTTCTTCGCATTCTTCGTTGGGAGCTACTTTCCCTAGCTTTCCTCTCAAAGCCTCAAAAAAAATAATATTATGCCAACGAAAATAATATGAGGGTTTGTCTATTATTATGGTGGCACGCAATTCAAAATTGATGAATTAAATGAGTGGGCCCCACCAAATTATATTTTTGAGAGGTGTCACATTTCATTAGGTTGAGGGCCAGAGGCTCTCCCTCATTAAAGAGGGAGAGGTGGGAGGTTTTATCCTCCATCATTAATAGGGGTTAGGTGGTCCCCACCCCTGTCGTTTAATAGAGAGGTTATGGGTCTCGGGTGGTCCCCATGTCGTAACCTCTCACGGGAGGTTATGCTCGGGTGGGCCCCACCACCATAACCTCTCATGGGAGTTTGGGGAGTGGCGGTCCCACCATAAACTGCCAAGTGGAGGTTCCAACTACCCACACTCACATAGCGGCTCAAAAATAAAATAAAGTGTCCTAATTTAATTTAGTATTTTTTATAAGAAAACCCCAAAACTAACATTTATCCTTGACTCACTACCGTCTATGTGAAAGTATTCTTCATAGAATATCAGCACTGTGAGTTCAATGGTGCCCTCAGATTTCAGTTCCGAGCACCGGCTATAAAGATATAAAATCCCGCTCGTACGTTTACTGAATGTACCCAAACAAAACGTCAAAAATATATTCTAGGGACACCGGTCCTCGGAATCAAGATCATTATGTTTTATCGGACTAGTAAAATTCCCATGTATTTAGGAATAAAATTTTCCACCGAAATTCTAGGTCTTTACATTCTACCCACCTCGGGGATTTACGTCCTCGTAAGTTACAACTCGAACTAAGGGAACAAATGGGGGGTAATGAGCACACATGTGAGCCTCTCGCTCTCATGTACTCTCCTAGAGGTTCCTGTGCTGACAGTGAATGTGGACCATAGGTATCGACCATCTACTAAGGACCCACTCCTCTAAATCCTTGAACTCAACTAGAACCTCCATGAATGTTTCCCTGTCGTCGATGTCCATCTCTATGTGGTCGATGAAGCGGGAAGGGTTGTGCACGTATATCCTCAGATGAGATTCGTAGAAGACGTCATGCACCCAGTGCAACAGAGGTGGAAGAGATAAGCGGTAATCCACCTCTTCTACTCTGATGAGGACCTAGAAAGGTCCGATGAATCGCAGAGATAACTTGCCGCCTCGGCCAAATCTCAGTAGAACTCATCGAGATGAGACCCGTAAAAAGATGTGGTCACCAGCATCAAACTCCAGAGGTATCCATCTCCTGTCAGCATATGACTTATGCCTGATATGTGCAGTCATCATCCACTCTTGGATGATCTGTCCATTCTTTGTAGTATCTTGTACCATCTCTGGTCTGACTAGTGTTGACTCCCCTAGGTCTGTCCAACATAGTGGCGATCTGTAAGGTCGACCATACAAGACCTCAAAAGGTGTCATGCCAATGGTGTAATGATAAATTTTGTTGTACACAAACTCCACCAATGGTAAATGAGCCTCCTTGTTATGACCAAAGCCAAGAACAAATACACAGAGCATGTCCTCGAGGGTCTGAATGGTCCTCTCGATCTGACAATCTTTCTGAGGATGGAAGACTGTGCTCAAGCGAAGCTGGGTTCTGAAAGCTTCCTACAACCCCTTCTATAGTCGAGAAGTAAATTGTGAATCATGATCGGAGACAGTATAGGATGTTATTCAATGTAAACGCACAATATCTTGCATGCAGAGGCTTCCCAAGCTCTCTACTGAGCAATGATCTCTGATCGGTTGGAAGTGGGTGGACTAGGTGAGTCGGTCGATGATCACCCAAATCGATTCGTGACCCCTAGATTTATGTGGATGACCTATCACGAAGTCCATGGATATCCCATTCCAATTCCTCTCTGGGACCTCTAAAGGCTGAACCAAGCCTGCTGGTACCAGGTGCTCCACCTTTAATTAATGACAAGTGAGGCACCAAGAGACAAAATCCGATACCTCCTTCTTCATACCTGGCCACTAGTGCTGTTGTCGAAGGTCCTGAGACATCTTCACGACTCCTGGATGTACTTCTAGAGGGGACGTGCTCCCCACATTCAGAAAATCCATCAGGTGTCTGCCCTATGGACATCTGAGCACATCATGTCTCGTAGTTAGCATCCCTATGCTATGCTTACCTGGCTCGCTGAAGGAGTGGTGGAGTGACCATCAGAGAGTGTAAGAATGCTACACCATCCCTATCCACAAACGATATCTGAAAGGTAGTCAGCTTCTCCATCGCCTCTCCTAGAAGTTGTATACGAGTCCTCTTTCTAAGAGCATTTGCAACAATGTTCCCCTTCCCCAGAGTATAGACTATCAAAAAGTCATGGTCCTCAAGGAACTCAAGCCATCGCCGTTATGTCAGGTTTAGGTACTTCTGAGAGAAGATATACGTGAGACTCTCGTGATCAGAGTACATGGAAAAAAATTCTCCCATAGAATAGTACCACCACATCTTCAAGGTGAACACCACTTTTGTTACTCCAGGTCATGGGTATCATAGTTCTGCTGATGCTATCTCAGCTGCCGAGAACCATATACGGTCACTGATCGCTCCGACATCAGGACACACCCATGTTTGGTCCCAGATGCATCGCAAAAAACTATGTACCCTATGCCCTCCTCTGGAAGCCTCGAGATTGGAGAACTTGTCAGCATCTACCTTATCTCCTTAAATCATTGTTGGAATCTCTCCAACCACACGATGTGTTTCCCCTTCTTCAACAAGGATGATAGTGTTTCTTCTACTCTAGAGATGCCTAGAACGAACCTCGGATAGTATCCATCCAAGCCCAAGAAACTTCGTACCTCCGTCACACTCCTGGGTGGCTCCCAAGCAAGTACCGCTTCAATAATCGCGGGATCTACCATAACTCCAGCCTCCAAGTTGACATGCCCTAAGAAGTGAACATCTCGAATCCAAAACTGGCACTACGAGAGCTTACCATAAACCTGGTGCTATCGGGGTGTGTCCAGTACTACCCGCAAATGGTAGGCTTGCTCCTCCTCAGTTGTCGAGTATATAAAAATGTCGTCGATGAAGACTACGTCAAAGCGATCAAGGTAAGGCTAGAAGATCCCATTCATGATACTCATGAACACTGTTGGATCATTGGTTACGCTGAAAGGCATAACCAAAAACTCATAGTGTCTATAATGAAACCTGAAGGCCATATTCTGCACATCCTCATCTCGAACTCGAAGCTACTGATAACCTGATACGAGGTCTATCTTCGAGAACCACCATGCTCCCTTGAGCTGATCAACGAGGTCTTCAATCCTCGGGAGTGGGTACTTGTTATTCATGGTCACCTGGTTCAGGTGATGATCATTATCACAAAGCTGCAAGCTCCCATCCTCCTTCTTGGCTATTAGAATCGGGGCTACCCATGGAGAAACACTGGGAAGGATGAATCCCATTGCCTACAAGTCCTCTAGCTATACCTGATACTTTCAAAGCTCAGTGAGAGCTATCCGATATGCTGGTGTAGATATCAGTGTCGTCTAGGGGTACAGGTCAATGTAGAAGTCCATCTCTCTGTGAGAAGATAATAATGGAACACTATCAGGGAAAACATTTGAGTACTGGTCTACCACTACAGGATAACTCAGACTCTCCACATAAACTGCTCCTAGGGTAAGGTAGGCCAACTGGTGAGTGATCGGCTACACGCTACTCTGAGTAGGTTCGTCCTGTTCTGCAAAGGCTCCCTTCTCACAGGTGAAGGTAAACCTTGTCCCATCTGTGTAGACACACTACACTTTTAGCACAATACAGTTGATCTAGGAATGGACTATTGATAACCAGTCCATACCTATGATGACGTCATAAGGCCTCGATGCCACTACTAGGAGATCCCAGCTGAAGCTCTAACCTCTTAAAGTAATCTTGCCCTCCCGACACCAATGCGTAATCGTCAAATCAGCTCCCGTAAAAGTCTCTAGCCGTAATGATCGAACTAACGGCTCCATCGGAATATCCGATCATCGAACGATGGATGTGGCAATGAAAGAGAGATTAGAACCTGTGTCTATAAGAGCTAAGGTGGAATAGACACAGATCGTACCTCGAATCATTTGCGGAGCACCATGATCGTAGGCCTCAGCTGACTGAAGCTATGCTCTCCCCTGTCCACCCGCTCCCTGCGGTTGGGGTGGCCCTCCTAGTGGTGGTGGCGGTAGCACCTCAAAACATCGTCCAACACCAGTTGTACGTCCTGCTCCTCTACCACGTTCGCCTGCGCCATGTGGAATGCTTCGATCTAATCTCTACATCTACCTGGGAGGTACCTCAACTGTCTGCTGATCATTTGAACGACAGTTCGGACAGTCAAGTGCCATGGGACCAAGCCCGCCGCATGAGTTACACTGCCCGCTCATGGAAGGTCTGTCTCCACCCCGGGTGCCTCGTACATCCGATCCTCAGTCATATGGTCGACCACCTGTAAGTCTGGTCCTCTTGGACCTCTGCATCATATATCTAGTGCCAGCTGCAGAAGACTCCACTACATGTCGACGAGTGGTGGGTCTCACTGCTGGTGACTAATCACCAAGGAAACTCTCCACTAGTCGAGCTCACACTAACACTCCCTCCTATGTCGGGATGTTGAGGGAGATCACCGAAGCTCTGATCTCCCACCTGAGTCCCTTCTTGAAGGTCCGACCCCTAATGAATGGGTCTCACACCATATCTGTTGAGTAGCGCGAGAGTTCGGCGAACCTCGCTGAGTACTGCACCACTATCATTGTACCCTACTATAGATGCAGTAGCTATTGTATACAAACCACAAGATGGGTGGGTGGTATAAACTCTGTCCAGAATAGGCTCTCAATGCTTGAAGATAGTAGTGTCACCTCGAAATGCATCTGGACCATCAGACTCCACCATCTGTCTGCTACAACCTAAAAGCGGCTGGCAGCAAGGATCACTATGAAGTCAGCTGGTGTCCCTACTAGTCGAAAGACTCCCACCACAACCTCCAACCAATCCTCAGCCACTTGTGGGTCCATCTCGCCCATGAATCTAGGTGGCCTATGGCACTAGAAATCATGAAATGCACTGAAATGGCGTGCATCATGTGTTTCTAGGGCTGGTGGCATCGGTGGCCCAACGGGGAGTGGTAACGATGGTGCCTCTGCTGGAAAGTGGCCCTGCACCGAGGCCTCGTCGCTTGGTGGGCTGTCAGTACCTACGACTCTCGTGGCTATAACTGGTCATCTACGGGGAGGCATCCTGAATGAAACCGATGTGACACGGTCAAAAGATTATACCTGGTGAGCTGACCTGTTTGAGTTGACACAAAGAAAATTTTTTAAAACACACACACACAATCAGTGTTTTCATGCACTGAGTTGGAAATCAGAAGTCAGGGTCTTGGTCTATGGATACGTCGACTGCCCGCACCAAAACTGGACTCCCTAAACTAAAAACCACACTTAGTACCCTTAACACTATTTCTTCACAGAAATGAAATATTACTGTCCTATGTTCTGTGGTAAAACCTCCCTCTGATACCAATTTGTCACGACCCATCCCGTGGGGCACATATCGTGACTACCCCAAGCCCGCCTTCCATAGGCCAGCGGCCGACGACTAGTACAAAAGGAGTCAATCCCTAAACTGGGAAGGCATTGCCTTTATAACAGGAAAAAATAGAACATAGTATGCAATTGGTAGTAAAAAACTAAGTGGGATTGTATACAAAAGAGAGTGCAGAAAGTAAAGGGGCCAAAAATACAATCCCAACAATAAAGTACAATACAACTGAAATGCTTATAAAACTGAAGAAAAGAAGTAAAGAATCTACTGGGTCGTCCTCCTGGATTTCCACTGGAAGGGTAGGAAGAGATAGCCTCCTTTTAACTCCACGTCCGTCTGTCCGCTCTGTGTACCATCACGCTGAGTGGTCCACCTTCGGGTACCATTCAGTCCTGCTACTCTCTACCCCAGTTAGCACTGTCTGTCGTCTGATACCAACACAATGAGGTGCATGCATAACTGATGCAGGGGTGAGTATAATGATACTCAGTAGGGACATCGATACCCTTAAGGTCTCACAAAATACAACAAGGATAAACCACAAGGTATGAAAACAACAGATAACCATTACTTTGGTATATGCCCATACATATACCAAAGTTATCATGTAACCCATCTTAATCATGAAAAAAACACAAAAGACATAGACTCATCTCAAAACAGGATTTTTATTCACGATGTTGAAACCGCGACTACTAGAGTACTCATCCTCTTTTGAGTACAATGGGCCAGCCGCTACAACCAAGCGCTTCTCATTAAACTTGGACTGCTGAGGTACGCAACCTATCGAGTACTGCGGGTCTTCCACACTCACACAGAGGCGCTCCCCACTAGGGGTCTACTGCTAAAACCAATCACTCCCCCTCATAGACAACATAGGTACCCCTTCTGCCGAGTGCCACAGGTCTGCCACTACAACCAAGCACTCCTCCGCCTTGGGTCTGCTGCTACAACCAAGCGCTCCCAACTGGGCCATCTAAATCACTTTGAGTCGATCGGTCAGCAGTCGTCAAGTCTCAGCCAGCTACTAGGTCTTTGCAATCTGCTTGCTCGTCACCAGGGGGGTCCGTTCCACGAGCTACATGTTGATTCTTGAAGTGTCACGAAATCCCATGTAGAGGTATCTAAAAGTACTGGCACGTCATAGGGGTCTCAAAGCAATATAGGGTGTGTCAATTGGACACACGGTCTGTTAGTTATTCACCTTTTCTCCCCGGGGGCCCGGTTGGATTCGTGTACGATCCAACCTGATCATAACTCAACTATACACCGAACTCTAGTAGGGTATACTCAAAGGACCGTCTCATATCGAGATTACCATCACCACTGACGGTTCATCAAATAGACGTCTGGTGCCAATGTTATGGCCAAAGCATGTAAACGGTCGGTAGTAGGCCCGGGTCTGGTCCGACCAGGTCGGACCAACTTGGCCCAACCCAGTCTGGGCCGACGCGGTATGGGTCAACCTAGACAAACCCGATGGGTCTGACCCAGACTGTTGGGTGGGACATCCCACGATGTTAGGCCCAGTCTACTTGGCCCAGCCTAGTGGACTGCGAGGGCGGTTTGTCCCAATAGTCGCCACATAGGCAGCTTGGTGACTCGGCCCGTATGGCTTGGCCGGTTCGGCCATAGACACTATGGGCGGACACTATGGGTCGGCTACTGAGGCCGGTGGCCAGGAGGCCAGCGGTCAGGTCACGTGGGGCGCAGGCGGGCTGACTGGACGTCAGGCAGGTCGCGGGCACGCTAGACAGGCCACGACAGGGAGTCGCGAGAGCGCCGAGCAGTACGCCTGGGCACCAGACAATGTGTTGGGGCGCTGAGCTGTGCATCGGGGCTGTGCGGTGGGGCACGGGTAGCGCGTAGGGGAGTCGGGAAGGGCGCCAGTGAATCCGGGCAGCGTGTGGGCAGGCGGCTAGGGGGCGCCGGGTCGGGCGCCGACAGTGCCGGGAATCACGCGGGGCACCAGGGCAGGCAGTGCCAGCGGTGCCCAGCAGCACGCGAGGCATGCGGGAAGGCAGCGCGGGGAACGTCAGCGTGCGCTGCATGCCGGAGCATGAGAAGTAGCTCGCGGGTAAGCCACGGGTAGTGCGGCCTTTTTTTCCGTCTTTGTCATCGTCTCCTGATTGGTATGCCATCATGGAGTCATCATAAAAGAACAATGGTGGGGTCAGGCCATGTTGGTTTGGCCTGCACCCTCCGAATTTAGGGTAATAGAAATAGGTTCTCAAGAACAGAACACAAAACTCCACCCGCAAAAGGTAATCATCAATGTTCTTCATTTAAGGGAGGATGAGCATGGTAATTTAAAGGAAACAACCACTACCTTTTGATTCATCACTCGACGCTCCTCGTTTGTTGATGGAGTCTCGAAAAGTAGTCGGAGGATACTATCGTTTGTCGTGTCTGCCACATGTCCTAAATTCCATGCTGTGTCAGTTCATTGACGATGTTGCAGAGAGTTGATCGGTAGGTGGCTGGGGAAGAATTCAAAGAAGAAAGAGCATTGCCGGTGTTCTTCGTGTTATTCGCGTTCTTCACGTTTGTCGTTGGGATCTTTTCTCCCTATCATTCCTCTCAAAGACTCCACCAAAAAAAGATTATGCCAACAAAAATAATAGGAGGGTTTGACTATTATTACGTTGGCACATAATTCAAAAGTGATGAATTAAATGAGAGGGACCCACATAATTAAATTTGTCAGAGGTGTCACATTTAATTAGGTGGATGGATAGAGGCTCTCCCTCATTAAAGAGGGAGAAGTGGTAGTTTTTATCATCCATCATTAATAGGGGTTGGGTGGTCCCCACCCCTATCATTTAATAGAGAGGTTATGGGTCTCGAGTGGTCCCCATGTCGTAACATCTCACGGGGGGTTATGCTCGGGTGTGGCCCACAACCATAACCTCTCATGGGAGATTGGGGTGTGGTGGTCCCACCATCAACTCTCAAGTGGAGGTTCGAACTACCCACACTAACATGGCGGCTCAAAAATAAAATTAAGTGTTACACTTTAGTTTATAATTTTTTTAAATAACCCAAATACTAACTTTTATCCTCGACTAACTGTCATCGAAGTGAATGTCTTCTTAAGAGAATATCGGCGCTGCGAGTAAACGGTGCCCTCATATTTCAGTTCAGAGCACTAGCTAAAAAGATATAAAATCCCGCTCATACATTTACTGAACGTACCCAAACAAAACATCAAAAATTTATTTCGGGCACACCCGACCTCAATATCAAGCACCGTAAATTTTCACGGACTCATAAAATTCTCATTTATTTAAGAAAAAAAATTCCACAGAAATTATGGGTCATTACATTAGCATATTGTACCTACTCGATGTGACCAGAGATAATATAAAATAATATTTATATCTTTCTGAAATTTGTAGACATTACGAACTAGATTTATTTGAAGATGAAAGATTATATAATTTAATGAGTCTTAATTAATTATTCACATTTTATAAAGAAACTCATTTAGTATTATATAAATGGATATAATATATGATGTTACAAGATGTTTATGATTATAATTATGGACATTGTGTATGAAATGGCCATATTACTGGATTAAAGAGTCATGACAATAATGTCATAATGGAAGGATTGCTACCTATTGGTCTTAGAGGACAGTTGAATTAATCAATTTGGGATGTGTTGATAGAAATTGGGTATTTATTTCAATACATTTTTATAGAAACATCTGATTATGATGAATTATGTACGCTTGAAAAGGATGTTGTTTTAATTTTTTTAAATTTGAAAAAATTCATCTTCCTGACTTCTTGGACTCAATGGAACATTTCATATTGAATATTTAATATGAAGAAAAATGTGGAGGGCCAATATAGTTATGATGGATGTAACCATTTGAGATATTTATTAAAAAGTTAACTAAGAAGATTCATAATAAAGAATTGGGTAACGGGTCAATATTAGAAACATACTAGCAAGATGAAATTTAAAATTTACTATCTTATTATTTTCAATTGGAATATCCATTAGAACATAACCTGATGGGTTACAATAAGACAAATGTTGATGATATCACGCACAATCAGTTTTTAGTTTTTAATAATCTCAAATGCTGTTTTTAATGTTATCATTAACGATGGTTTTTAGATGAATAAAATCATAGATATCATACATATGTTCACTTTAAATAGTGTAGAAACGAAACAATATGTGCATTAAGTACTTTTTTTATTTTTTAATCTTTTCATAATAGATACCATTATTTACATTAAATGTATTTTAGAATATATGATGACCATATAAAAAACAATTATACTAATTAAATTTTCTTCTCTTGATGAATATCATCCACATGTTTTTCATATTTGTTTCAAATAATAGGGAGTTCTTTTGTGTAATAGTGACTCAATTTTCTAATGATATCAATAATTAATAATTTATACTTGTTATAGGAAACAAAACATAAAAATAAAACTGGTAATTGATTATTTGTGCACAAAATCCTTTTATCAAAATTGATAAAATATTATATCGAGTATGTGGTTAATGGATTTTTATTCCATACACACATATATGGAGGCTCAAAGAAATCAATGAATAGTGGTGTTTATTTTAATGGATATCATCATAAAGAAAGTTAAGTTGACTTTTATAGTATGATGGATGAAATAATTGAGTTATGTTTTTAGGGATCTAAATGTATCATGATGTTTAAATATCATTGGTTTTATACAGATAGAGGGTTTCATGTTCATCCACTACATAGAGTCATTCAAATTAAAAATAAGATCCATCATGAATCCAATAAAACAATTATGTTATCACCCAAGCACATCAAGATTACTATTATAATTTATAAGATGTTTTGAGAGATTTGAATGACAGGTGGAGTGAAGTAAAAATGAAATAATGGGACAATAAGTTTATTATAAATGTGAATTATTCAATGGGAAAACAATATATTGAAACGTTTCAAGAAACATCTTAAAATATATCTCTTGCCGAATGATATAAAAATATCGATGATGAATACCCCATGTTAAGGGCCGATGATAATGCAAATGTTGATGATGTAAGAAGAGATGATGAAACTGAATGTCAAATAGATGATGAAGAAGAAGATAAATTTGAAGATATTATCATAGATTAAAATTATGAATAAGGTGGTTATTGATGTATTATATTCATGTAGTTTTTTTAATATTTTATATTTTTATTAAAAAAATATCTGTCGTTTTTTTTGTTTTAGATGATTGTACTTACTGATCTATTCAATTCCCTCACTAATCCTAGTTATTATTAGTTTTTTATATGGGACAGTAATAATAAAATTAATTAACAGGTAATAATATTAAATTTTACATTGTAATTATTTTTTATAAATTTTTTCAATATTAAAAAATATTTATAGGTTAAATTATTATGTTCTAGTATTTATTTACAGGTTATTATGAAATTATAGTATTTATTATGTTTTTATTTTTTATAATTGTTTTAACAATTTGTTAAAGGTAATATTATTATATTATTGTATTTTTTAGTTTTATATATTTAATTATTTTAATAAATTTTTACAAGTAAATTATTTGTTTCGAATGGCTAGAGATTGTCTAGTTGATATATCTTTCTTTCTGACTAATGCCCAACTTCCTATTGATGACATAGATTTATCTACTCCAAATGATGATGCCCTCATTAAAAGGGGGCATAGTCTTTCACAATTAATGATTTCAAACCCTATTTCATAGAGAATCCCATATCTTGATAATGATCATTGTTTATGGAGGGATGTTTAATTATTAAAGATTTTTATTTTATATTCAATTTCAGTATTAAATTTAGTAATAATTTTATGGTTTTATAGACCTGGAATTTCAATGTATGTTTTTTAATAAATCGTAATTATTTGAGTTCTCGAAAATTGAAGGCACATGATTCTGAGGCCTGGAGTGCCAAAAATGAATTTCTGAATTTTTTTAGGTACGTTCAGTAAACATGCATGTGGGTTTTTTAAAAATTTTGAACCGGTGCTCAGAATTGAAATATGAGGGCACCGATGAAGTCACAGTGCTGGTATTCTCTTAAGAATACATTCACCTCAATGACAGTTGGTCAAGGTTGTAAGTTAGTTTTTATGTTTTTCGTGGGAAAAAAATAAACACATGTTTTATTTTATTTTGTTGTAACCAACCTATTTTTATAATTTGGTGGTGCAGACCCCCAAAACGTAACCTCCCATGAGAGGTTATAGTGGTGGGGACCACCCGAGCCTAACCTCCCATGAGAGGTTACGGTGGTGGGGAACACCCGGGATTAAACCCCCATAAAACCCCCATTAATTAATAGAAAAACCACAACTCCCTCATAAATGTAGGGAAACCTGTTCAACTCTCTCATTAATGTGGAGGAGCCTCTTGAGCTTCCTCCACATTAATTGTGCCAACCCTCCCCCACTTAATTATGCCAACACTCCACTACATTGAGCTATTTTTAATTAATCCAATTTGAATTCTTCCAACAATTAAATTGGGGAAAATTTTTTATTATATTTTATATCTATTTTATTTATGTGGGTTCTTCTTTTCAGAAAATTTATTGGAAAATGTGAGAGAGCTCTTGGTGGGAAAAAACTCTCAAACAAAGAACACATTCTTCCAAGGAAGAACGCTCCACCAATGAAGAACACTGACAACATTTGACCTTCTTCTTTGGGACTTCTTCTGACGTGGGACGTCCACATCAATGATATATCTACAACCGTACTACCTCCTTACGCCAATGACATCAAGAGAACGAGGTAGGGGTTTATTCCTAATTTTTTTTCAATTTCCATGTACTCCATTCTTTTCTTGTGAGGGTTGGGAACAAATATTATGGAAGATTATTGTTTCACATTCATGATTCGTTCTTTGTGAACCACTTGCTACCAATCTAAACGTGGAGGGTGTGGGCCCAAAAAACACGGCACAACCCCTCCGCCGTTCATCTTTGGTGTATTTTTAGAATTGGAGGAAGTCGAAGAATATGACAGAGGCAATGACGCTGCCACCTGCAGCCTCACTAAGCCGCCCCGACCGACCCGCGACCTCGCCTCACCGCCTCGGCCGAACTACGGGGTCACATAGCTGTGCCGTCGTCCGAGCCGAGCATCGCCGCTGAGCCTCTCCTATCCTCACCTCTAACTGAACCGCAGGAGAACCAGTGCCAGTCTGCTGACCCACGGCCGGTCCGTTCCCCTCACGGCCGGTCAGCACCCCTTGCGTTCGGTTCACACCCTCACCACCAGGTCTGCCGCACTCGCAGTACCCCTCACCCGACCCTCCCTTGCGGTACCCTCGTGGCCCTTGCTGGTCGGGCCCAACCAAAGGGTCGGGCCGAGTCGACCTGAACTAGGTCTGCCAGGCTGGGTCGGTCCGACTGGGTCAGACCAGACCCATTCCCACTATGACCTATTTACCTTCTCCTAGACATAACATTATCCCCAGACGTCCGTTAGACAAACCATCACCGTTTCTGGAAATAATGGAGCGATATGGTCCATTTGAGTACATTACACTATGTTTTGGTTTGAGATGGGGAATGGTAAGGTTGGATCGAGCACGAATCCAACCGGTCCCCTAGGACTAAAAGGATAATAACTCATAGACCAAGCGTCCAATTGATGCATCATTTGTTGGATTGATACCCCTATGATGTGGCAAACCTTTGTGATGCTTTATCATGGGACTTCATGGAAGTTGGAGTACTGACTAGTCGCTTGTGGTACAGATCCTCCCGGAGATGAGTGAGCCTTGTGCGAGAACCTCGTAGCTTGCTGAGACCTGATGACTGCTAACCATTTCGACCCGGAGTGAGTCGACTTGCCTAGTGGGGAGCGCCTTGGTGATGCAGAAGACCCACGATACTCGAAAGGAGGAGTACCTCAACAGGCTATGTGGGGAGCACCTATGTGTGATGCAGGAGACCCATGGTGGGGAGTACCATTGTGTGATACAACAGACTCACGATACGTGATAGGTGGAGTACCTCAGCAGTCCAGGGATTGTGGGAAGAACCTCTATGTGACATGGCAAACCCACTGTACTCGATAGAGGAGAGGTTCTATAACAATATATGGTTCATAATTTTACTTGTTACTACTACCCTAGAATAAATCATGGTATGAGTTGAGTCAGTTCCACTGTGTTTTCCTCATGATTGAGATTGATTACTTGATAACTTAGGTATATGTATGGTCATATAACTAATTAAGGTTATATGTTGATTTCATACTTTGTGTTTATAAATGATGGAGTTTATGAGATCTAGAGGTTCTTGTGGTCCCAACTAAGAATTTTTATACTCAACCCTACACGGGTGATGCCCGCACTTTATTGTGTTTGATGCAGACGACTGACTGTGTTGACTGAGGATGAGTGTACTAGGTATGGAAGGTACCTGGAGGTGGAACATATGATGTGTCGGTACAGAAAGGAGACGGACGGACAATGAGTGTTGATGAGGAGATATGTACCTACCCTTCAGGTAGGAACCTTAGAGGATGACCCAGTAGCAGTTATCCAATTTCTTCAGTTGTACATGTACTTTCAGTTTCATGTACTTTACTTTTGTGCTTGTATTCAGGCCCCTTTTAATTTCAACAGTCTTTTTTATACAGTTTACATGGTGTTTTTTATCTAGTTGTGTGCTTTATTGTGTGTGTGTTTACAGGTTATAACCGCAATTCCTTCCTGGTTTTAAAGAATTATTCCTTTGGTCTTAGTTTCCAGCCCCTGGCCTATGGACGATGGGCTTCGGGTAGTCACAATATAGGCTCCAGGGGATGGGTCGTGACAATGGTTTTGGTTTCTATTTCACATTTTATCACATTTAGCTATTGGGAATTCTAGTGTAATTATTAGAAATTTATTTTTTGAGTCATTGCGGTAATGGGACCTGGTTCCCCTCGTAGTTCGCCAATAGATGATCAACCAATGAATTGTACATTGACAAATAATACATATATTTTGAAATTTTAATTTTTAGTAACATATTGTATTTTTTTTCATATATTATTTATGGTCTATAATTACAGATAACCTATGAGATATTATTTGGGAAGCATGGGTTATTTTTATACATGATCATTTTCATCAGTTTTTATACAACCTCAAAAAGTGATCTAGGGATAGTGATTATGACAATGTTTTTGACAAGCATTATGTCTATCGATGATGTGACTATATCCTATATTAAAAATAGGATGGATTATGCTGATATAATCTCAGAGAGACTTTTGTGAGGATTTTATCATGTGGACGTCTGAGGTGGGGGAGGAAGGAGGTCACACATAGGTACACTTGTTCTAAATTCAGCATATATCGATCACATATGGTAAGGTATTTTATTTTTTAAAATATATATTCTATAAATGTTAAATTTATTTTATATTATACTTGATGATATTGACCCATCTATTATAGAGTTTGAGGAATTTAAGAATATGTATATTAATCATCATGAATGAGAACTTGTAGGAGATCTATAATACCACAATGTGGTTAGTTAATTTCTTAAAATTTCACTAATATTAATTTTATTGTCATTATAATTTATAATTATATTTAAAAGAAATGTATAAAGCTATGACATCTGATTCAATAGAGTGTAGTTGAGAAAAAATATCCCACTGGTGATTCAATTTTCGAAGAGGGAACCTAGTTAAAGGTGACATTTCATGGTGTTGAGAATGTTTTGGGGATTGGTATTGGTTCTTGACTGACACGTATGAGTTATTATAGTACTAATATGATGTCATTGATGATCTTGAAGGGATATCAGGGATATTCATCATCAATGTCATCGTCCACTACATAGTATGAGGAGTGGATAATAGCTCAAGATCAGATGATACAACAGATGTAGAGTGAAAGAGTGAATAGGAGTGAGAACAACAACATTGGATTGATAAGGATATGTTGGAGTATATGTGATGGCTTGCACATCGTGTTGGTATAGAGTTTCCCCCCTGATCATTCGAGCAAAACTCCTTCACGAGACACTATTTGATTAATTATGATCTTTTATGAATTTTTTGTAATTTTGGATAAAACCATATTAGTTTTTAAATAATGTATTACTTGTGACATACCATGATTTCATAGTATGTTATTTTTCAATGTAATTCAATAACTTGCACTACACGCAAAACAGAGTTCTACCACACCAGGACTTACCTAACTAGCCGTTAAAAATCAGTTATGAATAGTATTAATAGAATTATGAATATTATATAATCCTTATAATTATATAATCCATATTATAGGCTTCTTAAGAACAAATTCATTTTTTAGACAAAAGAAATATTTTTCTAAAAATGAAATATCACCGCATTTTAATGGAGAACCCTTTTTAAATCCAATATTTGGAAGTTTTATATATTCAATTTGACAAAATAAAATTATTCTTTAGAATCAAGACATAATATTTTAGTTTCAATAAATTTTTGGTGTTTTTCTGATTACATTAATATTTGGGTGAATAGTGAAAAATACTATATTACTACTGAAAACAAATTTTCCAATCAAAATCATTTAGAGTGTTAAATTATTCATTTTAATGGTTTGGAAGTATAAATAGATTATATTTTTACCATTTAATCCAATTCTGGTCATTCCAAGTAATTTCACTTTAAAATTGAACATAAACAAGTGTTAATAATTTGATAGTTATTATTTCTTAAAAAGATGCTTTTTTGTTTCGATAACGGTAATTAATTTAAATTAAAAAATGAAACTTATATGTTTTGAAATTGGTAAAATAGTATTCATTTTTGAATCTAGAATATCAAAATTAGCACAGGGTCAAATATTGGTATTTTTCTGAAAATATTCAATTTTTGACGAATAGTGAAAAAAACCGAGTTATAGTTTAAAACTGATTTTTTTTTAAATAATTATTTATTTTATTTTAATTTATTTTAATTCAAAATAGATACATAATACATATATAAGTTAAATGTAATCCATTGGAGTCATTTTATACTAATTTTAGATATATAAAAATTTTATTGAACTTTCTACCATCTTTTACCCACCCCCTAAGAGCATTTGCAAATTTAAATGAAACTTAATTTTACCACTTCTGTGAGTTTAATTTCAAAAATACGAGAGACACGGTTGATATGAGTAAGTAAAATGTTGTTCAATAAGATGAAAATAATTTTTGGTGAATAATAACTTTTTAAATTTAATTACCACGGTTAAAAGTAAATATGGTAATTAAAGGGTAAAAATGATATTATTATTACCGTAAAACATGTCACAATTCTATTGGATAAGTGTAATTCAAACAAAACCAACCTTAGGAAAAAAATTTTATCCTTTAGGTTCACTTGGATTAGATTAGTACATTTATTATTATTTAATTCAAAGAAGAGATAAAAAGTGATAAATTCAATGTTTAATAACTAAAAAATTTCTAATATAGAGTTACACATACGTAAAATTCAACTATAAATATTAATTAGAAATATAAAAATATTTCCCACATAATAGTATTTTATTTATAATTTTTAGACATTAAATAATTATGTTTATTTACGACACAATGATGATGTTGTAATTACAGTATTAATGATGGATTAAAATAATTGATATTATAAATATCCAAATAAATGTAATTTGAGACATTTTATAAATTCTAATAATTTTCTAGGTTAATATGACATATTAGAGTTTATCAAATGAATTATTTTAGAAGTAATAATGTTGTTATCAATTTAGAAAAAACAAAATACCAAATAGTGTCAAAATTGACATAAAAGAATTTGTAAAACAAATAATATATTATTAATTGGTATTATATTTCTAAAAATCTAAGGTTTCGGAAAAATAATTATATAACAATATATATGACATTAATGAACCAATTGGGGTTCTATTAACATTTTATAGTAAGTTTATTAACCATATAATATAAAAATACAAAGAGACATGGTAAATGTCAATGTATTTAACTAAGATTAAAATATAAAATTTAAGGATAATATGGTGACCTAAACCTATATAAAACATATTAGTTGAGTGGTTTTCAACCCATACCTACCTTATAATTTAAATAAATTTTTTTTGGAGCCATTAAAAACCGAAAATGAATTTATTATAAAATAATATTTTATGCTTTTCCAAAGGTTCCCCTCACCCCTTTTATAAAAGGGCACTTCCCCTTCTCTCAAATTGACACCTCCAAAGCCATTTCGCTCGGCCAAAACCTACCCAAATATCATTCCAACTATCCTAATTTTATCCTAGAGGCCTTCCTTTAGTTAGAAATCCAACCTATGGAGCCATTTTGATCAAATAAAAAGAAAGAACCCATAGAATAGGTAAATATTTCATCACCTCTTTCAAGTTCCTTTCTTCTTCCACATCCCTTTTCTTTGTTGTTTCAATTATAAAATAATAAATCTAGTATATTATATATAATTTTATATTATTATAAATATTTCACATCCATATTCATTATTCTTTCAATCCTTTGAATGACATGTCGCCATAGGTGCGTACGTACGGCTTACCGTCTCCAAGTCGCGGTGTAATTGTTATTCACTACATTATTATTTGGATGTGTATAATAATGATGTTTAATTGACATAAATAATAAATATAACATGATAATTATTATTTATATATGATATAGCATCCAATTATTTGTTATTTTAACATAAAAATAATGATATTGTCGCTCGTGCGTACGTACGGATTACCTTCTCTACGACGCAATTAGATTCGTTTCCACGTTCACCATTAATCGACGATTATAAAAATATATATCATTAATAAGTATGTAACATATGAAATAATAATTATACTATATATATTTATATGTGTGTACTTACATATATCTTATTCACATAGTTCCATTCAATACGATATGAAAACGAAATCAGCGTTTATGCGTACGTACGGACTACCGTCTCAATAAATAGTGTTTTCCATTTCATATATAAGTATATTATACATATTTTTATTCTAAAAATATATGATATATAAATAATGTTTTATAATCAGGAAGTATTTAAATCTTGATCTATGTGATACAATCAAGAGTAACAATTTAAAACATGTACAATAAAAAAAGTGATTATTACCCGAAATGTTAATTTAATATGGAAATTATTATTAAATGGGTAGTATAAGGTCATAAATAAATCATGAATGATATCATAAATATTAATACGGTTCTAGCATAGTTTAATAACATACTAATGCCTTCATACAAGAGGTTAAACACACCCTCGACTAAAGGAAAGTTCAAGGTAAGGGTTAATTTCACAATCTCTTTATTATCAGAGGTTGTTTTTACATAAGTATCTATGGGGAAATATTAATTATCCATGTCCATGTTTAATGAATTATTTTTCAAATGGATTCATCTAAGGTACTTTTTTATAAAACATCATTTTAAATTTTTAAATAATTATTCCTCTAAATCATTCTCATTAATGTCCATGCTTTAAAAATTGTTTTTAAGGATTTATCTATATGGACATGAATGTTTTTAAGATGTTAATTAATTTCAAAAGTTTCAAAGTGGTGTGGGACACATTGATTAAAAAATGACTTTAATTTTATTCCTTTATAAAATGTGTGAGTTTTAAATGTTTTAATTAATAGGGATATTTATCTCAAAGAGTTTTACAAATAATTTTCATCTATGTCAACATCCTTTGATGGATTTTAAACTTGTTAGAAGTTGATTTATTATGATAAAAATATTCCATACTGTATTGAAGGTTTTGTGATATGTTTTACTATGGATGTGTTATTTTTATCCAATTCATGGTTTATGGATAAAGTATTTACATTTCGTATGCTAGTTTTAAGATGAATGTTTATGTTATGTTTAAACCATTTCATAGGAGGAATGCATTGGACTTAGTAAGTAATGGGTGGAGCCTGCTATAGCTCCTTGATGCATCAGCAAGTCTAATGAGACAAACAAGTGTTTTGGTACCTGGCCTTGAAAAAATCTTATTTTTCATATTGGCCCAAGGCCTTGACTATGTGGTTAGGAATGTCTGACATTATAAATTCCATCATTATAAAAGTAGCTATTAATATTGGATGTGATTATTCGACTAGTAGAATATCTATGTGAGTTAGTAAATGGAATTATTTTGATTTATATTTTCCATATTATGATGAATTTTATGTTAATAAAGCTTTTGATTTAGTTCTATACATTTCCTTAAATATTTATGCTTATTTGTGAATGTTTTCCCAATATTGTTATCTTTGATGAGAACATGAGCTCACCCCTTTCTATGTTTTATTTTTCCCTAGATTCCAAGATGTGTTTTATGTTTGAGATGTAGGGTAAATCAAAGGGAACAATTTCATTCTCAAAAGATTATTAATTTTTGTTTTATGTTAGAATGTTTAATGTAACGTTCATATATGTAATCTATTTTCCTATACTGCTAAACAAATCGATCATTTGGGACCTGATTCCTCGTAATCATTCCAATGTTATTTAATAATGCATTTACTATGGGTAACTAGGATCGGGGAATTACAGTTGATATCAGAGGAAGTTTAGCAACAAACTTGGAAATATATTTAGATAAACTCTAATTAGATAAAATTACCCTAAGATAATCTTTGAGGATTAGTATAGAAGAACTTCCATGAATTATGGTACTGTAGAGGTTTTGTGAGTTTTCCAAGAAATACATTCCTGTCTGGATACAGGCAGGTAGAGGCGGATCTGGCACATATGTACCTAGGGGTAAATCTCAAAAACACCACATTGATCTAGACATGAATAGGAACTGGTGCACGATAACGGGCCTTGCGACACTCTTGGTTACGAAACACCTGGGGGATATGCTTTGGAAAATTCACATTTTTATTACAAGCCATTATGAATGATTTAAGAGTAAATACTTTCTCAAAGAAAACATTTTATTATTATGGATTATATCCATAAGTTGTTCAGTTTAAATTAGTTATTTTACAAGTTTGGAATTATTTATTTCGATTCATAAACTGACCTACTGTATTCCATTGTTTATAAATGGCATCCGGTAGAAGGAATGTGAACTCCAGCAATACATATGATCCAAATAGAAAGAAGGATTATATCATTCATGGTATTAAGCCAACATTTAGAAGGGATATAGTCTCCTATGTATTGTCAACATATAAATAAATAATATCATGTGTTAATAAGATAAATAATGAATTCTCTGAGTCATATGGATTTGATGGGATGCAAGAGAATAAAAGGATGGAAGAGAAAAAGTTGGATAAAATGAATAGGAAAAAAGAAAGGTTTTCCGATATGTGATAACTATGAAAAGAATCACCATGGTAAATTTTTGAAGGGAATGTGCGTTTGTTAAAAGATGGGATTAAAAGGGCACCAAGTATATGATTGAAAGGGTAAGAAAAAGGTTTCAAATGTAAAATTATTAATCTACAAGGCATTAGGACACCACGTGAATCAATGAATCAGTCATCAGAGTTTACTGGAAATGATGCTATTGGATAATAATCAAGTAATGATACAACCTCAAAAGAAGAGGAATGACCTGTTTTCTTATGTTTTTATTATATAATTATTTCATTTGAGTGTTGTATCAACAATATACTGGTTATATGAAATATGGAGATAAATAAGGATTGTACTGTAGTACTATTTTATTGATGATTTGAGATTTTATAGTTATAATAAAGGTGACTTAGTAGTAAGCTACACATTTTTTTAAAATACATGGTTAAAGGAAAGGTAATCCTTAATATGGTCTTGATAATGAGGTAGTGATTTTGGAATAAGAGATGTTTGATTTGGATAAAATATATTGGATATTCTTGACTTCCTTAGAACTGATTAATAGTTTGTTTATTTCATTGTTGTTGGAATACTCAAAATTTTTGGATATAAGAAATATAACCAGTATTACATAAAGGATAAGGCAGAATGAATGTAATAAATAAGGTTTTATGGTAATCCAGGATGTTGGAGTGTTTTAAAAGAATACATGATGAAGGTGTTCACATATTATTACATGGAAAAATGGATATTCATTGTGTTTACCTTCGTATAAATTTTGGATAGTGAGTTTGGACAGAAGTATTTTGGATAATTCTAGGTTGATATTATTTTTGGATTGCCAAAAAAGGATAACCTGAAGGTCAGGTGGAAACCCGTCACGTCCGGTAAGGCCACGAGACGTGAACCCGCAAATGAAGGGAAACAAGGGTGTATCACCTACCACATGACCACGTAGTGTCCTGGATTGAATTATGTAGTTTCTTAAGGTATGGAAGATGAATTATAAATTCATTTTTTTGGAACCCTTTACAAACAAGATAAATATAATATTTTTTATGTTATATTATCTTTTAGATTTAAAGATGAGTTTGTGGTAGAAATTAGTTAAAGGATGGAACTCTACTTGTCAAGTATATACTTTTTTTCTTACTTCTCTTATTCTATAAAGAAATTAATTTTTAAACATTAGGTAAGGGATCTTAAAAATAAAAATGTTTTATCATAATAACTTATGTTTTATTGATCTGGGGATATTTTAAATCATCATAGATTGATGGATTTGAGTCCCTCAATTCTACAAATGTTTGTGACTGATGACCTCAATCACTCCCTATAAATATTTATGTTTTCCTCCAATTATGTGTCTCTAATTTCAACCAGTATTCTCCTAATCAAGATCATAATTTAGTGGTGACTATTTCATTCCCCTTTTCATCTTATTAAGACTAAATTTTATCATCCCAATTTTTTATGTAGGTTTTCCCATAAAGGTACTATCTATTTTCAACCTTTTATTTTTTAAAACAATATCTAATTGCGAGGACACAGTTTATTGAGGTAGGGAATAATGTGACACCGCAAGATTTCATAGTACGTTATTTCTTTAAAATAATCCGATAATATGCTCTACTTGAAACACCGAGTTCTAGTGCATCACGACTTACCTAACTAGCAGTTCAAAAGTATTTATGAATAGTATTAATAGAATTTTGAACTTTATTTAATCCTAATAATTTTAGAATCCATTTTCAAATATAAGAAGTATTTTTCAGAAAATGCAATTTTACCACATTTTAATGGCAAACCCTTTTTAAATCAAATATTTTGAACTTTTATATATTCAATTTTAAAAAATAAACATTTCATTTAGAATAGAGACATGAGAATTTATTTTCAATAAATGTTTTGGTGTTATTCTGATAACATTCATATTTTGGTGAATAGTGACAAATACTATATTTCAACTGAAAACATCTTTTTTAATGAAAATAATTTATAGTGTTAAATTATAAATTTTAATGGTTTAGAAGAATAAATAGATTATATTTTTACCCTTTAATCCAATGCTGGTGTTTCAATGTAATTTCACTTTAAAATTGAACATAAACAAGTGTCAATCTTTTGAAAGTTATTAATTTTTAAAAATATTTTTTTTTGGTTCGAAAATGGGTATTAATTTTAAATTAATAAATGAAACTTCTATGTTTATAATTTGGTAAAATATATTTCATATTTGAATTCAAAATATAAAAATTACCATAGAGTGAAATTATGGTATTTTTTCTGAAAACATTCTATTTTTGAAGAATAGTGAAAAGCACTAAGTTGTAGTTTAAAATCGAATTTTTATTTAAATAATTACTTATTTTATTTAAATTTATTTTAGGTAAAAATAGATACATAAAACCTCTATAAGTTATATTTAATTAATTAGAGCCAGTTTATAATAATTTAAGATATATAAAAATTTTATTGAACTTTCTACTGTCTTTTACCCACCTCTTTAGAGCAATTGGAAACTTACATAAAAATTAATTTTACCACTTATGTGAGTTTAATTTCAAAAATCTGAGAGACACGGTTTATATCAGTGTGTAAAATGTGGTTCAATAAGAAGAAAATAATATTTTGTGAATAGTAACGTTTTACTTTTATTTACCACGATTTAAGTAAATACGGTAATTAAGGATAAAAATGATATTATTATTACCCTAAAACATGTGCTAATTCAATTGGATAAGTGTAATTGGACCAAAAACAACCTTAGGAATAAAATATGATCCTTTATCTCAACTTGGATTAGATTAGGACATTTATTATTATTTATTTCAATGAAGAGTTAAAAGTGTTAAATTCAATGTCCAATAAGTAAACAATTTTTAATATAGGGTTACACATAAGATAAACGTTAATATAAATATTAATTAGATAGATAATAATATTTCCCAAATAATGGTATTTTATTTATAATTTTTAGGCATTAAATAATTATATTTATTTATGACACAATGATGATGTAGTAATTACCATATTAATGAAAGATTAAAATATTTGATATTATAAATATACAAATAAATGTAATTTGAGAATTTTAATGAATTAAAATAATTTTATAGGTTAATATGACATATTAAGGTTGATTAGATTATTTTTTTAAGTAATATTGCTGTTATCAATTTAGAAAAAACAAAATACAGAATAGTATCAAAATGGATATAAAAGAGTTTTTAAAACAAATATTATATTATTGATTGTTATTCTATTCCTAAAAATATGAGGTTCTTCAAAAAGACTTATATAAAAATATATATGACATTAATCCACCAATTAGGGTTCTATTTTAATTTTAATGTAAGTTTATTAAACATATAATATAAAAATTCAAAGAGATTTGGTAAATGTCAAACTTTTTAACTTAGAGTTAAATATAAACGTTAGGTTAATATGGTGACCTAAACCCGTCTAAAACCTATTGGTTAAGTGGTTTTTTACCAATCACAACAGTATACATTAAATAATTCATTTTGGAGCAATTAGAAACTGAAAATAAATTTATTATAAAATAATATTTTATGTTTTTCTTAAGGTTCCCTCACCTCTCTTATAAAAGGGAATTTCCCCTTCTCTAAAATTTACACCACCAAAGCCATTTGGCTCAGCCAAACCCTGACCAAATATTCTTCCAACTATCCTGGCTTCATTTTAGAGGGCTTCCTTTATGCATAAATCAATCTTATGGAGCCCTTTTGATCAAATAAAAAGGAAGAACCTGAAGAAGAGGTAAATATTTCATCACATATTTCAAGTTGCTTTCTTCTTCCACTTCTTATTTTTGTTGTTTCCATTATAAAATAATAACTAAAATATATTCTATATACTTTTATGTTATTATAAATATTTCACAACCATATTCATTATTCTATCCACCCTTTTAATGACATGTCACCCCACGAGCGTACGTACAGCTTTCCGTCTCCACATCGTGGTATAATTGTTATTCAATACATTATTATTTGGATGGGTATAATAATGATGTGTAATTGATGTAAATAATATATATAACATGATAATTCTTCTATATGTATGATATAACATCCAATTATTTATTATTTTAATATCAAAATAATGATAATCTCTCTCGTGCGTACATATGGATTACTGTCTCCACGATGCGATGAGATTAATTTCCACGTTCACCATTCATTGACGATTATGGAAATATATGTCATTAATAAGTATGTAATATATGACATAATAATTATACTATATATATATTTATGTATATATATACTTACATATAACTTATTCACTTAGTTCTGTTCAATATGATATGAAAACGACAACAACTTTATGCGTACGTACGGACTACCTTCTCCATAAACGGTGTTTTCCATTTCATATATAATTCTATTATAAATATTTATATTCTAAATATATATGATATATAAATAATGTTTTTTATTATGAATTATTAATATCTCGATCTAAGTGATATAATCAATATTAACAATTTAAAACACGTACAATAATGAAAGCGATTATTACCCGAAATGTCAATTTAACATGGAAATTATTATTAAATGGGTAGTATAAAGTCATAAATGAATCATGTATGATATAATTATTATTAATATTGTTCTAGAATGGTTTAATAACACACCATAGTCTTCATATAGGAGGTTAAACGTACCCTCGAATAATGGAATGTGCAAGGTAAGGGTTAATTTCATAATCTCTATTTTATCCAAGGTTGTTTTTATGTAAGTATGTACTGAACCATATTTATTATCCATTTTCGTGTTTCATGAAATATTTTTTAAAGGGATTATTTTAAGGTACTTTTTACAAAAAAATCAGTTTAAATGTTTCAAATAATTATTCCTCTAAATCATTACCATTAATGTCCATCTTTAAAAAATCGTTTTTAAGGATTTATCTATATGGACCTGAATGTTTTTAAAATGTTAATTCCTTTCAAAAGTTTCAAATTTTCATAGGAAACATTGATTAAAAAATTACTTTAAATGTATTCCTTTCTAAAAAGTTTGAATTTTAACTGTTTTCATGAAAAAGGTATATTTCTGTCAAAGTGTTTTACAAATCATTTTCAAACATGTTAGAAGTTGATTTATTATGATAAAAATCTTCCATACTGTATTGAAGGTTTTGTGATATGTTTGATTATGGATGTGTTATTTTTATACCATTCATGGTTTATAGATAATTTATTTACATTTTGTATTCTATTTTTAATAAGAATGTTTATGTTATGTTTAAACCTTTTCAAATGTGGAATGCATTGGACTTAGTAAGTGACGGGTAGAGCCCGCTATAGCTTCTAGATGCATTAGTAGGTATAATGAGAAAAACTAGTGTCTTGGAACAAGGCCTTGAAAATATATTATTTGTAGTATTAGAACAAGGCCTTGACTATGTGGTTATGAAAGTCTGGAATTATGCATTCCATCGTTATTAAATTGGCTATTGATATTGCATTCGATTATTCGACTAGTAGAATATCCATGTGAGTAAGTAAATGGAATTATTTTGATTTATATTTCCCATATTATGATGATTTTTATGTTGAAAAGGCTTTTTTTAGTTCTATACATTTACTTAAATGTTTATTCTTATTTAAGAAAGTTTCCACTATATTTTTATCCTAACTGAGCACCTGAGCTCAACGATTTCTTTGTTTTATTTTTCCTAGGATTCTAAGAAGTGTGTTATGTTTGATATGTAGGATTATGCTAAGGGAACAATGACATTAGCAGAGGATTATTTTTTTTCGTATATTAGAAAGTGTAATGTAACATTCATGTATGTAATCAATTTTACAATACTGCTAAACTTATCAGTCGTTCGGGACATGATTCCTTGTAATCACACCAATGTAATTTAATAATGCACTGACTCTGGGTTACTAGGGTTGAGGAATTACATTACTTCTATAGTTGATTTAATTAATTTTAATTATTTTTAGATTATTTTTAAATATTTTAAGCTTTTTAATTAGTAATATTTTTAATTATTATTAATTATTTAAGTAATTTAAATTATTTATAATTTTTTTGATTCTAATTAATTTTTGTTTATTTTTAATTACATTAATTATGTTTTTGAAACATTTTTTTTGGATATAGACTAGTCTTACATATAAAATAATTTCAATTTAGATGGACCATCACAATTGATCATTTAAAAAAATTACATGTATTATTATCGACATTCAATTAATATGTCGCAATTACTTGGAATTCCCTATAGCCCATTACAAATAGTGATAATTGTGACAATTTTTTTACGACGATGCATTAGTGATGGACTCACAATGAAAATAACTTTTTTTTATTAAAGACCATCACTAATGAACCTTTACAATAAAAAGATACTCTAGTAGTGATATAGTGTTTTAATGGTCCTATTTAACATACTATTTTTCTATGGATTATATAAGATGCTAAAATTCTACTCAGTATTAAAAGATTAATGAGGAAATCTCCAAAACAATGTGGTAATCCTTAGATCTCGGTTAGATATAATAGAATGTGGTACTCAATTTAACATTACCACTTTAATATATTTCCTGGAATTTTGATCAATAAAATTGTATTCTTTGATAGAAATGAAATGTGCTGACACCTTAAGAATATTAACTACAACCCAAATAACATTTTGGAATTTAGATGTTTTTGGGAATCTCCTAAGGAAATCAATGGTTATAACTTCCCACTTCAACTATGGCATGGGTAATGTATGTAACAACCCCATAAAATTATTCTCTCAGACTTAACATGCTAAAATAAACAGAATAAAGATACAAAATCTTCAATATCACATTTTATATTATTCTACTATAAATAGACTTTGAGAACATTATATGTCTCCACACTTCTATGGAAAATTGAAAATGATTAAATATGATATTCATAAAAAAACCACTTCAAGTCTGGTATGGATGAGGAACATACTAGGTTGTTGAACAACATCATTCCATCACTATGAAGATTGATATTTTCAACATTCCTCCCCTTATTTTATAGTTCTATATCCATTATTTCTACCACATATACTTTTACATGGATAGATTGTTTAACACTATTTTGAGAAATATTTGATTTGTCACCTTCTCTAATGATTCCAATATACATATTCTAAAAATCCATAATTATTATATATCATTCGATCCATCTCAAGGAATAACTAGTATGGTCCTTCTAGAGATGAGAATCGATATCATTTTTTCCTTTTCGTGGTGTTACTGTATTGAGCAGTCAAACTTTTAATCAAATTTAACCATATTACTTAGCACCTATTCAATTAATTATTTTTTATATAAATTTACAGATTTTATAAAAAATATTTTTTTCATAATTTTCACCATAAATATAATGCCTCTACAAGCTTATTTTTGGGTGTCTCACCAACCATTTTAGATAAATAAATTGGTAGAATAGGTAATAAAACTCTTATAATGGATTTAATTTCCATTTCAATTTAATGCTCATTTCACACCTATAGACCATAATAGGTTGATTTAGTATATGAAATGTGACTTCCCATCATAGACATGGGATTTATATAAATAGAGTATATAAATTATCAATATCACATTAAATTCTACTATATGTAGAATAACAATATTTTTCCAAGAACACTCCCATAATCATCTATTAGATAAGAGATATAAATATAAAATACAATTATTGTACAAATAGATTTTTATAATTTACAATTCAAAATATAGTAATTATGGTGGATATTTTATGAACTTATAATAAATTATATATATATATGAGTGTGTTAAACATGGACTAAACAAAAAACTCATAGTTCATGAGTAGAGGATCTGTACATTTTACTCCACTTCATTTTAGAGAGCCACTTCAATACATATGATTGTATACACTTTTCCATGCTTAATTATTCTTTGGATTATTTATTCTAACGGTACTTATTTTCACACGAATAATTAAATTTACATGTATAGTAACAATGATTTCTAGATTTATTAAATTGGATTGTTAATGGTACCATTGGATGAACTTTATTTCACCAAATTAAGTCAACATAAATCATCATTTTTATAATATATTTTTTAATTTTTGTGTAAGTAGATAAATAATTTTATAATTATTAATATTCATGTCTTATTAAAATTTATTAATTACACTTCAGTGTGATATATTCATTATTTAAATATTAAGTAATTTTACAGTCAAAAGGATATAGTTTTATTCCTCCTAAATTTTCATACATATATTATTTGGTTTTATTTAAAGGATTCATTTATATATAAAATATTTTAATTTAAAAAATATTAAATTCAATTTTGATATATAATATCAAAATTATCTTGGTGTGATGTTATGGTATTTTTCTAAAATGATTTATTTTTCTGTGAATAGTCAGAAATATATTCCTTTGTAAAATTATAATTAATTTTTAATAAATTTCCATTATGATATTAAATTTATATCAAGGTAAATATATGCAATTATAATTATATAGGATCAAATTAATTACCTTTTAATAATTATTATTCTAGATTTTGGCAAAAGGTTAATTTTTGTACATAAAAACACATTTTTATAAAAACTGTTTTTCATTTCATTTTGTGTTTCAATATTAAGAAAATATATGCCACCTCTTAAAATAAAATCTTAATTTTTTTTCCATTTTTTAAATCAATAGGTTCAAATTTTATAAATATTTCAATTGTATTTTTTTCCACTATGAATTGTAAATTTAGTAAATATTTTTCACCTCCTCAAGGGTAAATTTGGTAGATAAGATTAAAAATACTATGATAAGACCTAAAACTATCATTAAAAAATAAATTTATTTTATGTAGTAAGTGTGATTCTATGATAACGGTAATTTTTTTAAAAATTGGAAATTTCTTTCATCTCACATTTTATATTTACTCTAATATAAATTTTAACAAAGAATTAGAAAAAAATGTCACTCTCTTTGTTTTAATATAACAAATTGTTTGTCATAGGGATAAAATTTCATTATATTTTATTCCTAACTGTTACTTGATATATGAATTATATTTTTATCATGGTAATTTATTTTTAATTTCTATTGATTAAATATTTTCCTAAAATTTTTGCACAACACCGACAGAATGCCAATAAATGGATTATAAAAATTATGTAAATGATTTTAACAATACAAAAGGTATTTTTTGGGTGTGAGTTATAGTGTAAAATGTATTTAATATACATATTTAACATATTAAATATTTTTTTAAAATCTATATTATATTTTAATTTTTATCTTGATGACTTTTAAATCAATGTAAATTAAATTTTTAATAAATGGAATTTAGGATATTTAAAAAAAATATTTTATAAAATTGTTTAAAATTAATAAAAATACAATATTTGTAAATGAAAATGTGATATGGTTGAAAATATCAACCATGTTACATTTATTGGTATATTATCCTTTTATAGTAATATTATTGATCCCAAATGTGTTAAAATTTATGATTTCATTGTATTCGTTAACATGGATAATGAGGGGCTAAAACAATGTGACAAAGATTAAAACATCACATAAACATCTTCTAATGTTGTTGGATTTGATGATTTTGACACTTCATCATATTATATTTGAAATACTTTAATTGTTTCACTTTTCAATGGAAATTAAATAATAATAATTTAATATATTCCATAATTCCAAAAGTTACCATCCACTAACTTATAGTAGGGAACCTTACCTTTTCCATTCCTCACAACTTTTTAGAAGTCCAGTTTATCAAAGACAAGAAAAATAACTTCCTGAAATTTCTCCCAATGTCCTAGAGTCTCTAGTTTTTTCATATTTGAAATTATTTATTATATCCTAATAAAATAATAAAAGTATATTCTGTATATTAATATGTTGTTATATTAATATAATAACCTATATCCATCTCATGATTCAATAAAATGAGAAATAAAACAATCATTTTGGGTATACGGTAAACAAACACCTCGTGAACAGATGAAATTATTTTTCCATTATAGCATCTCATGGCAGATAATAATGATTGATTTAATATATATATTTATATATATGATACTAAAGATAATTTTATCATTCAGTAAAGATAATATATCATCCATTTTTATACATTTTATTCAATTAATAAACGATAACACCTATTTTGCGTACATGTCTAATAACACCTCTATGAAGTAATGTGATTCATTGTTCATTCCCACATCACATAGAATCAATATATATACGTATTTAAAAAATAAAATGATATTTATGATAAAATAATTATTTTAAAAATAAACATAATACATTTTTTCATTCTATCATGTCCATTGAGAAATTTAAACATTACTAATCCATACATATAACCTAGCATTAAAATGATTGTTGCATAGTTAATTTTTCATAACTATATTGGATTTTCGGTTTACTAAATTTTAATTACGCATAAACATGATAATTATTTTATGATTATTATTCTAGGTATGAGGGAATAATGACAACTTTGATGATGTTCATATTACTGAATATATTTTAGAATTATGAAATGAACTTCTAAAAAAATCTATCATAAACTTAATTAAATGATTAAATAAATAAAACATGGTCATAAATGATATAAAATTTGTAAAAATAATAATATAAACATGAAAAATATTCATAAAAATATAACAAATAGTATAATTTGATAAAGATGGATGATAAATAATATACATAACAGGGAAAACTCACAGTATGCCACAATTTACCTTAAAATGATCATTTAAATTTTTAAATGAATAATTTTCTAAATATTTTTCCTCTAGACCAAAATTAATAAAAATAATTTTTATAAGTTTTTATGTTGGAATAAATGAATTATACAGGATATTTTTTATCTTTCATCTTTATTTTTAATGGTTTCAAATAATTTTTTATGAATTTTAAATGGATCATTTTTTCTTTCTTTACAAAAGGAAAAATGGGATGTTCTATTTTAAAATGTAAAACATTATTTTTTTCACCCCACCATAAATTTTGTTTAATATATGGATTATTTTACAAGATTCCATGTTTTCATAATAGAAAAATACTCATCCCCTTTATTTAGGTTTTGTAAGTTTTAAAAATTGAGTTTTAAAGAAAATAGATATCTATATATCTAAAAATATTATGATTATGGATTAAAAAAATATTTTTTGTTTTTTATAATGTAAATTAATGTTTAAATTTTTTTCTTACATGTTACTGTCCTTGTACATTTAAAATTTTGACAAGTGATCCCTATATTACTCTTAATTGATGGGTGAGCCTAATTTAACTCTCCAATGATTTGGGTAACAATTATGTTCTCTAAAGATTTTTGTTTGGAGTGGACCATATTGTTCATTAAACTTTTAAAGGTTCTCTAAAGATTCTGAACTTTGTATCCTACATGAATTTTATGTTATAGTTAATGAGTTTTCAAGGAAATTATCTGATTTCAAAAGGAAATATAATGATATTTTGATGTAAATTTATGATTACACCCTTTAGGGTAAAAATTGTGTGATTTTAGAAAAACAATTCACGGGTTCTCATATTTTATAAGAAACCATAAGGATTATGGTTTAACCTTTATTTTTTCATATAAAAAATTTTACAAAAAATTTTGGTAGTAAAAATAATTTCATTTATAAGTTATCAATTATTTGATATCTATGTTTATGATATCCTGGGTTTTTAATGAACTGAAGAGTTTCTTCATTATTTTTATATGTCCCATAAGAGGCCTTTTTTCTCATCATAGATTTTTATAATGTTTTTCATAGTTTTCAATGTTTATTAAGAACAAATAAGAAGACATATTAGAAATTGTGATTATTTTTCATGATAATAAAATGTTTTTCATCATAATAGTTATATATTTTGGAAAAAACGGATACCAAGTAGATTTTTCCACTTTTTAACAAAATAATTTTTAAGTAGTATTTATGAACTAATTCTATAGAACTAGAAAAAAGATCCTCGAAATGATAGAGAGTGAAATATTTTATAAAGGGTAAATTTACATATTTTTAAGGATATGTCATTAAATATGGAAATAGAGGATAGTTTAGATAATTTTTATGTTTATTTTAATATAAGTAAGTATTTTTAATTGATTATAATTTGTTGTTATCAGGATATATTATCAAAATATTACAATATTTCTTCATCTAAACTATTTCTTTCCATAAAAAATCTGCAAAGGAAACTATGAAGATGATGTAGGAAGGCACCTGTTCAAAAATATACTTCCAAATGTTCTAACCTGTTATATTTGGAATTGGACAAGTGTAGTCTATTCCTGTGATGGATTACTTCACAATGGTGGTGGTATCTAGGCAATTGAGAAACCACATTCCCCACAGTAATGCATGTTTATAGATTATAATGTCGTGAAACTATTCACTAAAACTTTTAGTGGATCATTCGACACAGTGATATTAAAAGTATGGGTTAAACCATTAGAGAAGATATTTTAATTAATGGCTAATTAATTTAAATGAAAATAAAACACTTATTTTTACCTTTTTAAAGGTTAATTCAACATGTGGTGGTCAATGGTTAATATTATCAGAGAATGAGATGAGTGTAATTCCTCAGGATGGGATGAATTTATAAATATTTTTCTTAAGAAATATTTTACTAATTATATTTGACATGGGATTGAAATTTAATGCTTGTAATTGGGAAAGGATGAATATTTATTGGAAGAATATTAACCAAATTTTATCTGAGATGTGGATAGTGAAATTAATTATTTCATCACAGGATTGAAGATAATATATTAAAGGGAATTGGAATCCTTGGAATTAAACAGTTATGAGAAACATCTTCAATGTGAGATGAATTTAGAAATAATGTTTTTCTTTGATCATATATTCTAAGATAACTAGTATAAAAAATCCCATGTTGGATGAAAATGGGGAATTATCCATTAATGAAATCTAAAGGTAATAAAATTAAGTTTCTTGTATTGTGGTAGTATTCTAAAATACCCAGTAGAATGTCTTAAACTATTATGAAGTGTTTCTTGTGCAGATTATAAATTCAAAATAAATGATTGGAAAATTATTTAAAAACTCAATGTAAGTTGATTTATTTGCAATGAGATGGGTCATATGAACTATAATTTCCAAAGTTAAAAATGGAAGATTGAAGTCCTTATGATGATAAATAAAAATGTGTGCCTATATCATTTCATGACTAATTTAAATGATAATAGACTATAAAATGATGTGGAGTATGATAAATTAATTTCTCTATTCAGATTATGATAATATATTCTTTGATTCATTATCTACATATTTATTCATTTATGTTAAATTTTATGAAAAATTAGAAATTTATCCCGAAGAAATAATGGTAGATATTTATTTAAAAACACAAGGGGTATATATTAATTGAAAACAGTTATAAAACTATTCTTGAAATTATTTAAGCAAAGTATTTAACAGTAAATGATATTTTCTTACCCCATTTATTGTTTTATATTATTAAAGGGATTGATTACATTTTTTTAACATGATAAGAAAAAATTATATTCCTAAAAGAGTTATTTTTTCCAATGTTTTTTGGTTTATATAAACAAATTAATTCATATATTGGATAACATTTCTATATATTGAGAATCTATTAAAATATGAAAATTGAAGTTATTGTGTACATATATTTAAGAAGAGATAGACTATTCAAATCTATGGCATTACTATAACGAATGAATATCTAGATAAATTTCATAATGAATTTCCATGTCATTTACCAGATTAAGAGATTGTTTTTAACACTGAATTATTAAAAAATAATATTCAAATTTCAAAACCACCTTATAGAATGGCTCAAGTAGATATTTTTTACATAAAAATTCAGTTATAAGAATTTATTGATGAAGAATTTGTTCATCTTAGTACTTTTCCACAAGGTGGTCCCATTTTATTTTCCAAATATAAAAATAGTTTCATGATCATTTTTGTTGATTATAGGTCTGAGAATAAAATTATTTTTAATGATTAGAATATATTTCATTATATAGATAACTTTTTTGACCATATAAGGGAGTTAAATATTTTTAAAGGTTGATCCTAGGAAGAGGTGTAATTATTTTAAGGTGAAAGAGGTTTAAACTCAAAAAAATTATAAGGAATTTATATTATGAGTTTATATTTATTCTTTTTTGTTGTATAATTCTCTAATTATAATTATAGACCTTATGTATAGTGTTTTTCAGGAGTTCTTAGATAAATTTTTGGTAGTTTTTATTTATGGTATCCTTGTATATATTAATGTAATTATGATCATGAGAGAAAAACCAAGGGTTGATATTTTATCCTAATGAAAATAAGTTATATATAATGTTTAGTAAATGTGTATTATTGTCACAAAAGTTTTTTCCCTTGTATATATTTTAAATAACTTTGGAATAACTTTTGATCCTGCTATAACTAAAGAAGATTACTGAATAGAAAATACATATAAATGTTAAAGAGACTCAACGTTTTCTTATATTAATAAACTATTACCATAGGTGTTTTGAACAGTATGTACAGTTATCTTTCCCACTAGCCAAGATCACATGAAAAGAAGTTCGGTTCATTTCAAAAAAAAGTGTAATGATAGTTTCCTCGAAAAAAATAATATTAGTGAATTTTTCATTTTCATTTATTCATTTTAATGGATTGGTTTGCGTTCTAATATAGAATGGTTAAGTAATTTCTTTTTCTTTACATTAATTAAAACCACATGAGATAAATTACAATACACATGATCTGAATGTAGGTATTGTGTTTTTACTTCAAAATTATTGAGAAAATTTAGAATGTAGTATTGTGTGAAATATATATTGATCATACATTTTTGAGTTATATAATCACTCATGAATTTTTGAACATGAGTTCCAAAAGATAACTGGAACATATTAAATAATATAATTACATGATTCATTACTATCAATGAAAACCAAAGAGATTAGTCCATGCTTCGAGTCAAAAATATAATGCTATATTAACCATGTTAATTTTTTCAGAAGAAAATTTTCTTAATGGTTTGATAAATTTTATATTGTCAATTATGTATGTAAGAACTTCCTCTTTATTTATCTTCTTTTTTTAAAATCATATGTATCAATAACATTTAAGAAGGTATAGGAGGATCATATTTTATAGGAAAAGGTAGAATATTTTAATAAGTTTATGTTAAGAGAGATAAATTTTGATGAACATGGTGATTTCATATTTGAAATTGTATTATATGTTCCATGAGATTCTTAGTTTTCTAGACAATTATTAAGTGAATTTCAATGTCCCTTAATTTTTTAATTAGCCATGGAGTACTATTATTTATAAAGACCACTAGGATTATTTTTTTGTGTGGTGAGATGAAATTGGATAATTTTAAATTTACAATGATTTATTTGAATTTTTAGTATGTTAAATCAAAATAGAAATTATCAGATGGTATTCCTCAACCTCTTACAGTGCTAGAGTAGAAACATGAAAATATTTATTGTGGTATTATTATATAGATATCAAAGTAATAATATAATTTGGTATATTATTTATCTAATAACTAAATCATAAAATTTCCTTACAATTTATGATACAATTTATCTATATTATCTATATTAACAATTTATTGAGGATATATTCTGCATACATTGAGTTTATCTCTTAATTTTATCTGAACGCAGTCTCTGGTATATATTTAATTTTGGAATGGCCTTCAGAAATCATTGTGTATTGAGTTAAATTTTATGATTGATTTTTATACAAAATTTGTTATATAGTGAAATATAATGATTAAGACTGTATAAGACATGTTTTGTGACCATTTAATGTATTACAAGGGAATTTGGGATTAATATATATAATTACATGAATTTTATTATAATAAATATTTTCAGTATAGTATACATTTGACTCCTTTGGGGTAATTATATGGAAAAAAGTGTTGGTCTCCAACTTGTTGAGATGAAGTAGGTGAAAATATGTATTTGGGACTAAAATTTGTATAATAAATGGATGATACAATAAATAGTGTCTCAAATAGATTGAAAAGGTATGTGGATAATATAAAGAAATATATTTATTTCGAATTTGGTGATCAGGATTTTCTTAATTTATACCCTATAAACCTGTTATCTTTTCTGATAAAAATGCAATGTTATGTATGTTTTTAATTAGAAACTATAAAATATTGGATAATTTTAGATCATTTTCTTAATTATTATTCTTCATTATATGTTTATCTTGGGCACAATATATATTTCATCTATTATTTTTATGATAATATGTGTTGCCTGTATCTCTTATTTTGATCCCTAAAGTAGTTCATATGAAAAAAATTGTTTATTTTGAAGAAAAAAAGAATATATATTTGACCACAGAGAAATTGTGGTGAGTAATACGTTAATTCATTAAGGAAAGGTTTTGTAAAAAAAACCCATATGGTTGAAGAACAAATATGGGAATTAGAAAATTATATGATGGGAAAATATCCTCACTTGTTTTTGTAATGAATTAAAATGCATGGATGAAATTTTCATAAGAGGGAATACGTTAAAAATGTAGTTAATTTTAGAATAAATCATTTTCATGTCTTTTTCATATTAATTACTTTGATTTTAATCATTTATATTCACTATGAGAATATTATGTTATTTTTCAGTCAAAATGAAAATTTTTTCATTCATACTTAATTAATATACATATATTTTCTAGTTTTATTTAAATTAATATTTTCAAAATTTTAGAATTATAATTTTAAAATATGCACATATTAATATAATGTCAGGGTGAAATATTATTTTTTATAAAAATATTAATTTTCTATGAATTGGGAAAATATATTTTTTGTAAAATTTTGATTTCCATTCATTTTTAATTATTATTATTCTCTGCATATTATATCAAGGAAAATAAATAACTATTTAATTATAAATAATATAAATAATTATTTTTTTATCATAATTATATCTGAGTTTGTTGTATGTTTCTTTTTTATTGAAAACACATTTTTTGAAAAAAACTATTTTCTTTACATTTTGTGTTTTAATATGAAATGAATTTGCACCACTTCTATAAATTGAATATTAAAAAAATCATGGAATTTCAATAATTATGGGTTTAAATTTTCTGAATAGGTATCTATTGTTTACTTTCATTTTGAATAGTATCCGTTGTAAATATTTATCAACTTGGTAAAGGTAAATAAGGTAATTAAAGTTAACTAAAATGTAATATAGTCTACATAACTACATAAATCTTGAATTATTTTTAATGGATAATTTTATTTCAATAATTACCATAAGTGGTTCGAAAATTTCACAATTTCCATCCACCTTCCTTTCATAATGAAAACTATATAATTTAAAAATAATATTAAGAACTAAATATCACTCTCTTTATTCTAATATGTTTTTTTGATAGCGATACAAAGAGGATATTTTCTATAAAAATGGTTATTTTAAATATTATTTATTTTTTTCTATTAAGGAATTTGTTTTTTATTTTTAGTGATAAAATAGTTTCCTTAATTTCATACACAATTCCAAAACAATGTTTATGAAAAGAGTAGAGAAATCAAGGATATTATTATTGAAACTATGAAAATATTTGTTTTTCAATGAGTTATAATGTAAATTGAACTATAAAAATTGATATAATATATTAGGTATTTTTTATAATTATATATTTTTATTCAATTTTTATCTTGATGACTTAAAATCCAAAGTTAATGAATAGTTCTAAAAATGATAGTCATTATATTTTAAAATAAACAACATTTTATTAATTTTTTTAAAATTCATAAAAACAAATATTTAGACTCGATAATGGGATATGGTTGAAAATTAAAATCATGTTCCATTTATGGGCCAATTTACATTTCATAGTAACTTTCTTGACCCATGTAATGTAATAAACCTTGATATTGTGTTATTCATAAAAATGGTTAATATGGTATCAAAACAAAGTTATATGGGATAAAAAATCATCTAAAATTGTCAAAATTTTATTTTATGAGAGTATTTATAACCATATTCATATTATATTGAAAATAAATCAATTTTTTAAATTTTATATGAAAATAAAATAATTTTTATTTAAAAAGTTATAAAATTCCAAGGGTTTCCCTACCCAAACATTTAAAAGGGAACATCCTCTACCGCATTACTCACATTTTTTGAGCACATTGTTTTAGTTAGTATCTATAAAAATAAATTCTTAGCATTCCTTCCCATATCCTATAGTATATAATTTGATCATAAAACTGATCTAGGTAGGCTTTAGGTATAATCCAAATGAGTTTATTCGAAAAAACATGTATAGTTCTAAACAGATCGTTTTTATTTCATTTATTTTTATCCTATATTTAAATTTTCAAAAAATGTGATGAAATAATTAAAAAACTATCTTCCATTTAATTATAGGTTTTTTAATGGAATAATCTATATCCATTAGCTTAGTCCATAAAATGGGAAATAAAGCAATCCTTTATGTGTATAAAAGTCAACGCCTTTGTGAACTAAGGTAATTTTTTCCATAGCCTCCCCACGGATGACTATAATTATTTATTTAATGTATATATATTAAAATAATTGAAAATTAATAACCTTTTATAGAGTTTATATCATATATTTTTTTATCATTCCATCTATAGTTAACTGAATGTGTCATTCATATGTACACATGCGATACCACATCCACAAAGTGATGTGATTCTCTTTTCATGACCATGTCCCATGACTGTAATATATATATTTATTTGAAGAAATAATATGATATTTATGGTATAATAATTATTTTTGAATATTTAAATAATAATTACCTTATTTAGATCATGTTTTTCAGAAAATGGAAATGTTACTCATGCGTACATATAGGCTACAATCTCTTTGATTATAACGTAGTTCGTTTTTAATAATTATCTTTAATGGTTGGTTTGAAAAATCAAAAATGAAATATAAAAAATAATAATAATTTCATTTCTATTATTTGGTATGTTATTTAATAATTATCTCATTGACCATTTCATCAAACCAGTGTTATTTCGGGATCACAAACCAGACATCATCAAAACATCTGACCTAAAAAAATTTAATAAAGTAGGTAAATAAAACATGGTAATAAATGATATAAAAGGGTAATAATAATTGAAGAAACTTGATAATTATTCTTAATAAGGAAATAATTATCTTATATTTATTAATATAGAATATAAAAACATTCACGATGAGTCATACTTGATGTATGGAACACTTTACCTTAAAACCAAATTTTAAAATTTTAAATGATTTATTTTTTTAATATTTTTCTTCCAATTCCGTATTATTGAAAATAATTTATATAATTATTGTTATTAAAATAAATTAATCATTAATTACATTAAATTCCATTTTTTAAATTATTTCAAAGTTTTTAAAATGGAATATTTTTAAGTATTTTATGCAAAACATTTTCACATTCTTTACAAAAAGAAAATGGAATGATCTATTTTATCATATATAGTGTCAATAAATTTTATTTCATTATAAAAATAATCTTTTGTATAAACTATTTGAAAATATTTATTTATTTAATCAATGAAATGCCCTCTATCCCCTTGTTCTAGGTATTTTAGTTCTGAAAATTTGGTTTTATTGGAAATGGATGTATCAATGTCTGAAAATGTTTTTCTTATGGGTTCAAAATTATATTTTTATGATTTTATAGATCTAAATGGAATATTTTTTGTGTTCCATGCATTTTATATTCATTAAAAAAATTTATAAAGATGGTTAATCCTAGTATATCTCTATAATACATTGGGTAATTATTATTTTCTCTAGAAAATGATGTTGGAAGTTGAAATTTTGAACTATTCCACTTGTAAGGGGTTTTTATGGGTCCTATTAAGATGAATTCCAATGGATCCTATATGAATATTATATTATTTGTAATTATTATTCTTTATTATTTTTTATTTCAAAAGGTATGATAATTAATTTTTGTTTTAAAGGTATGATTACAACATTATAGAATAAATAATTAATCTTTTTAAGAAATCATTATTTATCGGTTCTCATGCTTCGTATAAATCCCTCATTTTATGAAGTTTTTCTTCATGTTTTCTTATATTTTTTTTATAAATTTTTTTCAATAATGACTATTTCATGTCTTTGTAAATTATTATTTATGTTTACATTTTATGATCTCATGGTTTTGAAATAGACTAACCTGTTTTTTTTCTTTTGATATGTCCTTTAATGATCATTTGGTGCTCATCATATATTTTTGAATAATTTTCCAAATTTTTAAGGAAGTGTATGAAAAAATTATTATTTTTGTTTAAATCCCTGATGATTTATTATTAAAGGAAACACATTTTTTATAAAATCATTGTAATGTTAAAAGTGTATAATGAGTGGAAGTGTTTAATTTGTAATATATTAGTTTTTTTGTAAGTTGTGAGTTAAATTTAGAATACACTAATTTGAACATAACCTCTAAATTAAAGAATGAAAATTAATTTATAATTAATGAATTTATTGATTATTTAAGGAATTATATTTATATTTTTTTCTTTTATTCTATGTATAAAACATATTCCTATTACTTTGAGTCATTTTCATGTATGATTCTTCCCACACATTCGATATATTGGTAATTTAATATTATTTCCTCCATAGTGTTTATAACTTAAAATTTATTAACAATAATATTTTCACTTTTTTTGGAATTTTAATTAGGTTATGTTTTTTAATCTTAGTTTGTGATAGTTTTTTTTGAATAACCTTAAGATTTTACATCCAAAATCACATTTCAATTGTTTTTTATGAGGGAATTAAAATCATTGGTCATCAGATTTTTTATTCGTATGATTCTACCAAGTTATATGAATTGACTAAAACTAAAATGGTCCCTGTGAGTATCCATCATGATTAATAATAGTAAAAATTCATATGGTAATGAATGTGAAATATATCGTGTCCTAAATTATAAATCCTTTGTATCAACCCATTAATATTTATGTTAAATATTTATACATTTGTTTTTTCATCAGTTTTCATAGGTTATATCCCCATGTTCCTTATTTTGGTTCCTAAGGAGATTGTGAATTAACCAATGAATATCCATTGAGAGTGTTAAATAAGGTATATAGTTAGGTCTGTTTTTTATGAACCATGTGAAGATAGAGTTAACACCCGTCCATTAGTTATTGAGTTATTTCCCCAAGGTTAATCTTTTATAGATTCTATATCCCCTGGTATTTATTTATACTAGATTTTCATTTCTAGGAAACCACATATTCTCAAACATATCAAAACTACATAATGTTATTGAATACTTATCTATATTCCCAAGATATACACTAATGTTCTCATAATACTCATTTTACAGATAATTACACTCTACTTTGAAACCAAATGAGGAGAATAAATTACTATATATAATAATATGAAATTATTTTTACAGGATATTCAATACATATCATAATAATATTGGCCCCAATAGCAAAATAGTTTATTGTATTCAAATACTAGATATATAATATATTTATTTCAGGAATGATCTTCAATATCTATCCCAGATTTATTCTCACCTAACAAACTTATTAGACATCCCCTATTTAATATATTTCTTCATAACCTAAGGAAATGAAATTATATTAAAATATGATCTATAATTTTTTTATAAAGTATAAATATAGAGATAGCAGTCTATGATAAATATGGAGAAAAAGATAAATATAAGGGCATTGTATCATGTTCATAAAATAAATAAATATTACCCTATCATTAAATGGTCATTAACCTTGAGTCGTGGATTAATGATTTTTCATAACATAAGAAATATGTTATAAGAGTAAAGGGTCATAAATAATAAATAAGGAGTCATGATAACATATCTTACTAATAGAATATATTTTTGTCATACACATATGTATATAAAATTATTTCCATTGTCAAGGATAACTGTCAACACTTTCATTGTGGTTAGAGTCCTATAGTGGATTGTGATTACTCCCCAGTTCATCATTTCACTTGTGAAGGATCAATACCAAGACTATTATAGTGGCTAGAGTCCCTTAATGAATTAGGTACACTCCCATATCTAGTTTATATTATATCCTTAGATATTATTCATTACCCAATGCATTGGGGAGATATTTAATTTTAATACTGCCTATCACATAATGAAAACCATATATAAGTGTTGCACATGATCATAAAGGCATTTATCAATCCATCATATCATATCCAAAGGAAGAGAAAAAATTCAAAATAATTTAAACATATAATAATAATAATCCATCTATATAAAGATAGATGATTTTAGAATAAAATAATTCAATATTTTATCCTAGCTTAATTGACCATTGGGAAATAAATAAATATAATAAAAACATTTCTAAAAAAAATTCTAGAAAACCATCTATTGAAAGTAATTTAATAGAATAATTATAAAAAATATATAATTAAGCACAATAAATAAAAAAGTATTTTGTAAAAGTTGAACAATACTTTTAATAGAACATATATTTATTTTGAAAATAGTGGAAAATATCATTTTCATTTAGTATATTTAGAACTAATAATTATTAACATATTTGGAAAAACATACTTTGAAAATAAACACGGTAGATTATGAAGGAGTCATAATATTAAATATCAATCATGATATTGGGGAAATCAGTTCATTAGATAAATGTTTATATAGTTTTTTTTTCAATTTTTGGTAAAGTTAAAAACGACTCATGGGGAAACATTAAAACATTTATTAAAAAAAAATAAGTAAATTAAATGATGGTAGAAATAGAAATTTTTAAATAAATTAACAATAAATAAAAAATTTTGTAATTCAATTTAAAATATGGACAATGATGAAAAATACGCATAGTTAATAATAAAAATAATGTCATCTTATTTTAAATCTATTATTTCAGTATTTTGAGTAACAAAGAGTAGGGAAATGGTAATAATAATATAAAACCACAGAAATAACCAAATTAAATGAACATATTTTGGTGTAATAAATAAATAAATAAAATTTCCTTAAATCTACGTTGAAACAATGACAAGTTTGATAAATATGACATTGTAACATAAACCAGTAATGCTTTGGTAATGTTTGAAATATAAACCCCTTGAATTAAATAAAAATAAAAGGGATATTAAAATACTATTAATATGAATAGATTAATTATATATTATTTTTATAGGGTATTTTATACATCATATAAATAGAAATATGTGTGTATATGAAACTTTACTTAATAAAAAAATACTAAGATAAAGAATAGATAACTCATGTATTAACATTCGTCATACATGATCTTAGCATCCCAAATAGTAAATTTTTCATTATTATACATATTTAAATGATTAATATTAGAAAATAACTTATTATATATCATTCAATTATAATTTAAAATTACCAATATATTAATTTTTTTCATTAATGTCATTATTCATGTGAAAAATGGTATGTTTTCCATGAATGATTCTATTTCATATTTCAGGTCCTTGTATGTTTGTTAGGGTTTTATCATATCAAAGTATCAATTATGAAATAAATATTACATTAATTAATTATATAAACTTTTATAAATATAAAAAATGTGTAGTGAGGAAAAATATATTACATCACTTCACAAAGACGATAGTCTCCACAAACGTAAAAGTGATGTTTCTATTTTTCGATGGTTAAAAAAATAATGGTAAATAATAATTTGAACTCAAAAAAGATAATTATATCATAGATATTATATTTTGTCATTAAATATTTCATTTTATTTTATCCATGTATAGTGTAAATGAAAAACGAATCCCAATGATTCGTGGATGTAGTAGCCCCCAGTTATGCATGATTGACATTATCATTATATAACAGTTTAGAAGGTAATAGGGTCAATAATATTTTGACTTTTTGTAATTAAAATAAAGTTATAAACATAATATATTATCATAATATTATTATATATAACCATCCACGATCTTGGTGATGAAAAAATAAACCCATTTCTTTGTGTATGTAATAGTCCACATGTACAGACAAACATTGTTTTCATTTACCATATAATTGAAAATGAGAAGACAAAGGGGTGTATCATAAAAATAATAATAAACTTTTAACATTATTAAATATAATTATTTAATTATAACATCTTGATTTTCATAAGTTGTATTGAGGTACAAAAAAATTGAAAGAAAATTATTAATACTTAAACATCTTCTTTGGAAATCATCCTTTAGTGTTTTCCTTACGCCCTCAAGGATAGTATTTTGGGAAAGAAAAAAAACATATATGTCATGGGGAATCTTTTTTGGAAGGTATTATTATAGGTATTTTTGAAACAAATTTCCTCCAAATGAGTGGATAAGTAAGGAGAGAGGGTGCCCTTTTATAAGCGAGGGGAGTGGAACACTTGAAATTATTCATAAAATTTAAATATTATAAGTATTTTACTTATAATAAAGTGAAAATAAAATATAAAATCCAAATATAAAGTGATTATGATTGAAATTATATTCTTCAATTTTAATTTGGCTGAAATTTTGGGATCTTTTCCCAAATTTTTAATAACAATTAACTTGTTTTTGTTATTTACTGCGATGACAAGACTTTTCAAAATGTTTTTATTCATAATACACCCAAATGAAACATAAGTCATTAGAAAATTTAAAATTCTTAATTAAAAATATGAAATCCATTTTTGAAGATTTATTTTTTATAAGTTTTAATAATAAATGTATAAAGCTTTCACAAAATGCAACAAAAAAGAGTTTAAGAATAATAATGTTTTAGGAATGAAAATAAACTTATACAAAAATGAAATAAAATTATAATTTATATGGAACTAATTATTTTATTTTTTATAATTATTTTAATATATTTATTTAAATTCAAATCCAACATGTAATGAAACTTTTAAGTTAGTTTATTCAAAATAATTTAAATGAATCTTTTGAAATAAAACAACATTTTTCATAATTCACTAAATTTTTTTTTCTAAAAATTCCCAAAACATCAATGTAATATAATCCAAAAATAACGATTTCACACATTATATCAAGTTTCACAAATACAGTTTTTGAAATTTTCATTGATTAATTATAATATCCATTCACAAAATTATATAATAATAATATTTTTATGAAAATTCATTTCTAAGAAAAAAACAACAATATTCTCATTTCCAATTTAATATCCTAAATTAAATTATTTTTAATACATTTTACTGGATATAATATACTCACATAATTATAATTAATTATAGGTAGTGATTAATTTAATCTATTTATATGATATTGATAAAGAAAAATGAAGCCTCATGATATTCCTCATCCATCAGGGTATTCTGTAGTGAATTTATTTCAATGTGGGCTAGAGGAGCTAGGGGTACTTAGTTTCATTCCATGGAGATGTCTATATTAGATAAGCCAATGTTCATTTGAGGAATTCTGAGTTGATTTTCCACCGTATTTTTTGGATTATTTTATTTGGGTACATTTCACTCCTTTATTTCTCCCACCTTGGTTTGTGTGATTAGGATCATGTTGTTGAGTATTCTAGTTCCCCTTGTGATGATGAAAGTACAATGCAGTTTGATGAGTTTTATTGATATGTAACTAGTTTTTGAGATAATTTTAGAGAATAATTAGTCATAGAAGGTTTCCTTATTACATTAAATATAACTATAACATCCACAGATTTTGAAATAGAAATATCATGTTCAATAACATATATGACACACAACGAGAATGAATAAACAGAATTTAACACTCCAAGAATTTGTGAAAAATTTGTTTTAAAATTAATTCAATCCCTTTGATAGTTTTTGATTCAAAAAACACCCAGTTTAAAAAAACATGATACTTTAGTAAAATATTATTATTTAATGATGAACATTTTATCCTATAAGTTATGTTGTAGGGTTTTAATAAGAATAAATATTTTATCAAAATTATATGTATTAAAAATGTATAAAAATTCCTATAGATATATATTTATTGTAACACCAAGACCATAGTTACCTAGAGTCGGTGCATTATTTTAATAAATTGGAAGGATTATAAGGAATCAAGTCTCAAAAGACCGATCAGTTTAGTAGTCATTGAAAATAGAAAACATATATGAATGTTACATTAAACATTAGAAAATAAAACACAACATAAATGATCCTTTGAGAATTCCATTAATCCCATAGCTTAACCCATCTTATCAATCATAATAAACTTCATGGAATCCTGGGAAAATAAAACATAAGAAAGGGGTGAGCTCAAACACTCAGTAAGATCTGTATAATAAACATTCATATTAAAACTAGCATATAAAATGTCAATACTTTAACAATAAAATGAGAATGATATGCAAATAACACATCCAAAGTCAAATATATCACAAAACATGAAATACAGTATAGAAATTTATTATCATAATAAATAATCTTCAAATAAAGTTTTAAATCCATCAAAGGATGTTGACATATATGAAAAGGATTTGTAAAACTCTTTGAGAGAAATATCCATTTTTCATGAAAACATTTATAAGTCACAAATTTATAAAGGAAGTAATTTAAAAGAGATTTTTGAATCAAAGTGTACCATACCACTTGGAATACGTTGAAAGGAATTATCATTTCAAAAAATTCATGTCCATATAAATAAATCCATAAAATCATTTTGAAAACACAGACATTAATTAAAAAGATTTGGAAAGATAAATATTTAAAACATTTAAAATGAGGATCTAGTTAAATAAACCTTTAAATAAAACCTTAAAAGATTCATTTTGAAAATATTTAAATTAAATTTGGGTATCAATGATAAATATGTCCCATTAAATACTTACACATAAAAAGTCTCGGATAATAATGATATTGTGGAAATAACCCTTACCCGACACGTTCTTTTAGTCGATGGTACATTTAACCTCTTGTATAATGACTATAATATTTTATTTTATTATAACAGAACAATATTCATATTTATTATATCATATATGATTCATTTATCAATTTATACTACCCATTTAATAATTATTTCCATGTTAAATTAACCTTTTGGGTAATAATTGCTTCATTATCGTACGTGTTTTAACTTGTTATTCTTGATCGTATAATTTTGATAATGATTTACATACATCCAGAATATAAAACATGATTTATATATCATATATATTTAGAATATAAATATGTATAATAGATTGATTTATGATATGGAAAACAATGTTTATGGAGACGGTAGGTCGTACGTACGCATAAATGCAGTTTCATTTTTCATATCGTATTTAATTGAAGCATGTGTATAAGATATATGTAAGTACACACACAGACACACATTGACACACACACACACACATATATATCTATTATGTATAATTATTATGTAATAAATTTCATACTTATTAATAATATATATTTTTATAACCATCATTGAATGGTGAATGTGGAAATGAATCTCATCGCGTTGTGGAGGCGGTAATCCATACGTACACATGAGCGACAATATCAATATATTGAAGGTGAAATAATACGTAATTGGATGGTATATCATATATACAAAATCATTAATAAGTTATATTTATTATTTTCATTAATTATACTCATTATTATACCCATCTGAATAATGAAGTGTTTGAATAACAAACTACACCAGGACATGGAGACAGTAAGCCTTACGTACGCACATATGGTTAATTTTTAATTTATAAGATGGATAGAATAGTGAATATTGTTTTAACATATTCATAATAACATCATAGTGGATATATTTTACTTGAGTTATTATTTTGGTATGGAAAAAACAAAGAAAGAGTAAGTGGAAGAAGAAAATAACATGAAAGAGGTTGGTGAAATTATTACCTCTTCTTCTACTATTTCTTTTTGAGTAGATCAAAAGGGATCTTTAATTTGTATTTCTGATCAAATTAAGCCCTCTAGGATTAAGGTAGGATAATTTAGAGGATATTTGGGTTGGTTTTGGCCATTCCAAATGGCCTTGGAGGTGTCAAATTTAGTGAAGGGGAAGTACCCTTCTATAAGATAGGTGATGGGAACTTTATGAAAAGCTTGATATATTATTTTATAATAAATTAAATTTCAGTTTTTAATGGCTCCAAAATTATTTATTTCGAGCGTTATGTGGTTATGGGTCGAAATTCTTTCAACCAATAGATTTTATTCATTTTTAGGATATCATTTTAAACTTATCTTTTAGATTTTAATCTTAGTTAAATAGTTTATCCTTCAGCGTGTCTTCTTGTATTCTTACACTATATGGTTAATAATCTTACTATAAACATGAAATAGAACCTAAAGTAGTTTATTAATAACATATATAATATTATTTAAGCCATTTTTCTGAACCATATATTTTTAGAAATATTATATCAACAAATAATATAGTATTTGTTAGAAAAATTAATTTATGTAAATTTTGACACTATTTACTATTTTTTTAAAGTCATAAAAACCTTATATCTTCGAAATATTTTATCTAATAAACCCTTACATGTCATATTAACCTATAAAATTAGTGTAATCCATAATAAGTCTCAATTTAAATTTATTTGGATATTTATAATACGATTATTTTAATATCTCATTAATAAGGCAATTTCTGCATCATCATCGTGTCATAAATAAATTAAATTATTTAATGTCTAAAAATTATAAATAAAATACCATTTTGTAGGAAATATCTTTACATTTATAATGAATATTTACAGTTGAATTTATCTTAGGTATAACCTTATATTAAAAATGGTTTAGTTATTAAACATCTAATATAAAACTTTTAACTATTCTTTAAATAAAATAATAATAATTGTCCTAATCTAATCCAAGTGGAACTAAAGGATCATATTTTATTCCTACAGTTTTTTTGGTATAATTAAATTTATCCAATAGAATTAAGACATGTTTTAGAGAAATTATAATATCATATTTACCCTCAATTACCCAATTTACTTTTAACTGTGGTAAGTTAAAATCAAAAGATTCTAATCACTAAAAATAATTTTCATCTTATTGAACCAAATTTTACTTATTTATTTCAATTGGGATAATATGATTTTTTAAATTAAACTTACTGAAGTGGTAAATTTATGTTTTATGCAAATTTGAAAATGCTGCTAGAAGGTGGGAAAAACATTAAAAAGATCTATAAAATTTTATACATATAATTTTATTATTAAATGAGTTAAATTAATTACATTAAACATATATAGGTATTATATATCTATTTTTACATAAAATAAAGTTAAATAAATAAATAAATATTTAAATAAAAAGTCATTTTTAAATAATAACGTAGTGTTTTCACTATTTACCAAAAATCGAATGTTTTCAGAAAAATACCAAAAATTTACCCTAAGATAATTTTGATATTCTGAATTAGAAAAATAAGTCCATTTTAAAAAATTAAAATCCTAGGAGTGGTATTTATTAATTTTAAATTAGTTTATGTTGTCAAAACAAATAGTGTGTTTTCAAGAAATCATAACTATCAAAATATTGACACTTGTTTATGTTCAATTTCAAAGTGAAAATAATTCTGATGACAAAAATTGGATTAAATGGTAAAAATATAATCTAATTATAAATCAAAACCAATAAAATTTATAATTTAAATCAATAAATTAATTCAATTAAAAAGGAGGCTTTCAATTGAAAATTTGTATTTTACAATACTCATCAAAATATGAAAGTTATCAGAAAAGTACCAAAAATTTATCCAAACTAAATTTTTATGTCCTGCATCTAAAAACGAATCTAATTTAATCTAATTGAATATATAAAGGTGTCAAATATTGGTTTTAAAAAGGGTTCTCCATTAAAAGGTTGAAAAATAGCATTTTTTGAAAAATACTTCTTTTATCTGAAAAAATGCACCCATTCTTATATAATATCTAAGAAACACATATTAGGGGTTTTAACATTATATAGAGTATATAAGATTAAAAATATAGTTAATACAATTCATAATCGCTTTTTGAATGGCTAGCTTGGTATGTTGTGGTGCGCTCGAACTCGGTGTCACGTGCATCGCCAGTTATTGAATTTCATTAATGGGATAATGTACTATGAAATATTGGGGTGTTAAATTTATTATAAAACAATAATAACCATTTTAAAGAAAAAATAAATGTTTTCTAAATTATTTTATTTTTCTAAAAGGCAATTTAGTAATGCTTTGGGGATGTAATTTTAATTTTTTTTTAAATTTTATAAAATTTATTTTAAAAATTAATATTAATTTTTTTAATTTATTGTTAAAAATATATGTGGCTGAATTGTTTATAATTTTATAAAAAGATTATTATTTTGGATTTATAGTGAAACATAACTATTTTATCAAATACTACATTTACATTAAAATTAATTAAATGTTAAAATTAAAATTTATAATTTTTTAAACAAAAATTTGTTCAATTATGATACAATTTTACGAATTTGGGACATTGGAATCATTTTCATGTTGAATTTAGATTTCAAATCTTTTGAAGATTATTCTTTGAAAAACAAATTTGCAACATGTATGCGTGATTAATTTTAAATTGAATTCTACCAATTCAATGAATTGATTTTTGAAAAATGGAATAAATATTTCAAATAAAAATAATTTATATTATATATTTTTTTCAAATTATTTTTTTACCATAATGAAATGTAAAAATAGTAAAAAGTAATTATCACGATTAAGGTGAAAACGGGTTTACGAGAGGGTTAATGTAAGAAGATAACAGTTTAAAATCAATTAAACATTGATAAAAACCCATTTTCATAAAATATTTCTACCTTATAACCTCTAATATTGTATATTAAACAATTTGGAGGACTTTTTAGTAATAAAAATGTGGGTATCACATTATATTTTCATAAACTCTATGTGTCTCCTCTCACCCAAAGGCCACCCCTAATACTCTCCTCTTAACACTTGAAAACCCAATTAACTCAAAAAAATACCAAAAAAATTAATATTTAGTACTACTTTCCCCACATCCAAGATTAATGTTTGATCAGAAATCAAATTTTGGAAGGCTTTAGGTATAAACCTAAAAGGGTTCTCCGATGAAGAGGTAAATTCTTAATGTGTATATTTTTTTATTTGTTCCACAAAATATATAAAATATTCATCAACTATGATAATATAAAAAAAATTATAATATATACTTATATGTTATTATATAAATGGGATATCTTATATCCATAAAATCTTCTATCAAATGGGAAATGAAACTTTCGATCGTGTGCAAGGTGGGCTTCTGCCTCACGCACCAATGTAATTCGTTTTCCACAACAACTATTCAAGGATGTATATAGTGATGTATTAAATAAATTTATATTATTTTTATAAAATTATTATACTCATTGAATTATTATGTCACATATACCATATGACATTCCATTCTATGGGGGGATATGACAATGTCTCTCTTCTCTATGACTGACTACCACTTCATGAAGCGATGTGATTTGTTTTTCGGTTACACATTACAAGGAATGTATTAAATATAATGTTAATGAATATATGTGATATTTATGATATATCCATAATTATTTAAATATAATATCAAATATAATATCAAATATAATATCATATATTTTTAATCCACTAGAAAAAATAACATTGATCATGCGTACATGTTGTCAATAACCACTATGTGGTGATGTGAAATGATTTTCATTTTATTTTTACATGGATGTTAATTAAAATGGATTTTATTAAAATATATTATATAATATTTATATTTTATATTTTCAAATTTTAATTAATTTTTATTTCCCTTTCATTCAATATGTTAAGAAAATGGAATCAAAGTTCTTGTGCATGTATGACCTACCATCTCTATGAATGGTGTAATGCATTATTTATCCATAAATTTTATATATTACTATAAATACATATTTAACTATAATATTTGATATTTATATAATTTTTTTAATTATTTATATTATTTAAAAATTATAAATGTAAATGGATCAAAATTACTAAACCAAAACATACATTAAAAATGAACAAATTATTACCTAAATTAGCGATTTTAACTAACAATAATTAATAATTGGGTGATAAAATGCTATAATTATATGATTTATGGAATGATGTATAATATTATGGTTAATAATAAATATCTTGAAAACTTTTTATTATTATATAGTACGTTCAAGCAAATGTGATGGAAATCAGACATAAGTTAAGGGTTTCTTTTTTCACTTTTACTTTGATGATACATATGTCATATCCACACTTATTTGTATTTTGTGGTGTATATACTACCAATATTATTTGTTATATCATGAATATATTAATATTAATGTTATTTAATTTTTTATTAAATTTTATTTCTTTTATGGTACTTCTGATTCACAGTGTTACAAAAGTGGAAAGGGTTTTTCTCACAATATTGTCAGTATTTATGATTATTTATATTTAAGTCTTCTTTAGGGGAACTATTTGATATTTCTATACTAAACTCAATATCTTTTATTGTCATATGGTTATTAATTATTATTTTCATTTAAGTGTTCCATTTTTCCTACTTTTCAAAATTAAAATTATTGAGAAACTATTTTTATGGACATTTGATTTTATTTGTATCTTCGGTCAAAAATCCTATTTCATCAAAATCCTTATTTTCTAAAAAAAATTAAATTTTTTTGTTGATTCTCTTAATTATTTATTAAGGACAATTTCTCTGATGTTTGACTATGTATATTTTTTAATTTTAAGCTTTTTACCGTTTTCAATTTAAGGCCTATATGGATTTTACCAAAAATATGAAATGAATCTTTATTTCAATGTGTATGACATGAACAAAATTTTTTGTACTGATTACCATTAAATGTTTAGAATATTACCTTATATTTATCAATTTATATTTTTAGTGAAATGGATTTTAAACATATTTGTTTATTTTTTTAAATATATTTTCAATGTGAAATAGTTATTTTCTAAAAAAAAATGTTCATAAAGATGTTTTTATGGTATTTATATTTATAAATAACATAAAAACTTTTATGCAATTATAATAAAATGGCGATATATTGTATTTATACCATCATTATTATTTCTCTGGATGGTTTGTGATCACTCTGACATAGAATCTATAATTTTAGTAGCATTCACCATAATACTCTGGATGGTTTATGATTATAGTTATTGAGTGGGGAAAGTTTTAACATTTTGTATGAATTTTGAAAATAAAAATGATTATGTTAATTATGATTCACCCCTTTAATATGAAGAAAAAATAGGACTTATGTATTAGAAAGAGGACTCGAATACATGGTAAAGATATTTGGAATTATTAATTTCCTAATTAATATATCATTTATTGATATCCAATGAATTTGTTTGTCTATTTAGAATATCCATCAACAGGATTCAATCATGTGATTATGTATATGGATTTATTTTATCATTATTTATTATCTTCTATATTATGCTCAATTTATTATTAAATATTAAACATTTTTCAGATATTTACCTTTTTCTGTTGATTAATATTATTCATTAACAATAAATTTCATTATACACATACTCTTACCATGTATTTGAGAACAAAACATTCTTAAATTGTATTTTTTCTTGGATACCTGGATGTTTTTTTGATAGATATGTAGAGATATGCTAGGTGGAAATATATAATTCTCAAATAAAACGCATTTTGTAATTTATGTTATCAATTGTAATTTTAATTTCTTGTATGCATCTAGTTTTAAAAGACTGCTACACCATTATATCCTTGGGGATAGATTAGATGTATCATATTGAAATATAATAAAGTAACCACCGACTCTATTATACAAGGGTAAGGGTCTTAACAATTAGTATTAGCGAACATTTATTAGAAACGTTAAGAACGTGATTTGGGAAAAAATATATTAGAGAAACCAAACCTTATTATATAAATTAAAGAAAAGTATAGAAGAACATCCTAAATTTTGTTGATGACGTGATTATTTGTTTTACATAGAATAAATTTTTATTTTGATACAACTAGTGGATGTGGTTCTGGAACAGATGCACCTACAGATAATAGCTAAGAAAAGGGAATATCAGTCTTGAATTGGATGTCACCTGGTATACAAAAATGGTCCAAAAATACACCAAGATTGACACTCTTTATGTATATAATTTTGTTAGTTTGTATTTTCTTTATGAACCTTCATGAAGGATTTGAATAAATTATGACTATAAATGACCTAGGTTGAACACAAGGTTTTATATTTTTATTTTTTTCATTTTTTAAATATACTATAAATTACTATTTATGAAAATGGTTTTTTGTCACTATGATTAATATTTATCACACTACAATTATTGGTTTTAGTCAACACATTGACCCAGAAAAAACTAGGTTGACACTAAATGTGAAAGACAATGCATTGATGAGAAACCAAATGGGATGATGATTGTAGAGTAGTATATTGAGATTATTATTAATTATTTATCATGATATATTATTAAAAAAATTCACCTTAACTATCTCTCAAACATTCCAAAAAAGTGATGGATAAAATTCAATGAGATCTTGGGAGGTGAAGACCATATATATAAAAACATTACATTTCATATATATTAATAATGTTGGTACAAATACCCATGTTAATGTCTTAGAGTAATGGGAATATGTTTATTATTTTTAAATGAGTGGCACAAAAAATTAATATCCATGTTAAAATGACTTGTTTCATTAACACAATCGATGAGAATAATGGTCTCTATAGGGTATGACTGAATATTGAATGTTCTGAATATGGAATGTATGGGAATTATAAAAATTTATGTCATAAGGGGAAATCTCATAAAGGTAATCATCATGTTTTTATGAGTAAATTTTTTACTACTAATGATGTAGAGACTACAAGTGACATATAAAATTAACGAATTATTATTGAATAATATGATGAAGCATAGTTAATGGTTTATGAGTGAAGTGGAATGATTAAATTGCATATGTATTTGAATTAAACAATTTTATTATAGAAGTATTTTATAAACAATATTCTTTTTATAAGATTTAAAAAACCTATATGAATTTTTCTATTGTATTTTTTCTATATATATTTGAAGACACATGTTGAAGGGATAAAGAAAAGTGATTCAGTGGAAAGTTGATCTTTTTAGGAAATCACATGATTGGAAAAAGATAGTCCTTAATATGTGATCAATATGGAGATAATAATGGGAAATACATTTTTATGGAATAGTATTGGTGACCTTGAAATTGGTGACTTTTTTTATGTTTTTTTATCTTTACTAGAGTATACAACATTTTTATATTTTTAGAATATATTCGACAAGTTAGTGTATTTTCATTTTTTTAAGTATTGATGATTAACTATTTCTTTTAATTTAGGAAAATATCTTGTGAAATAAATGTTGACATACTACTTCATTTTTTTGAATTAATGGAATTTTAATTCATCACATAATTTTTTATGTTTATATTTCTTTGGAAATTTTTTTATGTCACTCTATATTAATCTTTTTTCCTTATTAGTCTCTTACATGTCCATGTATTCATTTCCCACCAATGTTATCCAAATTGGAAACCATGTAATGTGTTATTATAGATTACATTTGGGATTAAATTTGTATCTTACCAGTATAAGGGTTTACTAACACTTTTAGGTTCTAGGTTTTCAAAATAGATATTTTTACATTACATGACCTTTATTACCATGATCAAGATTAATGTGTGAGGAAACAATTTTTTAGGGGATAAAATGTAACAACCCAATATTTAAAGATGAGCATCATGTTCAATAGAATATATGACACTTAACACCAAGATTAGAAGATAATAAAAGAACCTAATAATAAATGATATTTTTATATTCAAATAAATTTGATATCCATGATTTCTTGTGATGCACACATCATCTAGTTTAAACAGAACATTATACTCTACTAAAATATAATTATTTAAACATTACCTTTATAAGGTAACTCGTATGTTGGCGGGTAGGAATAATAATAAATAAATTACAAAAATTATATGGGTTAAATATATATATATATATAAAATAAATTTTGTGTTTATGTATTATTTAGAATGAAAATTAAAACCTTTGAAAGAAAAGAGGTTTGATTTTAGAAAAATTATTTTTTCCTTAAATTGAAGTTCAGTGGCACTTTGCAAAAATAATTTAATGGTAATATTTATAACTTTTAAAAATATTTTTTTTAAAAATAAACATGAATATTAAAATATTCATGTCAAAATTAAATTTTTTGGAATCCTTGAGAATATTTAGAAAAAGTAATTTTTTGATGAATAGTGAAAAATACTAATTTTTATTAGAAATTGACTTTTTATTTAAATTAATAATAAAGTTAAATAAATAATAAGGTTATATTATATTTTAAATTATTTCTAAAGTAAAATTCGTTCTATTATATTAATATTTAACTAATTTCTGTTGCAAAGACCAGGAATTTCCATGTATTTTTTTAAATAAAATGGAAATTTACGAGTCTGTCTAAATTGACGACCTGTGATTCTGAGTCCCGGAGTGCCTGGAATGAATTTTTGAACTTTTTTTTTAGGTATGTTCAGTAAACGTGTGACCGGGTTTTTCTAAATTTTGAACTGTTGCTTGAAATTGAAATCTGAGGGCACCATTGAACTCACAACGCCGGTATTCACATAGAGATACATTCAAATCGATGAAAGCTGGTCGAGGGTGGAAGTTAGTTTTTGGGTATTTTGGGAATGACAAAAATAAAAATAAAGTTGTGTATATTTTTTTTATTTTATTTGTTAAAACCTCTATGTGCTAGTTGAGAAGAGGGGACCACCAGACCTTAACCTCCCATGAGAGGTTATGGTGGTGGGGACCACCCGAGCCTAACCTCCAAGGAGAGGTTATGGTGGTGGGGACCACCTGAGGCCTAAACCTCTCAACTCCCTCATTAAATGTTGGAGATCCTCTTTAACTCCTACAATATTAATTGTGCCAAACCTCCTCCACAATAATTAAGCCAACACACCACATTAATTGTGCCAACCTATGAGAATAATTAACCCAATTTGAATTATATTCTAACAAACATAATAGATCACATAATATATTATTTTGGGGCTATAATTTCATTTTGGTGGATTTGAGAGAGGAGGAGCTTTGGGATAAAATCTATCCATTGAAGAACACTTCTCCTTTGACGTTTTCTTCTCCAAACTCCATCAAAGGATCATCAATGATGCAGGAACCGACAATCGAGGAAAACACCGATGACACTGACGTCTATATTTTCCCAACGGTTTGTCTTCTTCCTTGTGACCTCATTGACGTCCTCAAGCGAACGAGGTATAGGTTTATTTATTTTTTAATCACCTCCGAAGTTCACCCCTTCTATTTCTTTTTCAAGTTGGGATCAATCATTGTGGGAGGATATGATTTGACATTTAGGTTTATGTTATTGTTGAGCCATATGCTACCACCCTAACATGGAGAGTATGGGAAAAACCAACATGGCCCAACTCTTTTGTCAAATAATTTGGTGTTCTTCGCGATGAAGGAGGATGGAAACCATCCATAGTTGGCTCATAAGAATGGCGGCCAACACCACCGACGACCGCGACGAAGGCGGCGGCGCAACAGAGCTGCCCCGCAACATCTGCGCCGACCGCGGCCACCCCCACCATACTCGGCTCTGCACCACCCTACGGTAGCGCTGCCAACCCGCTGCCACACCGCTGCCCCGCGGCTGCACCCCCCCTCGTTGCCAAACTGCCACCCCATGGCCGAACTGTCGTCCTCAGCCAAGCCGCCCCACGACCTCGCTCACTCGTGCCACCCTCCACGGCGTCGCGACCACCCGCAGCACTCCACAACCCATCGTGGCCGGCCAGGCCGAACCCAATAGGTCGGGATGAACCCAACGGGTCATGCCACCTAGCGGGCTAGGACGACCCGAACCGGGTCGGCCAACGCCCGGTCAGGCCGAGTCAGTCCAACCGGGTCAGACCGGACTCGGCCCCACTATAACCTAATTACTTTATTATGGCCATAACTATGGAAACTTATTTTCATTAGATGAAACATCTACAGTGTTGGGAAATATAGAGAGATTCGGTCCCTATGAGTGATACCCCCACTGTGTTTTGGATTAAGATGGGGAATAGTCAGGTTGGATCTAGCAAGAATCCAACCGGGCCTCGGGACTAAAAGGCTAATAATGCACAGACTGGTGTTCGACTGACGCGCCATCTGTAATTTTGAGACCCCTATGATGTGGTAGACCTTTGAGATACATCTTTAAGGGACTTCATGGCAGTTGGTGTATCGACTAGTAGCTTGTGGAGCGGATCCTCCCAAAGATGAGAGAGCATAATGCGGCAACCCAATGGCTGGATGATACTTGATGACTGCTTACCTTTTTGAATCAGAGTGAATTGATAGGCTTAGTGGGGGAGTTCCTTGGTGTCATGTCAGACCCACGGTGGGGAGCGCCTTGGTGATGCGACAGACCCACGGTACTCGACAGGAGGAGTACCTTAGCAGGCCATGAGGGGGAGCGCCTTGGTGACGAGGCAGACCCATGGTGGGGAGTGATTTGGTGACATGGCAGACCCACAATACTCGATTGTAGGAGTAACTCAGCAGTCCAAGGTTAGTGGGATGTGCCTCTGTGTGACGCGTTAGGCCCACTGTACTCGATAGAGGAGGAGTTCTCTTTCAACCGAGGTGTTCGATGATGTGACTGGGAATGTTACTTGATACTACCCCTAGAATAAATCCTGGTGTGATATGTGTCAGTATCTTTGTTTTTTTTCTCATTATTGATATGTATTACTTGATAACATAGGTATATGTAAGAACTTATATCCATGTAAGGTTATCTATTGATTTCATAACTTATGATTTATCCTGGATAGATTTTGTGAGACCTAGAGGGTCGCGGGGTCGTTGCTGTGTATCATTTTACTCACCCCAGCACGGGCTATGCCCGCACCATAGTGTGTTGGATGCAGAAGACATGCATCACTAATTATTGCTGAGAGTACCATGACTAGAAGATACCTAGAAGTTGACCATATGGAATTTCAGTACACAGAGGAGACGAGTGGATATGTAGTGCTGAGGTGGTGATCTATACCTACCCTTCAGGTAAGAACCTCAGAGGATGACCCAATAGCTGAATTTCCCTTCTCTTCAGTTGTATTGTATCACAGTTGTACTTATACATTCCTGTTGGTATTGTATTCTTGAACCTTTTACTTACTAGACTCACTCTGTTTGCAGTTTAGTTTACTTGTGTTCTTATCTTATTGTGTGTTTGGTTATGTGTGCTTACAGGTTATAAAGGAAATTACATATTAGTTTTAAAGAATATTCCTTCGGTGCTAGTCGCTAGCCCCTGCCTATGGAAGGTGGGCATGGGGGCAGTCATGGTATGAGCCCCGGGGGACGGGTCATGAAAAATTGGTATCAAAGGATTTTGTTCTACCGTAGAACATAGGACTCTGATCATTATTTTCAATGCCAATAGTGTAAAGTGTAGGGAGTGTGGTTATCAGTTTAGGGAAACCAGTATTGGTGCGGCAGCAGATGTATCCATACACCAGGACCCAGACTTCTGATTTCCGACTCAGTGTACAAAAAAACTGATTGCATGTGTGTTTTCAAGAGTTTTATTTGTTATCCCTTGAGTCATCTCACCAAGTATAACTTATTAACTGTGGCACACCTGTTTCCTTTCAGGATGCCTCCACACAGGTAACCGGATATGGTTTTGAGAGTTATACACACTGATAACCCACCGATCAATGAGGCCTCAGTGTAGGGACCTTTTCTAGTAGAGGCATCAGTGGAGGCACCATCGGTACCACTCCTCGTTGGTCCACTGATGCCACTAGACCCAGTAGTAGACAATGCACGCCACTTGCGCACGTTGCATGTGTTCCAGTTCTAGAGGCCACCTAGGTTCAGTGGAGATACAAACCCGAAGGCAGTGGAGGATTGGATGTAGGTTATGGTTAGAGTGTTGAGACTTTTAGGGGAACCAGTCGATATCATGGTGATCCTTGCTGATAGCCTTCTACAGGAAGCGGCAGGCAGATAGTGGAGCTAATTATACTAGAAGCGGTTAGTCTTTCACATGTAGTGGGCTGGGTCACATTGCTTGTGACTGTCTGACCGGTCGTACAGATAATCAGCAGACGGTCGAAGGACCACCCAGGCATAGATAGAGGATCAACTGAGGATGACTGCAGGGAGCAAGAGGATGTGGAAGGGGAGCTGGCTGTGCAGCTGGCGGTGGTGACAATTTGATATGTTACCACCTCCACCACCAGGAGGGCCACCCCGACCATAGGGAGTAAGTGGATAGGGGAGAGCTCAGCTCCAGGCAGCTGAGGCCAATGATCACGATGCTCTAGAGATAATACGAAGTATGATATGTGTCTATTCCACCATATCTATAGTATTTTTAGACACAAGTGCCAATCATTCTTTTTTTACCACATCCCTCATTCAGATCTAGGAGATTCTGATAGAGTCGTTGGCTCAATCCTTGTAGTTAGAGACTCATACAGGAGTAGATTCAATGATTACCCACCAGTTCCAGCAGTTTGAGCATACTCTAAGAAGCATGAGCTTTGGTTGGATCTCCTAGTAGCAGCACCGAGGCCTTATGAATTCATCTTGGGTATGGACTGGTTATCTATAGTCCATGCTTAGATTGACTATATTAGGCAGAATGTGGAGTGTGTCTACATGGATGGGACCGAGTTTACCTTCCCATGCAAGAAGGGAGCCTTTGCAGTGTAGGATGGACTTACCTAGAAGAGAGTACAACTGATCACTCATTAGTTGGCTAGCCTTACCCTTGGAGCTGTTGATGTGGAGAGTCTGAGATGTCTTGTTGTGGTGGACCAGTACAGAGATGTTTTCACTGATGATGTTTTGGGTCTACCTCCTCGTAGATAGGTATAATTTTACATTGACTTGTACCCCATGATGACACAAATATCTACACCAGCATATCGGATGGCTACCACAGAGCTTCGTGAGATGCATGCACAATTAGACGACATGTAGGGGAAGGGATTCATCCGGCCCAATGTTTCTCCTTGGGCAGCTCTGATTCAGTTCGCCAAGAAGGAGGATTGGAGCTTGAGCCTTTGTGTTGACTATCGGTGCCTGAACCAGGATACCATGAAGAAAAAGTACCCACTCCCAAGGATTGATGACCTCTTTGATCACCTGAAGGGAGTACGGTGGTTCTTGAACATAGACCCCAGATTAGGCTATCACCAACTCAGAGAATAAGATGAGGATGTGCAGAAGATGACCATCAGGTGTCGGTACAACCATTAAAAGTTCTTGGTTATGCCATTCGGAGTGACCAATGATCTATTAGTGTTAATGGGACTCATGACTAGGACATTTCAGCCAAACCTTTATTTCTCTGTAGCGGTCTTCATCGACTACATTCAGATCTAGTCGACTAATAAGGAGGAGCATACCTATCATTTTTAGGTAGTACTAGACGCACTCCAAGAGAACGAGCTTTATGGTAAGCTCTCGATGTGCCGGTTCTGGATCTGAGTGGTTCACTTTTTGAGACATGTCATATCAATGTTTCGAGTTGCAGAAGATCCAGTGAAGATTGAGGTGGTACTTTCTTGGGAGCCACCTAGGAGAGTGACGGAGGTATGGAGTTTCCTGGGATTGGTCGGATATTACCGGAGGATTTTTCCATATTTATCCAGAATTTTAGAACCATATTTATCTTTAATGAAGTAGGGGAAACCCTTTGTTTGGTTGGAGAGGTTCCAGCAGAGTATTCAGGAGATGAGGTTGACGATGACTACAACCCCCGTCTTGTGGAAATCAGAGGAGTGTGTAGGGTATGTAGTCTACTGCAACACATCAAGGACCAGACTCAGATGTGTTCTGATGGAGAAGTGAGCAATGATCACATATGGTTCTTGACATCTGAGACAACATGAGCTGAACTACGCTATCCATGACCTAGAGTTATCAGCAATGGTCTTCGCCTTGATGATTTGGGGACACCATCTGATGGGAGATATTTTTACAGTGTACTCTAATCACAAGAGTCTCATCTATATCTTATCTCAAAAGGTCTTGAATATGAGGCAACGATGCTGGCTTGAGTTCCTCTAAGATTACGACTTTGAGATAGTATATACTCATATGAAGGGGAATGTTGTAGCAGATACACGAATCATGAGGTCTGGTGTACAACTGCTAGGTTAGGTGATGAGGTAGCTAGCCGATATAAAGATATCATTAGTGGGTAGAGATGGAGAAGATTTTCTATAGAATGTTATACTCATCCCCCACTTATTCAGTGAGTCAGGGAGGTGCAATGTGGGGACACTGACAGCAAGGCATGACGTGCTCAGATATCCACAGGACATGCACCAGATGGATTTTTTGATTGTGGGGAGCACGTCATCCGCTTTAGAGGACGCATCATGATACTAGTGTAACTTCAAGAGGAAGTGTTGTGAGAATTCCACAAATCCCCTCTAGCATTACATCCATGAGTGGGGAAGATGTATGAGGATCTACGACGACAACACTAGTGGATGGAAATGAAGAAATCAGTAGTAGAGTTTGTCCCACGATGCCTCACTTTCATGTAAGTGAAGGTGGAGCATCAGGTACCAGTAGGCTTGGTTCAGCCTTTAGAGGTCCCTGAGTGGATGTGGGATTGGATATCAAAGGACCTATTGACAGGAATTCCACAAACATCTAGGGAACATGCCGGGATTTGGGTGATCGTTGACCAACTCACCAAGTCAGTCCACTTCATAACGATCTGAGAGTAGGGTTCAGTAGAGAGCATGGGATACCTATATGTGTAAGAAATTGTGCGGTTACCTGGATAACCCTCATCAATTGTTTTCATTCATGATGCACGCTTTACTTCCCAGCTCTGGAAGGGGTTGCAGGAGGCTTTTGGGATGCAGCTTTTTTTGAGCACTGCCTTCCATCCTCAGAAAGATGGTCAGACTGAGAAGACTATTAAAACCTTTGAAGACATGATGCGTACTTGTGTCCTCGACTGCAGTCGTATCTGGGAGGATCTCTTACCTTTGGTAGATTTTTTATAAAACAAAATCCATCACTCCACCATTGTGATGAAACCTTTTGAGGCGTTGTACAAGCGAACTTGCTGATCACCTTTTTGTTGGACTGACCCGGGGGAGTCAGCACTAGTGGGACTAGAGATGGTACTGGCTACCACAAAGAAGGTGTAGATCATTCAAGAGCAGATGAAGTCTGCACAGAGCAGGAAGAATTTATATGCCGACTGGAGAAGGAAACCTCTAGAGTTCGAGCATAGTGACAACATCGTTCTATGGGTCCCACCCTGACGAGGTCTATGGAGATTTGGATGAGGCGGAATGTTATCTTTGAGATTCCACGAACCGTTTCAGGTCATTAGCAGAGTTGGCGAGGTGACATAACACTTAGATCTTTTACATCATTTGCACCTGGTGCTGACATATTCCATGTGTCACAGTTGAGGAGATACGTGCACGACCCTTCTCACATCATCGACCATGGTGATATGGATGTCAATGATGGGGTGAATTTTATGGAGGTTCCAGTAGAGATTGAGGATCAACAGGAGTGGGTATTTTGTAAACGGTCGATACCTCTGGTGCGTGTTCTCTAGCAGCACATGAACCTCTAGGAGAGCACATTAGAGTAAAAGGATCAGATGCGTGCTTAGTACCCCCACTTGTTTACCAAGTTTGAGTTATGGCTTATGGGGAATAGAGCCCTGACGTGGGGAGAATGTAAGGACCCGAAATATCCATGTAATTTTTTTTAAATAAAATGGAATTTTACGAGTCCATGAAAATTGAAGGCACGTGATTCTGAGGCCCTGAGTGCCTGGAATGAATTTTTGAACTATTTGTTCGGGTACGTTTAGTAAACGTGCGATCGTGTTTTTATAACTTTTGTTATGGTGCAAGGAATTAAAATATGAGGGCACCATTGAACTCAAAGCGCCGATATTCTCTTACAGAGACATTCACCTCGACAGAAGTTGGTCAAGGGTGGACGTTAGTTTTTATGTTTTTCATTAATGAATAAAATAAAAATAAAGTTGTGTTTCTTTTATTATTCTTTTATTTTTTAAATCCTCGATGTGGAAGTTGAGAAGTGGAGGCCACCAGACCTTAACATCCCATGAGAGGTTATGGTGGTGGGGACCACCCGAGCCTAACCTCCCATTAGGGGTTGTGGTGGTGGGGACAAAGCAAGGCCTAAACCTTTCAACTCCATCATTAAATGTGGGAGAGACTCTTCAACTCCTCCAATATTAATTGTGAGAACCCTTCTCCACAATAATTAAGCCAACACACCACATTAATTGTGCAGACCAATGAGACTAATTAATCCAATTTGAATTATATGCCAACAAACATAATATATCACATATTCTATTATTTTGGGGATACCATTTCATTTTGGTGGATTTAGGATAGGACTAGCTTTGGGAAAAAATCACTTTAATGAAGAACGCCAATGAAGAACATATCTCCTTTGATGTTTTCTTTTCCAAAATCTTTCAATGGATGTCCAATGATGCACTAACTGACAATCAAGGAAAATTCCGATGACACCAACGTCCATCTTTTCCCAATGATTTGTCTTCTTCCTTATGACTTCGTCAAAGTCATCAAGAAAATGAGGTGGGGTTTATTTCTTTTTGTTTATCACTTCCCATGTGCACCCCTTATATTTCTTTTTTGGGGTAGGAACAACAATTGTGGGAGGATATGATTTGATGTTTATGTTCATGTTCTTGATGAGCTATATGCTACCACCCTAAAGATGAGGGTACGGGACAAACCAGCATGGCCCAACCCTTCTGAAAATCTTGTGCTGTTATTCGCGATGGAGGAGGATGGAAACCATCCATGGTTGGGGCATTAGAATGGCGGTCGACCCCACTGCCAGCCGTGGCGAAGGAGTCGGCACAACGGCGCCGCCCCGCCGCACCCGACGCCTCCCAGCGGCCTCCGCGCTGACCGTGGCCTCCGCCACAGTCCGCGGCTCCACACCGCCCCATGGCCAGACCACCGCCCCGCTGCCCCGTGGCTGCACTGCCACCATGTGGCTAAATTTCCCTCCCTAGTCGAGCCACCCCGTGGCCTCACGCCCTCGTGACACCCTTCACGACCTCACGGCCACTGGCAGCCCTTCACGGCCCCTCACGGCCTGCTGGGCCAGACCTAGTAGGGAGGGCCGCCCAGCGGGCTAGGCTAAACCCAACGGGCTGGGTTAGCCTAGGCCGAGTCGGGCCAATTTGGTCCGACCAGGTCGGACCAGACCTGAGCCCTCTATGACCCAATTACATTCTTTTTCCCGTAACTTTGGCACGAGACGTTTGTTAGACGAACCTTCAACGACGTTGTGATCCTTGGAGAGAGATGGTCCCTTTTAGTGATACTCCACTATTTTTTGGATTATGATGGGGAAAAATGAAGTTGGATCGAACATGAATCCAACCGGGCCCCTAGGACAAAAAGTCTTCTATCTCACAGACTGGGTGTCCCATTAACGCGCCATATGTTACGTTGAGACCCTTATGATGTGGCAGACCTTTGAGATAATTCTTTGTGGGAATTCATGGTAGTTGCAGTATTGACCAGTAGCATGTGGATAATATTATCCTAGAGATGAGAAAATATAGTGTGGGAACCTAGTGTCTGGGTGAGACTTGACGACTGCTGACTGTTTCGACTCGGAGTGTCTTAACAAGCCCAGTGGGGATCACATTGGTGACCCGGCATGCCCACAGTGGGGAGAACCTTAGTGATGCAGTAGACCCATGGTACTAGACCATAGGAGTTCCTCAACAATCCACGAAGGGGAGCACCTTGGTGACGCGGCAGACCCAGGGTGGGGAGCGTCTTGGTGACGCGGAAGACCCACGATTCTCGACAGGAGGATTACCTCAGCAGTCCAAGGTTAGTGGGAAGCACCTCTATGTGATGCGGAATTCCCACTATACTTGATAGAGGATGAGTTCTCCTATAGTCGAGGTGTTTGACATTGTGACTAGGAATGTTACTTTTTACTACCCCTTGAATAAATCCTGGTGTGAGCTGAGTTAGTACCTATGTTTCTTCCGTATGATTGAGATGGATTACTTGATAACTTATGTATATATAGAGGAATATAACTATGTGAGGTTATCTGTTGACATCATACTTTTTGATTTATCCTTGATGGACTTTGTGAGACCTATGGGGGCTCAGGATCCCTACTTATTATCATTTTACTCACCCCTACACGGGCTAGCCAGCACATTGTTGTGTTTGATGTAGATGACGGAAAACATAGACTATGGCTGAGAGTACCCAAACTGGACCGTACCTAGAGGTGGACCATACAGGATTTCAGTACGGATCGTATATGGGTGGATTTAGAGTGTTGGGGAGGCGATTTGTACCTACCCTTTAGGTAAGAACCTCAGAGGATGACCCAACCGCTGACTTTCCCTTTTCTTCATTTGTATTTTATCATAGTTGTACTTGTACATTCCAGTTAGACTTGTATTATGGACCCTTTTAATTAATGCATTAGCTCCATTTACAATTCAGTTTACTTGGTCTCTTATCTTGTTGTGTGCTTGGTTACGTGTGCTTACAGGTTATAAAGGCAATGCCTTCCTAGTTTTAGTGAATACATCTTTGGTACTCGTCGCCAGCCCCTAGCCTATTGAAGGAAGTTTTTGTGTAGTCACGGCATGGGCCCCAGGGGATAGGCCGTGAAAATTTTTATTATAATAAATTTTATTTTTAATTAAGACATTAAAAACTTTTAAACTTTTGAATATTTTTATGTAGAAAAACTATTTTTTGGCGCATCTGCAGGTTTAATTTTAAATTGAGTTATATAATTATTGTAATTGAATTTGTAAAAAAGGATTCCATATTTTTAATGAGAATAATATATATTACATAACTCATTAAACATTATTTTTTTCATAATGAACTGTGCAAATTGTACAAATTAATTACCACAACTGTGGTGAAAACATGTATAACTGCAGGTTAAACTAAGAAGATAAGGGTAAAAAGACCTAAAGTTTCAAAAATATACATTTTATAAAAATATTTAGATTCTATAACATTTTTTATTCTATAATTTCCCATTTTTTGAGGCATTTAGCGTGAAAAAAACATGGGTATAACTTTAGGATTTCCAAAATTCCATTTGTGTCATCTCTCCCACTTATAGAAGGACAACCCCTCTGATATCCTCTTCACACATCCAGAAGAATTTTGTTTAGAAGATACTTACACAAATATATTACTTCATCACCTCCCCAAAGACTAGGTGGATTATTTGATTATAAATCCAATCTATGAATGCTTCAGTTATAAACCCAAAGGGGTTCTCTAAAGAAGTGGTAAAATTAATAATGTGCATATTTGTTTTATTTCTTCTTCCACCTCTAAAGAATATTCTTCTAATATTATAAAATAATACCAAAATAATATCATATACATATATATTTTATTATTTTAATTTAATAACATATATACATATCCACTTCTATAATATTGGAAATGAAACCATCGATCGTGTGTACGACGAACTACCTCAACACAAACTGTTGTAATTTATTTTCAATCACATCCTTTCAAGGATTTATATAACGATGTATTTAAAATATTTATACATAATTTATGATATTATTATACTTATTTAAATATTATATCTATTATATAATCTTAATTTTCATTCTATGGGGGGATACGATAATGTCATTAGTGTGTGTGGTGGACTACCGCCACACAAAGTGATGTGATTCATTTTTCACATATGCATTACATAGATAGTATTAAAGATAATGTTAAAAAATATATGTCGTATTTATTAACTAAAAATTATTCATAATATATAACATCAAATATAATATCTTAACATCTAATCCTTTGTAAAACAATAATATTGCTCGTGCGTACTTGTAGACCACTGTGTCAACACAGTGATGCAAACTATTTTTCATTTTATATTCATATGGATGGTAATAAAGAAATATTTTATTAATATAAATTTTAGATATAATATAATAATTATGATAGTAATGTTAATTAATATTTATTTTTATTTTACACCCCATTTTTTAAGAAAATGAAAACAATGTTCATGCAAACGTATGACCTACAATCTCCTTTAATGTTGTAACACATTTTATATCATTAAATTTTATGTGACAGTATAAATAAATATTTATTTAACATATATTATATTTATATAATGTTTTAAATGCAATATATGATTTAATAGGGATCAATGAAAAATGACCAAAATGACCCAACCAAAACCAATATGAAAAACAAAAAAATTATCACATGAAACAGTGATTTTAACAAATAAATATTAATAATCTTGTGAAATAAGACTAAAATTAAATAATATATAGTAGGAGATATATGATTTTTTTATTAAATATATTTATCATAATATTATATTTTTTGTATAAGAGTATTGGACACATACCGAGGAAATCGACCTAATATAAGGGTTTCTCATCTCACTTTTCCATCCATGAGACATATGCCATATCCACCAATTATTTATTTTTTGTTGTATATATAATAAACCTTTGATATTATATATCATTAATCTATTTATCTTTATGGATTTTAATTTTCCATTGGATTTCATTTATTTTATGGGGCTTAGGATTCATTAGGATACCAAATTTATAAGTGTTTATTTCAGAATCTCATAAGTATTCAGGATTTTTTATTGTTAAGTATCCACTATGAAAAATATTTGATATTTATATATCAAAATACATATTCTTTATTATCCAATGATTATTATTGAAAATATTCATGTAATATTAACATTTTTCCTATATTTATAACTTAATCTTGTTACGAAATGTTTTTTTAAAAAATAAACCTTTATTTTTCTCTTAAGTTAAAATTTCTTTTAATCCAATTAAATGTTTTATAATTTTTTGATTGAAAATGTATTTAAAAATCTGAAAAATAATTTGTAAAATTAATTTTATCAGTGTTTTATTTATTATAATTTTTTTAAAGGAATATTCATGTCTTTTTCCAAAAAAAAGGTGTGTTTTGATTTTACCAAAAATGAGAATGGAGTCATTGTTTTAATTTGAAAAATGTGTAAAATCATTTTTCCTTCACGACTGATCACTGTTTTAAAAAATAATTTATAATATCCAAAGGTTAATTTAAAATAAAATTATTTTCCAAATATTTTCTTGATTTTTTTTGAAAAAAATTTATTTAATGTGTAAAGGTTATTTTTATCAAGAATATTATAAATTATTTTATAATATTTCTATTCATCATGATATCAAACATTTATTATAAATATGATCCACTCAGAATATATTTTCTTTCTACTATCCTTATTATTTATTATGAATTTTTTATTAGTTTAACAAGGGATTTACAGTTTTATTATTAATCACCATATTACTTTGGATGGATTATGATTATGTTTATTGATTGGGGTACGTATTCAGATTTCATATTCTAGTTTTCGAATATGAATGTAAATATCGATTATGTTTCAACCATTCATTTAATGAATTAATTGGACTCAATAAGTGGTGGGTGGGTCCCTTTATGGACCCTCTATGCATCCATAGGCCTCATGAGACAAAATAGCTTGGGTTTTTAGAAGTTTCCATGCCCATTTATGTACGATTCATTTGTATGAATTCATAAAAATACTGGAATGATGTCTGACATTATGAAATCCCTTATTATGTGATCATTTATTATTTTCCATGTGATTATTCTATTATTTATAATATCCATGGATAATATTCAATCATTTAATTATGTATATGGATATTATTTATCATCATTTACTCCGACCATATTATTCTAAAGTTATTATTTAAATTTATTTTGTTTAGTTATTTACATTTCCATATTGATTTTTCTTATTAATTCATGATAGAATTTTTTATATTATTAATGATACTGAGCATCTAAGATTACCCATTTATTGTTTTTATTTTTCCTTTGATATAAAAATAGTTTTTTGAATGATATGAGTGAATATAATAAGGTGAAATATGGTGTTATTAGTGTAAAATAATGAATAATTTATGTTTTCAATTTTAATGTGTATTTCAGGTATGTATCTAGTTTACCAAGACTAATAACCTATTAAATCATTCACAATGTGATTCCTTGTATCATATGAAAATGAAATAATGGAACCAACAACTCTAGTACACTAGGGTTGGGGTCTTTACAACAACTATAATGTGTTATTATTGTGATATATTGGATTTATTTTATGAGGGAAGACATCAATTGTATCCATATAAGAGTTATATTATATGTGGATGATAGAAAAAGACAGTGTTCATTGATTATAAAGTCTATCATAAGGTTCATATTTGTTTAGATTATCTCCCCCACATGATAGTAAAGTTGTTCGTGGGCTTAATAGGGGTACAAGTGGCACAATTTCCATAGTAATATTGGGGAATTTTTGATTCCTTCCCCAAAAAGGTTTCAACACTACCCCATTGACGTGCCATTGTGTTTAGTATATGGTTTCATCCTATAGACACAATGATATTGATGGATCCTTTTTTAAAAAAATCACTCTGATCTAAAGTAGTTGAAGAATCCAATTTATTGTTAAATGAGTAAGAGATTAATCTAACATAGTGTGCCTACATTGTGTTATCTATTATTGTTTTAAAAAAAGTAATATGGTTTTATGAGGTTGTACCTTAACTGTCAACAATTGAATTATGTGACAATTAAAAACCATTATCCCATTTTAAGTAAAAAATTTATTGTTCTGTCAGTTAAGAATATATTTCTATTTTCAATGATAAATAAGTGGTATGTTTATGATCATATGTTGATGATGGGAAAGGATATATCAAATACTATATTCAGGTGTCATTATAGGTACATTCATTCCACAGTAGTGTTAATCTTTGAAATCATTATATACTCGAATTCATTGGAGGATCATGATCATCATATCATAGATATTTTATAATTCATTTAGCAAGATCATCTTGATATTATATTTTCCATGTGAATGTTTTGGATATGTTTGATGAATTTTATTTGTCATGTAGTGTCATAGTAGTTAGTGGAAGTCAACACTTCAAAGATCGTGGTAGTTGTCTCTTTAGCATCACCCAATAATGTAGCATATATTCATATTGTCAATGAACTTGTGATCTATTTTCTATGTTTTTTTATCTAATTTCTATAAATTTTTATCATTGATGATATCCTTTACAGGGAAAGACTAGGCCCTCATATAAACTAATTACTGTTAGGTAAATTTTTATTTCTTAATGGGGATGTTGATTAGTAATTCTGTTCTCCAGTTTCAAGAGAAAGGATTGATGATCAATATTTTAATTGATTCTTCTTTATTTTATTGTGTTTAATCATAATGATTTAGAGGGATGGGATCTTGAATGGTTTTTGGTAGTTACAACCACATTAGACTTATTATTCCACCCATGATCTCAAGATATTTGAAATGGTTCTTTGTCTAAAACTGTGATGAAATTGCCTCTTGGATGAGCTCTATATGGTATTCACAAGCCACAATATCATGTGGTATATCATTTATCTCTGGGATTTGAGTTTATATTATAATTTGTTGAAAATTTCATACATGAATATGAATTTAGTATCACTTAAAACATAGAGAAAGAGATTGTAGTTATTCATTGGCGGAGTAGAAATATGGGAAGTGGTATTTTCAGAAGTCTTTAGATGCATGGAGAGTTATGGGGGAGAATCCAGTGATTCATCATGATAAGAATTATGTTTTTATTAGAGTATTCTTTGACCCAATTACATTTCAAATTTTTTTCTTGAAGTAGGTGGATGAGCCTTATTGGGGAGACTATGAGATAGAGGTGATACATGAACACATATTTTTTATTGATTCTTTTTAGGGATGTTTAAGAGATGAATTTAATCAAATATTATTTCAATTTTGCTTATTTTTCCATCAATAATGCAAAGGGAGATTCTTTATGAGTTTCATTCCTCACTCTTGGTTTAAAATATCTATATATCCAAGATGTATTGTGTCTTTAGGAGTCAATTCTAGTAGATGTTGATGAATAAAATTGCGTTTTATTTGAAATCATGATTTATTGTCCTTTAGTAGACGAAGTTAAGAATCACATCCCTTATTATTTCCATTATACAACCCCATGTGAAATGGTTAAAAAATTTATGTATTTCCTCACAATTTTTTCATGATTATGTAATATTGGATGTAATTTGGGTGGTTCTTCATTAGTTATTTATTTTAACAAATTTTTGGTATTTAGGGAGTCCGTTATTGTGAATGTCTTAGAAATGATGTATATGGATAAGATAATGAAGATCTATTGGGTAAAAAGTACCATCATTTTTATTTGGATCCCTATTTTACCTTGTGATTCCAAATTGGAATATCTTTTTATTTTTTATCTTAGATTTATAATAACACTACCTTTTATCCACAAATGGATGGTTAGATAGAGCCGGGAAACCAGAAAATGGAATAAATGTTGAGTTCTACTGGATTATATTTTTTTGGCCAAGGGTGAAGTAAATAACATAGGTTTTTTTCCCATAATAGTTGCTTCAAATATTCCACTATCATGGATCTATTCAAGGAATTAATGGAAATATGCATAGATCCATGTTTTCTTTTGGTCTTTGGCTTTATGGTTTATGGTCCTTGGACTAGATATAGTTCATTTCACTATTACTAATGTATATATGATTTAGGTGTGGATGAAGATAGCAAAAGAGTATTATGCTGATCCGAGGAGGAGACCTCTGGTATTTCTGGTCTGGAATTATGGTCTCATGAGTGTTTTCTCACATCATGTGATGTGGAGGTTTTGTTAAGGAGGTCGAGTTTCTACACCATTAATTAGTCAATTTTTGGTGTTGGCGTATATAGGAAAAGTGACATTTTGATTATATATTACCTTATATCTATATCATTTAAAATATATAATATATTTTTCATATGTTTTTCAATTAGGGGGAGTTAGATATATATAATTATGAGACCACTATTGAGTTGTAATTAGATATTTAATACCGTCATGATAATTTTCAATTTACAATATTTAATGCCTTTTTTCAAATTTTATGGGGTCATGGTGTCTTGGAGAAATGAATGTGGAAATATGAGTTACAGATGAAGATTAAATATCTCAATATATTTTTAACTATGATTTTCTGTAATGATCCTATTATTTTATTAATACTAGCTTATTGATATAATTAATAATCTTATGTTTTATTATGTATTATGAATATCATTATCTCCATTTGAGAGGTATCTCTTGATCAGTGTCTGGATTTGGAAAATTTTTCCCCCCAGGTTTTGTTTTGATTCATAAAAATTTAACCCATTTATGATGCATCTAATTTAATTACATAGACCTTCCAAAAAAATTACGTTACATTATTTGGGTGTCAGTGGTTTTGAGAGAAGGGAAAAAGAAGGGAGGAAATTTTTGATATAATTTTTTTGTGGTATGTGAGATTTTATTGGATTTACATGGGTGTTGTGCTATAGAGGGTTAGGAAAATGATTTTCAGAAAATTCAAGACCCTTACATTCCTTTAAGGTACTATCATGTATGGTTTTATTTACAATTATATATTCTATGTTGTTTATTGTTAATATTATGAGGGTTTAGGTCATGAAATGGTATTGGGTTTTGGAGTTTGGATTTATTTCTAAGAATAGAATGCATGATGTGTCCATGGATACCACACATCTATTATTGTGGTCCTTCCATTCTAGTGTGTGTTGTCCCATGTTGCTTGAGAAATGTCACAGGTTTTTGGTGGTTGAGTTCATTAGATCTTATATTTTTTGCGTTATTATGCCGTATTGTGTCAATTTCCACATATCACTTTCTTAGATACATAATATTAAAGAGTAGATCAAGTTTTAATTTAATGATAGATTGGAAAATTACAATGTTATTTTTAGAGGGTGGTCTGACTATGTAACATTGTGTTATATTAATTAATGTTAAACTAGTGGTTATTTAATTTCTATCACTATTAAAATAATGGTAAACCCCCTAAAATATATTTATGTAATTAATTATACCAAATACTTAAGAAATAAATGGCTTTTTATTTTGAAACCATAACCCGTTATAATATTTTTATTCTTGGATTTATGATAATTAATGTTGGCGATCCTATGTTTATCATCATTTATCTTCAAGTTTCTTCATAAACATTTTCTGAGTGGAGATTTGAGAATAGTTGGGAGAAAATATTATTTCCCCTTGGAGGTGGTTTTTATAAGTATATCATTTTGTGATATGTTGTTGAATATTTTGTTGTTTTATCTTGATTTTGGGATAATCATCAGCACCATTAGTTGCATAGTTGTTGAAAATATTTAGCTTAGGAAGGGGAATTTTGATCTCTCTTCTATTATGTGTATTATTTGAATCCTTAATTTTTTTTGGTGGATTCTATGTATTGACATAATGATGAAAATAAACCAATTAAAGTGTAAATTGATGCAAATGGGGTGATTCACATTTATTTACATGATTTTGTGATTTTTATTGAGATTCATGTTTTTAATTGCATCAAATTATAATTTATGTTTTTTTTTATGTATGCGCCATCTATTTGATAAATATTAAGGAATCAACTTTAATAAATGTTTCATCATGTAAATATAGTAATCAAACAGTTAGGTGAAATCAGTTTTTTATGATAATTAAGATTAGCAATGAGATACTCAATTAATATGAAAGAATGATTAAAAAGGAAACTCTGGTTGTGTGATGCTACTGAATTGGGGTCATTTTCTCTATTGTAAATACTTTCTAAATGATGTTATCTATATGGTAATGTTTCTGTTTTGTTGTGTATTGATTTGAGGTAGAGGTATGGATAATGTTGTGGTCACTGTAGTTGTATTTGATTGTTTTGAAGGGAATATGTTGTTGTTAGTGTTTTAGTAATTTAATATCTGGTTGTCTCGAAAGTGGAAGTGTTTCATTGTAATTTTGGTATCTTTTTTAATGATATGTATATACGTTTATGTGGTTGGTTTTTAGTTGACTGTTTGTTGTGTTAGTGGAATAATATAGGTAATAAAGAAGTCTAAAATGGGTGTGGGTTGTAATTGAAGAATTTCTGGGATATAAATACCATATTATTGGGTGAAAATAAATAGTAAATTGATGAAATAAATATAAGTGGTGGATTCAAAATGGTTTTTGTTATTTTTGGAATTAAATTAAATAATAAATATAATATGGTTTGAAAATAGTGATAAATAGAAAATTATTTTATGAAATTCGTAGTTGTCAATGATTTTTTGTTTTTTTTTGAAACGAAGGATTGGTTTTTGTTATACAGATTAAAATTATTATTATTTTTTCAGAGGTTTTTATGTGTGCGGTTTGGATATTTTAGAATATAACCTTTAGGATGGTATTTTACAAGGTCATATAATAAATATATTTTATTATGATTTCATATGCACACCACCTGAGTTGGATAACCTTATCGACACCAAAATGATTTGGGTTCATATTGTTCTCTATGATATCCATGTTTTTAAGGGAGTATATGGTTGATTAATCCCTTTTCCCAACATTCCCATCAAGGTATATCAAGAGATTTGATGGATTGAGGTAGGCAAGAGAATAGAATTTAAAATTACATAATATTAAATTTTGTTGTATTCTAGATGAATAATTATTTGGATTTTGTGATGTTACCAAGTGAGGGATGTGTATGGTATGTGAAGGGAATGATTTTTGATTTCAATCATGTTCATGAAACACTTTAGTGATAGTTATGGTATGAGGTTTTAATTTGATATGATTATGTGGTGGCATGTGTTTGTGGATATGGGATGATTATGATGATGATGATGGCGATGATGATGATGGAACTATAGTATATGTTATGTGGTTATTATATGGGATCAAGTGAGTGATGGTTGGACTAAAGAAATAGGGAATAACTTATTGATAGATTTTGGGGTATAATATTGAAAACCTAGTGTTAATGTTGTTTCAGGGTTCCTTCCTAATAGATTTATTTAAATATTTTTTAATTTCGTTTTATTTAATTATTAGGCGGGTGATCCTTGTTGATGTTGGGTGATAACTGACTAGTTTGGTTGATGTTGATTCTGTTGATTGTTTACTAAAGCATTATTATTCTTCTTTCATATTGGATTTATTTGTCTTTATTTTGAACCTACTAAGTGTTTATGAATGATATCCCCTATATATAATTTTATTTTTAAATGTTTCTATAGAATTTTGAGAGGAGTTGACAATTAATGCCTTTGAGTTTTGAGCTGTGGTTGGAGTGTCTTCGAAAAGGATTTTTATTTGGTATTCAATTCTGATGATTTTATTTCATTATGGCATGACATTATTTTTGGTATAGTGTTATTATTTTGTATTATAGTTTTTATTGGTGTAATATTTATATGTTCTAATAATTTATGTGGTAAATAAATCCCATTTTATGTTTTATACCATCAATACAGGTCTATAACACATTGGATAATGAAGGAAAGCCTTACGGTTCATTATCATCATCACTATAGGCCTAGAAGCTATGACTAGTGGGGGAAGGTCGTGACACTTGTTACATCATTAATAGAAAATATAATTATGTTAATAACATAGTTCAAAAACTTATTAATTTTTATTTAAACTATCATAATCCATTTATTATAATTTCTTATTTATTTTAATAAATCAATTTTTCAATCCTCTATCATTGGGGTTGTTTGGTACACAATTCAAAATCTTATTTATTGAAATATAATGGGTATAATTACATTATAAAGGTGTTTCTTAGGTTATATATATTTCAGGGTATTTTTATGTAATTATAGTTTTATAAGAGTTCTAGTTTTAATATATTGTTTAAATAAATTTAAATCCAATAAACATGTATCTTTATTCACATTATTGGTGTTATAATGGTTTTGGTTGTTTATCTTTAACATTATTAATATTATGACCATGTCATCATTAAATAATCATAATCAAACAAATCATATTACAATTTTCAGAAAATACATTTTTTTAATCTATGTATGTTCTAATTTAATATTTGATTTATAAAATTATTTAAATTTATTTTTTCAATCTATCATAATTAAGAGAATATGATAAGATAATATGAAATGGATTTAACATATAATATAATTAGTAAATATATATTATACTAGAATAATTTTTTAATATCCTAAAACATTTGGAAGTATGTACTTGTTTAAATTTTGTCTTAAATGTATATTTTTTGGAAACAAAATTTTTCCAAGGGGTATGATGGACCTCGAGAGTGTTCCTGGAATTTGGTACACAAAAGGAAAGAAAACGGTTCCAACCTATGCAAAGATTATGTTTGGTTCATGATCATGTGAACAATGTGGCCTTCCTAAGAAAATTACATAGCCTCAAAAAGAGGCTTTCCGCATGTTTGGAGCATGGTATCCAAATATTTCATGGTTCCCAGGTATCCGTGTGAGCAAAACTCCCTTAGACAGTTTATTTTTTACATATTGTACATGGGTTATAAAATCATTTTGGTATACCTTTCTCCCCTTTAAAAGATAAAAAATATACGGGTTTTCATCATGTGATTTTTATGATCCCACCCAATTTACTCCCCCTTTATGCTACCTTATACACTAGTGATGAAATAGAACCCTACAGTTCTACCAAGGTTTGATCTACCCCATTTTTAGGTTTTTTGGGGGGTTTTTGGTTTTAAATTGAATATATGGGTATGTCTAATCCTCTCATTTATTTTCATTTCTAGACTAGGTTTTATATCTTGTGTGATATTCTACTGAAGCACTAAAACCCTATTTTTCTTGTGGAATATTGGTTGGGGCTTCATTGGTAATTTGGATCATGATATAAGACCAAGATTAAGACTTTTATATTTAATTGATTTGACATAGGTGGTCTACATATTATATCCCATAGTTTTCATTGTGCATTTGTGCATGAGTGTTGTATTCTTGGTTCAACCTTGTTGTGAATTGACTTCATTAGGGACATTTATTTAAATAGAGCATCAAAATAATGAATTTAATCCATAATTATCCCTATGGGATGCATTGATGATGATTTTTCCAATTTTGGGCCACTAAAGGGGTGTGTCGATTTACCCAAACCTAGGAGTTGGTAATGTCAAGTTTGGAATTGAAATGTGATAACATAGAACCCTTGTCAAGTATGTTAATATGTTTTGTAAAATTGAAACATGGATATTTGTAGTTGTTCTTATATTTGATTATGTCTTCATGAGTTAATTGATTTAATTAGGAATGGGTCATACAAATTATGAATTACATAAAAATATCTATAATGGTTAGTGACTATGAATTGAAGATCATGTTTTATGGGGTAAAATTTTATAAAATGAAGAATATGTAAACAAAACTTCATAAGGGAATTCATGAATATGTTAAATGAGTTATTATATGGAAAATTATGAGTGAATTATGTGATTTGAAATATAAGAACAGTAGAATATGTTAAATGCGTTAATGGATAGAAATCAGTGAATATGTCTAATGATTTTAGGCATATGAATTGGTAATTGGGATAAGATAAAAATAATGTAAATGGAAACGTGTTAATGGGTTATGGCATAATATTTAATTTCAATGTTCATTTTTGTGGATTATGATTACTATTTTTATTGGTTGTGTTTTGATGTGAAATTGTATGTGTGGTGAGTAAGGATATATAAGCATGTGTACATGGCTTGGTAATGTGGGGTATTGACTAAGCTTCTACACTCATGGGTTGATTTAGAATGAGTATCTAAACTCCACCCCAAAATGCCTCGATTGGGGATGTGGAGGTATCTCTATTCCTCTAATAGATATATTCTTCCCGATTTGAGACTTAGAAGTGAGAAAAATTTGATTGTTGTGTTGTGTTTATGTATAGTGATATATGGGATTGAATTATTCTTTTATGTATACTTCTGAATGCCTCAAAAAATTTTATGAAAAATCAATATTCCTATCCCGTGGAACAAATTTTTAATGAATTTAGTGATGAAGAACATGTAAATGATTAATTTGGTACTAAGGTTAGAAATAGTTGAAGTAAATATTTTTAACTAATGGAAGCTAAAATGTATTTTATTTACTTTTCATTTTTTGTACATTCATCCAAAACATGTTTAGACTACAAATTATTTGACACTGTTTTGGGTGGCATACTATATTGTATTCGCAACCTACATGGGTCATAGGTTGATGTGGTAATCTGAGGAGATGTTTTCCATACCAGCAAGGTGGTACAGTGCTAGGTACTCATGCAGGAGCCAAGATAAGAGGGGCAAATATGCTTTACATAGTGCAGTTTACACTTACTGGTGGAAAGGCCGGGCAATATATTGATCGTGATATTATCCTTGTAGATTCCACATATTATAGTGATTTTTTACATAGGTTCCACATACTCTTATACCTCAGGTCAGTTTTTAGTTTATTTATTCCTAGGATTGGAACATGTGTGTGGGCATATGTGAATTGATACTCTATTGGGGATGTGAGATGAGGATATAAGACAACCTAAGGGTTGGGCACTAGAATTGGTGGGCACCATTTTTATTGCGACTTTTTATTCCTCAATATGTCTTGTTTGGCATAATATTAGTAATGTATTGGTTGGTGTTTTTCGATGCCAAATCAACTATTACCATTGTCGTGTAATATTCACATCTCTTGAAGGAGACAGGGGTTTCCTTCGTGGTGAGTGGGATGTTTGGGGAGGCCATTTAGGGAGTGTCTTCCTACTATTTGGAGAAATCACCAGCCATGTTTCTTTTCATGTGGATTATTATGAAGTAGTATAGTATCATGTATTTCCTCCTATTGTGAATCAGTGTCAAGATTGGTTTCTTATAGACGTCTCATGATTGCCACCCGAGAGGGATATCGAGCTCAAGATAGAGTTTCTGTTTGGAGTAGATCCATTTTACATTCCATCATATAGAATAATACAAGATGAACTCCGAGAGATTAAAACACAATTGGAAGAGTTTGAGGATAAATGATTTATTCATTCTAGTCTGTCACCTTGGGGATCTATAGTGCAATTTTCCAAGAAGAATGATGGTCCTTGCAGCTGTCCATTGATTATAAATAGATGAATTAGATGAAAATCAATACTAGATACCTTTCCCTTGTAATTTACGATTTTTTTGACAAATAGAGAGGTAATTCAGTCTTTTATATGATTTATTTAAAATATGAGGATCATCATATGAGGGTGAGGCCTTCTAATAAACCATGGACATAAATTAAGAGCATGTATAGATTATATGGGCGTGTGGTGATTCTACTCTGGTTGAATAATTCTATAGTAGTTTTGATGGATATAATGAATCAAATATTTCATCCATATCTAGATGGATACATAGTTTTTTTCATTGATGACATCTTAGTGTACACTAAAAGTCTCAATGATAATGTCTAACATCATTAAATCTTCTCGAGTACAATAAGAAAGCATTTGTTATATACTAGGCTTTCCAATTTTAATTTTGGATTGATAGGGTTTATTTCATGAGTCACACAATATTTAAGGAAGTTGTGTTAGTGGACCTAGGGAATGTGAATATTATTTTGACTGGGGAGCATCCCAAGAATATTTCTATTGTTTGGTGTTTTCTGGATTTACCGGGCTACTATATAAGGTTTATAAATGATTTATCACATTTCAACAATTCCACTTTCTAGATTTAACAATAAAGGTATTAGTTTTTGGTGGTTTGAGAAAAATAAAAATGATTTCTACGAGCTGAATAAGAGGTTGACTACCACACAAATCCTAATCTTACATAAACTAGGTAAGAAGTATACATTATTTTGTGATGCTTCTACTATCGGTTTGGGAGCAATGTTGATGTAGGATGATTAGGTAATTGTGTATGGTTCATTGTAGCTGAGTCCTCATGAATGAAATTATACTACATTGGATATTGAATTGGATACAGTGGTTCACTTCAGAAAATTTTGGTGTAATTACTTGTTTGGAGAATGATATAAGATGCATATTGACCATAAAATTCTTAAGTAAATTTTATCTTAGCTTAATATTAATATTCGGTAGTGTCGATGGGTTGAGTATGTGAAATACTTTTATTTTGAACTATTTTATAAAATGAGAAATAAAAATAGTGTTATAGGTTCTTTGAGTCATAAACTCAAAGTCAAGTTGTTCTAGAGTCTAGCTCGGAGTGGAAGATGATGGCTTTGTTTGTGGATATGTACCTGTAGGTATGGGGTAGCCATGGAATGAGATCCCTTATATCCATAACTATTGAGATAGTGCTTTTGGGTTAGGTAAAGGAGAGTTATCTTGAGAATATTGAGTGTTTGGGCATGAAGGAAAGTCATAATGGCAGGATTCACATTCTAGTGTGAATGATAGTGATGATGGGGTTGTTTGTGTTTGTGGAAATTTTATGGTGCTAAGGGGTATAAAAGAAGATATAATGTGTGATTTTATTGCATCTAAGATGTAGTTTCATATTGTTTTTACTAAGATGTATTGTGATCTTCATTGGTAGTTTTTGTGGTTCAGAATAAAGAAATTGCTTATAGGTTTTTTGGCATGGTGTCTTACCTGTCTGAAGCTAAAGGCTGAGCATCATCACCAAGTTGGTTTCTTACAGGCACTGCCAATTATGAATTTAATGTGGGATGATGTAACAATCTAATTCCAAGTGGGTGTTCTGAGTACACCTCATAAGTGTGACACAATCTAGGTAGTTATGGTTCAGCTGACTTTGTTGGACCATTTCTTATCGATCTAGAATAATTTTACTTTTGATTAGTTCATTGAGTTATATGTTCTACAGATAGTGTGGTTTCATGTTTTGAATGGAAATATTATTTTCAATCATGATCCATATTTAACAATCATGCGTTTAGAAGGGATTATATATGGATCTTATTACCTAGGTTTTTTCGTACAAATTTTCACTGGAAAATAGACTGACAATCCGAGAATATGATTTGGGTGTTATACGACATGTTAAGGGATTCTGTCCAAGATGTCAATGGTTCATTAGAAAAAATATTTTCCCTTATGGGGGTTTTGTACAATAATAATTTTTACGATAATATTCAGATTGAACCATTTGAGGCACTATATGGGAGTCCATTTAGATCTCCTCTGTGTTGGATAAAGGCTATATATTCGGAGTTATTTTGACCTAGTCACTTCTAGGTGGTGTCAAAAAAGGATAAATGGAATTAGAAAGACATGAAAAATTCTCTCAATAAGAAAATGTTCTATGATGATCAGAATCATAGAACTGTATATTTTATAGTTGATGATCATGTGTTTCTTCAGGGGTCACTGAGGTTTTGTCACCATCGAGTTTAGAGATAGGGAAAGATAACACCCAGGTATGTGGGGTCATTTAATATTTTGGATAGGATTAAATGGTTGGATTATCGATTGGATCTTCCAAAATTGTATTGTGGAAGGAATGTTGATTTTGAAGTTTTGCGGCTCAGATAGTATCACCCAGATCCATCCCATGTTCTTAATGAAGAGGATGTTGAGCTTGATGCTGATGCATACTTTGAGGACCATTTTGTTCATATTTTTGGCCATAATGAGACTGTCTTCTATGGAAATTTTGTGCCTCTATTTAGTGTTTTTTCACTTCATGGAAATTTTTAGAAAGAAAAATTTGAGAGAGAATTAGATATGTAGGCCTAGTGACCCAATATATTTTATCTAGAAACTCAGTAATGCATGGAAGCATAGCTGGAGGACAAGTCATTATAATGTGTGATGGTTGTAAGATACTCAAATTTATGGAGAAATTTTTTTGATTAAATTTTGGATTAAATAATGTTTTTAGCAAATGAAATATTTATTTGGACTATCAGGGTACTTGGTGGTGTTTTGAGGGTTCAGAAAATGAATGGAAGGAAAATTGTGTGAACTTTTACATGGTGCCTAGTTGGCGCACAGTGAAGTAAAATGTACAACCTTCCTAAGAAATTATGTCGGCTTAAATAGAGGAATTATGCATGGTAGGAACACAATTTCAAAATTTTGCGGGGATCCCTCGTAATCGTGTGACCCAAACACCCTTGTACAGTTTCTTGTGCACTGAATGTGCATTGTTTGGAAAACTTTGTAGGTAAACCATGCACCCATTTAAAAGTTGAAAAAATTACTATTTTTCCATCTCAAGATTTTTAAGATCACACAAGATTCCACTCCATTCTCTTACATCTATCTCTAGTGATGATCTAGAACCATCAAGTGCTCCCGGGGTTATATGTCTCAAATTTTAGGTTGAAAAGGTATGTGGAAAATATAAGGAAATATATTTATTTTGAATATGGTGATCATGCTTTTCTTAATTTATCTCCTATAAAAGTGTTATCTCTTTTGATAAAAATGGAAATATAAGTATGTTTTCATTAAAAAATATGAAATCCTGGATCATTTTCATATTTATTATTCTTTACCCTAAGTTTATCTTAGGAACAATATGTATTTTATCTTTTATTTTTAAGATAATATGTTTCACTTTTATCTCTTCTTTAGATCCCTGAAGTAGTTCATGTGGAAGAAAATGTTTATTTTATGGAAAAAAAAGTATATATAATTGACCAGACAAAAAATGTTGTGAGTAATATGGTAATTCATTAAGGTAAGGTTTTGTGAAAAAACCCATATTGTTGTAGAAGAAATATGGGAATCAGAAAATTCTATGAAGGGAAAATATCATCACTTGTTTATGTAATGAATTAAATTGCATGGATGAAATTTTCAAAAGAGGTCATACGATAATACCCTAGTTAATTTTAGTAATTAATATTTTCATGTCTTTTTCATATTAATTACATAGATTTTATATATTTATATGCACTATAAGATTATTTTGTTATTTTACTGTCAAAAGGGAAATTTTTTCATTCATAATTAATTCATATACATATATTTTATTGTTTTATTTAAAATAATATTTTCAAAATTTTAGAAATATAATTTTAAAATATGAGCATATTATAATTATATTAGGGTGAAATATTATTATTTTTCAGAAAATATTTATTTTCTATGAATTTTGAAAATATTTTTTTTTGCAAAATTTTCATTTATTTTCCTTCTAAATTATCAATATTCATTGAAAATTATATCAATAAAAAGAAATAGATATTTAATTATATATAATTTAATTAATTATTTTTTATCATAATTATACCAAAGTTCTTTATAAGTTAATTTTTTATTGAAATTCCTTTTTTTGTAAAAAAAAATTTCCTTTAATTTTGAGTTTTAATATCAAATGAATTTATTCCACTTCTAAAAATTTAACATTAAGAAAATCATGGAATTTCAATAATTATGGGTATAAATTTTCTGAATCAGTATCTATTGTTTACATTCATCTCGAATAGTAACTGTTGTAAATATTTGTCACATACGTAAAGGTATGTATGATAATCAAATTTAAAAATAATGTAATAAACACTAAAGAACTCCATAATAGTTGAATTATTTTTAATGGATATTCTTATTTCAATAATTACCTTATGTGGTTAGAAAATTTCACAATTTCTATACACTTTCCTTTGATAATGGCAACAATATAATTAAAAAATAATATTAAGAACAAAATATCCATCTCTTTATTCTAATATTTTTTTTGATAGTGATAAAATGAGGATGTTTTATATTATAAATGGTTATTTTAAATATTAATTATATTTTTCTATCTTGGAAATTTTTTATTTATTTTTAGTGAAAAAATATTTTCCTTTATTCTTACTCAATTTCGACATAATGTTTATGAAACGAGTAGAGAAATCAAGGAGATGATAATAGAAGCTCTAAATGTTTTTATATTTCAGTGGGTTGTAATATAAATTGAATTATATAAATTGAAATAATATATTAGGTATTTTTTATAAGTATATATTTTTATTCCATTTTTATCTTGATGACTTAATATCCAATGTTAAAGAATGGATCGAAAAATGACAGTCATTTTATTTTATTATAAACAACATTTTATTAATTTATTTAAAATTCATAAAAACCTATATTTAGACACAAGATTGAAATATGGTTTAAAATTTAAATCATGTTCCATTTATTGTTCAATTTTCATTTCATAGTAACATTCTTGACCCCTGAAGTGTAATAAACATTGTTATTGTGGTATTCATCAAAATGGTTAATATAAGATCAAAACAAAGTTATATGGGATAAAAAATCATCTAAAATGTTCTAAATATTATTTTATGAGTTTATTGATAATCATAATCATATTATATTGAAAAAAAATTATTTTTTTCCATTTTATATGAAATAAAATAATTTTAATTTAATTTGTTATGAAATTCCTAGAGTTACGCTTCCCAAACATTTAAAAGGGAACATCATCTACCCAATTCCTCACATATTTTGAGCACACATTTTTAGTTAGTACCTATCCAAATAAATTCCTAACATTCCTTCCAATATCCTATAGTCTTTACATTGATCATAAAAATGATCTAGGTAGGCTTTAGGTATAATATTAAAGAGGTTATTCGAAGAATAAGTATAGTTTTAAACATATCATTTTTATTTCATTTATTTTTATCATACATTAAAATTTTCATAAAATGTGATGAAATAATAAGAAAAGTATCTTCAATTTTATTATAGGTTATTTTTAATAGAATAATCTATATCAATTATCATCTCCCATAAAATGGGAAATGAAGCAATCCTTCATGTGTACAGGAGACTACGCCCTTGTGAACTAGTGTAATTTGCTTTCCATTTCCCCCTCTAGAATGACTATAATTATTTATTTATGTATATATATTAAAATAATTGAAAATTATTAATTTTTTTATTGAAGATATCATATATTTTATTATCATTCTATCTATAGTCAACTAAAAGTGTCATTCATATGTACGCGTGTGTTACCACCTCCACAAAGTGATGTGATTCGTTTTTCATGACCATGTCCCATGACTACAATATATAAGTTTATTTGAAGAAATAAATTGATATTTATGATATAATAGTTATTTTGTAATATTAAAATAACAATTACCTTACTTACATCTTGTTTTAAAAAAATAGAAGTGTTACTCATGAGTACATATAGCCTACAATCTCTTTGATTGTAACATAGTTCATTTTTTATAACTATCTTTAATAGTTGTTTTGAAAAAAAAAACTGATGTACAAAAAAAATTATTTCATTTTTATTGTTTCGTATGTTATGTAATAATTAACTCTTTGAACATTTTCATAAAACTAATGTTATTTTGGGATCACAAACCAAACCTCGTTAAAACAACTGACATACACATAATTAATAATGTGTGTAAATAAAACATTGTAAAATCTATATAAAAGGGGTCATAATAATTTAATAAACTTGATAATGGTTCATAATAAAGAAAATAATTATCATATGTTTATTATTATGGAATATAAAAAACATTCGCGATGAGTGATACTTGAGGTAAGCGACACTTTACCTTAAATCCACATTTTAAAATTTTAAAAGATTTATTTTTTTAAATATTACCTGTCTATGTCCTTATTATTGAAAATAACTTTTATATTTATTGTTTTTAAAATAAATCAATCATAAATTACATAAAATACCACTTTTTGAATTTATTTCAATGCTATTCAAAAATAAATTTTTAAGTATTTTACTAGAACAATTTTAACTTTCTTTATAAAAGGAAAATGGAAGGTTCTATTTTATCATATATAATGTCAATAAATTTTCCTATCATTATAAACATTATATTTTTTATACGTTATTTTAAAATATTTAATAATTTTATCAATGAAATAAACCTCTATCACCTTGTTCAATGTATTTTAGTTTTGAAAATTTGGTTTTATAGGAAATGGATATATGAATATCTGAACATGTTTTTCTTATGGGTTCAAAATTATATTTTTATGAATATTTTTATTTAAATGAAATATTTTATGTGTTATATGAATTTTATATTCTTTAAAAAAATTTATGAATATGGTTTATCATGATATATCTCTACAACCCATTGGGTAATTATTATGTTCTCCAGAAAATGATATTGGAAGTTGAAAATCTCAGCTATTCAACTTGTAAGGGTTGTTTTAAGGTTTCTATTAAGATGAATTTCTAAAGATCCTATATGAATATTATTTTATTTCTAATTATTCTAGCTTATTATTTTTAATTTATAAATGTATTTTTTGTTCTAAAGGTATGAGTGCCCAATTTTAGAATAAATAATTAAGGTTTTTAAGAAAAAAGTATTCATCGGTTCTTATGCTTTATATAAATCCCCAATTTTTATGATTTTTTTCTTTACGTTTTTTTATAATTTTTTTTAAATTTTTTTTTCAATAATGATGATTTCATGTTTAAGTAAATTATTATTTATGTTTAAATTTTATGATCTCATGGTTTCAAAATAGACTAATCAGTTTCTTTTTCTTTTTATATGTCCTTCACAGATCTTTTTATGCTTATCATATATTTTCAAATAATTTCCCCAATTTTCAAGGAAGTGTAACAAAAAATTATTATTCTTGTTTAAATCTCTGATTATTTATTATGAACGGAAAACAAATTTTTTATGAAATAATTATAATGTTAAAAGTGGATAATGAGTGGAAGTGTTCAATTTGTAATATATGACTTTTTTATGTACATTGTGAGATAAATTTAGAATACGCTAAATTGAAAATATCCTCTAAATGAAATAATGAAAATTAATTTATAATTATTTAATTTATTGATTATTTAAGGAATTATGCTTATATTATTCCCTTGTATTCTATGTATAAAACATATTCTAGTTACTTTGATTCATTTTCATGTATGATTCTTCCCACACATTTGACATGTTGGAAATTTAATATTCTTTCATCCATAATGTTTATCACATGAAATTTATTAAAAATAAAATATTAACTTTTTTTGAATTTCATCTAGGTTTTGTTTTTTAATATTAGTCCCTGATAGTTTAATAGGAATAACCGTAAAATTTTACATCCCAAATCACATTACAATTGTTCTTCAAGAGGGAATTAAATGCATTGGTCATCAGATTTTTCTTCATATGATTCTTCCATGTTATATGAATTGACTAAAACAAAAATGGTCTGTGCGAGTATCCATAAATATTAATAAGAGTAAGAAATCATATGGTAATGAATGTCAAATGTATCATGTCCTAAATTCTGAATCCTTGGAATCTACCCATTAATATTTAGGTTAAATATATATCCATTAGTTTCTTCATCAGTTTTCATAGGTTATATCCTCCTATTCATTATATTGGTTCCTAAGGAGATTGTGAATTAACCTACAAATACCCATTGAGAGTATTAAATAAGGAATAGAGTTATTTCTCTTTTTCATGAAACATGTGAAGATAGAGTTAACACCCATCCATCATTTTTAGGGTTAGTTCCCCAAGGATAATCTTTGATAGAATCTATATCCACTAGTTTTTATTTATACTGGATCTTCATTTCTAGAAAACAACATATTCTCAAATGTATGAAAACTACAAGATGTTATTGAATACATATTCATATTTACTAGTTTTACACTAATGTTTTTCTAATCCTCATATCAAAAATAATTATACACTACTTTGATACAAAATGAGGAGACTCCACAAATGTATATAATAATATGAAATTATTTTTTCTGGATATTCAATACGTAAAATAATAAAACAAGACCCAAAAGAAAAATGGTGTACTGTATTCAAATACTAGATATATAATAAATTTATTTCATGAATGATCATCAATATCTATGCCAAATTTATTCTCCTAGAAACCTTATTAGACTTTCCCTATTTAATATATTTCTTTATAACCTAACAAAATGGAATTATAAGAAAGTATGATCTATATTATTTATAATGTTTAAATATAGAGATACCAATTAGTGATAAATAGGGAGAAAAAGATAAAGATAAGGGCACTGTCACATGTTCGTAATTAAATAATTATTACCCTTTCAGTCAATGGTCATTAATCACGAGTCATGGATTAATGTTTTTTCATAACAAATTAAATATGTTATAAGAGTAAAGAATCATCATTAAAAAGTAAAGAGTCATGAAAACATATCTTAATCATAGATTTTTTTGTTGACATACAAATAAGTATATAAAATCATTTCCTTTTTCAAGGTTAACCGCCAACACTTCCCTAGTGGATAGAGTTCTATAGTGGGTAGTGATTACTCCCCAGTTCATCATTTCACTTTTCATGGATAACTACCATGTCTATTATAGTGGCTAGAGTACCTTAATGAATTAGGTACACTCCCATATGTATTTTACATTATATACTTGTATATTTTTCATTACCAAATGCATTGGGGAGCTATTTAATTTTAATACTGACTATCACATAATGAAAACCTTATATAAGTGATCCAAAATATCATTAATGCATTAATCATTCCATTATATCACATCCAAAGGAAGAGAGAAAAATTTCAAAAAAATTTAATCATATCATAATAACAATCCATCTATATAAAGATAGTTCATTTTATAATAAAATAGTTCAATATTTCACCATAGCTTAATTGTCCTTTGGGAAATAGATAAATGTAATTAAAAACTTCTTAAACAGTAATCCTAGTAAACCATATGTTGAAAGTAATTTACTGAGATCATTATTAAATATATATAATTATTAATAATAAATAGAAAAGGATGTTAGAAAAGATGAAAAATACTTTTTAAGGAAAACATATTTATTTTGAAAATAGTGGAAAATATAATTTTAATTTAGTATTTTTTAAAAAGATAATTATTAAAATATTGGGAAAACATTTCTTCGAAAATTAACTTGGAAGATTATGAAGGAGTCTTAAAAATTAAATTTCGATCATGATAGTAGGGAAATCAGTTCATTTGATAAATGTTTATATACTGATTTGTACACATTGGAAAATTAAGTCAAAAACCAATCACGGGGAAACATTAAAAAATATTTATTTTTTAAAAAATTAATTAAATTTATAGATTCTAAAAATAGATATTTTTAAATGAATTAATCATAAATAAAAAATTTAAAAATTCAATTTAAAACATGGGCATTGAATAAAAATACTCATGGTCAATAATAAAAATAAGGCCAGCTTATTTTAAAACAATTATTTCCGTATTTTGAGTAACAAAGAGGGAGGAAATGGTAATAATACTATAAAACCATAAAAATAACCAAATTAAATGAAAATATATTTTTAATAAATAAATAAGATAAAATTTTCTTAAATTTACACTAAAACATAAACAAGCCCACTAAATATGATATTGTAACATAAACCTTTACATCCTTTGGGAATATTTGAAACATAAACCCCTTGAAATAAATAAAAATAAATGGATATTCAAATACCATTAATATGTATAGACTGATCATATATTATATTTAAAGTGTATTTTTTACATCATATAAATTGAAATAAGTCTGTATATGAAACTTTATTTAATGAAATAATATTGAGATGAAGAATCATTACCTAAAGTCCTAAAAATCTTCATATGTGATCTTAAAATCCCATATAATAACATTTCATTATTATACATATTAACATGATTAATATTAACAAATAAATTATTATATATCATTCAATTATAATTTAATATTACCAATCCATTAATTATTTTTTCATTAATGTCATGATTCATGTGAGAAATTTGTTTTCCATGAATGTTTTAGTATGATGGTTTAGGTCCTTGTAGGTTTGTTTGGGTATTATTATATCAAAATATAAATATTTAATAAATATTACATTGATTCATTATATAAGCTTTTACAAATATACAGAGGGGTAGTGATGAAAAATATATTACATCACTTCATAGAGACGATAGTCTCTATATACATAAAAGTAATGTTCACAATTTTCTATGGTTAAAAAATGAAAGCTAAATAATAATTTGAACTCAAAAACCTAATTATATCATAAATATTATATTTAGTAATTAAATATTTCCATTCTGTCATCCATGTATAGTTTAAATGAAAAATGAATCCCAACTAATTGTGCATGTAGTAGTCCCCACATATGCTTCATTGACGTTATCAGTATATAATAGATTAGAAAGTAATAGCATCAATAATATTTTGTCATTTATAATTAAAATAAATTTATAAACATAATTTATTATCATCATATTATTATATATAACCATCCATGATAATTTTGATGAAAAAATAAATGCATTTCTTTATGGATGCAATAGTCCAAATATACCCACACGCATTGTTTTCATTTACCATATAACAGAAAATTAGAAGAAAAAGGGGTGTACCAAAATAATAATAATATTTTATCATTCCTAAAGAACATTATTAAGACTTAAACCTCTTCTTTGGAAATCAACCATTAGTGTTTTCCTTAAGCCCTCTATGATAATATTTTGGAGGAGTAAAAAATATATATATCATGAAGAAATTTTTTTGGAAGGTATTATTATTGGTTTTTTCAAAACAAATTTCCTACAATGTTGTGGATAGGTGAAGAGATATGGTTCCCTTTTATAAGTGAGTGGAGTGGAACACTTACAATTATTCATAACTTTTAAATATTATAAGTATTTTACTTATCATCAAGTGGAAAAAAATAAAATCCAAATATAATGTGATTATGATTGATATAAATTTATAAAATGTTAATTTGGTTGAATTGTTGGGACCTTTTCCAAAATTATTAAAGATATTTAACATGTTTTGGTCATTTACTCTGATGAAAATATTTTACAAAAGGTTATTATTCATAATAAACCCATATAAAATTTTTATCATTAGTAAATTTAAAATTCATAATTCAAAATATGAAATCAATTTTTAAATATTTAATTTTTTTATGTTTCAGAAATAAATGTAAAATGTTTTCACATAATGCAACAAAAAATAGTTTAAGAATAATAGTGTTTTAAGCATAAAAATGAACTTATACAAAAATCCAATAAATTTATAATTTATATGGAAATAATTTTTTTCTTTTCAATAAAAAGTTTAACATACTTATTTAAATCCAAATCCAACATATAATGGAAATTTTATGTTAGTTTATTTAAAATAATATAAATGAATCTTTTTAAATAAATCAACATTTTTAACAATTAACTGAAAACAACTTTTTTCTGAAAAGTCCAAAAACATCAATATAATATAATCCAAAAATAATTATTTCAAATATTATATGTAATTTCCCAAAAATAGTTTCTAAAATATTCATTAATTAATTATAATATCCATGTACAAAATTATATATAATAATTTTGAAGAGAATTCATTTCTTAGAAAAAAACAACAATATTCGCTTTACCTATTTAATATTCACTATTAAATTATTTTTAATAAATTTTACTAGATATAATATATTCACATAATTATAATTATTTATCAGTAGTGATTAATTTAATATATTATTAAAAATACACATTTCACTTAAAAATAGTTTTATGAAATATAAAATTTTACCTTTATAATATATTGTCTTCATTCATAACCAATTAATATTCATTGGTTAATTAAATATTTATTTTATTGAGGAACATATATATGTATATATATTATAGTATTATAATGTGGTTTTCTAAGATCAGTGTTTCATGTAAAAAATATCAGAAATATAAAAATTAATAAAGAGAAATATATATTCTAAAATCACATGGTGTTACATTGTAGTATGTTCAGTAGGCCTTTGTTCAATTTACGGGAGATTGATAAGGAAAATTGATGCCTCATGATATTACCCATCCATTAGGGTATTGTGTTGTGAATTTATTTCAATGTGGGCCAGGGGAGCTAGGGTTTCTCAGTTTTATTCCATAGAGATGTCTACATTATATAGGCCAATGGTCATTTGAGGAACTGTGAGTTGATTTTCCACCCTATATTTTGGAGTATTTTATTTGGGTACATTTCACTCCTTTATCTCACCGACCTTGGTTTGTGTGATTAGGATCATGTTATTAAGGATTCCAGTTCTCTTTGTGATGAATAAACTACAATTAAGTTTGATGAGTTTGATTTACATGTAACTAGGTTTTGATCTAATTCTAGAGAATCATTAGTCATCGATAGTTTCCTTCTAACTTCAAATTCAACTATAACATCCTCATATTATGAAATAGGAACATCATGTTCAATAAAATAAATGACACACAATGTGAATAAATAAACAGAATATAACACCCCATGAATTTATGATATATTTATTTGTAAATTAATTCAATCTCTCTGATAGTGTTTTATTTAAAAACACCTAGTTTAAAAAAATGATAATATATTAAAATATTATTATTTAATGATGAAAATTTTAACCTAGCTGTTAATTTGTAGGGTGTGAATAAGAATAAATAAATTATAAAAATTATATGTTTTTAAAATGTATAAATTTTTTATTGATATATATTTATTGTAACACCCCGACCATAGTTACCCAGATTCAGTGCATTATTTTAATACATTGGAATGATTCCAAGGATTCATGTACCGAAAGACCTACCAGTTTAGTAGTCTTGGAAAATAGATTACATATATGAATATGACATTGCACATTTGAAAATAAAACACAACATATATGATCTTGTGAGGACACCATTAATCTCATAGCATAACGCTGTTTATCAATCATAATAAACTTCTTGGAATCCTGGGGAAAAACATAAGAAAGGGTTGAGCTCAAATTATTAGTTAGGTTATGTAATACATCGAAATATAACATAAACATTAGGCATGTTGAATAATTTAAAACACATACCTTTACAAAAAATAAACATGAACACTTTATGATTGGAATATGAGACGGGTAAACAATGCCATAATAAAACATAGTCATAGGTATTCTACTAGTTGAATAACCACCTGAACCACCAACAATATTTTCATATTAGGGGAATTTATAATGTCAGACATTCTGAAAAATTTTGTCAAGGCCTCGGCCAAGACGTCTTAATATGATTAAGGCCTCGGACAAATCCATATATCCAATTTGGGAAAGGCCTCATACAGTTCCACATCTAATTGTATCAGGAGACCTACCATTGCACCAATGAGCTATATCAGGCTCCAACCATCACTTTCTAAGTCCATTACATTTCTCATATAAAAAAGGATGAAACGTAACATAAACATTTGTATTAAAACTAGCGTACTAAATTACAATGCATTAACCATAAACTTTGAATGGTATCAAAATAACACATCTACAGTCAAATATATCACAAAAAAATAAACATAATATGGAAGATTTGTATAATAATATATCAACTTCAAATAATTTTAAAATCCATCAAATGATGCTGACATGGGTGAAAATGATATGTAAACTCTTTGAGAGAAATGTCCCTTTTTCATGAAAACATTTATAAGTCACACATTTATAGAAGAAGTAATTTAAAAATATATTTTTGAATCAAATTGTCCCAAACAACTTTGAAACTTTTGAAAAGAATTTTCATTTCAAAACATTCATGTGAATATAAATACATCCTTAAAATCATTTTGAAAACATAAACATTAATTAAAAGGATTTAGAAAGATAAATATTTAAATCATTTAAAATGGTGATATAGTAAAATAAACCCACCCATAAAACCATAAAATATTCCTTTTGAAAACACTTTAATTAAATATGGGTATTTATGATAAATATGTCCCAGTAAATAATTATACATAAACAATCTCGGATAATAATGAGATTGCGGAAATATCCCTTACCTTGCACTTCCCTTTGGTCAAGGGTACGTTTGACCTCTTGTATAATGACCATAGTAAGTTATTAAATAATACCAAAATAGTATTAATATTTATTATATAATACATGATTCATTTATGACTTTATAAAACCCATTTAATAATGATTTCTATATTAAATAATCATTTTGGGTAATAATCGCTTTCTTTATCATATGTGTTTTAACTTGTTATTCTTAATAGTATTATTTAGATCATGATTTACATACTTCAAAATATAGAAAATTATTTATATATCATATATATTTAGAATATAAATATGTATAATTGATTGATATATGAGATGGAAAACACCATTTATGGAGACGGTAGGCCCTACGTATGCATAGATGTTAGTTCCGTTTTCATATCGTATTAAATGGAAGTAAGTGAGTATGATATATGTAATTGGATAGTATATCATATATACAGAATCATTGAAATTTTATATTTAATATTTACATCACTTATACTCATTATTATATCTATCCAAATAATGATGTTTTTGAATAACAAACTACACCTCGACGTGGAGACGGTAAACCGTACATACACACATATGGTGACTTTGTTATTTATAGAATGGATAGAATAATGAATATGTTTGTACAATATTTATAATAAAATCACAGTATATAGAAGTTAAATGAGTTATTATTTTGGTATGGGAACAACAAAGAAAGGGGAAGTGGAAGAAGAAAAGAATATGAAAGAGGGTGGTGAAATTATTACCTCCTCTTCTGGTGTTTCCTTTTGAGTTGACCAAAAGGGACCATTATGTTTTCTTTCTGATCGAAGTAAGGCCTGTAGGTTAAGAAAGGATAGGTTATAAGATATATAGGTTGGGGTTGCCCGAGCCAAATGGATTTGGAGGTGTGAAATTAAGAGAAGGGGAAGTACCCTTTTATAAGAGAGGTGAGGGACACTTTAGGAAAATCTTGAAATATTAATTTATATTTAAATAATTTTCAGTTTCTACTAGCTCCAAAATGTTTTATTTCAATAATTAGGTGGTTATGGGTTGAAATCCTATCAACAAATAGTTTTTATACATGTTTAGGCTATCATTATAACCTTATCTATTATATTTAACTCTTAGTTAAATAGTTTATCTTTTACCGTGTCTTCTTGTATTCTTACACTATATGGTTAATAAATGTAATCTAAACATTCAAGAGAACCTCAAGTAGTTTATTAACTGAATATATAATAATATTTAAGCCCTTTTTCTAAACCATATATTTTTTGGAATATTATATCAACCAATAATATAATATTTGTTATAAAAGTTAATTTCTCACAATTTTGTTAGTATTTAGTATTTTTTAAGTCATAACAAACTTATCCCTTCGAAAAAAATTTATCTAATCAACCGTTACATGTCATATTAGCCTATAAAATTAGATTAAATCATATAAAGTCTCAATTTACATTTTTTGGATATTTATAATAACTATTATTTTAATAGTTCATTAATAAGGTAATTACTGGATCATCATTGTGTCATAAATAAATTAACTTCATTAATGTATAAAAATTATAAATAAAATACAATTATATAAGAAATATTTTTATATTTATTATTAATATTTATAGTACAATTTATCTTATGTATAACCCTATATTAAAAATGGATTAGTTATTAAACATTCAATTTAACACTTTTAACTCTTCTTTAAATAAAATAATAATAAATGTCCTAATCTAATACATGTAGACCTAAAGGATCATATTTTATTCTTCAGGTTATTTTTTTCTATATACACTTTCCAAGATAATTAATAAGTGTGTTAGGGTAATTATATTATAATTTTTACCCTTAATTACCCAATTTACTTTTTTACCACGGTAAATAAAATTAAAAAGTTTCTATTCACCAAATATCATTTTCGTCTGATTAAACCATATTTTTCTTACTGATGTGAATTGTGTCTCTAGTATTTTTTAAATTCAACACACAGTAGTGGTAAAATAATGTTTTATGAAAATTTTCAAATGCTCTTATAAGGTGGGTAAAAAATATTGAAAAGATCATTAAAATTTTATACATCTAATTTTATTAAAAAATGAGTCCAATTAATTACATTGAAATTATATAGGTATTATATATCTATTTTGACATAAAATAAATTTAAATAAAATAAAAAATATAATTAAATAAAAAGTCGGTTTTCAATTATAACGCAATGTTTTTCACTATTCATAAAAAATTGAATGTTTTCAGAAAATACCATAAATTTACCCTAAGATAATTTTGATATTCCAAATTCAAAAAATAATTCCATTTTACCAAATTCAAAAAATAGTATTTTATTTATTAATTTAAAATTAATTCAGGTTTTCTAAATATAATGTGTTTTTTATGAAATAATAACTATCAAAAGATTGACACTTGTTTATATTCAATTTCAAAGAGAAATTACGTCAAATGAAAAAAATTGGATTAAATGGTAAAAATATAATCTAATTATACATAAAAACCATTCAATTTTATTATTTAACTCAATAAATTATTTTGATTAAAAAATTTGATTGCAATTAAAATTTAGTATTTTTCAGTATTAATCAAAATATGAATGTTATCAGAAATGTATAAAAAAATTACCCAAACAAAATTTTTATCTCCCTCTTCTAAAAAGGAATTTAATTTAAATAAATTTATATATAAATTTGTGAAAACTTATTTTATAAAAGGGTTCTCCATTAAAAGGTGGTAAAATTACATTTTTTGACAAATAATTCTTTTATCTGTAAAAAAATGAATGTGTTATTATATTATGTCTTGGAAACACATAATATGGATGTTAAAATTATATAGAGTATATAAGATTCAAAATGTAGTTAATACTATTCATAACTGCTTTTTGAACGGCAAGTCTGGTAAGATGTGGTGCGCTCACACTCGATTTCACGTGTAGCGCACGTTTTTGAATTACTTTAATGAGATTAGATTTTATGAAATCTTGGGGTGTAACATTTAATATAAAAGATTAATAACCATTTCAAAGAAAAATTATTTGTTTTCTGAAATATTATATAAATATTTTTAAATGCTATTTAGTAAAGCTTTGGGAATATAATTTAAAATTAATTTTTTAAAATTTTTATAAAATTTATCTTAAAAATTAATATTAATTTTTGAAATATAAATGTTACAGATATCTATGGGTGAATGTTTTACAATTTTCTAAAAGTATTATTATTTTTAATTCATAGTGAAAAATAACAATTTTATGGAATACTATATTTACATTAAATATAAATAAATGTTTAAATTAAATTTTAATATTTTTTGAAATAATTTTTTTCATTTATGTTAAAGTTATCTCAATTTGGGACATTGGAATAAATTTCATATTGATTTTAGATTTCAATAACTTTAAAACATTAGATATTTTTCTTTGAAAAACAGTTCTTCACATGTAGGTGAGATTAATTTAAAATTTAATTCAACCGATTAGGTGAATTGAGTTTTGAAAAATTGAATAAATATTTCAAATAATAATAATTTGTATTATATAATGTTTTCAAATTATTTTTTTACCATAATGAATAGTGGAAATAGTAAAAATTAATTATCATGGTTAAAGTTAAAACCGGGTTTATGAGAGGGTTAAAGTTGGAAGATAACGGTTAAAAATGAATTAAAATTTGATAAACACCCATTTTCATAAAATATTTCGACCTTATAACCTCTAATATTGTATATTAACCCATTTCGAGGCGTTTGTAGGGATAAAAATGTGGGTATCACTTTATCTTTTCATAAACTCGATGTGTGTCCTCTCACTCAAAGGCCATCCTCGATACTCACCTCTTAACACATGAAAAACAAATTAACTCACAAAATACATAAAAATAAATATTCAGTACTACTATCCCCACATCCAAGATTATTTTTTGACTAGAAATCTAATTTCGGAGGTTTTTAGTTATAAACCTAAAAGGGTTCTTTGAAGAATAGGTAAAATTATTAATGTGTATATTTGTTTTATTTATTCCAAAAAATATATAAAATATTCATCAACTATGATAATATAAGAACAAAAATATATAATATATACTTATTTTTTTATATTATTAAGATAACATATATCCCTAAAACACCCATCAAATGGGAAATGAAACTGTCGATAGTGTGTGTGGTGGACTACCGCTGCACACACCAATGTAATTCATTTTTCATAACCTCCATTCAAGTGGTATATAATGATTTATTAAAAAAAATTATATAATATTTACATCATTATTATAATTTTTTATTTTTATGTCACATATATTATCTTACATTCCATTCTATGGGGAGATATGACAATATCTCCCTTCTGTACGACAAACAACCACCTCAGGAAGCGATATGATTCATTTTTCGGTTACACATTACAAGGAATATAATATATATAATGTTAATGAATATATGTGATATTTTTTATATAACCAAAAATATTTAAATATAATATCAAATATAATATCTTATATTTTCAATCCACTGGAAAACAATAACATTGAGCGTTCGTACATGTGGACTATCACCTCTATGTGGTGATGTGAAATGTTTATCATTTTATTTTTACATGGATGTTAATAAAGATGGATTTTATTAAAATAAATTATATAAATTATAATTTTATTTACTTTTTTTAATATTAATTAATTTTTATTTCCCTTTCATTCTATATGTTAGGAAAATGGAAGCAACTTTCTTGTGCATGTTTGACCTACCATCTCCATGAACGGTGTAATGCATTACTTATACATACATTTTATATTTTACTATAAATACATATTTAATTATAATTTTTTATATTTATATCATTTATTTAATTATGTATATGATGTAAATATTATCAATGTAAATGGATCAAAATAACTGAACCAAAACATACATTAAAAATGAACCAATTATCACCCAAAATAGAGATTTTAAATAACAATCATTAATAATTATGTGATAAAAGAAAAATAATTAAATCATTTGTGGTATTATATATAATATTATGGTTATATAATAGATTTATTATAAACATATTTTTATTATATAGTAGGTTCGAACACATGTGAAGGAAATCAGACCTAAGTTAAGGGTTTCTTGTGTCACTTTTACCTCCATGATATATATGTCATATCCAACAATTATTTGTATTTTGAGGTGTATATACTACCAATTTTATTTTTTATATCATGAATATATTTTTATTAATGTTATTTAATATTTATTTTAATTTTATTTCATTTATGGGTCTTCTGATTTACACTGTTACTAATGTGAAAAGGGTTTTCTTCACAATCTTGTCAGTATTTAAGATTGTTTATATTTATGTCTTCCTTGGGAGAACTATTTAATATTTCTATATAAAACTCAATATATTTTATTCTCATATGTTTAATAATAAAACTTCTCATGTAATTTTTCCATTTATCATACTTTTCAAAATTAAATTTTTTGAGAAAATGTTTTTATGAAAATTTGACTTTATTTGTCTCTTCGATCGAAAATCCTATTTCATAAAAATCCATATTTTCTAAAAAAAATAAAAATATACTTCTATGATTATCATAATTATTTACTACGGACATTTTCACTCAAGTTTGACTAATTATATTTTTTTAATTTTAATCTTCTTGTCTTTTTCAAAAAAAGGCATATATTGATTTTACCAAAAATATGAAATGAATCTTCATTTCAATGTGTATACGATGAACAATATTTTTTGTACTGATTTCCATTAAATGTTTTAAATATTACCTTATATTTCTAAATTTATATTTTCAGTGAAATGGATTTTAAATATATTATTTATTTATTATTTTAAATATATTTTCAAAGTGAAATAGTTATTTTCCAAAACAACTGTTCATAAAGATGTTGTTATAGTATTTATTTTAATAAATAACATAATTATTTTTTTTAAATTATGTTAAAATTGAGATATATTGTATTTATAACATCATTAATATTTTTTGGGATGGTTTCTGATCACTCTGACATCGAATGTAAAATTTTATTAGCATTCACTATAATACTCTGTATGGTTTATGATTACATTTATTTACTGAGGAAAGTATATACATTTCATATTAATGTTTTAATTTAAAAGATTATGTTTATTATATTTCACCCCCCTCATATGTAGAATAAATATGTCTTAGTATATCATGAGTTTGTCCCCCTATATCCCTCGATGCTTCGGTATGTCTCATGAGACAAACTAGATTGGGTTTTTAGATGATTCCATACCAATTTATATACGATGTATTAGAATATTTCCTTGAATACATGGTTACGATATTTTGAGTTGTTAATTTCGTAATTAATATATCATTAATTGATGTCCATAAAATTAGTTTGACTATTTAGAATATCCATCATCAAGATTCAATCATGTGATTGTGTATATGGATTTTTTGATCACCATTTATTATTTTCCATATTTTGCTGAATTTGTTATTAAAATGAAACATTTTTCAGATATTTAACTTTCCTTAATGATTAATATTATTTATTAACAATAGATTTTATTACACACTTACTCTTACCAAGTATATTATCTCTCCCCTCTCTTAAATTCTATTTTTTTCTAGGATACCTGGATGTTTTTTTGATTGGTACGCAGAGATGTGCTACGGGGAAATACAAAATTCTGAAAAAAACACATTTTTTAATTTATATTATCAATTGTAATTGTAATTTTAAGTATGTATCTTGTTTTAAAAGACTGCTAAACTATTATATCCTTGGGGATGGATTAGATGTGTCATATTCTAAAGAAATAATGTAACCACTGACTCTGGTCTACTAGGTTTAGGGTCTTAAAAATTATTATCAGTGAACATTTATTATAAACCTTAGGAATGTGATTTTAGGAAAAATATATTAGGGAACCAAAACAGTTGATAGAAATTAAATAAAAGTGTAGAAGAACATCCTAATTTTTTTTTGAGGAAGTGATTATGTGTTTTACATAGAAATAAATTCTTATCGGGATAGTACAATTAGATGTTGTTTTAAAACAGATTTACCTAGAGGTAATAAATAAGAATAGGGAATATCAATATTGAATGGAATGTTACCTGGTATACAAAAATGGTCTGGAAAATAAACCAGGTTTGACACTCCTTATGTATATAATTTTGATAATTCATATTTTCATTATGATAATTCATGAAGGATTTGAATAAATGATGACTCTGAATGACCTAGGGTGAATATAGGGAGTCATATATTGATTTCATTTCATTTTTTTTAAAATACTATAAATGATTCATTATGATTTTTTTTTCAAATGATTAGTATTTATCACACTATAATTATTGGTTTTAGTCAATGCATTGAACTAGATGAATCTAGGTTAACACTAAATGTGAAAGACACTGTGTTGATGAGAAACCAAACGGGTTGATGATTATAGTGAAGTATATTGAGATTTTTATTAATCAGTTATCATGATATATTATTAAAAAAATTCACTATAACTAACTCTAAAACATGCCAAAATATGATGGATAAAATTTAATGAGATCTTTTGCAGTGAAGACCATATATAAAAAAACATTACATTTCATATATGTCAAGAATTTTGGTAAAAAAAACCCATGTCAATGTATTAGAGTAATGGGAAGATGTTTTGGATTTTGAAATAATGGACCCAAAGAAATTAATATCCATGTTAAAATGACATGGTTTATTAACACAATGGATGAGAATAATGGTCTCTATAGGGTATCACTGAATATTGAATGTTTTGAATGTCGAATGTATGTGAATTATTAAAATTGATGTCTTAAGAGGAAATCTCATAATGTTTATCATCATATTTTTATGAGTAATTTTTGTACTACTAATGATGAATTGACTACAAGTTACATATAGAATTAAATAATTATTATTGAATAATAAGATGATGCATAGTTATTGGTTTAAGAGTGAAGTGGAATGATTGATGTTCATATGTATTTGGATTCAACAATTTTATTATAGATTTATTTTATAAATTATATTCTTATTATGAGAATTAATAAACTTATATTGATTTTACTATTTTATTTTTTCTATATAGATTTGAAGACACATGTTGAAGGGAACCAATAAAAGTGATTCAGTGGAAAGTATATCTTTTTAGAAAATCACATGATTGAGGGAAGATAGTCCTTAATATGTGATCCATTTTGGGATAATAATGAGAAATAAATTTTTATGGAATAGTATTGGTGACCTTTAAATTAGTGACTTATTTTATGTTTTTTTATATTTACTGGAGTTTAAAACTTTTTTATATTTTTTGAATATACTCCACAACCTGAGACTTTATTTTTAGAAGAATATATATTTTTATTAGGATTTTTTTTGTGATCAAGTTATTAAAATATTTTATGTAACATTTAGAGTTATATTATTTTATGGAATATAATTATATTTTGAATTTGTAAATTTAGTGACCTTTGTTCTAATTTTTTGGACCCTATATTTGGATAGACTTATTTTGAACAAGTCATAAGGTTATCTATTCTTAAAATGTATATAGTTGAAATTTGGGGTTATTTTTTTAGGTTTTAAATTATAATATATTATTTTAAAACACATGATAACCATTTTTTCCTTTGAAGATATTTATAGACATTAGGAATGGTTTTTCATTAATTTCATAACCCATTAAGTGTTAATTTTAGTGGGTTTTTCATAAAAAATTATATTATATATTAATTTCATTGTATAAGAGATGAAGTAAAAAAATTGACCAATGAACACAGAAAAAATCAATGAGTTACTGTGATGTATAAATATAACAGGTATGTGTATTATCATTTTGTTTGTAGACTTGATGATAAACTAATTCTTATAATTAAGAAAAGATCTTGTGAAAAAAATGATATCAAACTACTAGAATTTTTATTGAATTAATGGAATTTTAATTCATCACATAATTTTTTATGTTTATATTTCTCAAGAAAGTTTTCTCTATCACTCTATATTAATCCTTTTTTACTTATTAGTCTCTTACGTGTCCATTTCTTCATTTACCACCAATGTTCTCAAACATGGAAACCCAGTAATGTGTTATTATGGATGACATTAGGGATTCAATTTATATCATACTAGTATGAATGTTTACTAACACTTTTAGAATCTGGATTTACCATATATATATTTTGACATTACATGACCTTTATTACCAGGATCATGATGCATGCATGAGGAAACAATTTCTTAGGGGATAAAATGTTACACCTCAAGATTTAATGATGAGCACCATGTTCAATAGAATATATGACACATAACACCAAGAATTGAGGATAATAAAAACCCTAATAATAAATTATATTTTAATATTCAAATAAATTCAATATGCATCATTTCTTGTTATGCACACAACATTAGGTTTTAATAGAACATTATACTCAACTAAAATATTATTATTTAAACATTACCTTTATAACCTAACTGATAAGTTACTTGTTAGGAATAGGAATAAATAAATTATAAAAATATTATGGGTTAAATATATATAAAATAAAATATCTATTTATATTTTGAGTAGAAAAAAATATAAACATTTGAAATAAAATAGGTATGATTTATGAAAAATTGTTTATTTCTTAAATGGTTGTTCAGTGGCTCTTGGAAAAAATCATTTAATGATAAAAATTTTCACTTTTTGAATTTTTTTTAAAAAATATAAACATGAATATTAAAATGATCTTGTCATAATTATATTTTTTTGAATCCTTGAGAATATTTGGGAAAAGTAATTTTTTGATGAATAGTGAAAAATATTGTTTTTTATTGAAAATTTTCTTTTATTTAAATTAATTATAATGTTAAATTATATTTTAAATTATTTTTAATGTAAAATTAGTTAGACTTTATTAATATTAAACTAATTTATGTCATTATTATAAATATTATATTTAATTTTGATATAAAAACGTCTCAAACTTTTGAATATTTAACTTTAGAAAACCCGTGTTTTTTGGTGCATCTGTAGATTTAATTTGAAATTGAGTTATATACTTATTGGAATATAATTTTTAAAAATGGATTCCATATTTTTAATAGGAATAATATTTATTACATAATTCTTTAAACATAAATTTGGACCTTAAAAAATAGTAAAAATCGTAAAAATTAATTACCACAACTAAGGTGAAAAAATGTTTAACTGGGGTTAAACTAAGAAGATAATGGTAAAAAGACTTAATGTTTGAAAAAACCCATTTTATAGAAATATATAAACCTTATAACTTATAATATTAGATATTTACACATTTTTTATGAATTTAGAATGAAAAAAAGATGGTTATAACTTTATGATTTCAAAAATGCCATGTGTATCCTCAACCCCACTGATAGAAGGACACCCCCTCTGATATCCTCTTCACACATACAAAAGAATTTGGTTTGGAAAATAATTTCTCAAATATATTACTTAATCACCTCCCCACATACTTGGTATATTTTTTAATAAGAAATCCAATCTATAATTTCATTAGTTATAAACCCAAAAGGGGTTCTTTTAAGAAGAGGTAAAATTAATAATGTGCATATTTGTTTTATATCTTCTTTCAACTCCAAAAAATATTCTTATAATATGATAAAATAATTAAAAAATAAGATCTATACATATATATTTAATTATTTTAATTTAATATCATATATATATATGCACTACTATAATATTAGAAATGAAACCGTCGATCTTATGTATGATGAACTACCTCATCACAAACAGAAGTATTTAATTTTTCATCACTACCTTTCAAGGAATTATATAATGATGTTTTTAAAATATTTTTACCAAATTTATTATATTATTATACTTATTTAATTATTTTATCTATTATTCCATCTTAATTTTCATTCTATTGGGGGATACAATAATGTCATTAGTTTGTATATTGGACTTCCGCCACACAAAGTGATGTGATTCGTTTTTCACTTCCTCATTACATGGATGGTATTAATGATAAAGTTAAAGAATAAATGTGATATTTATTAACTAATAAATATTCATAATATATAATTTCAAATATAATAGCTTACCTTCTAATCCATTGTAAAAAAATAACATCGCTCGTCCGTACTTGTAGACCACTGTCTCAACATAATGATATGAAAATTTTTTAATTTTATATTCACATGGATGGTAATAATGATATATTTGATTAATATAAATGATACATATAATATAATAATTATGATATTAATTTTAATTAAAATTTATTTTTTATTTTAGACCCATTTTTTTAATTAAACAGAAACGACGTTCATGCATACATATGGCCTACAATCTCCATGAATGTTGTAACACATTGTCTATATTTAAATTTTATGGGCTAGTATAAATAAATATATATATAAAAAATATATTATATTTATATAATTTTTTAAATTCATTATATGATTTAATAGTGATCAATAAAAAATAACCAAAATTACCCAACCAAAACCGACATGAAAAACACAATAATTAGCACCTGAAACCATGATTTTAACAATGAAATATTAATAAACATATGATATAAGACTAAAATTAAATCATATACAGTAAGAGATATATGATTTTTTTATTTAATATATTTATCATACTTCTATATTTTTTGTATAAGTGTTTTGGACACATATAGAGGAAATCAGACCTGATGTATGGGTTTCACATCTCACTTTCCCATCTGTGAGACATATCCCATATCCACCCACACTTGTTTTTTGTTATATATATATATCGACACTTTCATATTATATATCATTAATCTATTTATCATTATGTTGTCTAATGTTTCCTTTTATATCATTTATTTTATGTGGAATACGATTCATAAAGATACCAAAGTGGTAAGTGTTTATTTCACAATCTCATTAGTATTCAGGATTTTTTTATGTTTATGTATCCTCCATGAAAAATATTTGTTGTTTATATATAAAAATATATATTTTTTAATCTCCAATAATTATTATTGAAAATATTCAGGTAATATTACAATTTTTACTCTTTTTAGATCTTAATCTTAATAAGAAAATGTTTTTATGAAAATACACCATTATTTTTCTCTTATGTTGAAATTTCTTCTAATCCAATTAAATGTTTTATAATTTTTTTGAAATATCATTTAAAATCATGAAAACTAATTTTTAAGAATATTTTTATCCTTCTTTTATTTATTATAATTTTTGTAAAATAATCTTCAAGTCTGTTTCCCAAAAATGGTGTGTATTGATTTTACAGATAATGGGAATGGAATCATTGTTTAAATTTGAAAAATGCCTGAAATTTTTTTTCCCTTCATGAACAATCAATGTTTAAAAGAATAATTAATAATTATAAAATTTTATTTAAAAAAATTCTTTTCCAAATATTTTCTGTATTTTTTTTGACAAAAAATATATTTAATGTATAAAGGTTATTTTTATCAAGAAAATATTAATAATTTTTACAGTATTTCTATTCATCATGACATCAAACATTTATTATGAATTTGATCCACTAAGAATATATTGTGTTGATATTATCCTCATTATTTATCAGGATATTTTTATTATTTTAACTAGGGATTTGCAATTTTATTATGATTTACCATATTAATCTAGATGGTTTATGATTATTTTTATTGATTTGGGAACATATTTAATTTTATATTATATTTTTCCAATATGAATGTAAATGTATATTATGTTTCAACCGTTTATATAATGAATAAATTGGACTAAGAAAGTGGTGGGTGGGGCCCTCTATAGACCCTCTATGCATCAATAGGTTTAATGAGGCAAAATTGAAAGGGTTTTTGGAAGAGTCTATACCTATTTATGTAACATTCCATTGCAAGAGGTCTTAAATTTTTTGGAATGATGTCTAACATTATGAAGTCCCTTATTATGAAAACATTTATTATTTTCCATGTAATTATTCTATTAATTATAATATCCATTGATAATGTTCAATCATTTAATTATGTATATGGATATTATTTATCATCATTTATTCCTGCCATATTATTCTAATGTAATTGTTTAAATTTATTTTGTTTATTTATTTAAATTTACTTATTAATTTTTCTTATTTATTTATTATAGACTTTGTTATATTATTATCCTTACTGAGCATCTAATATCACCCCATTATTATGTTTTATTTTCCCTGTGATACTTATTTTTTTAATGATATGTATGAATATACTAAGGTGAAATATGGTGTTCTTAGTTTAAAAACATTTCATAATTTATTTTTTCAATTTTACTATGTATTTCAAGTATGTATCTAGTTTATCAAGACTACTAAACTATTCAATCATTCACAATTTGATTCTATGTATCATATGAAAATGTAATAATGTAACCAACAACTCTAGTACACTAGGGTTGGGGTCTTTAGAACAACTATATTATGTTATTATTGTTATAGATTGGATTTTTTATATGAAGGAAGTCATCAATTTTATCTATATGAGAGTTATATTAAATGTGGATGAAAGAAAAGATGGTGTTCATTTATGAGAAAGTCTATCATATGGTTCATATTTGTTTATATCATCTACCATACATGATATTAAAGTTGTTCATGAGCTTAATTGGGGTACAAGTGAAATAATTTCCCAGTAATATTGGGGAATTTTAGGATTCTTTCCCCAAAAAGGTTTCAACACTATCCCGTTGACATGCCATTGTGTTTACGGTAGGGATTCATTTTATAGACCCAATGATATTGATGGATCCTTTATGAAAATAACACTCTGATCTGAAGGAGTTGAGGAATCCAATTGATTGTTTAATCTATAAGAGTTTAATCTATCCTAGTTTGACTACATGGTGATCTACATTATTTTTTAAAAAAATTAATATGGTATTATGATGTTGTGCATTGACTATCGACAATTGAATCATGCGACTATCAAGAACCTTTATCCCTTTTTAAGGTAAAAATGTATTATGTAGTCAGTTGAGAGTAGATAGCTATTTTTAAATGACAAATATGTGGTATGTGTAACATCAGATATTGATGATGGGGAAAGATATCCCATATAATATATTCAGGTGTAATTATAGGAAAATTCTTTTAATGTTTAAGTCATTCAGCTTAATGAATGACATATCACTTTTATGGGACTCATGAATATTTTGTTAAATGAGTTCTGAGATCACCCATAGTATTGTTAATCTATGAAATATTTATACACTCGGATTCATTAGAGGATCAGGAGAATCATAACATAGATATTTTATAAGTCATTTAGCATGATCATCACGATATAATATTTTCAATGTTCATGTTTTGGATATGTTTAGTGAGTTTTATTTGGCATGTAGTGTCATAGTAGGTAGTGGAAGTCAACACTTCAATGATTGAGGTAGTTGTCTCTTTAGCATCCCCCAATAATGTAGCATATACTCATATTTTCCATCGACTTGTGAGATATTGTCTATTTTTTATCTAATTTATATAAAATTTGATCTTTGATGATATCCTTTACTTGGAAGGACTAGGCCCTCATATAAACTAATTAGTGTCAAGTAAATTTTGACTTCATTATGGGGATGTTTGTTAGTGATTTTATTATCTAGTTTCTAGAGAAGGGAGTGGTGTTCAATATTTTAACTGATGCTTATATACATTGTTTTTTTAATCATGATGATTTAGATGGAGGTGATCTTGAATGGCTCTTGGTAGTTTCAACCTCATTAGAATAAATATTCCATCCATGAACTCAAGATATTAGTAATGGTGCTTTGTCAAATTCTACGATGGAATTACTACTTGGATGAGCACTCTATGGTATTCACATGCCATAAGATCTTGTGGTATATATTGTATCTATGGTATTTGAGTTTATGGTAGAATTTTTGGAATAATTTTATACATTAATATGAATTTATTATCTCTTAAAACATAGAGAAAGTGAATGTAGTTATTTTTTTGGTGATTAGAAATCTGGAAAGAGGTATTTTTAGAAGTTTATAGATGCTTATAGAGTTTTGGGGGAGTATATAGTGATTCATCATGATAAGAATCAGGTTTTTGGTAGAGTATTATTTGACCAAATGACATTTACTATTTTTTTGAAGCAGGTGGATGAGCGTTAGTTGGGAGACTATGAGGTAAAGGTGATACATGATCACATATTTTTTGTTGATTATTCTTAGGGATGCATAGAGGATAAATTTAATCAAATTTTATATCAATTTAGGTTTTTTTTTCGATGAATAATTAAAATGGAGATTCTTTATGAGTATCATTCCTAACTCATAGTTGAAACTATTTGTATATCCAAGAGGTATCATGTCCGGAGGAATCAATTCTAGTATATGTTGATTAATATTAAAGCATTTTATTTGAAATCATTATGTATTGTCTTCTAGAAGATGAAGTCAAGCATCACATCCCTTATTATATACATTATACATCCCCAAGTGAAATGGAGAAAAAATTATGGATTTCATCACAATTTCTCTATGATCAAGTAATATAGGATGTAATTTGGGTGGTTCTCCATTAGTTATTTATTTTGATTAATTTTTTGCATTTTGGGAGTTGAGTATTGTGAATTTCTTAGAAAACATGTATATGGATAAGATAATGAAGATTCATGGGGTATAAAGTACCATAATTTCTGTTTGGGATCCCTATTTTACCAAGGGATTACAAATTAGAATTTCCCATGATTTTTTATCTTAGATTTATAATAAAATTACCTTTTATCCAAAAAAGGATGGTTAGACAGTGATGGGAAACCAAAAAATGGAATAAATGTTGAGTTCTATTGTATTTTTTTTTGCCAAGGGTGAAGTAAATAACATTGGTTTTTTTCATTTATAGTTTCTTCAAATATTCTACTATCTTGGATCTATTCGAGTAATTGATGGAATTATCTTCCGATCAATGTTTTGCTGGTCTTAGGATTTATGGTTTATGGTCCCTGTACTAGATATGGTTCATTGCCCTATTACTAATGTACATATGATTTAGGTGTGGATGAAGTTATCAAATAGAATTATGCTGATTCTATGAGGGTACCTCTGGTATTTTTGGTTTGGAATTATGCGTTCATGAGTGTTTTCTCACATCATGGGTTTTGGAGGTTTTGTTAAGGAGGTTCAATTTCTCCACCATTAATTAGTCAATTGTTGGTGCTGGGTTACATATGAAAAATGAAATATCAGTTATATATTCCCCCTATAACTATATTCTTTCAAATAGATAATATATGTGTTATATGTTTTTCAATTAGGGGGAGTCCGATATAGATTATTACGAGACCATTTTGGGTTGGTAAGTATAGATTTAGTATCATCATGAGAATTTTCTATTCATAATATTTAATGCCTTTGTTAAAATTTTATGGATTCATGGTGTCTTGGAGAAATGAAATTGAGAATATGAGTTATAGATAAATATTAAATATCTCATGATATTTTTAACCCTGATTTTCTATAATGATCCAATTATTTTATTAATACTGGTTTATTAATATAATTAATTTTTTCATGTTGTATTTTGTATTATCAATATCAATTTCTATATTTGAGAGGTATCTTTTAATCAGTTTTTAGATTTGGTAGAAATTTTCCCTCCATGTTTTGTTTTGATTCATAAAAATTAAACCCATTTAAGATACATCTAATGTAATTCCATAGAACTTCACAAAAAATCACATTACATACTTTTGGTGTCAGTGGTTTCGGGAGTAGGAAATAAGAAGGGAGGAACATTTGGATATGAATTTTTTGTGGTATGTGGTATTTTATAGGATTTTCATGGGTTTTGTGCTATATAGGCTTATGAAAATGATTTTAGAAAAATTTATGATCCATACATTCCATGAAGGTACTATCATGTATGGTTTTATTTATAATTATGTATTCCATGCTATTTTTTTCATAGTCTGAGGGATCGGGTCATGGAATGGTATTGGGTTTTGGATTTTGTATTTATTTATAGGAATGGACTAAATGATGTGTCCAGGGATACCACAAAACTATTATTTTGGTCCTTCCATTCTAGTGTGTGTTGTGCCATGTTTCTTGAGTTATGTCATGATGTTTTTCTGGTCAAGTTCCTTATATCTGCTATTTTTTGCGTTATTATGTCGTATTGTGTCACTTTCCACATATCCCTTTTTTAGATATATAATATCAAAGAGTAATCCATTTTTTTAATTAAGGAATGATAGGAAAATTACAATGTTATTTTTAGAGGGTTGTGTGACTATGTACCATTGTGTAATATAAATTAATGTTAAAATAGTGGTTTGTTAATTTCTATCACAATTATAAGAATGGTAAACCCCCTAAAATATTTTTATGGAATTAATTCTCCCCAAATACTTAAGAAATAAAAGTCTATTTATTATAGAACCTTAACCCGTTATAATATTATAATTCATGAATTTATGATAATTAATGTTGGTGATCCTAAGTTAGTTTATCATCATTTATCTTCTGATTTTAGCATACACTTCTTCTGAGTAGATATTTGACAATAGTTTGGAGAAATGTTTTCCACTTGAAGGTGGTTTTTTATAAACATATCATTGTGTGATATGTTGTTAAATATTTCGTTGTCTTGTCTTGATTTTGGGATAATCATCTGCACCATTAGTCGCATAGTTGTTGAAAATATTTAGCTGAGGAAGGGAAATTTAGAACTCTCTTCTATTATGTCATTAAAGTGAAAGTTTTATTTTTTTTTATTTTTTGGATGGTATGTATTGAAATAATGATGAAAATAAACTAGTTAAAGTGGAAATTAATGAAAATGGGTTGATTCATATCTGTTTACTTGATTTTTTTATTTTTATTGAGATTCTTGTTTTTTATTGTTTCGAATTATAATTTATGTTTTTTTGTGATGTATTTGTCATTTATTTGATAAAAATTTAATAATAAACTTTAATAAATGATTCATCTTGTAAATATTGTAATCAACTAGTTAGGTGAAATTGGTTTTTGTGATAATACAGATTATGAATGAGATACTCAATTACTATGAAGAATGTTTAAAAAGGAAACTGTGGATATGTGATGGTACTGAATTGGGGTCAGTTTCTCTATTGTAAATATTTTTTAAATGATGTTATTATTACAATGATTGTTTTGTGTTATTGTGTATAGTTTTGTGGTAGTGGTATGGATAATGTAGTGGTCACTGTAGCTTTATTTGATGGTTTGGAAGGGAATATGTAGTTGTTGGTGTTCTGGTAATGGAATATCTGGTTGTGTGGAAAGTGGAAGTGTTTCATTGTTATTTTGGTATCTTTTTGAATGATATGTATATAGGTTTATGTGGTTTCTTTTAATTGACGTGTCTTTATATCAGTGTTTTCTAGTATTAGTGGAATAATATAGGTAATAAAGAACATTATAAAGGGCGTGGGTTTGAATTGATGAATTTATGGGATATAAATAACATATTAATGGGTGAAATAAATAGTAAATGGATGAAAATGATATAGGTGGTGGATTAATAATGGTCTTTGTTATGTATGGAATTCAATGAAATAATAAATTTAATATGATTGGTAAAATAGTGAATAAAAAAATGGAAAATTATTTTATAAAATTTTTAGTTGTTAATGTTTTTTTGATTTTTTGTTGAAATGAGGGGTGGTTTGTGTTAATGTAATTAAAATCTTCGTTTTTGTCTTTATAGTGGGTTTTTGGAGGTTTTTATGGGTCCAGTTTGGCTATTTTGGTATATAACGTTGAAGATGGTCTTTTACAAGGTCATATAATACATATAATTTATTATCATTTCATATCCACACCACCTAAGTTGGATAACCTTGTCGACATGAAAATTCTTTGGGTTCCTTTTATTCTCTCGGATATCCATGATTAAAAGGGAGTAGATGGTTGATTACTCCATCTTCACCACTTTCTCATCAAGGTATATGAAGAGATTTGATGGATTGAGGTAGGTATGAGAATAAAATTTAAAATATCATAATATAAAAGTTAGTGATATTATAGATGAATAATTATATGGATGTGGTGAAGTTACCTAGTGAGGGAAGTGTGTGGTAGGTGGAGGGAATGTTTTTTGATTTTATTCATGTTCATGAAACCCTTTATTGATAGTTATCTGGTGAGTTTTTAATTTTATTTTCTTATGTTGTGGCATGTGTTTGTGGATATGGGATGATGATTATGATGATGATGATGATGACGTGACTATGGTATATGGTATGTGGTTATTATATGAGATCTGGTGTGTGATGGGGGGACTAAATAAATGGGGAATCACTTAGTGATCTATGTTGGGGTATAATATTGAAAACCCAGTGTTGAAGTAGTTTCATGGTTCCATCTTAATAGATTTATTTAGATATTTTTTTATTTTATTTTATTTAATTATTAGGCGGGTGAACCTTGGTGATGTTGGGTGATAACTGACTTAGTTTGGTTGATGTTGATTCTATTGATTGTTCACTAATGTATTAGTATTATTCTTACATATTTTAATTATTTTTCTTGATTATGATCCTACTAAGTGTTTATTAATGATCCCCTCTATATATAAATTTTTTTTTAATGTTTCTTTCAGATTTTGAGAGGAGCTGACCATTACTGTCTTGGAGTTTGGAGTTGTGGTTGGAATTTCTTCCGAAAGGATTTTTATTTGGTATTCAATTATGATGATTTTATTTCTTTATGTAATGACATGATTTTTGGGATAGTCTTATTATTTTGTATTATAGTTTTTATTGGTGAAAGATTTATATGTTCAAATCATTAATGTGGGAAATAAATCACATTTTTTGTTTTATACCATCATTACTAGACTCTAACACATGGGATAATGAAGGAAAGCCTTACGATTCATTCTCATCTTCACTATTGGCCTAGCAGATATGCCTAGTGGGAAATGGTCGTGACACTTTTGAAATCATTAACAGTAAATATAATTATGTTAATAACATAGTTCAAAAATTTATTAATTTGTTTTAAAACTGTCATAATACATTTATTATCATATCTTATTAATTAAATAAATCAAAAATTCAAATCTTCTATCATTGGTGTTGTTTGGTACAGAATTACAAAGCATATTTATTGTAATAGTAATGGTATAATGACATTATAAAATAGTTTCTGAAGTTCCATATATTTCTTGGAATTTTTTTTATGTAATTATAGTTTTATAAGAGTTCTAGTTTTAATATGTTGTTTAAATTAATTTCAATCCCACAAATATTTATTGTTATTCACATTATTGGTGTTTAAAATGGTTTTGGTTGTTTATCTTCAACATTATTAATATTATGACCATTTCATCATTAAATAATCATAATCTAACTAAAAAATTTAATATTTTCTAGAAAATACAATTTTTTAATCTATGAAAGTAATAAAATAATATTTGATTTATAAAATTATTTAAATAGATGTTTTAAACCTGTCTTAATTTTAAGAATATCACAAGATAAAATGAAATGGATTTAACTTATAAAATAATTTGTAAATATATATTAGCGTAGAATTGTTTTTTAATATCCTAAATTTTTTGGAGGTATGTACTTGTTTAAATTTTGTTTTCAATATATTTTTTTTTCTAATGAAATGCTTCTAAGGAGTATGATGGACCTCGAGAGTGTTCTTGGTATTTGGTACATAAAAAGAACGAAAAATGGGCCAACATGTGCAAAGATTATGTTTGGGGCATGGTCAAGTGAACCATGTGACCATCCCAAGATAATTACATAGCCTCAAACAGAAGCTTTCCTCATGTTTGGAGCATGGTATCCAAATCTTTCATGGCTCCCTAGGAAACTGTGTGTTCAATACTCCCTTAGACAGTGTATTTTTTACATATTGAACATGGTTTATAAAATCATGTGGGTATACCAAGCTCCCCTTTAAAAGTTGAGAAATTTACTATTTTCCAACTTGATATTTTTTGATCCCACCCAATTCCCCCCCCCCCCTTTATGCTACCTCATACAATAGTGATGAACTAGAACCCTAATGAGTTACCAAGGTTTGATCTCCCCCATTTCTAGTTTGTTTTGATGTTCGTTGGTTTCAAAGTGAATATCTAGGTAAGTCTAATCCTTTATTTTCATCTCTTTCTGGGATTAGGGTTTGTATCTTGTGTGATTTTCTTCTGAATCCCTAAAACCCTATTATTCTGGTGGAATATTTGTTGGGGCTTCATTGGTAATTTGGATCATGATATAAGTCCTAGATTAAGACTTTATTAGTCAATGTATTTGACTTAGGTGGACTAAAAGTTATATCCCATAGTTTTCAATGTGGATTTGTGCAAGAGTGTTGTGTTATTGGTCCAACCGTGTTGTGAATTGACTTAATTTGGGATATTTGTCAAAATAGATCATCAAAATAATGAATATAATCCATCATTATCCCTATGGGACGCATTGATGACGATTTTTCAAATTTTGGGCCACCAAAGGGGTGTGTCGATATACCCTAACCTAGGAGTTGGTAACGTCAAGTTTGGAATTGGCGTGTGATAACAAAGAACCCTTGTTAATTATGTTAAAATGTTTTGTTAAATTGAAACATGGATATTGGTAGTTGTTTCTATATTTGACAATAGCTTCATGGGTTAACTGATTTAATTAAGATTGGGTCAAACAACATATGAATTATGTTAAAATATCTTTAAAGTTTAGTGCCTATGAATTGAAGAGCATGTTCTATGGGGTAAAATCTTATAAAATGAAGAATATGTAAACAAAAATTCAAAATTTAATTCATGAATATGTTAAATGAGTTATTATATTGGAAATGACAAACAATTTATGTGATTTAACATATAAAAATAGTTGAATATATATAATGTGTTGATTGATGGATATTAGTGAATATGTTTAATGAGTTTAGACATAAAAATTGGTAATTGTGATAAGATAAAAATAATGTAAATAGAAACTTGTTAAAGGGTTATGGCATAATATTTATTTTCAATGTTGATTTTGTTGTATTATGATTTCTATTTTTATAGGTGTTGTTTTTTTGTGAAATGGTATGTGTGGTGAATAAAGATATAAAAGCATGTACAGATGGCTTGGTAATGTGGGGTATTGACTGATCTTCTACAATCATGGGTTGATTTATAACGAGGGTCTAAACTCTACCCCAAAGTGCATGGATTGGGGAGGGGGAGGTATATATATTCCTCTAATAGTTGTATTCTAACCAGATTGAGACATAGAAGTGAGAAAAATGTGTTTATTTTGATGATTTTATTCATAGTGAGATATGGACTTGACTTATTCCTTTATGCATACTTATGAATGCCTCAAACCCTTGTATGGAAAATCTAAATTCCTAACTCGTGCAACACATGATGAATGAATTTACTGAGGAATAAGTTGGAGATGATGAATTTGGTACTAGGGTTAGAAATGGTTAAAGTAAATATTGTTAACTAATAAAACCTGAAATGTATTTTATTTACTTTTCATTTTATTGTACATTCATCAAAAACCTGTTTAGACTACAAATTATTTGACACTGTTTTTGGTGGCCTACTAAGTTGTATAACCACCCTACATGGGTCGTAGTTGGGAACCCAAGAATATTTCATGCTTTTAGGCCAGGATATGAGAAAATAGAAATGTTATTAGGAGTTAAGTCATGGTTGGGATGTATATGGAGGAGTTTCTGGACATGTGTTCATGATCGTTTCTGAGATTCCATTTTTTTTTCAAATTTTGGGTTTTTTCACATGGCATTGTTATCATGAAATAACATATTTAGTATTGGCTATAGTTTTTACCCAGTCTGGGGAGATGATTGTTTATGCATATTCATTTTATGATACATATTTCTGTCTATTTAAATTGTTATCTGGTGTGTCTCACTCAAGTATATGGGGTATATGCACTCAATGTGGCCTATTAGAACCTAACTATTGGTTTGAAACCTCTGGTGTACGGGGAGCTCTGCTTGAGGACATGTGGCGACCAAATGTGAAGCACTAGTTTAGTGTATTTTGAGATAGGGATGTTATAAAGACCTATTAGAGAAGTTATTTTCTAGGGTATTTCTTTTTGGGATATGGGAAGGGTGATTTTGTTTTTTCTTGTCCTTAGCAATGAGATCATTCTTAGGAGTACTTAACCAATATATCAGTGAAAAAATATGTCATGCATGGTGGTAATAATTTTTTTGATGTGTGGTGGGAAATTTGATGACATTTAATAAAGGGATGAAGCACTTGTTGTGGGATGTGATTGTTTCATGGTATTTTACTCATGTAAAAAATTGAATGAGTTTGTTCATGCATGTTTTATTATACGCACCTAGAGATATTGGTGAAAAACATCACATTAGGTATGCACAAAATGGGTTTGTGGGGTATAAAAAGTAATATGAATTTGATCTTCTTGAAAAATTGATGAAAACAGTGACCAATAGAATGCTGTAAATGAGTAAGAAGGTAAAAATGTCAACTAGTTATTAAAGAAATCTGATTAATGAAATGTTTTTATTGAGTTAAAAATATTTATTATAACAATTTTCAAACGAATAAATGTTCCTTGGAGGAATGGTTTTCATTATGAGTATAGAAATTGTTTTTAAATGGTGTCTAATGTAATTATTTTAACCATTTATGTTTGTATAACCCATGATTAACCATGAACCATGGTCAGGGTGGTTGAGGAAATCATTTATGATCTGATGATGACCTTTGGGGTTGTGTATGTGAATGGTTTATTTGTGGATAGTTGAGAGCCTCCTTTTATTTGGACTATTTAATCTTTATGCTAGGTGTTCTAAAGATCTTGTTTGGAATTACTGAGGAATTCCACCATGAATATGTGTGTTGGTTGGACAACAAGAGGATGTTGTTGAGAATTCTCCTCCAGTAGTGGAGTAAAAAATGTAGAGATCCAATGTAATAGGGAAGAATAGATCCATGAGAACTTTTCTTGGTTCATGCAGATGATATAATGATACCAAATGTTGGTTTTTTCTGAGTATACTCGAGATAACTAGAGAGTTTCAACCATAACACCCTCAGAAATTTACCAGCCATGGTGGACTAGAGGAAACCATATTCTTGATAGAATCAATCCAAAAAATTCTTATCCATTTGCAGATTCATTTTGAAATGTAATTCATGTTATAATCCTATATTTTGATAGGTCATGAAAAGAATTAGTGGGACATCATGATTCAGATAGAGGACGATGAAGGAATGATATGATATTATTTTTGTAAATTTTTCTAGAATAATTCTACCTAGTGACCTTGAAGAAGGATTAAAATATGGATTTTATATGTTTGAAACAAGGGGTTGTGTCGGTGATGGATTACTATTGCCATGTCATCTACCTACATCAATTCATTCCAGCAATGGTAGGAGATTTGGTGACTATGTAAAATTTTTCTTAGATGGGATAAGGAATGAGATCGGGTCCCAGGTGGATATCATATGTTGGAAGAGGTTTGTAGAGGTTTCAATTAGGCCCTTATCTCAAAAGGGGACCTCATGAGAGCTTCATGTAGTTTAATTGTATTACTAGCTATGTGGATGAGTGGTGAAACATCCAAGGGAATGAAGTAATATTTTAGGAGTTTTCATCAAGGTGTAAGTGTATATGTTCGTTAGCATGGTGATTATGTGTTCTATAACAAGTGAGGTAGGTTAGGTCACATACATAGTTAGTGTCCACAACCACCAGTTGAGTACCAGCCATGAATTAGGTTTGTATGTATACAGAGGTTCTGTAGGAACCCTAGATAGCTGAGTAAAGATAGAGGTCAAAGGCAGATGTTGAGTGTAGGGAGGGGAAATTACTTTATATCAGGTATGCAGTTGTACTTCCATGAGCCATACCTATTAGGGAGGTGGATGTGGTACACTGAGGTGAGGTTTTCCATACCATCAAGGTGGTATAGTGCTAGGTACTCAGGCATGATCCCAGGGTAGAGGGGCAGGTCAGCTTTGCATAGTTACTTTTTACACCTAGAGGTGGAAAGGCTGAACAATATTCTATTCCTGATATTATACTTATAGATTCCATGCATTCTAGTGAATTTTTTACATAGGTTCCACAAAATCTTATACCTTAGGTCTGTTTTTACTTTTTTTATACGTAGTAGTGGAACATGTTTGTGGGGGATATGTGGATTGATACTCTATTGGTGTACAAGATGAGGATAAAACACAACCTAATAGTTGGTCACATGAATTGGTGGGTACCATTTTTTGTGAGACTTTTTATTCCTCAATATTTCAGGTTTGGCCTGATATTGGTCATGGACTAGTTGGTGTTGTTCAATGCCCAAATCAACTATTTCCATTGTCGTGTAATGTTCACATCACTTGAGGGAGTCACTGGTTTCCTTCGTGGTGAGTGGGATGTTTGGGAAGGACATTTAGGATGATTTTCCCAACTATTTAGAGAAATCATCACCCAAGTGTCATTTCATGTTCATTATTATGTAGTATTATAGTATCATGTCGTTACTCCTATTGTGAATCACTTTTAGGATTTTTTTTCCTACGGGATTATCATGATTTACACCTGAGAGAGATATCGAGGTCAAGATAGAGTTTCTGCTATGATTAGATCCAATTTACATTACATCATATAGACTGGTATTATAAGAAATCCAAGAGCTTAAAACATAGTTGGAGGAGTTCATAAATAAATGATTTATTCATTCTAGTATGTCACCTTGGGGATCTATAATGAAATTTTCCAAGAAGGATGGTGGTCCTTGCAGTTGTGCCTTGATTATAGAGAGTTGAATTAGATTAAAATCAATAATAGATACTTTTTCCCCCTAATTGATGACTGTTTTAAATAATAGAGAGGTAATTTAGTGTTTTATATGATTTATTTATGATCTGGGTATCATCATATGAGCGTGATGCCTTCTAGTATACCATGGACAACAATTAATAGCATGTATAGATTATATGGGTGTGTGGTTATTTTAATCAGGTTTAATAATTCACTAGTATTGTTGAAGGATATAATAAATCAAATATTTCATTCTTACCTAGATTTATACATAGTTTTTTTTCATTGATGAAATCTTAGTGTACACTAAAACTCTCGATGATAATGCAAAACATCATGAAATATTTTTGAGTACACTATGAGAGCATCGGTTCACACTATGCTATCCAAATTTTAATTTTGTATTGATAGGGTTGATTTCATGGGTCACATTATCTCTAAAGAAGTTTTGTTAGTGGACCTAGGGAATGTGCATATTGTTGTGTCTTTTTATCATCCCCAAAATATATCGAATGTTTGGTGTTTTTTGGATTTAGTAGGCCACTATTCTAGGTTTATAAATGATTTATCTCATTTCAACAAAGTCACTTTCTAGATTGAACAATAAATTTATTAGTTTTTAGTGGTATGAAAAATGTAAAAATAATTTCTAGGAGTTCAATAAGCGGTTGACTAACACACCAATCCTAATCTTACATGGACTAGGTAAGATGTATACATTGTTTTGTGTTGTGTCTAGTGTCAGTCTAGAAGTAGTGTTGATACATGATGATCATGTTATTGTGTATGGTTCGTGGTAGATGAGTCCTCAGAAATGAAGTTATCCTACACATGATATTGAATTGGCTACAATAGATCACATGTTAAATATTGGTTTTTGTAATTATGTTTTTGGAGAATGATATAAGATGTATATCGATAATAAAAGTCTTAAGTAAATTTTATCTTAGCTTGATGTGAATATTCCGCAGTGTTGATGGGTTATTTACATAAGATCCTTCGATTTTGAGCTATTTTATAAACTCGGAAATAGTAATAGTGTTATAGATTCCTTGAGTCAGAAACTCAAATTTAGGCAGTTCTGGAATTCATCTCAGAGTGGAAGCTGATGTCTTTGTTTGCGGAGATATACCTGGAGGTATATGATAGAAAAAGAAAGATGGCCCTTACATCCATAACTATTTAGTTATATCTTTTGGGTTAGGTAAAGAATAGTTAGATTGATGATCTGGAGTGTTTGGGCATGAAGGAAATCCATAATGGTGGGGAGTCACATTCTAGTGTGAATGATGGTGATGTTGGGGTTGTTCGTGTTTGTGGACATTTTATGGTGCAAAAGGGTATGAAGGAAGAGTTAATGTGATATTTTCTTGAATCTAAGAGGTAGTTTCATATTTTTTTGACTAATATGTATTGTGATCTTCAAAGGTAGTTTTTGTGGTTCAGAATGAAGAAAATATATATAGGTTTTTTGTCTTGGTGTCTTACCTGTCAGTAGGTGAAGGCCATGCATCATGACCAAGGTTGTTTATTACAGTCACTAACCATTATGAATTGCATGTGGGATGATGTAATGATTTAATTAATAGTGGGTCTTCTGAGTACATCTCATAAGAGTGATATAATCTGGGTAGTTGTGGATCGGCTGACTGTGTTGGAAAATTTCTTACCTATCTAGAATAATTTCATTTTTGATTAGTTCGGTGAGTTATATGTTCCAGAGATAGTGTGGTTCAATGTTATTAAGAGAAATATAGTTTTCAATAAATATCCATATTTAACAATTGGGTTTTAAGAAGGGATAATATATGTCTCTTAGTACCTAGGTTTTTTTAGAAAAATATTTCACGTTCGAACAGACAGACAGTCAGAGAGAACAATATGGGTGTTAGAAGACATGTTAAGGGATTCTGTCCAAGATTTCATTGGTGCACAATAAAAAATATTCCCCCTTATTATGTTTTTGTACAAAAATAGTTTTCAAGATAGGATTCATATTGAACCATTTGAGTTACTTTATGGGAGACCATTTATATCTCCTCTATGTTGGTTAAAGGCTATAGATTCTGAGCTATTTGGACCTAGTCTCTTGTTGGAGATGTCAAAAAAGGGTAAATAGAAGCATAAATTCATGAAAACTTCTCTCAGTAAAAAAAATGTTCTATGATGATAAGTATCATAGAACTCTTGAGTTCATAGTTGGTGATCATGTGTTTCTTCAGGTGTCACTGAGGTTTGGTCACAATCGAGTTCAGAGATAGGGCAAGATAACATCCTGGTACGTGGGGTCATTTTATATTACGGATAGGATTAAATGGATGAATTATCGATTTTATCTTCCAAAATGGTATTGTGGAACGAATTTTTATTTTCATGTTTCATGGCTTGGAGAATATCTCCCATATCCATCTCATGTGCTTAATGTATAAGTTGTTGAGTTTGAGGCTGATTCATCATTAGAGGACCATTTGTTTCATATTGTCGCTATAATGATAATGTATTGTGATGAAATGTTGTGCCTCTCGTTAGTGTTTTTTCAAAAAATGGAAATTTTTAGGAAGAAAAATTTGAGAGGGAATCAGATATGTGGGCCTAGTGACCCAATCTCGTTTATCTTGAAACTCAGTAAAGCATGGGAGTGCAACTCGAGGATAAGTCATTATAATGTGGGGAGGTTGTAAGATACCAAAATTAATGGGGGAATTCTTTTGTTTAAATTTTTTAGTAAATATTTTTTTGGTAAATGAATTTTTTTAGAATGATAACGGTCCTTGGGTGTGTTTTGAGGGTTTGGGATATGAATGGTAATAATATCGCGCCAACCTGTGTAAGGTGCATCATTGGCACATAGTGAAGTAAAATGTACGACCTTCTTAGGAAAATTGTGCAACCTTAAATAGAGGCATTCTACAAGGTAGGAACACAGTTTCTAAATTTAGTAGGGATCCCCTTGTAATCGTGTGACTCAACCTCCTTTAGACAGTGGCTTGCACACCAATTGTACATGGTTTAGGAAACCATGTGGGTAAACACTGTACCCATTTAAAAGTTGTAAAAATTATGATTTTTCCATCTTAGTATTTTTATGATCCCACTCGATTCATCCCATTTCTCTTACCTCTATCACTAGTGATTATCTAGAACCTTAAAGTTATCCCAAAGTTATATATATCAAATTTTATGTTGAAATGTTATGTGAATAATATAGGGAAATATATTTATTTTGATTTTAGTGATAATGCTTTTCTTAATGTATCCCCTATAAAAGTGTTATCTATTTTAATAAAAATGAAAAGTTAAGTATGTTTTTTATTAAACAATATGAAATCATTGATAATTTTGGATCATTTTCTTATTTATTATTCTTTAATATAATTTTATCATAGGCACAATATGTATTTCATCTTTTATTTTTAAGGAAATATGTGTCGCATGTATCTCTTATTTTGATCCCTGAAGTAGTTTATATGGATTGAAATGTTTATTTTAAGGAAAAAGAGTACAGATAATTTACCACACAGAAAATGTGGTGAGTTATAAGTTAATTAATTTGGGTAAGGTTTTGTAAAAAAAACCATATGGGTGAAGAAGAAATATGGGAATCAGAAAATTAAATGAAGGGAAAATATCCTCACATGTTTATGTAATGAATTAAATTTCATGGATGAAATTTTCATAATATGGAATATGTTAAAAACATAGTTAATATTAGAATAAATCATTTTCATGTCTTTTCTATATTAATTACATAGATTTTAAATATTTATATACACTATAAGAATATTGTGTTATTTTTCAATCAAAATGGAAATTGTTTCATTCAAACTTTATTCATATACATATATTTTTTAGTTTGAATTAAAGTAATATTTTCAAAATTTTATAATTATAATTTAAAAATATGAGCATATTAAAATTATCTTAGGGTGAATATTAATATTTTTCAGAAAAGATTTATTTTATATGAATTGTGAAAATATAATATTTCGTAAAAATTTCATTTCCATTCATTTTAAATTATCATTATTCATTGAATAATATATCAATGAAAAGGAATAAATAATTAAATATATATAATTTAATTAATTAATTGTTATCATAATTATACCAGATTTTTTAATAAGTTGTTTTTTTAAACACATTTTTATAAAAAACTATTTTTCCTCACATTTTGTGTTTTAATATCAAATGAATTTATTGCACTTATAGAAATTTAATATTAAAAAAATCATGGAATTTCAATAATTATGGGTATAAATTTGCTGAATAGGTATCAATTATTTACTTTCATTTTGAATAGTAACCGTTGTAAATATTTGTCACCTAGGTAATGGTAAATAAGGTAATTAAAGTCAAAAATAATGTAATAAAGTTTAAAGAACTTCATACCACATGAATTATTTTTAATGTATAATTTTATCTCAATAATTACCATAAGTGGTTTGATAATTTGAATATTTCTATCCACTTTCCTTTGATAATGACAATAATATATTTTAAAAATAATATTAAGAACAATATTACACTCTCTTTATTCTTAATATGTTTTTTATAGTGATAGAAAAATGATATTTTATATTATAAATGGTTATTTTAAATATTAATAATTTTTTGGTATCAAGGAAATATTTTATTTATTTTTATTTATAAAATAGTTTCCTTAATTTCTTACACAATTCAGACACAATTTTTATGAAAAGAGTGGAGAAATCAAAGAGATGATTTTAGAAACTTTGGAAATATTTTTATTTTAGTGGGTTATAATATAAATTAAATTATATTAATTGATTTTATATATTAGGTATTTTTTATAAGTATATATTTTCATTCCATATTTATCTTGATGACTTAAAATCCAATGCTAAAGAATAGTTGAAAAAATGACAGTCATTTTATTTTATAATAAACAATATTTTATTAAATTATTTGAAATTCACAAAAACCAATATGTATACATGAAAATGGGATATTTTTATAATTTGAATCATGTTCCATTTATAGGTCAATTTCCTTTTCATAGTATCTTTCTTGACCCCTGAAGTCTAAGAAACATTGATATTTTGGTATTCATCAAAATTGTTAATATATGATCAAAACAAAGTTATATGGGATAAAAAATCATCTAAAATGGTCTAAATTTTATTTTATGATAGCATTTATAACAATAATCATATTATATTCAAAATAAATCAATTTTTTCAATTTTATTTTAATAATAATAATTTTAATTTAATAATTTATGAAACTACAAGAGTTCCCCTACCCAATAATGTATATGGGATCTTTATCTACCCAATTCCTCATATATTATGAGCACACTATTTCAGTTAGTACTTATCCAAATAAATTCCTAGCATGAATTCCCATATCCTATAGTCTTTACTTTGATCATAAAACTAATCTAGGTAGGCTTGAGGTATAATCCTAAACAGGTTATTCGAAGAACATGTATAGTTCTAAAAAATTGTTTTCATTTAATTTATTTTTATTCTACATTAATTTTTTTATAAAATGTGATGAAATAATAAAAAAGTATCTTCAATTTAATTATAGGTTATTTTTAATGGAATAATGAATATCCATCATCTTCTTCCACAAAATGGGAAATAAAGAAATCTATCACGTGTATAGAAGACTACACCCTTGTGAACTAAGGTAATTTGGTTTCCATCGCCTCCTCTCGGATGACTAGAATTACCTATTTAAAGTATATATATTAATGAAAATGAAAATTAATAATTTTTTATAAATAATATATCATATATATCTTTATCTTTCCATATATAGTTAACTTAAAGTGTCATTCATATGTATGTGTGTGTTACCACCTCCACAAGGTGATGTAATTCAATTTTCATGACCATGTCCCAGGACAACAATATATAAGTTTATTTGAAGAAATAATATAATATTAATGATATAATTTTTTTTTGGAATTTTAAAATAATTATTACCTTATTTAAATCGTGTTTTTAAAAAAAATGTAAATGTTACTCATGTGTACATTTGGCCTATAATCTCCTTTATTATAACAAATTTCATTTTTAATAACTATCTTTAATGAATGGTTTAAAAAATTAAAACGGTTGTATAAAAAATAATAATTAATTCATTTTTATTATTTAGAATGCAATATAATAATTAATTCTTTGACCATTTTCATTAAAGAAATGTTATTTAGGGATCATGAAACAAACCTCATCAAAACATCTGGCCTAAAGATAATTAATAAAGTAAGTCAATAAAACATGGTAACAAATGATATGAATGGGGTAATAATAATTGAATAAACTTCATAATGGTTCTTAATAAAGAAAATAATTATTATATTTTTATTATTTTGGAATATAAAAAACATTCATGATGAGTCATTCTTGAGGTAAGGGACAAATTACCTTAAAACTACATTTCAAATTTTTTAAAGATTTATTTGTGTATGTATTTTTCTTCCTTGTCCGTATTATTGAAAATAATTTTTATATTTATTGTTATTAAAAAAAATTAATCATAAATTACATTAAATGACACTTTTTTTACTTTATTTCAATGTTTTTCAAAATTAATATTTTTATGTATTTTATACGAAACATTTTAACTTTCTTTACAAAAGGAAAATGGAAGGTTCTATTTTATCATATATAGTGTCAATAAATTTTCCTGTCATTAAAAACATTATCTTTTGAATAGATTATTTTAAAATATTTAATCATTTCATCAATGAAATAACCTCTATCCCATTATTCTAGGGATTTTAGTTTTGAAAATTTTGTTTTATAGGAAATGGATATATCAATATCCGAAAATATCTTTCTTATGGGTTGAAAATTATATTTTCATGAATTTATTGATGTAAATGGAATACTTTATGTGTTCCATGGATTTTATATGCTTTAAAAAATTTATAAAGATGGTTGATCATGATATGTCTCTTCAATACATTGGGTAATTATTATGTTTTCAAAAAACTGATGTTGGAAGATGCATCTTTTAGTTATTCAACTTATTAGGGTTATTTTAAGTGTTCTATTAAGATTAATTCCAAAGGATCCTATATAAAAATTATATTATTTATAATTATGTTTCCTTATTTTTTTATTTCAAAAGGTAAAATAATTAATTTTTGTTCTAAAGGTATGATTACACCATTTTAGAATAAATAATTAAGGTTTTTAAGAAAACATTATTCATCGGTTCTCATGCTTGGTATAAATCCATCATTTTTATAATTTTTTTAATTATGTTTTCTTATAATTTTTTTCATAATTTTTGTCAATGATGATGATTTCATGTCAATGAAAATTATTATTTAAGCATAAATATTATGATATCATGGTTTTTAAGTGGATTAATCAGTTTCTTTTTCTTTTTATATGTCCTTTACCGATCGTTTTGTTGTCATCATATATTTTTAAATAATTTCACCAATTTTGAAGGAAGTGTAATAAAAAGTTTTTATTCATGTTTAAATACCTAAAGATTTCTTATTAAATGAAAAAACATTTTTTATAAAATCATTATAATATTAAAAGTGGATAATGTGTGGAACTGTTCACTTTATAATATATGAGTTTTTTTGTAAGAGTTGTGAGTTAAATTTATAATACACTCAATTGAACATAACCTATTAATTAAATAATGAAAATTAATTTATAAATATTGAATTTATTGAATATTTTTTCGGGGTTTTCGGTCTCAAAATGCCCAATGGTTCCATATCTGATGACGCGTGGACCTGCTTTCCAAAGGCAGGCGTTCGTCGGATGGTCTGACCAGCAACGCGTAAGAACTCACATCGATCGAGAGGATGAGAATTCGGTCCCATTGCACCCTTTTGGGGGTAATTATTGCATGTTCTGGGAATCTCTTATTGATTTAAGATGTATTCATATGTTCGTGAATCTTTGGTTTATACCAAAACATAGTCTTTACAGAATTAACCCTGGTTGGCAATGGTCAGTTGGACGTAGGGGGTTCAGAATCATTTAGGCCTGAGGTTTACCATCCCTTGTTGGATTAATGACCCCACGGAGTCAGAACCCATTGAGGCGGCACTAGGAGTGGCGCGGTGAACCGATGTGAAGACAGTCAGATCGATCAGTTGTTGGGCTTGAACCTCATGGAGGCTTACTACATACCCTAGCTAGAGGATAGGGATCAAAGTCCACGCAGTTTGAATGGGGAGAGTCGGAGAAATGACGTGAAGGTGGACTCGGGGGTCCGTTGATGATCAGGCTTGAACCTCATGGAGGCTTCCTACGTATCCCTGTGGTAGGGAATCAAAGTCCTCGTAGTTCATGTTGGCTTGGGACTTACACTATGAGGCAGCCCAGAATGATGGATTGGGGCTTACACTATGAGGAGGCCCATGGCGATGGGCTGGGGCTTACACACTGAGGAGGCCCATAAGATGATGTCATGGTCTATGCTTACCCTAAGCCCACATGAGTCATGCTCGGTGTGTTAAACAAAATGGAGCAAGAACCAGAGGATCACATCGTGAAAGGTGGGTCTGTGAGAAGTGGAGTGGGGTTTACGCATAAGGGTGGACCCTAGCGACAAAGCGCAGCGGGAGAGGGAAAAGGGGTGCTTCCGTGCCCATATTGTCTCTTGCAGTGCATGAGGGATTCCTTCTGATGGGTATTTTACTATCCCTGAGAATCCCTTAACCAGTGGAGGGGCATAAAGGTGACTCTAGATCTCAGACTCCACATTACCATTGGAATGTGAACCCAGGAATGCCTCCGGAATCTACTCAAGGGTCCGGGAATCCCCTTCGCCTCTACATACCGTGGGTATGTGAACTCAAAACGGCATGTTGATGTGCCTGAGGGTTACACCACATAGATCCAGTGGCTCTGGTGGAGGCCTCGGCTCGAGGCCGATGAGAAGGCCAATGAAGAGATTGTGGAGGATCGGGCCGGATTGGGAGGATCTTATGTGGCTCGGGGAACGGGAACTCCGAAGGATTCGGCAGACCACATAGTGGTATGGGCGATGGTGCCCTTCACGTAGGGAAGTGTTACGCGGATGGAGAGGCTATCTGCGAACTAGGGTGGTCTGCGGACTGAGAGGCCATCTGTGAACCAGGGTGGTCTGTGGACTGAGAGGCCTTCCGTGAACCAGGAAGATTCCTGTATTCAGGTTCATCCCATGTACAAGGTTGGTATATGGAGGGTTCCACATAAGCAGTGGCGACCCAGATTGGCTCTAATCGGGGGTTCTTCGGTCGAGGCTCCTTCCGCGTAAGAGGGTGCTACGCGGTGCGGTGGATCGGAAAAGAGGCATAAACACCCTGGTCCGCGGTGAGTGCATCCGCGGAGAGGCTATGGTTTACAGTCTTCTCTTTTTATGTTATTTTGAGCTCGTGGTTCACCAAATTATTATACATTTTTGGTTTCTTATTAGTTCTTCCCCGGGTTCATACCTGCTCCTGTTTGTGAACTAGAACTTCGTTGTTTTAAAACTCCTTAGTCTTACTTCGAAATCCTTCCACCAGAGTCTGATCCATCTCCTATGAATCCTCTTTCTCCAAATCTGAAATCCATCTCCAATCCTTCCCCCCTCAGTCTCCTTTTGTAAAATGGGGAAAGAGATGTATCTGTGGTCACACAGCACCTTTTGTGGAGGCCCATGACCGAATACCCGGTTTACTGCTGACTTGGTCAATCCTTAATTCATGGTGTTCATTGAGAGCTTCTCCCCCCACGAACCGAACGAGGGGACTGCGTCGCGACCACAGACGGTTCCACCTCCATTTTGCGTATGACAGCAGAGGGGGTTCAGGCTGGCTGACACAGCTCGTGGCTGGGGCAGTTCATGTCGGTGAACTGGATTAGCGCCTTCCATACTTCGCGCCTTAGGAGGATCTCTGCCTCCATTCCGTGAACGGCAACGGTCGGCGGAGGGGGATGCTTCGAGGAACAGGTTGTGCGTCGTTAACATCAAACTAGTCTATGAACCGGTTCCTCCTTCGCCATCCGTGAGTATTGCCTGCATTTTTCCATCCCTTTGAGAGTATATTGGGTAGAATCTCTCTTGAGTTAAATGGGATCATCATTCTCCTTTGAGGGTTTTTCAGGACCCTACAAATGCCCCCCATCGAAATAGGGTCCGATCGGAATAAAGAGAATTCTATTCCGATATAGAGTGGTCCTGAAACATCGGTAGTTTGCAGTAGAGAGGTGGACCTGGGAGGGGACCACGCCTATAAATCTAGAGGGCCCTTTCATTTTTCCTTTATTGGATTCTTCGCGAAACCAGAGCTTTTTGCGTGCGGTGCTTCTTCCTTCACGAAACGCTTCTTCCGTGAACCGGCTGCTACTTCTATGAACCATTTCACATTCATGCTGTTCTTCATCCATGGATCAACGTCCCAGACGCAAACTAACACTTTTAATTAATTAAAAATTAAGTTATGATGGGCCACATAGGAAATCTCTTCGCAGTTTTGGTGCTCCGTGGTTTCGATGCTCGGTGGAATAAAATCTCTTGAACGTTAAAAATTTCTAATTCCTTCAAACTTAACCACTTAAATTCGGGATTGAAATTCCGCGGAGCAACCTGGTCCATGGTTTCCTGGAAAACGCTCCGCAGGACAGGGTTTTTTGGACTACCTTCGTGAAGGGCTGTTTCACGGGATACTGTCATTGCAAACCATCCTTCAAAGCCTCCTCTTAGACTTTGCTATGAAGGCTCCTCAGCCATATATTTGGTATTTTTGACTGAAAAATTTTATTCCGGACTAACCCCTTGTTGGCTCTCGTCGTGTAAGGAGAATATATGGTTCCCCCTCTTTCTGCACTGAGGCCTGCTGCAGAGCCTCTCCCAATTGGTTCAGGGAGACGATTAGCTATGATTCGCAGAGCGGAGATCCTCCAAGAGGACCATAGTCAGTCCATAATTCCTGACGATGGTGTCTTGAAAGACTTTCTCCCTCCTGATCTCATGGATTATCTACTATCAAATCGTCTTATGCTTCATTGATTCAGTCAACAATACGATGTCCCTATTCCACTCACATTCTCAGGACTTCATTCTCCTTTCTTAGAAGCATCGTCCAAGTGTATTTAGGAAAACCTTACCAAATCGGGGGAGATGGTTTCTGACTCTGACCAGAAAGGCGTCTTTATTTTGAGAGGCCCTGTGTGGACCCAAAGTGATCAGCACGCCCGAAACATTTCTCAGGAAGCTGTCTTTAAGAGTTACCCTTCAATTATCATCCTTTCTCAAGTAGATCTCGATGTGGGGTGGATTCCTTGGTGGGATCTTCAATCTGGCGGGCTCTTCTCAAATGACTGGGCCTGGGATTTCTGGGCCCATCATCACTTCCGGGAGTCTCCCGAATCACTAGAAGCAGTCAATTTATTCTCCATAGTGTGGGCTTCCCAATTTTCTATTTACCCACCATCCTTGGTCCTACTAGACCTACTCATTCGCTGGTGTTCAAGCACTAATACTTTCCACCTAGCCCATGGTGATGTTGGCATCAGTCTGTGGGATATACATCAATTGGGATGGATCCCAATTATTGGTGAAATGTATGACGAATTTCTGCCTGCCCCTGACGCATGGGATGACGTCGAACAAGTTCCTTAATTGGGGAGAGATCTGTTAGTTATGTAGGAGCAATCACTGGGTCAGGCCTTGCGTGCCTGCTTTCTTGTTCCCTATAGTACCTGGATAGGGTTATTTATGAACAATACTGGTCTTGTGGTGAAGATCAAGCGCCCTAGGACTCATACTTCTCAACACTCACGAACCCCCCCAAGTTCCTACTGGGCAGTTCTGGAGGTGGGCGACTACATTTCATGGGGTTACAAGGTGTGCCCCGGTGTGTCTTCTATGCTCCAACTGGTAGGATTGTTTTCTATGTTCCTGAGCGGGTGGTTATTCCCTTCTTGGAATATTAATCCCACCGTCAGGGATTTCACCCTAATGATGGTAGTTGAGCTGGCAGTGGGCCGCCTGGTGAATTTGGTTGTGCCCACATTGGCTCGTATTTATGAACTGCTGGGTCACATGCAGAAGGGCGGTTCAACCTTATGTCTGAGCGGGCCATTTCAATTTTTGTATGGCTGGGTAGCGGATCATTGTTGATGTTATGAGTATCATCATGACACATTCATCATGCTCCCTTCTTTTCGGCCCACTCTGCTTAATATAGCTGGAGTTCTATTGAAATCCCTCACCCTTGGTGAAGTCCTCAAGCTTCTGAGTGACTTTTCCTAGATTTCTTTCACTCCCTACCCCACCCCTTCTGGCGTCTTAGTTGAAAAATGTCAGGGGAGCCTGGAGGAGCGTTCCTATATGATCTCTCGGCGGGACGGATTTCTGTCTGCGCGTATCGACGAGGTTTCTCTGTGCGAGTTGTATGTCCTATATCGTTTTTCTTTCCAGTTTGGGTGCATGCAAGTACATGTTTCCCTTCCCCCTCCTCGGGCTTAAGGACTACACCCATCCATACTTCGTCAATGGTGGCTGATGCTGATGCTGGAGGGATCTGATATGAGCATTCCCCTTCCATTCTTAGGGGCGGCCGCAATCCTCTCCCTGGATTATGCAAAGGCTTGGGAAAAATACTATCCCGATGGGATCCTAGGGAAGGCCATCCAATAGGTTCCCAAATCAAGAGGTACTGCGGCTGTTGCGTCCACCGTACCTTCCTCATCAGCTCTGAGGGAGGATTGACTGATGGCTCATCGATCAAAGAGGCTCAGGGGATTTTCCACTCCTAGTCCTGTGTTGGCCGAAGTTTAGACGAGTTCATCCTTCATGGACAGGGATGAGGACGACCCTATGGTTCCGGTTCCTAGAGAGACAATCCAGAATGTTTTCCAGTTGATACCGAGCTTAGCAACTTGATCCCCATGCCTGAACCTTAGAGGCCACAGAATTTACAGCTTCAGAACCAACTTCTAGCGAGCACGTGCCTGCACTGGTTTCAATGTCAGATATCATTCCCATGCTATTTGGTGAGGATACCAAAGATCCTCGTGTCATGGCGGACCGCTGGGCGGTGTGAAGGTGGGCCTGGCCCCAGATTTGTGAGATCGTTGCCAAAACACCTCTAGCTGATATGGAAACTAAAACTGAAGCTCTTCGACAGCTCTTCTTGTGTTTGGGGTCAGGTGGCTTTGACTATCGACAGTTCCATTCTCTTTCTTTCCATGTTGTCATAGCCCATGAGGAAGCTGCCACTAGTGAACGTAAACTTTCTCTATTTGCTCCTGCTCATTGTGGGACCCGAGCCTTGGAAGATTCCACAACACAGCTCCATCAGCTGATAGCACAAGAGGCGGCCTCTCAAGATCAAGCGGTCGTCGTATCCTCCGAGTTTCATGAATGTGAAGAACGGACAGCGATGCTGAGAAATCAGTTGTCAGCTCTGACTGGGCGTCTTTAATCCACCAGAAAATGGATTAACGATCTCCAAAAAATAGTGGAGTGTACTCTTTTGGTGGCCGAGGTCGAAGCCAGGGAGAAGTCCGTGTTGGAATGGTCTTGCAACGGCCTCCACCACACGGTCTTTGATCTGGTGGAGAGAGCGAGTCAGGCTCCTTTATGACTATCAGAGCCACTCATGTAACCTCTGTTTTACTTACCCCTCTCTTTTTTTGTGAGGGATAGACCCCTGCTTTTGGGCGTCTTCCCTTTTTCATTGAACAAAATACTGTATATGTCAATCACTTGTTGCTGTGAAATTCGATTGTTACGAGAACAATTGTTGTGTAACTAACAACTCACTGAATAAGAATTAATAATAACTCCGGAAAAGAAACTCTATCTTTTTCATAGACTATGGGGTCCAGCGTGCAAAGTTTGACTCTTGCTAGGGATTTCTAGAAAACACCAATAATCTTTTTGTCTCTTCTTTTAATACCCTAATTTTTCCTGGGCTCATTTAGTGTGAACCCAGTGGGTATGGCCCGACTTTTTCTTAGGTCTCCCTTTTTGGGTTTTCGGCCCAACAGTCATCGTACCTCTTTTCGTTGGTGGTTTAAAGTCCCACCACCAAGTCTATCATTATTGATGTTTTAGGTTGAAGAGCTTTGAACAAATATGGTGGGAAAAGGGCACCAATTGGGTTTGGTTGATTAAAAGATTTTTCAATACCCTTCAGACGCACGTGGGGGGACATGTTTAAATTTGAACGACATGCAGGGCATGTCTCATGGTATGGGAGCCGCGTTGGCGTACAGAGGTAGGAAGAGCATTTCCTAAAGAGATCTTTCCTTTGGTAGACGTTCCAATGGCGATCAATATGCTGAGCCGCTGAGGGCATGGTATGCATAGTCGTACAAAGGTGTCCTTAAGTCAATGACTGTCCATTTCTGATGGCCCGGGGACTTCATGGAAGTCCGGCCTACGGAAACCACCATGGATGGCTTGGAAAGGGTATGTGACGTCTGAAATGTTTTGAGAACCTCCGTATGAATAAGGAGTGTGGAAGCAAGGTTTTTGTCCTACACATTTAGCTAGCGTGAAGGATCGTTGGGGCATGGTCCAATTTAAAGTCTTGCAGCTGGGACATCATCTGGAATGGGATGGCCTCTCTTGGTCCTCAGTAATCTTGTCAGATTGGTTCTACCATATTTAGGTGGGGTTGTGAAAGTAGATGGTAAACTGTAACTCAGAGGGTTTTTGAATCCCGTGATAGACATGGGGGGCTCGGAGGCCAAGAGGCATATGGAGAGAAGCATTGCCTAAGGAAATCCTGCCATTGGTAGATGGGACAAGGGCGATCAATATACAGATATGTTGAGGGAATGGAATGCACAGTCATGAAAAGGTGTCCGTAGGTCAATGATTGTATTCCCCCGATAGCCATGCAACTTCAGGGAAATTGAGATTTTGGACCACCAGGGGTGGCTTATGAGAGTCTGGGTTTTTCTGAGTACAGAGTATGGCTTATGATGAGAGGGTTCCTGGATACAGGGGAAACATCTACAATGAACTTCCCAAGAATGGGTTAAGTAATCCCTTTTCACACGGGTGTGATATGGTGTTTGTGCTGATCTGACCCGTGCACTGAAGGATAGAGAAAATCCTCCGTTCTTTACTGAACCTGTGATGGGTTCGACCATGCAGTTTAGTGTCATGCGGTAAAGATGTAGAGAATTATTAAAGGTTGTTGTGCAGTTTAATGACATGCAGCGAGGGTGAGGGAAATTTTTCTTCCCTTTTCCAATACTGTGCAGTTTAACATCGTGAAACAAGGACGATTGACCATGCAGTTTAACGTCATGTGGTAAGGATGTGGAGCATTATTAAACCAGTCAAAATGCTTTTTGTGGGAGACATTTCCCTGGATCTTTAATTTTTGGTCATTGTAGACTTACGCCAAGTGGACAAGATGTGATTTTTGCCGTTTGACGTCATGCGGCAAGGACATAGTTAAAAAGGCCGCTCTTGAATAGAATGTAACTTGGCCCGAGAATCCTGGAATGTCCAAGATGTGGAGGGGGGTGGGGGTGATGGTGTAAATTATGGTTTCCGGGCTTCTTGGATCAGGAGAGATGTCACGAAGGATCTGAGGCCTGTTTGCGTATAGATCTAGGAAGAGTATCACCCAGGGAAATCTTGCCTTTGGTAGATGGGCCAGGGGATATAAATATGCAGAGCCGCTAAGGGCATCGTATGAATAGTCATGAAAAGGTGTCCACGGGTCGATGAATTTCCTCTTCCGATGGCCATTAATGATTATAAAGATCCACAATTTTCTGGGCCATCATGTCTGTCATCGGGGAAGGAAATGTCTGAACATGTTGGGAATACTTGGCCATGGTTTCTATTAAAGCTTAGAGAGCTCCCTGCGCTGACTTATTTTGCAGGCAGGGGTGTACCATTACTCCATGCAATTTAACGTCATGTGTTAAGGATGAGGTAGTTCAAGTGTAGCAGTCATAGAGCTCAGACCATTTGGTGACTATTACTATAATCACTCGAAGGATAACTGAGTCAACAAGTTCTGATATACATGGAACATGGTGGAGGATGAAGGTTTTAAACTGCAATTTTGAGTTTTCCTGGATCAGGAGGTGTGGTGTGGGGGCTCTGAGGCTGGTAAGCATACAGATCTAGGTAGAGTACTGCCCAAGGAAATCATACCTTTGATGGATGAGCCCAGGGATATCATTATGCGGAGCCGCTGAGGGCATGGTATTAATAGTTGTACAAAGGAGTCCCTGGGTAGATAACTTTCCACTTCCGATGGCCATAAATGATTATGAGAATCTGCGACTTCTCACAGTGCAGAGTTCGGCATTTGAGGATAATGGTGTCCAATTATACAAGAAACATCTTCACTGCAATTGTCTGTTGAGTCAATGTAGCATAGTCCTGGCTTGATGTTCGTTGATGCAGGTCGGTATGTGAACCACCTGTGGACACATAGGCTAGCCAGATAGGGATACCCTGTCAAAACTTGGATGTGAAAAGGGTAATGAACTTGTAAACCACTGCTCCATAAATTTTTGGATTGGGAGATGTGATACGGGGGATCTGAGGCCGATAGGTTTATGGGGCTAAGAAGAGTGTCGCCCGAGGAAATATTGCCTTTGGAAGACGGGCCAGGGGCTATCAATATGCAGAGCCGCTGAGGGAATGGTATGCACAGTCATGAAAGGGTGTCCATGGGTCGATGACATTCTACTTTCGATGGCCATGAATGATTATGAAGATCCGCAATTTTCCGGGTCCTGGAGTCTGATTTCTGGAGAGGATGCATCCAAATGTGCAAGGAGTATCTCCATCTCGTATCGCCATGTGTCTTGGGTGGGTCATGATGATGTCCATGTATTTTAACTTCATGCGGTGAAGATGAAGTCCATACAGTTTAATGTCATGCGTTAAGGACGAAGTCTGTGCAGTTTAACGTCATGCGGTGAGGACGAGGTCTACACCCCATGTAGGTCTGGTCCGTACACGGGGAAAGGGGCATTTTTAACATTATTGTCCGTGCAGATTAAATTCGTGCAACAAGGACACAAAAATACACCTCGTGAAGGTCTAGGCCATACATAGGGAAAATGGATCATTTTTAAATATGGATATCCGTTCAATTTTACGTCGTGTGATGGGGACGGGGAGTACACCTCATGGCGGTCTGGTCCGTACACAGTGGAAAAGGGAATTTTTATCTTTTGTTCTAGGGGCTGGGCCAGGACAGGGAACCCTATCATAACTACGTATCCTATGAGGGAAGGAATCAAGACACACATAGTTCTCTGGAAGTACACCCCGTGTAGATCTGGTCCGTACATGGGGAAAGGGGACATTTGCTAACTTTTATTTTATTTCATTTGGAGGTGGATGGGCCAAGATGGGGATCCCTGACATCACTACGTATCTTGTGAGGGTAGGAATCAAGCCATAGATATTTCTTTGAATGAAGTACACCTCGTGCAGGTCTGGTCCATACACAGGGGCATAAGGCATTTTTAAACTTTATTATTTATTCAGTTTAACGTCATGCGATAAGGATGAAATCCATATAGTTTAACCCCATGTGGTTAGGACGAGGGATATTATTATATTCTGTGCAGTTTAACATCTTGCAGTAAGGACGAACTCCATTCAGTTTAACAGCATGCAGTGAGGACGTAATGCTCTTCGTTTAAGGTCATAGAGTTTGGATCATTGGGAGCATGGCAGTTTAATGTCATATAACTCAGACGAAGAATACAACCCGTGCAAGTCTAGTTCACACACGGTGGGAGGGAGCATTATTAACTCGTATTATCCATACAATTTAACGTCATGCGGTGGGGACGAAATTCTCTTATTTTAAGGTCATAGATTTTGGACCATTGGGTGCATGGTAGTTTATCGTCATGCAGCTAGGATGAAGAATACACCTCGTGAAAGTCTGGTTCACACATGGGGGGAGGGAGTATTCTTATCTCTTATTATCCGTACAGTTTAACATCGTGCGGTAAGGATGAACTCCGTGTAGTTTAACATCATGCGGTGAGGACGTGGTCCTTGAAATTTAACATCATGCGGTGAGGATGTAGGGAATTATTAGATTCCATGTAGTTTAACATCGTGCGGTAAGGATGAGGTCCATGTAGTTTAATGTCATATGGTGAGGACATGATACTCTTAGTTTAAGGTCATATTGTTTGGACCATTGGATGCTTGGTAGTTTAATTTCATGAACCTCGGACGAAGAATAGTTCATCTTTAGTTTTTATGAGAAATAATTCTTCAGGAATCTAACATTTGTAGGAGAGGTTATAAATTGTACGTCCATAGAGATCTGGGTATATGCTCTGTTGGAGTAGACCTTGTGTACAACATATGGTCCCTCCCACTTGGGCTCCAGCTTTGGAGGCTTCTATCATGGAATCATTGGGTTCTGGAGGACCAACACTAATTCTCCTTTCATGAAAGACCTAAGAAGAACCTTTTTGTTGAATGCTCGTGCAATCCGATTCTGGTATACTTCCAGATGGTGCAAAGTGTGCAAACACTTCTTGTCCAGCTGTTCCAATTCACCTAGCCTCTCTTTTGACAACTCATCATCAGTTAATTGATCACAGATAGCAACATGGAGTGAGGGAAGTTGGAGTTCCATGGGCAGGACCACCTCTGTGCCGTACACCAATGAGTACAGGGTGGCCCGAGAAGCGGTGCAGATTGTGGTTTGATAATCCCACAATGCATGGAGGAGTTTATCCGGCCATGACTTCTTGTCCTTATCCACCATTTTCTAGAGAATGTTGGAAAACGTCTTGTTGAAAGTCTCTATCTGTCTGTCGGCCACTACATGGTAGCGGGATGAGTGGTTAGCCTTGATACTATACTCGTGGTATTGTTTCTCCAATTCAGTAGTGCAGAAGTTGGTGCCATTGTCTGTCAGTATGGAATGAGGGACACTAAATCTGGTGATGATATTGGTCTTCACAAAGCTGACAATATTTCTTTCCCTGACTTCCATGTGGGGTATGGCCTTTTCCCATTTGGAAAAGAAGTCGGTTTCCATGAGGATATACTTCAGTTGTTTGGCCGTGGCGGGAGGATATGGTCCCACAACGTCCATCCCCCAGGCGGAAAACGGCCAGGAGTACTTGTCATGATGAAGTAACTCCGGGGGATGGTGTATGAATTTCGTATGAATCTGGAATGAGTGGTATTTTGTGGTAAAATTCCCGTAGTCTCGTGCCACTATGGGCCAGTAGTACCCACGCCTTCGAACCTGATGGGAATGCTTGGTCCCTGGTTGATGTGCTCCACATGCCCTGGAAAGTACTTCATTCATTACGGTAGTAGTTTCTTCGGCACCAATGCATCTGAGGAGAACTCTTTTGAGGCCTCATTTGTAGAGGACCTGTTGCTGACCCGTGCCACTATATAAGACAAAGTTGATTTCCCTTCTCCGTATTTTCTCTCGTTCAGCCGTGTCTGATGGAAGTTCTCCCTGTTGAAGGTGGTTTGCATTAGGGGTCATCCTACCGATGGCCAGAGCATATGGATCGGGGATAGGACTGACTTCGTGGATTTCATTTTTCTTGGTATGAAAAAAATGAAAATACCATTCGACGGTGAGCAGTACTGATAACCGTATCATCCCGGCCTGGGTCAGCTAGGGCTGTGGCCGTGTTGGCTAATGCATCAGCCTGAGCACTCTAAGACCGGGGAATATAGGTCAATGTCGGTTCTGTGGAGAATTACGCCATTAACACTCAGACATGGTCATACAGGGGTATCAACTCCTCCTTTTTAATAGCATATCCACCATTGACTTTCTTGATGACTAGTTCTGAGTCACCTTTTACCTTATGGTGTTGTACTTGTGCCTGGAGTGCGAGTTCAAGGCCTGCAATGAGAGCATGATATTCCGCTTCATTGTTCGTACATCCATCTTGATAGGAGGAAGGAATATGGAAAGACTACCTTTTCTGGGGACATGAGTTTTATTCCCAAACCCACTTTGATGAATCTAGGATTCTCCATCCTCTTCCCAGTTGGGGTTCGGGATGTGCCGTTGAAGTACATTTCCCATGATGGGAACTCCTCTTGTACCACGAAGATGTCTTCATCAGGTAGCTCAGCGTCCGGTGAAGTGGTCCCTGTCAAAGGGCGCTCTTCCAAAATGTTTTATAATTCCTGACCATTGATGACTTTCTGAGGCACAAACTGGATGTGAAACTGTTGTAGGATGACCGCCCATCGGGATCGGCGTTCGGTTAACATCAGGTGGCTGAGGATGTACTTGAGCTAGTTATTCTGTGAGATCAAATGGAATTCATGATGCTGAAGATAATGTCACTACTCTTGAACTGCGAAGACCAAGGCCAAACAACTATTCTGGATATTTGAGTATCGAGTCTCAACCTCAATCATGGTTCGACTGAGGTAATAGAGACTGTTTTCACTGCCCGTGTCATTCTTTTGTGCGAGGAAGGATCCCAGTGATCTCTCTAGGGCTGTCACATACAAGATGAGGGGTCTTCCTTCAACTAGGGTCATGAACACCGGTGGGCTTAAGAGGTACTTCTTCAAGTTGTCGAATGCCTCTTGGATGTCATCCATCCATTGGTACTTGACCCCCTTCTTCATTAGCCAGGTGAAGGGAAAACATTTTCCTGCCAGGTTGGCTATGAACTACATAATATAGGCTAGGTGTCCTTAAAATCCCCTGAATTCGGTGAGATTGCTGGGAGGTGGCAGACCAAGGATAGCCTTTATCTTCTCAGGGTCGACTTCGATGCCACGATGGCGTACGCTGAAGCCAAGGAATTTCCCTGAGGTAACACCAAAGGCGCATTTCAAGGGGTTTATCTTCAAGCTATGCTGTTGGAGTTTATTGAAGATGGTATCATGGTCTGAAAGGTGATCCGATCGCTTTCTGCACTTGACCACCATGTCATCCATGAACCATTCAACGAATTTCCCTAGGAATAGTTTATAGATCCGATGCCTGGCACACTAATATATGGCGTCCGCATTCTTGAGACCGAAGGGTATGACCCTATAAAAGAATACCCCTTGAGGGGCCCTAAAGGTAGTGGCTTCTTTGTCTTCTCGGTCCATCCTGATTTGATTATATCCATAATAGCAGTCCATGAATTATAGAGCCTCATACCCGATCATCACATCGATTAATAATTCAGTGATCAGGACCAGGAAGTCATCATTCGGACAATGCCGATTGAGATCTCTGAAGTCAATGAAGACGTGGATTTGTCCATTCTTTTTCTTGACAGGGATGATGTTGGCCAACCATGGGGTACTGGACCTCCCTAATGAAGGCTGCTTTAATGAGCTTATCGACTTCAACCTCTATTTTGGAGTAATGTGAGGGATACGTCCTTCTGGCAGCCTGTTTTTAGCCCCGGTGGTCTTTAAGAGGACCCAGGTGATGCGTCTCCACTTTCGGATTGAGTCCCGACATTTCTGTGTAATTCCAGGAAAAAACATCCTGATGTTTCCTTAGGAAATAGGTATATACCTCGTGCTCCTCGAGGGAAATGGTTGCAATAATGAGAGTAGACCTCAGATCTTCCCCGGTACCTAGGTTTATTTCCCTGAGCTCATCCACCGTGGTGGAGATACCCCCCTCAAATGCAAGAGGTGCATCCCTGAGATCTTCCCCCTATTCTTCTCCCATGTCCTCATCTTCGTGATCCGATAAGGAGAGAGTTTCCGGTCTAAGCCATTGAGGGTTTGAGGGAGAGGCATTATGGGCATCACTACTAGAGTATTTTCCCCCAGATTGAGTGTTAGCAGACGTTCCTGCATTTCCGTGCTTGGCTGTCATGGAAAATGTCATGAGGACATCTGAGTGCGTGTCCGGACCTGAACTCCTACACTCAACGTGGTTGATGGGTATGACATAATCTTTGCCAAGCTGTCTGAGGGGGTCATCAGGAACAATTTCCAGGCCATTTGGAGTGGGAATCCAGTTGACACCATCGACCAAAGGATTATTTTTCTTTTTCTCATAGAACCCAGAGTCAATGTAATGTGACTCGGAGAGCTCGAAAAGGGCCTTGTCACTGTGAAAAGTTCCACTTTGTCCATTGATGCAATACTTGATACACTGGTGGTAGGATGAAGGAACAACTATTTTCTTACGGAGCCACGACCTTTCTAGCAAGGCATTGAATGTTGTGCTCTGCCGGACCACCAGGAATTCCTTGTAGGCTACTAGGTCACCAAAATAGGGCCTTAGCTTAATTTTACCCAGTGGTTTCTTCTCGCACTTTTCGTAACCAAACAGAGTTGTGGCCAATAGAATTAGGTTATCCTCACTGTAGTCCATCTTATGGAGTGTCTGTAGGGGATGGAGGTTAACTACATAGCCATTGTCTATAAATACTTTCCAGTTCTCAATACCATTCATTGTGCTGGACACATATTGTGGTCTGATGTGTCCTTGAGTGATGGAATCTTCATCCTTATTGGTGAAATAAATCATATCATTGCATTCATCCGGGTTAGTCTCTGTCCGGTAAATCTCGGTAGTAGCTACCTATGCTTGAAACTCTTCGGGGCTCATCAAAGCTTCTATAAGCACCTCCCTGAGGGCTGCTGATAGACTTAGGGCATTGAGGATTGACATGTTGGCTGGTACTGATGCCAGCTGCTTATGGATATCGTATTTCTGCTCTAGCAGCCGATGCTTATCTGTTGGCAAGAGAGTCTTTGAGGGTGCTTTAGGGGCTGGAGCATTTGACGAGGAGGGACCGGCCGCATGGTTAGATATCGATGGTGTTCCCGCGTTTTGAGGACCTCGCCCAGTCGGTCTGTTTGTGCACACTGGGCGGCCAAACACTTGTTCCTCCTCTGGTGGGTATCACAGAACAACATGGCCAGAGTGGCTGCTTGTGGGGGTGGAGGGGCATTCTTTCTCCTGTTGAGTCCGATAAAGGGATCTCCCATGGTTTTCCATGATACTAAAGGTTTGGCCCGGGCTCCAACCGTAGGGTTGGTTTCGGCAACGGTTGCACCTCCCTTGGTATCCCCTACCTATACGATTCCTCCTCCCTCATCCTCATGCAGGGAACTCGGGTTCGTAACCATACCCCTCATCAGGGAATGATTCCATAAGATGGATGATGTTAATATAACCAAATATTGTCTCTTCATCCTCTGATAGGTCAACCTAGTCGGTTGTCCCTGATGGTTCTGTTTGATGGGTCGGTTCCCATGGTGCCAAATTTGAGGGCATATAATCTGCCAGGGTTGGGACTAACTTTGGCTTCGTCGTGGACTACTCCTCTTGCGATTTTTTCCTCCTTCTTTGATTATGTCTAGATGACCGGATAGTGGAGGGTTGTGAGGTCGATAATGTCGGCTCTGCAGCTTCAGGGGCTATTGGTGGTAGCACCGGCTATTGTAGTTGAGCTAGGAGTATGCCCTGGGCTTGGTTGATAGTTTTTCGAGTCTTCCAATTGTCAAATTTCTACCCCTGATTGGTGGTGACTTTCTACCACCCCTCCTCTTTGTCGCATTCGGTGGTAGAGACACATGCCACATGTTCTAGGGGTGGTCCCATCTCGACCTGTCCGGAGTCTACCATCCTCTGCAGAAGTACATTGAAGATGAAGCATTCTCGGATACTATGCCCCAACATCCGATGGTATGGGTAGTAATCTATCCTGTCATCTCGGCAGACCTCTTCAGGTTTCCTTAGCTCCAGGAGGCGGAGCAAGTTTAAGTTCACGACGACAATGAATTAGCCACGTACTTGATTGTCTCATAATGAGTATAATTTTTGTCTTCGTTCCTCATACTGGTTCTGCTTCAGTCCTTGCTGATCGTCCCATTTGGGTGGAGGTGGCCACTGATATTCAGGAGGCCCTTGACGATTTGGTGGAGGCATGAGCGGTGGAGCGGGCACATGGGCCGGCATGAGTGTGACAGTGGACGCTTCAACTCTAGGGGATCTTTTTGTAGGAGCCTGCAAGGCTATTTGAGACTTCGAATTGGTCGACTGTAGGGAGTCCTCAATACACTGGGCAGTGGACAAGAGATGATGGAAGCCAGTGGTGCACTCCATGGGTATGAGCAGTCTTCGCAGCTCATGTTAAAGATTATGGATTCATATGGACATAATCTCATCTTGAGTAATTGGACTATTCAGGGAATAGGTCATACATTTTTATCTGGCGATGAAATATGAGACCCCCTCATTCTCCCTCCGCTTGCAGTTCATGAGTTCGTTGACCGTGGTTTTAGGGAATGTTGAGCTATGTCGAATAAAAACTGCTACCAAAGGTCTTCCCAACACTTTATTGACTGGGCTGGCAGACTCATACACCAGACGAAGGCAGATCCTTTCCAGATCCATACAAAGCATCTGATTTTTACTACTTCTTGTTGCTCTGGAGTTCCCATCATAGGGTCACAATAAGATGCGTAGTGCATCAAATGCTATTCCTGATGGCCTGACCTGTTGAAGGTAGGGAATACAGGGCTCCCAAAATTGGGTTGAGGCGGTGTGTTGCTCACCCAATCTGGGTAGGGTTCTGCTCTGGCTAAATCGGAGCGCATAGACCTTCCATCTCTTTCAATCGAGCTGTTAGTGCTTTGACATTGTTGGTGAGACACTGGTTTACATCCTGTTGGGCCAGGTCCCGAGTAGGCGTAGCCTAAGGCATTGCCATAGGATCTAGATTGGCCGACACCAGGGGTGTGTGTGCCGTTTTTGGCACCATCGGATGGTTCAGGCGTAGTCGCTCCGGTTGCTTCCTGAGTGGAGGGATGTCTTGGTATTCATCCGAATTTACGTTTAGGTAGTTGGACGGGCCGTGTGCCTCGTTGGACAGGAGCCCTGGCCATATTTCGTTTTCCTAGAAAAACCTTAGTCTTTGAGATGCACTTATTTGTAATGCATGATGTGGCTCCTCCTGGGACTCAGTTTCAATACGGCGGTTCCTATAGAGTAGATCAGCGTTAAGCTACCTTAATTCTTTCATCTCGTCTTCCTGTCGAGCGAATCTCTCTTCGAGCATGAGTGGATCATTTTTGTCGACAGAAGGATTCGGGTTAAGGGTAACCAATCCCTTATTCTTATCCTTGCAGGAAGCTCGCAGTGTAGGCATAGGAGGGTTGGCTGGAATGACGTCCATATTTAGGGTGGCCCTCCGGTTCCAGGTGTGCACAACTGGTGGTTCATTGTGAGTCACAGCCTGACTAGAACCGTCGTCTCCCGATCCCTCTGAATTTTCATTTTCTCTGGTGTCACCCATGGGGTTAACCTATGTGAGGTTGATAGATGCATATCATGGTGCAGAGAAGATGTCATCTTCCAAATGGGAAGAGGAAATCCCGCATCTTCTGACGACCTTCCCTTTCGTGAATTGGGATTCCCTTCGGACTTCTTAACTAAGGGTGACACAGAGAGATCTTTGATGCGACTTTACGGTGCACATTCCTCTCAGAGGGGATGATGATTCAAATTATGGGATAGGACGAGAACCTCCTCTTCTGATTTTCCTCCCTAGATGAGAGAATACTGACTCTCATAGGGGAGGTTGTTGTTGAGAGGGTAATAATTCCCCCTTCCATGAGGGATGGGGTTGGATCCTTTCCTTGGACGTTGAGTCTCCTCCCGTTTTTATTCATCTTACGGGGGAATTTTTTGTTAAACATCCCCCCAGCCCTACAGGATGGGGTTAAACCTGGATTTCGGTAGTGGATACGGCTATCGCTACCTGCCTGATCTTGCGTGCCCCCATTCAGGGGTGAACTCGGTTTGGTGCCGAGTTCTTCTATGAATCAATCCCTTCTAGGGAGGCCGGAAAAGATTTTTTATTCACCTCTCTTAGGCGAGAGTCCTGTTGTTTTCTCTTGGTGGCCTAATTCATGAGATCTTGAATGGATTGATCCCATCGGGCCAGATTCTTCTGGGACTTACAGAAGGCCTGACTCTGTTTGGTGTGTTTCCTTTCCTGAACATGGAGACCACTCGATTTCCATCTTGAAGTGATGACGTTGCAAGACACCATGCTGAACAAGTTTCTCTGTGAGGGGAGTGGAGTGAAATGCAGAGCTCTTTGTTCTCCCCATCCCCTGATATGGACTCCCGTCGGAGCGTCACCGATGAGGCGGTGCAGCTGGTGCAGCGCACGGAGGCAGGATATCTCCATGTTTCCTTTATGCCTCTGTGGTCGCTGTTGTGGTGCTGAAGAAAGGGAATCTAGGTCGATGCATCGCAGGAGGTCTCCTATCATCTTGAATTGGTCTACATACCCATCGTAGGGTAGAAATCTAGATTTTAGTCAGCAGATGGTTGTCCATATATTATGGCAGATGTTGTGCGCACATTCATCCGACAAGTCTCTGGGTACGTCGAACTAAGGGGTGGCCGTAGGCCAAAACATAACTGGTATATCATCCTTGTCCAGTCGTTTCCTCAGGTTCAACATATCATCATACTCCCCTGCTAGTGATTCCTCTACCTGGTCAGCCCAACTGAGACGCTCACTGTCAGTGTAGTCATTGTTATTGGGGCCGGTAGGTGTTAAATCATTATGTGGGTGATTTCGAGTTGGTTAAGAGGATGAACGCAGCCCTGGACCGTCTCATAATTGTAGAAGGATGTCGTTGGTGACTAACTGGGAATCTGAAATGCTTGATCCCATCCTTTTGAGTGCCTTGGAAAATGAGGGCTTTTCTGTGCTTGATTCGGCAGCAGAAGGACCTTCCTGTCGATATGATATGTCATCGCGGGGAGGACCTCTGAAATGGAAACTGTAATGGAGAGGACTTCCATTACTTCTTGATGAATTACTGTATAGAGGACTTTTGCATTGCACACCCTGGGAAGGACCTCTAAGGCGTGTCGCAGCAAGGGGAGGACCTTCTGGCTGTGTAGCATCGTTATGGGGAGGGCCTTCACAACAACTGCCATCATGGTGAGGATGACCATCATGGCTTGACGTTCGATGTGAATCCTAGGGAGGACCTTCAGGACACACTGCGACAAGGGGAGGAGATTTTTGTTGCTGGGGTCCAATGCAGGGAGGACCTTCACAATGGAGGTCGTGGTGGCGAGGACTACCATCGCAGCTGCAGCAATGGTGAGGACTACCATTACTGCTCCCTCATCGAGAATATTTCTGGGATACATCCTGGGGAGGGCCTCCAGAATGTACCACAATGAGGGGAGGGAATTCTCATTGCTTGACGTCTCTATGGGGAGGACCTCCGTTATCAGGGTGGCAAGGACTACCACCGTGATCTGATGCCCGACTATGTGGAGTTCCATTGCAGCGATACCCCTGGGGAGGACCTTCAGGGAAGGACACGACAAGGGGAGGTCCTTATTGTCATGAGGAGACTTCACTGCGGGGAGGGCCTCCGTAGTTGCGACTATGATAGCGAGGACTAATATCATAATCTGTGGTCCCACTACATGGAGAGTATTTGTAGTGTATACCCCGGGGAGGACCTTCATGGTGGACTCCAGCAAGTGGAGGACCTTCTTACTGGTTGATCATCTAGCCACGTGTAGGGTTTCCGTGACTCACATCAAAAGAAGATCTCTCGTGACTGATCGTTATATGACCACGGGGGAGGCCCCCACGGGTGCTCTTGGGAGGACGTTCAGAGCGGCCGATAGCAACATTGTGGGGAGGACCTTCGCAACTGCTACTACCACTCTCATAATATCGTAATGGGTGGGCAGGGTTCTGAGCGTGCGATGTGTGCTTAGTGACGTTGGGAACCCCAGCATCCACCAGAGTGGAGTCATGAACTCCCTCTTTATTTTCCGGCTGCCTTTAGCATGTTCGGGGAGATCTATTGCGGGAAGCGAGGACCGTGCGCTGTTGACAACGGCCTTCACCTTTGGGTCCCCGTCTAATTGGGTCCCATGATGCTTCTGGGATACGCCGACGAACATCATGACTTTTAGCAGGGATATATGCCTACTCTGGAGCATCCACCATGATAGACGGGTGTCCCCCAGTTGGAACGAGTGAAGTTGCTCGATCTGGTTGCCCTTGCGTCGCGGAATATGTCCGGCGACCCTCCTGGTCGGAAGTAGGGATGCAGATCTGCTCCGAGGCGGCTATCTCATCTCTTAGATGAGACACCTCAATTGGCGATACAGGCTCATGGGCCCATGTCCTTGTTGATTCCATTGATGCAATTACATTCTGGAAAGTCTATAAGATATGATCTGGGATCGATACCTGCTCCTCCATCATTGCAAGGATATGTAGAGAGTCATCTTTGGCTGGAACGGGTATGAAGGCCCATTCCGGTATCGGAGTAGGAATATCCTGCTCCGGTCCTCTGGTGGTCAGTGGGTACTGACAATTCTCCTATTTCGGGGTAGGTGAATTAATATGGCCCTGTACCAGGATATGCTGGTTTATCTCTCCGTTTGCTGCCACATTGGGATGGCAGACTTTACTTGCATCCGCAGGGATCTGGCCCTGCATATATTGGTTTCCCACTGTATCGAGTCGGTGGCCTTTGTTGGCGGGGAGATGTGTCCGCCTATGATTTTCCACCATGTTTGGGTGGTGGGATTTTTTGATCACCACCATATCAGGATGGCGGGCGTCAGAAGAAACTGCTACGAGCTTGTCCTGCAGGTACTGGGTCGCCACCACGTCAGGTTGTTGGGCTTCATGACCCTGGGTAGGGAGAGGAGCCTGCATAGTAAGTTCCATCCTGTGTGAGCGATGGGATTGATGGAGCTCGGTGGGGATGGGTGCCATCTTGTAGGATGTGGCCGTGTCTTTATGGAGAGATCCGGAGGAGCGAAAAGGTGTAGGTTCCAGTTTGTGGTACGTATTCGTGGCTGGGTAGCGAAGCTCCTCCTCAAGGATAAGGGTTATTACTGGTCCCTGATTGTACGTCTGATGCCCTCGTCGGGCGGTCCGAGGTGCCGGAGCTTATAGAGCGTTGGCCTGAATCCTCGGGGAGACATCTTCCTCGGTGTGAGGATGTTGAATTGCGGCGTGACCGTGATGACGTCTACCGGTGGGGGTCTTGGAGCGGAACCCCCATTCGGTGGTGATGAAGTCCGCAATGTAGACCTCATCCGCCTCCCTAAGATAAGGTAGGTATGTATTGTCATGTTCCGGGGACAGACTCTCGAAACGGTTGGAGACCGCAAAAGGGGCTGTCTGGATCTGCCTTTGCAGCCGCTGCTGGGCAGGCGACCGACAAGTTCTGGTGGATTGGTTGGCATGCATGGCCACCTCCACTGTTGGGAGTGTACCATTCACATGGTAATCTCAGATTAGAACATCTGAGACCTAGTGTTGAAAACTCCGGGTGGGTGATGGGGTCCTCCATAAGTGAGGACGCCCAGCCGTTGCATAGTTAGAAGCAGGCACTTGTGAGTTCCTTCATGACGCTTTTGGATCGAAGGGAGTTCTAAAGGTATTACCTATAATTTTTTTTAGAAAATACAAGCAACAAACCAGTCAAAGCAGCATCTCATGATCCCATGTGTAATTAATGACCTTGCTTGGCCCTCCTTCTGAGTAAAGGGGGAAAATGGTAGGATTAAGTTAAATACGTCGTGATTGGTTAAAGATTCACGTCGGGTTTACCATTTTTGTTTCGGGGATTTCGATTGCGAAATTCCCAGTGATTCCGTATCTAATGACGTGTGGACCTTCTTTTCAAAGGAAGGCATTCGCCGGATGGTCTGACCAACGACACTTATGAACTCACATTGGTCAACATGATGGGAATTCGGGATCATCGCACCCCATTGGGGGGAATTATTTCATGTTCCGGAACTCTCTTATAGATTTAAGACGTATTCATATGTTCATGAATCTTTGGTTTATACCCAAAAATATTGTCCACATATTTAACCCTGGTGGGCAATGGTCTGCTGGACGCAGGGGTTTCAGAATCATTTCAGCCTGAGGTTTACCATCCCTCTTTGGATTAACAACCCCGTTGAGTCAGATCTCATTGAGGCGACACTAGGAGTGGCACGGTGAACCGATGTGAAGATAGTCGGATCGACTGGTTGTTGGGCTTGAACCTCATGGAGGCTTCCTACGTACCCTTCCTAGAGGATAGGGATCAATGTCCATGTAGTTAGAATGGGGAGCATCGGAGAACTGCCGTGAAGGTGGACCCGGGGGTCCATTGATGATGAGGCATAAACCTCATGGAGTCTTCCTACGTATCTCTATGGTGGGGAATCAACGTCCTTGTAGTTCGTGTTGGCTTGGGACTTACACTCTGAGGCAGCCGAAAATGATGGATTGGGGATTACACTATGAGGAGGCCCATCATGATGGATTAGGGCTTACACACTGAGGAGGCCCATAAGAGGATTTCATGGTCGATGCTTACCCTAAGCCCATGTGAGTCATGCTCTGTGTGAAAAACAAAATGCAGCGAGGTCCCGAGGATCACATCGCGAAAGGTGCGTCCGTGAGAAGTGGAGTGGGGCTTATTCATGAGGGCGGCCCATGGCGACAAAGCGCATTAGGAGAGGGAAAAGGGGTGCTCCTGTGCCCATCTACTCTCTTGTAGTGCATGAGGGCTTCCTTATGATGGGTATATTACTATCCCTGAGAGGACCTTAACATGTGGATGGGCAGAAAGGGGACTCCCGAGCTCAGACTCCACATTACCGTGGGAATGTGAACCCAGGAATGCCTCGGGAATCTTCTCAAGGGTCGGGGAAACCCCTGCCCCTCTACTTACAATGGGTATGTGAACTCAAAATGGTGCGTTTATGAACCAGAGGGTTACACCACATGGATCTGGTGGCTCTGGTGGAGGCCTCGGCTCGGGGTCGATGAGTAGGCCAATGAGGAGATTGCGGAGGATCAGGCCGGATTGGGAGGATCCTATGTGGCTCGGGGAACAAGAACTCCGAAGGATTCAACGGAAGACATAGGGGTGTGGGTGTTTGCGCCCTTCACGTAGGGAAGTGTTACGTGGATGGAGAGGTCGTCCGTGAACCAGGGTGGTCCACGGACTGAGAGGTCGTTCACGAACCATGGTGGTCCGCGGACTGAGAGGCCGTCCGTGAACCACGGTGGTCCACAGACTAAGAGGCCTTCCACAAACCAGGAGGGTTCACGGCTTCGGGTTCAGCCCGCGTACAAAGTTGGTATGTGGAGGGTTTCACACGTGCAGCAGCGGCCATGATTGGCGCTGATTGGGGGTTTGTCGGTCGAGGCTTCGCCCTCTTAGGAGGGTGCTGCACAATGCGGAGGGTCGGAAAAGTGGCATAAACACCCTGGTCCACGGGGAGTGCATCCGCGGAGGGGCTATGGTTCGCTGTATTCTCTTTTTATGTTATTTTACGTTCGTGGTTCACCAAATTATTATGCATTTTCGGTTCCTTATTAGTTCGTTCCTAGGTTTATACCTTCTCTGGTTAACGAACTGGAACTTCGTTCTTTGCGAAACCCCAAGACTTCCTTCAATGTCCTTCCACCTGAGTCTGCTCGATCTCCTATGAATCCTCTTTCTCTGAATCCGAAATCTGTCTCCAATCCTTCCCCCCTCGTTCTCCTTTTATAGAGTGGGGAAAGAGATATATCTGGAGTCACGCGACACCTTTTGCGGAGGCCCATGACCGAATACCCAGTTTACGGCTGACTTGGTGAATCCGTAATTCACGGTGGGCATTGAGTGCTTCTCCCCCCGTAAACCGAACAAGGGGAGTGCTTTGCGACTGCGGAGGGTTCCGCCTCCATTTCATGAATGACAGCGGAGGCAGTTCGGCCCCACTGACACAACTCGTGGCTGGGGCGGTTCATGTCGGTGAACCAGATTGGCGCCCGCCCTGCTTCGCACCCGCGGAGGATCTCCACCACCATTCCGCAAACGACAACGGTCTGTGGAGGAGGATGCTTTGGGGAACCGACCATGCATTGTTAAGATTAGTCCGGTCCATGGACTAGTTCCTCCTTCTTCATCCTTGAGTATTGTCCACATTTTCCCATCCCATTGAGGGGAAATTGGGTAGAATCTCTATTGAGTTAAAGGGGATCATCATTCTCCTTTTTGGATTCTCAGGACCCTATAATTATTTATGGAAATCTAATTATATTATTCTCTTCTATTCTATGTATAAAACATATTCCAGTTACATTGAGTCATTTTCATGTATTATTCTTCCAAAAAATTTCACATGTTGGAAATTTAATATTATTTCTTCCAAAGTGTTTATCACTTGACATTTCTTAAAAATAATATTTTCACATTTTTGTAATTTCAACTAGGTTATGTTTTTTAATCATAGTTCGTTATAGGTTTTTAGGAATAACCGTATTATTTTACAGCCCAAATCAAATTAAAATTGTATTTTATGAGGGAATTAAATGAATTGGTCATCATATTTTTTATTCATGTGATTTTTCTGAGTTATATGAATTAAATGAAACTAAAATGGTCTGTTTAAGTATCCATCAATATTAATAAGATTAAGAAATCATATGGTAATGAATGTAAAAACTATCATATCGGAAATATTGAATCCTTGGTATCTACCCATTAATATTTAGGTTAAATCTATATCCATTAGTTTTTTCATCAATTTTCATAGGTAATATCCTCCAATTCTTTATATTGGTTCCTAATGATATTGTGAATTAACCTACAAATATCCATTAAGAGTGTTAAATAAGGTATATAGTTAGGTATATTTTTTATGAACCATGTAATATAGAGTTAACACCCACCCATCATTTTTAGGGTTATTTCCCCAAGGTGAATCTTTGATAGATTCTATATCCACTGGTTTTTATATATACGAGATTTTTATTACTAGAAAACAAAATATTCTCAAACGTACCAAAAATATAGGAGGTTATTGAATAATTATTCATATTCCCAAGTTTAATACTAATGTTTTTCTTATCCTTATTTAAAAATAATTATACCCTACTTTGACACCAAATGAGGAGACTCAATAACTATATATAATTACATGACATTATTTTTAAGTTTTATTCAATACATATCATAATAATACATGACCCAAAAGTAATATGGATTAGTGTATTCAAATAATAGATATATAATAAATTTATTTTTGGAAGGATATTCAATATATATCCTAAATTTTTTCTCACCTATCACCCTTATTAGATATTCCCTATTTAATATATTTCTTCATAACCTAAAGAAATGGAATTATAAGAAATTATGATTTATATTTTTTATAATGTATAAATATAGAGATATCAATCAATGATAAATAGGGAGAAAAAGATAAAGATAAGGGCATTGTAATGTGTTCATAACAGAAATAATTATTACCCTATCAGACAATGGTCATTAATCATGAGTCATGGATTAATGATTTCTCATAACAAAATAAATATGTTATAAGATTAAAGAATCATCAGTAATAAATAAATAGTCATGATAACACATGTTAATAATATATTTATGTTTTTGGAATACAAATAGGTATATAAAATCATTTCCTTTGACAAGGATAACTGCCAACACTTTTATAGTGGATAGTGTCCTATAGTGGATTGTGATTACTCCCCAGTTTATCATTTCACTAGTTATGGATCTCTACCATGAAAATTATAGTGTATAGAGTCTCTTAAAAAATTAGTTACACTCCCATATCTATTTTATATTATATCCTTAGATATGATTCATTACCCAATGCATTGGGGAGCTATTTAATTTTAATACTACCCATCACATAATGAAATATATATACAAGTTATCCTCAAGATCATAATGGTATTCATCATTCCATCATATCATATCCAAAGGAAGAGAAATTTTTTTCATAAACATTTAATCATCTCATAATCCTAATCCATCTATATAAATATAGATGATTTTATTATAAAATAACTCAATATTTCACCATAGCTTAATTGACACTTGGGAAATAAATAAATGTAATAAAAACATTCTTAAAAAATAATCCTAGTAAACCATCTATTGAAATTAATTTATTGGAATCATTATCACATATATATAATTAAGCATAATAAATATCAACAGATGTTGGAAAATATGAACAATACTTTAAAATATATATATAAATATTATGAAAATAGTATAAAATATCATTTTCATTTAGTATATTTAAAACTAATAATTACTAAAATGTTTGGAAAAAAATTCATTGAAAATAGACATGGAAGATTTTTAAGGAGTCTTAAAACATAAATATCTATCACGATAGTGGGGAAATCCGTTCATTCAATAAATGTTTCTATAATGATTTTATTCACACTTTGGTATAGTAATTCACAAACAACTCATGGGGAACAAAAAAAAATTATTTTTTTTAAAAAATAATTAAACTTAGAAATGGTAGAAATATAAATTTTTAAATAAATTATTAATAAATAAAAAATTTAATTATCCAATCTAAAAAATGGAAAATGAGGAAAAATACTCATAGTCAGTAATAAAAATAAGGTCAGCTTATTTTAAAACAATTATTTCAGTATTTTGAATAATAAAGAGGGGTTAAATGTTAATAATACTATAAAACCATATAAATAACCAATTTAAATGTAAATATTTTGGTTTAATAAATATATAAGATAAAATTTCCTTAAATTTAGAATGAAACATAAACATTCCCAATAAAAATGATATTGTACTATAAACCATTACTGCTTTGGTAATGTTTGAAACATAAACCCCTTGAAATAAATAAAATTAAAGGGATCTTAAAATACCATTAATATGTATATATTGATGATATATTATATTTAAAGGTTATATTATACATCATATTAATAGAAATAAGTGTGTATATAAAACGTTACTTAATGAAATAATTTTGAGATGAAGAGTACTTACCTCAAGTCCTAACATTCTTCATAAGTGATCTTAGCCTCCCAAATAATAAATTTTTCAATATTATACATATTTACATGATTGATATTAAAAAATAACTTATTATATATCATTAAATTATAATTTAAAATTACCAATCCATTAATTTTTTTCATTAATATCATTATTCATGTGAAAAATGGTCTGTTTTCTATGAATGATTTAGTTTGATGGTTTAGGTCCTTATAGGTTTGTTATGGTTTTATCAAATCAAAATACCAATTATGTAAAAAATATTTTATTGATTCATTATATAAGATTTTTTAAATATACATAAGGGGTAGTGATGAAACATCTATTACATCACTTCACAGAGACGATAGTCTCTACACACGTAAACGTAATGTTCCCATTTTTCTATGGTAAAAAAAAGAAAGCTAAATAATAATCTGAACTCAAATAACATAATTATATCATAAATAATATATTCAATCTTTAAATATTTCTTTTTCTTTCATCTATGTATAGTGTAAATGAAAAATGAATCCCAACGATTCGTGGATGTAGTAGTCCCCACTTACGCATGATTGATATCATCAGTATATAACATATTACAAGGTTAGAGGGTCAATAATATTTTGTCTTTTTATAATTAAAATAAATTTATAGACATAATTTATTATCATCATATTATTATATATAACCGTCCATGATAATGGTGATGAAAAAATAAACACATTGCTTTTTGGAATCAATATTACACATGTACACAAAAGCATTGTTTTCATTTACCATATAATAGAAAATAAGAAGAAAAAAGGGTGTAACATAAAAATAATAAAATTTTATCATTCGTAAATATAATTATTTAATTATACCATCTTGATTTTCAAATGTTTTATTGATTTATAGAAAAAATGAAAGAACATTATTAAGACATAAACCTCTTCTTTGGAAATCATCCTTTAGTGTTTTACTCAAGCCCTCTTGGATTGTATTTTTTTGGAGTAAAAACATATATGTCATTGGGATGATTTTATAGATGGTTTAATTAAAGTTATTTTCAAAACAAAATTTCCTCTATAGGTGTTGATAAGTGAGGAGAGAGGGTCACCTTTTATAAATGAGGGGATTGGAACACTTGAAATTATTCATAAATTTTAAATATTATAAGTATTTTACTTATCATCAAGTGGAAAAAAAATAAAATCCAAATATAAAGTGATTATGATTGAAATAAAATTCTACAATGTTGATTTGGATCAAATGTTTGGATATTTTACCATATTTATAAAGATAATTAACTTGTTTTATTAATTTACTGTTATGATAAGATTTTTAAAAAGGTTACTATTCATAATAAACCCAAATGAAATTTAGATCATTAATAAATTTAAAATTCTTAAATCAAATTATAAAATCTATTTTTGAGGATTTATTTTTTATTTGTTTCAAAAATAAATGTATAATGTTTTCAAAAAATTCAACAAACAATAGTTTAAGAATAATAGTGTTTTAAGCATAAAAATGAACTTATACAAAAATAAAATAAAATAATAATTTATATGGAACTAATTATTTTATTTTTAATAAAATATTTAATATATTTATTTAAATCTAAATACAACATATACTGGTACTTTTATGTTATTTTATACAAAATAATATAAATGATTCTTTCGAAATAAAACAACATTTTTTATAATTCACTGAAAATAATGTTTTTCTCAAAATGTAAAAAACATCACTATAATATAATCCAAAAATAATTATTTCAAAAATTATATCAATTTTCACAAATATAGTTTCTAAAATTAGAATTTATTAATCATAATATCCGAGCACAAAAATATATAATAATAATTTTTGATGAAAATGAATTTCTACGAAAAAACAATATTCTCGTTCCCTATTTAATATCCATGATTAAATTATTTTCAATACATTTTACTGGATATGATATACTCAATTAATTATAATTATTTATCAGTAATGATTAATTAAATCTATTATGAAAAAAATACACATTTTACATTAAAATAGTTTTATAAAAAATATTTTAAGTTGATAATATATTGTCTTAATTTCTAATCAATTAATAATCAATGTGCAATTAAATATTTATTTTAATGAGGAATATATATATTTATATGTATTATTGTATTATAATGTGGATTTTCTAACATCAGAGTTTAATGTAACAAACTATAAGAAATTTAATATTTTAGAAAGAGAAATATATATTCTAAACTAACAAGGTGTTATATAATAGGATGTTTAGAAGGGATTTATTCTATCTACAGGAGATTGATAAGGAAATGTGAAGCCTCATGATATTCCCCATCCATAAGGGTATTGTGTAGTGAATTAATTTCTATATGGGCTAGAGGATCTAGGGGTGCTCAATTTCATTCCTTGGAGATGTCTACATTAGATAGCACAATGGTCATTTGAGGAATCATGAGTTGATTTTCCACCCTATATTTTAAATTATTTTTTTAGGTACATTTCACTCCATTATTTCACCCACCTTGATTTGTGTGATTAGGATCAGGTTGTTGAGGATTCCAGTTCCCCATGTGATGACTAAACTATAATGAATTTTTATGAGCTTTATTTATTTGTAACTAGGTTTTGAGCTAATTCTAGAGAATCATTAGACATCGAAGGTTTACTTCTTACTTCAAATACAACTACAAAATCCTCAGATTTTGAAATAGTAACATTAGGTTCAATAACATATATGACGTAAAAAGTGAATAAATAAATAGAATATAATACCCCATGAATTTATGATATATTTATTTTTAAAATAATTCAATCCCTTTTATAGTTTTTGATCAAAAAACACCAAGATTAAAAAAACATAATTCCCAACTAAAAAACTACTATTTAATGATTACAATTTAAAATAGATGTAATGTTTTAGGGCATGAATATGTATAAATAAATTATGAAAATTATATGTTTTAAAAATTTATAAACATTTCTATGGATATATATTTATTGTCACACTCCAACCCCTATTTCCCTGAGTTGGTGAATTATTTTAATACATTATCATGATTACAAGGAATCGTGTCCCAAAATACCGATCAGTTTAGTAGTCTTGGAAAATAGATTAGATATATGAATGTTACATTATAACATAGAAACCAAAACACAACATAAATGATCTTTTGAGAAATCCATTAATCCCATAGCTTAACCCTACTTATTAATCATAATACACTTCTTGGAATCCTGGGAAAATAAAACAAAAGAAAGGGGTGAGCTCAAACGCTTATTAAGGGTATGAAATACAACATAAGATAACATAAACATTTGGTATGGTGAATAATTTAAAACATGTTCCTTTAAAAATAATAAACATGAACCCTTAATGGAAGGAATATAAGATGAGAAAATTATTCCATAATAAAAAATATTCATGGCTATTCTACTAGTCAAATAACCACATGTGCCATCAATAATATTTTCATAATAAGGAAATGTATAATGCCAGAAATTCTGAAACAATTTATCAAGGTCTTGACCAAGATATCTAAAAATGATTGAGGCCTCAGCCAAAACCATATATCAAATTTGGAAAAGGCCTCAGAAAATTCCATGCCTAATTTTCTCATGAGACATACAGATTCACCAAGGAGCTATAGCGGGCTCAACTCGTCACTTACTATATCCAATACATTCCTCATATGAAAAGGTTTAAACATAACATAGACATTCATATTAAAACTAGCATAAAAAATGTCAATACTTTAACCATAAACCATGAATGGTATAAAAATAACACATCCACAGTCAAATATATCACAAAACATTCAATGCAATATGGAATATTTTTATCATAATAAATCAACTTCAAAAATGTTTAAAATCTATCAAAGGATGTTGACATATATGAAAATGATTTGTAAAACTCTTTGATAGAAATATATCTTTGTCAAGAAAACATTTAAAAGTGAAACATTTTTGTAGGAAGTAATTTAAATGAGATTTTTTAATCAAAGTTTCCCATAAAAATTTCAATCTTTTGAAAATAATTATCATTTCAAAACAATCATGTCAGTATAAATAAATCCTCAAAAATAATTTTAAAAACATAGACATTAATTAAAAGGATTTAGAAAGATAAATCTTTAAAACATTTTAAAATAATGATATCGTTAAATAGACACTCCCATAAAAAAATTAAAAGATTCATTTTGAAAATATTTTAATTAAATATGGATATCGATGATAAATATTCCATAGTAAATACTTTCACAGAAACAATATCAAATAATAATGAGATTGAGTAAATAACCATTACCTTGCACATTCCTTTGGTCGAGGGTACATTTAACCTCCTGTATAATGAGCATAATATATTATTAAATTATACCAAGACAGTATTAATATTTATTATGTTATAAATTATTCATTTAGTACTTTATTCCACCCATTTATTAATGATTTCTATGTTAAATTAACATTTTGGGGGAATAATCGCTTTCATTATGGTACGCGTTTTTACTTGTTATTCTTGATCGTATCATTTAAATCATAATTTAAACACATAAAAAATATAAAACATGACTTATATATCATATATATTTAGAATTTAAATATGTATAATAGATATATATATGATATGTAAAACACCTTTTATGGAGACGGTAGGACGTATGTATGCATAAACGATGTTTCCGTTTACATATAGTATTGAATGGAAGTAAGTGAATAAGATATATGTAAGTACACACACACAAACACACACACACACACAAACATATATATGTCTATTATGTATAATTATTATGTAATATATTACATACTTGTTAATAATATATTTTTATAATCATCATTGGATAGTGAATGTGGAAATGAATCTAATCGCGTCGTGGAGATGGTAATCCATACGTACACACGAGGGACAATATCGTTATATTGATAGTGAAATCATATTTAATTGGATGGTTTATGATATATAAAAAATTATTAACATGTTATATTTGTTATTGAAATCCATTATACTCATTATTATTCCCATCCTAATAATGAAGTGTTTGAATAACAAACTACACCACTACGTGGAGACGGTAAGCCGTACGTACACACGTATGGTGACTTTGTCATTTATGGGAAGGATAGAATAACAAATATGGTTGTACAATATTTATAATAACATCACAGTATGTAGAAGGTACTAGAGATATTATTTCATTTTGGAAACAACCATGAAAGATGAAGTGGAAGAAGAAAAGAACTTGAAAGAGGGTAGTGAAATTATTATCTCTTCTTCTGGTATTTTCTTTTTGAGTTGATCCAAAGGGATCCTTATGTTGGATTTATGATAAAAGTAAGACCTCTATGTGGAATGGTGGATAGTTGATAGGATATATGGGTAGTGTTTGGCCGAGCCAGACGGCCTTGGAGGTGTGAAAATAAGAGAAGGAGAAGTACCATTTTATAAGATATGTGAGTGACACTTTCCGAAAATCATTAAATATTATTTTATAATAAAATAATTTATGGTTTATAATAGATAAAAAATTGTTTATTTAGAAAATTAGGTGGTTATGGGTCTAAATAATATCAACCAATATGTTTTTGACAAGTTTAGTTTATCATTTTAACATTATATTTTAGATTTAACTCTTAGTTAAATAGTTTATCCTTTACTGTGTCCTCTTGTATTCTTACACTATATGGTTTGTAAAATTCCTCAAACTACCAAGAGAACCTCAAGTAGTTAATTAATGAAATATATAATATTATTTTTTCCCTTTGGAAAACCACATATTTTTATGAATATTATATCATCCAATTATATAGTATTTATAATAAAATTAATTTATGTCAATTTTGACACTGTTTGGTATTTTGTTTTTTTGATATTCATAACAACCTTATCACTTCAAAAAAAATCTAATAAACCCTTAAATGTTATATTAAATTATAAAATTAGTGTAATAAATATGATGTATAAATTTATATTTATTTGGATATCTATAATACCAATTATTTTAATATTTTATTAATAAGGAAATTACTGCATCATCATTGTGTCATAAATAAATTAAATTATTTAACATCTAAAAATTATAAATAAAATACCATTATGTAGGAAATATCATTAGATTTGTAATGAATATTTATAGTTGAAATTATCTTATTTATGACCCTATACTAAAAATGGTTTAGTTATTAAAATTTTAATTTAACACTTTTAAGTCTTCTTTAAATAAAATAACAATAAATGTTCATATCTAATCCAAGTAGACCTAAAGGATCATGATTTATTCATAATGTTGATTTTTGTCTAATTACACTTATCCAATAGAATTAATACATTTTAGGGTAATTATAATATAATTTTTACCCTTAATTACCAAATTTACTTTTAACTGCAGTTAAAAAAAGTCAAAAGATTCTATTCACCATAAATTATTTTCTTCGTATTGAATGAAATATTACATACCTATGTCATTCTTGTCTTAAATATTTTTGAAATTCAACTCAAAGAATCGGTAGAATTATGTTTTATGCAAATTTTAAAATGCTCATAAAAGGTGGGTAAAAACGTTAAAAAGATCAATAAAATGTAATACAACTAATTTTATAATGAAATGAGTCTAATTAATAACATTGAAATTATATAGGTATTATATATATTTTTTGAATTAATTTCAATTTAAATAAAATCAATAAATATTTAAATAAAAAGTTTGATTTTAAATAATAACGTAGTGTTTTTCACTATTCATCAAAAATTGAAAGTATTCAGAAAAATACCAAAAATTTACCCGAAGATAATTTTGATGTTATGAATTCAAAAAATAATTCCATTTAATTAAATTAAAAACATAGGAGTTTCATTTATTAATTTAAAATTAATTCACATTGTCAAAACAAAAAGTTCATTTTTATGAAATAATAACTATAAAAAGATTGACAGTTTATTATGTTCAATTTCAAAGTTAAATTAATTACAATGACCAAAATAGGATTAAATGGTAAACATATAATCTAATTATACATAAAAACTATTCAAATGTATAATTTGACTTAATAAATTATTTCTATTAAAAATATATTTTCAATTAAAATTTCGTATTTTTTAGTATTCATCAAAATATGAAAGATATAAAATAAGTAACAAAAATTCATCCAAACTAAATTTTTATCTCCCTCTCCTAAAGAAGAATTAAATTTCATTAAATTTAATATATAATGCTGTAAAATATTGGTTTAAAAAGAGTTTTCCATTAAAATGTGGTAAAATATTCATTTTCTGAAATATTGAAATTTTTTTAGAAGGAGTTTTAGTAAGGCTTTGGGGATATAATTTAAAATTTATGATTTAAAATTTTTATAAAATTTACTATATAAATTAATATTATTTTTTTAAAATGTTAATATTTAAAATATCTATTGGTGAATGTTTTATAATTTTATAATATATATATACAGTAATACTATCCCCACCTTCAGGATTAATTTTTTATCAGAAATCCAATTTAGGACGGCATAAGGTATAAACCTAAAAGGTTTCTCTGAAGAAGAGGTAAAATTATTAATGTGTATATTTGTTTTGTTTATTCCAAAAATTATTTAAAATATTAATAAACTACGATAATATAAAAAGAATATAATATATAATTATATGTTATTATACTAATGCGATAACCTATATCTATAAAAACATCCATCAAATGGGAAATGATATTGTCGATCGTGTTCATGGTGGACAACTGCCTCACTCACCAATATAATTCGTTTTCCACAGCCACTATTCAAAGATGTATATAATGACGTATTAAAAAATTTTATATTATATTTATAACATTTTTATACTTATTGAATTATTATGACCCATATACCATCTTACATTCCATTCAATGGGGGGTATGAAAATGTCGCCCTTCTATATGGCAGACTACCACCTTAGGAAGCGATGTGATTCATTTTTTAGTTACACTTCACAAGGAAGGTATTAAATATAAAGTTAATGAAATATGTGATATTTAATATATAACCGTAATTATTTAAATATACTACCAAATATAATATCTTACATTTTTAATCCACTAGAAAATAATAACATTGATCGTGCATACATGTGGACTATCATCTCTATGTGGTGATGTGAAATGTTTTTCATTTTATTTTTGCATAGATTTTAATAATGATGGATTTTATTAAAATAAAGTATATATATATTATAAATTTTTTATTTTTTAAATTTTAATTAATATTTATTTCCATTTCAATCGATATGTTATGAAAATGGAATCAACATTCTTGTGAATGTATGACCTACTGTCTCCAAGGGCGGTGTAATGCATTATCTATCAATACATTTTATGTATTACTATAAATACATATTTAATTACAATGATTGATATTTATATCATATTTTTAATTAACTATATTATGTAAAAATTATAAATGTAAATGTTTCAAAATTAGTAAACCTAAACAAATAATAAAAATGATCAAATTATCAACCAAAATATTGATTTTAACTAACAATAATTAAAAACTGGGTGATGAAAGATTATAGTTAAATCATTTCTGGTATGATATATAATATTATGGCTATATAATAGATGTATTATAAACTTATTCTTATTATATAGTAGGTTTGAACACATGTGAAGGAAATCAGACTTAGGATAAGATTTTCTTATGTCACTTTTACTTCCTTGATACATATTTCATATCCAACACTTATTTGTATGTTGTTTTGTATATACATCCAATTTAAATTTTGATATCATGAATATATGTATACTAATGTTATTTAATGTTTCTTTTAATTTTATTTCTTTTATGGGACATCTGATTCACAATGTTTCTCAAGTGGATAGGTTTTTGTTCACAATCTTGTCAGTATTTAGGGCTGTTTATATTTAAATATTCCTTGTTGAAACTATTTTATATTTCTATATTAAGCACAATATATTTTATTCTCATATGATTCTTAATGAAACATTACATGTAAGTGTTCAATTTTTCTTACTTTTTGAAATTAAAATTATATTTATGGCAAAATATTTTCATGAAAATTCGACATTATTTGTCTCTTCGGTCGAAAATCCTATTTCATCGAAATCCATATTTTCTAAAAAAATGAAAACATGTTTTCATGATTCTCATAATTATTTATTAAGGACATTTTAAATCATGTTTTACTATTTACATTTCTTTAATGATTAATCTTCTTGTCATTTTCAAAATAAGGCATATTTGGATTTTACCAAAAAAATGAAATGAGTCTTTTTTTCAATATGTATAAGAAGATAAAATTTGTTTGTACTGATTGACATTAAATGTTTTAAATATTAAATTATATTTCTCAATTTATATTTTCAATGGAATGGATTTCAAACATATATTTTTCATTTTTTTAAATATATTTTCTATGTGAAATAATTATTTTCCAACAAAATGTTCATAAAGATGTTTTTATAGTATTTATTTTCATAAATAACATAAAACATTTTTTTAATTATGATAAAGTGGGGATATATTGTATTTATACTATAATTATTATTTCTGTGGATATTTTGTGATAACTCTAACATGGACTGTAGAATTTTATTAGCATTTACTATAATACTATTAATGAGTGATGATTACATTTATTTACTTGGGAAAGTATTAAAATTTCATATGAATGTTTTAAATAAAAAATTTATATTAATTATGTTTCACCCCTTTCATATGAAGACTAATGTGGTCTTAGTATATCATGAGTTGGTCCCACTATAGCCCCTCGATGGTTCGGTAGGTCTCATGAGACAAAAAAGCTTGGGTTTTTAGATGATACCTTACCCATTTATATAAGATGTATTAGAAGGAAGCCTATAATACTTGGTTAATATTTTTGGAATTCTTAATTTCCTAATAAAATATTATTTATTGATTTCCATGTAATTTTTTTGACTATTTAGAATATCCACCAACATGTTGTAATTATGTGATTGTGTATATGGCTTTGTTTGATCATCATTTATTATTTTCCCTATTATGCTCAATTTATTATTAAAATGTAACATTTTTCATGTATTTACCTTTTTGTATTGACTATTATTATTTATTAACAATATATTTCATTATAAACATACTCTTACCATGTATTTGAGCTCACCCCTTTCTTAAATTGTATTTTTTCTGGGATACCAGGATGTTGTTTTTGATTGATATTCAAAGATATGCTAATGGGTAATATAGAATTCTCAAATATAACACATTTAATAATTTATGTTATCAATTGAAATTTTAATTTCATTTTTGTATCCAGTTTTAAAAGACTGTTAAACTATTTTATCTTTGGTGATGGATTAGATGTATCATATTAAAATTTAATAATGTAACCACCGACTCTGGTATATTTGGATTAGGGTCTTAAAATTTAGTATCAGAAATCTTTTATTAGAAACCTTAGGAATGTGATTTTAGAAAAAATATATCCGGGAACCCAAACCTATGATAGAAATTAATGAAAAGAATATAAGAACATCCTAAATTGTTTTATGGGAAGTGATTATGTGTTTTACATAGAAATAAATTCTTATCTGTATACAACAAGTAGATGTTGTTCTGGAACAAATGTACCTAGAGGTAATAACAAAGAAAAGGGAATATCTATATTGAATAAAAAGTTACATGGTATAAAAAAATGGTCTGGAAAATACACCAGGATTGACACTCCTTATGTATATAATTTTTTTAATTCATATTTTCATTATGATCCTTCATGAAGGATTTGAATAAATGGTGACTATGAATGACCTATGTTGAACATAGGGTGTCATATATTGATTTTTTTTCACTTTTTAGACAAAATATAAATGATTCTTTATGAAAATGTTTTTTCTACTATGATTAGTACATATCACACTACATTTATTGGTTTTAATCAACAAATTGAACCAGATGAAACTAAGTTAACAATAAATGTGATAGACAATGTGTTGATGAGAAACCAAATGGGACAATGACTGTAGTGAAGTATATTGAGATTATTAATAATATGTTATCATGATATATTATTAAAATATTTCACCTTAACTAACTCTCAATCATTCCAAAAATGTGATGGATAAAATTCAATTAGATCTTGGGAGGTTAAGACCATATATAAAAAACATTACATTTCATATATGTTAATAATGATGGTACAAATACACATGTTAAGGTATTAGAGTAATGGGAAGATTTTTTGTATTTTGAAATTAAGGGAAAAACAAAATTAATATCCTTGTTAAAATGACATGTTTTATTAACGCAATGGATGAGAATAATGGTCTCTGAAGGGTATCACTGAATATTTAATATTTTTTATGTGGAATGTATAGGAATTATGAAAATGGATGTATTAAGGGGAAAGTACATAAAGGTAATAATCATCTTTTTATGTGTATGGTTTTTACTACTAAGGACGAAGAGACTTCAAGTGACATATAAATTTAAAGAATTATTATGGAATAATACGATGAAGCATAGTAATGGTTTAAGAGTGAATGGAATAATTAAAGTGCATTGTATTTGGATTTAACAATTTTATTATAGAAGTATTTTATAAATTATATTTTTGTTATAAGATTTAAAAAACCTAAACTTATTTTACTATTTTGGTTTTTCTATATATATTTGAAGAAACATGTTGAAGGGAACCAAGAAATGTGATTAAGTGGAAAGTTAATCTTTTTAGGAAATCACATGATTTATGTAAGATAATAATTAATATGTGATCAATTTTCAGATAATAATGAGAATTAAATTTTTATGGAATAGTATAGGTGTCCTTGAAATTAGTGACTCATTTTACGATTTTTGTTATATTTACATGAGTTCACATCATTTTTATATTTTATGAATATATTTGAAAACATGAGATTTTATTTTTGGAAGAATACATATTTTAATTATGATTTTTTAGTGATCAAGGTATTAAAATATTTGTATGTGACTTTTAGAGCTATATTTCTTTAGGGAATTTTTTTGTATTTATAAATTTAGTGACATTTCTTCTAAATTTTAGGACCCTAAATTTGGAGAGAATTATTTTGGACTAGTCGTAAGGTTACTTAACTTAAAAATGACTGTAGTTGAAATTTGGGGTTTTATTTAGGTTTTAAAATATAATATATTACTTTAAAACACATGATAACTATTTTTTTATTTTATGATATCTATAGACATGAGGAATATTTTTTAATACATTTAATGACCCATTAAGCTTTAATTTTAATTATTTTTGCTTGCAAATTTATATTAGATATTCACTTTATTTTGTAAAAGATGAAGTGAAAAATTTATCAAAGAAAACCTAAAGGATCAATTAGTTAGTATGAAATATAAATATATCATTTAAGTGTATTTTCATTTTGTTTGTAGACATGATGTTAAACTAATTCCTCTAACTTAGGAAAAGATATTTTGAAATAAATGTTGTTATACTACATGAATTTTTATTGAATTAATGGAATTTTACTTCATGACATAATTTTTTATGTTTATATTTCTCTTGAAAATTTTCTATATCACACTATATTAAAATTTTATTCCTTATTAGTCTCTTACATGTCAATAACATCATTTACCACCAATGTTATCTAACATGGAAACCTAGTAATGTGTTATTATGGATGACATTCGGGATTAAATTTCTATCTTACCAGTAGTAAGGTTTACTAACACTTTTTGGATCTGGGTTCGCAATAAAGATATTTTTACATTACATGACCTTTATTACCATTATCAAGATTAATGCTTGTGGAAACAATTTTTTTAGGGGATAGAATGTAACACCCCACGATTTAAAGATGAGCATCATGTTCAATAGAATATATGGCACATAACTACAATATTGGAAGATAATAAAAAACCATAATAATAAATGATATTTTTATATTCAAATAAATTCAATATCCATGATTTCTTGTGATGCACAAAACATCTAGGTTAAACAGAATATTATACTCTATTAAAATATTATTTTTTAAACATTACCTTTATAACCTAAATGGTATGTTGGCAGGTAGGAATAGGAATAAATAAATTATTAAAATTATATTGGTTAAATACATATAAAATAAATTCTCTGTTTATTTATTTATTAGAATCAAAATAAAAACATTTGAAAGAAATGAGGTATGATTTATGAAAAATTGTTTTTTTCTAAAATAGATGTTCAGTGGCGCTTTGCAAAAAATAATTTAATGGTTATTTTTTTCACATTTAAAAAAATTATTTTAACAAAAAAACATGTATATTAAAATATACATGTCAAAATTTACTTTCTTAGAATCCTTGAGAATATTTGGAAAAGGTAATTTTTTGTGAATAGGAAAAATTAGTGATTTTTACTAGAAATTTCATTTTCATTTAAATTAATTATAAGGATATATTATATTTTAATTTACATTTAAAGTAAATATCCTTAAATTATATCAATATTTAACTAATTTATGTCATTATAATTAATTTTATATTTAATTATGATATAAAACCTTTTAAACATTTGATCATTTTTCTTTAGAAAAACCGTGTTTTTGGTGCATCTGCAGGTTTAATTTTAAATTGAGTTATATAATTTTTGGAATTGAATTTAGAAAAATGGATTAAATATTTTTAGTGAGAATTATATATATTACCTAATTCGTTAAACATAAATTTTGTTTATAATGAATAGTGAAAATCATAAAAATTAATTACCACAACTAAAGTGAAAACAAGTTTAACTGAGGATTAAACTAAAAAGATAAGGGTAAAAAGACATAAAGTTTATAAAAGATCGATTTTATAGAACAAATTAGACTTTATAACTGATATTATTAGATAATTAACCATTTTAGAGCTATTTAACATGAGAAAAACATGGGTATAACTTTATGATTTCCAAAATTCCATATGTGTCCTCTCACCCACTTACAGAAGGAAAACCCCTCTGATATCCTCTTCACACATCCAAAAGAATTTGGTTTGAAAAATTCATAACAAAATATAGTACTTAACCACATCCCCATAGACCAGGTGGATTTTGTAATAAGAAATCTAATCTATTAATTCTTTAGTTATAAACTTAAAGGGGTTCTCTAAAGAAGAGTAAAATTTAATAATGTGCATATTTGTTTTATTTACTCTTGTACCTCCAAAAAATATTCTAAAATATGATAAAATAATATCAAAATAATAACATATACGTGTATATTTTATTATTTTAATTTAATAACATATATACATATCCACTTATATAATATTGGAAATGAAACCGTCGATCATGTATACGACAAACTACCTCCTCATAAACCGAAGTAATTCATTTTCCATCACTACCTTTCAAGGCTGTATATAATAATTGTTTTAACATATTTATATAAAATTTATCATATTACTATAATTATTTAATTATTATATATATTATACCATCTTAATTTTCATTCTATGGTGGGATATGATAATGTCATTAGTGTGTATAGTGGACTACTGCCACACAAAGTGATGTGATTCATTTTTCACTTACGCATTACATAGATGGTATTAAAGATAAAGATAAAATATTTATGTGATATTTATTGACTAATAATTATTCATAATATATAATATCAAATATAATATCTTACCATGAAATCCATTTTAAAATAATAACATCACTCGTCCATACTTGTAGACCACTATCTCTACATAGTGATGTGAACTATTTTTCATTTTATATTCAAATGGATGGTAATAATGAAATATTTGATTAATATAAATGATATATATAATATAATTATTATTATATAAATTTTATTAAATATTTTTTTTATTTTACACCCCATTTTTTTAATAAAATGGAAACGACGTTCATGCATATATATGGCCTACAATCATGTTGAATGTTGAAACAGATTTTCTATCTTTAAATTTTATGGGCCAGTATAACTAAATATTTCTTTAATATATATTATATTTATATAATTATTTAAATTTATTATATTATTTAATAGTTATCAATGAAAAATGACCAAAATTACCGAACCAAAACCGACATGAAAAACAAAGCAATTAGCACCTGAAACAGTGATTTATCAATGAAATTTAAATAAAAATGTGATATAACACTAAAATTAAACCATATATTGTAGGAGATATTTGATTTTTTATTTAATATATTTAACATACTCTTTTATTTATTGTATATGATTTTTGGACACATACAAAAGAAATCAGACTTGATGTAAGGGTTTCTCTTCTCACTTTTCCATCTGTGAGACATATGCCATATCCACCACTTATTTATTTTTTGTTATATATATATATTAACCATTTTATATTATATATCTTTAATATATTTATCTTTATGGTTTTTAAATTTTCATTTGATTTCAATTATTTTTTTAGGATTATGATTCATAAAGATACCAAAGTGGTAAGTTTTTATTTCATAATCTCGTCAGTATTTATGATTTTTTATGTTTAAGTATCCTCTAAGAAAAATATTTATATTTATATATAAAAATAAATATATTTTATTCTACAATTATTATTATTGAAAATATTCAGGTAATATTGCTATTTTTAGTCTCTTTAGAAAATAATCTTATTAAGAAAATGTTTTTAAGAAAATACACCTTTATTTTTCTATTAAGTTGAAATTTCATTTAATCCAATTAAATGTTTTATAATTTTTTTTGAAAATGTATTTAAAACTTTGAAAACTAATTTTTAAGAATATTTTTATCCCTGTTTTATTTATGATGATTTTTGTAAAGGAATCTTCTTGTCTTTTTCCGAAAAATGGTGTGTTTTGATTTTACCGAAAATGTGAATGGAATAATTTTTTAAATTGAAAAATGTGTACAAAAGTTTTTGCCTTCCTGGCCAATAGTTTTTTTTAAAGAATAGATTATAAGTTTTAAAAGTTATTTTAAAATAAAATTATTTTCCAAAAAATTTCCAAATTTTTATTTTGACAAAAATATATTTAATGTGTAATTATTATTTTTATCAAGAATATTTTTAATGATATTTTCAGTATTTCAATTCATCATGACATCAAAAATTTATTATAAATATGATCCATTGAGAATATAATGTCTTGATAATATCCTTGTTATTTAAAAGGAGTTTTTTAGTTTAAATAGGGATTTTTAGTTTTATTATGATTAACAATATTTCTATGGATGGTTTATGATTATGTTTATTGATTGGGGAACGTATTCACACATCATATTCTAGTTTTTCAATATGGTTGTAAATGTCGATTATGTTTCAACATTTTATATTGTGAATTAATTGGACCCAGTAAGCAGTGGGTGGGGCCTTCTATAGACCCTCTATGCATCAATCGGTCTCATGAAACAATATATATTGGGTTCTTGGAAGATTCCATACAAATTTATGTAATATGACTTTGCATGAGGTCTTAAGATCATTAGAATGATGTTTGAAATTTTTAATTCCCTTATTATGAGATCATTTATTATTTTACATATGATTATTCTATTAGTTATAATATACAAGGATAAGATTAATCCATTTAATTATGTATATGGATATTATTTATCATCATTTCTTCTTTCCATATTAATCTAATTTTATTGTTTTATTTATATTTTGTGTAGTTATTTAGATTTCCTTATTGATTTTTATTATTTATTAATTATAGTCATTGTTATACTATTAAACTTATTGAGCATATCAGATCTCCCCTTTATTATCATTTATTTTCCCTATAATACTAAAAATTGTTTTTTGAATGATATATATAAATATACTAAGGTGAAATTTGGTGTTATTAGTTAAAAAATATTTCATAATTTAGGTTTTTGATTGTAATGTGTATTTCAATTATGGATCTAGTTTACCAAGACTACTAAACTATTAAATCCATCACAATGTGATTCCCTGTATATTATGAATATGTAATAATGTAACCACCAACACTAGTACACTAGGGTTGTGGTCTTTACAACATCAATATTGTGTTATTATTGTTATATATTGGCTTTATTATACGAAGGATGTCATAAATTGTATCCATGCGAGAGTTATATTATTTGTGGAGTACAAGAAAAAACTTTGATCATTGATAAGAAAATCTATCATATGATTCATATTTGTTTAGATCATCTGACATATACGCTAGCAATGTTTTTCATGGGATTAATTGGAGTACAAGTGGAACAATTTCCTAGTAAAATTAGGGAATTTTTGAATTCCTTCCCCAAAAAGGGTTCAACACTACCCCATTGATGTTCCATTGTGTTTAGGATAGGGTCTCATCCTATAGAACCAACGATATTGATGTATTCTTTTCGAATATATCACTCTGGTCTGAAAAAGTTGAGGAATCCAATTGATTGTTTAATGAGTAAGAGTTTAATCAATCATAGTGTGTCTACATGGTGCTCCACATTATTATTATAAAAAATAATATGTTATTCTGATGTTGTACATTGACTATAGATAATTAAATTATGTGACTATCAAGAACCTTTATCCCATTTAAAGGTAAACATTTATTGTTCAGTCAATTGAGAGTAAATAGATATTTTTCAATGATAATTATGTGGTATGTGTATCATATGATGTTGATAATGGGGAAGGATATCCCAAATAATATATTCAGGATTCAATATAGGCACGTTATTTTAATGTTTCTGTCATTCAGGGTCATGAATGAAATATCACTTTTTATGGGACTCAAGAACATTTTGTTAAATGAGTTCGTGGATCAGTACATAGTAGTGTTAATCTATAAAATCAATATATACTCTAATTCATTAGAGGATCATGAGCATCATATCATGGATATTTTATAAGTCATTTAGCATGATCATCTCGATATAAAATTCTCTATGTGCATGTTTTGGTTGTGTTTGGTGAACTTTATTTGGCATGTAGTTTCATAGTAGGCAGTGGATGTCAACACGTAAAATATCGAGGTAATTGTCTCTTTAGAATTAGCAAATATTGTAGAATATATTTATATTGTCCATGGACTTGTGAGCTATTATTTATGTTTTTTATCTAATTTCTATAAATTTTAATCATTGATTATATCCTTTACTTGGAATAACCAAGCCCTCATATAAACTAATTAGTGTTAGGTAAATATTGACTACTTAATGGGGATGTTGATTAGTTATTCTATTCTCTGGTTTCTAGTTAATGGAGTGATGTTCAATATTTTAATTGATTATTCTTTATTTTGTTTGTGTTAAATAATGATGATTTAGAGGGAGGTGATCTTAAATGGTTCGTGGAAGTTACAACCTCATTAGAAAAATTAGTACATCTTTTATGTCATGATATTAGAAGTGGTGCTTTGCCTAAATCTATGAGGGAATTACCCCTTGGATAAGTGCTCTAGGGTATTCAAATTCCATTATATCTTTTTGTATATCTTTAAACATTGGGATATGAATTTATGATAGAATTTGTGGAAAAATTTCATACATGAATATGAATTTAGTATCTCCAAAAACCTAGAGAAAGGGAATATAGTTATTTATTAGCAGAGTAGAAATCTGGGAAGAGGTATTTTTAGATGTCTATAGATGCTTGGAGAGTTATGGGGGAGAATCCAGTGATTCATCAGGTTAAGAATTAGTTTTTTCGTAGTGTATTCTTTGACCAAATGACATTTCAATTTTTGTTGTTGAATAAAGTGGATGAGCCTCATTGGGGAGACTATGAGATAAAGGTGATACAAGATCACAATTTTTTATTCTTCTTAGGGATGTTTAAAGGATGAATTTAATAAAATTTTATTTTAATTTAGGTTATTTTTCCATAAATAATGCAAAGGGATATTATTTATGAGTTTTATTTCCCACTCTTGGTTGAAAATATCTATATATCCAATATGTATCATGTCTTGAGGAGTCAATTCCAGTGTTTGTGGATGAATAAGATAGAGTTTTACTTGAAATCAAGATGTATTGTCTTCTAGTTGATGATGTCAAGAATCACATCCCTTTTTTTCCTATTATACGTCCCCAAGTGAAATGGGGAAAAATTTTATGGATTTTATCACAAATTTATCCTGACAATGTAATATAGGAAGCAATTTGGGTTGTTATTCATTAGTTATTTATTTTATCTAAATTTTGGCATTTTGGGAGTCGGGTATTGTGGATGTCTTAGAAAAGATGTATTTGGATAAGATAATAAAGATTCATGGTGTACAAAGTACCATCATTTCTGTTTGGGAACCTTATTTTACCTTGTGATTCCAAATTTTAATTTGTCTTGATTTTTTATCTTAGATTTATAATAACACTACATTTTATCTTTAAAAGGATGGTTAGATGGATCTGGGAAACCAGAAATTAGAATAAATGTTGAGTTCTATTGTATTCTATTTTTTGGCTAAGGGTTAAGTAAATAACATTGGTTTTTTTCCAATAATAGTTTCATTAAATACTCCACTGTCTTTTAGAGGAATTGATGGTAGTACATGAAGATCCAGGTTTTTTTGGTTTTAGGATTTATGGTTCATGGTCCCACAACTAGATATGGTTCATTGCACTATTACTAATGCACATATGATTTAGGTGTAGATTAAGATAACACAAGAGTCTAATGCTGATCCATAGAGGAGACCTTTGGTATTTTTGGTCGAGAATTATGTGCTCATGAGTGTTTTCTCACATCATGAGATGTGAAGGTTTTGTTAAGGAAGTTGAATTTCTCCACCATTAATTAATCAATTTTTGGTGCTGGGGTACACCTAAAAAGTGACATATCAATTAGATATTATACTATATCTATATTATTTCAAATATATAAAATATGTGTCATATGTTTTTAAATTAGGGGGAGTCAGATTTAGATTATTATGATACCATTGTGGAGTGGTGAGTAGAGATTTAGTGCCATTAGGAGAATTTTCTGTTTATAATATTTAATTCCTTTATTCATATTTTATGGAGGCATGTTGGCTTGGGTACATGAATGTGAGAATATGAGTTATAGATGAAGATTTAATATCTTAAGATATTTATAACCATGATATTCTATAAGGATCCGGTTATTTTATTAATAGCAGTTTAGTGATATAATTAATTCTCTTATGTTGTATTATGTATGATCAAAATAATTTTCTCCCTTTGAGAGGTAACTTTTGATCATTGCATGGATTTTGTAGAAAGTTTTCCCTACAAGTTTTGTTTTGATTCATACAAATTAAACTCATTTAAGATGCATCTAATGTACTTCCATAGACCTTCCCAAAATATTACATTATGTACTTTGGGTGTTAGTGGTTTCAGGAGAAGGAAAGCGGAAGGGAGGAACTTTTGGATATGAATTTTTTGTGGTATGTGACATTTTATTGTATTTACAAGGGTTTTGTGCTATATAGGGTTATGAAAATGATTTTAAAAAAATTGAGGACCCTTATATTCCTTGCAGGTACTATCATGTATGGTTTTATTAGCATTTTTGTATTCTATGCTGGTTTTTGTTCATTGTATGAGGGTTTAGGTCATAACATCGTATTGGGTTTTGGAGATTGGATTTATTTCTAGGAATGGTCCACATCATGTGTCCATGGATACCACATAACTATTATTGGGGTACTTCTATTCTAGTGTATGTTGTGCCATGTTTCATGAGCTATGTCACAGTGTTTTGGTGGTTAAGTTCAATTTCTCTTCTATTTTTTGGGTTATTATGTTGTATTATGTCAATTTCTATATATCCCTTTCTTAGATATATAATATCAAAGGGTAGACCATGGTTTAAATTAAGGAAGGGTGGTGTGACTATGTACAATTGTTCTATATTAATTAATGTTAAACTAGTGGGTTGTTAATTTCTATAGCCATTAAAAGAATGGTAAACCCCTTAAAATATTTTTATAGAATTAATTCTCTACAATACTTAAGAAATAAAAGTCCATTTACCATGGAACCTTAAACCGTTATAATATTTTTATTCTTGGATTTATTATAATTAATGTTGGTGATGCTAAGTTAGTTTATTATCATTTATCTTTAGATTTATGCATACACATCTTCTGAGTAGAGATTGGACAATAGTTGGGAGAAGATTATTTCCCTTTGAGTTGGTTTTTTATAAATATTTCATTTTTTGATATGTTGTGGAATATTTTGTTTTCTTATCATGATTTTGGAATAATCATCTGCACTTTTAGTTGCATATTTGTTGAAGATATTTAGTTGAGGAATGGGAATTTAGATCCCTCTTCTATTATGTGTATAATGTGAAAGATTTATTTTTTTATTTGGTGGATGATATGTATTGGCATAATGATGAAAATAAACCAATTAAAGTGAAAATTGATGCGAATGTGGTGATTTACATCTATTTACAATATTTTTTGATTTTTTATGAGATATTTTTATTGTATCAAATTATAATTTTTTTGTGATGTAATTTTCATTTATTTGATAAAAATTGAGGAATCGAATTTAATAAATGTTTCATCATTTAAAGATAGTAATCAACCATTTAGGTGAAATCTGTTATTGTGATAATGCAGATTAGGAATGAGATAGTCAATTAAGATGAAAGAGTATTTAAATAGGAAACTCTTGATGTGTGATGCTACAGAATTGGGGTAATTTTCTCTATTGTAAATATTGATTAAATGATGTTATCAGTACAGTCACGGTGTTTTTTTGTTTTTTATATTTTTGAGGTAGCAGTATGGATAATGTAGTGGTCATTGTAGCTATATTAGATGGTTTGGAAGAGAATATGTGGTTGTCCGTGTTCTGGTAATGGAATATCTAGTTGTGTGGAAAGAGGTTGTGCTGCGTTGTTATTTTGGTATCTTTTTGAATGATATGTATATATGTTTATGTGGTATTTTTTCAGTTGATGTTTTGTTGTATTAGAGTTTTCTATTATTAGTGGAATAATATAGGTATTAATGAACATTACTATGGGTGTAGGTTGGAATTGAAGATTTATGGGATATTAATAACATATTAATGGATTAAATAAATAGTAAATGGATAAAATAAATAGTGGGGTGGATTAATAATGGTTTTTTGTATGAAATTCAATGAAATAATACATATAATAAGGTAGGTAAAATAGTGAATAAAAAATGGAAATTATTTTATGAAATTGGCAGCGGTCAATGTTTTTGTTTTTTAGTTAAAATGAGGGGTTGGTATGTGTTATAGTAATTAAAATATTTCTTTTTATTTTTAGTGGTGTTTCGGAGGTTTTGATCAGTGCAGTTTGACTATTTTGGTATATAACCTTTAAGATGGTCATATGATGTCATATAATACATATATTTTATTATTATTTCATATGCACACCACCTGAGTTGGATTATCTTGTCGACACCAAAATGATTTGGGTTCCTATTGTTCTATCAAATGTCCTAGTTTGGAAGGGAGTAGATGGTTGATTACCCCCTCTTCACTACTTTCTCATCAAGGTATATCAAGAGATTTTATGGATTGAGGTCAGTATGAAAATAGAATTTAAAATGACATAATATTAAAGTTAGTGATATTCTAGATGAATAATTATATGGATGTGGTGATGTTACCTGGTGAGGGATGTGTATAGTATGTCGAAGGAATGATTTTTGATTTCATTCGTTTTCATGAAACCCTTTAGTGGTGGTTATGGGATGAGGTTTTAATGTGATTTGAATATGTGGTGGCATGTTTGCATAGACATGGGATAAGGATGATGATGATGATGATGTGACAATTGTATATGGTATGTGGTTATTATATGGGATCTAGTGTATTATGGGGGGACAAAAGAAATGGGGAATCACATAGGGATCAATGTTGGGGTATAATATTGAAATCTCAGTGTTGAAGTAGTTTCAGGGTTCCTTCTTAATAGATTTATTTAGAAATTTTTTATTTTCATTTTCTTTAATTATTAGGCGGGGGATCCTTGGTGGTGTTGGGTGATAACTGACTTAGATTGGTTGATGTAGATTCTGTTGATTGTTCACTAAGAATAACTATTATTCTTTCATATTTGAATTATTTTTATTGATAATGACCCTGCTATGTGTTTATGAATGATCACCCCTATATATTAATTTATTTTTTAATGTTTCTATATGATTTTGAGATGAACTCACCATTAATATCCTAGAGTTTGGAGTTGTGTTTGTAGTTTCTTCTAAATTACTTTTTATTTGGTATTCAATTCTGATGATTTTATTTCTTTATGGCATGAAATAATTTTTGGGATAGTGTTATTATTTTGTATTATATTTTTTATTGGTGTAGTATTCACATGTCCCATTCATTTATGTGGAAAATAAATCACATTTTATGTTTCATACAATCAGTACTAGTGTCTAACACATTGGATAATGAATGAAATCATTACGATTCCTTCTCATATTCACTATAGGCCTAGCAGCTGTACCTAGTGGTGGTAGGTCATGACACTTTTGAAATCATTAATAGAAAATATAATTATTTTAATAACATAGTTCAAAAACATAATTTTTTTAAACTGTCATAATCCATTTATTATCATATATTATTATATTATTAAATCAATTTTTCAATCGTCTATCATTGGGGTTGTTTGGCACACAATTCCAAATCATATTTATTGTAATATTAGGGGTATAATTATATTATAAAATAGTTTCTTAGGTTCCATATATTTCACGGTAATTTTTTTTATAGTTATAGTTTTATAAGAGTTCTAGTTTTCATATATTGTCTAAATAAATTTCAATCCAATAAACATGTCTTGTTATTCAAATTATTGGTGTTTAAAATTGTTTTGGTTATTTATCTTCAACATTATTAATATTTTGACCATGTCATCATTAAATAATCATAATCAAAATGAACATATTATAATTTTTCATAAAATAGATTTTTTAATCTTTGTATGTAATAATTTAATATTTGATATATAAAATTTTTAAATTGATTGTTTAAACCTATTTTAATTATGAGAATATCATAAGAAAATATAAAATGTATTTAACTTATAATATAATTAATAAATATTTATTATTGTAGAATAGTTTTTTAATATCCTATAATTTTTGGAGGTATGTAGTTGGTTAAATTTTTTATTCAATCTATTTTTTTCTATAATGAAATGTTTCCAAGGAATTTGATGGACCTTGAGAGTGTTATGAGTATTTGGTTCCCAAAATGAAAGAAAACTAGGCCAAATTGTGCAAAGATTATGATTCATTCACAGTCAAGTGAACCATGTGGCCTTCCTAGAAAAATCACATAACCTCAAACAGAGGCTTTCCGTGTGTTTGGAGCATGGTGTCCATATCTTTCATGGCTCCCCATGTAACCGTGTGGCCAAAAATCCCTTAGATAATGTATTTTTTTTATAGATTGTACATGTTTTATAAAATCATGTGGGTATACGATGCTACCCTTTACAAGTTAAAAAATCTACAGTTTTCTATCTTGAGATTTTTATGATCCTACCCAATTTTATCCCCCTTTATGCTTCCTCCTACATTAGTGGTAAACTATAATCCTAAAGAGCTACGATGTGTTGACCTCCCCCATTTATAAGTTTTTTGTAGGGATGTTGGTTTCAAATCAAATATCTGGGCATGTCTATTCCTCTCCTTTCTTCTCTTTTTGGGATTTGGGTTTGAATCTTGTGTGATATTCTTCTGAATTCCAAAAAACATATTTTTCTGGTGGAATATTGGTTGGGGCTTCATTTTTAATTTTAATTATGACATAATTCCATCATTAAGACATTGGTTGTAAATGGATTTGACATAGGTGGTCTACAAGTTATATCCCATAGTTTTCAATGTGGATTTGTGCATGAGTGTTGTGTTCATGGTTCCACCATGTTGTTAATCGACTTCATTAGGGATATTTGTCAAAATAGAGCATTAAAATAATGAATTTAATCCATCATTATACCTATGGGATGAATTGATGATGATTTATCGAATTTAAGGCCACCGAAGGGGTGTGTTGATATACCCAAACCATTGTGTTGGTAAGGTCAAGTATGGAATTTATGTGAGATAACATAGAACCCATTTTAAGTATGTTAATGTGTTATTCTAAATTGAATCATGGATATTGGTAGTTGTTCCTATATTTGATCATGACTTCATGGGTTAATTGATTTAATTAGGATTTGGTTAAAAAGATTATGAATAATATTGAAATCTCTATAATGGTTAGTGACTAGGAATTGAAGAGCATTTTTATGGGGTAAAATCATATGAAATAAAGAATACATAAAAAACATCGTAAGAGAATTCATGAATATGTTAAATGAGTTATTATATGGAAAATGATGAACGAATTATCTGATTTAACATATAAAAATAGATGGATATGTTTAATTTGTAAATGGATGGAAATCAGTGAATATGTTTAATGGGTTTAGTTATAAGAATTAGTAATTGTGATAAGATAAAAATAATGTAAATGGAAACGTGTTAAAGGGTTATGGCATAGTATTTATTTTCAATGTTGATTTTTGTGTATTATGATACCTATTTTTATTAGTTTTGTTTTGTGGTGAAATGGAATGTGTGGTGAATAAGAATATATAATCACGTAGACATGGCATAGTATATGGGGTATTGACTGAGCTTCTACACTCTTGTGTTGATTTATAATTAGTGTCTATAAACTACCCCAAAATTCATGGATTGGGGAGGGGATGGATTCTTTATTCCACTAATATTTTTATTCTACTAGTATTGAGATGTATAAGTGAGAAAAATGTGTTTGTTGTGATGTGTTTATCCATATTGAGATAAGGACAAGATTTATTCCTTTATGCTTATTTATGAATGCCTTAAACCCTTTTAAAAAATCTAAATTCCTATCCCATGGAACACATGTTGAATGAATTTAGTGAGGAGGAAGATGGAAATGATGAATTTGGTACTAAGGTTAGAAATGGTTGAAGTAAATATTGTTAACAAATTGGACCTAAAATGTATTTTATATACATTTATGTTTTTTGTACATTCATCCAAAAAATGTTTAGACTAAAAATTATTTGACTCTCTTCCAGGTGGCCTACTAAGTTGTAATAACACCCTAATTGGGTCATAGTTAGGAACCCAATCATATTTCATGCTTGCAGGATAGGATAAGAAAAAAATAGAATGTTCTTGGGAGTTAAGTTGGGGTTTGGATGTATATGGATGAGGTTAGGGACATGTATTTATCATCGTTTCTGAGATTCCGTTGTTTTTTTTTTCGTATTTTGGGTTTTTTTACATGGCATTGTGATCAGGAAATGACATATTTAGTATTGACTATAGTTTTTACCCAGTCTTGGGAGATGGTTGTTTATGCATGTTCATTTCTTGTTACATATTTCGTTCTATTTAAATTGTTATCTGGTGTGTCTCACACTATTATATGGGGTATAGGCTCTCAATGTGGCTTATTAGAACCTCACTATTGGTTGGAAACCACTGGTGTATGGGGAGATGCGCTTGAGTCTATGTGGTGACCAAGCTTGGATCCCCAGTTTAGTGGATTTTGGGACAGGGATGTTATAAAGTGACATTAGAGAAGTTATTTTCGAAGGTATTAGTATTCGTGATATGAGAACATGTATTATGAATTTTCTCTCCTTTGGAATGAGATCATTCTTGGTAGTAGCCGACTAATATATGAGAGAAAAACTAAGTCATGCAGGGTGGTAATAATTTTTTTTGATGTGTGTTGTAACATTCTGATGACATTTAATAAAGTGACACTACACTTGTTGTGGGATGTGATTGTTTCATGGTATTTTAATCATGTAAAAAATTGAATGAGTTTGTTCATGCATGTTTTATTTTACGCACCTAGAAATATTGGTGAAAAACATCACATTAGGTACACACAGAATGGGTGTGAAGTTTATGAAATTTAGTATGAATTTGATCTCCCTGAAATATTGATGAAAACAGTGACCAATAGAATGATCTAAATGTGTAATTAGGTAAAAATTTCAACTAATTATTAAATAAATCTGAATAATGAATGGTTTTTAGGGAGTTAAAAATATTTTTTGTAATAATTTTAAAATGGGGAAATGTTCCTTGGAGAAATGGTATGCCTTATGAGTATGTAAATTTTTTTAAATTGTTTCTAATGTAATTATTCTATCCATTTATGTTTGTATAACCCATGATTAACCATGACCCATGGTTGAGATAGTCAAGGGGATCTTTTTGGATCTAATGATGACCTTTGGGGTTGTGTATGTGAATGGTTTATTTATGGCTAGTAGAGAACCTCCTTTTATTTGGACTGTGGAAGCTTCAAGAAAGGTGTTCTAAGGATCTTGTATGGAAGTGATGATAAACTCCACCATGAAGATGAGTGTTGGTTGGACAACAAGAAAATGCTTCGGAGAATTCTCTTCCAGGGGTGGAGTAAGAAAATGTGGAGATCTAGTGTAATAGGGGAGAATAGATCCATGAGACCTTTTCTTGGTTCACACAGATGATGGAATGATACCAATGGCAGGATTTTCTATGTATTCTCAAGATAACTAGAGAGTTTCAACCATTACACCCTCATAACTTTACCAGCGAGGGTGGACTAGAGGAAACCAAATTCTGGATAGAGTCAATTTGAACAATTTTTAACCATTTGGAGACTCAGTTTGAAATTTTATCCATGTTATAATCCAATATTTTGAGAGATCAATAAAATCATTGGTGGGGCATCAACATTATAATAGAGCGGATGAATGAATGATATGAAATTATTTCGTTGAAATGTTTCTAGAATACTTCTACCTAGAGAACTTGAGGTAGGATAAGGATATGGATTTTATGTGTTTGACCCAAGGGGTTGTGTTAGCGATGGATTACTATAGCCATTCCATTGACCTGCATCAATTCATTCCAGACTTGGTAGGAGATTTAGTGACTATAATTTTTTTTACCTAGATGGGATTAGGCATGAGATCGAGTACTTGGTGAATATCTTCTATTTGAAGAGGTTTGTAGAGGTTTCAATTAGGCCCTTATATCAGAAGAGAACCTCATGGGAGATTCATGAAGTTTAATTATTGTACCAGCTAAGTGGGTGAGTGGTGAAACATCCAAGGGCATGAAGTAATATTTTATGAGTTTTCATCATGGGTTATGTGCACATGTTAGTAAAAATAGAGGGCTAACCTCTCAGAATAGTGATTAGGTGTTCTATTACAAGTGTGGTAGGTCAGGTCACATACACAGTCAGTGTCCCCGGCCACCAATTGAGTACCAGTCATGTATTAGGTTTGGAAGTGTACAGAGGTACTATAGGAACCCTATATATGTGGGTACGGATGGAGGTCAAAGGCATATGTTGAGTGTATGGAGGGGTAGTTACTTCTTATCCAGTAGGGAGTTGTAGTTCCACGATCCATACCTGTTGGGGAGGTGTATGTGGTACTCTAATGTGAGGTTTTCCATACCAGTAAGGTGGACCAATGCTAGGTACTCAGGCAGTAGCCCAGGGAAGAGGGATAGGTCAGATTCACATAGTTCAGTTTACACCTAGAGGAGGAATGGCTGGACAATATACTATTCGTGATATTATCCTTGTAGATTCCATACATTCTAGTGATTTTTTGACATAGGTTCCACACACTCTTATACCTCAGGTTAGTTTTTAGTTTATTTATTCCCAGGAGTGGAACATGTGTGTGGGGATATGTGAATTGATAATATATTGGGGGGGTGGAAGATGAGGATACAAGAAAACCTAAGGGTTGGGCACTAGAATTGGTGGGTACTATTTTTTATGAGACTATTTATTCCTCAATATGCCGTGTTTGGCCTGATATTTGTCACGTATTGGTTGGTGTTGATCCATGACCTAATTAACTATTACCATTTTCAGGTAATGTTCACATCTCTTGAGGAGACACTTGTTTCATTCATGGTGAGTGGGATGTTCGGGAAGTCCATTTAGGGATAGTTTTCCAAGCTATTTGGAGAAATCACCACCCAAGTGTCTTTTCATGTGCATTATTATGGATTAATATAATATCATGTCTTTCCTCCTATTGTAAAATAGATTCAAGATTTGTTCCCTATAAACTTCTCATGATTTCCACCCGAGAGAGATATCGAGCTCAAGATAGAGTTTCTACTGGGAGTATATCCATTTTATATTCCAACATATAGAACGGTACTATAAGAACTCTAAGAGATTAAAACAAAATTGGTCGAGTTCGAGAATAAATGATTTATTCATTCTAGTATGTCACCATGGGGATCTCTACTGTCATTTTACAATAAAGATGATGGTCCGTCTAGCTGTCTGTTGATTATAGAGAGACGAATTAGATGAAAATCAATAATCAATACCTTTTCCCTCTAATTGATGTTTGGTTTGTCTAATAGAGTGGTCATTCAGTGTTTTATATGATATATTTAATATCAAGGTGTCATCATATGAGGGTGAGTCCTTCTAATAAACCATAAAGGTCAATTTGGGCCATGTATAGATTATATGGGTGTGTGGTGATTCTACTCAGGTTGAATAATGCTCTTCTAGTGTTGATGGATATAATGAATCAAATATTTCATCCTTATCTAGATTGATACATTATTTTTTTTAATTGATGACATCATGGTGTAAACTAAAACTCTCGATTATCATGTAAAACTTCTTGAAATCTTCTTGAGTACAATAAGAGAGAATTAGTCATACACTAGGCTATCCAAATTTCAATTTTGTATTTATAGGCTTCATTTATTGGGTCACATTATCTTTAAGAATGTTGTGTTATTGGACCTATGGATAATGCATATTTTTGTGGCTTGGGAGCATCCCATGAATATTTCTAATGTTTGGTGTTTTTGGGATTTTGCAGGATACTATTTATGGTTTATCAATGCTTTATCTCAATTCAACAATGGAACTTTCTGGATTAGACAAGAAAGGTATTAGTTTTTAGTGGTATGAACAATGTAAAAATGATTTCTAGGAGTTGAATAAGCGGTTGACTACCACACCAATGATAATATTACATGAACTAGATAAGAAGTATAGATTGTTTTTTGATGTGTCTAGTGTCGGTCTGGGAGCAGTGTTGATGTAGGATGATCTGGTTATTGTGTATGGTTCATGGTAGATGAGGCCTCATGAATGAAATTATCCTATAGATGATATTGATTGGCTACAGTGGTTCACATCATAAAATGTTGGTGTAATTATATGTTTGGAGAATGATATAAGATGAATACCTACCATAAAAGTTTTACTTACAATTTATCTCACATTGATATGAATATTTGGTGGTGTTGATGGGTTGAGTACATGAAATCCTTTGATTTTAAGCTGTTTTTTAAAATGGGAAATAAAAATAGTGTTATAGATTATTTGATTCAGAAACTCAATGTCAGGATATTCTGGAGTCTAGCTTGGAGTGGAAGATGGCGGATTTGTCTGTGGAGATGTTCCTGGAGGTATGGTACAACCAAGGAAAGATGACCCTAACATCCATAACTCTTGAGGTAATGATTTTGGGTTAGGTAAAGGAGAGTTATCTTGAGAATCTGGAGGGTTTGGACATGAAGGAATGTTAGAATCATGGGGAGTCACATTCTACTGTGAATGATGGTGATGTTGGGGTTTTTCATGTTTGTGGACCTTTTATAGTGACAAAGGGTATGAAGGAAGAGTTAATTTTTAATTTTCTTTCATCTAAGAGGTAGTTTCATCTTTTTTTGACTAAGTTGTATTGTGATCATCGTCGGTAGTTTTGGTGGTTTAGAATTATGAAATTGGTTATAGTTTTGTTGGCATGTTGTCTTACCTATCAGTAGGTGAAGACCGAGAATCATCACTAAGGTTTTTTGTTACAGTCACTGCCCATTATGAATTATATGTGGGATGATGTAATGATTTAATTCATGGTGGGTTTTCTGAGTACACCTCATAAGAGTGATACAATAATGGTAGTTGTGGATCGGCTGACTATGTTGGACCATTTCTTACCGATCTAGAATGATTTCACTTTTCATTAGATCAGTGAGTTATATGTTCCAGAGATATTGTGGTTGCATGATGGGAAGTGAAATATAGTTTTCAATAACGATCCATATTTAACAATCGTGCTTTTAGAAGGGATTATAGATGGCTCTTAGTATCTATGTTTTTAGTACATACTTTCACCTGCAAATAGACCGATAGTCAGAGAATATGATTTGGGTGTTAGAGGACATGTTAAGGGATTATTTCCTAGATTTCAATGGTTCATGAGAAAAAATCTTTTCCATTACTTGGATTTTATACAACAATAGTTTTCAAGCTATGATTCAGATTGAACCCTTTGAGGCACTTTACAGGAGACCATTTAGATCTCCTCTATGATGATTAAAGGATATATAGTCAGAGCTATTTCGACCTAGTCTCCTGTATAGATTTTAAAAAATTATAAATGGAATCATAAATTCAAGAGAATTTCTCTAAGTTAGAAAATGTTCTCTCATGATCAATATTTTAGAACTCATGAGTTCATAGTTGGTGATAATCTGTTTCTTTAAGTGTCATTGAGGTTTGGTCACCATCGAGTTCAGAGACAGAGTAGGAAAACACCAAGGTATGTGGGGTCGTTCTAGATTGTGGATATGATTAAACAGATGGATTATTGATTGGATATTCCAAAATGGTATTGTTGAAATAATGACAATTTTCAGGTTTCATGGCTTGGACAGAATCATCCAGATCCATCTTATGTTCTTAATGAAGAGGATGTTGATCTTGAGGCTGATGCATCCTTTGAAGACCATTTGATTCATATTGTGGGGAATAATTATAATCTCTTGTGAAAAAATGATGTACCTCCAGTTAGAGTTTTGTCACAACATGGGAATTTTTTGGAAGAAAAATTAGAGAGGGAATCATATATGCGGGCCAAGTGACCAATTAGTTTAATCTAAAAACTCAGTAATACATGGAAGTATAGCTTGAGGATGAGTCATTATAAGGTGGGGAGGTTGTTAGATAGTAAAATTTGAGAAGGAATTTTTTTGTTTAAATTGTTGATTAAATATTTTTTGGTAAATGAAATATTTTTTAGGATTATAGGGGTTGTTGTGTGTGTTTTGAGGGTTTGGGAAATGAATGGAAGGAAAATTTGTCCAACCTGTATAAGGTGCATGGTTGGAAAACAATGAAGAAAAATGTACGACCTTCCCAGGAAAATTGTGCAACATTAAATAGAAGCATTCTGCATGGTAGGATCATAGTTTCCAAATTGTGTAGGGATTCCCTAGTAATCGTGTGACCCAACTTCCCTTAGACAGTGGCTTGCACACCGAATGTGCATGGTTTGGAAAACCATGTGGGTTAACCCTACACCCATTTATAAGTTGAAAAAATAATGGGCTTTCCATCTCAGGGTTTTTAAGATCCCACTCGATTCCTCACCATTCCTCAACCTCTATCCCTAGTGATGAACTAGAACTATCAAGTGATACCAATGTTATATATCTCAAATATTAGGTTAGTTGGAGTGTTTTGGGTTGCGAATCAAAGCACTGAGTATGTCTAATCATAACCTTTATTCTCTTTTCAAGATTATAGTTTGAATCTTAGGGGATCCGCATACGAAGTCATAAATCCATCTTATTTCACTGGATTATAGGTTAGGGATCTAAAGTGAATTTGGATAAATACCTAATTTTATGATTTAGAGTTGTTTCATAAAGGGATTTATGGTAGGTTGTCTACAAGTTATATCCCATAGTTTTAAATTTGGATTTTTATGAGTGTTGTGTTCTTGTTTCCACCATATTGTTATAAGATGTATTTAGGGGGTTTTGAAAAAAAAATATCTTCTAAATAATGAATAGAACCCCTGATGATCCATGTTGAATGTGTTGGGGATGATTGACCAATTTAAAATCACTCATGTGGTGTGACGACATACCTGAACCTAGGAGTTGGTATAGTCAAATATGGAATTGACACGTGATTATGTAGTCCCTTAGTCCAATATGTGAATATGATTATTAAAATAAAAAATTGGATATTGTTAGTTGTGCATAGATTTAATAATTCATTATGTGGTTTAATTGAGTTAATTAAGAATGGTTCAATTGTCTTATAAATAATATTGAAATACCTTAGAAGGATAGTTCCAATTAATTGAAGAGCATGTTATTTGTTGTAGTGGCTTATTAATCGATTAATATTTAAATTTGATTTCAAAATGGATTTGATGAATATTTTAAATGAGTTAATACATGGGAAATTATGAGTGAGTTATGTGATTTAACATATATAAATATTTGATTAATTTATTTAGGTTAATGAATTAAAATAAGTTAATATGATTAATATTTTTATGCATTATAAATTAGAATTGGGATAAGAACAAATTAATGTAGTTGGAAATGTGTTGATGGGTTTGGGAATAATATTTATTTCCCATGATGATTGTTTCAGATTAGGATTTCTATTTATATTGGTTGTGTTTGGTTATGATATGGTATGTGTAGTGAATGGATATATATAAGCATGTGCACATGGATTGGTAGTATAAGGTATTGACTAAGGTTATATGCCCACAAGTCGAGTTGGACATATTCTCTAGAATCCTCAAAATATTTCATATGTTAGGTAAGGGGTGGATATCTATTCCCCTAATAGTTTCATTCAACCCAAACCGAGGCTTTGAGGTTAGGAAAATGTGTTTGTTGTAATGTGTTTATCCCTAGCATAATTGGGACTTGAATTATTCCATTATGGATTGTGAGGAATGCCTTGAACCCTCATATAAAAGATGTAAATTTCTAACCTATAGAACCCATGTTAAATTAATTTATTAAAGAAGAATATGAAATGGGATATGTTTGGTACAATAGTTAGAAATGGTTAATGTAAAGATCATAATCTAAAGGAACATGAGATAACTTTTATTTTATTTTCATTTATTTTAGTACTTGCATAAAATTTTTATTTAGACAAGATATTTAAAGCCACCATTTCTGGTGGCCTACTAAATTTTACCCACCCCCTACTCAGGCCATCATTGTGTACTCAAGAAGAGTTAAATCTTACATGTCCAGATAAGGGAAAAGGCCCCTTGCTTTGGTGATGAGTCAGGCTTGATATGTACATAGATGATTTTTTGAACTAGGAGTCATGATAATTTTGTAGATTATATGGGTTTTATTTATTTTGGATCTTTTCCTCTTTTAATTTTTATCATGACATTACATGTTTAATGCTGGCTATGGTTTTCACCCAGTTTCGAGAGAGTGTTATTTATGAATTTTTATTCATTATTACGTATTGTTTCCACTTTTTAAATTTCTATCTAGTGTGGCTCAGTCATGTAATGAGGGTATATTCTCTCAGTGTGGATTTTTAGAATATCTTTACTTGTTGGAAACCTCTGTTGTATGGGAAGGTGCACTTAACATCTTATGGAAACTAATCTCGGAATAATGGTTTAGTGGCTTTTAGGTTAGGGATGTTACATTTTTCCTATATATTCTAGAAAAAAATTAATTTTTATGAAAATTATATATTTTAAAATGAATAAAAATATAAAAATTAATTTAGAGAGTTATGAATAGAGATATTAATTTTTTTCCTTTAAGAATGCATTTTTTCATTACACCTTAGAGATTCTAGGAATAAAATTTTACATAGGAGAATGAATCCCTAACATGTCCTTGGTGTTTTATGAAGATAATTGGTAGATATATTGGAAAAGTAATATGTTTTAGTTTTTAAGAGTGCGTGGAGGAGGGGTGTATTTATAGTTAACTGGGAAGGGTGTTTTAAAATAAAATCTTTTTTATATCATTATTTTTCTAAATACTATTAATTGTATTTATTATTAAGACATGGTATAATAATTGGTGAATAGGGTTCTAAACCAAACATTTCATACATTATACATGATATAATTTATCATGTATTTATCCTATCATTGAATATATCATATTTTAATATATCTCACTATTCACCTTCGTATTTCACTAATTAAGAAAATTAACAAAAACATCACCTTTAACTAATTTATATTCACCGATTCAAAAAATGAAATACAATTTACCAAAATAAAACTATAAATCTAAAATTATAACATTCAATTTTTGTATAATACTTACAGTTATACATAAATAATTTGAAACATGTATAACTATAAATTTATACATATAACTATATTTTCATTCATGGATTAAGAGACTATTTTAGTGTATTTTGAAACTCATACTTTCTTAATTTGATAATTTCAGAAATTAAGGACATTTTTTGATCATTAGTTTTCTTAATGGTCAATTTAATATTGTAATAGTCATATTACAATTATAATGATAGATTATTTTTCTAATGTTCATATTATTATTCTAACTAGCCAGTTAATATTATAACATTTATATATTCGAGTGTTAATTAGTTATTTAAAATCCCTTAAATACCACTTATTTCATTCAATATTCAATCACCTAATTTTTCATCATAGTTATCTATACATCATTTAAAAAAAATGTAAAACTTATTTCTTTTTTTTTCCTCATTTTTTATAGTGATTTTCATAACTATGGTATTTTTTTGACAACACAATGTAAACAATTTAAAAAATGAAATGTTTTTAAAAAAAAATTTGTGTACCATTGTACTTGAATTGATCTAGTTGATTTTATTTATCTCTCTTTAAAAATGTTATGTTTTTATAGAAAATGGTTTTTAATTTATAGAATTTTTCACATGGTGTATTTTGGAAAAAACTTGTGTTTAAAAAAATGAATTATCTCATACAACATGGTATATCACACCTCAATGATGACTCCTCTTAAAAATCATGTGTATCATCATCATTAATTAGTATATATGAATTTAAATTGTTTTAAACCATTAATTATTTTATAATTAATTAATATCCAAGTAAAATTGTTTGACTAATGAATATATTGGGTTGTATCTATCAATGATTTTAATATTAGTCTTGAAAATAATAATAACCAAATATTATAAATATGTTTCCCTTTATTTACATTTAAAAAGTTAGATGATAGAAAACATAATATTTTCAATGGGTGGGTATTTTAATATTGAGTGTGGGATTTTTACCTATAACTAATTTTGAATTCCCCATTTCTCTAACTTTTCTATCTAACATGTGTTTACTCCTTGGTAAATGATTTAAATGAAAATATCATTAATTTTTTAACTCTTTTAATTTGAATTGTCATGATTTTTCTGTAACATCCATGCCTAGACCTCTCTGAAGAGTAAATTGATCAGTGGTGCTATGTGACATTCTGTTTGAATCCTCATATTCCAAAGGAAATTGACTAGTAGTAGGGGTCTGCATAGGTATTGTGGGTAGACTATACCCCTTGTATCACAGTTTAAACTCAAAAAATAAAAATAACCAAGAATCATTCATAACGTATAATTGGGTAAAAAAAAACAATAATGGAATAACTATAATAAATGAAATGAAGCACAAAAGAAGGATCACACTCTAGTTTTCTCATATATTAAAAAAAAGTAAAATAAATGATATGTGCCACTCATCACGACAATCCTCAAATACACCCAAATATGATACATTAAGATATCATGCTTGATCATTTAAATCCTATACCTTTGAAAACATGTACCAACAATCACATGTGTGTCTACTCAGGTATACCTGTGAATTAGTAGCTTGAGTAGGGTGTGATTACAAGACTCAGTAGTGCACCGCCAACATGGTCACACACATGACAAAAAATGAAATGATATGTTCCTTAGACATGATCTAAATAATAAATAAACTGATGTAGATAAATAAATAAAAAATAATCCAACAATAATCTTATAGTATACAACCCCAACATACGTTTTTTGGTCTATAGCATAGTTTCTATGAACATTTCATGATGACTGTGCAAACCATAATAATAGCATGTGGGTCTTTCAACCATATATACAGTTATAACGAATCCTATGATAAACTCACCCCAGTATAAATTATATCAAACATGAGATTAATCTTTCTTGATATCACAACCATAGGAATTATATTTATAGAATGGTTCCTAATAACTAATCCTGAGTAGTTTTGGATACTCGATGATTATCACTAAAGACTCTATATACCTTAGAAAATTGAAAGTGGTAAGTACTATCCACTACCAAGAACTAATATAGTCATAAATCTACATCAGAGGATTCCCCACATGTAGAATCACTAACACACACACTTAAGTGGTTTTATTTAGTATCACAAACTTCTATATCTGGGGATTATACCTAGAATCTTTGTACGTTATTTCTATATCAATAAATATAAACAACACACTAAGAGAATTTTATATTTATGATAAAATACAAAATTAGGATCATTTTATATACATATAAAAACCACAATGGGGGTGTATTCTATATCATATCATGTATAAGAAAATAATACACCTAGGATGAATGCCTAACCATTTGATAACTACCTAAATCATGTTACTCACTTTTAGGGTTGGTATATCATAGTGAACCAATTAGTATCTGAAAGGGTAACACAAAAGTGATGCCACCCAAATCAAATTCCTCAATCCAATATACAATCCTTTAGAAAACTCAAATCACATAGGATGTCATGTCCCCTAAAATATCACAATTAAAACCATACCTAAAGAAATCATAGGTCAATCCTTACTTGAAACAATCTTGATGGATTGTGTAAGAACTATCTCAATGTCATTAGGGTCTTTCAAGATCATTCACACACAAGAACATATCAACAATATTCTCAATGCCCACCCACATTGGTAGGCATGTTTCAGTAGGGATGTAAACATTACAAAAAGTTTAATTCAATGATCTAATGTCTATAAGTTATCACTAGGCCATGTATAGACCATGAGGATAAACTCTTCTATATCACTAAGCCTCTGTCAAAATTTTTCAAGATACTCCTAAATAAGCGCCAATAAGTCACAATAACTCTATCCATACACCTAATAGGGTAAAAATTTCATAAGGCATCATAACATGAGTCACTATATTGACCATTAATACCCTAGGAAAACAAGATAGTGGTCATGGGTCATCATGTCCCTTGTATCATTATTTAATCCAGGGTTCTTTGTATATATTTAACAACATACATAAAGATAAAAAAATTTAACATAAAAATAATAATAAAATTATAAAAGAGTGGTTGATCACCCTTTATGGAATGTATGAACATCCAATTTTGAAAAAAATAGAGAATAAATACATTAGGTAAGTAATAATATGACCTAATCCATTTTGATGAAATTACCCCTTTTTTGAATTCCACAACCATATAGCTTCACCTTTGCTGACCATGCTCACCCTAGACCATTCATATTACGCTGACCATCAAAAACTCACTTGAGGCCTTATATTTATCCAATAATTTTCATAAAATTAATTGTGGAATTTATGATCAATTAATCAATTTAATTTAAACTAAAATATTCCTTTTCGACTCCTTAAGAATACAACAATAATAAATTCTTCGAGAAACACCATCTTGACCATATGGAAACACTTACAAACCTACATTGAGACAAATCCTCAACACCCACTTCCATTTAAATCACAATATTAAATTAATTTTAATGAGAAAAAATAAAAAACAATTATTACATACCATCCCTGAATCAACAAAAAAAGGTAGGTGGATATCATTATGTGATTCCATTAGATCTAGTTGAGTGGAATCATTATTGATTTATGATGATTCCACAATGGTCTAGTTGAATCATATTGAAAAAACTAAATAAAAACCACGAAAAATAGAGGTTGGTGAGATATTTAGAGTATGAAAATATGAATAATAGAGGAACTTACCCCAATCAAGTGCAGGAACACCACAAAACCACTCTTGATCAAAGGGGGTAAAAAGTGTGAGGTTTTGAGGCATTATTTCCAAAAGTACCTCCCAAGTTCCTCAAATACCCTTATATAAAAGTGGTATCAACCATAAAAATAATTTTTTCCCCAACTAAAAAAATACAAACATCCTCCACCAGCTAGCATGTGGTCCTTGCGGGATAGTAGGTCCATATGTTGTTTCATAATATGCTTAATGGTAGCATGCTTCCTGTCCAACCAACAATCCTTCCTCTGGTGCTCTCTTATTTATCTCAACCTCCATAAAAACTACATTCCATGTCCAAAAATACATCTTTAATAGTTTCAAACCATTATAATTCTACTACATACACCGATTCAAAATATATCCAACCCACTAACGTAATAATTCAAATGAATCATTCATTTTAAAACCCTTGTATAGACATAGGGTCTTACAAACTCCCCCAATAACACTTATCAACCTCGATAATCTATGATGGACATCCAATAATATCATCAAACTAGTGACACTCAAAAATTCATATCCAAATAATCTCATTCCATCCTTGATCTCAAAATGAGTTATAATGAAATTGCCACATAAGGAAGTTAGACCACCTAAACATAATCTGTCACCCAAATTTTATCATTGAATCACTGAGAGGATGCTCTATGAAACTTATCCTTTCAGAAACACTATAGTTTCATCACATTATTACTCATCCAACATATGGTTCTCCCCACTATTGGACCTTACTTAAGAGGATAGTTTTTATTTATGGTGCCTCCCCCCAATTAAAATTCATCATTAAACACATTCTCTATAGACCGAAAACAAGGTCAACATGGTTACCATCACACTAATCATTAATGTATGCATGAACTCTAAAAAAATTTGAATATTAATTTAATTTCCAGATTCCATGCTAAAATAGATACACACCCACCGACTATGAACAAGCCCAAATATGTCAGATTTTAATGGATGGTCAAAAACAACACTTTAAACATAACCATCATATCCAAAATGAAATATACAACATGGTTATTAGATCTCAAAAATATTATCCACTTAAAATTTGAAGGAAAAACTATTCATGATTACCACCCTCAGAACACATTTTTCAAGACACAGATGCCCCACCAAAAAAACTAATCACAATGCCTTAAATACTAGAGGAATTATATGATCTATTGAAAAATCTCACTAAATATCATGAACGAATCACAATTAAATTCCCTGATTAGTAAACTGATATAATAAAAAGTCTATCAATCTTTCGCCAGGGCACTGATAAATCGACAACCATATCCATGCATGAATTGCCTTAATTTTTCACCCAAATCCAAAATTCGATGCTCAGACTCCATAGAGAAGCATGAATATGTTCACATATGATATAATACGAGGAATATAAATGAATGAATATCCATATGCGCATCATCATAAAAATCCCCCATTGATCATCTAATGACCATTCTCCTTCATCCATGATCCCTCTTGTGTGGGGTTCACATCACCACTGGCTACATTTCACTCCCCAATACTGTACTGTCTTTATAGTTTCTATTATGGTTCACAAACTAAATCACCATGCCCACACTCTATCTATCACCAAATGTGATGAATAGATGTTACCGTACCTTATCGTACTCTTGTTCCATAACAACATCAATTGTTTCATATTCTAGAATTATAACTATGGTCGCACCTTTATAATATCAATGGTGCACTCCCCACCATATAAATTACCTTATACCACCCCTTGATAAAAAATAATATAGTTCTTAAGATGGATCATATTCCAATCCCTTTGATACATGTCTTTTTATTAATAACCTCTAAAATGATTCCTCCAAGGTAATACACATCAATTACCATAGCCATATTTACCATCCCACAATATCATATCAATTTGATGTATCTTCTACCATGGAGGGATATTTATTACCATCATAAATCCATAGTCAATAAAGGTGGCCAGTTTCATTTCAAAATTCATTGTCTCACATCTCACACATGGCTACTCATTGAATTAAATTTAAACCAGCACCATGAATAGACATCATGTGTCACCTCAATTTTATCTAAACCTAGGGTTCACATTCTCTCCTATAACTGATCTAAATCCCAACTGAGGACTCTGTGCATAACAGATTACATAAACACGATTCCATTCTCTATTCCATTCAAACACTTCATGCTCAAAGAATTCATGATGCTGCATTTAGGTAATGCTAACATAAAACATATGTCCATGCTCACCACCACAACCCCCTAACAATTATCATGTCGTATGTTAGTTCTAAACAACATGATTCACCATATGAACTCATATTTAAAACTAGACACATCACCTATTCGATGGTAACTCATGTGATATCCTGATAAATGGAGTCATTAAAAACCAAGAGTTTCTACCTATGCTCTAAATGTACATAGAAATACAACCCAAAACCATAGGTCTAGGAATCCAAACAATCCTTCCGTTTGATAGTAACATCAAACCATTAATCTAGAAATAATGGTTTTTTTTCTCGGGAAAACCCAAGGAATTTAATATTCCCCCATTCTCAAAACCTTCTAAGTTTGTTCAAATTCCAAAAATCACTTCCTTCACATGGTTCTCCCATAAATAACTAGGAACCAGCTCACTAAATATTGAGTTGAATTGCAGGTTCTATATGTCTTCCACCTAGTCCAATAAGTCACCTATCTCATAAAAAAAATGAACTCCAAGGTATAAAAAAACTATTGAATCAATAAAAATATGAAATATAATGTGATACACACCCACTCTAGGAAATTTAATAAATACTAACATAAATGTGAAATCAACAACTGGAAATGGAAACCAATTCTCATGAGCATCATCATTGAACTACCCCCCTCAATAATCATAAACATAGGTAGGACCTAACCAATCCCCCATATATGAAATTCACCAAATTAAGTATTTCATTATCATATGAAAATATTCCCCCACATAAATAAGAAGATATAGCCATACACATAAATAATGACATCATCCTAGAAAATTAATATCAAGGGTTACATGGTAACTAGATTAATTAAGTTGAGGTCAATTATAAGCTATATTAGAGAACTCCATATAGTTTATTTCTGGCACATTATATAACTAGACCGAATAAAAAAAATCCCAAATAGTTCATTATAAGGGAATAAAATTCCTTAATCAACATAAACGGGTTAGTGAACTTCTTATGTATGTGATAATTCATTTTCATACTCATCATTGAGAATGTCACCATAGATTCACATGAATATCCATCAATGATGATTAATATAAGACAAGGAAGACTATATGAGTAGTATTACCCCATGATCATATATTTTAAAATTTTGTATAATCTTTTTTTGACACTTTAAAGATCTGAATCTTTATTATCTGTGATGTAATCACACATAGGAAGACATTCATATTATCTAGATTATACAGGCTTCATCATGAGGCATGACACAACTCTTGATTCTTTATTCAAGATCAAAAACTCATAACTGTATTATTTTTAATTGGGTAAGATAGAAAATCCAATAATAAATAAGTAATCAATAACACCACATGCATCACAAGAACTAAAAATAGGATTAATCATAAAGTCATATAACATGAAGAAAAATCCTACACTTGGTAACTTGGATTTCCACCCGAAACTATTGTTAATGATAAAATAACAAAAAATAAATCATTGGTTCAAACACATTCTTATTCCACATATCAACAATACCAAAAAAATATGAAACAAATTGGAGTGTGTATAACACATTATGATGTATTGGTCTGGATCAATCTGAATAGTAATTAGACAACTAGAACCATGTGATCTTTTGAAAACCTCTTCATATGCAAAAGGGTTCTGACTAAATATGGGAGTATAAGGAGGTACTCTGGGGAGAATATACTCCTTCTATAATGGTGCACTATAAAAAAATTACAAACATAGAATAATACACCATACATAACAATGTAATTTTTTGAAATAAGGGGATAAAAATAATAAATGAAATTCATAAATCATGAGGGATCAACTACTTGGATGATTATACATACATAATCAAAACTGATATAAAATAAAAACAAGGCCCTACTACTAAATCCAAGGCTCACCTAACTGATGTAACCAGAATCCGATCCATCCAGATCAATTCTGGGAATGTCAGGTCCCTTCCAAACCTTTATCTATAACCATGTGATAGACTTTTGATGGTCCCAATTTCAAAGGAAAGTTGAGCCAAGTGTTGGCAGAAGAATCAGTTTTCCACCAAAACCATAGTCTCAAACATAACCCACAATACTGGGATATGTGAGTGTGACATGCTCTAGATATTAAATAAACTATTAAAAATTAATTAATACAAAAAATCACTATCGTTATATAGTTTCACGACATTAATCGAATATACATTGTTTTTCATGTTATAATGTGTCTCTAGGAAGATCTTAGGGATTGTATCAACCATAATAATGACTCCTAGATCTTTTACCTTGATATATTATGATAGTGAAAGAGGGGAGGGGGTCTAAAATCACCCTTGTATATAGTATAGTTTCTTAAGGAATTGTCCAATATAGTACTAGAACCCATGGGATTCCAAATCCAAGTATATAATAGTTCTTGATAGCTAAAACCATATGGTGATGTAGAGTCGACCACATCCTCGGAAGATCCCCACAGGCCCTGACAACTAGTATTTGTTAGGACATATCCTCTATCATGAATAAATATAATCCTAGCCAAAAATCCATTTAATCCAAAGCTATAGTCTAAAAACCTCCCTAAAATGGGATTTTCCATTAGTATCATTAAACTCTCTACTATGATATTTTTTTCCACATCATATACCTCATTAGTAGTGAAGTTTTCGGGACTATCATTTTAGGTTTTTCTATATTAATTAGTATAAATATAAACATGAGAACATTTTTTATTTAAGATAACTGTACACCTTGAGGTAATATTATATACATATGAAATCATACATGAGGGAATATTTCATATCATATAATTTATAAAAATTGAAATGGATGATTAAACGCTTAAACCCACCATCCCTATCCATATCTCATAACACCACTCATTGTGAGTATATTACAAGGTAATAACTAAGGTGACCTAAGGAAATTAAAAAGTGGAGGCATCCAAAATGGATTATTTTCTCCAATACATAAGTAATGGGAAAACATTAGTCACATGTGTGGTCATGTTCACTGGAAACATCATAATTATAACTTAGCCTAAAGGCCACAGTGACCAAGCGTCTCTAGAAATAGTATAGAGGGATGGGAAATAGCCCATATAAATTTCATAGGGGTCTTGATAGGTTATTCCATGCACCCCACCGAATCATCAATCTACCCAAGGTCTTCTCACAAAGGTAATCACATCTCAAGGGGATGGACACTAGCCCTATGATCAATTAAATGAGATATGGGATCCAACGTAACAATAGGGTCGTGCATGGTCCATAAATCCAAACTCATCTAATACGCTCTACATACTCTTAGTGGTATCAATGTTCTCATTAAAAGTTACACTAAGTCACACTCACTATTTTTACACCTCTCAAGGGGTCTATAGGTCATAAAACATCACCAATAAAAGTTATGGACTTGACCAGTAGTTGTTGTGTTATGAAACATGGGATCAAGGGTCCATCATGGAGCTTAGAACATTAAATAACCTCTATTTATTATTATATTTTTGAAAACAAACATTAAAATTACACCATTTAATTTTAATATTATAAATTTATTATTAAACTAGAGTTAAACTCCCTTATTCACTCCATCAAACATCCACATGCATTATAATAAAATGATAACACCATAAAAACGTTCCCAGACCACCTACCTCATTTGAATGATTTCCCCTATTTAATTACATCACCCAAAATCACTTCATAGTCCCTTCAAGACTACACTTTATCATTAATTTTCCTTATACCATACAAAACACATATGAATTGCTAAAAAATTTACTTTCTCTTATAAAAAATGTCCCCATTATCTAGCTGGTTGAACCTATAGTTGGGAAGGGCCATTATCATGGTTGCCGGCTAGCTTTTTGATTTAGGTTGCCGCCCTAGACAGTCATACATACTATGGCTCTCACATGGTACTCTATCCAAACATATAAAACCCATTACAAGTCAAAAATACATCCCTTAAAAGGTTACAACATTAATAATTCCATTCTAAATATTTTTTTAAAATCCATCTAGTACAAAAACTAAAAAAGTAAAATTTATATTGACTTTCTAAAACACATGAAGATATGAGGTTTTAATATTTTTTTTGGTATATTATGAGGTTATTCTATTTTTACATGTTACTTAATTTTATAAATCATTTCCAATAGAACATACTCAACTGAAATTACAAAATCAAAAGAATAAATTATTGTATAAATACTCAAATAATATATCAAACTGTTCCAATATTTTCTACCATATTTAATCCCATAATAATTTACTTATATAAAAATGTGGTAAAATAATCCAAATATTTCCTCATTATAATTTCCCCATAAAATATTGAATATAAACCAAAATTGGTTTTTATGGGGTATCTCAAATATGATCTTCCAAATCAATATGATAATATATTTTGATATTCAAAGACATATTTTTTACACGTTTTCATAATTTTAATATCAAATATCATTCTCATATGATTAATCAATATATTTAATAGTGTAATAATTGATATAAAATTGTTACATAGAATTGTGGTATGACAGTTTGGTAGGTCTCAAAGATGGGGTAGTTTGAGGAAGTATGTATTGTTTGGTGGGTTTTTTGTTGGACCTAAATGTTGATGAAATGGGTTTTTAGTACACCTCATTATCTATTGGTATCTTGAATAACATTATCATAATTACTTACTATTTGATATTATTTGGTCCATATATCCTTTACCCATTATGGTTTAGTTTTTATGTAAGGATCAGCTGAATGTGTAGATTTAATCAAAATATATGGATTACCAAAAGATAATTCCAATATGTTTTGATTTTTACTTATCCCTGAATAATATTTTTTATAATTATTATATTGATGATAGTGGAAATAGCTATGATTATTTGGTTTTTAATGTAATTATAAGTAAAATTGGAGTGAAAAACGTCATTGTTCAGGGAGTTTGAATTTTTAGGTTATTTTTAGACCACAAAAAATTACATTTTATGGGTTTATAGTGGTGATAATGTTCAGGGTTAATATTTTTGAAAAATATTATGTAGTCTAATAATATATTGATATACCAAAATTGAGTTAATATATGGAGGTTATTATTTTGTCTAGGCTACATTATTTAAAATGATTCTCTTATAACCACGACCTTGATTCAAATGTCATAAAATATAGAAATATAAAAGTTCTATTATTATTAAAAAATAATATGGTTATAAGATATGTTTTATATCCCATGAGTGGATCTATGATCAATAAATAATATGTTAAACAATAGATTATGTTCTGATTTTTCTATATTTTGGTATTTATGGGAAAACTAAAAGGATATATGGTTAAATTAATTAAAAAACAGCTTCGTATATTTAATTGGATATAGGAACAATGATCAAATAAAATTAAACACAAATAATTATTAGAATGGATGGACCAGACAAAATCATTCAGTCTTATTCAACACTAAAAGGCTAAAATATGAATGTATATGGTGCGATATTAGGGGTATTTTTGGCATCTTTGTCCAATATCGTATTCTATTTTTCTCTCATTTTTTTCATAGAGTGGTCTCTTTTAATAATAAGGATATCCCTTAATTATGTGGTAGATTTTAGAAATTTATTATGTCTTGTCTATGATTGGATAAATGTTGGTATTAGTTGTTAAATGAATATAAATATATGGAATTAAAAAAATGTCCAATGAAATGGTTTTTTTCATTTCCCGGTCATGTTCGTTGGGGTAGATCTAATTGAATGGAAGGTGGAAGATGGAATTCTACTTTATTTTTCATAGCCACTGATTGGATATGGGTAAAAATTACTGGTGAAAAATTGGTTTGTATGTGGGGGTTATTATAATTGTTTAGTCTGAGGAAAAAATATTTTTCCTTTTATTAACATGAATAACATGGGGTTTTGGCTATTTCCTAATATTATATTTTAGGGATTGTGTTATAAAACATATTTTATAGCATTTTTTAGGATACAAGTTTCAAAAAAAACATGTATGTAGGGCATGTTAAACGACATGAATGGTAGAATATGATATGGTGAGAAGTTGGGTATGTTGTTGGTATAAAAAAGGGATGGGTAGTAGTTGGGTATTCAAAAATATATGTTTTATTTTTGTAAGAAATATTAGTGTTTTTTATGATGATATTTTAGGATATTACTTTTCATAGATATTGTTTTATTTTTATGAAATATTAGACCAACTAGATTGGACTGACTACACTATTTAAGATATTATTCTATATAATTTTAACCCACTAAACATATATTTTTGTGAGTGTGTTTTCATGATGTAGTCTTTATCCAATCCATTTTATCTTCCCAAAAATTATTGTTGACCCATCACTATTCATTGATAATCTATGGTTATGTTCCTATTTTTTTATGGTACGATTCTGAGGTCTAGATATATTGATGGATATCAGAACATTTTTTCAGTTTTGATGTTTCATTTATTCATTGTGATGAGTGGAAATTTATTGGTCCTCAATAGTCAAATAATTTTATTGGTCATCCAGAGTGGTGGTTCATTTCTATGGAGTTTGAGGGTGTTATTTTTTACTCATTTGGTGTGTATCCATTTTCTTTAGTGCACTCTTTTGTTTTATCATTGTGTCTCTTGTCCTTTTACAAGTATTATTGTAGTGTCACGAGAATAAAAGCCTCATGGATTGAGTCCTCATTGAGCATTCTGTCCTATGTTTTTTGATATCGTAAAATTGTGTGTGTTCTTGATCATCACCATTGTTTTGGGTTTCGATATCTTATTTATTTTTCTATTTATAAAATAAAAAATTTTCCCTTAGAGAAAAAAATCCATTGAAAAAATAGAGATAAAACCTATGATTCATTCCTGATGATATTTTATCAATTTTTTATAAAATACCAATGTTAACTCCTTGTAAATATATTATTTTAATTATATATATAGAATTAACAAATGCTCATTAATCGAAATAAAGAAATATAATAAATCAAACCAGATAATGGTTGAGGTATGACCCTTGAATTTTATTCCTAATAGTAAAAGGATATCTTTTTCTTCTTTAATAATAATTTATTTATATAGAAAAAAAAATTTGACACAAAAATGTCCCAAATATTGAGTCTTATGTTTTATTAATAAAAAATATAATATTTGATATTATTAATAATAAATTTTCACTATCAATAAAACCATTTAGTGTAGTGTGTTAGTTTTGAGATAATTAATTTGTCTCTTAATAGATGTTATAATTATCATATATGCTCCTCCAGGTGACATCAAGCACAAAAAGTTATATAAATATATATAATTATAAAAAAATGAAATGTAAATTTTGATATTTGATTATCATATATAAATCATAGTGTCACTATACTTATAGGTGGAATGTTTTACCATTAAAAGTAATAAATATTTTATACCTTATTGACCCTTGAAATAATTTTTGTATACCCATAGTGCAATATCAATCATCATTAAATAATAATTATTGCTTGATATTGAGATGTTATCAAATAATTTTTTCATCTCTAAACTAAAACATCAAAATTAAATAATATATTTTAATGATGCAATGGAATGTAAAAAAACCCCTACTAAAAAACCACTTTCATTGGAAGTAGATATAAGTGGTACCACCGAATCCCACCTCCCAAAATCCATAGGTTAGTGACAAGAAAAAATGGAATATAAACACAAAAATGGGAGGTATTACAATAACAATCTAATAAATAAATTAAGATACACTATTTAATTATATATAATAATAAATTCACTATTGAAAACATTAATTCATTATCATAAATAACTGAAAGGGACAAAAAATAAATATCCTATGAAAAAATCTTATGAAAACAACTCCACAAAACCAGCTAAAATTAACGCCCATTGAGAGCTAGAAAATTTCATCCAAATCACCTCCTCCCTCCTATGGTATTTAATCTATATATATATGGGTCTGAATAAAAGTATACATATAATAATCCTTCCTAAAATATCTTATGAAAATATGGAAAAAATTTACTAATTAATCAATGAATCAAAAACAAATCCAACTTGTTACCTACAAATGTCAAAAACAAATTCACAAATATCCACATTGGGAATTAACCATATTTCAAATAATCTTGGAAATATAAAATGAAATGAAATATAAAGTTTGTTACCATGCATCCATTTCCCCCCACTAAACTAGTCACCCTCACACCCAAATAATATATATCATGATGCTCTCATTATCTTCATTTCTATAAATTCATAAATAAATAATCCAAATAACAAAATCCAAAACTATATAGGCATATACAACAACCTATTGAACACTTATATAATTATAAAAAAAATCATATTGGTTGGGTAACATAAACAGAGAGGACATTATCCTCATTCCCATGAGCTCTAATGTCTATCGCCACCGTGCAACCATATGATAACCATATTCTTGAGCCATTATATCTCATAATATTTTTGAGGGGTGAGTGGGGCAAGTGGTCTAGTCTTCCATATATATCCATTATAAATAGAATTATGGGAAAAAAATAAGAATCTATAATGTTATATGTGTGTAGTTAGTGTTACCCAACTCATGTGGTGTTGTGTATAAAATAAATAAACTAAAATAAGTAAATAGCATGAAAGCCTATCCAAAATCTTTTCTACCTAACATCACAACATTAAGAATAGAATTGAATATACCATATATAATAGTTGTCACAACCTCAAAAAAAACTACACTATCATAACACATTAACACAAAACATGTTTATTCCATTTTAAAATCCAAAATTACACCACATTATTCATTTATTATCTCATTTTATTTACAATTCACTTGTATGTTTTCCAACCATTTATTTTTAACATAAGAGTAATGATTAAATATTATAATTAAATTACCACCATAATTCACATCCACTATAACTATCACATAACCATTACATCATCACATCATTTACATTTCAATTACCAATTCTTATCATTTATATTTAACAAAAAAATTATTACTACCCTCATGTATTTTCTCATAAAAATATCATATCTTGGTTAGTTTTTTCATATAGTCATTATAATTCCATAATTATTATCACTAAGACACACCCACTTCTACTTCTAAACAGCACCACATCAACAACAGAGACCATCACCATAACATCATCACCATCATATCACAAAAACAATAATCACTCAATGTCCAAATAATGACATCAACACCAGCCCCACCACTACTCAACAAATGTCACGTCTCATCTCTCACCGATAACACTATCATAAAAAACACATCAGTAACACAACATGAACAACACAAAACCAACATGACAAGAACCATTTCAATAGTAAGATAAGTTAAATAATAATTACAATAAAAAATGTATAAACTTCACTCCCAATAATATGAAACATCAATCTAACATATTCAATAATAATCTAAATATTTTTAAAAAAACTAGTATGAAAAAATATCCATCATTTCCATATTTATACCTCACCTTTTCCAGTAATTTTTTTTATCATTAAAATATATACATGTATATAAAATATCATTGAAAAAGGTGTCATATATACAAGTATATAAATAAAAATAAAATACATCATAGGAAGAATTTCATAAATTACATAACATAGATGAAATTTACATTCCAAAATTTTAAATTCTTTTGATCTTTTCATTATATTCTTAAAAAATTAAACTTCATTACCTAATTATATGAAAAGAATGGTAGCTAAAAATTAAGAAATAATAATAAAATAAAATTATGGGATCCTCAATATTAACTAGAAATATTACAATTGATGAGAAAGTATAAGGATGAAAATATTATCACTAATTAAATAATCTATATGGAAACCCTCAATAACCATCAACACATCATCCCCTATCATGACTATGAACCAAAATCACCAAAACAAAACTAATTTCATTTATAAACCCTAATTATGAATAAATAAATAAATTAATGAAGCAGAGTGGAAGAGAAACTTACCTCAGACCACAAGAACTCAATAATGTGAATTTATGGATTAAGAGACACCAAGGGGAGGTTTAAGAGTAACCAAGATGACCCACAAGACTCCATTGAAAATTATTGAAGTAATTAGAGGAATGATAAAGGTAAAAATTAATTGATAATAGAAATAAATCACAAAATCATTTTGTGTCAAGATTAGCCTTGCTCTAATAGTGAACCAACATAAAAATCTTTTTTCAATCTCTCTAAATAGTAGTGAGTTAAATGATAAAAAGAAATATTTCATAGGAAGGACACATCTTAATGTGAAAAAATGTATGAGGATCCAAAAAAATATCATAACCAAAGGATTTTATAAAAAAATTCCCATGAAACAAAACATATGACCATGACATAATGAAACCCATGAAATATTGAATATTAATTACCCCAAAACTCATGAAACTATAACCCAAAAAATCTTGGAAAAACTAAAAAACCCAACCAATGATAATTTTATCAAATTTTTCCCTCTTGATAATTATGATAAAACACAACTAACCATAATACTACATCACTTAATATGATAATTCAAACAATAATATACTAATTTCCATTCCCAATTAGACCATCAATGCCATAGTTAACATGTTCATGAAATTATCCTTCATTATAAAATAAATTTCATCTAAAATTACACTCCTCCTATACCATTGTCCTATGATATTCTAATTGAAAATTACATTGTTCAAAAATAAAATGTATTTGACTGAGAAAAAACTAGACCACTACATTATATACCTCCCTAATGATTCCCATCCCTAATGATAAAAATTTATCCGCATAAAGAGAAAAAAAATAATGAATTCCGAACTTCCTTGAGATACTTATAAAAAATGAATCATTTCATCACAAAAAAAACACTACACCATAAATGGGAAAACAAATTTAATCATAAAATTAATAAAACAGATCATTACATCTATCACAGTTGTAAAGGATCTGAATCATTATCACCGTACAAATGATGATTTAGAAAACATGGGATACTGAAAATTAATCTTTAAACCATATTTCCTTGTACTCTCTTCCAAATAACAATACCCTCATATGATATAATCAAAAGGAATGATGTGGTTTAGAAACACTTTATCTTGATGGTCTTTAATCTCAACAGGGAGCTCTACAAATTAAATGTCATCCTCAAAATCCAACAGATGCTAATAAATAGTGTGAGAGTGATCATGACGATATCAATGAATTCATGAAACATGAAAAACACAATGGCCTCCATCAATATATGAAAGAATATAAAAAAATAATCCACCTCATAAATACTCTATTATAACTCAAGAGGACTAATAAATGATAGGAAGAACAAACTCTTATGATCGAACCCTTACTTCTCATGATTAGGAGAAACCTTTTAGAACACATGATCATCAACAATAATCTATAAACACCACCTTTTATCTAAATAATATTTATAATGGTATTTATCAACCTTAATCCACATAGAAAACACCACCAAATTCTATATAATTTTCAACACCAAATCTGACCCATGATTTGGAAACACTATATCTAATCAAAACGCTATAGAGATCTGTAAGGTTGTTTATAAAATTCAAAAAACTGATCCATTCTAATTAATTAAAGTATTATATTATTATATAAAAACAAAACCATGTATTTTGGATTTAATAATGAAAATATAAAGTATAGACAACATATAAAAACAATTCCTCTAATATTTGCATTGTCAACTTCCTCTTGCCGTCTATCTAAGGATGGATTGCAATGATAATGGATAACTTTGAGGAATAAGCATGATAAATACCCTTACATACATGGGAGGTAAAATGAGGATCATGATCGTAGATAATAGTCCTAATAACCCTATAATTTCCAAAAATATCCTCCACAGGCAACCATGATTAAGAATCCATTACACTTGACCCCAGGATTTAGAATAAATGATCAGACTTCATCAAAAAATCCCAAATCACACAGATGACAAAAAAATATTTCAAATTTAAAGGAAAACTAGTAATGAAATACATTATTTTATTCTCCCACACCCACAAAATAATATCTAATGGAAACAATAACTAAGACTTAACGCGATGTTTATCCTTGACAATCTGATAGACTAGACACCATGACAAAAACTATTTTATTAACCACTTCATTCTTGGCCACTAAAAATATCATCTCATATAATGATACATATTATTAATACAATGATTTAATTCTAAATATGTTCCATTAAACTCATAGAGGGATTTATTATAAACCACTTATGGATATATAAACCTCCTCTGAATGAAAAACCAATTTTGATAATCCAATTATCATCTATCATGAGCATCTCTAAAAAAAGATACGATATTGAAAACCCATTAAAAAAATATCACCCAATTGAGACTCCTCCACCTGTTATATATAATGATTATTTCATGGTTGTATGATATAGATAATATCAACCACCAAATTCCATCATGTCATGACACATATCTACAATATCTACTCTATTCTCCATGTATTTCTATACACATTGTAACGCCCCGACCCTAGTTGCCTAGAGTCGGTGCATTATTACATAACATTGGCATGATCACAAGAAAGATCAAATCTCGAAAGACCGATTGGTTTAGTAGCCTTGGAAACACTAGATATAATCATAAAGTTTTACATTACATTTCAAGGTGAAAAATTACTACAACAACAAAGTCTTCATATCCACACTCTTAACCCCTCATAATATCCCTGCAGGTCATTCATAATTTACTTCTTCACATCCTGGGGAAAAATAAAACATAGAAAAGGGGTGAGCTCAAATGCCCAGTAAGGATAACAATATAGCGGAAACTTTCATAAATAAGAATAAACATTTAAGGCAATGCATTACTAAAACAAAAGCCTTTCAAACATGAACTTTCAACATGGTATGGAAAAAGTAAAATGAAATAATGCCATTTACTTATTCACATGGATATTCTACTAATCGAATAATCACATGCAAAAATCAATAACCACTTTCATAATGTTGGAATGCATAATGCCAGACTATCATAACCACATAGCCAAGGCCTTGTGCCAAGACTACAAATAAGATTTTGTCAAGGCCTTGTGCCAAGACACTAGTTTGTCTCATGAGACCTACCGATGCATCGAGGAGCTATAGCGGGCTCCACCCGTCACTTATTAAGTCCAATGCATTCCCATATGAAAAGGTTTAAACATAACATAAACATTCGTATTAAAACTAGCATACGAAATGTCAATACTTTCACAATAAACTATGAATGGTATAAAAATAGCACATCCACAGTCAAACATATCACAAAACCTTCAATACAATATAGAAGTTTTGTATCATAATAAATCAACTTCAAATAATCTTAAAATCCATCAAAGGATGTTGACATAGATGAAATAAAAATTCTTTTTAAAGAAATATCTCCTTTTATTTTGAAATCATTTAAGATCCATATAAAATAAAACATTTTCTTTGAAAATATTCTTATAAGCTTGTAAGGAAAGCTTTTAAGATTTTATAACGGCGTAAAATAACCGCACCCGCCGTATAAGTTAAAAAAAACATTCTTACCTCAATTCTGTCGAAAAGGTTAAAAAGGACCTTGTTTTGAAAACGACGGAAAGATTCCTTTATAAACCTCTTATAAAAAGTCAAACAAGGGTATAAATGACTTTAACCCATATTCTTGTAAATAGTAAAAATGTTTTGAAATACATTTTTAAGAAACATGGATGTGGATGATAAAGATATCCCAGTAGATTATTACATAAAAACAACCTCGGATAATGAAGAGATTGTGAAATAACCCTTACCTTGTACTTTTCCTTGGTTGTGGTAGGTTAACCTCCTGTATAATGGTGAAATAATTGTTATTAAATTATTCAAGAATCATATACATTAATATGATATCATATATGATCTTTTAATATTGATTTGATAATAATATCTTAGTATTATCGTTGTTTCGGGTGTTAACTTACTTGTTTTCTTTCATATGTTTTGTTACGTAAGACATGTTTGTAAAGGATAGGTTGTATATTATTCATATCCAGAATGATATCAAGTCCTTAAACATCATTTTTAAATCATAAAATGATAATTACGCTTTAATGGTTACGATGGAGAATGAATCTCATCGCGTTCGTGGAGACGGTAGTCCGTACGTACGCACGAGCGACAATATCATTCTTTTGATATTAAAATAATATATAAATGGATGGTATATCATATATACAGAATCATTAACATGTTATATTTATTATTTACATGAGTTACACATCATTATTATACCCATCCAAATAATATTATATTGAATAACAATTACACCCAGACGTGGAGACGGTAAGCCGTACGTACGCACGTATGGTGACATGTTATTCAAAGGGTGGATAGAATACTGAATATGATTGTACCATATTTATAATAACATCACAGTATATGTGAGATACTGGAGTTATTATTTCAGAATGGTAAGAACAAAGGAAGAAGAAGTGGAAGAAGAAATGAACTTAGAAAAGGGTGGTGAAATCATTACCTCTTCTTCGGGTTCTTCCTTTTGATTTGATCAAAAGGGCTCCTTAGGTTGGCTTTCTGATCAAACTAAGGCCTCTAGGTTGTAGTGAGGGATGTTGGGAGAGTATTTGGGCAGAGTTTGGCCGAACCAAAAGGCTTTGAAGGTGTGAAGAAATGAGAAGGAGGAGTGCCCTTTTATAAGAGGGGTGAGGGGCACCTTTGGAAAAGTTAGAAATATTAATTTATAATAAATTCATATTCGGTTTACAAAGGCTCCAAAGTTGACTATTCAAAGGATGAGGTGGGGATAGGTCGAAAACAACTCATCCAATAGAATTTAGACAGGTTTGAATACTTATATTAACCTTATCTTTAAGTATTAACTCTAAGTTAATTAGTTTCACTTTTACAATGTCTCTTTGTATTTTTATATAATATGGTTAATAAACTTACTATATACATCCAAGCGACCCCCAAGTGGTCCATTAATGATTAACCTATCATAATATAAGTCTCTTGGCCGAACCTTAGATTTTTAGGAATTTAATATCAATTAATAATATAATATTTGTTTTAAGAACTCTTTTATGTCAATTTTGACACTATTTAATAGTTGATTTTTGTGAAACTCATAACAGATTGATTAATTCTAACAAAGTAAATTAAATCAATCCTAATATATCATATTATCCTAGAAAATTAGTTTAATTCATTAAAAGTTTCATATTATATTTATTTGGGTATTTATAATATCAATTATTTTAATTTTTCACTATTATAGTAATTACTGCATCATCATTGTGTCATAAATAAAATAAATTATTTAATGTCTAAAAATTATAAATAAAATATCATTATGTAGGAAATCTTTTTAGCTTTCTAATGAATATTTATAATCGAAAATCCAACATGTATAACCCTATGTAAAAAGTGTTCTTCTAAAGGATGTAAGCTTATGCCATTTTTATTTTTATTTTAACTTTATTAATATAATGTGTCCCTACCACATACAAGTGGCTCCAAGGGGTCCCCAAATTGACCCAAGGATGCTCCTGGTCGGGTATGTGTCCACCAATAAGGTTAGGACACGTTTTAGGGTAATTTTGTATTATTATAATAATATTTTTTAACCCTTATTTACCGGATTTACCCTTTAACCATGGTAAATAAAATATTTACCGCAGTAATTATTCAAAATGTCTAAAAATAAAAGTTACCTATTTACACAATTTGAACATCCTGATTCCAAATATGGAATCCATTTTCCTAAATTCAAAACACAGAAGTGGCAGAAATTAATTTAAAATTAATTCTCGCTGTCAAAACAAAAAGCGTGTTTTCAAGAGATAATAACTATCAAAAGATTGACACTTGTTTATGTTCGGTTTAATTGTAAAATTATGTCCAATGATAAACATTAAATTGAATGGTAAAAATATATTCTAAATATACTTTAAAATCACTCAAATTCATAATTTATCACTATTAATTATTTTGATTAAAAAAGTTGTTTTTAATTAAAATTTAGAAATTTTCACTATTCATCAAAATATGAAAGTTATCCGAAATGTACCAAAATTTCACCTTAGGCTAAATTCGATATTCCGAGTCCAAAAATGAAGTCCATTTTCAAATATAAAATATATATAATTTCAAAAATTAGGTATTACTATTCACAATGGCTAGTTTAATTAGTTGTGGTGTGTGTTAGAACTCGAGGTTGCGTACAACACATGTTATCGCATTATTCGAAGGGCAACGTACCGTAGAAGCTTGGGGTGTTACATTCTCCCCTCCTTCAAATAATTGCGTCCTCGCAATTTCTAGGGTATTACTGCATAGAAAGACTCGGGTGGTTCTTCATCATAAGTTCCTCGGGTTCCCACGTTGCCTCTTCCATCTTATGATTCCTCCACAAAACTTTTACCAGACGCGTCGTCCGGTTTCTCAGTACTTGTTCTCTTGTATCAAGAATCTTGATGGGCTCTTCACAATAAGACAGATCCGGTTCCAGTTCTAATTCCTCATAGGTGAGTACATGCGTTGGGTCAGGCATGTATTTTCTCAACAGAGATACGTGGAACACATCGTGAACTTTGGAGAGACTTGGCGGCATTGCCAATCGGTAAGCTATAGCCCCAATTCGTTCTAGAATTTCGAAAGGTCCGATGTACCTGGGACTCAATTTACCTTTCTTACCAAAACGTATGACTCCCTTCCATGGAGATACCTTCAGGAAAACATGATCACCGACTTGAAATTCCAAATCCTTCCTTCGATTATCGGCATAGCTCTTCTGCCTACTTTGAGCTGCTTTAATGTGATTTTGGATTACTTTCACCTTTTCCACCGTTTCCTCCACCAGCTCTGGGCCTACAAGTTTTCTTTCACCAACGTCATCCCAACAGGTTGGTGTACGACATCTCTTTCCGTATAACGCTTCATATGGTGCCATCTGTATACTCGAATGGAAGCTATTGTTATAGGAAAATTCTACCAGAGGTAAATATTGATCCCACATACCCTGAAAATCAAGTGAGCAAGATCTCAACATGTCTTCTAAGGTTTGAATAGTCCGTTCTGACTGTCCGTCTGTCTGAGGGTGGTAAGCAGTGCTCAAATGAAGTTCAGTATCCAGGGATTTCTGAAGACTTTTCCAAAATCTTGAAGTAAAACGGGGATCACGATCAGAAACAATCGATAGGGGTACTCCATGAAGTCTCACAACTTCATTAATGTATAGTCTTGCTAGACGTTCCAGGGGTAGATCTTCTCTTATAGCAAGAAAATGTGCTGACTTGGTAAGACGATCAACAATAACCCATATTGCATCGTTCCTTCTAGGAGTCTTTGGTAGCCCCATGACAAAGTCCATCGTAATATTGTCCCATTTCCACTCCGGTATGGGAAGCGGTTGCATGACTCCTCCAGGCTGTTGCCTTCCAGCTTTCACTTGTTGACAAACCATACACCTTGACACAAAATCAGCAATCTCCCTCTTCATGTTGTCCCACCAAAAATGTTCCTTCAAATCTCTATACATTTTGGTGCTCCTAGGGTGTATATAGAAATTGGAACTATGAGCATCATCCAGCAATTCCCTTTTTAGATCAGGTATATTGGGAACACAAAGTCTCTTCCCGAATTTCAAAATTCCATCTTCATACACAATGTCTCTCAATCTCCCATCATTCACAGCTTTAATCTTCTTCTGAAATTCTTCATCATCGGTCTGGGAACTCTTAATCCTTTCTAGTAAAGATGGTTTGGCAACCATTTGAAAAAGCATTGATGTTTCACCTTCCCTGGTTATTCCCATGTCCATCTTCTCTAGATCCATGAAAATTGGATCCCTTTCAATTCTCAACATGTTCAGAACTCCATGGTCTTTTCTGCTCAAAGCATCTGCTACTTTGTTTGCTTTCCCCGGGTGGTAGTGTATCGTGCAATCATAATCCTTGAGTAATTCAAGCCATCTCCTTTGCCTCATGTTGAGTTCTTTTTGTGAGAAAATATACTTCAAACTCTTGTGATCAGTATAAATCTCACATTTTTCACCATAGAGGTAGTGCCTCCATATCTTCAAAGCAAAGATCACAGCTGCTAACTCAAGATCATGAGTAGGATAGTTTTGTTCATGAATTTTCAACTGTCGTGATGCATAGGCAATAACTCTATCATTCTGCATAAGGACACAACCAAGTCCTTTCTTTGATGCATCACTATAAATAACGAACCCATCATTCCCCGATGGTAGAGTCAATATAGGAGCATTGACTAATCTTCTCTTCAGTTCTTCGAAACATTCTTCACACTCTTTTGTCCAAACAAATTTAACCCCTTTACGTGTGAGCTTCGTTAATGGGTTTGCCAATCGGGCAAAATTCTGGACGAAACGTCGATAATAACCTGCCAAACCAATAAAACTACGTACCTCAGTTATACTCGTAGGTGCTGGCCATTCTTGGATTGCCTTGGTCTTAGAAGGATCAACAGAGATTCCATCTTTAGAGACAATATGTCCAAGAAAAGAAATCTCCTGAAGCCAGAATTCACACTAGCTAAACTTTCCATATAATTCATGCCTCCTCAGAGTCTTCAAGATAATGCGCAAGTGATTTTCATGATCTTTGTAGGTTTTGGAGTATACCAAGATATCATCAATAAATACCACCACAAATTCATCGAGATACTCCTTGAAAACTCTATTCATCAGATCCATGAATACAGAGGGTGCATTAGTCAATCCAAACGGCATTACAGTAAACTCGTAATGCCCGTACCTGGTTCGAAATGCTGTTTTCGGAATGTCTTCCTTCTTTACACACAACTGATGGTATCCAGATCGAAGGTCAATCTTTGAAAAGTATTGAGCTCCATGCAGTTGGTCAAATAAATCATCAATACGAGGTAGGGGATACTTGTTCTTTATCGTTATAGCATTGATCTCCCTGTAATCGATACATAACCTCATAGATCCATCTTTCTTTTTAACAAAAAGAACAGGGGCTCCCCATGGAGAAACACTAGGGCGAATAAATCCCTTATTACTCAATTCCTCTAGTTGTTTCTTTAGTTCGACTAGCTCTACAGTGGCCATTCTATAAGGGGTCTTCGATATAGGCCTTGATCCAGGAATCAAATCAATAGAAAACTCAACTTCTCGTTCTGGAGGATGTCCAGGTAAATCTTCCAGAAATACATCTACAAATTCTTTCACAACAGGTACATCCTCTATTTGAACATTCCGTTCCTCACCGATAGTTACTTCATTCTCTTCCTCCCCAATAATTGAATTAAGTTGAGCTACTGGGGGTGGGTCTAAATAAGAATTAGGTGGTGACGATTCTGCTCTAAAAATAAGGTGCTCCTTATCATTATCATCAAGAATCGTAACCTCTTTCTTCTTACAATAAATCTTCGCATCATAGTCCGAAAGCCAGTCCATACCGAGGATTATATCAAACTCAATCATATGTATGACGATGAGATCAGCAGATAAAGAAAATTTATGTGCTCTAATGGGGACTGATTCACAAAACTTTGTTGCAATGATACTTCCCTTAGGAGTTTTAACTGACAACTCCCTTATTAAATCAAATTGGAAATATCTAATTTTCTTAGCAAACTGGGAAGATATGAAACAATGCGATGATCCAGAATCAAATAATGCATTTGCTAAACTTGAGGAAACCATTAAATTACCTGCCACCACGTCTTTCGGAGTTTCTACCTCAGCAGTAGTGATAGCATAAGCCTGGCCTTGATCCCTTGGCCTTTTCTGAGGTAAGTTCTCCTGACGCTTAGGACATGCATTTGCATAATGCCCCATCTCCCTGCAATTGTAGCACCGAACGTTGGTAGCTTCCTTCTTCCCCTTGCAATCATGAGCTTGGTGGCCTTTTTCACCACACTTGTAATAGACTCCCATTCCCTTCAAGCAAGTACCAGGATGTTTCTTCCCGCATTTACCACAAGATGGATATTCAACCTTTCCCTTCTTCCCCTTATTTCCATTCCCAGATTGATCAGAAGGTCTCTTCTTCTCTTGCTTCGCTTTAAAGTCATAAGACTTAGAGAATTCTTTTTCGGTCTTGATAGAACATGAGACAATGTCTTCGTACGACGAAAAGGATTGTGAGACTAATGCTCTACAGAGAAATGGTTTTAACCCATCAATGAAACGATCAATCTTACTTCTTGGGTTGCGAATATAATCTCCAGCATACCTCGCTAACCTTGTAAAGTTAGCCTCATACTTTGTGACATTCTCATCCTCTTTTTGTCTCAGACTCAGAAATTGTCTTTCCATATCTGCTCGATGGTCGCGAGGAAAGTATTTTTCTAAAAACAGATCTTTGAACTCCCTCCATTCCATATTTGACACTTCATCATCTTCTTTCGTATTTTGAATCAATGACCACCATTGATCAGCATCTCCAATGAGGCGGTAAACTGCCATGATAACTTTTTCCCTTTCACTGCTCCCCAAAGCCTGAAATATTTTCTCTAGGGAAAATATCCATTGCTCAGCTACTAAGGGATTTGTATTCCCATTGAACGTTGGTGGTTGTTGCCTCATGAATCGATCTAACATTGATCCTCCACGCTGCGGATCAGGGTGCTCCATACGGGTAAGGTTATTATTCATAACCTGAGTAAGTTGTCCCAGTATGGTGATTAGCTGATCGGCACCAGTTGCATCACCAGCCCCACTATAATTATCTTGAGCAGGAGGGAAATCCCTACATGGAGTGCGCGCATTGATACGGTTTCCATTTCTTCCACTAGGCGCCATTTCTAAACAATGGCATAAACTAGATCAGTTTATGAATCAAAATACATAATCCCATACTTATAAAACACTTAACATAAATTGAACTATTTATGGATATAATCCATAATCATAAAAAAAATTTCTTTGAGGAAGTATATACTCATAATCCCTTCAAAATGATTTGTAAAGAAAATGAGAGTTATCCTAAGCATATCCCCCGGGAGTGTCGTAACCAAGAGTGCAGCAAGGCCCGTTGTCGTGCACCAGTTCCCGTTCGAGTCTAGCTCAAAGCGGTGTTTTCGGGTTTTACCCCTAGGTACATCTGTGCCAGAGCCGCCTCTACCTGCTCGTATCCAGACAGGGATGTATTGCTCGGAAAACTCACAAAATCTCTACAATACCAAAATTCTAGGAAGTTCTTCTATACTAATCCTCAAAGTTCATCTTAGGTCTACGTGCTCTAATCAGAGTTTATCTAAATCTAGCTTCCAAGGTTTGTACTAAACTTCCTCTGATACCAACTGTAAGGCCCCGACCCTAGTTGCCTAGAGTCGGTGCATTAATTACATAACATTGGCATGATCACAAGAAAGATCAAATCTCGAAAGACCGATTGGTTTAGTAGCCTTGGAAACACTAGATATAATCATAAAGTTTTACATTACATTTCATGGTGAAAAATTACTACAACAACAAAGTCTTCATATCCACACTCTTAACCCCTCATAATATCCCTGCAGGTCATTCATAATTTACTTCTTCACATCCTGGGGAAAAATAAAACATAGAAAAGGGGTGAGCTCAAATGCCCAGTAAGGATAACAATATAGCGGAAACTTTCATAAATAAGAATAAACATTTAAGGCAATGCATTACTAAAACAAAAGCCTTTCAAACATGAACTTTCAACATGGTATGGCAAAAGTAAAATGAAATAATGCCATTTACTTATTCACATGGATATTCTACTAATCGAATAATCACATGCAAAAATCAATAACCACTTTCATAATGTTGGAATGCATAATGCCAGACTATCATAACCACATAGCCAAGGCCTTGTGCCAAGACTACAAATAAGATTTTGTCAAGGCCTTGTGCCAAGACACTAGTTTGTCTCATGAGACCTACCGATGCATCGAGGAGCTATAGCGGGCTCCACCCGTCACTTATTAAGTCCAATGCATTCCCATATGAAAAGGTTTAAACATAACATAAACATTCGTATTAAAACTAGCATACGAAATGTCAATACTTTCACAATAAACAATGAATGGTATAAAAATAGCACATCCACAGTCAAACATATCACAAAACCTTCAATACAATATAGAAGTTTTGTATCATAATAAATCAACTTCAAATAATCTTAAAATCCATCAAAGGATGTTGACATAGATGAAATAAAAATTCTTTTTAAAGAAATATCTCCTTTTATTTTGAAATCATTTAAGATCCATATAAAATAAAACATTTTCTTTGAAAATATTCTTATAAGCTTGTAAGGAAAGCTTTGAAGATTTTATAACGGCGTAAAATAACCGCACCCGCCGTATAAGTTAAAAAAAAACATTCTTACCTCAATTCTGTCGAAAAGGTTAAAAAGGACCTTGTTTTGAAAACGACGGAAAGATTCCTTTATAAACCTCTTATAAAAAGTCAAACAAGGGTATAAATGACTTTAACCCATATTCTTGTAAATAGTAAAAATGTTTTGAAATACATTTTTAAGAAACATGGATGTGGATGATAAAGATATCCCAGTAGATTATTACGTAAAAACAACCTCGGATAATGAAGAGATTGTGAAATAACCCTTACCTTGTACTTTTCCTTGGTTGTGGTAGGTTAACCTCCTGTATAATGGTGAAATAATTGTTATTAAATTATTCAAGAATCATATACATTAATATGATATCATATATGATCTTTTAATATTGATTTGATAATAATATCTTAGTATTATCGTTGTTTCGGGTGTTAACTTACTTGTTTTCTTTCATATGTTTTGTTACGTAAGACATGTTTGTAAAGGATAGGTTGTATATTATTCATATCCAGAATGATATCAAGTCCTTAAACATCATTTTTAAATCATAAAATGATAATTACGCTTTAATGGTTACGATGGAGAATGAATATCATCGCGTTCGTGGAGACGGTAGTCCGTACGTACGCACGAGCGACAATATCATTCTTTTGATATTAAAATAATATATAAATGGATGGTATATCATATATACAGAATCATTAACATGTTATATTTATTATTTACATGAGTTACACATCATTATTATACCCATCCAAATAATATTATATTGAATAACAATTACACCACGACGTGGAGACGGTAAGCCGTACGTACGCACGTATGGTGACATGTTATTCAAAGGGTGGATAGAATACTGAATATGATTGTAACATATTTATAATAACATCACAGTATATGTGAGATACTGGAGTTATTATTTCAGAATGGTAAGAACAAAGGAAGAAGAAGTGGAAGAAGAAATGAACTTAGAAAAGGGTGGTGAAATCATTACCTCTTCTTCGGGTTCTTCCTTTTGATTTGATCAAAAGGGCTCCTTAGGTTGGCTTTCTGATCAAACTAAGGCCTCTAGGTTGTAGTGAGGGATGTTGGGAGAGTATTTGGGCAGAGTTTGGCCGAACCAAAAGGCTTTGAAGGTGTGATGAAATGAGAAGGAGGAGTGCCCTTTTATAAGAGGGGTGAGGGGCACCTTTGGAAAAGTTAGAAATATTAATTTATAATAAATTCATATTCGGTTTACAAAGGCTCCAAAGTTGACTATTCAAAGGATGAGGTGGGGATAGGTCGAAAACAACTCATCCAATAGAATTTAGACAGGGTTGGGTACTTATATTAACCTTATCTTTAAGTATTAACTCTAAGTTAATTAGTTTCACTTTTACAATGTCTCTTTGTATTTTTATATAATATGGTTAATAAACTTACTATATACATCCAAGCGACCCCCAAGTGGTCCATTAATGATTAACCTATCATAATATAAGTCTCTTGGCCGAACCTTAGATTTTTAGGAATATAATATCAATTAATAATATAATATTTGTTTTAAGAACTCTTTTATGTCAATTTTGACACTATTCAATAGTTGATTTTTGTGAAACTCATAACAGATTGATTAATTCTAAAAAAGTCAATTAAATCAATCCTAATATATCATATTATCCTAGAAAATTAGTTTAATTCATTAAAAGTTTCATATTATATTTATTTGGGTATTTATAATATCAATTATTTTAATTTTTCACTATTATAGTAATTACTGCATCATCATTGTGTCATAAATAAAATAAATTATTTAATGTCTAAAAATTATAAATAAAATATAATTATGTAGGAAATCTTTTTAACTTTCTAATGAATATTTATAATAGAAAATCCAACATGTATAACCCTATGTAAAAATTGTTCTTCTAAAAGATGTAAGCTTATGCCATTTTTATTTTTATTTTAACTTTATTAATATAATGTGTCCCTACCACATACAAGTGGCTCCAAGGGGTCCCCAAATTGACCCAAGGATGCTCATGGTCGGGTATGTGTCCACCAATAAGGTTAGGACACGTTTTAGGGTAATTTTGTATTATTATAATATTATTTTTTAACCCTTATTTACCGGATTTACCCTTTAACCATGGTAAATAAAATATTTACCGCAGTAATTATTCAAAATGTCTAAAAATAAAAGTTACCTATTTACACAATTTGAACATCCTGATTCCAAATATGGAATCCATTTTCCTAAATTCAAAACACAGAAGTGGCAGAAATTAATTTAAAATTAATTCCCGCTGTCAAAACAAAAAGCGTGTTTTTAAGAGATAATAACTATCAAAAGATTGACACTTGTTTATGTTCGGTTTAATTGTAAAATTATGTCCAATGATAAACATTAAATTGAATGGTAAAATTATATTCTAAATATACTTTAAAATCACTCAAATTCATAATTTATCACTATTAATTATTTTGATTAAAAAAGTTGTTTTTAATTAAAATTTAGAAATTTTCACTATTCATCAAAATATGAAAGTTATCCGAAATGTACCAAAATTTCACCTTAGGCTAAATTCGATATTCCGAGTCCAAAAATGAAGTCCATTTTAAAATATAAAATATATATAATTTCAAAAATTAGGTATTACTATTCACAATGGCTAGTTTAATTAGTTGTGGTGTGTGTTAGAACTCGAGGTTGCGTACAACACATGCTATCGCATTATTCGAAGGGAAACGTACCGTAGAAGCTTGGGGTGTTACACACATGAAAAAACCCCATCATAAGCCATGATACTCAATACATCAGCTACAAAACTACCTTTCACTGCTTCATAATCAAAACATATTGAGAGAAAATATATTTTAAAATTTTATTATTTATGAAGATCCCAAAAAACGATCTAATATGATATTAATGAAATAAAATCTATGGAAACAATACTTCTCCATGATTGAGATATTGGGTGGAGTTCCTACTTCTAAGAGGATATTACAATTGAGACCTATCAAAGATAACCACCATCTAATGGATCAAAAAAGAACCCATTTTCAATGAGAAATCATTATAGAAAACCTTAAACATGAATCTCTCTTACAAGAGATGATAGATAATAACACATACCATCATGTCCTTCAGATACTCAAATGCAACCAAACAGTAATCCAAAAAAAGAAAAATTGATCCTTCTTACTCAAGGATAGGAATAGAGCCATAATATAGGTGAAATCATGCATATATTATATTATCATACCAAGTAAATTGTGATCATTCACAACATTATTAGGATACACTAAAGAAATAACCCCCATCATAATTGAAGGATATATAGATTCTCTTCATTTAGATAAAACATTACCCAATAAAATGTACCCACAACATCTAAAACATATACTTTTACAGCGTATCATCGAGAATATATTGAGGAAGAACATTTCTAACATATATGTGATACTAAAAATGATCCACCACTAAATTCAAATGAAAAATGATGTCATCAATAGACAAAACAAAAATCATTGATCCAAGAACTCATGAATGAATGGGTTCGTCAATTCCACAAAAAAGATAGTGAATTTTTTTATATTGATATTTTTTATTTTGAACACAAATTTTAATTATGAACATAAAATATTAGTATTCATGATATATTCCTCTACCAGCATGATATGTTGATACAATGAATACAAATAAAGATTTAATGACTATTAATTTGTTTTTAACTAATTTATTAAATAATCAATTATTATAATGGGATAGTGGTTTAACACTATCACCCAATTTAATTGATGTCAATATATGTAAACCTACATATTGTAAAATTAAATCATTAAAAAACATCAGTGCATTCTAATGTGATAACTTTTACTAAATGAATCCCTCCTATAAGAAATCATCAATCAAAATCCTTAGATATTTCAATATAGAATGTGTCATGCTATATGATAACCCCAAAATTAGAGAGACCCCACAATTTTATCCCAAACATGATATCACATTAAGGGGGTATCATCAAAAACAATTTGGGAAATAAATTAGGAAACTCTCCAAAACCCAAAAAAATATCTTGATCTTTCATATACCCAAAATAAATATTGATAAATGGTAAGAAAAGAGATCTGCCTATCAATGGACCATATCATGCTCTCACATTCTAGTGAATTGAGAATGAAAACCTGAAAAAATAAAAAAAAATCATTTATTCAAAGAATTAAATAAATTATAACCTATTAAAAACCAATATATTCCAACAATGTCATAATATAGATATATTCCCAAAATTCAAAGGTCTTTATTTGAATAAGCCTTCTTAGATTATCAACTCATAACCTTAAATCGCTTAAAATAAGCTATGATAACCTCCCATTAAATTTTTTGGCACAAAGTGAACTTGATGACTATTAAACTTGTGATTTTGATATAAGAAAATGGTTGGTAAATAATGCAGTGAAAATATCCATGATTTCATAAATCATATACTAGGGTTGTAGATTAAAAAGTATGAAACTATAATGACATTTTGTTTTCTAAGGTCTTGAATCTACTTGGAATGAATCCAACAACATTATATTCATTTTCATTATTAAATTAGATAATTTATACCAATATGAACACATACATACCTATGTACATAAGGATATGGAACATCAAAAAAAATCCCTATGAAAACTCTACTGCTATTTAACTAACCAAAATTATTTAAACCCCACTACTACAATAAATATGACCTTCAAGGAGATTTCTAGGTAGTATATTCTGAAAAAAGACCAATTTCACTCTGCTGACATCAAAGGAAGTTATGAAATTATATATTTTTATATATGTTAAGCCTCTAAGGAATGAGAATCACACCAAAATTCCGATGTTATTTCAGGTACTACAAAATCTAACCAGGTAAGAAGAAGGATGATAATGAATTTTAATTTTTAAAATATTCACTAAATAGAAAACATATTGTCTCTTTCTATATAATTTTTACGTAGGGTGTCTGATTGATTCCCCTATAAAGATAGACTAGTACACATCATCAGCTTCTTTGAAATATATACCTTTTTTCAGAAAGTCATGATACATAAAAAATGTAAATGGATGAGCTAGTTCTGGATCTATAGATTGAATTCTTCCTTGAAACGCCTTTATCAATCATATTATTTAGAAATAATATCATTTGTATGACAATGAATATTATTGACATGAATTTTTGAATCATTAATAGTGTATATTTTCATTTAAATGTCAATGAACACTTGAAATTATGTCAAATTTAATGTTGAAGAAATAAAGTTGGGCCACAACCAATTTTATAATTTCATATAAAGAACATCTTCTCGTATCGGTCTTTGAGAAACAAGATATGATACTCATGAGAATTTAATTAAAACAACTATAAACAAGCAGAATATAATTAACATTTTTAGGATGGATAAGAGTTAAAGTTATCTATATCTCCCCTAACCACTTCCATATCTCCAGGTCAAATACATTCCCCTCATAAATCTATAAGATCAAATGATAAAAATTATGCATTTACATCCTTCAAGAATCATTATCATTGTTATAAACTCCATAAAAAGATTTTTAAAAATCCCTTTGAACCTAGTTAGCTTGTGTATCATATTTATGTTATCCATGAACTATATCTTTAAAAGAAAAAGGAAATTTAATCATATAATTATAGAATTTTTTGAGAATATTTAAATCAATTATTTATAAATTTTACATCACATTTCCCAATTCAGGCACAAAAAAACAAGAATGATTCATTATCCCCAACCAGGTCTCTTCCCTACTAGTAGTATATCCTCACCTGATATGTTCTAGTAGTATTACAGTCCTTGTTTCAGGTCATAATATCTTTTAATTACATGTATCCTTGTACATATCCCTTACTACATCAGATAATTTGTTTGGACAACCCTTTTCCCAACCAAACCCAAGGAATCCTAAATAATTCCTATATAGGATATACAATTCTATATATCATACAAAAGTTATATTAGTACACATTCATGATCCTCTGTCACTAAAACCCATCATGTTCTAACAATGAAGACATGAGTATCTCTTGAAGCCTAACTCTAATATGCCATGATTTCATGACTATCACTGAGTTTATAAAAACCAAAAAATGTGAGGAATTACAATTATAAAACTAGGATTAAAGGATGATCCATTAGATAAGTCTATAAAATAATATATTAACTATTCCCAAAAATTTTCAAATTTTATAGATGACTAATATAACAACCAAGGATCAGTTAAAGAATGAATTTTTTTTTCAAAAGATACTATAACATAGTGAACATATATTTTTTCATAAATTTGATTAAAAAAATTAATTAATTTTATAAATTGAATATGATGAAATAAATTTCATTTTTTAATAAATAATTTTAGAATAATCTTAGGGTGAATTTTTGTGATTTTTTAAATATAGTTTATGTTTCGGTGAATAATTAAAAATATATAGGTTACAACAATGATACTTTTATGAAATTTTTAGGATATAAGAATGTCATAAATATTTATAAATACCTTTTTTATACTGGTTATACACTTGTTATGCCATATTTTAACTTAAAATATATAGGTTTGGTATGTTGAAAATATGTGTTAATGCATTTATTCAAATAAAAATTATTTTTCTCATCTATTTTATTCATTTTTAAACAATTTTTATTTCAGTATTTCTAGTATGATTTATAAATAAGTCATATTCTATTTTAAATAATCCAAATAATATCATAGTAATCAATAATATATATGATTATCGTACAATTTTATTTTTATTCTGAATACAATCACTTTTCATAAAAAGATTTTTCATTGTGTTTTTTGAACATATATAATAAATTAATTTCTACCACTTATAAGAAATGAATCTTTTAAAATAGATTCTGTATTTTAAATCAAAATAATAAGTATTATTTATTGAGTCCATGGGAATCTTTTATCATAATGAATAGTAATCATTGTAAATACTTATCATTGTGGTAAGGGATATAAATGATTAATTAGGGGTTTAAAATAAGTAGATAATGTATACAATAATCTAAAAACATGTCTAAATTATGTTGGATGAATTTATTTTAATTCTATATAATTTCACTTTCTATATTGATCCCATTTGAATCCAATTTCATAGGAGAGTGACTTTATTATTATTTAATGTTCTTTATATTTACATGTTTTCAACTCACCTCACTTATAAAATATAACATGTATTCCTCTATTTTACACACTTATAGAGTCACTTATATTGATGAATGAATAAAAAAATCCCTATAATTGCTCCCCATGTAATAGATTTCATGGTATCACTAATGGGTCACTTGAATATGAATTAATATGCAATTCGTATGAGGTTATCAAAAAAAGGTATATGTTCATCCAATTTTTTTTCAAGTTTATTTCATCATAAACATACATAAATTCTTAAATAATCACATTAAAATAATTTTATATGGATATTTACTATAATGATATATTTATTACAGAAATATTAAAACCATTTTATATATCCTTTCCATTTTAGGGAAAATGAAAACATCCTTCATGCATAAGTGTGGACTACTATCTCTATGTAACAGTGCAATGCATTTTTCATACCCACTTCATTTTGATGGTACAAAAGATTTAATTAATGAATATATATATATATATATATAATATTTATGAAATAATAATTATTATTTTAATACAATATATCTGTTACTTATGTTTTACTTTACCATCCTTCAAAGAATAATTATTCCACTTGTGTGTATATGGGGACTAATACCTATACGAAGCGATGTGATTTTATTTTTTTATTACCTCCCTTCATGGATTAATATAAATTTATTTAAAAAAAATTAAATTATTTTAATTCATTAGGTTATGGAACTGTTTCATAACACCTTAAACCATGGTAAACAAACTGATGTAATTTTGGAGAAAGTTACCAAATATCTTTTAGTCGGTGATGTAAGAAAGAACTGTATAATGAATGGATTCTATTTGTTTATAAAAGGACATAAAAAAATTAAATATATATAATAAAATTTATTAATCCAAAATTTATGAAATGTAGATTGGCTATTAATTAGGATGTAATTCTTCCGAACAAAAAGGTATTCAAGGTAACGGTTTTTCGCCTCAATTCTGCTCATATGATAAAAAATTTATATTATGAACCTATTTTTTTTATATAGTTTATATATTTTGACATTGACATATTATATATTAAAATTCTAAAAATTCATTATATTTTAATTTTTAATTAATATTTGTTCTTTATATATTTTTATTAGAAAATTATCAAACACTTAGAAGATTATTTTTTAATATCACTCTAATTTGGGATTATTCAGATTTAAATTTATGTTTAAATGTTATATTATAATTATCTTATTGAACCCAACATTTTTGTTCTAATATAATAATTTCTGGGGTTATGACATTTTCCATTAATTTTTCCTCTCTTTGGTGCTCAATATTGCTAAATAAATGTCATCAATAAAATATGACCTTATTTTATTTCTTCAAGTCAATATTATTTATATTCTATATATATATATATGTTAAATTTTTTTATAGATGTCTTTATCAAATTTTTAATTGTTGGTAAATTTATTTTTATTCTAAAATTTTTCTCCTTAAAAATAATTAATGTTAATATTTTTTAAATCTTTATAAAAAATACATATTTAAATTTTTATGACGATTTAAATGGAATTAACTTTTAACATATATAGTGTCAATGTATTTTCCAGAATCTATAGTTTTTATTAACATTTTAGATTTCTATAAAATTTTTAAATTATATTGAAATAAAATCATATTTCCATTATAGTGTGTATTATTAGTTTATCTTAAAATAAAATTTATTATATTCATTATGGTTGAAAATAATTTTGGAAATGATTTATAACATAGATTTTACAAAAATGGAAAAATATATTTATGAACATTTCTTTATATGGTTTATCTACAATTTTCCTCTATATTAAATTATAGAAGTTCCTATATTAAAAAAAATTATTTATAATTAACTGATTGGCTTTTAGAATCCTTTAATAATTTAGGGATTATACCATATTTTGAGATCATTTAATTTCGTGTGATTGTGTTCCCCATATCTCATTGTTATTCAGTAAACATTATTTTTCTCCTTTATATCTATGTTATTTTATGTCATGGATATATTTATAATTTCATTATAGTTTCAATTGTAACACCCCGACCATAGTTACCCAGAATCGGTGCATTATTACGTTTCAATGACATTATCCTAAAAGACCAAGTCTCAAAAGACCGATTAGTTTAGTATCCTTTGAGGTACTAGATACATTCATATGGCTTACATCACATCATAAAATCAAAAACTATATAAACATTGTATCCATAGACAACACTGCGATCCCATAGACTATCCAAACAGTTCGGTCATAATATACTTCTTCACATCCTGGGAATATAAAACATAGAAATGGGTGAGCTCAGATGCTCAGTAAGGATAACAATATAGTGGAAACATTCATAAATAAGCATAAACATTTAAGGCAATGTATAAGACTAAAACAAAATCCTTTTAAAAATGAACTTCATCCTAATATGTAAATGATAAAATAAAATAATGCCATTTAATTATTCAAATAGATATTCTACTAGTCTAATAATCACATGCAATATCAATAGCCACTTTCATAATGATGGAATGCATAATTCCAGACTTTCATAACCACACAGTCAAGGCCTTGTTCCATGAATAAAAATAAGATTTTGTAAAGGACTTGTACCAAGACACTAGTTTGTCTCATGAGACCTACCGATGCATCGAGGAGCTATAGTGGGCTCCACCATTCACTTACTAAGTCCAACACATTCCTCATATGTAAAGGTTTACACATAAGAAAAATATTCATATTAAAAGTAGCATATGAAAAATCAATACTTTATCCATAAACCATGAATTGTATAAAAATAACTCAACCCCAATCAGAAATATCAAAAAACCTTCAATACAATACAAATGTTTTGTATCATAATAAATCAACTTTAAATAAACGTAAAATCCCTCAAAGGATGTTAACATAGACGAAATCAAAACCTTTTTATAGAGAGATATATGTTACTATTTTGAAATCATTTTAAAGTCATATAATTATGAAAGAAATCAATTATTTTGAAAATATTATTATAAGCTTGTAAGGGAAGCTTTGACCTTGTTATAACGGCAAAAAATAGCTGCACCCATAGTATAAGTTAAAAAAACATTCTTACCTTAATTTTGTCGAAAAGGTCATAAAGTACCATGTTTGGAAAACGACGGAAATATTCCCTTCAAAACATTTTATAAAAAGCTAAATAAGGGTAAAAATGACATTAAACCATATTTTAGTAAATAGTAACAATGTTTTGAAATACATTTTTAAGAAACATGGATGTGGATGATAAAGATGTCCTAGTAGATACTTACGTAAAAACAACCCCAGATAATAAAGAGATTGTAAAAATAACCCTTACCTTGTACTTTTCCATGGTTGAGGTTTGATTAAACACCTCTATAATGGTGAAATAATTTTTATTAAATTATTAAATAATCATATACATTAATATGATATCATATATGATCATCTAACATCGCTTTTTTAATAATATCATAGTATTATAATTGTTTGGTGGTGTTAACTGATTCAGTTAACTTTATATGATTTTTTACGTAAGTAATGTTTTTTATGGATAACATGTATGTTATTCATATTATTGGTTATATTATGTCTTTAAAAATTATTTTGAATCATCTAATAAAAATTAGCCTTGAATAGATTACGATGGGGAGTGAATCTCATCGCGTTCGTGGAGAAAGTAATCCATACGCACACACGAGCAAAAATATCATTATTTTGATATTAAAATAATATATAATTGCATGGTATATCATATATAAAGATCATTATCATGTTATATTTATTATTTACATCAATTAAACATCATTATTATACCCATCCAAATAATAATTTATTGGATAACAATTACACCACGACGTGGAGACGGTAAGCCGTACATACGCACGTATGGTGACATGTTATTTAAAGGATGGATAGAATAATGAATATGATTGTACCATATTTATAAAAACATCACAGTATATATAAGATACTAGATTTATTATTTTAGAATGTAAACAACAAAGAAATAGGAAGTCAAAGATGCAAGAAACTTTAAAGCGGTGATGAAATATTTACCTATTCTTCTGGTTCTTTCTTTTTATTTGACCAAAAGGGATCCTTAGATTTTCTTTATTACTAAAGGAAAGCCTCTAGGATGATGGGAGGAAAGATGAGAGGGTATTTGGGGAGGGTTTGGCCGATCCAAATTGCTTTGAAGGTGTTAATTAGAGGGAAGGGGGATGCCCTTTTATAAGAGGTTTGAGGGGCACCTTAGGAAAAGCTAGAAATAATATTTTATAATAAAATCGTTTTCGGTATATAATGGCTCAAAAATGAATTATTTAAAGTATAAGGTGGGTATGGGTTGAAAACCGCTCAATTAATAGGTTATAGATAGGTTTGGGTCACTATATTAACTTTTTATTTTAGATTTAACTCTTAGTTAAATAGTTTCACATTTACAATGCCTCTTTGTATTTTTATATTATATGGTTAATAAACATACTATATATTTCTAAGAGAACCCCAAGTGGTTCATTAATGATACACCTATCATTATATAATTCTTTTGTCTCACCCTTAGATTATTAGGAATAGAATATATATTAATAATATAATATTTTTTTTAAAAACTCTTTTATGTCAATTTAGACACTATTTGGTATTTTGTTTCTTTTAACATCATAACTGCATTATTAAATAAAAAAAATTCATCTAACCAATCCTAATATGTCATATTAACCTAGATAATTATTGGAATTCATAAAATGACTGAAATTACATTTATTTGGATATTTATAATATCAATTGTTTTAATATTTCATTAATTAGGTAATTGATGCATCATCTTTGTGTCATAAATAAATTTAATTATTTAATGTATAAAAATAATAAAAAAATACCATTATGTAGTGAATAGTTTTAGCTATATAATGATTATTTATAGTCGAATTATCTTATGTATTACCCTATATTAAAATTTTTATTTATTAAACTTGGAGTTTAACTATTTTAACTCTTCTTTAAATAATATAATAATAAATATCCTAATATAATACAAGTGGATCTAAAGGATCAAATTTGACACTTAAGGTTTTTTTGGCCAAATTAAACTTAACCAATAGAATTAGGACATGTGTTAGGGTTATAGTAATATCATTTTTATGCTTAATTACCCTATTTACCTTTAACCGTGGTAAATAAAAATAAACAATTACTATTCAACAAAAATTATTTTCATCATATTGAACCACATTTACTTACATATATCAACCGTGTCTCTTGGATTTTTTATATTCAACTCACCGAAGCGGTAAAGTTATTTTTTTGTAAATTTAAAATTCTCCTAGGAGGTGGGAAAAATACGGTAAATAGTTCAATAAAATTTATATATATATATATATATAATTATTATAAACTGACCCCAATGAATTAAATTGAAATTAAATAGGTATTATGTATCTATTTTGATGAAAGAAAAATTTAAATAAAATAAAATAAAATTTAAATAAAAAGCCAGTTTTAAATAATAACTCATTATTTTTCACTATTCATCAAAAATTGAATGTTTTCATAAAAATACCAAATATTCACCCTAATCTAATTTCGATATTCCATATCTAAAAATGAAGTCCATTTTGAATGATAAAATTTTTAATATTTCCATAAGTGGGTATTACTATTCATAATGGCTAGATTGATTGGTTGTGATGTGTCAGAACTCGAAGTTTTGTAAAACACATGCTATTGTATTATTCAAAGAGAAGTGTAACGTGGAAGTTTGGGGTGTTACATTCTACCCTCCTTCAAATAATTTCATCCTCAAAATATCTAGAATATTACTTCATAAAAATATTCTTGTGGTTCTTCATCATACGTTCCTTAGTTTCCCATGTTGCATCTTCCATCTTATTGTTTCTCCATAGAATTTTTACCATACGAGTCATACGGTTTCTCAGACCTTGTTCTCTTGTGTCAAGAGTCATGACAGGCTCTTTATAATAAGACAAATTGGGTTCCAGTTCTATTTCCTCATAGGTGAGTACATGTGTTGGGTCAGGCATGTATTTTTTCAAACAGGGAGACGTGGAACACATCGTGAACTTTGGAGAGACATGGTGGAACTGCCAAATGGTAAGATATAAGCCCAATTAGTTCTTGAATTTCGAAAGTTCTGATGTACATGGGACTAAATTTTCCCTTCTTACTGAAATGGATGACACCCTTCCATGGAGATATCTTCATGAAAACATGATCTCCTACCTAAAATCCCAAATCCTTCTTTCAGTTATTAGCATAGCTCTTCTATCTACATTGATATGCCTTGATGTGGTTTTCGATTACCTTCAACTTTTCAATCATTTTCTACACAAGTTTTGGACCTATGAGTTTTCTTTCTACAACAACATCCCAACAGGTAGGTGTGCAACATCTCTTTTTGTATAACGCTTCACATGGTGCCATCTAAATACTTGAATGGATGCTGTTGTTATAGGAAAATTCTACTAGAGGTAAATATTAATCCCACATACCTAGAATGTCATGTGAGAATGATCTCAACATTTCTTCTAAGGTTTTAATAGTCCGTTCTAATTGTCCATCAGTTTTGGGGTGGTAGGTAGTGCTCAAACGAAGTTCAGTATCTAGGGCTTTCTAAAGGCTTTTCCAGAATGTTGATGTAAAAGGGGAATTACGATCAGAAACAATTGATAGTGGTACTCCAAGAAGTATTACAACTTTATTAATATATAGTCTTGTTAAACATTCAAGTGGTAAATCTTCACTTATATCAAGAAAATGTGCTGACTTGTTAAGATGATCAGCAATGACTCATATTGCATTGTTCATTCTAAAATTCTTTGGTAGCCCCATGAAAATGTCCATCGTGATATATTCCCATTTCCACTCAGTTATGGTAAGAGATTGCATGACTCCCCCATGTTTTTTCCTATCTGCTTTCACTTGTTGACAAACCATACATCTTGACACAAAATCAGAAATTTCTTTCATCATGTTGTCCCACCATAAATGATCCTTCAAATCTCAATACATTTTGCTCCTCCCAATGTGTATAGAGAAATTGGAGCTATGAGTATCATCCAATAATTCTCTTTTTAGACCAGGTATATCAGGAACACAAATTCACTTCCCAAATTTCAAAATTCCATCTTCATATAAAATGTCACTCAATCTCCCATCATTCAATGATTTAATCTTATTTTGAAACTCCTCATCATCAAGCTGAGATCTTTTTATCCTTTATAGTAATGATGATTTGGAAACCATTTGAAAAAGTATCGATGTTTCACCTTCCATGGTGATTCCCATATCCAACTTTACTAGATCCATGTATATAAGATCTTTTTCAACTCTCATCTTGTTCAAAACTCTATGATGCATTCTACTCAAAGCATCTGCCACCTTATTTTCCTTCCATGGGTGGTTGTGTATAGTGAAATCATAATCCTTGAGTAGTTCAAGCCATATCCTTTGCCTCATGTTGAGTTCTTTCTGTGAAAAAATATACTTTAAACTCTTGTGGTTGGTATATATGTAACATTTTTCACCATATTGATAGTGTCTCCATATCTTCAAAACCAAGATTACAGCTACTAACTCAATATCATGAGTATGATAGTTTTTTTGATTAATTTTTTGCTGTTGTGATGCATAGGAAATAACCCTATATTTCTACATAAGGACACAACCAAGTCCTTTCTTTGAATCATGACTATAAATATCAAACCCATATTTCCCTGATGGTAGATTCAATATAGGATCATTGACTAATCCTTTCAGTAGTTCTTCAAAAAAAAATTCAAACTCTTTTTCCCAAACAAATTTAACCCCTTTTCATTTGAGCTTTGTTAATGGGTTAGCCAATCACCAAAATTCTGGATGAAATGCCGATAATAACCTACTAAACCAATAAAAATCCATAGCCCAGTTATACTCATTGGTGCTAGACATTCTTGGATTGCCTTGGTTTTAGAAGGATCAATATATATTCCATACATAGAGATAATATGGACAAGAAAAGAAATCTTCTTAATCCAAAATTCACACTTGAAAAACTTCCCATTTAATTCACGTCTTCTGAGAGTCTTTAGGATAATGCACAAGTGATTTTCATGATCTTCATAGATTTTGGAGTATATCATGATATCATCAATAAATACCACTAAAATGTAATGATGATATTCCTTGAAAACTATATTCATTATATTAATGATGATAGAGGGTGCATTAGTCAATACAAAAGAAATTACTATACACTTGTAATGCCCATAACTAGTTCGAAATGCTTTCTTTGGAATGTCTTCCTTCTTCACAGACAACTAATGATATACAGATCGTAGGTAAATCATTAAAAACTATTGACCTCTATGATGTTGGTCGAATAAATCATCAATTTGTGGTAGGGGATACTTGTTCATTATTGACATATCATTGATCTCCCAGTAGTCAATGCACAACCTCATAGATCCATCATTCTTTTTAACAAAAAGAACAGGGGCTCCTGATGGAGAAACACTAGGGCAAATAAATCCATTATTACTCAATTCCTCTTGTGGTTTCATTAGTTCCACTTATTCAACAGTGTCCATTCTATAAGGGGTATTCGATATGGGCCTTGATCAAGGAACTAAATTAATGGAAAACTCAATTTCTTATTCCATAGAATGTACATGTAAATATTCTAGAATCACATAAGCATATTATTGAACAATAGGTACATATTCTATTTGAACATTATTTTCCTCACCCACAATTATTTCTTTATATTCCTCCCCAATAATTGAATTTAGTTGAGCTACATGGGGTGGATCTAGATATGAATCCGGTGGGGACGTTTCTTCTCTAAAGATAAGGTACTTCTTATCATCATAAAAAATTGTAACCTCCTTCTTCTCACAATAAATTTTCTCATCATGGACTGAAAGCCAATCCAACCCGAGGATTATATCAAATTCAATCATGGGTATGATGATGATATCAGTAGAAAAATAAAATTTATATTCCCTAATGGGGACTGGTTCACAAAAATTTGTTGCAATGATACTTTCCTTAAATTTGTTTCCTGACAACTACCTTATTAAATAAAATTAGAAATATCTAATTTTCTTAGAAAACTGGAAAGATATGAAACATTTAAATTATCCATAATAAAATAAAGTGTTGGATAATGTTGAGTAAACCATTAAATTACCTACCACAACATCTCTCAATGCTTCAACCTCAGCAGTAGTGATAACATAAGCTTGGTTGTGATCCCTTGGCCTTTTCTGAGGTAAGTTCCCATGACGCTTTGGATTGTCATTTGCATAACACCACATTTTTCTACAACTGTAGAATTCAATATTGAAATCATCTTTCATCCCCTTGCAATTATGATCTTGGTGGACTTTTCACCACACTTGTAATAGACTCCCATTCCCTTCAGGAATGTACCAAGGTGTTTTTTCACACATTTACTACAGGATGGATATTCAACTTTTCCCTTCATCTCCTTATTTTAGTTTCCAATGTGTTAAGCAAATCTCTTTTTCTCTTGATTTTCATTAAAGTCATATGACATAGTGAATTCTTTTTTTATCTTGATAGTACATGAGACTATATCTTCATATGACGAGAAGGATTGTGAGGCTAATTCTCCATGGAGAACTGGTTTTAACCATCAATGAAATGATCAATATTACTCTTTGGGTTACATATATAATCTTCAGCATGCCTCATTATCCATGTAAATATAACCTATTATTTTGCGACATTCTCATCCTCATTTTTCCTCAGACTCAAAAATTTTCTTTCCATATCAACCTGATGGTCACTAGGAATGTATTTTTCTATGAAAATTTCTGTAAACTCTCTCAATTCCATATTTGATACTTCATTACCATATTTTATGTTTTGAATCAATTAACATCATTGATCATCATCTCCAGTGAGGTGGTAAACTACCATGACAACATTTTCTCTTTCGCTACTCCCCAAGGCATTAAATATTTTCACTAATGAATTTATCCATTGCTCACCTACTAGTGGATTTGTACCCCCATTGAATTTTGGTGGTTTTTTCCTCATGAAGTGATATAACATTGATCCTTGATGCTGCGGATCTAGGTGCTCCGTATGAGTAAGTTTATTATTCATAACCTGAGTGAGTTGTCCCAGTATGGTGATAAGCTGATCATCACCAGTTGTATCACCAGCTCCACTATAATTATTTTGAGCTAGAGGGAAATCCATACATGGAGTGTGTGTGTTTATACAGTTTCCATTTCCTCCACTTGATTCCATTTATAACCAATGGCATAAATTGGAATAGTTTGTGAATCGAAATACATAATTCCAAAATTGTAAAACACTTAACATAAATTGAACAGTTTATGGATATAATCCATAATCATAAAAAACGTTTTCTTTGAGATTTGATTTACTCATAAACCCTTAATAATTTTTTGTAAATAATAATAGAATTTTCCTAAGCATATCCCCCGGGGAGTGTCGTAACCAAGAGTGCAGCAAGGCCCGTTGTCATGCACTAGTTCTCGTTTGAGTCTAGCTCAAAGTGTTATTTTCGGGTTTTAACCCTAGGTACATCTGTTCCAGAGCTGCCTCTACCTTCTCGTATCCAGACAAGGATTTATTTCATGGAAAACTCACAAAATATTTTCAATACCAAAATTCTAGGAAGTGCTTCAATTCAAATCTTTATATTCTATCTTAGGGCTATGTGCTCTAATCAAAGATTATCTAAAACTTGTTTCCATGGTTTGTACTGAACTTCCTCTGATACCAGCTATAACGCCTCGACCTCAGTTACCCAAAGTCGGTGCATTATTACGTGTCATTCGTATGATCACACGAGATAATTCCTTGAAAGGACGATTAGTTTAGTAGACTTGAAAGTATTACATACGTTCATAAGGATTACATTACATCATAAAATGGAAAACTACATCAACATTGTTTCCATAGACAACCCTATGATCCCATAGATGATCCCTATAGGTTATTCATAATATACTTTTTTGAAACCTGGGAAAAATAAAACATAGAAATGGGTGAGCTCAGATGCTCAGTAAGGATAACAATATTGAGGAAACTTTCATAAATAAGCATAATCATTTAAGGAAATGTATAAGATTAAAACAAAAGCATTTTAAACTCAAAATTCAGTATAATTTGTTAAAGATAAAATCAAATAATTCTATTTACTTATTCACCTTGATATACACTATTCAAATTATCACATGCAATATCAACAACAACTTTCATAATGATGGAATGCATAATGCCAGACCTTTATAACCACATTGTCAAAGCCTTGTCCCAAGAATAAAAATAATATTTTTTCCAGGCCGTTTTCCACGACACTAGTTTGTATCATGAGGCATACTGATGCATCAAGGAGCTATAGTGGGCTCCACCTGTTACTCACTAAGTCTAATGTATTCCTCGTATGAAATGGTTTAGATATAACATAAACATTCTTATTAAAACAAGTATATTAAATGTCAATACTTTTTCTCTAAACCATGAATGGTATAATAATAACACATCCATAGTGAAAAATATGACAATACCTTTAATACAATATGGACATTTTGTATCATAATAAATCAACTTTAAATAATCTTAATATCTTTCAAAGGATGTTGACATAGATGAAATCAAAACCATTTTTTAGAGAAATATCTCTCAATATTTTGAAATCATTTAACGGTCAAATAATTAGAAAATAAAACATTTTATTTTGAAAATATTCTTATAATCTTGTAAGGGAAGATTTTATTTTGTTATAATGGCAGAAAATAGTTTCACCCTCTGTATAAGTTTAAAAAACATTCTTACCTTAATTTTTCCGAAAAGTCCATAAAGTACCTTGTTTGGAAAATGGCCAAAAGATTAATTTAAACCCATTTTATAAAAATTAAAATAACGGTAAAAATGAATTTAAACCATAGTCTATAAAATAGTAAGAAAAAATTTGAAATAAAATTTTAAGAAACATGGATGTGGATGATAAAGGTTTCCTAGTAGATATTTACGTAAAAACAACCTCGGGTAATAAAGAGATTGTGAAATTAAACCTTACCATGTACATTTACTTGGTCAAGGGTAGGTTAAAATCTTGAATAATGGTGAAATAATTGTTATTAAATTATACTAGAATCATATAAATTAATTTGATATCATATATGATCTTTTAAAATTTCTTTGTTAATAATATATTAGTATTATCATCGTTTCATGTGTTAACTGATTCGTTTCCCTTTATATGCTTTGTTACATAAGTAATGTTTGTTATGGACAAGATATATATTATTAATATTCATAATTATATTATGTATTTAAACATTATTTTTAATAATCTAATGAAAATTATTCTGGAATGGATTACGATGGGGAATGAATCTCATCGCGTTCGTGGAGACGGTAATTCGTACGTACGCACGAGCAGCATTTCCATTATTTTGATATTAATTTAATGTATAATTGGATGGTATATCCTATATAGAGAATAATTATCATGTTATATTTGTTATTTAAATCAATTACACATCATTATCATACCCATCCAAATAATAATGTATTGAATAACAATTACACCAAGACATGGAGAGGGTAAGCCGTACATACGCATGTATGGTGATAGGTCATTAAAAGGATCAGTAGAATAATGAATATGGTTGTACCATATTTATAATAACATCACAGTATATAGAAGATACTAGAGTTATTATTTTATAATTGAATCAAGAATGAAAGAGGAGGTGGAAGAAGAAAGGAACTTGAAAGAGGTGATGAATTATTTACCACTTCTTCGGGTTTTTCTTTTCAGTTGATCAAAAGGGATCCATAGGTTAGATTTCCGACTAATTTAAGGCCTCTAGGTTATATAGAGGATAGTTTAGAGGGTATTTTGGAAGGTTTTGGCCGAGAAAAATGGATTTGATGGTGTGAATTAGAGAGAAGGGGGAGTTCCCTTTTATAAGAGGGGTGAGGGGCACCTTAGGAAAAGATAGAAATATTATTTTATAACAAAATCATTTTCAGTTTCTAATGGCTAAAAAACGAATTATTTAGAGGATAAGGTTATTATTGGTCTATAACCACACAACCAATATGTTTTAGACATGTTTGGGTCAATATATTAACATTATCATTAGATTTAACTCTTTGTTAAATAGTTTGACATTTAACATGCCTCATTGTATTTTTATATTATATGCTTAATAAACAAACTGTATACTTCCAAGAGAACCCAAAGTGGTTAATTAATGATACAAATATTATTATATAAGTCTTTTGGAAGAACCATTGATTTTTATGAATATAATATACACTAATAATATAATTTTTGTTTTAAAAAAACTCTTTTATGTCAATTTTGACACTATTTGGTATTTTGTTTTTACTAAAATCATAACAACATTATTATTTCGAAAAAATTCATCTAACAAATCATAACATGTCATATCAACTATATAATTACCAGAATTAATAAAAAGTCTCAAATTACATTTATTTGGATATTTTTTATATCAATTATTTTAATATTCCATTAATTATATAATTACGACATCATCATTGTGTCATTAATAAATTTAATTATTCAATGTTTAAAAATTATAAATAAAATATAATTATGTAGAAAATATTTTTATCTTTCTAATGCGTATTAATAGTTGAATTAATCTTATATAAACCCCTATATGAAAAAGGTTTTATTTAATAATCTTTGATTTTAACTCTTTTAAATATTCTTTAAATAAAATAATAATAAATGTACTAATCTAATCCACGCAGACTTAAAAGATCATATTTTATTCCTATGGTTGTTTCAGGTAGAATTAATGTTATCCAATAGAATTAGGACATGTTTTAGTGTAATAATATTATTATTTTTATCTTAATTAACATATTTACTTTTAATCGTGGTAAATAAAAGTTAAAAGTTACTATTCACCAAAAATTATTATCATCTTATTGAAAAACATTTTACTTAATGATATCAACTGTGTCTCTCAGATTTTTGAAATTTAACTCAATGAACTGGTAAAATTATGTTTTATGCAAATTTGAATATTCTCTTAGGTGGTGAGTAAAAGACACTAAAATGTTCAATAAAATTTATATATATCTAAAATTACTATAAACGGAATCTAATGAATTAAAATGAACTTATATAATAATTATGTATCTATTTTAAACTAAAATAAATAAAAATAATAAAAATAATTATTTAAATAAAATGTTGGTTTTAAACAATAACTCGGTGTTTTTCACTATTCATCAAAAATTGAATGTTTTCAGACAAATACCAGAAATTCACTCTAAGCTAATTTCGATATTCCGAATCAAAAAATGAAGTCCATTTTGCATGATAAAATTTATAAAATATTGAAAAGTGTGTATTACTATTCATAACGAATAGTTTCATTGTTTGTGTTATGTTAGAACTCAAATTTGTGTACAACACAGGCTATTATATTATTCAAAGGGGACCACACCATGGAATCTTGGGGTGTTACAAAAATCATATACCATTAATACATATTATGGTTGTTTATTAATGACTATTAAGAATTTTATTTCATTTACTAGGGAAAATTGATGTTATGTATTCTTGATTGAATATCAATATTTCTTTATTGATAAGGATTATTAATTAAGTATTATATTTTCATTTACATATATGAGGAATGAATTGAAAAAAATTATGTTATGGGTGAGGCCTGGTTATCAGTTGGATGAATCGACATGTCTAATGATAAAAACATTTCCCTAAATTAGTTTGTTATTTTTTGTATACCTACCAAATCATTAACATGTATAAGAACAATGAATTAATGGTAATATTTATAATTACTTAGCATATGGCCTTTATGGATAGATCCTAATTTATAGAATTATGAATTTCTATATTAAATGTTTTTGTTATGTTCAACCATTTTATTTTCATGTTAGTTTTTTTCTAGGGATACATTTTTAAGATCAAGTTATTCATTAAAATGAGTATATATTGATTATCCATTATGAAATATGGTTAATCCATTATCTAATCATGATATTTACCTTTTTACACATTCCCTTACTGATCATTTTAGCTCATTCATTATAACAACCCAATATTTTACCATTATTTCCTGTGAAATTATTATGTGGTATTTGATAGCTAGATTTACACGCACCATTGAGTTTTATCGAACCCTAATATAAAAATGAATTATGAATATTTAAATATTTTCATTATAACAAAGATGTTAAATTAGATGTATGAATATGAATATCAAAATTATGAAAAAATATGTATAATGATTTTATATTGTTTAAATGTATAAGTAATATATATAAAATAAGTATTAAGTTTTCAATATCTAGTTTATTAAACAAAAATATATTTTCTTAAAATGGGATTTTTTCTATTTAATGTTGGGATATTATATGTAATTTTTTTAACATTTATGAATTTAATTTTTATAAAAAAGGAAATATTTTTTTAAATTATAATTTCAAAATTATCTTATGGAAAAAAATCCTAATTTTTTGTGGATATATAAATGTTTTAGTAAATTGATAAAAAACCAAGTTTATAGAAAATTGTATATTATATTTAATAATATAATAGTTATCATTTTTCTTAATTAATTATGAAATATACATTGTTTACATTTATTAAAAATAATTTAGTTAATTTAATTGAATATAAAATATTCATAATTTTTGCATAAAAACATTTTTATACTTAAAATTGAAATATTTTGGGAAGAGTTTTCATTCTATTTTGCAAGATTATATTAAAATTAATTAATATTTCTTATAGAAATTTAATATTGTAATATTTATTATATAATTTTAGTATTAATAATTTATATATTGTAATAAGGTAAATTATACTTTTTTATAATGAATTTTAAAAATCTCCACTTATGGGAAAAGCATAATATGTGTAAACTGGGGATAAAACTGTGTGATAAGGAGAAATATTTTAATGTTATTTCTTATTGGATGAGGGTATTTTTACAATTATCACCTTTGAATGAAATTATGGGACATGTGTCTATGGAAATTAATTATTAATATTTTAATCCATTACAATATTCAAGGTGTTACCCTACCTCCCAATTATAAAAGGGAATTTCCATGTATTATTTTATTTACAAATTCATGAGCTTCCTAGAATAACTAAAACCTATATAAATCTATTATAAATTTCCTTATCCAATAATTATAGGTTTTGATATACTTATAACACAATTTCAAGTCTCCTTTAGAAGGTATCTAAAGGAATTCTACAGATGAAGTTGTTATCTCCTTACCCAAATTAATTTGATTTATTTATTATTCTAACTACATTAAATATGTGGTATTAAATATAAAATATAAAATTCAGTATCCTTAATATACTAAAATTTTATTTTTATTATAAAACCCCCATTATCCGACTTATTTTTTAACAAATTGCATATGAATGTTTTTCTCTTGTGTATGTGTGGATTATAACTTCCACATAGTGATATAATTCATTTTCCCTAAACATTGATGATGGATGGTTATTATAATTAATTTAATAATTATATATGATATTTATTACATATTTATGGTTATGTAATGATAAATTATTATTCATCATTATTTTTTATCTTAATTAGAAAATAAAAGCAACCTCCATTCATACGCATGAAGTACTGTCTCCTTGAATGGTTTCAGATAATTTTTCTATATATAACTTTTATGGATGAGTATAAAAAATATATAATGAATATATATGATATTTTTTCCATTATTGACATTTGGTATATGATTTAATCACGATCAAAGGTTATGTACCAAAACTGCCGAACTGAAACATTCATGAAATAAATAGTTAACACATAGAAACATCAATTATAATGAATAATTATTAATAAATTGGTGTTTACATATTATAGATGGATAATATATGATATTATTACTATGAAAACAGTTTTGGAATAAAATTATAATAAATTTTAATTTATAACACTATAGGGTAGATCCGTTATGAATCAATCCAATTTTTAGGCAATGTTTGTGCATTATTAAATCATATTTTCTGGGATATTTTGATTAAATTTATTATTACGAAATTGTATAATACATCTCTTCAAAATATTATTTATTTTATTATACTCTACTATTCATAATAATAAATATTTTCAATATATTTTTCTCCCTTTAGGTTTACAATATACGGGAAAAAATGTTTCTATGTAAATCTAGATTTGTTTAAAAATTCAGGTCAGTTATTTTTATTCCCTATCAAAATTTTTGAAGCATTGAAAAGATTGTTTTAATATTCACTTATTAATTTCTACAGTCAATTTTTACTATATTTCAGTTTATATAAAACTATTTAAAATAATGTTCATACCATTTTTGGGAAAACATAATTTTGAATTTTTATTGAAAATGTATAGTGAATCATTATTATAATGAAGATGGGATGATTAAAATTACCCACTTTCATAACATATCAATGATTTAAATATTCATTTTAAAGATACTGTATTTTATTTGAAATAATAAAAAATTCTTTAATATTTTTTGAATTTTTAGATTTTAAATAATTGATGTCAATATAGAAAGGGAATTTTCCTCATGAAATATCCAATGATTATTTAAATTCATTATATATATATGTTATCATATTTTGATGTTACATATTATTTATTAGAGAATTGATTTAATGGTTCCATCATTATTCTTTCTCTATATTATTTTTAATGATGATGATGATATTTTTATGGAACATGTTTCCTTCCCATGAGTTATGAAATAATGATATGATATATATTTTATGATATTATGGAACATATATTTGTGGTTTTCATTATTTTATGAGTGTGAAAATAATTATATATACCTCTAGTTCTTTTGGTAAGGATATTAATCTTATAAGATAAAAATGGAGGGAATGGGGATTGATCTAAATTCATTAGGGGAATGTAACCAATATTATAGTCTTGGGATTGAACCTTTACCGAGGAAACGATTAAATGGGGAACGAACCCAATACACTATGATATCCTTGACTATGATCCTTAGAAAATTAAATAATTTTCTAAACATATGTGTTTGTGTAAAACTTATTCATTATGCTTATAATATTTTCTCATGGCTCATGTTTTATTATTTATGATTGAGATCTATTTTTTCTTATATAATTTTATTAGAATGAAATTGTTACATGATTCATGATTAATGATATTTGACTGTAACGCCCCGACCCCAGCTACCCAGAGTCGGTGCAATAATTACATAACATTGGCATGATCACAAGAAAGATCAAATCTCGAAAGACCGATTGGTTTAGTAGCCTTGGAAATACTAGATATAATCATAAAGTTTTACATTACATTTCAAAATGAAAAACTACTACAACAACAAAGTCTTCATATCCACACTATTAACCCCTCATAATATCCCTGCAAGTCATTCATAAATTACTTCTTCACTACCTGGGAAAAATAAAACATAGAAAAGGGGTGAGCTCAAATGCCCAGTAAGGATAACAATATAGCGGAAACTTCCATCAATAAGAATAAACATTTAAGGCAATGTATAACTAAAACAAAAGCCTTTTAAACATGAACTTTCAACATGGTATGGCATAAATAAAATGAAATAATGCCATTTACTTATTCACATGGATATTCCACTAATCGAATAATCACATGCAAAAATAAATAACCACTTTCATAATGTTGGAATGCATAATGCTAAACGTTAATTTCTTTGTCTAGGCCTCATCCCAAGACCTAGGGGTTACTTCTAACCGGAACCCAACCCGGAGTGCCTCTAATAACCGGACACCAACCCGGAGTGCCTCTAATAACCGGACACCAACCCGGAGTGCCTCTAATAACCGGACACCAACCCGGAGGGCATACTTTTACCAGTCCCTAACCTGGAGGGCTTACTTTAACCAGTCCCCAACCTGGAGGGCTTACTTTTACCAGTCCCCAACCTGGAGGGCTTACTTTGACCGGTCCCCAACCCGGAACATACTTGTTTAGCACATTCATCTGAAGAAAAGTTTGAAATATAACATAATCATTCGGATTAAAACTAGCATACGAAATGTCAATAGTTTCACCATAAACTATGAATGGTATAAAATAGCACATCCATAGTCAAACATATCACAAAACCTTCAATACAATATAGAAGTTTTGTATTATAATAAATCAACTTCAAATAAGCGTAAAATCCATTAAAGGATGTTGACATAGATGAAATCAAAACATTTTTTAGAGAAATATCTCTTTCTATTTTTGAAATCATTTAAGAACCATATAAAATAAAACATTTTCTTGAAAATATTATTGTAAGATTGTAAGGAAAGCTTTGATGATTTTATAACGGCGGAAAATAACCGCACCCGCCGTATAAGTAAAAAAAACATTCTTATCTTAATTCTGTCGAAAAGGTTAAAAAGGACCTTGTTTTGAAAACGACGGAAAGATTCCTTTATAAACCTCTTAAAAAAAGTCAAACAAGGGTATAAATGAATTTAACCCATATTCTTGTAAATAATAAAAATGTTTTGAAATACATTTCGAAGACACATGGATGTGGATGATAACGAGATCCCAGTAGATTATTACGTATAAACAACCTCGGATAATGAAGAGATTGTGAAATAACCCTTACCAATTCGGTAACTTATGAAATATACAACCCATGAAAGAGGTATCATACAATGAATATGTAAATACACATAAATTAGAGTGTATTACACAAAGAATATAATTATGGGTAGTACATATACCACACAAAAGGTGATGGTGGCAATATGACATAAATCTCACGGAAATAAGGAGTGAGATGAAAACCCCTTACCACGTTAATCAACTGAGTCGTATGGCCAAAAGTTAATAACCACCAAATGATTTATAGAATAAATGAATATAAATAGAATCATGATAATATATATCAAATGGCAGTACACAATACACCACTTTCAATAATTTAGTGGCGAACAATGGAAATCTCACGGAATTGAAAGTGAGATAAGAAAATCCCTTACCTTGAACTTTCTCTTAGTCGATGGTATGTTTACCTCCTGTATAATAATTAAAACATTGTTATTAAATTATACAATAATCATATACATCAATATGATATCATATATGATCTTTTAATATTGATTTGATAATAATATCTTAGTATTATCGTTGTTTCGGGTGTGAACTTTCTTGTTTTCTTTTGTATGTTTTGTTACGTAAGACATGTTTGTAATGGATAGATTATATCTTATTCATAATCAGAATGATATTAACATTATTTTTAACCCCAAAATGAGAATAAGACTTGAATGGATATGATGGAGAATGAATCTTATCGCGTTCGTGGAGACGGTAGTCCGTACGTGCGCACGAACGCTACTTCCATTTAATTAATTTTTATTTTAAAAGAATCTAATCCAAATGATACATAGGTATATTACTATTCCAGTATAGTATTTTATATATGTTACTTATGTTCATTAACACCATCCTTTATACGTTCCATGTGTGGTATGAACGAGTCATATCATTTTAAGGGGGCGGTAATCCGCACTTCCTCAAATGAAATTATCGTATGTATATACAACATGAAACGAATAATGGTATGAAATAAAATGGAATTACAGAAGCTTATATATAAAATATATTTCATTAATATCATATTTAATTACAGTGCCATCATAATGGCCACCATGAGAGGTGGTAAGATGTATTTGAACAATCATCGTTTCGTGAGGCGTTAGTTTGCCATCCACAGAAACATTATGTTCATCATCCATTAGATGGAGTTGTGTGTATGTGTAGTTTGAATCCTTCTTATAAAAACATCCTAGTATATTTAGGATACTGGTGTTGTTACAAAAGAAAGGAAATAAAAAGATTTTGGGGGGTTGGAGAAGCAAAATAAATGAAGATACTTTAAGAGAAATTGTTACCTTTAATTTAGGTAACTCACTTTGGTTGGAACCAAAGGACTTCTTGAAATGCTTTCTGCCTAAGGGGAAGCTTCATGGAGGAGGAGAGGGATGTGGGGAGCTTAGTTGGGCAGAGTTTGGACGAGCCAAGTGGCTTGAGAGGTGTGAGGAAAAGAGAAGGAGGAGTGCCCTTTTATAAGAGGGGTGAGGGGCACCTTTGGAAAAGCTAGAAATATTAATTTATAATAAATTCATATTCGGTTTCTAATGGCTCCAAAGTTGACTATTCAAAAGTTAAGGTGGGGATAGGTCGAAAACCACTCAACCAATAGAATTTAGACAGGTTTGGGTACTTATATTAACCTTATCTTTAAGTATTAACTCTAAGTTAATTAGTTTCACTTTTACAATGTCTCTTTGTATTTTTATATTATATGGTTAATAGACTTACCATATACATACAAGCGACCCCCAAGTGGTCCATTAATGATTAACCTATCATAATATAAGTCTCTTGGCCGAACCTTAGATTTTTAGGAATTTAATATCAATTAATAATATAATATTTGTTTTAAGAACTCTTTTATGTCAATTTTGACACTATTCAATAGTTGATTTTTTGTGAAACTCCTAACAGATTGATTACTTCGAACAAAGTCAATTAAATCAATCCTAATATATCATATTATCATAGAAAATTAGTTTAATTCATTAAAAGTTTCATATTATATTTATTTGGGTATTTATAATATCAATTATGTTAATTTTTTACTATTTTAGTAATTACTGCATCATCATTGTGTCATAAATAAAATAAATTATTTAATGTCTAAAAATTATAACTAAAACATCATTATGTATGAAATCTTTTTAGCTTTCTAATGAATATTTATAATCGAAAATCCAACATGTATAACCCTATGTAAAAATTGTTCTTCTAAAAGATGTAAGCTTATGCCATTTTTATTTTTATTTTAACTTTATTAATATAATGTGTCCCTACCACATACAAGTGGCTCCAAGGGGTCCCCAAATTGACCCAAGGATGCTCATGGTCGGGTATGTGTCCACCAATAAGGTTAGGACACGTTTTAGGGTAATTTTGTATTATTATAATATTATTTTTTAACCCTTATTTACCGGATTTACCCTTTAACCATGGTAAATAAAATATTTACCGCAGTAATTATTCAAAATGTCTAAAAATAAAAGTTACCTATTTACACAATTTGAACATCCTGATTCCAAATATGGAATCCATTTTCCTAAATTCAAAACACAGAAGTGGCAGAAATTAATTTAAAATTAATTCCCGCTGTCAAAACAAAAAGCGTGTTTTTAAGAGATAATAACTATCAAAAGATTGACACTTGTTTATGTTCGGTTTAATTGTAAAATTATGTCCAATGATAAACATTAAATTGAATGGTAAAAATATATTCTAAATATACTTTAAAACCACTCAAAATCACAATTTATCACTATTAATTATTTTGATTAAAAAAGTTGTTTTTAATTAAAATTTAGAAATTTTCACTATTCATCAAAATATGAAAGTTATCCGAAATGTACCAAAATTTCACCCTAGGCTAATTTTGATATTCCGAATCTAAAAATGAAGTCCATTTTGAAATATAAAATATATATAATTTTAAAAAGTAGGTATTACTATTCACAACGGCTATTTTAATTAGTTGTGGTGTGTGTTAGAACTCGAGGTTGCGTACAACACACGCTATCGCATTATTCGAAGGGAAACGTACCGTGGAAGCTTGGGCTGTTTCATTTTAAATTTTTGATGTCCCCATTTAGTCAAAAAGTTTAAAATATTATATTTAAAAAGTGTTCACTATTAAAAGTTGATAAAAGTGCAATACTGAAAATGAATTTGTTCTTGCATTATATCTAAGAAACTCATAATATGGATTCTAAAATTATAAGGATTATATAAAGTTTAAAATTTAGATAATACTATTCATAACCTCTTTTGAATGGATTTTTTTTTTATTCATGGTGTGATTGAACTCAGTGTTACGTGTAGTGCAAGTTATTGAATTATTTTGAAGAAATAACACACTATGAAATCTTGGGGTGTTACATTCTCCCCTCCTTCAATAAATTGCGTCCTCGCAATTTGAAATTGTTCTTCGAAAATAAAAGGTTGAAAATAGAAAATATATTTGTGGGAAAACCCACATCGGAAATTGGGTTACTAAAATTTAGTCTTAATATGAGGAAAAGAGAAATGAAAGGGTCACCACCAAATTATGATCTTGATTAGGAGAACATTGGTGGCAATTAGAGACATATAATTGGAGGAAAAACGTAAATATTTATAGGTAGTGATTGAGGTCATCAATCACAAAAAGTATAAAATTGAGGTCCTTAAACTCATCAATCTATGATGATTTGAAGTACCATCGGTTCAACAAAATATAGGGTATTGGGATAACACATTTTTGACGTTTCAAAATATCTTAGTTGAAATCCCACATCGAAAAATGAATTAATGAGGCCTCTATTTAAAATAAAGAGTGGAAAGTATGAAGATTACCGAAAATAACACATACTAGGGTTCCATGTAGGAAAATATGGATATGGAGGAGAAATCTAACCATCAATTATCTGATGGAGAGTGGTAGAGAACATGGCTATAAAAAGGCCAACAATCCCAAAGCCAAAAATTAGTGATGATTTAAGGTACCATCTAGGAAAACATTTTTGTTCAAAGTTCCTTTTATTAATGTTGAGGAATTTATTTATGAGATTGGATAAGATCATAAGGAGATATACTTACTTTATAATCAGAGTCTTATCCATTAATAAGTTTCTACCACAAACTCATCTTTCACTCTAAAAGATAATAGAATATAATTTTTTATTTATTTATACTATTCGTACAGGGTTCCAAAATAAATGAATTTATAATTCATCTACCAGATCTTTAAAAAAACAACATTATTTAATACAGGACATCTCATGGGCCAGTGGTAGGTGATACACCCTTGTCGCCCTTCAGTTGCGGGTTCAAGTCTCGCAGCCTTGCCGGACGCGACGGGTTGCCGCCCAACCTCCGGGTTTTCCTTTTATGGTAATCCAAAATAATCCAAACTAGAACTATCCAAAATACTTCTGTCCAAACTCACATTCCAACATTTATAAGGAAGGTAAACATAATATAGATCCTTTTTACCCCGCAATAGCATATGAATACCTTCATCTTGTATTCTTTTAATAAACTGAAACATCTTGAATTACCATATTCCTTATTGATTACATTCATGCTCCCCTATTCCATATAGAATGCTGGATATACTTCATTAATCCAAAAATGTTTTAAACCCCAACAATGATGGAATATTCAAATCATTAATTAGTTCCAAGGTAGTCAAGAATATCCAATATAATTTATCCAAAATAATCACATATTATTCCAAAATCACTACCTCAGTATCAGAACTATATTATGATTTATCATTCTCTCAACCATATATTTTCCAAAAATTTATCCTGCTATTGAGTCACTTTTCTTTGTTCCACATAATCTCAAGTCCTTAATGAAATAGTACTGCAGTACAATCCTTATATACTCCATAATTATTATAACAAGTACATTGTTGATACAACACTCAATTGACATAGTCAACATAAGAACTCTAATCATTCCTCTTCATCTGTGGTAGTATCAAAACTTGATTATTATCCAATAACATCATTTGCGGCATAGTTTGATGACTGGGACATAGGTTCGTGTAGTGTCCAAACTCCTTGCAAATGAAGCATTGTACATTTGAAACCATTTTCTTACCCTTGCAGTCACGTACTTTGTGCCCTTTTTCTCCACACTTATAACAAACTCCCATTCCTTTCAGGCAAGTTCCAGGGTGTTTCTTTCCACAGTTACCACATATGGGAAAATTCTTCTTTTCCCTCTTACTTTTATCCATCTTTCTCTCTTCCATCCTTTTCTTCTCTTGCTTCCCTTCAAAGCCATAGGACTCAGTAATCTCTTTACTTATCTTATCAACACATGATATTATTTTTTTCATATGATGATAATACATGGGAGACTATTTCTCTTATAAATTCTAGCCTAAGACCATGAAAGATATGATCCTTCCTTCTCTTTGGATCATGTGCATTTCTGGAGTTCTCATTCCTTCTACTGGCGCCATTTCTAAACAATGGCATACACTAGATCAGTTTATGAATCAAAATACATAATCCCATACTTATAAAACACTTAACATAGATTGAACTATTTATGGATATAATCCATAATCATAAGAATGTTTTCTTTGAGGAAGTATATACTCATAATCCCTTCAAAATGATTTGTAAAGAAAATGAGAGTTATCCTAAGCATATCCCCCGGGAGTGTCGTAACCAAGAGTGCAGCAAGGCCCGTTGTCGTGCACCAGTTCCCGTTCGAGTCTAGCTCAAAGCGGTGTTTTCGGGTTTTACCCCTAGGTACATCTGTGCCAGAGCCGCCTCTACCTGCTCGTATCCAGACAGGGATGTATTGCTCGGAAAACTCACAAAATCTCTATAATACCAAAATTCTAGGAAGTTCTTCTATACTAATCCTCAAAGTTCATCTTAAGTCTACGTGCTCTAATCAGAGTTTATCTAAATCTAGCTTCCAAGGTTTGTACTAAACTTCCTCTGATACCAACTGTAACGCCCCGACCCCAGCTACCCAGAGTCGGTGCAATAATTACATAACATTGGCATGATCACAAGAAAGATCAAATCTCGAAAGACCGATTGGTTTAGTAGCCTTGGAAATACTAGATATAATCATAAAGTTTTACATTACATTTCAAAGTGAAAAACTACTACAACAACAAAGTCTTCATATCCACACTATTAACCCCTCATAATATCCCTGCAAGTCATTCATAAATTACTTCTTCACTACCTGGGAAAAATAAAACATAGAAAAGGGGTGAGCTCAAATGCCCAGTAAGGATAACAATATAGCGGAAACTTTCATCAATAAGAATAAACATTTAAGGCAATGTATAACTAAAACAAAAGCCTTTTAAACATGAACTTTCAACATGGTATGGCATAAATAAAATGAAATAATGCCATTTACTTATTCACATGGATATTCCACTAATCGAATAATCACATGCAAAAATAAATAACCACTTTCATAATGTTGGAATGCATAATGCTAAACGTTAATTTCTTTGTCTAGGCCTCATCCCAAGACCTAGGGGTTACTTCTAACCGGAACCCAACCCGGAGTGCCTCTAATAACCTGTCACCAACCCGGAGTGCCTCTAATAACCGGACACCAACCCGGAGTGCCTCTAATAACCGGACACCAACCCGGAGGGAATACTTTTACCAGTCCCTAACCTAGAGGGCTTACTTTAACCAGTCCCCAACCTGGAGGGCTTACTTTTACCAGTCCCCAACCTGGAGGGCTTACTTTTACCGGTCCCCAACCCGGAACATACTTGTTTAGCACATTCATCTGAAGAAAAGTTTGAAATATAACATAATCATTCGGATTAAAACTAGCATACGAAATGTCAATAGTTTCACCATAAACTATGAATGGTATAAAATAGCACATCCACAGTCAAACATATCACAAAACCTTCAATACAATATAGAAGTTTTGTATTATAATAAATCAACTTCAAATAAGCGTAAAATCCATTAAAGGATGTTGACATAGATGAAATCAAAACATTTTTTAGAGAAATATCTCTTTCTATTTTTGAAATCATTTAAGAGCCATATAAAATAAAACATTTTCTTGAAAATATTATTGTAAGATTGTAAGGAAAGCTTTGATGATTTTATAACGGCGGAAAATAACCGCACCCGCCGTATAAGTAAAAAAAACATTCTTATCTTAATTCTGTCGAAAAGGTTAAAAATGACATTGTTTTGAAAACGACGGAAAGATTCCTTTATAAACCTCTTAAAAAAAGTCAAACAAGGGTATAAATGAATTTAACCCATATTCTTGTAAATAATAAAAATGTTTTGAAATACATTTCGAAGACACATGGATGTGGATGATAACGAGATCCCAGTAGATTATTACGTATAAACAACCTCGGATAATGAAGAGATTGTGAAATAACCCTTACCAATTCGGTAACTTATGAAATATACAACCCATGAAAGAGGTATCATACAATGAATATGTAAATACACATAAATTAGAGTGTATTACACAAAGAATATAATTATGGGTAGTACATATACCACACAAAAGGTGATGGTGGCAATATGACATAAATCTCACGGAAATAAGGAGTGAGATGAAAACCCCTTACCACGTTAATCAACTGAGTCGTATGGCCAAAAGTTAATAACCACCAAATGATTTATAGAATAAATGAATATAAATAGAATCATGATAATATATATCAAATGGCAGTACACAATACACCACTTTCAATAATTTAGTGGCGAACAATGGAAATCTCACGGAATTGAAAGTGAGATAAGAAAATCCCTTACCTTGAACTTTCTCTTAGTCGATGGTATGTTTACCTCCTCTATAATAATTAAAACATTGTTATTAAATTATACAATAATCATATACATCAATATGATATCATATATGATCTTTTAATATTGATTTGATAATAATATCTTAGTATTATCGTTGTTTCGGGTGTGAACTTTCTTGTTTTCTTTTGTATGTTTTGTTACGTAAGACATGTTTGTAATGGATAGATTATATCTTATTCATAATCAGAATGATATTAACATTATTTTTAACCCCAAAATGAGAATAAGACTTGAATGGATATGATGGAGAATGAATCTTATCGCGTTCGTGGAGACGGTAGTCCGTACGTGCGCACGAACGCTACTTCCATTTAATTAATTTTTATTTTAAAAGAATCTAATCCAAATGATACATAGGTATATTACTATTCCAGTATAGTATTTTATATATGTTACTTATGTTCATTAACACCATCCTTTATACGTTCCATGTGTGGTATGAACGAGTCATATCATTTTAAGGGGGCGGTAATCCGCACTTCCTCAAATGAAATTATCGTATGTATATACAACATGAAACGAATAATGGTATGAAATAAAATGGAATTACAGAAGCTTATATATAAAATATATTTCATTAATATCATATTTAATTATAGTGCCATCATAATGGCCACCATGAGAGGTGGTAAGATGTATTTGAACAATCATCGTTTCGTGAGGCGTTAGTTTGCCATCCACAGAAACATTATGTTCATCATCCATTAGATGGAGTTGTGTGTATGTGTAGTTTGAATCCTTCTTATAACAACATCCTAGTATATTTAGGATACTGGTGTTGTTACAAAAGAAAGGAAATAAAAAGATTTTGGGGGGTTGGAGAAGCAAAATAAATGAAGATACTTTAAGAGAAATTGTTACCTTTAATTTAGGTAACTCACTTTGGTTGGAACCAAAGGACTTCTTGAAATGCTTTCTGCCTAAGGGGAAGCTTCAAGGAGGAGGAGAGGGATGTGGGGAGCTTAGTTGGGCAGAGTTTGGACGAGCCAAGTGGCTTGAGAGGTGTGAGGAAAAGAGAAGGAGGGGTGCCCTTTTATAAGAGGGGTGAGGGGCACCTTTGGAAAAGCTAGAAATATTAATTTATAATAAATTCATATTCGGTTTCTAATGGCTCCAAAGTTGACTATTCAAAAGTTAAGGTGGGGATAGGTCGAAAACCACTCAACCAATAGAATTTAGACAGGTTTGGGTACTTATATTAACCTTATCTTTAAGTATTAACTCTAAGTTAATTAGTTTCACTTTTACAATGTCTCTTTGTATTTTTATATTATATGGTTAATAGACTTACCATATACATACAAGAGACCCCCAAGTGGTCCATTAATGATTAACCTATCATAATATAAGTCTCTTGGATGAACCTTATATTTTTAGGAATTTAATATCAATTAATAATATAATATTTGTTTTAAGAACTCTTTTATGTCAATTTTGACACTATTCAATAGTTGATTTTTTGTGAAACTCCTAACAGATTGATTACTTCGAACAAAGTCTATTAAATCAATCCTAATATATCATATTATCATAGAAAATTAGTTTAATTCATTAAAAGTTTCATATTATATTTATTTGGGTATTTATAATATCAATTATGTTAATGTTTTACTATTTTAGTAATTACTGCATCATCATTGTGTCATAAATAAAATAAATTATTTAATGTCTAAAAATTATAAATAAAACATCATTATGTATGAAATCTTTTTAGCTTTCTAATGAATATTTATAATCGAAAATCCAACATGTATAACCCTATGTAAAAATTGTTCTTCTAAAAGATGTAAGCTTATGCCATTTTTATTTTTATTTTAACTTTATTAATATAATGTGTCCCTACCACATACAAGTGGCTCCAAGGGGTCCCCAAATTGACCCAAGGATGCTCATGGTCGGGTATGTGTCCACCAATAAGGTTAGGACACGTTTTAGGGTAATTTTGTATTATTATAATATTATTTTTTAACCCTTATTTACCGGATTTACCCTTTAACCATGGTAAATAAAATATTTACCGCAGTAATTATTCAAAATGTCTAAAAATAAAAGTTACCTATTTACACAATTTGAACATCCTGATTCCAAATATGGAATCCATTTTCCTAAATTCAAAACACAGAAGTGGCAGAAATTAATTTAAAATTAATTCCCGCTGTCAAAACAAAAAGCGTGTTTTTAAGAGATAATAACTATCAAAAGATTGACACTTGTTTATGTTCGGTTTAATTGTAAAATTATGTCCAATGATAAACATTAAATTGAATGGTAAAAATATATTCTAAATATACTTTAAAACCACTCAAAATCACAATTTATCACTATTAATTATTTTGATTAAAAAAGTTGTTTTTAATTAAAATTTAGAAATTTTCACTATTCATCAAAATATGAAAGTTATCCGAAATGTACCAAAATTTCACCCTAGGCTAATTTTGATATTCCGAATCTAAAAATGAAGTCCATTTTGAAATATAAAATATATATAATTTTAAAAAGTAGGTATTACTATTCACAACCGCTATTTTAATTAGTTGTGGTGTGTGTTAGAACTCGAGGTTGCGTACAACACACGTTATCGCATTATTCGAAGGGAAACGTACCGTGGAAGCTTGGGGTGTTTCATTTTAAATTTTTGATATCCCCATTTAGTCAAAAAGTTTAAAATATTATATTTAAAAAGTGTTCACTATTAAAAGTTGATAAAAGTGCAATACTGAAAATGAATTTGTTCTTGCATTATATCTAAGAAACTCATAATATGGATTCTAAAATTATAAGGATTATATAAAGTTTAAAATTTAGATAATACTATTCATAACCTCTTTTGAATGGATTTTTTTTTAATTCATGGTGTGATTGAACTCAGTGTTGCGTGTAGTGCAAGTTATTGAATTATTTTGAAGAAATAACACACTATGAAATCTTGGGGTGTTACATTCTCCCCTCCTTCAATAAATTGCGTCCTCGCAATTTGAAATTGTTCTTCGAAAATAAAAGGTTGAAAATAGAAAATATATTTGTGGGAAAACCCACATCGGAAATTGGGTTACTAAAATTTAGTCTTAATATGAGGAAAAGAGAAATGAAAGGGTCACCACCAAATTATGATCTTGATTAGGAGAACATTGGTGGCAATTAGAGACATATAATTGGAGGAAAAACGTAAATATTTATAGGTAGTGATTGAGGTCATCAATCACAAAAAGTATAAAATTGAGGTCCTTAAACTCATCAATCTATGATGATTTGAAGTACCATCGGTTCAACAAAATATAGGGTATTGGGATAACACATTTTTGACGTTTCAAAATATCTTAGTTGAAATCCCACATCGAAAAATGAATTAATGAGGCCTCTATTTAAAATAAAGAGTGGAAAGTATGAAGATTACCGAAAATAACACATACTAGGGTTCCATGTAGGAAAATATGGATATGGAGGAGAAATCTAACCATCAATTATCTGATGGAGAGTGGTAGAGAACATGGCTATAAAAAGGCCAACAATCCCAAAGCCAAAAATTAGTGATGATTTAAGGTACCATCTAGGAAAACATTTTTGTTCAAAGTTCCTTTTATTAATATTGAGGAATTTATTTATGAGATTGGATAAGATCATAAGGAGATATACTTACTTTATAATCAGAGTCTTATCCATTAATAAGTTTCTACCACAAACTCATCTTTCACTCTAAAAGATAATAGAATATAATTTTTTATTTATTTATACTATTCGTACAGGGTTCCAAAATAAATGAATTTATAATTCATCTACCAGATCTTTAAAAAAACAACATTATTTAATACAGGACATCTCATGGGCCAGTGGTAGGTGATACACCCTTGTCGCCCTTCAGTTGCGGGTTCAAGTCTCGCAGCCTTGCCGGACGCGACGGGTTGCCGCCCAACCTCCGGGTTTTCCTTTTATGGTAATCCAAAATAATCCAAACTAGAACTATCCAAAATACATCTGTCCAAACTCACATTCCAACATTTATAAGGAAGGTAAACATAATATAGATCCTTTTTACCCCGCAATAGCATATGAATACCTTCATCTTGTATTCTTTTAATAAACTGAAACATCTTGAATTACCATATTCCTTATTGATTACATTCATGGTCCCCTATTCCATATAGAATGCTGGATATACTTCATTAATCCAAAAATGTTTTAAACCCCAACAATGATGGAATATACAAATCATTAATTAGTTCCAAGGTAGTCAAGAATATACAATATAATTTATCCAAAACAATCACATATTATTCCAAAATCACTACCTCAGTATCAGAACTATATTATGATTTATCATTCTCTCAACCATATATTTTCCAAAAATTTATCCTGCTATTGAGTCACTTTTCTTTGTTCCACATAATCTCAAGTCCTTAATGAAATAGTACTGCAGTACAATCCTTATATACTCCATAATTATTATAACAAGTACATTGTTGATACAAAACTCAATTGACATAGTCAACATAAGAACTCTAATCATTCCTCTTCATCTGTGGTAGTATCATAACTTGATTATTACCCAATAACATCATTTGCGGCATAGTTTGATGACTGGGACATAGGTTCGCGTAGTGTCCAAACTCCTTGCAAATGAAGCATTGTACATTTGAAACCATTTTCTTACCCTTGCAGTCACGTACTTTGTTCCCTTTTTCTCCACACTTATAACAAACTCCCATTCCTTTCAGGCAAGTTCCAGGGTGTTTCTTTCCACAGTTACCACATATGGGAAAATTCTTCTTTTCCCTCTTACTTTTATCCATCTTTCTCTCTTCCATCCTTTTCTTCTCTTGCTTCCCTTCAAAGCCATAGGACTCAGTAAACTCTTTACTTATCTTATCAACACATGATATTATTTTTTTCATATGATGATAATACATGGGAGACTATTTCTCTTATAAATTCTAGCCTAAGACCATAAAAGATATGATCCTTCCTTCTCTTTGGATCATGTGCATTTCTGGAGTTCTCATTCCTTCTACTGGCGCCATTTCTAAACAATGGCATACACTAGATCAGTTTATGAATCAAAATACATAATCCCATACTTATAAAACACTTAACATAGATTGAACTATTTATGGATATAATCCATAATCATAAGAATGTTTTCTTTGAGGAAGTATATACTCATAATCCCTTCAAAATGATTTGTAAAGAAAATGAGAGTTATCCTAAGCATATCCCCCGGGAGTGTCGTAACCAAGAGTGCAGCAAGGCCCGTTGTCGTGCACCAGTTCCCGTTCGAGTCTAGCTCAAAGCGGTGTTTTCGGGTTTTACCCCTAGGTACATCTGTGCCAGAGCCGCCTCTACCTGCTCGTATCCAGACAGGGATGTATTGCTCGGAAAACTCACAAAATCTCTACAATACCAAAATTCTAGGAAGTTCTTCTATACTAATCCTCAAAGTTCATCTTAAGTCTACGTGCTCTAATCAGAGTTTATCTAAATCTAGCTTCCAAGGTTTGTACTAAACTTCCTCTGATACCAACTGTAACGCCCCGACCCCAGCTACCCAGAGTCGGTGCAATAATTACATAACATTGGCATGATCACAAGAAAGATCAAATCTCGAAAGACCGATTGGTTTAGTAGCCTTGGAAATACTAGATATAATCATAAAGTTTTACATTACATTTCAAAGTGAAAAACTACTACAACAACAAAGTCTTCATATCCACACTATTAACCCCTCATAATATCCCTGAAAGTCATTCATAAATTACTTCTTCACTACCTGGGAAAAATAAAACATAGAAAAGGGGTGAGCTCAAATGCCCAGTAAGGATAACAATATAGCGGAAACTTTCATCAATAAGAATAAACATTTAAGGCAATGTATAACTAAAACAAAAGCCTTTTAAACATGAACTTTCAACATGGTATGGCATAAATAAAATGAAATAATGCCATTTACTTATTCACATGGATATTCCACTAATCGAATAATCACATGCAAAAATAAATAACCACTTTCATAATGCTAAACGTTAATTTCTTTGTCTAGGCCTCATCCCAAGACCTAGGGGTTACTTCTAACCGGAACCCAACCCGGAGTGCCTCTAATAACCGGACACCAACCCGGAGTGCCTCTAATAACCGGACACCAACCCGGAGGGCATACTTTTACCAGTCCCTAACCTGGAGGGCTTACTTTAACCAGTCCCCAACCTGGAGGGCTTACTTTTACCAGTCCCCAACCTGGAGGGCTTACTTTTACCGGTCCCCAACCCGGAACATACTTGTTTATCACATTCATCTGAAGAAAAGTTTGAAATATAACATAATCATTCGGATTAAAACTAGCATACGAAATGTCAATAGTTTCACCATAAACTATGAATGGTATAAAATAGCACATCCACAGTCAAACATATCACAAAACCTTCAATACAATATAGAAGTTTTGTATTATAATAAATCAACTTCAAATAAGCGTAAAATCCATTAAAGGATGATGACATAGATGAAATCAAAACATTTTTTAGAGAAATATCTCTTTCTATTTTTGAAATCATTTAAGAGCCATATAAAATAAAACATTTTCTTGAAAATATTATTGTAAGATTGTAAGGAAAGCTTTGATGATTTTATAACGGCGGAAAATAACCGCACCCGCCGTATAAGTAAAAAAACATTCTTATCTTAATTCTGTCGAAAAGGTTAAAAAGGACCTTGTTTTGAAAACGACGGAAAGATTCCTTTATAAACCTCTTAAAAAAAGTCAAACAAGGGTATAAATGAATTTAACCCATATTCTTGTAAATAATAAAAATGTTTTGAAATACATTTCGAAGACACATGGATGTGGATGATAACGAGATCCCAGTAGATTATTACGTATAAACAACCTCGGATAATGAAGAGATTGTGAAATAACCCTTACCAATTCGGTAACTTATGAAATATACAACCCATGAAAGAGGTATCATACAATGAATATGTAAATACACATAAATTAGAGTGTATTACACAAAGAATATAATTATGGGTAGTACATATACCACACAAAAGGTGATGGTGGCAATATGACATAAATCTCACGGAAATAAGGAGTGAGATGAAAACCCCTTACCACGTTAATCAACTGAGTCGTATGGCCAAAAGTTAATAACCACCAAATGATTTATAGAATAACATGAATATAAATAGAATCATGATAATATATATCAAATGGCAGTACACAATACACCACTTTCAATAATTTAGTGGCGAACAATGGAAATCTCACGGAATTGAAAGTGAGATAAGAAAATCCCTTACCTTGAACTTTCTCTTAGTCGATGGTATGTTTACCTCCTGTATAATAATTAAAACATTGTTATTAAATTATACAATAATCATATACATCAATATGATATCATATATGATCTTTTAATATTGATTTGATAATAATATCTTAGTATTATCGTTGTTTCGGGTGTGAACTTTCTTGTTTTCTTTTGTATGTTTTGTTACGTAAGACATGTTTGTAATGGATAGATTATATCTTATTCATAATCAGAATGATATTAACATTATTTTTAACCCAAAAATGAGAATAAGACTTGAATGGATATGATGGAGAATGAATCTTATCGCGTTCGTGGAGACGGTAGTCCGTACGTGCGCACGAACGCTACTTCCATTTAATTAATTTTTATTTTAAAAGAATCTAATCCAAATGATACATAGGTATATTACTATTCCAGTATATTATTTTATATATGTTACTTATGTTCATTAACACCATCCTTTATACGTTCCATGTGTGGTATGAACGAGTCATATCATTTTAAGGGGGCGGTAATCCGCACTTCCTCAAATGAAATTATCGTATGTATATACAACATGAAACGAATAATGGTATGAAATAAAATGGAATTACAGAAGCTTATATATAAAATATATTTCATTAATATCATATTTAATTACAGTGCCATCATAATGGCCACCATGAGAGGTGGTAAGATGTATTTGAACAATCATCGTTTCGTGAGGCGTTAGTTTGCCATCCACAGAAACATTATGTTCATCATCCATTAGATGGAGTTGTGTGTATGTGTAGTTTGAATCCTTCTTATAACAACATCCTAGTATATTTAGGATACTGGTGTTGTTACAAAAGAAAGGAAATAAAAAGATTTTGGGGGGTTGGAGAAGCAAAATAAATGAAGATACTTTAAGAGAAATTGTTACCTTTAATTTAGGTAACTCACTTTGGTTGGAACCAAAGGACTTCTTGAAATGCTTTCTGCCTAAGGGGAAGCTTCAAGGAGGAGGAGAGGGATGTGGGGAGCTTAGTTGGGCAGAGTTTGGACGAGCCAAGTGGCTTGAGAGGTGTGAGGAAAAGAGAAGGAGGAGTGCCCTTTTATAAGAGGGGTGAGGGGCACCTTTGGAAAAGCTAGAAATATTAATTTATAATAAATTCATATTCGGTTTCTAATGGATCCAAAGTTGACTATTCAAAAGTTAAGGTGGGGATAGGTCGAAAACCACTCAACCAATAGAATTTAGACAGGTTTGGGTACTTATATTAACCTTATCTTTAAGTATTAACTCTAAGTTAATTAGTTTCACTTTTACAATGTCTCTTTGTATTTTTATATTATATGGTTAATAGACTTACCATATACATACAAGCGACCCCCAAGTGGTCCATTAATGATTAACCTATCATAATATAAGTCTCTTGGCCGAACCTTAGATTTTTAGGAATTTAATATCAATTAATAATATAATATTTGTTTTAAGAACTCTTTTATGTCAATTTTGACACTATTCAATAGTTGATTTTTTGTGAAACTCCTAACAGATTGATTACTTCGAACAAAGTCAATTAAATCAATCCTAATATATCATATTATCATAGAAAATTAGTTTAATTCATTAAAAGTTTCATATTATATTTATTTGGGTATTTATAATATCAATTATGTTAATTTTTTACTATTTTAGTAATTACTGCATCATCATTGTGTCATAAATAAAATAAATTATTTAATGTCTAAAAATTATAAATAAAACATCATTATGTATGAAATCTTTTTATCTTTCTAATGAATATTTATAATCGAAAATCCAACATGTATAACCCTATGTAAAAATTGTTCTTCTAAAAGATGTAAGCTTATGACATTTTTATTTTTATTTTAACTTTATTAATATAATGTGTCCCTACCACATACAAGTGGCTCCAAGGGGTCCCCAAATTGACCCAATGATGCTCATGGTCGGGTATGTGTCCACCAATAAGGTTAGGACACGTTTTAGGGTAATTTTGTATTATTATAATATTATTTTTTAACCCTTATTTACCGGATTTACCCTTTAACCATGGTAAATAAAATATTTACCGCAGTAATTATTCAAAATGTCTAAAAATAAAAGTTACCTATTTACACAATTTGAACATCCTGATTCCAAATATGGAATCCATTTTCCTAAATTCAAAACACAGAAGTGGCAGAAATTAATTTAAAATTAATTCCCGCTGTCAAAACAAAAAAGCGTGTTTTTAAGAGATAATAACTATCAAAATATTGACACTTGTTTATGTTCGGTTTAATTGTAAAATTATGTCCAATGATAAACATTAAATTGAATGGTAAAAATATATTCTAAATATACTTTAAAACCACTCAAAATCACAATTTATCACTATTAATTATTTTGATTAAAAAAGTTGTTTTTAATTAAAATTTAGAAATTTTCACTATTCATCAAAATATGAAAGTTATCCGAAATGTACCAAAATTTCACCCTAGGCTAATTTTGATATTCCGAATCTAAAAATGAAGTCCATTTTGAAATATAAAATATATATAATTTTAAAAAGTAGGTATTACTATTCACAACGGCTATTTTAATTAGTTGTGGTGTGTGTTAGAACTCGAGGTTGCGTACAACACACGCTATCGCATTATTCGAAGGGAAACGTACCATGGAAGCTTGGGGTGTTTCATTTTAAATTTTTGATGTCCCCATTTAGTCAAAAAGTTTAAAATATTATATTTAAAAAGTGTTCACTATTAAAAGTTGATAAAAGTGCAATACTGAAAATGAATTTGTTCTTGCATTATATCTAAGAAACTCATAATATGGATTCTAAAATTATAAGGATTATATAAAGTTTAAAATTTAGATAATACTATTCATAACCTCTTTTGAATGGATTTTTTTTTTAATTCATGGTGTGATTGAACTCAGTGTTGCGTGTAGTGCAAGTTATTGAATTATTTTGAAGAAATAACACACTATGAAATCTTGGGGTGTTACATTGACTGATTTGGGTATGATTACTGTACATTAATATCATCTTAACATAATCTTATTATTATCTTAATATTTCAATTGATCATCAATTTTTGTCTCTTATAATTAACTTTATGGAGGAAATAATCTCAATATTTTATTATGTTTTCATTTCACTATTATATGTTGAATTATCTTATGAATTATGTGTCTAAGATGGGTTTAGTTATGAAGATATTAGTGGTATATGATGTAAATATTTAATGTACCAATAGTTTATGTATTCGAGGTTCCAAATTCACTAAACCATTTTGTTTTCAATGTATAACATAATGTTATATATTGAATATTCATGAAATAAGATGGAATATTTATGTATGTAATGTATGGGTAACCTTAGTTGGTATTATAGTAATATTTAGTTATTTTTGTAATCTAGGATGGGAAAGTTATAGTGATTACCATTAGGATAATCCTATATATATTATAGAATCTATGTTAAGGTAATGAATGGAGTGGGGTTTTCCTAGAAAATACATCACTTTCTAGATAATACAAATAGACATAGTTTTAGAAAATATTCATCTCAGGGTAAACATATCAAAAATAGTTTGGCATTTATATATGTTCCATAATTATGGTGAAAGGTAAATGTGACCTTACCACACACCTGGTTTCACACTCCTAGGGAATATTCTTATGTTAATTCACATATTCAGTATGAACAATTATGATGGATTTGAATTGATATTTACCATGGATGACCTATGTTTTACCAAAGGTGACATATATTGAAAATTAGGTGTTACTATTTTGGAAATATAAAAATTACTGACATGATTATATGAATTCCCACTATGATTAATATTTCTTGAACTATTCTTTTTTTTATTTGAGTTAATGCTTTTAGCCAAATGGGATCGTGTTAATGTGGAATGTAATGGACAATATAATGATAATACTTATGAAAACCCAAATGAAATAAGAGATCAAATTTTAATAATTGTGATTATTTATAATTAACTATCATGTTATATGACTAAAAATTCAAAAATAGTTGAGTTTCCCGATACACCTAATAAGAAAAAGTGGAGTTTAATGAATGTGATTTGTATAAATGATTCAAATTTATACATATAGATAAATTAAGAAGATGAACCAAGGAAAATGAATCAATAGAATAAGAATATATTTACTTTGTGGATTATAAGGGTAAAAAAAGAAACTAATTTATGAGGAAAAATGAAGTGTCCCTAGTAGAAATTTTATCTATACAAACACCCATATCACAATAGTTTAGAAAACCACTAAATATAATGCCCCTTTCCCAATGGTTTTTGGAAACCATTAAGGAAGGGATTTCCATATAATTTTTTATAAATGGGTTTTCAAAAACATTTGAATAATTCCGTCTTATTTAAAGCACAGTCGATTGTCACATATTGACCATTCAAAGATCCAATGCTCTGCTAATGATTATAATTGTAGATGGGTTGAATCCTAAGTGGTTATACTTTTTAATAGTTGATTGTTTTGTGTTGAATGTATTTTGATTGGGGGTTTGTTTTCATAGTTTAAATGATGAAATTAATGATTGGTTTTTTATTTAACAATTTTGTAAATATTGGCGTGAGTTCATTTTTAGGGATTTAAGCTTGTGATATCCTTGATCTTTGATATATATTGCATTTAAATTAACACCCACTTTACAAGATAAGGATGATTAGAATTCGAAAGTGTTAAGGATTTAATCAAAGCCTTACTTAACATAGGGTTCTAATATCAATTATATATTGTTGATGGTTGGGTTTTTATGGTTCCAATAATCTATGGAAACCACACATTAAACAAAACAATTCATTAATCCATGACATGTTAATTCTAACATACATAATGTTAAATTAAATAATACTCATAGAGAAAAATCTCTCAAATGCATAACATCTCTATATAATGACTCAAATAAATGGTATATTTAGTCATCCATTAAGATGATTATTAAACTAATAATATATGATTATGGTGATGAATCATAAATAAAAAAAATAATGGTATAAGAAAATATTTGTGCGTTGAACACACACACACAAGTAGTTAATGTAATTAAATATTGACTTTATATTGAATGAAAAAACACAATAAGGGTTGGGGATTCAACTGTATTTAAATTATTTTAAAATCAATAATATTATATAAGAAATGGTTGATGATAATAAGAGATATTTCAGAAGAAATGTGCATTAAATTATAATTACAAGAAAAGGCTTACAAGATTAAAATAACAAAGAACAAAAAAGTAAATTAAATCAAAGAGAGGAGAAAAGGTATATCAAATGAAAACATGAGTATGAACGGTCCTCCCAAGAATTTGGTAAAGCATTGGTCATTCCTTTGTGTTCTCATATATTCTGAAATTCCAACCCTTATGATGAAGAAGTGGGGGGGGGGGGGATTTATAGCTTAAAGAGTTGGACTGTTTTCATTCTAAATCATCCCCTCCACTTTCATAGACAATTTGGCCATCCAAATAGCTGAATATCGAGATGATCTCTTCTTCCATGTTGTACATATTGAGGTTTAATGTCCTCCCTAAAAATGTGGAGGCCATTTGTTTTTTGGAACCATAATATATCAATTTTACAAAATAATTGTGCATTGTCCCCCGAGAATTAGAGGAAAATAAAGGAATTTGGGCTTCTGGATTGAGCCCCGTAATTTAATATTCATAGGTGGTCTATTTTTATCACAAATTCTTCGAACACTATCGTGTGATCTATATGAACCTTCAAATTTAATAATTGTCCCATGATCACTTCTAATGAAATGTTGGATATTGAATAATGTATCATACAAAATATGAATCACACAATTTTGATTAGTAGGGTGATAGTTATTGTTAAAACATTAAATATACATGAACCAAGATAAATTAAAATAGTGCTAAAAATTATATTTAACATATATACATTAATATTTCACACAAAATTTGAATATTATATTTAAAATATGTAAAGGAAGTATATATAAATTTATGAAAATATTAATGAAATCAAATACACCACACATAGGCTTGTGCATCTCCTCATGTGCAACAAATATAAAAAACATTACAAAATTATTTCCACCCACTAATAACTATTAAAATTTTGTTTTCCCACTCAGTGGTAGTTTAGAAAATTTCACTCATCTATTTTGAATTCCACCACATGTGGTTAAATAAATAGTGTTAAAAAATCAATTCATTATTTCATGCTCAAATTTATAAATGGAAAATGGTGGCACACAAAACATACTCCTCCCAAGATGATAAAAATAATTTATGGATATTCACTCATTCACCAACCAAAAGTGAAAATATTATATTTTTTAAGAGCTCTCAACTTACACTCCTCATCCTAAAGTGCTCAAAAATCAATAAGTATTTTAAGGGTGGTTTTTTTTCTTTGGGAAGGTAAGAAGATGATATCGAAAAGATAGAAAAAATGCCTAAAACACCAACATGGAAAAAGAAATGCAATTTTTTTTTGAAATAAGACATGAAAGGAAAAGGAAACAGATATTCATTGTGGAATAAAAATGTGAAATAAGACACAAAAGGGGAAGGAAATTTTATGTGGATGAGAAGATGAAATATTTACAAACCATGAAACTTCTTCTAATGAGGTATGATTATATAATGAAAGTGTGCTTTTTTTTAATTGTTTTATTAATTTTTAACTTGAAAAATATCTCACACTCATATCCCACCCATGATGGATCCATTAAAGACACTAATAGTAATAGATATATAATGATCAAAGTTTGAGGGAGAGTGATTTTTGACCCACCCAAGACTCAACCCATTTTTTTCTTTTTTCATTGATTTTTAACACTTTTCAATATCAATTTTACAAGATAAACATATATACATTCCCAAAACACATTGAATGACAACCTCTCCCCCACACAGAAATGGATTCTTTACCTCAAGCATATGATAACATGGTTAAATCAAAAAAGGCTACCCAAAATGAAATTCATCACCCCCACACACAAAAATCAAAAAATTATTAAATGAAAATCCATAATGATATTGGGTGGGATAAGGTATTGGGATTGTAATATGGCTATCAAGGAAAAGGTTTTCATAGGCTCAAAGGGGCTTTTTAAAGGAGGATGAATGTAAGCTAAATGAGAGGATATTTGGCTAATGTGATTCTCATGATGTCCAAAAAATGACTCTACCATATTAATGCACTCCAAAGTGAGAAATTTAGTTCGATGGCCCGGAAAATCATGTTTCAGAAAATTGAAAGAAAGGCACAAATTTTGAAAAGATGGCCATTAGTATCATTGGAATGAAATAAAATGTTTTTCCTCATGTGTGGGGAAAATTATTTTCCAAAACAAAAAAAATTAGAAATCAATTTTTTTTTGTTTTGAAAAAATACGATTTATCCAATTTTAGGAAGGAACCAAAATATTTTTGAGATTAAACCATGTCTTTGGACTACCCAAAATGATTGGAAAAAATTTCAAAATTGGAAGGTGAGTATGTATGGAACTTTATTTTTCGTTTTTTTAGTTGATTTTTTTATTTTGTTAGGTTTTTTTATTTTTTTATAAAGATACACCCACAAAAAATAAAAAGAGAAAATGAAAAGTGGTTGATAATGAATGTTGTAAAAATTAAACAGAGGGGATGAAGAAGAAAGAGGGAGAAAAAGAGTGAAATTGTTAATGGGAAAGAGGTTCTCCTTTTTTGGATTTGGTGGGTCTTTATCTCCATCCAATGTTGTGTTTACTATAAAAGTTTATGTGACTCATTTGGGATGTTAGATGAAAAAATAAAAACAATTATTTATCTAGTTAATAACTAAATAAAAATTAAAATTTTACAATGGTAAAAGAAAACATGGGTTTCCCCCCAAGAAGATCTACATTTATTTGTCTATTGCTAGACAATTGTAGTAGAATTCCAATAGTGTGATTGTGGCCTTAATATTATCTCATCTCTAGTGTGCCTCAAGAAAAACATTTCCATTGGGAGGCCTGATGATTCATTGGATAAATCCATCCCTTCATATTTCTTTCAATTGTAATTCAATGGGGTTTGAATGAATATATTACTATCCTCCCTTTAGTCATCAATGTGGGGAATTATTTTATCCAAAAAGTGATGGTTTTATATGCATGTAAATTCAAGAAGATGTCTCAAGTCTGATGGTTCATTTATGAAAGGTTCTGATAACACGAAAACAAATTTTGAAATACCAATTGTTTTTGAATCATTTATTTCATCACTTACCAATAGAGAGTAATGAGGATCAGGGGAGTCATAAGACTGAATACGTTTTTCAATATCCTTTATATCAATTCTATTTTCCAATAAATTGTTAATTTTAACCTCACCAGTGATTGATTTATTAATTATGGAACCAATATCACAACATTTACTCCCATCAGGATTATGTAAACACATTGGTTTGGGGTTCACCTCACATGTAACAAAATTTTCAGAATCATGGATATCAAATTATGAATGTTGAATAATCATATTTGAATCAAAAAATGAACATGATTATTTTTTCCCATTATCATCCAAGATGGAGAAGTGGAGGCCAGAGGTGAGTTTAGATTCCATGTAGTTTTCAGTATCCTTTAGATCAATGGAGTTTTCATTTGTAATGTCAATATAAACATCACCATTTATGACTTGGATAATGTGTATGCAATATTCACAAAATCCTCTATTAGTATAACATGAAGACCATGATATATTTTTATTAAACACAATCTTATAGATACATTCAGATTCATGGATACATAATATTATTTTACTCCCCGATGGGTATCACATGGATTGAAAATATTGAACTTGAGTAGTTGGTCCCCAAATTCCATGGATAAGATGCCAGCATGAACATCAATTTTGGTTTTAGATGTCATAAGGAATGGTATTCCTGAAATCAGTGGAGATTGGAAAGAATTTTTCTCTCCTTCCATGTAAAGGATATAGAAGTCTGCAGGATAATAAGATCATTAACTCGGGCAAGGACATCCTCAATTATTCCCTCTAAACTTGTTGTGCTTCGGTTGGATAACTGGATTACAACACCTGTTGGATGTAAGGAACCTCGACCATGGTTTGAGAATATGGATTTAGGAATGACATTTAAGAAGTATCCTAGGATTATAAGTTCATCATCTATTTTGGAACTCCATATTTGGCATGGAACCGTAAAGGCCCTTGTATCTTTTCACTTTATGGGAATAGGCTGTTCTGCTGAATCATTCTCAATTGTCCTAAGTTGTCTCTTATGAGTGCGCAATTCCTTAATAAACATGGCATAATTATGAATCTTTTTGATGGCATCTAATATAGGAATGATCAGTTCAACATGTCAAATCTTGTTCTACATTCCAAGATCATGTTCAAAGGACTTCTTTGGATTAGAAAAGGCTTGAGGAAAATGAGTTGGGTTCTTAAGTGGAATGGAAGGAGGTGAGTGAATGGATTTAAACATCTTTTTGGGTTTTTTCTTTTATTTTTTTAGTTCAACATTTAAATGGGGTTGGAGGACTTATCTTAAGTCATAACAATTTTCTTCCCCGATCTAAGTTAAATTTCGATAACATTACCCCCGAGGTTGGTTAATGATTGAGTTGGGAGTTTTAAAGAATTTTATTGTTGTTTCTGGATTAGGTGGGAAGCAAGTTGACCAATTTGGATTTTAATGTTTTGAGACTAGAACTGGTGAATGAGTAAAGATATACCATTGCACATTCCCATCATTTATTGGAAGATGTTTCTTGTCTTGAATTGGTATTTCCCTGCTTTTGTTCTAAGGAAGGAGATTGTCTTGGTTTTAGAATTGGGAAGGCTTACTAGGACTGTCGAATCTAGGAGGAGGATTGTTCCTTTGAGGTTGATGAACAATAGGATAAAGTTGATGGGAGTTACCACCAACTTGAGAATATTGGGATTGCTGTGGGTTTTAATGAGGGTATTTAGGGGGGAGATAAATGATATTAACATACCTCAAGCCTTAGTTGAAGGTAGAAGATAATAGCTCAGAATGGGGTTGGTTGATGTTTTTAATGAACTGACCTGATTGTTGAGAGTTTGAGTTCTACTGAGTATATAATATATTGAGGTACACTATTCCAGATGTATCAGATGGATCATCTTCATGTTTTGGGATGTTTTTGGTTGGATGAGCTGAAGAGTTGCAGATTCCACAGTTTTTGATAGGTCCAGATACATTGATTGAGGAGAAGATGTGGTTTGGGCTTTCGCCACCACATCTAGTTGTCAAACAAGACCTGTATGTTCACTCATCAATTATGTCATCTTGGTTGGATCTATCTATTGACTATCTTGGTATTGTTTTAATTGAGCATGTTGTCGAGTATGGAATTTTTGTGTGTTTTCCACCATGATTCTTATAAGATCTCTTGTAGCCACGAGAGTTTTATCAACAAGAGAACTACCACTTGCAGCATCAATGCGGGTTATCTCAATAGCCAATACCACCTCATATAAGTATTAGATCAAGATTTCATCATGGAATTGGTGTTATGGGAAGTTTGCAACAAGATTTTTAATCCTCTACCAGTACTCGTGGAGTGATTCATTTGGGAATTGACAAATACAACTTATTTCCTTTCAGATAGAAGCAGTAGGAGAATCAGAAAAGAATTTCTATAAGAAAATTCTCTTCATGTCATTCCATGTGGTTATGAAACTCGGAGAGAGGTAGTAAAGCCATGACATAGCAATGTAAGATATAGAGAATGGGAATGCTTGGTGTTTTATTTGTTCCTTAGAACTCCCTTAAGGCTTCATGGTAGATCACACCACATGGTACTCTTTATGGTGGAGATGTGGATCCTCACCGGCTAGCCCACAGAAATGTGGTAGAAGATTAATCAAACTTGATTTGAGATCAAAGCCAACCCTTATGTGTGGATATTGAATACCAAGGGGTTGGTAATTCATATGAGGGGAAGAAAATTCATTATGTGTTTGTTCCCTAGTATTAGTCATATCTAATTAAATTGGTTATATATGGACTGGTTCTTGAATTATTTGATTATCACTAATGTTCCTCATATGTTCATGATGTGTTCACTCAATTTTAGGGTCAAAAAAATCTTACTGATTTTGTGGGATACTAGTGTGAATTTAGATATATTTTGGATGAAAAATAAAGATTTTTTTTTTGTGTTTTACCTTTATGATTTTTATGATAAGGTGAGGTTTTATTTTTGTTTTTTTCAATTATTATAAATTTCGTTTTTTTACAATAACCAAGGACAACTGACTAATTAATGAACCATTCATGGAAACTAAGCCATTTGAAAGCGGAGCTGATTTTAGAATATCAATATTTTAGGGTTCTGATTTTCTATAGATGTTTACAGCAGCACTCGGGTAGAATCCTCGGTGATGATACTTTTTAAAAGTGGATAGTTTTTAGTTGATTTTATTTTGATTGGGGGGATTTTTATCTGAGCATAAATGAAGTGATTGATGATTTCTATTTTATTTAACAATTTTATAAATATTTGGGAGAGTTCATTTATAAAGAGTTAATCTTGTGATACCCTTAATATTTGTTGTATATTGCATTTAAATTAACACCTACTTAACAAGATAAAATTGATTGGAATTCCTAAGTGTTAAAGCATTAATCCAAGCCTTAACATAAATTAGTGTTATAATCTCAATAAAATACTATTTATGGTAGTCTATTTATGGTTCTAATATTCCATGGGAATTACATGTTAAACAAAACAAGTCATTAATCCATGACAAGTTAAGTCTAACATACACAATGTTAAATTAAAGAATACTCATCGAGAAAAAGCTCCCAATCACTTAACATCTTGAAATAATGACTCACCGAATGTTAGACTTACTCATCCATTAATATGGTTATTAATATGGTAATATATGATTATGGTGATGAAATATGGAAAGAACAAAAACTACAGTATAAGAAAAGAGTTGTCTGTTGAACACACACCCAAAAATTTTAGGGAATTAATTACTGACTATAGATTGAATGAGAAAGAACAATAAGAGAAGGGGATTAAACCGTATTTAAATTTTTCTAATACCACTTATATTATTTAATATAAGGATAATGATAATAAATGATATTGAATAAAAAAACATGCATTAAAATAGAATTACAAAAATAGACTTTCATGATTACAACAATGAAGAACACAAAAGTAAATGAATAAAGAGGGTGAAAGGTCCCTCAAGTGAAAACATGAGTATGAAAGGTCATCCCATGACTTTGGAAAATAATTTTTCATACCAATGTATACTCCTCTCTTATGAAATTCCAACCAATTTTATGGAGAAGAGGAGGATGTATTTTTATCCAAAGTAGTTAGACTATTTGCCTTCCAAATCTGCTCCTCCACTTGAATCAACAATTTGGCCATCCGTATAGATGAATCATGAGATGATCTATTCATAAAAGATAGAGATATTGATTTTTAATTCCCTCCCTCAAAATTGGAATGCCAATGGAATTTGGAACCAAATATTTGACTATTTTACTATACAGTTTTCCCCTATCCATTTTAGCCAGTAATTTTTCAAAGGCTGAAATGTGTATGGGTTTTTGAACTGGAATATCCATTAAAATATGAATACTTTATTCAACAAAGTCAAACACCTATATATCCTCTTTCTCACTAAAAAAATCAGTTCTAATTTATTTACAGATTAAGGGAAGAGTCAGTTTTAGTGTGATGATTTCATTTCCCTAACATAATAGTGGGCTGGACTTAATAGACTCTTTTATGACCCTTATTTATAGATTCAACCCTAATATGTTTATCCATGACTCTTTGAATTCTCGCCTAATCATTGGAGGAGAATTATGGAATTTGGACATCAGGATTGATCCCCGTAATTAAATATTCATAGTTGGTCTAGTTTCTTCATAAATTCTTTGGGCCTTCTTGTGTGATCCATATGCCCTGTCAAATGAAAAAATTGGAATAATATCCTTTCTAATGAAATGTTTTATATTTAATGTGTAATCTTACAATACAATAATAACATAATTTGTATAGTTATGGTGATAGTTATTATTATACCATTAAACATACATGAACTAGGATGAATTCAAATAGTGCCCAAAAAATATAATTAATATTTATACATTAATATTTCACACAAATTATGAACATTTTATATAAAATAAGAAAATGGGTTATATAAAAAGTTATGAAAATATTAATAACTTCAAATCCCCCACAACTAGTCTTGACGTGTCCTAATGTGAACAAAATATAAAAAAATATTACAAAATTATTTTCACTCACCAACAAATATTAGAATTTGGATTTCCCCACTCAGGGGAGGTTTTGAAAATTTCACTCATCCATATTGAATTCCACGACAAGTTGTTATAGAAATAATGTTCAAAAAACAATTCTTTTTTCCATGATCAACTTTAGAAATGGAAAATTGTGGCACACAAAACATACTCCTCTCAAGATGATAAAATTAATTTATGGAGCTTCATTCATTCACCAACAAAAAGTGAAAAACATAGAGTTTGTAAGAGATTTAAGCTTGCACTACCCATCCAAAAGTGCTCAAAAATCAAGAGGCCTTTTTAGGGGTTTTTTCTATGGCTCTGGGACAGTAGGAAGATGATATCCAAAATATAGTAAATGGGGGGTAAAATACCAACATGGAAAAAGCAATGCACGTATTTTATGAAATGAGACATGAACAGAAATGGAAATAAATATTTATGAGGGAATGAAAATGTTATATAAGATAGAAAATAGGAAGCAAATTTGAAAAGGGTGAGATGAAAAAATATTTACAAACCACGATACCTCTCCCAGTTGCATAACAATATATAATGCATGTGTTCTTTTTTAATTTTTTTTAATTTTTTTCAAATGTTGAACATGAAAAAGATCTCAAATTCATATCCAAAACCCTGATATATCTTCTCATTACTCTAATTATAATATTTATAACAAGATCAAAAGTTGAGGAAGAGTGATTTTTCACCCACCCAAGGAAAACCCCATTCTTATTTTAATTTTTTTCGTATTTCTTAATTTATTTGATATTTTTTAACACTTTTCGATATCATTTTTACAAGAAAAAGATATATACATTCCCATGAATCACATAATGTGAACCTATCCCCCACAGTAAAATGGATGGTTTCCCTCATGAAAATGATAAAATGGTGAAATAAACAAAGGGTACCCAAAATGAAATCCATCCCCCACACTTAAATTTCAAAAAATTATGCAATGAAAATGTACGTTGATATTGGGTGGGATAAGGTATTGGTCTTGTAATGTGGCTATCAAATAAAATGTTTTCAATGGTTCTATGGGTATTTCAAAAGGAGGTTGAATATGATGACAATGGGATGATATTTGGCTATTTTTATTCTCACGAGGTTCAGAAAATTCCTCAATCATATTAATTCACACCAAGTTGGAAATTCAGCTCGAAGGTCCACAAACTCAAGATTCTAAAATGGGGGTGAAAAATAGACATTTTGAATATATTTCCGTAGGATTCCTTGGCATGAAATCATATTTTATTCTTCATGGGTGGGGAAAATAATTTTCCAAATCTAAAATATTGAGCATTCAAAATTCGTTAATTCTGACACAATATTTTGTATCAAAATTTATGAAGAAACCAATTAAAAATTTTAGATGAAACCATGTATTTTGACTCCCAAAAAAGGTTGGAAAATTTTAAAAATTGGAAGGTGAGTAAGTAGGAATCTTGATTTTTCATATTTTTTTAAAATGATTTTTTTGTTTTTTTTTGTTTTTTTGTTTTTTAAAAATCCAAACCCACAAAGAATGTAAGATAAAAAAAATATTTGATAAAAAAGTGGTAAAAAAATTAAAGATAGGGGAAGAAGAAGAATGAGGTATTGAAAAAGACAGATAGAGATATAGTTAAAGGGAAAGTGGTACCCCTTGGTTTGGATTTGGTGGGTTGCCGTCTCTATCCAGTGGTCGGTTTACTATAGAAGATGAAGTGCATCATTTGGGATGTTACCGAAAAAATAAACATAATTATTCATCTAATGAAAAACCAAATAGAAATTTAAATTACAGAAAAGTAAAAGAAAAAAATGTTTTCCTCCCAACATGCACTGCATTTATTTGTCTATAGTTGGACAGTTGGAGTGGACTACCCACAGTTTGATGGTGGCCATCATATGTTCTCAACTCTAGTGTGCATCCAGAAAAACATTTCCTTTGGGAGGCCCAATAATTCATTGGATAATTTCATCCCCTGCTGTTAGCTTGAAATTCAACAGGGTGGAAAAAGAATATGACTATCCTTCCTTTGGTCTTCAATGTGAGGAATGGTTTTATCGAAAATGTGATGGTTTTATATGCATGGAAATTCAGGATGATTTTTCAATTTTGATGGTTCATTTATTTATGGTTCAGGTAACATGAAACCAGAGGATGATATATCAATTGTTTTTGAATCATTTATATTATCTCTTACCTATGGAGATTATGGAGGATCAGTGTAGTCATAAGACTGGATATGTTTTTCAACATCCATTATATCAATGTTTTTCTCCAAATAATGGTCAATTTCAACCTCATAAGTAATCACATTATTAATTATAGAAAAAATCTCACAACCTTCACTCCAATCAAGATAATATAAACACATTGGTTTGTGGTTCACCTCACATATATGAAAATTTTTAAAATCATAGAGAGAAAATTATGAATGTTGGATAATAAAATTTGAATAAAAATTGGACATGCTTGTTCGTTTTCCCCATTACCATCTATGAGGGAGAAGTGGAGTCCAGAGGTGAGCTGAGATTCCAAAAAGTCTCCATGATCCTTTAGAACAATATAGTTTTTATTTCTAATGTCAACATAAAAGTCTCCCTTTATAACTTGGTTACTAAGGATGCAATATTCACAAACTCCTCTATCAGTATAATAGGAAGAACATGATATATTTGGATTGAACACTCTCTTAGAGAGACATACAAAAGCATGGATAGAGAATACTGACTGATTCCCTGATGGGTATCGAACAGATTAAAAAATATTGAACTTGACCAGTAGGTCAGAAAATTCCATGGATAAGATTCTATCATGATCATACATTTTCATTTTAGATTTCATAATGAAAGGAATTACTATAATTAGAAGATATTGGAAAGGCGTTGTCTTATCTTCCATGTCAAGGACATAGATGTCTGCTTGGAAGATAAGATCTTTGAATCAGATAATAAAATCCTTAATTATTCCCTATGTAGTGGTTTTGAATTAATTGGATAACTGGATGAAAACACATTTTTGATATAAGGGACATAGACCAAGGATTGAGAATATGGATTTTGAAATGAAATTTATTGAGGCACCTTGGTCTATAAGTGCATCATCAAAGTAGGAAGATTCTATTTTTCATGGAACTTTAAAGGCCCCCAGGATCTTTTCACATTATGGGAATAGACTGTTGTGTTGAACCATTTTTAATGGTCCAAAGTTGTCTCTTATGAGTAAATAATTCATTATGAAACATGACATACTTAGTAATTTGTTTGATGGCATCTAAGAGTTGAATGTATAATTCAACACATCTAAACATGTCAAGCATTTCAGGATCATATTAAAATGAATTATTTGGATTATAAATGGCTTGAGGAATAGGAATTGGGTTCCTAATAGGAATGGAAGGAGGTAAGGTAATGGGTTCAAATTTATTTTGAGTTTCTTTTCCTTTTCATTTTCGAGGTCAACATTTAACCGGTGGTTGAAGGACTTATCCTGTGGCATAGAAATTTGGTTCCCTGATCTAAGTAAAATTGCACTAACAATAACTTTGGGGTTGGGTAATGGTTGAGTTGGGAGTTGGGAATAATTTGATTGTTGTTACTGGCTTAGGTGGGAAGTAAGTTAAACAATTAGGGTTTCAATGTTTTCGAGGTAGAAACAGGTGATGAAGGAATGATCTTCTGTTGCACTTTCTGATGGTTTCATGGAAGAATAGTCTTTTCCTAAATTGGGATTGCCTTGATTTTTTCATTGGGAAAGATATTGTATTAGTTTTGGAATTGGGAAGGCTCACTTGGATAGTGGAATCTAGGAGGATGGTTTTTATTTTATGTTTGAGGATCCGAAGGAAAATGTTGATGGAAGTTACCACCACCTTGACCATATTGGAATTGGTTGGTATTTGATGAGGGTATTGAGGGGGCTGAAAAATGGGATTACCATACCTCAATCCTTAGATGAAGGTATAAGAGAAAGTCTTAGAACGGGGTTGTTTAATGAATCTGATGAACTGAACTCATTATTGTTGGTTGGTGTTTTGCTGAGGATAGGCTGCATTGAGCCTCATTGGAGTAGATGTATCAGATGGATCATATTGAAGTTGTTGGAAGGTGTCTGTTGGATAAGCTGGAAAGCTACAGATTCCACATTTATTGATAGGTCCAAGAAACATTGAATGTAGAGAAGATGAAGGTAGGGCTTTGGGAGCCACAATTAGTTGTCGCAGAAGACCTGTATGTTCACTAATCCACTCGGACATCATGTTCAGCTTAAAAGATTGACTATCATGGGATTGTTTGACATGAGCATGTGATCGAGTATAGAATTGTTGTGTGTTTTTATCCATGTTTCATATGAGTAATGTTTATTCTTTGGGGGTTTTATCAACAAGAGTACCCCCACTAGTGGAATCAATGAGGGTTCTATTCATAGCCAATAAACCCCCGTAAGATTATTGGATCAAGATTTGGTTAGGGATTTAGTGGTGTGGGAAGGTTACGATGGGATTTTTAAAACTCTCCTAGCTATCATGGAGTGATTCATTTTGGAATTGATAAATACCACTTATTTAATTTTAGATATAAGTGGTATGAGAAGCATGGAATAATTTCTCTATGAAAAGTAACATCAAGTCATTCCATGTGGTTATGGAGCCAGGAGAGAGGTAGAAAATCCAAGACATAGCAATTCTTTCTATAGATAAATGGAATGCATGGTGTTTTATTTTTTTCTATAGAAACACCTTGAGGCTTCATGGTAGAGAACAACACTTGGAACTCTTTTAGGTGTTGATGTGGATCCTCACCAACTAGCCCGTGGAAATGAGGTAAAAGATGAATCAACCTCAATTTTAGTTTGATGTCAGCCTCTATGATTGAATATTTAATACTAAGGGGGTTGTAATTCATATCTGGGGAAGTGAGTTATTTATGTTATTCTTACCTAGGGTTATCAATATCTAATTCAACGTGTTGGACAGGGACTGGTTCATGAAATATTTGATTATCTGTAATGTTCCTCTTAGGTTGGAGAAGTGTTCGCTCAATTTTTGGGTCAAAAAAATCTGAATGATTGTTTGGGAGGCTACGGGGCATTCATAGAGATTTTTGAATAAAAATTAATATGGGGTTTTATTTTTGCTTTTTCTATTTATGATTTTTATTATTTTGTAGGGTTTTCTTTGTGTTTTTTTCAATTTTTATAAATTTAGTTTTTTCAGTTTTTTACAATAACAAAAATCAAATTACTACTTAGTGCACCATACCTGTCAAAGATGCCATTTGAAATCACAACTAATTGTCACCTATCTACCGTTCATGGTTCTGATGCTCTGCTAATGTGTATAGCAGCACTCAAGTCGAATAATAGGCGATGATAATTTTCAAAAGTTGATTTTTATTAGTTGATGGTATTTTGATTTGGGGTTTTTTGGGAAAAGCGTAAATGAAATAAATTATGATTGGTGTATGATTTAAAAATTTCATAAATATTGGGTTGATTACATTTTTGGAGTGTTATGCTTTTGATATCCTTGATCTTTTCTTTATATTTCATTTAAATTAACACCCACTTCACAAGATATCGTTGATTGGAATTCCTAAGTGTTAAGGTTTTAATCCAGGCCTTAACATTACATATTGTTTTAATATCAATGAGATCTTGTTGATGGTAGTGTATTTATGGTTCTAATAATCCATGTAAACCACTTGTTAAACAAAACAATTCATTAATCCATGACATGTTAAGTCCAACATACACAACATTAAATTAAATAATACTCATCGAGAAAAATCCCTCAATCCACTAACATATTTAAATAATTACTCATCTCAATGATATATTTACTCAACCATTAATATGGTTATTAATTTGGAAATATATTATTATGGTGGTGAGTTATAAATAGAAAAACAATAATGGGATAAAAAAAGAGTGTGCGTCGAACACACTCACACAAATAGTGAATAGAATTAAATACTCATTTTAAACAGAATGAGGAAGCATAATAAGGGAAGGGGAATCAATTGTATTTAATTTATTTGAAGATCACTTATATTATATAATGAAATGTGTATGGGAATAAGATATATTGAAGAACAAACATTCATTAAAGTATAATTACAAAAAAAAGACTTATAAGATAACAAAAATGAAGAAAAAAAGGGTAAATGAAAACAAAGATAAACGGAAATGACTCTCAAGTAAAAACATGATTATGGATGGTCCTTCCAAGCCTTGGGAAAGGTTTTTTTCATGAAAATGTGCACTCCTCTCTTCAGAAATTCCAACCCATTTTCTAGAGAAGAGGGGGATGTATTTTTAGACCAAGGAGTTGGATTGTTTGCATTCAAAATATTCCCCTCCACTTGCATCAACAATTTGGTCATCCAGACAGCTAAATCTAGAGATTATCGCTTCTTACATGTTTTAAATATTGATTTTTTATATCCTACCTCAAAATATGGTGGCCATTGGACCTTTTTAACCAAATATATGGCTATTTTATTTAATAGTTTTCATCTGTCCATTTTTATTAATACTTTTTCAAAGGCTGAAATGTGAATGGGTTTTTGAACAAGACGATTCCTTTAAATATGAATGATTTCTTCATCAATGTCTGCCACCTATATAACATATTTCACCCAGAAAACTATCCTCTCAAATTGATATGTAGATAATGAGAAGATTCAATTTTAGTGTGATGATTTCATTTCCCGGAAAGAATGGTGGGCTGGATATAATAGAATCATTTTGGCCTCTTATTTTTGGATTTGGGTACAGATAGTAGTATCCATGTCTCCTTAAATTCTCCTCCAGACGTTGGAGGAGAATAAGGGAATTTTTAATTCTATATTGAGCCTTGTAATTCAATATTCATAGATGATCTAGATTTTTCACAAATTCTTTAGGACTTCTTGTGTGATCTATATAACCCTTCAAATAGAAATATTGGCCCAAAATCACTTGTAATGAAATGTTGGATATTTAATGTGGAATCCTAAAAAACATAAATCACAAAATTTGGAATATTTGGGTGATACTAATTATTAAATCATTAAACAAAATTGAACCAGGATGAATTCAAATAGTGCTTTGTAATAATATATAATATTTATACATTAATATTTCATAAAAATTATGAAAATGTGATATAAAATAAATAAATTGAGTATATAAAAATGTATGGAAGTATAAATAACATAAAATCCCCAACACATAGTCTTTTTCGGGTCTTCATGTGCAACAAATATAAAAACATTCCAATATTATTCTCACTCACCAACAAATATTAAATTTTTTTTCCCCACTCAGGGGAGGTTTAGACAATTTCACTGATCCTTATTGAATTCCACCACAAATTTTTATAGAAACAATGTTCCAAAAAAATCATTTTTTTCATGATCAAATTTTGATATGGAAAATGGTGGCACACAAAACATAATTCCCTATAGATCATAAAATTAATTTATAGAGCTTCATTAATTAACCATACAAAAGTGAAAATATTACATTTTGTAAGAGATCTTAGATTCCACTCTCGGTCCTAATGTTCTAAAAAATCATGAGGTCTTTTTAGGGGGTTTTCTATTGATATGGGATAGTAGAAATATGATATCCAAAAGATATGTAAAAGGGGGTTAAATACCAACATGGAAAAAGAAAAGAATTTTTTTTTCTAAAATGGGACATAAAAGGAATTGGAAACACCTATTTATGAGGGAATTTGAAAGTGAAATAGGACAAAAAAGAGGAAAAAAATCTGTATTGGATGAGAAGATGTAATATTTACAAACCACAGATCGTTTTCCAGTGATATAAGAATATATCATGCATGTGTTCTATTTTTTCTTTTTTTCTTTTTTTTTCAAAAGTTGATCATCAAAACGATCTCACACTCATATCCCAACCCATGATTGAACCCGTCACGAAACTAATTATTATTCTTATTAAAAGATCAATGTTTGAGAAAGAGTGATTTTTGACCCACCCAAGACACAACCCATTCTTATTTTCAATTTTTTTTGATTTTTTTACACTTTTAAATTTCATTTTTACAAGATAAACATATATACATTCCCGATACTCACATAAAAAAAACCTATCCCCCACACTGAAATGGATTCCTTCCCTCAAGAATATAATAATATGGTGAAATCAACAAACGGTACCCAAAATAAAATTCATTTCCCCCACACATAAATTTCAAAAAATTATTCAATGAAAATACATGTTGATATTGGGTGGAAAAAGGTATTGGAATTTTAATGTGTCTTTTGAAGAAAATTATTTCATAAGATCGAAAGGGATATAAAAAGTAGGTTGAATGTGAGGGAAATTGGAGGATTTTTTTGGATATTATAATTCTCAAAAGATTCTGAAAATTCCTCTATCATATTAATGCACATAAAAGCTGGAAATTCAGCTTGAATGTCCACAAACTCAATATTAACAAATGGGGGTGAAAAACACACATTTTGAAAAGATGGCCATTGGTTGAATTGAAAGGAATGAAATTTTGTTCCTTATGGGTGGGGAAAATCATTTTCCAAATCTAAAAAATTGAACATTCAAAATTTATTGGTTTTGACACATTATTCTTTATCAAATTTTTAGATGAAACCACCAAAATTTTTAGATTAAACCATGTCATTAGACTCCCCAAAATAATTGGACAAAATTTGAAAATTGGAAGGTGAGGAAGTATGACTCTTGATTTTTCCAATTTTTTTTAAAAGTGATTGTTTTTTTGTTTTATTTTTTATGTATTTTTATTTTTTTATAAAGAATCTCCCGAAAAAAATTAATGAAAAAAATTTAAGTGTTTCATAACGAAATTGGTAAAAATGAAATGGGTGGGAAAAAGAAGATAGGGGGAGAGAAATAGAGAGAGAGTTAAAGGGAAATAGTTTCCCTAGTTTTTATTTGCTGGGTCTTCATCTCCATCCAGTGTTGTTTTTACTATAGAAGTTGTTGTGGACCATTTGGGATGTTACATGAAAAAGAATGACAATTAATCATCTAAAGAATAACTAAATAGAAATTAAAATTTTACAAAATTAAAAGAAACCATGGGTTGCCTCCCAAGAAGTGTGGAAATTATTTGTCTACAGCTGGACAGTTGTAGTAGACAACCAATAGTCTAACAGTGGCCATCGTATTTTCTCCACTTCAGTGTGCTTCTAGAAAAACATTTCTTATGGGAGGACCAATGATTCATTGGATAATTTCAACGCAACCTTATTTATTCTCTTGCAATTCAACGGGGGGTGGGGGGGGGAAGAGAATAAAACTATCCTTCCTTTGTTCTTCAATCTGATGAATTATTTTATACACAATTTTGTAACACCCCATGAATTTAAAAAAAGATTTATTATAGATTGAATGAGATATGGAGACTCTATAAAACACCGCTTTATAATAACATAGTCATGTAAACATAATTTCTCCCATTATGATTTGAATTTTGAAAAACTAACATACACAGTTGGGTTTAGAATGATATTTAGAGTCTGATAGAATTATCTTAATTTTTTTTATGAATAGTAACCTACCATTATGAATAGTAACTTACTATTATGAGCAGTAATATGAATCTTATGAATGGTATCCACACCCATTAATGTATGAATAAATATAGCCACATTAAAAATGACGATGAATAATTTCAGTGTTTATATCATTCGATTAAATAATGATTTTAATTAAATATTTTATTAATAAGATTTATTAAATTATTTTTGAAAAATGAATTTCAATTTTGGATTCTACACATTGAGAAATGGTTTGGGTGAATTTTTGGGAATTTTCAAAAATACATGAACTTTTAGTGAATAGTAAAATACATTAATTTACCATATAAATACATTATAAATTAAATTCACTATTTATGACATCAAGAGTGATGTAAGCACCAAAATATCAAACTCACATGCATACATTACTACTCTTGGTCATGGAATACTCAAAATTTCTTGTCTTGAGAGGAAATAATAAAATAATGATTATAATATTATGAAAACTCTTCTCCCCTTCACTATATAAACCACCCCTCACTCGTCTTCCTCACACACCAATCAAAATTCTTTCCTTGCCTAAATTCTGTGAAACACCCTTCCCAATAACACTCCCCATGTCCAAGACCTTATAGTCTAACCGAAATACCAAAAACAAAGGTCTTAAAATGTTTCTCAAGGAGGAATACTCAAGAGGTGAACCTATCTTCCTTTTTCATTCAATTCCTTTTACAAGTTTTATTATTTGGCTCTCTCTTCTAATCTAACATAATCCTAATGACATGATAATTCCAATAACATACATGTAATGTAATTTCTTTATGATAATGGAATATTTTTTCATAATCTCTTTTCTTCCATTCCTTTTATACTATAAATGCAAACAGTATTCGAGATGTGTCAATTTATCACACTCATGGAAGACTGACTGACTGAAAATTATTATTTTTTATTAAGAGAAATAATTTTACAGGAAAATTGAGAAACCAAAGGGTTCAACAAACATCCAAACAACCCCAAACAAAACATCATAAAAACATGATACCTCATTCAAGGAACAACATCAACCACCATCCCCATGCAGGACACTCGGCGATCCCATGCAAGTATGGTCCCTCCCGATGTCGCCATCCCTACAAAACAGCCATGTCCCAAATGGCCTAAAAAAATGATGGTAGAGAAACTGATTCCAACGAAGATATCCTGTGATGAACCAACAAAACCACACAAACCACAGACATAGAAAAAACCACCAAACACTAGACAACAACAGGAGAAACAAACCCAATTAGTCCAGAGGTGACGCCTCATAGGAATAAGAAAAATTACCAAAGCATAATCTGAGCTTGTTAGTGCTTTCCACTCTATACAGATTCCACTTCATTAACCATACCTTGGCATCAGGTCCTTCCCCAATGATGTCTTCATATCGATCATCCATTTTGTCCCATGTTCGGATATATTCAACATTGCTGATTTTCCGATTGTGGAAGACAAGAATTCAATTTTCATTACTAAATTCATGACATGTAATAAAACCATTTCAATGGTTGAACAAAAACATAATATTTTTATTTTATTTTTTTTAATGTTATTAAATTCTTACACACACATAATATGTAATAATTATACAAAACAAGTACATTTTGCACAAAACTACCAAGCCAATCCACGGATTTAACATTAAATCGTCGACTAAGTCATCCTCATGGTATATAACCAGAATCATTATAAGATAATTTATATCTCTTTATTTTCAATAATACTAAATACTAACACAGTTCAAATGAACTTCCATTCATTAATACAAGTAAATGGATCATGAAAACCATGTAAGAAAATGCCTCCTAAACAATAAAATTGAATCTCATAAACCCCTCAAAAAGACCATTAATGGACCTAATAAAGTTATACCATATCAATTAAATTTTTATGAGGTTATGGAATAATTAATTTATGAAGATAAATTTTATTATCTTGTCTGTTATAAACAATCAAGAACACCATAGAGCTTAAAGTATAGGATCCTCTCTCTCACTTTTGTTCAACAATTACCCCTATGTTGTGCCCTATTATTTTTAAATCCCGATTAAGGGTTATGTTTCGGCACAGCCCCATACTAACATTATGAAAAATAAATAATGGGATACCCCCAATACCTCTAATTAAGCCCTCCCATGTACACTCAATACCATGCAGAAATGTTTGTAAGGGGATTCTTCATCTCACTTACAGTTTTGTTTGATTTTTTGTATTCATTTCCAATACTTGTGTATGGTTTATGTATAATTACATTGAGGTAACATATCATGAATATATTTATATTCATGGTATTCAATATATCACATGAATATTATTAATTTCAGGGCATACGAATCAATTTATTACCAAGTGGCAAGGGATTTCTACCCGAACATCCATTTTCATTCGGGTTACTCCTATTCTCTACTAACCTCAATTCAATTATTATTTACTCTTATTTACTCCACATAAAATCTATATTAATTTATTATATAAGTTTCCCATATATAATACTTGTCTATTTTATGTGGATTTATGTGTTTTAAAATGACCATTCAAAAATATTATCTCAATAAACAAACCCGATTCAAGTGATATTTTTAAATTCATACCCGTTTTCAAGTGTACATCAGAATATATTTTAAGACACCATTATTTGAGAAGAAACACACATTTTATAATGTAAAATTATCTTGGATCCTTTCTAGATTTAGGATAACAATAATTCCATTCCGCTTTAAAATTCACTTTAACACTTTCCTTTAAATGATATAAAATGTTTTATTACTAAAGAATATTATAAAATCTTTTCATATTATTTCACTTCAGTAGGAAATAAATTATTCCTAAAATATAATTTCAATTTCTCAATTTTTTATTTTCTGGGATATTAATTTTTTCAGTATGAATTCATTGAAAATATAAATGAAAATCTAAAAAAAATATTCCTTCCAAAGTAAAAAAGGAATTTTTTCCTCTCACATGAACTCTTATGAGATATATTCATTGTTAACCACTTATTTCATTCTTGTGGGATTTGTATTTCCCTTTGGTATATCATTCCAATAGTCTCCATATTCTCATGATATTATTATGGATTATGATTTGAATGTTTCAAGGTGTTATGGTATAATTTTGAATGTTTATGTATTATTTTATCAAGAACTTTTCAATGGTCTCATTTAAAATTATCTTTATTCCTATCAATATCCTTTGGTGAATCTGTATCCTCAAATATATAAAAATATAGAGAAGGAATATTATACTTGCATTGAATCTATATATAAAGAATGATTTGGACATGCAGCGGTGGGTGGGGCCCTCCATAGCTCCTCGACGCATCAACATCATTAATGAGACAAATCAGTTGGTGGAAAATGCTTTGAGTGTGTTTCGAAAAATCAGATGGGTTCTACCCAAATACTTAAACTATTTTGACGGTATTGTGGTATCATGTGATAGATACATGACATCCAATTAATAATCATTATCTTTATTCATTTTCAACTATTACTATCCATGAAGTTTTCAGTATGACAAAACCTATGGATGTAGTTCCATTCTCAGTTTATTAAAGGCACAAGTCCTTCATTGATCCACCATTCCATATTTAATATTCATAATTGTTTATGATTCCGATATTATTGATTCATGCTTCCGCTATTTGTAACCCTTACTGAGCATTTGTGCTCACCCCTTTAATTTGATTACCTTCAATAGGTTATGAAGAAGAGACCATTTATAGAGTTCTAATGGATATTGTCTTCTAGTTTTTGTTATGTGTTTTTTACCTATTCCAATGTAATATGATTTACATATATGTATCTAGTTTCTACAAGACTACTAAACTACTCAGTCCTTTGGGATTTTATTCCTTGTAATTTTGCAAATATAATTAGTAATGCACCAGATCTGGTCTAGCGGGGTCGGGACATTACAGTTGTTATCAAACGAAGTTTAGTAGAAACCATGGGAACTAGATTTATAAAACATAGGTTAGAGAACAAATCCATAAGGTAGTATTTGAAGAAAATCATACAAGAACGTCCTAGAATCATGGTATGGAGTAGATTATGTAGATACTTCTAGAAAATACATCCCTAACTGGATACTAATAGGGAGAGGTGGCTCTAGCACAGATGTACCTAGGAGTGAAAACTCCGACAAGGAGTTTTAGGCTTGACACAGGGTATCCTGGTACACGACCATGGGTCTTGATGTACTCTTAGTTTAAAACTTCCGATAGATATTCTTAGGATAATTCAAATTTTATTTACCCACCATTATGAAGGATTTATTCCCCCAATGTAACCAAATTACATGGTTATTGTATTTACGATTCATAATTTTATGCTATGTCTTCTACTATGTTTATTGTTATAGAGAGTTTGTGATATTACCAGCTAATATATAATATTTAATTCATTAGATTTGGCGCCATGCAAAAGGAATGAAAAAATCACCAATACACTTTAAGAGAAGCATAAAAATAATCATATCTCGAATGATCCTAAGACATATTTTTAAAGGAATATTTTATCCCACATATCCTCATCATATAAATAAATAATATCATGTGATAACAGGGTATTTATAGACATCTCTCTATCCTATAGATTTTAAGGGAAGAAAAAGAAAGAGAGGGTGGAAGAGAAATATAGTGTTAAATGGAAGAAGGGAAAGAAATGTTTCCTCACATGTTAAAATTGTGGAAATAATCCACATGGAAAATGATTGAAGGGAATGGGAGTTTTCTATTAGTTTATAGATAAAGGACACCATGTTCATGATTGTAATGGTAATAAAATGGTTTAAAATGTAAAATTCTTAAACTTCAAGGATATGGGACACTATGTGAAGCAATGTCCCAATAGTCAAAAGAATATACCCCAAATGATGATTTTGGATAATGATCATTTTATGATGCTATCGTAGATAAATTAGAAAGATTGATATTCCTAGTCAATAATCATTCCATTTGAATATTTAGATAGTATTCTGCTAGTTGTATGAATTATGAGTTTTGTAATGATTGTACAATAGTACTATTTTATTAAGGATTTGAGGTCATATGGTGAATGGTACAAAATAAAAGTGATTTAGTAGAAATTTAATCTTTTAGAAAACACATGGTTTAGGTAAAGTCTACCCATAATATATATATCTCATGTTGAGATAATTATGAAGAGATTATTGATTCAAATAAGTACTAACCACCTTAAAATTGATTATTAACCTTTCAAGAAGTGGGTTATGCTATCATCGATGTAGTTTATTGCACTTTTAGATCTATATAATATATGCAGTAACATTTGTCTTACTTTTGGAATATAGAGGAGTGCATATTTTCGATATGGTTTTTATGGTAATTAAAATTATTACCATATTTCAAGAGGATACATGATGATGTTATTCACATGTTTGGAATGTGAATTTTAGATATGCCTCTTGTTGATTAAGGGTTAATGAAATGATCATCGTGGAAATTTAGAGTCCTTCATTATAATGTGTTGAATAATTATATTTTGGAATTTTTAACCATTTACAAAATGGTTTAATATGATCATTGTATTGGTGTAATGTCACTAAATAATGGTTTGGTTATTCTTCCTTGACCATGTTTTCCAGTTAGAATGTGTTCTTCTATAGTAATTTATGTGTTTCCCTATCTTCTTATTAATATAATATTTTTTCTATAATCTTGATGTGGTTTTCCCACCAAATAATTTTTTATTATCAACCATTAATATTCAAAGTTCAATTTCAAATTTTGAGAATGAAATTTTTGTAAGGAGGAAATAATGTAACACCCTATTAATTTATAAATAGATTTATTGTAGAATGCATGAAACACTGATTCCCTTAAAAACACCACTTTTTTATAACCTATTCATGTAAACATAATTTTTCCACCGTTGTGATTTGAATTTTGAAAAACTGACATACACGGTTGTGTTATGGATGATATTTAGAGGCTCATAGAATTAACATAATTTTCAGTGAAAAATAACTTAACCTTTTGAATAGTAACCTACCCTTATTAATTTTTACTTATCCTATGAATATTAATATTACTCTTAGGAATTTTATCTACACCCATGAATGTATAAATAAGTTTAGGAACCTAAAAAATGATGATGAATAATTTAAGTGTTTATAAATTTTGATTAAGTAATTATTTTCATTAAATATTTAATTAATCATATTTAGGAAATTATTGTTGAGAAATGGACATCATTTCTGTATTCTACATGTTGAAAAATTGTTTGGGTGATTTTTTTTATTTTTCAGAAATAATTGATTTTTTTGAATAGTAAAAAACATTAATTTACAGTATAAATACATTATAATTTAATTAACTATTATTAGCATAATGAGTTATATAAGCACCAAAATCTAGAAATCATATGCATATTTTACAATTCTTTTTCATGTTAGACTCGCTATTTCTTGTCTTGAGAGAAAATAATAAATTAATGATTAAAGTATTAAGAAAACTTGTGTCCCCTCTACTAAATAAACCACCCCTCATCCCCTCTTCCTCCCATACCAGTCAAGCTTTAAGACTTTCCTTAATTCTTCCAAATAATCTTTCCAAGCACTCTCCCCACGTCTAATACCAACTAGTCTCACCAAAAGGCAAAAAATAATGGTTTTAAAGAGTTCCTCATGGAGGAGTACTCAACAGGTGAACCTCTATTCCTTTTTCTTTCAATTCCTTTTACATGTTCCATTATTTTGTTCACTCTTTTCACCTCACATCATCCAAATTCCTTGATAATTATATTATGATACATGTTATGTATTTTCATTATGTTAATATAATATTTCATCATAATCTCTTTTCTTCCTTTCCTTTTATACTATAAATGCAAACACCCTCTGAGATGTGTCAATTTAACTCACTCAAGGATGATGGGTTTAAATTTCCATTACTATATTCAGGACTAGTTTTCAATGGTTGAACCAGATCATTATATATGTTTTTTTTCTTTTTTATTGTTCTAAAATCCTTACATAGTCATTATATAGAATAATAATACAAAACAAGTTCATTGTGCACAAAACTGCCAAGAAAATCAAAGCGTTTAACAATAACTCATCGAATGAGTCATTCTCACGGTATATAACAAAAATAATGATAAGATAATTAATATATCTTCAGTTTCACAAAAATTATTTATTAAAAAATATTATTGTTTAACCACATTTCAAACGAACTTCCATTCATGAATACGTGTAAAAGGATTATAAAAACCAGGTAAGAAAATGCATCCAAAATAATAAAATTGTATCTCATAAACCCATAAAAATGCCATTAATGAACCTAAAAAGGTTATTCAATATCAAATAAATTATTATGAGGTTCTGTAATCATTAATTAATGATTTTATGTTTGATTATCCAGGTTGTTATGAACAATCAAGAACAACTTCGAGCATAAGGTAAGGGATCCTCTCTATCACTTTTGTTCAAGAATTTCCCCTATGTTTTGGCCTTTTATTCTTAATTCCTATCTATGGGGTATGTTTTCACACCAACCCATACTTTTATTATGGTATATAAATAATGCGATACCCCTTTACCTCTCATTAATCCCTCACAAGAACACTGGTTACCATGCCGACATATTTTTAAGGGGTTTCTTCATCTCACTTCCATTTTTGTGAGATTTTCTGTATTCACTACTAATACTTGTGTATGGTGTATGAATACATAAAATTGATGTAACATATTAGGAATATATTTAGTTTCATGGTATTAAATGTATCACTTGAATATTATTAATTTTTTGGCATATGAATAGATTGATTACAATGTGGTAAGGGATTTCTACCCGAACCACCGTTTTCATTTAGGTTACTCTTATTCTCTAATTACCTAAATTAAATTGTTATTTATTCTTATTTACATCACATAAATTATGTTTTAATTTATTATATATGTTTACTATCTAGAATAGTTGTTTATTTTATATGGATTAAAATGTTTCAAAAGGATCATTTAAAAATTTTATCCTGATAAACAAACACGATTGAAGGGATAATTTCAAATTCTTATCCGTTTTCAAGTGTACACTAGAATGATTTTTAAGACACCATTATTTTTATAAAAATACTCATTTAATCATGAATATTTATCTTTGATCATTTTTTTATTTAATATAAGAAACTTTTCTTTCCAATTTAAAATTCACTTTAATACATTCATTTAAATGCTCTAAAATGTTGTATTTCTAATGAATATTATGAACTATTTTCACATTATTTCACTTCATCAAAACATAATTCATGCCTAAAATATAATTTTGATGTCCACGACATTTATTTTCTTGGATATTAATGTTTATAATCTGATTTCATTTCAAATATAAATGATTTTCCAAAATAAAACTTCTTTCCAAAGTAAAAAAGAATTTTTCTCATCGCAGATTATCTTTTATGAGATATATTCATTGTTCACCACTTATTTTTTTCTTGTGGTTTATGTAATTCCATTTGTTATATCATATCAAGAGTCTCATTATTGTCAAGTTATTCTAAGGGATTATGATTTTAATTTTTCATGGTTGTATAAAAAACTCTGAAATGTTTAAGTATTATTTCCCCAATAATTTTTCAATTGTATCATTTAAAAGTATATTTATTAATGTAAACATCCTTTGATGAATCCGTATCCACAAATATATATGGATATTAAGATGAAATGTTGTAATTGTATTGAATCTATATATAAATAATGATCTGGACATGCAATGGCAGGTGGAGTGCAATATATCACCTCAATGCATCGATATGTCTCATTAGACAAATCCGTTGGCAACAAACCCTTCGAGTATGTTTCCAAATAATAGAAGGGTTCTACCCATAGAAATAATCCATTTTGACGGTATTATGGTATCATGTTCCAGATACATGTCATCTAATTTATATGTATTCTCTTAATTCATTTTTAGTTATTACTATCCATGAGGTATTCACTTTGACAAAACCTATGGATGTAGTTTCATTCTCAGTTTATTTAAGGCGTGGTTCCTTCATTTATTCAAAATGACACATTGACTATACTTAATTGTTATGATTTAGTTATTATTGATTCATTCTTCCACTATTTCTAACCCTTATTGAGAATTTTAGATCACCCCTTTCATTTTCTTACCTTCAACATGTTATGAAGAGGAGACCATTTATTGAGTTCTCATGGGTGAAGTCTTTTTGGTTTTTTATGTGTTGTTTTTTACCTGTCCCAATGTAATATGAGTTACATGTATGTATCTAGTTTCTTCATGACTACAAAACTTCTCGCCCCTTCAGGATTTGATTCCTTGTAATCATGCTAATGAAATTAATAATGCACAAGATCCGGTCTTTAGGGGTCAGGGCGTTATAGTGTGATGGTTTTCAATTCTTGTAAATTCAGGAAAATGTATCAATTATGATGGTTTATTTATTTATGGTTCAGAAATCATGCAACCACAGTATGGGATCCTAATTGTTTTTGACTCATTTATTTCATCACCTACCAATGGAGAGTAATGAGGATGATAGGATTCATAAGACTGAATAAGTTTCTCGATATCCTTTATATCAATGTTTCTCCCAAAATAATGGTCAATTTCAACCTCAAAAGTGATCAATTTATTAATTATGGAACCAATATCACAACCTTCACTCCCATCGGGATAATATAAACACATTTTTTTGGGGTTCACCTCACATATAATAGAATTTTTAGAATCATGGAAACAAAATGATGAATGATGGATAATCAGATTTGAATAAAAAATGAACATAATTTTTCATTTTCCCTATTACCGTCCACGTTGGAGCAGTGGAGGCCAGAGGTGTGTTTTGATTCCAAAGTGTTTTCAATATCCTTTAGTTCAATGGAGTATGAATTGGTAATTCCAACATAAATTTCACCATTTATGACTTAGTTAATGAGGATGAAATATTCACAATCTACTCTATCATTAAAATAGTAAGAACATGATATATTGGTATTCAACACACTCTCACAGAGATTTTCAAAACCATGGATAGAGAATAATGATTGATTCTCTGATGGGTATCACATGGATTGAAAAATATTGATCTTGAATAGTTGGTCACCAAATTCCATTGATAAGATGCCAGCATGAACCTCAATTTTTGGTTTAGATGTCATAAGGAAAGGACTTCCAAGAATCAAATGAGATTGGAAAGACATTGTCTCACCTTCCATGTCAAGGACATAGACGTATGTTGAGTTGATATAATCATTTAATAGGGAAAGGACATCATCAATTATTCTCCCTGGACTGATTTTGCATCGATTGGATAACAAGATGACAACAACTGTTGGATGTAAGTGACCTAGACCAAGGTTTGGGAGTATAGATTTAGGCATGACAATTATCAAGGCTCCTAGGTCTATGACTACGTTATCAAAGATGGAACATTCTATTTTTCATGGAACCGTAATGGTCTATAGATCTTTTTACATTGTAGGAATATTTTATTGTGTTGAAACATTCTCAATGGTCCTAAGATATCTCTTATGAGTGAACAATTATTTAATAAACTTGGCATACATATGAACTTGTTTGATGGAATCTATGAGAGGAATGTTGACATAAACACATCTAAACATGTCAAACATTTTAGGATCAGGTTCAAAATAATTATTTGATTTAGAAACACATTGAGGAAAAGTAATTGTGTTCCCAAGTGATAAGAAAGGGGGAAAAGAAATGAATTCAGTTTACTTTTCGAGCATATTTTTCTATTAAATTTCTATATCAACATATAATGGGGGGGTTGGAGGACTGATCTTGAGGCATAGAAATTTGCTTCCCCCGATATAAGTGACATGACACTGGAATTACCCATGGGGTTGGGTAATGGTTGAACTGGGAGTTGGGAAGAATATTATTGTTGTTGTTGGAAATTTTTGGAATCTAGTTGACCAATTTTGGTTTCAATGTTGTTAGGATAGAATGGGTGAAATAGGAAAGGTCTTCTATTTCACCATCCCATGGTTGTTTCGAAGAAGAAGATAGTCTTGAATTGGGATTTCCTTGATTTGGGTTCATGGGAAAGAGATTTTATTGGGTTTGTAATTGGGAAGGATCACTAGGATTGTGGAATCCAGGAGGAGGATTGTTCTTTTGAGGTTGAGGAACAAAATGATATATTTTATGGAATTTATCACCACCTTGACCGTATTGTAATTGGCTTTGGTTTGGATGAGGTAATTGAGGGGGATGAGAAATGGGATTACGATACCTTTTTCATTGGATGAAGGTAGAAGAGAAGGTCTCAGAATATGGTTGGTTGATGTTTCTAATGATCTGACTTGATTGTCGAGGGTTGGTGTTCTATTGTGCATAGGTTGTATTGAGAAACATTAGTCTAGATGTATCAGATGGATCATCTTATTGTTGTGGAAGGTGTCTGTTGGATGAGCTAGAGAGCAGCAGATTCCATAGTTTTTGATAGGTCCATGAAATATTTATTGTGTAAAAGATGAGGTTGGGACTTTGGCCGCCACCACTAGTTGTCACACAAGACCTGTAATTTCACTCTTCCACTTATTTATCTTGTTCGGCTATATCGATCGAATATCTTGGTCTTGTTTGACATGATCATATACTCAAGAATGGAATTTTTGTGTGTTTTCATCCATGTTTCTTTTGATATCTCTTGCTGTACGAGTTTTATCAACAAGATCACCGCCACATGATACATCATTGAGGGTTCTCTCTATAGAAAATATACCCTAATAAAAGCATTGGAAAATAAAATCAATTTCTGTTTGAAGTTAGACTCTATGTTTGGATATATAATACCAAGGGGTTGGTAATTTATATGTGGGGCATTGAGTTCTTTAAGTTCTTGTTCTCTAGGATTAGCCACATCTAATTCAACTAGTTTGATAAGGACTGGTTCTTGAATTATTTGATTATCCCTAATGTTTCTCTTAAGTTGGAGAAGTGATCACTCAATTTTAGGGACAAAAAAATTATAAAGGATTGTTTGGGAGGATACAGGGTATTAAAATAGATTTTGGAATAAAAAGGAAGAATAATTTTTATTTGGGTGTTTTCTATTTTTTTAGAAGACGGGTTTCTGTTATTGTTTTTTTTTTCAAGTTTTTTAAATTTAGTTTTATTATTTTTTTATAATAACAAAAAAATTACTACTTAATGCACCATCACAGGAAACCGTTTATATTGAAAGCATGTCAGATTGTCTCCAATCAACCGTTCAATGTTCTAATGCTCTGATAATGTGTATAGGAGCACTCGGGTCGAATCGTCGGTGATGATATTTTTTATAGTTGATTGTTTTTAGTTGATTGTGTTTTGATTGGGGTGTTTGTTTTCAGAGCATAAATTAATTTTTTAATGATTGGTGTTTGATTAAAAATTTGTTAAATATTTGGGTGATATAATTTTTAGGGAGTTAATCTTTTGATATCCTTGAGCTTTGCTTTATATTTCATTTAAATTAACACCCACTTCACAAGATAACATTGATTAGAATTCCTAAGTGTTAAGTCATTAATCCAAGGCTTAACATAACATAGGGTTATAATATCAATACATTCTTGTTGATAGTAGTGTATTTATGGTTCCAATAAATCATAGAAACCACATGTTATACAAAACAAGTCGTTAATCCATGAAATTTTAAGTCCAATATACACAATGTGAAATTAAATAATACTCATCGAGCAAAAGCTCTCAATCGCTTAACATATCTAAATAATGACACACCCCAATGGTAGATTTTCATATACATTAAAATGTTTATTAATAGGGAAATAAATTATTATGGTGATTATTTATAAATAGAACAAAAATAATGGGATAATAAAAGAGTTGTGCATTGAACACACACACACAAACATTGAAGGGAATAAAATAATGACATTACATTGAATGAGAATGCATAATAAGAGAAAGGGATTCAATTATAATTAAATTATAATAAGACCACTAATATTATTTAATAGAATGTGGATGTGAATAATATATATTGAAGAAGAAACTTTCATTAATTAATAATTACAAAAAAAATACATAGATAATTTCAACAATGAAGAACACAAAAGAAAATGAAAACCAAGGGAGGGGGACTTATTTATAGCTCAAGGAGTTGGACTGTTTGCATTCCAAATATTCCCCTCCACTTGAATTTCCAATTTGGCCATAAATACAACATAATCTCAATATTATCTATTCTTACAAGTTTTTGGTATTGATGTTTTCTATATAACCTCAAAATTTGGCAACTATTGGACCTTTTTAACCAAATATATGGCTATTTTACTAAACAGTTTGCAGCTGTGCATTTTTATCAACACTTTTTCTAAGGCTGAAATGTGAATGAGTTTTTAAATAAGAAGATACATTCAAATAAAAAATATTTATTCTATAAATTCGGTCGCCTATATCTCCTATTCAAAACTACAACCACTCAACTCTAATTGATGAGTAGATAAGACGAAGTGTCAATTTTAGTGTCCTGATTTCATTTCCCAAACTGAATGGGTGGATGGACATAATATAATCATTTGGCCACATTGTTTTTTGGATTTATTCCCTGAACATTTTATCCATGACTCCAGGAATTATCCCCCCAAATTTTTGTGGAGAATAAAGAAATTTGGAATACTAGATTGAGCCCTGTAATTCAATATTCATTGATGGTCCAGTTTCATAAAAAACTCTTTTGGCACTCTTATGAGATCTATATGACCCATCAATTGTCAGAATTGACCCAGGATCCCTTCTAATGAACTGTTTTATATTTAATAAGGAATCCTAGAAAACAATAATCACACATATTGTATCCGTACAGTTATAATTATTATAAAAATTTAAATATATATGAATTATGATGAATTCAAATAGTGCTCAAAATTTATATTTAATTTTTATATATTAATATTTCAAAAAAATTATGCACATTAAATTAAAATATGTAAAGGGAGTATATATAATGTTGTTAAAATATTAACAACATCACATATTCTAATTGTTTAAAATATTTGTTAGAATATGTGTTTTAATTTCAGTATTTTTCAATAGTTATTGTAAAACATTTGAATTCAGTGGTCCTATTCCAACAGTTTGAAATAACACTTGGGATATGGGTTTTAATATTAGTCTTCCGAACATTTTGTGTAGAATTTTGCGATAGATCAAACATCCCAATTATTTTTGAAAACTATTGAGAAAAGTTTCCCCCCAAATACAACACCCATACCCCACTCCCCATTCTAGATTCAATTCATTTTTTCCCTACCCGAGCAGTACTATCTTTCCAGCTGACAACCACTCTTCTTCCAATAGGAAATCCATCCTATATTAAATCATCCGATGTATTGAAATTAAAATTGGTGAGTTCGACTTATATATTTTTCCAAAAAAAAATTATGCCACATTTAGTTTATTTTCCCACCCACTGTAATCTCTCATCATTCTGGGTTTTGCCATTTTTTCTTCAATGTGAAATTGACATGTTCCAAGTACTTCAACTTACAACTGGAGAATGAATAACCCTTCTTGAACCACTCCAACCATCACTAATATTTCATGGCATTTTAGACAATATTATTATTTTATGGGAAATATATTTTCTCCCATTGGTCATGTTCACACTCATATATTGAGGTATTTAACTTTTTAAAATAATTCTTTTCATTGAAAAGGAAGTGAAAAAAATTAATTTTTGTAATTTTTATGTAATGGTTTAGTTTTTAAGAGATTAATGGAAAATACATTTTTTACCATTACCATTGTTTGTAATCATTTATAAAGAAAAATGTATGACATTAAAATGTGTATTAAGTTCTTAAAAAAATAATTATAAATTTATTAATAACAAATGACCATTTGGGACTGTATTGAAACACATTACTCATTTTTAATTTTCATGGGTCACCACACATTCAAAAATATCATTAGTTTCCATGATTTGGTTTAATAATACCAATATTAGATCTCATGTAGATAATTTTCACTATTTTATTTTAATGTTATTCATGTATGTTTGATAGGTGGGTAACTAGAATGTCTATATATTGTGATGTCTACAGAGTGGTCCCCATCTATAGTTGCACAATTTTTCAAGATTTGGGTAATGTAAATCACTATTATCATAATTATTCAAGGAATAATTTATACATGAATTAATAAAATTTATTACATAATGTGATGTGAGTTCCAAGAATAATTTGGGTAAAGTGATATGTGTGAGTCACATGGGCTATGTGACCTATGTGAGGCCTGCTGGTGAAGTGACATGTGGGATGCACATTAGGATAAGTGACCTCTATGAGGTACTAGGTTATATTTCATGACTTTTCAGGATTCATGTCTACGGCTTCAAATACCAATTGAGATATAATTATCCCTAATTTAAACTTTGATATCCTTAGTCAATGATACATTAAAATGATTACATTGTTACTAAAAAAATTGTTTATGCCAACTTCCAAACCTCTAACAGCTTAGAAAACTATTTATATTTCAGATAAAGAATTTGAAGCATTTATCCAGGAGATATGATATATTTTGTGCAATGATATTGCCTATAATATGACCCCGTGATTCTAAAATTTCTGAAGCATCTATTGTACTATTTTTCATCCCAAGGGATCATAGTTACTATTATATGACCATAGAGTTAGAATTAAGTTCTCATCCTAATGTCGTATGTCCATTAAAAATATTGACATGTATTAGAGTAAGATTAATATAATACATTGGGGGTATACCATGAAGTCCACCAACCCTTAAATAACACATCTAATTTGATTTATATCATTTTTGTTTAGAACCTATTTGTTTCTATTTCATGACACCAAGATGGAAACCTTTTAAATAAAAAACCAAATAAAAATGTCATTGATCACCAATACTACATGACTCCATTGATTATAAATATATCAAAAATTATGAAATAAAATTATCTCTATAAATTTAGACCTAATGCCAACTATTTTATCATAATTATTCTATAGAGATCATTCTTTATACAGTGATTTCCCATCAAATCCACCATGTTTCACACAATCTCCCAATTTATCCCTTATTATGATAACCCACTAGAATAACTTATAATGAAATAAATTGACTATGCCCTAAGAAAATTAAATTATAACAAACTGATCAAACTATGCTAAAAAATAAATGAACATAGCTTATCAACCCTTTAAACAATGAAACATAAATGAAATAAAAATTATACCTATATCATAACTGATTCGAACTGACAAAACTAACTAAATTGAATTAAAATGACAAGATCTGACATCAGTAGACTTGAGTTGACTGAAACTACAAGAAACTACATCAAATTGAACTAAATAAAAACGAATTCAAATAATTTGATCCAAACTAAAATAAATTTTATAGTAATGATAAAAATTTAAATGAATTGAACAATCTTTAAGGAAACCCTAATATGGATGCATCAATGTGATCCAAAAAATACAAAACCTGACCAAACATAATCGATGGGAACTAAACTTATAAAAAACATAACTGACCTAAACTAATATCAATCAAACAAAATATTTTAACCTAGAAGTAGTAATATTTTATAAAGTAATTTATTGAATAACTATAATATTTGTTAAAATGTTAATAGAATAAGAGAAAAAATAAAAAACATCAATTATAAACAAAATTTTGTGTAGTATTATGATTAATTTTTACTCATTGATATCATTGAAATCAATATCATGATTTTATATTTATATTATTCGGTTATATATATAGTATTTTCTTGTATATTATATTTTGATTCATATAGTGACAAGTGTATAAGTAATGGATTCATTTAATGTGAAAAATTATCATTTCTTTAAATTTATTTTTGATTAAACAAAAATATTACATAATTTATTTTATGAAATGATATATAATTTTTTATAGAATTTTTTGATGTAGGATTTATGAAATCAATCATATTTCAAGATATTTTCGAATGAAGTTGGAGATATTTATATATTTTTCTTATTACAATGCTTCTGATGGTGGTCAAATAAACTACACATGTTATAATTATGTTTGAAGACCTTTATTAAGACATGAAAAATTTATCTACCATATAACCAAATATGGTTTTCAAAATAAAAATACTTTGTGTGGTGTCAGAATGGGGAGAATGTGGAATTTCAAAATTATTCTGATCCAAATTGAGAGGAGTGGATTAGAGAATTTGATATATAATGGTTTCTATTTATTCCTCATCTTGATAAGGAATGGATGGAGATCTAAAATGAAATGGAAACAAATAAACTTGACGTGTATAATGATAATGATGATGCTGACAGGGTGAAAAAAATGAATGATTCTACCATGATTCCAACATATTGGAAATTATGTAAATTTAAAAGATATAATTTTTAATCTAATTGTTTTATGGGGAAACCATATTTGGGATTTCCAATACTATCATTGATTAAATTAATACCTTATTGAAGGACTTAGTTCTAGATGATGTCTATATTACATGACACTAGTATATAGAATGGACGTTGGTTGATGAGCATAGATTCTAAAAAACAAAATTCATGCTTTCCTGAAATATTACAATTTATTATGGAAGGAAACAGCATAATAAAATGATTGTATATAATGTGGCACATCTTTATGGAAGCCAAAGGCTAATGGAACACTATCCCTTATTCCATAGAAAGTAATGTGCACTTTACATTGATCCCAATACTCCAAAATCCTTTCATGTCTAATGAAATATCAAAAAAATGTGATGGAATGATATCGAGAAAAAGAATAATAATGACGAGTTGGTTCACCCTACAAATAGATTTTAGTTGTTGGGATCTGATGCTCGATATCTTGATTTTTCAGATGATATGCTTAATGCGAGTATTGGTATTTCATGTGATGGTTTTAATCTGTTTGGGAAGATTCTTTCTTTGCACAACACGTGGATGATTTTCATACGCATTTATAACCACTCCTAGTTATGTTTGAAAACACCTTTCATATTCATGAGTATAGTCATTTTTTGTCCATTTAATCTCTAAAATGATATAGATGTATACAAGAAACCATTAATAAAATAGTCAAAAAATAATTGGCATGTGTGTGCGCACACATACAATGCATGTTTGAACAACATATTTCAATTATGTGCTTCACTTACGTGGATGATCAATGATATTCATGCTAATGAATTGATGTAAGGAGGGAGAACAAATGGAAAACTATCATTTCTTGTTTGTATGAAGAAAAGAAGATCCAAAAGACTAAAAGATATTTATATTTTATTTTTATAAGATATCTATGATTCTTTCCAAGAGACCATCCATACAAAAATAATCATCGAAGATTTGAAAATACCATGAAGACTGAAAATGCACTTCAGCATATGTCTGGAATTGATGTGCTTAATTAATTAAAATATATTATTATTTTTTATTTTGGAAGGGTCAAATTAAATCTAGAAATAGGATGATTTCTTTTAATGAAGCCTGTTAAAATTAGAAGAATATGAGTATCATATTTGATTTTCATTGTTGTTCAACCAATTTGTTATGTCATTACATATTTTTAATTCACATTGAAAAGAAGATAAGTTAAATGTTTCTTTTGATTATTCAAAATTTCAAGGGAAAGAGAAAAGATGATTTATGATTTTGGCGTGATTTTGGGGATTGGGCTACCAGAACAGAATTGCATCTTATGTGTATCTGTGAAAATAAATGGAAAGTCCCATGTACTTCTTATGTGATGAAACCTATAGAAAAAAATCATTTTTTGGAATTACTAGTGATTATTAATGTTCATGATGGCTATTCAAGAAATATATCATAACATGTCAAAATAAGAGAGTTGAAGCTTAAATATTTTTGGATTCATGATTATCACACACTTATGTATGCGTTGATTCCCCCAACATTCATCTCTATAACCTTCTACATTTCTAATTCTTTGACTCCTACACTGACTATAAAAGGCGATGTTCCTTTAGTGACTTCAGATCTAGAGGATCACATTGATTTGACTATCGCATATATATTTATAGAACCCAAATATTTTTTACAATAACATATTTCCATCATAATATGTACTGATATAATATTTTTTTTCTTCTATCATATCTACATCTAATGATTGGAAGCATGTTAGAACATGTAAATGTGTAGTGTGGAACCACCACACACAATTGATGGTGGAATACAACATAAACAAGCTAATTGTAAGAAAAATATGGCTGCAAAGTAGATGTTCTTGTCAATGCTTTCCTAATACATTGATATTATTCCCATATGTCCTCTATCCTAGATATACCATCCAAATGACGATAAGAATAATCTTGGGAACATAATTGAGTAACAAATCGCATGGATTTAATATTGTATTATTAATGTATTTATATAAATTATTATTATTTTGTCATATTTGTTTTGATTTTCTCAATGGTGGGGCTGTGAGGCCAACACATCTCATCGAATTACTGGATTTATTGAGGTCATACAAACTTGAGTTGTATATTGGATGGTGTTCTGGACATAGCATGAATTTAGAGGCCACACATATCATTGAGGATTTTCCAATAGAAAATTATCAATAAATGATTACACATTCGATGAGAACCACATTCAAGATATTAATCAAATTTGAATTTTTTAAATGAGAATATTCATTTTTTCATTATTAAATTTTTATTTAATTTTTTAGGAATAATTAGTAGAAAACAAAAAGAAACATTGGTGCTAATAAATACATCAACACATTGGGATGAACAACATTGTACGACCATGAGAGGAAGCTGGTACGTCATTCATTTATAATTTTTCATTAGTACTTGTATTTTCGTTTAAAATTGTACATTATATTTTTTCCTGCATTAAATTTCATTATATATAGATGCATTGAATATGGATGGATATGTGCCTTCGATAAAAATGTTTTTCTTGAGTAAAATGAAAAAGATAGAATTGTGGTTAGGGAAATGACACAGTATCAGATTGTATGTTTTAAACTATTGATATCAAATTGAAATATCTATTTTGGAACTTAATAATATATTTATATTTGTAACATGATTCTTTGGAGGCCCTTAATTTTCATGGATGTTGTAATTTTGGTTAAAATGATCACTTACATCAGATTTTGGGAGATGAGAACCTTATAAGAGTACACTACCAACCTATGAAGAATATAGTATTGATGAGGTATTGTCCCACTTCATGTACCAGTTTTAAAACCAATGTGTTGGAAAAGGATAATGTGTTGGTACAAAATGATAAAAAAAGGGTCACAAAGGTGGAGGAATGAGCTGAATGGGAAAAACTGAATTTATTAAACCGATAATAGTTTTATATAGATCACATCAAGAAGAGATGGATGATGATTTTGATTCATATATGTCATGGATGCGTTAATTATTTAGTGCACTATGTGGTAGTATTATTTGTGGTCGAGATGATATCATTTAGGGAGATGGTGATGAAAATGGAAAGGATGTTGTTAGGGAAGAGTTCAGTGATGAGGATGAGGACAATAATGGGGATGATGAATATTACATGGATGAGGATGAGAATATGGATGATGACAGTGATAGTGATAAGGATGAGGCTGATGATGATAGTGATTGCAGTAACGGTGATGGGGGAATGATTGATCCATTAATTTTTTGACTGATATTTATGACATTTGATGTTTGATGATTTGTAGTTATTGAATATATTTTTGATATTTTTTATGTTTTTTATCAATCGTTAAATGCATCAATTTATTTTTTACATTATAATTATTTTTTTATTGGTTTTTTTAGTATTTGAGGATGCTATATTTTTTTCATTGGAAGTTTGGTTTTCTTATAATGTTTGGTAGATTCATTAGAGGATGAGGAGGTTATACTAGTCTTTTTATTGTTGTGGGAAGTTAGTTTCATTATTTAATATGTTCTATTATTATTTATGGCCATTCTGATAGTTTGTTAATTATATTTTTATGTTTTGATTGTTGGTCATTGCATTTCACATAGTTCTATTTTACAGTTAGTAAATTTCATTCTAATTTTAGTTAGTTTTGAGGTGCATTGAAGGTTCTGGGGTGTTTTGGTGAATTTAATTGAATTTAGTTCTTTATGACTCTTGGTATGATGGAATTTCAATTTCAAAACATTATTTATGAACATTCACCCTTCCCTCACTAGGGATTTTATCCGCTTTGAAGATGTTATACTTTTTCTTTTTTAGGTTGGGATATCCTATTTTACGACAACTATATTTTTAAATAATCAATATTTAATTTTATCTTTCATGGTGAATTAATTAATACAGTGTTTTTAGAATATGAAAATATCCCTATAATCCCATGGTATTTTCACTCGAATGAGTCCCTTCCCTCACTAGCGATTCTGTCACGGTTGGAGATGTTATCCTTTTTTATTCTAGGTTGTTTTTTTCACTAGGATTTTGAGCTATGTTTGGGTACTTATTATTTATAAATATTTTCAAGACCAACATTGTTTTATCATGACTTTTACCAATAATCCTTTACCTATATATTTATGTTGTTTTTCATTGAATTTGTTACATACAATTGAGACATATTTACCACCACAACAATCAGTATGGTTATGGGATATCTATTGCATGAGAATGATTTGGACACTTATTCAGATTATCTAACACTTCTTTCACATCCAAAATGAGTCCCTTTTGCGAGAAAATAATATCTAAAATAGAGTGTCATTAAATCTATTAATAGTTATTTAGGAAGGCCTACTTTAAGTGGATTCCATTTTTTTAACTTATCTTAAAACTGAATGAACATAATATTAATATAATAGTTCCCTTAATCAACTGAATTCAATTCCTCTTACCAGTTACAATAATTATTATGAACTGGTTTATCATGTAACCTACATACCTCTTGTTTTGAACTACCAATCTATTTATCTCTTTTTATATTCATAGATATTTATGAATCCTTGACACTCTAAATCAATTTCTATAGATCCTTCAATGAAATGAGTAATTATACAACAAAAAAACAAACTATTTCTTATCAAGATATATTATTTGATATAATTATTTAATTATAAGTATATTATCCTTAGAAATTAAAGAAATTTAACAATTAGATTTCAATAGTTTTTGAGAGAGTGTTGTCTTCTGACCAGGTTAGCCAAAGAAGTCTCCATAAAATGAAAAAGAAAACCTTGAAATATCATCATGTTGGACCTATAGTATCTCAATAAGGCCACCTTATTACCTGATAACCTACGAAAACCGACTAAAAAACCACTATGTCATTATTTTACATCATTTCTCCCCCACTAATAGATCACTATGAGAATCGATATACAAAATGAATTCATTCACCCTTTCATGGTGAAGGACTAACCCCATTGCCGATTCCAAATTTTTCCCTACATGATTATAAGAACATTATTTAGGTTCCTCAGGCCCTTCCAATTCAGAGTGATTGTCTATAGTTTCCTACATTCCTATAGTATGATATTGAGGCCCCAATTTTTGAAATTTGAGAGTGTCACTCGTCTAGTCTTCATGCACTAGCAATGTGTGACCAAAAAAACAAAAAAACATTCCATGAAAACACCCATTCACTTTGAAATCATTAAAATGTTGATTTTCATGAAATCTTTTGTATTCTTGTCATGGTGAGAGATGAATTATCCGTCCTTTCACTTATTTTATGGAATCTTCCATCTTAAATTCTATTTATAACACTTAGCAGAACAAAATGAAAAGATTCTATTCTGATGTTAATTTTCCTGAAGATTTATGATAGACTAAAAAAACCAAAAAATTGAGGTAATTTCTCCCAATTAATATGAAAATTAAAATCGTATTATAATGTTAAAAGAACAATGTGGTCACCAAACCAAATTCAGGTCAATATAATCTAATATCCTATTATATTAACCAAACCCATTAATTTTCACAGTTATATCCATCTTCATGGGAATTCCCACACCTAATAAAATATCAAAAAATATAAAAATATTCCATACGACCTAATTCAATCTAACAATTTTAGCCCATCCTTGAACACTGGTGTTCTTAAAGAATACATGATTAAATCAGGTATCCCACTCATTGATGATGACCATGCCTGGATTTAGGAAAACCAAACCAATTCCCTTTTCCATCGACATATTATTATCTTAGAAATATCTTTTAAATAGGTGTTGAATTTCATAGTTGTCCCTTATACAGGTCATGGATGACGTTTACATAGGTACTTAATTTCCATTACACAAAAAATTCTAAAAATAAAAATACTCTTATACATGAAAAATTTACCCATATACCGGCCCTTACAAACCATTATATATAATCCTATATTGTAGATGTACCCTTATATAGGTACGAGTATCATTTATGTTTATCTTAACTTTAACTCAAAATAAATTCAACTTTTTTATGGATTCTTAAATCTATCTCCAAGCTATCTCAAAGAGTCATAAACACATTAAAACACATTGGGTAATTTTCCTAAACTTATAAATATCTTTACTTTAATTATCAAGAGAACATATAACTTATATACTCAATGTTGAGTATTTTCATGAACATAAAATCTATATTAACACGAGCTTCACTATAATTCTTTAAAAACATTATCCATGTGTTTTCAAAAATAGATTTCTGGTTTGTTAAACCAAAATAACATTCAGATGGTTTTCTCTATAGTCTTATATATTTTAAATATTCATCCATATGTCAATGTGTCGTTTCTGTAATATTTATTTTATTAATAATTCAACATAATTTTGTTACAACAATTTATTTACATAAGTCTATAAAAATTTGTACCTACCTTACAAAACCTATTCTAAAACATCATTTAAGTGTTGTAAATAATAATTTCATGAATTAGTAAAAGTAACACAAAAAGGATGAAATATAAAACACATATCTGCTTCATCACACAATTTAAGCTATCATTAACCTCAAAATACAACAACATATAAAACGTTTTCCCTAGCTAACACATCTTATCTTTTTGGACTATTGTAATCATTTACATCGCATTAATTTTCACATACATATTACATAAAATATGTTGTCATTTTTTATCCTCCTACTTTTCTTTATTCAACATTAGTTTCATTTGCGCCTATTTTTTTATTTTCTCTCATCTTTAAATAGTATTTAATTATTCAGTTTGAAGTTCATGAAGATGTATTTTTCCCTATCTTTAATTTTTTTCCATGGTTGAATTTTCATTTCCTAGTCTATCTAGTGTTATTTTTACTTTGTGTTCACTTTGGTATGGATATAATCCATGTATTAGTTGATATAATCCCCTCCATGTGTTGGTACATGTGGTTTTTATGTTCCTTGTAGGTTCTATGAATTGTGTATACCATCCTTGTTTTGGTTTTTAAATTCGGTATATATTATTGTACTGTTTTTGAAGATGTTAGTGGTTTGTTAAAAGGAGGGGATACTATTGTATCAGTTCCTGTATTCAATTATAGAGGTCCTATGTGTTTTTTGTCTAGAATTATGGAAAACACTACACCAATGGTTTATAAACCATTAGTGTAGTTTTGAAAAACCATATGTATTACAACAGTTACTGATACGATATTGGTAAAACTCAATACCAATAGTTCCTTAACTACTGGTATAGTTTATGTCTCATGATATATAACAACGGTTATAAATCATTGGTATATATCTATACCAATAGTTATCAATAATCAATTGGTATTCTGTAATATTCACTATTCTATACCATCTATTAATGAATAACCATTGGTAGAGTCCAATCCCCACGCCATACTACCCAATAGTATTCCCACCTATACCAATGGTTATACACTATTGGTATAGCATATGTTTCTAGGGGTGTGTTCATTTGAGGGATATTATATTTTTCTAAAGGGACCACGGTTAGTTCAATTTATTATGTGTTCTGATTTTGGGAATTATCTAAGTCAATTCCCTAATATAAGGGCTAACTCTTAGACAAATGAAGGGAATATGAAATGTCTATCACTGAATGAAATAATTATAATTAAGTGACACTTAATAATTGGGGATTTTATGGTGATGTTTCTATGAATGTTTCCTATGAAGGAATTGTTTTTCAACCATTATTGGAATTTATTGAGTTTTTTAGCATTAATTGGATCTCGTTAAATTGATCACTTATAAATTTATAGAGTAAATAAGATACATTAGATATATTGAACCAAACATTGATTATAAATCTTTCAGAGTGTAAAAAATAATTGTATTGGTAATTACATCCATTTTTTGGGTTATAATAACTATTTTTTAAAAACATTGTCCTGGTCAACGACCAAGACTAAATATATTATTATAAAGCGAGAAGATTACAAAAGTATAAAGGTGGGATTTTTTTACAATCCTTTTCTAAATGAGGAAGGAGGTTGTTAAGTAACTCATCATACCACGTATTATATTGGTTGATCACCTTATTGGAAAGTGCATCGGCAACCGTATCAGGTTCACGGTAGGCATGGGTGGCAATATATATTATCTCCATAAGAGGGTTCAGGCAGTTCTTCAATCTTGCAGTAAGAGGCCAAGAGAGGTGGACAACTCCATTCCAAATGGCATGGACAATGGTGGTGGAGTCACTTTCAATCCAGATATGATTCCAGCCTTTATTTTTGACAAATTCGATGGCGTGGATGAGAGCCATAATTTTAGCTTCAAGGGAGGAAGTGATCCCGCAGCTACCATAGAAGCAACCATGAAATTGACCTATAGAGACTCTAAAAATAGCCCCACAACCCGCAGGGCTAGGATTTCCTTTGGAAGCCCCATCAACATTGATCTTGATCCATCCAAAAATTATGGCTTTCCAGAAGACTTTGAGAAGACGCTTTGGCTGAGGAAAAATTCCATCAATCCGCAGATGCCTAAGGATCACAAAGTCACCAATCTTGTGGTCGCAATTGGCTTTTTGGATCGAGGCGGCATCTTTGATAGAAATCAATATTCTCGTGCGACGTGTAAGAAGATTGTGTGAGTGATTATTGTGAATATAGTCATTTCTATCATACCAGATAATGTGAATGAGCTCTGCCACATTAGAAAGGAAGAGGTTTTTTATTTGAGGCGAGAGCTTGAGCTCCACACAGTGCTTTAGTTGCAAAAAGATATTGTCAGAAGGAGGCCATCTGCAATCAAATATGTCAGCAATAATATTCCACATAGAAAAATCCTTAGCACAAGATAAAAAGAGATGGTTGATATATTCTCGGTGTTGGTGATAGAGGGGGAATTTAGAACAGAGGAGAATGTGAAATGATTGAAGACAGGTCTTAGTGGGGATACACTTGTGCACCAGACTCCAAATAAGGTAGAGTCTGGAAGGTTTAATCCAAGGTTTTTAAAAAAATTTAGCCAGGAAAAATCAGAATCATAGTCAGAGAAATAGTGTTTATAAAAAATTATAGATTCAAGCATACCATTGTGTGTTGGTTCCCAAACCAGAAGGTCTTCATCGCTAGAGAAAGTGTAGCTATCAACCACTTGCATGATGGAGTCAGGTAGCTTTAAAGTTCTGGAATTCATCACATCCTTAATAGTACAATTAATGCTATCAGGAGAAGAATTAGGAGGAAGCATGGAGATAAGAGGGGAGCATGTTCAGTTTTCCAACCAAAAACAGATGGTGGTGTCTAGGCTGACAAAAAATCTAGATTTATTCATGATGCGGGCAAATGAGTTTCTTAGAGAGTTATAGAGAGAAGATTGAACATAGCTTAAATTCCCATTCTTTAATCTTATAAGAAATTTATTTCTAAGAAAAGCAAGGGAGTCAGAGGTGTTATTTATCAGTCTCCAACTTAGCCTTGCTTGGAGGGCCTTATTGAACAACTGGAGATTTTTAATATCCAGGCCACCCTTATCAAGAGGGGTGCAACAGGTGGACCAGGGAATGGTAACATGTTTCCTTTCAATGATTCTGTCAGACCAGATTTTTTTTTCATATAAGTATTAATTTTCTTTAGAAGTCTGAGAGGCCACTTAAAGATCATGAGGGGATAAACCATCTTAGAGGTAACAATCGATTTCACAAGGAAAATCCTGTCAACCATGGACATCGATTTCCCCCTCCATGAAGTGAGCTTATTAATCACCTGATCAACCACATTATTAAAATAAATAGCTTTTGGCTTACCCCAGAAAATGGGGACTCTAAGATAAGTGAAAGGAAGAGAACCTTCCTTGATGCCAAGATTATGAATGATGTGACCTTTTCGAGATAAGGGGAAATATTTCCCAAAGAAAATAAAATATTCTCACTAACTTATGGATTCCCCCGAATCCTCTTCATACTGGGATATGGATTTTTTGAGGTTGAGAATGTTACGTTTGCTTCCATTGAGAAATAGAATATTGTCATCGGCATAGATAAAATGGGTCAGGACCGATAGATTCTTGGAATCCGAGATGGGTTTCAGTTTACCTTGACAAACAAGGGAGGAAATCAATATATTGAGGTAGTCATTCACAATAACAAAGATAATGGAAGAGAGAGGATCACCTTGGCGAACTCCCTTAGAGAATTTGAAATAACCCTTAGGAGAGCCATTCAACAGGATTGATATTGAGGCAGAGTTAAAGAGAGGGTGAATCCTACTATTGAAGACATCACTAAATCCAAAAGCTTGAAGAACCTAGAAGATAAAAGTCCAGTCAATAGAATCAAAGACCTTACTAACATCAAGATTTATGGCAATGTTTCCCCCTTGAGGGACTTTATTTAAAGAGCTGGTGCATTCCGAGGCGAGGAAAATGCAATCATGAATGGATCTCCCCTTGATGAAGCCGAATTGGTTCTAGGAAATTATTTTATTACATAGAATAGAAATCATATTTTCAGAAGCTTGGTAATAATTTTATAAATGGTATTAATTAGAGATATGGTCCTAAAGAGGTTTATTTCAGAGGAATTGGGCACCTTAGGGATATGGGTGATACATTTAGCGTTTATAAAATGAGGAAGGAAACCAGTCTTAAAAAAATATATAACATGTTTATAGACATCTGAGTGGACAACCTCCCAGTAATGTTGAAAAAAACCATTGTTGAAACCATCAGGCATAGGGGCACTGTCATGATTCCGAATAAAGATAGTGGTTTTGATTTCATGATCCAAGGGAGAAGACGAGAGAAATAGATTGTCATCTTCATTGATCAATGTCGGAATGATCACAGGGATAATGTTCTTTTTAATATGAGGAGCATTGAAGATATTTTCTAAATAAGTGACAACATGATTGGAGATGTCACCTTCAGAGGAAACAAAGTTGTAATTATCTTTCCGAGAGGATAGAGGATGACTGATTTTCCTAATCCTTTGAAGGGTATTATAAAATTTGCTGTTTCTGTCCCCATCATTGAGCCACTTTGTTTTGAAGATCTATTTTATAAGGTTATCTTTGAGGGCTAGAAGGGATTAGAGATTGGAAACAATGTTAATTTCGGATTGAGGGTCAGAGGTAAAGCCAGAATTAGCAGTGGAAGTTTGAAATTGGATAAGGTCAGTCTCATGTCTGGAAATATCCTGATCAATCTGCTTGGATTTAGCACCACACCAACCATTCAGGCAGAGTATAAGCTGTTTGAGCTTAGTGATGTAAGAAAAAACATTAGAGTGCTGACTCATAAAGTTTCAACAATGTTGAATGAGATGAGCGTAATCTTGTTCAGCAGAGAAAGAATTATTGAATTTAAAGGGTAGATTAGATTTGGCTTTTTTTTTAAAGAAAGGAGACCAGAATAGGATGGTGATCTGAATTGAGCTTATTTAAGGTGGAGTTAGAGATGGTATCCCACACATCAAGAACCGGGACATTAACAAACACCCTATCATGTTTTCTATCAACAACCCAGTTATAATGCCTACGATTCCATGTGAATTTAGAACCTATGAGGTTTATTTCCACCAGGCTACAATCATCAATAGAGGTTGTGAATTATCTAATAGCAATGGGGGAATGGGAAGGTCCCATATCTTCACTGGGCGACAGGATGGAATTAAAATCCCTCAACACCAGCCAGTGGTCATGCATTGAGCTGGATAGGTACGAAAGGTTATTCCATAGGGGCCTACATTATTAAATATATATTAACTTAAAATGATTTGTATATGTGACATAGAAGGTGGTTAGAGTAGATTAATGTTAATTAAGTATCAATACATTTCCATCCTTTGAAGAAAAATAAGGATTACAATTCTTTGAGATGATTGAATAATTATATATTATATATGATTAGGAAAATAATAGATCTAACATTCCATGATTCTTGAAGGATAGATCAGTAATTCATGATGGAATGGGTGGAAGTCATATTTTGATAAAATGAGTATCAACCACATATCCATGTGATGATTAATGTGGTGTAGAATGATGATGTTTTGTTTTATAAGTGGGTTAGAAATTTTCCAAAGTTCAACCATGTTTGCGATGAAACAATAAGGTTATAGAACTTAGTATGTGTCATGTCTAAATCATATATGAAGAATGTGTTACTAGAAGAAGCTCATAGTTGATCATTATTTATTGATACTAGATGTATAAATATGTATAAAGAAATAAAATGTTATTTTTTGGGAAACCGTCAAGATATATATTGAAAAATAGGTATATTTTTCTTTTTTCTTCATCAATTTAAGATGGAGACATGTAATTCTATAAATGTTTTACAACTATATCTCATACTGGATTGGATGTGATAAAATATCATAATGGATTTAATCATTATCCTACCCAAATTATTTAAAGTCCATAATTATATTTTTTTTGTAGTATAACACCCTGATATTTTGAAAATAAAATTTATGTTTGATATTTTACCAGACATGCAACACTAGGTTTAAATGAACAATGAAATTATATTATTTTAAATATGACCATTATAACCTATATGTTTAATTAGAGCATAGAAGTAGAATTAAATTATTTATGAAATATATATATATATATATATATTCTATTCAACATAAATTTATTAGTAATATATTAGTAAATAAACAAATCAGTATTTAGTACTGTATTTTTATTTATAAAAATTATGTTTTCATCAAAAATAATTTTTATCGATTTTTGTGACAAAATAATATAATTAATTAATATATATTATAATTTGTATTTGAAAAAATTAACCAAATTTTATAAATCATCACATAACAATATACTTAGTGTGAAATTTTGTGATTTTCCAGAAAATATTGATTTTTCTGTGAATAGTGATTAATAACTATTTCTTTAAAACTATCATTTCTTTACAATAAAAAAATATATTAAAGTACCATTATTATTTAGTTATATTTATTATAATTAATTATATTATTATCATATGAATATATTATTTAATTACAAGATATTTTTGTGGTTTATAATGTTTTTTTTGAAAACTATTTTAAAGTGCATAATGTTTCTATTTTTTAGATATTTAATATAAAAACTAATGAGAAATTATTTAAATAATATTTATAAATTATACATTAAAATATAGAATGATAATTTCTTAAAATGTTAATTACTTTTCAAAGAGTTAATATAAAATCATTTTTTATTGTAAAATATGGTTCATGAAAACCCATTTTTCATCACAACAATAGGTTTAATTATAAACTAAATTATGTCACATATGTGGATTTAATTTGGAATGATTTTTTAAATTTTCGAATAATAATGGTTTATAAATATAATATTTTAAGAATAATTTTTTTATATAGAATAGTGAAAATAGTAAAAATCTTTTATTGTGGTTATGGTTAAAAGGGTCTTCAATGGAGAACAAATAATAACGATAATGTTTAAAATGTCATAAAAATGTATAAAATATATTATATTTCCATATATAATGTTTATAATATCTAGGGATCAAAAGTGTTAAATTTTTTATCATTTTTCATGGGACACATGTAGGTGTACCGTTTTCTTTTCCAAAATGTCAAGTTCACCACTCATCTCACATATAAAAAGGCCACACCCTATCCACTCCAATTAACACCTTCAAAGCAATTATTACAAAAAAATACATACCAAAATAAATTCATCTATTCCCTTCCATAACCTTATATCCTCTAGTTTTGTCAGAAATAAATTATATTATAGATTTTAGTTCTAATCTAAGGAGGTTGTCAGGAGAAGAGGTAACCTATTTCATAGTGTTTTTTTATTTATTATTCCAACACATTTAAATGTTATTAAATTTTTATGATATTATAATAATATTATATTCCATATATAAATATTTTATTATATTTATGTAATAATATAAATACATCTCCTCCACCTTTAAATGGAAAAAAAATCATCGTTTCTGTGGATGACATACTACCGCCTCGTGATCGAATGTATTTTTTTCATCAACACCAATAATAGTTTTTTATAATGATTGAATTATATTATATATTTTATATTTTTAACATAATTATGAATCTATAATAAAAATATCACATATAAATGTTTACTTTTTATTATGTAGTGGATGCGATAACATTTCTTTTGTGTATAGCGGACTGCCGCCTCATTAAGTGAAGCTATTATTTTTTCACTAAAACTTTACATGGAATGTAATAATGATAAATATAATGAATATATGTGATATAAATATTTAATAATTTTCAAATTCAACAATAATTTCTTATTATTAAATGATAATTTTTTTTCATTCTTAACTTTCTACTCACTGAAAAATGATAAGTACATTCGTACATACATGTGTAATACCACCTCGTCTAAGCGATGTGACTATTTTTTCTATAACCATATAAAATTGACGATACATATAAGATTATAAACGTAAATAATATGATATTTGTGATATTTTTATAATTATTTACATATAAAACAACACTTACCTTTTAGCCATAGTGATTATTAAAAAATGGAAATGTTACTTATGTGTATGTACGACCTACTATCTCCCTGGTCATAGCCTAGTTCATTTTTAATATCCATTTATTATGGATGATTTTAAAATTATAACTTATTTATAATAATTATAATTATGTCATGATTATTATTTTTAGATTTTTAAATACTGACTAGTTTTTTAAAACCCCTATTTTGAGTATCATAACCCTTTATTTAGATTTTTAGTCTATATAATTACCATGTTATGTTTTGGGAATGTTAGGGGGTTGGGGAATGTTTTCATGGATTTTATAGAGGTTCAAAGGTTTTTATAAATTTTTAAAGAACATGTATAAAATATATGAAACTATGAAAGGAATTATAGTGTGCACTAGGAAGATGTACAACTAGCATAAAGTTGGTCTAATCATGCATGGTATGACCTTTAGATAGTAGCAATACATTGTTAGAACATGGTTTTCCAAATCATGTGAACTAATTATACATCATAATTTTATTTATCTATAATTTTTTGATATAATATAAATTATCACTATTATCCATCGTATTCATTTAATCCTCCCATTACCAAAATTTTTTTGGTTCCCAATTCTTGATAGATACCCACTATGATATGTGATCAATCCTTAGGTGAATCAAAGTGCATTGGAGGCATAGATTTATCAGTTTGTTCCCATTCCTCATCATGATTCTTATATATAGTCTTCTTCTCTCTCCTATAATCATATATATAATCTATGGGGGTCAGATCCATATAAAATGTTGCAAAAAATTTATTAATTATGTTTCATTATTAAAGGTATGATGATCTAAACTCGTATATGGAGATGTGTTATTTAATTCTTTATTTTTTTCCAATTTGTGAGAGGTAGGTGGATTCTATATCAAATCCAATTGATCTAAAAATTTAATATTTAGTTTTAATTAATAACTTTTATTAAAATTATATTGATATGATTTTTTTAATTCATGGTGGATATTTATAATGGTTTTAGATTTTGAAATTATGGAGAAATTGGTTAGATTTCTGGAAACTCCATTGTCTTTTGATTTAAAAAATGTATATTTCAAAATTATGGTATTCTTTATACAAAAAAAATGTTTTGGGAAAAAAATATAATAAGGACATATAATTTAAATAGTTTTAAATTAATCTGGAATAATTTTTTGGCATGAATTCATTGGCATTAGACATGAACCTCTGGAAGGGAAAAGTTCCATTGGGGTACCAACTACTGGTTGCATTGTGAAGTCTTGGTAGATCGATTAGTGGCCACTCATTAGTATTAAACATTCACATGGGCATGCATAGAATGTGCATGGATACACGGTTATTGGTATTTCTAAAGATTATATAATGGTTTTATGATTCACATTATTCTTTTCATTTAAATATATTTATTGATTTGTTATAAGATTTTGTATTTCTCAATTTTTTTCAAAATTATACGAACATGTTTTGTCCTGGGGCATGAGTTGGGAAGTCATTAGGGAAATCCAACTATGTTCAGAATCATCCACTATTTGGGAAATATTGTTTGTTTGAAGATATAACACATTGATAAATAAATAATGTTATTATATCACAGTTATTTAGTGATTCTTCTTAATACCATGGACATTTCAAATGGATTCAGAACATGGAGCAGGGTTGGTGTTACATGTTGATGTCACGTTAGATTTTTTTAGTTTTGTGTTCTTTTGGACATATTTGAGTTTTTATTTTTGTTTTAGATTTTATTCTAAGATAGATTATTGGATTAATTAGTTTTATGTTTTATTTTGTAGACATGAATTATAAAAATATTTTTGTTGGGTTTTTTAGAGTTTTCATCTTCTATCTTTTAATGGGAAAATTGTACCCCAAATTCTCATAAGGCCCTTGGAATTTATTTCCAATTTTGTTTTCATGGGGATCCCATTTAAATAAGTGTATCCCAATCATCATACCTCAATCAAATTAAGAGGGGTTGTATGTTACAATTTAGACCCAATCGTCACAGAAAAGGCAATTATAGATAATGAACTAAATATCATCAAAACACTATATGTGGACATAAATTATTAATTACTTAAATAATTAATTAAAATAAATAAAACAAATTCTTTAAAACAATTAAGTTTCTTTAAAAATCAAACAGTTGGTATAATCTTCTTATAATGAAGTTTAGGGACATATATGGCATGTCCAGGATAGAAGTATTAGGCATCATCCCAATTTTACATCATTGAGAAATATTTTATTGTTATGCACCTAATTTTTATTATATGATGTATATACTGAACCTTTTACATGTAATTTCATTAATCCTTTACGATTCATGTTATTTTATGTTTTAATTTTTATTATTTCACCAAAGGGAGTTTTATATTAAAGTTACTCAGTGGTGTTGGTTTTCCAAACTCAATTTCTTTTTGTCGGGTTATAAATATTCATAATTAAAACCATTATGATATGATAATATGTGAATTGATATATAAATTTTTCACTATATTTTTTGAATTATTTTTGGATTTAATCTAGTTACACATAATCTCTCCATTGATTAACAATAAATTTAGTGATCTAATATTTATAAGGGTTAATAATCCCAAATTCCCTACTTTGGGACATATGATTATACTATGAACCTGTCGACTTTTATGATGTGTATATACATCATTTTATATATGTTTTAATGTGAATATTTTTATTTTTATGAAATTAAATTGATCATTTGATGTTATTTTATCAATGGTTTTACGATTGAGGAGTTATCAACGTCGAAAAGGCTTTATATTAAAATCTATTTTATTTTTTTAGATTGTTGATACTCCATTTTCTATTAGAGGAAATAATATTATATTGTTTTTGTGGGACACATAACCTTATTATCCACTATTTATGAATGTGGTAAATATTTTCAACATCCAGGTTCCCCACTAATTGATTAACGATGTGTCATGAATGTTGTTTGTAAGTGATATTTTCCATGTATATTGATTTCTATTTTCTATCTTTATATTCTATTTAAATTTTTCCTAAAATGATTTTAAAAAAATATCTTTTCAAAAAATAAATGACCACTAAAATATATTTTTCATTTTATATTACATTATTTTAAATGGTTTTAAAAAGTAATTTTTTAACATTTTTTAAATGGGTTATTTTCACACCATTTAGTTATTTTTTTCAATGATGGTTTATTTATAAAATTTAAAAATTGAATAGATTTTAATGCATTCATGATCTATCAATGTTTTAAATATTCTTTTATATGTTTCAAATCTTATTTTTAATGAAAATTATTTATTTAACTTTAGAATAATTTTTTAATTTCAAATGAGATTTTTCAAAATAAAAAGTACATTTTCCTCAAGAAAATTTCCATGTGATATTTGAAAATAAATTTAAATCTAATATTACATTCTATGATGTTTCCCTACATTATTTTTTCTAAGAATTTTTTTAATATTTTTTTAATTGTTTTCCCATTCATCAAAATCAATAACCATTTATGATACTTATGATTCATTGGGATATATTGAAATGATAATATCATTATTCTTTATCAGGAAGTATTATGATTTTTAATAGATTATAATTGAACCCATTACTTCTCCATGTGTTAATGAAGCTGTGAAAGGAATAATGATTGTTTCTATTATTTTTATGATTAAATAAATGCAATACGTACTTTATTTATGTTATGGACCTTGTTGGTTGTATATGTTGATGGGTGGTTCTGTTATAGAACATGGTTGGGGGGTTACGTCATTAAACATGGATGGGTGGTTTAGTTATAACCCAAGTATTGGTGGTTCTTTTATATCCCTTTAATTCATGGTCATGGATGTCATCCATATGGTTATTCCATTTTAAATTTGAATTTAGGAGTGATATGTAATTTTTTCCTAAGTTACCTATATGTTTTATTTATAATTTATATAAGTTTTTAATGATTTTATTGATTAATATTGAGATTAAATGAATTCATATTATTGAATCTTATTACTATTACCTTTGATAATGATTTATTCCATTTTTGATGATTTATGTTTCGGTTGTTGATGGGTTTTAATATTATTTTTTTATGACTATGCACTTTGATGATATCAATGTACCCTTATTATCTTTTTATTCTCACAAATAACATTGAATTTTTATTTATTGTTTTTACAATTATTTGTCATTTGGGAACACCCTTATTATGTTTCCATTAACCCTTGTTAATAAGAATGATGATTAAATAATTTATTTCCATAATGTTTTCTAATGTGATGAATTTCGTGTGACATGTTGATAATTTAATATAGAATATAAAAACCTATGTATAGTGGAAATATACTCCCTTGAAATCATGGGTGGGGTTTATGTAATAATTTTCACAAATATATAAAATTATAATCATGTGACATCCTTGGGTTTATAAGTAATCTAATATTTCCTTTTGATTTTGTAAGATTTGGATGGAATATATTGGTTATATTTATCAATATCAAATCCAGAAATGTAAATTTCATGATTTTTTCACCATATATATGAGTATTGGTTTGGGACTATTATAGTTAATATACAATGCATAGTTTAGATATGTTTTTATTTTAGTATTTATTTTCATATGTTCTTATCTTATGGTTTATAGATACCATCATAGATATATGATCTTAAAGATGATCATAAGTTTAACGGTATTGTGAACCTTTAGGGTTTATGTAATCTATAATAACTAAGGTTACTATTAATTATTTTGAAATTATTTTTGGGAACATTATAAGTATATAATTTTACTAAATATTAAAACATTAAGGTTGGGAAAAACTCATCGCATCCGAAAACGATGTGGGGCATGACCCCGCAACCAAAGGACGAAAAGGGTCCAACGCCTTCTACTGGCCAATGAGATGTCCTGGTTAGTATGTATTCGTTGTTTTTAAATGGATTGAAATATAATTTTTAAGTTTATTTTTGGAATATAGGTTTTATCAAATATATTACCATGGAATTTAAAATTGATTTGTGGATTAAGAGGATATCGTTATATTAAAATAAGTTCACTACATTTTTTGACTTAAATTCTAAAAGGTATGAGATAACCATTAAGGTAAAAAATTATATATTATTGATGTTATTGATTTTTTTCATGTTATTTTGGACATAGGGTTATTCATTTTTGTGACACATTATTTTTAACTTCATAAATTATGGTTTAATTATAGATATTAATGTAGTTTTCTTCACATTGAGGTATAATAAGTTTGAAAAAAACATTACCTTAGGCTCAATATTTTTATTTTGGTTAATGTATAAATATAAGAGAAATATATGTTTATAGTTTTGGGGATTATGAGATCTATCTGAATATGATTTTAGTTAATCAAGCATAAAAATCATCTTGAACACTCATTTTTTAGAGAAAAAGATAAGACTATGGTGGAAATTTGTTAATGGATGAAAATCTACTTCCCAATTAAGCATGGTTCCCTATGTTTTTAGTATATATGTTTAATTAATTGAAAAAATATATGAAAAATATCTTGGAAAAAATGTTACCCTTATACAGTCATTTTTGAGGAATCAATGGGTTTTTCATTCTTAATATATTTATGCCTTTGTGGCTGATAAACTTTATAAATCATTCACATTATTATGATAAATTATTCATATCACTATATATAGTTATTTATGATTCTATTTAATTCCCAGTTTAAAAACACAAAATAATTTTTCATACATGGAAATATATATATGGATTATTCAGGACAACTTTTAACTTACCTTTCTCTCTTTTCAAGTGGAAGTTCTATTAACCCTTTATATGATGTGGGTTTTCAACAATAGTATTTGAAAACTTCAAACAATTAATAGGTGATATCAAGATAAAATTTCAATTATGAATTTTATTAATTTGTGAGAATGTAACAACCTAATATTTTAACAAGTATTATATGACTGATAGCATACAAGAGACACACCGTAGAGCATAAAAGAACCAAGAAAAAATATTATTTTAAATATGACCCTTATAACCTATCTATGAAATTGAAGGGAATGAATAGTATTAACTGGTTTATGATATATATATATATTTTTTTCTTGATAAATATAATTTTACTTGTAAATTATTAGTAAATAATCAATCAATTTTTTAATGTAATTTTATTCATTAGAAATATGTTTTCTTCCAAAATGATATTTGTCGATTTTGGTGTGAAATGATTATAATTAATTTTAAAGATTTTTTAAAATTAATTTTTAAAATAATATTAATTTTTTAAATCATTACATAAAAATTAACATAGTTTGAAATGTTTTTATTTTCAAAAAATATGGATGTTTTAGTGAATATTGAAAAATATCAATTTTTGTAAAGCTATATATTAATGGAAATGATTTAACTAAAATAAAGGTCCCATTATTTTTTTATTAATTATGTTAAAATAATATTTATTCAATTTTATATAATAAAATTAATCACATTTTTATAATTTTTATACTATATTTTATTACAATTTCATTTTTGGGTTTAAAATCAGGGTTTTCAAGAAACTGTTATAAAGTGAATAATATTTATATTTTTATTAAATTAAAAATAACAAATTAAGAATTATTTAAATTATATTTATATATTATATGAATAAATATTAACATAAATCCATATATTTATTATTACAAATCATGGAATTAATATGAAATAATCTTTCAATTGAAAAATAAACTTCTTGAAAAACTTCATTTTAATCATGTTGGTGGGTTGTATTTTAAATTAAATTATACCACTATTATGAATTATATTTTTTAAAATATATTAAATAATTTTAATCAGGGAAATTTATATTATCTTATAAGGTTAACATAACTTTTTTTCATAATGAATAGTGAAAATAATAAAAAATCTATTATTATAGTTATAGTAAAAAAAGATTTACTCGGGGGTTAAACGAATAATATAATGGGTTAAAATTACCAAAAAATGCTTTTGAAATATTTGTTTCCTTATATCATCACTATGATATATTCACCTAAAAATGTTCCATTTTTTATCCTCATGGCTTCTGTTAAACGTGGGTACACCATTTTCTTTTCAAAAATTAAAAGTGTGTCACTCGCCTCATTTATTAAATGTCACCCCCTCTACTCTAATATTCAAATATTTAATGTTTATTATATTATCCAAGACATATTCAAATAAATTAATTACCTTCCTAAACACATCTTGTAACCACTGGTTTGTTCATAAGTCCATCTTATAGAGGTTTTTCAATCAAACAAAAAGAGGTTGTCGTAGAGGAGGTAATGTGTTTCAAAAAGAGTTTAAATTTCATTTATTCCTCAAACTCCTTCAAAAAATTTTAAAATTTAATTATATAAGAAAAAAACATCAAAAATATAATTAAATTGTAATATTTAAATTTTATAAATTATATCCACATCCTCTTCCATAAAATATTAAATGTAATCAGCATTCATGTATACAGCTGACTATTGCCTCACGAAGCGATGTAGTTTGTTTTTTCATCACCTCCCCGCAAGAATTTTTTTAATAATGGATTTAAAAAATGTATATGATATATATAACATCGTTATACATATTTAATTATTATATCACATATAACTTCTTACCTTCCATTTCATGGGTGGGACGATAATGCCACTCTTGTGTACGATAAATTACCACATCGTGAAATGTTGTGAGTCGTTTATCATTAATAAATTAAATTGATGGTAATATGGTAATATTTATTTAATATATGTGATAGAATATGAAATAATTATGATATTAAGGAAATATTTTTCATTCTAAAAATTTAATGTATTTTTTTCTTAACATTCCTCTCGCTGAAAAACGATAACATTGTTCGTACATACACGTGGACTACTTCCTCTACTAGGTGATGTGATTATTTTATCATCACCACATTACATGGATAAAAAATATAAATTTATAAAAATATATTATTATTATTATTATTATTATTTATCATTTTTGAAAGAGAAAACAATACTTACCTTTATTCAATAGAGATCATTGAATAATGAAAAAGTTACTCATGCTTACATACAACCTATAGCCTTCCTGATCATAACATCATTATTTTTTCATAAAAATTATACAGGGATGATTTTAAAGGTTTAATTTATTTATAAAAAGATAATTATATAATTACTATTATTCTGTAGATTTTGAAATAATAAACACTTAGTCCTTATCGATGCCCCAAAACCGTTTTGAGATAATGACTCAAAAGTCATCAGAATACCCAATGTGGACTATACTAGTTTCTTTATTAAATATGTAATAAAAAAATTATTTATGTACAATGTATTATGACATTATAATTTAATTAAGAAATAAATAAATTTATATACTTTTATTATACCTGAGTTAAAGGAAATACATGGAAATTATTGTCTCAAGGTAAGGGACTTAGTATCATTTTTCCTTTATAAAAACATACTATAATATTTTGTACACAGTTTAAATTATATGGTGTATACACTATCCATTTTAAAAGTTATATAATTAATCCTTCATAATTCATGGTATTTAAATTTTTAATTTCATTTATTTTATCCAAGGGTAGTTGACATGAATGTTATCAAGTGGTAAAGGGTTTCTTATATCAATTTTCTTTTTTTTGTGTTATAACTCTTATTCATTGAAGACATTATGAATTTATTATGTTTGAATTGATATATAAATTTTTTTATTATATATAAATATATTATTTTTATTCTTCACTCATAAAATCTCTATTGATTGACTCTTAATTAATTTATATTATCTTTGTAAGGGTTAATCATACTAAATTATTTTCTTTAGGGAATATATTTATGATATGAACCTATCATATTTGATGAGGTGTATATACTACATTTCTGACATGTTATATCTATAATATAATTATTTTTTTGATATTTAATGTATCGTATTAACATATTCTATCATTGTTCCTATGATTGAGGAGTTATTAATGTAGAAAATGATTTATGTTACAATATCTTTTCTTTTGGATATTTTTTTTACACAAGGTTACTTTGGGGTAAATTATATGATCTTAATTTCATTAACAACCTATATTTATTATCCTATGGTTATGATATTTTATAACATGTTTTATTTTCATTTACTCTTTTATTTACTAAAAAAGAATCAAGAAAGTCATTTATAATTTGTATTGATCATGTATAATCGTTCAGACTGGAAGTATTTATTTTTATATCATTGTTTTCTAAAATGATCTAAAAACTATTCATTTAAAAAAATTATTTTTTATATCTATATTACATGATCTATGAATTTATTTTAAATTTTATTTATTAATACATTTCAGAAGGTTTTCAAAATAAGTAATTTTAACTCCCTTTACAAAATGTTTGAAAAGAATTTTTAATTTTATCATTTACAACATGAATTGATATTCCCCCCATCATGATAACTCAATGTTTTAAAGAATAATTTTTATGTTTATAAGGTTTTTATTTTCAAGTAAAATGATTTATTTAATATTTGAGAACATTTTACATTTAAAATATATATTTTTTAATATAGAATTTATATTTTCCTCATTAAATGATCCAAACGATCATTCAAATTCAATTTCAATGTAAGATGACATCCTTGGATGTTACTCAATGATAATTGGTGATTTTACTCCAGATTTTTTTAATTATATTTTAATTGTATTTACATTCATCAACATCAAAAAACATGGATGTTGTTTATAATCCATTGGGATACTTTCAAATGATACCAACATATTTCTTTATATGGATGGATTATGATTGTTTCAATTGATTTTTAGGGAACCAGTATCGTTTCCCGAGGATGATGATGTTATAAATGTATTAATTATAGTTTCTTTCAGTTTATTAGTGAAATGAAATCTTAATATACTTTATTTATGTTATAAATTAGGGTAATTTTCAATTTTTATTGGTGGTTCCATTATAAACCAAGGTTGGGTAGTTAGGTTATTAACCAAGGATAGATGTGTTCAAGATAGCCCTCTAATTCATTAGGTATAAAATATGACCATATAGTTATTTGATTTATAATAGTGATTGTAAGTATAATAAAGAAATGATGTCCCTGGTTTCATACATTTTTTATTTATGCTTTCTTGGGATTCAAAATGATTCCTTTGATCATGATTGAAATCAAATCACACTTAATTATTCACTCTGATGTCTCTTTACTTTGATAATGATTTATTACATGATTCATGATTCATGGTGTAGGTATTGATGGGGATTAATATTTTTTTGGTATGCTAATTCACATAGATTTTTTAATAATACCCTTTTTATCTTCTTATGCTCACTGATGAAATTTAATTATTAATGCTTAAGTTTACCCTTATGGATAATTTGAGCTCACACATATTATGTATCCTATTTAATAGGTCACAAAGAATGTTGATAATATTATATGTGTCAGGAAATTATTCTGACATAATGAATTTTGTGTGATATGGTGAAGACATAATGTGGGATATAAAAATTTGAGAATTGTAGAAAAAAATCCTATGAATTTATATGTTTTATTTATGTATTAGTTTTCCAAATTCTATAAAACTCAAAACATTAAAGGTAATTGGGTTTATATTTTCACTGAAATTTATTTTCGATATAGTTTTATTTTATTGAAAAAATAAGGTCAAACTCATCGGTATCAAAGAGAGATATCTATGGTTTATCATTTTATCACTAAATTTGGGAGCTTGGGTTCAGATTTGGTATATATAGTCGATCAAATAACTAATTCATCATAGTTTATTATTGCTATATAATATTTATAATTTAATAATATTTCTATAATATACATTATGAAAGTTGTATCTTTACACAGAGTACCACATTCTATTATATCTAAATGATATCTAAGGATTTAATTGACATTTTGGAGAATTATTCAAAAAGATCGGGATAAAGAGTTATGTTTCACTACTTACTATCATATAAAGATAGATATTTTATATTATAGGAATATTTATGCCTTGTAATATATTTTGATTTTTTTTCCGGATTATAAAGGTGGTTGGGAATGACACCATCATCTTATCTAATTCTCTTATATAATAGTTTTTACTTTTACATTTAGATGTATCCTCATGAATACCATTATGGAAGGATGTTTATAATTGTAAAATTTTACAATGATGATAGATAATGACAAATATTGGGACCTTAGGTGTATAGGGAAATTATAGATATATTTAGTCCCATTTAATGTCACATTAAGGATACTAAAGGTTGATATAATATTTGTGATGACAATCTTTGTTAAAATATGAAATTAGATGTTGCTAAGAAAATATTCCAAAAAATTTCACCATTGAAGAACTTTATGAGATTTAGAAAAAATAGAAAGTTAAGACCTATATATATTGGTCCATTGGATGTATTTGGTCATATTTGGATAGTTACTTATTGCATCACACTATCATATAACCTCTCTCATTTTGATGATATGTTCCACGTATCTCTTATCAGAAATTACAAACATGAACCTTCACCTATACTAAACATAGAGGATATATGAGTTGAGAGTGATATTTAATTTGATGAAAAATTGGTAAAAATAAAGTATCATAGACGTAATGTTCTATGGAGAAATATTACTGACCTAATTGAGGTTCTTTAGAGGAATTAGATATTTGAATAAGCAAAATGAGAACCTAAGGAGGCGATGAAGTAGATATATTTTCATTTTTTGTATCAAAGTGATAGAAATTTAAGGCATAAGTTCAATTATTGAGGGTTATAATGTGAAACCCATGATTTTATATTTATTTTCATTTAAATAATGATTAGTTATTTGACATCTTATTTTAAATGAAATAATGAGTTTAGAGAAACTATTATATAATAATTAATTGTGATTATTTAAATGTAACCATAATAATATTTCTATAAAATTGGAGATTTGAATAAGAATAATAATATTATAAAAAATTATTATAATGGATTTATATAATTATAATTTATAAATAATATAAAATAAATAAATACTCATTTTTAATAATGTCATTTTAGTAATAAAAAATAATACTTAATAAAAAATGTTCTTATTGAATTTTATGTGTGAATATTATATATAATTAATGCCACTTTTAGAAAAAAAAATTATATAAAGGGTATCATTTTTTAAATCATCATATATAATTTCATTTATGGTAATGTTTCATGATTTTATTAAAACATTAATTTTCAGTGAATAGAGAAAAATAAATATTGAATAGAAAATTGAATATTTTATTAAAAAAATAAAAAAGACACAATTTTTATATTATTTTAAGAAATTAATCAGTTATTTTTAAACATAATCCTATTTATTTTCTCATGATTATAATTATGAAAAATTTTGGTACGAAAAATAATTTATTCTTCAAAATTCATTTTTAGAAAATAAATTTTCATACTATTTTATATGTTTCTATTAAGATAAATTAATACCAATTATACATATTGAATATTTTAATATATATTTCTAATTATAATATTTAATATTATATAGTAATTTATGATTATTGTTTTCTCAATGAATAGTAAATATAGTAAAAATGATTCACCATAGCAGAAGGGTAAATTTGGTTAAATAAGGTAAAAATAAAGGGATAAGGCCACATGTTTTCAACTTAGTTATTATTGTATGATGTTATATTGACACTAATAACCTTATTATCGATATATAATTTTTATTTTTCAGAAAAATTTTTCATTAAAACAAAAAAATAATATTTTAAATCATTAAAATATTCAAGGTGTGTCCCTTCCCCAACATGTAAAGGGTAGCCTCATATCCTCTTTTCCTTAAACAATATTTATCTACATAGCTGAACTAAAAAGTGAAAAATTTAATTCCCAACATCTCTACACATAAAATTTGAGGTTATTATAATATTAAAATAGCATTCCCAATTTTGATAGGAATGGATCTAAAGGAGGTCTACAGAAGAACATGTAATCGTCTTACCCAACCCCTTTCTATGTATTTATGTTTATATCTTACTAATATATATGAAATTAATATTAAGATAATAAATTACTTAAATTTAATATACTGATGTCTTATAATTTTTATATAATCGATATTGTCTAAACTCTTTTTTATCAAATAAGAAATGAACGTATCACTCATCTATATGTCTGGACTACCACATCAATGTAGCAATATAATTCATTTTCAATCTACATCATTGATGGGTTTTTATCATAATATATTAATTTTTATATAAAATATTTATGAAATATTTTTGGATTTTAATGATAGAATATTATTTATTTATTTACACTATTTTCATTAGAAAAAGAAAATCTTGTTCTTACGTATATAAGAAATATTGTTTCTATGAATGGTGTAATTAGTTTTTCTATCTGTATTTTTTATGGATGGATCTAAATATGTAGACAATGAATTTATATGATATTTATATCATGATTAAAATTATAGATATTATTTAATAATTATTAATATATAAGGATTGAGATATCCAAACTATAACATTAATGAAAAGAAAAATAGAGAACAGACATAAGTGTCAATTTTAATAAGAAATTATTAATAAATAGCAAATGAAATGTTATAAGTAGTACCGATATGATATTATAAGTATGTAAATGGTTAAATTAAAAAATTATAAAAATTTAAATATATAATATATAAATTTATAGAAATTATGAATCAATTATTACTTGAGGTAGGGGTAGTATGTTAAAGTATTATTTTTACCGATATTGATTCTACATAAATTTAAGATAATGAAATTAAATGACATTTATCTACAAAATAATATTTCATTTATTCCTCGGTATATTTTTAGGTAGAGTAAAATTTTTCAATTCATTTTCCTATATTTAATTACTTAATAGTAAAAATGGTTATTTTTTAAGGAAAATAGACATATTTTAATTATTCGGTTAAAAGTAGTATTATTCAATATACTAATTTAATTTTAAAAAATTAAATATTGTTCTAATTATTCACATACAAATGAATATGTAAATTTTGTGTATTTATGAATTTATTTAAATATTTTTGAAAATAATAATCATGTAATTTTTTGAACAATGTACATTTGAATTTTTACCAATAATGTGAACAAAATCATTATTTTAACATACACGAAATCATGTAATATTCTTATGAATTTTTAATGAGAGTTTTCATATATGATAACATGCGTTGATACTAATTATTATATATTAGAAATATTAGTCAATGATACAATCTTTATTTTTTAATTGGGAGTTTTTCATTATGATTATTATATTTTTTAGGAAACCTATTTCTTTTATATGAGTTATGAAATGACGATATGATGAATGTTTTATAATCTTGTAGTAGTCATCGACATGGTTTTCATTACGTGATGGGAGGGATTGGAATTGTATTGGCCTCCAATTTCACATGTAATGATATAAATATCATGATATAATATGGTGTCAATTGTGGAGTGGACCAAATTTATTTTAATGATTCTACCCATTATGATTGACTTGTGAGTGAACCTTGACCATAGAAATAATGTAATATTGAGTGAACCAAATCCACTATGACAACCTTAGAAGTGAAACTTAACTAAGCAAATGATTTTATATTCATATTTGTTTTCCAAAAACGTGTTTATTATTCTTATGATATGATAACATTGACCATGATTTATTATTGATGATTTTGTCAACGAATTTCTTATATAATTTGATTGAAAAAACCTCATGCCCTATTTCTGGATAAATGATATTTAACCAATTAGGTATGATTCTTTTATGATATTATCATTTTATTATACCCTAATGATTATTTTATTATTTTTTGTGATCAATTATTGATATCAACTATGATTACCATTATTGAGCATCTCACCTCACCCTTTTGTTTTATTTTATCTTTACTAGGATATGAATAATTGTTTTAAGTATTATGTAACTAGGAAGTTTTATAGTTGTGAAGAATATAGTGGAATATGTTTTATATATTTTTATTTACATGTTTTGTATGTATCAAAATCCTGAATTATGATAAACTATAATGGTTTATTCATACATAATAATGATATGTATTGAATATTTTTTGAATTAGATATATATAGTTATGTATTAATATTTTGGGTCATTTCATCCAATACTATGTTTTCCATTCCCTATGATATAAAGACCAAATCTATGAATTATTTTTACGGATTCATGAAAGATTTTTTTATGTTTAAATTTTTATATTTTATATATAAGTCATGTATATATCTAGTATCCGAAGACTACAAAAAATGTTGATCTTTTTTGAGTATCCATTGTATCTTTTACTGATGTAATAAACTAGACACCTGGTCATGGTTACTAGTGTTTGGGTCATTACATTTGGTATCAATGAAAGCTTACTAGTACCATTGGGAACTATATTTTATAATATCATGGTTAACATGTGAATTATGATAATGGATTAGTATATTTGAGAAATGTTTGATGTTTTTCATTCCTTTTCATAATATTCATTATTTTATGAGATATTTATATATGTGAATTATTAGTAAATATATCCCATTGGTAAAAAAGAAAAATCACCTGAACACTTGTTGTTAATGTCGGGATGTACATTATGAGTAATTAAGAACATTGGGAGATGGAGATAACAAGATTATAGAAATATTGGTTATACATACACATGTAATGAAAAAAATATTATTTCATGTATGGAGAAACATATTGTTCCATAATGTGATGAACCTATATTGTAGAAAATTATGAACCATTAGCCTCCATCCATTAATGGAACTACTAATGAATTGGGAGCTAATTAATAAATCAAGTCCATTGAGAATATATTCCTAGATTTTGATGTAATAAAATGGAAAAGGATATTATAAAAGTATATATCTTAAATAGAGATACTCGTAAAAAATTCCCATTGATCTTTAGTACCACAATTTGATGAAAAAAACATTAGAATTGAAAAATTTTAATGTGATTTTCTTTGAGAAATATTTTCCATGGGATAAGTGGGCTAAAATTAATAGAAAATTTATTAACCTAATAAAAAAAGAAGAGGAAAGTGTTGATAAAAATGTTTCTATATTTATATGTTGTTAAAGGCATCTAAGAAACTATACAGATAATCTTGAAATCAAAACTAAACATTTTATTAATTGGATTAAGCCGAACCGTTGATAGGAACATGTCTCTAATTGTTTTTGCATAATTTGATGTCATGGTATCATGTGACCTCTAGGAATATAAATAATTTTATAGGTCATATATATTTGATGGAAATCAATAAAATAAGTGGTTGAATTAGAACCATAGAAATAGAAATGCATCAATAAATATGAAATAAATGTTGGAATTTTTATAATGTTATACTTGTGCAAAGATAACTATTGGTAAATTCATAAAGGGGATGGTATTTAGATTCAAGTGTGGAGATAAGTTACATTTTGATCATGAATATAAGCAAATGAAATAAAACACTTTTATCAGGTGTTATAGAGTTCTTCTTCAATAGTGAGATGGGGAATTTTTCAAATCATTTTTTAATGAATCAAGGATAAATAGAGAAAAATTAGACCTATTGTAGGGAGAAAAATATGATATTACTATAACTCATGTTCCGAAAGATTATTTGGAAATTACATTGATCATAAACACAATTTTAGTGGATTTTCCTGCATTCAAAATCATCACACTATTTTAGGTCTTCCATGTTTACCAATAACATTATATCATTCCTTATCACCTTAAGAAGGGTACTTCCAGTCAAGAATCATACTATAAATCTTATTTCCACAAAGATATATCAATATTTAAATATTATTATGGATAGAAATACCCAATTTAAAAACATTGTTATTATATTAATCATTGTATTAGATATAATCATTGGTATAGATTTTGAATCAAAGTATAATGCATAATTTTTAGTAAGAGAATGATATTATAATTAATCATGGATGTGGGTAATACCTTATCATTAATGGTGTACTTCATCATTTTAATATTGTATAGATCCTTCTCCATTAACTCTCCATATTGAAATTATGGGACATGTAGAATAGATGAAACATATTTTTGGTAAAGGTAAACGTGGTATAAAATATATACCTACTTTCAAGGATATATTGATGTGTTTAAAGAATATTTATCTATAAATAAACCAATGAATAATTTATAGATTATCATTGAAATAATGAATGATTCAAAACCTATATTTAAGAATCAGTATAGAATGACCATAGAGGAATTAATTATACCAGAGAAACAAAAAGATGAGTTTTGTAATGGGGGATTATTTTTCGATATTTTTCACCTTTAGGATCCCCTACGCTATTTAATAAGAATGATGGGCTTATATGGTTATGTATCAGTTATAGGGAAAAAACTTCTATTATTATAAAGAAAATGTATCCTCTACTTCTTATTGATTTATTTTTTATCATCTTTATAGAGATCAGTACTTTCACAAAATTAATCTTCATTATATGTATCATCAACTATGAATAAGAAAGATAGATATTCAAGTTAAAACATTTCACATAAGGTATGGTAATCATTATATTATGTTTATTCCATTTGAATTGAAATATTAATCCTATATATTTATGGATCTTATGAATAGAGTATTTAAAGATTATATTTATGAATTTTCATGGTATTTATTTATAATATCTTGTTATATTCCAAAATAAATGGAGAGCATTAAATTTAATTGAGCTTCATTCTTGAAACACTCAAATGGATGGTGTCGTATAGAAAATTTATTAAGTTTCAATATTTCTATTAGGAAGTTCCTTTTAATGGTCATATTTTCTCTAAAGATATAATATTAGTTGACCATTAGAAGATAAATGATGTAATTAAATGGAAAATATCATTGACCATAATTGAAATATTTAGTTTCCTTGGATTAGTAGGTAACTATCGTTGCATATTTCAAAATATTACTTAATTAAATAACCCAATAACAATGTAATAAAATCAATTGAGGTTAAATTCGTTTTTTTAGAATAATTTTAAAAAAATTTACGAAGAGTTGAAGAGGAAATTATTCAATAACCAAATATTGAAATTACAATTACAAAGGGAACGTTTTGTGCTATATTTAAAATCATAGAAGAAAGGGCTCATATGAATCCTTTAAAATAATATAAAATACATTCTTATGGGTCAATATATTTAATAATTCATCACTATAATTATCTAAAACATCATCCTATGTTGGAAGTCAAAATCATTTCCATGAATGTGGGGAAATATTATCTCTGTGGTGAAATGTGTGAGATACAAAAAGATCATAAATACATCTATTCACAAAAATAACCCAACACGAGACAATTGATATGGATAGAGTTACTAAAGGAATATGATTTGTCAATACACTACCCCCATCAGAAAGAATATATTGTTTTTGATTAATTATATAGGAAATATCATTGAGATATAACTTATATAATAATTGGAATATATCTTATATTCATAGATTTACTAAATTTTTATATTGGAATTATTAGAGAAATGAAAACATAATTCCTTTTATAAATAACTAAAAAACCTCCCTTAATAGAGAATATAAAAAAATAACAACCTAATGATAAGAGATTAAAAAGTAAAATTAAATTTGTGATTGTTGTGAAATTAGTAGAAATTTTTTATGATGACAGTTTAATAAAATTCATGAATAATTTGAATGTTCCATCAATTCTTGTGTTGAAGAAAGAACTACATGATGAATCCCATATCCCAAATTTCACTATACATCCTGGTAACTCCAACCTATGAAGGGATATAATATAATATTTTTCTGGGATAATATAAAGATATAAATTATTTACATATATTAATATTATTATACATTAAACTAGGTAATGAAAAGATATTATATCCAAATAGAAGCATGTGACCACTCATGATTTCTATATAGTAGTTTTTTGATATTACTATATACTTTTTCAATATATTTACAATTTAAGTTATAAGAAATAATTCCACGTGGTTATAGTTGATTACCTAACCATGTATACCTATTTTCTCCCTATAAAGAAGGATTTAACTGTTGAGTACCAGAGAAGATGTTATTTCAATACATTTATGAATCTTCATGGTGCACCACTTCAGATTGTTTTTGATTGTGATCCATGTTTTAAATCAAAATTATAAAATATAATTCACAATTATCTGGATTATAAGATATATTTAAACTATAATTATCATAAACATATAGATGGATAGTTTGAAATTACTATGAAAATATTATAATACAAGATGATGTCATTCATATTTTTCTTTCAATGTACAAGGGATTGATATTTTCATATAGTGTTATTTTCATTTAATAATAGATTCCATTAAAAAATTAAAATAATGATTCATAGAGTATTATATTGGAAAAAAATAAAACAAAATATTTCTTTGATGTTGGTGAGAGGAATATTTTATTCCCTAGACATGTTGGGGATACAATGATGAAATTGATAACAATTCAGAGTTATATGAAGGCATGTAAAATAAAAAAAAAATCTATGAAAATAACTAAAGGATTTATTTTTAATTTAATATAGGGGAAAACGATTTTTCATGTATATCAAATGAAGGGTGTTAAGAGGATATTCAAGAATGTAAAATTATGTCTATTGTACCTCGGGAATTTTAATATTTTGGAAGGAATTGGAAATGTCACTTACTATTTGACAATTCTATACAACTTATATAATGATTATAATTTGTTCTATATCTAATTTTTAAATATGTACATACATGGACCAATGAATTTACTCTTCTATATAGAAATTAAATTTAATTCTTATTTACCTTATTATCAAGAGACTTTCTAGATTCCTGACACTGGAGAATAAGTGTTGTGGAATTAGAGGGCTGAGCTTGTAAATGTACTTAGTAAATACCACTATATATAAGATTCATTATAGGAACCTTAATAAGTTATGATAAGAACTAAAAAATTATTTTTTTTACATGGCACTATAGAAATTTATGCCCCTGATTTTTCAAGGGGAGGAAATTTAACAGTCAAGATTCATATATAATTTGCATTGCTTATATTTTAAAGAAACTATTGCATATTGCACATAAATTTATTATGTAATATGATTAAAACCTAAATTACTAAATTTTATATTTTGGTTTTTTAAAATTTATTTAATTTTTCAATTCACCATGTTATAAATTTCTTATGGGGAATTTTTATGATTTTACGAAAATAGTCATTATTTTGAAAAATATTGAAAAATATCAATTTTTCAATAGTGAAAATTTTATAAAATTATAATGGTATGAGATTTATTTAATAGTCTATAAAACAATTTTACTGAATAAATATTCATTTATAAAGTACAACAGTTAATTTTAAAAAATAACGTGGGACGTAGAGATCTATGTTTTAGATTTTCTAAATTTTAAATAACGATCTAATTCAAATAATTTTTTTTTGGTTCGTATATTTTCATTTTTTTCCGAGGGTAATTATAATTTTGGTATTATTTTAAATTCAAATATGTATATTTAAATTTAATATACTAAAACAAATGAAATATTAATCAAGATGATACATTATTTTTCTTAAATTCTTTTTTAAAAAAATTAACAATTTTTTTAAAACGATTCATTGTTTTTTTAATGGTATTATATTAAAATTATATTATAAATAATTTAGGAATATAATTAATTTAAATAAATCTACTATTTGGAATTAGAATAATTTATATAATTTAATGAGATCGACATAATTTTTTGTCAAAATGAATAATAACCAAGTTAAGACTTATCACGTTAGCGTGGATTAAAATGGATTAATGAGTGGGTTAAACTAAAGAGATAAAGATTAAAATATAATTAAACCTTCTCTAAAGCATACTATTTGAATTTATTTTGACCCTATCTCAAACTATATTTTAAAATGATCCAATTTTGAGCTACATTATAATGTAGGTGAATTTATTATATTTTAATATTATTATTATTTACAATTTTTTAACTCGCCTCACTTATAAATGGGAATATCCTCTCATTTATTCTAGAAACATCATGGTCAATATATATCAACAAATAATTACCCAAATATCTTCCAAAAATTCCTCCCTATACCTTAGAGGTCCCGTTCTCACCAAAATACCACATCAATAAGGCTGATGTTCTAATTAAAAGGTGTTATCCAAAAGAAGATGTATTTGTTCTTTCTATGATTTTGCATTTTCATTTTTTTCAAACCCAAATAAAATTTTAAATATCCATATTAAAAAAATTATATTAGTTTATTTTCTATATCAATATTTCCTATATTAATGGTATATACATTTTCTATATCATTTCCTTCCAAAGAAAAATGAAAACATCACTCATGTGTACATACAGACTACAATCTCTACCTAAATGTTTAATTCATTTTTCATCACAAATTATCATGGATGGTTATAAATATATTATTAATTAATATTTATATTATATTTATGATAAAATTAGGATTATGAAAATATAATATATCATCTACCTTTTTACCACATAATCCATTTGAAAATAATAACCTCACTCGGACATCAAGTGTGGACTACCACCACTACAAAGTTGTATGATTATTTTTTCTATTACCAGCATTCATGGATTAATATAAAATTTTATTAAATTAATTAAAATTATCATCATTAAATTATTTACATTAGGGAAATTATTTAAGCACATCATAACACATTTATCGCTGGGTAATATACAAATGTAATTTTTAAGAAATTGTCCAAACAACCTTAAGTGGACGATGTATGAAATAGCATTATAATTAATGGATTCATATGATTATAAATAGAGCATTAAATTAAATATTGAATAAAATAGTTATAAAATACTGTATTTAATAGTTGTAAATTAATTATTTATCTGGAGACAATATTTCTGGCCAATAAAGTTTCTAATGTAAGTGTTTTCATCTCAATTCCAATCATATGAGTGATTTTATATTATTCACATTATTTAATTTATATGATGTGTATATACATTACCCAATTTTCATATTATATCATGAATTATAATTTAATTACTGAATTTTATGTTTTAATTCTTCTTTTTCTCTTTTAAGTGGTTTTAATTCAAATGTAATCAAATTAATTAATGTTTTATTAAACCTCAGTCTAACTCGATATTGTTTGGATTTAAATTTACTTTTAAAGAAATAAATTAATTTACGCTTCTTGAACACAATTTTTTTTATTATAATATCATTATTTCTTAAGTTCTTATGTTTTACTTTAACTTCTTCTCCCTTTGGTAATCAAAAAAAAAACATATTGATATTATTTTTCATTGAATTTTAATTTTCTATATTTATATATTTCAAATAGTTTTTATTTATGTTTATCTACTTTTTATGGTTACCAGGTAGAGTGGAAGCATGTGGTGGTGAGTGATAAATTAAAAAATTATCTTGTATTTCTATGCTCAAAACTGAGAGTGAGGATCCAAGAGGTCAAACATATAATTAACTTATATAATTTTAAATAAAAGAATGCCAAGGAATATGATCTTTCATAGATGTGAATTTTGATCATCCAGTAATACCCTTTTATATTTCATTACTTTTTACACTGAGGATCTACAGATAGAATCCCTTTAGTGGTGATATATATGTGCTCCTTTCAACTTATTGAAATTTTAATTGATCGCCTCATTATAGTGCAATGAATTTATTCTCTTGCATGATTTGTTTTTATCACTCGTCCTTTGGTCAAAAAGGGATCTATCTTTCATTTCTCATTATTGAGAGGGGGAGCAGGATGAGTTGATAGATAATTTATTATTTGTAAAAATTCTCTATTTTTTTGACTTTGCAGCCTACATAATAGATTTAATTATTTGTTTATAAGGAAATGTTTTAATATAAAATATTATTTAATGTAATATCATCCCTTATAAAATGTTATATAATTTAATAAACCCCAATAAAATTATTATTATTATTATTAACATTATTATTATTTTGTGTACAACAATTTTTGAAATAATAAATATTTTATAACTGGATTGTTAGTTAATATATGTCACCATACATAGTCTGGTTCTATTAAAACTTCTTTATCTTTTATTTAAATTCTGAATAAACATATAAATATTTCATTCATGAAAACATATTTATTATTGATAAAAAAATGAATAAAATTATTCCTCAATATTGAGAATAATATTTATTCAGATAATTAAATTAAAATATAATTTATTTGAGATCATTATAAACACATAGTGTGTCACCATATAGAATTATTTTTAATTGGAATTAAGTAGTATTACCAAAATTTAAATATTACTATATATAAATGAGTGATGTAACCCAAGAAAAAATAATTAACATAAAAATTACAAAAAACATATATGAATGCTCAATTTGTAATATAATTTATTTACTATAATATCTCAAAAAAAAGGTTGCACATTTGTTTCACCACCCTATTTACACAATACATTATACTTTGACTATTCCAAATGAACACATTATTTCACCATAGTCATGGAATTTAGGGAGATAGTTCTTTTCTAATAAAATGGAAGAGATATGATCTTCTATAAATATAGAAGTGAAAAATAATTCCTAGACTTATCCATTAAGTACATTTCAATCATGACACACCCAATGTACCCTACCTCACCAAAAAAGAAATAGATTCATAGTTTTCATTAGAAAATCTATTTATGTGATTCATGAAATGTAGTAATTATATTATTAAATTATAAAAACCATTACACATGCTCGTAGATAGGAATATATATTGAAAGCAAAAAATAAAGAATTTCCACAACTAGTATTATTCTCATAGTCTTCCATTATAGAGATTATCATGAGTTAATGTCAAAGAAGAAGACTCATCCACTTACGAGTACTCACTCCTAAAAGATTATATACTGTGTATCCTATCGTAGTTTGTTATCCAGCTGTGGAATATTACTTAAGAACATATTCATTGAACTTCACATTTATTATCATAATAATAAAATTCTAGTATCTCCAAAATATAACATATACTATAAGACATTATTAAATTAGATTCAAACAGAACTATGAAAAATATTTAAAAATAATTTTTATTAATATTTAATAGATAAAATATACTTGTAATCATAGTAAAAAAACATTTTCCATGTATAAAAACTCCAATAAACTCTCACCTCGACTAGAGAAAATTGTATATGACTTTCAGTTTACTGAACCTCACATGATAATCTTGTTTATACTGCGTCAGTGATTTATTCAGTGGGTTTTCAATGTTATTTTCCATATAAATACTGAAAATTTTAAACTCACAACTTTGGAAAAATATCAAAAGAGATGATAGATTTTAAGTATGTTCTTCATCTACTGATGTGACCTGGGATCTTTTTTGAGAGCCACCACTATCATATTATCAATAGAGATTGTGATATTATCTTTAATGTTATTTACTAAATAAATCTCCTAGATGAAATTCCACATCCATACTACTTATTTATCTATCTATGAAGCCATAATATAATTTTAGTATTCTATAGAACTTGTGAACAAAACATTCTTTGAGATATTTCATCTTGTAATGCCTTTATTCAATGTAAAGATGTATCTAATTTGTGATTTAATTCCACCTTGATCAATTTAGAAACTATAATCTTCATATCCTTTAATTAAAAGTTCTTATTCTACTTTATAAACTAAGAACATATTCATAGTAATCATAAGAATCTTGGGTATAGTATTGACTTCCGTCCAATAGTGTTCACCTTGGTCATCTTGATTTCTTCAAACTACACACAATGTTTAGGAAACATCTATTCTTGTACATGGAATATCATACTAGACATACCCAGTCAATAATGTGTATGGAATCATTTCAATTACATATGACTCCTCATGAGTCCAATGAAATATTTTAACGGATTTTTTAATTCCATGGTATGATTGAAACAATCTTCTATTAGAGTGTTACTTATAAAATATATTCAGTATCATATAATATTTTATACTTTGACATAGTCCAATCATGATTCTGGATCTATCATTTTGGATCTTGGTCTTAAGAATATATTCTTCCTCATCTAAGTCCTTGATAGAGAAGAATTATTTCAATCAATCATTACTAGACAATAATGATGGTATTTCATTTACACTGAGTAATATTTCATCAACATATACTATTTAGAAAAAAATGTACCACCACTAAACCATTTGGTGAAACATGGCACATATTTATTCTTTATAAAACAAAATTTAATAATAGATTCATCGAAATAAATTTTCTAGGACCTAAATTCTTTATTTAATCCAAAAATGAAATATTTCTATTTTTATATTTTGTGGAATTTATAGTGTCCCAAAACCTTCGGGTTGTGTCACATAGACACTTTTCTAATGTTTCCCATTAATAAAGGTTGATTTTACACCCATTTTCCAAACAACATAATTATGGTGATCCATAATGCAAATTATAATTCTTGTGGACATAATCAAAGAAACTGGTGAAAAAGATTCATCATAGTCATTTCATTGTTGTTATTTCGACACTTTTTCAACCAGTTTGGACTTATAGTTACTTAATTTTCCACCCAGGTTCAGTTTCATAATTAATTCCTATTTGAAAACAGTGGGATTTACATCCAATAGAGGGTCTACTAAAATATTGAAATCGTTTTGGAATATGGAATCCATTTCAGAATTAATTACTTCTTGACACATGGAAACATATTTTCCCCAAAATACATCCTTGTAGATTAGGTGATCATTATTATCAACTAATAATGATTCACCATCTATAGTGATATTAAATCCATATCGTTATTCTTCTCTATTCTCTCTTGTAATCATATGCAGTACTTATGAATCTAGAATTATTTCTTCTTCTAGAGGGCTTAGTGGAATCTATTGTTATGCCTACTTTTATATTCCTTTATCCACAAATTCATTGAATTATATCTCACTACAACTATCTAATTTAGATATGTTATCCATTTCATAGAATATAGTTCTCCCTTTAACTATTATTTTTTTTGTTTGAATGGTCATAGAGGTAATAGACACTTGTTTTAATGGGGTATCATATAAAGGTAAACATTGTGCCTCAAGATGAATGTTTGTTACATAAATATCCCTAAAAAATTATTCTAAATCCCACAAATGTATGTATTTGAACACATTTTTATTTCCCATCCATAAACGGTATGGTATATTATTTTCCAATTTAATAGGCACTTGAGTTTGTATTTCAGCTTCTATTTGTAATATGTATCCCAAAAATGACAATGGATGACTTTCATGACTCATCATTGATCATATAATGTCTAACATGGATAAATTACACATTTATCTTGATCTATTCCACTATAATGTATATGGATGAGTGAGTTGTGATAGTATTGAAAACTCCAATAAGAAATCAATTTAGTCTTGATTAATATATTCTCTATAATGATCTGATAAATGTTTTTAAATATTCTTACCAAGTGGGTTCTCAAAGTCATTCTTGTATTCATCGAATTTATAAAAATTATATGGCTTGTACCTCATTAAATAGACATATCCAAAGATAATGATTTTGTCTATAAACGTCATGATGTATGATTTCCCATCCCTCTCTTCAATACGAAATGGTCCACACACATCTTTAAAAAATTATTCAAGAAGTTATTTAGTCGTTTCACGTTTTCTAATTACTGGGGATTTTTTCATTTTACCTTTTCAACATAAGGGAAATATACCAAGAGGTTTGTGTTCATATGAATCCAAATATCCATCTTGGTGTAATTTAAACATGTTCATTTAATTTAGATGAACTATCAAGTGATTCCATAGTTGGGTGTGGTATGTTTCATTTTAAGTAACTCCATTATTGATTTCCAACACCTAGTTTATGTAATATAAAAAATAAAAATAGGTATATAGATGTTTCTTTCCAAAAGAAATTATATATTTATTAAATGAGTAGAATTCATTACCATATGTGACTATAGATCCATATGTATCAATTCAATATATGTAAATAATGTATTCTATAATAGATGTAATATAATAATAACCATTAAAAAACATGATCATTCTAGTGTGTAATGTTAGGTGGTAGACCTTGATAGCTACAATGGTAAGTTTAGCTCTTTTGGATTCTTGTATATGTATCTCCCATCTATATTTTTTTTTAATATACTTGGTTTACATATTTGAATACATATATGAGTATCATAATATATATCTAATACCCAATTTTAATAAATACATAAATTTGACTCTAAAAGAAATTCACATGATGATTCCCCTTTATTTTTTAGTCGTGTTTGGTTTTTGATCAAGTGGACTATCTTGGCACATGCGAAACAGACAACCTTCTATTTCCTTTATTTATCCTTAATCTTCCTCTACATGGAAGGGTCTACTGAATCTTTGGACTTAGAGTTATTTTCATTCCATTTTTGTTTTTTCACTATAAAAATGGAAGGATTTTAATGATTTTTATTCTTTTATTTTTAGTAATGTATATTAAGAAGATCTAGTAGATTCCTAACAATTTTGATCATATTAAAATTGACAAAAAATATGGAGAATCTTTAATGTAGTGATTCCAGAATGAGAACGATGACTTGTTATTTGGGGATTATAAAACCTAGAACCTCAAGATGTTCAATGGAGCCAATGATATTGACTATATGAGACCCGTAGGGGGAACCCTATACATGTTTTCTTGAAAATAACTCCTAGGAAATCTCAGTATGTTCTTATCTAGATCTCTATGGGTAAATACCATAGAGGTTCTCAATCATGTTAAACTCATACATATTTTTGTAATGACATGAGTTCAATAGACATAAACCCAAAAATAAAACATTGATCATTGATCACATTACTCAAAAACATTTTGGGACAAGTAACTCTTCATCACATGCCTCCTTAATAGGTGGACCAGTCATTGAGTATTCTATCATTTAAGATTTTCATTCATGGCATAAAATAACCCAACAGAATATAAACCACTCATAATAGTATTTCTAGTGCAGAGGTAGTATTTATCCAATATTAATTCTTATTAAGGTTAAGATTATGATCTTACCATTTTAATCATAAATTATAGAGCACTATAGTAGGACTATTTTTTAATTATTCATAATGCGATAAATAGTCAATTATTATTTTTATTAAATCACCCTCTACATTATAAAGCCCCAAAATCCATCACTATTGAACATAGAATGTATAATTACTAGGAAATTATAGTGAAAAGGATACATATAACCTTCACATAACCCTCATTACAGTTTTTCATGCTACACGAAGGTATATAAGTAAGAGGATATTTTCCTATTGTAGTCTTCCAACACCTTCATCACTATAGTGGAATCCCCTATCATGAAATCCTTCCAAATATTTCTTCAACACATTCCTCCAATTTACATCATTTCAAGTGAGGGATACTTCTACTAATGTAATAATGTTTTGTAAATGCATAACCTTAATAAATAATCTACCTTAAAAGTATGTTTCTCCATAAATATTGGTCAAACACTTAATTTTTTAGGATTTTATTACTAATCAAGTAATAGAAGACAAAGTCTAACATAATATTTAATTGAGATACATTAATTTTTTTTTACTAAGTAAAATTTAGTTTTACCTTTTACATGTACTTTTAATATTAAGTGTATGTTATTTAATTTATTAAACATTTTGGATAAAACATTCATATTAAATCTATTTATTTAAATTTCCATATTTTTAAATTATTTTTTTTGTTTATGAGATTATTTTCTTGCATCTATAAAAAAATAATTTCATAGAAAGTATTACATAAACAATGAAACGACAATTTCATGAGACTTATATCATGGTTGATTTAATGAGAAGCATTATATCAACCCCTAAATAAAGATAAATAACACATTTTTCCATCATGGAAGGAGTTATAAAATTCCAATGATCCTCTAATGTAACACCTGGGATGGAATTATTATGGTTTCATTGTGAAACAACTCCATAAACATTGGGTAACTCCATTAATTAATAGTATTTATAACACAATCATAGGTGAGGGGAACCAATGTATTAGTTAAAATTTGATAATATAAATATCAATAGACACTGGAGTCTTACATAAAAAATAGAGGTATGGATGACTTGAAGGACATAATATTTAATTTTATATTATCTAATTGAAATCTATTCAAATTAATTTAACTAAAATATCCCACATATACATATCTCTTAATAAAGATCAGGAATAGTTAAACAGAAAACATATATGTAAAAGTAGATGTATAACATATATGTTTTATTCATTGTTTTTAAGATAATCACACTTGAACTAATAAATTAATTAATTTCCATGTATCTTAATGGACATATGAATACTCTTGTAGAGAACCATCATAAATAATTAATGGAAATTAAATAGAAGAACAAATAGTTATACTTTTATACAATAAATAACACAATCATTTAAAATTTTATCAAACCCTAATTAAAAGGTATAACATAAAAATTTACAATCAAAGAAATGTGGTTTTAATGCTTCAATTATCTATTTAATGAAATTTAATTCTTCCAATAAATTTAATATTATACTAAGTGTACTATCCAACTACACACTATGTGCGTCTATTATCGTTAATCTAGACCACAATTCTATGGCTTGAACATCTAGGCTCGACCAGGATACACAGTGTGTACATGACAGTTATATGCCATGTTCCCTCTTATGATGTAACTGGGATACTCAACTGGGTCTTCAACATATATCTCAGTATGATCCCACGTCATGTATATAATATTTTCACATTATTTTTTTTAGTTTAATGTTCCCATGCTACCCACTGAATGAATTTGTGAGTTCTCGGGAGAGAGACTACCTGACGTGTGCCTCCTACTATACATTGTGTATCTCTAATATTGTTGTTTCAAATATCTCAGTGTGTATTTTATACATGAGAATAGATTAACTACATGTCATGTGAACAAGATACATGTCATGTAAATCATACATTCCATAGGTTTTCCATATCATGTAGTTTGTCTATGTATAATTACCACATGAATTGTGTGATTTATACCACTAAAACATATGGACTACATGTGGTATATAGCGTATATATTCATTGTAATACAAATACTATGTTCCATGTTTTCTAGTCAACACACATCATACGCCATGTGTAACAACTATATGGCATGCCATGTGTCTCACAACATGGTCAGATACAGTGTACTTGTATAAACTGTGTGTACTCTAACAACATGTCATGTAACCCAATCTTACAGGAAAATAATGGTAGCTCGAGATGGAATATATGGTTTTTACTCATATATTTGTGGGACATTAAGAAAATGATTCATTGAACGTACATGGTTAATATGTTTATAAAATGTTAATTTAAATTATATTAAAGAATAAATAACATGAAATAGAAATTCATCCATGATTACATGCAGATCAAAAACAAAAAAATTATAAATTTAATATGATACCCCTTAAATTCTAGATGTTGGTTCTAGGAATAGTGGAAATGTGTGGTTGTGGGTGATATACTAAAATTTATTTTTACATTTTTTGTCTAAAACCATATGTTAGGATCCTGAAAAATAGATTTAAAATTTACATTTTTAATATTGGAAGAATCAAATACTAGGGTATAAGATCATTCTTTAATACTAATGTTAATCCTATGATAAGACCCTTTTAATATTAATTAATTGTGCAATGATGATTGGAGGATATAATCTTTTTAGTGTTTATCCACACCTTTTACATTGACCTCAAAGAGATTCCAATCAATCTTATAGTGCCAACATAGATAATTGAGTGTATTTCATTTTTTGTGTTGATTTTTTATCCTAAGGACTTAGAGGAATATCTCTTATGTTATTCACTCTTCATAGGAATAGAAAATAATGAGTTGAGGTAGAATTAATTTTTTCCAGAAATTATATATTTTTTATTGCACACCCAACATTTTAGAGATAACCATTTATTTATAGAGTAATAGTTTAGGCTAAAAGATTATTTAATATAATTTCATCCCATAAACAATTCTATGACCTTTAATAAACCCCATAAGACATAAAAATAACATTATTTGTATTATTTTTCCTATAACAACTTATGTGATAAAAAAATTGTTTAATATGTTTATTGATTAATATTTTTCCTTATACAAGGTATTGGTCCATTTACACACCTATAGAATTTACAAATCACTAAAATAAGTATTAAAATATTTTATTAATAAATAAATAAATTTTGATAAATAAAAAATCGAATAATATTATTGATCATTATTTATAATTATATTTATTCAATAAATTAGATTAATAAATAATTTAATTAAGACCATCATAAATAATTTGTGTGTGAACCTATATGATTATTTCTTTTTCGTATTAGGCAAGCCTGCCTAAAGATCATGATTAGTATATAGAAAAAGGTAACAGAATCCAAGATAATGAACATAATATCACAATAATAAAAACCAGGTATGAATTCACACTATTTAATATAATGTATTTGTCTCAATATAACATCAAAAAGGTTGAACATCTATGCTGCCAACCTATTATAGTGATACATCTTTCCTTAACTATCTAAAATAATGTAATTGTTGCACCATGTCCCATGAATTTAAGATGATTTTATATCTATTAAAGGGATAATATGTCATCCTATATAAATATGTAAGGGAAAATCCATACTAGACTTTTCCATTAATGACGTGTCAATTATGAAACTCTGAACATACCCTACCATGCAACAAACATATTATGTCATAGTTTTCATTAGTAAAGTAAGTGAACATGGGGTGACATGCATTAATGATAATATTAATGTCTAAGTATCATACACATGCTTAATGATAGGAATATCGGATGAAAACAGAACAAGTAGAATTTCTACCAGTGGTTCTGTTTTCATAATCTCTAATATTAGAGATTATAATGAATACACTTCATGAGAAGAATCATTATCCAATAATGAGTTCTCACACATTATAGTATATATTATATTTGTCCCATCATAGTATGTTATCCAACCAAAAATATATATTTTATAATTTCTTTATAGTACTTAAGGGTTTTCATCATAGTCGTGAACTGATATGACATTATTAGTGTGATGTATACTATATGATAAGTAAGGATAAATAATTAAGCATATGTTATCATAAATAAGCACAATCTTTTATGGAAAGATATAAAATTGAAACATAAGCCTTTTAAACATTATAATTATTATAATATAGAAAAAATATATCAAATAATTCCATTTGAACGATAAAATGGATATTCTACTAGTCGAATAATGACGAGTAATATCAATAACTAATCCCATAATGAGCAAATGAATAATGTCGAACATCAGCACCATATTATCAAGGTCGTAAGCCAATACCAAACATAAACATACCACCAAGGACATGTACCAAGACACTATTTTGCCTCATGATACCTACAGGTGAATCAAGGGGATATAGCAGGTCTCTCCCATCACTTACAAAGTTCAATTCATTCCTCATATGAAATGGTTGAAACATAACATAAACATTCATATTAAATCTAGAAAATTAAATGTTAATACGTTATTCATTAACCATGAATGGTATAAAATAGAACATCCATATTCAAACATATCATAAAACATTAAATACAATATGTAAAATTGCATCATAGTAAATCGGTCTCAATTAAGAATAAAATCCAACAATGTATGTCGACATAGATGAAAATAATCTTGTAAAATCACTAAAACACTATGAGAGAAATATTCCTTTTTTACATTGAAATCTTTTAAAGACATGAAATTATAAAAGACGACATTTATTTTGAAAATATCATAGTAGGATTGTAAGTGAATATTCAAAATGTTATGGTGACATAATGGTGGAAAATAGCCCTTCATGTAGTATAAGTTAAATAATCTTTTTTGGTTAATTTTTCCAAAAGGTAATAAATTACCTCATTTAGAAAATGTTAGAAAGATAAATTTGTAAATTCTTTATAGAAAGTAATAATTTGGTAAAAATTAATTTAAATAATTTTCAATAATATTTTGAAATATATTTTAAGAAATATAGACATGGATGATAAATATGTCCCAGTATGTACTGATATATAAACAACCTCAGATAATAATGATATTGTGAAATTAAACATTACCATATACATTTCTTTTGTAAATGGAAATTTAACATCATTTATAATGGTTAAATATTGTAATTATGTAATAGTAGAACCATATCCCAACTGATTTTATCATATATGATCACCAAATATCGTATTGTTAATAATACTTCTTTATTACAACTATTTTGGGTGATAAATTCTTCATTTTCGCAAACATTTTTTATTGTGTAAGTATGGTTTTTATGCATAGGATATATTTTATTAATATCCATAATGATATAAAGATTATAATTATTATTTTTAATCATTATATATATTTTCTATTCATTCTTGATTGGTTAACATTGATAATGAATATCAAAGTATTGTTGAGACAGTAGGTTGCACGTACGTACGAGCGACAATATCATTATCTTAATGGTTGAATAGTATGTTATTTATAAAAAACATAATTATGTTATATTAATTATATATATCCATTATAATAATCATTATACCTATCCAAAATAAAGTACTATTGAAAAAAAATTACACCATGACGTCGAGACATTAAGTCGTACAAATGCACGCATGGTTACTTTTTTTATAGCATGGAAAAAAGGAATATTTTTGTACCATAATAATTATAACATCTCAGAATGTAGTTTATTTTGAGTTTATTACGTTTTTATGGAAATAACATTTGTTGATTAAGTATAATAAGAAGATAAATTTAATTGAATTCGTTAAACAATTACCTCTTAATCGAGCGTCTCATTTTGATTATCACAAAAGGACTCCTTAAGATGGATTTCATCCCAATATATGGAATATATTATGAATTGAGGGAATATGGGAGGGTAATTGGGCATATTTTGGAGGATAATATGGCTTTAAATGTATGAATAAAATATAAGGAGAGGTGTTGTTTTATAATAGAGGGGAGGTTCACTTCTGGAAACTCCAAAAATATCAATTTATTATAAATTTATTTTCTGTTTCAAATTGATCAAAATTTTGTTATTTCTAGGATAAGATGAGCATGGGTCAAAATCCTTACAACAAATTATTTTTAAACAAATTTTTGTCACAAAAGTAACCTTATCTTTTGGGATTAACCTATAGTTAAATAATTTAACTCATACCATTTCTAATTGTTTTTTATATTATAGGGTTAATATAGTTACTATAAATTGAAAAAAGAAACCCAATTATATCATATATGATATATTTAACACTATAATTTTTATTTTTACTAATATTAATTTTTTATATATTTTATAAAATATAATAAAAATTATTTATTTTAAATTATCTTTTATTACAATTTTGATACTATTCAATATTTTCATTTTTTAAAATATAAAACCATCATGATATCATCAAACCAATACTTAAAATACGTCACTATCATGTCTATTTTATCTAAAAAATTATTTTTTGTCATTAATTAAGTTAACTTATATTTATTTGATATTTTTAATATCATTTGTTTGGTATTTATATTAATAAAATAATTTCAATTTTAATATTGTCTCATCATTAATGGTAACAATTTAATCCATAAAATTTAAAAATAAATTTATTACTATGTAGATAATTATTTTATATTTATAAATTATTTTTAGACCATATCAATTATATACCCTAATAATTTAAATGATATAGTTATTAAAATTTGAATATGACCTTTTTAACTCTTTTTTAAATAAAATATAATAAATATCCTAATCTGATTCTAGTGGCTTAAAAAGGATCATATTTTATACATATGGTTTCTTTTGATCAAAAATCTATTATCCAAAGAAATTAGGATGAATGTTAAGGTGATATTGTTCTATTATAGTATTATTTTTAGCATTAATTACCCTATATACCTTTAACTGTGGTAAATAGAATCCAAATGGTACTATTCACAAAAATAATATTTTGATCATATCACACGACATTTTTCATAATAATTAAAACCATGTATTTCTATTTTTCAAAATTGAATTCATAGAAGTAGTAAAATTATGGTTAATGAAAATAACTTATTTGTGGCAAGAAGGAGGGTAAAAGAGATGTTCAAATGTTCAATAAATTTTTTATCTAATATTATTTTAAATTAATTCCAATGAACTTTATTTTATTAATACATGTATAATTTAACTATTTTTTATTTATAATAAATTTATAGTAAAATTATTTTTTAAATGAAAAATTCAGTTTTTTATGAAAAGTGCAGTATTTTACTCTATTAATCAAAATTGAAACTTTTTGGAAAAATACCAAAAATAACCCAAATATAATATTGATGTCATGACTTCAAAAATTTAGTCTATTTTGATAATTAAAATTTATAAAATTTCATAAATCATTTGATACTGTTCATAGCCTCTTTTTATATGGCTAGTTTGATAAGACGTGGTGTGTTCGAACATGGTGTTATGTAAAGTGTAAACTATTGAATTAAATAAGAAGAAGCATAATGTTGAAGCTTGGGGTGTTATATTCTTACCATATTGAAATACATTCATCCTCTAAATTTCTATAATATCACTTCATTATGATTTTCTATTGGGTCTTCACCATATGTTCTTTAGGATCCCATGTCACCAGTTCTATTTTTTGGTTTCTCTAAAGAACCGTTACCAGATGAGTCATCCGATTTCTAATGACATATTCTCTTATATCAATAATATTTATTGGATATTCACAATAATACAGATCAGGTCCTAGTTCTATTTATTCTCAGGTAATTACATGCGTTGGGTCTAGCATGTTTTTCCTTAACACTGATATGGGTAACACATCATGAACATTGGAGAGACTTTGCGACAATCCCAAATATTAATCAATAGCTCCAATTCATTCTATAATTTAAAAAGTTCCATTATACCAAGTATATAATTTATCCTTATTATAAAATCTTATAACACCCTTTCGTGGAGATACCTTCAAGAAAAAATTATCTCCAACTTGAAATTAACAATCCTTCCTTCAGTTATCAACATAAAAATTTTTCCTTAATTGATCTATTTTGATAGGTGTTAGAATAATCTTCACCTTTTCCATTGTTTCCTAAACATTTTCTAAGTATATGAATTTTCTTTCACTAATTTCATACCAATAAGTTGGTGTGCAATATCTCTTTCCATATAATACTTCATATGGTGCCATCAAAATACTTCAATGGAAGCTATTATTATTGGAAAACTATTTTTGAGGTAAATATTGATCCCATATACCATGAATGTCATGTGAGAAAGATCTCAACATGGCGTCAAATCTTTTTACAGTCTATTTTTATTTTCCATCAATTTGAGGGTTGTAGGCAGTGCTCAAATGAAGTTCATTATACATGGCCTTTTAAAGACCTTTAAAGATTCATGGTGTAAAATGAGTATCCCTGTAAAAAATATATATATAAGTTCAACATGAAGTCTTAAATCTTCATGAACATATACTCTTTCTAAATTTACGTGTGGTAAATATTCACTTATAGAATGAAATTGTGTTGATTTGGTAATATGATCAACAATAACCCATGCCACATGATATCTTATGGGAGTCTTTGGTATCCCCTGAAAATTTCCATCTTAATATTATCCCATTCCCACATAGGTATAGGAATAGGTTTGGTGAATTCTCTAGGATGATTTCTTCCAGCCTTGACATGTTTCCAACTAAACATCCTAACACATAAGAAATATCCATCTTCATTTTGTCCAAATAAAAATGTTTCATCAAATCGTTATACATCTTAGTGCCACAACGGTCTATAGAAATAATAGAGGTATGACCATCATCCAATAATTCTCTTTTTAGAATAGTAATATCAGGAACACAAATATTCTTCCCAAATTTAAAATTTAAATCTTTTTATACAATGTCAATCAATCTACCATCATTCATAGATTTAATTTTCTTTTAAAACTCTTCATCATCAGTCTATAAACTTTTTATACTTCCATGTACTATTTTTTTGTAACCATTTTGAAAATTAGTGATGGTTCACCTTCCATGATAATTCCAATATCCATATTTACTAGATCTACAAACATATGATACCTTTAGACTCTTGTATTTTTTTGACCTCCATGGTCCCCCCAATTTAAATCATTTTTCTTTTTATTTCCATTCCCTGGGTGGTAGTGTATTGTGAAATAAAAATCCTTAAGTAGATCAATCCATATACATATTCTAATATTTAGTTCATTCTATGAGAAAATATATTTCAAACTCTTATGATCAGTATATATATCAAATCATTCACCGTAGAGATAGTGTCTCCATTTTTTAGAGAAAATATTACATCTTCTAACTAAAGATCATGAGTTGGGTAATTATTTTCATAAATTTTCAACTTCCTTGATGTATATGTAATAAGTATATAATTTTTCATAATAACATAATCATGTACTTTTCTGGATGCATAACTATAAATCATAAACCCATCATTCCCAGACTGTAATGTCATGATAGGAGCCTTAATCGGTAAGAGACATTACCTCTTCATTGAAGTGCTTCTTTGAGACCTCCTTTTAGGGAATTAAAATAGGTCTTTTAAGAAGACCATAACCACTAGTATGTTTCTAGGGAAGTGGATAGTAGAAATTGGCAGGGGTGGGTTGATCTTGAAGGCTCAATGTGGTGTGAGGAAGAGAGGGAGGAGGCGCCCTTTTATAAGGGAGGAGAGGGGCACCTTTGGAATAACTAAAAATATTATTTTATTATAAAGTCAAGTTCGGTTTTAAATAGCTCAAAATAAATTTATTTCGAAAATAAGGTGGGTATGATTCGAAATACTCTCATCCAATAGAATTTAGATAGGTTTAGGTTCCTATTTTAACCTTATCATTTAGATTTAACATTAAGTTAAATAATTTTATTTTTACCGTGTCTTCTTGTGTTCTTATACTATAAGGTTAATAAACTTACTATAACAATCCAAACAAACCCCAAGTTGTTTATTATTAATATATATAAACTTATCTAAGTCATTTGGACGAACCTTAGATTTTTATGAATAAAATAATAATTAATAATATAATATTTGTTTTAAAAACTATTTTATGTCAATTTTGACACTATTTAGTAATTGATTTTTGTGAAAATCATAACAAAATGATTAGTTCGAAAAAAGTTAATTAAATCAATACTAACATGTCATATTAACCTATAAAATAATTTTAATTCATATAATTCCTTAAATTACATTTATTTGGGTATTTATAACATCAATTATGTCAATATTTCATTAATGAGATAATTACTGCTTAATATTTGTGTCATAATAAATGATAATTATTTAATCCCTAAAAATTATAAATAAATTCTTATTATGTATATAAATGTATTATCTATCTGGAGATTATTCATGTTCGAAGTTTCATGAATGTTATCACTAAATTAAAATTATTATACTTATACGATTTAAGAAAGATACATGTTGTCACATTATTTGGTTTTAATAATAATTAAATTATTTTCTTGGAAAAAAGTCCATTTAATGAATCTAATCCGACCCTTATGTGATATGGGTCTACTTTTCGTCATCCAATAGGATTTTGGAAGTTGTTAGGTTAATTTTATAATCATATATTTACCCTTAATTACCCGATTTACCTTTAACTAAGGTAAATAAAATTTACCATAGTTACTATTCATAATGCCAAAAAATTAAAAAGTATATTATTAAAAAAATTTGGACCCAATGATTCCAAATATGGAATCCATTTTTCCAAATTAAATACAAAAATGTTGCAGAAATTAAATTAAAATTAATCCTATTGTCGAAAAAAACGGGTTTTCCATTAAAACATTGCAAAAGATTGAATTGATTAAACCTACGAATTCAATGTATAATCAATGATAATGACATAAATTATATTAAATGGTAAAAATATATTCTATTTATACTTTAAAACCACTCAATATTATAATTTAACCATATAAATTATTATGATGAAAAAAGTTGTTTTTAATTAAAATATAGCTTGTTTTTACTATTCATCAAAATATGAATGTTACCAGAATAATATGAAAACTTTATCCAAAGTAAATTTTCATTTATTGATCTAAAGAAGAATTTTATTTTGTAAAATTACACTTATAAACATGTCAAAATCTATATTTAATGTGGGTGCGCCATCAAAAGGCGGCAAAACTGCATTTTTTTAAAAATACTTATTTTACCCGAATAAATTATTTTGTTCTTATACCATGTTCTAGAAAATGTGTAAGATAAATAATAATGTTATAAAATTCAAAATTTAGTTAATAATATTCATAACGGCTAGTTCATAATAATATTATAATAATATATTGTTGTTTAGTAAATCCCGGTATTGCGTACAACACACGCTGTCGAGGAAGGTCGTGATTGCGTGTAATGCAAGACAAGTCAGGGTTGCATGTTGTGTAAGAATATTTCATTGTTTCATATAACAGAATCCAACCATATTTAATTTATACATTGAATATATATATATATACTCAATGTTGCGTAGAATAACTATTATCAAAATTGTGTGTAACACGATCCAAGAATAGTGTCGCGCATACTACAAGCTAATACGATGTTGTGTATAATGCAAGGTAATCTTGGTGGAGCATACAACACAAGACATTAATGAAATTAAAAGAATATTTTTTATAAAATCTCTAGGTGTTACAATGACAGTAGTTTAGTACACTAAACTGAATCAGATTTGTAATTACATGTTATTCATAAAGTATTATTGACATTGGGGGTAAATATTTGGGTTATCACTTCTAGAGAAAATGATTTTAACAGGGCTGGAAAAATCCACAAATATCACTAAAATGAAATATTGATATAAGTGATGATAAAACAAGGAACCTTTTAGCGACCCTTGAAATGATATGATAAAGAGACACATTTATCAGATATAAAAGAATGTTTTTATAGGACATGATGCTTAGTTATTATAATAAAATTATAGAACTCTGCAACAATAAATATTGGTATTGAATACATAAAGAAATATTAAATATAAGTTATTGGAAATTAATAGTTTCATTGAAATAAAAATTACAACACATATAAAAAACTATATTATAGACATTTCAAATAAAATTATTTATAATTGTATAAAACGCAAGATTTTTCTCAAAGATTGACAAACATCAATTGTTTCATTTTATATAACTTCCTAACCCCTTATAAAAAACCAGATCATGGTATCAGTTTCTGAATAAATGACCAAAAATTTAGAAAAATAATTCACTTATATAATAAAAGAATTATTATATTTTAAATCCTGTAAGAAATAAACTAAACATAAATATTAATCAATACAATAATAAAAGGTTAATATTAAACTATTAATGGGAAATTTGTTTCTTACTAGTAACCCCATGAATCAGATTGAGGTAAGGAATATTCCTACATAACAAAAATGAAATATGGATCATTTTCCTATGGTATCAAAACAATATGAATGTTTTTGCTCAATTTTTTGTAGGACACATTAATTTTTGACTAGAATGGATTTTAAAATTGAAAACACGCACTTTGAGTCATATCAGTCAGATGGTGTGTCTATGTGAGGTTATATTGATTATTACATATCAAAAGTTACTTATTAAAAGTTTTCATAAATTATGAAGATATTTTTTTTGTGTATTCCCATTTTTTTGGGAGTGACACACACTTTGAATTAAAATTAAAATTTTTTATTTATAAAACACAGGTTGGATTACACCAATGACACCATCGATCAGATTGTTGTGTGGATGATTCATACACATCACAAATGACTTATGGATCTATTTCATAAAGTATATTTTTCCTATTTATGATTAAGTTACTTTACCTAAATCCGAAAATGGTAATTTTAAATGAAAAGACACACTTGGAGTTATACTGGTCCCACTGTGGAATGGATTGAGGTGATGATGATTCCTAAAATTCACAAATGACATATAGATCATTTTATGGATGTTTTAAAAAAATCCAAAAGTGTTTTATTAGTTTTGAATATGTCACATATATTTTTACAAAAAAATTATTTTAAAATGAAATCTTGATGTTTATTCCATACTTGCCACATTTTAAGATATATGGATGTGTGAATGATTTTTACATTCCATAAATGTATTATAAATAGTTTTGTTAAATTATCAATGCAATTCAAGTGCATTTTATTCTTTTTTAGTTATAGAGATATGTTTTGAACTGAAATGTCAATTTTATAGTTGTAACATACACATTGAGTCTTATCTATCGCACCATGCATAAAGTTGAGGTGGGGATGATTCATACAAATAAAAAATTACTAATAGATTTTATTCCAAACGTACTAAAAAATATGAATATGTTTTCGCTGTTTGTAATTTGTGACCTATTTTTTAAACATAAATTTCAAATTTAAATTGAAAACATGTTGTTTGAGTCATACTAGACACGCTAAGTGTTGGACTGATGAAAGGATGGTTCTTACACCTATAAATTACTTTTGGATTATTTTATTATAGATTCAGGATAGTATGTATGGATTTTACCCATTTTGAGTATATCATGTAAATTATTTCCAAAAATGTAATATTAAATTGTGAATAAAAACTATGGGTCAATAATATCACACTATGTGTATAAGGCCCCATGTTTAAACATTTTTTAATCTTAAGTTATCGAGGATATTTTTTTTTGTTTAGAGAGTTAGATAATTTGGCCATAAATCATACATAACAAGTAAAATATTAAAATGTAGAAACTTCTACTACATATCCATTATTTTCCTAAAAAAATGATTAAAATGAAACATGGTTTTTTTTCATGTTTAAACTGCACAACATTTCCATGATCACATCCTTGACTCTTTTCATATTTAAATCCTATGAAAAAAATTCAAAACTAAGGATGAGTATAAAAAAGTTTAGTAATGGATACCCAATGAAGAAAAACATAATGTCTTGAAAAAACATGTAAACCATGAAATTTTTTTTATAAAGTAATACATTTTACCTTTAAGAAGTAGCAATTACAATTTTTTGAAGATATGTTCATTTATTACACTTTTTTAATAAAATTATCACCTAGAATCCCATGGAATGAAATATATTACATCTAATGGAAACATAAGACATAATAATTGTTAAATGTAATAACTATATGATCAAATTCCACACATATCACACTTACCAATGGAATAACCATACAACTGACTTCCATATCCAATGAATTGGAAGTTATAACATAACCACTCATCCTTGGTTTATTACAGAACCACCAATATTTTGATTATCACAGAACCACATGTATGTGATTTATCCTGTAACCACCTATGAAATGTATGTGTAACATTATATTATCATAACACATTAATTATTTGAATTTTAAAAATTTCACTCATAAAATTACTTTTTCAATCACAAGAAATCATTTCAAGATATTGAAACTGTCAATTCATTTTTAAAAACATTTTCAATAACAGATACTGTCAAAGGGAATAAAAGATTTATTTTCCCATTAAAAACATTTATAATTATAGAGGAACGAAAATATCAAATAATAGTTACAACGGTAGAGAAGTCATTGTCACTACATACATTAAAAAACATTTCTTTTTCAATTTTATAAGGAAAGTAAAATGGTTAATATAAAATCAATAATTTTACAACCATGTAATGAATTATATTTCAAGGTATTTTATTATACACCATATAAATGAGGTTGGTTATAACATAAAAATATTTCTCAGGGAAATGAGATTGAGACGAATTCTATTAGCTCGAGTATGAATCATCTAATACGTTCTTTATCATCAGGAAAAATAATTTTAGGTTAATTTATTACTTCTTTAAAACAATTTTCAGGTTAATTATTTCTTTTATATCACTTATTTTAATTTTATAACAATTACATAATTATTTATGTTGACATCAGAAATTTTGTAGATATTCAGTACTTGAGTAATAAATGAACATAATATGAAGTCAAAAAATCATATAGTCATAAGACTTTCATCTATATAATAATATTCATAATATAATTATCTTTTATATACATAACTTTTACATTTAAATAAAATCATGATGTGTAGTTAAGGAAAATGAAAAATTTTATAATCATGGAGACGATAAGTCGTACATATGCATGCATAAAATTTTCCATTTTTTTGCCATTATAAAAAGAAAATAAGTATTAATTTTTCTATAATGAATTATAATTACATTATTGATACAATATTACTCATTTAAATATAATTATTTATATCATTCAAGTTATATAATGAATACAAATGAGTCACATAATTTCATAAAGGTGATAGTTCATACATACCCACAAACAACACTATCATTTTTATATGCCTCAAAAGTAAGAAATTAGTTGAAATAATATTATACTAGAAGGATTAAAATGTCATAAATACCATATATGAACATTATATCCATTAATATAACCACTAAAGAGAGATAGTTACGAAAATATAATTAGACCGATTCGTGGATGTGATAGATCACTTGTGTGCGGGAATGAGTAATTGAAAACCCATTTAATGGAAGTGTAGATTGATTTATATTATGATATTTTCCTGACATAATCATTGTATAATAATGATTCTTGAGATATTATTAAATCATGGAATAAAAATATTTTAAGTAATTGTTAGAATAAATAAAATACAAATACTTATTGAAAATGATACCTCTTCTTTGGTTGATCAGCTATCAAGAAAACCTTAACACCTATAAAGAGAGTGTTATGCCTAAAATAAATATTCAATAATTTGGGGAGATAATCTAGGAAGATTTTGGTCTGAGATTGGCCTTATAAAAAGGTTTTGAAAGTACGTGTAATAGAGATTAATGAGTTCCTTTTTATTTGAGGGGGGAGGGGAACCCTTGTAATTATTAATAGTAATAAGTTAATTTAAATTCAATTTCAATTCTAAAGAAGTCAGAACTCATTTATTTCTAATATATTAAGATTATAGGTATAAATATAATCATTCAATTAAAATTACACATCTTTTAATTTTTTTTAATTCTTATCTTTTTGTTTTATCCCCTTTTAACTTTTACCATTTTAAAAATTAATTTATACTTAGAAGGTTAAAATAATTATCAAATCATGAAAATGTTTAAATGATTGATATATTATGGTAATTTTTAGAGATATGTCTAATTTTTTATTAGTATTATATTTTTATAAATTATATATCATATTATTAAGTATTTTATATTTCAAAATATTAATTTTGATAATTTTGACACAATTTAATAATTGAATTTTATAAAATATCATAAAAAATTTATTCCTTAGAAAAAAATACATTACATCAATACGTAAATGTCATGGTTTACAAAAAAAATATTGTATGGAATAAATTGTTTGAAATTAAATTTATTTAAATATTATTAATACCATTTACTTGATTTTTTTCTTTGTTAAAAATATATTTGTATCATCATTATGTCATAAGTAAATTCAATTTCCGAATTCATAAAAATTATAAATAAATAAAAATGTTGTAATTAATCTTTTTATATTTCTATTAAATATTAATATTTGAATATATCACTAACACAACCCCATATTAATATTTTTTAGTAAGAAGAGACATATTTATGACACATTTTCCTTTAATTTACATAAAATATTATAAAAGTTATATTAACACCCATGTGGCATCTAAGGGTAACAATTTATGATCATGGATGGTCATAGCCGATAATAAATCATACAATAATATTAGGATATGTGTTTGGGTAATTTTATAATATTATAATATTAATTATACCATTAATTACCCTACTTCCCATTAACCGTGATAAATAAAATACTAAAGTTTCTACTACCCAATTTTTTTGATCCTATTGAACTGTAATTTTTTTACTGAGTACAAACATTTATTCCAATTTTTTAAAATTATATTCAACAAATTGGTTAAATTATGATTAAAACTAATCCTATAAATGTATTGAGAAAACATGTTTTACAAGTAAAATATTCAATAGTTCACCTAGTTTTTCTAATTAATTCCAAATTAAAAAAGAATACAGTGAAAAAAATTTGATTAATTGATAAAAATAAACTAATTATAATTTAAAACCATGTAAAATTATAATATAACTATATAAAAAATTAGATTAAACTATAGTTCAAATTAAAATACACTATTTTTTAGTATTCAATCAAATATGAATTCAATTAAAAAAATACCAAAAATTAAACCTAAGTAAATTTTTATGTATATGATCCAAAGACAATTGTTATTTTGTAAAAAATAAAATCTAAAAGTGAAAAAAATTAATTTAAAATGGGTTATAAATCACAAGGTGGTAAAAATAGATATTAAAAAATATTTATGTATTTTATTCTTAGAAATGTATTTATTCTCATTTTAATTATTTAAAATTTATTTTAAGAAAGCAAAAAAAATTAGAAATTGTGAAAACTTAATTTAGTTATTTTTTATAATTACTATCAATACAAGGGATAAAAATTAACTACGAGATAAATAATAAAATTAATAATATATTATTTTTTTGGTATAACTCAGTCTTGTCTGAAACGTAGGATCTCATAGATGTCTGCTATTGTGTGGTCAATAAACTATCAAACATAGAATAACTTTTAACATGAAATCAATATCTAATTCCTAAATATTATTTAATTTGAAAAATTATTGTACTATAATTACTTTGGATGGTACATCATTCCCTTTTTCTCTCTACAGTCCAAAATCTAGAATGTATGTTTATTATAAGAAATATTCTCTTCCAACTGAAATAAATTAGGACTCCAAACATTATATGTATCCGACATAAACTATATTAAAATGGAAACATGAAAAAATGTGTACCTATGATAAACTCAAAGGTATAGCCACTCAGTTGAAAACTGACTCCACATTATCTAGTATTTCATAGGGGCTAATGAACTGCATCCTTAACTTCCATTTATTACAAAATCACATAACATGTTTCCATGGTGAATCATTAAGAAAACCATTATCACCTACCTCAAAATAAAGACCCATTATTTGGTTATCCTAAAAAACATTATTTTTGCTCTGTGTTATCCTCCTATTTCTACGAATCAACATAAATTTCTCAATCACTTCCTCTACCAAATCTGGTATCATCAACTTTATTTTCACCCACATCATCCCAAAAAGTTGGAGTTCGACACTACTTTCAATAATATTCCTCATATTCTGCCATCTGTATAGTGGAATGACAGCTGATATTATAAGTAAACATTACCAAAGTGACTTGTTAAACCCAACTTCCCAGGTAATCCATTGAAGTATCAATTAGAATATCCTCCAAGGTTTGAATTATTCATTCTGATTTCCCATCTGATTTAGGATGAGATGCTATATTGAAATTTAATTCTGTACCCAATGACTTATAAAGTCCTTTCTAAATGTTAGATGTGATATTGATATCATGATCAGATACTATGGATATGGTAAATCCATATAACAAGACTATATCATTAATTTAAAATTATGAACATTGATCTAGAGACAAAATATCTCGAATATGAACAAAATTTGAAGATTTTCTCAATTGATCAATAATAACCTAGATTTCATTTTTACCCTGATAATTCCTTGGAAATCACACAATGATATCCGGGGATATATTTTCCCATTTCCACTATGGAATTGGATAAGGCTGAATCTTATCTTTCAGTAGATTCTATATTGGTTTAGCATATTGAAAAATCAATCATCCCAATGTAAATTCATCAATATCACCTTTAATTCCATCCCACCAGTAGTACTCCTAATGTTCTCTGAACATATTAGTGCTATGCAGAAGAATTGAAAATTGATAACTATGAGCTTCAAATAATAAATCATTTATAAAATATTAATTACAAGGCACCCATAATCAATTTTCAAACCAAAAAACAAAATCATTAACAATGTCTATTTTAGGTAGCATACCCTTCTGATCCAATTCAACGTTTTTATAAATCTTAGTTTTTTTCGAAATTCTATTTTTTAATAATTATATAAAGAGATGATTTCAGTGAAACATAAAAAAAATAGAATAATTACCTTCACCAATAACTTCTCATCCAAAATTCATCAAATCATTAACTAAAGGATTTCATTTTAAATGTATCATAGTTAATGTAGCATTACATTTTCAACTAATAACATCTAACCATTTATTTTCGTTTCCTAGATAGTAAGGAATTATGCAACTATAATCCTTAATTAATTGCGAACATCTCATATGTTTTATTTAAAATAATTCTTTAGTGAATATATTCATCAAACTTTTGGGATCAGTAAATATATCACACAATACATCATATAAATGAATGCACCAAATTTTTAATGCATAAAAAACAACAGCTAATTCTAAATCATGTGTAGGGTAATTTAACTCATATGGTATCAACTAACATGAAGCATAAGCAATTATCTTATCATTATTCTTTAATACAGAACAATGTTTTTTCAAAGAAGCATCATTGTATATAAAAAATTCAAAATTCTTTGAGGGTAGGGCCAAAACAAGAGAATTTAATAATCTTTTTTATCAATAGTTAAAAAAATTTGTCACCTTCTTTTTTATATATTTACATAACTCCATTACATATTTTATTTGTTAGTTGTAAATATAACTGAGAAACGTTTTCAAAACACCTTCTAAAATTTCTGGCTAACCCAAAATAATACAAATATTTATGATAATGGGTAGGTTTGGACACTCTTCAACATAATTTTTTAGATGAGCCAGTAGTTATACTTGCTTTAGAAAGAAAATTACCAGGTAATGAATTTTAATTCAACCAAAATTCACTCTTACTAAACATTCCATATAGTTTTTTTTCTTTTATGTTTTTCAAAATAACCCATATGCGACGTTCATGTTTCTTCTAACTTTTATAATATACCATATTATTATCTATAACCCAAAATACAAAATGATCCAAAAAATATTGTCAGAGTCCATTCATGAGATTCATAAATATAGCATGGTGATTAGATAACCTCAAGGGTATAAATAAAAACTCATAATGCACACATTTCATTTGGAACATGTCGTTATAATGTCATCCTCCTTCACCTTTAACTATTGGTATTCAGAACTCTCATCAATCTTTAAAATTTTTTGAGATACCAAGAGATGATGTAACAAATAATCAATACGATTCAACATATACATTTTATTAATAGTGACGTTATTAAAATATTTGAAATAAATAAAAATCCTAATAGAACTATATTTATTTTTCAAAAATAAAGCCGGTGAAACATAAGGTTATGTGGTATGTTTAAAAAAGCATTTATCAAGCAAATATTGAATTTTTTTTCAATTAAACCAATTATAATTGAGTAATTTTATGGGGGGGGAGGGGTTTATAAATAGGGTTATCACAATTCACTAAATAAATATTAAATTCCAAATCATGATCAGGAACAACACAATCAAATTTATCAGAAAAAACATCTGTAAATTCATTCACTACTAGAATGACACTAATCAATAGTATTTCATTATTTTAAAAAATATGAGTGAGATAAATTTCTCTATCATATATAATCAATATCTTAGTTAAATGATATATTTTTATTATTATGAAAACATTAAATAACTCATTTTTATCTTTGAAATATATTTTATCACGATAAAATGAAATTTGATATATACCCAAAATGATATAAAAATCCATTATGGGATATTCAAAAATATATTCCAAAAAAACATACCACTTATTATAATATAAATATTTCCATTAATATTTATTTCTTTAATACTACCACTGTGAATTTTTACCAAATGTTCTATATCACATTCAAGAGGTGATATTTCCAATTATCTATTAAAAATCTCAAAAATGAAGGAGTGTAATGATCCAAAGTCAGGTAGTATATTTGGATGTTGTGAAAAAAATTATAATATACTTATCATCACTTCATTTTATGGTAACACATCAATAGTAGTAGTAGAAAATGATTTTACTATGCCCTTCTTCTATTGATCTTTCTGGTTTCCACCCTTGGTAATCAAATATTGAAAAACATTGACATAATACCCTAACTCATTACAACAAAAAATTCTGACTATAGACTTTTCATTTGTTTTATTATCATCTACTATGCAATCACAAGATATATTGGACGTCTTACCACATCATACGAACTTCCCATAATTTGAGAGACATTCTCTAGGACGATTTTTACCACAATTCTCACAATATAAAAATATAGTTTTCTTACCTACAAACCTCATTGATGAATGATTTAAAAATTTCTTCCATGTAAATATCGGATTTTTCAATCTCTTATGATATAAAAGTTCATAAAAAAACTCCAATTATACCTCCTCAGCACATCAGACATGTTTCTTATAGCATTAGAACTCAATAGAATCAAATGTTCATTGATATCTCAGCTTCAATCCCAAGTAAAACTGATTTATCTTATTATCAATATCTTATATAATATTTTGGATGTAAATCCAAAATCATGTTAAATATTCTTCATATAAAACCATAGAATATTCCTAATTTCTTCTTAATTCCAATATTTTATTTACAACCCAATGTTGAATAATCTTAGTAAAATTTTCTTGAAGGAAGATATTCTAAAATTCATCCCATTACATGGCATAAAACTCTTAACTTCCTCTAATATATTAAATCATTGGACAACATTGATAGGATTCACCATCAAAATTATAAAAATAAATTTTGTACTTTTGATTATATGAACACCCCATTAAATCAGCAATATTTTCTAGTAATTTAATCCACACTTCAGCTTGAACAAGGATAGATAATCCTCTATATGATGGGAGACATTACCTCATGAAATGGTCCACTACCTACATATTCTTCTATGGATGGACTGTTTAATCTCATACATTGACACCACCACCATGTATCTCTTGAGTCAACTTAGCTGTCACTAAAAACCCATTTTTTTCAGATTACGACCATCTCAAAATGTTGATTTGTATGGATTTTTCCCCTATACTCCTTCCTAACACAACTTCCATATTTCCTATATGTAAAAACATTTTGTATATACATATCACAGATGAAGAAACATGGTAATATTCAAATAATATATCATTTAAAATTGAACATAAATTAAAAAAAATAATTGATATTTTTTAATAATATTTTTAATCTTAATGTTATCCAAACTGACCTTTGATACAAACTATAAAGACATAGTCTTAAACATTACTTATTAGGATTTAAGTCAATAATTTTAATTTCATTAACAAAAATGATATTATCTTGTTTATTTAATTAGATAATTATTTGATTAATCAGAACTAAAAACTAAGATATTATAAATTAGATACTTCTAATCAATATTTATATTTTCATAAAATGTCAAACATTTTAAAAAAATATGGTTTTTTTAATTTTAATCATCATATCATTTCGTTGATCTCATATTTGACTATATTAATCATTAAAACAGGTGAAAAAGATTTCATAATGTGGGATGAGCATGAAAATATTAGTTAATGAAACAATAAATATGGAAAACTATTAATCTTGTGAAAACTGGTAAACTATGAATACTCTATCATAAAGTACTCATTTTCACCTTCAAGTAGTACGAACACTTCACTGAATATAGGATCATTACATAAACTTTTTAGAATAAAAATATTACCTTGAAATTCATATAAATCAACATATAACATATAAAGGTATCTTGGGACATAATCATACATAAATGGAATAACCAAATGATCTACTTCCACACATATCACTCCTACAAATTGAATAACCATATGACTATCTTCCATACTCATTACATTAAAGGATATAATGTAACCTCCCATCAATGGATTATTACCAAAACACAAATACTTTTCTTTATCGTAAAACAACCTATCTTGGGTTTATCACATAAACACCCATCAAATGTCCAAGTAGCATTATATCATCATAACACATAACAAATTGAAATTTATAAATTTCAATCATAAAATCTCATTTGATATCACAAGAATTAATATCAATATATTTAAATTGTTAATCCATTTTAAAAACAATTTTCTACACCATAATAAAAAAAGGAATATTGGATTTAATTTACCATTAAAAAAATCATGGAATATAGTGGAAGAAAAATATAGAATAATGGTTATGGAAACAATGAAGTGGTTGTCTCCACATTGGTTGAAAAAATTACATTGGTCATTTTGTAAAGAATGTAAAAAGATTTATATATGAAAGTTATTTTTTAGAAAGATGGAATTAATTAAATGTAACATGTGTTTATTATACACCATATTAATGAAGTTGTTTCATAACATCAAAATATTACACAATGAAAGAAGATTGGGATGAAGTCTCTTACATAGAGTCTAAATCATCTTATAAGTTCATTATAATCTTGAATAATAAAAATAGTTTAATTTATACATTCGTGAGAACCATTTTAATGTTAATTAATAATTTTATATAACTTGTGACCATATTATAACTATTACTTAATTATTTTTGTTCATGTGAGACGTTTTGTCGATATTCAGTATTTGAGTTGAAAATTAACTTTCAATGATGTCAATTATTCATTCGTCATAATTCCTTCATCTACAAAATAATATTAATGAAATTATTATCAATTTGATACATAAATTATAAATTATAATAAAACAAAAAATTTAGGTTATTAAAAATTATCGACGTTTTATTCATGGAGATGGTAAGACGTACATATGCATGAGTAACATTTTCCATTTTTTATTGATCATTATGAAAAGAAGTTATTTATTATTTTATCTTTCCAGAATTTTCATAACATTATTATTATAATAGTAATAATATATATATACACCATAAATGTGATATAATGAATAAAAACATGTCACATGGCTTTATGGTGGGGATAGTTCATATGTACGCCTGAACGACGTTATCATTTTTATGCACATGAGAAGTGTAATTTTAATTGATTTATTCTTATCTTATGATAATTAATATATCTTTAATATCATATTTTAACAATTTTTAAACAATTATAACCAATAATGAGAGACAATTATGAAAAAAGGAATTAGATTGGTTCATAGAGGTGATAGTTCACAAGTACGCATGAATGATTAATTGTTTTCCCATTTAATAGATATGAAGGTGGATTTAGGTGATGATATTAGAATGATAAATTACGGTTATATTGCGTATACTGGTGTAATTACATCATGTAGGTAGAAAAACATTTTAATGAGGTGGGAAAAGAAATAAAATATAAATTCTTAAAGAAAACATTGCCTTTTTCGGTTGATCACATTTGAAAAAAACATTAACACATAAAAATAAAGTTTATTACATAAAATAATACCAAAATACTATGGTAAGGGATTATAGGAATGTTTTTAGATAGATTTGGGTCAATCCAAAAGGTTTTGGAATTGTGAGTAGTAGAGTGGAATAGGTGCCTTTTTAAAGGCATAGGGTGGGGCGCCATTATAAATATTAATTGTATTGAATTAATATAATTCAATTTCAATTCCAAATGGGTCCAAAAACATTTAAATAGAATCTAGAATGAATATGGGTCTAAATATACTCATTTAATCAAAATTATACAAGTATTAGTATTTTTTAATCATTTTCATTTTTAACCCCTTTTAACTCTACATTTTATCATGTATTTTACAATTTCAGGGTTAAAATAATGACTCAATCATGAGAAATGTCCAATTACCATGTCATTAATGAATTTTTTAGTTTTATGTCAACATTTTTTTTTCAGAATATTAAATTTTTTTATAAATTTTATATCATCTAATTAAATATTTTATTTTTTAAAATAAGAATTATTTCAATTTTGTCACTTTTAATTATATGACATTTTTAAAATATTATAACAACTTCATTAATTTGAGAAAACTACACTAAATGAATCCAAACATCTCATAGCCATCCAAAAAATTCATGGATGTATTCAAATATTGAAAATTTTATTTATTTAAATGTTATTAATATCAGTCTTTTAATTCTTTCTTTAATGAATATTTTATTGCAATATCTTCTTGTCATTATTAAATATAATTATTAAATTTCTTAAATATATAAATAAATTACCAGGTTATAAGTAATAATATTATTGTTATATGGACTATACATAGTCAATAATTTAACTTACATATATCCATATTAGAATTGTTTGTGTAAGAAGATACATATTTATGAGATTTTTTTCTTTACATTAAATTTATTGTTATAAATGTAATAATCACACCCAGGTGGGTTCAAAAGGTAACAATTTTTTTCTCAAGGATAGTCATATCCTATGATAAATAATCCAATATGTTGAGAAAAACTGTTAGGGGAATTTTATAATATTATAATAGTAATTTTACCTTAAATTACACTATCTCCCTTAACGATGGTAAATTAAATTCTAATGATTTAATTCATAAAAAATAATTTTGATCATATTTAACAAAATTTTTAATACAATGTATGACCATGTATTTATATGTTTTGAAATTAAATTTATAGAATTTGTTAAATTTTGTTTCAACATAATCTCATGGATGGATCAAGAAAATATACTTTTTAAGATAAATGTTCAATAATTCATATAGTTTTTCTATTTAATTTAAATTTAAAAAATAATCCAATGAATTACATTTATTAACTGATTAAAAAAATCTAATTATACATTAAAAATGTGTAAATGGATAATATAACAATATAGATATGTTATAATAAAAGTTAGTTTGAATTAAAAGGTCATACTTTTAACTATTCATTAAAATATTAATTTAATCATAAAAATTCAAAAAAATCACCAAACGTAAATTTTGATGTCCCTTTTCCAATAGAGGTGTTTGTTTTTTTAAAAAGTAAATATTAAAGTGAAAAACAATCTTTTAAAAGGATTATTCATCTAAAGGTGGTAAAACTAAAATTTAAAAAATATTATTGTTTTTTATGCATTAAATTGGAGTTATTTTCTATTTTAATCCTTTAAAATTTATTGGATGAAAGAAAAAATATTTAAGAAACATGTGTAAACATAATATAGATAGTTATATTCATTCTCACCAGTAAAACCGATAGGAAATAAATAATCCATTAAATAATAATAATATATTATCTTTGGTATAATTCAATCTTGTATAAAATGTTGGATTTTGGAGAAACCCATTTTTGCGTGTTGAGTGCACTATTTGAATTAACATAACTATTAACGAAAAATCCCTATATAATTTCTTAATATTAACAAATATGAAAATTTGGTATTCAATAATTACCTAGTATGTTACAATGTGTCCTTTTGTCATGAAACTAATTCCTACACCTAATAAATTTATTATGAAAATTTCCACTGAATTATGAAACAATTTTATCATTTTTTAAGTTTCAAGTGAGTGACATATATTTTGATCCAAAATGTCAATTTTAAATTGATAATGGGAATTTTGAGTGAATGAGGATACGAAGTGTGTTAGTTTGATGTGTGGATGATTCTACTAGTCTTAAATGACATATGGATTATTTATATAGAGCATCAATATAATCTGAATGTGTTTTCATATTTTTGAGTATGTCATGATACATTTTTTACTAAAATGTCAATTTTAAATAAAAAGACACACATAGATTCATACTGGTATCATCATGAATCAGAATGAGGTGTGGCTAATTCTATATGATAAGAATGAATTATATACCATTTTTTTAATTATAAAAACAATCAAAAAGGTAATTCATGGTTTTGAGTATGTAACTTGTTGTTTTTACAAACATGTCATTTTAAACATTAAGCCATCACATGGAGTTAAAGTTGTAACATTTTATTACATTGAGGTACAACAGATTCATACTCTTCATAAATTAATTATTGATCATTTTACAAATGTATCAATAAAATATTAATTTTTTCTATTTCTTTGGAGTCTATATGTTTTTTTATAAAAATGTAATTTTACACTAGAGACACTTACTTTGAGTCTTTCTTATTACATTGTCTATCAGTTTAATGTGAGACAGGTTCCTACTTAAGTCAAAAAAATTATGACTTGTTTTCTGAATTTATTAAAATAACATGAGCCTCTTTTATTGGTTTTCATTGAGTGAAACATGTTATTAACTATACTTAATTTTTTAACAAGATTATGGATACATTGAGTCATACTGAGAACATTTTGTATCATATTGAGGTCTAAATAATTCCCACTTGTCATAAATGATTTATGGATCATTTTTCAAAAGTATAAAATCAATTTGAATAATTTTTATTGGGTTTTACTTTGTGATTTTTATTTTACACAAAAATGTAAAATTTAAACTAAAATAACACACTTTGGGTTATACCGGACACACCATGTATCATGTTGAGTAGTGGTTGATTCCTACCTATAAAAAATTACATATGGATAGTTTTATTAATGAACCAGATAATAATTATAAGATTGTTAACTATGTAATTATATATAATGATGAAAAAATCATTTACTTAATTAGTGGACAGTCTCCTCTACATGATATATATATATATATATTATGATACCAGTTATGATCTCCATAAATTTTTCAACAAATGTATATCTTATTGTTAATTCACAGATGATTGAAGGATCTAGTCATATAGAAAAGTATAAATAAACAAAAGATTAATAAATAATTTTAATGAAACTGTAATTATCTTCAAAATTACCACTTCAGGAATGCTAGTTTTTTTATGAAATGTATTATCTTTCAGTAATTTACTAGTATAATATCCATAACCATTTTCATTGGAGTTTTTAAGATACTACAGAAACATTGAGATAAATATGTATTATGTTTTGGTATTTTTTTTAAATGTGAAATATTAATATATATACCCTAATACATATCAAAATTTAAATTTTTACAGGTTCATTGTATTCATAAATAGTACTCATTATATGATTTAGATGATATTTAAACACCGCCCTATCATTAATAATTTTGTTAAAACATAATATTAAATGTATAATATGATGTTTATTTGTATAATTATTATTTTAATGTATTATAAATTTATAAATGTCATCACAGGTGGTCATTTTTTTGGTATTCATGCATTGAATCTGGAAAATATATATTTGTATTATCCAAATTTAATTCAATAAGAAACTAACGCTACATAAAAAATAAAAAATAATAATAATGAAATGAATGAAAATATAATTTATATTATCAAATTTTATACTTTAATTCATGAATCATGAGTATTAAAAAGAGTCTAAAGTATATATGTTTTCATTAAGGAATTTTATCATGTTTTCTACTAATAAATCAATTATAATTGATTCTAATTTCAATATCTGAATAAACGTTATGTGAGGTGTAATGAGTCAAATTTTGGATTTCCATGGTTTTCCATTCAAATAATACTCATATATACTCCTATACAAATTTTGAATAATATTCAAGGATAATTAACCTAGTAAATTAGTTTTTGGGAAAAAATTCATGAAAACACATCTCATGTACACATTTAAAATTGAGTGTCCAATAAATTCATGTTATTTAATTTCATTAGTGTTTTTAAGAATAATATTTTCTTTATTGGTATATTAATACATTTATTCTTCAAAATCAAATACCATTATAACATCATTTCTTAAAGTGGTTTGTTCATTAAACATTAATTTTAGTAAATGTGGATGAGGAATGAGTGGGGTAATGGTACATTATAATGATATTTTTTATATGTTCATTTATCATTTAGAAGATTTTGATTCGATATTTCATTTTACCCCTACCATCTATCCGTCTATAATAACATTCATTAGTTCAGACCTCTTTCAGTAATTGTTAATGGTTTATCATAAAAAATAAATTTGAAAATAATACAAACTTGTTGAATTTTTTTCATAATAGATATAATGTCCATGATATGAATGATCAAATATCTATCTATATAATATGAATATCCACACCATCATGTAGATTAACTAGCTTGGAGATTAGCAATTGTGCTACATTAATCACTATTATTGCATGAACTATTGGAATTTTTCTCTTGAGTATAATATCACATTAAATAATGTACATGGTACCCATAAAAATAATGAACATGGGTGGGTTTTCATAGATATAAATCACAATGATTTTCACCATATAATATGATATACGAGAAATGTATCTGTGTCATCTTGATTCACATTTCATTGAATGATTTATTAAAATTTTGATTACATCTTTTAATAAATCTATATTTAGAAGATGGATTTTTTTTCAAATATGGTGGAGGTGGGGTGGGGGTCTTCATGTAGTGGTTGTCGTTATGTTTATTCATAACTTTTATTTGATCCCACATCATTTTCAAACAACTATGATGAATAATTAATGTTTTACTAGAGCATCTAATCAGGCCTAAAACACTTCCATTTTCTTATCATTATCCCCTTGTTAATTTAATTTATAAAAATAGATGTTGGGTGACACCCCAAAACCCAAACATCGTATATAATCATATTATTCTACCTACATCAAGAACACATACAATACCAATTCATTGGGTAAATATGATGATGATTTTTTCTAAGTTGGATAACAAATGTAGGACTATATTTAATCATTATTATGTAATACCAATTTAATGAAAATTTAATTAATTAAGTGTTACATGTACATGATTCCAATTATTTTGTGTGCTTTTAAAATATTAGAATCCCATATTTTTTACACATGCCTCCTTCTATATCATATGATATAGGATGAATGTGGATCAAAATTTGAATTCATAAATCAATATATAAATAGTGTAAAATAATTATGTTTTTGTTTCATGTCACATAACATTATTACATTACATTTAAAATAAATACCTTTTTTCAAGTGAACTCCACTTCATCCATACCTTAAAACAGGTCTAAATAGTTTTTGTTACCTGTTTCATATTTTTTGCACTTTGTTTCAATTTTATAAATTCAAAATTTTTATTAAAAGTGATTAATAGGGAAATTATAAAAAAATTTATTACCATCCATAATTCAACATAATATATGTATCGTCATGATAACCAATAAATTATTCCCACAATTTTTGGTTTATTAGGTGTAAATACATATCTGGTGGGTGAAGGTTTATATTTCCTTCATCAACATTGAGATGAATCTTTAATATAATTATTTTAAAAGCTCTATGAGCCTTTCTAATGAGAAGTAATACAAAATTAATTTATGATTGATAATCTATATATTAACTCTAAAATGCATAATACAGAGTAAATAAACATTAAATTATTCTATTTTTAGTAAAGTAAAGATTGTATATCCTAATGTGACTCTAATATTTTAACAAATAAGTGTCTTATGTGTGGAATTAAAATTTTTCTATTAATATTAATTAATTGTTATCTACATTTGAGTTGTGAGACTAAATGAACTACTAAACATGTAATTTTTGGGGTTAGTGTGATGGCTAAATAGATTCCATCAAACATTGAGTTTGATTCCTTTGTTTACTGCATTCATTTTTTTTGTAAGTCCATCACACTATGATTATCTTATTTTTTTATTGGACATTAGAAGTTTAATTTTACCATTTTCTTAGCTTCAATAACACAAATATGTTGTTCCCCTAGATTGGTAGCATCTACATGTGAACATGGTTGTTCTTCCTCTATATTGTGATAGATATCATGTTAATAAACTCATTTATCCTTAGTTTTAAGATCGTTGACATGTGTAGAAGTAATTTTTTCGTAGAAGTGGTAGAATATTTAATTTTGATTTTATAAATATTGTAGTGAAGAAACATTAATAATTGGTAACTCAATATATACTAAAATAAAAAGATAACGTCTTAACTGAACTCTTTTTTATTGTTTGGTAAAATTTTACCCCTCTATCGAGAACCAAGTCCCTTTGTTTTTGTCTTTTCTTACAATCAACAAACTTTCTAAATTCAGAACACTGTAATATGAGTAGGATGTAGAAAAAAAAGGTTTTACTCAATTTAATTGACATATTACCCTTTAGCGTTTTTTGATAATAATAGAATAATTGACCACATTTGGTTTGAAGGATCACGAACAAATAATAATTGTACTATCTATGATAACATTATAATTAGACCATATTTTTTACCTTCCTTACTGAAATACACATTCAAAAATATAAATTAATCTATTTTAATAATACTTATTCTATCAAACCAATTTAACTTAACAACCATCTCATTTAATATTGTAAAATACATCTCCAACATTTGTTTAATGAAGCCAAATGATGACATATTTATATATTTTGGATTTCTGTCTTTGGAAAAAGATACATGAATTGGTTTATCTATAACTGTATCTTGGATATTTTTCATGGTAAATCATTCAAAATGAACATTTTTATATAACATATCACAATTATAGGATAATAAGGGTACCCTTGTTCCTATGACTAGTCATTGAAGAAATTATAAATTTGAATATAGAATTTAAATTGACTCTTTAAAAATATGGTCTCCAAAAAATCTAATAATATATTGATTATATGTATTTAATGTCCACAATTCAACCATTGATGGATTTGAATTCCTTAAAATTACATACTGGGATTGAAATATAAACTATTTGGAAAAACATAATGGTGGTCTGACTTATGATATGTAATAGTGATTTTGGCAACATCAATTTTGGAAATTATTCTCCCACATGCTATATAGCATGAAATGACTTCATTAGACCAATACTTTCAACAGTAGATTGGTAGTGAGAACATAATTCAAATGAATCCTCATCAATTTATCTCTCCGCAATAAATTTTTTTGGATGAATTATATTTATGAAATACCCTTTAAAAATATACATATACCATTTAATTGGGGTATATTCATATATAATCTATAGTACCACATATTCAGATCTCTCTTACCATGTAAACCATCTAGAGAACCATAATATAAAATAATTCTTATAGGAAGAAATTATACTGTTCATATCACATGGAATAAATTTACTTTTCCATGGTTTGAAATTTTTTAAGGTCTATACATTTTATTCATATATTGTTCAAAATTAAATAGAGCATGGTTAATATATGTTGAATATTCTTGGTCACAATGAATCATAAAACAACATGCATTATATTTTTCATTAAAAGATGATAGTCATGTTATATCAGATCGTTTAATGTTAAATTGGTCATTAAAAAGTCATTCTTGATATTTATTAAATACACGTCTATAACATTTACATCATTAATGATGTTACAAAACTAATATAACTCTTTCTTGGAATTAGTGTAAGAATCTCATGGAAGAAAATACAAATTTTCAACTTTGACTAGAGCCAAATCTTCATAAACTCTCATATCAATCATGAAAAACCTAGTCTTTATTCTAACCTTTATTTTTCATGGTGTATTTAAAAACATTCCAATGATAATATCACATGAATTTTTTTATATTGATGACATCAAGACAAGTCTTAATGTAAATAAATTCAATTATGGTAATTCATAGAAAACATGGTCACTTTTTCTAATTGATTTCCATAATTACTTTCAAAGAAGGTTTACCAAATGAAATGTCCATATAGATAAATTTATCAAATATTTGATCAATATTTAGTGGATATGATGTTGTATAATCATATGAACTCTCATTTAATGATGTCATCCAATATCGATATTTTTTCAATGGGGTTGAAATATTTGATGTCCTAGAAACAAAGTCTGCAATGAATGTTTCAAACTAATTTATTATGTACCTTGTTCACAAATGAGACAACATTGAGATACATTTATTCTATTTTAGAACGAATTTAAATAATTTGAATGTAATTCTCATTTTTTAAACATGGATCTCAATATGAAATATTAATTTCTTTAAGCAGCATACTATATAACACATGAATCCTAAGATAATTTAAAATATTCAATAAATGGATCTAAATAAATAAAATATAATTACCCAATTGTTTTGACATTAATATAAAAAAAATATAACTTAATGTATTATCATTTCATGCACACCCATGTTGGAATGTTATAATTTACCAACATATATTTACATGTAATGTGAGTTATTCATTGAAAACCAAAAGGATTCACTCCATTATAGATAGAGCCATATGAAGGATTATGGGCTCATTAACAAATTCATGATACCATTGATCAATTATTTTAAATTGTAAAGAGTTTCTGAAGTGAAATAGTTTCCCATATTTATTTAATGAATATTCATTCCAAGTTATGTGACTTTCATTCTACTCACTTCTATATAGCTGTCTAAACATTCGAATTATTTCAATGTACAATACTACTTTTTAGGTATATGATTCGTCATTATTTTATAGAGAAGCATCACTCCATGAGAATTATTATGATTTTTGTGGTCCTTGGGAAGTATTTTACAATCATTTAGATTACAATGTATTCCTATAATGATTATATCAATAAAAATTAATATTTTTTTTATAATCACCTATTCATAATGAAGTCAAATTATCTTCGTGATGCATATCATTTAGGAGTGAAAGTACTTCTGTAACGATTTCATCACTCAGTATATTTCTAAAATTCAAATTATAGAGGTTTTGTATGGATTAAAATACTATTTTTTATTTCAAACCGAAAAAATTGGAATCTATTCCAAACTCATAATCTTATCAATGAATTTTGGACAGTTAAAAAATTAATATTTTACAATAATTATCATTTTCTTTATATGATCTATATCATCGTTGACACTAATAATCACATTCTCAATATGGTCTTCATTAACGTCCAAAATATTAATAATATGAGATGATCCATAAAAAGTATTTTAATTCTATTAATAAGCTAGATTCAGTTTCCCTCTTGTTTAGTACAACATATATGTCATCAAACTATTCTGTGATAAATAAAGTGTTCTTAGAACCACTATGGAATAATTAGTCATTAATAAAAATAGCGTGTAAATAGAAAACGAATTTGAGAAGGATCATATTGATGATTTTTTGAAAACATGATGAAATATTTCACATCATTGTCATACTATTTTTTCATATTATTGGAATCTGCTATTTTTTTATATACATTGATCCTACTTGATTATATAATATTAATATCTAACAGAATAAATAAATCATAAAAAACAATTTCCTATAAAAGGTCTATATTTTTAATAAAATATTATATAAGGTAACATAATTAATGGTTATGTTTTTAATGAAATAAATTGGTTTATTAATGGTTATAATTTTACTATCATGGGTTATAGAAAATATTTTCTATATAATATGAACCTAATATACCATCCTGTGCACTAAATCAGGTTACAAGAGAGATCAAACCCTATCAGAACCAGTTATAGAGGTGATGAACATATGGATTTTAATAAAAAGTTTCAAAAATAACTATCTATATCAATTTTTTCTTAACCAATTTTATACCAGAACAACAATTATTCAGATTTAAAATTTTATATCTCAACATTTGGTAAAATATACTTTTCAAAATTTGGTTACTTATAATGAAATCTATATTAAATGATGATACTCTAATTGTTACTAAAAATAAAATACACAAGGTAGTGACATGTTTTAAAAATACATTTTGGTTTTAAATCATTTGAGTTGGAGGGATAAGTAGTATGTAATGGGATGAAATTTTTCATTAGTCGATAGGAGATGGAGTGATATTTGGAACATGGATCCAATTACATGTTGTGCACTGAAAAAATTGTTCCTATATACCATTTTCAGTCCCCAACTTAAAAAATATGTTTGTATTGTTTTTGTGGTGAAAAATTGGGATCTCCAATCAAATGGTGTGAGAAATATTGATGAATGGGTAAATATAACAATAAATTTCTGGGATAGTGTGAACCCACAATGAATCATGGAAAGAGATATTGTGTGGGACATGGGAAATGATTGATTCATGGAACATGGAGATGATTTCTAGTTGTGCACCACAAAAAATCATTCTAGTTATCATTCTTAGTCACCCACTTTCAAGATAATATGAAGGGTTATGTTGTGAACAACATAGAACACCGTACAATCCAAGTTTGAAATAATGTGGAAATAGTGAAAATTAATTTTAAAAGGAAGGAGAGGTTAACCCAAAATGGTTCATGTAATGGGAGATTGGGTTGAGAATTAGCGAGGTCGATTGAGGACAAATAAGATCACATGTGTTTGCTCTGTCTGCACCATTTGGGATAATTGAAAACAAACAATGATGTTTGAGGGGGGGAAATGGGTCACATGTGATCAAATAACCTGATTTTAATATATCATAGTAATTTTGAAAATCAAAATTAGGTAAATATAAATCAAATAAAAATATATTAATAAAAATTATAAAATTTTAAAAATATTATTATACAAATATATTATTGAAATTTTAATTTCTCTTCATTTTTTTGGAAGTGAATTTCAATAAAAAAAATTAATTAATATCATTTATATCCTTCTTATTTTGTGTCAATGTATAAAATAAATGAAAATAATTGTTTTTGAAAAATGAAAAAGTAGTCGTTATTATAAATACAGTTTTCCAAAACTCAGTTATAAAAATTAATAAAATATTACAATTTCAAATGGTGTCATTTTCATTTAAATAAATAAATAAATATTAAATATATATAAATCTTGAAAATAAATTTATAAGTATATAAATAAATAAATATTTATTAATTTTAAAACACTAAATAAATACTTAAAAATATATTCATACTTATATGTTATTATTATTTACAAATTTTGTTGACAAAAATATTTTCATACACATAAAAAAATTAATTATATATGCATAATTATTTAAATTAAAAATTATTTATACACAAATAATCAATACTAGTAATATACACATATTTAAGATTAACCTCTCAAGGTAATAAAATTTTTTATACATTTTTTATATAATTTATAATTATAAATTTTTAATTGACGATAAAAAATATAAACTAAAATTATAATTATTTAAAATTAAAAATTATTTCAAAAATAATAATTTTAAATAATTTTTAATTAATAATTATTTGTAAATTATTTTTATAAATTATAAAATCACGATAATCAAAAAATTTAATAATCAATATTATCTATAATAAAATTTATTTGTCAATTCTTTACAATTATTTATATACTCATAATGAAAATTATTAATAATTTTTTTATTACTAGGTATTAATTAGGTTGAAGTTATGAATATAAATATATACAAATTATAGTTAACAAAATACTTTTTATACACATGAAAATAATTTTTGTTATTACAAACAATCACAAAGGTTGTCATTTATATAAATTTTAATTTTATAAAACATTGAATAAAATATCTGCAGCGGATAATGTCAAAAACCCATGTCAATCTTTTTATACACATGAAAACACTCAGAAACATGGTTATAAAATAAATTTTTGTAATGAGAACAATATAGAAACTAAATCATCTCCTCTCCACTTTTTTCAATACCAAATGCCTACTATATGCACTGTTATGGAATTTTTACAAACATTTGGCATAAAAATCATTAGGAAAAAATGTACATATAGAAATTCAAGGTAAAATCAAGAGACACATTAAATCAACAGTCAAAATATTTTCTAAAAACCAATAGGGTATTTTTTAAAACACATTTTATGGAATATGATATCATGAAAAGTGTTCAAAAATTTTACAAAAAACAATTTTATCCTGCTGGAAATTAATATAGAAATATAATTAACAATGAAACACTATGGAATCAACTAAAATTAAAAGACGAATATAATGATACAATACTAACAATGGATCAAGCAACCTATCCCAGACAAAATTGAATGAATTACTGCTCAAGATGTGAGGGAGAACTGAATGATGGATACTAGAGGGAGCCATATCATTATAGAAAACTCCTTGGAGACTCGAATGACACCCAAAATATAGAAAAAACCCTTCTGAACTCAGTCCGGAAGTTCCAGAACTAGAGATAAAACTTCTGTGTCAAATTGTAATGGAAACAATGAATGTTGAATAAATCCCCAACATCATGAAACTAATGATCTAAAACATGTTAGAGGAGTGATGGTGTAAATAAGTATATGGAAGAAGATCACAACTGAATTGGGGATGAAACAATCACATGCATTAGATATGGATATGACCGATTTTGAGAGACGATTGATGAATAGATGCGACAAGGGTTTAATTACATGAAATATTGGATGTTATGAGTGATGGTGAAAATAATGGTGTTATATTTAAAAGGCCATGTTTCTCTTATACAGACCCTTTCAAAAAAATTATTATAAATAGTGGTTTTATTAGTTCCAAAATATTAAGGGTTGATAACACATATAATTATTAGCATTAATATTCTAGTGCTTATAAAGCTACGTTTTATTAGTTACTTCTTACTGCAAAAAAATGAAATCACTGACAATGCCATTAAAGGACAAATAAAGAACTAAATTTTATTATATAATAAATAAAATTCTCTTTTTAATTTATAAATTTAGAAATAAATATTTAATTAATTACAAATATTTATTTATAAATTTTACTACAATTAAATATATTTATTATTTAAATATATATTTAACAAATTTATAATTATTTAAATATGTTTATATTTATTTAAAATTAAATATAAAATTAAATATAATTTAAAATATTATTAGGATCAAGAAAGAAAGTGTTTCATTGTATCAGTTTTTTCAGTGACGGGTGCTTCCCATTAGTGTAGTCTTTGTAATGGTTCTATGGATAATATTAAAGACATCGAATAAGCGATTGTGGGTCAACTAAATATTTTCCAACATTCAATCATTTCTCGACATATCATTCCAATAGGTGAGATTCCTTTGATGGTATATTATTTTAGGAAGAATCAATATATGGTTTGGTGGGATTTAGAGGAGAATTTCATCAATACCGGGAACGGTTTCTTCCACATAATCATTACATTGAAGGAAAAAGAGGCATACATGGAGATTCTGATCCATCTCCTAAAAACTAGTGTTAATTTATATACATGAATTGGATGTTCATTTTATTACCATCTCCATGAAAATACCCAATAATATAGAGTGGTCAATATCCAATGTTGGAACTATATTTTGTGGTATCTTCGCATATTTATTGATGTTTTATCTATTGTGCGTATCCGATAAAAATATACAGAGCAACCAAAACCATACGAAATTGTTATTATTCTCTAAAAAATATTTATGTGGATCTAAGTTCCACATTAATTGATCTGGTAGTTCATTTTACCTTGGATGACTACATTCATCTCTATGTGCATTATGAGAAATTATGACATTTCTATTTATCTTGTCAAATGATCGGGCATATGAAAAAAAAATTGTTGAGATTTTTTATCTGTTTTATAATCAATATGAATTAATATCAAGTATTTTTTTTGGAAATTGAAAAGAAAATGGGTAGATGATAGAGTATAATAGTTGAAGAAACTCTACAGGTGGATTGTTTCACTAAGGAAGGAGGACCAAGCTAAGACTGTTGTAAACTCAGTTGCACAAATTTTCCCTAATATTTATTTTAAAACACATAAATCATATTGGTATGATGGTATTGAGTAATTGGTGCATGGGGTTCAATTACATATTTCATGTATTTATTTTCAAGGCATTTAATAAAAGAGGTTGGACCCCCATGTATAAGTTGTTCAATCTTATATGATCACGGATCTCACTTTAGTGGGAAGAGTGGATTCATTTCTTGAAAAATTGTGTGTTCATGGAGTAGTAATTTCTTCTATAAATGTTATAGTATAATGTTTTTGGGGTCATATTTTGTATAGAAATAGATAAATTATAAGACCATCTAGAGGTGGATGGTGGACCTGATGTGGTATGAATGGATTATCCAACCATTGGTGAAACAAAAATTCAAGAGTTATATGTTCAAAAAATAATAAATGAGTATGCGATTTACTAAAGGGAACACAATTGGAAGAAAAATATGGACACTGATAAACCAGTGAATTCTAAGACCATGAAGGAGAAACCTAGACTTTTGGAAAGTTCTACAGGATTTTCTGAGAGAAGTAGTATTAAGTCCGACTATACTTTTCTAGCATAGGGGGTTCATGATAGTAATTTTTCTGTTTTAGTATGCAATGATCAAGTATAACTTGAAATACTATGAAAACCAAAAATTAAAACTAATAATTTTTATAGAGTGCTTTATCTATAAATGATTAACAAGTAGGGAGAGTCCAAGAGGATAAGATATAGGCCCCTAATGAAGGAAGTATGGAAACCTTAATTTATTACCCACCTATGGTGGGGGAGGTCCAACTAGATTTTAGGAGATTTGACTCAAAGGATAGTGAATATAAAGGCCTTTAGCATTAACTGAGCACTTGAAGAAGATTCTATTATCCATGAGGTCATGGATGTGGATGTGGATGAATCAATTGGACTGATATTCACATTGAGAGAAGGTAGGGTTTCAGATAATGTTTTTAAAAATATATTTTGGTGAATATTTTTATTTATGGCGATATTTTTTTATGTTTAACAACATCATCCATCACTTCTGTTTATTTTGTCTCTCAATTAAACGGTTATTTTTATACATTTTCAAAAAATACATTTATATATTAATATATTTATATATAATTATATATAATTAAAGAATTATATATAATTACAAATATTTATTAATTTTTAAATATATATAATTATTAATATAATAAATATATATTTCATAATTTCATTATTATATATATAAATAAATAAATAAATATTTATAAATATATTTATAATTAGTTGTATATAATTATATATAATTGTATATAATTATATATAGTTGTATATAATTATATATTGTTGTATATAATTATATATATATATAATTATGTTTCTAGTGCTGTGAAAGAGAGGTATTAAGGTGTTGGACTTCACATATTGGAGTCTTGGGATCATGCCTTGAGGGGCGCATGTGCTGTTATAGTACAATAGAGATGGTGAGATAAGCGATGACATATGCACGTGGATATGAATACATAACACATGATATGGGAAAGTTGTGATGTAGGAAATACACATGACCCATGCATGATGTTGCATGAATGAAACTAAACTGGGCCTTTAGGCCAATTTGATGGGATTTTTGGAAATGTAATGGGATTCATACCCACTAGGCCTTCAGGATATATTATCAATGTATGAAATTGTTTGGTTTTGTTGGTTATCCCTTGGGAAGGGAGGATATGACCTATATTTAATGCGAGTGAGTGAGTGTAGTGTGTGTGTGGGTGTTTGAATGTGATTGTTCCCCCAATCATTTAATATATATATATATATATATATATCGTACAATCCTGCATGCATAATGTCCAATGATCAAATATGGGAAGAGGCCATTTCATTATTACTATACAAATATTGTAGCATTGATGGACCTATACCGGCAGTGGGTACTATTACAACCAATGTAGAGGTAGTGGTACTATAGCTTCTCGAGTACGATAACATGACTATTAACTAGAGGGACCATTGGGAGAATATTTTTGTCACATACCCGCATGTCATAAATATATTATCCATTTCTTCGCATCTTGATCACCTCATCCATCACAAGAGTATGATACATGGAAATTGTTTTAGATGATATCATAAATATATATACAAACTCACATAGTAGATATTTTAGTTGTGTCCATATCACTTTATCATAAACTTTTAATGATGTTCAATGATTATTGAAAATATCCTTTGATGGTTTTTATGATGTAATTATCTCTTATGGGTATTCATAAAGGCCTTGATAGATGATGGGTTTGTTATTGAAATCCCACATCCACTCCAACTGATAATTTTTTTTGATCATTGGAATGAGAAACCAATTTTTCATTAGATTATAGCTCGATGTATCCTACCATCACGATGTCCATGGAATATCAGGTTCCAAGTAGCACAGAAATTTGGATGCACCAATTATCACTATTTTTTGTCATCATATTCATGATCATTTCTTCGAAACCCCATCCAATATGCAGAGTCAAATAAAAAATAATGGGAAAATTCTAGATGGAGTTAGCCAAAGATATAGACTAAATTATTTTTTTAATGTGCCGACTACCAATTTTTATTCATAATTTCATATTTGGAAAAAATAATAGGTGATATTAATGAGGGGAAAATTTGAGAGGGAATGGTACAAAATGAGTGGTTGTCTTTTATGTGATTCCGTTTGTGAGAGGTAAATGTTGAAACCTTTTTTGATAATTGGACATTGACAAGTTGTAATAGGATAACATCAGAAGGGATAAAAAATAGAAGGAATGATGAAAACTAATTGTTCTTCATATTCCTCCACCCATCTGGAGAAACTAATGGGACTTCATATTTCACATAAAAGAACTACTTCAAGCCCACTGATATTATTGATGATGGACTGTTCATTATCAAATACAAATTCACATGCGAATGAAAATAGTCAAGTCATTAGAGGCAATCATAGGAAAAATAAAATAACATTTACATACTAGATTTTGTTATATTGAATAAGAAATAAAACTAAAATTCATTTCAAATGTTCTTAAATAGATAAAATTTCATCCAAAAAATGAAATATTAAGATTAAAAATACAAATATATTGTGTAATAGGTTCCGCCCAGGAATTCAAACCCAAGCACACCAAGAATCCATTATCTATGACATCAAGGATTAATTAAACTAGTAGATGGAACCATTTGGGGAACAATAAGTTTTATCTTACAATATTTTTAATATAGTCTGGCTCAAATTTTTTACATCACCACACAACTAAACTACCCATATATTGTTTCATCACTCTATATGAAGGCCGAATGAAAACACCACCAATAATGAGCCCACTCATCTTATACCCACCATAGTCATATAAACAGAACACTATTTTTACCCCAATAATAATTGATGTTACCTATTCTATCTATATGAATCATCATCCACTACACCTACTCTTCATCCCAAAAACATCACTGTGTTCCTGGGTGTTCCCACCAGGAAGCGACATCCTCGGGTTCAGAAAAGTTCCCCATCCCAAGAATTCATCTATTAGAATCATCAAAAAATTTACCTCGTACTTCATACATGAGTATAACTTTATGGTCTCATGTATACCATAAAATTACAACTTGTATACAACCAACTTTTCCACCATTTCCCCTTCGAGAACTCTACGAATGCAGAAAGGGTCATATTTTTGAAGAAATAATATTTAGTGTTACATGTACCATTTGGTATAAAACTTTATCACCTATATGTCATTCATGGAATGTTGGGGTTCCATAATATGGGAGATTCACCATGTTAATACATTGGTTCTGCTGGTCTGAGACAACACCAATACCTTTGGTTGTCAACCTATGTTTTGGAGATCTACATTTCCAATAACCAGATGGTGAAGCCAATATCTTGTTTTTAATAACTCCCTTTTCCTTGGACCAGATAATTAATAAAGTCTAGTAAATTTAAAAATAAATCTGAATAATATTTTTGGTAGTTCCGTGATGATCGATGAAACTAGCATGAGCCTGGGGTTTCGAATAGGATCAGGAAAGAAGTCATTCAAGCTGGCTTCCCATGGTAGATGATGATTTGGGGTGTGAATTTATCCTTATTCCTTAATCTAGAATTTGGTATATGATCCTATGCATGTTAAGTACAAACCAACTCTTTCTTTGTTACATATTTATTTTTGAGATCCCGAATTTGTGCATTTATTAATGGGTCTAGTTTTTGGATAGATCGACATATCTGATATTCCACACATGATATAACTTATAGATAGTTTTGTATGGGTGATACCGAGGGAAAAAGAAATAAAATTAAGGGGATAAATCTTTTTCTCATGTTTGGTGAGGTAATGTAAATATGGGAGAAATGATAGGGGGCGATGTAGGAAGAAATAGATTTCAATCAGGTAATTATTTTTAAATCACCCCAAAATTTAGATGATATGGAATAAATGAGTTGTCCTGATATTGATAATATTATATTCCAATTGTATCCCTTTTTTATACATCAATATTAAATTGTAATTTTAAATTTATTTTCAAAAGATTCATCAATTAATATGGTGTAAAATCCAAATAATTTACTTTCTATAACTGAGTTACTAATCCAAACACATATAATGAAATAGAAATAAATTATATTCTTTTCTTTCATTTATAGATTGTAAAATAATTTCTATTATTCTACAAAAATCTCAATAAACAATGTGTTCTAGGTTATCTCTCATCTCATCTTCCAATCCTAAGGATGTCTTCATCATCCTTTTGAAACGGAGGGTGGGAGAAGAAATGTAATCATGGATTTTCATTTTCATTAATTTGTAAACCAAAGAACAAACAATTAATTACAAAAATTGTAAAAAAATATTTATATATCTAGTTATCATATCTTTTTATAATTTACATATGTAATAATAATTATATAAATATATTTCTAAAGAAGTAAAAATTAATAAATTTTTATAAACACATTATATATGTACATTCATATATAAATCACACTTCAGTGTGTGTATTTTATATTTTAATATCAATATATTTATATATTTATATATTTTATTTAGCTACAAAAATTAAAATAATATTTTTTGAAAAATATATTAAATTAAATATATATGATATATAAAAGATTATATTAATTTAGTTACATATGTAGTCATCCACACATTTAATAATATTAATTAATTAATATTTTTTTAATTAAAAATAATTATATATATATATATTGTGATTTCTATGATTATATATATATATATAAATTATACAAATAAATATATTTATAAATTTAATTATAAATACTTAATATATTTTACATTTTTTAATTATAATTATATTTTTAATGGTTAAAAGTAACAATAATTATATAATATAACATTTATTTGTGAATATATGTATAGATTTATACATAAAATATTTTAGTGTTAATATATTATATAATTTTTCCAATATAAATATATTTATTTATTAAAATGTTATATTTCAATATAAGATAATTAATGAAAATTCAAATTCAAAAAGAAATTTTTTCGAACACCAACAATTTTCAATGTTATTATTGCTTTGATAATGGGTAAAAACTCTAAGAAATGAACCAAATATCAACACTTATTTTGATGCTCCAGTACTTAAACAATTTAAAAAATAGATTCATGGTTTTTTTTCATTTAATTTTTTCTAATCTAGAAGTCATTTGGTTGGATTTGATCCCCTCACACATGTTTTTAAAGGGCATCGAATTATTAAAAACTAGTTATTTAGTCATTTTCGGCACAGTGTATGCCTGGTTGTCATTCTTTCTACATGAACACGTCAAAAATATTAATAATATAGGTTTCTAATGATTTCACATCATTCCAATTATTTTTTTAAGGATATATACACTAAAGACAATTTTTAGTCTTTTAAAATAGTAAAATTATGTATTTAGTAACCCCTACCAAATAAAACAAAGGATTTACATTTCATCTATTCTACCATTTCAAAAATCACTTAATGGCTATTTTCAAAACATTAAAACTCAATATATGGTCATTTTTATGGTTTTGACCCCATGACACATATTTTAAAAGGTTTTCAATCGTATAACTAATACGAATTTAGGATTTTCGGGCACACTGCATGTCTGATTGATATGTCATCTACTTATAAACATCATAAATAAAAAAATAGTGTTTCCCAATGATTCAATTCATTAAGAAGGTGTTTTCTAGGTATTTGACCAATAAATGGATGTTTTTTATAGTAAATGAATTAATGTGTGTTTCTAGTCATCTCAAGAAATTAGAACTTCAAAAAATGTTATGTCACCCCACAATTTTACAATTCACTAAATGTTTTTTCAAGATCTATATCAGATAATCTGCTACTCGGTCATCTATTTCAATAATAACATTTGACAAAGGGTGTTATAGATCATCACTTTTTGGTGACTATCACATGGAATAATATCAGATAAATGTGGAAACGATTTTGTCAAATAAATAGTGGATGAAAGATATTCATGTCAGTGTTTTTAAAAGAAGACTCTACAGGGGTATCTATACTATATGTTAAAAATGTGTGAACAACTAAAATTAAAACACCAATGTGCCAAAAAATAGGATTAAACACAATACTCAAGATGTTAATCCATAAATTCTACCTCCTTGGGGTGTATTATCCTTTCTCGATAATGGAAGATGTTAATCTACAAACACCTGAAAGCAGAAGCACGGTGTGAGCTAAAATCTCCGTAGGGTCACATCACGAATTGAATAAAAGGGCTTCAAATTAATTAAACAAGTAATTCATTAAATTTTAAATACCAATCATATATTTTAAAATTAATAATTAAATAAAATCAATCTCTTCATTTTAAATGATCAAATGCTTCAAACAATAGATTATATTAAGATTTTGTATAAAACAATTTATATAAATTCATAGTTAATGTGTAAAACATTTTATAAAAATGTCATATATATTAAAGTGTAAAAAGGAAAAACATAGTTATATTCCTTGAGATAAAATAGTTTAAGGTCACTATATCCTAACATAATAAAAAATGATAATGGTAATGTGCACACACGTCTCTCTTACACAAGACAAACGAGAATAACCAACATCCTATAAAGGATATGATCTGCCAATGTGTTTTTGTTAGACTTGTTAAGAGTTAATCCACTGCAAGGTAATTCTTATACTAGCATTTTTCTCTCTAATGACTCAATAATACCATGGATTTCATGATCTAAAAAAACATTCAATAATAGGAAATTTATTTCAAAACTATTCCAAATACAATTAAACCCATTTCACATTCCAATAATTCCAATTTCCATTTTAATTCCAAATTGTATTTTTAATTAATTCATGAATTTTATAAGATAAATCAAAAAGAGTTCTTATAAAAAACATTAAATTAATTTTCAAAAATAAAATTTTCTAATAGATTCTTCCCTTATACATTTTACAATTCCATCAATTTTATCAAATCCAAATCACACCTCAATTCACAATCCTTTAGGGTGATTCATGAATTTCATGAATTATAAATTTAAAATATCAATCCCAACTAAATTGGGGATTATAAATACTATTAATATAAAATAATACAATTAATCAATTATAGGTTAGATTTATTAACAAACGATATATGGAATCACATATCTGATTAAAGATATTATGACTCACAATGCCTGTAAGAAGAAATTATGATGAATGATGTCGATAATAAATATGTGATAATCGAAAAAAATTAATGATCTAGAAAAATGTGGATTAGATCCTCCAATAACATCAAGTTCCAACAAACCCTAATGGAGGATATCAGAACAAAGTGGGAGATAAGGAACAGGGAGAGAAAACATACTGGGAATGGGCCGATCAAATATCACCTATCAAAGATCCTTCATAGAGAGGGTTTAGAGTAGAAAAATTGGTTCGTGGGAGACTAATAACATTGGGATACAAAATAGTGTATGTTAGGATCATGAGGGGGTATTAATAGAAGTTTGGGAGATTTTTTAATGAATTCTTTGAATAAAAAAATATCATGTGGATAATTTGATATGAAGGGATACACAGTTTTTCTAACCATATCACTAAACAGTGTGCCTCTAATGGTGGGTTTGGATGGTTTCTCCTTAGTGGGAACATGGTTTGAAAACATCTATGCCAACCGTGTAATCCTCCACTATCTATATTTTAACTATTTCTACTACTAGGGTGCACATTTTAGAAAATAGTGCACCAAGCATGTAAAGGCCATGAAACCAAAAAAAAACATTCAAAATATATCCTTAAATACACCTAAATGAGACCCAAATAATAATGATCAATTGAGGGGTGGAGATGTACCTAAAAACAAAAATATGATATCAGAACCTCCCAACCATTGTAAAATTAAATCCATAGAAATCATGTTTAAAAACATCCATGTGAAAAATATGAGGCCACTAATATATCATCATTGGATCTCTCTCCCATGTATCATGAGTATAAGAACCCTTTTTTCATAAAAAACAAACTATATCATCCCTCCATGAAACAAATGATTTCAGAATCAACAATTCTTACTGGATGATCATTCAGAGTAAAATCATGCTTGATATCAGGATCACTCCCTCAAAGAACAAGATATGTATCAGAAAGATACTTTCATAGAAGATATATATAGAACAAATTATATATCCACATCACCTATGGATGAAGTGATTAATGTAATGTCACTTTCCTCACCTACATAATAAACTAAAAATTCAAACAAAATTTGGAGATAAATTTATTTTCATCCTTATAAATTAATAACCCAACCGAGGCAAATCCTTCAAGAAAAAATAATAACCCAATAAAAATTACAATGGACAATGTCAATGAACAACAATAGAATTATACTAGATATGTGATGTAAACATTTTAAGAAGAATCAATATTAACTTTCAGATAATCCCTTATACAAATTTTAGTTCAACAATATTTCTTTCCCCAATCTTTGACCAACTCAAAATAGATTTACAAGTCCATCAATTCAAGGCCACAAAATGATCAATTATGATCATGGATAGGTAAAAAATGTTATAAGACGACATTATTTTCCCTAAATGATCATCTTAACCCCAAAAGAATTTAGTAATACATGTACCCAATATGTCCTGTAGATCCGATATAGATTTTTATATCTGGCCATCTTACATTGGATATTATGTCATCCTCAAATGAACTTGAGAACCCAATGCCTCTTGAAAGAATCTCCAAAATTGAGAAGTGAACTGGGGATCCCTATTAGAAAATATAGGATATTGAACTTCATGAAAACAAAAAATATTATTCCAACTGATATTTCCAAAATTGTTACCATTGGTTGTATTATGTATCTGTATAAAGTTCGCTGATTTGGTCAGCCTATTGATCACAATCCATATCACATTATTCGTTCTCTTGGTAGGTGGAAACGAACCAAAAATTCCATAGAGATGTCATCTAACATCCTTGTTATCACTAGAAGTTTATAAAGTAATCATGAAGGTCTATGGTTCTTGGAATTAACTTGTTTCAATGTATAACAATGATATAAATAAAATTATAAATGCTCTATCCCAAACATGGCCACCATTATTTATGCTGTGTTTCATAAACAATATTCTTCATTATTGGACACAGTAAACCATAATAATTATGGAAATAACCTATAATATATTTTCTTAGATGAAAAGGTACAATGTACAAGTTTTTGAATCAAAAATACACTATGGGAAGAACAACCACTCAGTCACAGTCTCCCCATGATAAATAAAATATTTAATGCTATAAAATTCAAAATCAAGATGTTTTTCATATTGAATCATCTATATATAATCAATATTTATATTCACACAATGAAAAACAACATTGGCCCCTAATTCCTAAACATTAATATGCAACTTTGTAAAAAGAGCCACCAAGTAACATTCTTATGATGATTCCTTCACATCATGAGTTTAATGTTTCCTACTCAAATAATCTTCCCTGAAATTACCTTTCCCCATGGTATATGTGATTTCAAAATCAAAATAATATAGGTATTACACCCAACTCATATTATGTTTATTCAATTATTTTTGAGAGAATATAAAATTCATGCTCTTGCGGTCTGAATACATGGTAATCCTATCTCATGAAATATAATGTCACAAAATCTTATGTTCATACATCACAGTTACAAGATGAATGTCATTTTTTAGGTAATTCATCTCATGTGGGATAGGATGACGAGATCTATAAATAATGACATGATCAAACAAAATAACAACACAACTCCTACCCAAACATTACACATTAGAGAAGACCACAGAGCCCTGCCCAACCTATAGAGAAGTGAACAGAAACATAGTACTAAAAATACATTTCATCACAACAAATGATTTTTTAAAATTTTCATCCCAAATAAGCATTAATCTCTTCTATGTAAGAGAATTAATTATGGAAGTGATATTTGATAAATCATTTACAAAAAATTATAGTATTGATCTAAATCATGGATTATCAAAATCTAAAAAACAGTTCAATGATGTTCTCATATCATAATAGCCGTAATATTCCTAGAATAAAATGATATACCATGTACCAACACAACATGTACAAATTTATACACCTAAATAATATAGAAATCAAATTTCAAAATCATGGAATAAATTCAATGATTTCTAAACAATTTCTGAACTGCACTATGATAACACACATGGTCCTCCTAAAAGAAAGAGAAAACAAGGATGTCATCCAAAAAGAATAACATGAATTTATAATTGTACTCATTTAAAATATTTTTCATTAAATCTATAAATGACACTTGAGCATTGGTTATGCCAAAATTTATAAAAAGGTACTCACAATGGTCACACTTACTCTGAAAGGTAGTTTTCAATATGTCAAATTATTTTATTCTCATGTGTTGGTAAATAGACCAAATATCATTTTTTATGAACCATATTGACCATTAAAACTTTTCAAACATATCATAAATCCATGAAACATGATACTTTTTCTTTTTCATGAATCAGTTGAGTATTCGGTAATACACACAAAAGTGAAGTTACCCATCATATGTTTTAGAAAAGAGAACCGGTGCCACCCAATGTGACACACTCGTGCCTATAAAGATTCTCTATAAAAGATAATCTAATTGAGTCTTAAACTCCCTAATCTCAATTGTTTACATACAGTAAGATGGAATAGAAGCTAGTTGAGTGAAAAGATGTAAATATAAAGAGTACTCAACATCACTTAATGATGAAAAAATATAGTCATTAGAATGAAATATCAGGAAAGCTGATGGACACTAGAGGTAGAACGTCACTCAATGTTTCTCACTCTAGATCATAAGTTTACCTAAATATTACCGTCCCTACAATGTATGATGTGGTCTGTATTTACTCAACCTTAATTCCCACTCTCCCACAGAGACATGCCACACACCATCAGTCCTAGTAATAAAGACCCACCAAAATTAACAATTAATAAATGATTTATTGTCAATGAGACAAGCTGTCCTGAAAATTATGTTGAGTAGTTTCATGTAAATAACTAAAAAATACCAAGAAATATATAAATTTTATAATGTTAAAACTCAAGAAAAAAAATCTGAGACCCTGCTATCTCTTCAATCCAAGGGGTGTAGTAATATCCATCACAAAAGATAAAAGATCTATTTTAATATTTAGTATATTCAAAATACAATTTGAAATAAATGATTGAGAGGCACCAATATCAAATAATGAAGTCACTAATTATGATGATATAGTTATGGAACATCTCAAAGTTACTAGACTAGTGTCTTCTTCCTCTATAGATTCATTCACATCGTGAAAAATCATTATTCTAGATGCATGTTGTTGGAACCCCTATGTACATAATGAATCTGATTGTAAATATATTTTATTAGACATTGATGATCTATTTCTCCAATAAAGAATTGAATAATAATTACATAAATTCTATAGGTGACCTAAATTTCTATATTAATAACATATCTTTTGTGCCTTAGTGAAACGCCACATAGAATGATCATTCGTTCTACACTAGTATCAAATCAATCGTCCTATACCCAAAACTAAAGGATGTATAGAATAAAAATATTTTCAGGAACCACCTTGAGAATCATCAATAATCGTCATCAATTAATGGAATATCAAAGATCATCCACATAGAGGAAATAAAACACTTGTTAACACTAACATACCAACCACGTCTATCCCAACCATTAGAACACTATCAAACACATCATTATAAGGAGGAAACATCAGAAAGAAAACCTGAGAGAAAATATCATATTTTAGTCCCTTCTCAAATTTAATGGTATATAACTTTTCATTTAAACCAATCTTATTTGAAAACAATTTATGCTCCTTAATAAAATTTTCATACTCTTTCAATGTTCTGTCAGCACTCTCATGCTTAGAGAACTCCATCGCCTTATCCCACAGATGTGACTATGGATATAAGTGGTCCTGGAAAATATCTTTATTGTATTTTCACACTAATATATTTTCTTCTTAATTTTCACCATTGTTTCCCAACATAACATACTAGGTCCCTCTAGCTCGAAGGCAACACACTTCACCATTTTTTCATGAGGTGTTTCGAAGAACTAAAACAAAATTTTCATATATCGCAACCAATCCACATCTCATTGAGTATAATAAGAACATTGTAACATCGATGGATTTTGGAGATGTAACTCTTTAGCATGATTCTAAAAAGATTTCCATTGATGTTCAGTAGTAGGATTTTAAATGGGAGCAGTTTTAGGTTCAATAGGTAAAGCATGAACAACACACACAAAAACTGTTACCAGATTACGGTCCACAAGGGGATTTTCTCACTGTGTATTGTAATAAGAAACCTTCAGGATCCTATTCACATGAATTATTAGAGGCATAATGATACAAAACCATACTATACAACATCGAAGTCATGATACTTATATTGAAAATAAGTGATAAGGAAATAAATCCCAACGGATAACAACATAAAATTTTGATTTCATCCAATCAAAGTCAATAGTTCGTTAAAGAGTAGAGATAATATTCCAAAAAACATTCCCAAACAACCCCTAGTAGATTTTGGCTTGTTATAGTGAAATTTTTAATGGCACACAATCATAACTACCTCCTTTGTTTTTTAATTATTACTCAAATTCATTCTAACATCTATGGAATATTCTTAACCTTCTCCTCTTATTTCAGTTTTTCATGAACCCGAATGGATACTCTAGTACCCTGAAACATGATACAACCCATAAATATTCTAAAGGGAATCCTTGATCCCTATTGGATGGAAAATAGAACATGTCATCATAAATGATAAAGGCGGTAATGGGTATTCTACATAAATTGTGGTAGAAATATATTTAATTCATTATGATGAAAATAAAACTCTCTAGGGAGAACTATAATATATGTTAAATTTGTGTTAACAACAGTAATTACAACCACAATTTACCATAAAATAGGATAAAAAACCCCATTTATGAGATTTGACAAAATATTCATCCTCTTTTTTGTGATTTAACATTTTTCGTACCATAAAAAACGATAATATACAGAAAACAAAGGCATTGGTAGGGTGTCAGATAAATGCCCTGTAGGGTCTCAAAGTGTATTCCATAAAAATATAATAAATTAATTAAAAAAATTAAGCATCAAATTGAAAATAAAATTCATGTAATTTCAAAATATCATTTAAAACAAATCATGTTTTTCATTACAAGTGATAGAAATAATTCAACGAATTTCAAAAAAAATAATTCTATGTAAAATTTTTTATATTAATTTACATGGAATGTTTAAAAGAGTTTACAGTAATGGAATATATATAATCAAATCATAGTGGAAATACATTTTCATATTCCAAAGAGGTACGATAGTTCTAGGTTATTGTGTACTCACATACTTATAAAACAATAATGATAATGTGCACATACATCTCTCTGAAACTAGACAGAAGATACTAAACAACATAATGTTTTGGATAAAATTTAATGATATTTTAAAGATATATTCGTAATGAGTGAATCCATTTTAGGGTATTCCCATATAAGTGTGTTTTTAATAAATAATCACTAAATACATAGGCTTTTATGTTCTCAAACAAAATTTAATAATGGGAAATGTTTAGTGAAACTCAACAAAAATAATAGAACCCATTCACCTTTTCTATAATTCCAATATCCATTTAAAAAAATTTAATCAATTCATTAATTTTCATTGATAAAAAAACTATGTTATTATCAAAAATATAATCTATTATCTAAAATAAAATATTCAAATCAATTATTTTTAAATAAATATACTAAATCTATCAATTTCATTACTATCCAGATCACACACCAATTGACATGAATCGTTTGGTTTTCTCTAATTTCATGCCAAATTATTTTAAAATCCCAATATCTAAAAAAAGGTGTTAAAATATTAATTAAAATAAACAAAAACAATTATAAAATTTGAGGGTAGATTATTTCGGCCCGCATAAATGCAATCATCAATAGAAACAATTTGATAAGGACTCAAAATTCCCTTAACTGGAAACTCCAATGATGAATGTCATCAATGAAGATCCAAGAATGAATCATTGATTTAAGATATGAAATAAGGTAGAATACATACTCTAAAAAATATTGATATAATGAACTTTAAATAATTATATATTGGAAGAAAGATGGAGAGAATGAACAAGGAAAAAAAATGTATCTCGAAAAGACCATATGATGACGCATACCTTAGATCCACCTTGTATAGGGTTTGGAGGTGAAAAAAATCTATTATTAGGATCCCTCCAAACCATGAAAAATTTAATAATTCTAGTTTGGGTCATGTTGTGGGGTAGGAGTCTAAATATGTGATTGTGAGATTTCAAAAATATTTTCAGAATAATAAAATCCCACTTGAATAGTTAATCAGGCAAGGTCACACGGTTTGTCAAACTGTGCGCCCATGCTAGTAGGGTTGCAGAATTTAATCATCGCGGGTGAAAATTTATATAAAACATGAAACAACCATAGAAACAACCTATTCCAAGGTTTTTTTAGTTTTCACTAACATGGAACACAAATTGGAAAAACGGTGTGCCGGCTGTGCACAACCCATGATACCTCAAAAGCATTCAAAATTTCACCAAAAGCAACCATCAATTTGACCCAACCAATGAAAGATAAAAAGTGGGCTTGAAAAACATGTGAAAATAGAAGCACAATGTTTCAATGTATTTTTTATTTGTTTTTTAGGGATATCATAGGTCATTTTGTATGTTTTCACCCATATATAAACATGTTTTTAAAAGACGAAAAAGCATTAAAACCACATATAAGGTAGTTTTGATAAAACTATAAGTATTATTGACATGATTTAGATCCTTCATGCCATTAATGATAAAATAGTGTTTTCTTATGATTTTTAATTTGTTAAATGTATTTCTTATTTGGATTTTACTATTAAACACATGTTTTAGTTATTTAATATAATAAAATTCATGTTTCTGGTTATCTCAAAAAAATGAAACCACATTTTGACATTATTTATTCTCCATCATTTAAAAAATAATTATACAGTTTTTTCACCTAATCTCATAGTATTTGGAGGAAATTTGGATGGATTTTATCTCCTGTAGAATGTATTTATATGACATAAAAATTGGAATACTTCTTATTCAGCAATTCCCGGCACACCGCACACCTGATTGACATGTCGGTATACTCATACACATAAATGCTATTAAGAATATTATTGTCATATGAGTTCACAAAATAAATATCACATGACACTCAATAAGGTGTGACTATTAATTTCATTATCCAAATTCAATCTTGAGCATGAATAAATATGCTTTTCATATATGTGGACAAACCAAATCGTGGTTATTCTCCAGCCTATGACATGATGAGCAACATAACCAACCACCCCATTATTAGTGAATTATTGAGGATTAAATAAGTATGGTATCAAAGTATTTGGGTCTCATTATCTATATATTGAATACCTAAGTTAAAGTATATACATAATAAGCACTCAAAGACCTAAGTATATCAACTATCAAATGAAATTTCATGTGATTCACTTTCAATGCTCAGTCTAGATAATAATTCTTACCATATTATCACATGAGTCGACTCAATGTATCATATACTACTTTTATGACAACTAAAATATTATAATTTTAAATTTTTTAACATATCATCAAAATAAAATTCTTCATGATCATTTCCAATTAGGGATTAATCAATGTCATATTTAATGTGTATTTTTTATTTCTTTGATTATGATATTTAAATAATAAGAATAGAAGAATGAATGATTTATTGATATTTATTTTATTATAAAACTATGACACATTTTAACTATTACATTCAATATCTCAAGAGTCTAATACCAATAAATTCACCATGGGCCTCATGTTTTTCCCATGATAATGATTTTGTCAATGTTCTTTTATGTTATCGTATATATCAACTATGTGATTCTTTACATATCCATTATCAATGATCTAATAAATGATATGGTATTTGTGAAGGATTGTTTGGGACCATTGGTGAGAACAAATTTTATTTTAGTAATTCATAACACCATCATTGTTGTAGTATTTCTGAATTTCATCATTAATTATAGATACCACCCCATGTTTAGAAATGAACTTAATGATCTAAATATCCTTCATCACAACATCTAGTGTAGTAATGTACTCCGATTCTATTTCTGTGTCCACCATGGTTGATTTTTTGTGACCCTTCCAAGTGATCCATCTGTTATTTAATAAATACATGAAGCTTTATTGTGATATCATATCATAATTATGGGAAGGGAAACTCATATCAGTGTTGCCCATTTAAATGATCTTATTCACCCCTCCAATGATCAATACCATATCTATTATTTATCTTAAGTGATTAATCAAATTATTAATAGTATTTTTATTACTATTTCATAGATTGTATTGGTAATTAATTTTTATCCTTTATGTATTACTGACATTTGGGTTAATGATTTTTATTTTCACTAATAGAGAAAATTGTTTTTAACAATTTTAGAAAAATCTATCAACAGTGCTAAACAAATTTTGATCTCAGACTAATTTAAATGAGACCTCTTCTATCACCAATAGAAATGTTTTGATTGATGGGGACCTTTATAAATTCTAGAAAAAGTTATGATAATGTTCATGATTTCTCACTGTGCCATTAAAATTACAGAACACTACAACAAAAAATAAATCCACCAAAAAAAATAGTAATAACAAATACACGATGTGGAAAAATTATAATTTGGTTGAAATAAAACATATATATAAAATAACAAACCATTATATTATATAAATTTCAAATATATTTGGTGTAATTACATATGAATTTAAATTTTTTCCAAAACATTCAAAAACATCATTTGTTTCATTGTCTTGGGCACTCGACCCCCTCTCAAAAAGCTTAATCATTGTATTAGTTGTCAATAAAAAACCCCAACTAGTGATTAATAATCCAACAATATATGAATATTATTCTTATGTTAGTAATAAAATAATGAAAAAAATTAGACATAAATATGTAATAATAAATTAAAAATATGTTATTTTTAATATATTTACATGCACTTTACGTATTATCTATTACACGATGGTAGTATTGACCTGCGGAATATTCCTATACAATGAAAATTACTTATGAATCATTTTCATTTAGTATAAAAATAATCACAATGTGTTTTATATGATATTATAGTGAGTTTCTTTGATATCCATGCATGATATCACATAAAGATCCCCTCTCATCTAATTTTCCGAAAAAAATGAAATCTAAAACTTCATATTTATTTGAGCTATTATATCAATATTTATATATATATAAATATTATAAAATATATTTATGTATTATATTATATATACATAATATATTTTACATCTGCAATTATAATCATATATTTATATATAAATAAGTAAAAATAAATATATAATCTTAATACAACATATATATATATATATAATATTAGTGTAAATATATTATATATATTTACCAATATAGATACATTTATCTTGTAAAATATTTTATTCAATTAAAATGTGATTTATTAAAATTTTTGTTCTAAAAAATTATTTGGATAGACCACCCTTTCTCAACACTATTTGATTATAGAAGTGCAAGGTTTTTTAGTTCATATATTTATGTTCCTCCATTTAAACCGTTTCTTACATCATTTCATGTTTTTTCATCAAACATCATAGCATTCATAAGTCGATTATTTGTTTTAGACCCTCTGATGCACATTTTTAATGGAAATCATATATTTGAAAAGAAATTATTTGTTCATTTCAAGAAAAAATGCATCATTGATTGATTTATGTATACCATAACCCTTCAAAAATATTTCAAATACACGTCTTCCAAAGATTTTTCATCATTCCAAGACATTATATTAGGATTTAACCATTAAACACGCGTTTTAGTCTTTAAAAATAATAAAAAAATTCCCTTGATCCCTTTAAAATAACACCTCAAATTGAAATTTAATTTATCCAACAAATTCACTAATCACTATATGATTGTAGTATTATGATGTCATAAAATATGTATGTATTTAATTTGGTTTGGACCTCATGAAACACATTTTTAAAGGTAGTCAAACTTATAAAAATTAATTATTCAGTCGTTCTAGGGAACACGCCTTGTCCAATTGATATGTCATTTACATGTACGCATAAAAAAAATAAATACACCACATTTCTGTGATTTCACATAATTATGTTTTTTTATGTATTTTACCATTAAATGCATTTTTAGTGTTACAAAACAAATAAAGTGTGTTTCTGATCATTTCGGGAAAAAACCTAAAAAATGTTCTATCTGATCAACCATTTCACATTTTACATTATTGTTCTTGTAGTCAGATTTGAAAACATTCAATGGTTGTTCAAATATATTTGACCCCCTAGAGATGAACATTTTTAAAATACACCATAGCATTTACAAATTCATATTCAATAATTATAAGAAAATCACACATCCTATTGAGATGATATCAACTCATACCTGACAACAATAATACAAAGTGACTTTTTATGAAAGCACTTTTATTTACTACACATTAATACATGATATATTACATAATGGTTGACATAATACTACCCAAAAAATCTAGAAATCTATTGTATTTTGTAATTAGGTACATTTCCCAACAATTTAAAAAAGGGAACACAACATATTTATTGAATACATCCTTAACATGATCATATTATACCTTCATATATAAATTTGAATTAGATAACATTGAAAAAACACAAAAGTAATGGATGAGATATAAATCTAAATAATGGAATAAACATGTAATAACATGATGAAAATAATACATGTTCTAAAATAATCATATTAATGTGTCATAAAAGTTTTGATAATCAAACAACATGAAGAATGAGGATAGATATAGCATGATTATATTAATGCAACCTGGGAAATGTGGAATCAACTTAAAACATTATATCATAAACTTATTTCATGGGTAACTTCCCAGACATCATGAAAAAAATCTCCATGATGAAAAATGTTGACTCTGTAATCAATTGAATGAAGTCACATGAGATAATGATGTTACCCAATTCATTATAGTGCTATATAATTCTAGGATCACCCATAACATTCACTGCATTCTCCTACATAACTATGGTACATAGATCATAAAACACATATTCATTCAACATAATATTATATTCCGTAATCATGGAGTGTGGAATAAATAATTTTTTCCCTAATTAATTATTTATATGTGTATGAAGGTAAAAAAACATGATACAAACTCTGTATTCCATTAACTACACAATTGTTTTGGAATTGAAGTTTGTTATGAAATGTATGCAACATAAAGAAAACACTTAATGAGTCATAATATTTTTTTAGGGGAGATATTGGTGTGTGTCAGAATATGTAAATATAAAAAAATGTTATAAAAAAATGGGAAAACATATCCCAACATATTTAATTAAAAATAAAATTCACAAGATAACGAAGAAATATGAATAAAGAGGAAAAATAAAATATCCCTTACTAAGTTTTGACATGGTAATAGGTGTACCTCATGGTTCATGAGTGTGAATTATGAGAGTGAAAGGGGAATCCTATCATTAGAATATAAAATTGAAATTAAGGATGATCTAGAAAAAATACCAACACTATGAAATGATGATAAATTATATAATGCAAAGAAGACATTTGAATAAAGAGGAGAATAAGAGGTCCACATACTAAATTTTAGTATGGTAACAAGAGTACATTGAAGTTCATGGCATGGCTTAATGATATTTAAAGTGGAATCTCAACATTTAAACAAAAAATGGACAATAAGGGTAATATTGCGGAACATATCGCAAAATTATTAAATGCTGAAATATAAGATAAAAATGATACTTGAATAAAGAGGATATGAAGAGGATCTCTTACTAATTTTCAATATAGTAATGGGTGTACAATAAGGTTCATGGGTGTGCTTAATGAGACTTAAATATGTATGTAATAATTTTTAAATAAAATGGATTCTATGGGGGATATATTAGAAAATATCCTAACAGAAAAAATTAATACTAAGTGGTTTAACATAAATGAGGCTCTTGAATTAAATTGAGAAGTGGGAAGTCCCTTACCCTAATAGTGTGACTCAGAATGCCTGTTATGAGATTATTGAGAGATTTTATGCACCATGGTTGGAATATATATATGATAGGGAACAATAATCATGTGATGTAAGGATTTTTAGTTTATGGAAGTGGGAGATTTTGTGGGATTATGTACGAGAGGAGAGGGTAGTTCTTTAATATTTCCCAAACATAGGTTTTGGCCTTTATATATAAATACAAATAAAACCACATACATTGCTATGGGTTTTTACCATGTTTTCCAGAGAATAGGGATGTTTTTAATTATTCTATGTGATAAAGATCTTGTATTTTTCAAATATTACCCTTGGTGGTGTGGAGGTATGTCATACTCTTATTGAAATGATTTTCAAACAATATAATATAATATATGTTTTAGAGGATTCAAAATGGTTTTAGAAAATTCATCAAATTAGCATAAAATCATATTATTTAAATAAGAAAACATATATTTGTTCGTGTATAACCATTATTGTATATATTAAATCACTTTTAAGTCATTATAATTTCATAATACACATCTTATATTTATTTGATAATTAATTTTTTTAAAATTAAATTGACTTTGAAAATTATAGAAAATTCAAAATGGCATAATTTATACATTATGAATAAAAAATAATATTCATCTATCTAAATAATTTTATAAATTAGTCAATATTTACTTTTAAAATAATAATAGTCATTTATTTTGAAATTAAGTTGTTTTTTGACATTTACAGTTTTTGAACCATTTTAAATATTATATTTGACTTCATAAAAATTATATTATCAAGTAAATTTATGAAAAATTATTTAATAATAATAATTTTTAAAATATAACTTATTCCAAAATCCATTATGTTATCAAAATGAATTTCATAAATGATATTTAAAATTTCTCAAAAATACAACTTATGTTTAACCATATCAAAATATAAATTTTTTCAATATAATTACTTATTCATTTGTAATGTAAAAAACAACAAGGAATAAATATAATAATAATTATAATGAAAAGGAAATATTAATATTCAAACAACTAGTGTAACATTGTTTATAGTCATTCTTTAATTATTCTTATTCATTATTAACCTATTTTTCTTTCGGCAATAGTATTAAATATATACTAAAATTAGTAGTAATATTTTTCAATAATTAAGTAAACCTTATTTAAAATATTAATTATGATGAATTCAAATATACAATCTGTTTTTTAAAAATTAATTCACTTAGGTGGAGGAATTTTATTCAATATGAAACATGCCAGCATGTTAGAATTTGTTTTTCTAAAAAACACATTAATCAATGAGATGATGATTTCACATTAATTATATAACTTTTAATCCTCATTTTATAAACATAAATTCAAAAATTAAAATATATAATTTAAAATTTTCATTTAAATAATTTCTCATTAAGCGTTATTTTAATTAATTATATTGGAGAAATATTATTACATTTAAAAAACTTTTATAAAAAATTACTTTTAAATCCATAAAATAAAATTAAAATAAAATATGGTATAATGATGATTCAGATTTACCTATTTGAATTAAATATAACTATATATTACTTAATTTTCTTTAAAATAAAATTAAAATAATAATTGGAAATTTAAATTAATTAATTTATCCAAATAAATTGATATTTTATAAAAAATTATTTTTAATATTAACTAAAAAATCTAGATTTTGCGAAAGAATCAATTAAATATTTTTTAATTATGATATGCTGATACCAAAAATGGAGTTCATTTTATCGTATAAATTATATAAATTTTCTCTAATATTTTTTAATATATTATTTCATTGAAAGAAACATATTATTATTTCGGAGGAATAATGTTTTGAACAACTAATGTTTATTATATAAAATTGGATGATTATGTACTTTGGATTTATCAATATAACTGGACAAATATATTTCATAATTTAGTAAATCCAAATTATAAATACCATTTCAAAAATAATATTATTGTTTTTATCATATAATTTCACCGCATTCATGAGTCATTTAGTTAGTATTAACCACATAAAACATGTTTTTAAAGGACATCAATCCTTTAAAAATGACTTATTCAGTCATTTTGGGAACACCACATATCTGATAGACATTTCATATACTCTTACACATAAAAAAGTATTCATAGTCTATTTTCCTATGATTTCACCACAAAAACATCACATATCAGTCAACTAAGCATGACCATGGATTTCATTATTCAAATTCAATCACTGAATAAGATGTATATTATTATCAATCAAGTGAATAAAACCCATCATATTTAATCTAAAACCATGAACATGATCAAAAACATACCCAACCATCCCTATATTACTTAATCCTTCAGGCATACAAAATTAAGTCATCAAGGTATGTTGTTTCTATTTCATGGTATCTTGACAGCCATAGGTAATTGAGATTAATAATATGAATACACCACTATGTATATCAATTATCATATGAAATTTCATGTTGTATAATTTCATTGGTCAGTCCAGATAGTAAGTCTTAACTTATTATCTCATACGTGTACTCATTGTATAACATAAGACAAATTGAATCACATTAAATGTTCCACTCATGCAAATTTTAACATATCTTCCCAACCCATAATAATCCATGATAATTATCAGTTAGAGACCCCTCGAATTCATATCTCAGGTGGAGATTTTTATCCCATTATTCATGTTATATAAATTCTACCCACATGAATAAATGATAAATTGATATTTATTTTATTATAATACTACGATACATCTTTCAACCACTACATCCAGTAAATCAAGAATCTAATACCAATACATTAAACACAATATTTGTGATTAAACAAGTATAAATATTTTTTCAATGGATATTTTACGTTATCATATATATTCACTAAATATGTCTGTAATTCACTATTCTCAATGATATCATGAAGGACATCGTATTTCTAAATGAATTTCTGGGGCCATTTGTGAGGCCAAAATTCATTTTCATATGGAATAACTCTATTGGAGTCAATGTAATTCTCAGTTTCACCATTAATAAAACACACAACACAATTTTTAGTAATGAACATATTGATCTAAATAGCCTCCTTCACAAGATCAGTTTAAGTAATGTACTCCACATCTGTTTTCATGTTCACTACAGTACCTTGTTTGGAACTCTTCCAAACCACCTCTTTATTATTTAAGGAAAACGTGAAACTATATAGTGATCTCATATCATATTTTTTGGACTGGAAACTATTATCAGTGTGACCCCATATAATGTGGTCATTCTCAACTCTGAAGATAAATAACATATCCATGATTCCTCATAAGTTTTAATGTAATTTATTGATAGTTGTATTTTTATACTAAACCAAATTGGATTAGAAATTTATTTTTATTAACAATGTATTAATGACATAGTGAGTAAATATTTAGGTTTTTATTACTAAATAAAAGGCATTTAATAGAGCTAAAAAAGCCCTCAACCGCACTAAAAAAGAAATGTTGATCTAAAAATCATTAAAATGATGATCCTTTATCATCCCTAAATAATAATTCATAAAAGGGACACAATTATTATTAATAAAAAAGGTTTAGAGAAAGGACATGATTCTACCCTGTGATATTAAAATAAAAACACTTTGCATCACCAAATTCATGCACTAAATACAGATAGAAAAAATAGGATATGGAAAATTAATAATTTGACTAAAATGAAATTTACATCACAAAAAAAAAATATATTATCTAAAAATAAAAAAATTGTACAATAACATAATAAAGTAAAATTTATCACAAACAATCAAAAATAAAAAATTATTAATTATCTTTTTTAGACAAACCCAACATAAAAAGCACGACCATGGTATCAATTATCGAAATATCCAACCAAACATGAAAAAATTATTCCACCTATATAAGAAAACAATAATTATATTATTAAAGATATAAATATTTAAATTAAACATAGACATTAAAAAAACATTAAAAAACCTCAATCTATCCCAGATAACAAGCACATTTTCTGTTATTGGTCAAACCATGTGTCTAAATTAGGTGTGACTGATTCCTACACATATAAAATTTTTCATGGATCAATTTCCACTGTATGAAAACAATTTGAACATGGTTTATTTGTTTTGAGGATGCCACTTATTTTTTAATAATATTTTATTATAAATTGAAAACATAAAATTTCAGTCATACTGGTAAGATCATGTGTCTATTTTAGGTGATACATATTATTACATATCATAAATGACTTTTGACTAGTTTTACTAAATTATAAGGACAATTTTTGTGTGATTACTTTTTTTATGGAGTGAAACATGTTTATAAATAAAATATACATTTTAGAATGATAACAGACACTTTGAGCCACACTGATCACACAGTCAGTCAGATTAAAATGTAGATGATTCTAAAACATCAAAAATCACTTATGGGTAATTTTCATAAATTATAAAAAATATATATTTATTACTATTAATTAGTTTACTGTTCTTTAAACATAAAATTTAAATTTTAAAAATGAATACACCCTTGGAGTCATACCAGTAACACTATGCAGTGGATTGAGGTGAGGCAGATTCCTCAACCACACAAATTACATATAGATCATTTTCCTAATATGTAAAAGAAATACAAATTTGTTTTATTTGTTTTGAGTTTGTCACATGGATTATTTTTTTAATTGGATTTTAAATAGAAATAACTCAAATTGATTCATACTAGTCAAATTGTGTGATTATCTATGGTGAAACAAATTACAACAAGATAACAATGAATTATAAATAGTTTTCCAAAATTATAATACATTTCGAGTGTATTTTATCAATTTTCTTCATGATTCACATAGGTTTGAACTAAAATGTCAATTTTAGAATGATAACATTCATATTGTGTCTTAACAGTCACATAGTGTGTAAAAAAAAGGTGAAAATAATTTCTACATTTCTGAAATAAAAATGGATATTATATAAAATTTATCAAAATAATATGAATTTGTTTTATTAGATTTACAATGTTTCATGTGTTTTAAACTAAAATTTCAATTTTATAATGAAAAAAATGAACATTGAGTTGTACTAGACACATCATGCTTCAGATTGTGGTATATATGACTCATACAAGTAAAAATGACATATAGATAATTTTACCCATTTATCAAAACAATACGAAATAATTTTCTACATTTTGAGTATATCACATTAATTTTGTTATAAAATTTTATTTTAAACTAAAAACACACACTTTTGACCATACCAGCCAAATAGTGGGTCAGTCTGATGTGAATTAATTTCCACACATCAGAAAATAATTATGAATCATTATACGAAATTATGATGACAATTTTATCATTTTTTTGGTTTTCGTTGAGTGTCACTCATTTTGAATAAAATGTAAATTATAAATTGATAATGGATGTTGTGATTCATAAAGCCCAAAATGTATATTATATTGAAGAAAAATTATTCCTTTATGACATAAATGAGTAATGCATCATTTTTAGAAAGTATCAAAATAATATGAATGTGGTTTCTTTTTATTTATAGTATATTATTTTACTTTATTACTAAAATTATAATTTTAAATAATAAGAAACACTAGGTGTTATACAATTAACATCATCCATCATATTATTGTCAGGATAATTCAAATATGTAAAAAATGACATATGGATATTATTTCAAAATCATAAAAATAATCACAATGTAATTTCATGGTTTTTAGTATATTAATTATGGTTGAAACTTAAATATGATTTAAAACTGAATTCATGCACTTGGAGTAATACCAGTCACACCGTGAATCATATTGAGGTGCATCTGATTCCTACTCTTCCCAACGGACTAATAGATCATTTTATAAAATTATCTACACAATAAGAATTTATTTTCCTGGTTTTGGGTATATAAGTTGGGTTTTCTATAAAAATGTCATTTTAACCTGAATATAATCACATTAATTAATTCTCATAATATCATGTGTTATATTGATGTGATACTAGTTCCTATATTTCTTATATGACTTATGAATCATTTTCCAAAATTATTAATATAATTTTATCATTATTATTTGGTTCTGAGTGAGTGACAATTAATTTATACTAAATTATCATTTTGAATCTGATAATGTAGAAATTTAATTCAAACGGAAAAAACTACGTAATATATTTGGATGTGGATGATTCCCACATGTAAGAAATGAAATACAAAACATCTTCTAACGTATCAAAATAGTTGTATTTTTTTATTATTTTCATTATATGACGTGTTTTTTAACTAAAATGTCAATTTTAAACTGAAAACATACACTTTTGGTTATAATAGACACACCATGTTACAAATTCCATTTTATATTATTACTACTTCTCCAAAATGATTTATTAATAATTTTACTCAGAAACTCTATTAAACACATAAGGAAATTAATTATGAAAGTAAAAAATAATAAAAAAATATACTAAATAAGTAGATGGAAGTTTCCTCTTCATGATTTGTTTATACATTTTGATACCACATAAGCTTTCCATTCATTTGCAATCAAATATATTTCCACTATTGAATACAAGAATGATCTAAAGTATCATTATTACTAGAAAAATATAAATAAACAATGGATTAATAAGTATTTTAAATGAAATTTTAATTATTATTAAAAATTTATCTACAAGGATTTTATTTTATTAATTTAACACTATATATTTCATAAATTTATAAAAATAATAACCACAACCATTTCCCTTGGATTGTTTTAGACACAAAATAAACATTGAAAAATAAGTAATTTGTTTTGATACATGTTTTGATAATGAAATATTATTATAGATATCCTAATACTTATCCAATTTTAAATTCTGATAGCCTCATTTTATTTATATATTTCCTAATAACATGATTTAGATGATATTTAAACACCACCCTATAATATATAAAAAATTCATTAAATCAATATATAAAATTTACAAAATAATTTTTATTTTTAAATTGATTCTTTTATTATATTAAAAATTTACAAACGTCATCATGTGTGTTCAATTTTTTGTTTATCCATGCATTGAATATAGAAAATTGATATTTCTATTATCCAAATTCACTAAAATAATAATAAAAATTAAGTAAAAAGTAAAAATATAATAATTAATGAAATGAATTAAAATATAACTAATATGATTAAATTGTAGAGTTTTACCCCTTCATCATGGTTATTAGGGAGAGTCTATCATCAATACTAATTTGATCAAACACTATGGATATTTTTTGGAACTACAAATTTATTACTTTTTTGTTTACAATTTGATTTTTTGTATGGGTGTTATGTGAGGACTACTATTTCCAAAAAAAAATTTACGTTTATTTATATGAGAATTTTATTAATATATACTCTTGAACATCATTTGAGTAGAATTCAGGGATAATTTAAATAGTATATTAGTTATTTAGAAAAAAATTATGAAAATACACCTCACGTATATATTCAAAACTGAGTTTCTAATCAATTCATGATAGAGGATTTCATTAATATTTTCATGATTAATATAGTTAATAATGACCTCTCCATTTATCTATTGTTCAATATAAAATACATTCATAAATCACATTGTTATCATTGTATCTTTAATAACAATTAATGCATGTAAATGTGTATGTGAAATGTGTATCGTAATGATATGTTGTGAAGATAATTTATATTGGTTGGTTGTTCCTTTAGATCATTTTGTTTTGAACATCAGTTTAACCCCATTACCTTTTTCAATCTCAAATAAAATTCATTTTTTCAGACATTTTTCATTAATTTTTATTATATTTTCATGAAATATAAATTTGAAACTAGTACCTCCTTGTTGAAATGTTTTTTTACAAGATATAATAAACTTGATATGGTTGTTCCAATATTATACCCAACCATATGTATATCAGTATCATCTTGTGGAACTAATAGCTGAGTTCTCACCTAAAAATCTACATAAATCCCCACTCTCACATTACCTATTGAAAGTTGTTTATTTTTTATAATATCTAATTATGTATTATGCATGTTACCCCTAAAAACATTGAATATTTTTGTTATGATATATATAAATATATCCCAATAATTATCAACATATAAAATGAAATTAATAGAAAGGTGTCTACATCTTAATGATTCACAATTTAGAAAAAAAATGTAAATACCAATCAACACATCTAATAAATCCCTATGAAGATAATGAATTTTATAAAATATTAAATGGTGTGGGATTGTAGATCATAATGTAGTGGTTTATTTGTTTTTTATTCTCTTTGATTCTATCCAACAACATTCTAGATCATCTTTGAAAGAAAATTATATTTTTCTTCTATTGAAGCTAATATTGCATATAAATACTCCATTTTATTATGTATATCTCATTATTCATTTAGTTTTTAAAAATATGTTTTGGGTGACACCCCAAATCCCACACATCTCATACAACCATAATATTTTGGATTTATCAAGACCACTGATTGTAGTTATTCATCTGGTACAACTGATAGTGAATTTTTTGTGTATGTCAGATAAACAATTTAGTAAAATATTTAGACATTATTATATTATAATTATTTAATGGAAAAATAGTAGGTGATACCTACACATGATTTATATATTTTTTTGTTTTTATATATTAGTTTCCATTATTTATTTACACAATCCTACTTCCATAGAACAAGATGTGGATAGAAGTGTAATGAAATTTTTATTTTTAAATCTACATATAAATAGAGGAAAAAAATTATTATTTTTGTATAAATTCACATAAAATTATTATAATATATTTAAAATAAATACAATTTTTTCACGTGAACCACACCGCATACATAAATTATAGTATGTTAACATTGGTTTTATTTTCTATATTTAATTTTAATCAATCAATTTGTATTTCAGAAGTTATTAATTCATAATAAAAGATACCAGTACACATATTATAAATAAATTTATTACTAGTCATTTTTTATGGGATACAATATATCCTCATGAAGGCAAATAAATTTATCTCACACTTTTTTATCATGTGTGCATGTATCTCTTGTGGGTGCATTTCTGTTTACCCTTCAAATCTTTTTCATGAAACCTGAATAGAATTATTTCAATACCATTATTATCTATTCCAATCAGAATTAATAAAAAATTATTTTAGGATTTATTTTCATAAAATGCACTCTACAGGGTATAATGGAGAGTAATCCAATGTTTCATTATACTAGTTTTAGTAAAATAATGAAAGTATATCATAATGTTACCATAATATCGGCCCAAATCGGTGTCTTAACTATGCAAACAACAGTTTTCCCATGAAATCATCAATCATAATTCACATACGTGTGGTGAGAAAAATGTATGTACTGATCATGGAATTAATGGGGTTAATAGGATGGCCAAATGCGTTCAATCAACACATGAATTTGTAGCCTCTATTTATTTATTTAATAAATTTTTCTAACATAATCACACTATAATTATTCTATTTTTTTGGGACATAGGATGTTTCATGTCATCCATTTCCTTATCATAAAAATTTTAATATGTTGGTCCTATAGATTGGTAGGATCGTTATGTCCATAAGGTTTTTGTTCTTATATATTTGGAGAAGAATTATATTGGAAAACCTGTTGTTCCTCGAGAGATTAGGATCGTTCTCATTGTTTAGAATTCATTTTATATAGATGTGATTGAATATTTAATTTAGATTATGAGAATTTAGTAGTGAATTTAAATAAATATGAGGTAACTCAATGTATATTACACAAAAAATGTATCCTGATCATTGAAATCAACTTTTTATTGTCTAGTGGGATTTTACTCCACTATCAAGTATGCAAATCCATTAATTGGGGTCTCTTATGACATTCCTGAACAATTCTACATAAAGAAAACAATGAAATTATTATTATGTACTAGTAGACTTGTTATCCTTAGTTGAATTGACATCTGACCCTTCAGTTGTTTTGGTTCATAAGATAACAATTGACCACTTTTGTTATGTAGGTTATGGAACATAAATTACATGTACTATCTATGATTACACCATAAATAGTTAATTTGTGTACACTTCATTATTTAAATCTACATTCAAAAATTAAAATTCATATATTTTAATAGCACTCTTAATATCAACCCACTTTAACTAAAAAATATTCAATTTAAATTTTTTTAATCCAACACTCATAATTTTCTGATGATGCCAAACAATAACATAATTTTATACATTTAACATTTATCCTTGATAGCAGGTACATGATTTGATTTAGAATAAAGTGTAACACTACTATTTTTTATGGTATAACATTCATCATGTTCATTTTTTTATAATGTATAACCATTATAAGATAATATGTTCACACTTGTTCTTATTAATAGCCATAGAAGTAATTATAAAATTTAATCTATATTTTCAGTTGAATGTTTAAAAATATGACCTCTACGCCATCCTATAAACTATTTATAATATGTATTGGGTATCCTGTATTAAACACTTGATAGATTCAAATTATTAATAATTATGTTGTGGGTTTCAACTCTAAACTATTAGAAAGAACAAAATAGAGGTCCTACTCATGATATATAATATTGATTTTGAAAACAACTAATCTTGAAATTCTTTCACCCACATTACAATTGGTGTGACTTGATTTTGGTAGACAAATGATTTCTTCAATATATAGGTAGTCAATTTATAATTCGTTGGAATCATCAATAATATATCTCTCAGAAATACAAACTTACAAAAAAAATTCAATTTCTGACATATGCTTTCCAAATCTCCATATATAATTCTAGTGGTACATACATATTTAATGTATAAGACTAAATAGTAAAATCTCTCTTACCCATTGAACAATCATGTGAAGCATTGTATCAATGAATGATGGAAGGAATAACCTCTCTAGTTCAGATAATATGACAAAAAGTTTTATTTCTATAGTTGGAAATATTTTAAGGTTAATACCATTTATACATATATCATTTAAAAAGAATGTTATCCTAGTTAATATATAATGGACATTCTCTGGCATAATGCAACATATAGCCACATGCATCACATTTTTCATTAAAAGAATTTAACATTAAATTAGTTATTGACATGTTAATTTTGATAATTGATTAATAACCCTATAGAACATCTATATCATTTAGGATGATTCAAAACTAATTTCCCCCCTCATTTAATGTGTGTATTTTTAATGAGGAAGAAAATACCATTTTTCAATCTTCACTAGAGACAGCTCCTCATGTACTCTCTTTTCAATCATATCGGTCATATACTTGAATATATTATTAATTTTTCTAGGTTCATTTACTAACTTTACACTAGCACTATCAAATGCATTTTTCCACATGCAAGTCATCAAGACAATACCTAATGTACAAAAAATTCCATCATGGTAATTCAAAAAAATTGAATATTTTTCTAATTGATTTTTGTGAGGTTTTTCAAGGAATGTTTGATGAATGAAATGTCCATATCTTTTGCTATCACAAATATTTGATCACATATTAGTGGATATTATGTTGTACATTATTTTGAACTCCTATCAAATGATGTCATCCATGATCAATACTTATGTCTCTGGGGTTGAAATTTTTTATGTACATTAAATACAATCATCAATTAAAGAATCAAACTAATTGATTGTGTAACATGTGTTGGATTTTGTGTCCTCAAACCAACTATTTGTACATTTATTACATGACTTCTTAATTTAAATATTTATTGATAATCTTATTACCTATTTTTCATTGTTCTGTATTAATACAATGTCATATTGTCCTTGAGTATTTGTCATAGTAATAAGGTCAAAGAAGCTCCTCGCTATGATGAGAATCTTAATGTTCTATGAAGATATTATTATATATTATTTTGTGGATGTATGTCATACTATTATTGGACACATAGTAAACAAAACATTATGTGTGATTACACATAAGAAGATGGGAAGTCTTCTCATGTTGTTCGCACTTAGTAATCTCTATGATAAGGGATTAAGAGAATAAATCTGCCAGTAGGAATTCGACATGTTTTTGTTTCATAAGACATTCTTATATAAGAGTCTGTGTAATGGTCCTTAGACTATAATATTGTCATTTATATGTGTCATGAATCGCACAGATAGATTTTTTGATTAAAAACCTCATGCCATATTTTGGTGGGAATCAGCTTATATTTGGTTCATCATGAATGAAAATTTATTAATAGATAGTTGAGGATTTATTTTCCACTTCAATTTTTGGAAGCTGATATATCATTCCTTTGATTGAAATATAATCATCTCCCAAGATTCCATGGCCTTGGGGTTATAAAATGTTTATTTTAGGAAATCAAAGAATGACGTATCAATAATTTAGGTTCATTAGACTATCATAATACTTGATTTATGAGATATTAGGACAAAGTGATTATATTAATGGGTGAGTTATGTTATGTGGATGACATCACTAGGGAATTAATATCATTTTCCTAGTTTCTTTTACATGTTTATAGATAGAAATCATGGAATTTAGGCAAGCCCACCGAATGTCAATGAGAAATAATCCTTGAGGGTCACACTCTAATTGATTATGGTGGTCCTGATAAAATTCTATTTGAAATTAATTAATAGAATAAATATTGTTCTAGAGACTGAGGAATAATTTTATTGATGTTAAAATTATTGCATAAGATAAATAAATATTTATTCACCATATTTTTAAGAAAATATATTTATTTATTTTATTGAAAATTTAATAAATATTTTTTTACTAGTATGTAAATAAAATTATTTATTTAAATGAATAAAATATTTTATTCGGGTGTTCAATAAATAAAATCTGATATAGAACATTCCAAGATTATTTCTATTGATAAATTAATTATTTACAAGTTAGTAAATAACGATTATTTAGTTGTACAACGAAATAATAATAATATTTTTATCATTTTGTGGAATGGGATTTCATTTACACTTTTGTTTTTCGCATGTTGCCACACCAAAAATAATGGTCTTATTAATGTTATTATTAGGCATGGGTTTTCTCTAATAGTTAAAATTGCATTTATATGTGGTTTCTCAATTAAATATTGTAACTGAATCCTCACATCAATTAATAGTCAGGTATGTCTGATTTTTCGAACCCTAATGAATTGAAATTTTTTAATCCAAAATTTTTCTCTTTATACTCCTCTTAAATTTCCTTCTCATGAATGAGAGAAGTTATCTATGGCTGAATAAAGAGTGATCAAGATCAATCAACACAAGATAATCAATCAATCATGCTAGAAACCGAAGAACTAGATGCGTTGACCAGAGATAGTTTTTGCACATTTGGATAACTACATGGGTAATTCTACTTATAATCCTTGTTAGAAAAATGAAAGAAATATGGAAGGGTCATTCCGGATAATCAATGATTGTCAATGATAAATGTAATGAATTCCCAGGTATTTAAATTCATTAGAAATTATTTAATTAATAATAAACATGATTTGCAAGATCTTTATTCTCGAATCTGGAACTATTAATATATTTTTTAAATCTATGATTTTGATCCGTGGATACTGGAATTCAATGTTGTATCAATCCCTCAATAAAATTTTTTTTTCATTCTAAGCCTTCTGTTACTTGATTATGGGAAAGAATCAATAAAACAATGTGTTTGTTAAACCATTGTTGGAACAATTACTTTTATACAAGAATACCTTATGACAGTTTTGGTTTAAAATAACCATATTACATCAATATGATTATCCCATGCTAGAATTATTAAAATATTAGAGGCATGTTTTGAGGAAATATATGTCAGGATTTCATAAATGGGGAGTCCACTCAACAAATTAGGGAGCTATAGGACCACAGTTGTCAAATAAATTCCTACCTAAATACGTTCACATAGCTAAAACAACCCTTATTGGGGATATGTGATGGGGGATATGGAGTCTTTCCACTAGAATTTCATAGAAAATAGATTTTATATATTCAATGGATAGGGCCATTAAGACATGATAAAATAGTTTGAGACTTCATAAAATAAATTTATTATTTCTCATAAAATGTAATCATGAAGTTGATCATATCTACTTGTTTACCTGTATGAAAAAAAATAAAAAATTTGTCAACCGAACAATCCACGCGATCAATACTGAATAATGACAACAACCTCACTGGAAGTAGCATTTATTAATTTTTTAGATACTTTCATATAATTCTACACCATGAATGAAAATATTTCTACATAGCGTTCTCATTACCTTATCTGTCTACCCAAGAGGCGAGGGATGAAGTGTTCCTGGTCTATGAAAAACATCTAAACGTTGTGTTCAAAATTCAATTAATGATGTTATCATCAATGTCTAGTGATCTCATTAAGTATCATGAAATCATAGATTCTTATATAATGTCGGAGCACCTCTATGGTCTTTACCAGGAGCGGCAAAGACATGATTGATTTGAGATCTCAAAAGAACTCTTACAAATAAAACATGGCTAGGGGGTCCTATATTAGACTAAGTAGTCAATATCATTGGCTACATTAAGAATATAGGGTTTATTTTTTTGTAACTCATCAATTAACTTTGTATAGATCTAATTTCTTCATCACAACCCCTGATCTTCTCTAGTTTTCTTGTGAATTTCAATATGAACAACATTGAGAATTACCTACTAGATCATTTTATCCTCCTTTTACAAGTGGAAAAAGAAATGAAGTGTGGAAATACATATATACATATTTTGAATACAAATAAAGGGATGGAAAAGAGCTTTAAGCCCAAATCATCTTCATACCATTCCATGAAAACGAAGATAAAATGGAATGGAAGGGAAAAAGAAGTTGTTTGTTTCACATGTGCCAACAAGGGCCACTGGAAGAAAAAATACACCCAAATAAAGAAGTAAGGGGAAGCATAATTTATGTTTGATATCCAGTTAAATTTATATATATCTATACATTAGGTATTAGATACATCTTCTGGATCTCACATATTAATTGAAGTACAATAACCATATAGATTCACGAAAATTGTCCGGGGGGAGTTAGATCTATGAGTATCCAATGAAGCTAGTCTTGATGTTGTATCTACTAGGGACTACCACCCAAATTAATGACTAAGATGATTCTATAATTAAATGGTTTTTATGGTGTGTCTTCTCTAACAAAAAACAATATTTATGTATCCATACTAAATACATAAGGATTAATTTTCATGTTGGGAAATGTACATATCTTCTCTAATAAATATATTATTTGTTTTGGTATGGAATATATTTTTTATGGTCTTTATGAGTGAGATTACACCAACAATGTAACGGTAATCAATAAAAAATATACTTTACATGACTCGCTCCAAACCCTACTTTAGCACCACTTTTTAGGTTATGTAAATGAGATATTCTTGATAATGATAAATCTATTAGGATATTTTTATTCTTTTGATCTAAAAACATGGTGTATTCCATGCATGTTTAGAAGGAAAAATGACCAAATCCCCATCGTGTGGGTTTGGGGAAAGAGCCAAAGCTATTCATGAATTGTTCATATTGATGTGTGTGGACTATTTCTAGTTGAACGAATTGGGTGAGTACTCATACATCTTAACTATTACTATTGAATTTTGATTTGTAAGAAGATTATTAAACTATGCTCGGACTGAGGTGAAGAATATATTAATAAGGACGGAATTTATTACTTAAGGGAGTTTGGGATCCTATCACAACTCACTCCACCTTACACACCCTAATGTAATGGTGTAAGAGAAAATAGGAAATAAACATTTTTTGTGTTTATGGGATCAATGATGAGTCATAAATGTCTTCCATTATCTTTTTTAGGGATACGAATTACAAATTATAGAACACATACTAAGCTATGTTCCAACTAAATCTATAAATGGTATTCCATACAAACTTTAGAGTGGATGAAAATCCATGTTATCGAATTTACGTTTGTGGGGAAGAGAATCATTTGTTAAGGCCTCTTAAGGTAAAAAATCTCTCCCTATGGAAAAAATATGACCTTTATAGGATACCACATAAAACAAGGGGATATTACCTATAAACCCCCTCAAGAAAATATTATAGATTAATGTGATACCATATTTTATTATAGGAAGAAAATCTCTAACAACGATAGTGGGAGAGAGACAGAATTCGACGCAGTCGAGGCTCAATAAACATGAGAGTTGGTATAGGATGAGATGCCACAATACCTTATTGAAGAATGATTTGTTCTAGATACATAAGTACTACATAGGTTTACAGGAGATGATAGACAACCATAATAGTATGTTTTTCTCGTTACCCAGGATGGTGACTCATTATTAGTTGATAATAATGATCATCTAACCTTCAAGGAAGTAGGAAGGGAAAAAAACTTTTCATGTGTCATGAACCCATGAAATGAAATGGATTCAGTGCACCAAAACCCTATATGTATTTGGTTAGATCCTCGAGTAGATGTAATTAATGTTTGTTGAAAATCGGTATTCATGAAAAATTTAGACATGGAAAGACATGTTAGTACTTATAAGGAACGACTGGTTGAAAAAGTGATTAAACGACATCAAGGAATTTACTAAAATGAATCATTTTCACCAGTTTCTATACCGAAATCCATCATAATTCTATTTTCCATTTATGGTTACCATGACTATGAGATCTTCCAAATGGATGTCAAAACATCATTCCTTAATTGGAACCTTCAGGAATATTTCTATATGACACAACCTGAAGGGTTTGTGACTCCAAAGGATTCCAATAAGTTATAAAATTTTCAAAAATAAATTTCTAGATTAATGAAATCATTTAGGTAATGAAATGTTCTTTTTTGATGATTCCATAACAAAATTCGGTTTTATAAATAATGAATGTGAGCCTTCTATCAACAGACGGATTAGTGGGCGTACTGTCATTTTTCTAATTGTATATGTTGATGTAATATTACTTATTTTAAATGAAATTATAGTCTTATAGTATTTCAAGGCTTGGTAGAAGAAATGATTCTCCATAGTGGAGTTGGGGAGGCAGTATATATTATTGGGATCAGGATCTATCCAGATAGATCAAAGTGATTGTTGGGCCTAAGTCAAAGTACATACATTGACAAGATACTAATGTGATTTGGTATAGAACAATCCTAGATGGGATTGTTTCCAGCATCCCATGGCCTTCATATTTCCACGAAAATATATTTTTAGATGAATGATGAAAAAAATGGAATGACAAAAATCTCATATGAATCAATGATTGGGTCAATCATATTTGTTATGCTATGTAGAAGGCCAGTTGTCACCTACACATTGAGTGTGGTAGGAATATATCATGCGGATCTAGGTGACCACCATTGAATTTCATTCATGACTATCCTTAAGTATCTAAGTTGTACTATGTATATGTTCTTAGTTTATGTAGATGATGAGGAAATAGTCCTTAGAGGATATGCATATGATAGTTTCTAGACTGATCAAGATGACATGATGTCACAAATGATATGCATAATTACTTTTAATGGATGTTTTGTGAGATAGAATTGATCAATGCACATTATGGACACATATTCAATAGTAGTGTCTGATTATATCATAGGTTATGGGGTAGTTGGTGAAGTAGTTTGAATGTAGAGCTTCATCTAATATCTGGATATAGTACCTAGCAGTAATGATCATGTCACACATTATTGTTATAATACATAATTTGTGGCTCCCTCAAAAAATCCATGGCCACAACAATGGATGAAGTAAATTCTATGAAATTATCATATCTTGCAAGAATTTTCTCAAAGAGTTGAAGTTGCAGTGAGCGGAATTTCCCTAGAAGGAAATGTGAAGGACCCCATGACTAAAGCCTTGACATAGCATAAACATGATATCATTAGAGGTCTAGTAGACTTAATGTCATATGTAGTTGTCTCTAGTACATGTTGGAGTGTTTTAGAGTTATATTCCTAGAACCAAATATTTTTTTTCATTTATTAAATGAATATAAATTTAATATAATATTATTCATCTTATTATATATTTTTCATTGTTTCCAATGACAATAATTTAATAATATCCTCTAGTATTTGTCCCATTAATAAAGTCATAGTAGTTCCACACTATGAAGTGGACCTTGAAGTGCTATGTTAATATATTTAAATATAATTCTATAGTTATATGAAATACTATGATGGGAAACATATTATATAGACCATAAGGTTTGAGTGATCATAAGTAGATGAGACTTCTTCTCATGAAGTTCACACTTGTTAATCTCAATGATGGGAGATTATGAGAACAGACCCGCCCGTCATAATTTCACATGTTGGGTGTCATCAGATATTCCTATATGTGAGAAAGTGTAAAGATACGTAGAGTTTATGATTATCATTAATATGTGTCAAAACTCAAACACCATGACTTGTTGATGAAAAGAATTACGCCATATGTTGGTGTGATGTAGGGTTTATTAGGTGTGTCACCAATGAAATTATATTAGAGAATAAGTCAAGGAACTATTTATCCCATAAATTTATAGAATTTCATATTCTGGCCCTTTGATTGAAATATAATGGTCCCCATAAATTACATGGCCATGCTGTAACGATGAGTTTATTTGATGGAGTCAAAGAATTATATACCAAGCATGTAGGTCTAGGGCACTATCATGAATCTTTCTTTATGAGATATTGTGACAAAGGGATTATATTATACAGTGTGAATATGTATGTGGATGCCATCATTGTGAATTTATGTTCTTTCTCTTGGGTCCCTTGACTAATTTCTAGACAACAATCTTTGACTTTTGGGAAGCCTGCCTAATGCTGACAAGAAAAATTCCTAGAGGGTCACACACTATGTGTATCTAATGGTATGTATTATATTCAATTTGAATATAATTAATGGAATATATATTATTCTCAATACTGAATAATACTCTTATTCATGTTAAAATTATTAAAAAATATATTTATTTTCCGGATTGTGAATGAAATATATTTATATAATTTATTGGAAATTTAATGAATGTTTATCTACTACTATATAAACAAAAAAATTTATTAATAACTATAAAATATTTAGTTCGGTGTTAAATAAATGGAAGATGATAAAAATGGACCAATACTATATCGGTTGATTAATTAATTATTTACAAGTCGATAATAAATGATTATCCATTAGGCACAATAAAAATGGTAATACTATTATCATTATGTGGCATGATATTTAATTTAGGATTCCATGTTCAGAAAGTTAGAGAACTAAAAATAATGGTGTTGTTATTTTTTATTACATGGAATTTTATTTCTCTAATATTTGTAATTTCTTTTAATTGGTGTTCTTAAAGTAAATATTTTAACTAAAACCCCATGTAGATTAATTGGATGGTATATCTATTGGGCCAAAACCTAGGTGAATTAAGAATTATTGAGCCAAACATTTTATCTCTCGACTTCTCTCACATATCCTTCTCAACAATAAGATACGTTTTTCAAGACCTAAGAAGGATTAATCAATAACTATCGTTGCAAGAAAATCATTCCAACATAGTACCACCTGGAGAACAAGTGGAATGGATTGGAGACAATTGGAGCAGGTGTGGACCACCCATAGAAGGATTATACTTAGGATCCTCACAATCACAATGAAGGAATTCTGGAAGGGTCAATCCATACTATCACTGATCATCAACAAAAAATGTAATGTAGACTCCTGTATTTAATTTCATCAGAAATTATTAAATTAATTATTAACATGATGTGCAAGATCCAATTTCTTGGATCAAACCCTATTAATATATTTTCGATGTAATTGATCTCAATTCATGGACACTATATTTCATCACATTATTGATCCCCAATTTTTCATAGATTACAGGAAAAATAAAAGTCCCCCCCCCCAACCGCCATGCTTTCACTATGTCTGAAACCTTCACCTTGTTCAGAAATGGGAGAGAATTGAGTCCCTTTAATTCTATATCTAGAAAAATTTATATAATCAAAAATGTATATTACCATCCCATAAAATATGGATCATAATTTGAACGATTAATTTCTATTATAATTATAAAACATAAAACCATAATACAAAAACAATTTCAAATATTCAATCTATGGTGAAAAATAAACATCAATATCATTACCCATTTTTTAGCCTGAATATAACCAAGGATAACAGAATTTATTTTCATCTCATGCATACCCATGGTGGAAAATTATAATTTACCTACATAAATAGGCTTTTAATGTGAGTTATTATTTGAAAACGAAAATGATTCACTCCATATATAAATAGTGAAATATGAAGGTCTAACATCTAATATAAAAATTCATGGTAGTATGGATGAATTATTTTTAATTGAGAAGAGTTTTTTGAGTGATGAATCATCCATATTTATTTATTGAATCTTCATTCCTTGTAAATTGTCAGTTATTCTCCTCACATCCATTTTCGTGACTAATAATTTGAATGATTTTAAATTACCATACTAATTTTATTGGATGTGAATAATCATTCTCATATCCAGAAAGATCATAGTTGGAGAAATTTTTTGTTGGGTTTTTTTCCTTGGAAAACAATATGCAGTCATTTAGAAAATTATGAATTCGTTGAGAGATTATACCCATTGAACATAATATTTATTTTATCATGGCATGTTCATAATGGAATAAAATTAATTATCATAGAATATAATTCAAGATTGAAATAATTTAGAAAAAATAGAATAATCAATTAAAACATATAATCATATCCTCAATATGATCTTAATTATCTTCCATAATTGAAACCATATCAAATGATCCATAAAATGAAATCGCATTCCATTTACAAGCTACATTCAGTTTTTGCTCATGTTTATTCCAACATATATATCTTCATTCTATTCCATAACATATCATGTATTCTTCCAAATCATATAGAATAATTAGTATTTAAGTAAAACTACATAAAAATAGGGAAAAGGTTTTAAGGGTCATATGCATGATCTTTTGTATTATTGTTGAAATATTTCACCCCATCATCATACACTTTTTTCATATGATTTTCATTCAACCATTTTCAATATATGTCCATCCTATTTGATTTCGTAACATTAATATTTAACAATGAAATTAATCATAAAACAAATTCATAGAAAATGTTCATCTAATAACTAAAATATTAGTGTATGGTTGGTTTATTAATTGTAATAATTTTAAAGACATAAATTGGTCTTTAATCATTACTATTTTATTAACATGGGTTATAATTAAAATTATTTATATATTTTGAAACTAATATACTATTTCATGTATCAATTCAGGAATCAAGAGAGACCAAAATCCTATTAGAATGCCACACGGAGGTGATCATCATATTAAATTTAATACAATTTTTTTGAAACAACATATCTATATCAAGATTTGATGAATATTATTAACAAAAATTACAAGTAGTCACATTTAAAATTTTCTATCTCAAAATTTGGAGCAATATTCCTCCCATTAATTCGATACCTAAAATGTCATATATATTAAAAGATGATTCTCTAATGACCACTAAAAATAACCAAACTAATAACGTGCTTTTAAAATATATTTTGGTTTTAATTAATGGGAGTGGGTGGGAAAATTAGGATGTCCATTGAACTTGAGTGAGAAATAATGATGAATGTGTGAAAATAAACATGATTGTAGGGACAGAGAGATACAATATTGGATCAGGGTAATAGAGACTGGATGGAACATGTTGACATGACAGATACATGGATCATATAGGCGATTTTCACCTGTTCACCACAAAAACAATGTCTACTAATAATTTGTAGTCACAAGCATTCAAGATTGTTTGTATGGTTTTTTGCGGTGCACTACTAGGAGAACCATGAAATAAAAGTAAAAAATATTTTTTAACGAGTGAAAATGAATGTGAATGTAGTGGAGAGGGTGAACAAATAGTGGGTCCATGTAATAGATTTTTGGTTGATAGTTAGTGAGGTAGATTGAGGAAAAATAATATCATTTGTGTGGCACTATCCACACTATTTGGGAAAATAAAAACAAATATGTTCAAGAGTGAGAAATAGATTAGATGTGATAAGATAAAATGATTTTAATATATCACTATAATTGAAAAAATATATGTATACATTACACTATGAAAAATATATGAACACAAATTTTAATTTTTTAAATTTCATGTAAAAAATAAATGATTGTAGATTTAATTTTACAACATTTTATCAATGTAAAATATAGTAATAGAAAAGAAATGTTTATGATATCTCTACATCTTGTTTGGTGAAAACTTATAAAAGGAAAGAAAATAATTTATATTGAAATATGAAATAATCACCCTTATTAAAAATATATTTTTACAATACTCAATTACTCTATATAAAAATTTATTATAATTTCAAATTGTATCATTTAATTATAAATTAATACTTATATATTTCAGAAAAATAAATTAATATTATATAAAATATTATTAAAATTTATTAATACATTTAACATATATTTTTAAATATAGTTATAACTGATTATTATCATTATCTATAAATTACGTTGAATAAACTATTTTTATATACTTAATAAATTTATTTATATGCACATAAAAGTTTATAATATATTTTATATAAACACATATAATTAATACTATTAATATACACATAATCAATATTATCAATTTAATGTAATAATTATTATTTATAAATTATTTATAAAATTTATTAGTTCAAAATTATTATTGAAGATAATGAAAATATTAATTAAAAATATTAATTCAATTTAAATGTTAATACATAATTATTTTTTAATTATTTTTATAAATTATTAATTCAATATATTAAAAATTGTTTATATTAAAAATTATCTAAAATAATGTTTATTTAAAATTTAGTTTTTTTATTACTTATATACACATTATCAAAATCAATAATAATTTTTTTTGTTATGAGTAATAAATTATGTTGGAGTTATAAAAATTATTATTTATAAATTAAGTTTAACAAAATATATATACACACATGAAAATAATTTTTTTATTAGAAAACAAAAATTATATTCATTTATATAAATATTAATTTATGATAACATAAATATTTAATATAAAAAGAGGATAATGTAAAAAAATAATTTCAACTTTTGTAAACACCTTATAACACTCATATAGTTGGTTTGAAAATCCTTTTTTTACAAATAATATATTTAAACTCCTAAAGAATTTGCTCTCTACTTCTTTCAAACCAAAATACATAATCTATACAGAGTAATGAAATATTTTAAAATAAGTTTTCTCAAAAATAAATTGATACAAAATGCAAATGAAGAAATTCATGGTGGAAACTAGAGACACAATAAAATCACACATAGTCTTTTCTTTAAACAACCTATGTTTTTTAAAAGAACATGATATGGAATTCCATTTCATGACAAGGGTTGAATAAATATTAAAATAACTATTTTCTCTTTATGGGTATTCATATAGAAATAATTTTAATAAAGAAACAATTTGAAACAAACTATCATTCAAGGGATAATATAATGTGATAATAATGATGATGGCTCATACAACACATCCCAAATAGCCATTAAAGAACCACCAAACAAGAGTATATGGGGAACAAATTGATCGATTCAATTGAGAGCTACATCCAATGGAACACCCAAGGAGAATCGAACTCCACATATAGTATACCCCAAAACATTGTGCCATCAGTTGACAACGGACAAAACCAATGTTAAACATGATGGGTTAATAATAATAGAAATAGAGAATCCAAAAATTATCCCCAAAATAAATAAATAAAATATCAAAAACACATTAGTGGGGTGAAGGGTAATGACCTATAAGGAAGTAGATCATAATAAAAGTGGAAAAGAAAAAAAACATACATTAGGTTATGAGACGGTGGATTTGTGGAGAAGCTTGATAAAGAGTGGAAGTGAGGGATTTATTCTAGGAAATATTTAATGTCATGGGAAAGAAAGAATTTTTTAGGGTTTATTTAAATGATCATGATATGGATTTTATCAGAGCATTCAAAAATGTATTGATAAAGAGTGGTTTTATTATCATAAAATTAATAATGATCTATGAAACTCATCTTTATCTATATAAAAATAATTGCACTTATAAATATCTTTTTTTAAAACCTTTTTATCACCCATAAAAATAAATCTTTATCAGCACTAACAAAGTCGTGATAAAGACCCAATTTTATTAATATAATAAATTTAATTAAAAAGATTATATTTATATAATTATAAGTAAATATTTAACGAATTGATTATATGTATTTAGAATTATAATAATATATTTATATATTTATATTTAAATATATTAATTATAATTATATAGTTATTGATATATATATATATATATATATTTCAAAATAAAAATAAAAATATTAATAAATATTATTGGGACCAAGCAAGAAGGGTTTTAGTACATCAATTTTTATCAGTGGAGGGTGATACCCATGAGTGTATAATGCGTAATGGTTCGGTGGATAATTTTAATTCGAATCAAGAAGTGATTCTAGATCATCCTAATATTTTCCACCATTCGATGATATCTCAACTAATCATGCCCGTATTTGGAAGCCCTTCAATAAACAATGATTTTTTGAAAAATCTATATGTTGATTGAGGATTTTTATACTTGAATTTCTTCACTATTAATAATTTATTCTTCCATATAGTCATGCATCTAAAAAAACATCAGATCTATATCCATGAAACTATGTTTAATTTATTTCATGAAATCGGTTCTCCAATTCAATCCCTTCCTCGTAAAAACACTCAGGTATGACACTTGATCAAAATCCTAGGTCTAAACAAGATTTTATAGAATCCACATGTCTTGTTCGACATTGACTATGATGTGGGTTTCCCTAAAAAAAGTTATAATGAAAACACAAAAATTTGATATGTTTATTATTCTATCATCCGTAGTAATGTGGATCGAAATTCCACATTAATTTATCTGATAGTGAAACCTACCTTGGATGATTACATTCACCTCCAGGTGCATTATTAAAAATTAATTCAATTCTATATACCTTTCAAAATGACATAGATTATGTAATAATGTCAGAAAAGAGAAGTTTTCTATAGTTAATGATACCTAAGAAATACTAAAAATAATTCTTTAAGAAATTTAATGGAAAAGGGCCTACTGTTGGAGTAGAAAATTTGAGAAAGCTCCATAGGTGGCCTACATCAAATAGGTAGAGATCCAAGATCTGGTTTCTGTAAACTTAGTTGTACCATTTTCCCCTATGACTTCTATTGAGCTGCATCAACATGATTGGGATGAGCTTTTTGAGGAAGATCTGTCAGGGATAATGTTTTATATTTCAGGGATTTATTTTTTATAAATGTTATCAAAGATTTTAGAACCCATACAGATGACTATAAAAATTCTATGATAGCAGATATCTCTTCTTTGGGAAGAGTGGATTCTCTTATAGAGAAAGCGAGTGCTAATTTAGTGTTAATATCTCCTATCTCTATGATATTTGACATTGGGAGTGGTAATCTCATGGGAAGGAAATCAGGAAAACAACGGACAAATTAGGAATCTATCACGAGATGGATGGTGGACCTGATGAGGTATCAAAAGTATTATAAAACCATTTATGAAATTATAATTCATGAGTTATATGTTCAACAATTAAGGAATGAGCATGCTATTTACTTAATCTCACACAAGAGAAAGAAAAAAAATTGACAATACAACTTCAATAAATGTTATGGATATGAAAATGGAACATGGACATTAGGAATGTTCTACAAGAAATTATAAGGGGATCCTTATTATGTATTCCCATCCATTTCCATTATAGGGGGTTCTTGGTAATAAATTTTGACATGAATTTTCTATGGAAAAGAAGTCTTGGAATTTAGGGAACAGAAAAGTGGATGGGGGGGTTCCTTTACCCATAAAGGGTTCTGGGTTTAGAATGGAAGAAAATACCTCATCCTCATTTGGTAAAAATGTTGGATGCATACAGTTGGTTATCCCAATATATTTATATTCATCAAAAGTTAGGATGTCTTACCAAATAGATGTGTCACATTCTGCATCCAAATATCATGTTTCACTAGTATGATTAAGCAAACCATAGGTAACTAATCATAATTGTTATGGTGTTTTTGATCTATAAATGATAAAATAGAAGGAAGAGTCCAAGAAGATATGACGTGGGCCCTCAAATAACGATATGAGGCTACCTTAATTGATGTTCCAAATAAGATCGTGGAGGTCGAAAGATATTTTGAGATCTGGGTTGTAGGATAGTTATATTAATGGCCTCTTACAACAAGTGATAACCTGAAGAATTTGATATTATTTATATATTTAAATATAATTATATATTACAATACATTTATATTAAATTATTTATATTTTTTGAAATATTGATATATATATTGATAAATATAATAAATATATTTTTTATAATTTTATAATTATTTAAAAATTATAATTATAATTATAATTATAAATAAATACATTTTTTAATTATTTGAATATAATTATATTTTTTTAATTACACACAGGTCCACATATAAATTATTATGTGGCCAGTGTAATGCACCGACTGTAGAAGCCTGGAGCTAGTGCGTTTTTTTAGTATGTTAGAATGATTACAAGAAATCATGTCTTGAAGGACCGGTCAGTTTACCAGTCTTGGAAAATATATTACATACTTGAATGTAACATTACACTTTTTAACATAAAACACAAAATAAATAATCCTTTGAGAAATCCATTGTTCCATTAGCTTAACCATTCATATAAATCATATTACACTTCTTGGAATCCTCAGAAAATAAAACATAATAAGGGGTGAGCTTAGATTCTTATTAAGGATAAATAATTTAGTTGAATCTATAAACATATAAGGAATGATGTCCAATAAAAACAATAGCATTTTAAAAATAAACATGATCATATTATTGAAAACATAAATGAATCATTACCATATAAGCATACACATGGATATTCTACTGGTCGATTAATCACCTGTAATAAATAATTTTATAATGAGGAAATGCATAAATCCAAAACATTATAACCACATAGTCAAGCCCTCAAGAAATGACTACAAATAAATTTTTTTACCAAGGCCTTGTGCCAAGATAGTAGATTGTCTCATGAGACCTACAGATTTAGCAATGAGTTATAGCAGGCTCCACCTGTCACTTACAAAGTCTAATGCATTCCTTATATGAAAATTTAGATATATAACATTAACATGCATATTAAAACTAGGATATATAATGGCAGTACATATACCATAAACCATGAATGGTATAAAAGTAACACATCCATAGTCAAACACAGGATAAATCATTCAATACAATATTGAAGATTTTATTATAATAAATCAATCTCAATCAAGAATAATATCCAGTAATTGATTTTTACATATATGAAATGGATCAGTAAAGCACTTTGAGAGAAATACTCCTTTTTAATGAAATAATTTAAAAGTTACACAATTTAGATAGTTAGACATTTAAAATGAATTTTTGAATCAATGTGTCAGATAACACTTTGAAACATTCAAATGTAATTAATATTATAAAACTATCATGTCCATATAAGTTAATCCTTAAAACCATTTTGAAAACAAGAACATTAATGAGAAATATTTAGAAAATTAAATAATTAAAAAATTTAAAATAATGTTTTAGTTAAAGAGTACCTTATAATAATCATTTTGAAATTTCATTTTTGAATCATGGACAAGGATAATAAATATTTCCCTTATAATACTTACATATAAAAAATCTCGTATAATAAAGATATTGAAGAATTAACCATTAACTATTAGTTTTCTTTGGTCTAGGGTAAGTTTATCCACCTATATAATGACAATAGTTTGTTATTATATTATACCCGAACCATATTAATATTTAATATATCATAAATTATTAATTCATGACTTTATACAACCCATTTAATAATTTTTTCTTGTTAAATTAACATTTCAAGTAATAGTCAAATCATTATTGTACATGTTTTAGTTTATTATTCTTGATCGTATAATTTAGATAATGATTTTAATAATTCCAAAATAAAAGAAATTATATATAATAAATATTTAGAATTTAAATATCTATAATATATAGATATATGAAAGGTAAAACACCGTTTATGGAGATGGTAGGCCGTACGTATGCATAAACATTGTTTCCGTTTATAAATTTTATTTAACGGAAGTATGTAAACAAGATATATATAAATAGATAAATTCATATATATATATATAAATATATATATATCACAAGTATAATTATTATGTCATATATGACATACTAATTAATAATATATAATTTTATAATCACCATTGAATGTTGAACTGGGAAAAAATATCAACGTGTCATGGATACAGTATGTCATACGTACACACGAGCGACGAGTTCATTAACTTAATGATTAATATGTGTGGAATTGTATGGTATTATAATTTTACAGATAAATTAAAATGTTTTTTTCATTATTTATATACATTTTAGTCATCATTATATCCATCCCAATAACATGGTATTGAATAACAAATTACACCACAGTGTGGAGACGGTAAACTGTATGCACGCACACATAGTGACATTTTCATTCATAGGATGGATATAATAATGAGTATGGTTGTAAGATATTCATAATAACATCATAGTATATTTAAGTTAATTTAGTTATTATTTTGGTATGGAAATAACAATAGAAGAGAAAGTGTATGAATAAAATAACATTGAAAGAGATGATAAAATAACCAATTCTTCTTTGGGTGTTTCCATTTGATTTGAATAAAATTGATCCTTAGGGTGGCTTTCTGCTCAAAGGAATGATTCTAGGTTGATTTTAGGTAAGTTGGGAGGATATTTGGGAAGTTATTGGCTGATCCAAATTGCTTTGGAAGTGTAATTTTGAGAGAAGGTGATGTAGCCTTTTATATGAGATGTGGGATTCACTTTAGGAAAAGTTTGAAATATTATTTTATTTGAAAATAATTTTCTATTTCTAATGTCGTAAAATTGAATTATTTTGATACTATGGTGGGGATGGGTCGAAATACTCTACACGAATAGGTTTTAGATATGTTTATGTCAACATATTAACCCTATCTTTTATATTTAACTCTTAGTTAAATAGTTTAACTTTTACGATGTCCTCTAGTATTATTATAATTAATTTTTAATAAACATATTATAAAAATATAAGATAAACTCCAGTAGTTCATTAATGACATATATATCATTGTATAATTATTTTATTCTGACCTTATATTTTGATGATTATTATATCTTTTAACAATTTACTATTTGTTTAAAAACCCATTTTTGTTAATTTTGACACTATTTGGTATTCAATTTTTTGTGAAAGTCATAAAAAGTATTTCACTTCGAAAAAAATATATTAAGTCAATTATATCATGTCATATTCACCTAGAAATTTTGTGGATGTAATAAAAAGTCTTAATTTTTTTTTTGATATTTATAATATCAATTATTTTATTATTTCATTATTAAGGTAATTACTGCATCATCATTGTGTCATAAAAAAGTTTAATTATTTAGTTTATATTAATTGTACACAAAATATCATTATATAGGAAATATTATTATATTTCTAATGAATATTTATATTCGAACATATCTTATGTATAACCATAAATTAAAAATGGATTGGTTATTAAACATTTAATTTAACACTCTTAACTCTTCTTTATATAAAATAATAATATATGTCATAATCTATTCCAATTGGACCAAAAAGATCATATTTTATTCCTAAGGTTGGTTTTGGTTGAAATACACTTATCTTATAAATGTTGGACATGTGTTAGGGTAATTAAAATATAATATACACATATAATTACCCTATTTACTTTTAACTGTGGTAAAAAAGTCCAATGTTACTATTTACCAAAAAAATATATTCATCTTATTAAACCACGAATTAAATCCTAATGTCACCCATGTTTCTTAAATTTTGGAAACACAATTCACTGTTTCATTAAAATTATGTTTTATTAAAATTTTCAAATGTGCCAAGAAGGTGGGTAAAAGAGGTTAAAATGTTCAATAAAATTTTATACATATAAATTTAGTATATAATAAATCCAATGAATTCAATTGAAAATATATAGATATTATATATCTATTTTTTCTGAGAATAAATTTAAATAAAAAAATTAATTATTTAAATAAATTTGTTTTTAAATAACAACGCGGTGTTTCTCACTATTTATCAAAAATTATATGTTTTTAGAAAAAATTTAATAATTCACCCTAAACTGATTTTGATATTACAAATTCAAAAATGAATTCTATTTTACCAAATTAAAATCATATAAATTTCATTAATTAATTTAAAATTAATTCTTGTTTCAAAACCAAAAAGGTGGGTTTTTAAAAAGTAAAAAATATCAAAATATTGATATGTGTTTATGTCAAATTTAAATGTGAAATTACATATAGTGACCAAAATTGTATTAAATTTTAAAAGTATAATATAATTATCTGTAAAAACAATTCAACTGTAAATTTTAAGGTATAAATTATTTAGATTAAAATTCATGTTTTTAATGAAAATTTAATATTTTTTCAATATTCACCAAAATATAAAATTTATCTGAAAAACACTAAAAATTAATCAAAACTAAATTTTTATGTTCTGATTCAAAATAATAAGTATATTTAGTCAAATATAAAATATAAATTTGTCATATATTGGATTTAAAAATGGATCTCCAATAAAAAATGGTATTGTTGCATTTTCTAAAAAATACTTCCTTTATCTGATAAATTGAAATTTTATTTATATTATTTTTTATAAACATATAATATTAATGATCAAATTATATGGAATATATTAAATTAAGAATAATTATAATACTATTCATGAACACTTTTTGAACAGCTAGTTTGGGAAGTCATGGTGTGCTCGAACTCGGTGTTGCGTGTATCACAAGTTATCAAATTATTTTCAAGAGATAACGTACTACAAAATCTTGGGTTGTTACATTATATACTACTTTAAATAATTTATTCCTCAGAATTTGAAATTTTTCTTTGGAAAAAAATTTTAAAAATAGAAAACAAATCATTGTGGAAATCCAACATCGGTAATTGGGTTAATAAAATTTAGTCTTAATAAGAGGTAAAAGGAAATGAAAAAGTCACCACCAAATTAGAGTTTCAAATAGGTGGACATTGGTGGAAATTATAGATAGATATTTATTAGAAAAACGTAAATATTTATAGGGTGTGATTGAGGTCCTTAATAAAAAACATGTGTAAAATTGTGGTCCTCAATGCCATCAATTTATGATGATTTAAAATATCATCAGTTCAACAAACCATAAGGTATTAAGATAACACATTTTTGGTTTTATGATCCATTCCCTAAAAATTATGAATTAATTTATTCATATAATATGTGGAAAATAATAAATGACACGTAGAGTTTTATCCATTAACTAATTCATACCACATACTCTACTTTCACTCTAAATGATAATAGAATTTCAAAAATATTCTATTTATCCTAATCGTATTGGGTTCCAAAAACAATGAATTTATAATCAATTCATCAGACTGTTTAAAAAAATTCATAAACTTGAACATCACATAAGCTAGTGGTAGGTGAATCACCCTTTCCACCCTTTGTTTGAGATTACAAGTCTCGCAGCATTGTCGAACATGACAGGTTGTCTCCAAACCTCATGGTTGTACTTTTTATAACAATCCAAAAATAATATTAATAAATGTTTCAACTATAAACAATAAAATACATTATTAAACATAATAAATTCTAAACTGTTGACTTGTCCAAAATAATTATGCCCAATCTCATAGTCTAAATGTTATAAGGAAGGAAAACATATTGAAGATCTCTTTTTCCATGTAATAACATGTGAATACCTTCATCATGTATTCATTTAAAACATTATAACACTCGAAATTACCATAAAATCTTATTAATTACATTCATTCTCCCTTATTCCTTATAAAATAAAAGATATACTCCTTATATTCAAAAATTTTGTAAACTCAAACAATGATGGAATAAACAAATAATTAATTAGTTCCAAGGTTGTCAATAATATACAACAAACTCTATCCAACACAACTATATCTTATTCGGAAATCATTATCTCAGTTTCAGAAACATATAAAGGGTTATCTTCCCCCCAAACATATATTTTCCGAAATGATTAACTTGAAACTGTGTAACTTTATATGGTACTATAAAATCTCAAATCTTCAATGAAAACATACTACACTACAATCCTTATATTCTATATAATTCATATAACTTGTACATCATTATTAAAATACTATAATGACATAATTCATTAATAAAAACATCAGAACACTAATAATTCCTCTTCGTCTGTGGTAGTATAATAACTTGATTATTATCCAATAGTAGAATTTTTTTTATACTTTGATGATTTGAACAATTATTCGCATAGTGTCCCAACTCCTTGCAGTTGAATTATTGTCCATTTGAAACTTTTTTCTTACCATTACAATCACATACTTGGTGTCCTTTTTCTCCACAGTTATAACAAACTACCATTCCATTCAAGCATTTATCAAGGTTATTCTTTCCATATTTATCAGAAACGGGAAAATCCTTCTTCCTCCTCTTCCCATTATCCATCTTAATCTTTACCATCTTTTTTCTCGTTCATCCCTTCTAAGATATAGAACTCTTAGAATTATTTACATATCTTATTAACAAATAAAAATTTTTCTTCATATCATGAGAATACGTGGGAGAATATTTTCTTTCTAAATAATGGATTAATACCATAAAAGATATGATCATTTTAACCCCTTGGGTCATGAATAGTGATGGATATCTTATTCCTTCTACTAATAGCCATTTCTAAATAGTGGCATATAATAAGATAGTTTATGAATCACAATATATATTTATAAATAGGTAAAATACCTAACATAAATAGAAAATATTATGTATATAATCTATAATATTAAAAAAAATGTTTTCATTGATGAAGCATTTACTCTTAAATCCTTCATAATGAATTCTAATGGAAATGTGTATTATCCTAAGCATATCCCCCAGGAGTGTTGTAACCAAGAGTGTAGAAAGGCCTGTTGTTGGGTACCAGGATACCTTAGGTCAAGCATGAAACACTTTTTCAGTGTTTTCACTCCTAGGTACATATGTGATAGAGCTTCTTCAACATGATCATATTCAAACAAGGATGTATTTCTTAGAAAATTCACAAAATCTCTTCATTACCGAAATTATAAGATGTTGTTCTATACTAATCATAAAATTTTATCTTAGGGTAGTTTTCTCTAATCACAGTTTCTCTATATATAGTTTCTAAGGTTTGTACTAAACATTCTATGATACCAAATGTAATTTTCCAACACCAGAAGCCCAGAGATGATGCATTATTTTAATACATTATCATGCTTAAAAGGAATAATGTACCAAAAGAGCAACCAGTTTAATAGTCTTGTATAATAGATTACATACCTGAATGTTACATTACACTTTCTAACATATAACCCAACATAAATATTCTTTCAATAATTCCATTGTTCCCTTATGTTATCCCTGAATATCAATGACAATAAACTTCTTGGAATCCTGGGAAAATGAAACATAAGAAAGGGGTGAGCTCATATGATCAGTAAGGGAAAATAATTTAGTAGAAGCTATAAACTATTAAGGAAAGATGTGTAATAATAAAAAATCATTTTAAAAATAAACATGAACATAATATGAAAAAAATAAGTTAAAAATTACAATATAAGAATGCATAAGGATATTATTAAATTAAAATATTCCACACCACTTTGAAAAGTTTTAAAGGAATTAACATTTTGAAACAATCATTTTTGTAAAATTAAATCCTTAAAACCATTTGGAAAACATAAAAATTAATCATAATGATTTAGAAGAATAAATATTTAAAACATTTAAAATTATTTTTTAGATTAATAGTACCTTATGAAATTGGTTTGAAATGTCTTTTATGAAACATGAACATGTATAGTAAATATGTCCCAGAAAATACATACACATAAACAATCTCGATAATAATGTGACTGAAGAATTTATCATTACCTTGCACTTTTCTTTGGTCTAGGGTACATTTATCCTCTTCTATAATGGCCATAGTATGTAATTAAATTATACCAGAGCCATATCCAAATTTAAAATATCATACATGATTCATTTATGACATTATACGACCCATTTATTAATGATTACCATGTTAAATTAGCATTTCATGTAATAATCTATTTCTTTATCAACTTTTGAACATGTTATTCTTGATCATATTATTTAGATCATTATTTAATTATATCTAGAATATAAAACATGAATTATATATAATATATATTTAGAATTTAATTATGTATAGTAGATAGATATATGAAATTGAAAACATCGTTTATAGAGACGGTAGGTCGTACATTCACATAAATGTCGTTTCTGTTTTCATATTGTATTGAATAGAAGTAAGTGAATAAGATATAAGTATGTACATACATACATATGTACATATATATATTACCAGTATCATTATTTTTTCATATATTACATACTCATTAATAATATATATTTTAATAATCATCGTTGAATTGTGAACTAGGAAATGAATGGTATCATGTCATGGAGACGGTAAGATGTACGTACACACAAGCGATAATATCATTACATTAATGATTAAAAGGTGTGTAATTGGATGGAATTATAATTTTACAGAGAAATTATCATGTTATTTTCATTATTTATGTAATGTCCTTGACCCTCCTGGCCCATTACTTTTCCAAAAGTGAGGTTCCACCAAAACGGTGGCACCGTGATGGTGGCACCGTGAGGGGGACACCGTGTGCGTGACACCGTGAGGGCGGCACCGTGATGGTGACACCATGACGGTGGCATCGTGTCCCCTCATCGAGTCTTTCGTTCTTTTTCCAGTACCTGAATTTTCTGCTCCCTCAACGTAAGTTTCGACGTAAATTAATTCTTTTACTCATTTTAAAACCATTTAAAGCCCATAATTAATTCCTAAAAATCCTGAGAGACCTCCATGTGTAACTGCTCAACCGCGTGGTCAACCAATGACCCCCGCTCCTTACGCAGTTTGGCGTTCTCATCTCAACCGTCCACGTCTCTTATAAACTAAGGGTTAGCCGTGGTTTCATCTTTCCTCGATCATAGCTTTTCACGAATAGCTTCTGGTGCATCGGGCGAGCCGCATCGTTATCGGTAAAGTTCCACGCCTGGCCTAAGCGTCGATCGTCTATCAACAGGTAGGGAATTTCTACTTCTACTCTCTTTTGTGTATCATGTGGGGTGGGCGTGATTTTGATTATGTATAATTTGATAAACCAGATCTAAATAACGATAATGCACTGATTCTATAATGAAAGAAGGGTGGTTGTGATTATTAATGATGCTTTATATTATGATCTTCTTTTTTAATTGTGAGGTCTTACGCCTACTAAAAATTAGGGCCGTTCGTGGTCTTTCTATGTGCACTAATTTACCCCTCGTACTGTTTCTAATGACTTGTTTTGTAATTGTAAACTCCGACTGTGAAAAGTAAATTGGTTAATCACATATACCCGGCTGAATAAATTGAAAGCACCGTGATCAAACCTTCTGTGATAACCCCCGGTAAAGCACAAGGGAATTGAAATCATGGAGTGTGTTAAATCATATAAATCTGAAAATACAGGCATGACCCTGCTTTGTGTTGGTAGTAGTGGTTTGGTTGTTTTTCTTTTATGTTCCGATTGGAGGAAATGTGGGAGGGGATGGGATCCCATGTTTTTTTATACTCTTGGTGGTTGTGTGAAATTGGGGATGGGATCCCCTGTTGGTATGGATTCGGTGGTTGTTTGTTTTAAGCTCGGGTGGGTACTTGTTTATATCATGAATTGGGGTGGGGTCCTCTGTTGATGAGAAACCATTTCGAGGGACATGGGGAAGTGTCTCAAGGGTTTGTCTTTGGTTCCATTACTTGGAGGGATCTCACTTATCCCCTTGTTGTTGTAACATTACAGGAGAACCAGGTGTGAATGTTTAAATTGACGTTTGGCTGGATTCTTTTCCTTGGTTATTCTTATGGTGTAAGTTGCCCAGTAGTGCAAGAAATTATTTGAAAGTTATCAATGAACATGAAACAAGAATGGGACAAATGGGTTTTTTTGCAAGATTCGTGACTCAAACTTGAGTGATGTTGTGATCTGTTGGCTGTTTGAAGAAAAAACTAGCTTTGGGTGAGTGCTTTTTACCTATATATATACTTGTAGTTTTGTGTTTCTTATTTGCGCCCCACCCATGTTGAGCACTTAGTGCCGAACACCCCCATTTCATGGGGAGGGTGTTTTTTACAACACTATTTTTAGTGGCTGGTTATTAGCTCCTTTTCTTCTCCCTTTCTCAGATAGCCCAAGTATCATCGGGCAGGCTGTGATGGCCTGAGGTCTATTATTACCCAAAGAACCTTCAGGTGGGGTAGTGTGGTGGTTGGCCAGGTGTGTCCGGCAGGTGGTTTCCCAGGTGTCTTCGGGATGAGGCCCAGGTGTCTTCAGGCGTGGCAGTGGATCTTCTAGCCCAGGTGTCTTCGGTCGTGGTGGTGGTGGTTCTGGATTAGGTGTTTGCAGGCGTGGTTATGTGTGACAGCTGTGGCCGAGGTGTTTGCGGGCGGGATTCGGCAGTGGGACTATGTGTGGTTGTGGCCCAGGTGTGTGCGGGCGGGTGTGGCAGTGGGACTGCGGTGAGAATGGCGGGATTGGTTCGATGCGTAGGATGTCTCAATAACCAGTGGGAAAGTGGCGTGGGGTACCCAAACATTGATGTGCTCTTTTTTATATATTACTTGGCTTGAATTATTTGGGGAGTGTTCCTTGGTGAGTCTTGGGTGGATATTTTACCTTGATTGGTGTTTGGCATACTCCTTTTCTCACGGGACTTTAGTACATTCCCCCACATGTGCATGAGAGTCTTTGGTTTTCCCTACTGATTGTACGTGTATGCTCACCCTACGTATGTAAACCTGCTTTCTCGTTTCCAGGAGGTCTTCGGGTATCACGCGGGACCATACTAGCTCGGACCTTTGGCGGAGTTGCAGTTTCTATTTTTTTTCTTTCGTTGGTACTTAACTTGTTGTCACCTTTTGTACTTTATGGGTCTTACTTTTGGAACATGCATGTGGGAATGGTTTAATTTTGGCTTTACTTTTCTTTTACCTTGGTGTTGTTGGGTTTCATCTTCTTATCTCCCGATCCTATAAAACAAAAAGTGTAATGCCTTCCATTTGTGTGTAATTTCTATACCGTTTGTGCTAGTCTCCACTCCGGGACCTATTGAAGTCAGGTTTCAGGGGTCATTATCTCTCCTTAAACTTAAAGAAGGAAGGGCCTGGAAATCTGCTGACCCTTCCCTCCATTTGGTGAAGGTGGGTCGTGAAAGAATGGTATCAGAGCTGATGGTTGAGAGATAGGATGGAGTATGGAGTTAGGCATAGTGAGGATTTCATGGGATGGTAAGGCAACAGTGTTGGGTGACCTTAGCGCATGAATTAGGCCAGGGAAGACCAGCTTGGACACGGGATTTTAGGGCCCCCCGTGATCCGATGCAAGGACTCTAGACCTACCAAACAACCAAGTGAGGCCACGCTGATTGTACAATAGAGACACTAAGAATGGTACATGCATCATAATGAATTGTCTACTCATGTTTCTGGGATGTCTTGGTAATTAATAATAAATTAAAATTTTAAGATGTTTTAAGAACGATATTCTGCACTACATGGGCTTAGGAATTTCTTGTTCACCTTGTAGCGATGGCACCTGGAAGGAGACCACGAGTGGTACATGCGATAGAGGCCCCAAAGACTACTTTGGCCGATCAGCAGAGAGCTGATTGAGAGGAAGATGATGACTAGTGGAATAAGACTCTTCGGGCCTTCCAGCGACATACCCTCGAGAAGTATGAGGACAGCACCTTTGGCATGAAGACCGAAGGATGGCTAGAGGAGCTAGTGATAGCCTTTAGCCTGATTTAGGCCCCGACTGAGTACTGGGATCCTCTGGCCATCAGCCAGATGCGGGTAGCGGCGTGTTAGTGGAGGACGCTTTACCTGGGGGAGAGGAGGGAGGCTGAGGTGGCTTGGGCGGATTTCGAGAGGGAGTTCCGGGTGGAATTCCACTCTTCGACTATTATGGTGGAAAAGATATAGGAGATACTCTCCCTCCAACATGGGAGTATATCCGTGAGGGAGCTAGGGATCATGTTCAAGGACCTTCTACGTTTTTATACAGACCTCTTTCCCAGCGAGGAGCCTCGGGCTAGACGTTTGGAGGAGGCGCTCCGACCCTCCCTTCAGTACGCTGTTACCCCCTTTACCTTGCTGACGTACATGGACGTCCAGAAGAAGGACGAAGTGGTGGGGAGAATTCACGCTCTAAGAGGTGTGTCATGAGAGGGGATCCAGCTACGACCATCGAAGGGGAAGGCCGTTAGCACCAGGCCTCCCGCGTCAGGAACCTCTAGGTTCCGACCCGCAGGGAGCAGGCTGCAACAGTTTCAGTTCTGATCCCCTGGTCCTCACCCCTTTTCTTCGGGCCCAAGGCCGCGGTGCTTTGTCTGTGCGAGCCCTGTACATCTCTGGAGTCAGTGCCTGTACCGGGTGCAGTACGGCAGTGGTGGAAATCCTCAGCACCTGCCAAAACAGCTTCATCTAGCTAGACCTTTCTAGCAATTGCATCATGGACAGCGAGCTCCCACTCCTCCGAGGACAGACATTGGAGGAGGGGGCCAACCTGAGGGTGCTCCTCAGGGTACTCGACCAGGGCGTGGTCAGGGAGGTGGCTGACAGCCGAGGGGCAGAGGAGCTGGGCGTGGATAGCTACACACCACAGAGGCAGCAGTTCCAGCAGGGCCAGAGGTTGTCCATGGTACGGTAAGTTTTTTTAGCACTCTTGATTATGCCTTATTCGATACTGGAGCTTCTCGCTCATTTGTTTCACCCAGTCTAGCCCATGCCTTGGGTCTTGATCCCGAGAGAATTCCAGTTCCCCTGGTATTGAGCACATGAGTTAGAGGTCAGACTGACTTGTAGTTTGTTTGTCGAGGATGTAGACTGATGATAGGGCCACATCAGTTGGTTAGGGATCTTCATCCACTACGGATACAACCATACGATGTCATCCTAGGCATCGAATAGCTATTATCTGTGTGCACCGTCATCAACTGTTTCTGAAAAAGGGTCATGTTCTTGGGTTTGGGTGGCCGTCGTGTTACCTTCACTGGTGAGTGGAGCGGTCAGAAGGGCAGTAGGCGAGAGGAACCCCTCCTATCCTTGTTAGCCGAGCTGTCAGTAGAGTCAGTAGATACTGAGATGTTGGGGGTTCCAGAGGTTGCATGTGAGTCTATGGGCATCTTTCCTGAGTAGGTGACGACTCTACCCCCTCGACGTGATATCAAGTTCAGGATAGACCTGCAGCCCGACGCTCGTCTGATCTCGATGGCTCCTTACCGGATGGCACCTTCAGAGCTACGGGAGTTGCGGATCCATATTGATGATCTGATGAAGAGGGGTTATGTTTGGCCAAGTGTGTCATCATGGGGTGCTCTAGTCTTGTTTGAAAAGAATACAGATGGTGGTCTCAGATTGTGTATAGACCATAGGATGCTGAATCAGGTGACGATCAAGAATCACTATCCTCTTCTGAGGATAGACGATCTTTTCGACCAGCTGAAAGGGGCAGGATGGTTCCTGAATATCGACCTGCGGTCTGGGTACCACCAACTGAGAGTGAAGGAGAGAGACATTCTGAAGATGGCCTTCAGGTGCAGATATGGACACTTCATGTTCATAGTCATGACCTTTGGTGTTACGAATGCCCCGACTGTGTTCATGGGGCTTATGAACTCCATCTTCTGGGAGTACCTGGATTGGTTCGTAGTTGTGTTCATTGACGACATTCTGGTCTACTCTAGATCAGAGGAGGACCCTGTAGACCACCTGAGGATAGTTTTTGAGGTCCTATGACAGCATCATCTATTTGGGAAGTTGCCAAAATGCAAGTTCTGGACATGAGAAGTGCACATCCTCAGGCACGCGGTGTCCGAGCAGGGGGTAGCAGTGGACCCATCAAAGGTTGAGGCAGTTGTTTCTTGGGCAGCACCCAAGAATGTGGCAGAGATCCGTAGTTTCCTTGGGCTGGTGGGTTACTATCGGAGGTTCATACCCAAATTCTCCCGATATGCAGCCCCTTTGACAGCCCTTACCAAGAAGGACCAGTTTTTCATGAGGAGTGAGCAGTGCGAGTCGGCCTTCAGCTATCTGAAGGAGAAGTTGGTTAGTGCCCTAGTGCTAAGATTTCCAAATGAAGCGGCGGCGTATGAGGTGTTCATCGATGCTTCAGGACAGGGCTTGGGATGTGTGTTGATGCAGCAACAAGGGGTGATCACTTATGGGTCCATGCAGCTACACCCCCATGAGTGTAATTATGCCACCCACGACCTGGAGCTTGTAGTGGTCGTTTCTGCTCTAATGTTATGGCGGCACTACCTCATCGGAGAGCGCTTTGTGGTCTTCACGGATCACAAAAGAATGAGGTATATCTTCTCCCAGTGGGACATAAACATGCAACAGCAGAGATGGGTGGAGTTCCTCTAGGATTACGACTTCGAGATATATTATACTGAGGGCATGGGAAATGTAGTGGCCAATGCCTTGGGAAGGAGGATGCAGAATGATGCGATCCGAGAGTCTGCGGACACCTGGAAGGCGATGGAGGAGTTGGCTGCTTTACACATGGATGTGAGGATGGATGGTGGTAGGGGTTGCCTGTATCATATGACGGTACAGTCGTCTCTGTTGCAGCAAGTGGAGGAGTCTCAGTTGGGAGACCCAGAGTGCGAAGTGATGCGGGACCGAGTTGACTAGGGAAATGCTCCAGAAGGATAGACAGAGGATGGTCAGAACTGGATTCTTTTCCAGGGAAGTTTGTTTGTTACGGAGGCGCTGCACGGCACGTTTCTCAGTGAGTTCCACAACTCACCCCGGGTAGTACACCTAGGAGTTTCCAAGATGTACCTGAGACTGAAGAGGAAGTTTTGGTGGCCCAGAGTTAAGCGAGTAGTGGTAGAGTTTGTGGCCATGTTCTTAGTGTTTCAGTAAGTGATGGCTGAACACTGAGTTCCATGCGGCCTACTGCAGCATCTAGATGTCCCCAAGTGGAAGTGGGATGAAATCTCGATGGATTTTGTCATGGGACTACCCAAGGTCCAAGGGGGATATGACGCCATCTGGGAGGTAGTGGACAAGTTGATGAAATCGGATCACTTTCTGGGAATCAGGGAGTTAAGTGTAGTGGATGCTTTAGCGCGAAGGTACTTGAATGAGGTGGTGCGGTTCCATGGATTTCTGAGGTCTATAGTATCGGATAGGGATTCACGGTTTACCTCACGGGTCTAGAATGGATTGCAACATGCTTTTGGCACATAGTTATGCCTTAGCACTGCTTTCCATTCCCAGACAGATGGGCAGGCAGAGCGCACCATCCAGACCTTGGAGGATATGCTGCGGGCATGTGTTTTGGACTCAGTGGGATCATGGGTGCAATAAATGCCTCTGGTAGAATTTTACTACAAAAAAAGCTACCAATCTACCATTTTAATGGCCCTGTTTGAATCATTGTACGGGAGGCTATGCCGTTCGCCTGTGTGTTGGGACGAAGTAGGAGAGGCAGGCATCCTTGGCCCGGAAGTGGTGCAGAGCATGACAGAGAAGGTTCAGCTCATACGATAAAGGATGAAGGTGGCCCAGGACCGACAAAAGTCATATGCGGATACCAGGAGGAGGCCCTTGGAGTTTGAGGTTGGATACCACGTGTTCTTTAAGGTCTCCCCTCGGCGTGGGTAGCGGAGGTTCGACAAGGGAAGTAAGCTATCTCCCAGGTTCATCGGACCCTTCGAAGTGTTGCGACGGGTCAGTAAAGTGGATTATCAGCAAGTGATACCAGCACTGCTACAGAGGATACATGATGTGTTCCATGGGTCCCAGCTCCGTCAGTATCTACACGACGATTCACACGTCCTTGATTGGGGTGAGTTGGACATCAAGGATGACGTGACTTTTGTGGAGAGACCAGTGATGATCGAGGATCACAAGGAGAAGGTGATTCGTGGATGCACCATTACCTTGGTTCATGTGTTGTGGAGACATAGTGGGCTTGAGGAGAGTATGTGGGAAAGGGAAGCACAGATACGTGCCCAGTACCCAGAGTTGTTTTGAGTTTTGTTCCTTGTTGTACCTGTTTTGGTAGAACGTTTTGTGTTTTTGGCTATGAAATGTACTGGTTTTATTTCCTCTAAATGTTTGTGAAAAGCCCTGGCAATGGGGGAGGAGAGAACCCGACCCCTAATCAAGACGCATTAAGGTAGATTCGATTAAACCCGTGCGGTCGAGTTAGTGCCTCCCAAAGCGGATAATATCTTGACATGGGGGAGGAGACTCCCCAACCCACATCCATGGGCGGTTTGGCATGGTATGTTTCTTGGTTCTTGACAGGGAAGTGTTTTTAGTTAGCATGGGTTCACTTCTGAGAGGTATCATTCAAGGTGGTTGTTCGGACCCTTTATTTCCTTCTTGGATTGTTTTGATTCTCGAGGACGATAATCGTTTAAGAGGTATCAAATGTAATGGTCGGGACCTTCCTGGCCCATTACTTTGCAAAAAGTGAGGTTCCACCAAAACGGTGGCACCGTGAGGGTGACACCGTGACGGTGGAATCGTGAAAGTGGCACCGTGAGGGTGGCACCGTGACGGTGGCACCGTGTGGGTGACAACATGAGGGTGACACTATGAGGGTGAAACCGTGAGGGTGGCATCGTGATGGTGACACCGTGATGGTGGCACTGTGTCCCCTCACCGAGCCTTTCGTTCTTTTTCCAGTACCTGAGTTTTCCGCTCCCGCAAGGTAACTTTCGACGTAAATTAATTCTTTTACTCATTTTAAATCCATTTAAAGCCCATAATTAATTCCAAAAAATCCCAAGAGACCTCCGTGTGTAACTGCCCAACCGCGTGGTCAACCCACGACCCCTGCTCCTTATGCGGTTTGGCATTCTAATCTCAACTGTCTGCGGCTCTTATAAACTAAGGGTTAGCTGTGGTTTCTTCTTTCCTTGATCGCGGATTTTCAAAAATAGATTATAGTGCATCGGGCAAGCTGCATCGTTATCTGTAAAGTTCCGTGCCTGGCCTAAGAGTCGATCGTCTATAAACAGGTAGGGAATTTCTCCTTCACCTCTCTCTTTTGTGTATCATGCGAGGTGGGCGTGCTTTTGATTATCTAGAATTTCATAAACCAGAACTAAAAAAAGATAATGAACTGATTCTATAAAGAAAGAAGGGGGGTTGGGATCTTTAATGCTGCTTTATATTATGATCTTCTTTTTGAATTGTGCGGGCTTATGCCTACTGAAAAATAGGGCCGTTGGTGGTCCTTCTTTGTGCACTAATGAACCCATCATAGTGTTTCAAATGGCTTGTTTTGTAATTGTAAACTCATGCTATGAAAATTAAATTGGTTAATCATGTATACCCGGCTGAATAAATTGAAAGCACCAGGATCAACCCTTCTGTGATAACCTCCGGTAAAGTATACAGGAATTTAAATCATGGAGTGTGTTAAATCTTATAAATCTGAAAATACAGGCATGACCCTAAATTGTGTTGGTAGTAGTGGTTTGGTTGTTTTTCTTTTACGGGCCGATTGGTGGAAATGTGGGAGGGGATGGGATCCCCTGTTTTTTTTATACACTTGTTGGTTGTGTGAAATTAGGGATTGGATCCCCTATTGGTATGGATTCAGTGGTTGTGAGTTTTAGGACCGGGAGGGTACTTGTTTATATCATGAATTGGGTTGGGATCCTTTGTTGATGAGAAACCATTTCAGGGGACATGGGGAAGTGTCTCGAGGGTTTTTCTTTGGTTCCAGTAATCGGTGGGATCTCACTTATCCCCTTGTTGTTGTAAAATTACAGGAGAAACATGTATGAATGTTTAAATTGAAGTTTGTCTGTATTCTCTTCCTTGGTTATGCTTATGGTGTTAGTTTCCCAGTAGTTCATGAACTTATTTGAACGTTATCACTGAACATGAAACAACAATGGGACAAATGGGTTTTGTTGGGAAGAGTTGTGACTCGGACTTGAGTGCTGTTGTGATATGTTGGTTTTCTGAAGAAAGACATAGCTTTGGTTGAGTTCTTGTTACCTATATATATACTTGTAGTTTTTTTTCTTATTCACGCCCCACCCATGTTGAGCACTTATTGCCAAACACCCCCATTTCATGGGGGAGGGTGTTTTTCCCAACATTATTCTTAGTTGTTGGTTATTAGCTCTTTTTCTTATCCCTTTCTCGGATAACCCATGTATCTTCGGGCAGACTGTGATGGCCTGAGGTCCATTATTAGCCCACGAACCTTCGGGCAGGGTAGTGTGGTGGTTGTCCAGGTGTGTGCGGCAGGTGGTTTCCCAAGTGTCTTCGGGATGAGGCCCAGGTGTCTTTGGGCATGGCAGTGGATCTTCTATCCCAGGTGTTTTCGGGCGTGGTGGTGGTTGTTCTGGCCTAGGTGTTTGCAGGCGTGGTTATGTGTGACAGTTGTGGCCCAGCTGTTTGTGGGCGGGATTTGGTAGTGGGACTGCATGTGGTTGTGGCCCAGGTGTTTGCGGGCGGGTGTGGTAGTGGGACTGCGGTGAGAATGGCGGGACTGGTTTGATGCGTAGGATGTCTCAATAACCAGTGGGAAAGTGGCGCGGGGTACCCAAATATAGATTTTCTCTTCTATATATATTACTTGTCTTGCTTTATTTGGTGAGTGTGCCTTGGTGAGGCTTGGGTGGATAGTTTACCTTGATAGGTGTTTGGATTACTCTTTTTCTCACGGGACTTTAGTACGTTCCCCAACTTTTGCATGAGAGGCTTTGGTTTTCCCTACTGAGTGTACTTGTATGCTCACCCTACGTATGTAAAACTTCATTCAGTTTTCTAGGAGGACATCAGGGAATGTGAAGGACCATACTAGCTCAGACCTTTGGGGAAGTTGCAGTTGCTGTTTTTTTTTCTTTATTTGGTACTTACCTTGTTGTCACCTTTTATACTTTGTGGCTCTTACTTTTAGAACATGCACGTGGGAACGGTTTACTTTTGGATTTAATTTTATTTTAACTTGGTGTTTTTGGGTTTCATCTTCTTATCTCCCGATCCAAAAAAATAAAAAGGGTAATGCCTTCCATTTTTGTGTAACTTCTATACCCTTGGTGTTAGTCGCCACTACGGGACCTATTGAAGGTGGGTTTTGGGGGTCAGTATATCTCCTTCAACTTAAAGAAGGAAGGGCCTGGCAATCTGCTGACCCTTCCCTCCTTTTGGTGAAGGTGGGTCGTGACAATTTATATGCATATTAATCATCATTATATCCATCCAAATAACATAGTATTGAATGACAAATTACACCCAGACATGGAGATAATAAGTTGTACCTATGCACACATGGTGAAATTATCTTTCTTAGGATGTATTGAATAATGGATATGGTTGTACCATATTTATAATAAAATCATTGTTTTTATAATTTACTAGTGTTATTATTTTTGTATTGAAATAACAAAAGAAAGATAAAGTGGAAGAAGAAAAGAACATTGAAAGAGGTTATAAGATAATTACCTCTTCTTTAGGGGTTTTGTTTTGATTTGAACAAAAGGGCTCCTTAGTTTGTCTTCATGATCAAGTTAAATACTATTTGATAATGTTAGGGATGTTGTGATGAGATTGGGTCAGGTTTTGTCTGAGCCAAATGGCTTTGAAAGTGTGATTTTGAGAGAAGTGGAGGTACCCTTTTATAATAGAAGTGGGGATCGCTTTAGGAAACGTTTTAAATAATAATTAATTATAATTTAATATTCAGTTTCAAATTGTAGAAAATTGATAAATTTAAATGATTTGGTGGGGATGGGTCTAAATTGTCTCAACCAATAGTTTTTAATCATCTTTACGTCACCATATAAACCCTATCTTTTTTATTTAATTCTTTGTTAATAATTTTTCTCTTACCATGTCCTCCTATATTATTATTATAAATTGAAAATAAACATAATATAAATGGACAAGAGAATCTAAAGTTGGTAATTAATGACATATATATCATTATATATGTCCACTGGAATATCCTTATATTTTTAGTATTATTATATCATTTTATAATATAGTATTTGTTTTAAACTCATTTATGTCTTTTTTGACACTATTTGGTATTTAATGTTTTTGAAAGTCATAACAAGTTTATTACTTAGAAAAAAATAAAATTAATATAATCAAACATGTCATATTAACCTATAGAAGTTTTCTATGTCATCAAAGTTATCAATTTACATTTATTTCTATATTTATAAAATCAATTATTTTAATCATTCATTAATAATGTAATTACTGCTTCAACATTGTGTCATAAATTAATTTAATTATTTAATTTCTAAAAATTATAAATAAAATACTGTGATGTAGGATTTTATTTATCTTTCTATTGAATATTTTTAGTTTAACTTATCTTATTTATAACCCTATATTAAAAATGGTTTTGTGATTAAACGTTTATTTAACACTTTTAACTCTTCTTTAAATAAAATAATAATAAATGTACTAATCTAACATAATTGGACAAAAAGGATCACATCTTATTTATGATGCTGGTTTTGGTCGAAATAATCTTATCCAATACATTTAGGACATGTTTTTGGGTAATTATAATATCATTTTTACATTTAATTACCCAATTTACTTTTATCCTCGGAAAATAAAATTCAAAAGTTTCGATTTACCAAAAATTACTTTCATTTTATTGAAGCACATTTTACGTACTGATTTCAACTGTATTTCTAGTATTTTGTAATGTCAATTCACAGAAGTGATAAAATTTAGTTTAAAGGAAATTTGAAAATATGCCTTGAAGGTGGGTAAAAGGCTATAAAATATTCACTAAAATTTTGTAAATCTAATATTATTATAAAATAAATCCAATGAATTACATTTAACATATCTATGTATTCTATTTCTATTTATACTTAAAATAAATTTAAATAAAATAAACAAATAATTAAATAAAATGTTTGTTTTAAACAATATCTCAGTGTTTTTCACTATTTATAATATTTTGAATGTTTTCAGAAAAATAACATAAATTCTCCCTAAGGTAATTTTTATATTCCAAAATTTAGAAATGAATAATGTTTTACCAAATAAAAAACCATGAAGTTGAATTAATTAATTTAAAATTTATTTTCATTGTCAAAACCAAAAAAAATGTTTTTAAAAAGTAAAAATCTTTAAAAAGATTGTTACATGTTTATGTAAAATTTAAATGTGAAATTAATTATAATTACCTAAAATGTATTAAATGACAAACGCATAATATAACTTTACTTACAAAAATTCAAATGTATAATTTTACACTATAAATTATTTTGATTAAAAAAGTTGTCTTCAATTATAATTTAGTATTTATCACTATTCACCAAAATACAAAAGTTATAAGATAAACACAAAAAATTTATCAATTCAAAATTTTTATTTCCTGATAATAAAAAAGAAGTTTATTTTATCAAATTTAATATATAAAAGTGTCAAATATTTGATTTAAAAATGGGTCACCATTGAAAGGCGATAAAATTGCAGTTTCTGAAAAATACTTCTCTTATCTGAAATATTGAATTTGTTCTTATATTATGTATAATATACACGTAATATGAATGTTAAAATTATAGGGAATATATTAAATATTGAATTCAGATTATACTATTCATAAGATCTTTTTGAACGGTTATTTTGGTAAGTCGTGGTGCACTCGGACTCATTGTTACGTATAGAACTAGTTATTGAATTAAAATGAAGAGATAACATCTATGACATCGTGGGGTGTTACAAATAGTGCTACTGTATAGTGATACTCAACTACTGGCCTCCACATCTAGGGATCATGAGTTCATGCCTTGAGGGGTGCATGTGCTATTACAGTAATATACAAGTGGTGATGCAGTTGATGACGTAGGCATGTGGAGATGAAGACATAACACATGATGCAAGATAGTTGTGATATAGGTAAGACACATGAACCATTCGTGATGACGCAATAATTCCCCTGAATTGGGACATCGGGCTAGTATGATGGATTTTGGGAAATGTAATGGGCTTCATGCCCACGAGGCCTTCACCTAGATTATCAATTTAATAAAGTTATTGGTTGGGTTGGATATCTATGGGGGGTATTACATACCATTAAATCTTCGGTGTGTTCTATGTGTGTATTTGAATGTAATTTTACCCCTGAGAACCAAATATATATATATATATACACCCCACAATACTAAATCTAAATATTTAATGGTGTAAAACAAGGTAGAGGAAATTTCTTGTGTACTATAGTAAGGAACTCTTGAAGTGATCGAATATTACCAGTGGTGGGTACAATAATAGGTACTGTAGTTGTGGTGGTACAATATTTGGGTGTATAATGCTGCATGAATATTCATTAATGGTTAATTTGTCCCAATATTTCTTTGCATACCCTCTTTTTAGAAATTTTTCCCCATTTCATCATAGATGATTCACCACAACAATTATACAAGTAAGATACATTAAAATTGTTTCAAAAGGCATCATAAAAAAATATTGAAACTCACCTCATATATATTGAAGTTGTGTCTAATACACTTTATCTGCATTATTGAATGATTTGAAAATGTTATAACATATCTCTTTTTGAGGATTTTGACTAAGTGATTATCTAAAATGTGATTTCATCATTTACTTTATATATGAATGATTTGGTATTTCTATCCCACTTCTGTTCTGAATGATAATTATCCTTTTGAAAATTTAAATGAGCAACCTCTATTTCATTGGATTCTTGTTTGGTGTATCCAGGCTTCCTAAAGTCCCTGACATATTGGGTTCCAAGTATTGAACAAATTTAGTTAAACCAACTATCAAAATTTTTTACCGTCAGCTTTAAGTTCAAAGGTAATGAAACACAGTAGACTATGTTTATTCCAAAATATTTTCATGTGAAATTTTCATATGCAGATTTCCTAAATTTTGGACTTCTTGTTTTTCATACAGTGATGACTACAAAATACATTTGTCAAAATTTAAAATTGATAAAGAAAGAGGTCAAGGTATGGTAATGAATGGATTATTATAGTGATATTGGTGAAAAATGAGAGTATTTTTTATATATCCGTGTTTGGGAGATGGGAACGGTGAATCCTTCTTTCAAAATTGGGCATGATATGTGGAAATAGGTAAACATTTGAAGGAATGAAAAATGGATAGAATGAGAGAAAAAAATTTCATCATTTTCCTCATCCCATTTATTAAAGGTAATATATAATTATAGTTTCTATGGAAGGAACATCTAAAAAACCCCATAGATACTATTGAATGTGGATATTTCTGTATCATATAAAAACACACATGGGTGGAAGCTGTCAGATTGATTAAGGTGTTCAAAGGCATAAAAACTCAATTGTAACACACAATATTTTATTATTCTAAACTAGAATGGAATGTTCAATGCATACAAAAAATTTATTTATAATGATGAAATATCATGAAAAATAATGAAAATAGAGTTAAAATAGTCTCATATATTGTGTAATAGTTGTTTCCCAAGCATCTGAACCCAAACCCCTTAGGAATCCATTATTTTAGGTCTAAAAGACATCATTGAAGTAGTAGATGGTTCCTTCTAGTGAATAATAATATCATTAATTAAACAATATGTACATAGTTTGGATGTAATTTGGCTACATCACTACATAATTAACCTACCCAATTTTTGATTGGTCAATCTGAAATAAGGCCTCACAACTGCACTGATGATGACGAGCCCACTCTTCTAATTCCCACCATATTCGTAAAAAACTACATTTTTTCCACATAATCACTCATGATACATAATCATACCTACTAGTATCATCATCCACTTCCCCTTCTATTCATCAACAACAATTCAATGTTTTCAAGTGTGTCCCCCCTAAAAGAAACATCTTCATGTTCACCGAAGTTCCCCATCTCATGGATCCATCTTTTATAATAAATAATAATTCGACCTCATATTCAATATATGGTATCAAAATTTTGTTCTCAAATATCCTTGAAACATCATGCATATTTAGTAAACTTGTTTCACCTTTTCCCATTACGTATATCTTCGAATAGAGAAAAGTATAACTTTTGAGAGTGTCCAATTTATTTTTACAGGTACCATTTTGTATTTAACATTATCACCGATATTTTAAGTAGTTCATATTGGGATAAATTTTTTTTGGTAGTTCCCAAATTTAATACCTTGGTTCTTCAGGTATGAGCCAGCACCAGTACACTTGTTCGTTCGCCCAAGTGATCAAAAGATCTCTTGCTAATACCCAGAATTTGTATCCAATATCATGTTTTCATCACTCCATTTTCCATACACCAAAAAACATGTAGAGATTATTAATGTTCAAAACAACTATAATGGTAATATTTTTTCATCCCATTATGATCGATGAAAATGACATAATCCCATAGTTTTTTAAGTAATCTTGAAGGAAGATATTAAAGATGGTTGTGCATGTTTATTGGCGAGTTGGGGTCAGAAGCTCTACATGTGCTTTCATTGGTATTTGGGATAGGATGCCCTTAGTGAGAAGTGTCGACCAACTTCATCAACCTCGTGTAATTATTTTTGAGCTCATGCTTTAGGAAATATATAAGTGGTTAATTTTTTTTGGATTTTTCAACGTCTCTTAAATTAAACACACGATATTACTTATATGAAGTTTAACAAGCATAACATATAGGGAAAAGAAATGAAATTGTGGAGAGAAATATATTTCTCTTGATTGGTAAGATAATGTTAAAATGGGAGAATGAATAAAGTGGGAAAGGGCATGAAATACATTTCTCTCATGTTATTATTTATTTATCATCCCAAAATTGGGTTGATTTGTAAAGAAATGTGGTTTTAAACTATTAGTATTTTAAAATTCAAATTTTATCCCTATTTTATACTCATAGCATAAAATAATTTTATTCATTTTATTTACAAGTATTACAAAAAAAGATGGTGTATAATAAAAATTATTTGTTTTTTTTACTATCATATTGATCCAAACACAAGAAAAAAATCACAATAATTTATTCAATTAAATAATAGAAACATTAGTTTATTTTTTATTTTATTTTATTTTATTTAATAGACTGTCAAATTATTTTTATTTTTTTACTCAAATGTCACCAAAAATATTGTTAAAGGTTCTATGTCATCTCAAATTCTAAAACTGATTATGTTAGAAACATCCTTTTGAAATGATGTGTGTGGGGAGAACAAATATCATGGTTTTTCAATTTCATAATATTTACCATGTTATAAACAATTAATTAAAAAAATTACGAAAATGATTTATACATTTACTTATCATAACTTTATATAGTGTACACATGTAATTATAATAATATAAATATAATTATGAAAATGAAAACATTAATAAATATATATAAATAAATTATATATATATATATATTAATTATTATATAAATGTTACATGAGTTAATGTATTTTATATAGTAACATCAATTTATTCATATAATAAAATATAATATTTAAATACAAAAATGATGACATTTTTTTCGAAATACATAAATTAAATTATATTTGATTTATAAATAACTACATTAAAATATTTACATATATAGATTCTCACACATTTAATAATTTTAATTTAATAATATTGTTTTTAAAATATATAAGCTAAAAAAATTTATATACACACACACCCACATATATATTCTATTGTGATTTGTTGAAATATATATATATATATTACATATAAATATGACCAATTATATTAATATATTGAATTATAAATACTTAATATATTTTATATTTTCAGTGATAATTATATATTTTATTATAAATAAGTAAATATAAATATGTAATATAACTTCAATTTATATAAATATAAATTTTTATATATGTAATATTTTTTAGAAATACATTATATCAGTTTAGAAATATAAATATGATCATGTATTAAACTATAATATTTATTTTAAAAGGTATTTAAAAAAACTAAATTGAAAAAAATGGTGATAGAGACCAGCCATTATCAACTCTATTTATTTCATTGATAAAGGATAAGAACACTAAGAAAATCACAACACGTACGCTCTTATATTGAATATCTATTAGTCACACAATTTCAAAAATTTCAACATGGTTCTATTAATTTAATTTCATTTCATTCATTAGTTGTTTCCATGAACTCAATCCAAACCTAGATATATCGCAACCAATCCAAAACTAGCAAAGGATAAATAGATCCTTGGGACACAAGTGGATTCTGTTGAAGTAACTCCTAAGAACTATTCTATAAATTATCCCATTAAGGTTCCATATATGAATCCTGAATGAGAACTGGTGTAGGGGAAGATCCATCATCAAGGATGACACGCATGATTACCTCATCAATATTATTTTCCATGAGAGAATTTTCTCATTGTGGGTTATTATAAAATTCCTCCCATATCCTATTTATATTTATTCCCATAGGCATTATGATACACACCATTAGTTGAAAGCATCATAACATTAATTTAAAAGTCATATTTAGTGAAAAGGAAATTTTTTTCCCACACTTAACAACAATGGATTTGGATTTAATATAATATAAATAAAAATATGGGAAAATACAAGATAAAATCCTCAAGATATCTCTCCTATCCCACCTAGGATGACATAATGATCATTATAGTGGGAGTTTTTCTGTCACTCAATCCCAAATACCTCTTAAGATTCAATAAGATTACTCAAAGTCAGAATTACATTAAGGGATTATGTTTATAATGCTCATTGATATCACTTTATCATGATCAATCCGAGATACCATGATACCAAATCAACCGAACCAACTCTAACATGGCTAGAAAAGAATTCTTAATCGCTATAATTTGATGAAAGTAATATGAAATCATTCAAAATAAATGTGAATGTAGTTGTTTCACATAAACAGTTGAATACATAGATAAAATTTATTATGATAAAAAGAAAACTACATAGAGAGAACAATATATTAAGTATAATATGTTTTAACAACTCAATGGTCATCATGGAATTTTGAGAATACATGATAAAACCCAATGTAAATAGAGTAAAAACAACTTTAACTTCCTTGTGGTTATTTACCCTTACTCTATCAAGGAAAAATATAATCTAAAAACACCAGAAGACATTGGTTCCTTGTAATATAAAATCATAGTAATGTCTTAATAAAATCTATAAAAATATTTCAATTCATTTAAATAATGATTTGAAATTTAAATAATTGAAATATATCATCAAAAGAATATTTAAAACAAATCATGTCTTAATTATAAATGATATAAATATTTCAAACAATTGTTTAAAAAAAATTATATAAAAATGCTTATATAAATTCACAAGGAATGTGTAATATTGTTTAAAATAATGAAATATATATCAAATCCTCAAAAAAATTAACATGGTCATCTACCAAGAGTTACAATAGTTCCAGATTATGGGAAACTAAAAAAAATATAAAATTATAATAGAAATTGGAACACATGTCCCTCTGACACTAGAAAGAGGGGACTAACCAACATCCTAGAGGGGATAACATCATAGAATAATTTTATGATATAATTGTAATGAATTAATCAATTTTGGGTATTCACATACTAGTGTGTTTTTCCCTTATACCTTACTAAGAATATAGGATTTTATGTTCTCAAAGAAAAATTAATATAAGCCTATTTATGTCAAAACAAATCAAAATAAAATTAAACTGATTTCCCATTTCAATAAGGCCAATTACAATTTAATACCATGTATTATGTTTTAATAAATTAATTCTTCTTCTAGGATAAAAAAATTAGGTTATTATTAAAAAAAATAATCTATTTTCTCAAATATAATTTTCTGATCATTTCTTTCTAAATATATTTAATAATTCCATTAATTCCATCAATTATAAATAACAACCCAATTACCAAGAATTATGGGGGGGGGGTACAAAATTTTATACCAAATATGTATAAAATAACAATACCCATAAAAAATGTGTTTTAACAATTTTAATAAAATAAAATAAAATAAAAATATTATACACCAGTAGAGATTTATTGTCCAAGAAAAAATGTAACAACCTACAGAAATAAAAAGATTACAACTCACAATGAATGTAATAGGAAATTACAATGAATAACATCAACTAGGGATATCCGAAATTGAAACACATATTCAAGATAGAAAATCATAGGAATTAGATCCCCCAACAACATGATTTCTAGCAGACCATAAATTATGATAGAGATAATATGAGTGGGAGAGAAAAAATTAATGAAAATATATATGGAAAGGACTAAATAATGGTTTACTAGATTTGATCCACCTTAGAGGGGGTTCGTAGGATCTTAAATTTGTTATTTGGATACCTACCTACATGTAAGATAATAATATAGATGTTTACAATAGAGGGTTAATTATATGATTGAACACATTCATTTTTAATATTAAGGAATATTTTTTTAATTATGTTAATTAAATTTGATTCACAAAACACCTTTTAATTAGGTTAAAGAAAAATACCATATGATTAATAGGGATGTTCAATGAAATTATTACATAAGAAAACTTATACAAGATTATACCTTAAATCGTATTGAATCTTATATTAGAGTTATAAAAAAGATAAAGAATTAGGAACACATTCATAATGTTACAAATTGGAGATAAAATTTAAATTAGCTTTAAAATAGTACAAAAATTTTAACCCAAAGTTTAGGGTATACAAAACACCTTTGATAAAGATCCCTTGATTTATACATTCGCCAATGGATGAATTACACACACTATGGTAATCCCTCTATACAATGATAGGTATATATATTGCTATCCCAACAAGCCCCAGATGTGTAAGGTGATAAATACCTCTTTCATACTGCATTATGGAAGCCCGATATAAATAAGGTAATGAAAACATATATCTTCTTTCATCTTGTATGCCCTCGATTTTATTTTTCCACAATCATAATCTCACAATAAAAAAATCATGTTGAAGATTATGTATGTGGAATAAGATACTCACAACATATATTCCTCAATGATTTTCAAATAAGCATTAATGGAATAGCCCTCACTGAGTATAAATTCTACAAAAAATTCATAGCTTCAATAATTTTCAAATGATTGGGTATATATTAGCGAGATAACCAATTGGATATTTTCCCCCTAAAATTATTTTTTTCCTGAAATTTTGGAGGGACTTGAAAAGATGACACATACAAATATTAGGTTATAAAAAATTAGGTGACATCATTTAATATAAAAATATATCATGAGAAAATATATTTATACAAGAATATATTTATATAAATAATTATTTTAATGAATGGATAACAATAGTTTGAATGTTTTTAAAATATTACTTTATGATAATTTAGTAACTTTTATAAAGTTATAAAATATGATCCACAAATATGAATGATTCATAATTTACGAAACATAAATCCTATTCTATTTTTTGGATTTTTTTTTAATTAAAGGAAGTGAATAAAATTCAAAATTTTGGATGATTCAGAAATGAGGAAGTGAATTAGAGTCACTAATTTGAGGGAATCATAATCAAAAAATTTAGAGAATCAGAATAAAATTTTTGGAAGATTTGGTATTGAGGAAGATTAATCATATTCAATTTTCATAACAATTTTGATGTGAGAAACATGATTCAGAATTGATATTTTTAGAGAATTAGATTCATAAATGTGATGGAATAAAAATTTATAAACATAAAACTAGAATAAAAAATAAGAGAGAATCAAAATTCAGAATGCAATGAATTCTATGTTTCATTAAGGATCTGACTTATTCAATCAGCTTACAGAAAATAAATATAGAGTTAGCTATAAAAATACCATGCATATAAATTTATTTATATATAGATAAATTTATAATAATATGTGTTTTGGATTTCAAAAACATAATGGAATATGAAAATGTCAATACAAAAATTTTGACTCAACAATATACATATTTTTAGAAATCAAAAATAATAAATTTAGGAATAAAATAATAATATCTTAAGAATTCATATTTAAACTTAAAATAAAAACATACCCCCCCTAGTTTATGGCTTAAGATGAATATGAATAACTCCCTATTGGTTAAAAAATCACTCTGAGGATCAAATTCGGAATTTATATATTTTCCATCCTTATATAAAAAATACCTCCCCCTTACATTAATGTTATATTATTTTAGCATTATCCACCATTCATTTTCTTCAATAGACTAATATTCTTTTTTAGAATTCTTATCCCATTTATGATTTTCAATATGTAATTGGTAAAATTATAATATACTAGAAAATATTGGATTTTTTTTTTCAAAATAATGAATAATAATACATATATATATTCAAATGTATTGTATAATGAATGATCGTAAATTCAAGAAAATAAATATTTATTCAGCATTAATTCCCTAATAATAGCCATCAAATTTTTTGGCTCATTATGAAAATCATTAAATTTGGATAGTCAAACTTCCTCATTTTGAATATTCATATCACTGGTATGAGTCATTTCGTGTTGAATTATAATAATTTTATCATGAGACATAAGCTTCCAATCTATACATTATTTGTAACCATTGACTCTTTTTATTTTTGAGAAATATAATTTAAATTTTCATATAAATCCATGTCTTCTGGCAATAGAGTATCGTTTTCATCCTTTAACATTTATGAGAAGTTTTTTGTTAGAGTTATGAATTTGGCATCTGATTCTTTGAAGGCCCGCTTTACTATCTCAAACATCTCATCAAAAGATTTAATATCATTTTTGTTGTGAGATGAACACATCTTTATATCCTTTGAAGACTTTTTGTGAGACTCATATCTCTGAACACAAGAGTTTAAATATGCTTCATGTTTTGTGAGGTTCTCCATGAAAAGGTTTTTTTATTGTGATTTATTATTACTAAAAGATTAAATAATATAACATCTTGAATCAGTGTTCAAAAAATAAGGAATGGAGTTCACCAACTTGTTTAAGGATTGAACTACCAAACCATATACAATATAAGTGGAACACCTTTTTGATTATGAAGAAATTTGTTTAGATGTTCAATATCAACATTTTTTCCTTTATTTTTCTTATATTTCATTTTACATTACCTTAAAATTTCTTGTCTTTCATTAGAAACATGAATTATTTTATCATCATCATCATCATCATCCTAAAATTCCAGAAATTTGGAAATTCCCCCATAAAAATTATCCTCATCATCACCATCATCATCAGAAATAGTTTTTTCAGAACATCACATTCAATAACATTATCATCCTAACCTAAAGATTTTTGAACTGATTTACCTTCTATGGATAGTTTGGAAAAAGAGGATTGGGAATTTGAAAAATATAACCTTATTGAACTACCCATCCATTGTGTTTCTTCAACTTGGTGAATCTTATCATCACATTCATTCAATTGAATGTCAACATGTTCTTCTCCTTATTCGGTAATTTCTTCATGAAAATTAAGAACTAAACATTTAAAAACACCATTTCCTTTTTATGATTGGATAATATCTACTGACACTAGTTTGGATTTATGTTGAATCTCGGTTTGTTGAAGATATTATTTTGGAATATGAACTTGTTATGAGGCTCTATCTGTATCATTCAAAAAATATTGAAAAATCTCATCAGCATTCTTTTTCTTCATAAGCTTTGTCTCTTTTTCTTGTTTCTCAAGTTCTTCAGCTTCTCTGATTCTCAATGATTTTGTTTCTGTAAGATAAAACACAATCCCTACATCTCCTTCTTTTCTTATCTATTTTTATTGCCTCTACTTTTTTAAAACTTTATCTATGTAATATTTATGTTTCTTCATCTATGGAGGTTCCGATGTTTGAGCTGAATTATGTGGTTCTCAGACTTATATTTTTTTTAATAGGCTCAAGTGACAAATTATTTGATATTTTCCTTACTTAATTTGACAATCTAGATATGTCAAAAAACTCAATTATCATATCTCTAAAAGAATACTTCACTTTTTATGTATTTTGTCATATAAAAGTGGAAATTTTAATTCGTTTCATTTGAAATGCAAGGAGCTTTGCAGAAGTTAAAAAATTAATGAAAATATTGGACAATGATGAAGGATAGATCATTATCTAAGATTCTATTTACTCATGCATAGTATTACTAATAGTAATAAATATTTTCCTGACCACGTAAATCTTTCTTAGATTAATGATATAATCTATCATGAATATGATTATTATTTTCAAGGTAACATTGTCTTTTTTGGAAATAAAGGACTTACATCAATAATTTCAAAATTATGTATTTATCGGAATGATTTTATATATATTAATTCATTATTACAATAATAACTAAGTCATAAAAGTATTTAAATATATAAAAATAACCATTCTAATATTGTAACATTTAATAAAAAAATAATATTTGCCATCATAAGGTATCTTAATAACATTTTGGATATCTTATAAGATAAAGAATATGTTTTCCATAAATCTAAAACTAAAAATTATTCCTTCCTCCTTCATTTAAAAACCCATTTTACTGAAAGAATTAAATAACCAAGTCCACATAAATAGCATCCATTTACCCATATTTTTTAAAATTCAAATTTTCATCAATCGATGAATATTTATAAAGTTTCTATAAAAAGAATAATATATATGAAAGAATACCTGATTGACTAACCATTCGCAGATGATTGACTAATAATTATGATCCTTATTCACATGCATTTAATATTGATAATATATTGACATAGACATTCGGATCATAATACAATGATCTAGAAAATTAAACATAAACTTTTAAGGGAAATTGAAAGAGGTGAAATATTTAGATGGAATTTGATGTGGGACATGACGGGTCCCCTTCATTATATTGGAACTGAGATAATGACTCAACTTCCATGAACTATATAATAGTTTTCCTGATCTAATATGATTTAATGGTTTTGATTAATATGAAGAAATTTTGAATATTTATATCTTTATGGTTTTTTTAAAATAAAATCAATTTAAGGAAAGACGAATATGTTGAGGATTTTACTAAAGCATGTTTCAACTAGAAAAAATTTAAAAATGAATCATAATATATAAAAAGTACGAAGTTATACCATTCAATGTTATAATTATTTTTCTATTTATTTTATATGATTCATTATAGATATCTTTAATTCTAAAATGTTTTATCAAAGGTCAAGAAATATTATTAGGTTACAAAAACATTTTTAGCTTTTAAAAAACTTTTATTAAGGAAATATAATGTACCCACAATGAAAAATGAGTATCTTAATGTAAGGATATTGTTTAGAAAAAAGAATTTATAAATGATTGCATTATAGTCAACATTACATAATTTTGTTTAATGTATTCAAATCTATCAGATGGTAATGATTTTATAAAAATATCAACAAGTTATTTAGAATTTTGATGAATTGTAAAATAATATTTCTATTTTGTGTGGGATCTATAAAAAAGGGATTTCTAATATCTATGTTCTTTGGACGAGAGTTTTTTGAAGGTTTTTATCTTAATTCTATGTATCTAGTGTTAGCACATAGTAATTTAGTTTCATTAAAACTCAAGGAATAATCAGTGAGTGATTGTTTCAACCACAACACTTAAGCCGAACAACATCCTACTACTATATCTTATTTTTAGTAGTGGGTAGTAGTAGAGAGTGTTGTTTCATACATAACCCAGAAGATAATGAATCTCATATGAAATGAAATGTTTTTTTATGTACTTTTCATTTCTACTTTATAACCACCAATTTTAGTATCCAAAAATATTTTTAAATCAAATTCATTTAAAGAAGATTAGGAAAGTCATAAATCCATAGTTCCCTTTAAATAAAGAAAAATTATTTTCAGTCCTTTTAAATGGTATTTTTTATATTAGATTGATATCATGTAGAGAAGAATACTAAATACATTAATTCAGGATGACTAGGTATTATGTATAGTAAACATTCTATAATACTTATGAAAGATGCTTGATCTACTAGATTCCCAAATTCACCATGATCCAGAGTATTAGAGGTGGTGACTGGAGTACACATACAATTAGTATTGTTGTATCCATACATTTTAAGAAGATATTTATTATAATAATGTTGAGATATATAATTTCTTTCTAATTTTTGTGAAATTTTATAAACAAGAAAAAATGAAAACTCATACATAATACTTATCTCCAACTCATATTTCAAATGATTCAAAAATGAACCAGTCAAGGATTATTTAGTTGATCATAATATAATGTCATAAACATATATTTTTACAAATAATATATTTTTTTTTCTTTATAAAAATGGTTATATCAACAGTTTCCTTAACAATGTTGTTTTGTATAAAGAATCATGTAATTTTATAATACTAGGATCAAGGGTATTGATTACGACCATATAATGATTTTGTATGTTTATAAACATTCATAGGATGTGTTGGGTCTTCAAAACCATGAGGTTCTTTGACAAATACATTCTCTTGAACATATCTGTTAAGGATGAACACTTTATACGCTTTTGAAAATTGTTGAAGATAAAGAATGCTACGAAGCCAAAATGAATTCATATAGATTCCAGTATATCTACTAGAACATATTATTTAATAGTCTATTCATTCTTTTTTATTAAAGACATTAACTACTATTCATTCTTTATTTATTACTATGATCCCATTTTCATCATATTTATTTCTGATGACCCAAATTACACCAATTATATAATTTCTTATAGATCTTATAACCAAGATCTATAGTTTGTTACTTTTAAATATATTTAGTTCATCGTTAACAACTTTAGTCAATTCTTGATCCCCTAATGCATCATCATTTCTTTATTGTTATAATTTGGAATGAAATTCTAGATTTTAGACTTCATTTCATAATGAAATTATAGTCTTTATGGGTTGATGTACATTAGCAATGATACTATCACTGGAATAATTCCTTATAAATAACTCAATTGGGTTTGGTAAAACATGATCATCAACATAGGGCAGATAATTTGCTGGATTGAATACCTTTGAAACCATTTTATGAGTATCATCCTAATTAAAATAAACTTCCATCAATGTTTTATAATCAGTTTTTTAAAATAAAAACATTTATATATATTGGGGTTCTTTAAAAACAAAGGTATAATTTTTATAAAATTTAACATGAACGTTTTCCTCAATAGTACGTGAATATTTATTAATGAATCTATAAGTCTTATATGTAGTGGGATAGCCTACGAAAATCATTTCATCATATCTGGGTTAGAATTTGTTTAAGTTATATTTTGAATTCAAAATGTATATATTGAATCCACATATTATGATGTAGGAATATTTATGTTTTTGTCGTGTCCAAAACTCATAAGTTGTTTTATAATGATATGTACTTACTAAAAATGATTTATTGTATAAAAATAGTACTTACATATTCATCCCAAACAAATTTATCTATTGTGTATTGACACAACATATTTCTTATTATATCTTGAAGAATCATATTTCTTCTTTCAACAACACCATTTTATTGGGGAGTTATAGAATCTAAGGTGTAATGAGTAATTCTTTTCTTAATAAAAAATGCTTCAAAATATGTATTGTCAAATTCTATTCCATGATCACTATGAATAGTTTTCAACAGATGGTTTTTGTAATTTTTAACTTTGTCTAAATAATATTTGAAATATGAAGAGGATTCATATTTACATGAAAGAAAATAGAACAATGTAAATCAAGTGTAATCATCAACATAAAAAATACATATTATTATCCTCCATTATAACCAGTTTTTGTATGACCAAAAATGTTCACGTTATCTTACTACAATGCATCAAAAGATGGGACTAAACTAAGATACCTAATTATTGACGTATGTTTTGTTATATATTAAGAAAGATAACAATATTTTGAAGAATCAAATCTATGATCTGGTAGATCCTTAACAAATTTATTTTGATAGATATTTTACACATGTTCTTTATGTTACAATGTCCTAGTCTTTTATTCCATAAACAAGATTCGTCTTTCATTACACCACGAAAAGGTTTGTCGTGGATCTTATGGTATTATATGTTATGCGTATAAACATTCTCATGCCAGTCAGTAGAAATAATGAAACCATCATTGTAATTGTGAACTAAGTATTTATCATTCCAAAAATTCACAACTAATCCTTCATCACATAAGAGGATTGTGATTATATGGTTTTTTCTAATCCCAATAACAATTATTTTTAAAATTAAGTCATTTCCATGATGAATGAGGTCCCCTATACCGACAATCTCCCCTTGAGTAATATTTCCAAAAGTGAGTCTTACTCATTTCATCTTAATAAATTTTTTTATTAATTTTATGTTACCAATCATGTCCGGAGAACAAACACTAACCATGTAAAATGTATTTTGTTGGTACTTACTTTTTTTCCATTAAGATAAAATATTTTGGTTTTTTAAATCCAAACATTCTTTGATCCATAACTATTAAAATGTAAAATTTGAGGAATATATATTTTCATAGAAATGTGAGATTTATGAAGACATAAGTATTGGATTTAATTTAATGAACAATTTTCCTACCAATGTCCACCAATTCAACAATTATTGAAGAAGAGTAAATTTTATGTATAAAATATGTGGGACTAAAAACATGTTTTCAGTTATAATAACCAAACACAGAACTATTCTTTAGAGGAAGAATTTGCGAATTAATTTTATCAAAATTCTCATCACTAGAAGTTTATATTTACAAAAGTTTCTTTAAGGATAAAATTTCATATTTTTTTAATGAATAAATTGTTATCCCTATAGTCATTAGTCTAATGATTTATGTTTTCCTCTAATCATTTTTCATAGAAATAAAATTATCGAAATCATTAGAATCATTATCCATCTCAGAAAAAACATTTCCAGGGTTATTAGGAATAGAAATCATTTGAACAGATCTGGTATCAAGATTTTTATAATGATCTGTTTCCTCTTTTTTAACATTGATTATATAATATTCCTTATCATTATTATTTTGATTATATTATTTTCATTTTAACATAACAAGGAATACCTATATACTTCTACCAATAATTTAATATATCTTCTGAGGAATAATAATCCTCATTTTAATAATCATTTTTTTATTCATTATAATAATTATCTCTTAATGATATATCTGTTAATGATTCTTCAGTGTGTACCTTATCCCTAAAACATTGGTTTTAAATATGTATTCTAGAGGTAAGAAAAATATTATTATTTCCAAAATATTCATTGTCTAATGATTTTATTAGTTCAAAAGTATTCTTTTTTACATTATTTTCCTTTTTTATAAATCACTAATCTCTTTTCAAATATTTAAAAAATAAAGGATTTATTTTGAATACAATTTCTATATCTATCATATTAAATTTGCCAATCGTAGTGACTCTGTCAATCATACTGACTCTATTTAGTGTACTGACTCTGTCAATCATACTGACTTTTCCAATCGTACTAACTCTGTCTATTGTACAGACTATGTTCATAGTACTCACATTGTGCATCGTATTCCCTTTGCATCATATAAATACATATCACTATGTTATATTAATCGTAGTCATGTTTTCCTTTTATCTCATTCATGTTTGTATTATTTTTATCAAAACACTTGTTCCATATCAATCGTAATCATGTAATTAATTTCATATATCATTTATTTTTTAACCAAAATGATTTCATGGAGTTAGTTGTAAACTAATAAAAATGAGGTCCTGTTTCTTTTTCAATATTACTATTATAATACCAGGTGTCCATGTCCCTCGATGTTTTTCATACAAATATGACCGTTGGAGAAAATATGACCATTGGAACCTAAGACCTATAAATACGAGGTTATTTTAAACAAGGAAGAATTTTTTACCATGTTTTTCTTCTATCATGTCCTAGAGAGAGATGCTGTTAATTAAATGTTTCTTCGTGCAAAAACCATGGAATTAAAATACTTGAACATCACATTCTTAGCTTTTGTATTTTAGTATGTTCTTGTTTCTGATTTGTGTGACTGATTAGGTGATACCTATCAAGGGATTATAGAGTTATGAAGACATGAAACCTATCATTGAACTGAGAGACACCAATTGGTTGAAGGACAGAGGTGCTAATTACCATCTTAATTGAGGACATTCAGAGATAGTAGGACACCATTACTGATCATCATATTGAGGGATTACCATGGTGGGGGTATGACAGACCTTCTATCCATGGTGAAAGGATACACATTAATTTCTGTTAAAGGAATTGTAAAACTTTTTCACTTTTGTTGCAATTTGTATTAGAAAGGGAATTTAATCGATTACCATTTATTTCTTTATTTAATTAAATTGTAATTGTTTCAATTAAAATTATTTTGATACATATTTTATTAATTGATTATATATGATGTGTGGTATAATATTTTCATTTATATTACTAATATAATTTTATTTAATTAGAATATGGTTTTTATATTAAATATAGTATTAAATCATATCATATCTATTAGATACAAGACCATTGTGGTAAATTGTATTTATTTTGAATTGTATTAGATTATGACCTCTTAAACTATGTTCTTTCTTATGTGATTAAATACAATGTTTTGAAACATAAAATTGACCTTCTCTTGTATTGTTCCATCTAATTTACATATACACATATATTATGATCCATAAATTGATATCAAAGGTAGGTTTACACTAATTTTTATTGTATTAATTATCTCCTTTGACAATAAAATTGTATTTATATTAAAATTTTTTATGACATATTTATACACAAACATGTTGAGTTGAAAGGTATAGTTTTTTTATACGGAAGGAATGAATATTGGATCTATTAACAATCTAAATCAAACTAGTCCACATATTTTTGATGGGAATGATTATGTATAATGGAATGATCAAATGAAGACATTTGTTATTAATACTTGATTTGGAAACTATATTATAATTACGAGAGGATAGAAAATACCTTACAAAGAAATGAATACTTTCACCAAACATGAGAAGCAATAATATCAACTAAATTACATGGTACGTAATAATTTGTTTTGTTCTAAGAACAGGAATATATATAGTCATATATCATCATGTGATGTTGTTAAGTGTATTTGGAATAAATTGTATGTCATACTTTTTGGTACATCTAATGTTATAGAAACAAGAAGAGTTTTTATACAAGGAAAATTTCATGGGTTTATTTTTCCTTATGGAGAACATGTATGTAAGGTGAAACATTGATTTAGGAAAATCATCAAATGTTTACAATCTATGGGAAAAATGATCTAGATGATGAAGAACATGTGTAAATGATAATTGATATCCACTATATATACTAAATATGGGTTCTTCCATGCTGACGTGTCACCTCCACATGCAACCACACATCCTAAATAAACATTTTAATCCTCAAATACCTCCAGCCTATCGAGCAGATCTTACGAAATTTTTTCTCCGAGCTCCATGACAACCTCCCGCAATCCTGTTTAGGGTTTCTTCTGTGCATCTGTTATGTATGCTGCTCTACCAAATTTCCTCTCGTGTCCTCCCTCCGCTGCCTACCAACTCTCGACGTGCTTCTGGTTTCCTTCGCACAGCTTGATATCGACAAAGCCTACAGTACCACCTCCAAATGATGAAACCTCCTTCACATTTTGGTCATCCCGCAATGGGGAGCGTTTATTCCCTGTGATTCCTCGACCTCGACATCCAGTTTAGGGTTTCATTGGTCTATCTATTTTCTTCTACCATCAAGAAAACTTCCTCCATTCTCCTTCGTCCGCAGTCGGCAGTTTGTCCATGAGCTTCGTCCTTCCTCCATGTGTCCAAAATTTATCGATGAAGCTTACGATATAATTTTCCATTCAGTAGGTTTTTCAATCGAGTACACTTACAAAAATTTATCTTCACATCTCTCTTCTTGCAGATTGTAGTATACTTCCAATCTTATGTCGGTCTTATTGTATCTGAGCATCAGTAAGCATCATTGAGTCCATTATCTATTTTTCTACATTTAAATGTCCACATTTTTTCAATCTCCTTGATCTTATTGGACCAACCACCTTTCCTTTATTGTGTCCTGATTCGTCAACAGGCGCATACAATTTCCAACTCTTCATTCCCTGCGATGGCTGCTGAGTGCTTCTACTCATCAGAAGTTCAAAGACTATATATCTCACAATGTTCTACTACTGAAGATAACTATAAAATTATCTCTATAAACTACAAAACCAACTCAGGTTTAACACCAGGATACTACCCTATATCACACAAATACTTCTACGGTTGTATGAAAATACTACCATAAACCATCACCTCCATTTTTCTCCGCCTCTCCCTCCTCCATTCTCCTAAAAAAACCCATGGTTGGATTATTCTTTGAAAAATAATCCTCAAAAAAGGTTATATTTGTGATTCAAAACTCTGGTTCGGTATGATATCAAATCATATAGATAACTTCAACTTATTTTTTCCTCATCCTTCATATTTTTCATACTAAACTGGTATGTAGATTGATTTCTCATTCAACAAAGACTGAATCTTATCCATCATCAATTTTCTCTCAGAAGATATGGGCGAGCTCCACCGCTATTAACTTTGTTCCCAGTTTTTATTGTAAAATCATCTATCAAGATACCAAGAATTTAACCCTTTTTTGGTTTCTAATATATGGATTCTATTGATTTTAGGAGATGGGTTTTCATCAAAAAACAATTTTTTGAATGGGAATGTAATGTTTCACATGAAAATTGTAACACGTAAAGTTAGACTACATTCAATGATAGCTTATTCAAACTTCCAAAAAGAATATTTTTTTGAGATCTTCATCTATCTATTTGATTGATTTAATCATGAAGTTCATGTTTGGGAAAGTGAAATGGCTCTCTACTTAGCTATTTGAATTCATAGTCAGGACTCTTATCCTTTTATTGTCTTCCATTCATTATCTTCAAGTAGGATATACATCATCGAAAGATGATTATGAAATTAAAGGTTGTATTGAATGTAGTTCTATCTAATATCTACTTGTAGTGATGTTGAATTATTGCACCATCTTCAATAGAAGTCACCTTCCCTTCTCGGCTTGTTTTCAGCATATTCTATTCAATCCTGCATCATCTTCACACTTCAATTATTACCACAACTACCTACTGAGAATCCTAAATCCTTCGTACTGCATTTCTAGTATCATTTCAGTTCTATATGGATTAATCATCGTTCCTTACATCAAATTTTTCGGCTGATTTCGTTCATTTATTATTTCTAATTTCCAAAATGGTGGATGGAAGAGCAAGGTATGGTTATCATTATCGATCTTTGTGTTGATCATTATAAAGACTGATGTTTTCAATGTTAGAATTACCTATTTTGAGTCTATAGTGGCCAAAGGAGTAGGCGGGAGTGTGTTCTATACTGTTTTAATAAGATATATGTTTCAATATCCATTATGATAAAATCTAAATCTAAGGAGTTTGTACTAAACATTTCATCAATGGGTGAGTGAGGATGTAACACCCCTGAATTAAGGCATTTCACTATTTTATTATTTATTTTTTATTATAAGAATGTTAACAGGTTCATATATTTTCTTCTATTTTGTTCAGTTTTTTCCAAATAGGTCCATCTTTTATCCTATATTGTAACATAGATTCTATTGATGATTATTGTCCTATTTCTCTCTTTGATGATTATGTATGAAGTTGCTAGAGTCAATGAAAATTTCTGGTTTTCTGTGGGTATGTGTTTCGCTTCATTTTCCCTCTTTGAAACTTCATTTCCAAGCCATGAATATAGAAAATTAATGTGGTTGGATAGAGAATGGAATTAATGAGTGGTTTTAACAACCCTAGCTTAAGGTATTTCACTATTTTATTATGTATTTTTTTTATTATAAGAGGATTAAAAAGTATATACTTTTTTGTCTAATTTTTTCTTTATTTTTTCAAGCAGGTCCAATTTTTATTATGTATAGGTACATAGATTCTATTCGTGATACTAGACTATTTCCCACTTTGATGAGTATATACGAAGTTACTGGAGTCAATTAAGATTTAATATTTTCTATACGTACGTGTTTCACATCATTTTACATCTTTGATAGTTTCTTTCCATGCCCTGAATTAATAACGTTTCTACGACTGGCTAGAAAAGGAAATCTATAAACATATATTGATATTGATTTTATCGCCTTGAATTTTTTTTCTATATTTTACATATTTTTGAATTGATCTCCAATATAATGGAAAAATATGTGATGATTTTAAATATTTGGTTTTCATACAAACTATTTCTTTTTCAGGTGGTGGTAATGTTTTTAATTTATCACCAAAGCAGTTTGTTCTGAAGGTGTGTGGAGGAGATTTAGGTTAGTGTTTCCATACATACTATTTCATTTATGATATGAGTGTTTTATATTCATGGTGTTTTACATTCATTGTGTTTTATACTATTTTAAAAATATATATGTTTCAATATCCATTATGTTAAAATCTGAATCTATGGATTTGGTACTAGACGTTTCATCAACATGTGAGTGAACATGTAACACCCATGGAATATGGTTTGTCACTGTTTTATTATGTATTTTTTTACTATAAGAGGGTTAATATGTTCATATTATTTTCTAATTTTTTCACAATGTTTTTTTTCAAACAGTTCCATCTTTTATTCCATATAGGTATGTAGATTCTGTTATTGATTACTATCATGAGTATGTACCAGAGCGAATGAAGATTTCTACTTTTCTGTTCGTACGTGTTTCACATCATCTCCCCTCTTTGAAACTACCTTTCCAAGCCTTTAATGTATAACATTAATGCACAGGGTAAGTGAATTGATGATAGGATGTAACACCCTTGGCTTAAGTTATTTTGATTGTTCTATTATTTATGTGGATATGGTTCATTTAGAAAAGCATGTCATTCATTAGTTCAGTGGTTCCATACATGCTATTTCATTTATGATATGAGTTTTTTAAAGTCATTGTGTTTTACATTTACTGTGTTTTATACTGTTACAAAAATATATGTTTCAATATTCATTATGTTAAAATCTGAATCAATGGATTTGGTACTAAACATTTCATCAACAGGTGAGTGAATAAGTAACACTGATGGATTAAGGTACTTCACTGTTTTATTATGTATTTTTTAATTATAAAAGGGTTAATAGGTTCATATTTTTGTCTAATTTGTTCACAATGTATTTTTTAAACAGGTGCATCTTTTATTCCATATAGGTATGTAGATTCTGTTAATTAAGACTATCACGAGTATGTACAAAGTTACTAGAGCCAATGAAGATTTATGATTTTTTGTGCGTACGTGTTTCGAATAATCTCCCCTCTTTGAAACTTCCTTTACAAGACCTTAATGTAGAACATTCATGCACCGGAAAAGGGAATCGATGATAGGATGTAACACCCATGGATTAAATTAGTTTGACTGTTCTTTTATTTAGGTGGATACTATTCATTTAGATAAGCATATCATTCCTTAGGATTACTTCAAGATTAAATTTATTTTACTAAAGCTATAAAAGAATCATTTGTTTGGGAAACATGGGATTCATTGCACAAGTTATTTTATCATATGTTGCACAGGTTGTTTTTTCATATGGTGTTGTCATTCATTGCCTAGGTTGTATGGAACGAAACATGACAGCTTTTTTCAGAAGATGTGTTATATGTACGATGAATAAGGTTATAAATATAAGGTACATATATGTTACCCCTTACATATGCATGCATGTCAACAAAATATTCCCTCTTTATTAGAATTTATTTTTTTTAACTTTGCTGAATTTTATGGAATATATTCATTCAGTTCACATCAGTAATAATGTTTCCTTTTCCAACTTATGTGGTATGGAATTCATGAAACAATTCATTATGTCTAATAAAACCACCTTCAAATGGTTCTAATGAATGTATTACTTTCTATTTGATTATCACTTTTTTAAATAACAACCATTACAAATTTATATTCAATTATTACTCTTTGACACAGTTGATTTACAAGAAAATATAGAAATTGTTAACTGTATGTTTTTATGGGTTATTCCACACATTTTACTTCCATACGTATTTTCATCTATACAATTATCATTTAATGTTACATATAGAACCCTTGGATGCAAGCAGTATATGCTGTAAATTTCCGACCATGAGAACATGGCAGTGTATAGAGGAGAAAGAGTAGTGTACTGAAGAAGAAGAGTATGACTGGGAAGATATGAGCTTGGAGTAGTACAGGAATGACTTCAAGATCTAGAGTCCGGACATCCCTGAGTTTGAAGATCCAGTCACTTGAAATACCAGTAATGGCTTAAAAATGGAGTTGGACCTATGGAGCATTCATCGGTCTACTCAGTCTGTACTACCTTTTGATGAAGATCCTTTGAATATGTCTGGGATATGTTTCTTTTAGGGTGTTGATTTTTGAGTTTTACATATAATATTTATTATTTTATGTTAATTATGAGCTGAAATTGATACATATTATATTTTTACCCATGTAAATGTAACAGGTTAAAATAATTATCTGTGAATGTATTTTGATTAGAAAGTTTTTATGGGTTATTCCACACATTTTACTTCCACACGTATTTTCATCTATAAAAATATCATTTAATGTTACTTATAAAACCCTTGGATGCAAGCAGTGTATGCTGTAATGTGGAAGGCTATGAGAACATGGCAGTGTACTGAAGAAGAAGATTACGGTTGGGAAGGTGTGATCCTGGAGCGGTCTAGGAATGAGTTCAATAGTTTTTTAGGTTCCGCATTTTTTCTCCATTTTTCCTGCATTTGTTCTGCATCTTTTGTGGTTCTATATAAAATTTCATTTCTTATGAGTTTTAAATTTTCATTACTAAAAATTCATGTTTTCAGTTTTTTTCACTCGATATTATATCAGCTAGTAGAGATGTATACATTGATTCACTACTAAAAATTCACTTCTTGCCAACTGTCAACCCATTTACATTATTTTTAATGATTCCAGAAAAAATAAACATATTTCAGTATTCTACATCACATTTTAGTATTTGACCATGCATACACAGATTCATGTTTTCATGTTTTGTTTCTAATTCAATGAATATTTTTATATTATACAATTACTAAATTCTAGAGTAAAATCCTCACATAGAATTGCAAAGGATATAAATTGTTCAGTTGGAATTATAATGGTTGACTTCATATTTATATTAATTCTTTTTGATTGGGTGTTTGTAGAACCTATTTGTTCTTATGGAAGAGGTAATGAATTTTCAAGGTAATGATATAAGATCCTATTTACCAGCAAAGGTAAACCTCTCCCATCCATTAAAGGATTCTTCACTTTTTTGTTTCTTTTGAAAACTATAACTACCATTCATGGTTTGCACTAATAATTGTGTCCCCTACAATTGTTGTAGTTAATGGCTTTCACATGTATGACAGGTTAACAAGGTATAATGTTCTGATGCTTAAAGCTATAGATAGTCTTGATGGAATCATGAAATACATCCATCAGAAACACATTTGTGGGGTTAACCAAAGAAACAGTACTCCATGAGTCTTTTCATCAAGATTTCATACTAGGAGTCCAATGTACGTTTCATTCCTCAACCATCTCCACAGCCTTTTTCTTTAGGTAATTCAATTTAATGGCATGGATTTTCTTCCCATGGGTATTTGTTGAATAGAAATCATTATGTGTTAATGGAAGGAGAAGTGAAAAATTAGTTCCTTACATTCGATTTGCAGAATTTTCTTCCTTCTCTCTCCATTTCTCTTTCTAATTTCCTATTATACAAGCTTTTATTTGAATTTAGTTATTTGTTGTAAAATCAATAGAAACAATATTAGTTTAACTTTCTTATATAATGATATTATCTAAATTTCACTTAACCATAACAGTAAAGTGAATATATTACTGAAATGACTTTGACTTTAAAAAAATTAAAACATTTCTTTACATACCAAATACTTCTAGGTTATGTTACTTAATATCACTATCTATCTTATATTTGACCTTTCAACCAATTGTTAGGACTTATATTTTTATTGTGGATTGTGTTGTTTGGGTGTATTTCTTCATTTTCGAGTAGTTTTGTTACATTATATATTCACCCTTCAATAATTTTAAGAAAACACTATTTTGTTTTATCCAGACATTCAATATGTTGTTCTGAAAGCATTTATGATGAATGGGTTCAACCATTCATACAGACGACTTTTGGCTATTGAAATGGCATTGATTTTAAGTCTTTAGGTTATCAAATTTGCAATGGTGATGCAGATTTAATGACAAATATTGATGATGGAGGTTCTTTAACAAAGTCACTTGCAAAAAACTACCTAGAGCATGAGAATCACTTAGCAAGAAAACAAACAAAAATAGGATGCATCATTTGATGGATTGCTGACATATTCACTACTCTTAGAGTTTCTTACAATATAATGCTCCAAAAAAAATTCCTAGCCCAGATTTTGTTGGTGAGCTTCACTAAATATTTTTGGGAGATCTTGGTGGTATTAGCTCATGATTTCTTTCTGATCTTTCCTCTAAATTAGTTGATAATACATTTTTTATTGTGGCACTTTTATCATATAGGAACTATGTTGCTATTGTTTTTGTTGGAATGTTTGGGGAACTAGTGGTAATGACCATCATATCTGTTTCTCTTGGGCGAACATTCCACTACGTTGATGAACTTCTTCCATTACTATTTAGTGAAACAGATTTACATATTGATGATATTGCTGCAGTGTGCCTTCTAGTGTATTTCGGTGTTTCAACCTTGGTTGATGCCGCCTCATATGGTGTCTTAAAAGTAGAGGATGAACAGAAAGAAGCAGATCTAGCAGTTTGGGAAATTTATGGAAATGGTGTCAAGATTTTAGCTACTGCTAGCACTTTTATCAGTACATTAATTTTAATATTTTTTGCTGAATTGGGTGAGAAGTCATTTTTTTCACTATAGAACATGCAGCTGCTTTATCCCCTCTTATAGTCATTGTGGGAGCACTAGTTGGTCATGGAGTTGCTACATTCCTTGCGGTTTTGGGAGGTTATTTTCTTGGAATATTCTCCTTAGAAAAAGTGATACTCGATCATCAATATACAACAACTGCATGGGATGTGCGAGAACATTTATTAATGCATTTAGAAATAGATGTTATGCTAAATTGATGGTCCTGGTGCTGTAAGAGAGGGATTCAAAAGTTTGTAGGTTGTTTGGATTTCCGTAACCTTTATAAACAAATATGGTTTTGGGTTCTATAACATCTTATTATAATTGATATTGCACATTATGTAACAATTATTCCTCAAATTCCTAACATTAGTTCCCACGTAGTCAGTCTTTCTGTAACTTTTATTCCATATAGGCTGCTACTCATAATGAAACATTTCTTCCTCAGTATCATTAAATTTTATTCCACCATTATGTATTTTTTATGTTTTTCAATTTTTTTCACTATTAATATGAATAATTATGTTTGATAAATGGTATTGAATTGTTAATAATAAGAAATAATATATAGAGCCGTGTAAATTCACAGGCAGAGTACTAGTAATTCTAAATGAACGAGAATAGAAAAGGATTTCTATTTATGGAAATAGGGAATTTACTCAAATAATTATTGATGAGTTATTTGGAACTTTTCTTCAGCACGAAAGAAGAATAAAAATAGATTTTGATTTCTATAAGAATAATAATGGTAATGGATGTGTATATTTTTCTCCTACATCGGGATCTAAGACACAAGAAAGGGTGATAAGATCCAAAGGAATGAAAGCTGTTATATCTGAATAAAATTATAGTGAACAAAATGAGAATGAATTATCCAATATTTCTCTAAGGATGAATAAGAATGTGGGAAATAAATACTTTCAATACAAATTTGAAAATAAATATTGGAATGATAATAATGTCCCAGAAGTACCATGTTTTGAATGCATTATAGCTGGTCATATTGGACCTAATTGACCTTTACACAAATGAAAATACAGGAAGGAGAAACATTTTGAATGAAAAAAGAAAATGTATTACAAGAATCCTACAAAGAATGTATTGATAGAAAATTATACATGGAGTGAAATTTGTGGGGATTCATTAGATGAACCATTAGAATATAAATTTTTTAGAAAATGAAATATTGGTCTTATAACCATAATACCTATTGAAAATCATTATTTCATGGATAAGGTACACAATGCAGAATCTCATAAAATTGTTTATTTAAATTCTAATTACCCAGATACGAATCATTATTACATTGTAATGAATAATCTTCCTTAGTAGAAGACAATTTAAATTCTTTTTAAAAATTATACCGATTTTCCAAATTACAAGAGACTGAAAATTCCAAACACAAGAAAATTCTTGATAAAGAAAATTCTAGAATAATTGTTCTCATAAAAGAAATATCAGTTATTTCAAAGGATCTTGATAATAAAATATTATATTGTGAAAAATATTTCAAAAAATCATATGAATGTAAATTTTGAAAGGGATAATAATTTCTAAAGATTTTTAAAAACATGTTTTAAGGAAAAAAAATTTAATATAACAAATCAATTCAAAAACAATTTATTCTGAGAATTTTAATTTATTCATTAGAATAAAATCTAATATATATTCACTTAATAATAATTTATCAAAAATTAATTATGGTAATGAAACCCTTGATAAGATGTATTCTAAAATTCATACATTAATTAAAACATATGGATTTTGATACACTTACTGAAAATCCATTTTAGTATTAACTATTTTGTTCCTTAGAGTTTCCCATTATTTACTAAATTTCAATGTGGTGGAAATTGGAAATGAAATTATTCTATTAATAGAACTCAATTTTCAATATTTCATAAAGCGAATATATCAAAACAAATTTTGATTCCCAAAATTATATTCTCTAACATTTCAATATCCAAACAAGTTTGGGTTCCAAAAAAAATAATTGTTTCTCTATTAGGAAAACCAGAAGTGTAACAACAAGAATAATTGGTACATGGATTTATGTTGATCTCAAACATCACTGGAAAAAAATCATTGAAATGATTATTGAATCAATAGGTGTAATTGTTAACATCGGAGACAATTCTCAAGGGAATATTGTTGGTATATGTAATATTATTTTTCTTGGTAAAGTATTAATTAGAAATATTTTGTTGTTCAAATGTCTTAAGAAAATATTTCTTAGAATAATTCAATTATTTGAAAAAGTATACCCTGTGAATTTTAGGAATGATAAGTGTTTAGTTCTCAATTACAAGGATTAATTCATTCTTTCATCCGATAGGCATGATAATGTACACACAATTATCATTGAAAACCATAGGATGCAAGACTTACCTTTCTTAAGTGCAATGGAAGACCAATCTTGGTTATGGAAGAGAAGGATAGGAAACTATAACCTTACAAACCATTGAAAAAATATAATGAAATGTGTTGTTAAGGAGCTACCAGATCATAGGTATGATTCTTCAAAAGTTTGTGATCCTTATCAATATAGAAAGAAACATAAAACTCACATTAAATCAATCAATGAATTTTCAGCTTCTAATGCATTACAGTTAGTGAAAATTGTTCTTTTCAGTCCTACAAAAACATGAAGCATTGGCGGAATATTCAATATATTCATTTTAGTTGATGAATAAACTATATTTACATGGGTCTATATTTTAACAACTAAATATGAAGCCTTTTTCTATTTCAAAACATTCAGATCCCAAGTTAATAACGAATGAAACCTACCACTATAAACTATTCGTAGTGTTCATGGTGGGGTATTTCAATATTTATATTTTGAATCTTTTTGTAGTAATAATGGCATTACACAAAACTTTTCAGCACCACAAACCACTTAGAAAAATGGAGTTGTTGAGAGAAGAAATTTTATTCTTAAATAATGATAACAACCACGTGGAGTGAATACTCAATTGCTAAGAATTTATAGGATAAAGCTACCAGTACTACATGTTATATTATAAATCATGTTTTAGCTTGAAAAGATTCATAATAAAACTCCGTATTAATTTTGGACAGGCTGAAAACCTATTTTTTGAAAATTAAGAATATTTGGATTAAATTTATTCACATTGATTACCAAATGAAATTTAAAAAGATTTCCCCCCAAACTTAATGAAGGAATCATTCTAGGTCATTCCACAACATTTAAGGCGTGAAGAGTTTTTAACAAAAAATCTCGTAATATTAAAGGAACAGTTCATGTAAAATTTAATGAATCTAACCCCTTTTTTTAAAACAATACTTACCTATATCAACTGATGTATTATCAAAAATTGATAATCAACCTACGATTTAAAACTCCTTTAATAAATGGAATAGTCCAAAAAATGTTTCTAAAACAACATCCCTAGAATAATTTCTATCATATGTTAATGAATAGGTTTTACAAAATCAAAATCAATTTTTTCATAGAAATCTTCCCAATGATAAAATCTTTGGTGATGTAAATCAACCTATAAGGACTAGAAATTCTGAAAAAAATGAAATAAAACATCTAGATTTTATTTCTCAATTTTAACCTAAAACTCCAAGTAAGGCATTAAGTGATGATGATTAAATTAAAGAAATGTAATATGAAATAAATTAATTTGAGTGGAATCTTGTCTGGAATTTGTACGAATGACCTAACCAAACAACTGTTATTGGTGTAAATGGTTTTTAGAAAGAAACATGAAAAAAATGGATTCATTGTATAAAATAAAAAAAAATTGTTTCTAAGGGTTATAATCTACAAGAGGGTATAGTATATGAAGAAACATATTCCCTGGTAGCTAGACTTGAATATTTTAATATTCTATTTGCATTTGCAGCATACTTCAATTTCAAACACATTAAAATGGATGTTAAATGTGATTTTCTTAATGGTTTTGTACAATAACAAGTTTTTATAGAACAAACTCCTAGTTTTAAATATTCAAAACATATTAATCAGGCTTTTAAACATACCAAATAATTATATGGACTTAAACAAGAACCTATAACATGGTATGATAAACATACAAGACTTATTTTACAAAACAATTATGCAAACATTATGGCAGATCCAACTCTTTTTAAAAAAAATGGAAAAAAATATTTTTTTGTTCAAATTTATGTTTATTACATCATATTTATATCAACATAGCAATCTATAACTAAATATTTGACCAATATAATGATATTTGTTTTTGAAATGAGAATGATGGTTGGATAAAATTATTTTTAGTTTTTCAAATATCTCAAAAACTATATAGAACCAATACATATCAACAATAGTACCCAATATACTTATTTAAAAAGTAAAAACATAAAACACTAAAAGTATCATCTCTCTAATTGGCACATAAAATATACTTGATCTTGCTGGAGCTGGGAAACCATGTGATCAAACAATTTTTAGAGGTATGATAAAAAATATGTTATACTTGATAGCTAGTCGTCCACATATAATGTTATTGATATGATTTTGTAAAAGATATCAATCAAATCAAAAATAATCTTATTTAAAAGATGTCAAAAATTATTTTCCATTATTTAAAAGGATCTTTGGATTTATGAATTTTTTATTCTTCTGGAAATGATTTTTATTAAAAAAAATTTAAGACATTGACATTGGTGGTTGTATAATGGATAGAAATCTTACATCCAGAACGGAGAATTTCTTAGGATGTAATGCCCCAACCATAGTTACCCAGAGTCGTGCAATATTTTTATGGATTGGCATTATATCAAGGAATCATGTCCCGAAAGACTGAGTTGTTTAGATATCATAGAAAATAGTTTACATACATGGACGTCACATTACACTTTCAAAAACACAAAAAAAATTCCATTGATAATTCCATTCTTCCCTTAGCTTAACCATGAATCTCAAACATAAAACACTTCTTGAGATCTTGGAGAATTAAAATATAAGAATGGGGTAATCTCAGATGATCAGTAAGGGTAAATAATATAGTTAAGCCTATACACATTTAAGGAATGAAATGTAATAAAAATATTATCCTTTTAAACATAAACTAGAACATAATAATTGAAAAAAATTAAAAAATTACCATATAAACATACATATGGATATTTTACTGGTTAAGTAATCACATGTAATAACTACTTTCATAATAACGAAATGTATAGTACCAGACTATAATTTCTATGTCAAGCCCTCGTGCTAGGTCCCAAGGGATAATTGTAACCGAACCCCAACCCAGAGAGCCTCTGTAAACGGACTCCAACCTGAGATCCTCCATAACTAGACTCCAACCTGGAACATACTAGTCCAATACATTCATCTTAAGAAGAGGTTGAAATATAAAAAATTCATTCGTATTAAAACTAGTATACGAAATGTCAATACATTAACCATAAACCATGAATGGAATAAACATAACTCAACCATATTAAATCATATCACAAAACATTAAATATAATATAATTTATTTTTATCATAATAAATCAACTTTAAACCACTGTAAAATTTGTCAAATGATGTTGACATAGATTATATAAAAAAATATTTTTGAAAAATATCGATTTATATTTTGAAATCATTTAAGAGTCACATAATTATGAAGAAAACATTTATTTTGAAAATATTCTTATAAGCTTATAAGGTAAGATTCAAATATTTTATAATGGTGGAAAATAGTCGTTCCCACCATATATGTTAAAAAAAATTCTTTCCTTAATTTTGTCAAAAAGGTTATAAAGTTCCTTGTATGGATGATGATGGAAAGATTCCCTTATAAACATATTATAAAAATTAGTTCAAGGGTATGAATGAAATTATCACATAGTTTAGTAAATAGTAAAAATGTTTTGAAATACATTTTAACAAAACATGGATGTGGATGATAAAGATGTCCTAGTAGATAATTACGTATAAATAACTTCTAATAATAAAGAGATTCTGAAATTAACCCTTAACATTTACTTTTCCTTGGTCTAGTGTATGTTAACCACATGTATAATAGTTAAATAATTTTTATTAAACTGTACGCGAACCATATACATAATTATGATATCATATATGATCTTCTAATAATGCTTTGTTAATGATATTTTAGTATTATCATCATTTCTGGTGTTAACTGATTTTTTTTCCCTTTATACTCTTTGTTACGTATGTAATTTTCGTTATGGATAGAATGTATCTTATTCATTTTTACAATGATAATAAATCATGAAACATTATTTTTAGTATTCTAATGAAAATTATTCTAGAATGTATTAGGATGGGAAATGAATCTCATCGCGTTCGTGGAGATGGTAATCCCTGCGTATGCATTAGAGAAAATATCATTATTTTTATATTAAAATAATATATAATTGGATGTTATATAATATAAAATTAATCATTATCATGTTATATTTATTATTTACATAATTTAAACATCATTATTATGCATATACAAATAATAATGTATTGAATAATAATTACACCACGACTTGGAGATGATAAGTCGTATGTACGCACGTATGGTGAAATGGCATTCAAAAGATCGGTAGAATAATGAATATGGTTGTAACATATTTATAATAACATCACAGTATATATAATATAATAGAGTTATTATTTTATAATGGAATCAACAAATAATGATGATGTGGAAGAAGAAAAGAACTTGAAAGTGGTGATGAAATATTTACCTCTTATTAGGGTTATTCATTTTTATTTGATCGAAAGGGATCCTTAGGATAGATTTATGACTAAAGGAAGGCCACTAAGATGAAGGGAGAAAAGTTTATAGGGTATTTGGGTAGAGTTTGGTAGAGCCATATGTCTTTGAAGGTGTGAATTTGAGAGAAGGGGTCGTTCCTTTTTGGTAGAGGGGCGAGGTACACCTTAGGAAGAGATTGAAATATTATTATATAATAAAATCATTTTCGGTTTCTAATGGCTCAAAAATGTTTTATTTCTAGGATATGGGGGGTATGGGTTGAAACATACTCAACCTGTAGATTTTAAACAGGTTTGGGTCAATATATTAACCTCATCTTTTAGATTTAACTCATAGTTAATTAGTTTGACATTAACCATCTCTCTTTGTATTTTTATATTATATGGTTATTAAACATACATTAAAAGTCCAATATATCTTAATGTGGTTCTTTAATGAAATATATAATATTATTTAAGACCTTTTTTCTAACCTTATATTTTTAGGATTATTATATAAATTAATAATATAATATTTGTTTTAAAAACTCTTTTATGTCAATCGTGAAACTATTTGCTATATTGTTTTTGTTAAATTTATAAAAACATTGTTACTATGAAAACAATTCAGAAAATATAACCCTAATATGTCATATTAACCTAAAAAATGATTTTAATTTATAAAAAGTCTCAAATTACAATTATACAGATATTTATAATATCAATTATTTTAATATTTCATTATTTTGGTAGTTACTACATCATCATTGTGAAATAAATAAATTAAATTATTTAATGTCTAAACAAAAAATAAAATACAATTATGTATGAAATCCTTTCAGATTGATAATTAATTTTTATAGTCGAATTTATCTTCTGTGCAAGCATATATAAAAAATGTTTTTGTTAATAAACATTTATTTTACCTCTTTTAACTCTTCTTCAAATTAATTAATAATGAATGTATTAATCTAATAAAATTGAACCTAAAGGATCATATTATATTCCTAAGGTTGTTTTCAGTCGAATTATACTTATGAAATAGAATTAGGACATGATTTATGGTAATAATAATATCATTTTTACCATTAATTACCCTATTTACATTTAGCTGTGGAAAACAAAATTAAAAACTTACAATTCTCCCAAAATAGTTTTATTCAAATTGAACCACATTTTACATACTGAAATTAATCGTGTCTCTATGATTTTATAAATTCAACTCATATAAGCGGTAAAATTATGTTTTATGTAAATTTTCAAATTCTCCTAGGTGGTGGGTAAAGGACGATAAAAAGTTCAATTAAATTTTAATATATCTAAAATTATTATAAACTTACTCCAATAAATTACAATGAACTTATATTGGTATTGTGTATATATTTTAAGCAAATATAAATTTAAATAAAAAAATTATTTAAATAAATATTTGGTTTTAAACAATAACTCACTGGATTTTACTATTAATGAAAAATTAAATGTTTTCAGAAAAATAAAAAAAATTACCTTAAACTAATTTCGATATTACGGATCAAAAAATGAAGTCCATTTTAAAAGATTAAATTTATAAAATTTTAAAATGTGGGTATTACTATCCATAACAGCTAGTTTGATTGGTTGTGGTGTGTTAGAACTTGATGTTGTGTACAACACACAATATTTTATTATTCAAAGAGAAGTGTACCGTGAAAGCTTGGGGTGTAACATTATCCCCTCCTTCAAATAATTTTGTACTCGAAATTTTTAGAGTATTACTGGATAAAAAGACTTGTGTGGTTGTTAATTATATGTTCCTCAGGTTCCCATGTTACTTCTTCCATCTTAGGGTTTCTCTATAGAACTTTTAATAGACGAGTCATCCGGTTTCTCAACACTTTTTCTCTTTTATCAAGAACCATGACATGATCTTCATGATAAGACAGATTGGGTTCCAGTTCTAATTCCTCATAGGTGAGAACATGAGTTAGTTCAGCCATGTATTTTATCAGTAGTGATACGTGGAATACATTGTGATCTTTGGAATGGTTTGGTGGCATTTCCAAACAGTAAGCTATATCCCTAATTCATTTTAGAATTTCAAAAGGTCTAATGTACCTGAGACTCAATTTAACCTTCGTACCGAAATGTATAACACCGTTCCTAGGATATACCTTCAAGGAAACATGATCTGCTACCTGAAATTCCAAATCATTCCTTCGATTATCGACATAGAACTTCTTCCTACATTGAGCTGCATTGATGGGGGTTTGGATTACCATCATCTTTTCCATTGTTTCCTCCACAAGTTCTGGGCCACTGTATTTCGTTCACTAACATCATCCAAATAGGTTGGTGTGGGACATCTCTTTCTACATAACACTTCATATGGTTCCATCGGAATCCTTTAATGTAAGCTATTATTATAGAAAAATTCTACTATAGTTAAATATTGATCCCACATACATTGAATGTCATGTGAGCATGATCTCAACATGTCTTCTAAGGTTTGTATAGTTCGTTCAGATTTTCAATCAGTTTGGGTGTGGTAGGCAATGCTTAAATAATGTTTAGTATCAAGGGAATAATAAAGACTATTCCAGAATCTTGATGTAAAATGGGGATCACGATAAAAAACTATCAATAGAGTACTCCATGAAGTCTCACAAATTTATTAATATATAGTCTTGGAAGACGTTCAAGTGGTAAATCTTATCATATAGTAAGAGAATGTGATGACTTGGTAGGACAATCAACAATGACCAACATTGCATCATTCATTCTAGGTGTCTTTGGTAGTCCCATGAAAAAGTCAATAATAATATAATCCCATTTCTATTTAGGTATTGGAAGAGGTTGTATGACTCCTCTAGGTTGTTTCCTTCCATCATTCACTTGTTGACAAACCATTCATCATGACACAAAATTTGTAATATCCCTCTACATGTTGTCCCACCAAAAAATTTCATTCACATCTCTATACATTTTGGTTCTCCCAGGGTTTATAAAGAAATTGGAACTATGATCATCATCCAAAAATTCTATTTTTAGATCAGTTATATCGTGAATACAAAGTCTCCTCCCAAATTTCAAAATTTTATCTTCATGCACAATGTCACTCAATCTCCAATAATTCATAGCTTTAATCTTTTTTTGAAACTCTTTATCATGTGGCTAAGAACTCTTTATCTTTTCTAGTAAAGATGGTTTGGTAACCATTTGAAAAATTATTGATGTTTCAACTTCCACGTTGATTCCCAAATCCATCTTTACTAGATCCATGTATATATGATCCTTTTTATCTCTCATCTTGTTCAAAACTCCATGATATTTTCTACTCAATGCATCTGTAACATTATTTGACATCCCTAGGGGGTAGTGTATTGTGAAATCATAATCCTTTAGTAGTTCAAGCCATCTCCTTGGCCTCATGTTTTGTTCTTTCTTTGATAAAATATACTTTAATCTCTTGTGATCAGTTTATATCCCACATTTTTCATTATAGAGATAATGTCTCCATATCATCAAAGCAAATATTACAGCTGCTAACTCAAGGTCATGAGTAGGATATGTTTTTTCATGAATTTCTAGTTATCGTGTGGAATAGACAATAACTCTATAATTCTACATAAGGACACAACCAATTCTTTTCTTCGATGAATCATTATAAATAACAAACCCGTCATTCCCCGATGGTAGAGTCAAGATAGGAGCATTGAATAATATTCTCTTAAATTATTTAAAACATTATTCACACTCTTTTTTCCAAACAAATTTATCCCCTTTTCATGTGAGATTTGTTAATGGGTTTGCCAACCAGGCAATATTCTGGACGAAACGTCGATAATAACCTGCTAAACCAATAAAACTGCGTACCTCAGTTATACTCGTCGGGAATGGACATTCCTGGATTTCCTTGGTCTTAGAATGATTAACAAATATTCCATCCTTAGAGACAATATTTCCAAGAAATGAAATCTCATTATGACAGAATTCACACGTTCTAAACATCCCATATAATTCATGTCATCTAAGAGTCTTCAGGATAATGCGCAAGTGATTTTTATGATCTTCGTAGCTTTTAGAGTGTATCAACATATCATTAGTAAATACCACTACAATGTCTTCATGATATTTCTTGAAAACTCTATTAACTAGAACCATGAAGACATAGGGTGCTTAGTCAATCCAAATGATATTACTGTAAACTTGAAATGCATGTACCTAGTTCGAAATTCTGTTTTTGGAATATCTTCCTTCTTCAAACACAAATGATGATATCTAGATCGATGGTCAATCCTTGAAAAATAATTGAGCTCTATGAAGTTGGTAGAATAAATCATCAATGCGATGTAGGGGATATTGGTTCATTAATTTTATAGCATTGATCTCCATATAGTCAATGTATAACATCATAGATCCAGCTTTCTTATTAACCAAAAGGACAATGGATCCCCATGGAGAAAAACTAAGGAGAATAAATCACTTATTATTCAATTCATGTAGTTGTTTCTTTAGTTCCACTAATTCCACAGTGGAAATTATATAAGGGGTCCTAGATATAGGCCTTCATCCAGGAATTAAATCAATATAAAACTCAATTTATTGTTCACGAGGATGTCCAGGTAAATCATCAGGAAACACATCAACATATTCACAATAGTTACATCCTCTATTTGAACATTCTTTTCCCCGCCTACTATTATTTCATTCTATTCCTCCCCATTAATTGAATTTAGATGATCTACAAGGGGTGAATATATATAAGAACTTGGTGGTGATGATTCTGCTTAAAAGATAAGGTGTTCTGTATCATTGTCATAAAAAATAGTAAGCTCCTTCATCTTACAATAAATGTTTTCATCATGATCCAAAAGCCAATCCATATCAAGGATTATATAAAATTCTATCATAGGTATGACGATAAGTCATGGAAAACAATGGGAATCCTTGGGACGATTTTGGGAACCCACGGAACCACTTATATTTGATAATGACACTTTATTTTAATTAACTTAACGTAATGGAAGAATGACATAAAAAATATCATTTAGAAAATCAATTGTTACATGGGGTTATCTATATCATATTTTCAACAATGAATATTCGTTGGAAAGATAAAAATATTTTTTAGATAGTGGTATTTTATTTATATTTTTTAGACATTAATTAATTTAATTTATTTATGACACAATGATGATGTAGTAAATACCTTATTAATGAAATATTATAAAAATTGATATTATAAATATCCAAATAAATATAATTTTTTACTTGGTATGAATTACACTAATCAGATAGATTAATATGACATGTTAGGGTTGAATAAATGAATTTTTTTTGAAGTAATAATGCTTTTATAAATTTAACAAATACAAAATAGAAAATAGTGTCAAAATTGACATAAAAGTGTTTTAAAACAAATATTATATTATTAATTGATATTTTATTTTTAAAAATATATGGTTTGACCAATGGTCTTAAATAATATTATATACTTTATTAATTAACCACATTAGAATATCTTGGACATTTAGTGTATGTTTAATAACCATATAATATAAAAATAAAAAGAGACATGATAAATGTCAAACTAATTAACTTAGAGTTAAATCTAAAAGATGAGGCTAATTTAGTGACACAAACCTATGTAAAATATATTGGTTGAGTATGTTTCGACCCATAACCACCTTAGCCTATAAATAAGTCATTTTGGATCCATTAGAAACAGAAAAGGATTTTATTATATAATAATATTTCAATATTTTCCTAAGCTGCACCTCACCCCTCTTATAAAAAGGTAACTACCCCTTCACTAAAATTCACACCTTCAAATCCATATGGCTCAGCCAACCCCTTCCCAAATACCCACTCAACTATGCTCCCTTCATCTTAGTGACCTTCATTTAGTCAGAAAGCCACACCTTCCATTCAAAGGCAGTTGGGAATAGTATTAACTGATTTTTGAACATTATATAATCCACATATTTTTAGAATCCATATTGTGAGTTTCTTAGACATAATGTAAGAAGAAATTCAATTTTTTCAAATAAAAGAAGTATTTTTCAAATAAAATCAATTTTACAACCTTTTAATGAAAAACCCTCTTTAATTCCAATATTTAAAACTTTTATATAGTCCATCTAAAAAAATAACATTTTAATTTATAATCAGGACATATGAATTTAGTTTAAATAAATCTTTGTGTTTTTCGGATAACTTTCCTATTTGGGAGAATAGTGAAAAATACTATATTTTAACTGAAAACAACTTTTTTTATCATAATAATTTATATTTTTAAATAATAAATTTTAATGGTCTGTAAGTATAAATAGATTATATTTTTACCATTTAATCCAATTCTGGTCATTGTATATAATTTCATTTTGAAATTGGACAAAAACAACTGTCAATATTTTGATAGTTATTATTTCGTAAAAATACGCCTTTTGGTTTTGAAAAAGGTAATTAATTTAATATTAATAAATACAGATTATATGTTTTAAATTTGGTAAAATGGACTTCATTTTTGATTTCAAGAAAATCATAATTATATTAGAGTAATTTTTTTTCCTGAAAACATAAAATATTTGATGAATAGTGAAAAACATTGTGTTATTATTTCAAACCAACATTTTTTTAAATAATTATTTATTTTATATAAATTTATTTTAATTCCATATATATATATTACCTATATAAGTTCAATTTAATTCGTTGGATTCATTTTATAATGAAATTATATGTATAAAATTTTATTGAAGTTTTACCCTCTTTTACCCACCTCTTAAGAACTTGTGAAAATTTGCATAAAACATAATTTTAGCACTTCTGTGAGTTGAATTTCAAAAATATATAAGACACGGTTTATATCATTAAGAAAAATTTGGTTCAATAAGATGAAAATAAGTTGTGTTGAATAGTATCTTTTTTATTTTATTTACCACGGTTAAAAGTAAATATTGTAATTAATGGTAAAAATGAAATTAATATTACCCTAACAGATGTTGTAATTGTATTGGATATATGTAATTCGACCAAAGAAACCTTAGGAATAAAATATGAACCTGTTTTTTCCATGTGGATTAGAATAAGACATTTATTATTATATAATTTAAAGAAGAGTTAAAAGTGTTAAATTCAATGTTTAATAAATAAACCATTTTTAATATATGGTAATCCATAAGATAGATTTGGGTATAAATATTCATTATAAATCTAGAAAATATTTCCTACATCATGGTATTTTATTAATATTTTTTTACATTTAATAATTAAATTTATTTATGACAAAACGATGATTTAGTAATTACATTATTAGTGAAAGAATCAAATAAATGATAATATAAATACTAAAATAAATATAATTTCAATGATTTTATAACATCCAAGAATTTTATAGGTTAATATGAAATGGTTGGGTTGATTCAATGTATCTTGTTCTAATCAATCAACTTGTGCTGACTTTCACAAAAACCAAATAAAAAATAGTGTTAAAATTGACATATATTCAATTTTAAAACAAATACAATATTATTGGATGATATAATATTCCAAAAAATATATGGATTGTCCAAAGGGATTAAATAATATTATATATGTCATTAATGAACCACTTGAAGTTATCCTGTATGTTTAGAGTAAGTTGATTAACCATATATTATTAGAATACAAGATAACACTATAAAAGTTAAACTATTTAACCAAGAGTTAAATCTAAAAGATAAGGTTAAAATGGTAACCTAAACATGTCTAAGACCTATAAGTCGATATTATTTCGAACCATAACGACCTTATACTCAAAATGAAATCTTTTTTGGATCCATTTGATACTAATAATGATTTTATTATAAAATAATCTTTAAATCTTTTCAAAAGGTGCCCCTCACCCCTCTTAAAAAAGGGCACTTCCCCTTCTCAAATATTTACACCTCCAAAGCCATTTGTATCTTCCAAAAACTAAAAAATACCCTTCCAAGTCTCCTCCCTTCATCCTAGAGGCCTTAATTTTGTCATAAATCCTCCCTATAGAGCCTTTTGGATCAAATCAAAATGAAGAACCTGAAGAAGAGGTAAATATTTCATCACCTCTTTCACGTTCCATTCTTATTCTATTTCCTCTTTCTTTGTTGTTTCGTATATAAAATAATAACTCCAGTATCCTATATATACTTTTATGTTATTATAAATATTTGACAACCATATTAATTATTCTATCTATCCTTTTAATGACATGTCACCATACGTGCGTACATACGGCTTACCGTCTCTACGTCGTTGTGTAATTGTTATTCAATAAATTATTATTTGGATGAGTATAATAATGGTGTTTAATTGATGTAAATAATAAATATAACATGATAATGATTATTTATATATGATATACCTTAAAATTATATATTATTTTAATATCAACAGAATGATATTCTCGCTCGTGCATACGTACAGATTATCGTCTCCCCCATGCGATGGGATTATTTTCTACCTTCACCATTCATAGATGGTTATAAAAATTTATATTACTAATAAGTATGTAATATATGAAATAATAATTCTACTTGAGATATATATATATATGTATTTAGGTACTTAAGTATATCTTTTTCACTATCTTCTGTCCAATACAATATAAAAACAAAAACAATGTTTTTGTGTACGTATGACCTACCATCTCCATAAACGGTGTTTTCCATTTAATATATCTAACTACTATAAATACGTTTATATGAATCAAGGTTTGTATTCTGGAATTTTTAAATCATGATCTAAATGATACGATCATGAATGACAAGTTAAAATACCTATGATAAAGAAAGCAATTATTACCTGAAAGGACAATTTAAGATGAAAACAATTATTAAATGGGAAGTATAACGTCATAAATGAATAATTTATGATATACTAAATAATTATATGGATGTTTTATAATCTAATAACATATAGTGGTCATTATACATAAGGTTAAACTTATCCTTGACCAATGGAAATGGCAAGGTAAGGGGTTTCTTATCTCACTTTTAATTCCGTGAGGTTTCCATTATTCATCACTTATTTATTGAATGTGTTTTATTGTGTACATATATATGATTTATAATATAATTATTATCTTTATATTAATGTAATTATATGAATTATTTGATTTTTATTAACTTTTGGGCATACGACTCGATTGATTACAATGTGGCAAGGGGATTTCATCCCACTTCTTATTCACGTGAGATTCATGCTGTATTGGCACTATTTCCTTTTGTGTGGTGTATGTACTAGCCATTACTTTATTCCTTGTGTAATATTATTTAGTCTATTGGTATTTAAAACTTCATTTAATATCCCTTCTTTTATGGGGTGTATGTTTCGTGAGTTACCAAATCGGTAAGGGTTAATTTCATAATCTCTTTATTATCTGAAGTTGTTTTTCTGTAAGTATCGAATGGGACATTTTTATTACCCATGTCCATGTTTAATTAAAGTGTTTTAAAAGGGATTATTTTAAGGTAAATTTTCACTAAAACATAATTTCAACTGTTTTAAATATTTATTCTTTAAAATAATTTTAATTAATCTCTGTGTCTTAAAAATGGGTTATAAGTATATATTTATATGGAAATAAATGTTTTTAAAATAAATTTTTGTTTCAAAAGTTTCAATGCTGTATGGGACACATTTATTCAAAAAAAACATTAAATGTCTTACATTTTTAATTGTGTTACTTTTAAACGTTTTCATGAAAAAGGGATATTTCTCTCAAAAAGTTTTACAAATCATTGTCATCTTTCTCAACAACCTTTTATGGATTTTAAACTTGTTTGAAGTTGATTTATTATGATACAAATCTTCCATATTGTATTGAAGGTTATTTTGATATGTTTGACTGTGGATTTATTATTTTTACACCATTCCTGGTTTATGGATAAAGTATTGACATTTTGTATGCTAGTTTTAATATGAAAGTTTATGTAATATTAAAACCTATTCTTTTGAGAATGAATTGGGATTAGTAAGTGACAGGTGGAGCCTGCTATAGCTCTTTGAAAAATCAGTAGGTCTCATTAGACAAAATAGTGTCTTGGAAAAAGTCCTTGAAAAAATTTTATTTGTAGTCTTGGAACAAGGCCCTGACTATGTGGTTATGAAATTCTATCTTATGGATTCCATCATTATGAAAGCGGCTATTGATATTGCATGTGGTTATTCGACTAGTAGAATATCCATGTGAATAAGTAAATAGAATTATTTTATTTTATCATTGCCATATGATGCTGATGATCAAGTTTAAAATCATTTTTGTTTTAGTCTTGTACATTGCCTTAAATGATTATTCATATTGATGAATGTTTTAACTATATTTTTATCCTCAATTAAAATATTTTCATGATTATCGATTGTATCCATAAACTATTCAATTTACTTTGTATATTTTACATGATTTGAATTATTCATTGCAATTCATAAACTGACCGAGTGTAATCCATTGTATAGAAATGATGTGTAGTATAAGGAATGTGGACTCCATCAATACATATGATCCAATGAGTATGAAGGATCATTTCTTTCATGGTATTAATCCAACATTTAGAAGGGAAATAGTCTCCCATGTATTTACAACATATGAATAAGTAGTATCATGTGTTAATAAGATAAGTAATAAATTCACTGAGTCCTATGGTTTTAAAGTGAAGCAATATAAGAAAAGTATGGAAGAGGGAATGATTGATAAAGGGAAGAGGGAAAAGAAGGATTTTCCCATATGTGATAATTGTGGAAAGAATCACCTTGGTAATTACAAGAAGGGAGAGAGTTTTTTTAAAAGTGTTGAGAAAAAGGACACCAAGTATGCAATTGTAAGGGTAAGAAAAAGGTTTCAAATGTAAAATGCTTCATCTACAAGGTTTTGGGACACGACGTGAATCAATTTCCCAGTCGTCAGAGTATACCGTAAAAGATGCTATTAGATAATAGTCATGTTATGATTCTCTCTCGGATGAAGAGAAATTACTAGTGTTCGTATGTTATTATTTTAGAATAATTTTATTTTAGTGTTATATCAAAAATATAATAGTTATATGAATTATGGAGATAAATAAATATTGTACTAAAATACTTTTTTATTGAAGATTTGAGATTATATGGTTCTAAGGTAAGTGACATAATTGTAAGAAACAATTTTTGGATAATACATGGTTGAAGGTAAGGTAATCCATAATATAATCCTGATAATGAGGTTGTTATTTAGGAATAAGGGATGGTTGATTTGGATAAATTATATTGGATATTTTTGACTTCCTTTTAGGGGATTAATGGTTCTTTTATTTCATCATTGTTAGAATATTCAAAAAAATTATATATAAGGAATATATCCAGTATTATATAAAGGATAAGGGGGAATGAATGTAGTCAATAAGGTTTTATTATAATTCACAGTGTTACCATGTTTTAAAATAATACATGATGAAGGTGTTCACATGTTATAATGTGATAAAAAGTATCTTCAGTGTGTTACTTTCATTATAAATTTTGGAATGTGACTTTAGACAGAAGTATTTGGGATAATTATAGTTTGAGATTATTTTTGGATTACAACAAAAAAGACAACATGGAGGTCGGGCGGTAACTCATTGCTACTGGCATGGCCGTGAGACATGAAACCACAACCGAAGGGATACAAGGGTGCATCACCTACCACATTCCTATGCGATATTAAGGTAGTAATTTTGGAATATGAGATGTTTGATATGGATAAATTATATTGGATATTCTAGAATATCATGGAACTAGTTAATGGGTTTTTTATTTCATCATTGATGAATATTTGAAATTTTTGGACATAAAGAATATATCAAGTATTCTATAATGAATAAGGGATAATGAATGTAATCAATATGGTTTTATAGTAATTCATAGTGTTACCATGTTTTAAAGGAATACATGATGAAGGTGTTCACATTTTATTACGTGGAAAAAAGGATCTTCATTGTGTTAAACTTCTTTATAAATTTTGTCATGTGAGTTTGGATAGATGTATTTTGGATAAGGCTAAAGTATAGAATGGATAATGATTGAAATTGAATACTATTGTTAAGGTTATTTTAGGATTTTTATAAAAAGGACAACATGTAGACCGTGTGACAACCCGTCGCTTTGGACATAGCTTCAGGAATCGAACCCACAACCATAGTGTGATTGGGATTTATCATCTACCACTAGACTATGTGACGTCCCTATATTGTATAATGTAGTTTCTGTTTTAAAGGGTCTGATAGGTTAATTATAAATTAATTTTTTTGGAAACCTATATGATTAGGATAAATAGAATATTTTTTTGAAATCGTTTGGAGTGAAAGATGAGTTTGTGGTTGGAATTAGTTGAAGGAAGAAACTCTAATCGTCAAGTATATATATATATATATATATATATTATTTTTTCCTTTTATTCTATGGGTAAATTATTTCTTAAACTTTAGTTAAGGGATCTTAAAACCAAAAATGTGTTTTTCTAATACGTTATGTTTTGTTGAACCGATGTTATTTCAAATCATCATATATTGATGGATTTGAGGCCCTATATTTTTCACGTTTTTGTAATTGATGACCTCAATAAATCTCTATAAATATTTATGTTTTCCCTCCAATTATGTCTCCTTAATTTCCACCAATGTTCTCATAATAGAAATCATAATTTGGCGGTGACCCTTTCATTTCCCTTTCCCTATTATTAAAAATAAATTTTATTATCCCAATTTATGATTAAGGATTTCCCACAAAGGTATTTTCTATTTTTAACCTTTTATTTTCTAAAAACAATTTAAAATTATGAGGAATCAATTTATTGAAGAAGGAAACAAGGTTACACCCCAATATTTCATAGTACATTAATTCTTCAAAGTAATCCAATAACATGGACTACACGCAACACCGAGTTCAAGCGCACCACGACATACCAAACTAACTATAAGGACCCGACCTTAAACAATAATTAATCTTGAGTTATTACAATATTACACATTGGCGATCATTTCAGGTTTATAGTTTTAGATAATTAGATAATAAATCATGCCTTACATTCCACATTTAAATAAATTGGCTACATCAAAGACAATATTCACTTTTCCCATCAAAGGAAACATATTTAAAACAAAACATGGAATCTATCCGGACACTTCCATGACACTATAATCATATCATGTACCTTATCCTTGACCTATGAAAAACATTTCAAAAACTTGGGATGAGCATAAAAAGCATAGTAAGGGATATAAAAGTATGGAATGAAAAAATTAGTCCATGTATTCATACGAATCAATGAAATCATAAATTACTCATAAAACATAATCACTTTAAAATACCTCATGAAATCATAAGATTTATGAATAAATAATAGAAAAACTAAGAAATAAAGGCAACTTGTGGAATTCATAACATTCTTACATAGGGAGTAACCTGCATGGTTACGTTTGGAATACCCATCACATTATATTACCTAAATCTATTCGGAGAAACCTTCACGTTTAACCCCTTCGCATTACCCAATGAATTGGAGATCTATATCGGGCTCACCTGCCCTTAGATTATCACGGTACCACCCATCTTCATAAACAATTCTCAAGAACCATAACATAATCATATCACATAAAATATGCATAAAGGAAACATAACATTTCAACATTTCAATCACATGATATCAATACAAAACATTTATAAAATAAAAACATTATCAAAACCATTTTCAATACCAATGTAAATGAAAAGTGAAACATGGTATTTATTTTTCATTTTTAAAAATGTTATGGCTTGTAGAGTAAGTCGAAACTCAAATAATAGTCACGACAGTGGAGAATTTGATGTCGCCGCATACGTACGACAAAAACATTTCCTCTTGTCGTTTAGTAAAACACTTCTAATAAATAAGATTCCTTTTGAATAAAAAATATCAAAGGGGTTTATACACCGTATAAAATAAAGTTGTGTATAAAACTAAATATGCCTCAATGAAAGGATATTGAGATGAAACCCCTTACCTCATGTCCAACTTTACTCGATTGTTCTTTAATCTCATAAATAATAAAATTGAGTTAATTTATACTTAATTAATAATCTTTTTCAAGTTAATTATTCCTTTTATGTCACTTATTACGATTTTATGAGCACTATGTAGTTATTTAAGTTAATAACGGTCATTTTTTCCGATCATTGGTACTTTAGTCAAAAATAAACTTCTTGTAATTACAAGTTGTTCATGTTGTAAAATATCGATTATATCCAGAATTATATTCATGATGTAGATATCATATATATCATATATATCCAGTATATTCATGCATTTATAATATTGCATAACATTTAGAGGTAAGAAATAAAATGCACCGTTCATGGAGACGGTAAGTCGTACGTATGCATGAACGCTACTTTCATTTATATTTCCTATTTAATGGAATCAAATCAAAATTATATAAAGGTATATTATAATTCTAGTACAGTATCATATATAATATCATTAAATCCATCCTTTATATGTCCCACATATGGTATTAACTAATCAAATCACTTTGAGGGGGCAGTGGTCAGCAATTCCTAAAATGATGATATCGCGTTTACCGATAATGGAAACCATAAAGTTATGCCATAAAGAAAAATACAAAAGATTAAGGAAAACCTAAACATATTATATATCATATATAAATATAGTGACATCTTAATGGATACCTTTGAAGGTGTTATATGAATATTGAACAATCATCGTTTCGTGAGGCATAAATTCGCCATCCACAGAAACAATAGTTCTTTCACCATTAGATGTAGGAGTGTGTATGTGTAGCTCGAATAAATCTTATAAAAACATCCTTGTATATTTAAGATACTGGTTTTGTTATAAATGAAATGAATAAAAAAATGTTAGGGGGTTGGAGATGCAAAATAAAACAAAAGAACATTAGATAAGTCTTTACCTTTAAACCGGGTAACTCCTCTTAGTTTGAACCAAAAGGGTTTTTGAAGACCTTTCTGCCTAAGGTAAGGATTCTAGGATGAATAGAGGGATGTGGTGAGATAAAATGAGTAGATCTTGGCCAATAAAATGGCTCAAGTGGTGTGGTTAAGGAGGTAGAGGTGGGGGCCTTTTATAAGAGGAGAGGAGGGGCACTCTTGGAAAGTTATAAAATAATTCTTTATATTAAAATGAGTTTCGGATTTTAAAGGTCCCACATTGATATATTTCATGTATAAGGTTATAAGGGTTAGAAATATACTCATCCAATAGGTCTTTGACATGTGTATGTCTTAGATTTTACATTATCTTTTCATTTTATTTAAATCGTTCATTAATGAGGTAATCGCTGCATCATCATGATGTCATAAATAATTTAATTTATTTAATGTCTAAAAATTATAAAAAAATTCTATGATGTAGGAAATAGCTTTATATATCTAATAACTATTTATTTTCCAATATATAATTTATGTAGAAAAAACTAAAAATGTTTTAATCGGGTGATACATTCTTTAGTGATATTGTACTTTCTTTAAAAATAAAAAGATAAAGTGTCTCTTTCACCCAAAAGTGATTCCATGGGGTCCCAATGTTTGGAACAAGGCACCCCATGGTCGGACATGAAAAAAGAGTAACATTAGAACACATGTTGGGGTCATTTTGTATTATTATGATATCATTTTATTACCCTTAACTACCCGATTACATATTAATCACGATAATTAAAAATAATTACGGTCGTTACTATTCATAATGTCAAAAAATAAGAGTCTTACTTACATAATTTGGAACTTCTAATTACAAATATGGAATAAATTTTACCAAATTACAAAAACAAAAATTTCAATAATTAATTTAAAAAGAATTCCCATTGTCAAAACAAATAGCAGGTTTTTTAGAAACAATTTCTATCAAAAGTTCAACAATTTTTTGTGTCCAATATAATAGTGAAATTAATCCAAATGACCACCATTGGATTAAATGGTAAAAATATATTCTAATTCCACTTGAAAACTAATTTAAATGATAATATGACCATATAATAAAATTATATTAAAAATAAGTTTTTAAGTAAAATGCAGTATTTTTCAATATTCATTAAAAAATGAACATTGTCAGAAAAATAAAAAAAATGTATCCAATATAAAATTAAATATCCCAATACTAAAGAATAATTTTATTTTGGAAAATAGTTCTTATAAAATTTTCAAAATAAAGATTTAAAAATGGTTCTCCATCAAAAGGCGGTAAAACAATCTTTTAAAAATATTAGAGAATTCAATGCTTAAGATTGGATTTATTCTCATTTTAAGCCACAAAAACACTATCTAATTCATAAATAGACATATATATGAAAATACACTCTTAATTACTTACATGGGATGTTACATCCTTCCCCCCTTTTGAAAATTGCATCCCCACAATTTATTTACTTATTGAATATATGGGGGTATTTATCCCTTATTGCATTTTCAGATTCCAATGTTTCCTATTCAATCATGTGGTTTTTCCAAAAACAATATTTACTAGATGAATCACCTTATTACACAATACTTTCTCCCTATGGTCAATAATCATGACCGGTTGTTCCTCATAAGATACGTTATCTTCCATCTGAACTATCTTTGGACTCAAAACAGGAGATGGATCATTCATGTACTTCCTTAACGCTGAAACATGAAAAACATTGTGTACCTGAGATAAACTTGGAGGTAAAGCCACTCGGTATGAAACTGATCCAACTCTCTCCAGAATTTCATATGGTCCAATTAACCTTGGACTATGATTTCCTTTCTTACCAAATCGTATCACACTTTTCCATGGGGATACTTTGAGAAAAACATGATCAACTACCTCAAAAGGGAGATCCTTCCTCATGTTGTCTGCATAACTCTTCTGTCTGCTCTGAGCGGTTCTCATGTGTTTCTTTATCATCTGAACTTTTTCTGTCAACTATTATACCAATTCTGGTCCCATCAACTTCCTTTCACTTACTTCATCCCAAAAAAGAAAGACTTCGACATCGCTTCCCATATAATGCCTCTAATGGTGCCATCTGTATAATGGAATGAAAAAATTTATTATAAAAATACTCAACCAAAGAAAGATGTTGGTCCAAACTTCCCTTATAATCCATCAAACAAGCAGGTAGCATATCCTCCGATGTTTAAATTGTTCGTTCAGACTGCCCATCTGGTTGAGTATGAAAAGCTGTACTAAAATTTAATTCAATACCAAACAAATTCTGGAGGCCTTTCCAAAAGTTAGAAGTAAACCTGGGATCACGATCAGATACAATGGATAGGGGAACTCCAAGTAACCTGACTATCTCTTTATGATACAAACGAGAAATTTGATCTCGGGAAAAAGTATCTCGTATAGCTAGGAAATGAGAAGATTTAGTCAAGCGATTAGAAATAACCCAGATTGCATTATTACCTCGAGGTGTCTTCAACAATACAACAATGAAGCCCATGGATATATTCTCCCATTTCCACTCTGGTACTGGTAAAGGCTGAAACATCCCTTTCGGTAACTGCCGCTCTGCTTTAACATGTTGAAAATTCAAACACTTCAAAGTAAAATTAGCAATATCTCTTTTCCTTCTATCCCACCAGTAGTACTCCCGAAGATCTCTATGCATCTTAGTACTTCCTGGATGAACTGAAAACGGAGAACTATGCTCTTCACATAACAACTCTCTATTCAACTATGAATCATAAGGCACAGACAATCTCTTCCCAATTCTCAAAACATAATCATTATCAATGTTGAATTTAGGAAACATACCCTTCTAAACTAGCTCTACCTTTTTATACATCTCACAGTCTTTCTTCTGTGCTTTCTTAATTCTATCTGATAGAGAAGATTTCACCAATACTTGAAACAAAACAGAAGAACATCCTGCACCAACAACTTCTATTGAAAATTTCATCAAATCCTTAACCAAAGGATCACATTCCAAATGCAACATGGTTAATGAATCATTACTTTTTCGACTCAAAGCATCAGCCACTTTATTTTCATTTCCCGGATTGTAGTGAATTGTACAATCATAATCCATGATTAATTCCAACCATCTCCTCTGTCTCATGTTCAATTCATTCTGAGTGAAAATATACGTTAAACTCTTGTGATCAGTATATATTTCACTCTTTAAACCATAAAAATTATTCCTCCAAATTTTTAAAGCGAAAACAACAACATCTAATTCAAAATCATGAGTAGGGTAATTTACCTCATGAGTTTTCAACAGTCGTGAAGCATAAGAAATTACCTGATAATTCATGCATTAGGATGAAACCATGTCCTTTAAATGAAGCATCACTGTAGATAACAAACTCTCCATTCCTGGAAGGTAGTGCCAAAACAGGAGCATTCAACAATCTTCTTTTCAATTCCTAAAAACAATCATCACATTCCTTTGTCTAGATAATCATAACACCCTTCCGAGTTAGATTAGTCATTGGACTAGATAACCGTGAAAAATTTCTAACAAACCTTCGGTAATAGCCTTCCAAAACAAGAAAACTACGAATCATAGTTACATTTGTGGGTCTTGACCATTCATCAAACAACTTTTGTTTTCGCATGATCAACAATTATCCCATCATTAGAAACAATGTGACCCAGGAAAGAAATTTGTTACAACCAAAACTCAAACTTGCTGAATTTACCATAAAATTTCTTGTCTTTTAAAGTTTGAAATATAACTCTTAAATGACATTCATGCTCCTCTTTACTTTTAGAAAACACCAAAATATAATCAATGAAAATAACCACAAACTTATCCAATAACTCATGGAAAATTCTATCCATAAGGTCCAAAAATACAGCAGGTGCATTTGTTATCCAAAAAGGAAATACTACAAATTCATAATGGCCATATCTTGTACGAAACGCAGTCTTTAGAACATAGGCTTCCTTTACCTTCAACTGATGGTACCCTGATATCAGTTCAATATTTCAAAAATACTGAGCTCCCTGGAGATAATCAAACAAATCATCGATACGAGGCAAAGGATATTTGTTCTTAATATTGATGTAATTAAAGGATCTATAATCAATGAAAATTCTCATAGAACCATCTTTCTTTTTAACAAATAAGACAGGGGAACCCCATGCTGATGTTCTAGGTCAAATGAAACCTTTCTCTAATAAATCTTTCAATTAATACTTCAACTCTGAAAGTTCAATTTGATCCATTCGATAAGGGGGTTTTGAAATTGGATTAGCATCAGGAACTAAGTCAACAGTAAATTCAACTTCTCGATCTGATATTATTCCAGGGAACTCATCAGGAAAAACATCAGGATACGCATTTACCACTGGCACATCATTAATCTGAATGGTTCCTTTGTTTTCAAAAATAGGAGCAAGGTAACATTCATTTCCATCTTTTACAAGTTTCTCAGCCTCTTGATATGTTATCAGCAGTAAGGGTTCATTCTTGTACACAAACTGAAAGTCATTCTGAAAATAAACTTCTTTAGTTCTGCAATAAATCTTAGCATGGTAAACAGATAGCCAATCCATACCAAGGATAACATCAAACTCTACTAGAGGTAAACAAAAATAAGGTTTTAAAGTAGGTTCTTTCCACAGAAAAGGATAGGGAGACACTTATAAATTATTTTTGCCTCAACATTTCCCCCATGTGTTTTTACCGCCAGTTCAGAATTCATTTCTTAAGATGGAATTCCAAATTTACTAGAAACTTTTTCAGCGATGAAAGAATGTGTAGACCCTGAATCAAACAACAAATTGTAGTAATATGAAAAAACAAACAAAGTACCTGATGCCACTTCATTTGATGGACCAACATCTACTGAAGTAGTTGAAAAGGATTTCACCACACCTTTCTACTTGTAGTCTAACTTCTTCCCATCACTCAAGCTCTTTATCAGACACTTATTTACATAATGACCCATCTCATTTCACTTGAAACACTTCACTAAATGTAATTAAAATTTGGTCTTACCATCACCCTGATCTTTTTTAGTGCAATCACGAGCCTTATGTCCCATATTAACACATCGGTAGCACTTTCCAGAATACAGAAGACATTCCCAAGCATGCATTTTGCCACATTTATCACAAACTGAAAATTTAGTTTTCTTACCATTAGACTTTTTTGAAAGATTCTTCACTTTCTCCTACTACCTAGGTCTCTTATTCTGTTGGTTGTTATAGAACACTTGATCATTGACAAACTCCATTTCCAACATCTCTTCACATCGAATAAGCTTTTCATAACTCTTGAACTCATGAGAAGCTAATGCCCTTTTATATTTTGGCTTTAATCCTGAGTAAAATTAATTGATTTTACTATCATGGTCTCAAAAAAATTTGGAGCATACCTTTCCAATCAAGTGAACCTTTCTTCATAAGAAGCCACTGAGTCGTCCTCTTGCCTAAATTCCAAGAATTGTTTTTCCATCCAAAGTCGAACAGCCTTATGAAAATATTTCTCATGAAAGAAACCTTTGAATTCATCCCAGTCAAGAGTGTCAATATCATCAGCGTCCTTGATATTTTTAACCATCGACCACTACTGATTTGCTTCACCCTCAAAAAAGTAAATATGAAGACTAACCTTTTGATTGTCGGAATACACCATGACATTGAAAATCTTCTCCAATGATTTAATCCACCCTTCAGCTAGCACAGGTTTAGATGATCCTCTGAATAATGGGGGATGTTGCCTCATGAAATGTTCCACCACTGACATGTTCCTCTGCGGTTGATCTGGCCGAACTCGTGCATGGATACCACCACCATTTATCACTTGAGTCAAATATTCCATTACTGCAACAAACTATTCAGTTCCAATTCCAACCATCACAGGATGCAGATTCGGAAGGGCATTTCTTTCTGTATGCCTTCTTAGCTCTACTTCCCTGTTTCCTCTGTGGAAAACCCTTCTGAACAAACATGTCTTAGATGAAGCATCATGGTAATCTTCAAATTCTATATCAGTTCAAAAAAATATTTTTGGATAATCATTTAATAGAATTCTAACTCCTAAAGTTATATAAACTGATATATGATACCAACTATAAGGCCCAAGCCTTAAACATTACTTAATCTTGGGTTATTATAAGATTACACATTGAGGATATATTCAGGTTTAGAGTTTTAGAGAATTATATCAAAAATCATGCATTACATTCCACATTTAAACAATGTGGTTACATTGAAGACAATATTCACTTTTCCCATCAAGGGAAACATATTTAAAACAGAAAACGGATTCTTTATTGACACTTTCTTAAGACTATCATCACATCATGTACATTTCCCTTGACCAATGAAAAATATTTCAAAATCATAGGATGAGCATAAAAATCTCAGTAAGGGATATAAAAGTATGGAATGAAAACCTTACTCCATATATTCATACGAATCAATGAAATCATACTTTACTCATAAAACATAAGCACTTTAACATATCTCATGAAATCATAATATATAAGAATAACTCATAGAAACCATAAGACATAAAGGTAACTTGAGGCATTCATAATTTTCATACGTAGGGAGTAACCCTCATGGTTACGTTTGGAAATCCCATCCCGGTATATTCCCTAAATCTCTTTGGAGAAACCTTAACTTTTAACCGCTTTGTGTTACCCAATGCATTGCAGAGCTATATCGGGCTCACCCGCCCGTAGTATATCACAGAACCACCAGTCATCATAAACAATTCCCAAGATCCATAACATAATCATATCACATAAAACATGCATAAAGGAAACATAACATTTCCACATTTCAATCAAAATATATCAATACAACACATTGATATAATGACAAAATTATCAAAACCATTTTCAATACCAAAGTAAACGAAATGTAAAACATGGTATTTATTTTTCATTTTTAAAAAAGTTATGGCTTGTAGAGGAAGATGAAACTCAAATAATGGTTACAACGACAGATAAGTCGTTGTCACCGCATACGTACGACAAAAACATTTCCTTTTGTCATTTAGTAAAATGCTTCGTATAAAAAATATTCCTTTTGAATAAATGTAAAAGTCAAAGGGGTTTATACAGAGTATAAAATAAATTTGTTTATAAAACAAAATAAGCCTCAATGAAAGGAGATTGAGACGAAGTCCCTTACCTCGTGTCCGACATGACTCGACCGTTCTTTAATCTCCTGAATAATAAAATTGAGTTAATTTCTAATTACATAATAACCATTTTCAAGTTAATTATTCCTTTTAAATCACTTATTCCCATTTAATGAACACTATGTAATTATTTAAGTTAATAACTGTCATTTTGTCGATCATTGGTACTTGAGTCAAAAATAAACTTCTTGTAATTACATGTTCTTCATGTGGTAAAATATCCATTAAGTCCATAATTTTATTCATGATGTAGATATATTATATATCATATATATCTATTATATTCATTCATTTATAAAATTACACAACATTTATAGATAATAAATGAAATGCACCGTTCATGAAGACAGTAAGTCGTACGTACGCATGAATGCTACTTTCATCTATATTTCAAATTTAATGGAATGAAAACATATTGAAATAAAGGTATATTATAATTAAATTATAATATCATATATAATATCATTAAATCCATCCTTTATATGTCCCACATATGGAATTAACGAATCAAATCACTTTGAGGGGGCGGTAGTCCGCACTTCCTAAAATGAAGATATCACGTTTACCCATAATGGAAACCATAAAGGTATGCCATAAATGAAAAATACATAAGCTTAAGGAAAACATAAACATATTATATATAATATATAATTATAGTTACATCTTAATGGCCACCTTTGAAGGTGTTATAATAATATTTAATAATCATCATTTCGTGAGGCAGCAATTCTCCATCCACGGAAACAGTATGTTTATTAACCATTAGATGTAGGTATGGGTAAGTGTAGCTCGAATAATTCTTATAAAAACATCCTAGTATATTTAATATAATGGTGTTGTAACAAATTAAATGAATAAAAAGTTTTTAGGGGGTTGGATAATCAAAATAATGTGAAAGAACATTAGAGAAGTCTTTACCTTTAAATCGGGTAACTCCTCTTGGTTTGAACCAAAAGGGTTTCTTGAAGACCTTTCTGCCTAAGGTAAGGCTTCCTGGATTAAGAGAGGGATGTGGATAGATAAGATGAGCAGATCTTGGTGGAACCAATGGCTTTAGAGGTGTGGGTAAGGAGGTATAGGTGGGAGCCTTTTATTAGATGAGAGGATGGGCACTCTTGGAAGGTTATAAAATGTTACTTTATATTAAAATGAGTTTCAGATTTTAAAGGTCCCACATTGATATATTTCTAGGATAAGGTTATAAGGGTACGAAATATACTCATCCAATAGGTCTTTGACAAGTGTAATTCTTATATTTTACATTATCGTTTCATTTTATTTAAATCGTTCATTAATGAGGTAATCACTACATCATCATGATGTCATAAATAATTTAATTTATTTAATGTATAAAAATTCTAAAAAAATTACTATGATGTAGGAAATCATTATATATTTCCAATGAATATTTATTTTCTAGGATATCATTTATTTAGACAAAATTAAAAATATTTTACTCGGGTGATACATTCTTTAGTGATATTCTCCTTTCTTTAAAAATAAAAAGATAAAGTGTCACTTTCGCCGAAAAGTGTTTCCATGGGGTCCCATAGTTTGGCACAAGGCATCTCATGGTCAGCCATGACAAAACCAGTAGAATTAGGACACATGTTGGAGTCATTTTTTATTATTATGATATCATTTTATTACCCTTAACTACCCGATTACAAATTAATCACGATAATTAAAGATAATTACCGTCGTTACTATTCAAAATGTCCAAAATCAAAAGAGTATTAATTATTTAATTTGAACCTTCTGATTCTAAATATGGAATCCATTTTACCAAATTCCAAACACATAAATTTCAATAATTAATTTAAAAATAATTCTCGTTGTCAAAAAAATAGCGGGTTTTTTAGAAACAATTTCTATCAAAAGTTTAACAATTTTTTATGTCCAATTTCAAAGTGAAATTAATAAAAATGACAAACATTGGATTAAATGGTAAAAACGTATTCTAATTACACTTGAAAACAAATTTATAATATAATCTAACCATATAATTAAATTCAATTAAAAAGCAATTTTGAAGTAAAATGTAGTATTGTTCACTATTCATTAAAAATGAACATTGTCAGAAAAATACCAAAAATTTATCCAAAGTAAAATTAAATGTCCCAATACTAAAGAATAAGTTTATTTTGACAAATAGAGCTTATCAAATTATCAAAAGATAGATTTAAAAATGGTTCTCCATCAAAAGGTGGTAAAACAATCTTTTAAAAATATTAGAGAATTCAGTGATTAAGATTGGATTTATTCTCATTTTAATCCTCGAAAACACTATCTAATTCAAAAATAGAAAAATATATGAAAATAAATTATTCATTATTTACTTGGGATGTTACACTAAATGTTCAAAATAGGTTATGAACAGTATTAACTAAATAACTATCTTTATATAATTCTTATAAATTTAGAATCCATATTACGTGTTTCTTAGTCATAATGTTGGAACAAATTCATTTTTTCCAAAATAAAAGAAGTATTTTACAAAAAATGAAATTTTACTTCCTTTTATTGGGGAAAATTTTTTAAATAAAATATTTTATTCTTTTATATATTCAATTTGAAAAAATAAAATTCTTATTTAGAATCAAGAAATAAATATTTAGTTTCAATAATTTATTAATTTTTTTCAGATAATATTTATATGTGGTTGAATAGTGAACAATACTAAATTTTAACTGAAAATATAATTTTTAATAAAAATAATTTATAGTGTTTATAGAATCCCGCCTTTTTCTCACATAAACATTCATTACATTTTACAAAACTGAGGATCTTTAAGGTTTAGTGTCTTGGAAACCAGGAACTTAAAACATGAAACAAAAAAAACATTCTTCTTAAACACTTGAAAGTCTTCTCCTCATGTTCACCCTAGGTTCATTACTGCATCTCATAACCTGAGGACATACATCAAAAGAAAGGGTGAGCATAAGGCCCAGTAAGGGAAACAAAGGAAACATTTAACATGTGAACTTGGGATACATCAACTATGTCATGAAAAGAACTTTAAGGCATGAGAAAGAAATCATGAGGCATATCATAATAAAAATAAAATTTTTCATAACTTGAAGATGTGGCTAAATAATTTAACATATACAATCATGAAAATATCACCAAGGTCCATCCCCACCGTGTCATTTGAAAATTACCAATGTTATTCACCAAGCTATAGTGAAAATTGTAATCTCTAGTGGTTACATCATTACCCAATGCATTGGAGCACTATTAGGGTGCACCCTTAAATTTGCCTTTTTTGTCATGTGAGACACATATATCATCATCAAACATTTCATAAATAAACCATATATCATAAAATAAATGGATTTCATTTCATAATCAGAACGTTTTAAAAACTGTTTAAAGACATGATCTTTATGTCACTTTAAACCCACGGAAAGGGAAAGCGGGTTTCATGTATGTAAATCAACGAATTTAAAATAGAACATTTTTATATATATGTGAATACCCCTGTAAAAATAAGAGCTTTGAGTATTCACTTAATAACATAAAATAATTTTGAGAAAAGAGAGAGAGGCATTTTGAGGCGAAAATTCTGTAGCATAACGGCTACGTTTTTGGGTTTTAGAAATCATTGAAAAGAGAGGGGACATGGGTCAAACATTCATAAATGACCCATAAAACAGTATAGGTAAAGAATATAAAGTATTTAAGAGCATGGTAATGAAATTTTAATGATATAACATATGAAAAGAAGAACTTGAAAGGAAGACAAAAAATAATATTTCTCTTATAAAAATTCGGCAGCCTAACAGCGTTACCTAAACTTCAACCAAAAAAGAATTGATGATAGACAAATAGGGTCTCTCATCATATGAACATAAAAGATTATTATGATAGATATAGAGATCATACCCCAACATAATAAAAAGTTACATGCATGACTTGACGTGGAATTAGAACTTTGAAAAGGGAGAAAGGTGCAAGGACCACTTAAAAATTTAGTAGCCTAACGACGCCACTTAAGCATCAAAATACTGAATTGAAGAGATCAAATGGGGTCTCTCATCATATGGTCATAAAATATAAGTATGATAGTTATATAGGTCATACCCCAACATAACAAAAAGTAACTTCAAAGAATTGACATGAAAGTAGAACTTCAAAATGAGAAGGGTGAAAAACCACTTAAAAATTTGGCAGCCTAACGGCGCCACTTAAAACTTCAAATTACTAAATTGAAGAGATCAAGTGGGTTATATAATAATATGGTCATAAAAGATCATTATGATATATATAGAGATCATACCCCAACATAACAAAAAGTGACATGAAATAATTGACATTAAAGTAGAATTTCAAAACGAGAAGGGTGAAGAACCACTTAAAAATTCGGGAGCCTAACGGCGCCACTTAAAACATCAAAATACTGAATTGAAGAGATAAAATGAGGTCTATCATAATATGATCATAAAATATCAGTATGATAAATTTAGATATCATATCCCAACATAAAAAAAGGAACTTGAAATACTTTACATGAAAATAGATCTTGAAAAATGAGAAGGGGGAAAGAATCCGTTACAAAAATTTCGGCAGCCTAACGGCGCCACTTTAAACTTCATAAAACGAAATAATGAGAGTAAGAGAGGATCTCTCATTATGTGAACATGAAAAGGGCAGTAATAGGAGTATAAAAGAACACCCTTTATCATAATAACATGGAGTATAAAAGAAATTACATAAAAGAGATTTCTTGAAAAGAAAGAGAGAGATCGGATCCCTTACCTTAAAATGTAACTCTTAAAACTCAAAGGTTTGGACCTTGAGGGATTGGGGAAACCTTGGGAGGACTCTTTGGGAGGTAAGGAGACCAGAACTTCGTTGGGGTAGATTTGGGAGTGAAAACTAAAGGAGGAATGGGTGGGTATTTATAGGGAAAATGAGGGGACAAGGCATTAATGGCCAAGGGACACCACAGAAATGCTTTTCTCAAAACCATGTGCTATCCCTTGGAATTTACCATGCAGTTAGGCCACATGGGGCCCCCAAAACAATATTTCATCACCCTTGGCCGGCCAACCCTTAAAATATCTCATGACATCATCATGACACAGTTATGATGTCATTAAAGATACCGAAACCCTAAAACTGTATTTTTACTATTGACTAAAAATTCATCTTTCTCAGAAAAATCCCAAAATTTCACCTCAACCAAATATCGATGCTCTGATTAAAAAAATGAACTCCATTTGATAAAAACAATTTTTTAAATATTTTTAATTTAATTTTTAAATAAATACACTATTCACCGAAAATTCATTTTTTTCAGAAAATTCCCCAAAAATTACCTTAACATAATATCGATGCTCTGAGTTCAAAAATGAAATCAGTTTTATAAAAATAATTTTTTAAATATTTTTAATTTAATTTTTAATTAAATAAACTATTCACTCGAAAAAAACTAATACTTGAATAATAATTTATGAAACCGTTATTTAACAATTTTATTGAATCACATTACTTAAATCAAGGTGCCTAGATTATATTAATACTTTCTTTAAGTGAGATTACTAATCCATTTGGACACATTACTAATCCTAACCATAAAATCACTATTCATAATTTACTATTAATCAAAAATAAAGTTGATCTTATTAGACTCGAAATTTCGTGCTGAACATAATTGTAGAAGACCATTTTTTGAAAATCATTACACATTTTTAATTATTTTAGGTTTACATAACCATTTTTAAAATATCCTTTTTCTAAAATTCATCAAAAATATGCATACTATATTTATCCGGTCATTTAAAAATTCATAAACATCATCATAAGAAGAAATCCCAATTTTTATTTAAAACAAAGGATTACACAAGGCAGTTACGGTCTCCTTGCATATCCCTTTATCACACCAGCATAGGAACTTAGTGTAAGGTGTGCTAAGGTGAGAGAATCTAAGGGAGGCTAGGCTAACATCGCACGAGTAGTAATTTCTATTAGTTTGAACTTCTCGCAAAGGCGATTCCGTTCTAGCTTCACACGATGAAGTTCGGCTGGTGTTTGGTCCAGAGCAAAGCCCCAGTGGTGCTACCTCCTTCCCAAGTTCTATTAGATGGGCTTCGATCGGTCCAAGACTACTGGGTGAGGCCATCAAATCCTCTTTCTATAATAATTAACCAAGATTACTTGTATTTAGAGACAATAATCGAAACCTGTAGTTTTCAGCGGTCATATTGACCAATGGACATATAACAGTCAAAACCCAACAGTCTCATTTTGATTATACTCATGTGATCAAATGAAAGAGTTTTGTTGAATATTAAAAAAATAGAATAACACACAAAATTAGGAAACAAGATTTATTCAAAATTTCGGGTCATTACAATCTTCCCCCCTTAAGAAATTGCGTCCTCGCAATTTTTAAAATTGGGTTTTGAAATTTCATTGAAAGTCCCACACCGGAAAAGGACTCAGTAAAACTATTACTTTAAAATAAATAAAGGGAAGTAAAAAGGTCACCCGAGTTAACCCATACTAGGATTCCATGTAGGAAAACATGGACATGGAAGAAAAAACAAAGGTTCATGTTCTGGGGGAGTGTGATAGAAAACATGATTAGGAGAAAGTTAACCATAAGAAAATCCAAAACTTAGGATGTGTGTAAACGATCTTTGATTACCTAGTAGGAAACGTAAACCAACAACGTTTTTGTTTTATGTTCCTTTTCATAATTTTGAGGAATTCATTTACTACATAGAATAGAAACATAAGAAAATATACTTGTCTTCATGTAGAGTTTCATCCTTTAATAAGTTTCTACCAAAACTAATCTTTTCTCGAAATGATGAGAATTCAAAACTACATGGTCTCATCAAAACACAAGAATCATCTTCTAGAGAATCACGTAATCCACAAAAGATTAACTATCTATTTCTTCTATCTTTAAACATTATCCCAAAAAACAGAAAGGGTAAGGTTAAACAACTCTTCACCAAGGAAGAATCTCATAGGAATGGAAACTAATTTTAAATCTTCAAAGTTCCATGGTAATACCCAATTTTCATCATAGACCATTCCATAAATAACAGTTCTTAAAATTTCTCAAAATAAACCAAACTAAGATTAAAAACCAAATACAAGAAGGATTTGATAACATAGTCTTCCAAAATAAACTTCATTGTTCATCTCAAAATAGCATCAACCACTCCTAACATCTTATAACAAAAGTATATAACCTAAACATATTTTACCCAAGATAGGTTAATCATTCCCATAAGTAACCTAAAATACTATAAGTCCACCACAAATTCATTGATTCTTCAAAATATAAGTCAACCTTACTCCTCAATGAAAATACCGTAGTAATCTATTTTCCTCGATCATATGGGGTCCCCAAAATAGTGAACGTCTTCCAAAATAATAATCATCTTTTAATCCCCTAATCATCTTTGTCTTATTAATACGACAATCGTAGCATTTCTTATCACATTGGTTGTTGGGACATGTTCTTCTATTTCCCTCCATTAACTAAGAAAAGAAACTATAATTAGGGGCTTAAATACTTAGCTAAAAATCATGAAAAGGAACATAAAGCGTATAAGGATAACTTGTAGAAGAAAAGTATACCCTAACTTGTGATCCCCTAGGTTCCCATCTAGGTTATCCATGATCATATATTCTTATGTGAATCTTTATTTTATTTTATCTGTGTTTCTTTAACAATGGTTCATACTAAACTTATTAATTTACCAAAGCATATCCCCCGGGAGTGTCGTAACCAAGAGTGCAGCAAGGCCCGTTGTCGTGTACCAGTACCCATTCAAGTCTAGCTCAAAGAGGTGTTTTCGGGTATTACCCCTATGTACATCTGTGCCAGAGCCACCTCTACCTGCTCGTATCCAGACAGGGATGTATTTGCTTGGTAACCCCTTACTCAATACTCACCAAAATACCAGGAAGATTTCTTATATATAAACTTTTCTATAGGCTTCTTCATAATGTTTTCTAATCCTAATTTACACAAATAACTAAACCATCCTTTGATACCAACTATAGCATCCCGCCTTTTTATCACATAAACATTCATTACATTTTACAAAACCGAGGATCTTTACGGTTTAGTGTCTTGGAAACCAGGAACTTAAAACATGAAACAAAAAAACATTCTTCTTAAACACTTGAATGTCTTCTCCTCATGTACACCCTAGGTTCATTACTGCATCTCATAACCTGAGGACATACATCAAAAAAAGGGTGAGCAGAAGGCCCAGTAAGGGAAACAAAGGAAACATTTAACATGTGAACTTGGGATACATAAACTATGTCATGAAAAGAACATTAAGGCATGAGAAAGAAATCATGAGGCATATCATAATAAAAATAACATTTTTCATAACATACATCATCTTTATGTCACATTAAACCCACGGAAAGGGAAAGAGGGTTTCATGTATGTAAATCACAGAATTTAAAATATAACATTTTGATATATATGTGAATACCCCTGTAGAAATAGGATCTTTGAGTATTCACTTAATAACATAAAATAATTTTGAGAAAAGAGAGAGAGGCATTTTGAGACGAAAATTCTACAGCATAACGGCTACGTTTCATGGTTTTAGAAAACATTGAAAAGAGAGGGGACATGGGTCAAAAATTCATAAATTACCCATAAAACAGTAGAGGGAAAAAATATAAAGTATTTAAGAGCATGGTAATGAAATTTGAATGATATAACATTTGAAACGGAGAACATGAAAGGAAGACAAAAAATAAGATTTCTCTTATAAAAATTCGGCAGCCCAACAACGTTACATAAACTTCAACCAAAAATGAATTGATGAGATAAAATAGGGTCTCTCATCATATGAACATAAAAGATTAGTATGATAGATATAAAGTTCATACCCCAACATAATAAAAAGGAACTTGCAAGACTTGACATGCAATTAGAACTTTGAAAAGGGAGAAAGGTGCAAGGACCACTTAAAAATTTAGCTGCCTAACGACACCACTTAAACTTCAAAATACTAAATTGAAGAGATCAAATGAGGTATCTCATTAAATGGTCATAAAATATCAATATGATAGTTATAGAGATCATACCCCAACATAATAAAAAAGAACATGAAATAATTGACATGAATGTAGAACTTTAAAATGAGAAAGGTGAAGAACCACTTAAAAATTCGGCAGCCTAACGGCGCCACTTAAAACATCAAAATACTGAATTGAAGAGATCAAGTGGGGTCTATCATCATATGGTCATAAAAGATCATTATTATAGATATATAGATCATACCCCAACATAACAAAAAGTGACTTTAATGAATTGACATGAATGTATAACATTAAAATGAGAAGGGTGAAGAACCACTTAAAAATTCGGCAGCCTAACAACGCCACATAAAACTTCAAAAATACTGAAATGAAGAGATCAAATGAGGTCTCTCATCAAATGATCATAAAATATCAGTATTATAAATTTAGATATCATACCCCAACATAAAAAAAAGGAACTTGAAATACTTTATATGAAAATAGATCTTGAAAAATGAGAAGGGAGAAAGAATCTGTTACAAACATTTCGGCAGCCTAACGGCGCCACTTAAAACATCATAAAACGAAATAATGAGAGTAAGATGGGATATCTCATTATGGGAACATGAAGAGTGAAGTAAGAGGAGTATAAAAGAACATCCTTTAACATAAGAACACGGAGCATAAAAGAAATTACATAAAAGAGATTTCTTGAAAAGAAAGAGAGAGATCAGATCCCTTTCCTTAAAACGTAACTCTTAAAACTCAAAGGTTTGGACCTTGAGGGATTGGGGGCACCTTGGGAGGACTCCTTGGGTGGTAAGGAGACCAGAACTTCGTTGGGGGAGAGTTGGGAGTGAAAACTAAAGGAGTAAAGGGTGGGTATTTATAGGGAAAGTGAGGGGACAAGGCATTAATGGCCAAGGGACACCTCACAAATGCTTTTCTCAAAACCATGTGCTCTCCATAGGCATTTACCATGGAGTTAGGCCACATGGGCCCCAAAAACAATACTTCATCACCCTTGGCCTGCCAACCCTTAAAATATCTCATGACATCATCATGACACAGTTATGATGTCATTAAACATACCGAAACCGTAAAACTGTATTTTTACTATTCACTGAAAATTCAACTTTCTCAGAAAAATCCAAAAATTTCACCTTAACCAAATATCGGTGCTATGATTAAAAAAATGAACTCCATTTTATAAAAATAATTTTCTAAATATTTTTAATTTAATTTTTAAATAAATGCACTATTCACCGAAAATTCATTTTTTTTAGAAAAATCCCCAAAAATAACCTTAACATAATATCAAAACTCTGAGTTCAAAAATGAAATCCATTTTATAAAAATAATTTTTTAAATATTTTTAATTTAAATTTTAGTTAAAAAATACTATTCACTCAAAAAAATCTAATACTTGAATAATAATTTATGAACCCATTATTTAACCATTTTATTGAATCACATTACTTAAATCAAGGTGCCTAGATTATATTAATACTTTCTTTAAGTGAGATTACTAATAAATTTGGACACATTACTAATCCTAATCATAAAATCACTATTCATAATTTACTATTCATAAAAAATCAACTTGATCTTATTAGACTCTAAATTTCATGTTGAACATAATTGTAGCAGACCATTTTTTGAAAATCATTACACATTTTTAATTATTTAAGGTTTACATACACATTTTTAAAATATCATTTTTCTAAAATTCATCAAAAATATGCATACTATATTTATCCAGCCATTTAAAAATTCATAAACATCATCATAATAAGAAATACCAATTTTTATTTAAAACAAAGGATTACACAAGGCAGTTACGGTCTCCTTACATAGCCCCTTATCACACCAGCATAGGACATTAGTGTAAGGTGTGCTAAGGTGAGAGATTCTGAGGGAGGCTCGGCCAACATCGCATGAGTATTAATTTCAATTAGTTTGAACTTCTCGCAAAGGCGATTCCATTCTAGCTTCACACGATGAAGTTCGGCTTGGTTTTGGTCCAGAGCAAAGCCCAGTGGTGCTACCTATTTCCTAAGTTCTGTTAGATGGGCTTCGATCAGTCCAAGACTACTGGGTGAGGCCATCGAATCTTCTTTCTATAATAATTAACCAAGATTACTTGTATTTAGAGACAATAATCGAAACGTTTAGTTTCCAGCGGTCATATTGACCAATGGTCATATAACAGTCAAAACCCAACGGTCTCATTTTAATTATACTCATGTTATCAAATGAAAGAGTTTTATTGAATAGAAAAAAATAGAATAACACACAAAATTAGGAAACAAGATTTATTCAAACTTTCGGGTCATTACAGTGTTCAATTTTATATGTTATTGGGTTTTAAGTATAAATTGATAATATTTTTACCATTTATTCCAATGTTGGTAATTGGATGTAATTTCTCTTTAAAACTGCACATAAACAAGTGTCAATATTTTCATATTTATTATTTCATACAAATATGCATTTGGGTTTTGACAACAAGAATTATTTTTAAATTAATTAATGCAACTTATAGGTTTTTTAATTGGTAAAATTGACCTCATTTTTGGTTTCGGAATATCAAAATTATCTTAGGGTGAATTTTTTGTACTTTTTTGGAAAATTTCAATTTTTGATAAATAGTTAAAAACACTGTGTTATTGATTAAAACTGACTTTCTATTTAAATAAATAATTTTTTTATTTCCATTTATTTTTGGTCAAGATTTGGACATAATATACATATATGTTCAATGTAATTAATTAGTGTTATTTTATAATAATATAAGCTATATGAAATTTTATTGAACTTTTTACTGTCTTTTAACCACTTTCTAGGAGCATTTGAAAATTTACATTAAACATAATTTTACCACATCTATGAGTTGAATTTAAAAAATATGAGAGACATGGTTTACTTGTGTAATTTTCATGTGGTTAAATAAGATGGAAATAATTTCTCGTGAATAGTAAATTTTGACTTTTTATTTACCACGGTTAAAAGTTAATAGAGTAATTATGGGTAAAAATTATATTATAATTACCCTAACACATGTCCTAATTCTATTGGATAAGTGTAATTCGACCAAAAACAACCTAGGAATAACGTTTGACCCTTTAGGTCAACTTGGAGTAGATTAGGACATTTATTATTATTTAATTTAATGAATAGTTAAAAGTGTTAAATTCTATGTTTATCAAATAAACCATTTTTAATATAGGGATATAAATAATATAAATTTGACTATAAATATTAATTATAAATCTACATTTTTTTTATACATCACGGTATTTTATTTATAATTTTTAGACATTAAATAATTAAATTTATTTATCACACAATGATGATTCAATAATTACCTTATTAATGAATGAATCAAATAAATGTAAATATAAATATCGAAAAAATATAATTTCAATGTTTTTATTATATCCACGAATTTTAAAGGTGAATATGACATGTTAGGTAAGATTAAATGTTTTTTGTTCAAAGTAATCAAGTTGTGATGACATTCACAAAACCAAAATACCAAATAGTGTCAAAATTTACATAAATTAATATTTACAACAAATACTATATTATTGGTTGATATATATTTCATAAAAATGTAAGGATCTCCCAAAAGGAATAATTAATATTATATATTTCATTAATTAACAACTTTGTGTTCTCATGGTAGTTTATATTATAATTATTAACCATATTATATAAAAATACAAAGAGACATGGTAAATGACAAAATATTTAACTAAGTGTTAAATATAAAGGATACGGTTAATATAGTGACCCAAACCGGTCAAAAACTATTGGTTGAGTGGTTTTTGACCCATCCCTACCTTAGAATTTATATAATACATATTTCATCCATTATAAATGAAAAACGAATTTTTTTTAAAAAAAAATTGATGTTTTTTTTATGTTTTTCCTCACCACTTTTATAAAAGCGAGCTTCCCCTTCTCTAAAATTCACACCTCCAATGCCATTTTGAACAACCATAACCTGCCCAAATATCCTCCCAAATATCCTAACTTATTACTATAGGGCTCAGTTTGATCATAAATCCATCCTACGGAGCCCTTTTGCTAAATCAAAAGAAAGAACCCGAAAAAGAGGTAATGATTTAACCACCCTCTTTCAAGTTCATTTGTTCATCCACATACTATTTATTTGTTATTACCATACAAAAATAATCAATACAGTACCTTATATATACATTTATGTAATTATAAATATGGAAAAACTTTATTCATTATTTTATTCATCCTTGGAATGATAATGTCACCATGTATAGGTACGTACAACGTACCATCTCCACGTCGTGGTGTAGTTGTTTTTCAATGCATTATTATTTGGATTGATATTATGATGAGTAATATGTATATAAATAATGAAAAAAACAAGATAATTTATCTGTAAAATTAATATACCATCCAATTCCACATCATTATGGGAGTGATATTATTGCTCGTGCGTACGTACGTATTACTGTCTCCACGATGCGATGTGATTTTTTTCAAAGTTCACCATTCATCTATGATTATAAAATATATATTACTAATAATTATGTTTTATATTATATAATAGTGCTACTGGAGATATATATATATATATGTATTTATGTACTTACATATATCTTATTCACTTACTTTCGTTCAATACAATATGGAAACAGAAACAACGTTTATGCGTACGTATGACCTACCATCTCCATAAATGGTGTTTTCCATTACATATATCTATCTATTATAATTTTTTTATTGTAAATATGTGTGATTTATAAATAAATTTTTATATTCTGGAAGTATTTAAATCATGATCTATATGATACGATCATGAATAACAAGTTAAAATATGTACGATAAAGAAAAAGATTATAACACGAAATGATAGTTTAACCTGAAAATCATTATTAAATGCGTAGTATAATGTCCTTAATGAATATTTTATGATATAAGAAATAATAATATGGTTCTTTTAAAATATAATAACATACAATGGTCATTGTAAATGATGTTAAACATTCCCTCGAACAAAGGAAAGTGCAAGGAGAAGGTTAATTTCACAATCACTTTATTATCTGAGGTTATTTTTACGTAAGTATCTACTGGGACATATTTATTACCCATTTCCATTTTTAATAAAATAGTTTTCAAAGTGATTATTTTGAGAGACTTTTTTACTAAAACATTATTTCAAATTCTTTACATATTTTTCCTTCTAAATCATTATCATTAATTTCAATGTATTCAAAATGGGTTTTAAGGATTTATTTATATGAACATGAATGTTTTTTAAATTTTAATTCCTTTCAATAGTTTTAAAATGTTATGGGATAGTAGGATTAAAAAAAATATTTAAATGTCTTCCTTTATAAATTGTGTTACTTTTAAATGTTCTTATGAAAAGGGAAATTTCACTCAAAGAGTTTTACAAATCATTTTCATCTTTGTCAACATCCTTTGATGGATTTTGAACTTGTTTGAAGTTGATTTATTATGATACAAAACATCCATATTGTATTGAAGGGTTTTGTAATATGTTTGACTAAGTATGTGTTAATTTTACACAATGCATGGTTTATGGATAATGTATTGACATTTCGTGAGCTAGTATTAATACGAATGTTTATGTTATGTTTATAACATTTCATATTTATATTGAATTGGACTTAGTAAGTGATGGGTGGATCCCGCTATATCTCCTCGATGCATCTTTAGGTCTCATGAGACAAAATAGTTTCTTGGAATAGGGTCATGACAAAATATTATTTGTAGTATTGGAATAAGGCCCTGACAATGTGTTTATGAAATTCTGGCATTATGCATTTTATCATTATGAATATCGCTACTGATATTTCATGTTATTATTCAACTGGTAGAATATTGATGTGAATAATTAAATAGAATTATTTGATTTTATCTTGGATATATTCTGCTAAATATTTTTAATGGAATTAACATTTTAAAAAAAATCATGTCTATATAAATAAATCCTTAAAAACCATTTTGATGACATCGACATTAATGAGAATGATTTAGATGACTAAATATTTAGAACATTTGAAAGGATGTTTTAGTAAAAAAGTAGCTTAAAAATAATCCCTTTTAAAACTCATTCATTAAACATGGAGATGGGTAATAAATATGTCTAAGTAGATACTTACAAAAAACATCCTCAGATAATAAATAGATTCTGAAATTAACCCTATCCTTGCACTTTCCTTTGGTCAAGGGTACATTTATCCTTTAATATAATGAACATTTTATGTTATTAGATTTTTAAAGAAGAATATTAATATTTATTATATCATACATGATTCATTTATGACTTTATACTACCCATTTAATAATTATTTTCATGTTAAATGAACATTTTGGGTAATATTCTCCTTCTTTATCGTACATATTTTAACTTGCGATTCTTTATCGTATTATTTGGATAATGATTTAAATACATCCAGAATATAAATCTTGATTTATATATAATATATATTTAGAATATAAATAAATATAATACATATATATACGAAATGGAAAACACCGTTTACAAAGACGGTAGGCCGTACGTATGCATAAATGATGTTTCTGTTTTCATATTATATTGAACAGAAGTAAGTGAATAAAATATATGTAATTAAATAAATAAATATATATAAAAATATGTATATCTCCAGTAGAAATATTATTTCATATATTGAACACTTATTTGTAATATATAATTTTAGAATTGACAATGAATTGTTAATATGGAAATGAATCTCATCGCATTGTAGAGACGGTAATCTGTACTTACGCACGATGAAAATATCATTTACTTAAAGGTATGTAATTTGATGGTATATTAATTTTATAGAGACATTATAATGGTATTTTCAATTTTTATATACATATTTCTCATCATTATATCCATCCAAATAAGATTTTGTTAAATAACAACTACACCACGACATGGAGACGGTAAGTCGTACGTACACACACATGGTGATATTATCATTCATAGGATTGATTAAATAATAAAAATGTTTGTGACTTATTTGTAATAACATCACAGTATATATATGGTACTGTATTTTTTAATTTTTTATGGTAATGACAAAGAAAGAGTAATTGGAAGACGAAACGAACTTGAAAGAGGGTGGTGAAATCATTATATATTCTTCGGGTTCATCCTTTTGATTTGATAAAAAGTGCTCTTTAGGTCGGAATTATGAACAATATTAGGCCTATAGGAAAAAAGGAGGATATTTGGGAGGATATTTGGGTAGGGGTAGGCCGAGCCCAATGGCTTTGGAGGTGTGAATTAGAGAGAAGGGCAAGTGCCCTTTTATAAGAGGGGTGAGGGGAACCTTAGGAAAAATAGAAAATATTATTTTATAATAAAATAATTTTCTATTTCTAATGGATACAAAATGTATTATTTAAAGGCTAATGTGGAGATGGGTTGAAAACCACTCAACCAATAGGTTTTATACAAGTTTGGGTCACTATATTAACCTTATCTTTTATATTTAACTACTAGTTATACATTTTGACATTTACCATATCTCTTTTTATTTTTATATTACTTGGTTAATAAACATACTATAAACTACCAAGAGAACCACAAGTGGTTCTTTAATGACATATATAATATTCTTTAATCCATTTTTTACAACCATACATTTTTAAGAATATTATATCAACTAATAATATATTATTTGTTTTAAATATTAATTTATGACAATTTTTACACTATTTTGTATTTAGTTTTTGTGAAAGTCATCACAAAATGATTACAAAGAAAAAGTTCAATAAAATCTTCCCTTACATTTCATATTCACATATAAAATTCTTTGATGTAAAAAAAATTGAAATTATATTAATATTAATATTTATAATAACATTTATTTGATTCTTTCATTAATAAGGTAATTACTGTATCATCATTTTGTCATAAATAAATTTAATTATTTAATTTCTAAAAATTATAAATAAAATAAAATAATGTATTAAATATTTTTTCATTTCTAATAAATATTTATAGTCTAATATATCTTATGTGTAACCCTGTATTAAAAGTTGTTTAGTTAATAAAAATTGAATTTAACACTTTTAACTCTTCTATAAATTAAATAATAATAAATTTCCTAATCTAATCCAAGTGAACCTAAACGATCATGTTTTATTCATAATGTGGTTTTTGGTTTAATTAAACTTATCCAATAGAATTACAACATGTGTTAGGGTAACTATAATATCATTTTTACACTTAATTACCCTATTTACTTTTAACCGTGGTAAATAATTGTCAAAAGTTACTATTAAACAAAAATTATTTTCTTATTATTTAACCACATTTTAAATATCAGGGTTAATCACGTCTCTTGGATTTTTGAAATTCAACTGACAGAAGCGGAAATATTATTTTTTATGGAAAATTTCAAATGCTTTTAAAAGGTGTGTAAAAAACGGTAAATTGTTCAACAAAATTTCATATATCTAATATTATTATAAAATCACTCTAATGAATTAAATTGAACATATATATATTATGTATAAAATTTTACCTTAAAAAATATAAATAAAATAACTAATTATTCAAATAAAAAGTCAGTTATAAACAATAATCCACTGTTTTTAACTATTAATCAATAATTGAATGTTTTTAGAAAAGTACCCTAATTTAACCCTAAGATAATTTTGATATTCTAAAATCAAAAATGAATTCCATTTTTCCAATTTCAAAACCTATATGTTTCATTAATTAATTTACAATTTATTCCCATTGTCAAAACCAAAAAAAATATTTTTTAGAAATAATAACTCTGAAAAGATTGACACATGTTTATGTCCAATTTCAAAGTGAAATTACATCCAATGAGAAAAATTGAATTAAGTGGTAAAAATATTGTCTAATTACACTTCAAAAAAATTCTAATTTATAATTGAACACTAATAATTATTTTGAGTAATAATGTTGTTTTGCGATAAAATTTAGTACTTTTCACTATTCACCCAAATATAGATGTTATCAGAAAAACACGAAAAATTTATCGAAACAAATTTTTTATGTCTTGAATCTAAAGAAGAATTTTATTTTGTCAAATTTAATATATAAAAGTATCAAATATTTTATTTAAGAAGGGTTTACCATTAAAATTCCGAAAAATTGCATTTTTTTTAAAATACTTCTTTTATTTGAAAAAAAATGAATTTGTTCTTAAATTATGTCTAAAGAACTCATAATATAGATTATAAAATTATAAGGATTTTATAAAGTTTAAAATTTAGTTAATACTATTCATAACCAATTTTGAATGACTAGTTTGGTAAGTCATGGTGCGCTTGAACTCTGTGTTGCGTGCAGTGCATGTTATTAGATTAATTTTAAAAAAATGACATACTATGTTATCATGGGGTGTTACATTATTCCATCCTTCAATAAATTGAATCCCCTCAATTTGAAATTGTTTTTAGAAAATAATAGTTTTAAAATAGAAAATATCTTTGTGGGAAAAACCACATTGGAAATTGGTTTGATTAAATTTAGTCTTAATAAGAGGAAAAGAGAAATGAAAGGGTCACCACCAAATTATAATATATATTATGAGAACATTGGTGAAAAGTAAAGACACATAATTAGAAGAAAACATAAATATTAATAGGGAGTGATTCAGGTCATCAATCACAAACAAGTGTAAAATTGAGGGTCTCAAATCCATAAATCTATAAGGATTTGAAATACCATCGGTTCATAAAAATATAAAGTATTAGGATAACATGTATTTTGTTTTAATATCACTTCTATAAAGTTTAGGAATTAATTTACCAATATAATAATAGGGATAAAAATTATATATATATATATATACTAGACAAGTAGAGTTTCATCCATCAACTAATTCCTACCACAAAACCATCTTTCACATCAATGGATGTCAAAGAAATATTCTATTTAACCTAATCGTATGAGGTTAAAAAATAATTTCTAATTAACCTATCATACCCTTTAAAAAACTACATTATACAATCCAAGGACTTCACGTAGTCCAGTTGTTGGCGATAAATCTCAATCGCACTACGGTTGTGAGTTCGATGCCCGTAGCTTTTTTCGACGCAAAGGGTTGTCACACATTCTGTGTGTAGTCTTTTAAAAAAAACTAAAATTAACCTTAAAAATAGTATCCAATTTCAAACTTAATCCATTTTAACCATTCTACTTATCCAAAATACTTTTATCCAAACTCATAATCCAAAATTTATTAGTATGTTAAACACAATGAAGATCCTCTTTTTCCATGTAATAACATGTGATGACCTTCATCATGTATTCTCTTAAAACATAGTAACACCCTGAGTTACCCTAAAACAATATTGATTACATTCATGATCTCTTATTCTTTATAGAATACATGATATATTTCTTAAATCCGAAATTTTTAAATATTCAAATGATGACGAAAAAAATACCATTAATCAGTTCTAAGTTAGTCAAGAAAATCAAACATAATTTATCAAAATCAACCATCTCTTTCTGAGTATCTGAGCTCACCCCATTCTTATAATTTATTTTCCCAGGATCCTAAGAAGTTTTTTCTGTTTGAGATGCAGGGTTAAGCTATGGGAGAAATGGAATTCTCAATGGATTTTTTTTTTGTGTTGTATGTTGTAATGTATAAAATAACGTTCATGTATGTAATATATTTTCCAAAACAACTAAACTGATCAGTGCGTTATTTTAATACATTGTCACTATTTAAAAAAATCAAGTCTCAAAATACCGATCAATTTAGCAGTCTTAAAAAATAGATTACATACATTAACGTTACATTACACTTTCCAAAATACAACAAATTTTTTTTTTTGAGAATTGTATTGTTCCCTTAAATTAACCCAACATCTCATTCATAAAACACTTCTTGGGATCCAGTGAAAATAAAATATAAGAATGGTATGAGCTCAAATTTTCATTAAAGGTATATTATTTAGCAAAAGCTATAAACTTTTAAGGAAAGATGTGTAAGAAAAACAATATCCCTTTAAACATAAACTTGAACATAATATGGAAAAAACAAATCAAACATTACTATATAAAAATTCATATGGATATTATACTAGTCGAACTGTAAAATGTAATAACTTTTTTCATAATGAGAGATTGTATAGCACCAGAATTTAATTTCTGTGTCAAAGCCTCGTGCCATGACTTAGGGGCTAACTGTAACCGAACCCCAACCCGATGAGCCTTTGTAAAAGGACTCCAACCCGGAGAGCCTCTCTAACCAGACTCCAACCCGGAGAGCCTCTGTAACATGACTCCAACCCAGAGAGCCTATGTAATTGGACACCAACAAGAACATACAAGTCCAATACATTCATCATAGGAAAAGGGTGAAATATAACATAAACATTCGTATTAAGACTAGCATTCAAAATGTCATCACATTAACCATAAACCATGAATGGAAAAAAATAACTCATCCACAGTCAAAAATATCAAAAAAAACATACATACAATATGGCAGATTTGAATCATTATAAATCATCTTCAAACAAGTGTAAAATTTATCGATGGATGTTGACATAGATGATATCATAACTATTTTAGAGAAACATCGTTTTCTATTTTGAAAACATCTATGAGTCACATAATTATAAAGAAGAACTTTATTTTTAAAACATTCTTATAATATTTTAAGGGAAGATTTTATAATGTTATAATGGAAGAAAATATCCACACCAACCGCATAAGTTAAAAAACATTTTTATATTAATTTTTTCAAAAAGGTTATAATGTGCCTTGTTTGGAAAATGATAGAAAGACTCCCTTATAAAAATCTTATAAAAAGTCAAACAATAGTATAAATGACATTATAAAAAGTATTGTAAATTGTAAAATTGTTTTGAAATACATTTTAAAAAAACATGGATGTGGATGATAAAGAGGTCCCATTAGATAATTACGTATAAACAACATCTCATAATGAAGAGATTTTGAAATTAACCCTTACCTTGTACTTTTCCATTGTCGAGGGTATGTTAACCACCTGTATAATAGTTAAACTATTGTTATTAAATTATACAAGAACCTTATACATAATTATGATATCATATATGATCTTATAAAAATTCATTGTTAATGATATATAAGTATTATCATCGTTTCAGGTGTTAATTGATTCGTTTTCCTTTATATGATTTGTTATGTATGTAATGTTTGTTATGGATAGGATGTATCTTATTCATATTCATAATTTAATTAAGTATTTAAACATTATTTTTAATCATCTAATTAAAATTAGTCTTTAAAGGATTATGATGTGGAATGAATCACATCGTGTTCGCGGAGACGGTAATTTGTATGTACGAACGAGCGACAATATTATTTTTTGATATTGAAATAATATATAATTTTATAGTATATAATATATATAGAATCATTATTATGTTATATTTATTCTTTACATAAATTACACATCATTATTATAATCATCCAAAAATTAATGTGTTGAATAACAATTACCCCATGATGTGGATATGGTAAGCCATACGTACGCACAAATAATGACATGTCATTCAAAGGATGGATAGAATAATGGATTTGGTTGTAAAATATTTATAATAACCTCACAGTATATAGGATATACTGGAGTTATTATTTTATAATGTAAACAAAAAATAAAGTGGAAGTGGAAGAACAAATGAACTCGAAAGAGGAGATGAAATATTTACATCTTCATCAGGTTCTTCCTTTTGATTTGATCAAAAGGGTTCCATAGGTTGGATTTATTACTAAAAGAATGCCTCTTTGATAAAATGGGGACATTTGAGAGGGTATTTGGGTAAAGGTTGGCTGAGCCAAATGGCTTTGAAGGTGTTAATGTGAGATAAGGGGGAGTTCCCTTTTATAAGTGGGGCGTGGGGTACCTTAGGAAAAGATTTAAATACTATTTTATAATAAAATCATTTTCGGTTTCTAATGCCTCTAAAATGATTTATTTATATGATATGGTGGTGATGGGTCAAAAACTAATTAACCAATTGGTTTTATAAAGGGTTGGTTCACTATATTATCGTCATATTTTAGATTTAACTCTTAGTTAATTAGTTTGACATTTACCTAGTTTCTTTGTATTTTTATATTATATGGTTCATAAACATACTATAAACATACAAGATAACATAAAGTGTTTCACTAATGACATATATAATATTATTTAATACCATTGGCCGAACCTTATATTTCTAGGAATAGAATATCACTTAATAATATAATATTTGTTTTAAAATCTCTTTTATGTAAATTTTGAAACAATTTTATATTATTTTTTTCTTAAATTCATAAGAAGCATTATTACTTCGAACAAAATTTATCTATCCAATCCTAATATTTCATATTACCCAAAAAAAATAGTGTAATTTGTAACACCCCGACCCCGGCTAGCCAGAGTCGGTGCATTATTTCGTAACATTGGCATGATCACAAAAGATCAAGTCTCGAAAGGCCGATTAGTTTAGTATCCTTGGAAACACTAGATGCATTCATAAACATTACATTACATTATAAATTGAAAAACTAATAACAAAGTCTTCATAGTCCACACTCATATACTCTTCTGACTATCCCTGCAGGTCATTCATAAAATACTTCTTCCCATCCTGGAAAATATTAAAACATTGAAAGGGGTGAGCTCATATGCTCAGTAAGGATAACAATATAGCGGAAGATTTCATCAATAAACATAATCATTTAAGGAAATGTATAACTAAAACAAAAAACTTTTAAACATTAACTTCAACATAATATGGAAAAAGTAAAATGAGATAATTCCATTTACTTCTTCACATGGATATTCTATTAGTCGAATAATCACATTCAATATCAATAACAACTTTCATAATGATGGACTGCATAATGCCAGACTATCATAACCATGTAGCCAAGGCCTCGTACCAAGACCACAAATAAGATTTTGTCAAGGCCTCGTGCCAAGATAGTAGTTTGTCTCATGAGACCTACCGATGCATCAAGGAGCTATAGGGGGCTCCACCTGTCACTTATTAAGTCCAATGCATTCCTCATTTGAACAGGTTTAAACATATCATAAACCATAACATAATCGTATCACATAAAAAATTCATAAAGGAAACATAACATTTCCACATTTCAATTACAAGATATCAATACACCACATTAATATAATAAAAACACCTTCAAAACCATTTTCAATAACAAAATAAAATAAAATTAAAACATTGTATTTATTTTTCATTTAAAAAAAAGTTATGGCTAGTAGAGGAAGCCGAAACTCAAATAATGGTCACGGCGGCGGAGAAGTCGTTGTCACCACATACGTACGAAAATAAAAACATTCCTTTTTGTCATTTAGTAAAACTCTTTGTATAAAAATATTCCTTTTTGAATAAAATTCAAAGTCAAAGGGGTTTATACACCGTATAAAATAATGTTGTGTATAAAACAAAATATGCATCAATGAAAGGAGATTGAGACGAAGACCCTTAAAAAGATCATTTTTTAAAATAAAGTAGGTCTATTATGTGTATTAACTATAAGTAAACATAAATAAAGTACAATTACAAGATATGACATAATAATATCATGAAATAATTTGAATGTATGAGATTAACCCAAAGAATATAAATTGGGTTAAGAAGTTCCCTTACCTTGCGTCCTGTCTAGAATCAAACGTTCTTTAACCTCATGAATAATAAACTAGAGTAAATTTATAATTTCTTAAGAACCTTTTTCAAGTTTTTATTCCTTTTATATCACTTATTACCATGTTATGAACATTATGTAATTATTTATGTTAATAAAGGTCGTTTTGTCGATCTTTGGTACATGAGTCAAAAATAAACTTGTTATAATTACAAGTTGTTCATGTGGGGAAATATCCATTATATCCAGAATTATATTCATGATTTAGATATCATATATATCATATATATCCAGTATATATATTCATTCATAATATTACGTAACATTTAGAGGTACGAAATGAAATGCACCGTTCATGGAGACGGTAAGCCGTACGTACGCATGAACGCTACTTTCATTTCTATTTTAATATTTAATGGAATGAAATCATAATTATATAAATGTATAATATAATTCCAGTATAATATAGCGTATAATACCATTTACTCAAACCTTTAAACATCCCACATATGGTATTAACGATTCAAATCACATTGAGGGGGCGGTAGTCCGCACTTCCTAAAATGAAAATATCGCGTTTACCCAAAATGGAAACCATAAATCTTTGCCATAAATGAAAAATAAAAAATCATAAGCAAAACAAAAACATAATATATATCATATATAAAAATATTGTCATCATAATGGCCACCATTAGAGGTGTTATATGAGTGTTGGACAATCATCGTTTCGTGAGGCAAAAATTCGCCATCCACAGAAACAGTATGTTCATTAACCATTAGATGTAGGTGTGTGTAAGTGTAGCTCGAATCCTTATTATAAAAACATCCTAGTATATTGAGGATACTGGTTTTGTTACAAAATAAATCAATAAAAAGTGTTTATGGGTTTGGAGAAGTAAAATAAAACAATACAACATTAGAGAAGATATTACCTTAAAATCGGGTAACTCTTTTTGATTTGAGGCAAAGGCTTCCTTGGGAAGAGTTATGCACAAAGTGAGGCTTATAGGAGTAATATGGGGAAGTTGGAAGAGTATTTTGGCAGAGGTTGGCCGACCCAAATGGCTTGAAAGTGTGAATGAGGTAGTAGAGGTGGGGGCCTTTTATAAGAGGAGAGGAGGGGTACTCTTGGAAAGTAATGAAATGTTACTTTATTATACAATGGTTTTCGGATTCTAAATGTCCCACACTAATATAATTCGATGCTAAGGTGATTAGGGTTAGAAATATTTTCATAAAATAGGCTTTGGACAAGTGTAATGCTTAGATTTTACATTATCCATCCATTTTATTAAAATCGTTAATTAATGAGGTAATCGCTGCATCATCATGGTGTCATAAATAATTTAATTTATTTAATGTCTAAAAATTATAAAAAAATATCATTATGTAGGAAAGTTTTTTATCTTTCTAATGAATATTTATAGTAAAAAATATTAGTTTTATAACCCCATTTAAAAATTGTTTTAGTAAAACAACTCTTGTTTGTGACATTTTTATTTTAAAATTAAATAAAAAGTTTTTAATGTCATTTTCCTACCAAATGGCTCCATGGGGTTCCCAAGTTGACCCATGTATTTTCTGGGTCTTCCATGACTCATCCAATAGGGGTAGGACAAGTGTAAGGGTCAATTCATATTTTTATAATACAATTTTTAGCTTAAATTTCACTAATTACCTTTAATCGCGATTAATTAAACTTAAATGTTACTTTTCACCAAAAAAATATTTTAATCCCATTGAACCACATTTTACTTCTTAATGACAACCATGTATGTCGGATTTTTGAAAATCAAATCACAGAAGTGGAAATATTTCATTTAAATGAAAAATCAGTTATTTAACTAACACTTAGTGGTTTCACTATTCATCAAAAATTGAAGTTTTTCAGAACAATACCAAAATTTCACCCTAAGATATAATTGATATTCCAAATTAAAAAATGATGTCTATTTTATAAAATTCCAAACATATATGTGTTGAGTCAATAAGGTTTTCCTTATGACTTTTCCATTCCTTCTTGTTTTGAAAATCACAAACACCTTATCTTTAAGGAAAATCGCTTTTGTAAGGAAAAATGCTTCCTTAGGGAAAATTGCTTTTATAAGGAAAATGCTTTCTTAAGGAAAATTGCTTTTATAAGGAAAATGATTTCTTAAGGAAAATTGCTTTTATAAGGAAAATTTCTTTTATAAGGAAAATTGCTTTCTTAAGAAAAATCCCTTTTATAAGAAAAATTATCCTTATCATATTTTCATTCATATTTTTCTTAAGTATGAGTTTCGGATTCATTTTCTCGGAATCAATAAAACTTAGATATAAAGCATTCTGTTTAGTATTCGGATTCTGGACAAAAACTATAAGGAAGTTTCATTCCGAATTCCGGATATGAACTCTGACTGAGTTCTATTCCAGATTTAGGATACGAATTCTGAAGAAGAATTCTCATTACGAATTCTAATGAAGAAATTCCATTCCGAATTCTCATTACGAATTCTGAAGAAGAATTCTCATTACGAATTCTAATGAAGAAATTCCATTCCGAATTCTCATTACGAATTCCAATGAAGAATTCCCATTACGAATTCTGATGATGAATTCTCATTACGAATTCTGATGATGAATTTTCATTACGATTTCTGATGATGAATTCCTATTCCGAATTCTCTTTCCGAATTCACCTATTAACCAGAATCTGATTATCATTGTTTTATACACTCTGAATTTATTCACTCCGAACCTTCACTCCGAAATTTCTATTCCGAACTTTTATGTTAGAGTTTAAAACGATGTCGTGCATTCTGTTACACTTGTTTTGTTATAAAACGATGTCGTCCATTTTGTTATAAACTAACCGTTGTCTAAGTGACACGTGTACAGGTCCCTCCGAACTTTAAGGAAAATATGACCGTTGGAGAAGGAGCCGACCTTACCTATAAATAGGAGCTCATTTGAAAGAGCTCGGTGCTGATGGCTGATGCATAAGCTGATTGCTGAAAAAGTGCTTACATGATGTTGAAGTGATTTCTAGAGAGAGAGTCTCTTATTAACTCTCAAAGCTTCGTGCGACTCCGAATGTTGGTGATTACATTCGAGGGCTTCCGGGGATAGGAAGACAGAGGTGCCGACTACCTTAAAGATCGAGGGCTTTCTTGCTGAGAAAGACAGAGGTTACCAACTACCTTGAAGTTGAGGGCTTGCGGGGATAGCAAGACAGAGACTCTGATCTTCGTATCGAGGGCTTACCCTGGTGTGGGTAAGACAGACTTGCTTGAATGTATAAATCAAGGGACCTTTATCCAAGGTTGTTGGATACCCTTCTCTTTGGGTTAAAAGACTTATATCTTGTTACTAGTAGTTTTACTACTTGTTGTTATTCCGCTGAAATTTGTATCTTAAGGAAAGTATAACTTTATTATACTTCCTTACTCTGATTAGTTTAGATTCTATACGCTTTAAGGTAGAATCTCATATTGTAACTTTTGTTAAGTTTCAATTTCTGGAACCATATTTCTGGAACCTTCTTTTGGAATCTCTTTCCAAGTTCAGTTCGGTGTTAGAGGTGTTGTGAATTTACTTAGTTTAACTTTGTTAAACTTAGCCCTTTCCTTTTCTTAAGGAAACTCTAGTTATTCATAACTAACTTTAAAGGTTCCAAAGGAATTTTTAAAGTATACAATTCACCCCCCTCTTGTATATTGAGCATCTCATATTATATTTCGATCCTACAATTGGTATCAGAGGTTGGAAACCTCTTACTCTATACCATTCTTACATTTGGTATCAGAGCCAAGGTTACTGAAATAATTGTACTCACATATAAGTCTTTCTTGCTCACTTATCCATTCCGAACTTTGTCATTCCGGTTTTTCCATTCCGAACTTTTCTCATTCCGAACTTTTTTATTACGATTCTAAGCTACTAACAAGTTTGTGTGCAAAGTTATTTTTAGTATGGCAGGAATAAATGTTGGATCTATTGACAATTTGAATCCTACAAGACCACCTATCTTCGATGGTAATGATTATGAATACTGGAGAGATCGTATGAAGACATTTGTTATCAATACTGGAGTAGACAACTTTGTGATGCTTACTGGTGATTATAAAATTCCTGACAAGGAAGTCAGAACCTTTACTAACCAGGAGAAGCAAGAATATCAACTCAACTATAAGGTACGCAACACTTTATTATGTTCAATGACTATAAATATATATAGCCAAATTTCTTCTTGTGAAGCAGCTAACTGTATATGGAAGAAGTTAGAGGTTACACACTTTGGGACATCTAAGGTGATTGAGACTAGAAGGGCTATGCTTAGAGCTGAATATCATGGCTTTAATTTTCCTTATGGAGAACCTATCTGTAAAGTTCAACAAAGGTTTATGACCATTGTCAACAGTCTACAATCTATGGGAGAGAAAGGTTTAGATGATGAAGCTCTTGTGGACAAGATAATTGACATGATGCCCAATGAGTGGGAATCCAAGAGAACAGCTATAGATGAGAACAGGAAAGTCACTCAAATCACTCTTGATGAATTATTTGGAACTCTTCTACAACATGAAACTAGAATGAAGAGAGATGCTGACAACATCAAGAAGAAGAATGGAAATGGTACTGTTGCTTTTACTTCAACTTCAAATCAGATGAAAGCTAAGACTCCTGAGAGAGTAACCAGATCCAAGTCTAAGAAAGTCATTTTCCAATCCGAATCTAGTGAAAGTGAAGTTTCAGAAAATGAATTAGCCAATCTTGCTCGAAGGATGAACAAGATAGCTGGACAGAAAAACTTTCAATCTAAGTATAAGAAGAAGGATAGGAAAGATAAGAACGATGGAGAAGTTACTTGTTATGAATGCAAGAGAGCTGGACATATTAGACCAGATTGCCCTATGCTCAAGAAGAAAGAAAGGAAGGAAAGACATTCAGAAAGAAACAGGAAGAAGTATTACAAAGCCAAAGCTAAGAATGTTCTGAAAGCTAATGACACCTGGAGTGCCAGTGGTGGTGACTCTTCAGATGAATCTTCTGATTATGAATCTTCAGGACAGAAGAATCTTGGTCTTATAGCCAGATTAACTATTGATAATCATTGGCTTATGGCTAAGGTACGAAATGCTGAATCATTGACCAATGTTTCTTTAAATTCCAATGATAGTAAGTATTATAACTCTTCTGATGAAGAATCATCTTCTGATGAGGAAAATACTTTACCTACTTTTGAAGAAGTCTCTAGGTTTGCTAAACTTCTTGAGATTGAGAATTCCAAACTCAAAAAGAAACTTGATAAGGCAAATTCTAGGAATTTTATTCTTACTAAAGAGATATCAGATCTTTCTAAAGATCTTGATAAGAAAAATTCTGATTTTGAAAGTATTTCAAAAAATCTTGAGGAAGTAAGTTCTGAGAAGATCAAACTTTCTAAAGAGTTAGAAAAAGTAATTTCTAAGAAAAATGTTTTTGAGCCTAACTCTAGTTAAAAAACTAATGATTTTGAGGATAAAAACTTGGTTGTAAAACTCAAGTCCGAAATATTTTCCTTAAAGAAGTGTTTATCAAACTTTACCCATGGTAAGGAAAATTTTGATAAGATGTATTCTCAAATACGACCTTTAAGAAATAAATCCGTATTTGGTTATACCCATGCAAAACCAATTTTCAGTAACAATTATTTTGTTCCTCAAAGTGCCCCATTTTGCACTAAATGTCAATGTGGTGGTCACTGGGCAAGAAGTTGTTCCTTAAACAAAACCCAATCCTTAGGTTTTCATAAAGCTTTCTTTTCTAAGAAAATGTGGATACCTAAAATTTTATTGTCTGGAAATCTCGTATCCAAACAAGTTTGGATTCCGAAAGTCTAACTTTGTTCTTAATTTCAGGAAAATAATGAAAGTACCAGCAACAATATTTGGTACATGGATAGTGGATGTTCCCGGCACATGACTGGTTACAAAATCTTCTTTGAAAAGATTATCAAAACGAAAGGAGGAAAGGTAACTTTCGGAGACAATGCTAAGGGAGAGATTATTGGTATTGGTAATATAGTACTTTTGGGTAAAACTTTGATTTGAAATGTTCTTTTTGTTAAAGGTCTTAAGCACAACCTCATTAGCATAAGTCAGTTATGTGATGAAGGTTACCTTGTGAATTTTAGGAATGATAAATGATTAGTTCACAATTCCAAGGAAGAATTTATTCTCTCAGCCAACAGGCAAGAGAATGTTTACACATTAAACTTAGAAGACTTAAGAAGCCAAGATTTACCTTGCCTAAGTGCAATGGAAGATCATTCTTGGTTATGGCATAGAAGATTAGGACACTGTAATCTTAGAAACCTATGTAAACTCTCTAAGAAGAAACTTGTTAAGGATCTACCGGAGCTTAGATTTGATTCTTCTAAAGTTTGTGATCCTTGTCAATATGGCAAGCAACATAAATCTAGTTTTAAGTCAATCGGTGAAGTCTCATCAACTGATGCATTACAGTTGGTGCACATGGATCTTTTTGGTCCAACACAAACTGGAAGCATTGGAGGCAAATATTATGTATTTGTTCTAGTTGATGATTACACTAGATTTACTTGGGTCTATTTTCTAGCAAAGAAATCTGAAGCTTTTTCTTATTTCAAAAGTTTTAGAGCTCAAGTTAAAAATGAGAAAAACCTTCCATTGAAAACTATTCATAGTGATCATGGAGGAGAATTTCAAAATTCTGATTTTGAAACTTTTTGTAGCAAGAAAGGTATTACTCACAATTTTTCAGCACCTAGAACTCTTCAACAGAATGGTGTAGTTGAAAGAAGAAATAGAATTCTTCAAGAGATAACTAGAACCATGTTGAGTGAATATTCTATTGCTAGACATTTCTGGGCTGAAGCTGTAAGTACTGCTTGTTATACAATAAATCGAGTTTTGATTAGACCTTTTCTTAATAAAACTCCTTATGAGTTATGGAATGGTAGAAAACCAAGACTTTCCTACTTCAAGGTTTTTGGTTGCAAAGTATTCATTTTTAATACTAAAGATAACTTACATAAATTCGCACCAAAATCAGATGAAGGAATTTTCTTAGGTTATTCCACAACTTCTATTCCGACCTTCTCAAGTATCGATTCTAGATGCCAGATGCTCCAACATACGCTGAATCAGAAAACCGACTCCGTATCAATGGTTATGGATAAGTGTGTTGACATTGAAGCCCAGTTCAAAAATTTCTTTATTGGTTACGAAGCACATAAAAGATCTTGAAAAAGGTTGACAAGCTGGTCTAAGAAAACTGTGGAAGAGATGAGGTTGCTGGATGAGTTTCAAGATAATGTTAAGGATGCATTTGAAACCGAGGACAAGAAGTTTCATAAGCTGACTGCATCATTTGAAGAGAAATTGACAGAGGAAAAGAACTTTCGGATTCAGGAAGTCAGAGATCTGAATGGAAAGCTCAACTCCGTTAATCAATGTTGGAAATATGAAAGGGATTATCGGATCGAGTTTAAAGAAAGGATGAAGACTCAGGAAGAGAAGATGAAAGCCCAGGAAGAAAAGTTGAAGGCTCAGGAAGAAGTAATTGAAGCTCAGTCAGCAAGAATAGTTGCCTTAGAAAAGCAAGCTAAAGAAGATCATAAGGACCTCAAGAAGATCAAGACTATTCTTAAGGGGCTCATGTCGAAGGAGAAAGATCTGAAATGACCAATCCGATCTTTTTGTTGTAATCTGTTTTTGTTACTGACATTTCAAATATAATGAGAATTGTGTTTGTTGTTTCGTTTGTACTAATTTCTCAGGTACTTTGTTATGTTTTTCCATTCCCTCCAATTCTTTTTGAAAATCACAAAGGGGGAGAAGGAAAAGATCCTTAAGAAAAAGAGGAAATCTAATAAGTGCTTATCAAAGGAGAAAGGAAAATACCTAAGGAAAAAGGACTCTAATAAGAGTTTTTTTAAGGGGGAGTCTTTCTTAAAGAAACATCACTCTGGAAATATGAATACGATCCTTAGAGTTTCAAAGCCTAAGGGGGAGTTAGTCGTATTCATCTATATTCTTAAACCAAGGGAGATAAGCTTTAATATGTTTCTTTCTTCTTAGAATATCTTTTTCGTAAGGATGTTTGTGCTTTCCAAAAAGGGGGAGATTGTTGAGTCAATAAGGTTTTCCTTATGACTTTTCCATTCCTTCTTGTTTTGAAAATCACAAACACCTTCTCTTTAAGGAAAATCGCTTTTGTAAGGAAAAATGCTTTCTTAGGGAAAATTGCTTTTATAAGGAAAATGCTTTCTTAAGGAAAATTGCTTTTATAAGGAAAATGCTTTCTTAAGGAAAATTGCTTTTATAAGGAAAATTGCTTTTATAAGGAAAATTGCATTCTTAAGGAAAATCTCTTTTATAAGAAAAATTATCCTTATCATATTTTCATTCATATTTTTCTTAAGTATGAGTTTCAGATTCATTTTCTCGGAATCATTAAAACTTAGATATAAAGAATTCTGTTTAGTATTCGGATTCTGGAAAAAAACTATAAGGAAGTTTCATTCCGAATTCCGGATATGAACTCTGACTAAGTTCTATTCCAGATTCAGGATACGAATTCTGAAGAAGAATTCTCATTGCGAATTATAATGAAGAAATTCCATTCCGAATTCTCATTACGAATTCTGAAGAAGAATTCTCATTACGAATTCTAATGAAGAAATTCCATTCCGAATTCTCATTACGAATTCCAATGAAAAATTCCCATTACGAATTCTGATGATGAATTCTCATTACGAATTCTGATGATGAATTCTCATTACGATTTCTGATGACGAATTCCTATTCCGAATTCTCATTCCGAATTCACCTATTAAACAGAATCTGATTATCATTGTTTTATACACTCTGAATTTATTCACTCCGAACCTTCTCTCCGAAATTTCTATTCCAAACTTTTATGTTAGAGTTTAAAACGATGTCGTGCATTCTGTTACACTTGTTTTGTTAGAAAACTATGTCGTCCATTTTGTTATAAACTAACCGTTGTCTAAGTGACACGTGTACAGGTCCCTCCAAACTTTAAGGAAAATATGACCGTTGGAGAAGGAGACGACCTTACCTATAAATAGGAGCTCATTTGAAAGAGCTCGGTGCTGATGGCTGATGAATAAGCTGATTGCTGAAAAAGTGATTACATGCTGTTGAAGTGATTTCTAGAGAGAGAGTCTCTTATTAACTCTCAAAGCTTCGTGCGACTCCGAATGTTGGTGATTACATTCGAGGGCTTCCGGGGATAGGAAGACAGAGGTGCCGACTACCTTAAAGATCGAGGGATTTCTTGATGAGAAAGACAGAGGTTACCAACTACCTTGAAGTTGAGGGCTTGCGGGGATAACAAGACAGAGACTCCGATCTTTGTATCGAGGGCTTACCCTGGTGTGGGTAAGACAGACTTGCTTGAAAGTATAAATCAAGGGACCTTTATCCAAGGTTGTTGGATACCCTTCTCTTTGGGTTAAAAGACTTATATCTTGTTACTAGTAGTTTTACTACTTGTTTTTATTCCGCTGAAATTTGTATCTTAAGGAAATTATTACTTTCTTATACTTCCTTACTCTGATTAGTTTAGATTCTATACGGTTTAAGGTAGAATCTCATATTGTAACTTTTGTTAAGTTTCAATTTCCGGAACCATATTTCCGGAACCTTCTTTTGGAATCTCTTTCCAAGTTCAGTTCGGTGTTAGAGGTGTTGTGAATTTACTTAGTTTAACTTTGTTAAACTTAGCCCTTTCCTTTTCTTAAGGAAACTCCAGTTATTCATAACTAACTTTAAAGGTTCCAAAGGAATTTTTAAAGTATACAATTCACCCCCCTCTTGTATATTGAGAATCTCATATCATATTTCGATCCTACAATTGGTATCAGAGGTTGGAAACCTCTTACTCTATACCATTCTTACAATATGTTGCATTAATTAATTTTACAAATAATTCCCGCTGTCACAATAAATAGCGTGTTTTTTAGAAACAATATATATCAAAAGATTGACAATTGTTTATGTCCAATTTCAAAGTGAAATTAATTCTAATGACCAACATTGGATATAATGGTAAAAATATATTCTAAATATACTTTAAAACCACTCAATATTATAAATTATCACTATAAATTATTTTTATTAAAAAAGTTGTTTTTAAGTATTTTTCACTATTCAAAAAAATTTGGAAGTTCTTAGAAAATTACAAAAAATTCAACATAGGCTAATTTAGAAATTACAAATCCAAAAATGAATTCCATATTGAAATATAAAATATATATAATTTAAAAAAGTGGGTATTACTATTCATAATGGCTATTTTGATTAGTCACGGTGTGTTAGAATTTCGAACTTGTGTACAACGCAAGCTATTGCATTATTGAAAGAGAAGCGTATCGTGGTAGCTCGGGGTGTTACATTATACCCTCCTTCAATAAATTTCATCCTCACAATTTGAAATTTTTCTTTGAAAATTAAAGGATGAAAATAGAAAATACCTTTGTGAAAAACCCACATCGGAAATAAGGTTAATAAAATTTACCCTTAATAAGAGGGAAAGGGGAATGAAAAAGTCACCACCAAATTTTGATCGCGATTAGGAGAACATTGATGGAAATTAGAGACATATAATTAGAGGGAAACGTAAATATTTGTAGGGAGTGAATGAGGTCATCAATCACAAACAAGTGTCAAATTGAGGGCCTCAAAGACTTAAATCTATGTTGATTTAAAATATCATCAGTTCAAAAAGACATAAGGCATTAGGAAAACACATTTTTTTGTTTCAATATCACATTACTAAAGTTTAAGAATTAATTTATTCATAGAATAAGATATAGGTATATATATATATATTTTTTCTTGATAAGTAGTGTTTCAACCTTCAACTAATTTCTACCACAAACTCATCTTTCACTCAAAAAGATAATAGAACTCAAAAATATTATATTTATCCTAATCGTACAAGGTTCAAAATATTAACACATACCATTTAGATTACGAAAACTATTTTTTAGTAACCAGGGACTTCATATATGCTAGTTGTAGGTCATAAAGGCCTGTCGCAATATGGTTGTGGGTTCTATTCCTGCAGCTTTGTCCGAAGCGACGGGTTATTTCCCAACCTGAAGGTTGTCCTTTTTCTGAAACTATTATAATATTCCAAAAATAATATTCAGAAATGTTTTATCCTTAAACATTACTTTCCAAGGTTCAACTTAATTTATTCCAACCTTTATAGTTATCCAAAATACTTCTGTCCAACTCACAGTCCAAATTTTAAGACGGTGGTAACCATAATGAAGATCCCCTTTTTTCAGTGTAACAACACGTGAACACCTTCATCAGGTATCCTTTTAAAACACTGCAACATCCTGAATTACCATGATCCCTTATTCCTTATAGAATACCAGATATACTCCTCCTGTCCAAAAATGTAGACAAATCATCAATCAGTTTCAAGGAAACAATATCAAATATAATTTATCCAAATCAATCATGTCTTATTCCAAAATCAATATCTCGGTATCAGAACCATATTATGGTTTATCTTTCTCTCAACCATATATTTTCCAAAAATTTAACCTACTGTGGAGTCACTTTTCTTGTTTCCACGCAATCTCAAGTCCTCGATGAAATAGTACTGCAGTACAATCCTTATATACTCCATAATTTTTATAACCAGTACATCATTGATACAACACTCAAATTACAAAATTCTTTAATAACAACATAAGAACTCTAATAATTCCTCCAAATCTGTGGTAGTATCATAACTTGATTATTATCCAATAACATCATTTGGGGCACACTCTGAAGATTTGGACATTGGTTTGCGTAGTGTCCCCACTCCTTGCAGATTAAGCATTGTACATTTGAAACATTTTTCTTACTATTGTAGTCATGCACTTGGTGTCCTTTTTCTCCACACTTATAACAAACTCCCATTCCCTTCAGGAAAGTTCCAAGGTGTTTCTTCCCACAGTTATCACATATTGGAAAATTCTTCTTTTCCCACGTCCCTTTTTCCATCATTCTCTCTTCCATCCTTTTCTTCTCTTTCTTCCCTTGAATTCCATAAGACTCAGATAATTATTTACTTATCTTATTAACACATGATACTATTTCTTCATATGTTGAGAACACATTGGAGATTATTTCCCTTCTAAATGTTGGCTTAATACCGTGAATGATATGATCCTTCTTACGCTTTGGATCATACGTATTGATGGAGTTCAGATTCCTTCCACTGGGCACAATTTCTATAAAATGGCATAAACTAGGTTAGTTTATGAATTGAAATGAATAATTTCAAACTTGTAAAATACAGAATGTATATTGAACAGTTTATGGATATAATCCATAATCATAAAAATGTTTTCTTTGAGGAATTATATACTCATAACCCTTCATAGTGGTTTGTAAAGAAAATGAGAATTATCCTATGCATATCCCCCAGGAGTATCATAACCAAGAGTGCGGCAAGGCCCGTTGTCAGGAACCAGTTCCCGTTCGAGTCTAGCTCAAAGCGGTGTTTTCGGGTTTTACCACTAGGTACATCTGTGCCAGAGCCACCTCTACCTGCTCGTATCCAGACAGGGATGTATTGCTCGGAAAACTCACAACATCTCTATAATACCAAAATTCTAGGACGTTCTTCTATACTAATCCTCAAAGTATATATTTGGTCTATGTGCTCTACTCAGAGTTTATCTAAATCTAGCTTCCAAGGTTAGTACTAAACTGCCTATGATACCAACTGTAACGCCCTGACCCTGGCTACCCAGAGTTGGTGAATTATTTCGTAACATTGGCATGATCACAAAAGATCAAGTCTCAAAAGGCCGATTAGTTTAATAGCCTTGGAAACACTAGATACATTCATAAACATTACATTACATTATAAAGGGAAAAAATAATAACAAATTCTTCATAGTCCACACTCATATCCTCTTCTGACTATCCCTGCAGGTCATTCATAAAATACTTCTTCACATCCTGGAAAATATTAAAACATTGAAAGGGGTGAGCTCAGATGCTCAGTAAGGATAACAATATAGAAGAATATTTCATCAATAAACATAAACATTTAAGTAAATGTATAACTAAAACAAAAGCCTTTTAAACTTGAACTTCAACATAATATGGAAAAAGTAAAATGAGATAATTCCATTTACTTATTCACATGGATATTCTACTGGTCGAATAATCACATGCAATATCAATAACCACTTTCATAATGATGGAATGCATAATGCCAGACTATCATAACCACGTAGCCAAGGACTCGTGCCAAGACCACAAATAAGATTTTTTCAAGGCCTTGTTCCAAGACACTAGTTTGTCTCATGAGACCAACCGATGCATTGAGGAGCTATATCGGGCTCCACCCATCACTTATTAAGTCCAATGCATTCCTCATATGAACAAGTTTAAACATATCATAAACCATAACATAATCGTATCACATAAAACATTCATAAAAGAAACATAAAATTTCCACATTTCAATCACAATATATCAATACAACACATTGATATAATAAAAACACTTTCAAAACTATTTTCAATACAAAAAAAAAATTAATACTTTGTATTTAATTTTCATTTAAAAACAGTTATGTCTTGTAGATGAAGCCGAAACTCAAATAATGGTCACGGCAGCAGAGAAGTCGTTGTCGCCGCATACGGACAACAAGAAAAACATTCCTCTTTGTCGTTTAGTAAAACTCTTTGTAAAAAATAATCTTTTTTTAATAAAAGTCAAAGTCAAAGGGGTTTATACACCATATAAAATAATGTTGTGTATAAAACAAAATATGCCTCAATGAAAGGAGATTGAGACGAAGACCCTTACAAAGATAATTTTTTAAAATAAAGTAGGTATATTATGTGTATTCAATATAAGTAAACATAAATAATGTACAAATACAATATAGGACATAATAATATCATGACATAATTTGAAAGTTGGAGATTAACCCAAAGAATAGAAATTGGGTTAAGAAGTTCCCTTACCTTGCATCCTGTCTTGACTCGATCATTCTTTAACCTCCTGAATAATAAACTAGAGTTAATTTATAATTTCTTAAGAAAATTTTTCATGGTTTTTATTCCTTTTATATCACTTATTTCCATGTTATGAACATTATGAAATTATTTATGTTAATAACGGTCGTTTTTTCGATCTTTGGTACATGAGTCAAAAATAAACTTCTTATAATTACAAGGTGTTTATGTGGTGAAATATCCATTATATCCAGAATTATATTCATTATTTAGTTATCATATATATCATATATATCCAGTATATACATTAATTCATAATATTACGTAACATTTAGAGGTAAGAAATGAAATTCACCGTTCATGGAGACAGTAAGTCGTACGTACGCATGAATGATACTTTCATTTCTATTTCATATTTAATGGAATTAAATAATAATGATATAAATGTATAATATAATTTCAGTATAATATATCATATAATACCATTTAATCCATCCTTTATAAATCCCACATATGGTATTAACGATTCAAATCACTTTGAGGGGGCGGTAGTCCGCACTTCCTAAAATGAAAATATCACGTTTACCCATAATGGAAACCATAAAGGAATGACATAAATGAAAAATAAAAAATCATAAGGAAAACAAACACATAATATATATCATATATAAAAATAGTGTCATTATAATGTCCACCATTAGATGTGTTATATGAGTGTTGAACAATCATCGTTTCGTGAGGCAAAAATTCTCCATGCACAGAAACAGTATGTTCTTTAACCATTAGATGTAGGTGTGTGTAAATGTAGCTTCAATACTTCTTATAAAAACATCCTAGTATATTGAATATACTTGTGTTGTTACAAAATAAATGAATAAAAAGTGTTTAGGGGGTTGGAGAAGAAAAACAAAACAAAACAACATTAGAGAAGACATTACCTTAAAGTCGGGTAACTCTTTTTGATTCGAGCCAAAGGCTTCCTTGGTAAGAGTTCTGCCCAATGTGAGGCTTTTAGGAGTAATAGGGGGAAGTTGGGAGAGTATTTGTGCAGAGTTTGGCCGATCCAAATGTCTTGAATGTGTGAATGAGGTGGTAGAGGTGGGGGCCTTTTATAAGAGGAGAGGAGGGGTACTCTTGGAAAGTAATGAAATGTTACTTTATTATAAAATGGTTTTCGGATTATAAAGGTCCCACACTTATATAATTATAGGATAAGGTGATAAGGGTTAGAAATATTCTCATCCAATAGGATTTGGACAAGTTTAATTCCTAGATTTTACATTATCCTTCCTTTTATTAAAATCGTTAATTAATGTGGTAATCGTTGCATCATCATGGTGTCATAAATAATTTAATTTATTTAATGAGTAAAAATTATAAAAAAATTATCTTTATGTATGAAATTTTTTTAGCTTTATAATGAATATTTAAAGTAAAAAATATGACTTTTATAACCCCATTTAAAAATTGTTTTAGAAAAACAACTCTTGTTTGTGACATTTTTATTCTAACATTAAATAAAAAGTTTTTAATGTCATTTTCCTAACAGAGTGGCTCCATGGGGTCCCCAAGTTGACCCATGGATTTTCGTGGTCGGCCATGCCTCATCCAATAGGAGTAGGAAAAGTTTAAGGGTCATTTCATATTTTTATAATACAAATTTTACCTTAAATTTCACTAATTACCTTTAATCGTGATTAATTAAAATTAAAAGTTACTATTCACCAAAAATTATTTTAATCCCATTGAACCAAATTTTACTTCCTAATGACAACCATGTATGTCATAATTTTGAAAATCAAATCACAGAAGTGGTAATATTTATTTTAAATGAAAAATCAGTTATTTAACTACCACTTAGTGGTTTCACTATTCATCAAAAATTGAATTTTTTCAGAACAATGGAAAATTTTCACTTTAAGCTATAATTGATATTCCAAATTAAAAAATGATTTCTATTTTGAAAAATTCCAAACATATATTTTTCATTAATTAATTTTTTAATTAATTCCCGCTTTCACAAGAAATAGAGTGTTTTTTAGAAACAATATATATCAAAAGATTGACAATTGTTTATGTCCAATTTCAAAGTGAAATTAATTCTAATGACCACCATTGGATATAATGGTAAAAATATATTCTAATTATACTTTAAAACCACTAAATATTATAATTTATCACTATAAATTATTTTATTAAAAAAGTTGTTTTTAAGTATTTATCACTATTCATTAAAATTTGGATGTTCTCAGAAAATTACAAAAAATTCAACATAGGCTAATTTCGAAATTAAAAATCCAAAATTGAATTCCATTTTGAAATATAAAATTTATATAATTTCAAAAAGTGGGTATTACTATTCATAATGGCTATTTTGATTAGTCATGGTGTGTTAGAATCTCGAACTTGCGTACAACGCAAGCTATTGCATTATTGAAAGAGAAGTGTATCGTGGAAGCTTGGGGTGTTACATTAGCCCCTCCTTCAATAAATTGCATCCTCGCAATTTGAAATTTTTCTTTAAAAATAAATGGTTGAAAATAGAAAATACCTTTGTGCAAAACCGACATCGGAAATAAGGTTAATAAAATTTAGCCTTAATGAGAGCGAAAGGGAAATGAAAAAGTCACCACCCAATTTTGATCTCGATTAGGAGAACATTGGTGGAAATTAGAGACCTATAATTGGAGGAAAACGAAAATATTTGTAGGGATTGATTGAGGTCATCAATCACAAACAAGTGTCAAATTGAGGGCCTCAAAGCCTTCAATCTATGATGATTTAAAATATCATCAGTTCAACCAGACATAAGGCATTAGGATAACACATTTTTTTGTTTCAATGTCACTTTACTAAAGTTTAAGAATTAATTTATTCATAGAATAAGATATAGGTATATATATATTTATGCTCGATAAGTATAGTTTCAACCTTCAACTAATTTCTACCACAAACTCATCTTTCATTCAAAAAGATAATAGAACTCAAAAATATTATATTTATCCTAATCGTACAAGGTTCAAAATATTAACACATAACATTTAGATTACGAAAACTATTTTGTAATAACCAGGTACTTCCTATATGCTAGTTGTAGGTCATAAAGGCCTGTCGCAATATGGTTGTGGGTTCGATTCCTGTAGCTTTGTCCGAAGCGATGAGTTATTGCCCAACTTGAAGGTTGTCCTTTTTCTAAAACTATTATAATATTTGAAAAATAATATTCAGAAATGTTTTAACCTTAAACATTACTATCCAAGGTTCAAATTAATCCATTCCAACCTTTATATTTATCCAAAATACTTCTGTCCAACTCACAGTCCAAATTTTATGAGGAAGGTAAACATAATGAAGATCCCCTTTTTTTCAGTGTAACTACACGAGAGCACCTTCATCATGTATTCTTTTTAAACACTACAACATCCTGAATTACCATGATCCCTTATTCCTTATAGAATTCCAGATATACTCCTCCCGTCCAAAAATGTATACAAATCATCAATCAGTTTCAAGGAAAGAATATCAAATATAATTTATCCAAATCAATCATGTCTTATTCCAAAATCACTATCTCGATATCAGAACCATATTATGGTTTATCTTTCTCTCAACCATATATTTTCCAAAAAATTAACCTACTGTGGAGTCACTTTTATTGGTTCCACATAATCTCAAGTCCTTGATGAAATAGAACTACAGTACAATCCTTATATACTCCATAATTATTATAACCATTAAATCATTGATACAACACTCAAATTACAAAATTCTTTAATAACAACTTAAGAACTCTAATAATTCCTCCTCATCTGTGGTTGTATCATAACTTGATTATTATCCAATAACATCATTTGGGGCACACTCTGATGATTTGGACATTGTCTTGCGTAGTGTCCCCACTCCTTTCAGATGAAGCATTGTACATTTGAAACCTTTTTCTTACCATTGCAGTCACGCACTTGGTGTCCTTTTTCTCCACACTTATAACAAACTCCCATTCCCTTCAGGAAAGTTCCAAGGTGTTTCTTCCCACAGTTATCACATATTGGAAAATTCTTCTTTTGCCACGTCCCTTTTTTCCATCATTCTCTCTTCCATCATTTTCTTCTCTTTCTTCCCTTCAAAGCCATAAGACTCAGAGAATTATTTACTTATCTTATTAACACATGATACTATTTCTTCATATGTTGAGAACGCATGGGAGATTATTTCCCTTCTATATGTTGGCTAAATACCGTGAAAGATATGATCCTTCTTACGCTTTGGATCATACGTATTGATGGATTTCTGATTCATTCCACTGGGCACCATTTCTATAAAATGGCAAAAACTAGGTTAGTTTATGAATTACAATGAATAATTTCAAACTTGTAAAATACATAATGTAAATTGAACGGTTTATGGATATAACCCGTAATCATAAAAATGTTTTCTTTGAGGAATTATATACTCATAACCCTTCATAGTGGTTTGTAAAGAAAAAGAGAATTATCCTATGCATATCCCCTGGGAGTGTCGTAACCAAGAGTGCAGCAAGGCCCGTTGTCGGGCACCCGTTCCCATTCGAGTCTAGCTCAAAGCTGTGTTTTTGGGTTTTACCCCTAGGTACATCTATTCTAGAGCCACCTCTACCTGCTCGTATCCAGACAGGGATGTATTTCTCGGAAAACTCACAACATCTCTATAATACCAAAATTCTAGGAAGTTCTTCTATACTAATCCTCAAAGTCTATATTTGGGATTTTTTCTCTACTCAGAGTTTATCTAAATACAGCTTCCAAGGTTAGTACTTAACCGCCTCTGATACCAACTGTAACACCCTGACCCCGGCTACCCAGGGTTGGTGAATTATTTCGTAACATTGGCATGATCACAAAAGATCAAGTCTCAAAAGACTGATTAGTTTAGTAGCCTTGGAAACACTAGATACATTCATAAACATTACATTACATTATAAAGTGAAAAACTAATAACAAAGCCTTCATAGTCCACACTCATATCCTCTTCTGACTATCCCTGCAGGTCATTCATAAAATACATCTTCACATCCTGGAAAATATTAAAACATTGAAAGGGGTGAGCTCAGATGCTCAGTAAGGATAACAATATAGCAGAATATTTCATCAATAAACATAAAAATTTAAGGCAATGTATAACTAAAACAAAAGACTTTTAAACTTGAACTTCAACATAATATAGAACAAGTAAAATGAGATAATTCCATTTACTTATTCACATGGATATTCTAATGGTCGAATAATCACATGCAATATCAATAACCACTTTCATAATGATGCAATGCATAATGCCAGACTATCATAACCACGTAGCCAAGGCCTCGTGCCAAGACCACAAATAAGATTTTGTCAAGGCCTCATGCCAAGACACTAGTTTTTCTCATGAGACCTACCGATGCATCTAGGAGCTATAGCGGGCTCCACCCGTCACTTATTAAGTTCAATGCATTCCTCATATGAATAGGTTTAAACATATCATAAACCATAACATAATCGTATCACATAAAACATTCATAAAAGAAACATAACATTTCCACATTTCAATCACAAGATATCAATAAAACACATTGATATAATAAAAACACTCTCAAAACCATTTTCAATTCCAAAATAAAATAAAATTAAAACTTTGTATTTATTTTTAATTTAAAAAAAGTTATGGCTTCTAGAGGAACCCGAAACTCAAATAATGGTCACGGCGGCAGAGAAGTCATTGTTGCCGCATACGTACGACAAGAATAACATTCCTATTTTTCGTTTAGTAAAACTCTTTGTAAAAAATATTCCTTTTTGAATAAAAGTCAAAGTCAAAGGGGTTTATACACCGTATAAAAGAATGTTGTGTATAAAACAAAATATGCCTCAATGAAAGGAGATTGAGATGAAGACCCTAACAAGATCATTTTTTTTAAATAAAGTAGGTCTATTATGTGTATTCACTATAAGTAAACATAAACAAAGTACAAATAAAAGATAGGACATAATAATATCATGACATAATTTGAAAGTAGGAGACTAACCCAAAGAATAGAAATTGGGTTAAGAAGTTCCCTTACCTTGCGTCCTGTCTTGACTTGACCGTTCTTTAACCTACTGAATAATAAACTAGAGTTAATTTATAATTTCTTAAGAACATTTTTCAAGTTTTTTATTCCTTTTATATCACTTATTGACATGTTATGAACATTATGATATTATTTAAGTTAATAACGGTCGTTTTTTTGATCTTTGGTACTTGAGTCAAAAATAAACTTCTTATAATTACAAGTTGTTCATGTGGTGAAATATACATTATATCCAGAATTATATTCATTATGTAGATATCATATATATCATATATATCCAGTATATACATTCATTCATAATATTACGTAACATTTAGAGGTAATAAATGAAATGCACCGTTCATGGAGACAGTAAGTCGTACGTTCGCATGAACGATACTTTCATTTCTATTTCATATTTATTGGAATTAAATCATAATGATATAAATGTATAATATAATTTCAGTATAATATATCATATAATACCATTTACTCCATCCTTTATACATCCCACATATGGTATTAACGATTCAAATCACTTTGAGGGAGCGGTAGTCCGCACTACCTAAAATGAAAATATCGCGTTTACCCATAATAGAAACCATAAAGGTATGCCATAAATGAAAAATAAAAAATCATAAGGAAAACAAAAAAAATAATATATATCATATATAAAAATAGTTTCATTATAATGGCCACCATTAGAGGTGTTATTTGAGTGTTGAACAATCATCGTTTTGTGAGGCAAAAATTCTCCATCCACAGAAACAGTATGTTCTTTAACCATTACATGTAGGTGTGTGTAATTGTAGCTCGAATACTTCGAATAAAAACATCCTAGTATATAGAATATACTGGTGTTGTTATAAAATAAATAAATAAATAGTGTTTAGGGGGTTGGAGAAGAAAAATAAAACAAAACAACATTAGAGAAGACATTACCTTGAAGTCGGGTAACTCTTTTTGATTTGAGCCAAAGGCTTCCTTGGAAAGATTTCGTCCCAAAGTGAGGCTTCTAGGAGTAATAGGGGGATGTTGGGAGAGTATTTTTCCAGAGGATGGCCGAGAAAAATGGCTAGAAAGTGTGAATGAGGTGTTAGATGTGGGGGCCTTTTATAAGAGGAGAGGAGGGGTACTCTTGTAAAGTAATAAAATGTTACTTTATTATACAATGGTTTTCGGATTATAAAGGTCCCACACTTATATAATTATAGGATAAGGTGATAAGGGTTAGAAATATTCTCATACAATAGGCTTTGTACAAGTTTAATGCTTAGATTTTACATTATCTTTCCATTTTATTAAAATCGTTAATTAATGAGGTAATCGCTGCATCATCATGGTGTCATAAATAATTCAATTTATTTAATGTCTAAAGATTATAAAAAAATTATCATTATGTAGGAAATAGTTTTAGATTTCTAATGAATATTTATATTAAAAAATATGACTTTTATAACCCCATTTAAAAATTGTATTAGTAAAACAACTCTTGTTTGTGACATTTTTATTTTAACATTAAATAAAAAGTTTTTAATGTCATTTTCCTAACAAAGTGGCTCCATGGGGTCCCCAAGTTGACCCATGGATTTTATTGGTCGGCCATGACTCATACAATAGGGTTAGGACAAGTGTAAGGGTCATTTCATATTTTTATAATATAATTTTTACCTTAAATTTCACTAATTACCTTTAATCGCGATTAATTAAACTTAAAAGTTACTATTCACCAAAAAATTATTTTAATCCCATTGAACCACATTTTACTTATTAATGACAACCATGAATATTGTATTTTTGAAAATCAAATCATAGAATTGGTAATATTTCATTTAAATGAAAAATCTGTTATTTAACTACCACTTAGTGGTTTCACTATTCATCAAAAATTGAAGTTTTTCAGAATAATGCCAAAATTTCACCCTAAGCTATAATTGATATTCTAAATTAAATAATGATTTCTATTTTACAAAATTCCAAACATATATGTTGCATTAATTAATTTTATAATTAATTCCCACTGTCACAACAAATAGCGTTTTTTTTAGAAACAATATATATCAAAAGATTGACAATTGTTTATGTCCAATTTCAAAGTGAAATTAATTCTAATAACCACCATTGGATATAATGGTAAAAATATATTCTAATTATACTTTAAAACAACTCAATAGTATAATTTATCACTATAAATTATTTTAATTAAAAAAGTTGTTTTTAAGTATTTTTCACTATTCATAAAAATTTGGAAGTTCTCAAAAAATAAAAAAAAATTCAACATAGGCTAATTTCGAAATTCCAAATCCAAAAATGAATTCCATATTGAAATATATAATATATATAATTTCAAAAATTGGGAATTACTATTCATAATGGATATTTTGATTAGTCGTGGTGTGTTAGAATCTCGAACTTGCGTACAATACAAGCTATTGCATTATTGAAAGAGAATGGAATCGTGGAAGCTCGGGGTGTTACATAATTCTTAAAAAATCTCAAATTACATTTATTGGATATTTATAATATCAATTATTTTAACATTTCATTAATTAGGAAATTATTGCATCCTCCTTGTGCAATATATAAATTAAATTAAATAATGTCTAAAAAAATATAAATAATATACTATTATGTTGGAAATTTTTTTATATTTCTAAAGAATATTAATAGCAGAATATAGCTTATTTTTAACCGTATATTAAATATTTTTTAGTTATTAAAAATTAATTTTATCTCTTTTAACTCTTTGAATTATATAATAATAAATGTCATAATCTTATCCAAGTGGACCTAGTGGATCATATTTTATTCCTAATATTTTTTTGGTCGAATTATAGTTATCAAATAGAATTATGACATGTGTTATGGTAATAATAATATCATTTTTACCCTTAATTACCAAATTTACTTTTAACAGTGGTAATTGAAAGTAAAAAGTTACAATTCACCAAAAATTATTTTCATCTTATTGAACCAAATATTAATTAATGATATCAACCATGTCTCTCAAATTTTTGAAATTCATCTCACAGAAGTGGTAAAATTATGTTTTATGTAAATTTGTAAATTATCCTAGGAGGTAGGTAAAAGTCGGTAAAAAGTTCAATAAAGTTTATATATATCGAAAATTATTATAAATAAGCTCCATTGAAATAAATTGAACATATATAGGTGTTATTTATATATTTTTACCTAAAATAAATTTAAATAAAACAAATATTTATTTAAATAAAAAGTCGGTTTCAAACAATATCTCAGTGTTTTCTACTATTCATCAAAAATTAAAAGTTTTCAGAAAAATACCAAAAATTCACCCTTGGCTATTTTCGATATTCCGAATCCAAAAATGAAGGCTTTTAAAATTTATAAAATTTCAAAAAGTGGGTATTACTATTCATAACGACTAGTTTGATTAATTGTGGTGTGTTAGAACTTGAATTTTCATACAACACACGACATTGTATTATTCAAAGAGAAGCGTATGGTGGAAGCTTGGGGTGTTACATAAGAGATTCTCTAGTTTCATGGTATTTCAATGAAAAATACTCAGTAAAATATTTGATAGCTGAAACTGAATATGTATCCACTGGAAGTTGTTGTGCTCAAGTTTTCTGGAGGCAACACACGCTCACTAACTGTGGCATGATTTTTTCCAAAACATAAATACTATGTGATAATACTAGTTCCACAGCTCTTATTAATAACCTTGAACATCAGTCACGTTTAATACAACTAGATATTATTTATCACTTTCTTACGAATCATATCCAAAAAGAAATATTATTTTACAATTAATCGGAACACAAGACCAACATGATGGAATTTTCACAAAAACATTATGTACCGATATATTTTAATTTATTACTCAAATAACAGAATTATTACTCTAAAATATTAATTTACATATACTTTTTTTTCATTTCCTCTTAGTGTAAAACACTCCTTTTCCAGGAGTAGATCATTTGTCTTGTACGCCTTGTTTTACATATTTTATATTTTTTTTCATATTTTGTAATTTTTTTTCTTAATTATTTAATATTAGTTATATATGTTTTATTTGTTTCCTTAGTTATGTCATTTGACTTCATTTTAATTTTTACATTCTCTTTTTTTGTGTATCATCTTGACATATAGTTTTATTGTTTATCGGTTTTACATTCTGTTAATCAGTTTGACTGTGTTTATTCAATCGGCTTGACATCCTATGATAATGACATAGTTTTCCATTAGCATGGAATCATATGGTAATCACATTGTTTTCCATTTGGTTGACAACCTATGGTAAAGAATTTTTTTACATCATCTTGAAAACCTATGGAAAATGATTTTTTCCATCTTCATGACATCGTATGGTAACAAATTTATTTTCCATCGGCATGAAATCCTAGGGTAATGACTTTTTTTTTCCATCGGCTTGAATACCTATGGTAATGACATCATTTTCCATCATCTTGAAAACCTATTGTAATGATGTCATTTTCATTGGCTTGAAAACCTATGGTAATGAATTTTTTTTTCATCAGCTTGAAAACCCATGGTAATGGATTTTTTTCATCAGAATAACAACTAATCGTAATAACTTTATTTTTCATTGGTTTGATGCTTGATTGTATTCTTTTAATTATTTCATCTATTACTTTTTTGATTTGTATTATGTCTTTACTTTCATAATACTATGAAACCAACAACATATTTGAAATCGCAGATAGGTACATTCTCTTTTATTTTTGTATTTCCTTTCTTTCATGTTATCATTTCTCAGTTGTAATATGTTTTAAATTTTTTATTAAAAAAATGACTCTTTTATTTTCCATCGTGAAATTATTATTTTTATCTCAATCGTAGAAGACCAACAGTCATCAAAATTATCAAATAAATAGACCCCACTACTAAAAACACACACCAGATTTTTAGATTTATCAGACAAGCATTACCTATATTCCTTAAGACTCATTGCGATCTTTTCAATTTTCAATCATCTTTATGTATGAGTATTCTTCCAACACTCCTACTGATATGTCCTCAAATACATTCTCAAGAATGGACTTCATCCGAGAAAGTTTACTATCTATAGATATTCTTGGGAATTGTGACTCAATAATCAAAAAGATTACTTTATTCCAAGGTTGGGAAAATATGTGTGTTGAGAAACCCATATCTTATGATCCGAATCATGCCGTAGAGATGAGAAAAGTCTACAATACGATTTATTTTGACAAAGATGTGATGATTAACGTTTCTATGTACGAAATAATGTTTTCATTATCAGTAAAATTAGAATCACATTTTCTTAATGATTCTTCTAAAAGAGACTTGTTTTTTCCTTCTCATAAGCTATCTGAGGATGTCAATACCATTAATAAATAATGAGATGAAAAGTCACTATTTCTTATCAATGAGGATAAAAGAAAAGTAGCTCATCATTTAACTGACAACTAGTTTGTTGTCTTGTGGATGTAAAGTTTTCTGATACCAGGGAAATGAAGTGAAGAAACAGTTATGGTATTTGACATCTTTTTGTTAGATTATCTAGTAATCAAGTTAAGGTTAAATTTCAAGGGTTATATTTTTAAAATAATCATGAATGTGATGTCAGGAGAAATCAAGTCGTATCTTATCATGTATCCATATATTCTGAAAATGTTCATTATTTAGAGTTTGTTGTTTTGTAATATTCCAGTAAAATTAGAATTTGATGAACTGAAGGCTTCCTGGTTAATCAATAATATGTTAAAAAATTTAATATTTGTTTTTATGAAAAGTCGAAACACTTTGTCAAAGATGTAGAAGAATCGACCCAACTTCTAATAGAATCAGCTCCAATAGTTGTTTCATCTCTATAGTCAGACCCTCAAATCAGTGCAAATCCGAAGAAAAAAACAATGAACATTAAAGATGATTTAACCAAGTGGGGAAAAGAGAAATAACAAAGAAAAAAAAGGTGATACTAAATTTGGTATTGATCCAACCGATGATCTTTCTAAAAAGATAAGGGTATAGGATACTCTACAGGCTGAGAATAAAAAGTAGAATATTTTGATAATAAAATCATATTATTTTGATGTTGCTAATATCCTAAACAGAATTTAGTTAGTCTGTTCTCAATTTATATATTATTTTCAACAAGAACCAATCATATAGAGTTTTCTAGATAATAACAATGGGAATAAAGTAGTGATTGAATCATTAAAATAGGATTCACAACTAGAAGATAAGAAATAGAAATAATAATTTAATTTAGAATATCATTACAGGTATAAGAAGATCATGGAAGAATCATATATTTAAAAAAGAGTGAAGTAATATAGAAACAAAATACTCATGCCGATCAAGAACCATTTTAATCTTTAGAAACCCGTTTAGAAAGAATTCCATCTCTAGTAAAGGAAGAAGATCAATGATATCATACCAAAAAATTAAGTGTCATCGGTAAAAAATTTGAAGAATAAAGATATGAAAATGAATAAGAAATAGTTCAATATGAAAAGAGAAAGGAAAATAAAAATAGACTGTAGATGACTTGAGCCGATCAAATGAACATGAATTATTTGATGTGGATACTGATTCAGAACACAAAATTTCTTTGACGAAAAGAGATTACATTGTTCATGTTTTGTGAATGATCTAAAAGAATATCCCTTATTTTACCAGAATAGAAGGAATTAGTTATTTCATTATAGAGAATCATATGGAGAAATTAGGTTCATTAAGAGAACTTAGAAAAAGAGTAACGTCTTTATTGGCTGATCTAAATGTTTTATGTGATAGTTTTGTTTCTCATTATAAGGCTCGTAACAATATTACTAAGTGGGCATACAAAAAAAATGTTTAGTACATTAACATGAAGAATCAATTGATCACTTCAGTATTATCTCAAATGAAATTTCTATTTCTTTCAAGAAGGTGGATAAAGAAAAAAATTAACCGATTGAATCAGATTCTAAAATCTTATGGTGCTGATGCTCTTCCAGTAAAAGAATAGAATGACAGTTTCAGTAAATTACTGACAAAATTCTGGAAATATTCATCTTTTAAAGATGAAATGGTTTTGTAAAAGAAACAAAACACTGTACTGGATGAATTAAACAAGAATATGAAAACTATATTGATACTCTTGAAGAAGTGATCATGGTGCAATAAGACACTATCAAAAACCAAGATCAAAATTCTGCATACCAACAAGAGCTTCTCAAATCTCAGGTTTAATCTATCACAGCTGATATGAAATATATAAATAAAATGAGGTCCATTCTTCATGAATTGATCAAGAATGAAAAATAAAGATAAAAAAATTATTTTTTGTTGTATCTTTCTTTCTTGGATGTTCATTCAATTTCTATAATCTTTTAACAATTTTTTTGTATTTTCCCATTTCCACTATTTTCAATTTTTATCTCACTATCAATTTCAAGAGAAATCAAGAATACCTGATCCTTTTTTTAAATCACAAAGGGGGATAATGTTTTATAAAAGTGGAGAATGTTTTATAGAATGGTAGAAAGTCTCAAAATGTTTGATAATTGAATATTGTAATATATCTAAATCAAGTAAAATATACAAATAAAAAAATATGAAATTTTATACCTAAAGGGGTGTTAGTTGTAATAATATTCATTTTCAGGATATTTCAGATAACTAAGGGGGATATAAGTATTTATTTTTAATTTTAAATTAGGTTTTGGGCATTAAAAAATGGGGGATATTGTTATGTCAGAAGTCTTATTTTGAATTTTATGTCTTTTGTTTTGGAAATAAGAAATATATTTTTACTCAATTATCAAATAAATTATTTAATTTGAATATGATTTATATTTCTATCGTACAGACACTGTCAATCATACCAAATCTTTAACGTACTAACTCTGTCAATCGTATTGACTCTGTCAATCGTACAAAATATATCTATCGTACTAACTATGTTCATCAAACCCACATTGTGCAACGTATTCCCTTTTGATAATATCAATAAATTACACTAATTAATATTAATAGTACTCATGTTTTACTTGTAACTCATGCATGTTTTTATTAATTTTACCAAATCTATGATATTATTGAAACAGAGAAGAAACCTCGAACAACATTTTCTTCTATCAAGTTATCGAGATATACATTGTGACTTATCTCTTACTTCATGAAAAATCCTTGTAGTTACAAAACATGAACAGACTGTTCTTAGAATTCATATTTCATTAATATATTTCATTTGCTTTGTGTACCAATTAGTTGATAACTATTGATAGATTATGAGGATTGGAAGAGCTGCAATCGATCATCATATCGAGGGACTTCAATTTCTTGGAAGAAAGAGGTGACGATTAAATTCTTAATCGAGTAATTCAGGGGAATTAAAGACATCTATACTGATCATTGTATTGAGGTAATTCCAAGGTGGTGGTAAGATAGACCATCTATTATGTGTGAAAGGATACCATTCATGTTAGGTTAAATGAATTGTAATACTTTTACTTTTCCGCTACTATTTGTATTAGAATGTGAATTTTATTGTTTCCCATTACTTTCCATATTCAATTCAATTTTAATGGTTTCAATTACAATTATTTTGATATATATTGAATTTATAGATTCTATACATTTTATGGTATACTATTTTTCATTTGTATTACTCTAATCATTATATTCAATTATAATGACATTGTTTTACATTACTTATAATATTACATCATATCATATCTATTAAATTCAAGACCATTATAGTAAATTGTGTTGATTATGAATTTTATTATTTTAAGGCCTCTTAAACTAATTTCATTCTTAAGTAATTAAATACAATGTTTTAAATCGTACAATTCAACTTCTCTTATATTGTGCCATCTAATGTAAATTTACATCTATATAACAAACCAAAAGATTCATCAGGTGAATCTCCACCACATTCACCCATAAAATCATTTTTCATCATGAATTTTTTCCTTTAGACTTGTAATATCATTTCTGGTTCCTCTCAGAATTTCTTATCTTTCTTGTCATTTATTTTATAACACGGAAAATCTGCTTTGATATGTCCATCTTTATTTTATTCATAACATGTGACTTCAGAATCATTCTTATATTTCCTATATTTTTTTGTTATATCTACGTATAATTTCTTTCTTTCTAATAATAATTTTCATAACTTTTGAATGATTTAATAAACCCTTCACTAACTGTAGAGATTAACTTGAGTCTGATTGAATAAGAAATTTCTTAGGCATTGGTGACTTAAAAAAATTCATAGGAGTTTTGTATATCGTCTTATTTAAAGTGGTAATAAAAGAAAAAAAATTCTTTTTTCTTTTTTTTAATATTATCAGCATATCTCATAAATATGTTCTCATATTGTAAATGAGTTCCAAATAGCTCATAAAGACTAAAAATAGTAGCTTTTTTTGACTCATCAATACCAATTATCATTGATTCCCATTTATTAGACATGATGTGAAAAAACATTTTTAAAGAATCTCATCATTCAAGTCAGTTTTCTCCCAATAATAAGAGGTTGTTCACAATATTCATGAATATACATTGAACATTAACTATTGGTTCTAATTTGGGAAAAAACAAGGATAGTATGCTCTAAGAATGGATCTTTCAGTTTCAATAGCGTTTGTAGTTCCAAAATGTGTAACTTTCAATATCATCCAAATGTTTTTATCTTCTTCACAAAAATATATATGGATATATATATTTTTGGTCATATAAAATTGAAATGTATTATGTACCTTATAGTTTATATGGTATTCATTCTTTTCTTTATTAGTAATAGTTTTTACTTTATTTTTAGGTCCCATATAATCTCTAGTAAGCATAACAATGTTGTCCACAAAATTGTTAATAAGAAAATTATTCATTATGTATCTACTGTATTCATAATCATTCCAATCAAAATAGGTGATTTGTAGGGTTTATAATTTCTAATGATTATAAATTCATTCCTAAAATCTTAAAAGAAAACTTTTCCACTCTACATGTTAGAGTATCATGTATTTATAAACAAAATTTTTATCAAACAAATAAATATAACATGTATGAGAAAAACAAGTAAGATAAAAAAATTAGAATAATCATCTAATATAAATTTGTATATTTTTATTTTTGAGACCTCCTATGATACCAATTAAACAATCGTAATTTATATGTTTAAAACGGGGGAGAAGTATATGTTTAAAAACATTCATTTTTAACTTTATGGAAACATTATTTTACAATGATAAACAAATTAGATTCACCAATCCCTATAATACAAGGGTATAAAAAAACATATGTTTAATAGAGATGTCAAATGAAATAAATACATAAGTGAACATAAAGTATATTCATCATTAATTCAAATAGAATCTTATATCAATGTTATATCTAATAAGATTGTATATGAAATGGTTTTTTACTGTAAAAAATTCCATCAGAAATTTAATTTACATGTGAAAGATTACAAATCTTTTAAGACCAATAGTAGGGTATAAAAAAACCTTAGATAAAGGTACATTGATTTATACGTTCATGATTGTTTTTCTTACCCACACTAAGGTAAGCTATTGAGATGGTGATTAGAATAATTCTTTCTATCCCTACAAGCCCTCAATCTCTAAAGTGATTAGTACCCTTGTCTTCCTTCAACATTAAACCCATTGAATAATTAGGTAATCAGAACCTATTTACTCCATCATCTTGGAATCCCAAAAAATAAACCACATACATTAGAATCACACAATGAAAAAAATTATTGTTGATGATTTTAGTATGTGGAATATTTTTTTCAAAACATAAACTCTTCAAGGCTTGGGCATGAAGAAATTCTTGTCGATATCTCACAGAGTATCAATTCTTCTAAAAATTCACAGCCTTGATAACATTCAAATGAATGGGTATTTATAGGCGAGATCACCAAAAGTCGATTTCTCCAACATCAATCATATTTTTCCTAAAATTTTAGAGGGACCTATATAGCTGGCACATACATCAGTCATACTATAACTAATTAGACAACATCATGTAATTTAACAAAATATCATTAGAAAAAATAAGTATATATGAATATATTTATATAAAACATTGTGATTAGGAATATATAACAAGATTTATAATGTTATGAAAATATTACTTTATGAAAATATAGTAACATTAAGAATGATATAAAATTAGATCTGAAAATATGGATGATTTGAAGTTTATGAATCATAAATATGTTTTTATTTTCTTGATGATACAGATGTTATTAAAGTGAATTAGATTCAAAATTCTGGATGAATCATAATTGTTAATGTGAATCATATTCAATAATTTTATCGAATCATAATCCATTTGTTGAGAAAATTTGAATCACAATTTTGGATGATTGAGAATTGAGGAAGAAGAATCATATTTGATTCTTTAGATGATTCAGAATTGAGAAACATGAATCAGAATTGAGATTTATAGTGAATCTGATTCATAAATATGAAGGAATCAGAATTGGGAAACATAAAATGGAAGTCACAATTCTGATATAATCAGAATTGATAATTCAATAAATTATTTGTTTTATTAAAGATACTTAATTTTACAAAATCATAATGAACATAATGATATACTTAGATATAAAATGAACATGCGTAAATATTTCCTTATATAAATAACTATTTATAATAAAATGTGTTTTTTATTTCTAAAACATAAATGAATTAGATAAAGTCATAAAGAAACATTTGCCCCAACAAATCCTTTGAATATATAATAAGGCCAATTTTGGTAATTTGGTAATCAAGATAGGGGATATAGATATTTAAAAAATAATTTATAGAGTATTAAAATCCCACATGTATAGTCAACTGGGTAGTGTTGTATAGATTTTCCAACAGTGTGTCCATGCTGGTGGGATTGTGCAATATCTCTTTATCATGTATAATATTTCACAAACCATGAACCTATCATAAAATCCCCGGTTTTCATGGTTTTCACTAGTAGATCGCACAATTTTTGAAAATTGTGTGACATCCGTGCACAACCCAAGATCCCTCCAAAACAGTCAAAATTTCACCTGAAGCACACCTAAATGAGACCCAAACAATGGGCAATAAAAAGAGGGGTTGAAGAATACCTGAAAATATAGATAAGATGTTACATGGTTATCTTCATTGGATTTGACAAAATTCAGATATCATTTTGTTAATTTCAATCTCCTATATATGCATATTTTTGAAAGATTCAAAACCATTTAAAACCATTTATTTGATCATACTACGAATGTTGCACATATTATTAGAATGATTTCAGATCATACATGTCTATAATAATAAAAAGTGTTTATTATTCAGATTTTACATCATTATAAGGATGTATTTTCTTATTATACAATTAAATAATTTTTTTGGTTCTTTAATGAAAAAAAATTGTGTTTCCAGTCTTCTAAATCAAAGTACACATCAGATAGAAATTCCATCATTTCCATAATTCCAAAAAATATTGTACAATTGCTTATTGTAATTTCAATGAATTTATTTGTCTATTAGTTGGGTTTCTCCTCCTAATGACATTTTATAATGAATAAAAAACAAATAGAAACTTCTTATTCATTCATTTCAAACACATCGTGCATCCGATTGAAATGTCTTCTACTCATAGACATTACAAACAATAAAAAATATATTATCCAATAATTTCACACCATATGAATCACATGTCACTCAACAATGCGTGACCATGAATTTCATTATCCAAATTCAATCATTGTCCTGAATGAATATGATATTCATACAAGGGGTCAAAACTAATGTTGGTTAATATCTAACTGATGACATGAACAATAACATAACCATCCCTCCCATGATTAGAAAATCCTTGAGGCTTACATAAGTATGGTATAAAATTATGGAGGTTATCATTCTATTTATCTTTAAAGCCTCATGTAATGGAGATACATATTATGTATACACCCCTAAGAATATCAATTGTCTTATGGAATTGCATTTTTTACCCTTTCACAGTTTTATTTAGTTAATAAGTCTCAACTAATTATCTCATTAGTATACTAATTAAAAAATATACTACTCATTATAATAAACAAAATATTACTCTCTTGATAATTATATGATATAATCACCACCCATAATACTATATGATGATTACCAATTCAGGACCACTCAACGGAAAATTTTATTTTGATATTGTTATTTCGATGATCATGTTATATAAATTAAGTCATAAATGAATGAATGATTAATGAATATTTAATTTATAATAAAACAACAATACAATTTCCAACCATTACATCCAATATCTGTAGAATCTAATACCAATATATTCAACATGATCATAATTATTTTTTTCATGATAATGGTTTTGTCAAAGGATCTTTTACACTAAATTATATATCAACCAAATGGTTCGTTACATCTACCTTATCAATGATGTCTTTAATGATATTTTATTTGTAAATAATTTTTTTGGTACAATTTGTGAGACCTTATTTCATTTTTCTATGTAATAACACCATCTTCATTTTAGTATTTCTTTATTTTGGATTTAATACTAGAAAATACACATATTCGGTAATGAATTTCTTGATCTAAACAACATCACTCAAAACATTTGGTGTTGTAATGTTCTCAAATTCTATATGGACATTCTCTATGTTGTATTGTATAGAACACTTCCACTGGATCTCGCTAATATTTTATAAATACATTATACCATAATGTGATCTCATTTATATTTTTTTGGGTTGGAATATAGTGTAAGTTTAACCCCTTAAAATGAGTTCATTCACTCATCCAATGATCAATAACATATCCATAATTCCTTATAATCACTTGTGGAAATTAATAATAGTATTATAGTTCCTCACCCCTAGATAATAATGTTACTTAATTTTTATTCATATATTATTAGTGACATTTTGTGTAAATATATCGTTTTCACTACAATAGAAATAAATTTTAAAAGTATTAAAAAAATTCATCAAAGAGATAAAAACCAATGATGATCAAAGATCCATTAAAATGAGACCTCTTTTATCACTCCTATACATGATGTGATAAATTGGTACCATTATGAATACTAAAAAAGGCGCGGATAATGTCCATGCTACAGCACAATGTCTTTAGAATTACTGCACAATGCAGCAACAAATACAGAGACTAACTAAAAGTAGATGATAAGGAAAATTATGAATTTTTTCAGAAATAAACATTACATCATAAATAAAAAACATTATATTATATATATTTCAATTATTTTTCTATAACTGCATATGACTGAACATTTTTTGAAAAAAAATCAAAAACATAATTTGTTTAATTTTGTTTGGAACCCGACCCCCCCCCCCCAAACCGATCGTGGAATCAGTTGTCGAATAGACCAGACCAAATAGAGAGTAAGAATCCAACTATATAAGAAAAAAATTCATATATTAATAATACATTAATAAAATAAATTAAACACAACTATGAAATAATACATTATCAAAATTTATATTTTCAATTAATAATAGGAACTTTTTTTCTTAATGAACCCAACATTCAAGTATTATGGGGTGGAAGATTCGTACACATGAAAAATGTCATTTTTATAATTTTCCTAAAGTATCAAAATATTTTCAATTTTGTTTCTCAGTTTTTATCATCTTAAATGTAATTATTAATCTTTTTTTAAACTCATGGCACTCACTTTGAGTAATTCCAATCATATCGTTTTTTGATTTGAGATTAGAATAATTACAACATATCAAAAATTACTTATGAATAGTTGTCCTTAATCATCAAGTTAATATTAATTTATTTTTTAATTTCCTATGATTGACATAATTTTTGAAGTAAAGTGTCAATAGTAGTTTGTTAACAGTCACTTTGACTCACCCCAATTACATACAGGGTCAGATTGTGGTGTTAATGATTCTAAAAAAATGGAATATGGAATTTTTGTATAAATTATTAATTTAATGAACACGTTTGTTTTGTTTTGATTATTTAACCAGTATTTTAACCTAAAATAACAATTTTAATTAAAAATAAACACATAGAGTCATATTGGTCACACCGTGAAGTGGATTGAGGTGATACTGATTCCCAAAGGACCCAAATTAATTATGGGAAATTTCTCTATAGTATAAAAACAATACAAATTTGATTTATTATTTTTGAGTATGTCACATGTCTTTTTTACTAATATATAATTTTAAACTGAAATAACATCATTTGATTCATATAGGTGACATGATGTCTCTGTTCAAGGTGATCATAATTCATACATTCCGTATCTAATTTATTAATAATATTCCAAAATTTTCAATATAATATTAGCATTTTTCTCATTTTTTATTAATTGAAACTCATTTTAAACTAAAATGTCAAATTTAGACTAATAACAGTTACATTGAGAATTACTAGTCACACTATGTGTCAGACTAAGGTCTGGATGATTCAAACACAACAAAAATTTCTAATGGATCATTTTCCTAAATGAATCAAAATATTCTAAATGTGTCTTCATTGTTTTTCATATGTGATTTTTGAATGAAAATAAAATATCTATTTTAAAATGATAACATACATTTTGACTCATACTGGTCGCATCGTTCATCATATTGAGGTGCGACTTATTTATATATGTAAAAAATTATATATGGATCACTTTCATAATGTATCATTATAATCCTATTAAATTTTAATAATTTGGAGTATATCAATATTCTTTTTTAATAAAATTTCATTATAATCTGAAAACACAAACAATAAACCATACTAGTCATAATTTGTTACACTATTAAATGAAACAAATTACTAAACATCAATAATAATTGGTTAATATTTATACTAAATTATCAAGACAAATAGAGAATGTTTTTCTGTTTTTAGAGAGGGACACATTTTTGAACTAAAAATTCTATTCTAAATTGATAATAGAAATTTAGGGTCATATAGTGCAAAAAGTGTATCTGATTGTTTTGTTGATGCTTCATACATGTCACCAATGACATATGGATAATTTTTCAAAAGTATCAAAATAATAATAATTTGTTTGTTTATTTGTGAATAAGTGACATTCCACTTTTACTGAAATGTCAATTTTAAATAAAAATTTACAGTTGGAGTCATATTAGTTCACCATACATAGTATTGAGTTGATGGTAATTTTTATATTTCAATAATTACATAAGAAACATTTATCAAATGTATAAAAACAATCATAACAGATTTCACTAGATTTGATTGTATCTCTTGTGGGTTTTACTAAAATCCATGGTTAAAATGAAAACAAGCACATAAAGTCTTATTAGTTATTCCATGCATGAATTTGTGGTTCAATTAACTCATACTTGTAATGAATGAATTATGTATCATTTTACAAAATTATTTGAACAATACAAATCTGTTTTCTTGGTTTTCTGTTTGTATGTTTTTTTTATGAAATTTTCATTTTAAATTTAATACACAATGAATGAGTCATACTTGTAACATCATGTCTCAGGTTTACATGAGAAAGGCTATAACATGAATAAAATGAATTTTGGAAATTTTTCATAAATTATTAAGATAATATGATACTGTTTTCATGGTTTTTAGTGAGTGACCCACATTTTGAACTAAATTATCAATTTTATGCCTATAACATAATCTTTAAAAGATATAGAGCACACCGTGTGTCAGATCGAGGTGTGGATAATTCTTACCTGTCAAAAATGATGTATGGGTCATTTTTTAAGAGAATAAAAACAATATGAAAGTGTTTTATGGTTGTGATTATTTGATATGTGATTTCAACTAAAATGAAAATTTAAAACTGATATCATGCGCTTTATATCATACCTTACAAACTATGTATCAAATTATAGTGTGGTTTATTATTCTATGCCATAAATTACTTATGATTAATCTTACTAAAGTATGAAAAAAATTATTATAAAATTATGTAAAAAAGTAGATAAAATGATGAGAATATCAACTAAATATTTATTTGTAAATATCCAATTCATGATGTTTGTAAATTTTTTTATACTATGTATGTTTCTCATTCAATTTTAAACAATTCTATTTCCACTAATGAATATATGGAATATCGAAAATCATAGTAGTATTGAAAAAAATAAATAAAACATTAATGAATATTTATATATGAAATTGAAATTATAATTTAAAATACTACTTTGGGGATGCTAGAATGTTGATGGTATATGATATCTTTCAAAAATGTGAAATTCTAATAACCAAAATATTTTCCATTGGATTGATTTGGAAATAACATAACCATTGTGAAAAATAATTATTTTTATTTCATATATGATATGATAATGAAATAATATTATATATACCCTAATATTAATCCACTTGTAAAAGACTATAGACACCTTTTATTAGTACACTATCATCTTTTATTGATTTTGAAGATATTTAAACACCAACCTATCATTAAAAAATTCATTAAAAAATTTATAACCAAAATTGATTTTTTAAAATGTTTCTTATAGTGTATTTTAAATTGATAAATGCCATCACGTGTGGTTGGTTTTTTAGGAATCCATGCATTGAATCTATAAAATATATCTTTAGAGTATCCAAATTGACTGTAATTTGTATCCAACACTGCTTAAAAAGGAAAAAGGAACAAGTAAGGAAATGAATGAAAATATATTTTATAAGAATAAGATGTTGAGTTTTACCCCTACATCTTGGGTAATAATAAGAGTATGTCATATAATGGTTTTTTTCAAACATTATGTCTAGTTTGTACTATATTACATCAAATATAATTGGTTCCAATTTTAATTCTTATGTAGAAGTTATGTGAGGTCTAATGATTCCAATATTTTTTCTAATAGTTTTCCAATCAAATAATATTCAAATATACACCTAAAAATATGAATAATATAAAATCATAATTAACATAATAGAAGATCTCTTGGAGAAAAAAATCCTAAAAACACAACTCATGAATAAATTTACAATGTATTATCCTATCCATTCACTCGGGTGGATTCCATTTAGATTCTCAAGACCCATATAGTTTGTAACGACCCCTCCATACATATTTTTTTCAAAAAAAACTATGGTCATTAAACCATTCTATAAATTTATATATATATTTATAATTAATTCTAGTAAATGTGTATGTCTAACATGAGGGGTGAAGGTTATTATTTAAGATCATTTGGATGGGTTAATTGATCCATTAGATAATTTATATTGGGCCTTCCATTTTTTCATTTCTCTTTGTCAGTCTGTAACAATATTCATTAGTTTACAATTTTTTTCATTAATTGTTAATGATTTTAGATAAAATATAAATTGTAAATTAATACATTGATGAAACGTATTTTTTCATGATATTATTTCCATGATATGAAAGTTCCTATATATTTCTATAATGCTATAATATCTATATCATCAACTGGAACATGTATCTCGGTGCTCAACTATTGAGATATGTTATTCACCACTCTCACATGACCTATTAGAAGTTTTATTTTGTATAGATTGTCTCCTTGTATTTTTTTAATGTTACCCCTCACAATAATAAAATGGGTGGAGTTTGATAGGTATAAATCTCAATAATTTTCAACCATATAATATCATCACAGGAATGTCATCAATTTATTCATGATTCACGTTTATGAGATTTTTTTTAAAATTCTGATTAACTCTTATAATACATATCTATGAGGGGAATGAATGTTGTTAACGATGGTGGTGGGTGTGGTGGGGTATCATTACATATTTGTTGTTATTATGTTTTTATCCTATTTGATTTCATTCCATATCTTTTTCATTTAACTATGACTTCCAATTACTTTTTTCTTCTAGAGAAGATAATAACATCTATGACTCTTCTATTTTCTTATGTTTATCGACATATTCATTTATTTTATATAAAAATGTTTTGGGTGATACGCCCAAACCTTCAGCTCTAATGCAGCCATACAATTCTATCATCTTCAATACCAATGACATTAATTGTTCATTAATTACAGTTAATTATGAATTTTTATTCCTAATTAAAATAAAAAATATTGTAAAATGAGTAATCATTATTATAAAATACCAATTTATAACAAAAAAAATTCTTTCTACGTGTTACATACACATGATTCCAATATTTTTTTAATGTTTTCATATATTAGTTTCCCTTCATTATTTTCATATGCTTCCCATATTTTTTTCATTGAAATGGAATGAGAGGTGTCTTGGCAAGAAGGATAAAATGATGATTGTGTGGGGTCTGTAAAAACGAGATAGGTGTGGAACAAGAAAAAACAACCCAAAATAATTTTCATTGACATAATGCTCCAAATGATTATGTAGTAAAGTAATTTTAGTGGAATAAAAGGTGGTCTCATGGGGACTGGTTGAACAATTGGAGAGATATTTGTTCAAAAAAGAGGGGAGTTCTTTTAAATGTTTTTACACCACGTTGGGAGAGATAAAATGTTTAGTCCTTATTTGAAAATTGGATATTGACACATTGTAGAAGGAAAATATTGGAAGGGATGAAACAATTGAAGGAAAGAAAAATGAAAAAATTTTCATAATATTCCTCCTTCAGTATGGTGAATCTAATATTTTACCGTAGTTACAACAGATCACACAAAAAAACATAGAACCCTATGATATGAATGATTGTGGAATTTTTAGTAGAAAATACAAATGTACATGTGGAAGAATATAATCAGATCATTAGAGGTGATCATCGGAACAAAACGATAATTTAATCTCATGGGGTTTTAATCATTCAACTAGTAATGAAAATTACAATGTAAACTACATAATTATTTATGGGGTTATAATCACACAACAAAAAAAATGATAAAAAACATATATAAATAAAAATCCAATGATCTGGTGTAGTAGGTTCTTCCCAATCATTTAATTCCAACCACATTAACTATCCCTTATATGATGTTAGAAAACATCTATTGTACTTGAAAATGAATCCTTACATTAATAAAAATGTTTTTTCTTTTAAAAAAATCCATATATATTTTTTTCGAATTTTTATAAAACAACATGCATCCGAACTACCTAATACTAGTTTCATAACTTTGTGACTAGGCCTAATGACTGCACCACAATGATGATCCCACTCTTCCGGTTCCAACCAAACATGTAAAATAGATCACTTGTTGTCCCCCAACCCACTAAAATTACATTATCTAACCACTAGTATGGTCATCCACTCCACCTTCTATTCATCCCAAAATTTTCTACGTGTTCTTGGGTGCACCCACACAGAAGATACAAAATCATATTTACTGGAGTTCCCCATACCCTATAGATGATATTTATTAAAAGATTCCAATGCATTATAATCTGAATATTTGTTTATTCTTGGAACAATACACATTTGTTTGATATTTGTTTAATCACAAACATGTCAACAATAAGAAAACATAGTTTATGTAAAAAAACTTCTCTTTATTACACATTAATTCATAATTTATTACTTAAAATCTCAAATAATAAAACCCAAATGTTCTAGAAATATATTATTTTGGGAATTATGTACAATTAATAAAAATTTCAATTATTCAGTAAAACATATTTATTGAAAATAACCTTAACATTATCATATGATTCACTCATTCTTAAAACTGCATTGGATAGCCTCAGGACATACAAAAAAGGTGGGTGAGATATAATTCCAATAAGGGAATAAATTTGGAATAAATTGAAAAAAATTACTACAAATTATAAAATAAGAAAATAAATGAGGAATAAAAGTGGTGATAATCATAAAAAACAATGTATCATTATGTAACACTATAATATAAAAGCAACATGGAAAATATGGAAACAACATAAAAAACTACATCGAGAAAATTGGTCAAGCCTAACTACCAAGACATCATTAAGGTCAATGTTCCATGATGGAATATGTTACCTCCCTAATAAATTGAAATATTTCTCATGATAAAAAACATTACCCAATTCATTGTAGTGTTATATAATTATGGACTTCCCATTCACATTCATTTTATTCTCTTACTTATGTGTGACACATAGATCATACAACATGAAATTATTCATCATAATATTTACTACACCATCATGGAGTGTAAAATAAATACAATTATGACCTAGTTAAATATGTACATGTGTATAAACGTGAACCCCCATGATTAGAAATGGGTATGATTTTAACTTTAGAATTGTTTTTCCATGGAAATTCATGGGGAAATCTTGGTAGCATAACGACATCACTCAATGAGTCATAAAATTTTATAATTTAAAAGAAATTAGACCCTCATTATTCGAATATAAAATGGACAGTAATTTTGAAATGGGAAAACATATCCCAAAATTATGAATTTGAAATAAAAGTGATAACATAATGAAGAAACATGAATCAAGGGGAGAAGGAAAAGATCACTTACTAAATTTCAGCATAGAAATAGGTGTTCATAAAGGTTCATGAGCAGACTTAATGAGAGTAAAAATGGTATAACATCATTTAATCATAAAATTAATAGTAAGAGGGATTTGGAAGAACAAATACCAACATTATTAAATGAATATAAATTATATTAGATGAAGAAATTATTTTATTAAAGAGATGAAGATGAGGATATCTTATTAAATTTCAGTAAGCTAACAGGTGTACATAAAAGTTCATTAGAGATCATAATGAGAGTAAAAGGGGTATATCTTATTTAAACATTATATGAAAACTAAGGGGCATATTGGAGAATATATCCCAACATTAGAAAGTTATGAAAAAATATAAAAATTAAAGAATATAATTGAATGAAGAGGAAAATAAGAGGATTCCTTACTAAATTAGGCAAATTAATAGGTGTATATAAAGGTTCATGGGAGGGTTTAATGATATATAAAGGGGTATATAATAATTTTAAAGTATTATGAATAATATTTGGGAAATGGATGAACACAATATATCATACAAAACTGAAAATATGGTTTAAAACATAAAAGATGCACTTGAATGGAAATGATAAAGGAGAAATACATTAGCTTGATTGTGTGATTCCAAATGCTTGAAAGGTGAGTCTTCTGGGATTTGGGGCACATTGGTGGGACTCTAGAGAGGGGAGGGATGAGTAATGATGTTCTTTATAAATTTTTAGTGAAGGGAATTTTGATCCCATGTGGGTTTATGTAAGAAAATGGACTATACTTGTTTAGTATTTCCCATGCATAATATTCTATACTTTATATAAAAAAACCACAATCGTTCTAATGGATTTTATCAAGTAAGTGTGGTGTTCATTATTTTATTTAGAAAATAGATGAAGTATAAAAAATATTAACCATTATGATGTAGAGATGAATCATTCTCAAAAATTAATGATTTTAAATCCTTAAATATATTATATGTTATGGAGGATTAAAAAAATATATAATTAATAAAATAAACATAAAATATCATTATTTTGTTCCATGTGAGTCAGAGGGATGCATGGAAATAGGCACCGATAAAAAGTTTTTCACCACAATAACAGTTCAATCGTTTCATTTTCAGTCACCACCTCACATGAATTGTGGTTGGTATTTTTCCAGTGCACAAAAAGTATCTCCATGAATATGGAGTGGGAAAAAATGACGAATGAGTGAAAATGAACATGAAGGACTGGGAGAGAGTGAACAAACATGTGATAAATGTATGTGATATTGGTAAGAAAATGGGAAAAAGGGCGATACTTGCAACATGGTGCTAAATACCAACAATTTATCACAAAAACAATGCCTACTTATCATTTTCATTCACCACCTTTCATGGTGGTCATTACGATTGTTTCAGTGCAAATCTAGGAGCACCATGATTCCAATGTAGGAAATAATTATAACTGAGTGAAAATGAATTTGATAGAGAGGGAGAGGGTGAACAAAAAATAGATCATCTCAAGAGATATTGGGTGGAGAATTATTGAGGTAAACCAAGTATTAATAAGATCACTTAGGTGTGCATTGTCCTTACAATTTAAGAAAAATAAAAAACAAATAATTATGTTTGATAGAAAGGAACAGATCACAAGTGATCACATTACTAGATTATATTATACCTTTTTAATTCCAAAATAACATAATTAGATAAAAATTATACTATGTAAAATATATAAATACAATTTTTCATAATTTTAAGAATGTTTAATGGAATAAATGATTTTAATTTTAATTTATGTTTGTTTTATTTAAATGTGAAATTTAGTACAAAAATGAATTGATTATAATTTCTCTATATCTTTTCTGTAGAAAAATTTTAAAATAAAATAATACAATTATTTTCAAAATATTTTTAAATTAGTATTCATAAATTTTTTCCCAATATTCAATTACTCAGAATAAAAAATATTATAATTTGAAATTGTATCTTTGATTTTAGAAAATATATATATATATATATTATATAAATATGTAAATCTTTATTAAAAATAAATTTATAATTTTATCAACATATACATTAATATATTAAATATATATTTATAAGTATATTTATAACTTTTTTATTATTATATATAAATTAAGTCTATAAAAATATTTTTATAAACATAATCAATATTATTTATCTAAAAATAATTAATTATCATCTAATTGTTTTTACACACACAATAAAAAATATTTATATTCACTTAATCAACATTATCAATTCAAATTAAAAAATATATTATGTTAATTTTTTATATAATTCATTAATAAAATATTATTAATAAAGGATAATAACAAATCTTAATTCAAAAATCCTAATTTAAATAAATTATTAATTCAAATAAATAATATATTCAAAATGATTAATTAAATTTTTTTATTAAATAAAAATAAATATTAATTCAATGATATTAATTAAAAATAATTATTAATACAAAATTAATTATAAATTATTTATATAAATTAATAATTCAAGATAAAAATAATTATTTATAATAAAAATTATATATAATGAAATTTATTTATTAATTATTGATAATTATTTATATACACGTTAGAAACATTATTAATAATTTTTTATTATCACATATAAAAAAATTGAAATTTACAAAAATATTTTCATATTACATTAGTAAAATATATATATTCACATGAAAATAAAATTTTATTATAAATAAAAAATAAGATGATCATTTTTTGTAAATGTTAATATAAGAAAACATAAAATAAAATGTGACTTTGAGATAATGTCAAAAAAAGATTCTCAATCAGTATAAACACTTCAAAACACTGAAACACATGGTTTGAAAATCATTTTGTGTGAATATAAAATTTAAAAACGACAATCTAGTGCTCTCTAATTCATTCAATCCAAATTCATACATTATGATACTTTATGTAATTCTTACAAGTATATGTCCTGAAGATAAAATAATACAAAATTATAATTTAGAAATTCAAGGAGGCATCAAGAAGAACATAATAAAACTCATGGGATTTTATAAAACCCACAGAAACATTTTTTTTAAATGTTATGGAATTTTATTTGAATACATGGTTTGAAAACATTTTCAATACACTATTTTCTCCTCATGGACATTTATATTGGAAAAAAATTAATAATGAAACTCTCTGAAAACAACAAGCAATGAAAGGATAAAATTAATTTGGAAAAACAGAAATTGGATCTACTAATACAACCCAATAAAAATCACATGAACTATCACACAATAGTTGGGGGAGAACTGAATAACAGATTCAACAGGTAGACATAAACATAGAAAAACCCCAATGAGGATCAAATGACACATAAAGTATATACTATTAAATTGAGATATCAGTTGAGAATGGACAAATGTAGAGCTAAACATGGTGGGTTAAATAGTAAGTGATTAGTTGAATCATGAATGTATCCCAATCACCATAAAACTAAATATTTAAAATAGAGTAGAGGAGTGATTGTGTGAAGACCTAGATAGAATATGATCATGATTATGAGGATGATAAATAATCACATTCCTTAGATTTTGATAGGATTAATTTGTTTAGAATCTTGATGATAATCAACGGTGAGGGTCTGATTCCATGAAAAATTGAATGGTGTGAGCAAGGAGGACTCTTCTAGGCTTCTATACAATGGTTCATGTACAGATTATATCAGTACTATCAAAAAAACATCAGATAATGGTAACATTTGTTAGAGATAAAAAATAATTTATCATATAAAATATCTTTATTAGTGATAAAATTCTAAAGCTAATAATGTGATACTTTTTTACCACTGGTAAAACAGAATCATTATCAATGCTATAAATTTTTAGAAAAATAACTATTTATAATAATGTAACACATACAATTATTCATTTTAAGCATGTACAACTATAAATAATACTTAATAAATTTGGAATAAATTTTTTTAAATATAATTATAAACAAATATATTTTTTATTTTAATAAATTAATAATATTTTTATTATTATTTATACATATATTTAATTATAATAACTAATAATTATTTTTATAAGTATTTTTGAGGCCATGAAAGAAAGTGTTTTACACCATAATTTTTCAGCACTGAAGGGTGGTTCCCCTGAGCATATTCTTAATATTTGTTCTATGGCTCATGTTGAAGCCAATAATGAAGCGATTGTGGCTAGACTGAATATTTTACATCATATGATCTTCTGTTTACCTATCCTGACCATGGGTGAGAGTCAATTGATGGTTGATGATTTTAGGAAAAGTATTTACATGGTATCTGAGTTTTTAGATTGTAATTGCATCACTATCGGTAAATGTTACTTCCAAATCATCTTTGAAATAGAGAAAATGTAGATGCATACATAGGTATTCAAATCGATCTCCCTAAAACAATGCTTAATTTTATTATATGAATTTGGTTTTTATTTCGATACATTCTCCATAAAAAACACTACGGCTCAGGTCTCGATAAAAATTAGGGGTTTCAATTTGATTATGTGGCTTCCTTGAATCTTGTTCGACATTTCACCCACTGTATATATCTAAAAAATGGGCCATGTAATATGAATAAAATTGTATGAATATTATTTTCTCATCCATTTTAAATTTTATCTAAATTAAAACTTAATTTGATATGCTAGTGCATTATACCATGGATAATGACATTATACTCTTCGTTTTTTATGATAAATTGGCTCACTTTTATTTTTATTGTCAAAAAAAGGATATATGTAAGAATTTTATAATATATATTGTATGTGGTATGATTCACATAAGATGATATTTAGGGTATTTTTGTATGAAATTATAGGGAAAAGGGGATGCTACTGGAGAAAATAAGAGGAAGAAACTCCCCAATCAGACTGCTTAACCTTGGCTGGAAGCCTGAGTTCCGGATGTTGTAAACACTATTGCACCGTTTATCCAATATTTTTATATAGAGAAGTGTCAATGGTCATCGACTATGTATGTTGAGGAATAGGTGAAATAGATAGAATTTCTTATTTCAAGAAATTATTTTTCATATGTGTTACCAAAGAGGTTAGACCCACTCTCCCTCCCCCGTGGTAGGTGGCCAATCATAAAAAAATGTGGATTCATATTCACTATGAATAGTGGATGATACCATATAGAGAGGGATTTTTGGTGTTGTTGGAATTTCTAAAATCTATGTATTTTTTACATTGTGAGGGGGTCCGATTCAATATAAGAAATCCAAAAAAAATATAAAATGGGACACCATCATGAGGTTGTTGGTGGGCCGAAATAGTTATAAATGTATGATCCCACCATTGATGAAACAACAATTCAACAGTTAGCTACTCAACAACTATGATGGGAAAATGTTATTGACTCATGGGACTATAAGGGAATGAATAAAATGGACACTAAAACTCATATAAAAGTTAAGATCATGATGAAGGAGCATAGTTTTATGTATTTTCTAGAGGACCATCTAATAGAACCTTTTTATATATGACTCTCCTTTTTTCATCTTCTAGGGTTCATGATAATACATAGGGGCTTATATCCTTTATGAAAAATATTTCATAGATTTTGGAGAATAATAATGTTGTAAATGTAGAGGTTATATTACCCATGAAAGGATCTGGGTAATGAAGGGATGAAAATAAATCCTCCACATTAGATAAAAATTCTTGGTAGATACACTCGCATATTTCAATAGATTTTTATTCTATAGAAGTTAGATGCTCTTCCCCAATGGCAGAAGGTTTCTTCTCATCTAATTCTCATGTATCACATGAAAAATTAAACTAACCACATGTGACTACCCATATTTTATATATAGTACATGATCTATTAATTATGACCAATAAGTAGGAGTCTAATAAGATAATTTGAAAACCCCCACAGAAGGATATATAGCTGCATTACTTGATATACCACCTAAGATATTGTAGATTCAACTTGATTCTAGGATATCATATTCCAAAGAAAATGACATGAAACACCTCTGGCAGCATGTGAAAACATAGAGAAGAGACTATTTTCCTAGAGGTCATGGTCATGGGCGTGGACTAATCAATTGGAATGTTCTACACAATGAGGATAGAAGTTTTGGAGGTGTGATTCAGAAAATGTTATTTTTGTGACTATTTTTATTAATGTTGAATGTTTTTTATGTTTGACTTAGTCATTTTCCTCTCATATTTTTTTATCTTTCTATAAAGATATTTTTTTGTACCTTTTCTATATAATTATTTTTTATAATTATATATATTTATATAATAATATTTATTTATTAATATATTAATATATATAATTATTACTATATTAATAAAATAAATATATTTTTTTATAATTTTATAATTATTTATTTAAATATAATTATATATAAAACTCATTCCCCACAATTATTGTTATTTACATGGAATGAATATTAAAATGCATACCAAAAATATTTTTATAGCGGTAAAATCCCACCCCAAACCGAAATATAAAAAAATATATAAATAATAATAATGAGATTTGGTTAAGTAGGTACCACAGAAGAATCCTAAGACAAATAGTTCATGAATCCCTTTTCTAAAGTCTCCAAAAATTCCTTTTACTATAAGATAGGTCCTTCTTGAGAACAATAAGATTATTCATAAAAAAACCTACAGTTTTTGTGATTTTTTCTACATCAACAAATATCCAACCTACCGAATTATTGCTTGATCACTCTGCAAGAATTCATGACGACTAAAACACCAATGACGGGACCACTCATACAATTCACACCATAATCATTCAATCATAACTCTTTTTCTACCCCATGCTACTGTCAATATAGAATATACCCACTGTTATCGTCATCCACACCCCCTTCCCTTTATATTCAAATAGTCTTGGTGATCCTAGGTGCTCCAACCATAAATCGACATATTTATGTTCACTATATCTCTTTATCACATTCCTATATATTTCACTATATTCAAGAAGGACATATCACACTTAATAGGTGATTAAAGATTACTTGTCTCAACTGTCACATGAACATCCAACCAGAAGGTCTCCAAGAGTTCCTCCATTTCTACTCCATGCTCTCTAATAATGGATAAAAGGTCATATTTTTTATGGAAACAACATAAAGGATACATGAATCATTATTTAAAATACATTATCACCAATTTTTCACAAAGGTAATGTTGTTAATCCAATTAATGGGTAGATCACCAATTTATTATCATGGTACATTTAGTTTCATCTATCAACTGTTTCTTGGGACGTCACCAGAAGTGATGAATAGAAATTTTACAGGTACCTATGAGCTATTGAAACTGTGTTTTTTTATAAATAAATTTCCCCGATACTATAAAAATAATAAAGTTCATAAAAGCACAAAACAACTCCCATGTGTATTTTTTGTATAGGTGATGTATGTTCTAATGATTCCAAATTTATGTTCCCACAGTTATACAATCAAATAACATTTCTATTTATTCTTGAAAAATATTAATAGTATGTAGTCATACTCATCATAGTAAATCATTAATGGACCCACAAAAAATAAAAACACACCTTATGTATGCCTTTACAACGAAGGTTCCTTGGACATCATGTGATAGGTTTCCAGTGATATTTTCAAAAAAAATATAGTCTGTAATGGCCTCTCTATACATCTATTCATTAAAATGAACTATGGCCATTGCACCAACATCTAACATTGTTTCTTCATTAGCCATTAAATTTATTAAATTTTTAAGTTGAATTGATCGGCTAAAGGATCATTGTGGTGATTATATTTTTTGGTTAGTTGATCCATTATATCATTTTAATATGACCTTCCATTTTAAACCTTTACCATTGTCCATCTATAAAAACAATCATTGGTTCATAAATTTTCATTAATTCTTATGGGATTTCATGTAAGAATATTTTAATTAACTACCTTTTTGACTAAATATTTTTTAAACAATAAATTGATCATGAAATGAATGTTCCAATATCTTCCTCTACCTTATTAATATAAAACTAATCATGTTGAAAAAGTAACCTGGTTCTTGACTCTTGATATATGATAATCACCAATATCATATGAATTAATAGAAGTTGTATTTTGTTTAGAATATCTCCATGGATATTGTTCATGTTATCCCTCACAATAAATAAATAGGTGGGTGTTGATTGATATAAATGATAGACATTTCCACCCTCAAGAATATATGTATATTAAAGATATCATTATGCTTCTATTTATGATTTCACATTAACAATTATAAAATATTGATTACCTCCTATAAGTCATCTATATGAGGGGAATGATTTTCCTTGATGATGGTGTGGGTGGGGGTGGGGAAACATAATTTTGTGGTTATTCTAATTTTTTTATTGTTCATTTCTTCCCATTACAATTTCAATCAACTGAGATATCCAATGAAAATTTTCTTATATATAATCTAATCATGCATAAAACTCATCCCTTTTTATATCATTGAAGACATGTTCATTTATTTTTCAAGATATTTTTGGGGTGACCCCCCAAAAGCTACTCCTCTAATATTACTATACTATGAAGACAACTTCAAGGCCATTGATAATAAATGTTCGTCAGGTATAGCTGATGATTTTTTTTCTACATCAATAAAAAATAATAAATAATTCATAATAATTTTTAGTTAATAATGATTTAATTATTTCTTTATTATGTCGTAAATATACATTATTTACATATTTTGGGTTGTTTTTTATATTTTAGTATCCATTCATTATTTAAAAATGCATCCAATATTTTTGACTTTCACAGGGAAAGAGCGCTATGAAGGTATGATGGATGACAAGAAATTTGTGGGGTGGCTACAAAAATAAGATATAAAAGCAAGAATAAAAACAGCCAAAATCATATTTTTACTATAATAATGTGTCAAATGATCTTGTAGAGCATGATTTTGAGGGAAATGGTGGCCTTTTGATGATAAGTAGAAACATTAGAGAGATATTGGCGTCAATATGAGTGGTGTTTTTTCATAATCTCATGCCAAATATGGATAAGGAAAATTTTATACAATATTTGACAATTGGATATTAAAAAAATGACAAAGAAAACTATGGATCGTATCAGAAAAAGGATAAGGAATGAATAAAAAGAAAATTGTTCATCATGTTCCTCTATAAACATGGTGAAACTAATATTTAATCATGTTTTCCATTGATAAAATAGCATAAAAACCATCTAACCATCAGATATTATTGAAGGATTATTTTTATTAGTCAATATAAATGCACAAGTGGAAGAATATTGTTAAATCATTGGAGAATATCATAGGAAAAAACTCAACATAAATGCATTGGATTTTACTATTTTAATAGGTAATGAAAATTACATGGCATACCACAAAATTATTCATAGGGATACAATACCAATCAAAATAAAATACGAAAAATATAGAAAAATTAAAATCCATAGATCTAGTGTAGAAAGTGGTTCACAAAAATCCTAAGGCAAACAATTCATGTATCCCATCATATAAGTAACCAAGCATCCATTTTATTAGAATATAGTGCCATCTAGTGAACAACAAGTTCATTATTCCAAAATTTTTTATATATTTTGGCTTTATGTTTTCTAAATCACTATTAATATGGCCTACCTAATCCTAGATTGATCACTCAGGAAGAAGGCATTAAGACTGTATGTATAAGAACTTGATTTTTGGGACCGGTGCGAACAGTTTTCCATAACTGTTATAATAGGTTTTTTATAAAGAACTAATTCGAATGGTTCTGAAATAACTATTTGTATAGTGAGAACATATAAACATAGTTTTAGAAAAAATGTGGGTATAGGTATTTTAAGGAGAACAGTTTCCCACGGTTTTGGAAAAACTATGGTTATAGGTATTGTGTGAGTTACTTATGCCCATAGTTATTCCAAAACCATGTGTATAAGGTTTGGGTTAGGAACAAATGTCAACAGTTTTTGAATAACCATGGGAATAGATTGTGAAATAGGTACTAATAACAGTAGTTTTCTAAAAACAATGGGTAAAGGGTTTCGTTATTAAGCTTATCCCAACAGTTTCTCCAAAATCATCGGTATAGGTCTATTTGTATAGTATAAATTTATACTAGTGTAATATCATGGAATCATAGTAAATATGAAAACAATATATAATATAGAATAAAAATTAATCAATGATAAATTCCTCAATAATATAAAATTATCTAAAAATTACAATATAAAATTAATTTTACTCAATAATCCAATACATGATGTCTCATGAGACAAAAAATGAATCACATTGCTTCCCATTGAGGTAGTTGTCCATACACATGAGCAACAATATCATAATCCCTTAAAATTTAAATTAATAAGTTATATGTGGCACTGTGTTTATATAAGTATAACTATATCATAAATATCATATATAAACATCAGATACTTCACAACATCTAGCCTTAATAAGGTGTGATGGAAAAGAATTATGCATGTTTGTGAGGCAGTGGCCCGCCACACTCATGATCAACAGTTTCATTTTCCATTTGAGAGAGGATAAGATGGTTCTAGGTCATTATCTGAAATTAAAAACATATAAATATATAAAAAGTATTATTTTATTATCCCATCACTATTAAATCATTTATTAATGAGGTGTAATATGAATAAAATAATATGTCTTGCTTACGAAATTACATCTTCTTCGGGAATTTTGTTTTCCACCAATATCCTTTCTAGGTGGATTATCTGTTAAAAAATGATTCACTGATTAAGGGAGAGAATTTGGGTTGTTATATTGGTTTTTATGTTTTGAAAAAAATTATTTTTAATTCTTGTAATGGATTGAAGAGGGGTGGATTTTTATATATAGGGGAGAGGAGGGAAAAGTAATATATGAAAATAATGATTTCAATGATATATTTTCTCAATCCAAAATGAAAAAATGACCATTTTATAACATTAGAGAATAAAATTTATTTATATGAACATAACAAAATATTAGACATGTATAAGGTCATTTTTAACCATGAACATTTTAGTTTAACCCCTATTAAACACTATATTACCATAACCTTGGTAAATATGTTTTACTATTTTCAGTATTATTTGTGGTCAAAAATAATGTTAACCGTATTAGATAATATAAATTATGATGTTTAGATATATTTTATTCATTTTTTAAAAATCAATTAATATAGGTGGTATATTTTACGTTGTATTTTAATCCTTTAGGCATATTAAATATGATTTTAAGAAATATATTTTAATGGGAAAGAATGATCTTATAATAGTTACATGAAATTTGATCATAATTAAATGAATATAAATGAATATATATATATATATATATAAACTATATACTTCATTTAAATCATTCCTCATTATGGGTTTGTTTAATTAATTAAAATGGAGAATCATTGTAAACATTTAAAAGGATTTCAGAAAATTGTTTTTAAAGCCTAAAAAATCTTATATGAAAATAAAATATATATGATTTAAATAATCCTAATTATATTTAATATAAATAAATAATACGTATTTTTATTAAAAAATAATTTAATATAATATTGGTCATTTTAAATTTATTATTTTATTAAAATTATAGGAAAATTTTATTAATTTTATTATTTTTTATTATTCAAATAAAATTTAATATTATCTAAATTCCACCAACATTCTCTAAAAGATTATATAAATATTTTGTTTTCAAAAATTATGTTCAATTTTTAAAATATCTATTTAGAAATTTACAAAAATTAATTTTAACCTATTTTCTCAACACGTGACAAAACTAAATTTTTTAAAAATATTATTTTCCAAAAATCATTCCTTTGACATTAAAATGGTTCTTATTTTAATTCTACTAAATTTAAAACTATTTTATTTATTCTATAAACATTTAAAACATATAATTTTAATAATTCAATTAGTCATATTCATAGCCGCTAACATAACAGATATGTTATAATTGTTATTTTTTAAAAATAAATTTTTTAATAGAGTATCATGTTTTTCTTGAACTTGGTCTTGTGTGCATTGCGAGTTGACAGAGCGATTGAATTTATCTTAAATATAAATATATCAAAAATTATTATAGTGTTATATATTATTTTAGTATTTATGTTCCTTGTCATACACATTGTAGAACATTTTCTTCCTCTTTTTATGTTATAGGGAAATAAGGGCATGGAGGAAAGAGAGAAAATATAGGATTTCGGGGGTCTGCAAAATGAGAGGTGTGGAAGAAGAAGCACACCCAAAAATGATATTTTTTAATAAGGGGACCAATTATGTTTTAGTTAAAGTTTTTTAGGTGAAAAGGATGTTGTGTGATGAAAGGTAAAAAATTTGAGAGATATTAGTGGCAAATTGAGTAGTGTTTTTTTAAATTATATCACAACCCATTGGGGGGTGGAATATATGATGCATAAATTGAAATATTTTTATTGACAACTGGTAAAATTAAATATTTAGATGGGATTAAAAAAAGGATAAATAATGAAAAAAAACTATATGTTCATAATATTTCTCCTTTCGTATGTTGAAACTAATATGTCCTTATAATTTCCATAAATAACATATCAAAATAATACCTTTAAACCCTCTAATATTACTAACGGTGATCTTTTAGTTGAAAATACAAACACTCATATAGAATAAAATAGTCAAATCATTATTAGTGTTCTCAGGATGAAAAACAAAATGTAAACACCCTGTGATTTATTATTTCAACATGGAATGAAAGGTATAATCCAAGACATAAAATTATTTATAGGTATCAAAACCCACACGAAAAATGCAAAAAATATATATTTGGTGTAGTATGTGGAGCCTTAAAATCTGAAGCCAAATATTTTTAGAAACCCTTATATGATGTTTCCAAGAATCCATTATTCCAGAATATGGCACATTCCTATGAAAAACCAGTTTATTCTTCTAAAAATTTCCATATAGTTTGTGTTGACTTTTTCTACATTACCACATACCCAACCTACCAGATCATTGCATGATCCAATTAGGTTAAGGACTGACGACTCCAACACTGATGACAAGAACACTCTTCAAATCCCTACAATAATTATACAAAAATAACTCCATTTACCCCCCAACTCATAGACATTATTGAGACAACCCACTACTATCATAATCCACTCCCCCTTATCTTCATCCCTATATATTCACAAGGTTCTTGGATGATACCTCAAGAAACTGGTATATTTAGGATCCCCACAAATCAACATCCCATGCATCTCTCTATTAGCTTCAAAAAAATTCTTCCTCATAGTGATCATGAGCTAGAAACTTGATGTTCTTATGTATCCCATGTACTTCCACATATAATACCTCTAATAGTTCCTCCACTTCTAATTGAATATGTGTACAAATAGAGAAATGGTCATAATTTTTATGGAATCTGGTTTAGGGTTTCTGGTATAATTACTTGTAATACATTTTCACTGAGTGGTCACAATGGGCATGTGAGGAATTTATTTTATCGGTGGTTCCCCATGTTATTACCTTGGTTCCTCATGTTTCTTCCAACAATAATACATTGATTCGTCTCCCCATGTGATGGATATATATCTTTTTTTTTGGAACCCAAGAGCCGCATTATCCGTTTAGTTTTTCGGAACACAATTTTCCTTGTACTTTTATATTAATGGTGTTGTTCAACGAAAAAGAAAACCTAGAAGTGACTTTTGATTTATTCTACCACAGTCGATGAACCTGGCCTGTGCCTGGGGTATCGAGGGAAGTCCGGACACAAGCAGTCCAAGATGGTTGGAAAGGGTTGATGATGATTTCATATATTAGTCAATCCATATTCCCATGTTCCAAATTTTAGATAGGATCCCCATTGTGATAAGTTTCATCCAATATCTTCCTTCTCATGTATTTTTTATGAGATCCTATATTGGTGCTTATACTAGTGGGGTTGGATTTTTGATGGTGTGATATCCTTAAAATTCAATGCATGACATCACATAATGTTTCCAACATCACTCATGCTATCAACCAACCAAAATTGAAAAATATTCATTTTTTAATATTTTTTAATCCATCACAAATATTTGGTTGATAATGAATAGGTATAAAAAAATATTCTTATAAATTGTATTTTGATCCATGGTACCAGATACATGCATAAATTTTTCCACAACTATAAATTTGATATTTTTCATGGTACTACATTAATCATGTTCATTTTATAGAATGCATAACCAATATACTATAATACATGCACACATGTTCCACCGAAAAGCCATCAATGATGTTCAGAAATTGACTCTAAATTTTTAGTTGACTCTAAAAAAATATGGTCCCAAAACCATCCTATAACCTTCTTATAATATGTATTTGATAAATATTTCAACCATTTATGGATTCAAATTCCCAAGAAATACATTGTGGGATTCAAGTATAAAATATTATAAAAAACCTAAAGGTAGCCTTGCTCCCGATCTGTAATAGTGATATTGAGAACATCTTTCCAGATAATTCCATCACCCACAACCTGGTTGGTGTGATAATACATTTTAGAAAAATTCTTTTGAACCATATATTTAGTGAGTACATAATTCAATGGAATCCTCAACAATATATCTATCTACAATCCATCCTTCTGGAAAAATTCGATTTTTGACGTACCCTCTAAATATAATTATATAATATTCAATGTGGTGCATCCTTATAAAATACATAGGAATGCGTAGTGAAATATGTCTTACCATGTGAACCATCAAGTGAAACATTGTACCAAAGAATGTTGGTGGGATGAAATTCTATATTTCACATAATATAATAACAATTTTATTTTCCCTAGTTGGAACGTTTTAATGTTCTATAACTTTTCTATTTACATACTTGAAATATAAACATAGCTTTATTAATATATTATTGATATTCACTATAAACATTCACCATAAATTACATCCCTTATACTTTTAATCAAAACATGAATATATTTTTATTTCAAACACTTTAACATTAAATCAATCATTGTCACGATATTATAGATATTTGATTGATACCCTAATAGAACCATTACATTCATCTCTATGTATCAAAATTTAAATTCATCCTTCTTGGAATGAGTGTATGATTATGGAGAAATACAAGACCATTTTAACACATCACTGGATCCAACACTCCATGTATTCTCATGTATATCATCTCCATCCTATCCTAAATTTTATCCTTCATTTTTCACAGGGCATTTGGCTACATGAAGACACAACTATCTCATAGATTTAGTCAACACTCATGACATCATGAAAAATTCTAACAAACAAAATTTTCCATTAAAGTGATTCAATAAAATATGATCTTGTTTTCCAATTAGTTTTCATACTGTTTTTAGAAAATGGATTAACAAAATAATTTTCCATTTATCTTACATTCTGAAATTGTTTATCACATATTAGTGGATATGATGTTGTACATTCTTCTAAACTCATATAAAATGATGTCTTCTGATATCATTAATTATTTTATTGGGGTAGAAATTTTCGATGTCAAATATAAACTTTATTCAATGAATGTTTCATCCTAATTGATTGCGTACCTTGTTCAAAAATGTTTTACCCTTGTGTACCTTTAATTCTATATCCTAATAAATTTACATGTTTGAAAAACTCATTTATCATCCTATACATCATGTATCATAAAATGAATAATTAATTTCTATTTGAATAATACAATATAATACCTAAATCCCAAACTAATATTAAATTATCAATAAATAAAACTGAATTAAGATTAAAATCATTCCACAATTATTTTGGACCTAATATAATCAGCAATAACATGATATTTTTTCAATTAATGTGTCACCATGGGGAAAGATATAATTTACCAACTTAGAAGGCGATGTACTATGAGTGTTTCATTGAAAAAAAAGGATTCACACCATCTATAGATAGATCAATATGATGGTTTCCCCTATAATTTAAAAATTTATGATTTTATTGATTAATTATTTTCAATAGAGAAGAGCCAATCAAGTGATGAGGTTTCCCATATTTATTTCTTATATATACTAGCCTTGTCAATTGTCCTGCAGTCTCAACACATTTATATAGAAGCATACCAATTGGAAATATTACAGTGTACCGTACTATTATTTCATAACCCAATTCATCATTGTTATATCGATAAGAATAACACTTTAGGATTATTATATGTTTTTTTTGGTCCGTGTGAAATTTTATACATTCATTTAGATATAGATGTATTCTTTAAGAGGTTATACCCATTGAAAATTACATTTTTACCATTGTATGCTTTGAATGAAATCATATTATCTACCAGGATCATATAAATAATAGATTAATGTAGTTCAGTAAAACTGGAATCACCCAGTATGTATCAAAATTTTCAATTATGAAGATTTATTATGAATAAAAATTCAATTTATTTAGATCAACTTAAATGCATTGTAATTTATGAACAACACAAAAACTAATATTATTATTTATTATAATCATTAATTTAATATTAAACTGTCATTATAATTTCTTCTATATAATCTTCATCATCATTAAAACTGGAAATCATATCCATGAGACAATATTTACTATTTTCCTCACATGTAATCATATCTGATTATCCATAAAACTAAATATAATCACAGTTAAAAGGTAAGTTATGTTTTTTCCCACATTTTGTCCAACATATATAACTTTTATGTGCTCTAGGATAGATCAAGTGCTCTTTCAACTAATATATACTAATTAGTCTTTAATTATAATAATGTGAACACAAAAAAAGTTTTTTATAAGGGTCATATGCATGATCTTCTGAAAACGTGATGACCCATTTCACCCCATCACCATACACTTTTATAATACGGTTGGAATTCATCCCTTTTTTTATAAATATCCAACCTATTTGAAATGGTAATATTAATATTATGAAAAATTAATATATCATAAAAAACATTTCATAGAAAAGGTTTATCATATAATTAAAATGTTATTAAAAGGTTAGATTATTAATGAGATTGATTTTGAAGACATAAATTGTATTGTTGATGGTTATGATTTTACCAACATGGGTTATATTAATCTTTAATATATTATATAAACATAATATACTATATGTTGCACTAATATGGGTGTCTAGAATGATTTTTCCCCTATCATAAACCAACATAGATGTGATCAACATATGGGTGTTAATAAAAAGCTAGAAAAGTATCTATCCACGTCAATGCTTGAGGAATATTTTTATAAAAAAAATATACATATTTTGAATTTTTTTCTCAATATATGTAATAATATAATTTATATAATTTGGTTACCTGAAAAGAAACAAATATTCAAATTTGATACTCTAATGGTCACTAAAAATAAAATACAAATGGGGATGCTGTGTATTTAAATATAATTTTTTATCCATTCTTGTGGGAGGGGTATTTAGAATAAAATTGGAAGAATTATTTGATGTTAATCCTTGGGAGAGGGAGAGATATATGGAAAATGGTTCATATTACCTTCTGTGCACCACATGAACACTTCATACATAAGATTTTCATCACAATCTATCACGATATGTGGACAGTGGTATTCCAGTGCACAAATAGAAAATCCATGGAATTATTGTGTGAAAAAATGATAAATGTGTGAAAATAAACATGTAGGAATGGATTGAGTGAAGAAAATATGGATCATTGTATGAAAGACAGGGTGGATCATGAAAACATGAGGGATACTTGGAACTCAGTACTGATTTCAAGCTGTGAACGACAAAGGATCTAACTACTTATTATTTACTGTCACAACCTTTCAGTAAAGTAGGAAGGGTTTTTTGAGTACATAAATAGGAGACCTATATAGTTGATGTTAGATATAATGAGAACTAAGTGAATCTAAATGTGATAAATATTGAGGGGGTGAACAAATAATAGTTAAATGTTAGATAGATTGGGAGGATAAATAGCAACGAGGATAGGTGAAAAATAAGATCACTTGCACATGCGGTGTCCAAATCCTTTGGGAAGATGAAAAATAATAATATCGTTCTAGGGGGAGAAATATATCACATGTAATAAATAAATTTATTTTAATATATCAATAAAATAAAAAAAATTTATATACATTAAAATAAGAAAAATACATAAAAATTTATATTTTTTCTAAAAGTTTAATCAATGAAATGATTTTAATATTAATTTATCTTCATTGTTTTTCCATGTCAAACCTAGTAAATGAAATGATATGATTTTATTTTATCACTATCTTTTTTGTTGAAAAATTTTAAATGAGAAGAAAAGAAATGTTAGGGAAATATGAAAAAATATCCCCTATTAGAAATAGATTTTTTCAATACATTATTATTCCAAATAAAACAATATTATAATTTAAAATTATATCTTTTATTTTTATATAAGTAGATATGTTTATAGAAAAATAAATATATATATATTTCTTAAAAATATATATATATATTTATATATATATTAAATATATATTTATAAATATATCTATTATTGTTTGTTATTATTATTTATAAATTATGTTGAACAAAACTATTTTATACACATAATAAAAATATTAATATACACATAATTATTTATAATCAAAATTATTTATATAAACATAATACAAATTATTAATATAAAGACAATATAAATTATAAATTCAAGGTAAGAATGATTATTAATAAATAATTTTTATAATTTATTAATTAAAATATATTAATTGAATATAATCATAATATTATTTAAAAATTGATAATTCAAAAATAAATTTTTAAAAACAAATTATTATTAATTGAAAATAAAAATTAATTCAAAATAAACAATAATTCCTAAAAATGACTTCAGAAAAAATACTATTTAAGAATTATTCATACATAATATGTATAAATTATTAATTAAATAAAATAAAAATTATTATTTCTGAAAATTATTTGTTATCTAATTAATTTAGAAATTTTTTATAATTATTTATACACACATAATAAAAAGTATTAATATTTTTTTATTGATAGTAAATTATGTTGAAAATATAAAAATCCTTATTTACAAATTACTTTTAAAAATTAATCATATACACATGAAAATAATTTTTTTATTGATAACAATGATTATAATGTAATTAGATATAAATTTATCAACAGATTGAATAAAATTTTAAAATGATATAGTGAAAAAAAACTCATGTGAAAAATGTTAAAAAATTCAAAAAAAATACAGTTACATGGGTTGTGGGTATTTTTTTTTCAATAAACACATTTAATAACTTAATGAATCTTCCTTTCCACTTCTTTTAAAACATTTTAGATTCCCAATGTGTCATTATAGATATTTTATAAGCTTTTGGAACAAAAATAATTTGAAACAAAATTTACATTTAGAAATTCTGTGTGCAATCAAGAAGAACATTAAAAAACACTCACACTATTTTTTAACAACCACATAGAAATTTAAAAATACACATGTTACAAAATCCCATCATAATACAGGGGTTGAGAGAATATTCAAAACACAATTTTTTCTTCATGGAAATTTATATAGCAATAACATTAATAAACAAACTCATTGAAACAAAATCACATTCAATGTATAATATAACATGAGAACATATATGATGGCTCAACCAATACATCCCAAATAAAATCGAACTAATCACTACAAGGGAGTAGTGGTAGAACATAATGATGGATTCCTTTACAAGAATCGCCATAGGAAAAACCAATTGTGAATGATATACCACTGAACGTATACCCCAAACAATCGTGAACTCAGTTTTAAAGGTCCGAAACTAGATTTAATCATGGTGGATCAAAAATTAAGGGAAAAAAAATTAGGAATGAATCCCCAACATCATGAAACTAATTATCTAAAACATGGTAGAGGTGTGAAGGGGTAATGTCCTAGATGTATGAAGATCATGAAAAAGGTGGAGAAAAATTATTCAGATACCATATATCCTGAGAGGATTGTTTTGTGGATAATTTTGATAAATATTGGTGGTGAGGGGTCGATTCCGTGAAATCATGAATGACACAATTGAAAAATATTTTAGGTTTCTATTTAAAAGATCATGTATATGACTTCATCAATGATTCAGAAAAAGTAATGATAATAGATTTTTTGTTAGAAATACAATAAGAAGTTCTACTAAAAGTTCTCTTTATCAATTTCAAAATTATAGTGATTATAAATATATGTTTTTATAACCTTTTTTTCATTAAACAAAATAAATCATTATTAGCACTAAAAAAGCATTGATAATGATCTAATTATAATAATATAATAAATATATTAGTTTTTTCTTTAAATTAATACATTATAATTATATATATAAGTAATAACCAAATATGTATTTATTAATATAATTATAAATAAATAAATTTATTATACAATTATATTTATTATTATTTGAGATTATTTACAAAAATAAATATATATTTATAATTCTAATTACAAATAAATATTATTAAAAATATATTTTGTACGAGAAAGAAGTAGTTTCATTTAATCATTTTTAGTCATCACACAACATATCCTATCCGAGGTAAAAGCCCACTGAGGGTCGATGATTTTTTGAAGAATCCATCTGTGGTTTGGGAATTTTCTGACTAGAATTTCAGCCTTATCTAAAAAGCTTTCTTCCACTTCATCATTGCATCCTATGAAAAGAAGAGTTGTGCATGGGGATTCAGATCCATGTAACTGAAATCATTTTTAATGTTAATCTTGAATTCAAATGTTCGATTTAATCACTTCTATCAAAAAACACATGATCCCATATATAGATAAAAAATAACGGGTTAGGGCTAAATTTTTAGGAATCCACACATTTTTTTGGCATTGCATTAGTAAGGGGAATCCTCATGAAAATGAAGATAGAAACCAAATCAACATTGTATGGTTATTATGCTCACATAATTGGTGATGTGGATTTCAATTCCCCATTAATTAATAAAATAGTGTATGTTTCCTTGTATAATGACTTTCAACTCATGGTGAGTTATGATAAATTATCACATTGCTTTTTATCTTATAAAGTTATCTGCAATATGATATAATTTTTTTAGAGATGTTTTGTGTTGATTCTAATACCTAAGAGGTCATACCATGATGGATTATATGAATTTGAATGGAAAGGTGATACTACTTGTGTAGACAAGTTGATTCAACTCTAGAGTTGGATTGAATTATCTAGGTTGGAGGCCGGAGCTCAGGTTATTGTAAAATTGTTTTCACCCTATGTCACTAATTCTTATTTTCATCCACTTCAACAGTCTTGGGATAAGGATTTTGAGGAAGTGTTGTTGGAGTTTCAATCTCATATTTCAGATATTTCATTTATTGATGTGTCCAAAAATATGTTAGACCCCCTATTGAATCCTTCCAATCATCTAAGAAATTAAATCATCCATCGTGTTGATGAGCCTATGCTCTTATAAAGAACGAGAGTGCTGATAGAGTTGTAAATTACCCTATCTCTGGGATAGTTAACACTGTGAGGGGATCAACTCTTGTGTATGAACTCATATTTACAACAGATAAATTGGGAGACCATCAAGAGGTGTATGGAGGACCAATTGAGTTATTAATGGATGAAAAAACAATTAATGAAACTATAATTCAATAATTGGTTATTCAAAAAAATACATGATTAGGTGATTAACTCATGTGAATTAAAGGGGAAAGAAAGGATACTAAAACTCCCATGAATACTATGGAACTAAGATAGGCACATTGACTTCATAAATACACTAAAAGACATGATAAAGGATCCATATTAATGTCAAACACTCTATTTCCTTCTTATGGTGTTCATTGTAATAATTTAGTACATGAAGATTCTCTGGAATAGAAGTCTTGGTCATTGGGGAAAATAATATTGAAAAGAAATAGGTTCTATTACCCCTAAATGGTTCTTGGTCTTGAAGGGAAGATAATTACTAATCCTCATTCAGATCAAATTCTAGGTATATACACTCTCATATCCCAATATATTTTCATTATTCAGAATATATGTGCTATTACTTAATGGATTCCGGTGTTTCATTTTCAAATTATCATGTATCACTTGAATCATTATGAAAAACAGATGTTTCTTCACACAAAGTTTATGGGATACTTGACCAGCTAATATAGAGAAAGAAGGAAGATTATCTAATGATTTGGGGGCATGCCGTAAATGAAGGAATAATGTGTACCCGACATTATGACCCACCTATAATGGTGAAGGTTCAACTAGATGTTAGGGTATCTATGTTGGAGGACAGTGAAATTAAAGTACTCTATCTAATTAAAATCATAGAGGAGAGGTTGTTGTCCTAGATGTTGTGTCTATTGGCCTGTATGAATCAATGAGAATGTTGTTCATTATGAGGAAGGCAGTGTTCTATATGAGATTCAAAAAAATCTATGTATGTGACCATTTTTATTGATGATGGTAGTTTTCTATGTTTGAGTCCATCCTTCGTCTCTTCTGTTTTTTATTATTTAGTACAAGTGATTTGTTTCAACTATTTAAAAAAATTATATAATTATATAATTGTGTATAATTATAAATAAATATATATATTTAATAATAAATTTATTAATATATATAATTATGAATATAAATAATATATTAATTTTAGCTATTAATTATTTAATCAAATATGTTATTATAATTACAATTATAAATAAATATAAATAAATATAAATAAATATAAATAAATATATTTGTATAGAATAATAAATATTTTTGAATCATTATTTTTATATAATTATATATATATATATATTATAATTCAAGTGTCGTGACAGAGTGGTACTCATTCGCTGGCCTCCACATTCAGGAGGTAATGGGTTGAAGCCTTGATGGGCGCAGGAGCCACTATAGTTCTACGAATGCAGTGCCACAAATCATGACTAAAGAAGGTGGATGAAAATTCATAATGCATAACCCATGTAGGCAGTGATGTTGGAAAGATGTGTGAAAAAGTATGGATGATGTAGGCTTGATGATGCACTAGGCATTTGGGTTAGTTTTGTGGGATTTTAGGCAATATAATGGGCTTCATGTTTACCTGGGCTTTGGTTTAGATTATCAATGTAGTAATATTGTCGTTTTGGTGGTTTATCCCTTGGGATGGGGGATATGGAATTCCTTTTAGGATTTTATGTGTGAAATTTATGTTTTTGTTTGAGTGTAATTGTACCCCCGAGCACCTAATATATTGACACACCCTATAATCCTCCATCCAAAAATTATGATGTTCAATACTGGGTACATGGAATTTTAAATGTTCTATAGAAGAGAACTCTAGAAGTACTTTATTAATGGTGTAACTATACTAGGGATGGATTCTATAGAAGGGAATGTAGTGGTGACTATACTATATCATGGAACAATAGCATTAGTAGTCACTGATGTTGCCTTAGGGAAAATATTTTCTCAAATAGTCACATGTCAGCAATTTTTATTCCATTTATTAACAATTGGATCACTATAACCTTTTCATGAGTATGATACCGGAAAATCGTTTCTAAATATTCCATAAATAGTGATTATATCTTATCTCAAAGATATTGTAGTTGTATCTGATTCACATTGTTGACACCATTGTATTCTTTCCAAATACTATAGAAATATATCCATTGAGGATTTTGATTATGTTACAATGTTAAATGTGGCTACATCAAGGACTTGATTGATGATGTATTTGGTCTTGCAGTCCAACATATGTTCCTCTTAATTTTTTTTCTTTTTTATCATCAATAAGGGAATCTTCTAATACATTGGATCCTGTCTTGGTGTATCAGTCCTTCATGATGTCCATGATATCTTGGGTTCCAATGGGAACACGAATTTGAATTCCCCAATTATCATAATTTTTATTCATCAGATTTTGGATAAAAGCTACTACAAAAACAATAACATTTTTTATTAAAAAAATATTTGGATGGAAAAATGGAAGATACAAATATAAAAAATTGTGGACTGGTTATTTTTCTAAGTACATACTAACAATTTTTTAACATCATAATTACTCATTAGTGAAGACAAATGTTGTAGTATGATGATTAGTGTAATAATGTAGAGATGTTGGTGAGAAATAAGAATAATTTTTTATATGTATTCATTTTTTATAGAGGTAAAATTTGATGCCTTATTTCAGAAATTGATATTGAAAAGTGGCTAAAGGTAAACTCTAGATGGTATTGATAAAAAAGAAGTAATGATAGAACATAATTTCTCATCATATTCCTCCTTCCATATAGTACAAATAATCTATCTTCATAGATTCCATTGATTTCACATAAAAAACAACTTCTAACACTCTGAAAATACTGAAGGTATATTTTTTAAGCATCAAATACAAATACACATGTATAGAAATATAAACAATCATTGGATGTGATTGAAGGAACAAAAATACAACAAAATCACAATAATTTTTTTTTTCAACTTGGAATGTAAATTGAAATGAATATGACAAAATTATTATAGGGATATAATCAGACACTAAAACAAATAATTAAAAATTAAGGTAAATAAAATTCCACATATCTGGTGTAATAGGTGTCACCCAAGCATCTAAACCCAAAACATATCATGCATCCCTTCTTTGAAGTCTTCACACCACCGTTGTTCAATTATATGGTTCCTTCAAGTGATCAATATGTTTATTAGTCCAAAACAAGTCACATACAATGGCTCAAATATTATAATATCACTATGAAACTATCTTACCCAATCTTTATTTGATATCTATGGAAGAATACATAATGATTGTACCACTAACAATGAGATTATCCTTCTAGTTCCTACCATACTCAAACAAAACCAACTCTATTTCTCCCCAACCCACTGATGTTACAGAATCTACCAACTAGTAACCTCATCGAATCCCACTCCTGTTCTTCCCCAAATCATCAATGTGTTTTTAGGTGTTCCCACTATGAAGATACATCTTTCGGTTCCCCAATGTTCTCTATCCCATGCCTCCATATTTCAAAATAAAAAACAATTCCACCTCTTATAAAAAATAATCTAAAAACATGTTATTCTCAAGTATATTGTGAACATACATTCGGAATATATCCAACAGTTCTGTCTTTCCCCACCCTACACTCTTTGAACGAAGTCAAAGTATTGTTTTTAAAGGAATGATCATTTGGGTTATATGTTAAATTATTTAATATACATTATCACGCAGTTTCCTATTAGGTCATGTTGGGACTCCATTTAATGATCAGTTCCCAAAGTTATTTCAGTGGTTATTCAAGTTTGATCCAGTGTTAGTAACATGGATCATCATCCCAAGTAATGGAGATATCTCATGCATGTACCTAGAATCCATATCCATCATCTAATTTTTCATCACTCCATATTCATTAACTATAATATTAAAAGAGTTTAATAAAGAAAAAAACAACTCCAATTTGAATTTCTGTTTGTTCCATGATGATCAAACAAAATAGAAGGATCTTGGGGTTTTGAGAAGAGTCTTGTTGGGATCAATTCAAGTGGGTAGTCCATGGTTGATGATGAGTTGTCCTCTTGAGCTATCCATAGGTTCTAATTTTCCATTTGGGATAAAATCCCATTCTTGAGAATTTTTATAATTTTTTATTCCTCCTCATGTATTTTTTTATGCTCCCACATAGGTAAACCTGTTATTGGAGATGGTTTTTCGATAATGTGACATATCTAATTTTCCATGAATGATATCACCTCCATATAGTTTGGAAAGGGTTATTTGGAGAGAAAATAATTTATATTGAATGGAGAAATATATTTATCTTTTTTTGGTGAAGTATTTTAATGAGGGGATAAAAGAAAAGGGGTGAAATGGGGAGAAATATATTTCAATCCAGTTATTATTTTGAAATCATCCCAAAATTGTGACGAGTTTGAATGAAAATATGTGTTGGGTTATAAATATATTAAAATAAAAAATTTATCCCATTTTTTACATTTCTAATAAAACAATTTATATTATTTCCCTTTAAAATGATTCACCAGTCAAGATGGATACATATACAAATATTTTATTTTATTTTATTATGTTATGGAATGAAACAAAAATCGTTGCATTACATTTTTTGAATGTCAAATTTTTTTTTCTAAAATCTCACGAAATAAAATTTTAAAGACTATCTCATATCAACTTCAAAATTGAATGATGATGGAAAAAAATTCAAATAGAGGGTGGGTGTAAAACTAATATCATTGTTTTTTAATTTCTTTTTTCCCAAGGCACAATGTATTAATAATACAAATGAGGAAAATTTTTAAATAGTTAGTAAACATAACATTATAAAATTTACAAAAGTAATTTCAATAATATAAAAATATTTATGAAAAAATAAAAATTAATGAATATATATAAATATATTTTTTAGAAATCTATTTTTTTATTCTTATATAAATCATACATGAGCATGAGATGTCAATTTCATCTGAGTGCTCTCAATATTTTAGGGTTTCTCCCTATGGGGTTCATCATGGATTTCTAGCTGGCATGTTTGGAGTCTAAATCATGGGTAGTAGTCACATCGGGTCGATTTTATGGGTTTTTCTCAGTCAATGTTGCTACGAATGGCATGGGACCTCAACGGTGGCTTCAGGATGGGTCTCAGACAACTGTGGGTGGAATTACATATTCAGATATAGTTTGTATCATGTTTTAGATTATATCTGTTTGAAATGGGTTTTGGAAATGGATTTTCACAAGGTTGTGGTGGTCATAATGGGTGGTGGTGTTGTCTGATGGAGGGTGGCATAATCAAGATTAAAAGTCAGGCATGATTTGTGTGTGGGGAGTTAGAAAGGAGAAAAGTGTGGTGGTGGAAAACTAAACATGGAAGAAGATCCGGAGGCACAAGTCGGAAGGTGTTTGGTGTTATATATTTTGGTGGTTGGGCTAGCACTACGCACGTCAGCAGATGGTGGTAGTGTGATTCTAAGGTGGATGGCTAGTGGCATGGCGAGGGTATGGCAGTGAGGCTCGGTTTGATTTAATGGTTAGGGCATGGTCACAACTGGTGTTGTGGGCATCATGGAATTGTCTCATGGCAGTGGTCAGGTCCCATTCACAGGCACCACACACCACTTGGGATTGAACAACACTAGACGACCAACCCTTGATTACATCACAGGTCCTCAATGGGAACATTTCAGACATTTTCTTTCATGTGTATTGGTCATATGATTTTGGGTCACTCAATTTGAGGCCTCGTTCCTTTGGGGCTTTGGGATAAAAAACCCATCAAGGTTTTTGGCCAATTGTAATGTGTTTTGTACTTGGATCAATATTTGGTTTCATCCCATTATGCCTATGGGATTGTAATGGGATCTCCCATGCCCAGCTTAAAAAGGGTCATTATTGTCATTTTCAATGTTAAATTAAAGGGATTTCCCAAACCCTTATGATACATCATAATTGAGAATATGTGTTTTATATATTAATATAATTATATTTATATATTTAATTATAATATTTAATAAGAAAAACAATAATAATTTAGTGATATAAATATATAAATTTAAATATATACTATGTTTAAACAAATACATTATTATATTTACCTATATAAACACCAATGGATTAAATAAAATGTATTTAATAATAATTTTTTTAAATTATTTATGCTAAAATTATTATACATATATCTATTCTATTGTGATTTGTTTAATTATATATATATATATATATATTTATTATGTATTAAAATAATAACATATAATAATATATTGAATTATTAATACTGAATATATTTTATATATGAAATTATAACTATTTATTTAATTAAGAATAAGAAAATATAAATATATAATATAAAATTAATTTATTTATAAATTTATATAATTTTATTTAAGTAATATTTTACTGTAAATAGGTTATATATTTTTACAAATTTACATACGTTTATATATTAAAATATGAATTTTCATTAAATATGAATTTTTTAAACTTTAAATGCATAAAAATGTTGATAAAGTCTACCCATTCTCAGTTATTTTTTAGCATTGATAATGTGTAAACAACACTATGAAAGTCACAAATTTTCAAGTCTAATTTCTACCCTCTATTAATTACACCATTATATAAATCATTGAATTGTTGTTTTCATCTCATTTTTGTTCATTCAGAACACTATTTTTTGGGTTTTACCCCATTACACACATTTATAATGAACATCAAATCGTTAAAATGAATTATTCAGTTATTTCAAGATAATTTCAAGTCTAATAGACATTATTTTTACTTGTACATGTCACCAATATAAAAAATATGTGCTTATAATGATTTCAAATCATTCTAATGTAGTTTTCTTGTTATTTATTTTCACAACACAAGTTTTAGTATTTAGAAACAGAAAAATTATGTTTTTATTCATCCTAACCAAATTACACAATTGATTGAAATGCCCTTTATTCCAAAATTTCACAAATAATTGTTCTGTTGTTTTCATCTAATTTCAATTCATTCAATGGTCATTATTTTGGTTTTGACCCCATCTCACAAATTTTTTAATGTTTTCAAAAAATAATAAATTATGTATTCTGTAATTTCAGGAACATGACATATCTGATTGATATGTTATCTTATTGTACACAACAAAAATAATAAAAATGTTTTTCATATGACTCACATATTTTTGAGGCATTTTTCATGGTATTTCACAATTAAATGTAATTTTTAATGTCCTGAAAAAATAAATTGTTTTCATCATCATCTTGAGAAAAAATATCCTAAAAAATGTACTATCACCTCAATAATTTTGAAATAATCTATAAGAATCATCATGAACCGGCCTGGATACCCCATTACCCTTGAAATCGAGTCATACGAGACATGTAATGAAGGAAATTCTTGATCATCATGGTTTGTTGCCTATCACCTAGAATCAAACAAGATATTGGTGGGAATGTTGTTTCTAAATAAATAGTGGAACAAACAAATATTGGTTGTTGTTCTCAAGAGAAAACATCTATAGAATAAATATATCATAATTCAAACCAGTGTGAATAACCCAATGATCAATCACAATGCACCATAAAATAGGCTAAACAACTCATTTCAAGATAGTCAACAATAACTTCCACATCCTTGTGGTGCTCTACCCTTTTTGGTCCGTTGAAGAAGATAATCTACAAACAACTGAAGGCGCAGGTATGTTGTCAGCTAAAATTACAGTAGGGTATCACCATAGATTATATAAATAGATTTCAAAATAATTAACCAAACGATAAATTCATTCTAAAATATCAGTCATGTAATTTAAAAATTTTTAAAATGTCGTGCATTACATTTCAAATTGTCTAAATATTTCAAACAATGGAGTAAATAAAAATATTATATAATATTTTTTCTATAAATCTATAAGGCATTGGTAAAAAAACATTAAAATAATGGAATATATATAAAATAATCAAAAGTTATAAACATGCTAATATTCCAAGAGTTATGGTAGTTCCCAGTCATGGGATCCCCACACACATCTAAAATGATTACAATAATTTGAAAACATGTCTCTATGACACAATCCAAATGAGACTGACCAACATCCCCTAGGTTTATGATTTACTATTAAGTATATGTTAGAGTTGTAAATAATTAATCCATTTCTAAGGAGTTATAATCTTATCATTTTTATCTATAATATCTAACTAACAAACTTGGATTACATATTATCAAGAAATATTCAATAATGGGAAATTTATTTCAAAACTCATCGAAATACAATTAAACCAATATCCCATTTCAATAATTCAGATATTTATTTGAGAACCAAAGTGGGATTTTAATCAACTCATTACTTTTCACAAATAAAAAAATGGGTTCCTTTAAAAACAATTTATTCTATTTTATCAAATAAAATTTCAAAATAATTCATTCCAAATAAATTTCATATTTAAATTAATTTCACCAAATCCAAAAACACCCAAATTCTTGGTAATTGGGGATGTTTCCCCAATTTAATAAAAAAATAATTAAACATCCCCATACGAATTTAATTAGGATTTGAAATTTTAATTAAATGTAAAAAAATACAATTAATCAATTATATGTCAGATTTATTGGCAAAGAATATGTGGAATCTCTTACCAAAATGAATAGATAATGCCTCTCAAATCCCATAATGGGAGACTCTAACAATTAACCTTGGAAACTGAGATCTAATAATCAAACATATATAATTTTTAATGATAATGGGGATTATATCCTCTAATAACACAGAGATCTAACAAACTGTAAAGGAATAGAGAGGAATAGAGTAGGAGAGGATGAACAAGGAGAGAAACCATACCGTGAGAGTAACGAACAATGATTTCTATGGTTGGATCCACAATTGAGAGGATTTTTTTGGATCTAAAATAGGTTTTCCGGATCCCTCAAAACAAGGGAAGAATTTATAGGGTATGTTATGGGTATGAAGGGGTCTTAATAAAGATTCATAATATTTTAAATGTGTTTTTATAATAATAAAATCATGTTCACATTATTATATTGGAAAGCCCATAGGTTTTATCAAAATGTTTACCCTAATTGTAAACTATTTCGGGAATGGTTTCATAGTTTATCCTTTGTGTGAACACAGTTTGGAAAACAATTTTTCTACTTTGAAAACCCCCACATCCATGTTTTTTACTGTTTTCACTAGCAGGGTGCACAATTTTGGTTAATTGGGATCCAACCATGCATAAAACATGATCACTCAAAAAAATTCATAATTTCTTTAGAGGAATCCATATATGATATTGAACCAGAGATTGAAAAAAATACGTGTTTATTAGTACATTAAAAGGTTAACTGGATGATACAACCTTCCCACCATTAAAAAATTCTGTCTTATGAAAGACTATTAAGAAGCTCCATGTCAAAAAGATGAGTCCACTACTCTCTCATTAGTGCATCCCTCTATCATGTCTCATGAGTATCACAACCATGCTTCAATTACTCTCAAACCATATGTATAATACTCCCATAAATCACCTTGGTTTTGTAATCAACTATCCCAGCCGGATACTTAGTTAGGGATAAATTATGATCACCATTCAGATCGCTCCTTCTCAGAATATGTGATAGATCAGAAAGATACATCCATAGATAACATTCACGGAACACATTACTTATTGATGTCATATATGGAAGAAGTTATAACCAATAATCCAGTTTCCTCCTACTCAATAGACTCAATGATCACACAAAATGATGATAAAGTTTCATTTCATCCAATATTGTGGATGACCCGACCGAGTTGAAAAATTCAAGAACAGCTTATCACCCACTGAAAATTTTAACAGTATAAGTTAATGATTAGCATAAGACATATATCAGCTCGATGACATTAACATTATTTTAAAATTCCACGTAATATCATCTATAATCTCTTGAAACAATCATTGTAAAGAAATGGAAATTTTACCAATCTCCATACAACAATGTATATATTTATAAGGCTATCCATTCATTATATCTAAAGGAGCCATTCTGGTAAAAAACTAGTATAAAATGTTATATGTAATAGAATTAACCCCAATTAATAATGCCATTCTACACCATATTTCAGAATGAAGGTATATAGAATATTGTTAATAATGTATATAAATCCTTATGTATGGTCATTTAGGTATGGATGATATGTTGTACTCAAATAATAATGAGGTCCCAGTGCCTGCTGAAGACCACTCTAAACGTGAGAAGTAAATTGGGGATCTCTATAAAAAACAATCTCATACAGAACTCCATGAAAAAATTCTAATATATATTTCTCAAATCATCAAATTTTCTTGTACCACAAAATGGTATAATGTGATTGGATTTGGTTTGACTATTTATCACTACTAACATCACATTCATGTTTCTTTTGGTATGTGGAATCCCTACAATAATATCCATAGAGATATGATTCTTATTCTAGTCCAGAACAAGAAGTGGATGAAGTAATTCTAATGGTCTAAATTTATCAGTCATGACCTTTTGGATGGTATAAAAATTAGAGACAAAATAATAAATTCCATTTCTCAAATCTCATCACAATATTTCCTACGGTATGTTTTATATCATCATCATGGTTCCTGAGTGCAATGCTCGCTAGAAATTATTGAAATACGACATAAAATTATTTCTGATAAAAAAATGTAAAACATATCAATTTTGGAATTATAGAATACCCTCCGAGGAGAACCACCATTTAGCCACAGTCTCTATGCCGAAAAAGAATCTCTAATGCTATGGAATTCATCATGCTGAAATTGATCCTGATGAATCATCTCGAGAAGAGATTATTTAAACCTAACACTTGAAATAACAACCTAGTCCCCTGATTTGTAATCTATAAATTTTAATTGTAAAAAAATATCCATCATGTCATACTCTTATGATGATTCTGTCATGGATTGAGTTTGATGTTTCCAGCTCAATTAATCTACGAGGAAATTCCACTTCCTTAGGGTATAGGTGATGTCAAAATAATAATTTTACAGTTATTTCACTAAATTAATCTATTATTTATTTATATATTTTTGAGTGAATATATAGATCATTACATTATGGAATTGATTCATGGTAAAACATTCTAAAAAATTTTAATATCACCAATTCTTATGTGCATGCATAAATAAATAAGATGAAAAGATGGGTCATTTAATTATTTTATTCTTACCTAAACAATAGAGAACCATAAACAATGTCATTAGAACCCTACATATGAACATAGATGAATTATGAACTTGATGTTTCACAAGATACAACAGAGCCCTATGAATATATTGTATGATCCAACACCAATTGAGTAGTCAAAAGTGGTTCAATCTCAACAAAATTATTCCCAAATTTATCATCCCAAAAAATTGTAATGCATTCAATGTTAGATAATTCATTATAGAAACTGACATTAAAAAATACATTACCAACTAGGGATAATATCTATCTTAATCTAAGAAGCTCCAAATCCCCAAAAAATTATGATTTTCCATGTCATAAGGAACTTCAACTTCTTATGACAAACTTTTATAACCAGTTCTGACACTTTGTATCTCAGAAACATCATTTTGTGAATATAAAAATAAAATTTGGAATCATTGACATAAATTTAGAAATTTCTCATCAAATTTTTAAATTATATTAGATGACACACAATATCTTCTTCATATGTAGATAAATAAAGATTCAGTCCGCACATACTACCACATATTTTTCAAGATACTCAATTAATATCATGTTCATTAAATCCATTAATACTTTCTGATCATTAGAAAGGAAAAATAGCCTTACCAAGAAGAGAAAATGGCCATACCTACTGATGATTGCAGTTTTCTATATTTGATTTTCATATATATTAAAGTGATATTAAATAGAACAATGATCATTTTTTTTGAAACACTTCCCCCTTTTAACTGGTCAAACATAGCATCATACCATGGAAATGGAAACTTATTCTTTATTACGAGTAGATTGAGTTTTCATTAATCTACATTAAAGGGAAGGGACCCTCCAGCTTATTTAGAAATGAAAATTGATACTGCCCAAGGTGACACACTTGGGCACATAAATCTTATCTCTAAAAGATCATTCAACAGAGTATTCAACTCTTTCATCTCATATGGATCCATGTGGAATAATGGAATAGATATTGGTTGAAAAAGAGACACAATATCAATAGGAAATTCTACCTCCCTTACCAGTTGTAAACAAGTGGAGATATAAGTAAAAACATCAGGAAACTCAATGAACACAGTTGTAGATCATTGTTCATGGTTTCCAGTAGTATATCATAAGTGAACATTTGTGTTACATTTCCCAACTCTGGATAAGAAGGTCTGTATCTACATGACTTGGGCTCCCACTATCTCTATAATCCATGACACTCACCATCATGCACAATAAATAAGACCCTTTAAAAATAAAAATCAATCTACGATTTATTGAAATGAGAAAATCCCTCCAAAAGATGATGTTGATTAGTTTCATATGTAAAACCATAAAATCCTATTAAATCGAAAAATCTAAAATTGAGAAAACACAAGAAGGACAACAGTGAACCTGCTATCTCTTCCTTTCAAGGTGTGAAGTAATATCCATCACAGAGGATAAAATCACTATTCGAAAATTTACAAGACTAAAAATATGATTTAAATTAATTGAACAAGAATCACCAATATCAAAAAAAATATGTCACTAATGAAAAAGATATATTGATGACACCTCTCATTGTCTCTAGATAGATAAAATATTTCATTAAAGATTCTTCCACTACATGAAGAAGCCTTGTTCATGATGTATTTAGTTGGAACTCATTACTACTTAATGAATCTAATTTTAAAAAAAAATTATTAGGTGATGATGATACCATGTCTCAAGGTAGATACAAATAGAAATAATAGAACATATATAGGTGACCTTGTTATCTACAAGAACCACATATATTGGGTGCATTTTTGAAAACACACTAAGAATGACCAGGATTTCTACAATAGTATAAAATCAAAGGTCCTCTACCCAGAACTACTTGAAGTCTAGATAAACCATGCTGTTGAAAACCACCATGAGAATTATCATGCATCCTATACCATTAATTGGTAGTCACAAAACTGCGACTAAGAGAAAATGGAACTCCCTTCAACCCTGATATTCCAAATAGGTCCATCTGAACCATTATCACTATACCCATAACATCAACATAAAAAATGTTACTCCGTAAGAAAACCCAATAAAAAATATCATATTGAATTCCCATATCAAAACAATGAGTATTTTTCTTCTTATTTGATACAATATATGTCGAAAAATAAATAATCGCTACAAAAGTTTTGAATACTCTCTCACGGTCATGTCAGCCTACTCGATATTGATCATCCCTATAGCCTTAGAGAACACCAAGGAATCTGGATAGAACTAGACAATTGATTGAAACTTATATTATTTACAATCTATGATCTCATTCTTCTTCAATCTCACCATTGTGTCCCTATATCTTTTTATAGGCACCTCTAGATTGAAGGTTCGTATTTAAGCTTGATTTCATTAAGTGTTTTCATGAACTCAAAAAAGAGCTCTATATGTCTCAAAAAAATCCTCATTGAGAAAATCTTCATTAGATCCATTGAATTCGGGTTGATTTTGTATGAGTAACACCTAATAATGATTCTATAAAGCGTATATGTGTTGTTCCATAGCCATTGTTTGAATTAGACCATGTGCATGTAATTATCCTAGAGCTTGGAAAACACACATGATAACCTCAACTATATAATGGTTCATAGGAGGATATTCTCATAGTGGTTTATCATAATATTCCTCTTGGTTATTTCTAAGCTGTCTTGTTAGGGTAATTATGTTGCACAACATTATTAGACAACATCAAATACTTTATACTTTCACTCAAATGGAGTAATCAGGAAAAAATATCACAAAAGATAAGAAGACATGTTTTGTATTTCATTATATCGAAATAAAATGTTGGTAAATTACTAGAAATAATCATCAATAAAAATATTCAATACAACCCCTGATTTCTTAAGGATAACTGCATTGAGTGATGTACAAAAAATCAATCACAACTACATCATTAGTCCCAACATGTTTACTAAAATTTATACCTGCCTCATGGAATGATACATATCAGGATCATTTGATATCTCTTTGTTATGAACCGACCCATATACCCTTGAACCCATACACCTAAAATAGCCCTAACAAGGCTGAATGGGCATTTTTGATCCCTATTAGATTTTGAATACCACTTATCATCATAAAAGCTAATTTTTGGAATGATTGTTACAGAAAAACATTGGAATAATTAGATTCAAGTCATCACTGTCAATAGAATACTACATAGGAAAAAATGTACCAAAATCCAAATAAGTGTGAAAAAATTATATAACCACAATGTACCATAAAACAGGGTAAACACCAATTTCAAGAGAGTCAATAACCACTTCCACCACCATGCGATGATTTACCCCTGATCAAACATGGAACAAGATAATATACAAACATTAAAAGTCATAGGTACAGTGTGAGATAATATTCCATTATGGAGTCAACAAGGATTAAATAACATGATTCCTATTTAATTAACCGAATATAGTTTTTAATTTTAGGTAATATGTATCGAATTGAGAAATCCTATGTAAAAAATGTCATGTTTCATATATAAAAATATTTTAATATTTCAAATAATTTCATAGTTATATGTTTTATGTAAATCCATTTATATAACTTCAAAAGGCATGCATAAAATAGGGTAAAACAATTAAATATATATCAATTAATCACAAAATAGAAACATGGTAATAATATATGTTAAACAAATAATGTTGGATCTATTGTTTATTAAATATTAATGTATATTAATTTAATATTTTAAATATTTCCCAGAGTGACCCACCCCTTTCCTATAAGGAATCATTTAATATTCCACTTACAAAAAACCTCAAAACTAGTATTATTTTTTAAATACCCATAAAAATACATTTCATAATTACCTAACCATGCTCTCGATCCCTTATTAATTGTATAATACAGACCATATTGGTCATATTGTGTGAAGAAAGATATATTTTTTGAATAAGATGTATCATTATTAACCAAGAATTTCTATTTTATATATTCATCCACATCATTACAATCTTTTATAAACTTGATTATGAAATAATTCCTTTATATTCTGCACAATTAGGGGTTTTAATATTTTATTCCCAATTTGTATCCATCTCATCTTCAATCTACTGGGAAAAAACCATCGTTTAGGTGTACAGCTCACTACCCCCTCGTGAATGAATGTAATACATTATCCATCACCGTGTCCCATGTATGGATTATAATGATATAATGTAGGTTTTAATATGATATTTATTAAATATCTATCATTATTAAATTATAATATATAATATACCTTCATACATTTCAATTCACTAAAAAATTTCTTTCTTGCGTACACGTGGACTACCACCTCCATGAAGTAATTTGATTAGATTTTTAAATTACCACATTAAATAGATGATATATATATATGTATATATTAATAATAAATGTCATATATATATATATATATGATATTATGTTATTTATAAAATGATGTAACAATACATACCTTCATTCAATAATGATCACTGAAAAATGGAAACGTTTCTCATGAGAACATATAGTCATCGATATCAATTATTACAGACTTTTAATTGTATGATAACCATATTTAATGGTTATATTAAAATCTATATCTTACTTATATAATGTTTATTTATTATATTATTATTAATCTATTCATAACAAAATAATTAAACAATATACAGTTTTCAATCTAGCGATGTCATTTTGGACTTATAAACTGAATATCTGAAAAACATCTGACACAAAACTAAATTATTATAAAAATTAAATAAGTAAAATAATAGCAATGAAAAAAATGAAAATATGTCTGAATAATTTAATTATTAAACATATGTTTAGTATTCAATAATATAAGGAATGAATATGATGAATATGATTGAATTCAGGATATATTATTATGAAAGTATTCTTTGACTCTCTCCCTTAAAATATATTTTCTTTAAGATCCATAATTTTGAAAATTATTTTATTGAAGTATATATAATGAATTAATATATTTATAATGATTATTTTATGGATATTTTTATATTCTTTTAAAGGTATTTATAATGATATTTTTTACAAACTGTGTTGACATTCTTCCTAGAAAAAAAAAAGAAATGTTCTATTTTAATTTATATGGTGACAAATAATTATATCACCACCATAACCATTTATTGATGTTGGTTACCTCTAGATTATTACATTTGTTCATTAATGAAAATCACTCTTTAAATTTTTATAGTGTATTTTTGGAGATTAATGTTTTATTAATAGAAAATATTATTTTGATATAATAAATTATTTTGTATTCTGGTTTAAATGATGCTTTCAATGGTTTTACTCTTGATATTGTCATTTGACATTGTTAATTAATGATTGATTCAAAATATAGCTCATGTGTGTGACTAATATAGAATATAATATTATTTTTCCCAAATAATACTCAATTTCATTAGGTAATATTATTATCTCATGAAAATTATATTAAAAGATGGTCATATAGGTATTATGATTTTACGAGTTTTTTTATGGTTCTATTAGGATTAATTTATTTTAATTTAATAAATCACCTATTTGATTTTTGATAATTGAAAATTATTTATTAGGGGAATAATTTTTCATAAAAATTTAATAAATTTATCTTTTTAAATAAATAATTATACACATTTAGGAAAATAATTTATGTAACTGATTTTTCATGGGTTTTCATTTTTTTCCCAATACTAACTTATTTCATAATGTTATGACATAGAATGATCTTTCATGATTAGAAAAATTGTTCTTAAGAATGTTTCTGGTAAATGACGTTGTTATCTTAAAATTAATGATTATTTTTCATGAAAAAAATCATGTGTTATTTTAAATGAATTATGTTATGGAAAAATGGATACTTATTAGAAATCTCAAATTTGTATATGTATATATGGGACAATAATTAAGTGTTATATCATAACTATCTAAGACTAAATACAATAAATTTATTGATGAATGGAAGAAATTTAATAGTTGTTTAATGTCACTAGAATATGTGATGTTTACGACTAGGACCTTATATATATATATATATATATTCCTCTATGACTCTAAAACTACACAGTTTGTGGGACTTGTACTAAAATTATATGTATTAAATTGACCTCTAAAAGGATTTTATATTTTTTATGTTATTCTCAAGTGACCTCGGTTTTTGTCATAGAAATATTTAGTTTTTATTTGAGATTTGTGTAAGTGAAAAAATAGGATAAAACCCAATACAACCTATACAAAACTGAATGTTCGATTTGTTAAACCTCAATATTCAAAGGTTTATAATAGAGTTATAATTTATTACCTATTTGAAGTAATTTTTTATATGATTTATAACTCTAATTATTGATGCATGATGCTCATATTGTACTTTTTTTAATTTAATGTCTATAAGTTGGGGGGAATCATGATAATAATGAATGTGGAAGATAAGGAATTGGTTTTTCCATTGAAAATCTATTGAAATTGGAGTTGGGATATAAAATTTTGAGACCATTTCACCCAAATATATAATGTTATGAATCATATTGATCTTCCCAAATAATAATTCAATGAAAAATTAACTATTTATTTGATGGAATCTATTAGTAGTTCCCTACCTCTTTATGATTTTAGTATCAATGACCATGGGTGGAAATGTATGTGGCTTTAGTCCCTCCCTACCTATGATAGGGAGGGGGATGAGTTCCTTAGATATTTTTAGCCTCATCCCCATATTTTCATCCTTTCACTAAACCATAGTTGCTTTCTTCATTACCTGATATTCACCATTTCAATAAGGTCCATGACCACTTCAATGGAACACCCTAGCTGGTGATTTTGGAAAAATAATTCATGGTGGCATAGTATGCTCACAGTCTAACACATGCCACTCATTTTTGGAACTGGCACCCTCCAATTGATTCCATTGACATATTCATTTTTGAATGTTGCGGTCTTGATGAATTAAAAGTGGTGTATCCCCTCAACATGGGACATTTGATGATTTAATTTTATCCGACGTTGGCCTAATCACAGCCTATTCTAGTGCCCCGTCGTCTCCCAACAGATGTGACTTCAATATTCTTCATCATCCCTTCGAGTTCAACATGAAATGTGATGTTCTTTCTTCATTGGAATGGGAATGTTTTCTCGAAATTCCTTTTCCTTTCAAAAATCCCTCGATTCTTTTTATGATGGGGAACATGGTACACAGATATTTGTGTTTCGATAGTCGAATCACTTCTATTTGACATAAGATATCCTCTAATATTTTTATTGAAGTCGATGATTCAAAAACTCTAATAGAATGGATCTAGATCTTTGTTTGCAAGGAATATAAATGGATGTATATAGTTATGTTTGAGTCTTGGCCTCAATATTGTTTGAACATACATCAGTTAGGTGATCACATTTTATCATAACATCATGTATTTAGGGACCGAATGTGAGTTATCTATATTTAACGCCAATGTTTTAGGATATAGGATCATAATGATCTAACATCAAAACTTAGTTCTCAGTGATTTTTTGGATTTAAATGTGTAGATAAGGTGGGTGGGGCTGCCTTAGGAGGGATGGGACTCCTCAATTCCTAGTATTTACCAGTTTTGGAGTCTATAGATGTCCAAGAATGCTACTATCATGTGTCATCTAAATCATTTGTTAAGGATCAGTTCATGAATGTCTCACTTCCACAATTGGAGACTCCACTATGTTAGTGGATGGGGACTTCTTTAGGCATAGTAAAGGGCACAAAAAAAGAAATCAGTGCCATGGGTCGTATAGGGTTCCTCTTATTTGAGGCATGATATGAATGGAAGTTACTTTTTAAGTAGTTCAATTGAGGATATGCATGTATGTGTGGTATAGCTTTTAAACTCAACTTCATATTCAGATGTGTGACATGTCGTGACGACCCCCCCCCCCTTAGAGGCTGATTTAGCCAAGTAACCAATCTCATATACTCCTACAAATGAAACAATTGTATACATGGAATTATTTAATCCATTAGGTACAAAAGAACATCTCTAATGTTTGGATTGGGAGGAAACAATCTAACATATCCAATTTATGGGACACAGATTTTCATAGCTCAGAGGATCATATTTTTCTAAGCTAGATATTTGGAATGGTTATCCTATACTTATAAGGTGATTTTTGTTTGAATGGTTATTCATTCTCCAAATTGATTTGTAATACTAGGAGAAAATGAGTGTCATGTCCATAAGGAAGTGGATAATGTTGTGGATTCTTAGGAGTATAAGGATTCTGATCCGTACTCCCTTGTTTAGTTCATGTACGTAGACATTGGGAAGGAAAATATTAGATCCTCTTCAAGGAAGGGAAAGAACACCCTCATTGGTATAGATGTGTTTCTTATGCAATCTAAGAGGCCACATAGGATATGTGATTGTTATTTCTTACCATTACCTCCCATTAAAATATCATTGTGAAAATAAAATACTCCTTAAGAGATTCCAAACAAGGTAGAGGCAAAATCTTCTAAAGAGTTATAACCACAAACAGGAAAATCACCTATCATCGACTTAACCAATGATGAAAAGGTGCATGCTAAATCCATTATCTACTAGAGAGAGGTGGAATTGATGGAGTGTGATGAGTGGGAATCCTTCATCGATAGAAATGAGGTATTATCTGAAAATGTATTGCATGTCATAACTATGTAAGGGGTGTCTGATAGGTAGGTTGGGAGGAATATTTAGGGAAATCATACCAAGGAGCAATGTGACTATTCCCTAAAACAACTTGGAATAATGGCTCATGGAATAAACATGCAGAATATTTCTATGGAAGAGCCCATTCAAACCATGGATAAGATGGAATATAATTTTCAAAACCTACTTAATGATGATCTGTATAAGAATTCTAACATTCATCAATGGAATCATCATTGATTTATGTTATCTAAAATGATTAAATTAATACTTATAGATTCTACTATTATGTATCATTTTGACTGACTATTTTTGTGTGCATGACATGAATCTCACTTTTCCTTAATAGTGTTTTCTTAATAATTTTTTTTGTTGAACTATTGATTCTTTTATGAATAAGTTTATATGTTTCATAATTTTGTCCACTGATCCAATAATAATTGTGAATTTGATCAACAACTCTAAAAATAATTTCAATATTATCCAATACTCAAACCGTGAGATGTATATTTTTATGTAAACATCCTAGAAGGTTAACTTGATTAATGGTTTAATTTTATCATGAATAGAAGTCATGTGGAGGAAATTTAAACCCTGAAAAGGTATGTGTTTAGTAAGGAATTTTTCAGTAGGTATTTTCCATTAAATATCTACAAGAGTTCATAAATAAAACTTATATAACTAATGTTGTTGGATGATGAATCCATCATTTACTAGAAGGTGAATATCATAAAACTATCAATTATAATATCAATTTTTATCATTGATATGGAAAGAAATTTTTATTTAACCATTCGTGTATTAATATAATTCCATTGAAATATATTAAATATTAGAGAATTTCAAAGTTAAAATGAATATTTTAATTGGAAATCTAGTTGGAAAAAGATATTGGTGTTTCTCATTGTTCTCGTAGTTTTGTTATAATAAAATAAAGATTTATTTTTTTTCAGAAATTAAATCAATAAGTCATATGTGTTGATAAAAATAATTCATTCTACATGTTAAATGTGTGGATGAAATAATAGGAAAAATTTATATAAGGGTTCTAGTAAATGGTATTAGTTTGGAAAAGAAGGCCATCAAAAAATTGAATTTAACAATGATGTGAAGAATTCATCGAATATGATATATAGAAAGAGGGATATAATAAATGAACCACACCCAATACAATGGTATAATTTCAAGGAGTATCAAAATTATTTTTTCAGTGCAGGAATAAAATTCTTAATAAATAAAATAGTCTTTATAAACCATTGAATAAAATATAAAAACTGAAATATAATTCAATCACAACTAATGGATAGGGTGATGGGAATGAAGTTTTAAATGGTATAATTATTCTCCACTCTATAACTAGAAATGTATTCTTTAATTCTATTGATACTCCCTTTTTAATAACCAACTATTTTTTGGCTTCTATAACACGACCATAATGATTTTATATTATAATTCTCTATCAAATTTAATTTATATTTTTTTATCATATATTATGTTTTTTAAAAATGATCCCATATAAAATACCATGTAAGGGAACTCAAATATTATATTATGAATCAAATAATGTTTTATTAGCATCTGAAATAATAATATGAAGTTTCAATATAAATTATAACCATTTTATTATTTATAATAAATATTCATTTAGTATTTTTATCTTAATTGGTTGCATAGAATCGTAAAATTTATAATATTTCTACTAATTGGGAATATGAATATGTATTTCCAAAATAAATTCTTCAAATTATCACGAGTCATGATGTTTAATTGAAATAATATAATTTAAAGGATCCTAATTTAGTTGTAGTAATTATGTAAATAAATCTATAAGTATCTATAAAATGTATTACTATAACCTATATTCATTCTACGGTGTTCAGAAATTTAATTTGATACGATTTAGGATTGGTTAATTGGTTTTTTGTTAACTATCCAGAAAATAACATGATCACATTTGAAATATGTATATTCTATGTTTTATTGATTACTTTTTCATAAAACTTGTCTGTGTCAATAATTTTAAAAATTATACCTACATTTAATATATCCTAAAGTGAGTGTTAAGAATAACAACATAGCCATAAAATACATCTATACGAGACGTGGTTATTATGAATTTATAATGATTTAATGTATAAATAAAAATTTAACCAATATATCTATAAATTTAATGAAAAGAACCTCTTGATATGTATTTTATTATAATTGGTATTATATATATGTGGTATTTGAAAAAAAATAAAGACAGGAAAAATAATGATGGTTATTTATGTATTTTTTTAAAGTCCCAAAGATGCAGTTTTTATATTCCAAATTTACTATGTCTGAAATTTATCTATAAATGTTTCATAATTATGTTTTGTAATCTCATCAAAGGGTTTATTAGTGGATACATCAAAATAGAATGTTATTGTGATGTTTCCAATACCACAAATAGTAATAGAGATACCTAGTTTAGTTTGGATGGTTGGACATAATCAACTCTTTGTGAAAATTTATGATAATTATTCAAATCCAATAAAAATGATGATGTATAAGAATTATATGTTCTATTGGAATGATGAATGTGATCGAAAATTCAAGAAACAATAATGAATTTTAGTGAGTAAAAATATTTGTAACTACCCATAATAGATATATTTCTATTTTACGTATATTTACTGAAGAAAATAATGGTATACAGTCAATTATAGAATGACATTTTAATTTGATATGGTTCACAAAAATTGATGAAGCATGAAAAAAATTAACTGAAAAATGATTTGGAGCTAGTAGTTGTAATTATTTAATTTAAAATATTGAAAAATTATCTATATGATCAGGTGCATGATATATATACATATCATAAAGGCTATATGATTATATTACTATATAAATTGTTATATATTCCCCAAAGGTTATATTAATATTATATTAAATAATAATACTTAAAAACGTTATACAATCTATAGATGGAAAACATGTTAGTTAATACTCTAAGATGGATATATTGTGTGAGTTATTCTATGAAGAGTATTTAAATAAATAAAAGTGTGATGTATATTTGTAATATTGATAATTAAATTCTCTATAAATGAAGAATATTTTATCATTTTTAGCTGAGAGTTCAACCATCAATCCATGTTGATATTACAGAGGAAGAAATGGCCCGAAGTCCTTCCTTTTTATTGATTTTTTATAATCCACCTTTCAAGCGGTGAGGTGGAAGTCTTACAAGGCCCGTAGGTGGAAGTATTACATTGCCCATAGGCCTCAGAGGAATTCATTTACCTATAGGATTCAAACATTACATACAACCTAGACTAACTACTTGTAACTACTCCTCCCTAGAATCTTCATTGTGAAATCAACTCTCCACCTTCGCATGGCTGTTCGGCTAGGCATTCCTGTTCATGCACAGGCTTGACCCTATAGAAGGTGTCATACCCTCTCATTCTTGCAATCTGTTTAGCTTTTTTAGTGGTGAAAGCTCCTTGCTCATCCTCCTTGTAGAGCTTGTTCTTTGTAGGTTATCTGGTTTGCATCTGAACTTTATGGTGGCCCAAAGGCCATGAGGTGGCCTGAAGGCCTTACTGACCCAATGGCATGGGTGACCTGAAGACCTTAAAGGACTCGAGGACCAAATCGGTGGCCCGAAGGCCCAAACAGAGGCATATTCTCGGCTTCTACAGTGCCAAACATTACCTTCCACAGTTCCCGCTATAGTACCTTCTACAGTACTGCACAGTTCCCGCTACGGCACCTTCAACAGTACCTATTATAGTACTTGCTATAGTACTACTACAGTACCATCAGACATAATGTCTCTTCTTGGATTTTAAGCATAATTATGATATAATTATAAAATTTTGGTGACTATTATGGGTCCATTAAACATAATATTTTAAGCTAATATTGGATGAAACACATAGCTCATCATTCTGTAAACATCCAGGATGTATAATGATGCATGTTGGTCTCAAAGTTAATTTAAATTTAGACAACATGAAGAGATTTATTGAAGATTATATATCTATATTTCTAGTAAATAAGTAATTTATGGTTGAATTAAATAATTCTAAGGTGACGTTATATCCCTAACTATGAAATTAATGTAAATTGGAAAAATCACCACATATTTCATTATCAGACTCCCCACAACATCAAAAGGACATGATGCCATTTGGTTTTTATTTTATCATCTTATGAAATAAAAATATTTCATTAGAATTAAAGACTATTTGACAATTTATTTACCTTATAAGATATACCATATATATATATATATATTTCATAAATAACTATATTATATTTTTTTATGATCAAAATTCAATTTTTTCCATGAAATATTAGAGAATCAATCATCATTCATTGAGTACATAGTTAAAATGTATCAATAAATGGTATCCCTATGTATATATATATATATAAGTTTAGTATTACAGGCCCTTTGAATCCACATATAATATGATAAGATATTTCTCTACTGATTTTAAATTTTTTAGAGATCAACATATTCCTATGGTAACATATTCTTAAAAAAATATATTTCACTCCAGAATTCATATGGAACATTATGAATCTATATATGGTATGAAATAAATAAATAAATTGAGATGGGATTAAGTAAGAGAAAAAAATGTTGAGTCCTCACATTTTTGAGTAAATGGAATATAAGATTTCAACTATTCTATGGAACATCTAAGTTTCTCAGAGTAAACAAAAGAGTTCTACAGACAATAATCATTGTGATATATATTTTTTGGTTTGTGATAATTTATTCATATGAATGTCACCATGTAATATGGATATGAGATTCAGAAGGAGAGAAAAAATAATTCGTACATATATTACTCTATTCAAGATCCTTAATTTCATCAGAATCACATATTATTTCATAACTCTTCCATAAAGACTCTCCCAAATTGATGATTCATTCCATATATTTCATTTGATAATGTGGATACTTGATCCTTCAATTTCAAGAAAGTTAAAGTTTATACCCCTTTAAAATGGGTTGTCAATTCATTAGAGATTATAGATTAAAAATAGAAATTTTTATGGTCTAGGGCCACTAGTAATGGTTATATTTTGTGATGAATGAATTAATTTGAGCAAGCTACATGTGAACCCGAGCATGCGTTCTAGTAGAAGAATCCTCATTAGTTTATATTTATGTTCTATATTTTTTAAAATTTTATTTATACATGGGAGAAATAAATAACCCAATATTTTAGAATATGTATTTATATTTATTGATTTTTATGTAATACATATATTTCATTAGATATAAAACAAAACATATACATGCTATGATATTTTATAAATATTAAAATAGACCATTATACCATCCAACATAATTTATTAGGTATGAAAATGGTCAATCACATTATAAAAATTTTTATTAATGGGGTTCCTTTGGAAATATGTAATAAAATATTATTTATATGAACAATATCATATAAGTCCAGTTTTTTTTAGAAATTGTATTGATTTACATATTATTCATTTTTTATAAATAAAATATAATGATCCCTACTGATATATGAATAAATATGTCGAAACATTATATAACCAATGTAATAATAATATTTACACTATTTATAGTTTCTTTGATAAATATAAAATCATAGTAAGGGTAAAATTTGTTTTTTCAAAGAGTATTTTTTATTTTACAAAGAACATAATGTAAATAATTTTTTTTAATAACTATTAAATAATGAAATTATTGATATTTTTTATAATATATTCACTCAAATATATTAACAATCATCTAATGGTTATTAATATTCATTTATTGAGAATAAAATCATTTTATTGTATAATAATAATTTTTTACTAGATTTCGTTTTTCACCATTTTGGGCATGGATAGTAGAATTATTTTATTTTATTTTATGGAATTGAGTTTGAAAAAATTGATTTGAAATTAAAAATTGTTGTAATTAATATTAATTAATCATTTAGAAAAAAATTTCCCTTAATTAATAGATTTTATGGAAAAAAGCATGCTATAATGTTAAGAGTTAAAAGGGATAAACATGGGTTACCAAGGAGATAAGAATTAAGATAACACAAAATAAATTATAAAAAAATCATTTGTTAATTGGATTTTCACAGTACTCTTTTTATATTTTCATATATGTAATTTTTTCAAATGATTTCAGTTTGAAATATATTATTTAACATGTTTTCTTATATTTTCACCACTTCCACTCTCCTAACTTATGATAGGTCACCTACTTCTCCCACTTTTTCACACCACTAGAGCCCTTTATCTCAAAAAATACCTGCAAAAATACCCTCCAAATATCATTATACGTGACCTAGATGTTTTAATATTTTTAAAAGACCCATATAAGAATCATTAAGAATATTTTAAAAGAAAGATCCCTGAATATATATAACTATCTTTACCAATATATGTTGAGTATATTCATCTATTCCCTCATCTAAATCCTCTATTACCATATTAACATGATTAGAAATGTTTATATTCCTATAAAATATAGTGTTATTAATATTATCTTTTCCAATTTCAAGGAAGTTTAATTGTAGTCTTATATATTATGATTATCATATTCAAAATTATAATGGGAATAATCATCTAAATCATAAAAAAATTTCATAAATGTTTTTTTCCATCCAACCTAGATGTCTAACCTCTTTATATATATCTAAAACATCAATTTACTTGAAATCTATCCCGAAACACAATTATATGTCTTATTAAATTTTTCCCCCAATAATACTATTAATATTATTTCATTAATCAGTTTTCTAAAATTGTATATTATTTTCTGATTCATCATCTAATCAAAATATGTAACATATATATCATTAAAATTATAACAAATTTTTTTTTCATTCCCATGTCGTCATCCCATCAATTTTATCTTCTATAAAACAAAAGTTAATCCATTCTTTACTTCATGAATTTATACACAACTACTATAATTATTTATACTATATTTTATAGTTTCCCATGATTCATAATATAAAGAGTTCATAAAAATTATATTTGGATATTTAAAATTTAAAAATTAGTTCCTATATTTCATCTTCTATGAAATGATATTCAAATATAAATCACACAGTATTATATATCCAATAATTTCACACAAATAGTTTTCATTTTAATTATTACTTTAATTTATGGGTACCTTACTAGTTCATACATTCATTTAGCATAGATCTAAGAACTAATTCTACTATAATGGAAATAATTATTATTTCTATTAATAAAGTAATACCATTCACAATACCTATGAATCAATGTAATATTCAATTAATGGCCCCCTTTTTTCTATCAATAATTCTTGGTAGTAATATTATTTAATCCTAGGATTTTTACTTTTAAAAATATCTGTTTAATAATGAGTTACATGGAAAAATCAAATTATTTCATAAGAGGATTGAAATATAGATTTATGAAAAATGACAATTATAATTTAATAGTAAATTATAATACTAATAAAACAGTTTTTAATATATTCTGTATAATCATTTCCCTTTAATAAATCGAGATCTAAAATATTATTTTTTAATGGATTTACTATTGTTTTCAAGTCCCCAATACAGAGATTCTTTAGATATGCCTCTTTTTCTGTAGACCAATAACCATGGTCATTTCAAACAAAGTGTAATATATTTTAGGGAATCCATAAATTATTTTTTTCAATAATTATAAATAATATTTATATTATTCTCTAAGACTGTTAAGACTCTAGGATACAGCTAGTGATAATAAATAAAAAAATAAAGTATATTCCTATATCCAATAAAAAATGTTTTGTGGGTGAATCCATAGATATTGTAAAACAATGAATGAATAGAAAAAAGTAATAATTTAAAGGTATAGATTAATAAAGACAATAAAACAAGAGTATTTATTATTGTTTAAAACAAATTGTCATATCTTTTCTCTTCATAACATCTCTACTTCTTGAGAAATATCTATCACATTATATAAAAATGTTTATAGGGTAGTTATAGACCAATTAGAATGTCACATTCTTAATTGGGACAAAACACGTTATGATATGTTGTTTGGACAACGGGGAAAACTTGATATAAAAGACATATAATTTTTTAATTTATATCCAATAAAAAACGTTTGTTATATGGAAAATAATAATATAGTAATGATGTAAATCATAGTGGAAAAATATATTACTTTTATATGGGTCTTTTTGAAATAGACTTATGTAACTCTTGAAAATATGTTGAAACTTAAACAATTAAAATTATTTTGATATTTACACTGATTTGGATCAGAAAAAAATTATAATACTTCCTTATATAAAATTATTATACCTATGATTTATGAGAAAAAATATAAGATAATATTGTTATCCAATATTGTTTGTGTCAGGTAATCTTTATCATATTAATTAAAATTATATCTATATTCAAACTTTTGGTAATATTTTCTTTATAAAATATTATTATCATAACCTATATGTCAAAAAATATTTCTAATATAGATTGACACCTTCAAAGGATTACAATAGATATTTTGTTAGAATCCGACACAACCTCGATATTAAGAATCATTAAATTTCACACTCTATTTTAGATTCGTGAAATATATGCATTTTTTCCTTCCATCAAGTAATTAAACACAAGAAAATAAATAAAATGATATTATAGTCATTTTATTTCCGATAGATAAAAAAATATTTAAGTAATAGATTTCCGAGAAAATAATTTTTTGAAACAAAAAAAATATAACCAATTTTATTGAGATAAAATATAATAATAAAAGATAAACAATAATACAATGTTTGAATAATAAAATTAAATATACGCATTAGAATCCTTAAAATTTATAATGGAATATAAATATTAACACAATTTTATAATGAAATGCGATACAATACTATGAAACAAACGAGTAATATAAATATGAAATTGAGTGAAAAAATTAAATATTAAATTCAATATCCTCATGGTTTTCCATGAGATGATAACACGAATTGAATCAACAGAAATAATTCATATAATTTTCAATGTTATTTATTTATTGACAGAGAATAAAAAAAATATGAACGATTCTAAAAATATTTTTAGACTGTATAAATAAAAATATTGTTTTATTATATATATGGTGTTTGGATATTTATGGTCATTGTAAATATAGTAGTCAGATATATAGTTGTTGGGTATATATTATAGTAATAAATGTAATTTAAAATAATATAATTGATAATAATAAATATTTAAACAAATAAGATAACATTTCCTTAAAATATCAAATATATATATATAAATATATATTTTTTATTTCTGTATATATTATTATTATTATTATTGATTTATTTTATATACTTATAAAAATAAAATAATTCATTTAATTGTTGTTTTTTCTAGAAATAATTTATTAGAATGTTACTTATTAAACTCAATTTGACGTTGATTTTATTATTTAATATGTTAAATTGATACTATTTAACATCCTATTTTAAAGTATTGTGTAATTTCATTTTAATATATTAAATTTATCCTTTTTAAAGGATGAATCTAATGTAAGGATTCAATGTAAAAAAATATTAAAAATGTTATTAATTTTATAATATATTGGATATTTTATTATCTACCATAACATTTGATTGAAAATTATTTTTCAAAATAATGTTCTTTGGGATTATAGTATATTTTCTTTTTAAAATCAAAGAAATAATTGTTATAAATTAAGTTAGATTAAATGAAGTATTAATTTGAAATAAAAATTTAAGAATTGGGTAAGATGGGAAATGTAATTTTTTCAATAAGAATAATATGGACCATTATAAATAGATAAACAAGGTAACAGAGGGTAAGAGGTGGTAAATTATAGTGGAATGACTTTTCTATAATTAAAATGATAAATATAAGTTATATAATTACTTTTTATGGAAAAGTTGTCAAACATAAATGGATTTTCAATATTTCCTCACCACAATTTTCTAACAGCCTTGTGATTCCATCCTAATGATTTACCATTATTATGTGTCTAAAGAAATACCAACATAATAAAGTGTAAAATGATATCAACTATACACATTCAAAACTGTACCATTTCATTGAAAATATATTAAATCAATGAATTTTTTACATCTCCAAATAATTTTATGATATATGGTTTCTTTGGGTTCCAATTATGAAGCCCAACTAATTCACATGGGTGGAACCCATGATGATAAATAAGAAATACATCAAGTATAGAAGTTCTTTTCATAGTATTTTCAATTTCCAACTCATCTAAATACTTTCTAAAACTAATCCTCTATAAAAATGATGTTATACTGAAATAGTAATTATCCTAAAATAATAAAAATTCTATTATATAAATCTATATTCAGACTCATTCATTTTTATATCATTATCTTTTATGGAATATTTTAACCCCAACATGGACGACCTTATTCCAAAAACACAACTACTCATAATGAGTAAGATTTATGTAATAAATATTATTTACTTTTAACATTAATGATTAATATTTTACTTTAAAATGATTCTTAGTGGATGGGAAAAATGAATGGTCATTATAATTTAACCTTTTTATCCTTAAAATACTTGAATTACAATTATCATGCATTTTATTCACATGAATAATTCCCATATATTCAATTGAAAGATCATTAGAAAAAATTATATTTTATGCAAAATATATTATTAAAATGAAAAATATTTTAATGATGAAATATATATAAAATATAAAATATTTATATTTTTATTATGAGACTTGTATAAAACAATAAAAATCTGTTAAATAAAATAATTAAAATTAAAATTTACTAACTAGTATATGTGTAATAAATGATTATAATTTAAGAGTTTAAATGGTAACAAATATGAATAATTTTCTTAAGAAACTGATTAATATGGTTTGAAATTTTATAATGGATGTTAAATTTCATTCATAGAATTAATGATTAATGTTTATAATATATCACAAATATTATTTTGAAATCAAGACTACATATGATAAAATATCCATGTAGGGGAGTTATATTTCATTATATATGAAACCCATCCATTTAATTTTGATATAGTTATTCTAGTGTTTTATAAGTATTCATTTTGTTTCTATTTCCATCGGTCCCTAATTTAACTAAAATGATACATCTAAATGGAGATAACCATATATTTCATTTTCATTCTTGAATATTTCACCTATATATATTTATTTTGACTATTTTTTATAAATGTAATTATTTATACATATATTAATAAATAATTTATCTTCCAATGGAATTGATTTTATTTTTAAAATGTATATTATTTTAGTGTTTTTGACATGGTAATATTCTAATAACAATGATCTTAATTACAATGTTTAAATGAAATCTTATTTAAAAATTTCATTGATACTAATTAAATTTTCTTATCATCTTCATCATTTATATTTAATAAACATCCTCTAAATGTTTTAATATTTTTTCCAAATATTTATATTGTTCAATTTAATTTTAATGTCTTTATATTTAAATTAAATCTATGAAAACACAAGTACATTACCCCTTATTTTTAGATATTATTTAATATTTCCTTTAAATAAATGGCTTCATATAGGTCAAAAAAAATTACAAATCAATAAGATTACCTGGGGATATTTATCTTATTTAACCATACGACTTCATTCTTTGGAAATATAATGGTAATTTGATAAGGAATATTTCATGAAAACCATTTTCTCATGGTTAAATTAAACGATTATCAAATAAATAATTTTATCATGTTCATATAGAAATAATATATATATATATATTAGTTATGTAATTTGTGGGCCATGAATTATATAACCCTTAAATATGTGGTAAAATAATTATCTCATGAGAGGATTGTGGCCTAGGATTTAACCCAAACAAATAAGGGAATATTGAAACTATGTGACTGGTGGATTTGTAATTAAAAATCCATCCAATTAATTAGGTTAAAAAATATATCTAATATTTTAACATGTTTGGGGTTGAGGAGAAAATTTTATCCACTATCAAAATCTATACACTATGTGATGATGGTAATTTTAGTGATACTCAAAAAATGAATGGTTTATTTTCATATATTGATATTCCGCATTCAAATAATTTTTTTTCTTTTCTTGTCATTATTGACTAAGGATTGCAAAATTTTGGTACTCATATATTATGATATAATGAATACATATCAATGAAACTATGATTTATGATCTAGTTGATATTTGGTATGATTAACTCTTTTTTAGTTCTTTGAACCATGATAATATTATTATACTCATATGTCTTTATAATGATAACTTTTGATCTTTGATTATTTTCATTCATGTTCACCCTAAATAAGAATCTATTCTATCCCATTTCTATGATTAAATTTCCCCAGTTTTTTAGGAACATTATTTTTCACTTTATGACTAAAGGGTATCATGTTAGAAGAGAATTTGTTAAATATGTATAATAGAGGATAAAAATATGATTATTATTAATCTAGAATCCAATGATACTAACGTATATAATCCATGGTGTGACCTTTTTTTATATGTAATTAATATTTTTATAAAATTAAAATTATATATTCATGTAATGTTCAGGTAGTATCACTTGGTATCAAGGCATATATTTAGGGTATATTATTTTTAGCACCAGATATAGGAGTGTGGGTCTGGGAAGCCTTAGTTAGTACTATAAAAGATATTAGTTATCTTCTGGGTTTCGGATTTAATGGAAAGTATAGTAGATACTAAAATAACATATGATAAAAAAAATATGGAGTACGGTGAAATAAAATTTCATAGGTTGAAATAAAATATTAATAATTTAGGACATCATAATATTAATTTAATTATAATATGATTTATTACATTTATTATTTTTCAATTAAAATAATGCTAACAATTTGGGGTTTAGTAAGGGATTGAAGATATAATTATAAAATTGGGATGGTGATGGGTAAACTAAATATTGAAATCATATTATTTTATTCTATTTCTATGATTAACATAATATCTTAAATATATAATATGGTCATTAATTTATATACACAATTGATAAATAATATATTATCAACGTCAAATCCACGTGGCATTATGATTGAAACACACAAATTTATCTATACATTAATATATACTTATTTTTTTAATATAAATGAATAAGAGATTTAACACCCCAAAATTATAATATCCAACTTTTTATTCAATAGTTTTGATGACATGCATAACTAAGTCCATGTGAGAATATAATATCTCAAGACTTTACTATATTTTTTAGATTTTAAATAAATTAAATACATGATATCGCTTGTAATGAACACAACAAAAAGCTATATTGTATTACATGCAAGAGATAACTTCTTTGATATCTTTTGTTTTATTCAATATTGAACTAACTCGATAGTTTTTTTATATTAAGGATGAACCTTTTTCGATGGCTAGAGTTACATTCATGGCTGAGTTTTACAGAACAAAAATATTATAAAAATATTATTATTTAATATAATATGATATAACATAGGTATTTTGTTAGTGGTAATGAATATTATTAACTAAATTAAGTAAAATTATGGTTAATATAAATAGAACAACAATTCATTGTTTTATATTTAATTACAAATGAAAATATGAACAAATTTGATATAAAGTGATTTTTTTTATTTTTATGCTTCTAAATGTGTTTCATCTTAATAAAAATATTTAATACCAATATTTTAATTATTATAATGAAATATATATGTTAAATATTAAATAAAATATTTTTTATGTTATTTAATTTTATTTTACATGAATAATATATGAACAAGCTCACTTTTACATGTAAAACCCTATATTTTAATAAAGGCAATTTTACAGCATTTCAAGGGAAACTCATTTTAAATAGAAATATTTCTGAATTAATTAAATTAATATGTCCAAATAAAATATATATTTTAAATAAAAACATATTAATTATGATAGGATGAATTTTTGATGTTTTTATGATATATTTCAATTTTTAATAATAGTTGAAAATACTGAATTTTATGTGAAAACTTCATTTTATTATATTTTAATTATAATATTATATTATGTTTTAGATTTGTATAAATGTTTAACTATATAATGTTGTTTATAAACTAAAAAAAATGTTCTTCTGAAAAATTTTACATTGAAATAGACTATATAATCATAGTAAAAATTCAGACGTTTTTACTTTCAAAACCCACTTTTTTGTCTCTCACGTGATAATAATTTTAAAATAATATTTCCCTAATTTTGATATTTGAATATGAAAAAATGGATTCCATATTGGGAATCATTATAGTTTGTAATTTCACATAATACCACATTTTTACTTGTGCAAAATAAGTCATGAAAATAAATAAAATTGATTACAATGATTAAGGATAAATTAGTCTTACCAAGGGATTGATCCTTATTTTTAGAGCCTAAAAAACCAATAAACATGATAAAATGACATATTACGGCCATATATCTATATTATTTTATATTTTCACAATTTTTCATCATTATTAGACCCACATTAATATGAAAACATGCATGGAAATCTCTCTTCAAAATATTACAACAGTGACACTCCTCCTCCACAATAAAAAGACATTCTCCCCTCTTACTTCGCCAAAATATTCAAGAAACCATGGATGAAGAATATCTATCAAAATGTTTAATGAGAATCCCTCATAGAATTCAATAACCCTCCCTTTGGTAATATTAAAATATAATGAATTTTTTCATTGAATCAAAAAGGAGTTATCCGATTAAGAGGTAACATATTTTCTCATGCTTTTTATTTTTATTTCAAACATAAAACCCCTCATATATTCTTATTATATTTTTTGTATAAAAACTACTATATGCTAAATATAATAGTGTGTAGTCATTATAAGGGTTTTACCTACACTTATACGCACTTCCATCTAATGGGAAATGAATATACAATTTCGGTGTATGGTGAACTACTACCTCATGAAATGATAATTGATAATTTTTTCCATTACAAATATTAATGGATGAAAATTATAAAGAAAAGTGGTTTATATATGTTATATTTGATATTTATAATGGTTATATTCTTCCTTAATCTTTTTATAACACATATATTTAATTCATTCCATATTACTTTAACGTAATAGCATTGCTTAAGATGTGTGGACAACTGCCCCCTCAAAACAAATTTATGCGCTCACATGATACAATAAATGTATAAATTACTTTTATAATTAAACATATGAAAAATAAAAAATATCTACATTTTATTTATGAATCAATTACCTTTCTGTAATTATTATATATATATATACACATTTTCTTTATTACCCTTTCTAACAAAAAGTGATAATATCATTCATGCATATGGGGGTTACCACTTCCTCGACATAAAGAAATTTCATTTACATCAAAATAGTTCTATATATTAGTATATAAGGTCATAAAATATCCTATTTATTATATAATGATATTTTTTAATGATATAGTGCAACATACCCTCTTTTTATAATGATCATAGAAAAATAATAACATTACTCATCTGTACATATGGTATACCATCTCTCAGATTTTAACAATGATAAATTTTACATAACCATATTTAATGATTTTTACTAAAAGTATAATTGATTTATATATATAATAATTGTAGAATTATTAATATTCTAAAGATATTATATAATAAATACTTTTAATTTAGTGGACCTGTTCTGTAATTAATTGTATAAAACATAGTAATTTGTGAAATAAATTTAATTATAAACATAAAAAAATGATCATAAAGTTATAAAATTAACATAATTTTATTATATAATAATTTAAAGGATTTTAAACATAAATGAAACTCAAGGTAATGGATTTCATTTCAATTTATTTTCTTTCGATAATTATTTGTTGTTATGGACATAGTTTCTTTTATTTGGTGTTTATAATTCCCTTTTACATGATATATCATGTATCTATTTACTATAATGATATTATAAAATTCAAGTAATTCTAATCCATCATGAGGATTATGATTTAAAATGTTTCAAAGAGTATGTGATACTTTATAATGTTTATAAATTATTTTCCTCAATAATAACATTAATAATCATTCAATGGTACTTAAATTCGAGGAAATTATATGATCATTGTTCAATAAATTATATCATTTTATCTCTTATGGTTATACATTATCGTTTTCAAGTATTCGTACAATTTTCCCACTCTTTGGTACTTAAAATGTTGTAGAATATGTCTTTCATAAAATCTGAATTTGTATCTCACTTTAGTTAGAGATCCTATTTGATTATAAAAACAATTTTTTATTAAAATATTATCAATTTTTTTAAATAAATTATTTGGTAAAGTTGGTTTTACCATTTTATTTTAATTTATCAACGTTTTCAATGGAATCATGTTGTCGCCTTTCAAAAAATTTATTTCTGTGTCTTTTAACTATACAAAAGAAATGTTCATTTCACCTTATATGGTTTGAATGGATTAACCGACCTTCATTTATTAGAAGTATCCCTTTCATGTATAAAAGGATACCTATTAATGAAACTATTTTCAAAAGTGTTTTTATATGAAAATCAATTCAAATGGTTTATGAAAATTAGATGATATTTTTAAAATATGTTTTTATATGATTCATTCTTCATCATCAAAAACACATTATTTTACACCATCTAGGTTATGTTGTTTTGATACCATCATTGACATTATTCTACATTGTTTATGTTTTATTTTTCAAAGGATAGAATTCACATTCACTTTCATTATTTCTTTCAGTCCCATTCAAATACTAAATTTTCAATTATCATTTGACATTAAATTTAACGTAAATATCAATATCAATTTCTTGGGATATGATTATTGCAATAAATTTATACCATTATTTCCTTAGGATTTTTATTTGAAAATTATTTGATTATTTGGGAAAATATTGATAAATATATATAATTTATTCAATTTGAATATGTGATAAAGAATATTGGTTTTTCAATATGAGGAATTTTTTGGACATGTAATACACAGGTTGGAGACCATTGAAAGAAATCCTTATGTGATGTGGACCGGTTAATACAATCCACTCAATCCATAATTTGTCTCATTGAAAAAATTTGTTGTGAAAATCGGAAAAGTTTAAACTATCTCTTAATAGTGAAGGTATCATGTGCCTAATAAACATGGCGTCTAAAAATAAATAATTTTCTACATTTATATTCCATTATTATTCAGACATGATATTTTTTTGACATATCTATGGATAAATTTCATTTTCAGTTCATTGATTAAATAGTATGTTTTTCATTTACTTACATTGAAATATTTTTTTCTCCTTATCTAGTTATTTTAATAGATTTTTTTTATAGTTATTATATTTCTATATTTATTAGGCACATCCATTCAGTTTATTAACTACTTTTCATGTGTGTTATGTTATTTACCATGCCTTATTAATTTATATCTATTGATTCATTATTTTATAAACTACAAATTTCCCTTACTAAGTATTTGAGAACCCCCTTACTGTGTTTTATTCTCCAAAAATCCAAGAAGATTACTATGAATGATATATTGATATTTACTATATAAATTATAATTATCCATGATTTTATTTATTTTAAAAGAAGAAAAATTATTTTCTAATTAGTGTATTAAATTATAATACAAGACACATTTATGTGTCTAGGTTACCAAGACTATAAAACTCTTCAGTCCTTTGGGGATTGATTTCTTGTAATCGTGGTAATATAATTGATAGAAAACACTAGATCAGGGATAGGTGGGGTCAGGTCCCTACAAGAGACATGATCAAGGGGGACTATAATAGTAAATCCTAATAGAATGTCCACTATCAATGTCAATAAAACCTATAGGAAGATAGATAATGATAGTAAAGCATATACATGAACTATTTTTTGTTACTTGAAAAGCCAAAAAATCTATAGCATGGTTCTCTTTAGCCAATGTGTTAACAAGATTAGTGTCATAGTTAATAATATTCCTACATCATTTAATGGTATAACTAATCCTAAAGGGATCTCTAATCAAACCATGTAGAGAGTGAAAAAATTTCAATGACTCGTTCTCGACATATGTTAATGATAAGTTCCGACTATTTCTCCATTCTTGAAAATCCTATAATGTGCATGACTCTGTCATATTATAATCACCCAGACCATAAATGGAACTGAAGAAAAATAAGATGAAGCCACCAAGATCCATGAAAATAGCACCCCAACACATATACCTAGAGCAGAAAGAACCATCCATATTATTATTGAGTCCACTGTGGGGAGGGATAAATAGTATCCAATGACAATTAAGTGATAAGAACTTCCTAGAGAAGGAATATATTCCTAAATTTATGATACTCATGGTTTATGGGGTACACTTTAACTACATTAGAGTATGTAGTAACTCAAATTTCATGCTTCTAAATCTTTACAACATGGACCATCTTGACGAATTAACCCTCTCACACTGATCATTATCCCATCCATCCGATTTTTTTCAATATCAAACCTCCATAAAAGGATCCCTCTCCATCCTTTCCTGACTATAACCAATAGCACCACTAAACCAATGATGAATAAAGAAAATAATTTTATGATAAGAACAGGAAATACCGGTAAAATCTTTAAACACATTCCAAATATATAATTATTGTTCAACATGTCATCGTTTATCAGTGCAAGTATGAATATGAAAACCAAATGGAAAATATATCCATTATAATATTTTTGAAAATAAATGATTAGTTGTATTTAGATTACATGGTTTTAAAGAAATACAAAATAAAAAATCATTCAGTTATGGATAATTTCATTGATGGTCATCATGAAAAGATTCCTTGTATTCCCAAAAATTGTGTTGTTATGTTTTAAATAGAACTCATATATATGTTATGTCATTCCCAATGTGCTGATATATTATGGAATTGAATTAATTAAATAAATTTAAGAAGTAAATATAAGATAATATATATAAGGATGAATTCTAGAATGGTGATTGACTATTGGTTGATCCATTCCTCTTCATGAATAATATTGGTGGATCAATGCATATTTTGAATCATTATTATGAAAAAAAAATAATAACATGTAGCCTCTTCCCAAAATTGATTACTTGATTAATTAGCTTTTATTGACCCAATACTTCTCAAACATTTACCTTCACTCTAGATATGATCATATAAGAGTAAAAAAGAGATGATGATCCAAAAAATTCATTATACATAACCCATGTGAAATATGAATTCATAATGCTCCCATTCGAACAAAAAAATTCCCCAGTTATCAATATCCATATATTATGTGCAATTTTTTATATTACCTTGATATTTTTTGGAAGAATTTATAGATGATATTATTACATATTGTATTAGTTTTGAAGATCCTGAAGATCAATTGAGGATTGTTTTCAATACCCTTTTTAAGAGATGATATATTCTACAATTAACATTCATTAATTCTCTTTATTGAATGTATCATTTTTAGGTCATCAAATAAAATTCTAGGGAATGTTATTGTATATATAAAATCAAAATGAAATTATATAATTTCTTGTACAAACTAATGATGTTTAGAAATATACTTTTAATTAATTGGATAGATATTATTGATGATTGGTGAGTAATTTATCATTAATTTTAAATCAATGAAACCAATTAACATATAAGGTAGTAAAGCACATTAGGAAATATGAATGTGATTAAAATGGTAAAGAGATTATGAAAATGTTTTTCAATATAACTACACTCACACAACCATATAGTGTATAAGGGTTTGTGATATTAAGTGATTTTTAAAAGAATTTAATTGGATATATTTTCATTTAGAATGGTATGCTGGTAAATTATGCCCCATTTAAATAAATGATTAAAGAGAAAAATTACCACATTCTTGATTTAGATCTACAAAAATTAATATTTACATGGAAGATATAGGGTTAATATAATTATGATTAATATTGTGCTATATATACTGATCTCAAGTGAATAAAATGTTTATCCTTTCTGGAGTAGTTTAAAATGTTCCTATGAGGATGGTAAGAGTGGATGAAAGACTATGTAAACTCAATACATTATAACACTCGGATGGATGTAAGGTTGATGCTGCATTTTCTTGGGAGGTTTTACTATCTTATCCCTGATGTGGATTGAAAATGAACCAATACAAAAGGATTTATAGAAAATTTTCCTTTAAATAATAATGTAGTGGGATTAAAAATATCCCACATAATAAGTGGATCATTCACCAATGCATTTATATTCCAAGTAGGCCTTAAAAGAAGATATATAGAAATAATCAAAATCAATATAATATGGAACATATCAATATTTCTAGTGGATGAATCATAAAATTAAATAAATAAATATGTGTTGAATTAATATAATAATTTAAGAATTATATGATTGAAGATTCATATAGATCGACATTATTTATAAATACTAGAATGATAAAAGATTTACTGATATCTTTAGAATCATCTATGGTTATATAACATAATTATGTACATTGCAGTTTATATATTTTGATTCAAGATATACCATGAGGTTAAGGTGTAATGATTAATGTCTATGTGGATTATTCAACCATTACTCATACCTATGTAAAAATGTTATAACACCAATATAGATTTAGTTAAATGTCTTCCTATGACATATAAAGGCTATAATTCCATCGAGTTATAATTGATTGACTATAGATGTTATAAAATATCATTTCAATTCATGAATATTTATCACATTACATAAATTATAGGATATAAATCATTTAAGTGATAAGAATTTATACATTACCTCTATAAAATAATTCTAAATAAGATTTTAGGTTTTTAATAATGTTCTAGAAGATTATTTAAAAAAATGTATTATATATATGACCATCAACACCACATATCATCCTATTATTGATGGTTAATCAAAATGGACCATTCAAACTATGGAAAATATTTTTGGATCCTATTGAATGTATTTAAAAGGATATTGTTATCAATGTATTACTTGGTATTTTTCTCATATAAAAAAAATATTCCATTTTATCATTAAATAGAATCATATGAGACTCGATATGGAAATAATAGTAGAACTCTAACTTGATGGGCTGATACTAGAGGGTGTAAGATAATGGGAATGAATATTTCATAAAAATTGTTATAGATTATTGAAACCATTCAATGAAACATTAAAACATATCAATTATGAAAAATTAACTATATAGGTAATCCATATTGAGATTTCGATTTTGATGTTAGAGATTAGGTATTACTTTGAATATCACAATGTATGAGGTTTATAAGATTCTTTAATAAAATTAAATTTATCCTTAGATGCATTGGACCTATTAAATCCATCCTTGTTAATGTGTATTGACATACCATACTAGACTCTTATGAACCTCCCCCAATTAAAATTGGTATTCAATGTGTGAAATTTTTTGATATATATATATATAATTTATGTAATAAAAAAGTCATAGATTTTTTAAAATAGTAATGTGCATTTTTAGGAGAAAATTAATAGAATTCATAGATCATGAAGATAATATACAATAAAATAAGGCCACTCACGAAAATAATATTTTATAGAGGTATCAAACGTATTAGAAAGATACATGGGTATTTGAATATTCAATGGGGTAGAGGTATCCTAATTTAATTTCATTAGTGTAAGGTAATATCAGGTGTCAAATTATTTTAAGGGGTAGAGTTTAACACCAAATGATTTCACAAAGTACTAATTTTCATTAAATTAATTATAAATTTAATATATATTTTCACATAAAATATCAGTCTATGACACATATTGAAACATTTATTGAGATTGAATATTACCACATAAGATAAATATTATTATATTATTATATTTAAACATGAAACTTAGATATAAAATGTATGAGTGGAATATGACTCTATGAAAATAAAAAAACTATTTAAAATATTTTTTGTAATTTTTTTCAAAAAAATATCATCACATTTATTTCATATATGGAAATAAAGATATAAATAAATGTTTTATAGTCACATTAAGAGAGAACTAAAATGCTAGAAATAATGATTCAATGAATGTTGGTAAGACTATTTATAGGAACAAAATATGACCATTGTAAATACGGTCATGAGAAATATTGTGGTTAGATATATGGTCACTATAAATCTAGGCATTTGATGTGTGGTCATTCGATATATAAAATGGGCATGTCATCTAATTGAAAAATCATATTTTATAGAAAAAAATAATTTGTCAAAAAATTATTATTTAATTACAATATATTATTATAAAAACATTTATTCATTAATTTTTGTTGTTATTATTATTATAAATAATAATTAGATTCATTTATAAAATTAAATGAATTATATAAAATATAATTAATTTATAACATTAAATTGTTAAAATATGAATAATTAAATTATATAGGATGCTGTTAAAATTGGTTAATGATAAAATTAAATATTTTTATATTAATTTTTTTTTCTGTTTTTTATATTTTAATATTAATAAATTTAATTAATATTTTTTAAATAATGAAATTACTTTAATTTTTCAACGAACAAAAAAATTCTTAAAACTTATTTACTTATCAATTAATATGAAATACAAGTAAGAACACCTAATGTTAAAAAAATCCATTTATCTAAATACTTGTTTTCATATATATATTATGTTTTCATTTAAAAGAAAAAAATAACATAATTAGAAATTGAATTAAAATATATGGGATATTAATTACGAATTATCACGTTCATATTAGATAATATAGTTAATCTTATATATCTTGAAAAAAATTACAATGGTAGATTAATTTAAACAGAATAATGTCTAAAATGATTTAAATTAATGTGGGTCAATTTTTAATAATTATAATGATATTTATATGTTCTATACATAAATTTTTATGTTTTGCGGTGATAAAAATATTTTATTCAATCATTTACTTACATATCTCACTTATATTCAATTGGATTTAATCATTACGCGCTTCGCATATCTTATGATTCCAAACAAATGACCCAAATTTTTACATATAATGGGGGATCTAAAATATCCACTCAAAAAAACTATCTTAAATTGATAATAAATTGAATCCCATAAATGTTTCCACTGAATTAAAATTTATAAGATGTATTTTGACTTCTAGTCCCCAAAATGACACCTAACTCCTTCAATCTAAAGGAAACCTTGTCTGAAAGGATAGATCTTATCATGTATCATAGTTAATGACTACTTTTAAAATTATAAATTCTTTTAAACAAATTTCAAACATAATCCATCAATATAACTTTGTTATATATAAATAATTATGCATCTAGGAATTTTATATTACTATAAAAATCCCCTAAAATCATAGTCATTGAATAGTTTATCATGTTCTTGTTTGGGTTGGTTCAACCACTAATATGAATGATGAAATACTAACATAACAGTTCATAGAATGAATAATTATTCTTCCATTAAAACAAGTTATATATCAAAAAAAAATATCAATATCTTTCATGAATAATGTTTTGTATGGATGAAAATGAATGACTGGTCAATATAAATAATCTTGTTATTGTTGGTAAATTTATTGAAACATGCTTTACACTGATTACATTATCGTTAACCATAGAATGTTTTTTCATCAATCCAATATTAGTTTGAATAGATCAATTGATCAAAATAATCTCATTTACCTTAATAATATAAAAATGATGAATTTTTTATCAAATAATTATGAATGATATCTCTATTAAAAAACTTGAATAAAATAATAAAATTAACTAATATCAAATAAAAAATAAAAAATAGAAAGACAAGATATATTTAATGAATGATTATAATTAAATAGTATAGATTAAAATATTTTAGTGAAAGATTATTAAATATTTTAATATTATTTTTTAATAATTATTCTACATGATGTTAATGTGATTTCTTATAAATCTTGAATATATGAAAGGGTTTATTCACAAATATCATTTTGGAATATATATTTTTTTGGTTGAAATTAAATCTAAAAAACTTGAACTTTTTCATCACTCAAAACATTAATTTAATTATCCTATATTGAAATTTGTTTTTCATTAAATAACTATTAAATATTTTTTAAGTGAAGAAATAAAATAAAGATATAATCTAATATCAGTTGATTTAGTATTATTTTAAAATTTGGAAAATACATCACTTTTACATAATAAAATTAAAAAATATTTAATTACATCTAAAATATCCTCTTAGTATCCCACGAGTTTTCTTTTTTATAGGTAAACAAATGAGAATATACATCAATGAAAGGGGTGAGATAAAAGCCAGTTGAGGGGAGGCAAAATATTTTATAAATTAAGGGCATGGATTAACAGAAAATGAATAGTATAATTAATATTTAGAGGATAACCATTGTAATTATGTAGGAAAATTTTTATAAATTAATTGAATGGGTATATTCATAAAAATAAAACATAATGTTATAGTGGTCAAATACAAGTCATAGTTGGGAATAAATATAGCATCATGTTCACGCAGAACATTTATGAATAATCATAAAATCACCATTATTAAAAAGTATAAAATAAATAACCTAAATGATATTCCTTGATACACATAACATTATCCAATGCATTGGATGAATATATAATTATGGTCTTACACAAAACATCAATATATTCATATAATCATGCATAACACATAGAACATATAAGAATAATTGTCAATAAATATCCCATGGAATTGAATGATATTTAATTATTATTTCATACATCATATATTAATGAATGATATTTTGTGTCCCAAATTAGTATGTGGAAACATAATTGGTCCTATGTTATTGTTATTTTATAGTGAAAATAAGAATTTCAAGATGATTAAAATACAATGTTTTGGAATTTAAAGGCACTTTTGAGAAATGATTTTCTTAGAGTACTTTTTTAAATGTTATGAAAAGATATATCCCAAAAATAAAATGGAAATTACATTTTAAGGAAATAATATAAACATTATTACTATGTATAGAATACAACACCATAAAAGGAATTGGGTTGGATAATACCCTTGTCTTAAAAACCTCTTTTTTTTGTCACTTTTCCAACACCAGAATAACAATCACATGATTATGAAATCATATATTAAGAAGTAAATTATATTTTTTTAAAATATTATTGCCTTAAAATTATTAAATTTTTTACAACACTTTTTATTGAACATGAATTATTTTGATATGTTTTTTTCATTAATTTTTTAGGTTGTTTTATTTTTACAATTTTCTTACAAATTTATTTATACATATATATAAATACCGCTTAAAATATAAAATACATGTAATTAAATATCTATATATTTTATATTATTTATAACTTATATTAATGAATGTTTTTATAACCATTACATGGTGATATGTCTATTGGTTGTTAGCTGACCTCCAACCATACATTATCAAAAAAGTATAAAATTGAATAATAAAATTTATATATATCATAAATATGATATTTGTAGTTGGTTAACATTATTAATAATAATTTTTCCAAATATATACATAATTGTATAATAATTCTACTATAATGTGGTGGAGAAAAAATGAATTTGAAAAACATAATGATAAAATATTTGAGTGAAGCATTCTCTTTCCCTGGTGAACCATATCAATTATGATAGTAAAACTCCATATATGTTTGAATTCAGATTATTAAATAGAGTCAATATGTATTTTATGGGTCTTGAAGGGATATATTTTTTAGATGTTAAAAATTAGAATGTGAGGGATGGTTGGTTTTCAATGGGAATGGAGTGGGGTCTTTTTACATGAGGTGAGGGGTATTTTTAGATAAACAATTCTATAGAATAAAATATCAAAGGTAAACCTTATAATAGTGAATTATAAAAAATATAAATAATAAATCAACATAATATAATGGTTTTAATACATTATACTACATTATTATTCTAATTCACTATATTTCATAAATTAAATTTATAAAAGAAAGAAATTTTTTTATTTTAACAGTTCAATTTTTCCTTTAGGTATTGAAAAGTGATTTTATGATTGTGAATTTTATTGATTTTATTCTAAATAATAATTTATAAAATTAAATATATTATGGTTGCATATAATTTCCAATAAATTATTAATAAATTATATCATCATCAATAATGTAATTTATTATATACTGGTTATGATAAAAAAAATATCCTTACAATTCTCCTAAAAATTATTCTATTTCATAAAATTACCAAAAGAATAGCCCTACAAAGATTTCTATATCATGATATTAAAAATGAAATTATTTTTATCAAAATATATTTATGACATAGGTTAATTTAATTTTACATATAAAAAATATGATTTTTTAAAAAAATATATTAAAATACAAATTATTATAAATATTTTTATATTTTCAATGAGATTTTAATCATGATATTAACTCTCTAGGATTATAAGATTTATATTTATTTAACTTTTTTAGGATAAATATTATTTATATCTATATAAAATACTCGTGTTAAATTATTATTCCATCAATTTATTATTTCAATGATTATAATACTATTTCAACAGTCACATTATCTCATATATGAAACACTATATTATATAACACAATATTAACTATAATTCTTACCAAAGTAATTTATCTTTATTTTCTAAGATAATTATTGGATTAATTATATTTTTAATCATTTTTATAGTTTTAGTCATGGGCACAGATGTTCGTATCATATTGGGGAGATTGATATTTCTCTATTTTAGCTTTTATATATTATTTTTTAAAATTTTAGTTTGTAGAAATTTTAATTGGTTTCATAGTTGGTTAATGTAAATATCATTATTAATGAGGTAGTATTTTTATTTTTCTCAATGTTTCTTATATATATAATATTATATTATATAACAAAACATATATTTATTCTAGAGAAAAAAATTAATAATAAACACCATGTTTTTATAAAATTCATCCATTAATAAATTGCATCATAAAAATATCAACTCATATTATTCATTTATAATAAATTATGGAACAGCTACATTCTTATCTCTTCTGGTTCCCATATCAATTTTTCGTACTTTTGGTTTCACCAAATAACATTTAAAAGGTGAGTTTCATTATTATATGGAAATTTTCCTTGGTATTCTTAGATTTTCAATAGCTTTTCTTAATAAAAGATGTCATTAATCTTTTATACCACCTTCAAATTTAGTAAATTTTAGGGATTATGTATATACATACTCAGTAAAGATACATAAAACCTATCATGAATATTATCCATATTTTTTGGAATTGGTACCTGATTGTCCACTGCTCTTATACGATCAAGGATCTTATAGGGGTCAATGTACTTTAGATCGGGCATTACTTTACTTCCAATCTCAATGACTTTCTTGCCTGGTGATATTTAAAAGGAAACATTTTCTCCCACGTAAAACCCCATGTCCCTTCAATTACTTCAAACATATATCTTTTCCTATATTAGAACCACATTTAAATATTGGTGGATTACTGAACATTAATTATCATATCTCTTACTATATTAGGTCAATTTTTTATAAATTCCCAAAAATCATCCCAATATGTAAGATTTCTACAACGCTTCCCTTTGGGAGGATCATGTGGATCAAATTGAATACTTTTATGGAAGGTTTTTTATAATAAATACACTTATGGTATATTTTTATCCAATCCTCAATTAAATTTCATTGATTTGGTCTTTATCACGTCCTCGAGTGTTTGAATTGTCTAATATGAATTCCTATCAGTTTGAGGGTGATAGTATGTACTAAAATTCAATTCAGTACCCAAATAATATTAAATGAATCTATACAATTGATATTTAAATCTTGTATTAGGATCATATATGATCCAAAATGGATCTTCAAATAGCCTCGACAATTTTATACATATATTTTAGTATGATTCTCAATGAAGAAATCTTTTCAAATATAAATGATATGCACTGTACCAAGGAGTAGATCCACCTCAACCTATATCACAATATTTCATTTAGATGTAATTGGTAGACCATTACGAATCCTATAATGATGTTCTACCACTCCCATTTTGGTATGGGAAATTTTAGTCTATCCTCTTATATTTCTATGACTCTCCATTTACCTGATAACATAATACTCAGTGGTATCTATCTTTATGTCATCTAACCAAAATATCTCAGGAATATCATAATACATCTTGGTTATTAAAATATGGATATAGAAGATTATAAATGTGAATTTTCCAATTACCATTTTTAACTATATTGATATGAGTACATAGACTGTAGTTCAAAATTGACTGAAACCCTCATCATTTATGTGATATCCATAAATATTTCCTTCTATTACTGCTTTATCCTTCTTTTGATGGTCTAAATATTCCATTCATACATCCTTCATTGTCTTTTAGATAGATGTATATATAATAATTTGAGAAAGAAAAGATGTTTTTCTTACTATTGTGATTTCCAAATAAACCCTTTGTATATATATGAAGATATCTTCTTTCCCAATATATTTCATGGATAAAGTAACATTTATTATCTAATACTAAAAGTACATCCATTTTCACATTTCTATGATGGTAGTAAATAGATATATCATACTATTTGATCCACTCTACCATATTCTGTGATTTATTTTGATCTCCTTGTGTGTTAACGTATAATTTAGACACTTTTAATCAAAATATATATCATCCTTTTCACCATTGAGTTAATTTAGAAAAATCATTAGAGTGAATATCTCTATTCCCAACTCTGGGTCATTTTAAATGTAATATTCTAATGGATCCCGAACTTCCAAGAGTCAAATGTTATCAAATTATCATTATTCTTGAGTATTAATCACTATCATTTCTTTTAATAATAACGATATATCACACAAACTTCTGATCATGTTGGTTATGTGACTAAAAGTATAGTGATTATCCTTTTCTTGAGCTCCTTATATTTTTCCTCAAATTATATGGTTTAGAAATAATTTATCCCATTTTATATTAACAAAGATAATGTTTTATAAATTAATGATATATTTCTAATAAACATGAGGTGAACCCTTCTATTCCAAGATTACGATAGATTTCTATCACACTAGTGGGTCTGGGACGTTCCTCAATTACATTTTTTTAAGATTCCATTAAAATTCAACACATTTATCATGTCCCTCTAAAAGTGACATTACACATCCAAAATTCACTCTCTCTAAACATATAATACATTTAATCATCCCATAATATTCCAATATCAATAATTACATGTTGTTCATGTTTCTACTTACTCATGGAGTAAATTTTAACTATATCGATAAAAACTATCACAAATATGACTATATAGAATATACAGACTCTATTCATCAAATTGATAAATATTTTGGGGAATTAGTATTTACAATGGGAATAAATTTGAACTCATAGTTTCTATAAATTATATAAGAATTTTTCTAATGAATATGTTGTTTTATCAATTTCAATTGATGATATCCAGAAAAATGATCCACCTTTTAAAAACTAACCTCTTTGACGTTGATCAAATAAGACATCAATCCTTGTTATATGATACATTTCATTTATGGTAGTATTTTGATCTCTTGATAATTGAGACAAATCTTCATTGAAATATTATTCTTTAAAAATAGAACTAGACCACCCCACTGTTAATGCACAAGTTTTCATGAACCCTTAGTCCAAATTATCTTACATATTGTTCTTTAACTCATCCATATCGATCAGGGCTATCTTATAGGTTCATTTAGAGATAATAGTGGCTTCAGGTATGAGTTATATTGATAACACTACATTACGATCTAAGGGAATTTTGGGTATGTCCTTGGGAAATAATTTAGTGTATTCGCTCACAATATTTATTTCCATTTATTTGATATTTTATTTTGACTCAACCATTTTCCAATTGGATTCTACATAAAATTATACTATCCACTAGAGAAAAAAGATATTTTATGGAGGATTTTAATAATCTTTCTTATATTTATAATGGGATATGTGATGGTTGGGGAATATAAAAATAAATTTCATTCTCCTAAAGGATGATATGTGTTATTTATAATGGGAGACTATCCATGAAAAGTATAGAATGAAATTACAAAAAGTGAAAATTATGAGAATCACAGGAAGAATCAATCCACATAGGATATCAAGAGAATCAATAATTAGGTTTCCTTGATCACACAAGTATGTGTTTTTGTAGTTATATTTACTTCTACATATCGATTTTATGATCCAATTGTTTTAGAAAACACAGACAAACATATATATATATACATATATATATATATATATGAATTTGTAGAACCTGAATCCAAAAAAAGTATTTCTATTCCTGATTTCATTGTTTGTGTCCCTTGTATAACCTAATTTTCATGCTCTACATTAGTATTAGTGATGAAATAAATTTTCCCCGACCCTTTATTCATTAGTGTTTATTTATGGAAATTAACCTCAATGGATTAGTGTTTAGTGAACACGGTGGAATCCCCCCCTTTGCCACTACAGTTAAATAGTTGATCCATTAGGTGTTCTTTCCTTTCAACCATCACATTGAACAGAACAATCATGTCTCTTTGATATTCATGATCATGGTGGAATTTCCTCCCACAAATGTAACATTTTTACGATACCATTGACGTAGTTCCCATGTTGTTTCTTCACACATTCGTTGATAGGTGAGTGGTTGAGCCTTCATTCCTTTTTTTAATTATATACTCTGACTTAAAACTCTATATTTTATTTCTTATTTTTATTTCCATGGGAACATTATTCAAATCCATATATACATTGATATAACATCAATAAATATCTTCAGAACTCCCATTTTCTTAGATATCTCAAACCTTTTGGAGGAGTTTTTTATCCCACTGAATAATTTATTTATGTTTCAATCCATATTGATAACAAAAAATGAGCCATATATTCAAATACTTTAATGTTTTAACTGAGAAAAATTGAAATATTATATATCCTTTTCCTTAATCTCTTTGGAATATCTATCCATCATTTCATAAAGAATATGAGGTAAATACTTGTTGAGAAATAACATCATAAAGTCATACCACTAAATTTTATCCTTTATATTAGTATTATTTTTATGTGGACACCATTGATTATCCTCTCCATATAACTGATAGGTGGATAGGGTAACCTTCTCCTTATCAGAATAATAGAGAATTTAAAATATCTTCTATATTTAGATAACCACTTTTCTGCAATAACTGGATCATAATAATCACTAAACATAGATGGTCATTTCCATATAATGTATTTTTTTGAATGTTTCTCCGTCATAGGTAAATGTGGATATTCTAAACTATTAAATATATTTTCAATATCTTGAGATAGGTGTGTAAGAATCACCATGAATTTTGGATCTCCACCGATCATTTCATTGGAATTATCATTTAGGGAATCATTTAATTATCCTTAAAATGGTTTATTATGTTGGTTTTTCCTAGTTCCTAACAATTTCTAAAATAGAAATAATTGAACAAAATTCCGAAATTAATGAATAAATAATTTATCTTTTTGTTAAATTAATTATATAAGAATATATTATCAGATCCAATGGATTATCCTTTTCTATAAATGGTAGTTCAAGGAATATATTCTTCAATACATTTCATGATTCAGAAGGAATAATTACATTAACAATATATCAATTATAGTGGTCTATCATATAGTTTTTGAATAACTAACTAATATCCATTAAATAGTATAAAACATAACATTTAAAAAGGTATATTTTTTCACCATTTGCCAGCCATTTTTATATCAATTCAATGTTTTGTGGTAGTTACTTTTAGGTACTTATATATCACATATACATCCACTTCTACTATCTAGATAGGGATTTCATTTCTCATTAACCAATTACACTTAAAATTTACCAAATATATAGGAAATTTATTTATACATAGACTTATCCTTAGTGTTTTTTCACTAATTTTTTATATTAATAATTCTCAAGATAACTGAACTATGCTCGGATACCAACTATAGTGACCTTAATTTTTCAATACAGAACTCTAACAACTTATTAAACATAAAAAAACATAATAACGATACAATATAGTGCCTACTAGTTTATTATAACTGGTATGTTTGGATAAAATATAATTATTTAATATTCAAAATGAATCATTACATGAATCCTTATTATTTACCACTTTACTATCAGTCATGTTCTCCATATAAAAAATTATCACCTAACGATATAGATTAATGAAATTGATAGGATATAAGCCTATTAAGGGGATGTATAACATTCGTTGAATAAAAAACATGGATACAAAGTACATGGGAGAAAATAATTATATCATAATCATAGGATCAAAATCATCTAATTTTGGTTGACATTGGGTTAAGGTGTTGAATGTTTCAATACATAAAAATTAAACCACATTTCATTGTAGTCAAATAACAAACATTTTTTCAAAAAAATCTAGTATCATGTTCACACATAGCATTTTTACATAATCATAAAATAACCATTTTAAAAAAAATAGAGCATCATGTTCACAAATAAAATCTATAATTAAATAGATCACGTTACCAAATAAATTGGAGGGGTGTGAAATTCCAAACAAACCCACCACATTATAATATTTAAATAATCATACATTCTATATAGAATGTATAACAATCTTATTCAAGAAATAACCCATAGAAATCAATCAATTTCATAATGATTTTATAAAGAATACTTTCATGAACAAACATTTTTTTCCCAAATTAATAATGGAAATAAAAATTAGACACAAAACATTTTTATTTTTTAGAGTACATGAAGAATTTCAGTAGGAGTAAAATATAATGTTTTGGATATTGAAGTACCTTTAGAAAAACGATTTCCATAGGAAAAAATTCAATGGTGACAAAATTAATATTCCATAAATAAAAGCTAAAAAAAATTTTGAGGACATTATCTGAACATTCAATGTTTGTGAGAGAATATAACTTTAAGATGAAATTGGGTTTTACAATCCCCTTACATTGAAACCCAGATTATTTTGACTATTTTTGCCTTTGGAATAATATACTTAGTATTATTAGGTCATAGTTCGAGAAGTGGATTATGTTGAAATGAAATCACTATTTTCCCATTTTAATTAATGTATTTTATTTTTTAATAGCCCTTGAAAAACTTGAATTTTTTTATATCATCTATTAAAATATATTTTCTTTTATTTATTATTTGAAGTATTTTAATTAAAATTAATTTATGCATAAGAATAATTTTCTTCAAAAGCATAAAAAAATTACATATAATGTTATATATTATTTATATTTTACAATATCCAACAATGAATGTTAATATAATCATTGACATTGTAATATATGTGTTGGCGGTTAACCAAAATTTAATGAGGTATTTTCAAAAGAGAATAAAAGAGAATTTTGAAATTTATATATATCATAAATATGATAATTCTTATAGGGTAACATTATTATAATAATTTTATCAGAGTTCCTTATTAATTCATTAATATTTATTTTTGAAATGGGTGGTATAAAAATAAATAGAATAATAAAAAAATATAATAATTGATCATAACATAATCATTCATTGGTGGAATTTCTCTTGTACAATAATAAAACACTAATGATATTTATATTTGGATAACTCTATCACATCCCAAAAGATTACAAAGGGATACATGTGGACGATTTTGTTTCCTAGTATTGGCTATATAGAATATTGGATGAGTGGATTTCCAAGGGTAGGGAGTGAGGTTATTTTTACGTGATGAATAAATTATTTTTAGACTATAATTTTAAATGAAATACAATTTCAAAGGAAAACATTCTAATAGAATATTTTATACAATATAAATCATATATTAATATTATATAATGGTTTTAAGACTTTAAACACATTTAATTACTCTAATTCACCGTGTTTAACAAAAAAGAATGTGGAAAAGAAAAAAAATGTTATTTTGAGGGATTACATTGGAATTCATGTTTTTCAAAGTGAATTTTCATTTCTAAAATTAAATTTATTCTATTTAAATGAATATATTTTTAAATTAAACCTAATAAAATTAAATAATATGTTCTATGAATTACTGGGAACATATTACATCATATATTATTTAATTTACAATATAATAGTGACACTAAAAAACATTATTATTAATATTACAAAAAATATTGAACAATATTAGAAAATTACCATGAAAATCACAATTCTAAATTATCTACACATTTATTTATAAAATGATATTAATTATATATATATAAATTTATAACAAATGTTCTTTTATTTTTTTTATTAAAATTACTATTTTTATGAAATACATTTAAATAGATTTTATTATAAATATTCTTATATTTTCATAGAGTATATTCATAATTATATTTCTTTTATGGAAATATAATATTTATATGTATATAAATTAATAGTTTAAAATATTATGTTTAAAAAAATTATTGTCAGTTTAAATTATTGTTTTGACGGTCATGTCACTATTATAATAGTCACATTAAAATAACCACTCTCAGATTACCTCATATATATACAATGGTATTTTTTACTCAATATTCACAAAAATTCCACCCAATTATATATATATTAATTTAATAATATGTGGAACATTTTACTAAAATTTTCATCATTTATATAGTTTTTTTTGTGTAGGTGGTAATAATAAAAGATTGAGGTGATCCATCTTCTTCCATTTTAGTTTTTCAATTTTATATTTGTTTTTAAATTTTAAGCTGTGGAATTTTCATTAGTTTCATAGTTGACAAATTTAATTATATTAATTAATTAAATGTACGTTAATTTTGTCTATGTATATTAAATTAATTATACTATATAATATCATACAACGCATATTTAATCAGAAAACAAAATTACTAATAAAAACTATTTTGTTACATATCCTCTAGTTTTTCAAGGGGTATAAAATTATACTAAAAATTGTACATTATCATGGTTCAATATTCAAAAAAAAATATTCTTATATATTGGAGATGACATATCAATTTTTTTATTTACGAAACTTTCTCCTCTATTTTCATATTCTATATTTTTTAGTGTGTTCTATTATGTCAAATTATATGAATTATTAAGGGCTCTTTAATTTGAGTTGATTTTTTGTATAATGGTTTTTCTTTTATAATTTTTAGCTTAATTTGTTTCATTATTATTTTTACATTCATTATAGTGTAATAATGGAATATCATTTAAAAATATATTATATTTTAATTCAATTTCCTATTGAAATCATAAATTTTCTTTAATAAAAGCAATCGCATTGATTCAATGGGTTTTTTTAAAAAATATTTATTACTATTTTTGGGATTTTTTAATTATTTTTTTAAATTTATCAATATAAATTGATATTTTAGAATATTTTTAATTAAAATTTTATTAAAAAGTTATTTAATAAACTTATCAATGATTACACAATTTTGACACTTATGTTTCACTTCGGATATTATTTAATGATGTTATCATAATTCCTTCTCTACATGGATAATGATAATTTCATATGTAATATTTCAAAAACCCCATTTCATTTCACATGGTTATTTACACTATAATGAAATAAATAATTTCATCATGTTCATTTGGAACACATATGTATAGTTTTTATTTATTTTATAAGTTAACCAGGAATTATATTTCCTTGAAATGAATTTGGGAATGGTTTATCTCATGTGATGGATTGTAATGAAGTGTGAACACAACCCTAAAGGGACACTATCTCATATGTGATTGGTGGGAAAATAATGATATACACCTCTAATGCATTTTATAAAGACATATATCTCATGTAGTGACATTCCTGGTTTTGGGGAGAAAACCAAATAAATTTTTGGACATCTTCAATCATGTGATTACTGTCTTACTAATGATCCTTAAAAATGAAATATTTTTTATCCTTATTTATATTCTACATTATAATGATATAAATATTGGTTTCATGATTATTTACTTAGGGATCAAAAAATAAATTACTTATATCTTATGTTATTATAAAATCCTTTAGTCAGGACATCTATTGTATCATCTATATAATATTGGATATCATTATCTTTGGTAAATTACATAAAATATGATTATGTTCTCCAATTAACTTATTTATCAAAAGATCACTTATATTATTTGATTTTTATTCTTTAGTATTTACCATTAATAGGTATCATATCCCTCATTTTTTAGGTTTTCATTTCACCATGTTATAAATTAGGTTATTATGTAACATTTTCCTAATGAATATATTGTGATGATATTAATTTATGTACATGTTTTAGAATAGTTTTCAATTAAGTTGAGTATAAATCTAGTAACCAAATATACTAAAATTGTCGTTTCTTTTGTGGGATTTAATGTTGTAGGAAGTCAGTATTTATATAAAATTATATTTTAGACATTCACAATATGACTGGTTCATATCACATGTATAGAAACATATTTCTAAATTATAACAACCCATTTAATTTATACACATCATTTAATGATTTTTTCATAAAGACAAAATTAATAAAACTCAAGAAGATCATGATTCCTAGTGTCTTTGGGCTCTTAGTTACATATAATAATAATGTAAAATTGATCAAGAAATATGTAATCTTAAACATTGAAATATTCCCTTCAATTTCATTGATCCTCGAAAAATGTATGGGTTAACATAGGGACATACAAAAGAATGGGGTAAGATAAAAATCCTATTGATGGTAACCAAAACATAAAATGAAGATAGAAATAAATTTGAGCTAGTTTCAATATCAAGTTAATATAATATGGTTATAATCCTAGACATGAAAATCATATCAAGACGTTGGATGGTAAGATAAATGAAACAGGGGAATGTGGAATGAACTTATAACATGACATCAAAAAAATAAGTCATAGATAATCACAAGGAAATCATAATATACTATTATTAGGAAAAAATCACTTAAACCATACATGGTATCTCATGATATAATAAATTTACCCAATTAATTGGTGTTTTATATTATTCCACGCCCACCTGTTATATTGATACCATGTACATGCTTAGGTTTTCCACAATGATCACAAAAACATAAGGATGTATATCATTACTTTTAAACCCATGATTAATGATTGTGGGTTACAAAAATGGATGACCAAGTCATCTATATATATGTACATTTATCTTAATATCCAAGATTGTATATTGGTATGCTTATCGACTACACAAGTAGTCATTAAGGGGAAATTAGAAGTTAATTTTTGTATTATAATATGGTTGAAAAATAATTCATGTAAATTATTTAATATAGTGAAATGTGTAATATTGAAATACAAATCATTATGATATTAATAGGTTTGTGTAAGAAAATACATCAAAATGAAAAAATAGAGATAAGAATGGCATAATATGTAGAATGCTATTGAATAAAGAAGAGAAGTATAATATACCTTAAATTAAGAGGGAACATCTAAAATATTTGGAATATCATCTTAAGATATTGGGTGAATATGGAAGGGATTTATAGAGTAAATTATTCAGTCACATCATGTTAATTTTTTTAGAGAAGTGTTATTGGAGTTCACGTTTGGGTTCATATAGAAATGGAAGTGAATTATTTATTAATGTTAAAACATAGGTTTTAGACTCTATATGATAAATAATTAGAAGAAAAAATAATTACATTTTTTTTGGGGATTTAACCTAAGTGTAGTGGTATTCAATATATTATATAAATATTAACCAAACTCATTGAAATAATACCCTTTCTGATTTGTAACTCTGTCATGTTTGTAAACATTTAATTTTAAAACCATAAATTATAAAATTGTTATTGGAGGATTCATTATGGGATTATAAAAAAAATAATGTAACTTGAAACATTATCATTTTAGAAGGGATGCATAATTTTTTAAATGAAAAAATGATTTTATTATTTATTATGTAACTTTTTTTCTGTTATGCTGTGATAATATGTACCATATACTTTTATTGTTTTTAATTAGTGTTCAAAAATTCAATTGTATCAAAAAATCATGAAATAATCACTATTGTATAATAACAAAATAGTTATTTCAAAAGAAATACATCTATTGTAAAAATAATTATATTAATATAATAATTTTAAATTTTAAATTAGAATCCTCATTTATATGAAAATGTATTTTTATGATGATAAATATTTTTGGGACTTAAAAAATTTATATTTTATTTCATAAAAGTTTTTTATCATTTCTATTTATAAAAATATTATCTAGTAAGAATATTTAATTTAAATAAAATTTAATTCAGAATTTCATGAATTAATATAATGATTATATTCATTGAAACAATATATTACCCAAATGTACAATTTTATTTTTATCCTATCAAAAAATTATTTCTATCAAACTATTTTTTAAAAATTTATAAAAATGTAATAATTAATTTAATAAAAAAGATATAATAAAATATTATTTTAGGTTATAGATACATAAACATTTATCACAAAAGACGATTCCTAAAGGGTAATGCGTGTGATGGTGACACTTTTTTAGTGTTGTTCAATGAAACTTGTTTGGTTTGTGATTTGGATGAAATTGAACTTATCCAAAAAATGATTTATCTCATGCTTTATTTATCAATTATTGGATTGTGATTGGTCTGGGGAAATCACTAGTGATGCTCACTCCCTCATAAGCACTGATAAAAGGGCTTCACAAGATACAATCCTACTTTTCAATGCCATCAATTCCTTTTTCTATTTCAATTGTCTGTATCCTACTCAAATATATATATATATATATATATATATATATTAATCATATTATTTCTATATAAAGAGTATTATATCAACCAATTATAATTATTTCAATGATTTTAAATATGATATGATATAACATATAACCATCCAAAATTATCATAGTGGTGATTTTGTAATCTATAATTTTATATCCTAATTATTTATTTTCTCATTTAAAAATTGAATTTCATTTATAAATGTTTGGGTCATAACCCTATTCCAGCTTCCTTAGTTTTATCAATAAAATTCTTCATTTATTCACTAAAATATTTGAGGTTAATTCTATTTAAACATCTCATTTACTTATAATGTCACTTATTTTGGATTTTGGTTCCACTATATAAGTTTTACCTATTGAATTTTATTATTTCGTAGAACCATGACTCTATAATATAACATCTTCATTGTTTTCTCCTTGTATGAAATATAATTATATAATGGTACCAAAATTAGATTTTTTATATGTAATTGGTCTATTAATTACTTTCTCAATAGGGATACATGGAGCCCATCATGTAATTGATATATCTTGTGTTATAATTATAATCAATCTGACACAACATTGATATGTTCAATGATCTGAAATGGGTATATTTTTCCTGGACTAAGATATCCCTTAATCAAAAAGATATTGACATTGTTCCATGGTTATATACAAATGAACAATTTCTCATTTTCCTCAAACATCAAGACTCATCAATTATTTTATCCATACACATTTTTCAATATATTGTGGATTTCATATGATACTAAATAATTTGAAATTTATTTATAATTTCATGGATATGATCAGTTGTTGATCCCAACATTGATAGAAATTCATAAATGATTTAATCATAATATCCTCAAGAATATTAATTGTTATTTAAAAATCAATATCAAATCTAAGGATGATAAGCAGTTAAGAATATCAATTCTGTATCCAAATATTTCATAATTATTCTCAAAAACCTCAATGTAAACCTCATATCATGATTAGGTACAGTTGAGGATATAAATCCATGAATTTATACCAATTCCATTTATAAATAATATATAGTTGGTCAATAAAGATGTTTCCAAAATATTTATTATATTTCTTGACTTATTATGGTGATAAACTAACACCCATATTGTGTTATTTCTATAAGGCCCCAGCCTTAAACCTTACTTAATCTTGAGTTATTACAAGACTACACATTGAGGATCTTTTTAGGTTTAGATTTTTAGAGAATTAGATCATGAAACTTGCATTACATTCCACATTTAAACAAAGTGGTTACACAAAAGACAGTATTCATTCTTCCCATCAACGGGAACATATTTAGAATATAACACGGATTCTTTCTTGACACATCCTTGACACTATCATCACATCATGTACCTTTCCCTTGACCTGTGAAAAACATTTCAAAAACTTGGTATGAGCATAAAAAGCTCAGTAAGGGTTATAAAAATATGGAAAGGAAACATGAGTTCATATATACATAAGAATGAAATCATACTTTACCCATAAAACATAGGCATATCAAATCATGAATAAATCATAGAAAACATAAGATATAAAGGTAACTTGAGGCATTCATAACATTCTTACATGGGGAGTAACCCTCTTGGTTACGTTTGGAATACCCATCACAGTATATTCCCTAAATCTCTTCGGAGAAACCTTAACGTTTCACTCCTTCGCGTTACCCAATGCATTGGAGAGCTATATCGGGCTCACCCGCCCTTAGTTTATCACGGAACCACCCGTTCTTCATAACAATTCCCAAGAACCATAACATAATCGTATCACATAAACATGAATAAAGGAAACATAACATTTCCACATTTCAATCACAATATAACATTTTAGGATATTGAAATAATGAATCCATTCAAAAAGAAACCATTTCCAAAACCATTTAAAACATTTAATAAAGAGATTTTTGAATCAAAGTGTCCCATACCACCATGAAGCTTTTAACATTTTAAACCATTAATATCCATATAAATAAATCCTTAAAAACCATTTTGAAAACATGTATATTAATAAGAACAAATAATTAAAACATTTAAAACGATATTTTGGTTAAAGGGGTTTTACCAAAATTAGAGACACTTGAATACAATAATCGAGGAATAATATTTAGTCAGAACTTTATAATATCATGAGAATAAAAGGATTCACGATATAATACTCCAAGGGACAGTATATACACCATATAAGAGTGAATTGGTGCATAACAACAATGAACCCTCAATAGAAATGTCAAATGTGATGAAATCCCTTATAAAGAAGGTATCCTTAAATTAAGGACAAATAAATCTCAAAAATATGTGTGACAAATATAAATACACCCAATATAAGTGGATATTAAGTGTAAAACAATAAAAGGTCATTCACACATATTCAATGGATGATATATTCAATGACTACATGTTGAACCCAAAGAAATCGAAATTGGGTTAAAAAGTTCCCTTGACAGCCTAACGGCATCACATCAAAATGAGTTGATGAGAGATAAAAAGAGTATCTCATCACTTGGACATAAAATTTACATCAATAAGGATATATGAGAACATATCCCAACATAACAATGTGTAAATTAAAAGACCCAACAAAAGAAGTCTTTTAAAAAAGAGGAGGGTGAAAGGTTCCCTTACCGACTTGGGTATCTTTCAAAACATACACCCCATGAAAGAAAGACAATAGGTCATTGATGTAAATACTCATAAACGAAAGTATATTACACAAAGAGTAGAATAATGGGCAGTACATACACCACTCAATGGAATTTGTGGCAAATGTAGCATAAATCTCACGGGAATAAAAGTGAGATGAAAAATCCCTTACGAAAACTCGGCAGCCTAACGGCGCCACATAAAACTTCCGAATATGGATTGATGAGATCAAATAGAGTATCCCATCATATTACAATAGAATTTACAGCAAGTGGAATATAAATGGAAATCCCCCAACATTGCAAGGAGGAGTTTAAAAGAAGTGACATAAAGGAAGGTACTTAAAAAGAAAGAGAGAGGTTAGATCTCTTACGAAAGATCGGCAGCCTAACGGTGCCACTCAAAACATCCAAAATGGATTGATGAGAGAGAGTAGGGTCCTTCATCACATGAACATAAAAATTACAGTAAATGTAATATAAAATAACATCCCAATCATAAGAAAGATTAGCTTAAAATAAATGACATAAAAGAGTGTACTTAAAAAGAAAGAGAGTTGTAGGATCCCTTACCTCGGGTCCGACTTGACTCGATCGTTCTTTAATATCCTAAATAATAAACTTGAGTTAATTTATACTTCCTTAAGAAAATTTTTCAAGTTCATTATTCCTTTTATATCACTTATTACCATGTCATAAACATTATGTAATCATTTAAGTTAATAATATTTGTTTTGCCGATGTTTGGTTCCTAAGTCGAAAGTGGACTTCTTACAATTACATGTTGTTCGTGTGGGAAAATGTTTATTATATCCAGAATTGTATTCATGATGTAGATATCATATATTTCATATATATCCAGTACATTCATTAATTTATATCGTTACATAATCATTTAGAGGTAAGAAATGAAATGCACCGTTCATGGAGACGGTAAGCCGTACGTACGCATGAACGCTACTTTCATTTCTATTTTGTATTTTATATAATGGAATAATAATGATATAAATGTATATTATAATTCCAGTATAATATCATATATAATATCATAGTTCCATCCTTTATACGTCCCACATATGGTATTAACGAATCACATCACTTTGAGGGGGCGGTAGTCCGCATTTCCTAAAATGAAGATATCGCGTATACCCATAATGGAAGCCATAAAGGTAAGACACAAATGAAAAATACAGTAGCATAAGTAAAACATAAACATATTATATATCATATATAAAAAATAGTGCCATCATAATGGACACCTTTGAAGGTGTTAAAAGAATGTTGAACAATCATCGTTTCGGGAGGCAGAAATTCGCCATCCATGGAAACCGTATGTTCTTTAACCATTTGATGTAGTTGTGTGAGAGTTTAGCTCGAATAAATCTTATAAAAACATCCTAGTATATTTAAGATACTGTTGTTTTTACAAAAGAAATAAATAAAAAGAGTTTAGGGGGTTGGAGAAGCAAAATAAAACAAATGAACATGAGAGAATGAATTACCTTTAAAAGTGTAACTCCTTTTGATTTGAGCCTAAAGGATTCCTTTGAAAGGATTCTTCCCAATGAGAATCCTCTAGGATGAGGAGAGGGATGTGGAGAGAGTAAATGGGAAGGGGTTGGCCGAGCCAAAGGCTTTAGGTGTGTGTTAAATGAGGTAGAGGTGGGGGCCTTTTATAAGAGTAGAGGAGGGGCACTTTTGGAAAGTAATGAAATATTACTTTATTTGAAAATGTGTTTCGGTTTCAAAAGGTCCCACATTGATATAATTCGTGGATAAGGTGATAAGTCTTCGAAATCCACTCATACAATAAGTTTTTGACCTGTGTAGTTCATAGATTTTATATTATCTTTCCATTTTATTTAAATCGTCAAATAATGATGTCATCGCTGCATCATTAGTATGTCATAAATAATTTAATTTATTTAATGTCTAAAAATTATAAAAAAAATACTATGATGTAGGAAATATTTCTATATTTCCAATTAATATTTATAATCAAAAATATGACTTGTATAACCCCACTTAAAAATTGTTTTAGTAGAACATATCATGTTTGTGTCATTTTTACTTTTACATTAAATAAAAAGTTATTTATGTCATTTCCCAACCAAAGTGGATCCATGGGGTCCCCAAGTTGTCCCATGGCTTTTATAGGTCGGCCATGACTCACCCAATAGGTGTAGGACAAGTTTCATGGTGTTTTCACATTCCTATAATATCATTTTTACCTTAAATTACACTAATTACCACTAATCGCGATTAAAAACTTAATAAGTTACTATTCACCAAAAAATTATTTTCATCCCATTGAACCAAATTTTTCATACTAATGACAACCATGTATGTCGGATTTTAAAAATTCAATACACATTAGTGGTAAACTTTCATTTAACTGAAAAATCAGTTTGCTTGATTACCACTTAATGGTTTCACTATTCATCAAAAATTAGAGTTTTTCAGAAAAATACCAAAACATCACCCTAAGCTATATTTGATATTCCGAATTCAAAAATGAATTCCGTTTTACAAAAATCAAAACATATTAGTCACATTAATTAATTTAATAATTAATTCCCACTGTCAGAGCAAATAGCATGTTTTTATAAAACAATAAGTATCAAAAGATTGACACTAGTTTAAGTCTGATTTCAAAGTGAAATTAATTCCAACGACCAATATTGGATTTAATGGTGAAAATATTTTCTAATTTTACTTTAAAACAAATTCAAAATATAATCTAATCATATAAATAAATTATATTAAATAGAGGTTTTGAATTAAAATACATCATTTTACACTTTTCATTAAAAAAATGAACATTATCGGAAAGATACCAAAAATTTACACAAAGTAAATTTTGATGTCCCGATTCTTAAGAAGAGTTTTATTTGGTCCAATAGAATTTAAAAGAGTGAACAAAAATATATTTAATGATGGTTCTCCATTAAAAGGCGATAAATGAACCTTTAGTGAAAACTAGGGCATATACGCCTAAAATTGAATTCTTTCCGTATTTTAAGCCTTTAGAGTTTATTGGATAAATATAAAAACATTTAAAAACATATATAATCATATTTTAGTTATTTATATCCATTCCTGCCATTACAATGGCTACATGTTAACTACCATTTAAAATAATATTATTTTATTATTAGAGTGCAATGTAAGATTCCCAAGAAACTCGTTGTTGCGTGTTGGGTACGCCATCGAGCATAGCGTCACTTTAAATATTTTATTCACAAATATGGATAAATATGAAATGTCATATTCTTTATTTACCTGGGGTGTTACAACCTTCCCCCCTTTTGGGAATTGCATCCTCGCAATTTTAAAATTGCGCTTGGAAACATCCTTGAAAGTCCCACATCGGAACAAAAGTCGGTAAAACAAACACTTTAAAATAAATAAAGATAAGTACAAAGGTCACCCGAGTTAACCCATACTAGGATTCCAAGTATGAAAATATGGACATGGAGGAAAAAAAAGGGTCATGTTCTGATGGACAGTTATAGAAAACATGTTTAGGAGAAAGTTAACCATGAGAAAATCACAAACTTGTGATGGGTTAAACGGTCTTCGATTCCCCAGTAGGAAAAGATAATAGACAACATTTTTGTTTTAAGTTACTTTTTATTGAGGAATTTATTCATAAGGAAACATAATCACTTATCATGTTGACTTTCAACTTTTATTAGATTCCTTACACAAACTCATATTTTCTTCAAAAGACGAGTATTTATGAAGACTTGTTCACATTAAGAGTACTATAATCAACTTCTAGAGAATCACCTAATCCACAAAATAGAACTATATACTTCCCATGTCTTTAGACTTTAACCAAAACCAAAACCAAAAAGGCTAGTACAAGATCAGATAATCCAGAAAAGTATAACCCTTTATAAAAATAAAATCTATTCTTAATCTCCAAAATTTGTCCAACAAAACCCAATGTTCTGCAAGGACCATTCTATAATCAATTTTTCCATAAAATTCTTCAAAGTAAACCAATATAATATTGAAACCCAAATATTTGAAGGATTTAGTCGCTTAGTCTCCTAAGATAAATCATAAAATTTATCTCCAAACAACATCAGTTGCTCCTAAAGTCTCGTATTGAAAAGTAATTAACCTAATCACATATCCTCCATGATAGGTTAATCATTTTCATAAATAACCCAAAATCAACTTACTCTTAATTCATAAAATCATATAACTAGAATTAATCAGTCAAACTAACCAGGGACTTCACGTAGTCCAGTGGTAGGCGATAAATACCAGTCGCACATTGGTTGTCGGTTCGATTCCCGCAGCTTTGTCCGACGCGACGGGTAGTCACACGGTCTGCGTGTTGTCCTTTTTCCAAAACTATATAATTCTTAAAACATTCCCCAAAATGAGAAAAAAATCTTCAAGAATAATCATAACATATTTTAACCTCAAGTTTATCTCATTCCTTTCATTTTCCATCATATCATAGAGTAACCCATAATTACCTAAAAATTAAGTATCATATAAACCCTAATGGTTACCTTAATAATTATTACCTGAATTTCCACATCGAGTTGGCCATCCCGTACATGATGCATTAGAGAACTCACCAAGGTTGAAGTGGTTGATCGTGACTCCTTGATATTTGGTTTAGAACAACCACGAGTTTCCTCATTGAATCCTCCATTTTATCTAGTATCTTAATCAGAGAACCACCATAGTTTCCTTCAAACCTGTTGTCTCTTTGGTGCCTTCTAGATCCATCCATTCACTAAAAATAGAAATGTCAGTGTGAGTATATCAACAAAACCATCATGTACTAATGAGGAAGGTAAACACTAAGATACACTTACTCATTCACTTTATTTAAAACTAGGACTCTTTCTGAAATCCTAACCATTATGGTAATGTCACCTATTCTTAAAGAATACCCTAACCTCTAAAGTTATCTAAACCGACCTTTGATACCAACTATAAGGCCCCAGCCTTAAACCTTACTTAATCTTGAGTTATTACAAGATTACACATTGAGGATCTTTTCAGGTTTAGAGTTTTAGAGAATTAGATCATGAAACTTGCATTACATTCCACATTTAAACAAAGTGGTTACATAAAAGATAGTATTCATTCTTCCCATCAACGGGAACATATTTAAAATATAACACGGATTCTTTCTTGACACATCCTTGACACTATCATCACATCATGTACCTTTCCCTTGACCTGTGAAAAACATTTCAAAAATTTGGGATGATCATAAAAAGCTCAGTAAGGGTTATAAAAATATGGAAAGGAAACATGAGTTCATATATACATAAGAATGAAATCATACATTACCCATAAAACATATGCATATCAAATCATGAATAAATCATAGAAAACATAAGATATAAAGGTAACTTGAGGCATTCATAACATTCTTCCATGGGGAGTAACCCACATGGTTACATTTGGAATACCCATCACAGTATATTCCCTAAATCTCTTCGGAGAAACCTTAACGTTTCACTCCTTCGCGTTACCCAATGCATTGGAGAGCTATATCGGGATCACCCGCCCTTAGTTTATCACGGAACCACCCATTCTTCATAACAATGCCCAAGAACCATAACATAATCGTATCACATAAACATGAATAAAGTAAACATAACATTTCCACATTTCAATCACAATATAACATTTTAGGATATTGAAATAATGAATCCATTCAAAAAGAAACCATTTCCAAAACCATTTAAAAAATTTAATAAAGAGATTTTTGAATCAAAGTGTCCCATACCACCATGAAGCTTTTAACAATTTAAACCATTAATATCCATATAAATAAATCCTTAAAAACCATTTTGAAAACATGGATATTAATAAGAACAAATTATTAAAACATTTAAAACGATATTTTGGTTAAAGGGGTTTTACCAAAATTAGAGACACTTGAATACAATAATCGAGGAATAATATTTTGTCAGAACTTTATAATATCATGAGAATAAAAGGATTCACGATATAATACTCCAAAGGACAGTATATACACCATATAAGAGTGAATTGGTGCATAACAACAATGAACCCTCAATAGAAATGTCAAATGTGATGAAATCCCTTATAAAGAAGGTATCCTTAAATTAAGGACAAATCAATCTCAAAAATATGTGTGACAAATATAAATACACCCAATATAAGTGGATATTAAGTGTAAAACAATAAAAGGTCATTCACACATATTCAATGGATGATATATTCAATGACTACATGTTGAACCCAAAGAAATCGAAACTGGGTTAAAAAGTTCCCTTGACAGCCTAACGACATCACATCAAAATGAGTTGATGAGAGATAAAAAGAGTATCTCATCACTTGGACATAAAATTTACATCAATAAGGATATATGAGAACATATCCCAACATAACAATATGTAAATTAAAAGACCCAACAAAAGAAGTCTTTTAAAAAAGAGGAGGGTGAAAGGTTCCCTTACCGACTTGGGTATCTTTCAAAACATACACCCCATGAAAGAAAGACAATAGGTCATTGATGTAAATACTCATAAACGAAATTATATTACATAAAGAGTAGAATAATGGGATGTACATACACCACTCAATGGAATTTGTGGCAAATGTAGCATAAATCTCACGGGAATAAAAGTGAGATGAAAAATCCCTTACGAAAACTCGGCAGCCTAACGGCGCCACATAAAACTTCCGAATATGGATTGATGAGATCAAATAGAGTATCCCATCATATTAAAATATAATTTAAAGCAAGTAGAATATAAAAGGAAATCCCCCAACATTGCAAGGAGGAGTTTAAAAGAAGTGACATAAAGGAGAGTACTTAAAAAGAAAGAGAGAGGTTAGATCTCTTACGAAAGTTTGGCAGCTTAACGGCGCCACTCAAAACTTCCAAAATGGATTGATGAGAGAGAGTAGGGTATCTCATCACATGAACATAAAAATTACAGTAAATTTAATAAAAAATAACATCCCAATCATAAGAAAGATGAGCTTAAAATAAATGACATAAAAGAGTGTACTTAAAAAGAAAGAGAGTTGTAGGATCCCTTACCTCGGGTCCGACTTGACTCGATCGTTCTTTAATATCCTAAATAATAAACTTGAGTTAATTTATACTTCCTTAAGAACATTTTTCAAGTTCATTATTCCTTTTATATCACTTATTACCATGTCATAAACAATATGTAATCATTTAAGTAAATAATATTTGTTTTGCCGATGTTTGGTTCCTAAGTCGAAAGTGGACTTCTTACAATTACATGTTGTTCGTGTGGCCAAATGTTTATTATATCCAGAATTGTATTAATTATGTAGATATAATATATTTCATATATATCCAGTACATTCATTAATTTATAACGTTACATAATCATTTAGAGGTAAGAAATGAAATGCACCGTTCATGGAGACGGTAAGCCGTACGTACGCATGAACGCTACTTTCATTTCTATTTTGTATTTTATATAATGGAATAATAATGATATAAATGTATATTATAATTCCAGTATAATATCATATATAATATCATAGTTCCATCCTTTATACGTCCCACATATGGTATTAACGAATCACATCACTTTGAGGGGGCGGTAGTCCGCACTTCCTAAAATTAAGATATCGCGTATACCCATAATGGAAGCCATAAAGGTAAGACACAAATGAAAAATAAAGTAGCATAAGTAAAACATAAAAATATTATATATCATATATAAAAAATAGTGACATCATAATGGCCACCTTTGAAGGTGTTAAAAGAATGTTGAACAATCATCGTTTCAGGAGGCAGAAATTTTCCATCCATGGAAACCATATGTTCTTTAACCATTTGATGTAGTTGTGTGAGAGTTTAGCTCAAATAAATCTTATAACAACATCCTAGTATATTGAATATACTGTTGTTGTTACAAAAGAAATAAATAAAAAGAGTTTAGGGGGTTGGAGAAGCAAAATAAAATAAATGAACATGAGAGAATGAATTACCTTTAAAAGTGTAACTCCTTTTGATTTGAGCCTAAAGGCTTACTTTGAAAGGATTCTGCCCAAAGAGAATCCTCTAAGATGAAGAGAGGGATGTGGAGAGAGTAAATGGGAAGGGGTTGTCCGAGCCAAAGGCTTTAGGTGTGTGTTAAATGAGGTTGAGGTGGGGGCCTTTTATAAGAGGAGGGGAGGGGCACTTTTGGAAAGTAAAGAAATATTACTTTATTTGAAAATGTGTTTCGGTTTCAAAAGGTCCCACATTGATATAATTCGTGGATAAGGTGATAAGTCTTCGAAATCCACTCATCCAATAAGTTTTGGACATGTTTAGTTCATAGATTTTATATTATCTTTCCATTTTATTTAAATCGTCAAATAATGATGTCATCGCTGCATCATTATTATGTCATAAATAATTTAATTTATTTAATGTCTAAAAATTATAAAAAAAATACTATGATGTAGGAAATATTCTTATCTTTCCAATGAATATTTATAATCAAAAATATCACTTGTATAACCCCACTTAAAAATTGTTTTAGTAGAACATATCATGTTTGTGTCATTTTTACTTTTACATTAAATAAAAAGGTATTTATGTCACTTCCCAACCAAAGTGGATCCATGGGGTCCCCAAGTTGGCCCATGGATTTTATTGGTCGGCCATGACTCTCCCAATAGGTGCAGGACAAGTTTCATGGTGTTTTCACATTCTTATAATATCATTTTTACCTTAAATTACACTAATTACCACTAATCGCGATTAAAAACATAATAAGTTACTATTCACCAAAAAATTATTTTCATCCCATTGAACAAAATTTTTCATACTAATGACAACCATGTATGTCAGATTTTCAAAATTCAATACACATTAGTGGTAAACTTTCATTTAACTGAAAAATTAGTTTGCTTGATTACCACTTAGTGGTTTCACTATTCATCAAAAATTAGAGTTTTTCAGAAAAATTCCAAAACTTCACCCTAAGCTATATTTGATATTCCGAATTCAAAAATGAAGTCCGTTTTAAAAAAATCAAAACATATTAGTCACATTAATTAATTTAATAATTAATTCCCACTGTCAGAGCAAATAGCGTGTTTTTATAAAACAATAAGTATCAAAAGATTGACACTAGTTTAAGTCTGATTTCAAAGTGAAATTAATTCCAACGACCACTATTGGATTTAATGGTAAAAATATTTTCTAATTTCACTTTAAAAACAATTCAAAATATAATCTAATCATATAAATAAATTAGATTAAAAAGAGGTTTTGAATTAAAATACAACATTTTACACTATTCATTAAAAAAATGAACATTATCGGAAAGATACCAAAAATTTACACAAAGTAAATTTTGATGTCCTGATTCTTAAGAAGAGTTTTATTTGGTCCAATATAATTTATAAGAGTGAAAAAAACTATATTTAATGATGGTTCTCCATTAAAAGGCGATAAGTGAACCTTTAGTGAAAACTAGGGCATATACGCCTAATATTGAATTATTTCTGTATTTTAAGCCTTTAGAGTTTATTAGATAAATGTAAAAACATTTAAAAACATATATAATCATATTTTAGTTATTTATATCCATTCCCGCCATTACAATGGCTACATGTTAACTACCATTTAAAATAATATTATTTTATTATTAGAGTGCAACGTAAGATTCCAAAGAAACTCGTTGTTGCGTGTTGGGCACGCCATCGAGCATAGCGTCCCCTTTAAAGTCATTTAAATATTTTATTCACAATATGGATAAATATGAAATGTCATATTCTTTATTTACCTGGGGTGTTACAATTTCATTTAGGATACTTAGGGAGTCCACTGATAAAAATATGCAGTTATATTTTTCGATTTACATACCTCTATTAGAAATTGATTTATCATAATAATAAACTCCCTTCCTTAATCACTCACATCATAGGATACCAGTCATTAGGACACAAATTATATAATATCCCACTTCATGTTATACATCTATTTCGTTTGTTTCAAATATCTTCATGACTCTTGGATTAATATAGAAGGGTAATTAGAGGAAAGAATATAGATGTTGCCAATTTCTTTTATACTAGTGTAGAACACTTGTCAATATTATATATTTTATAACTCCATCTTTAGTAATGTTGAACTATGGAAAATTCTAAACATTTTTATCTAGCACACCATTTTCCTTCTAATCCTCTATGACCTTATAAAAAATATATGCTTAAAAATATTTTGAGAATGGAAGGATGAATATCCTTTTATTATTCCCATTCCCCACCACTAAATGTCTAATAATATCATATCCCTATAAATTATATTGATTCAAAGGGTTGCAATATCCTTTTTACTTTGATCATCAAAAACGTTATTCTACATCCCATGACAATAATAGATAGAATAATACCAATACATGATCATATATAATTATGTTTATTGGTGAATACTGATCTCTTTTTGAGTAAATATATAATTTATTTTTTCCTGATGTGTATATATTTTACCATTCTTCTTATAGAAAAATGCCTCCAAATATTCTTTGTTAAGATAACTATAGTCAATTCTAGATCATGTTTTGGGTAGTTCTTCTTGTTGGTAATTAATTATTCGGAGGAATATTATATCCCTCTTTCATCATTCTTGTGTACACAGCCCGATATTTTTTGGTTGGATAACTATTTATGAAAAATCATTCCCCACTATTTGGTAATGTGATGACAGGGGAAATAATTATCTTTGCCTTAATCTATTTAATTCTTTCTTCTACATCAATAATCTAGAAAAATTTCTGACCCTTCTGTATTATATTGTTTATTGCGATTTAAAATCTTGATAATTTTAAGAAAAACCAAATATAGTACCATCCTAATCCAAGTAGACTATGGATATCCATCACTGAGGTTAGTCTGGACCATCCTATAGTTTACAATATTTTTTTAAAATAAAAATATATCATTTTTTGTTCTAAATTCTTTAGGAATGTTAATATTTTTTAAAAATAATGAGATGTGTGTTTTTCACCCAACCTAAACCTCTAAAATGTTATTAATAAATGAAAGTGGTATAGAAAACATTGATGTGTAATGAGGGTCCAAAAAAATAAAACAAAATATATATATTCCTGCCTATAAGAATAATACAATGAATGGTTTACCCAATGTCTTAATCTCAATCATCACCTTTGATATTTTGAAAAATACTACAACATCAATTTTACTTTCAGAAAGTTAATTACTGCCCCATCATAGTAGCCTGAGATCTTCATAGGATGAGTATCCAAGAACATATTAATTGGTCAGCGTCTAGATGAAATCCAATGTGTTTGAAATCCTAAATCAACAATCTCCAATGTGAATGTTGTGATAGACATTTCAATTTTTTATTAAACTAGAGAGTGAGAAAATAGAAACTAGAGGTATAAAAGAAATATAATCATCAACAAAACCCTATCCATCTGATTAAAATAGAATGAAGGATATAACAAAATCATCATAATTTCCCATCATTATACATTTATTGATCCAAATGTTAAATTATTTTGATTGTCATTTTGTAATTGTAGAGTAAAAATCATAAAATATAGAGAGAATAATTGAAATGATGAGTATTTTAGAGATAAGAAACTAATGACTGCACCAGGATGAACACTCGAGTAACAGTGTAAAACAAAACATGCCATGTAGGAAAATGAACCACTGAACACATGAATCAAGATCTAGTAACAAATACCCCAATTTATTTCATCTTATCCCCATAAGGATCACCTTAAAAATTTTATTTGATCTATTAATAACACTCATTTATTATACATTTCATACAAATTATCATTCAATAGGGTATTTAAAATCATCAAACGTCTCCTCATTCTCCACTTTACTATTTTAGTAGATTAAAAAACTATATATAATGACTATAAAAATATGTTCAGGTGACACATATATTGAATATTTATCATCTCGATGAATATTGTTTGAGAATTAGAGAGTCTAAATTTCATCACATTGAACTCATAGTACCTATAACTTGTATTGAAGGATGCTTTGGAGAAATCCTCCTTCTTCAAATTTACATAATAATATACATTTCAATGATCCTCCATATAGAAGTATTGTGTTCTGTGTATCCGATCAAACAAATCATCAATAATTTTAGATGATACATGTTCTTTTTTTCTTCTTTTATTGAGTTCATGATGATAATTATAGAAGAACATTGACCCATCCTTATTAATGATTAAGAATGTTAAACCCCATGGTTAAGTACTTGATTATATAATCCATTTATCATGATTCATTTTTAGATTCTTATTCAACAACTCTTTTTCAATAATTTCTATTCTACATGGTGTTTTTGATAGTGAAAAATATATGGGTATTAGTTCATTCTTTAACTCAATGTCATATCTACAAGATAGACTAGGCAATTCATTGAGAAAATTATTTTTGGATTTCATTATAATGGGAATAGTATAAAGGATGATGTTTTTTAGCATTAATTATTTTATCTGTATACAATTTCTCATAAGGAAAAAACCTCCACTGATGATATGATGATACCAATTGAATTTCATCATCATTTTTCACTTTTTTAGAATCATATTATGACTTATGATACGGATTGTGATGTCCTCCCTTAGAAATTTATTTTGTCTCTACAAAAGGAAATCTATTACATGCATAGAAAATAATAAAATTGCATTTAAGGGAGTTAAAAAAATTTAAATGTGAAATTCATAACATAGATTTCGATAAGGGGGAGTTATATAATTTTTATGCAATAAATTCAGAAAACAATCACCAATAGATCTACTTACATGTTTTATAGTGGTTTTGAATATTTTTACCAAACATAATTGCTATTGATGATTTCCTATATTAGAAATAAAAAATTATTTTCCCTATATTTTAATTAATAACTAGAATTCATATCACCACTTATTTTTTAGGATCCACCTCAATAGTTGTGATGGATTATTCTCCTAATTTCACTCTATTCTATACAAGGGGTTTTTATAGTTTATTATCAAAAACCTGTGGATTTGTGCAATGTTACATAAACTATATGTATTCTATGTTGTTTTAACATTATACAATAGGCTATGTTTTGAAAATATATTAATTTTCATCCATTAAGTTGGATGGTTTATCTTGTAATTAATCACTATTTGGTTTACCTTCCTTCCTATACTTAAATAATTTCATTTTCCCCTTCGGTTAATTTTTAGGATACCTCTTTAACACAATTGACATGTGTGATTTTGGAAATTCCTTCACCCATAACAGTTTTCAGTTATATCACTGGAATATAAACCAATTCCCCACTACTTAACTATTAATCTATGATTCCCATGAAATTTGTTGATCTCTATTTTTACATAGATGTAAAATAATAAAATTTCCTCATTGATGTATAATTCATGAATCTCTAAAGAGTTACATAGAATATTTTAATCCTGATAATGAAGATTTAAACATTAATTTAGGGTAAATAAAAATGTTGGAGGTTTGTCGTGTATGATTTTTTGTATTCGCTTCATGAACCTTGGTGTATTCTTCAACCATTTACAGGAGGAAAATGAAATCTCTATCAATTTTAACCCATAAAGTTTCTAAAAAAAGTTTTTGAAAATATTTTTCATAATTTCTTCAACTATACTTCTTATATATCATCCTCAGTAAATATCTTTTATCAAAATAAAAAATTTATAAAATTATCCCCCCATGTGAAAAAATACAATAAAATAACATCTATTCAAATTTACTCAATGAAAAATATTATCTTTTTAAAGGAGTTAATCACTTTTTAATGATTTTGGGATCGGAGTATCTAATAAAATATTGAGGCCTTTCTCTCATAAGGTTCTTAATTATAAATGTATCCTCCATAGGGGGTTGTTGGTTATTATCATAATTCGCGTTCTAGTTCAATGAGTTATTTTGTTTAGAATGTATTTTTATTATTTTCATAAATAATTCTCCCATCGGGTTAGCTATTTAATTTTAGCAGTCAATAAATTTCTCATCACACATGTCATTAACTCGATTCCTCTCATTTTTGTCCATTAAATAAAAATAAATATAAAATTAGGGATCATAAGTTTTATAATATGAAACTCAACAATGGGAAACCATGGAAGTTAAACTGATAAATCCTAAATGATATACAACCCATAACATATTAATTTATATTTTTTAATATCTTTTATAAATGTATTGTTTCCTAACATAACATCTTTTTACCATTTTGACCGCTTAATAATGGCTCATAATGAGATTGTTAATTTACCAAATAATGTCCCCTGGGATATTCAAATAATTATGAGGACTAGAATCTATTTTATAAACCTTATTATGATCGAGTCAAACACGATAAACACTTTTCAAGGTTGTTTCCTCTTTGTAAAATTTTGTAAGAGACATGTATACTTCTAATATCATAATTGGGATGTATTTTCATGTAATTTGAAGTTATACTAGCTTATAATAATGCGATAATACATTATTTGACATGAATATTCTTCAAACTACAAAAATACATTCGCTTGGACTGTAATAGATTATTTTATAGGAATCTCCATGCTCAATATTCTAACTAGTTGAATAAAATTCCACGTTTTTCATAGATATCATCCCCATTAGTACATTTACATAAATTCATTATTCATAATGTAGGTAAAATAATCATAAGAATGGTGTGAACTCATATGATCAGAAATTGTAAAAAATATAGAAACATAACCATAACATGGGCATAATGACATGAGAACATGTGAATAACACTTGAAGATGATACTGTTCACATCAATGATCATATTAATGATTCATGGAATAAATATTTATATTTAATCAAGCATGAATCAGAAACAAATCTAGAGCATAATCCAAGAGACCATAACTTATAAATAAGATATATAATTTTTGTCAGACACATAAGCATGTAAAATGATTTTCATAGTAATGATGCCATCACATCATATTCCATATTAGTTGAATATTATTACACCTTAAACGGTCTAAATTTTCATGATTCACATCTATGGTGATACTTGTAGTAAAGGATCACACCCAAGAACATCATAGAGGAAAATTTCAAACACTTAAATGAGTTCACTATGATCTCAACCAGGGTCTATCTCATAATATATAAATATTTACTGAATGCATTGGAGGGTGATATAGGTCCCACTAATCTGATAATGAAATTATACATATGTGTTCCACAATATCATAATAAATCATATAATAACCCATAAAATGATATAGGTATAATGAAAATTTAATCATTTCATAACTTGTGAAAATGTGTAAGGTTTCATAATCATTTTGTCAAACCATAACCCATAAATGGAAGATGGTGTCCTAAAAATATAAACCATTCCATAGAAGTAGCTATCAGAAACATCATTCTATCAAAACATAAACCATTTAGTGATGGAATATGAATATATTATTTTTACCATTTCCCAATAAATGATTATGTATTCCAAAATATTTCATCTTAGATGGAAAATAATTTCAAATATCTTTTAAAAATAATTATTGAGTAAACTCTCCATTCGCATTGAAAAATTAATTTTCAAATATAGAAATATTTTTCATGACCATTTTCCATAAAAATAACATCCACCACTTATAAAAAATATTGATAATATTTTTAATCCTTTTTCCATAAAACTTATAAAATAACATTGAAAAAATTTTGAAAACGTATTCAATTGAAAACATAAAAAATGATTGAATAAATTTTAATCAAAATTTTTCTTCAAAAATTATAAAATAATCATAAAAATAATTTGGATACCTTTTCCATTAAAATCATATAAATTAATCATGAAAACATTTGGAAATTATTTTTCATTGAAATAATTGAAAATAAGATTAAGAATATTTTCAAAATTGTTTTAATTTTAAAACACATTAATAACATATCTAATAAGGGAAACAAAAATTGAAATTCTCTTCATTAAAAAAAACCCTTTTAAAATCTAAAAATGGAGCTTTGAAATCAATTAATTTATTTATTATATATATAAAAATTCAAATCGATTTTTCATTGAAAATTCTTTTATGTTAAATAATTTTTTACAATATTGAAAAAAATTATTTAAAAAATTATTTCTAAACATTAAATGGAAGCGTCAAGAAAATGATTCTTATTATGGTAGGTAAGTCCATACTTTCCAAACATTCCTTTTAGATCATATATGTTTAGAAAAGAACCTTGATCAGAAAATGATATATGATTATTTTTTAAAACCTTTTTTAAAATGGCAATAATTGCGTAAAAAAATAATTTAAACATCATATGATAAATACATTAATATTTTTTAAAACATTTATAGAAAAACTATTTTAAAAGAACTCATATTTTTGAAATAAAAGAGAAATAAATTTTTTTTTAATAAAATTTATTTCTTAATTATTTTCAGTATAAAATAGTGGAATAATTCTACCATTAGTTAGATATAACAGTAATACTCATTGGGTATGAAACATAATTATATTTAATTATATATAGATCCTATTATTTAATAAATGGAATTATAAAAAAATTAAATCTTTATAAAAATGAGATTGCTACAATAAAATATCATCACATTGGTAACATTGAAATATAATAAAAATAGAAATAAAAACATAAAATCATTCTTAGAATATCATGAAAAAGGGGAATAATTACAAAATATGTCAATGTTATTAAATAAACCTTATAGAAAAATATAACTGCATGGATGACATGTTTCCTAAAGAAGGAAAATTTAGAGAGAATTACATTACAAATTGGATAACATTTAAATCATAAACCCAATAAAAGAAATATCATAAAATGGATATGTAATTAAAATTAAATTTAAGTATAATAATAAAAAATACATAAATTATTATTATATATACCACATAACATAAATGAGTGGTTTATAAGGCATTTAACTCTAAGGTATAAAAATAGAGATGTGAAAACCCTTACATTAAGTAATTGATTTTAGAGTCAAAATTAAAAAATCTTGTATATTAAATATATGTTTACAATAATTCTATCACATTAAATATTATTACCTATAAAACAATATATTTCTTTATATTACCCACTTATTAACAACTCCATGATAATGTTATGCTTCAGGTAATATCTGATATGATTTTCATACATGTTTTTGACTTATTATTCATTATCCTCTTACATAGATATTGAATTAATTATTTATGAAATGTAAAAAATGATATGAATATAACATATATTAATTATATATATATATATATTATAATATATAAATTATAGAAATATTAAATGGAATACATTGTTCTGGGTGTCTGTAGGTTGTACACACACATGAATGTTGTTTCTATTTAATTATAATTTTGAATGATATTAATTAAATACCATATATGTGTGTATATATATTATTAAAAAAATATTATGATTTCATATATATCATATAATTTTATTAAAACCATCCCTAATAAGTTCCATGTATTTTGTGAACAAATCGCATTACTGTGAGGAGGTGGTTGTCCATAAGTCCGCAAACGAAGTTACAGTAAATGTAAATAATGAAGGAATGTTTAATATAATTATTAAAAAGTAAAAAATACGTTATAAATATCATATATATCATAAAAATATCATTTTATTCATAATTACTAACCATGAGATGTGGTAATGTAAACTATAAATAATATCATTTCGTGAGATAGCAGTTCGCCAAACCGAAAAACAGTAAGTTTTTTACCCATAAGATGTAATTATGTGTAAGTGTTTTTCAAACCATTATAATAAAATAAATTATGTATTTTTAGGACACTTATGATATTATATAAACATGTAATAAGAATATTTTTTGATGGGGTGAATGAAAAAAACTAATGACCCTGAAGAAGGATGTCACCTCTTTTTTGGCTAACTCCTATTGGTTTTCCCCAACAATATTCCTTTGATGGATTTCATCCCAAATAGATGATTATAGAATTAATTTAGGTTTATTTTGAGAATATTTTATAATAATTTTCATTATAAAAATGTATTTAGAGTTGTAAATAAGTGGGTGGGTTGTGTTTTTTTATAGTGGAGGAAGAGTGAAATTTCTTTAAATTTGGAAAAGTGAATTATCCTATTTTTTAACAGTGACATATCATTACAATAATGGTAAATATACATGAAAAATAAGGATAGTTACAAAATATTTTGGAAAAATATACTTTTTAAATGTTTATAGGTATTTTTGGCTCCTACAAAAAATTGATTAATTCATCATTATGCTACTTTCTCTCTGGATCGATGTAATTATATTTAATCAAAATAACTATTTTTTCCAAAAAAAATCAGATTTCTATATTATAATTATTAAATAATGATGATTCCAACTATGGATTAAAATTTTCAACATTATTATTTTAAAATATTCAAAAAATAATTTAAAAATAATCACACAGATGGGACGACGATGTGTGTTTTTAATGTAAAGACATTCAAAATTTCAATATGTTTTATATACAATTTCAATGTGAAATTGATTCCAATGATCTAAATTTAATTAATATATAAAAAATTTATCTTATTAAAAATTATAACCAATAAAAAATTTAATTTATCCTTATAAATATATTATTCAAAAAATCATTTGGGAATTTAAATTCTGTTTTTTTACTATTTGACAAAAAAATGATAATTCACGAAGAAATACCAAAAATTCAACCTAACATAATATTGATAGTAGTATTTTAAAATATGAAGTTACTATTTTCATATTAAATTTATAATTGTTCCAAAATTTAGATTGAAAATAACTTCACCATCAAAAGGCACTAAAACTGTTATTATAATAATATAGGTTTTTTATGTATAAAATTAGCATTGTTCTTATCTCATGCCGATAAAAACTATTGGATAAGTATCAAAAATAATAATTGAATATATTATAAATAAATTTTAATGAAAAAATTAATAAATTTTTTTAATATATTTTGAGATAAAAAAAATTATACATAGAAAAATTGTTTTCATAGAAATGTTATTCCTTTATATTCAAATAGTTTTTACATTAAGTTATACTAATTGATTTCCAAAGTTATAATTTTATATAAATGTTTATGTCATATTTTATCAATTTAATAAATATTATTTTTAACTTTAATTTGATTCGTTAGGTGGTACATATAATAATATTTTAATAATGATACTAATTATATCGAGTACTTCAATAAAACTCAAACATTCGTGTAATGCAAACTATCAAAATGAATCCTTATTGTGTGTAATATAATTATAACATATTTTTATGAGTACCAAATTATAACCTATGTATTTTATATGGTTCAATATTGAAATGGGGTTTCATATAACGCAATCCAGACATAGGTATTTCATATAAAAATATCTATATTCAGTTTTGGGTGATATTGAATAAATCAAAAACATTAAATTAATTAAAAAAATATTCAAAAAATCATGGGTTATTAAATTCAACCCCCCCCCCCCCCATAAAACTAATTTCTCCCTCTAAATTCAGTATATTTTTCAATGTATTAATATTTCATTGTTTCTTTCATTGAAACCTGAATCATAAAAATGAACACTAAAAAATCCATTAAAAAGGGATAGTTGGAAACATAATGGTTAACTAAAAGAACACAAAAATATGTTTCCACAAAAGAAAAAATAAGTTTGAATTTAAAAAATTAACAACTATGAAATGTTTAAATAATCCTAGATTATTATAAATATCAATAATATCAAGAAATCGCCCAAGCTATTGAAATTTAACAATAAGAAAACACGAATTGAAGTAATATAGAAGAGGACATTTATATAATAAAAAATAATGATAATAAAAAACATTTTATTTTAAGACCATTATCTAAAAGTTGACTAATATTCATGAGAATATAAAATTACTTGAGATTATTCCATTTAATAGTAAAATAACACCCTTTGGTCATTTCTGGACTAATTTACACTTCACCCTATTCTCCAAAAAGGAAGAAGGATTTTTTTCATTCTTGAGGAACAAAAAAATTAGATCTATGTTAAATCATCGAATTTTTTTTAGTTATCACAATCACAAAGACATTATTACTAGTTTTCCAATTTGAATAATTAATCACGTTTTAGAATAATACATTATTATCACAAGCCTTATGCAATGTTTATGTTTATCTTACAAAAATGGTTGACCTTATGAACCTTCCAAAATATGAAAATCCAAATCAAAAGAAATAATGTCATTATATCGTCATAAAATCACCCCCTCATATGTCATAAATTTAATTTTTCTATCACATTTTGAACAAGGGAATACCCCCATGTTAGTTTTTCTTGAAATATGGTATAACATGATTTTCTGTAAATCCTTTTAGAAACCATGATTGATTCCTTATCTCAAATATTATTGAATATATTCCTCAATTCCAAAAATGTTGTAATCTTCAGCCTTTATGAAATATTTATCTTTTTCAATTTTCTAATAATTATTTCCAGGTTAATCAATTCTATCTAGTATACATTATCTATATCAATAATCTCTTTATCCAAGCTAAAAAAATATTTTCAACATCATAGACACATTATGGGTTTCCTTCTCTTTATAAAAATATCAATTTTCCATTAAATCCATTTTATAGTTCATCAAAAAAATAATATATATTTTAAAAATTCTTAAATTCTAAATTTATACTTCATTATTTCTGTAACATAAATATTGGACATCTATATATATACACATCAATCACCAAACATTATTATTAAACCATTACTCAGTCTTCGTTATCATATCCCTTAATACAACAATCATAGAATATGATATATCCATCATTTATTTAAGATAATAAACACTACTCCAATTATGATTCATATGATTACTGTAAATAATAATGGAACAACATCACAAACCATTAAGATGTCTTTTTCGGTCCCTTTATATTGAAAAGTATAATCAATAGTCAGTGAAATTCTGGATTCTCATCATGAGATTTCAACTTTGGAAATTGATTTTCATTATTCCAATAATTACCACTTCTGAATAATTCAACACTAACCCCACTCCTTCTAGTTTACGCTATTTTCTAAAATAAGATAAGATTGGTCGAAAAAAAATTCCTAAATAGAAAATATTATAATCTTGAAAAATTACTTATATGATGTCTAAAAAATGACACATAAATCTTTATTATATGACACATTAGGGTAATCTGATGTCATTAATAGTCATATAATATTTTAGTCCATAATTTTGGTTCAGAAATAGTTTTTAATTCCCATGGAATATCCCCATGGGGTGTCATACCATGTGTGCAACAAGGCTCGTTTTCATACATTTGTTAACAATCAATTATAGCTAAATATAGTTATTGAGGAGGTATTATCCCTATGTAAATATATTTCAAACACACATACTGTTGATTTATCCTAAAATGGATATATTTATATAAAACCATGTTTTATATCCTTAACCAATAATCTAGGTCATTTTCTTAAATTTTAATCATCATTAGAATTATCCATAGTGGAAACCCTTGAAATATCCATTTTAAATTAACTAGTATATCTCAGTAATGATTTATCATCCTAGTTTACAATGACTAAAAATAAATTTATTTGATAAAAACTATTGAAACCCAATATTATAAAAATTCAATAATATATTATGTTATCTGAATATTCACCACATTAAAAAAAATACATACACCAGGAGTGTAAAAGAATTATGTCTTTAGAAACATGTATTGGGGTGATCTCATATTCATAGTAATTCTAAAAAAATTAATACATATGAATAACATGAGCATGGGGGTATGGGACATCAGAAAAACAATTGAAGATAATACCTTGTATATAAATGATCATATAAATGAATCATAAAATCAGTACATGCATCACATATGAAATTAATCATAATGTAATCAAAAGAATGTTCTGTGATACCATAACATATAAATAATACATATAATTTGTGGTGGACACATACTCATATAAATTCATATTATTGGCAGTCACAGAATCAATTCCAATTCCATATCAGTATCACGAGATCACCACCCATTCCATCTTAATATTAATGGTTCACTTTCATGATCATCTTAGTAGTAAAATATCACTTCTAAATCTATCTTATTAGGAGAATTATGTTACTGAACTGAGTTAACTCCCCATTCCTGTCAGGTCTATCTCAAGAAATATAAATAATTACCCAATGAACTAGAGGTATATATAGGTCCCACCTATCTCATAATTTAATAATAAATGTGTCTTCCACAAAATCATAAGAAATCATATAATAACCCATTAAAGGAAATCAATATCATAATCATTTAATCATTTCATAACCTATGGAATGGATACTTGTTTCATAATTATTTCATTAAATCATGAAATGAGAAAAGAGGTTGGTTTTATTCACATATAACCAGCGAAATAGGAATGGGATTCATAATTATGATTCCCTCAATGTATAAACAATTCATAAAAATAATATGAATAGAATCTTTAGATTATTTCCCTAGAAAGGCCTGAGTTACACCAATAGTTGACATCTTATATAGAAAATATTTTTTTAAGAATATATTAATATAATAACATAAATAAAATATCATTTATTCTACCAATTTTTTATAAAAAATATATAACATTTTTGAAGACCATTTTCCTTGAAAATAACATCGAAACCATATAAAAAAGCATAAAATCATGTTTAAATAATTTTTCATGAAAACATATAAAATAATCTTAAAAAAATTTTGATAATCAATTCCCTTTATAACTTATAATATAATATTGATAAATTTTTAAAAACACATTTACATGAAAACATATAAAAGAACAATGGAAGCAACCTAAAAAAATTTTCCCATGAAGTCATATTAAAATTGTTTGATAATACTTTTTAAAATTTCTTCATCCAACAAAATATAAAATAATAAAGAAAATATTTTCAAACCTATTTCATGGAAAATCATTTTAAAACATATGAAATAATATTTTATATCATTTTAACTATTTTCTTTGAAAATAATTTTTTAAAAATACAAAAAATGTAGATTTGAATTTCATTTATGAATCTCTTTAAACCAAAGTATAATTTTTAATAACCTATTTCATTGATAAATATTTTAAAATAAATAAAATATCTTTAATATTTGGAAAAATATTGTATAAAAAATATAATTGTAAACATACAATGGGATAATCAGTAAACTAATTGTCATGATGGTTGTTTTCTCCATACATGATGAAAAAATCATGTACACCATAAATTTTTAAAAAAGTCCCTTTATTGGAAAAAAAGAAGATTACAATAAAAAAAATAAAAAATATAATACATGGGTAAATTAATAATAATTATAGTATAATAGTAAATAGAAAATTGTAAAAAACATTAGAAAACACAGTTTTTAATGAACACTAATTTCTGACTGAAAGGATAAATAATATCATATTTTCATGAAAACATTTTCTTAATTACCATAATTACCAACTACTGTAGAAATGGTTGTATCGTGTTTATATAAAATTAATAACTAGAGGTTAAGAATATTAATATGAGTTCATCATATATTTATCAGAATATTTCATTAATATAATCATCATAAAATCATTCTAAATATATGATGATATTGTAGAAATAAATTGTGACATCATTAATAAATTTGAATCATAATAAAATGAAAATAATAAAAATAAAAGAAGATTTAAATGTCATTAATATAAATATATGCAATATGTAGAATTATAAATTATGTATATACACCTCATTTATAAATATAGTTTCATAACATGGTAGGAGTCCCAATGAAAAAAAATCAAGACAAAATTAATTTACAGATATGGTATATTTTAGAACATAAACCCTATGGAATAAATATCATAAAATGGATATCTAAATACACAAAAATTTATTTAAATTAATCATATAATGCATCATTTTGAACTATATTAACCACAAAGTAATGATGGGTGAATAAGGCATGTATCTCATCGATATAATTACTGAGATGAGAAAACTCTTACCTAAATTATTGAATTTATTTGTAAATGTTAAAAAATCTTGTATAAAATATATAATATATTATAAATCTACCATAGAAAAATAGTAATATATATAATAAAATATATGGATTTATATTACTTATTTATTAAGATTTCCATTTTAATCATAAGCCTCATACAAAACCTAATTTGTTTTTCATGCATGTTTTGACTTATTACTCTTAATCCTCAAATGTATATAAGGATATAACTATTTTATGAATTTAAAAAATGATATAAATAAAATATATATTAAATATATTAATATTTATAAAACTATATAAATTAAATAAATTCGGAATGGAATACACCATTCTTGGATATGGTTTGTTGTACGTATGCATGAATGTTGTTTTAGATTACTTATATTTTTGATAAAAATTATGTAAATTAAATGTATATATAATATTATAATGGAATTATGTTTTCAAAATTATCATTTGTGTTTAATAAACTCATTTTTAATATGTTCCATTTAAGGTGTGAATGAATCACATTGATTTAAGGAGGTGGTAGTGCACACTTCCACAAACGATGTTATCATTTTTACACAAAATGGAATTCATGAAGGTATGTATTATATAATAAATAAAAAATCATAACAACATTATAAATATAATATATATTATAAGAAAGAATATTTTATATTATTATTCCCAACCATTATTGGTAGTAATGGTAAAAATAACAACATCATTTCATGAGGTGGTAGTTCGTTAAACACAATAATTGTATCTTCATTTACCATTACATTGATGTTTGTGTAATTTTAGGCCAAATGAATAGAATATAAATAATATAGTTTATTTTATATAGTTATTTTATTATTTAATCATGATATAATATTATTTTATTTAGTGGGTAATGAAAATAAAATGATGGATTTTGATAAGGATTGTTTTCTCTTCATTGGGTAACTTATTTTAGTTTTCACTGAAGGGCTTCCATGGTTATATTAATTTAAAAAGGAAGGATTCCATGATAAAGGGAGATATATTTATAGTATATTTTCATAGTGTTTTTACATCCAATGGGATTTAAATTTTTGATTAATTGGGATGGGTGAGTTCTTATTTATAGAATAGGAGGAATGACATTATTGTTAATTTTTTAAAAGACAATTCCAACCTCGTTTTTACTATGAATGGTGGATCCAATAATTGTTGAAATCTGAAAAATGGGATTATTGGGTCAACATATGTATAGAAAATACAATTTCAAAAAGTTTATTAGTCATTTTGTCCCTTATGTTTATGGTTTAGTCGATTGTGACAATATTTTTCTTTTAATAATTTTAATTAAATTTATCTAGTTTCACTATTCCTTTTGTTAAAAACCAAGTTGAACATATAATTTATAATAAATTATGGTGATTCCAAATATTTTATAAATTTATACAAATTAAAATCATTCAATGTTTAGAAATTAATTTAAAATTATTCTCACTAATGGGATAAAAGTGAAGGATTTTAAATTTAAAAAATTCAAATGGTTTCTAATTTTTTTATCCATTTTTAATGTTAAATTGATTCCATAAAAAATAATTGGATTAATAAATTTAAAATTTATCTAATTATAATATAAAATATTAATATTTATTATTACCATATTTGTAAATTAGGGAAAATGAATATTTGAATTATATATACACATAATAAAACCTTATAATATTGTATAGCATAGTTTTTTCTTAAATAGGTAAATAGAATAAATTCTTGAATCAATTTTATAAATAAACAAACTAAAACATTGTAACATGCCCTTAAATTTCCTTCAACTTATAAAACTATACTAAATAACCAAGGGATATACACAAGAGAAGGTTGTGAAATAATTCTCAATAAGTGGATAATAAATGAAAAGCATAAAGAATGTAATAGATATTAGTCAATAGTAATATAAAGTTAACATAATAGGGGTTATAATAATAAAACATTAACATATATTCATGAAATAATATTTTAATATAAATCCCACAAGGTAATGTGTAATAAAACATAAAAAACATGATAAATATAAGCAACACTACAAAATGATACATCATAAAAAATTGTTCATAACATAACCTCCCAGGGACTATAAGTGGTACCAATGATATTTAGTAATTACCCAATACATTGTAGGGATCTATAATTTAGGTTCCACCAAATACATTAAAAAAATGTACATGAAAAAGAGTTCCACATATATCTTAAAAACAAAAAGATGCATTTCATCAAATTTAGTCCCATTATTAATGAGTGTGCGATACATTTATTAAATTATTACATAAATTAATTTTAGTTTCATCTAGTAGAATATACTATAACATAAATAAGAATGAGTATTTGGTACAGAAATGGTTGTCTTGGGAAAATCAGAGGATAATTTCACCTACATAATGAGTCTACATAATAGATCATTTAAGGTTATAGTGAGAGTGAAAGGGATCTCAAGTCACATTTTGTGATGTGAATAGTAATATATTAATGTAAAAACATATCCCAAAAATAAAATTTTCGTACAAAAATGTATAATATAATCTAGGTTATTGAATAATGGGGAGGAAAAAAAATAATCGCTTTATTTAATAGAGCACACCTAAAAGGTTGGTAGAAGTTTTTTAAGAACTTGGTGTAACATTTAGAGGGAAAATGTGTCAGAAGGTTAGATTAACATCCAGATACAATGTTTATTATAGAATATTAATTGTTATATGGTTGGTTTTTATATTAAATTAGAGTGGAATTATTTTTTAATATATCCACATAGGTTTTTCAATATATATGATTTAATAATAAAAATAATGATCCATCCTATGGTTTTTTTAAATGGTTTCTACCAAGGTTGATTATTTTAAAATATTTTATAATTCTATTTACCAAAACGATTAATAAGATACCATTGGTTATTTAGAAGAGAGTCATTGAAAAAGACTTAAAACATTAAATTTTGATTTAGGTTTTTAGAGGATTCATTAAAGGATTATCACATTGATAAAATATCTACTAAAAACGTTTTATTAAATTGGTAACATAGTATTGGTCATGGTAATATTAATTTAATTTATTAAATAAATCTTTGGTTTTAACAATCTAATTATTCCTAAATATATTATTATCTTATTTAATAATTACAGAAGAATTCAATTATCTCTAAAATTTTGGAAAAATTCAACGTCCTCTAATATCAATTATTTTATTTAAAAAATAATCATTATTTAATAAATAATGTTTTATAAATATCTGAATTGATTATTTTAATTACAAATCCACATTAATTTAAAGATGATGGTTTTTATAAATATAAAAGTTTCCAAACCCTTATAAAAATTTTATTTGATTTAAAATTATTATATTATAATTTATATTTAATAAAATATTATTTAATTGGAATGTTATTTTAAATTAATTAATCTTTCAAAATTACATAAATTCACAAGGAGTTCTGCCTTATTGAGCTTATATATTATAACAAATTAAAAATTGTGTTTTATGGTATCTATATGTAATATTTATCAGACTCATTATTTAAAAATTTATAGAAATGTTTTTAATAATTATTTTATTCAAAATAAAAATGTGAGAATTCATTCTATTATGGTATAGATACATTACCCCTTATTACACTAATGTTTTCCCTATGGTTATAGTTTATGATCTTTGAACTTTATTTGGGTGGTTCGATAAATATGGATTGTGTCGTGATCTTAATGGGCTTGAACTTTTCCTGTAAATGGTTCCACACCATATATATATATTTAAACTTGACTAAATATAGGTTAAGGGAAATTATATTTAATTCTATCTACCTTGGAAAACATATTAAATGTGATTCCTAGGTAATGGTCATACTATTCGATTCTATCTATTATTTTGTTTGATTCAATTATCATTCTCATAAACCTATATATATCAGTCATACGATAATTTATTAGAGATATACTACCAACTATTATCATTATTAATGGTGTTTTAAATATGACATGAAATAACTTATAATGGTAATTTAAATCCAATTTAATTCATGTATTCTATAATTTTATTTGTTAATATCTCATTTAGTCATAAAAAACTATATTATTTTTAATATTTTTTCAGGTTGTTACATAATGTTTTTTTTCACCAAACCATGGAATATGGATTTTTTTAACCTCATTCCTTTTTAAATATATAACATAAATAGTTACCTTAGAAAATATTACATCCCAATTTATGGATTTTTCAGTGGATAAAAAATATTTAAGAATCCCTAAGAGAAATATGATACTAGATGACTAAATTTGATATTATAAAAAAGACAGATATGGAAAGTCCAAATCTGTCATCCAATTTTTGAATATACCAATATTAACATTATATTATTTATATATTGTATTGTGATGAAAAACACACTAAATAATCCAAAATTATAATTAAATAAATATATTGAACAATTAATTGTTATAAGGTAATTTTAAAGGGTGAATTGTTATAGTCAAGGAAAATTATATAAAATTCATTATTAAAGAATGTAAAACATGATACCTATCTCATATAACATTTATTGTTGATAAATGTAACTATCACAATTGAACATTATTTTGATATCAATCTATGTTATAAAAAATATGAGTGTATGGAACATCTTATATCTATATAGATACATAGGATTCAGTTCTAGGTGTTAAGAATGATAAATTTCGCATATCAATTTAATTATGAAAAAAATATTGATGTTGTTAAATAAGTATATCAGGATTGTTTTTGAGAATCATAGATGAGAAAAATATATCTCCAAATCCATTAGATGATAAATAACTAATGAAAATATAATATTTCATTATTTACCCATTTTTACATAGTATGTTAATTATATAATGATACAATATTTTTTTAGTCATTATTATATTAAGTAATACATTTTATGATTATTATTTAAATGGTGTTAATTAAATAAATGAGAAAAAATATGTTTGTAATATTTTCTCCAATATTTTAATGGTATTGAGTATGACATGAGATGTTAATGATCTAGTTCATTGATGAAAATATGAAATGGAAATTATTTTTGTTGAAAGGATATAATTGGATTATCCAAAGAGACATCATTTCTCAATGAAAACTTAATGTGGTCATGTAAAATAGAGGTATGTTTCAATTTTTTGTAATTATCCATAACACTTTAATGGGTTTTTGATACTCTATTAGAAGTTCAAATTATGTATTTACTATTATTAAAATAAATTCATTGATTATTCAGGTTCTATGTTACCAAATGACTCTTTTAAAAATATTATAGATATAGAGGTGTTCTAAATCATGTTATGGATATGAAAAACATTATTCATTTACTCCAAAGATGAAGCAATGAGTTTCTACATCGAAGAGATATATAAAATCTTATAATCTATGATCAGTTGGATATAAATACAGGATGTCTTTCAATCTTTTGTCTATAATATTATAAGAGAATCTATTAATTAATAATTATTTCATAAAAAATCTGAATTTATAGAAAAGGCTTATGATTCATCATCCTCTAAATCATTGATTAATAAAATATATGGATCAATGGTTATTTATCTCTAAGAGAAGTTATTTTCTAGGATACCTATTATAATTTGATTGATATAAGATGCCCCCACTGATTTAATATACATGTTATGTAATAAAATATAATTTATATAATATTTCTCCAAACACCTACAATATGATATCTTATATAAATATTGATACCTTATTTTTTTTAAATAAATATTTTTCATTTCTTAAAATAAATATTTTTTCATACATTAAAATGAAATTTTGATGAGAATATTTATTCAATGAGATTATTAAGATTATTCTAAAAAATAAAGGGATTTCATGAAAAATAAAAAAAAAATTTATATACAAATAAAGTTTAGGATGATTTTATAATTTGTATGTAATTATTTACAAGATCTTCAAAATTATCTCAAGGAAAATGATTGATAAAAAAGATCCATAAATAATGATGATAATGAATATAAAAATTTCAATGTAACAAACAAAATTTATTATTAATTTATAATTCAATAATGTTGAATAATGATGTATAAATAATGTCTTAATAAAAATAAAAAATTGTATGGGGATTCCTAGTCTCACTATATAAAAAAATAAATTCTTTTATAGATTTTTTTCAATAATGATGTAACTTGTAGGGTTTTATCATTTGGTCTCATATATATTTGTCTGGAGTAACATAGATGTATAATGAGTTTAAAAAACAATAAAAAATAATACATTATATGTTGAGTCTATTGTAGTCTTTTGTATAGGGTATGATTAGATGGAAATATATGAATAATTGTTTATTTATTATTAATGTATATTTCAAAATATAAAATTTTACATTTTATATTAATATTAGTCGGAACATTATAATAAATTCATTTTCTTATATATATTGTAAGAAGTGAAATGATAATTAACCACTCAGTGTACATATTTTATTAATAAAATAATAAGGATCTTATTTATGTATTTTAATTTATAAAAACAAAAATCATATGGCCTTAACGTGTTGAAATTTTTAATGAGATATAGAATGTGACGATGAAACAAAAAAGTGTTTAATGTGATTGATGACCCCCAATATATATATCATAAAGGGTTATAAACTATGTAGTTTTTAAACTATGTCTATATGTTTGTTGTTGATATTTTCTTATACCCAAATTTGATAAGATACCTATCAACAGAAAATTCAAAACATGATATCATTCTTTTGAAAATCATGATTTTTTGATTATCCGGGATGGTTCAGTTATTTTTAATATTAAAATTAGTTTTGGATGATCCAATATGGATTTTGACCTATCATAAGAACAATATGAAATATAATACCATGATCTATATAAAACAAGGGAGTGTATATTCAATCATAGATGAATAAAGTGTTGTTAATATCTATTTACTGTGGATAATATGATTTGATCATCAATCATAGTAAATGTAATCTTATATATTAATCAATCTAGTTAGACTATTCTCAATAAATAGAGAATATATCTATACCTATATGATAATTAATCTAATTTTCTATAAATTTTTAATCATTTTCTTGAAGAAATGGATAATTTGAAAATGATTTTTTTATTTTCTATGACTAATGGATTTTCGAATAGTGATAATTTTGACTCAAAATTTTCGTGGAATATCCATTTATATCTGGAAGACAATTTATGTTTTTTGGAGTCATATATTTTCTTAAATTTATGAATTATAGATTTCATATAATATTTTCCAATAATTATATGCCTTCTTAGGTCATTAATTCTAGTTTAATGAGTGGGGATGTAATTATTTCAAAACCCACATATATTCCATTAATATTATTAGAGTTTATATGAAAGGTTTTATTAGTGGATATTAAATTGGTATTTTATAAGATGTGGTATATAGGGAAACTGAAGATTTCTTTCAAAATTTATTTGGATTATATTAAATAAATATTATAAGGTTTAAAATGTTTCTATATATGATATAATATAAGATAAAATAGAAAACATTCAATGAGGGTTTTGTATAGGGGAGATTTATTTGGATATTTATAAACCCTTTTGTGATATCCGATGTTTTGGTATAAATATATTTTATCGTACAAAAAAACTATTTCTTAATTCATATTTGATACCTTCATTGTATGTCTTGTCATAAAACTATCTAATCATTGTTTCCTAAGATAATTATTGTGTATTATATAGGTATGTTTTATGTTAGTTTCATATAAATAATCAAATATTTTAAATCCATATAACATAATATTATTGTTAATGTAATCCTTAATTGACTATTAAAAATTTAAAAAGATCACTAAAATAATATCATTCAGTAAAAAATTTCTTATAATAATAAATTACCATGAGTATGAATATCAAATAAGGTTTTTTTTTATTTTAAAATTCATTTACTCACGAAATATAAATGCATGAGTAATGTATATAATGTCTTGGTATTTCCCTGAGGCCTATATAAATTATTTTTTAGATATGATAATGGCATGTGATCCTTTCCCAATCATTCAAATTTGAATTCCCCTAAATCACAATTCTAAAAACTCCCTTATATACTATTTAATATTTGTATATTTTTGTTTCAGGGTAAATTCCACCATATTATTAGGTGATTCATAAAATTCATGAATACAATATATTGGGAAAAATTCATTGGTTAATTCATTATGATATTCAGCAACATATATTATTTATGAATATGATCCATAGAACCAAACATGAATGGTACATTTTTATCATTTTTTATTAATGTTTTTTCTTATAATACCTTGGTTATTAAGGGTTTGACATTAGGAATTTTATTATATTGAATATGATTTACTCAATAGCTATTAAAACATTAGTTGTTGATTTCAATCTATTTGGACTTAAGAATAGTCAAACTCTATCTTCATCCCATATATTTAGAGTTATTTATATGATCCAATATTTTACATCATTGTAACGCCCCGACCCTAGTTACCCAGAGTCGGTGCATTATTACATAACATTGGCATGATCACAAGAAAGATCAAATCTCGAAAGACCGATTGGTTTAGTAGCCTTGGAAACACTAGATATAAACATAAAGTTTTACATTACATTTCAAAGTGAAAAACTACTACAACAACAAAGTCTTCATATCCACACTATTAACCCCTCATAATATCCCTGCAAGTCAATCATAATTTACTTCTTCACTACCTGGGAAAAATAAAACATAGAAAAGGGGTGAGCTCAAATGCCCAGTAAGGATAACAATATAGCGGAACATTAAAAATAAGCGTAAACATTTAAGGCAATGAATTACTAAAACAAAAGCCTTTTAAACATGAACTTCAACATAGTATGACAAAAGTAAAATGAAATAATGCCATTTACTTATTCACATGGATATTCTACTAATCGAATAATCACATGAAAAAATCAATAACCACTTTTATAATGTTGGAATGCATAATGCCAGACTATCATAACCACATAGCCAAGGCCTCGTGCCAAGACTACAAATAAGATTTTGTCAAGGCCTTGTGCCAAGACACTAGTTTGTCTCATGAGACCTACCGATGCATCGAGGAGCTATAGCGGGCTCCACCCGTCACTTATTAAGTCCAATGCATTCCCATATGAAATGGTTTAAACATAACATAAACATTCGTATTAAAACTAGCATACGAAATGTCAATAATTTCACCATAAACTATGAATGGTATAAAAATAGCACATCCATAGTCAAACATATCACAAAACCTTCAATACAATATAGAAGTTTTGTATCATAATAAATCAACTTCAAATAATCTTAAAATCCGTCAAAGGATGTTGACATAGATGAAATCAAAATTCTTTTTAAAGAAATATCTCCTTTTATTTTGAATTAATTTAAGATCCATATAAAATAAAACATTTTCATTGAATATATTCTTATAAGCTTGTAAGGAAAGCTTTGTAGATTTTATAACGGCGTAAAATAACCGCACCCGCCGTATAAGTTAAAAAAAACATTCTTACCTCAATTCTGTCGAAAAGGTTAAAAAGGACATTGTTTTGAAAACGATGGAAATATTCCTTTATAAACCTCTTATAAAAAAGTCAAACAAGGGTATAAATGACTTTAACCCATATTCTTGTAAATAGTAAAAATGTTTTGAAAGATTTTTTTAAGAAAACATGGATGTGGATGATAAAGAGATCCCAGTAGATTATTACGTATAAACAACCTCAGATAATGAAGAGATTGTGAAATAACCCTTACCTTGTACTTTTCCTTTGTTGGGGTAGGTTAACCTCCTGTATAATGGTGAAATAATTGTTATTAAATTATACAAGAATCATATACATTAATATGATATCATATATGATCTTTTAACATTGCTTTATTAATAATATCTTAGTATTATCGTCGTTTCGGGTGATAATCGATTCGTACTTCTTAAATGTTTGGTTACGTAAGACATTTTTGTAATGGATAGATTATATCTTATTCATAATCAGAATGATATTAACATTATTTTTAACCCTAAAATGAGAATAATACTTGAATGGATATGATGGAGAATGAATCTTATCGCGTTCGTGGAGACGGTAGTCCGTATGTACGCACGAACGCTACTTCCATTTAATTTTCATTTTAAAAGAATCAAATCCAAATGATACATAGGTATATTACTATTCCAGTATAATATAATATTTTATATATGTTACTTAAGTTCATTAACACCATCCTTTATACGTTCCATGTGTGTTATGAACGAGTCATATCATTTTAAGGGGGCGGTAGTCCGCACTTCCTCAAATGAAATTATCGTATGTATATACAACATGAAACGAATAATGGTATGAAATAAAATGGAATTACAGAAGCTTATATATAAAATATATATATTTAACATCATATTTAATTAAAGTGCCATCATAATGGCCACCATGAGAGGCGGTAAGATGTATTTGAACAATCATCGTTTCGTGAGGCGTTAGTTTGCCATCCACAGAAACATTATGTTCATCATCCATTAGATGGAGTTGTGTGTATCTGTAGTTTGAATCCTTCTTATAACAACATCCTAGTATATTGTGGATACTGGTGTTGTTACAAAAGAAAGGAAATAAAAAGAGTTTGGGGGTTGAAGAAGCAAAATAAATGAAAATAATTTAAGAGAAATCGTTACCTTTAATTTAGGTAACTCATTTTGGTTGGAACCAAAGAACTTCTTGAAATGCTTTCTGCCTAAGGGGAAGCTTCAAGGAGGAGGATAGGGATGTGGGGAGCTTAGTTGGGCAGATTTTGGACGAGCCAAGTGGCTTGAGAGGTGTGAGGAATGAGTAGAAGTGGTCTCCTTTTATAAGGGAGAGGAGGGGCTCTTTAGGAAAGTGTGAAAGTATTACTTTATAATATATTTGTATTCGGTTTATAATGGTCCAAAAATCATTGAGGTCGAAGATAAGATGACTCATATTCTAAATAAAATCAACCAATAAGAATTGGACAGGTTTTAGATAATATTTTAATCATTATAATCTTATTTATTTAAATGATTTATTAATGAGGTAAACATTGCATCATTATTGTGTCATTAATAATTTAACTTATTTGATGTCTAAAAATTATAAATAAAATATCATAATGTAGGTAATATTTTTATCTTTCTAATGAATATTTATAATCTAAAATACAACATGTATAACCCTATGTAAAAATTGTTTTTCTAAAAGATGTAAGCTTATGCCATTTTTATTTTTATTTTAGCTTTATTAATATAATGTGTCATTATCACTTACAAGTGGATCCATGGGGTCCCAAAATAGACCCAAAGATGCCCATGGTCGACCATGTATCAACCAATAGGGTTGAGACACGTTTTAGGGTAATTTAGTATTATTATAATATTATTTTTTTTAACCCTTATTTACCGGATTTACCCTTAACCATGGTAAATAAAATATTTACCGCAGTAATTATTCAAAATGTCTAAAAATAAAAGTTACCTATTTACACAATTTGACCATCCTGATTCCAAATATGGAATCCATTTTTCTAAATTCAAAACACAGAAGTGGCAGAAATTAATTTAAAATTAATTCCCGCTGTCAAAACAAAAAGCGTGTTTTTAAGAGATAATAACTATCAAAAGATTGACACTAGTTTATGTTCGGTTTAATTGTAAACTTATGTCCAAGGACCAACATTATATTAAGTGGTAAAAATATATTCTAAATATACTTTAAAACCACTCAAATTCATAATTTATCACTATTAATTATTTTGATTAAAAAAGTTGTTTTTAATTAAAATTTAGTAATTTTCACTATTCATCAAAATACTAAAGTTATCCGAAAAGTACCAAAATTTCACCTTAGGCTAAATTTGATATTCCGAATCCAAAAATTAAGTCCATTTTTAAAAATAAAATATATATAATTTCAAAAATTAGGTATTACTATTCATAACGGCTAGTTTGATCGGTTGTGGTGTGTGTTAAAACACGAAGTTGCGTACAACACACGCTACTGTTTTATTCAAAGGAAAGCGTACCATGGAAGCTTGGGATGTTTCATTTTAAATTTTTTTGATGTCCTCATTTAGTCAAAAAGTTTAAAATATTGTATTTAAAAAGGTTTTACTATTAAAAGTTGATAAAAGTGCAATACTGAAAATGAATCTGTTCTTGCATTATGACTAAGAAACTCATAATATGGATTCTAAAATTATAAGGATTATATAAGGTTTAAAATTTAGTTAATACTATTCATGACCTCTTTTAATGGACTTTTTTTTTTGTAAGTCAAGGTGTGATTGAACTCAGTGTTGCATGTAGTACAATTTATTGAATTATTTTGAAGAAATAACATACTATGAAATCTTGGGGTGTTACATTCTCCCCTCCTTCAATAAATTGCGTCCTCGCAATTTGAAATTATTCTTCGAAAATAAAAGGTTGAAAATAGAAAATATATTTGTGGGAAAACCCACATCGGAAATAGGGTTACTAAAATTTAGTCTTAATATAAGTAAAAGAGAAATGAAAGTGTCACCACCAAATTATGATCTCGATTAGGAGAAAATTGGTGGTAATTAGAGACATATAATTGGAGGAAAAACGTAAATATTTATAGGTAGTGATTGAGGTCATCAATCACAAACAAGTATAAAATTGAGGTCCTTAAACTCATCAATCTATGATGATTTGAAATACCATCGGTTCAACAAAACATAGGATATTGGGATGACACATTTTTGACGTTTCAAAATATCTTAGTTGAAATCCCACATCGAAAAATGAATTAATGAGGCCTCTATTTAAAATAAAGAATGGAAAGTATGAAGATTACCGAAAATAACACATACTAGGGTTCCATGTAGGAAAATATGGATATGGAGGAGAAATCTAACCATAAATTATCTGATGGAGAGTGGTAGAGAACATGGCTATGAAAAGGCCAACAATCCCAAAGCCATAAATTAGTGATGATCTAAGGTACCATCTAGGACAACATTTTTGTTCTAAGTTCCTTTTCTTAACATTGTGGAATTTATTTATGAGATTGGCTAAGATCATAAGGAGGTATACATACTTTATAATTAGAGTTTTATCCATTAATAAATTTCTACCACAAACTCATCTTTCACTCTAAAAGATAATAGAATGTAAAAAAAAATTCTATTTACACTATTCGTATAGGGTTCCAAAATAAACGAATTTATAATTCATCTACATGATCTTTTAATAAAAACTACATTATTCAATCTCGGACATCTCATGGGCCAGTGGTAGGTGATACACCCTTGTCGCCCTTCGGTTGCGGGTTCAAGTCTGCAGCCTTGCCGGACGCGACGGGTTACCGCCCGACCTCCGGGTTGTCCTTTTATGGCAATCCAAAATAATACAAACTAGGACTATCCAAAATACTTCTGTCCAAACTCACAGTCTAACATTTATAAGGAAGGTAAACATAATATAGATCCTTTTTACCCCGTAATAGCATATGAATATCTTCATCATGTATTACAATATTCCTTATTGATTACATTCATGCTCCCTTATTCCATATAGAATGCTGGATATACTTCATTAATCCAAAAATGTTTTAAACCCCAACAATGATGGAATATACAAATCATTAATCAGTTCCTAGGTAGTCAAGAATATCCAATATAATTTATCCAAAACAATCACATATTATTCCTAAATCACTACCTCAGTATCAGAACTATATTATGATTTATCATTCTCTCAACCATATATTTTCCAAAAATTTATCCTTCTATTGAGTCACTTTTCTTTGTTCCACACAATCTCAAGTCCTTAATGAAATAGTACTGCAGTACAATCCTTATATACTCCATAATTATTATAACAAGTACATTGTTGATACAACACTCAATTGACATAATCAACATAAGAACTCTAATCATTCCTCTTCATCTATGGTAGTATCATAACTTGATTATTATCCAATAACATCATTTGTGGCATAGTCTGATGACTGGGACATAGGTTCGCGTAGTGTCCAAACTCCTTGCAAATGAAGTATTGTACATTTGAAACCATTTTCTTACCCTTGCAGTCACGTACTTTGTGCCCTTTTCCTCCACACTTATAACAAACTCCCATTCCTTTCAGGCAAGTTCCAGGGTGTTTCTTTCCACAGTTACCACATATGGGAAAATTCTTCTTTTCCCTCTTCCCTTTATCCATCTTTCTCTCTTCCATCCTTTTCTTCTCTTGCTTCCCTTCAAATCCATAGGACTTAGTAAACTCTTTACTTATCTTATCAACACATGATATTATTTCTCCATATGATGATAATACATTGGAGACTATTTCTCTTATAAATTCTAGCTTAAGACCATGAAAGATATGATCCTTCCTTCTCTTTGGATCATGTGCATTTCTGGAGTTCTCATTCCTTCTACTGGGCGCCATTTCTAAACAATGGCATAGACTAGATCAGTTTATGAATGAAAATACATAATCCCATACTTATAAAACACTTAACATAAATTGAACTATTTATGGATATAATCCATAATCATAAAAATGTTTTCTTTGAGGAAGTATATACTCATAAACCCTTTATAATGATTTGTAAAGAAAATGAGAGTTATCCTAAGCATATCCCCCGGGAGTGTCGTAACCAAGAGTGCAGCAAGGCCTGTTGTCGTGCACCAGTTCCCGTTCGAGTCTAGCTCAAAGAGGTGTTTTTGGGTTTTACCCGTAGGTACATCTGTGCCAGAGCCGCCTCTACCTGCTCGTATCCAGACAGGGATGTATTGCTCGGAAAACTCACAAAATCTCTACAATACCAAAATTCTAGGAAGTTCTTCTATACTAATCCTCAACGTTCATCTTAGGTCTATGTGTTCTAATCAGAGTTTATCTAAATCTAGATTCCAAGGTTTGTACTAAACTTCCTCTGATACCAACTATAACGCCCCGACCCTAGTTACCCAGAGTCGGTGCATTATTACATAACATTGGCATGATCACAAGAAAGATCAAATCTCGAAAGACCGATTGGTTTAGTAGCCTTGGAAACACTAGATATAAACATAAAGTTTTACATTACATTTCAAAGTGAAAAACTACTACAACAACAAAGTCTTCATATCCACACTATTAACCCCTCATAATATCCCTGCAAGTCAATCATAATTTACTTCTTCACTACCTGGGAAAAATAAAACATAGAAAAGGGGTGAGCTCAAATGCCCAGTAAGGATAACAATATAGCGGAACATTCAAAATAAGCGTAAACATTTAAGGCAATGAATTACTAAAACAAAAGCCTTTTAAACTTGAACTTCAACATAGTATGACAAAAGTAAAATGAAATAATGCCATTTACTTATTCACATGGATATTCTACTAATCGAATAATCACATGAAAAAATCAATAACCACTTTCATAATGTTGGAATGCATAATGCCAGATTATCATAACCACATAGCCAAGGCCTCGTGCCAAGACTAAAAATAAGATTTTGTCAAGGCCTTGTGCCAAGACACTAGTTTGTCTCATGAGACCTACCGATGCATCGAGGAGCTATAGCGGGCTCCACCCGTCACTTATTAAGTCCAATGCATTCCCATATGAAAAGGTTTAAACATAACATAAACATTCATATTAAAACTAGCATACGAAATGTCAATAATTTCACCATAAACTATGAATGGTATAAAAATAGCACATCCATAGTCAAACATATCACAAAACCTTCAATACAATATAGAAGTTTTGTATCATAATAAATCAACTTCAAATAATCTTAAAATCCGTCAAAGGATGTTGACATAGATGAAATCAAAATTCTTTTTAAAGAAATATCTCCTTTTATTTTGAATTCATTTAAGATCCATATAAAATAAAACATTTTCTTTGAATATATTCTTATAATCTTGTAAGGAAAGCATTGAAGATTTTATAACGGCGTAAAATAACCACACCCGCCGTATAAGTTAAAAAAAACATTCTTACCTCAATTCTGTCGAAAAGGTTAAAAAGGACATTGTTTTGAAAACGATGGAAATATTCCTTTATAAACCTCTTATAAAAAATTCAAACAAGGTTATAAATGACTTTAACCCATATTCTTGTAAATAGTAAAAATGTTTTGAAATACATTTTTAAGAAAACATGGATGTGGATGACAAAGAGATCCCAGTAGATTATTACGTATAAACAACCTCGGATAATGAAGAGATTGTGAAATAACCCTTACCTTGTAATTTTCCTTTGTTGGGGTAGGTTAACCTCCTGTATAATGGTGAAATAATTGTTATTAAATTATACAAGAATCATATACATTAATATGATATCATATATGATCTTTTAACATTGCTTTATTAATAATATCTTAGTATTATCGTCGTTTCGGGTGATAATCGATTCGTACTTCTTAAATGTTTGGTTACGTAAGACATGTTTGTAATGGATAGATTATATCTTATTCATAATAAGAATGATATTAACATTATTTTTAACCCTAAAATGAGAATAATACTTGAATGGATATGATGGAGAATGAATCTTATCGCGTTTGTGGAGACGGTAGTCCGTACGTACGCACGAACGCTACTTCCATTTAATTTTCATTTTAAAAGAATCAAATCCAAATGATACATAGGTATATTACTATTACAGTATAATATAATATTTTATATATGTTACTTATGTTCATTAACACCATCCTTTATACGTTCCATGTGTGGTATGAACGAGTCATATCATTTTAAGGGGGCGGTAGTCCGCACTTCCTCAAATGAAATTATCGTATGTATATACAACATGAAACGAATAATGGTATGAAATAAAATGGAATTACAGAAGCTTATATATAAAATATATATAATTAATATCATATTTAATTACAGTTCCATCATAATGGCCACCATGAGAGGCGGTAAGATGTATTTGAACAATCATCATTTCGTGAGGCGTTAGTTTTCCATCCACAGAAACATTATGTTCATCATCCATTAGATGGAGTTGTGTGTATGTGTAGTTTGAATCCTTATTATAACAATATCCTAGTATATTGTGGATACTGGTGTTGTTACAAAAGAAAGGAAATAAAAAGATTTTGGGGGTTGAAGAAGCAAAATAAATGAAAATAATTTAAGAGAAATCGTTACCTTTAATTTAGGTAACTCACTTTGGTTGGAACCAAAGGACTTCTTGAAATGCTTTCTGCCTAAGGGGAAGCTTCAAGGAGGAGGAGAGGGATGTGGGGAGCTTAGTTGGGCAGAGTTTGGACGAGCCAAGTGGCATGAGAGGTGTGAGGAATGAGTAGAAGTGGTCTCCTTTTATAAGGGAGAGGAGGGGCTCTTTAGGAAAGTGTGAAAGTATTACTTTATAATATATTTTTATTCGGTTTATAATGGTCCAAAAATCATTGCGGTCGACGATAAGATGACTCATATTCTAAATAACATCAACCAATAAGAATTGGACAGGTTTTAGATAATATTTTAATCATTATAATCTTATTTATTTAAATGATTTATTAATGAGGTAAACATTGCATCATTATTGTGTGATTAATAATTTAACTTATTTCATGTCTAAAAATTATAAATAAAATATCATCATGTAGGTAATCTTTTTAGCTTTCTAATGAATATTTATAATCGAAACTCCAACATGTATAACCCTATGTAAAAATTGTTCTTCTAAAAGATGTAAGCTTATGCCATTTTTATTTTTATTTTAGCTTTATTAATATAATGTGTCATTATCACTTACAAGTGGATCCATGGGGTCCCAAAATAGACCCAAAGATTCCCATGGTCGACCATGTATCAACCAATAGGGTTGAGACACGTTTTAGGGTAATTTAGTATTATTATAATATTATTTTTTTTAACCCTTATTTACCGAATTTACCCTTAACCATGGTAAATAAAATATTTACCGCAGTAATTATTCAAAATGTCTAAAAATAAAAGTTACCTATTTACACAATTTGAACATCCTGATTCCAAATATGGAATCCATTTTTCTAAATTCAAAACACAGAAGTGGCAGAAATTAATTTAAAATTAATTCCCGCTGTCAAAACAAAAAGCGTGTTTTTAAGAGATAATAACTATCAAAAGATTGACACTAGTTTATGTTCGGTTTAATTGTAAAATTATGTCCAAGGACCAACATTATATTAAGTGGTAAAAATATATTCTAAATATACTTTAAAACCACTCAAATTCATAATTTATCACTACTAATTATTTTGATTAAAAAAGTTGTTTTTAATTAAAATTTAGTAATTTTCACTATTCATCAAAATATTAAAGTTATCCGAAAAGTACCAAAATTTCACCTTAGGCTAAATTTGATATTCCGAATCCAAAAATTAAGTACATTTTTAAAAATAAAATATATATAATTTCAAAAATTAGTTATTACTATTCATAACGGCTAGTTCGATCGGTTGTGGTGTGTGTTAAAACACGAAGTTGCGTACAACACACGCTACTGTTTTATTCAAAGGAAAGCATACCATGGAAGCTTGGGATGTTTCATTTTAAATTTTTTTGATGTCCTCATTTAGTCAAAAAGTTTAAAATATTGTATTTAAAAAGGTTTTACTATTAAAAGTTGATAACAGTGCAATACTGAAAATGAATCTGTTCTTGCATTATGACTAAGAAACTCATAATATGGATTCTAAAATTATAAAGATTATATAAGGTTTAAAATTTAGTTAATACTATTCATGACCTCTTTTAATGGAATTTTTTTTTTGTAAGTCAAGGTGTGATTGAAATCGGTGTTGCATGTAGTACAATTTATTGAATTATTTTGAAGAAATAACATACTATGAAATCTTGGGGTGTTACAATCATATTGTTCCTTTCTAATTTTTGAGTGAAATAATTTGTTATAAAATAACTCAGTCATTGGAATAAGTTGATCTACAAAAAATTGTTAATTCCATAAGTGATGATCTATACAAATTTTCAGATATATTAATTGAAGATTATAATTTACTATTTTTAGTATTATAAGTTGTTCCAAATTTTAAATATCAATTCAAATATTGATAAATATGGCATTAGCATTTCTATATGACCTATAGATCATAATTAAGATGAAATCAATTTTTTCTCAGTAAAAAACAAATGAATTATTTTTAAAATATATTGATATATTTTCTATTATTAGAAATATTATTTAATGGATATAAATAGAGAATAATTCATATGTTAATTTAACAAAATATAAATAGATTTTTTAAATAGAGATCTTGGAGTGGCCTTTGATAAAATTCATCGTGTGTTTCTCATATTTCCATGATAGCATGGGAAATAGTTGCATCATTCCCTTTCAATTTTTTTCTTCCTTAAATTTTCAAAATACAAAGAGTAATGATGTATATCAAATAGTCTATTGTACTATATAGTTCAAGGAATAGTATCTCAAATAAAGGTATAAATTGGACAAATTATACCCATGAGATGATATAGTTTCTTTGTTTTATGATGTTGGGTCTGAAATTTAGATATGTTTCTATTCTGTCCTAGTTATCAATAATAAAATACCAATGAGTTTGAGAGATAGTGTTTAAGAAAATATGTGAGCCCTCATCCGTACATTTTTAAAATGTGTAGTAAGAATATATGCAATATATTTTAGATTCATATATCTAGGACAAATATGTAATTCCTATAATTTATCTCATTATTGATACTAAAAAATTAAAATAATGTCGACTAAAATGTCATTATTTATAGGATAAAAAAGAGATATAAGAGATGTTATATTGGATTGTATTTCATACGTACAGTCTAAGTATGGATTTTGTATTTTTCTTCCCTTGTGAATTTCTATTTTCATGAATGGGGTGCCAATAGGATACTGGCTGGGTTTTATTAGTTGACTGTAAATTTGAGTTTTAATTAGGAATTTTATTTAAAATCTCTATGATTTTATGATAAGAACATTATTTTTGACATTGTATATGACATGAACCACCAATATTTAATGAAAAAATGAATCATTATTATATAAATGTAAACATTAAAACCTAGTCACTAAATTTACGTGTATGAAAAAGAATAATCACATTAATATATATAAATATAAACACAAAACACAGAAATATCAAAATAAATACTGAAGTATTTATTAATTATTAATAAATAATAAATTATTATATAAATCTTTATTATGTTTAAAAAAACATTTACTTAAAAATGATTCAATATTTTTATCAATGAGAAAATATAAAACTAAATTTCTTAATCCATAAAAAATTAATTTTATAAAATTATATTAATTTTTTAAATAATCCTATCAAAATTTTATGAAGGTTAATTTTATTAGATTTTTCAAGACATATATATTTTCCAATTAATGATGATAATTTTGATTTTTATTGAAAATGTAATTTTTTTTCAATAATATAAAAGTATATATTTTTATATGCTTTTAAAGTAAAATTAGTTCTCTCATATTATGAATAGTGTAATTATTTCATTTTTTATAAATTTTATGTTTGAATTTGGTATAAAAACTAATTATACTTAAAACATTATTTTTTCATGAAAAAATAAATTTTTTGTATGTTTTGCGCCTTTTTGTAAAAAAAATATATTACACGTATAAAAATTTAATGTAGAAAAATGGATACCATATATAGAATTATGATGTTCAAATTTCATAATGATTTCATTTTAATTTTTGGAAAATATAAATAGTAACAATCATAAATACTTTTTACCTCTGTAAGGGTAAAATGTATAAGATATGGTATAAATTTTCATTTAAATATTTATAATTTTGAGAACACATTTTGTTATCCTATTGGATGAGTATGATTTGTCTATTTATATCTTTAATGTCCCGTAAATTCTAGGTAATTGTATTTTATTATATGAAATTATTTCAAGAGGAGACACTTTGATGACACTTGATTCTGAGGCGAAATGAGCAAGAAAAATATTTTGGAAATTTGTTTTATGTTTATTTATTTAAACATGTTATTGGTGTTTTTTAGAAAAATACACAGTAAGGAACCCAGGAATACATGTATAGATCACAATGTAATCAACCTGAAAAACATGAAGTATGATCATGAAGCATGATCAGGAAGTTAGATAGCTCACTCTAAGTATAATCTAGAGTAAGAAAGTAGTACCATTAGTCTTATCATTAGGCACCTAGGGATAATGGAGAAATCATCATCAATTAGTATAGTGGGCCTATTGAGTAATGCAGAGATAAATCCTGAAAACATTGGAATTTTTTGGTACACATCTCTGATGAGTACCATGGGCATGCTAGGTCACACATAGTTTCTCCCCACCATGGGCATGCCGGGTCGCACAATGCCACTTCCCACCATGACCATACTAAGGTACTCCTCCTATCGAGTTTCGTGGGTCTTTTGTGTTATAAAGAGCCACTCTTTATTATGGGATTCTTGGGTTACACAAATCTGTTTCACACTGGGAGATCGTATCTGATCCACATTGGGTCCCCTATCTGTACTCATCAGGTCTCAGCCACTATTAGGGTTTCCTCACATTGTGCACTGTATTTTGGGAAAATCACTCTTCAATCCATTCATCACATTTAATCATCCATGAAACACTCTATTGAGTGTTAAAAATTATCCACCTCGTCGTGAGGGTTACAACACTGTAAAAGGCCCATCAATTAGATTCCTAGTTCTAATGATATTCACATTTTTTCAAAAGAGTCCTGCTATGAATGGGTCTTGTCCAACAAGGTCAGACTGACCTTACCAATCCCAACCTGATTCCATAAACCCTAACTAGGTCTGCTGAATTCACCAGTATTTGGCACGTCTTGGTTCCGATCCCCTGGGATGGGTCCGGTCCCTCATAGGGGGACTGACTCTTACCTGGCCGGGTGGTGGCTAGAAGCCATGTCCACCCCCAAACGAATGGGTCTATGTCCCATAATTTCCTTGTATTTTTTTAAATTATATAGAATTATTCTGTGACTGTTTTCTCTGACGGCAGCTGATTCCGAGGCCCAGTGTGCCCATAATTAAATTTTGAACGTTTTGTAGTTTATTTAAATGAATGTGCAAGTGGGGTTTTCTAATATCTAAACCAGTACTCAGGTCAAAAAAATAAAAGGGAACTGTTGATCTCAAAATAGATTATTCACCTAGAATTTACTTATCTTTGACCAGTTATGGTCGATCAGAAAAGATTGTTTTCGGACATTTTGGAAAATAATAAAATAAATAAAATAGTAATTATAGTTTCTTTTCTCACCATTGAGCTATGGAATGCCAGCACTGTGGTTCGGTGGCGAGGCATTGTTGATCCCCTTTAATTAGACACTTTAATAGAAGAAAAACTAACATGTTGTTTCATTAATGAAACAACATAATGAATTGGTGATGCAACGTAACAACAACGATGCAAATCCTTTCCCTATTAATGAGATAACACAATATGGAATAAAATAAATAATTCCTCTGGAAAACCTACAGTGAAAATACACTCCAATGATGAATGACAAATGACAGTGAATTTCTAGTTATGTAAACGCACCTCGATGAATGGAACAGGAAGGAGATGAACACCGATAACTTTTAACAGAACATGAATCCTCACAATAGAATCACTTCAACGATAAACACCACCGTGTTAGGGTTTGTTATGTTTTATGTTTCCTTATTTTTCAATCTATTATTATGAATGGAGATCAACCCATTAATATGTTGATCTGCATATTGCCCGTTCTTGTGGGAGGGTGCCTTCTTTGTTGTATTCTTTCATCGTGATATATTTAATTGTGATAGAACTTTAATTATATATCCCATTATTATAATCCTCTAATTAAGGGTACAGAAAGACACTAACAAGGCATGATCCCCTTTTCATTTTCTGTATTTGTGTGTTCTTCAGGTCCATATCCTCGAAATGGAAGAAAGAATGATTCGAGGCCATTGTAGTGAATACGACATCCCCTAGAGGTTGTATGTTCAAGATGTGCGATGAACGAACACCTAAGTGAACCCTGTGGTCCACGGAAGAGTGGGATGGTGTTTTATGATGGAGAATATGCTCTGGTCATGGTAAGGCATTAGGGGTTTCTAGTTGGTGGAGGAACACGGCCCATCGGCTGCGTCGGTGGATCGACCCCCAGTCACTGGACGTGGCTTCGCAAGGCAAGTGGTCCCCGGATCGCATGCGGAACCCGAGCAGATGGGTTTGACCAGCCGCGTGACCCACCACAGAAGTGCAACACGTCCAAGCTGATGAAAGAAGGTCTTCCACTGGTTGACCAAGAAGGAATGCGGGTCGGACCCGCCACAAGTGGTCCCTTGGTCGCATGTTGTCCAGTGGCCACATCCGGGCTGAGGGAGGTTGGCCTGTTGATAGAGGGCCCGAATAGGGGATGCAAGAAGGGTCGATAAATGTCATGGGATGGAAAAATAACCTTGGGATGCTGAGCGGCCCGAGCTGGGAACAAATCTGCCCATCGGATGCGGGCCAGGCTAGATGGCACCATGTAACGGGGCGTCTCGGTGGGCCGGTCCCTCAGTAAGACTAGGCCCAGTCCTGCAAGTCCCAACGAGCCTATCCCACTAGCTAGGCTAGATCTAACTAGCCCGGAATTGAAATGGATGGGTTCGGTTCAATAGAATTGGGCAACATCATGCGGGACCCACGACCCAGGTTGGTTGGGTCGGTCTGACCAGGTCAGACCATGCCCAGACACAACTAACCCCTATTTAATAATATTCCAATATCTCCCATGCTGGACATCTAATTAACTATCCTTTTGCAATGTTTTAACCCTCATTGTGAGGCAGATCTTTTGGCGTAATCTATAGATACGTTCATGGAAGTAGGAATGTGAAGAATGGAATAAGGAAACGTTTTTCCCAGAATCAAGCACACTGCGTGAAAAGATATTACTACTAAAGGTCACCCGAAGACTAATGAAAAGAGGCCATGTGTTGATCAACTATGATGGCCCAGTGGGAAGAGGCTCTTTGTGATCCGGAAAGCCCACAGTGGGGACCAACTCTCTGTCACCTGACAGACCCACAGTACTCCTTGAGAATGAGTACCTTGCTACGATGGACAAAGTGGGAAGCGACTCTATCTGACCTAGGAGTCCCACAGTGGGGAGCGGATCTGTGTGACCCATCATACCACAATACTAATCAGGGATGACTACTAATGAAATCCAAGGCTAGTAGGAAGTCGGTTTGTGTGACCCGGTAGGCCCACGGTGGGGAGGAACTCTCTTGGTCCCAGAATACAAAGGGTAGTCATCAGGGATGATTACCACAGCAGCCCAAAGTGTTCAGTGTTGCAACTAAATGTTTTTATTTCTGTACATTATATAATATCTACATGAGTTGACTATAGGTGTACTGACCTCAGTGGGGTACATAGTGTACTTGGTATACGGTCCTCACTAGTGTACATATTGTACTTTGTGAACACTTCTCAATGGTGTACATAGTTTACTTGGTGTACTGACCTCAGTTTGTTACATAGTGTACTTGGGTTTCTCTCCTCAGTGGTGTTCTTAGTGTGCTTGGTGCAATCTCCTTAGTGGTTTACATGGTGTTCTTGGCATACTCTTCTTAGTGGTAAACTTATTTTACTTCATGTACTCTCCTCAGTGGTGTACATAGTTTACATGACATACTCTCCTCAGTGGTGTACTTAGTGTACTTTTTTTACTCTCCTTAGTGGTGTACTAACGGTACCTTGTGCAAACTCTCCTTTTTTGTTTTTCATTTATGGGTTAGGGTTCCTATTGAGTATTATTTTACTCACCCTTGAATGAGGTTTGACCGCCGGTGACATGTACCATGAAGGTTATTGACACATCGATGGAGACCTTGGTGGTCCAGGACTGGGTAGTTCTTAGTGATATGGGACAAAAAACGGTTCGATGGAGTCCTTGGCAGTCCTGGACTAGGTAGTTCTTAGTGAGATACGACAGACGAGGGTACTAAAATTTCTACATGAATCCACCCATCAAAAACTCTTCAAGTAGGGTCTTTAGTGGACATAATGGTGAATTTGTACATTCTTTTATGGTTTTGTGCTTCTATTCTGGCCCATTGTGTTTCTTTTGAAAATTTGGGCTTGTTTTCATTCCCCTTTTTAATTTCAGTTTGTGATGTGTGTGAGTGTCTGTGCAGTTTTAAAGGTGAATACCTTCCCTTTATGTTATATGGCCTCTCAGTTCTAGTCTCCAACCCATAACCTATGGAAGGAAAGTTTGGATTTTTTTCAGGGGAGAGATAGATCTGCAGGTTGATGAGGACTATCTAGAGGTAGTGACACATTTTTTTCACTTAGTGAGGAGGAAACTCGGCCTGATAGTGATCTTATCTACGAGCCTTATTCAAGGCTTGGTAGGAAGATGGTGGAGTCTAACGATTCTAACTTGAGATGAGGACACCCTCTCCTATGTTAAATTTGAGTGGCTTTTCTATGATGATTTAATTCTGGTGACCTTGTGCTGACTATGTATATAGGAGATATTTCACCTACAACAGGGCAGAAAATTTGTTGTTTATACATTACGTGGATTAAAGTCCTCTCCTACTACTCAATGAATATGGTGTGGGATCCTTTATTCAAGGCATAAATGATTGAGCATGGGATTTTCTAGGAGATCATGGCGTTGATGATTTCCCGTAACATCCCCAATAAGGCTGGTGTTCTATAGCAATATCTACTATAGAGAGATTAATTGTAGTGTAGGAACAGATGGTGGCAGATACCACTAGGAAAAAGGTGGTCGAGTCAACTGTTTTGGGCACCCGTGAAATTACACAGAGGTCCATGTAGGTAATATCATCAAGAGGGTGACCCTAGGAATTAGGATTGGTGGTGGGAGGACACAAGGGCGACGAGGGTCATTAGTTGAATAAGGTGTGCTACTCGTAATATGGGCGAGGACACAAGGATTTTGACTAGCCAACCCACCTTAGAAAAGATCAGAAGATGGTCCTAGGGCCTCCCAGGTAGAGGTAGAGGTTCGAGCGTGTTGGTCGGCAGGGCGGCAGACATGGTATGGGAGCAGTCTGAGCAGTAGGTGGTGGATAACGGTTCGAGATACTACCTCCACCACCCCTAGGTGTTTCACCATGACCTCAATGAGTAGGTGGAAAGGGGAATGCTAAGCTTCAGGCTATGGAGACCTATAACCTTTGCGCTCTGAATGTTATTAGAGGTACGATCTATATCTTCTCCACCTTTGAATGAGTTCATATAGACGTAATTTCTAGTCACTCTTTCCTTGCCACACACCTTATTCTAGGCTTGGATATTTCAGTGGATCGGTTGGCTTGATCCTTAAGATTTAATACTCCTATGAGAGTAGATTCGATGATTACATACTAGTGCTGGTAGTGTGAGATTACTCTAGAAGGTGGATCATTATCATTGATCTCCTGCTATAGGTGTCATGGCCTTAAGATTTCATATTCTTCATGGACTAGTTAACAATTTTCCATGATCAGATTGATTGAATTGTCCACAAAGTGAGGTGTGTTCATGAGGATGGAACCATTTTTTCTTCAATGAAGATATGGGAACTTTTGCAGCACAAGATGGACTTTCTCAGAGGATGGTGATGTCGATCACTCGCAAATTTTCTAGCCTCACCCTCAGTGTGATAGACGAGAGGAGTCCATCCTTTCATATAGTGGTGGATGACTAAGTGGATGTCTTTCCTGAAGATGTTCTAGGACTACCTCCTCATGGGAAGGAAACCTTCATCATTGACCTATACCCCGGGATTGAACTGATATTCACACTGGCATATCGGATGGCTCCCACAGAGCTTCTTGAATTGAGGGTACAAATTGTGGACTTATAAGAGATGGTCTTTGTGAGGATCAGAATTTCACCATGGGTATCCCTAGATTTGTTTTTAATGAAGGTAAATGAGATATTGAGGCTATACATGAAATTAAACGCCTGAACTAGGTGACTGTGAAGAACATGTATCCACTATTGTGAAATGATGACCTCATAGATCAACTGATGTGAGTGAGGTGGTACATGAAGCAAGACCTTAGATAAGGCTATCATCAGCTTTGGGTTTGTGATGAGGATGTTTCAATGATTGCCTTTAGATGTCGATATAGACACTATGAGTTTTTTATGCCTATTGTCCTGACCCATGCTTTATAAGTGATCGTGGGACTCATGAACATGATCTTCCAACCATACCTTGACCGGTTCATCATAGTATATATTGATGACATATTGATGTACTCAGCATCAGAAGATGAGAATACTACGTATCAAAAGATATTCCCTGATACTATTCAAGGGAACCATATTCATGGGAAGCTCATGAAGTTTTTTTTCAAGATTTGGAAGGTCAACATTCATGGACACATTATCTTGGAAGCTGGTGATTCAGTAGATCCAGTGATGATAGAGGCAGTTCCTGCTTGGGAGCCACCTTAGACCGCGATTGAGATGAAGAGTTTCTTGGGGATATATGGATACTTATAGAGGTTGATATTTCCATAGTATTAACAGATTTATCAGCCTTGACACAGAAGGGAAAACCCTTCATTTGGATAGATAAGATTCAGTAGAGTTTCCAGGAACTGAGGCGAGGACTTAAAAGTGATCCTATCTTGAGATTACAAGAATAGGGTGTTGAATATGTAGTCTAATGCGATGCATCAGGGACAGTACTAGGGTGTACACTAATGCAGGCGTAAGTAGTGATATCCTACATCTCACTGCTATTGAGGCAACATGAACAGAACTACATGACCCATGACTTGGATTTTGCAGTAGTGTTTTTTTTCAATATGTGGTGACACTACTTGATGGGTGAATGTTTTAACATTTATTCAGTCAATAAGAGTCTCAGGTATATCTTTTCACTAAATGTCCGGAAATTGAGATAGTGGTCATGGTTGGACTTCCTCCTGAACTATGACATTGAGAAATTCTATACTCATAGTAAGGTGAACGTTTTGGAAGATGCGCTCAGTAGGACGTCTGGTTTACAACTGATAAGTGGGACAATTAAGCAGCTAGCTGTAATATGGATTTCATTTGTGGATGATAATGGAGTATCTTACCTATAGTCAATTTATGGGACTCCCACACTATTATACATATTTTGGGACGTAAAACTTGTGGATGTTGACTACGAGGCCCGATGTGCTCAGTTTTCCTAAGGAAAGGCTCTTGATATATTTTTAATAAGTGGGGAACATGTCATTATTTTCAGAGGATGCACCATAGTACTAGTGACATTTTAGGATAAGGTGTTTTTGGAGTCCCATACAACACCATTGGCAGTTCATACTGGTTTGGCTAAGACGTACCAAGACCTCCAATGTTAGTAATGGTATCCAAGGATGAAGAGTGTAGTGGGAGAGTTTGTTTCATGATGCCTCACTTTTCACCAATTAATGGCTGAGCATCATGTTCATCCGGGATTTAGATCAGACGATTGAGGTACTAGAGCGGAAGTGGGATGGTTTCTCGATGGACTTTGTGACAAGATTACCATGCATGTCCAAGGGCCACAATTCTCTCTTGGTGATCATTGAACAACTCACTATGTCATCTCACATCCAACCCATTCAAGATCATGGATCTATTACGGGCTAAAGAAGCCTCTACGTCGAGAAGATTGTGTGGCTACACAAGGTGCCTTCAATGATTTTATCAGACAATGATGCGCTCTTAACATCATGTCTATCAGGGGGATTACAAGGGGGGTTTCAGACCCATATATGCTTGAGTACATCCTTTATTCCTCATACATATGGTTAGACAGAGCGGACCATACAGACATTCGAGGACATTCTTCATGCTTGCATCCATGATTTTGGTCATAGTTGGGAGGACCACCTTTAACTCCTAGAGTTTGTATACAATAATAACATTCACTCCACCATTTACATTGCACCATTTGAGGCCTCACACAAGTAATCACATAGATCACCTCAATGTTGAATAGACCCATGGGAGTCAGCACTCATGTGTCTAGAGTTTATATGAGCTACCACTAAGAAGGCATAGATCATCCTTTATCAAAAGAGGACTACATAGATCATGCAAAAAATATTATGCGGATATGAGATAAAGTCACTCAGAGGTTGTGGAGGATGACCATGTTTTCCTTTGGATCTCACCCCAATGGTGATTACAGATATTTGGTCGGAGTGTCAAGTTATCTCTAAGGTTCATTAGAACTTTCTAGATTTTTTGCATAGTTGGTGAGGTGGTGTACTGGGTAATTATCCCGCCACAGATGCACTGGGTGCACAATGTTTTCCATGTGTCATATCTGAGGAGGTATGTGCGTGATCTGTCTCACATCATCGACTATGTTGAGCTGGACTTAATGTTGGGCCAATATTTTCAGGCTTCCCAGTGAAGTGAAAGGATCGACAGGAGCGGGTAATTCATGGGTGGTGGATTCCTCTAATGCATGTTCGGTGGCTGCATGGAATCTCCCAGAGGGAACATGGGAGGAGGAGGCTCAAATTTGTTCTCAATCCTACATTTTTTAGTTTATACTTTTTCTGGAATATAAGGATGTGATGCAGAAAAAGGAGGATTAATGTAATGCCCTATAAATTACATGTATTTTTTTTATAATTATATTGAATTATTTCGAGACCAAACTCTATAATGACACCCATTTCCGAGGACAAGTGAGCTCGAAAGATTTTTTGAATGTTTTTTAGTTCATTTAAGTAAACATCTAAGTGTTCTTTTCATACTTTTAAAATGAATCATTGTTCAAAAATATGAGGACACCGTTGAACTCAGAATGGAGCCATTCATCTAGAATTGACCAACCATTGACCAACAAGGGTAGACCTGAAAAGTTAATATACAGAATTTTTTGAAAAAAATTATAAAAAATAAAAATTATTTTTTATGTTTTTCCCAACCACTTGGTGTTGACATGGAAGCACTATGCTGAAGTGAAAAAATGATAATGAGTCTCATTAAATGACTATCATTATTGGCTTCTAAACTTATAGCGTAGCATCAAATTAAATGAATCGTAACAGATATACAATTTCATAAATGAAACAATGTAACCACGTAATTATGCATCGTAACTGAAACACAGCAACATGTTTCTTTTTAATTGGTTAATGTGTTGGAGAAATGAGGATCAATTGGTGGAATTCCCCTAACAATCCAACGATAAGAATTTTCTCCAATGACGAACGCCAAAAAAATCACCAGTCACTTCAAAGCATCTCGAAGAATGGAACCAGTAAGAGACGAATGCCCATAGAACATGAATCCAAGTGGATGGAATGATTTAATGATGAACACAATTTAGGTATGGGTTTGTATTGTTTAAATTTTACCCATTCATTATTCTAAACACCAGAGGCTGATAAACCCACAAAAACAATTATCCATAGATTGGTCAGTCATGCATGAGTGTAATTTTTTTGGGCTTTTGCGCCACGATTATTTGTTATTTTGTGATATAATTTCAATTATATATCTCGTGTTTCTAAAACATTAACGTGGTTGAAGATAGCCATCTTGAACAAGGCCCAAGAAAATCCACCTTGTGAAATTATTGCATTCTTTATGGCTGCAACTTCTAAATAGAAGAAGTGATGACTTGAGGCCATTAAAGGAATGAAGACATCCCTTGGTGGCCGTAGGAACAACCAGTGCAATGAAAGGACCACCGAAGCAGACCCATTTATCTATTGAAGAACAGGTCGGCATGCCAGCAAAAGACCATGGTGGAAGCCGTAGGTGGGTGGAGTCACACCATGATGGTCCTCTAGAGGCCGCATCTCAAGCTGTCTTTGGGCCATAGTGAAGTAATAGGATACACCATCCTCATTACCGGTGGTTGATGGTAGGGATGCCTGCCGCATCCATGGGCTACAATTTCATGTGGTATGTGGTATTCGACAACGTGTGATGGTGTAATGGGAATTCAGTTGTTTTGACCACAAGGTGACATTCCTAGATGTACCATGCATCTAAGCAGGGTTTGGGCTACCACTATAGCTCTGAACCACCTCCTGATTGCCAGGCCGGTTGGGATCGGGTCACTTAGTGACCCGATTGGGTTGGACCTTCGGCTGAACAGGGTCGAGTCCAGGGAGGCCCAAAGGGCCTGGCCCACTGACCATGCTATATTGGGCCAAACTAGACTAGATTCACGTTTCATTGGGTCGATTCAATAAAACTGAGGCATGTGGGGTCCCAGAGCCAGTTTGGTCTGGTCAATTCGACCGGGTCTGAACGGGCCCAAACGTGATAACCCATGTGTACCAAAACACCAATAGCATACAAACCGAACTTTTGTTTGCCGAGCTGTTTATGGAGTTGGAACCCCCATGATTAAGAGGATCTTTTTCATAGACAAAGAAGTAATTTATGGATGTAAAAATAAAAAAATTGCTTGTGGAGCAGTTCTCCTTGAATCAGGCACACTACGTTCGGAAACCCTACAGTTGGCTGAGACCTGAATACTTCTAACAAGAAACCCTGTTTGGATTAGCTACAATAGCCCCGTGGGAAGTGAATCAATGTGATCTAGTTGTCCCATGGTGGGGAGCAGCTCTGTGTGACTCGGTAGACCATCTTTTCTCGATATGGTGAGTTCCTCAATATAGTCGAGGTGGAAAGCGACTCTCTGTGACCCGACATGCCCATGGTGGGTAGAGGCTCTGTGTGACCCAACATACCAACAGTAATCATTAGAGATGAATACCATAGTAGTTTAAGGTTATTAGGAAGCAACTCAGTGTGTCCCGAAAGGCGCACCTTACTCATTAAGGAGGAAATTTCCAGAATCCCAAGGTGTTCGATGATTTTAATATTTGTCTTAATTTCCACGTCTAAATTATAGATGGTGTAAGTTTTCTTTCTTCATGATCGTGCTTCATCATCATGTTTCATGATCACTCTTCGTGATCACGATTTTTTATCATGCTTTGTGGTTTGTTTTTGGATTTCGTGGTGGTCTTTCCTTGTGGATTTGGGATCCATACTGAGTATTTTCTTACTCACCCCAGCACAGATATTTCCTCATGTGGTATCTCTGGTTCATATGACTTCCACCTTGATGGAGGTCTTAGAGGTCGAGGACCTGATGGTGCCCAGTGAGACGAGGCATGCATGACATACTTATATGGCTTCCAGTGTCTACTCTACACTTAACAATCATGTGGGGTTTTCTCTAGATGGATTTCAGTCTTTCCTATACTTTCTTTTTTTAGTTCATCTTTGGTTTGGTTTATATTCTGGAATATTTGACATACATTTTGTACTTTTACTCATTGGGTTTTTAGTGGAATTCATGTTTCACTTTCCATCATGGTGACATGGTTGTTTGTGAGTGCATAAATGTACACAAGAAAATGCCTCCCAATTGCAGGTTGACACCTTCAGTGTTAGTCTCCAACCCCTGGACTTCAAGAGGTAGGCTTGGGGGATGTCATGACTAGTCCCCTAGGGTCCATTCCATGACTTATCCCAAGCCTGCCTTCTAAAGGACAGGGGGTGGTGACCAGCACTGAGAAGGTATATCCCAAAAAGGAATGTCGTATTATTTTAAACTAGTACAGATCCAAAAACCACAAATTTAAAGTACAATGGGGACATAATATATGCACATAACTATGAAGGAATGAACAGTGGGTCAAAAATACAAGCCCAAAACCAAAAAGGAATGTTCAACTACCTCAATCCATCCACTTTAGACCCTACCTGATGGTAGGTGAGTGGTATATACCTGTAGCTATAGTAGTGTGATCCTCTGCCCCATCTCACCATGGGATACCTGTTTGCATGCACACACAACTATGTCCTAATGCTAGAAAGGTAATCATAAATGACACTAAAAAAATTAGTAAAATCAAAAAATTTAGTTCAAATGGGAATTAATACATACTGATGGGGGTAGGTCCCTCCTGCAGGGGGTGACTGCGGCCCGCTGGGGGTGGGTTCGGCTAGCTAGGGGCATGTCCGACACATGGGGTGCGAGTCTGACCCACTGCCATGCTTGGTCCACATGAGGCAGACTCACATTCTGATGCTTGGACACATAGTCTGTCTGTGGCATGTCATACAGCCAGTCAAACCTAGCTGCTGTAGTTTCGCACAAGGGTCAGGCGACTACCTACCATGTGATGTGGTATCCCATGGTTGTGGGCTGCTCCACCAACGTGGTCAAGTGGCTTCCTCCCTCCGCCCGCCACTGGCCTAGCCGGCAGCCCCTCCTGCCTCGATGCGGCCTGAGCCGGCCCTGATTCTCCCTCTGGTATGGCTTCATCATGCACCACCACCAGCCCGTAGTTACTGCTAGTGCACTCACGGGATCTTCTATGGACCATTAGGTCTACTCCGATGGACTTTTTATTATGCCACTGGGGCCTATGGCCTTCTAGGGATGTCATCTTCCCTCTAAAGGTCATGAATCCTCCTTGTTCCCATTTCGAGGATGTATACATGAAGAATTCCCAAAAATATACAAGTCATAGGGGCTTGATCGTTGTCATGTATCCCCCTGTTGGAGTTTAGATACCATTGGATATATAATTGAAGATCTATCATAATTTAATCAATCCCAATACACTAATCCTAAGAAATAGTCACCCTCTTACAAGAACGAGTGATCCCCAAATCTAAATGTTCATGGTTTAATCTACATTAATCATTTTAGAATAAAAAATATGGAATCATAAAACAAATAAAAACCAACCTCATTGGGTTTCATTATTGAAGCGATCCACCCGCGAGGATTCATATTCCGTTTGAAGCCATCGGCGTTCTTCACCCTTCGGTCCCATTCTTCCAGTTTTATTGACGTTTCTAGTGGTTACCCAGATGTTTTCATTCATTATTTGAGAGTACTTTTTGCATAGATTTTTTTGTGGAATTCAATGATTGATTCCACAACGTGTTATCTCATTAACATATAAAATCATATAAGATTTTCGGTTATTCTTTGTTGCCACATCGTTAGGATATTTCATTAATGAAACAATGTACCTATTTCTCTTCCATTAAGGAGTATCATTAATGGGGCTCATCATTTCATCATCATTAAACCATAGTGTTATAATTACATGGATAAAATATGTGAAAATAAAATAAAATATTTTTTTATGTTATTATAATATTTTCTAAAATGTCCGAATACTATTTTATTAGTTAACCCATACCAGTTGAATTAATGTCAATTCTCGGGGAATCTTGCCATTTTGAGTTCAGCAGTGCCCTTGGATTTTTTATGCGAGTATTGTTTTATAATTTTAAAAATATGCTCTCACATTTATTGAAATGAACTATAGAAGTTAAAAATTCTATTCAAGGCTCACTCAGCTTTAAAATCAAGATTCATCAGAGCATCTGGTACTCAAATAATTATTTATAATTAAAATGAATTACATGGAAAATTTCCGACATTACATTACTCCAACCATTTTGGGATTCATTTCATCATAATTCATAACAAGGCTAAACAAATAAATGGAGGTACTAATCATGAATTTGATCCACCTGCTCCCTTTTACTCTTCGGATAATTCTTATGTTATAACCAAATGGACACCGATGGAATCACACTTTCATGATGTACCCACTCATGTGAATCCTCCATCTCTACTGAATACTCCACAAACCTCATGACATCATCAATTAACAACTCTCCCTAGTCGATGACATGTGAGGGATCATGCATGTACCTCCTCGTGTGCGACCTGTGAAAATCGTCATCCATCTAGTGCGTATTTGCGGTAGATGGGAAGAACACCACCACAACAACACAACTATGAATATGAAATGGTCTGATGAATCTCGATGATAACTTTCCACCCCATCCAAATCATTACATGCCCTGCCATGGTGAGACCCGAAAGAACACATGGTATCCCTCCTCTAACCCCAAGGGTCATCGTCTCCTATCAGCATACAATTTCTGTCTACACTATGCAGTTCTCGTTCACTCATGGATGATCTAAACCTTCTTCGTGGTGGCCCATACCATCTTTGGACCCATGAGTGCTGACTCCCGTGGCTCCATCCAGCAAATAGGTGGTCTGCAAGGCCACAGGTACAAGGCCTCAATAGTGCCATGCCAATGATGGAGTGATAGATGTTGTTTTATAAAAACTTCACTAGTGGTAGGTGGTCCTCCCAAATATAACAAAAATTCAGAAAAAAATAATAATGAATGTCCTCAATGGTTTGTATAGTATACTCCATCTGATTATATGTTAGTGGGTGAAAGGCAGAGCTCAAGAACAGCTGAGTCCCGAACAACTAATTAAATCCCTTAAACAACCGGGATGTAAAGTATGTTTCGTGGTATTAGATGATCATCTAAGGCACCTCATGTAGCCTCACTATCACATGGACGTAGAGGAATCTGTAGCCCTCTTTCGATCCCAACTGGGGGATGGGTATGATGTGAGACGACTTGGTGAGTCGGTCAATGATATCCCAAATAGAATCAAGGCCATTTGATGTTCATGGTAATCCCATAAAAAAAATCCATCATGATATAATCCCACATACACTTTGGTACCTCAAGTAGCTCTTCCACACCTGTAGAAACTTGATGATCAATCTTCAAATGCTGACAACTAATGCACCATGAAAGGAATCCTGCCATCACTTTCTTCATTTCAGTCCACCAATATTGACGTCAGAGATCCTAGTACATCTTCTCTACACCAGGATTTACCACCAAGGGGGGTGTATGGAACTCTCTCAAAAACACCTCCACAACATCACTAGTATTACGGTGTTTCCTTTGAAAAAGTTGACATCCTTCCCACCTATCAAAAATCAATCAGCAGCTTCTCCCGAGGATAAATTAGTACGTTGGGCCTCTCAGCACACATCGATAAGTTGTGCCACCCTAAATCATTGTATGATCGGAGGAGAGGCATTCATCTACTAAAGGAAAGTTTCTCCATCATAATCAATGAAGAATTTATGCATCTCAACTAACTGATCTATCTCAATACTCAATAGATGGAAACAAACGGCTTACTAACCATGCTTGCCACCACGATCCCCTTCCCATGAGTATAGTCTCTCTCATGTTTATAGTCCTGGAGGAACTACTACCATCACTATAGTATCATGTTCAGGTCTTTCTGTGGGAATATTTACATGAGAATCTTTTGGTCGGAGTAGACGGTAAACCATTAACACATAATGTATTATCACCACTTGTTCAAGTCAAATAATAATACTGCAAACTCCAGATCATGGATCGTGTAGTTCTGCTCATGCTGCCTCAACTACCGTGATCCATAGGGGATCAGTGCTTTCTCCTGCATCAGGAAAGAACCCAGACCGGTCCTTGATGCGTAGTAGATGACTATATACCCAACTCACTATTCTTATAGTCTCAAGACGGGGGAACTTTTCAGTTTTAGACTCAACTCTTGGAAACACTTCTGGCACTTCACCATCAACATGAAGGGTATTGCCTTCTTTATCAATGTAGATAATGGTGTTGATACTATTGAAATTTTGGTCACAATCATCTCGTAGAATCTAGCCAACCCTAAGAAACTTCGCACCTCTATCATGCTCAAGGGTGGATCCCAAGCAAGAACTAACTCTATCTTCACCAGATCCACTACAACTCCATCCTCTCCAATGATGTGTCCCAAAAAGTGGAACTCTCAAATCCAGAACTAGCACTTCGAAAGTATACCATAAATATCGTGATCTGAGATTGTATCCAGGACTGTCTGTAGGTGCGTAGCTTGATCCTCCTCTGACATCAAGTACACCAAGATGTCATCAATGAAGACCACCATGAAATGATCGATGAAAGGTTAGAAAACATGTTCATGAGTCCTACGATCACTTATGAGGAATTTTTCATGCCAAGTGGCATCACCGAAAACTCATAGCGGCCATACTGGCTTTAAAAGTTTGTCTTCAGTGCATCCTCATCCCATACCTGAAGCTGGTTATATCTTGATCTGGGGTCGATCTTCAAGAACTACTTCTCTCTCTTCAGTTGGTCAAAGAGAGCATCAATCCTCAGCAATGGATACCAGTTCTTCAAGGTCACCTAGTTCAGGCATAGAAATTACATGCATATCCTCAAGCTCTAATTTTCATTCTTCATAAAAAACACTGGGGCTTTCCATTGTGAATCTATGGGTCTCACAATTCCCTTATCATGCAATTCCTCTACCTGTACTCTTAATCCATGAAACATTGTGGGATCCATCCGATATGACAATGTGGATATCAGTGTTATCCTAAGGTATAGGTAGATGTTAATGTATACCTCCCTATGATGAGTTAGTCCTGAAAATTCTGCAGAAAATACATCCTCATTTCCATAAACCTCTACGTAAAATCATAGAATCCTATCATCTATCCCCACTACTAGAAATAAGGCCTTTCCCAATAGTTCTGAACCGTTGGGAATGGCTGCGGAACCGTTGGTATATGTTATACCAATGGTTCTGCAAACTGTACGGAAGTAAGCCATTGGGAAGGGATTTCCCAATAGTTTACTGTGAACAGTTGGGATAGGGTTGGGAAAGCCGAACCTATCCTAACGGTTGTGCCAAACCATTGGGATAGTTTTTTCCAGTGGGTTGGCTTGAACCGTTGGGAAATCCCGAGGATTCCTCTCTTTCCCAACAGTTCAATGAACCCTTGGGAAAGGTTTTTTACCAATGGTTCAATGAACCGTTGGTAAAAAAAGGAACCAAGATTCTATGCCAATGGTTTTGAACTGTTGGCATATCCTATGCTGTGGAAATTGCACAGTAGCCTGCAATTTTCACAGTAGGTCTGCAATTTGCACACCATGCCTCATTTTGTGCCCTCCCGATTTCAATCCAATTATTTTACCTGCAATAAACTAAGACATACATATACAATTATTATACCTGCAATAACCAACTATCACATACATATAGAGGAAAAATTCATACATATTTAATATATAATGCTGGAAATATACACATCCATAATTAAATTAGAATTCATAACGTAATTATAAACATACATAATTCATTTAGAATTCAATTTAAATTTAGATGACAATTATATGTGGAATCTGGAAGTCAATTCATAATTTGATCAGTTTTTTGTATACCATTTATTTTTACCAGAAATGATGTCCATTTTAAAAAAAATACATACACCTGGAGTGCTACCGGCCACACTACACCTCGGACTGAGTTGGGGTTGACTTGTACTCGTCCCATATGACCCATGGATCAATGTTCTAAAGTATCGACACAATCCGAATAAGTTTGGTCGGTTTTCCATATGCTAGTTGATGTTTTTCAATTAAAATGACGTCCTTTTGAAAAAAAATGTAGACACTTTGAGTGGTGCTGGTCACACCGCATCTTAGATTGAGGTAGGGTTGATTCATATACATCACATATGACACATGGATTGTTCTCCTAAAGTTTCAACGGAAGCCGAATGTGTTTGGTCAGTTTTCCGTATGTACTTAAAATGATTTCCATTTTAAACAAAATAGAGCCACTTAGAGTGATTCTAGTCACACCATGCCTCTGATTAAGGCAGGGTTGACTCCTAAACGTCACATATGACCCATGGATTGTTGTGATAATGTATTGACACAATCCGAATGCATTTGGTCTGTTTTCTGTATGTCAGTTTAAGTTTTTCACTGAAAATGACGTCCTTTTGAAACAAGACATACACATTGAGTGGTGGCGGCCACACCGCGCCTCAGATTGAGGCGGGGTTGACTCGTACACGTCACATATGAGCTAGGAATCTTTTTTCTAAAGTATCGACACATTTCGAATTCGTTTGGTCAGTTTTCTGTATGCCAGTTGATGTTTTTCAATTAAAATGACATCCTTTTGAAACAAAATAGAGACACTTTGAGTGGTGTCGGCCACAATGCATCTCAGATTGTGGCGAGGATGATTTGTACAAGTCACATATGACACATTAATCATTCTCCTAAAGTATCAATGGAAAACAAATGCGTTTGGTTGGTTTTCCGTATGTACTTAAAATGTTGTCCATTTTAAACAAAAGAGGTCCCCTTAGAGTGATTCTGGCCACACCGTGCCCCCGATTATGGTGGAGTTGACTAGTACACATCAAAAATGACCAATAAATCATTGTGCTAATGTATAGACAAAATTCAAATGCGTTTGGTCAGTTTTCCGTATGCCAGTTGATGTTTTTCACTTACAAGGACGTCATTTTGAAACAAAAGACAGACACTTTCAGTGGTTGCAGCCACACTGCACCTCGTATAGAGGCATGGTTGACTCTTACACGTCACATATGACCCATGGATCATTGTGCTAATGTATTGACACAATACGAATGCATTTGGTTGGTTTTCTGTATCCCAGTTAATGTTTTTCAATTAAAATGACGTCCTTTTGAAACAAAAGGCAGACGCTATGAGTGGTGTCAGCCACACCGCATCTTAGATTGAGGCAGGTTTGATTTTTAAACGTCACATATGACCCATGAATCTTTCTCCTAATGTTTCAACGAAAACCGAAAGCGTTTGGTCGGTATTCCGTATGTACTTAAAATGTTGTCTATTTTAAACAAAATAGAGCCACTTAGATTGATTCCGGCCACACCTTGCCTCATATTAAGGCATGGTTGACTTGTACACGTCACATATGACCCGTGGATCGTTGTTCTAAAGTATTGACAAAATAATAATGCGTTTGGTCACTTTTCCGTATGCTAGTTGATATTTTTCACTTAAAATGACGTCCTTTTGAAATAAAAGACAGACACTTTGAGTGGTGGCGGCCACACCACACCTCAGATTGAGGCGGGGTTCCCTCGTACACATCACATATGACCCATGGATCTTTGTGCTAATGTATCGACACAATCCGAATGTGTTTGGTCAGTTTTCCGTATGCCAGTTGATGTTTTCAATTAAAATGACATCCTTCTGAAACAAAAGGCAGAAACATTGAGTGGTTGCGGCCACACCACGCCTCGTATTGAGGATGGGTTGACTCGTACACGTCACATATGTCTCATGGATCGTTGTTCTAATGTATCGACCCAATCCGAATTTGTTCGGTCGGTTTTCCGTATGCTAGTTGATGTTTTTCAATTAAAATGATGTCCTTTTGAAATAAAAGGCAGACACTTTGAGTAGTGACAGCCACACCGCATCGCAATAAGGCCCAAGGTAGGAACTTCCCAACCTGGAATGTGCATGTATGATTTCATCTTGTCAACTATGGGCTATTGTGGTAATATTTGTATTGTGAAAAATATTATTTAAATAGTATTTAATTGATTAAATTATTGATTTAAAAATAAATATAATTTTATTATGAAATATAATTATTTTTTTCATTACAATATATTAATTCACCAATTTAAATTTTGGAAGAGAAATTATATTTATCTCACGAATGACTGAACATAAAATTTATTTAAATTATTAATAATCCTTCAACATTTTATTTATTGGAATTTATTTTTTTCAAAAATTTACTTTTCATATTTACTAGTCTTGAGAAATTGACCAACCTTGTGTATTTATAGATAATTTATTAAATTATTTATTACATGTGATGTTTAAAATAAATACATAATTATATGATGGTCAAAACATCATCAAAATTTAATTCATCAATCATAAGGGTTAGAATATCAAATTAATCTATTATATATTTTACACTCGAGACCTGCCAACCTATATGTGTGTAAAATTGTATTTCATTGATGATGAATAAGTAATTCATGGACAATGCTAAGATGAGACACTACCATAAACAAAACGTGGACACACTGGACTGAGTGAGAGCTACATTAAGGCCAATATTTAAGTTAGGTATGATTCCACTAATCTAGAATTTATGCATTATGATTAATCGGTTCAAATAATATTACTTTCGCGAATCTATTATGTTAATATATTTCCCTTATGAATTTATTATTATATTATTCATTTTTTTCTTAACATATAAAATAATAAAAAGGTAAAAATCATAACTATGTAATGAAGGTATTATATTAAATAATTGTTCATTTTTTATCGCAATGACATATTATAATCATATTACTGTAAATATATTAGAGTATTCTATAAATATAAAATCCCATGAAGAAATATTAATTCACCAAATACATCAATCATTTGAATCAATCAAAACATGGGTGTAAAGGGTTCTCAATCTACAAAATTTAAGGGTGCATCCAAGTGCTGAGGAGCTCTTATGAGAGTGATGTTTGAAATAAATAAATTTATTATACAACAGTAACATTATCTATATTGTCCCTAATTTAGAGGAATGTTATGAGTAAATAAAATGTAGGATTTTAGAAGACAATACTTCAGTCAACAGATCAAGGATCTACTGGTTAATGTGACTGTCATGTTGAACGCCTACCAAAAAACCATTGAGTAGGGGAATAACCACAAATTTTATATTAATATAATACATTTAAGGATCCATTACACTATAACAATTAGGTGATTGTATATTTATATTATAGTACATAAGGGTTATATGGTATATTGAAATAGTTCGATAAATTAATGTATTTAATTATTCAATAATGCATAATAGGTAATCCAAAAAAAGTTAATAATCTATTTTAATTATTTTTAAGTAAAATTACAAGTAATAACACATATGTACACTGTGATTAATTTTGGACTAATTAAATATCCTATCTAGCATTAATTTCTAATGTGTAGTACATGCTCTTGCATAAAATACTTTGATATTTTAAATTCAATATGTTAGTGTCCCCAATTGTTGTTGACCCACATATGGAGGTCACAATGAGAGTAATACCCACTAGAGACTCACGAATGAGGCATATAATGATTGTTTCAAAATTCTAGCTGCATCATCCAATGTGATTTGTTGATACTGCATCTATACATGGATAATTAAAATTATTGGCTCATATCTAAAAAACTTTTGAGGAGAAATTGAAGTGAAATATGGATGATATGATCATTTCACCAAATACGAGTAAGTTGAAAGATTAGATAATATTTATAATATACACCATTCTAATTTATTTATCACTGATTCAATCTCATTTAATTAAAGATTACAAAAATGCATAGTTTGGATAATATAATTAATTGCAATTAGGTAAAGTATTTATATGAATATAAAAACATAAATAATGTATAATAGTTATTTATTATGGTTAACTAATTCAACGACATAGGGAAAATGTCAATGGAATGATTCATTCCAAAGGAACCTTTTTAATCTTCTATAAAAAAAACAAATTTATTATCTGAAATTATGATATTTTTATCATTTGTCTTGAAATAAGACCTTGAATGTGTAAATGAAATAAGATTAATTAAAGAAACTGGTAATTAATTTATCGTATTTAGTTATATAAATCCGTTGTTATTATTGTGTCAATATTAATTTTTTATATTAATTTAAATATTATTATCATATATGCATATTTAAATACAGAATCCAATTAACTATAAAATCATTATAAGAAGGAGATGTTGATAAATGGTGCTTCTTATTTCAGTGGTGAGAGACACACAACATCAAATTTTCTAGTAAATTGTTCTTGTTGAACATTTGTCATATACTAATAAAACATTAATCACATGTTTCTAATAAATATAAGAGGGAACTAATAATATCTACAGATGAATGTTGTAGTAGTTTTTATTACTCAACCAATAGTTTTATAATTCTTTGATGATTATAAATACTAGATGAACATATAATGTAAGACTAATATACCCAGTTGTTATAAGAGAATACTTATTCTTAGAAACTAATTATTTTTCAATGATATACTTGGTATGGTTTTAGACACATTTATTTTAAATATTATTGTTATTATAAAGCTAGATATGAACATGTTTTTCAATAGATAACCATTTTGAAATTTAGGTATGTCAAAAATAATTTATAATAAGTTATCTATAAGTGTGATATTGTCAATTATCATCCATTTTATAAATTTACAACATAATGTTCTATTATTTCTGTTCAATGAATGTAAAAGTTATGAATGATATATGAATTATTAAAATATATTAGTTGCTTCGAGCCCGGGTGTCGATGAATATCTTAACCAAAAATACATTGTTCAATATAATATAGTGTGATGTAAATTCTTTAATGTATATTTCATTATACACATAAAAGAAATGATGTTACATTGGATGGTTTATGTTTAGAATTACATGTTGACATTGATAAGTAAATGTCATGAATTGATTCCTAAATTAACATTTCCTAATACACCTAATTTTAATTATTTATGTAGAAGGTGTACCAATGTTTCAACTTTTATCAATTATTGAAAATTATATTATTTTTATAGTCCTCCCTTTAAAATAATTGTGTTTTTCTATAACAATGTGACAAAATATAATGGAAAATAGATATCATATGAGTTATTGTGTGATATAAATTCATTATTTCATTGCAAATTTTTTTTGGGATTTAATTAAATCATTAAGAATATAAAAATAAGAATCATGAAAAACACAATGTGCAGCTCGTATAAAATTTTAATGTTCATATTGGTTGTTATTTAAATTCCTATAAAATATAGTTAATGTCTAGTGATTGAATAAATTTCAATAAAATTGTCCACATCCATATTTTATATAGTGGGTGGAATATTTAATTGAGCATATTCAATAATATAGATAAAAATAGTTTATATTATAACATGCTCTATAAGAGATCGTGAAATAAGAATGTTTCAAAAAAACAATCCACATTATAAGGATGAAACCATATTTGTGGTTTTTTTATTCAATATGGTTGGTGATACATCATTCATTTTGAATATTCATTTCTACATGTAATAAGTATTTTAAATTTAACTATGATTGAAAATATCAATTAAAATTCGATAATGGATTACATGTATCAACATTTAGGGGATTGTTATCTTCAATACTGTCGTGGTTATTCAGGTAAAACTATACATGGATTCTGAAAGTGTGGTAAAAAATAAAAACATGATTTCTTATAACAAGTAGTTATTCCTAAATATAATATAATTGTACTTTTCACAACCACATTCTAGGATCAATTTTATCAGAACTGAATTTTAAGACCACCAATCTTGGAAGGCATGAATAAAACATAAATAGAATGTGACTGTGACACCATAGGTTTCCAATAAGGGATCCATGTAAATGAAATCAATTTTAGGATTAATGTATTCTTTATGATCAATTAATATTCATTAGGATCGAATTTTACCATGTATCAAGAAAATGTTTAGTAGGTGTTCCTCTATTATTCGAGTTAAATATTTTTCATAACATATGAAAAATAATTATTTATCTTACTATTAGTTTTGACTAGAGTGAAAATATCTCCCTAGAGATTTATGTATCAATATATGTTCTAGGGAATTATATCTTCTAAGTTATATCAACTGGTTTCTTGGAACTATTAAATTGTACATAAATTAATATTTTATTACGAATGCATTTTGGAAAAATCTGAGAGATAATTTTTACCAATGTCACATAAGATAAATATCTCTAATTGTACGATGGTGAACTGAATAGAATGTAGTCAGAAAAATAAAATTGTACAATATAATGTATGAATAATATATATATAGTATTTGTAGATAATTCTATTTCGGTTACAAGAGGATACACAATAGTCTTCCTTTATATCAATATATTATTATATAATAGTTTGGCTAATATAATGAATGATAAAGTCTCACACTATCTAATGGTATCCATTTCTACCAATTCTAAGGGAATTTAATCTTAAATGGTTGATAAATAAATATAATTTAATACACAACGGTTTTTTTTGTTTATGATATTGGACCTGGACTGTAAACTTTTATCATAATATAATTTATGAGAATTCTAATACTATTATTAACAAAGATACCATGTTTTCTGATATTTTATTAAATGTAAAAAACAAAGGCATATCATCTCATGAGAAGTAATACTCAACGTATTAACATCACATATAGAATAATTTTAATGATGTAGAGGCATAGAAGGAGATTTATGAATTACATAACAATGAAAAAACATGGCCTTATTATGTGAGATCTGGAAATATTTGTTAAAAAGATTGATAAAGTGAATGTGAGAGTTTTGTATTCGTGGGTTCCCTAGAAGTGACTAGAATATTAATTTTCAATTACCATATCATGGATACAATAACAAATACATGATCTATTTGTACCATAATGGTGTGGATATTTATTTATCTACAATTTAAATATTAATTTCTATAAAATAATTGGTCTATTAAAACTTTATTGTTGTTATTATAATATAATGATAATTTCAACATATTATAACATTAATCATATATATATGTCATATGATCTTGATACATTATAATAAATAGACACAATTGATGTCGTACTATGATGTGTTTGGGGATTATAAGCATCATGACTTATTTTGTTGACGATTAAACGTGGTGATATCATGTAGTTGATATCCTGAGGATAAACCAAAAAATATGAACACACATTTTTCAAATTTGATTGGTGGTTCCTATAATTAATGAAATACAAAGTTTTGATAACGTCGCACGTTTATCACGTCTTTTGTTTCATACCTCTGACAAAAAGGCATCATCCAACATTGTCTGATTATATTCTTTTCAAATCTTTCTGCAATATAAACCATTCATTGTTCCTCAGTCAATGCACATGCTTCAGGGGAAATCAATTGCGGGTCCATGAATCCATATACTTCTGTCAGATCATTCCTCTCACAAATTTTATAAATATACCTAATACAAAACATACATAAGTATACATTTTTAATAAATATAACGCAGTGAAAATGTGTTAAGACTTACATGGAAAAATTTTCACCACGTTGATGCCCAACTTATCTCCAGTAAAAAGCTCCATGATATCAGTTTTTGTAATCCCCACAGTTATTTCACGTCCACAAACATGAGATTCCATTGGATACTCATAAAAACCCAACAACAAATGTGAATATCTTGAAAATCTATCAAGACCACTAGAATCTGTATCTGATGTCATAGCCTGTTGTTTTTGTTGTTGTCTATACAGTATTTATTTACCTTTGAAGTATTCCTGTGAAAAAGAAATTGAAAAATATATTAGTTTTCAAATGATAAAACAACTTTAATAAACAAATAAAATAAAAGATATAACATTCATACCTCTATGGTAATGAGTCAAAGAAGTCTGGATGGCCAAACTAAAAAATGGTCGATACTCTGTCCATGTGTCGCCACCTCATCTGTAGCTATTGGTACCCTAGCTGATCTATCTATAATATCCTATACAGTGACCCTCTGATTCTCTACCTCTTATTGTTGATGATGAACTGTATCTCCTATACAATATACCAATCCGTATGTTACTATATGATGTTGAGAATCATCAACATACAACTCGCAATATGTAGGAAGCCGCGGCGGAGGCGTCGGATAAAATATGGGGTCCGCAGGATGTGGTGGGGGAGTGGGAGCTACTGGCGGAGGTGGAGGATAAATAATGGGGTCTGCAGGGGGGAGGTGGAGGAGTGCGAGCTGTAGTATGAAATTGTATTTTCATTTCTGCAAACATAGACTGCACCGACTCTCTAATCTTGTCCTCCATCGTCGCATTAATATTTTGAACTTCAGCCGCCAAGGATTCTATTTTTTTTATAAACCCCCTCAATTTTAGAAGTTGATGAACGTGGAAACACTTTTCTTACCGATACAACTGCCAGATATCCTCTTACACAACCCGGATGTTCAGGCCTTCCCAATGCTGCAAATAAAATATCTTCCCTCCCAGTAGCTCTAAATGTCCCCTCTAAACTCTGATCCTCAAGAGAGTCCTGTATTAATTAACTAAACATTTCATTAATGATTGAAACATATATGAAGAAAAAAGTTAACTTAAATAAATTAAATAGATATCATACAATCCTCTCAGCTACGATTCTCGATTCTTTCGAAAGATATTTCCCTTTTTTTCCCTTCCGAGCTCTCTTCCATTTTTCATGTGTAGATGGAGGGGATGGAGGGGCCACCTCTCCAGAGCTTTAAGAGTCATCTCTTAGTTTTTGAAATTTTTCCTCCATCATTTGTTCTTCCAATAATGCATACCCTCCCCGAGATAAACTATGAGGGTATACATTTTTAGATTGGATCTCCTGACGAGCTTTCCTTGTTTTCTGTAATTTAAGAATAAGAAATCATTAACAAAACATTAATAAAATAATTTATATAAGAATGTTTATAAAATTTTACATTCCCTTACTAGAAATGACTCTTTTTTTCTACTTTCAAAAAATGGTCTCCATGTGTCTTCATCTATAAAAGTATATATACGACATGGATTGTCGTGACTCCTATGACCATAAATGAAATCAGATGAGAGGGTTGATTTGAAATCCCTCCATCTTCTGGCAGCCAACGATAAGAATTTCTTCCTGACTCCTCCAGTGTTAGGAATATCAAATGTCATCGGATAAAGAAGAGTTTAAACATATTATATATAATAGAAACATTAAATGAATGGCCAAACAATGACAAAAGATCTTACCAAAATCGTCTCCCACAACTGAGAGATAATCGCTTTATCCACACCTATCCAATCATCATACATAATGCTTACTTTGGTCTTAGAATGAGTTGCAACAAAATGCTTAAAATATTTGGCATTCAGACCTCTAAGAATATCATCATCATCATCAAACTCAATGACTATCCTCTGATCCTGTGTACGGGAAACTGATAATTTTGGTAAACGTGTGCACCAACGTTTACCAACCTTTGAACTCTTTGTCATAATAGGAGCATGTGAATGTTCATCCCCAGAGGTATGACCGGCAATATGCTCCTCTCCAGAATCATGTGGTTGATCATCTGAATGATTTGTTATTATCCTTCAAATCAAAAAAACAAACATCAGTTCACAAATATACAAATTCAAATATTATAATACTACTGTAATCATAAAATAGAAAAGTGTACTAAGTTACATAATAGTAAACATTGGTAATATGGTAAGCATGTTAAACAATGGTAATGATGACAAAGATGGTCAAGATGGTCAAGATGGTAAAAATGGTAAAAATGGTAAACCTGGTAAACATTGTAAACATGGTAAAGTAATTGTCAGTGAACAAAAATAAGCATTTTAAAATTCATGTAATTGTTATAAACATGATAAACTAAACTAAACAAACTTAAAACAAACAAAAACATATACTTATTTTATTTTAAAACATGTTTTAATAAATAAAAAACTTACAATATCTAACATTTATGGAAAAAATAAATGTAAACAAGAAATAAACATATCTTACCTGTAATTTTAGGAATGTAAAAATGGATTGTTTTCCCAAATTCCTTTGTCGTGATCGTTCCTTATGGCACAAACTATGTCTTCAACATGATCATCATTATGTTCAGTTAATATTTCCATGGAAGTAGGGATCTCACATAAATCAGGATATTCATCAAGTTCATCCTCACCAACATATTTTTTTTCCCTTGTAAAACAACAACCCACTGCATATCTGATTGATCTACTGCATAGAAATTTTTTTTTGCATGTGTTTCCATTATAAAAGAATCAGTTGTGTCTTCCAGTCTATTCATATTAACAAGTGTCATTCAAAATTCATCGTGTCTGACACTATTGTTACCGTTAAACAATTTACAGTTAAAAATGGGAACTTTAATTTTAAAGTAATCAACCTCCCATATGTCTTCAATCACTCCATAATATGCACTTGATGCAGAAATTGGGTTTTTGTCCTTAGCACTTGAAAAATGCATTGCTTCTACAAACACCAATACACCACTATTGTGAACTGCACTTCTGTTGTCCTGAGCTTTTTTATGAAATGTATAACCATTAATGTCATAACCGGACCATGTTATCACATTTAAACATGGACCACCCACTATCCATTTTAATGACTCTGATACCTCTGATCTACCAAGCAAAGTCTTTTTAATCCATGACAAAAAAGTTTTGTTGTGCTCATTCAAAATCCACATTTCTTTCTTCTTTGGATGACATTGTTTCAACTCATTAATATGTAAAGTGATATACAGTTGAGCATCAGCTATGTTATTCAAGATGTATGATTCTAACTTCTTCATCTGTTCAGCTGGCAATGATTTGACATTCAAGACGTGAATCCCCTTTCCCTCATTATTAACTCGTTCATGGCGAGATGGAGGCAAACCTATGTGTTGCACCGCAGCCAAGTAGCTCGTACAAAACTCTGCTACCTCCTCAGAAATATACTTTTCAATAATGGAGGCTTCAGGTTGATATATATTTTTTACATACCCCTTTAATATTTTCATATAACTTTCAAAAGGATACATCCAACGAAGATATACAGGTCTACAAAGCTTTATTTCTCGAACAAGTTGAATCATTAAATGCACCATTATATCAAAACAAGTTTGAGGAAAATACATTTCCAATTGAAAAAGTATAAAAATTTCATCCTTTTCCAAAATGGTCAAAGCATTCACATCAATCGCCTTGTTACAAATTGAATTGAAAAAATAACACAACTTCATTATAGTCTTTCTGACACCAATGGGCAATATTCCACCCAATGCAACTGGTAGAATTTGTTGCATCATGATGTGACAATCATGTGATTTCATACCTATCAACGTCAAGTCCTTCAAAGAGACAAAATTTTTTACATTAGAAGAATAACCTTGAGGCACTTTGGTATCATGAAGACACTGACAGAAGCTAATTTTCTCCCTCTTCGATAATGTATGACAAACCGGGGGATGAAATGTTCATCTTCCTTTAGGAGGGGGAGCTAACTCCAAACGTATTCCCATTGATAGTAAGTCTAATCTTGCATTCAACCCATCTTTAGTCTTTCCTTTAATATCTAACAATGTTCCAATCAAAGAATCACAGATATTCTTCTCCACGTGCATGACCTCAATATTATGTTTAACTTCATGATACCTCCAATATGGTAGCTCAAAAAAATGGCCTTTTCTTCCAAATATGTCTATCATTACCAGATTTCTGTGTCCTTCCCAATATCACGTCAAGGTTTTTCACCCTCTCAAAATACAGATCAGGGGATAAAGGTTTTGGAGCAGTATCAAATTCTTGTGAGACATTGAATGCCTTTTTTAGTCTTCTATAAGGGTGTTCAATATGCAAAAACATTCAATGACCCATGTACACTGTTTTCCTCCCATGATGCAATTGACAATATGACGTCTGTTGTTCAAAAATTCGACATGCTTTATGCCCTTTAACACTGTATCTAGACAAATTTCTATATGCTGGGAAGTCATTAATAGTGAACAGAAGCACTGCATGCAGTTGAAAATATTCCATTTTATAAGAATCATACACCCTAATACCATCAGCCCATAACAGTTTCAAATCATCAATCAACTGTGACAAGTAAACATCAATATCATTATCGGGTTGCATTGGACCAGAGATCATTGTACTGAATATAAGGCCCCAGCCTTAAACCTTACATAATCTTGAGTTATCAAAAGATTACACGTTTAGGATCTTTTCAGGTTTAGAGTTTTAGATAATTAGATCTTAAAACATGCATTACAACCCACATTTAAACAAAGTGGTTACAAAAAAAGATAGTATTATTTTTTCCATCAACGGAAACATATTGAAAATAAAACATGTATTCTTTCTTAAAACTTCCTTGACACTGTCATCTTATCATGTACCTTTCCCGTGACCTGTGAAAAACATTTCAAAAAAACTTGGGATGAGCATAAAAAGCTCAGTATGGGTTATATAAAAAAAACAATGAAAGGAAACATGAGTTAATATATACATAAGAATGAAATCATACTTTACCTATAAAACATAGTAACTTTAACATACCTCATAAAATCATGAACAAATCATAGAAATCATAAGACATAAAGGTAACTTGAGGCATTCATAACATTCTTACGTAGGGAGTAACCCTATTTGTTACGTTTGGAATACCCATCACAGTATATTCCTTAAATCTTTTCGGAGAAACCTTATCGTTTCACTCATTCGCGTTACCCAATGCATTGGAGAGCTATATCGGGCTCACCCGCCTTTAGTTTATCACGGAACCACCCGTCTTCATAATAATTCCAAAGAATCTCAACATAATCGTATCACATACAACATGCATAAAGAAAACATAACATTTCCACCTTTCAATCACAAGATATCAATAAAACACATTGATATAAAAACATTATGAAAACCATTTTCAATACCATAATAAAAGAAAATTAAAACATTGTATTTATTTTTCTTTTAAAAAGAATGTATGGCTTGTAGAGGAAGCCGAAACTCAAATAACGGTCACGACGGCGGAGAAGTTGTTGTCGCCGCATACGTACGACAAAAACATTCCCTTTTGTCATTTAGTAAAACGCTTCGTATAAAAAATATTCCTTTTGGATTAATGTAAATGTCAAAGGGGTTTATACACCGAATAAAATAAGGTTGTGTATAAAACAAAATATGCCTCAATGAAAGGAGATTGAGACGAAGTCCCATACCTCGGGTCTGACATGACTCGGTCATTCTTTAATGTCCTGAATAATAAACTTGAGTTAATTTGTACTTGTTTAGGAACCTTTTTAATGTTCATTATTCCTTTTATTTCACTTATTTCCATGTCATGAACACTATGTAATTATTTAAGTTAATAACGGTCATTTTAATGATCATTGTTACTTGAGTAAAAAATAATCACTTTATAATTACAAGTTGTTCATGTATCCATTATATCCAGAATGGTATTCATGATGTAGATATTATATAAGTCATATATATCCAGTACATGCATGCATTTATAATATTAAATAATCATTTAGAGGTAAGAAATGAAATGCATCGTTCATGGAGACGGTAAGCCGTACGTACGCATGAACACTACTTCCATTTCAATTTCGTATTTTCTGGAATGGAATCATAATGATATAAGAGTATATTATAATTCCAGTATAATAACATATATAATATCATTAACTTTATCCTTTACACATCCCACATATGGTATTAACGAATCAAATCACTTTCAGGGGGCGGTAGTCCACACTTCTTAAAATGAAGATATCGTGTTTACCCATAATGGAAACACTAGTGGTATGCCATAAATGAAAAATAAAGAAGCTTAAGGAAAGAATAAACATATTATATATCATATATAAAGATAGTGACATCATAATGGCCACCATTGAAGGTGTTAAATGAGTATTGAACAATCATCATTTTGGGAGGCAGAATTTCACCATCCACGGAAACCGTATGTTCTTTAACCATTTGACGTAGTTGTGTGAGAGCGTATCTCAAATAAATCTTATAAAAACATCCTAGTATATTTAATATACTGTTTTTGTTACAAAAGAAGTAAATAAAAAGAGTTTAGGGGGTTGGAGAAGCAAAATAAAACAAATGAACATGAGAGAATGAATTACCTTTAAAAGTGTAACTCCATTTGATTTGAGCCTAAAGGAATCCTTTGGAAGGATTATGCCCAAAGGTAATCCTCTAGTATTAGGAGAGGGATGTGGAGAGAGTAAATGGGCAGGGGATGGCCGAGCCAAAGGCTTCAGGAGTGTGTGAAATGAGGTAGAGGTGGGGGCCTTTTATAAGTGGAGAGGAGGGGCACTTTTGGAAATCATGAAACTATTATTTTATTTTCATAAGTGTTTCGAATTAATAAGGTCCCACAATGATATATTACTAATATAAGATGATAAGGCTTCGAAATATTCCCATCCAACAGTTTTTGGGCAAGTGTAGGTCTTAGATATTACATTATCTTTCCATTTTATTTTAATCGTTAAATTATGAGGTCATCGCTGCATCATCATGATGTCATAAATAAATTAATTTATTTAATGTCTAAAAATTATAACAATAAATACTATGATGTAGGAAATCTTTTTATCTTCCTAATGAAAATTTATAGTCAAAATTATGATTAGTATAACCCCTTCTAAAAATTGTTTTAGTAAAACAACTAATGTTAGTGTCATTTTCAACTTTATTTAAAAAAAGGCATTAAAGTCATTATCTCACCCAAGTGGCTCCATGGTGTCCCCTAAATCGACCCATTGGTTTTCTTGGTCGGTCATGACACAACCAATAGGGTTAGGAAATGTTTCAAACTCATCTCATTTTATTAAAGCATTATTTTTACCTTAAACAACACTAATTACCTCTAATCGCGATTAAAAACTTAATAAGTAACTATTCACCAAAAAATTATTTTAATCTCATTGGACCACATTTTACTTCTTAATGACAACCATGTATGTCGGATTTTCAAAATTCAATACACATTAGTGGTAAACATTCATTTAACTGAAAAATCAGTTTGCTTGATTACCACTTAGTGGTTTCACTATTCATAAAAAATTGGAGTTTTTCAGAAAATTACCAAAAATTCAATCTAAGATATATTCGATATTCCGAATTCAAAAATGAATTCTATTTTAAAAAATTCAAAACATATAATTCACATTAATTAATTTAATAATTAATTCCCACTGTCAGAGCAAATAGCGTGTTTTTATAAAACAATAAGTATCAAAATATTGACACCAGTTTAAGTCCAATTTCAAATTGAAATTGATTCCAATGGCCACCATTGTATTAAATGGTAAAAATATATTCCTATTACACATTGAGACCAATTCAAAAGATGATCTAATCATATAAATAAATTAGATTAAAAATCAGTTTTGATGTAAAATGCAGTATTTTTCTCTATTCCTAAAAAAATGAACATTGTCAGAAAAATACCAAAAATTCACACAAAGTAAATTTTGATGTCCCAATCATAAAGAATAAGTTTATTTTGACAAAAATAGCTTATAAAATTGTCAAAAGATAGATTTAAAAATGGTTTCCCATCAAAAGGTAGTAAACCAATCTTTTAAAAATATTAGTGTATTCCATGCTTAAGATTGGATTTATTTTCATTTTAAGCCTCTAAAACACTATCTAATTCATTAATAGTCATAGATAAAAATATCTATTATTCATTACTTACTTTGGATGTTACATCATTCCCCCCTTTAGAAAATTGTGTCCCCACAATTTATTTACTTATCAAATAAATGGGGGTACTTATCCCTCATTGCATTTTCAGATTCTCATGTTGCCTCTTCCATCATGTGGTTTTTTCACAAAACCATTACCTGCTTAATCACCTTATACCGTAACACTTGCTCCCTGTGGTCAAGAATCTAGACCGGTTGTTTCTCGTAAGATAAATTCTCTTCCAGCTGAACTACCTTTGGACTCAAAACATTAGATGGATCTGGCATGTACATTCTCAACATCGAAACGTGAAAAACATTATGTACCTGAGATAAACTCGGAGATAAATCCACTCGGTATGCAACTGATCCAACTCTCTCCAGAATTTCATATGGTCCAATGAACCTTGGACTCAGCTTTCATTTCTTACCAAATCGCATAACACTTTTCCATGGTGATACTTTGAGAAAAACATGATCATCTACCTCAAAAGAGAGATCCTTCCTCCGGTTATCCGCATAACTCTTCTGCCTGCTCTGAGATGTTCTCATGTGATTCTGAATCAGCTGAACTTGTTCTGCCATCTCTTCTACCAATTCTAGTCCCATCAACTTCCTTTCACCCACTTCATCCCAGAAAGTTGGAGTTCGACACCGCTTCCCATATAATGCTTGATATGGTTCCATCTGTATACTGGAATGGAAACTATTATTATATGAAAATTCAACTAAAGAAAGATGTTGGTCCCAAATTCCCTGATAATCCATAGAGCAAGCTCGTATCATATCCTCCAAGGTCTGAATTGTTTGTTCCGACTGCCCATCTGAATGAGGATGAAAATCTGTACTAAAATTTAATTCAGTACCCAACGAATTCTGAAGGCCTTTCCAAAAGTTAGAAGTGAACCTGGGATCACGATCAGAAAAAATGGAGAGAGGAACTCCATGTAACCTGACTATCTCTTTAAGATACAAACGGGAAAGTTGATCTAGAGAGAAAGTATCTCGTATAGCAAGGAAATGATCAGACTTGGTCAAGCGATCAACAATAACCCAGATTGCATTATTACCTCAAGATGTCTTCAGTAATCCCACAACAAAGTCCATGGATATATTCTCCCATTTCCACTCTAGCACTGGTAAAGGCTGAAGCATCCCTTTTGGTAACTGCCACTCTACTTTAACCTGTTGACATGTCAAACACTTCATAGTAAAATCAGAAATATCTATTTTCATTCCATCCCACCAGTAATACTCCCGCAGATCTCTATACATCTTAGTACTGCCAGGATGAACTGAAAACGGAGAGCTATGAGCTTCACATAACAACTCTCTCTTCAACTGTGAATCACAAGGCAGACACAATGTCTTCCGAAATCTCAAAATGCAATCATTATCAATGTTGAATTTAGGAAACATACCTTTCTGAACCAGCTCTACCTTTTTCTGCAACTCACTGTCTTGCTTCTGTGCTTGCTTGATTCTATCTGATAGAGATGATCTCACTGATACCTGAAACAAAACAAAAGAACATCCTACACCAATAACATCTATGCCAAAGTTCATCAAATCCTTATCCAAAGGATCACGTTCCAAACACAACATTTCTAAAGAAGCATTACTTTTTCGACTCAAAGCATCAACCACTTTATTTTCTTTTCCCGGATGGTAATGAATTTTACAATCATAATCCATGATTAATTCTAGCCATCTCCTTTGTCTCATGTTCAATTCTTTCTGAGTGAATATATACTTTAAACTTCTGTGATCAGTATATATTTCACAATTTACTCCATACAAATGATGTCTCCAAATTTTTAAAGCAAAAACAACAACAGATAAATCCAAATCATGTGTAGGGTAATTTACCTCATGAGTTTTCAACTGTCGTGAAGCATAATCAATTACCGGATCATTCTGCATTAGGATGTAACCAAGTCCTTTCAATGAAGCATCACTGTATATAACAAACTCACCATTCCTGGAAGGTAGTGCCAAAACTGGATCATTCACCAATCTTCTTTTCAATTCCTGAAAACAATCATCACATTCTTTTGTACAGATAATATTAACACCCTTCCGAGTTAGCTTAGTCATTGGACTAGATAACCGTGAAAAAATTATAACAAACCTTTGGTAATAGCCTGCCAAACCAAGGAAGCTACGAATCTCAGTTACATTTGTGGGTCTTGGCCAGTCTTCTACAACTTTTGTTTTTTCCGGATCAACGGTTATTCTATCTTTTGAAACAATGTGACCAAGGAATGAAATTTGTTGCAACCAAAACTCACACTTTCTAAATTTTCCATACAATTTCTTTTCTTTTAAGGTTTGCAAGATAACCCTTAAATGTCTTTCATGCTCCTCTTTACTTTTAGAAAACACCAGAATATCATCAATGAAAACCACCACAAACTTATCAAAGAATTCATGGAAAATTCTATTCATTAAGTCCATGAATACAGCTGGTGAATTGGTTAGCCCAAAAGGCATAACTACAAATTCATAGTGGACATATCTTGTACGGAACGCGGTCCTCAGAACGTCTGCTTCTTTTACTTTCAACTGATGGTACCCCGACCTCAAGTCAATCTTTGAAAAATACTGAGCTCCCTGGAGCTGATACAACTTCATTTGATGGCCCGACGTCTGCCGAAGTAGTTGCAAAAGATTTCACCACCCCTTTCTGCTAGTAGTATAACTGATTCCCATCACTCAAGCTCTTTGTTGGACACTCGTTTGCATAGTGACCCATCTCATTGCACTTATAACATTTCACTAACTGTAAATAAAATTTGGTCTTACCATCACCCTGATCTTTTTCAGTGAAATCACGAGCCTTATGTCCCATCTTACCACATCGGTAGCACGTTCTAGAATTCATAAGACATTCCCCAGCATTCCTTTTGCCACATTTATCACAAACTGGAAATTTAGTTTTCTTACCACCAAACTTTTTTGAAGAATTCTTACCTTTCTCCTGCCACCTCGGTCTCTTCTTCTGTTGGTTGTTATAGAACACTTGGTCATCGCCAAACTCCATTTCCACCTTCTCAGCACATCGAACAAGCTTTTCATAACTTTTAAACTCACAAGAAGTTAATGACCTTTGATATTTTGGCTTTAATCCTGAGTAAAACGATTGATTTTACTATCACGGTCTCGGATAAAATTTGGAGCATACCTTGCCAATCGAGTGAAACTTTATTCATAGGAAGCCACTAAGTCTTCCTCTTACCTCAATTCCAAGAATTGGTTTTCCATCCTAAGTAGAACAGCCTTATGAAAATACTTCTCAAGAAACATACCTTTGAATTCATCCCAGTCGAGAGCATCAATCTCATCAGTGTCTCTGATATTTTTAACCATCGACCACCACTGATCTGCCTCACCCTCCAAACGGTAAATAGCAAGACTAGCCTTTTGATTTTCTGAACACCCCATGACATCGAAAATCTTCTCTAGTGCTTTAATCCACCCTTCAGCTAACACAGGGTCAGATGATCCTCTGAATGATGGGGGATGTTGCCTCATGAAATGTTCCACTACTGATATGTTCCTCTGCAGTTGGTCTGGCTGATCTCATGCATGGATACCACCACCATTTATATCCTGAGTCAACTGGGCCATTACTGCAACAAACTGTTCAGTTCCAATTCCAACCATCTTGGGATGCTGATTCGGGAGGTTATTTCCATCTGTATGCCTTCCTAGCACTGCTTCCTTGTTTCCTCTACGGAAAACCATTCTAAACAAACGTGTCTTAGATGAAGCAACATGGTAATCTTCAAATACTACATCACTTCAGTTTGACCATAAAAAATATTTTTGGATAATCATTCAATAGAATTATAACTCCTAAAGTTATCTAAACCGACTTCTGATACCAACTATAAGGCCCCAACCTTAAACCTTACATAATCTTGAGTTATCACAAGATTACATGTTGAGGATCTTTTCATGTTTAGAGTCTTAGAGAATTAGATCTTAAAACATGCATTACAACCCACATTTAAACAAAGTGGTTACAATAAAATATAGTATTCTTTTTCCCATCAACGGAAACATATTGAAAATAAAACATGGATTCTTTCTTGACACTTCCTTGACACTATCATCTTACCATGTACCTTTCCTGTGACCTGTGAAAAACATTTCAAAAAAACATGGGATGAGCATAAAAAGCTCAGTATGGGTTATATAAAAAAACAAGGAAAGGAAACATGAGTTCATATATACATAAGAATGAAATCATACATTACCCATAAAACATAGGCACTTTAACATACCTCATAAAATCATGAACAAACCATAGAAATCATAAGACATAAAGGTAACATGAGGCATTCATAACATTCTTACGTAGGGAGTAACCCTCTTGGTTATGTTTGGAATACCCATCACAGTATATTCCCTAAATCTCTTCAGAGAAACCTTAACGTTTCACTCCTTCGCGTTACCCAATGCATTGGGGAGCTATATCGGGCTCACCCGCCCTTAGTTTATAACGGAACCACCCGTCTTCATAATAATTCCCAAGAACCTCAACATAATCGTATCACATAAAACATGCATAAAGGAAACATAAAATTTCCACCTTTCAATAACAAGATATAAATACAACACATTGATATAAAAACATTATGAATGCCATTTTAAATACCAAAATAAAAGAAAATTAAAACATGGTATTTATTTTTCTTTTAAAAACAAGGTATGACTTGTAGAGGAAGCCGAAACTCAAATAACGGTCACGGCGGAGGAGAAGTCGTTGTCGCCACATACGTACGAAAAAAACATTCCCTTTTGTTGTTTAGTAAAACAATTCATATAAAAAAGATTCCTTTTGGATAAAAATAAAAGTCAAAGGGTTTTATACACCATATAAAAGAAGGTTGTGTATAAAACAAAATATGGCTCAATGAAAGGAGATTGAGACGAAGTCCCATACCACGGGTCCGACTTGACTCGGTCGTTCTTTAATGTCGTGAATAACAAACTTGAGTTAGTTTCTACTTGTTTATGAACCTTTTTCAAGTTCATTATTCCTTTTATATCACTTATTGACATGTCATGAACACTATGTAATTATTTAAGTTAATAACGGTCGTTTTAATGATCATTGATACTTGAGTCAAAAATAAGCCCTTTATAATTACAAGTTGTTCATAAATCCATTATATCCAGAATGGTATTCACGATGTAGATATTATATAAGTCATATATATCTAGTACTTGCATTCATTTATAATATTACATAATCATTTAGAGGTAAGAAATGAAATGCACCGTTCATGGAGACGGTAAGCCGTACGTACGCATGAACGCTACTTCCATTTCTATTTCGTATTTTCTAGAATGGAATCATAATGATATAAGAGTATATTATAAATCCAGTATAATAACATATATAATATCATTAACATTATCCTTTACACATCCCACATATGGTATTAACAAATCAAATCACTTTCAGGGGGCGGTAGTCCGCACTTCCTAAAATGAAGATATCGTGTTTACCCATAATGGAAACAATAGTGGTATGCCATAAATGAAAAATACAGAAGCTTAAGGAAAGAAGAAACATATTATATATCATATATAAAAATATAGACTTCATAATGGCCACCTTTGAAGGTGTTAAATGAGTATTGAACAATCATCGTTTCGGGAGGCAGAATTTCTCCATCCACGGAAACCGTATGTTATTTAAACATTTGATGTAGTTGTGTGAGCGTGTAGCTCGAATAAATCATATAACAACATCCTAGTATATTGAAGATATTGGTGTTGTTACAAAAGAAGTAAATAGAAAGTGTTTAGGGGATTGGAGAAGCAAAATAAAACAAATGAACATGAGAGAATGAATTACCTTTAAAAGTGTAACTCCTTTTTATTTGAGCCTAAAGGCATCCTTTGAAAGGATTATGCCAAATGGGAATCCACTATGATGAGGAGAGTGATGTGGAGAAAGTAAATGGTTGGGGGATGGACGAGGCAAAGGCTTGAGGAGTGTGTGAAATGAGGTAGAGGTGGGGGCCTTTTATAAGAGGAGGGGAGGGGCACTTTTGGAAATCATGAAACTATTATTTTATTTTCAAAAGTGTTTCTAATTACTAAGGTCCCACAATGATATATTTAGAAGATAAGATGATGAGACTTCGAAATATTCCCATCCAATAGTTTTTGGAAAAGTGTAGGTTTTAGATATTACATTATCTTTCCAGTTTATTTTAATCATTAAATTATGAGGTCATCGCTGCATCATCATGATGTCAAAAATAAATTAATTTATTTAATGTCTAAAAATTATAAAAAAAATACTATGATGTAGGAAGGATTTTTAGCTTTCTAATGAATATTTATAGTAAAAAATATGATTAGTATAACCCCTTCTAAAAATTGTTTTAGTAAAACAATTTATGTTAGTGTCATTTTCACCTTTATTTAAAAAAAGGCATTAAAGTCATTATCTCACCCAAGTGGCTCCATGGGGTCCCCTAAATCGACCCATGGGTTTTCTTGGTCGGCCATGACACAACCAATAGGGTTAGGACATGTTTCAAGATCATCTCATTTTATTAAAGCATTATTTTTACCTTAAACTACACTAATTACCTCTAATCGCGATTAAAAACATAATAAGTTACTATTCACCAAAAAATTATTTTAATCTCATCGGACCACATTTTACTTCTTAATGAAAACCATGTTTGTCGGATTTTCAAAATTCAATACACATTAGTGGTAAACATTCATTTAACTAAAAAATTTGTTTGCTTGATTACCACTTAGTGGTTTCACTATTCATCAAAAATTGGAGTTTTTCAGAAAATTACCAAAAATTCACTCTAAGATATATTCGATATTACAAATTCAAAAATGAAGTCAATTTTAAAAAATTCAAAACATATAAGTCACATTAATTAATTTAATAATTAATTCCCACTATTAGAGCAAATAGCGTGTTTTTATAAAACAATAAGTATAAAAAGATTGACACCAGTTTAAGTCCAATTTCAAATTAAAATTGATTACAATGAACACCATTGGATTAAATGGTAAAAATATATTCAGATTACACATTACGACCAATTCAAAAGATAATCTAATAATATAAATAAATTAGATTAAAAAGAAGTTTTGATGTAAAATGTAGTATTTTTCACTATTCATAAAATAAATGAACATTGACATAAAAATACAAAAAATTCACACAATGTAAATTTTTATGTACCAATCATAAAGAATAAGTTTATTTTGACAAAGATAGATTATAAAATTGTCAAAAGATAGATTTAAAAATGGTTTGCCATCAAAAGGCAGTAAAACAATCTTTTAAAAATATTAGTGTATTCCATGCTTAAGATTGGATTTATTTTCATTTTAAGGCTCTAAAATACTATCTAATTCATTAATAGGCATAGATAAAAATATCTATTATTCATTACTTACTTGGGATGTTACACTCAACATGACATATTTGCGCTTCATACAAACTTCAGGAGAGCGGTTGTAAATTACCAATAAAACAGGCCATGAACTATGTGTGCTACTGAGTGTTCGGTATGGATTTATTCCATCTGTGCACAAACCTAGTCTGAGATTTCTAATTTCATTTCCAAATATAGAATACTGCGCATCAATTTTCTTCCATTGTGTACAATCAGCTGGATGACGTATTTTTCCATCACATACCTGCTCTTCAGCATGACATATTAACCTTTTTGCATCATGTGAATTAGCAAATAAACGTTTGAAATGATTAATTATAGGAAGATACCAAAATACCTTTGAAGGTAGCTTTGTAATCTCTACATCAGCCTGTGATTTTTCTTTCACCTTATACCGTGATGTCCCACATTTAGGACACTCTGACATAAATTCATATTTCTTCCTATATATAATGTAGTCATTCGGACAGGCATGTATTTTCTTGTATCCCAATCCCATCGGGCATAATATTTTCTTGGCTTTGTAATGTGAATCTGGAAGATCGTTATCTTTTGAAAGAATGTCTTTCATCAATTGCAGCAGCTCTGTAAAACTTCTGTCACTCCATCCATGCTTCACCTTCAAGTTAATCAATCATAACACTGCCGACAAAACCGTAAAATCTTTACAACCAGGATATAATGGTTTTTCAGCATCAACATATAGACGTGCAACTGTTGGTTCTATCTCAATTTTTTCTGCTACAATATCGTGAATCATTTCTTCAATTCCATTGGAGTTATCATCTTGCGAATCATCATCATCAGTGACATTCCGTCCAGTTTCACCATGCCAAATCCAAGGGTTGTAACTCGGATTAAAACCATGACAAATCATATAATCTTTTATCTCTCTACTTTTCAACTTCTTCATATTCAAACATTTCAGGCATGGACAGAAAAAAATGTCACTAATTGGAACATTTCGTTTTGCAAATTCCAAAAAGGAATCAACAACTTCCTCAAATTCATTGCTCATTCGATGTGTCGTAATCCAACTTCGACTCATTATTACCTATAACATATATCAACAAAAAATATATATGTTTAAGATAAGAAAAATATATGTTTATATGAAAAAAATCATAATTTGAATGTAAAACAATTTAAAATATAAAACAAATCTATAGGTATTTAAAAAAATATGCTTGAATATTATTTTAAAAAAAATATAGTTAGATATAACAGTTTTAAATTTAATTGAATCAAAGAAAACCATGACGCCTAAATAGTTTAATATTGATTGCGGTTTTGATGTTTTAATATATTAGATAAACAGCCTATTTTCAATGGCGTGCAGACCTTGATATTGGTCTTCATCACCCTTTGGTGTGACTGGAAAAAAGAGGTCTACCAGCATGTTATTATTTTATCAGCAATTCACTCATTCTTGTTTTTGATGATCGTTAATTGCATTGGCTAGCTGAGAGGGCCGCCCATCGCGTCCAACACTGGTATGCTCAGAATAACAATAGTCCCACTGATTCGGTTTAATCCTTTATTTCTTCTTTTTAATCCCATGTAACATATCTTGTGGGGATTTGATTTTGTACTTGGCCTTCAGCTTTAACGGTTATCAATCAAAATAAAACATGACTAAAAACACTGTTTCTTTTTGGTTTTCAAAATCCAAAAACGAAAACAAAAAAACCATAGACAAAAACTGAATTCCAATTACAGGAAACATGTTCAGAAATTCTAAACACCAAGAATTAACAAATATCAACAACAATAGTGAACAACCTGGGAATTACAAGACTAAACAGTTATTCAAATGCAAACTGCTTATATTAATTCTCATAAAAACAAAAAATAAAAAACTGTAAAAAAACTAATTCAACCAAAACAGAACCAAGAAACATAAGAAATAATTTCCAGATTAAGCAACAATTATATCTAGAACCATAAGCATGTTCTAGCGCATAAAGTAACCATAATAGTGAGCAATATTAAATAATGTCACCAACAATCAGCATAGATTTACATAAATTCAACATAGTCTTTTATACCAACAAAATACAAATAACCATTTGCAGCAACAAAAAATTCCACGAGATTCTCAACATGATTAAATAGAAAAGCATATCTGATGAAAACAAATTACATCATGAATCGAAATAAAAATGAACGAAATAAATTCGTGGAAGGCTTACTTTAATGTTGTGAGTTGAGATGATAGATCCGAGAGGATTGAAGAAGATAAAAAATGAAGCCAAAATGATTTTAACGCAGGTCGATCGACGAGCCGATTAGGGTTTACCGCGCGAGAGAGACGAGCCGGCGGACTGTCAATCGAAAAATCATAAATGACAGTCCACGAGCTTTAATTTCTTTAAATGTTTTATAACGTCGGTTATTATATAACCGACGTTCTATACTATTTTTAAAATTTATAACGTCGGTTATTTTAAAACCGACGTAAAAAATCTCCCGCGCTTTGGTTTTTTACGTCGGTTATTTTATAACCGACGTAAAAAATGAGATATCTACTGGTTTTTTAAATCGGTTATTTTATAACCGACGTAAAAAACGAGTTATCTACAGGTTTTTTACGTCGTTTATTTTATAAACGACGTAAACCCCCCCTGCTTTGGTTTTTTACGTCGGTTATAAGATAACCGACGTAAAAACCGAACAGGCGAGATTTGTAACATCGGTTATTAAAATAACCGACGTTAAAAATCTACTCGCCACATTTTTACGTCGGTTATATATAACCGACATAAAAAATGGTGACGTAAAAAACGTTTTCTGCACTACTGTATTTCATAATAATTATTCACTTATTAATTAATTAGTTAATGTTCTATGTACAATGGTCAAGAAACACTAACTAGGTACTTTAAACATACAATATATATGAACAGGAGTATCTCATTTCAATGTGTTGTTATATTCTAATGTATTTAGAGACCCATTATCCTCCCCCATCCTAGATAGGGAAAATATATATCCCATAAATTAATTCTAGAACACCATTGTGGATCAAAGGAATGGTATTCGGGAGATCATCTTGTCGTCCTATCAATCATCAGAGATTTTCACTATCACATAGATTTCAAAGAATGCAGTACACATGGAATCTTGATGTTTGTGTTGATGATCTATACGATTTTCACATTGGATCATTCAAATAATGATCTTTGGTGGTGAACAAATGTTTAAAATGCCACCAAATAAAATGACGTACTTCTATATTTATGTTTTATTGTTTAAATTATTCAGGTCAGATTGTCAGGCCTCTTTAAAGGATCATATCTCTGTAGATGATGAAGTAACATGAAGCCAGATATGATAATTTTAAAATCCATGGCCCACTAGCTTCTGTAGTGAACCCTGGTACCTTTAGAATGTCTCTTTATTGGTGTATATTATCATTAGAAAAGGGATATATATAGACACTTATATGAAAAAGGAAATCTGTGAATAGCCTAGACCAGCAATGGTATTGGAGACTTATAGATTCTCTTGGGTAACTAGACATTACTTATGCCTTATGGAAAAAAATTATTTTCAAACTAACTAACCTAGAAAACAAGGACGGATGTAAAAAATTATTTATACCATTGAATGAAAAGATAGATTTAAGGTGTTAAAAATGACAGATTATCCCAACACCAGTACTCAGGTTTATCTTACGTGGGGAAATTTTTAGGGTTTACAGAGATTCTTAATAGAATTTTCTAATATATGTACTAATGCATAATGTTAACTTGATAAACTATGAATCCATAAAGGTGAAGGTTCATGATCAGAACTATCAATCTCATGACCATGTGTTTTATTCAATAATCATTTCATTAAAAAATTGAAGATATTATCTCTTTTTGTATAAGTATGAAAAATATAAAGATCAAACGATCCTAAAATATATATTCACACAGAAGTATCTTAACATGAACTGATGATGATTATTAGATATGATTAATGATTTTCAATTTTTAATCCATTAGTATCTTTGGGAATCAAAAATGGTCGCAGATGTTATAATTTTAAAGGATCAATCATTCTTATATATGATAAGAGTTGGGAAGGATCCAATATTTTTATATTTTAAAATTTTGGATATGGGAATAGTAAAAAGATTATTATTTTACCATTCTCATAAAATACATAATCCATCCATTCTTAATAATGCCACAGAGGCCCTAAAACACGATTAGGCACTATAGAGAAATGTTTGAAAATATTTTGGAGAAAAATTTTTCTAAAAAGATTAGTATATAGTGTGGAGCAAAGATATGTCTCCCATAAAAATGATAACTGAATAGGGGTATTTTAGATGATTTTCATATTAATTCTTTTTATATTCATCTATAATGTACTAATATGTATACAGATATAAATATGAACATCTGGTGGGATAACATGAAGTGGGAGGTTGCAAAAAATATATCTTGATACTTAATTTTCGAGAAAATCAAGTAATAATGATATAAGTCTAAGGGGATAATGAAACTATTTCAACAAACTATATGTAAATGAGAAAACAACCATGGATTACATAAATGGAATTCCCATGGCACCAAAATGAGATAATTCAACATGTGTTTTAGATGATCTCTAAAAAAATTCGGCACATTTCATTAATATCTATGAAGATTTATATTTGGAAGAAAATATTTGATATAAATAAGGGAAGTAGTAAGATTTCATGTATTTCATCTTTCTATTTCATCTACTCAAGATCCAACGTTTACATAATGGTTCTGGGGAAGCATTCAACAACCGTTGAATTCAAAACACAGTTTTAGAACTGCATATCACACTAAGATAAATGTTGAATCCCAAAGAAACATCCAATATCTAAATTGAATAATAAGATATTTTTAAATAGAAGTACATGGATACATGGATCAACACCTTCCCATAATATAATTCTCACTTTAAAATAGGTTCTATTATATCATTAGAATGGAAGCATATTAGGACATGTTTGGGAAAGGGTGTCAGAATCTGAAAAGATATGATAAATATGGAGACTAGAACCAGATGGGACCTGATCATTCTGAATATATGGTTGAAAATTATAAAAAAATCAACAACACATGAAATATATAAATTTTTCATATAATATATTTTTTCACAGTCATCCATAAGACATAGATTTTGATGTTGCTGATTTGGGATTAATTCATACATCACCAAGGAAAATATTAATGATTTTTTTGATGATAGAAATACTAAGTCCAATATATAAAAGTACATTTTATATCCTTGATTGCATTAGATATATGTATAACTAAATATCACTCTCATGAAAGCTCTCTTCAGAACAAGATGTCTTCCATGTATTTATCCTGAGGATGTACATACAATACCCTTCAAATGTATTGAATTCAGAGATGATGCTATTAAAGAATTAAAATTCATAAAATGAGTATCCAATGAATATCTTGTATTTTAGAGAAAAAAATATACAATACAAGTCATTGAACAAAGTTAATGTGATTGGGTGAAACCAATTTTTTTAGGAAGTATCTTTCTAACCAAAAGAAAAGATGATGCACAAGTACCCCCAACATATTTACACCTTATTAAGTAATTTTAAATTTCATGAATGAAATTTTTAAAGGGGGTTAAGAATTTAAGACCGTGAGACTTCATTATATAATTAATTTTAAATAAATTTAATCTATTTGATATCATGCAATACACAAAATAGTGTTTCTAAATGACACATGATACTATATTGAAATATTATAATTTAAACTAGACTATTATAACCTATCATTTAAGTTGAATGGTTTGAGTGTGAATAAAAAATTATGAAACTTATGTATCACGGATTTATAAAATAAAATAAATCATAATTTATTAATTATAAACAATATTAAACCCATTCGAGATTAAAAGAACGGTTTTCAGAAAAACTATATTTTTGATAATTATTTTTTAGTTCAACATTTAATTCACAATTTAAAAAAAATTACAAATTTTATATGATTTATTTGAAAATAACATCATTTCTAAAATATATGTGTAAAAATTATTTTCAGAAATTTTTTTAAATTTTTTAAAAAATATTCTTGTATTGATGAATACTGAAAAATATTAATTTAATTAAAAATAATATTTTATTTAAAGAATTAAGATGCATTATTTTAATTTACTGTTGATTTAAAAGATTAATTAGTTAGATTATATATTAATTATTTTTATTTACGTTATCTTAATCAATTTAATTTTGAATTATTGTATAAAATTTTTTTAACTACTGAATGTTTTTATTGAGGAAAATCATTTTTTCCAAAAAGAATATTGATTTAATGGTAAATTAAAATATAAAATATTTATTTGATTATTTTTTTAATTTTAATTATAAATTTTTAATCACATGAATTTTATTATAAAATAAGGTCATATTAATTTTTTTTACCATAATATATTTTGATAATAGTAAAAATTGTTTTCTACGGTTAAAGTAGAAAATGTTTTCTCCAGCATTAAAATAATATAAAAAGGATTAAATATAACACAAAACTTGTAAAATTATTAATTATTGGTAATATTTAAACCTTATAGAATTTTTTTAATATGTTCCATTTCAAATACTTTTTATGGGAAAATTATGGTTGGAATTCATTCTTTCTGAAACATCTAAGAGTGTCCTCTCCCCCAGATATAAAATAACACCCACTCATTTCTCTATTCCAAAGATAAAACCCCTATTGGTTAAATAAATACCTTCCCGAATAACTTCACTAATTTACTCTCCAAATAAAATTTTCCTTTTTTAATAAAATTATCTTATTAATGTATTTTTTAATCCATATTATATTTATTGAAGAATATGCATCCTCTTATATGGAACAGTTTAATTTATTACATCTTCCACCTCAATAAAATGTTATTAAACCATGAGAATATAAAAAATAAGTTTATTCCATATTCATATATTTTTCTATGTTAGTTTTATATCTTAAATCTTATCATCATCACCCAAATCTGAAATGAAACACTTGATCATCTAAATGGTAGACTACCGCCTCACGAACTGACAGAATCTATTTTTAATCACTACATTATGAAAATAGTAATTATGTTGTTTATAATTTTAATAAATTATTTTTAGGATATAATTATACTTTTTTACTTAATATTTCATATATATGTTTTATATTTTCCTTCCATATTTAATATGGAAACCTCACTCTTGATTACCGCGGACTATCTCCTCACAAAGATATTTGACTACTTTTACACTTATTTATTACATGGAATTTAATAAGGAATAATTTTATACATTTATTGGTTATTAATGAATAATTAACCCGTTTTTAAAAGTAAAATATCTTTAATGTTATTATATTGTCATCAATTGAACAAATTATAACGTTATTCATGTGTACAGAAGACTACCACCTCATGATGCGATGTGATTCGTTTCTATTGCAACTAAACATGTACGCTATGTGTAATTTTATTTGAAGATAATATAATATTTATGATATTATTTTATTAATATAAATCAAATGTAACACTTACCATATATCCATCATTATCTTTAAAAAATGGAAACATTTCTATTGCGTCTGTATAACCTATTATCTCTATGATTCTAATATAGATCATTTTTCATAACAATATTTCTTTGAGATTTTAAATATTATTAAATATATATTAAATTTATAATTATTTAATGGTTAATCTTTTATATATAATTATTTTTTAAAATTACTAACCTTATTAAACTTATGAAATTTATTTTGGACATATGGGTCATTTATAATTAGAACATCACATGTGAAGTTTATTATTAATGTGGCTAAATATAAAATAATAAAAATAAAAAAAAATGAATAACATTCATCAAAATTTCTATTATTGAAGTAAATAATTATTATATGTCGTTTATTTATGAATTTAACGAACAAACATGAAATAAATGGCATGAGGTAAGGGATCTCCTTAAGCTACCCTTTCCTTCTAGTTATGAAACTTATCTCCCAAATATACTATATCTCTATCTTAATGTAAGGGAATGCTAAAATTTATTTTTATATTTCCCTTACATATATACCTATCATATTGCCGATTCATTTTATGAGGTAATATATTATATATGATGATTCCTCAAAATCCACTCATTATGAATTGTCTTTTGATTATGATATAAAGAATGAGAATGCAAAAAATATTATTTAAATTGGTAATTCTTATATTAGTAATAATTAATTCTTCCATCATGTGTAACACATAGATAATAAAAATTTAATGATTGTTTTGACCATATATTTTTCAAATTCATTTGTTAAATAATTAGCCTCATGGAACGTCATATATGGTATAATGTATTAAACATATTTCATTATGGGACATTATCCACCATGTCATATTTTTTATGATGGTAGATATTACAAATTTAAATTTAATGTTAAATTGTGTTTCCACATTTCCTGAAATGTAATTTTATTATTATACCATGTTATTTGTGATATTATTTTGTGAAATTACTCATGATATTTCCCATTAATGATATCATATAATACATTTGAATCTCATGTCATGATTCATTATCTTGGTGATTCCCTTACGAAGATATTTAGCTCCTCCATTTCATTATATATTCCATATGTTGTCCCATGTATTATTAGTAGATAAAATGTATTTCATGGGATCAATATAGATAATAAAATATGGATTCCTTGTATTATGTTTTTTATTTAATATAATTCTAGATTTCCAAAGAAAATAGGACATTGTGATTTTTATCTTGTATTAATGGATATTTATGTTTAGGAATAATGTAATAATATATGTAAAAGATATAGGGAATCATAAATTCATAGTGGTGTCCAATTATATTAGTAAATCAATGTTATGAATATTTCTATGGTTAATGAAATAGATTGGAATAAGTGACTTAAGGTTGTGGGTTTCTTGGAGGATAATCTCAACACATATTATTGGGTTGATTCGTACAAGAAACGAGTGTAAAAAATGTTGGATTAAAATGGGGATGTCCAAAATTATCTATATTTCTCAATATATATAAAACCATGTGATAGTAATCTAATTTGGGTCAAAGGGATTGAAATTACTAAAGATAAGGGTTAGATAAACAAAAAAAATGAGTGTTTAAAGGAAAAAATATCTAAATAATGTATCATATTCCTGAATTTGGAATATATATTATTTACCTATATGATAAGTGTATGTTTATATTTGATTCATCTTTCACCACAGTGCCTATTTTCATGTAGATAGGACCCTCTGTTATGTGAATTACGGTCATACCAGTTAGAACTCAAGTCATGCGACGATGAAATTGGATTACCTGCTATGTTGGGTAAGATGTTTCTTTATAATAATAATCATAGTTGTCATCCAAACCCTCCATGATTAGATGATTCATGAAATGTGTCAGAAAAAAGGGGGATTTTTAAGAGCACTAGTATTTCCCAGTTGCGTATAAGTTGGATTTTGCTACACCAAATAGCGTAGTGTCAAACGATAATGGATTATTGTTAAATGGTTTTAATAATTCAATAATGTATTTTAAATGGTTTTTTGTGAATGTTATTTTCAGGCAGAGTGTAATATTCTTTTATTAATTCTATGTATTGATGACCGCCAATTTGAATTTTTGAAGGGTCATTCACCAATGTTAGTTAGGGAAATTTCCATTTATTTACTAGACCTTGCGTAGGAATTTTTGTCATTAATACATATACATTATGTATTAGAATCAATCAACATGTGGTTCTTATAAAAATATCACCAGATTATTCTATATCACAAACAAGTAGATATAATTTTTTATTTTTGAATACATCTAACATATTTTTAATTATTTTTTGTTCATTATTTTATCAAACAATTTTGATGAAATTGAAATTTGATGTTTGGTTGGTAATAATTATAGTATATGTCTATATGTATATCATAGGTACATAAATTTACCCATAAAAATTTATTATAACATAGTACATTTCCAACTCATATTCTTATATTTCGATGGGGAATTCCATTTTGAACATATATCTGGCTCATGCATAGATAACTGGAAATGAAATGTTATGTTTTCTACGATAGAGTGTAGATGAAAACAGACATGGATGAGGCTTCAATGGTAGATTCCGGTGAAGATTTTTTTTTATTATTGGGTAATTTATGGATAATCATCATGAAATGGTGAATATATACACTAGAAACATTCTATGAAGATCAGTATCATATGTAAACGTGACATTTCTTAATATAAAATGTTTATATTTCAGGTAGTTCAATGTCACATGATAAGGAAGATTTATTATAGTTTTATGGATTGCAAAAAGAAAATTGGATTAATATACATTATATTCTTAAACCCTTATTTTAAATTGAACAGTTCATCTTCAGCTAATAGGGATGTTGTGAATCAATGATAATTCCTTATAAATTAGGAATTTTTTACCCACACATTCCATGAAGTGGAGAATGTGGAAGCTTATCTATATGTTATGGTATTCAATACAAACCTTGTATGATTTTATATAGTATAAGATCTATTCCACCACCATGTGTGTTAACCATATACATAGACATTCCCTTGGGACTCATTATGTTTGGCCTCCAAGATCTTATAATTATAGATTTTTATTAAGAAAATCTTCTCACATAGGTTCGATTAGGAGTCTATTGGGAAAGACTATATGTGAAATAAGAAGACTCAAACACAAGAATAATAGAAATGTTATGTTATAGGTTCAGATATGAATATTTATTAAGGCCCATACATCCTTATATATCATACCATATAATGCATCATTTTTAAAATACCATTATAGAATCGTAGAGAAGAAAACAGGAAATAGTGGGGCTTGAATAAATATTAGGTTCCCATGTATGAAAATTAGGCCATAGATGTAAGGTCACTCAATGTTGCTTAAATTCTGTTATGATGGACTATATGTCATGTAGTTAAATATCTTGATGAAAGGACGGTATATTTTGACTTATTGATTCATAGAGATTCAAATTATTCCATGAATTTTAATTTCATGTGATGAGTACTTTTCCACAATGTTATACATCTTATAGTAAATATGTATATCCCTTTGAATATATTGCAATAGATTCAAAATAACATGAGTGATCTACTTGGATACTACGATCACATGAACCATGATCAATTTCATAAAAATAAATAATTTCTATATCACCCATTTAGTTTGAATTGAAATTATGGGGGAAGAGAAATGTAGAAGTTTGTTCCTTTAAAAATATTCAAGTATAATCTTTTCAAATAGAAGAATATTCTCTTAGAATAGAAATGTGAATCATTTATTAAATACACAACGAGTAAATTAATGGGTATAACATGTCTGTAATAGATTTAGGAGATAATAATTAGTTTATTCTAATATGTATTAGCTCTTGCATGTTGTATTATATATTGTTTATAATGTATAGGAAAATAGGTCTCGGAAAATTATTTGTAGTTTAAATAAATTCATCAATCACTAAATTCCACAACATTTAAATTGATATGGGTAAGATTTGTATATAGCCAAATATAGTTATTGGTGTATAGGGGAACAATTCGCCATTCATTATTACATGAGTAGATTTTTTCAAAATCTTGTACTAATGGAATGGGTATTGTTTCGTTACAATTTCAATGATAGTCCTAGGGTTGGTTATAAATAACATCCCAACATATATTGATTGTATAATTATCAAGCCACACATAGTTTCAAAAAGAGACGTCATTTACATAAACCAAGGGCTGAGGAATTAAATGTAGAAGGATCCTAAAAAGGTAAAATTATTAATAAATTTATAGTTCATATTGGTTTCTAGAATTTGTGGTTTGGCCTAGTATATTTTTTATATGAATCCCTATATATCAAAATTGTATGGCTGCAACCTTAAACATTATATAATCATGAGTAAGTGAAGAATTCACATTCAAGATATTTTCAAGTTTAGAGTATTAGAAAATTAAGCCATAACGAGTACATTACATCAAAAATATTACAATTTTGACACATCTACTCAAAATCATTTATTTCATAAAATACAAACACTTAAAAGAAAAAAAGACTTTTTTTCTTGATATAAATATTTTTGAATTATTTTTTTCTCTTACCAATCCTAATACCCAGTGACAAATATTTCACAAACTTGGGATGAGAATAAAAAGCTCAGAAATGATTATAAAATAAATAAATATATAATTATACCATCAATACATATAAAAAATCTCTTTAACATGACTCATAAAATCATAATATTTTTGAATAACACAAATAAGTCATAAATCATAAAGGTAACTTGTCGATTTTATAATATACTTACATTGTACCTTTCACAGCTACATATGGAGTTACGTTTGGAATACCCATCATTGTGTATAACATAAATATCATAGGATAAATATTAATGTTTACCTCTGTCACATTACCCAATGCATTAGAGAGCTATCTCGGGCTCACCCGCCCCAGGATTATCATGAAACCACACATATACGTAAAAAATTACCCAAAACATAACAAATTCTTAAAATATAGAACAATCATAAACTAAATATAACATTTCCACCGTCTAATAATAATATAACATTTCAATATACTGAAATAGTCAATCAATTTCCAAAACCATTTAACAAGATTAATAAAGAGATTTTTAATCAATGTGTCCCATACCACTTTGAAACATTTAAAGGAATTAAAAATTTAAAACATTAATGTCTATATAAATAAATCCTTAAAACAATTTTGAAAACATTGAAATAAATGAAAATGATTTATAAGATTAAATAATTAGGAAATTTTTTTAAAAAATTTATGTAAATAGTCCATTACCACTTGATAAAATACATGAATAAAAATAATTACAGAATAACATTAAAAGAAACCTATAATATCAAAAGAATATGTATATTCATGATATAATATGTCCAAGGGTAGGGTATACACCTTATTGGAAAATAAAGGTTCAATATATAATGATATGAGTCAATGAAAGTAGATTTAAATGAAGTCCCCTATGAAAATTTTTATTCCTAACGACGTCACTTTAAAATTCATAAATTGAGTTGATGAGAGAGAAAAGGGTCACTCATCACAAGGATATAAAATGTATAGGAATAAAAAAAAATTTGGAGAGAAAAGGGTATCTCATCACTTGGACATAAAATCTAAATCAATGATTATATGGAAGAACATATACCAACATAAGAAAATGGAAATTAAAAGACATGACATAAAAGATGTCTCTCACTAAAAGAGTATAGTGAAAGGTTCGCTTACCCTATTGTTTGACTTGTCCTGTATCTTCCTTGTTATTCCTAAATAATATACATATGTTAATTTCTATTCCCTCAATAACCTTATTAAATTTTATTATTCCATTTATAATAAAAATTACCTTGATATAACAATTAGATTCTTATTTGAGTTCATATTAGACATTTTTTCGATACTCGGAACATGAGTATAAAAATAACATGGTATAATCACAAATTTTCTATTTTCTGTAGAATTATATTCCTGATTTAGATATACTAAATTAAATATATATATATATATAGTATATATTTATTTATAATATTCCATATCAATTGTATATATGGAAATGAAATTTACTATTCATGGAGATGGTAAGCCATACGTATGCATAAATGCTACTTTTTTCATTTTTTCATTTTTAATGTAATGAAAACCAAATGATACATATGAATATTAAAATTCCACTATAATTTCACATTTTAAATACGTTTCATAAGTTCATTTACACCATCCTTTATACATTCCATGTATGATATGAATGAGTCATATCACTTGGAGGGGGAAATAGTAAACTCTTTCTCAAATGAAATTATCAAATTTATACTACATGAAAAGAATAATGTTATGTTATAAATGATTAATAGAGAAGCATAGAGATAAAATAAATATCATAAATATCATATAAAATTATAGTTCCATCATAATGGCCACCATTAGATGTCGTAGGGAAAAATTGAATAATCATAATTTCGTGAGGCAACAGTTTGCCTTACATAGAAACAATATGTTCATATCCATTAGTTGGAGGTGTGAGTACGTGTAAATAAAATAATTCTTGTAAAAAAACCTTGTATAATGAGGAAACATTCATTGTTATATAAAATAAGAAAAAAAGAGCATGGAGAGTAAATAAGGTAAAATAATGGAAAGAATCTTTAGAGAAAACATTACATCAAATATGGTAACTTCTATTGATTTGAGTCAAAAGGATCTCTTCAATTTCATTATGCCTAGGGGAAGTCTTATTAAGGAAATATAGGGATTTTAGGAGCTTATTTGGGTAGAGTATCGATGATCCAATTGGAATGAGAGGTGTGAGTAAAGGGGTGGAGGTGATGTCATTTTATAATAGGGAGAATAGATCATTAAGAATATTTGAAATTATTATTTTATTATAACATTATTTTTGGATTCAAAAGGTCCAGAACTCATTAAATTATAATATAAGACGAATATAAGTGAGAATAAGATCATACAATAATAAATGGATAGGTTTTGGTTATTTTTTAATCCTTACCTTTTTAATTTAACCCTTTGTTAAAATATTTAACATTTACCATGACTTTTTTTATATTCATACTATATTGATAATATATTTACAATAAAATTCCAAGAGACCCAAAATAGATAATTAATGAAATTTTAATCATCGTATATGTCATTTGGCCGAATCATATATTTTTAGGTATATTTTATCATTTAATAAAAAATTAATTGATTAAAAAATCATATATGTCAATTTTTATACTCTTAATATCCCCACTTTTTTAAAAAATAATATCAACTTGGTACATTAAAAAAACTTAATTAATTAAAATAAAACAAGTCATTATCGTCCATAAAATTTGTGCATGGAATAAAATGATTCAAAATAAGTTTATTTTAATATTTATAATCTCATTTATTTCAACAAGTCATTAATGATGTAATCCTTACATCATCATTGTGTCATAAATATTTTTTTATATGATGTCTAAAATTTGTAAATAAAATACCATGATGCATGAAAAATTTATATAATTTTAATTCCTATTTATAGAAAAATATATTAATTATATTACACAACATTAAAATTGATTTAGAAAAATAATACATGTTTATGATACATTTATTTTTACATTAAATAAAACGTTTCTAATGTAATTATATTACCCTAGTGTCCTCCAAAGGACAACGGTTCTACCCAAGGATTATACTGGTTGAAAATTACTAATCTAATTAGGTTAGAAAAAATTTCAGATTATTTTATATTATTATAATAATATTTTTACCTTGAATTACTTTATTTTCATTTAACCGTGGTAAAAAAAATCAACAGTTACTATTCAAAAAAAATTATTTTCATCATATTGAACTGAATTTTACTTAATTATGAAATCTATGTATGTATGATTTTTGAAATTCAATTCACAGAAGTGTTAAAATTTCAATTATATGAAAAATTCATGTTTTTAACTACTATGCAATTGCAACGGCGGCACTGTAGCAGCGACACAGGCACTGTAGTGGTGGCAAGGGCACTGTAGCGGTGGCAGAGGAACTGTAGCGGCGGCGGTACAGTAGCAGAGCGGGTACTGTAGCGGTACTATTCACAGAATGGGCTTTTGGCCAAAAAATTAGGCCTACGGGCTATGTAATGGGTTGAATTACCACTGGGACTTCGGGCTATTTAATGGGTCTCCCTCTACCCAGTTAATGAGGTCTTTTCTTTGTTTCAATAATAATAATGAGGCTTCGGCCCCAACCTTTAAAAAAACAACTATGCAACATTTTCACTATTCATAAAAAATTTACGGGTTTCAGAAAAATACACAAAATTCACCAAAAGTTAATTTTGTTTTTTCAAATTGAAAAACCATTTTTAATTTAGAAAATTAAAAACATATATGTTTTATTAATTAATTTAATATTAATTCTTGTTTTCAAAACTAGAAAACATGTTTTTACAAAGTAAAAACTACAAAAATATTGACATGTGTTTTTGTGCAATATGAAATTGAAATTACATCAAATGAAAAAAATTAGATTAAATGGTAAATATATAGTCCAATTACACATTAAATCCATTTAAAAATATAATATAACAATATAAAAAAATCAAATGAAATAACATTTTTCACATATAATGCAGTATTTTTTCACTACTCATTAAAAAAAACATTATCACAAAATACCATATATATACAGAAAATATATATTTATATAAAATATATAAAGAATATATTTATTCGTTCAAATAAAACTCATAAAAAATTATATAGATTTAAAAATAATTTCCTATCAAAAGGCATTAAATCAACCTTTCAAAAATATTAGAGTATGCTTAAAAATTGATTAATTCTTATTTTAATCCTCTAAATTTTATTTGATAAATGTAAAAACCGTTAAAAAACATATGAAATAATATTGTAGTTATTTATATTCATTCCCACCAATAAAATGGCTCAGTGTTAACTGCCATTTAAAATAATAATATTATTATATTATTTTTCGATTTACCTCAAAGTTGTGTAGAACATAAGATTTCAAAGAAACCCATTTTTATGTGTTGTGTACTCAATTGAACACGGTTTTATCTTTAAAATAATATTAATATCTTATTTATAAATATTAATAGATATGAAGAAGTATTGTTCTATAAATACATGGGTCATTACAAAAATAGTAAAAAAACGACATGTAGTTTTTTAATAGAAAATATCATATATTACTATGTCATGTGAAGTGGATGATATCTTATAGTTTAATGTCATATGATACTGATGATGTCATAAATTTTTTTAAAATATGACATAGATGGTATTTTTTGTTTAAAATATTTTAGTAAGGATGTTGGATATGTAGTTTAATGCTCAAGGGTGATGAAATGATCAGATAATGATTCATATAGAATAATTTTTCAATTTGTGGGTGAAAATGTCTCAAACACATGTTAAATGGGTCTTGGGGTCCTCCAACTCTATCAATACATCATCTATCTGATATTGGATGCAATTAATGATGTTGGAAAATATATCAATCATATATCACAATATAAAATGGTATAGAAATAAATTGGTATAGTCTCATGTGGATGTCACCTTTAGATTGCAGACCATCTATAGCTGATGGAGGTCAAAAAAAATGATCATGTGAAATATGTGTCCACATGTTAAAACTTGTTAGAATATAAATTCCCATGTATATCACTTATATATGTACAACCCAAAATATTTGGTACCCATTGTGTGTTCCACCCAGGGTTTCCATGTGGTTGAAGCAGATACTTTGTTTCCACTAGCATCAATATAAACTCATCAATCTATATCCAAAACTAGTATTTGAAAGAAAAAGAATCTCTTAATTATATTTCTTATCAATTGATATTATGAACAATAACTGGGATGATTTCTCAAATATAACTCATTATGATTCTATGACTTCATAAATGGGAGTTCACCCAATTTATTCTCCATGAAAAATAATAAATACCCAGTGTCTTTCTCAACCAGTAAGGAATATACCTCTCTCAATCAATCACTAATATATATATATGTTAATGTTTGATCCCTTATAAACTAAATATTCCATGATCAACATGAAAAAATAGTTATATTACAAATCTTGTATGTGGTTACCCTATCTTGGTCAATCATGGGTTTCAATATAAAATATAGTAATTAAAATGTATTAATATCATGATAAACTAAATAATATAAATAACACCCTATCCCTTTGTGATTGAGTGAAGTGGCAAGGGATTCAAAATTCACCCATTGTGTGGATCCATATTATGATTATAACCAAGAATAATTATATTGGGTACATAACTAAAAGGAGTAAATCTAAAATTGTATGTTATAATTTCACATTTGAAAAATAACCTTGCTGATTTTAATTTATCATATCATGATGATCCGCATTTTAATACTAGACTGGGGTGATGTTTTCATTAGAATATATGGTCATTTCATCATTATGTGGTAAAAAGGTATGAGATTTACTAATGAATTCAACATTATCAAGGTTCAGAACGGTCTATGATTATAGGTGTTATAAAGAACTAATAGGGCTATGAGGCATTTCATCAATATGTGTATTATATCACTAATATATCATTCATCAATGATGGGAGTATATGACGGGACAACATATTCTAGAACATATTATTTTAGAAGTATATGGTCATCTCTAAAAAGAGTTGACTCATTATAAATATATGTAAATTACATTTCCCTTTTTGAAAATATGTTTAGGTAAACATAGGTGAATCATTATTCTTTGTTATTATAGTATCACATTTTTTTGGATGGCGCCCACTGCACCATTTGTTGGGATGCCATAGATTTTATAATTATGTTCATCGATGCTAGTTGTACCATTTGGTTGACTGAATCTATAGTTCCCAATGATGGGTGAAAGGACTCTATATCTGTTCAGAGTAGCCATGAAATTGATTCTATAATATTTGATGACAAATTGTGAGTTACAATCACAACTGGTGGATTTATTTTTTCCCTAATAATTGAATGTGCATAGTTAACTTAGTTTTGTATAATAAATTCATAAAAACGTTATGTGTCCCAATATGGGTAATTTCCACATTAATTGTATTTTTATTAAAAAATAATGTATCAAACATTTTTTACAGGATCCATGGAATAGTCCAATAGAATGTTACTATTATTGACCATCTTTTCCAGGAAATCCTAGAAGACGAAGACATCCTTGATAGTGTGACCAGGAATATAATGTTAATGGTAGTAGTTTGGGTCACCATTCAACCCTTATTTATTTGGATTATTGACTTATAGAAATAACTATAGGATACTCTATATATCAGAGATAAATTACTTTGGAACCTAATTATAATGGAAGGAATAAATTTTATTCTCTCTACATTCAAGGTCATCATGCCTTTTCCTTTTATCAATTTAAGGTGAAAAAACCCACTTTTTTATTCCATAATTTCCTAATTCATAAGGGTTTCCTTGTGATTATATTTATCATTGGATAATTTTATATTATCATATGGATATTTTTTTCTAGTTGAGAACACATGAAATCCCCTATAATAATTTAGGCCGATGAGAGTTCTTACAAAATCACCCTTCTTGTTCTGAATTATGATATCTAGTAATAGTTCCTAAGGAATCTACATGCCAAAGGAATATTTCAAAACAACAATCATGAAATTATATCCTTAAATATCTTATTATGTTATTTAATTTATTTCTATAATAAAAAGATATTTTGTTTCCTCGCCATTGAGATGAATTTTATGTGGAATTATTGTTGAAGACCATATTATCCTTGGAAAACCCCAACATAATGGTTGTTAGACTAAGATTCTGCATAGAATTATAGGTTCTCCAAAAAGAAACTTTTTTTTGAAGCCTATTATTTTTATGGGATTCATAACATTAAGATTCATTGGGATGAAAAATGGATGAGATATTTCCATTGAGACTGTGTTCCATTAATGCTGAGATATTAGGATTCCCTATGATGGGATTGGGTGGAGTAAAATTTCCCAACATTGGATATGACTACCTCTATTATTGTTACATTACATATTTGAACTATAAGGAAATATATAAATGTTTTGAAATCATCATATAATTTCCATGACACTTCCATAAATTGTTCTCTCAATTAGACTCCCATAACTGGAAACTATTATTCCCTGGTTGGTGGGAACTCATGATAACCAATAGATTATGTAGTCTTTTTTATAAGTTTATGTGATCATATTTTTAAAGGATGAGTTTATTTGACCTATGTGGATGATGTAATATCAAATTTTTATAAAGGTTTCATTAGAGGATTTATGGTGTCTTCTTACTATATACTATAATTAGTTTGTTTGTTTTCCCTAAGAAAAATTTATTTTATATCTACAAGACCTATCATATTGTATCTGAATAGAAAATTATTATATTAAATTGAGATAGATTTACTACTATTGTATAGTTTGTTGTAAAAGGATATATACAGACTTGTCACTATTTTTAACAACATCACGGGATTCATATTATTTGGTATTATAGTGAAGAGATCTTCGAATATGAAATGATATGATGCAGACACATATTCATTTCGGTGAGTTATTTTTAGAGTGAGAGTATGTTTTCAAATACATAATGATATCATAAATGACTCCATTAATAAATATTATTATAATTCTACAATTATTATACTCTAGATTTCTACCTTTACTAATAAAATCACCAAGTCTATGTGTAATAATTGTAGAATTTTTTTACTAGTGATGATATTCTATTAGTTCTGATCAAATGTCATGATATTCTAATAGTACATAATAATGATGATTGTAGTAGGAATATGGGTTAGTAATAGATTTTCCCTATTTGGGTTCAAATGATAGGATCTACTTTTGTATTCTCGTGACGTAATTACTAGGGAGTAAAAAACATTTAGTACATATTTATGCCAAAATGGGGTTAAACAATTGTAATGAAAGACATGGGGGATTGGTATCCTTCTAGAAAGTTCTTAGGTATCTTCTATGACATGGAAGGTTTCCTCGTCATTGTACCTAATATAGGGAATGAATTACTTTCTATTATCAAGAGACATGTTCCTGATGTAGTTGGATGTGAAAATATGGTTCATAATACTCTCCATGACGTCTCATTTTATGATGGTATATAGAATAATATCCTCTTCAGGATCTCATGATTTTTTCATATGGTATATAGGGTACCAATGAAATTGTACTATTAAATAATATAGTTCACCAAAAAAAATCTATAAGTTTGGATTCTATGACATTTTATTTTGGTGCCTTATGTCCATGGTCTCAATGGTGGTCAAGGTAAATGATTGAAATATCATCTAGTTATGTGAAATGAATTTAAATTTTCAAAGAATACTACTAGATTTTAAAATTATATTTTAATTAATTGTTGCAATTGAAAATTCAATTTGAATCATAGGTATTCATCATGGTCATGAGAAGGAAACTCATAAAATAATCATGTGTACGATGTGACACGTGTATCTGTGCATGATCAATCAATAAATATAATGTTCAGTTTATCCATACAAGTTATACAACATTTTCTAATAGAATATGTGAAACCGAATTTCCTAATGTGAAATAGACCAAGGATTATTTTAATATGTAAATTTATTGGAATAGGTGAATGATTCATTTTAGGTTCATAATTTTTACTGGAATCATTTTTTTTCTGGAATGTATTCATGGATCTCAAGGATCCCATGTATATGATGTTTCAGTATAAATTTATTGATGGAGATACTTCACAAAAGAATATAGTCTCTAGGATTTATATTTGTTGATTATTCTATATATTTTTTATGGATGTAATTTTTATACATAAATACATTGATATTTATAATATTAGTGTTAATTATTTCGAATAAACTTAATGTTATTTCATATAAATTAGAATAAAAATAATTTATGTTAACGATATAAATGATCTCAAATGGTATAACATATCGAATAAAAAATTCATCCTCATGATTATGGATACATTAAGACTGCATATGGGGGTCCAAAATATTGAAGTTGTAAAAATTGAGCTTTTAGAGCTGGAAAATTTAATGTTAGGATTTGAAAGCATTTTAGAATTGAAAATAATTATAAGATTTTGAAGAAAATATAATATGTAAATAATTTATAATTAGGGAGTGAATTTTCATATCATGACTCAATATGTTAGTTCATATACATTGGAGAAAAAACCAGTTTAAAATTAAAGTCTATTATATTTCAAAAAATTAAAATAAATAATGACCTCAGCGACTATTTAATATGGGTAAATACCTATTAATTATTATAGGGAAGAAATATGGAAAACTAAATTAAAAAAAAATTTCTTTATTTATATAAATATATGGTTATTGTGATGCTAACATGAATGGATCGTTTGAATAAAATATTGGGGTGAGAAGATGCACAAATTAGGGCCATCCACCACAACTAATCATTATTTTCTTTATAATTTATTATTATTTTATCTTTCCTCAATAATTCATATTCACTAGGATGAGAGGGCGGGGTGGGGGAGTATTTCCCACCCTGATCTAGGGTAATGTAGCCAAAGGGGATTCTACATTTGGATTTATTTCTTTATTTTTATTCATGTATTGGTTTTGCACTATTTTCATATCTAGTTCCAATCTCATTTTTTTCATTCATGTAAATTTGTTGATAACTATTTATAGAACGTTTTAATTGTGAAACTGGTCACCCAAAATTAGGCTTTCCCATTGTCTCATTATGTTACCCATGTTAAAAAAAGGTATATATATATTCCTGATTTAGTAATTCCCGAAATTACTTCACTAAGGGAATATTGGGATTTTCATGTTGAGGAGGGGGAACCATGGACTTTGTATCCACCTCATCTCAACCATGATGCCTACCATGATTAATTTATTTTATCTTCTAAATCCATGTTAACCCAAAACATGAAACTAAAAAACAATTTCACACTTCCAAAAACTAATTTTTCAAAACCCAAATAGAATTTTATTTATCTCTCAATCACCTTAAAAAACATATTTCATTTTTCTTTCTTTAAAGTAAATAATTCAAAAAATTTGAAAAAGTAAATTACTAATGACAATGTCTAATGTCTTTGATAGTAATCTTACTGCAAACTATATTTTAATAAATATCTATAAATTTTCCAGTCTTTTTAAAAAAAATATTGGTTTACCCTTATGGAAATAATGATGTCGTTACATGATATCAAAACTAGAATCCATTCTAGTGATGGTTTCATTTTATGTTTAGGAATTTAATTTTTTTTTGTTTATTTCCATCAACAATACATTGGGTACATTCTTTGTGAAAATACAGTTTTTAAATCCCTTAATGCACAACTATGAAACAATGTGAAAATAAAATGTCATTATCGAGATCAATCTGGATTTTGAACAAATGTTAATGAGAAATGGTCAATATTCCCTTCGAATGCATGGAACAATAGTTAGCAGTGAGAGTATTTCTAGAAAGAGATACAGTTTTGTGTATGCTCATCGATTTTGTTAAGCCATATAAAATTAGATTTCAACTGACCAACCAATCGCATCCCACTAGTAAATTATTTCATTATCAAACCAAAAATAATATGGTTAATCTTGAAAATCATGAAATTCCCTAGACTACCTCATAAATATCTAAATGAACAATAGGGAAGATTACCCAATCACAATTAAACATCCCAAATCAAAATTGTCTGAAGTGATGTGGTAAGGATATTATATTTATAATTTCTATTATGTGATCAAGATCATAAGGTGATTTAATATTTTCCAACAAATTCCATCACCATAAGGGATTCTTTTCAAAAGATCATTCCCAACCACGTCTTAATTATTTCATATGCAATTTAAATCTATATAATTTTTTTAAAAAATTTGATCAATTTGTGGAAGACTCTATCTACATCGCGTGGGATCATTTCAATAATTTTAATTTTAAATTAAATCATTACATTATAGATTTATATATTCTGATCCCTGAATTCTATAACCTATTTATACAAGGAAACATAAAAAAATCTATATGGTATATGTAGTGGTTCACTAAACAATAATTTTCTAGATAATGGTTATTTGTTACTACATGAAATGGAACAAAAATAAAATCTCATGAAAATATGCAGGGAAAAAATATGATCCATATGGTTAGCAACAATAGCTAGATGATTGTGTAAAATTAGTCACTACAAAAACAATATGGAAACCATGATCAGATAACATCAAAATTTCAAATGTATGTGTATGTAAAAAATTACACTATATTTATTACCTGAAGGGTAAAAAAATTATTGTTGTCTCCAACAACAACCACAAAAACATAACCAATTCCAAGGATTTCAACCATGTTGTAAGAACCCGGACCCTCCTTTCAGGTACATTTTTTCCTTTCTGGTAATTTTTTGGAAAAAGAGGAGTTTCTCTAAAATGTTTAAGTACCTGTCGTGTACTTTATGAGTACACGTCGTGTGCTCCTTTTTTGCCCGAGACCGTGTGCTAGCTGTGTCTAGACCACACACACGGTGTGTAGGGGTGATGTGAAGGCCACTTAAAGCAGATTACAGAAAATCTAAGTACACGCCGTGTACTTAAGAAGTACACACCGTGTATTTTCTTTTTTTATTAAATGGACTGGGGTTGCCCCCCATTGACAAAACCGTCTTCTTCTTCAGGTTCTTCGACCGAGAGCATTCCGTATGACAGCATATCTTTTCCGAGCCTCCGAGCCTCTCTCCATTCTCCGAATAGACCATCGTCAATTGCATCGGGACCATAGTGGTATGTTCTCTCTTCTCCTAGAGCTTTGTTTCCCAATTCCTCTTCTTTCTCATGTTACTGGGGGTTGACTATTTTTTGAGTTTTCATAGATCTACGTAGTTCTAAGGAGAATCAAGACTCGTGGTTCAAGTGTATCGATCTTCCAAGATCGAGGTTGGTGGTTTGTTTCCCTCCGTTGAATGTTTTTGAGTTTTTGGGGCAAAAGTTCCAGATACCCATGTATCGGGTGTCTCGGGTTAGGGTTTTGATCCAGTTTGTTATCTTCCTTAGATTTCATGTATTCTTGAGGTTATTTGATGATTGATAATTGCTTTTTAGCATGTTGGAGAATCACTCCATGGGTGTTTACCCCCTCTTTTAGTAGTTTATCTCAGTTTGGATTAGGATGCCCGTGGGGAAAACCTTGTTGCGTTTCATGATTTACTTGATATAGTTGATTTCATGTATTTCCTGCTTTTTATATGCTTTCGATAGATTTTAGATATTAGACAAGTAGTTATTGAACTTACTTAGGATGCTAACAGTCGATTATGCACGATTAAACTGCTCATGGATGTGTGAACCTAGTGCGGTAGAATAAAAGGGGAATCGTCGATTAGGGCATCCATAGAGAGTCTGTTATAAATTAGTATCGTACACAAGATCTATGGGAATGGGACATTGTGCTTCCTTAGAGTGTCCTTAGTTACGTATCGAGACTATATGGGTAATTAGACATAAGTACTTTCTCAGAGAGTCTATAGCTAACGTTGCAAGACCACATGGGAATTGATGGTGAGAGCCTCCATGAGTGTTTGTGCCTTTGTATGTTTACTTGAATAGAGGGTTATTCTAGTGTGAGCCACCCATATAGTCACTATGATTATTGTTGGTTGGTTTTGATGAGTCCACCAGGCCAAAGAACAAGCTTAGGTTTTGTACTGCTTGTTGTTTAGGTAGTCTGCTGAGATACTTGTTGTGTTACATGCTTTGCCATGAGAATATAGAGTTGTTTTCTAGATTACTTGGTTGATAATTTAATGAGTGAATTTAATTAATAAATAAATTTGAACAAATATTGGTAGGATTTTTTACTCTAGTGTACTTCTGTTTCTCTGTTGCATTTATTTCCTTTACTTTTGCTATATTGTTCACTGACAGTAAGGCACAGATCTTGTGGGGATTGCCTACTAGGATTTGTCTCACACCCTATTTGGGTCCTGAGTTTTGGCCCAAATAGGTTATATGGTTGTAAGTGTAGATAGGGATTGTGGCCCTTCTACATCAGGTACATGATTACTGGTTGGAGCTGGATAGCATAGGACCGAGCTTAGGCATGCGATGCTGCTGGAGTTACTGTTAACTTTTAGTGCTTTGTTCTCAGTTGTTTTTCATCACGTTTTTTTTCTTCTTTCCTTAGATACATGTACCATGCTGCATCATTATTATATTATACATTTCTTCTGCTGTATAGTTTCAGTTGTTGTATGTTGTTTACTGCTTCCGCTATTGACTGTTATTTCCTGTACCATGTATACCTTGCAAAATTGGGTAATAGTTTCCCCAATAACATACCACAGCCCTCACTCCTAGTTGGTAGCCTCTGGAATTTGGGGAAATGCACTTAAGGTCATGCGGAGAACCGGGAAAGGGGCACTGGTTGAGGGGCTCCGGATTCGGGTCGTTACAAAGTGGGATCAAAGGAGTTTCTTTCCTTTTCTATTGACTTAATATTTATCGACATTAGACAAGGATATGATGAAATAGGTAAATGTTAAATAGATGTGCTGAGGCTTTCAAGAACTCATGTATAGGAAAAAAGCTAGATTACCTCGACTACTGTAATTTTCATGTTTTTCAAATGATATAGTTTAATTCATTTCACCGATGGGTGGTGCACTTGTTTTGTGCTATTAATGTTGGTATAATTGTGGGTTTATTTTGTTGCAACCCGATGAGATGAGGGTATTCCATCTCATGCCTCATATAGACACTTGTTAGAAAATAAAATGTCATGAAATTTGTCATGTCATCTAGATTTCATTTGAAATTGCATGCTGTTGTGATAGAATTTTTGATAGATGTAGCATGTTGTTGTTATAGATGCTGTGATAGAATACTTTCTATGTTGATATGTTATCATTTGTTTTGAGCTTCTTTATCATTAATGCCAAAATTTGGTCTTATAGGTGTTATGATCCCTCGAGTATCAGAATTTGGTGGGTCATGAGTTTTTTATACTTCTTAATTGTTATATGCATGGTTATGGTACCAAGCCTTGATTCGTGGGGAGTATGGGCCACCACAGATCGGAATTTGTCACCATAATATAGGTTTTTCTGTGTTTTCAGGGCTCTGGTGCAGTTCTGAGGTTTCTATCCAGAAAAACCCAGAATACACAGCGTTTACTTTATGAACACACGCAGTGTAGTTTTTAGCCGTGTCACAGATCGTGTGGGTTTTGACACGGGGTCCTGGAAAAATATTGTAGGAACAAGCTGTGTACCATCATAGCATGTCGTGTAGTCTGGAATGGGTATCTGGAGGCGTCATGAACAACATAGGACATGGTTTTTCTTCAAGTGCACGACGTGTCCCTTCTGAACACGCCGTGTATAGTTGACCATGTAGCTGGCCGTATAGCCAATGGAACGGGTTGGTATTATCCTTCCGTGTACTTGCCATGTCCTTATGGAACACGTTGTGTAGTGTCGGCCATGTGTCTATCTATTTATCTAACAAAACAGGTAGGGTAAGTCATGTCAAGTACACACCGTGTCTCTTTTGACCCACCGTTTAGTAGTGGTCCATGTACCAGTCCGTGTGACTAATGACACAAACAAGGGAGAGATCTCAAGTACACGTCGTATACTAGACAAGAACGCTGTGTAGTTTCCTAGTATGACAGTCCATGCTCCTTGCCATGTATGAGTGAACGGGTAGGGAGAAAAGGGTTAGTAAAAACAGTGTAGTTTAAGAACACGCCGTGTAGCCGGGTGGTTTACACAACCATGTATGGCCATGGTACATGCCAAGGGAAAACTTTTAATAAACATGCCGTGTAGTAGTACTACACGTCGTGTAGTCTTGTTTTCCAAAAATTTAAAAGTTTTTCCCTCCTGTTCTATTTTACCCTCTTATGTTAAAACTGTGTTCATCATTAATGATGTTTGGCTTTTGACCTTTCATAGCTATGGCACCAAGACATCCTCTCATTGCATGTCAGGAACTAGGCAGTAACCGTATGCCTAATATGGAAGATCAAGGACTACAAGTAGCTCAACCTATCATTCCGTACATGGAACCTGTAGTAATTCTAGACACATGTTCCGACACTTAGTTCAGAGAAAGTTTCATGAGATTCATGAAGACCTTCCAGGGAGTTCATCATTCTGCCCCGTCCATGGCAGAACTGATGCAGGGATTTCAGCAGCAGCATCCTCCCACGATCTCAGGGGATGGAGGACAACAGGCTACAATGTCATGACTAGAAGCCATGATATCCATCTTGGAGCATCTGGAGACACCTCCATATAGGATAGTGAAACTCGTGACTTATATGTGGCGAGATTCTGCCAAGAGATAGTGAGATGTGGATTCGCAGTCTAGGACTACATCTACCTAGTGACGCTGAGGGATGACAGGGCCATAGATTTCATGAACTTGCAATTGGGTACTCTCATAGTTATGGTTTATTCCTCCAACTTCACTGAGCTGCAGCATTTCACTTCTATTCTGGGGAATGACGAGCTGTATTTAGCAAGGAAGTTTGTGGAGGGCCTCAGTCCGGACATTAGATCACAGGTGAATGTATTTCAGTTGACTTCAATTACTCTGATAGTCAACCATGTAGTCATCACATAAAAGAACCTGAGGGAGACTGGAGCTGTGGACCAAGGCGGTTCAACATTCATGGCTGATTCTTTTCAGGCTGACAGCAGGAAGTGCCACCGAGAGGCTACATGAGGTGATCCGAGGAAGGGGGGTGTTCCTTATGGTAGAAGAGATCTTCCTTCTGGAACCCTAGTGGTGTGTTATCATTGTAAAAGGAGTGTTAATAAGAATCCTTAGTGCTCAAGAGACCCAGTGGAGTTCTGATCTTGCGGCAAGATTTGTCATCTACAGCGTTTCTACAATGTTCCCCATCCAGTGGCTAGTGAAGAAGGATCAGTTTTGACTCAGCGTAAAGGAGCATGATTACCAGTTCCATAGCAGACAGGGTTCTGGAGTTCTTCAGGTCTTTCAGGATAGGGTAGAGGCCAAGGATGTAGTGGTTAGGCTCAGAGAGGAGCAGTACATGGATCTAAGGTAGCTATGCATGGTCGTAGTACAAGCTAGACTTTTGTGGTAGTGAAGATTCAGCAGGAACATGTTCTTGGACACTCTACAGTTCAAGGTACGATCTTAGTAGCCACAGTTTTATCTTCAGCTCTCTTAGATACAGCTGATTCACGTACCTTTATCTCTATTACTGTCATGGATAGCCTTGGGCTCTATGCCTTTTTATCTACTAACATGTTGACCCTTGACACGCCATTAGGAATGAGGAAATCTAACGTAATACTATTCATAGAATTCCCTCTTGAGGTTTTAGGGTGTCACTTCTTATGGGACCTCTATGTCCAAGAGATTACAGGCTAGAATGTCATTCTCTTGATGGACTTTTTGGCTCCCTTTCAGGCAGTCGTTGATTGCTATCGCTGTAGGGTGAGTTTCTTATCACCATAAGGTGGTTTTTTCTTCATAGAGACTAGTGGGATGTCTAAGTGGGTAAATCTGGATCTGACCATCTTGGGCTAGGCGGAGTTACAACCCAATATTTCTAGTCTATAACTAGATGACCAAGGGACTTCACAGTAAGACTTTCCTCTAGTGGTGGATCGCTTCAGTGATGTTTTTGCATAGGACCTTTCAAGTTTGCCTCTAGAGCGTGAGGTAGACTTCTCGATTGAGCACATTCACATAGCGGCACCAGTGTCCATTCCTATTTATAGGATGGCTACACCCGAGTTATAGGAGCTCAAGAAGCAGTTGTTGAAGTTACAGGCAATGGGTTTCATCCAACCCAGTACTTCTCCTTGGGGTTTGACTGTCCTGTTTGAGAAGAAGGTAGACGACACCCTTCAACCTTTTGTGGATTATCAAAAGATGAACCAGTTAACTGTCAAGAACTGATATCTTTTTTCGAGGATTGATTACCACTTTGATCAGCTTTGAGGAGCTCGAGTGTTCTCGAAGATCTACTTTAGGTATGTTTACCATCAGTTACAAATTAGACCATCAGATATACCTCTTACAGCCTTCAGGAGTAGGTATGGTCTATAGGAGTATACAGTCATGCCGTTCGGTCTCATGAACAAGCCAACAGTCTTCATGGAAATAATGAACAGAGTTTTCAATCCTTACTTGTATTCCATCATGATGGTTTTCGTGGACGACATCTAGGTGTACTCTCCAACTCGATAGGACCATGCTACCCATCTTGAGATTGTTTTGAGTACACTGAGGGAGCATTAGTTTTATGATAAACATTCAAAGTGCCACTTTTGGATGGATGAGATTCACTTCTTCTATCATTTCATCTCAAAGACAGGAGTATCAATAGACCTAGTGAAGGTGAGAGCATTAGTTACCTGGGAGAAGCCGAAGAATTTCTGTGAGGTATGAAGTTTCATGGGGGTTTTTGGTTACTATAGGTGGTTTATACAAGACACCCCATGCTTAGCAGCGCAGTTGACCGGCTTGAATAAGAAGGGGGTGAAGTTATTTTTGTCATAATCCTACAAATCACCCATTTAGGAGCTGAAGGGGAGATTCAATTCAGCACTGATTTTAGTTTTTCCAGAGCCAGGAAAGAGTTACACAGTTTTCTCTGTTGCATCTAACATCGATCTTGGAGAAGTGCTTATGTAGTAGGATCGTGTTGTTGCGTACAGATATTTGAATTTGAGGCCACATGAGAGGAACTATCCTACGCATGACCTGGAGTTGGCTGTAGTTGTTCACGCCTTGTGTTGTTGGAGACATTATCTTCTAGGAGAGCATTTTGTGGTATATACTTACCACAAGAGCGTAAAATATATATTCACATAGTGTGACTTGAATATGAGACAGTGGAGGTGGGTTTAGTACCAGCAATCATTCGATTTTGAGCATGCATGTTTTCCTGGGAAAGGAAATGCAGTGGATGATGCAATGAGCAGGCGGACTCAAATACAGGTAGTTCAAGAGGCCAGTAGTGAGTGGAAGCTTATGGCTCAGTTCTCCGAGATGCTTTTGGAGGTGCATGAAAGACTGGGGTAGACTTTCCTATCTTTTCAAGCTGTTACCTATAAGCTTCTCGACCGAGTTCGGATGAGGAATTTATCAGATAATAAAGGCCTAGTATTACAGGAAAGCATGTTAGGAGAAGACCCTCTTCCCGGATGGACCGTTGGTGAGGATGAGATCATGCATTTCCAGGGAAATTTGTGGGTGCCAACAGATAAATGCGAGGATATGATGCGAGATTTTCATTCCTCAGTTTGGGAAGTTCATACTGGCATCACTAAGATGTATCATGATCTACACTGCTAGTATTGGTGGCCTGGTATGAAGAGAGATGTTGCTGGTTTTGTCAAAAGATGTTCCACCTGTCAACAGGTGAAGGCGGAGCAGCAGTGACCAACAGTGCTTTTGAAGTAGATAGCCATTCCCCAGAGGAAGTGGAATAATTACATAATGGACTTTGTGACAGGGTTACTGAGATCTCCTCGAGGTAACAACGTGGTATGGGATGTCGTTGACAGGATCACAAAGGTTGCTCACTTCTTGCCGATAAAGTAAACCTTCGTAGTCGATGAGATTGGAAAGTTGTACATCCGTGAGATTGTGCGCATGAATGGGGTTCCTAGTACTATCATTCCAGATAGGGATTCCCACATTATGTCTCATTTAATTCAAGGGATACAAAGGGCCTTGGGTATACAGGTACTTTTGAGTACAACTTACTATCCCCAGACAGATGGCCAGTCAGAGCGCACGATCCAGTTGCTTGAGGATATGCTTCGAGCTTTCATTATTGTATTTGGAGGTTCTTGGGAGAGACATATACCTCTAGTTTATTTTTCCTATAATAATAGTTTCCATGCAACTATTCAGATGGTACCTTACGAGGCTTTGTACGATAGGCCGTGTCGATCACCCTTGTGTTGGCTGGAGGTAGGAGAGGAAACTATGATATGACCTCCTCTTGTTCAGGAGACCATGGAACATGTGGAGTTGATTCGGAAGAGGATGGCTACTGCACAGTATCGTCCGAAATAATACGCTGATCAGCAGAGATGACCTTCAGAGTTCATGGTCAGAGATCAGGTTTCTTACACGTTACCACGAGGTTGGGACACAAGAGGATCATGAGATTGGGTAAGCTTTCATCGAGATATGTCAGGCCATTTGTGGTTCTGTATAGAGTTAGGTAGGTTCCTTATAGGTTGCAGTTACCTTAGAGATATCAAGCTATGCACGATGCCTTTCATGTTTCTCAGCTTCAACACTATTTCTCAAACTCGTCTCATGTTTTTAGACCTGAGGAGGTTGAGCTGGAGTTGGTTTCATCATTGAAGGAGCATCCTATCAGGATTGTCGATCATAGTGAATAGGTACTTCATGGCCGGTATGTTCCTCTAGTATGGGTGCTATGGTAGCATTTCCATGTACATGATGAGACTTGGGAGAGGGAGACCAATATGTGATCACAGTGGCCAGAGTTGTTCGATGTTTATTCATCACTACCTTGTTAGGGAAATTCAGGGACAAATATCCTTAAGGGGGGAAGTTTGTAAGAACTCGGACCTTCCTTTCATGTATTTTTTTCCCTTTATGGTCATTTATGGGAAAAATATGAGTTTCTAGAAATTTTTGAAGTACACCCCGTGTACTCCTTTTTCACCCAAGACCATGTGCTGGCCATGTCCGGACCAAACACATGGTGTGTAGGGGTGATGTGGAGGCCACTTAAAGCGGATTATGGAAATGCTGAGTACACTCTGTGTACGTAAGAAGTATACATCGTGTATTTTTTTAATTAAACGGACCAGGGTCATGCCCAATCGACATAACCGTCTTCTTCTCTAGGTTCTTCAACTGAGAGCGTTACGTACAACCACTGAGCTTCTCCGAGCCTCTGATCCCTCATCTATTCTCCGAATTGACTGTCGTCGATTTCTTCGAGACCACATGGTAACCTCTCTGTTCTCATAGAGCATTGTTTCCCAATTCCTCTTTTTTCTCATGTTATCGGGGGTTGAGAGTTTTGTGCGTTTTCCTATATCTACACCGTTATAAGGAGAATAAAGCCTTGTGGATAAAGTATATCGATCTCCTAGGATTTAGGTAGGTCTTTTGTTGCCCTCCGTTGAATGTATTTGAGTATTTGGTGCAAAAGTGTCGGATACCCATGTATCGGTTGTCTCAGGATAGGGTTTTGATCCTGTTTTGTTATCTACCTTAGATTTCATGTATTCTTGAGTTTATTATATGATTGATAATTTCTTTTTATCATGTTTGAGGATCACCCCATGTGTGTTTTCCCCATGTTTTGGCTGTTTATCTCCATTTGAATTAGGTTTCCCGTGAGAAAAACCTTGTTTAATTTCATGATTTCCTTGATATAGTTGATTGCATGTATTGCCTGCTGTTTATATGCTTTTGATGCATTGTAGCTATTAGCCAAGTAGTTGTTGAACTTACGTAGGTTGCTAATAGTCAATAATGCATGACTAAACTGCTCAGGACTGTGTGAACCTGGTGCGGAAGAATAAAGGGGGGATTGACGATTAGGGCTTCCCTAGAGAGTCTATTATAAATTAGTATCATTCGCAGGACCAATGGGAATGGGACTTTGTGCATATTTAGAGTGTCCTTAGTTTCGCATTGAGACTATAGGGGGAATTAGACATAAGTGATTCCTTATAGAGTCTGTAGCTAACATTGCAAGACCACATGGGAATTGACGATGAGATATTCCCAGAGTGTTTGTGCGATTGTATGTTTAATTGACTAGAGGGGTCCTCCAGTGTGAGCCACCCAGAGAGTCACTATGATTATTGTTGGTTGGTTTGGACGAGTCCACCAAGACAATGACCAAGCTTGGGTTTTGTAATGATTGTTGTTTAGGTAGTCTATTGAGATACCTGTACTGTTACATACTTTTCATTGAGAATATAGAGCAGTTTTCTATATTCCTTGGTTGATAATTTAATGAGTTAATTAAATTAATAAATAAATGTGAATGGAGATTGGTAGGATTGTTTACTCTAGTGTACTTCTATTTCTCTATTTCATTTATTTCCTTTACTTTTTATATATTACTCACTGATAGTAGGGAAAAAAGCTTGTGGTGATTACCTACTGGTATTAGACTCACACCCTGTTTGGGTCCAGCTTTTCAGCCCAAACAGTGTATATGGTTGTAGGTGTGGATAGGGATTGTGTCCCTTCTACTTTAGGTACATGATCTCTAGTTGGAGCTAGAGAGCATCGGACCGAGCATTGGCTTGTGATGCTGCTGGAGTTGTTGTTTACTTTTAGTGCTTTGTTCTCAGTTGTATTTAAGCACATTGTTGTGTTTTCTTCTTTATTTAGATACATGTACGATGCTGCATCATTATTATATTATTATTTGCTTCCGCTGTTTAATTTCAGTTGTTGTATGCTGTTTACTAATTCGCCTATTGACTGTTATTTCCAGTACATTGTATACCTTACCAAATGAGGGCATAGTTTCCCCAATAAATTACCAAGGCCATCACTGCTAGTCGGAAGCCTCTCGAGTTTGGGGAAATACGCTTTAGGTCATGTGGCGAACCAGTCACGGGGTACCAGTTGAGGGGCTCGGGATTCGGGTTTTTACACATGTCAATAATGAAATCACCCTCAACACCAAGTGTCATAATTATTGATAAATGTTCATAAACTAGATGATATTCTATAAAAATTCATAAACATCCATGGTTTTATAATCAAATAAATAAAGTAATACTATCTTATCTAGAAGGATGAATTGGAAAATCTAAATCATAATAATGGATCATAATTTAATTAAGAAGAGAGAATACATGATGAGTACTTCCTGGATTCCTTGATGAAAACCCTTATTAATAATTGATTTTTGTTTCTATGAGGATTGGATGATTCACTCAGGAAAATCAAAAACCATGAAAGTACAATAATAAAATTAAGGAGAGTGGGAATTGAGTGAGGAAGTATTAGAATAATAAGATGTTAATGGAGATCTATAGTAGTGCAATACGAGGATACTTTTTTCCATGAAATGTGCATATTGAATGATTGAATTGAAAAATGAAAATTACTAGATAACATTATGAAATTTCATATTAATATACTATATGAAGAGTCCCTTGAAAACATATCAACCAACACAAATTTCATGATTGTTCTAATGAACATAAAATGAATGAATTGGGTATTTGATCCATCACAATCACAAAAAATTGTTTGATGGTGGTATCAAAGGAAATACAAAAGAAAAAAAGATCTATGTATATTAATAATTTTTATTTTTATTCGATCTAAAAATTTTAAAACAAATTACTAGATTAGTGAAATGTTTCATCAACATTTCATACATAACATTCATGATCAGTAGACTTTATAGATTAATGAAAAAAAGAGTTTCACATAAAATGGAATATTAATCATTGAATTACTCTTGATGACCCATCCATTTCATCATAATCAATGTGGATAGATTATATATCCCCATTAAGAAATTAGTGTTATTTAATGAATTGGATCAGAAAACTATATTTCTGGGAATGCCATTTTTAACCACTAGGCATGCACTCATTGACATAAAAAGAATATAAAAATTTCTAAGAGTTAGATGTGATTAAATAAGTATCAATAACTACTAGGCAATAAATAAATCTTATTTGAAAGGGGATAATACTATAAAAGAGGAAATAATAACTGATTTTGAGGATACTATTGAAATTATAGAAACAAATGTGGTAATTTTTATTATGTAAGAGGATATTCTAATTAAAACTAATGAAAAGAATAATTCTAAGATATGATAAAAAACTATATACACTAGAAGATTTACTGAATATAGAAGTTATAATAGTCCAACATTGATATTTGGTACCGAAACATCTATTTAGATTCTTATGATCATAGAAAAATTAGTGGATTATCCTAACTAAAATCATGAAAGTGATACATGCCATAAGAATTATGTTATTTATAGGATAACAATAGGGACCAACCAATGTAGATATTTTATAGATAAAGCCATTATAAGATCTCAACATGCTATTATTCTTTCAATCGTCCACCACATGAGTCGAAGATAAAGGAGGTATGGTTAAGCCAATTATGTTAAACACAATTTATTATGAGAGGTAAAGAAAATGTTATAATTTTATAAATTAATTTTTTTTATGTAATCACATGCAATATCCCCTATATATTTCAAATATAATTAATAATTTCCTATACATTCACATGTTTGTTTTATCGTTTTTTGGGCAATAAAGACACATGTAATTTGTAATTGAATAATATGTAAGATATGATCACATTGGAAAGCCCATACACATCATGATATAGTGAGAATAGACATCATGAAATACATTCACATCGTGAATATGGTGTAATAAAAACATACCTATCAATGTTAATTATTATATAAAGGGGTAAGAATTTAAAATTTTAAAATTTTTATTGTATTGTGATGATTTAATAATTTTTACCCATTAGCTACCAAATTTATTTCCGCACCACGATTCATGGATTGATCAAAATAACTATGATACATAAAACATACTAAGATAATTACTGAGACATAAATTCAAATTTAAATAAGAAAAATCTGGAAATGAATTTGTAGAGATAAGCATCTAGTTTTGGATACAAGAAAATATGGTTTGTGACTGCTCATAAATTTTAGTAAATAAAAAATTTCTAATATTATTCCATAATTTTACTTTTCATATTCTCAATTTATAATTTATTTATTTCTTTGAATATCCTTGAATAGTTGCCTTAAATCATTCAACTTATTCTTGATAAATTTTATGAGAAAATTATTTTCCACCAATTCTATAATATATTCAATTTCCCTTCTAGAACATTCTTCACTTTTACTCAGAGTTGTGACTACATAGAATCATATATATTATGACCAAGGAATATTAATAACCTGATACAACCGTGAGGTATATATACATTAAATTATTTCATTTTTTACATTAAATGATTTAATATTTTCTAAGATGAATTCATGATAAGGTCGCGGGGGTGTCGTGGTTATGTGAAGCCTCTTCGAATCCTAGAAAATAATAATTTGGTGAAATAGGGCTAGAACATGGTTAGTATAAACCATTAAAGGATACCAACATGGTTATATAAAACCATGAGACACTGGACAATGGAGTCTAATAGGCTACACTGTTAGACAATATCTTACGATTTGGGGTCTACATCCATGCATCCATGTTCGCAACATTGATAGTATATAATTTCATGGATTCCACATTTTTATTAAAACTATAGGAGTAAGTGTGTGAGGTTACCTTTTCTTATAGTAGGAAGCACATGTCAGATATGATGTTTGGAATTTTTTGTGATCCCCAGTTTTTATGTGATTTTACTTTTAAACCATTAATTAATCTTTTAAAATAAATCCTAATTTCATTATTCTTTAAGGGATACAGGATATTACATTTTAGATTCCATTGATATATATTATAGGAATCATGGTAATGCTTTTATCTGGTTTCTAATTCAAGAAAATTCCATACAATTAGACCCATTTTGGTAAGATCTCTATTCCATTAATTTCATTCCCCATTTGGTCTGTTATTGATATAATATTTAGGTGAAAGATTATTCTCCCACATAATTGTTTATTTATATGATATTTAATTTCTTAACGATCCATATCAAAGAAGGAGTTGATACAAGATTATCTTCACACTAGAAACCTGTGGTTGGTGGTGTTGTTAATTTCATTTAATGTAAAAGTGTTTATATATTTCATTTTTTTCATGTCTAGTTATTGAGGGATTCATTCAATTGAATTTAATCCAATGAATTGAATTGATACCTATATATTTTCAATCAATGGTGCCTATTGATAAATGATTAATGGTTAAGAATAATAAATGGAACCACCCAATTTGGAGAGTTGTAAATTTAAATGGAACATTTAGATATAATATGATATTGTACCCCATTTAGGTTCTCCATTTACAAATTATCATGGAATGTTAATATTGAGTAGTCAATAAGAATTATAATATTTTATAATTATAGTGGTTATATTAATTTTTTTTGAATTGTCATATCAATTTTAAATAGAATTGATTAAGAGAATGGGATTAATTCAATTACCCTAGACACATTTCTTTTATTTATTTTTAATGAATTATATTCCTATTATAATGAAATACCTATGAGATTTGAATAAAGGTTAAGACTTGTAATATTTATTTGTGCCTTTATTCCCCTTATAAAGTGTATTTGAATTGAAATTTTCTTTGTTTTGACCATGAAAATTTTGAATTATAATTATTAAATTATTTTCAATTGATATAATGTTTATATTACTCTAGTGACACATAGATTAAAATGATGTATGAAATGTATGGACTAAGTTGGATTCACCCATGCTTGTTTCTATGTGATACTTGGACTCTTTATATGGTCTTCCAAGGGCCAAATCATGTGGGAAAAATTTTATAGATCGGTTGATAATTGGAATTCCATATGGAATTCCAAGGAAAAACACAAAGAAAATTTGGTCATAAATTCCATTTGTGATACTTGGGCTTCCCTATTATACCTCTAGGGAATCAAATGGTAGAAATATTATTCCACAACTAGAGTAAAACATGGGTTTTTTGAAGATCACCATGGATGGTCTAGTGGGGTTTTAGTTTACATAATAACAAGATAAATTCATGGAAAAAATTAGGAATTCCATGGATGGGCTCAATATCATAAATGAATAATGAATGAAATGAGTTATATGATATTTCTACCAAGACATGGAACATGCTTGGATCCCGTGATATTTATACATTGTGTATGGCCTGTGTAGGAATCCATGGATCATATTATCATGGGTTCCATTGAGCATTATGTCAGTTCTCTAGAATTTCATAAATTAGTCTGAATGATTAAATAAATTATTTTATAAATGAGAACCTAAACTTTTTAGGATGTTTACTTTTTGTAATTCATTTCTTGTTACATTACTACTTTCTATATTGTTAAATATTTTAAATTACTTGGTGAAACTAGACTATGGGTAGATTTATATTAGTATAATGTCAAACACAATATTCAAGACACCATTGGGTACCCAAAAAGGATATATGATTGTAGGAATAGATAAGGGAAAGAACCCTATATTAGGTTCCATATTGCTTTATTGGAGTAGGGGTACATGGGACATTGTTTATGCACATGATAAAACTAAGGATACATTTTGGCCTTTTTTAATTTTTTTATATGTATTGTATTAAAATGATATTTACTAGATTAGATTGTAATCTGGAGACATATGACATGTATCATCATAAAAATTATATATATTGTCATCCTTTTGATATTGTAATATATTCCTACTAGGTATATATTGCCTATATAATTAAGTTTTTAAGATACATATATATTATTCATATTTCAATTTTTTACACTCTGGTAAGGGGGAATAATATCTAAAAAGACACACCACAGTTTTCACTTCTAGTTTTTATCCTCAGAATTTTGGGGAGAAGCAGAAGGGGCCATGCGGTCTACTCCGCTCAAGGCACATTTTAGTGGAATTATGGTCCATGCCAATACAAAGTAGTATCATAGAAAGTATATTTTCATTTATTATTTATTATTTATAGAAAATATAATGGGATAAGAAGAAATTATAAATTTTTAATGAAATTTTATTTGTAATATCTAACCCCCATACAAAAAATCTATATTTTCCTGAATGAAACTATTCTTTTCTAGATTTTGACTATTATCATTTATTTTGTTCAGCTGCTGGTTGATGAACTTGAATTGTGAGGTTATTATTGATATTATTATGGGAATTTTTTTGATGAAAACTAATGATATGAGGTTATTAAATATATTGAATCATATTAGGCACCATATTGGAATCAAATACCATTCTCAATGTTATATCACTCATTTCTTGTTTCATGTTGCTATGAGTGGTGTCGTGATAGTTATTTGTTATATTATGGTTTATATTATAGTGGGAGTTATGATGTGAATCAAGAGGAAACAATAATTTAGTTCCTATAGAGTATGGGACATCATGGATCAATATTTGTATATTAATGAGATTGAACATTAAAAATGAATTGTGATATAAATGTTAAATAATTGAATTGGAATAAATCTCACAACAAAACAGGGCTTGAATTTTCATACACCAAAGAACATGAACCAGACCCAACCATAGGAGTGAGATGTATGTAGTATCTCTTGGTAATATATGATTTTTAAAATTCCTAAACCTAAATCATGGAGTATGAAGTGATTATTTTACTGAGTAGTGTGGTAGGTTCCTATCCTATTACAAATTTGGAGCTTTTTATTTGTGACCATTGATATTATTATTGACTGAGGTCATGTGTAATTTATTTTAGTGGTTTTACACTAGTATTTCTTCCCAATGAATTCAAAGAAGGAGGAAATTAACATTCTCATGTGGTGGTTGTCCATGGGAAAATAGTGGGTACTCTAATATTGCTAACTATGGAACCAATAGTAGTACCGGACAATGGTTTTGAGGCATAGTTTTGTGGAGTCCTTATGCAGTTCTTATAGACTATTCAAGGAGTAAATAGACCTTCATCGACAAGTTAGTGTAGACACATGAGTTCTGGCTATAGTACCAGACTACTCATTCGTGGGATTGAAGAACATATGTAGTTTATTTAGGGGTATAGATTGTCCTCTCTACAATTGAGTATAAAAATACACCTCGTGAGAGGAGGGTAATGTTTTCTGAATATATGCTAGAAGATTCCACCAAGAGATGTTGGGATGTCATATAGAAGATTAAAAATCATCAAGGGATGGATTTGATGGATTCTCATTCAGTCTTCTATGACTAGTTGAATCCCATGTATGTGAGGGTCGATAAATCATGAGAGTTTATGCCCAAGGGGTAGTGTCTTTATAACACTGATATATAGAACTACATCGACCAATAGTTTTAAGATAAATCTAGATAATCCTTGTGGTGATATTAGCAGTAATATAACTAACATAGGTAGTGAGGTTTGGTGATACTAGTATGTTTTGTCATGACTACGAGGCCACAATGCTTGAGGGACCTGGTCAAGTGTTGGTCATGCCTTAAGATGGGATATCTACAATGCTTACATTTTTTTTCCTCCCACTACCAAAGAGATAGGGTCTACAACAAATCTATTTTTAGGAGAGGGATCAACATCTTTTCATCATGTATGGAGTGGGAGTATGACTAGAAAACTATGTTGGGGTGGGGTTCGTTGATGTAGTAGTCTTACGCCAGTTTTATAGGAACACTAGATCACATATTCTCTGGGTACCCAGGTAGTATCACATGTCCTTATTTCAGGCCATATATAAGTAGTTAAAATAACCCTTGAGGTCTTGGGTGTTAGATATTCTACAGTGGTTGATAATATTACCGTATAATCTTATTATGGTTTTAAATTTTTTACATAGGGCCTTCACAAAGATTTATATTTGTTCACATTATAGAGATCCTTGGGATATGTTTGTATACATCTGACAGCTTCATCACACTAGACACTTTAGTGGGAAGTAGATCCATGGATGACTGTTAGTGTATGGTGTACTCCATAGATATTGGCATGTGTCAGTTCTTATGGGACCTCATTTTCCACATGATGACAATTTTTGGCATAATTATTGGGATTTATTGGGTTGTTCCATTTCATGATTTCATTTACTATTGTCAATGAAGGGTGAAAATTTAAATACCATTGGGATGAGAGAACATCAAAATAGGTGACTGGGGTGTCCAAAAGAGTTGAGTAAATCCTGACCATTATGGGATGGGTGGGATGATAGTATATATTTAACGTTTATGACTACCTGGTCATGGGACAAAACATAAATATTTTACTTTAGTGGTTTATCATTTTAAGGACATTTCTCTAAAAAAATTTCAGGATTACCTTTTAGGTGAGAGGCAGGGTTCCCTATCATGCTACATTAAGGATCTACAGTGGTATCCATTCATTCTTATATGATGTATACTACTATCATGTATGAGATCAATAGTATGATATTGTGTTTAGAGCTAAAGGGTTTAATTACAACTAGTACAACTTTATGGGGATCCCTGGTCCTTTTAGGAAAATGGATGAAGGTGCCCTCAGGATTAGTGTGGATTATCAAAAATTGAACCAGCAAAAATTTGATAACTAGTATCCTATACTATGTATAAACTATTTATATGACCAGATCTATGGATCATAGGTGTTCAAAAAATATTTATTTGAGATTTGGTTATCATCATGTGTGTGTTAGACCATCCAAAATTCATAGCATAGTCTATCATAGAAGTTATGGTCTCTATGAGTACTTTGTAATTACGTTATATCCCACAAATATGCTAGTGGTAATCATGGAACTAATGAAATGAGTCCTCCAACCTAATCTAGATTTTTTTGGTGGTTTTCATGGAATATGTCATTGTTTATTCTCCTAATTGTCATAACCATGCTAAATGTTTTGAGATCATATAGAATAAACTGATAGAAAGTTATTTATTTGTTAATTAAACAAAAATACAATTCTTGATGGATCATATTCCCTTAATTGGTCACATTATCTAATAAAAAACTACCAGTTTACATAGAGAAGGTATAATTTGTGGTCTCATGGGATCATCCATAGAATATATTTTATGTATTGATATTCTTTGGTATAGATGATTACTACAATAATTTCATACAAGACATCTCACAGAAATCAGTGCCACATAGGGTCTTGACTAAGAAGGGTGTGAAGATTGAATTGTTAGATTCCTATGAACTATCTTTTCGGTGATGAAATGGGGATTTACTAAAGCACTAAAAATTATTTTTTCCAAGACTCATAAGAGTTAAAATGATTACAATGATACATCAGTCCTCAGGCATGGATCAGTTCTTATATTGGAATACGGATTAACGGAATACATGTTTCAGTGGTTGAGTCCAAATGAAATATATTACTTGATGTATGCTATCAATATAGATATAGTTTTCACACATTTAGTTATTGGAGAAATTACATAAATTGAGAGAGATTTGTGGTGTAAATAGACCAAAAAATCCTCATGTTCAAATTTATATATTTTGATTCCTATATGGGAAAGAGAAGATGGGTTGAATAAAAAAGAATATTCAATTTTTATCTTATCTACATGACCAGTGAAGAAAATTTAATGGCCAATGCATTGAGTATGAGGCCTTATATATGGGTAGTTTTTTAGGCCAGTAATGACATGATGTTGATGGATTTGTTCAATAAGATTCACTTAGAGTTTCACAATAATAAAGGGTGGACTTTCCAATCATCCTTAATTGTTAAGCATACCCTTCTAGATAGAGATAGGATAGGGAATATGTCAGATTTAGAAGGCCCTATCTTTTGGGACAATGCTGTATTTCCTTGATGGACACTGGGTGAGGATGGAATTCATCATGTACATGGTCACATATGGTTTTCACTATACATGCATAAACAGATGATGTAATACCTTCATTATCCAGCTTTGTATGTGAATAATTGTATCAAAAAAGGTATCTGTATTTACATCCACAAAATGGTGGATGGATTTGAAAAGAGATATAGTTGTTTTTTCTTTACGTTTACCACCTCTGGGAAGATGAAGACAGATAACTAGCGATCATTCGAGCTCTTATAACAGTTACCTATCCCTATGAGTATGTGGGTTGAAATCACATTGGATTTTTTAATATATTTACTAAGGTCCTTTTGATGTAATTATTTTTAATGGGTTTTCATTGATAGGATCACAATGGTTAAACATTTTATATAGATCAAGGAAATATTTAGTGTTGAAGAGTTAGGGGGGTTGTACATCTATGAGAAAATATGACATCACAAGGTCCCTTATACTATACTTTCATATAGAGGCCCCATTATACTTCCTGGTTTTGGAAATGGATACAAGGGGAATTAGGTTCACAAGTGATTCTGAGCACATCATACCATCCCCAAACAGATTTCCCATTAGATCACAAGATTCAATTTCTTGAGTATATGTGATAAGCATGATTCCTAATATATGGGGATCTTGTGAGAGGCATATAGCCCTGGTCCTCTCCACATACAATATTATATCTCACGATACTTTTCATATGGCACTTTATGAGGATTTTAATGGAAATCCATTCAAATTATCCCTATATTGGTTAGAGGAATGAGAGGAATCCATTCTATGAACTCATAATGTTTAGGGGACAACATAGATGTTTTATTTGATATATATGTTAATTGATACTAAAAAGTATCTAGATAAATATTACAAATATTTTTAGATATGACATATAGAGATTGGGGTCAGTGATTTGGTTTTTTAGGAGTTTCACATTAGATGGGAAACAAGAGGAACAAAAGAATAGGAAATCATTCACCATGTTATATCGAGCCATTTATGATTCTTGAGAGAGTTGGGTCAGTAGCCTATCTATTTAGGTTACTGTAGAGGTACGGATCCTTTCATGAAATTTTATATTTATCTTATCTCTACCACTACAATTCATACTTGTCTCATGCCTTTCATCCTGATGAGTTTCAGTTACAATTTGATGCAACCTTTTACATGAATCCTATATATATAATGGGTTATAATAGAAAGGGTCCCTACTGTTGGCCAGTTTCATTTGTATGTTAGATATGATAACATAACCAATTATAGGATAAGACTTCATAATGGGAGTCCGATGTACAATAAAAATGGTCGGAGGAATTATCAAACATTCTTAAACACCATTTAAAAGGAAATTTGAAGAGAAATTGTTTTAGGGGTGATTTTGTATGAACCTGGTTATTCATTTAGGTACATGTTCATTAAAAACAGTCAATTTATAGTTTAAATGTTTTAATATGGCTTAATATGTATGCATGATGAGGTCATGGAGAAGTCAGGGGTTTCTATTGATTGTTTGGTGCTTAGAACCTAATGTATTTGGTGAAATAGTCATGGTGAATGGTTAGAGAAAACCATTTTAAGTAGGATGCAAAATTAGATAAAGCATCGTGAGGCTATGAAGTGGAGACCTATAGGACGAACGGTTAGACAACACCATCTGACATAAGGTGTATGGACGTTCATCCTTGTATGAAATTTTTAAAATGGATAATTTCATGTTTTTTACATGATTAGTAAAACAATGTGAGTAACTATGTGATGTGACCCTTTCCTATAATAGGAGTCACATGGTTAGAACATGGTTTGGAAAACCATGCATCCAAACGATCTGATGCCCAATTATGGTTGATTTTACTATTTTTCACTAATTAATCAATAAAAATCAAACCTAATTTAATTCTTCTTCAATTTATAGAAGATCAATAATTTGAGTACACTATGAGATCTACTCTCGGAATTGGGGTAATTTCTTCATTCGGTGTCTGATTTAAGAACTATATGTCCCATTAGATCTATGTCGGTATGATCTTAATTTATTTTTTATCATACCATTTTATTTTTGTATCAATTTTGATATTGAGGTAAAATATAATTTGAACTATTAATAGGCACTTTCCTCTTTTAATATTTATCCCAATCTAAATCAAATCAGGAGATGATATAGGATGAGTTATCCTATAAAAAATATCATAGGTGGTATCACACCGTTCAATAAATGTTAATGTGTATATATATGGAAGTATGCTATGTGACCAATTATTGTGTGATGCCTTTAAATTAATTCAATCCCTTGAATTGAATATATGTGTATTTCCTATTAAATTCGTTAGTCATCTTCATAAAATTTTAAGGGTTAATGAATTTAAATTGAAAACCCCATTTTGGCGAGTTGTGTATTCAAAATGATAATTTTGATAGAATATGTTGTTGAAACACATTGAAGTGTGACCATTACCCATTTTCATGGGATGTTAATATTGAGTTGTAAATTATAATTTCAATGAGTTATTATTGGAGTGGTGATATAAAATTTATTTTAATTGTAATATCAATTATGTATGGAATTGGTTAAGATGGTGGGATTGGTTCCATGCCCAAGACACATGCCTTGTAATGGTTTCTTAACCATGATATATCCATTACAATGAAATTCCCATTTGATTAGAACTAAAGGATAATCATTCTAAATTGTCCTTGAGACACTTTATGTGGTGTTTTTGAATTGAAATGTTTTGGGTTTTGGAATTTATATAGTTTATTGTTAATGAGTAAATTATTTTTAATCAATGTGGTGATTATATGCCTTGGGAAACACATGGATTAAAATGATGAATTATATGGGTAGATTCCATTGGATTCTGCCTTACGTAAGCATGAGTTCCCATGGACTTCTTATATGATTTTACATGGACGGAATCTTGTGGTATGGATTTTATATTCAATATAATACATGCAATTATATATAGATTTCCAATAATATACACAGATGGTATCCGATCATATATGTCATGGGTGATACATTGGATCCCTTAGTGGACTGCCAACGACAAACTCGAATGACACAGATGTTATACCACCACAAGAGAAATACCTATGTACTTTTTAAGATCCATGTGGAGGTGCTTTTAGTGTGATGGATTATATATTACTTGGAGTGATACCAACCATCCAAATTTGTAATTCAAATGGTGGGATCAATTCAATACATTAATAGTTAATTAAAAGAGTTATATGATTTGTTTTTGAATCCATAAAATAATCATGGATTCAGACCTATTTCGGATTTTTGGATGGACTTCATAGGAATCCATTGATCATGATATCGTGGGGGATGTTGGGAATTGTACCAGATAATTAGACAAAATTAGATGAATTTGAATGATTAAATGAAAATTTTATTAAATGAAAAATGATCTTTATGGTATTGTTAACATTCAATACAATCATGATTATTACATTACTATCTATACTGTGTTACTAATATTCAATTAATGGAAGGAACTAGAACATGGGTAGTTCCATGATAGGATTATGTATCACACCCATTCCAGGCCAACATTGGGTACGCAAATAGACTATATGACTATCAGTATGGACATGGTATAACACCATACTATAGGTTCATGAATGATTCTTAAGAATAAGAGAGTATGGGACTAAGATGAGGCTTTTGATGGTAGCTATGATACTATTTGGACTTTTATAATACTGATATATGTATTGTATTATACTATTGTGTACTTTGTTTAGCTATTTTGTAAATACATATGACTTGTATCATAGTCATCATTATATAAATGAGAATCCATTGGATATTGATATTTATTAATTATGTGTATCTATTATATGAATGATTTATTACATCCCCTAAATATCAATTATTAATATTATAATTTTTTACACTCTAGAAAGATGTCATAGTATCCCCATAGACACACCCTAATCCCTCACTATTAGTCTAAAACCTCTAGTGTTTAGAGAGATGCGACTATTTCCATGTGGCGATCTTGACCCAGGGCACTATTCAATGTAATCTAGGTCTGGGAAATTACATGAATGATTTTCCATAATAGTTTATTCTAAAACCCATTAAATTTAGTCTTTTTTGTATTTATAGAATCCAAGAGAATACTTGATTTGGAATGAGCTGAGTAATAATCCTATTATACAGACTCTTATACTACATGCAATATTTTGTGTTTTATATAAAAAAATAAATGTGTGGGAGATTATATTAATAGGTGATGATGCTAAATTACATTAATCATACGTTTTTGTGATTCATTGTGATTTGGAAAATTTTCATTATATCATTCACTATAATTTATCATTATTCACCCCTCTTCATGGAAAATAAAAAAATTGGGTTATGTTATTGGTGTGTAAAAAATAACCATTAACAAACCGATCATATTTTTATTATATGTGGTAATGTGATCAATGTTATGTTTTTCTTATGAATCTATTTTTTTAAACAAAGTAAAAGAGAAATACATGGAGATTCATTCATTAATCTTAGTTTTATTAGGATCACACATTAATATTATTTTGGGGAAGATAGATTACATAAGTAAATGAATGTTTTTATTGAGATTATATTTTGATATCATCCATTATCATTTATTATTAGAATACCATATTTTGAATTATTACTTTTTAAAAAAGTAACTACCTACCCTAATCCTCATTTTCATTTTTACATATTGATATTTCCACCATTATTTTTTTATTTTTTTTATTTCATGTTGGAGATGTAATATTCATTAAAAACCTATAGTATGTTACATGTGAATTAGGTATATGTTAAACTCTATATAAAATTGGTCTCTAATGATGATAATTCAAATTCAATGTGATGAAAAATAAAAATGAAATGCTTAATAATAATTATTTGAAAATAAATAGATGAATGCAAAATCATGGATGTTTGATAATGAGAAAAGTAAAATACATTACTGACTTTTTTCTATAGTAACTGTGGAGTTTATTTTTTTCATAAGTTATTCATGAACATTTAATTTCCCATATAATCAAATGATTTTATTTAAATTTAATTTTAATAATTAATGTTTAAGAGTCATTTGTAGTACATTGATATTTCATCCTTGAGGAAATGTCTGAAATCATGTGTATGGGATTTCATATATACATTTCATATAATAATTATATATATAATTATATTATTTATTTTTGTGTTAATTATTTTCTATACAATTCATTTTCATTTATATTTAATATGATATAAATAATTTATTACAATGAAAAAAGGTGAAAAATCCTCAAACTTCTCCACTAAAACATTAATTCCAACAACATGGGATAAATATGTAATAAATTCTGGCATCAAAACTAAATAAATGTTTCGAAATAGAGATTCTAAAGAAGGAAAATTTAACTTCATGATAGGAATTAATTACAGAATGTAAAATCATTACAATGTGATAGTAAAAATTATTTTTTGAAATATTTCAAAGAATGAAATTCTTGTTAACAACATGTCACCATAATTCACACCATGAACATTGCTACACATACCTTGTTTTGAATAAAAGTCATGTATCTTTTGACAGAAGAAAATTAATAATGAAATTAGCATCCCTTTGATGATGGGGAGTACTAATTCATTAGTGTAGACCTTATTAATGGAAAAATAAATCTATCTAGAGGCCCCCCTGTAGTTCAATAAATATAGGAGTTTTTTTGCTACAAAGAAGAATGAATATAAATATTGTCTTTTGGGGTGATAAGATGCACTCTGTTGGGTCCTCCAAAAAACATATTCTCCATTTTATTAATGATTTGTTATATTTTATCCTTACTCCTTACTACCTCATAAATAGTATGATGGGGTACTTCTTTACTTCTATAGAGTTAATGTTTCTTAATAGGGGAGGTGAATTGGGATTTATTTATTAATTGTTATTTATCAATGTCATTTATTATAATTTCTTTATCCACTACCAATCACTTAGTGTATGATTAATTATTACCATTGATTTGATAATTCTAAAAGTAACCTATTAATTTTCCAACCAGTTCTATGAAATTAGTCAAGAAAAATTTTAGTTAGTTTAAAATTGTTCAAAAATAGTGTTGAGACAAACCTAAGACAGAATTGGCCTAAATTACATTACCATGGGAAAATGGGGATTCTTGTATTAAATAGAGGATATCATTACCATTATATATAACACATATCAAATCTAATTCATAACATTAATTAATTCATTTATCTCTTATATATAACTTCACTTCAATTGTAAACCCACAACCCTTCTATTATTTCATAACAATATTTATCAAATTTAAAATCTAGTTTTCTTTCTTTTTCTCACATGAAAAAGAAAAAACCATCCTTTTTTACTCATACTTCAAATAAAATGAATCATTTCTTTTAAAACCAATGTTATAAACTATGTCGTCTCATAGACACTACCTTGATATTTTTGTATAAGATATTTCAATTATTTAGTATCCTAGTATATGCCTATTTAGAAATTTTATACCCTGGTTCACCTCTTAGAGAAATAATGATGTCCTTATAGGCTGTCAAATTCTTTGGAATGTGTGTTGGTTGATAGCATGGGAGGTCGGGCTCAAAGTTCCTTTTTGAGTGGAATCTATCCTACTTGTAGACCCATATATATATTTATTATATGTTTATCTATCCTTACAAATCTATATATGGGACTGTATTTTGCTATCCAAACTATATAAACACAAAAATGTGTATAATTTTAATATCCATATTTTGTTGAGGTTCTCCAAAATTGTATTATTAATAATTTATTATATAGTTTAAATATGCATAAAGAGAAACTATGGAGTTTATTGACATGCAATTATGTAGTATATAATATGTATTTGGGATGAAGATCATGATTAGGCTTACGACATATCAATATGAATGGAATAAGAACCCATGATGTTTGGATACACTTAATGGCGCATGTTTTCCCATATATGATAATATGAAAAGGACTAATTACAAGTTATCTTAAATCATATGTAATAAATGACATTGTTAATTGTTCCTAGAGATGATTTCTATGATAATTTCTCATGGCCATCCCATACTAGTTCTTTTTTATTTTAATTATTAAATAAGATAAGGTATGAATTCTTTCTGACACAACTCCAAAGTCATTTTTGGATCATCAATAAAGAAGGATGATTCAACAAATACTCATCAGTATAATTATATCAAATTCAGGTCACATAGGTTCTAGCTAGATCTTGATTGGTATAAAATTAAATAAGAGGAAAATATGAGACAACTAGTAATTTATCAACATCTATTGTATTAATAAACTAAAACGATAATCTCGAATCAATTTGTACTAAATAGACAATTTTAGAATATAAACTCAGTGTGTATAAGAGGATTTAACGAGGATTATATATATTCACATTACATAGAGTTCTTCATATATTCATCACATTGAAGAAATGTTTTTATTTTTTATATGGGTTTCTACCCTTATAGAGGCATCCTATGAATCATATGTAATTGTAATGAAATACCATGTAGTATGAGTGATGTAGATGAAGGATATATGATTGGATGGTTCCAAACTATTTAAAATCTGGTGGTATGGACATGGGTTATATATTCTTAGGGTCATGCATCTAGAAGTTATATTTGATTCCTAAGAAACATCTCCATTATTTCAATACAAAAATAGGTGTAAACAAATTTCATGTGTGATTAAGGCTCGGTGTGGGGAATAATAGATTTAAAACAACTCAACTTTTATTGGAGAGAATATAGTGTACTGGGTGTGTATTTTACATTAATATTCTCTAGTAGGATTAAAATATCATAGAATTTGTGACAATATTATAATGAGTGGGTTATATGAATTAACCATCACCTGAAGGTAGTGTTGGGGAATAAACATAAGATGATTCTTATATAAGATAAAAAGGAGGAGTATCTCAAATAAAGGTGACATTGTGGGTCTTATTAATATATAATACCCACAATTACATGAACTAATAGGTGATCAAGGTGATGGTATGTTTTGGGGGTTAATATTAAGAGGAGGCCCATTAACGAAAAAATTTATCTAGACCATTTGTATATTGGAAAATAAGTGGAGAATATCAATTTAATGTGTTTTATGAAATAAAAAAGAGACCATTTACGTTTGTTTTAATGGTAATCCATTCAAAGTTTCTAGACTCATGAAATTTCGTGGGAAAAAGGTTGAGATCATAAGTATTTAAAATGAAGATATGTATAATCCCACACAAATAAAATTTTGGTGAGACAATCAAATTATCATAGAGATTACTGATGAAAAAAATAATATTTTTTTGAAGTGGTATTAATATATAGAGGCCTTGATTAACTGAAGGAATTTAGATGATTTCTTCAAAAAGGACCTTTTGAGTTAGTAAAAAAGGAATTTTACCTCATGTTTTCAAATAATTAAACTCCTCATGTACTTCGGTGGAACATATCTCTATTTTGTTACGATAAATGGTGTTCCTATATTTTTATAAATCACTGAATAACTTCCCTATGAAATGGGAGGCCCCATAGTTCCTTTCAAATGATAAATTCATATACTTTTTTCCACATTTAACTTTTCCTATAAATATTAAGTGGAATGTATTCATACACGTGATGAATAAACATACCACAATGTATTCTCTATGTGGGGGGACCTAGAATGTTTCTCCATACAAAAAAATACATTTATTCTTAGAGTGATGACTACCTCATGAAGAACTAGGGTAAGTTAATGAATAAAATAATTTTCTATTTAATATATATTACTTTTGCAAAGATTGAAAATTATAATCACAACAAGAATTCCCTAAGAAATATCCTGCGACTGTAAAAAACCTTGTATTGTTGGTTGTTTTTTCATGAACTGTGTGATGTGATTTGTAGTTAGAGTGAAAAACATTTTCAGTCCCTTGAATTAATTCATGAAGCATTTAAATTTCTACAAAGAGGAAATTATATCTTCATTAATCGCAAAACATTATTTTTAAGAAAGTTTCTTTTTCTAATATCTAATAAACACAAAATGATTCTAGTCATTGAGTGACAAAAAATTTTGATCTATATGTTCTTTTTGTCTCCACAATGAGTCCAATCGGTGTATGTGAATGGAAATATTCTCACTATTACAATTTATACATCATTGAATTAAGATTTTAGTTGCTAAAAAAGCTATTGAAAGATTCGAAATGGGGTTTTATGAATTTCACACCATTCTAATGAGAATTTTTTTAAGATCGCAGAATACTACCAGAGGTTAGTTCTAGCCACCACATAATAACATTGGGATATAATTTATAGGATTCTGAATTCGACAGTGTATGTGATCAATCTTGTATCACTTTGAGATAAAATTTTCCTCTTTTGGAATGGACACATTTCTCTGAAAATAACATTTTTATGAGTTATAATCATATCATTGACTATATTAAAAAGTGTGCGGCAAAAATATTTCAAGGAAAAAACTACCAAATTAACACTTTTGATCATTTTTTATATTATTTTTTCAAATCTCAAATAATGGTTTCACATTTATAATAATTACAATCAAATAATTATAATAAAAAAATCATTAATATGTGTAAGAGGATATATGCAATAAATCATAATATTTTTTAATCACAACAACATGGTCAAAATCATATTGACCCATCATTCTTCATAAAAAATTAATATTGTTTCCCCTTAAATCATTAGAAATTATATAAAAACCATCCACTCAAACCAATAATATCATAAATAGTTTCATTTAAATTTCAGTACAGAAACCCAAAAATATTGATTTCTAGTGTCTCAAAGATATTTGGAACCAATAAAAATACTTTATAAACAAATTATGTAGTATATTATTTTCATTATCACATCTTTCCTCTATAATTAATCATGATCCAATCACTACATGAGATGTCTTAGGGTAATACATTAAGTAATTAGTGATATATAAATCTTAGTACAATGATAAAATAGGATTATCATGGGGTGAGATATCATAGTATTCGTTTATTATTGAATTTAATAATGAAATGGTATAATTATAAACCATAATATAAAAACATATCGAAAGAAAATAAATAATAATATCATGTTAATCGATAAAATAATTAAATATTGTCAAACATAGGGAATGTAATTTTAAAAATAATACATGTATCACAACTATGACATCAAAACATTATATGAAAAGTTAATCACACCATGTATGTACATTATAAGGATGATAAAGTCACTTGTATCATGAAAAAAACAATGATCTCATAGAATATAAAGCATTAACAAATCAATTATCAGGTTTAAAATGTTTTATACCATCCATTTTCATAAATTTTCATTTATATATATTCCACATTGAAAATTATCATTCATAAATCAAAAACCTCAAATAAATCTATGAGAATCAAAGGCTTACAATAGTACATCCATAAATTTTTAAACCTTAAGGTATTATATATAATCCAAAGAAGATAAGTTATTAATAAATCGTGGACATTAATTTTCCAAAAAAAAATAATCGGTCATGAAAATAACCAATCATATCAAAAAACTAAAAAAAATTATGAAGAAGATTTCATATAATCAACACCTCTTATCAAACCATTATGTAAAATAAAAAAAATCATTAAAGGAATAAGATGATAATATTTTCAAAAAAACTATATATAAATAAACTATTATTGTGAAAATATTTATTTTTTATATAATAATTTGAATAAAATTATTTTTATAATTCAATAACCTTAAAGTAAAGAATAAATAATAAATTTAATATATTATGTTTAATTTAAAAAATATCAAAAAAGGAACGTAATGTTACATGTATATCACCAAGGAATAATGGGGGAACATACTTTATACATTAACATAACATGTATTATTAATATTAAAATAACAAAAAAGTTTGGTATAAAAATAAATATGTATAGATAAAAAGTGATAGAGAACACAACCACAAAAATGATAAAGAACAAGAAATAACATTTTCTTTGACTCCCACCATGCAATAGATGCGCAAATAATCACATGAATAGATAAATAAATAAATTAATTACATATTTAGGATAATTTTTCATTTATATATAATCTCTATAATTCAATTATTTTCATGTTTTACTCATTTAATAAATTATTATTGTCTTTAACATCCATTTAGACGATGTTTTAATTATTTTTACAAAAACAATCGAATTTACTCATGATTGTTCATGTCCATTTCCCAATGGTTTTATATGAGGAAAATTCACCATGGTATAGATTTATTTTCACTAGAGAAGTAATGCAGAACAATAGTTATGTATGTAATCATGTTTTATTAATTAAATCCTGTAATATTATTATAGACAGTGAAAAAATATTTATTTATTGTTGGAATCATTATAATCATAACTAATTTCTTATTCCTAAATAAAAAATATCATATTTTTTGATAATTAATATTATATTCAATCATGATGTTATTTTTTTAATAGCCACTAAACACTTATTTGAATTATAAAACATTATCTTCTACATATTTAACATAAAACAACCATGTATTAATGATTTTTCATGTGTTTAATGTAAGGGGGATAACAAATAAATTAATAAAATTTCTAAAAAATATTATCTTATAATTGTACATTTAATTTGAAATTACATTTGATGATTTTTAAAAAATTGTTAATATCAGAATTGAAATAATGTTATTTGGCATTGAACCCATGATATGATCTTTGAGTAACCTCTTTTTAAATGAGATAATCTCATGTATGATAGTGATAAAATGTTAGAAATAGTTCTTAGGGACAAATATTGAGGATTGTGGAGAGAGATTTTAGAATATATTTTGAAAATAAAAGAGTCCTAGACATTATAATAAATGTTGGAAAAAGTGTTTTATATATCCAAGGGGAGGATTATTTGAGAATAATGTATTTTTTAATTTTTATTCATTATGATGTCTACAAATAAGGTTGATTCTTATGATTTTTTACAATATAGTTAAAAATAGAAGTGTGTATGAAATTTGAACGCACTAAAAAACCAAATGAATCAGTGAAATATTTCATAGAAGGTATAAAAATAGAATCTTCCTTTTTATAAAATGAAAATATATCTTCATTTTATAAATTTTATGTATGGGGTTGAAAAATAATTTAAATTTTTTCATGATTTTTATATTATTAATTAAGATATTATAGTTTAGGTAAAATTTTTGTCTATTTGTAGCCATTTTGTATAATGATGATGTCATCAAACTGACTATATATATATAATATTTTTTATTATTTACCAAAAATATTACATATTAAAAAGTATATCAAAAATGAATGAAATTATAATTTTCTTGTAATAGATTATAAAAAAATTATATTTTATCAAATTAAGATTCTAAAAATTATAAAATTATTATATAAATAAATTCATATAATATGTAAAGAAAACAATATTATTTAGAATCAGTATAATTTATTATTCCATGAATATTTATATTTCATATTATTATTTTTTCCCCATTATTATCAATTTCATAGTCAATTATAATTTAGCTTCTAATTGAAAAATATTTAATCTTTTTTTAATTATTATATTCTAATTAATAAAAATATTAAATTATTAAATATGCTAAAATATTCATTTTTTAAATATATACTTATTAGTGATATATGATTCATAATTTCTACAAAGAAAATTACAGGGTTCTAATGTTTACAAATAATTATTAAAATCATAATAATTATTATTTTTTAAAAATAATAACATATTCAGTGGTCAGGTAACTATTTCAATGGGCTGTTATTATTTCAAATAATCAATTACTATTATAATCACCAAATGACTATGGTACATCCTTTGAATACCTCTTCATTACATCAGTATTCTGTCACTACTCTTCATATTTAAATATAATTTATATAATTAAATTCTTGTTTCTAATATTTTTTTTATTTAATGTTTTTTATCTTATATTATAATTGTATGAGTGTATGATTCTTAATATTTATAAATCTAGTTAAGTAAAAAATATTTATTTATTTCTCAATTACACTCTTTTTAAATTTTACGGTGCATTTTTCTACATCAACTGTATGGTTTTATAATAACAAAATAAAATGTTTTTATATTTTATTATGTCATGTATGTGATATACACAATCCATTATACATCAACGTAATATATATTTATATAATTAATTTAATTTTTTTTAAAATAATGTTTTTATTACGTGATTTAGAAACATATAATCAATGTGGTGAAAAAGAATAAAAATGAAAAAAAATATAGCATCACCTTGAATTAAAATGAAATTAAAATAAACAATAAAATTAAGGAAAAACGTACACAAACCTATAGGTTAAAATATATAATTTCTTATTAATGATTGGTGAAGATCACTGGGAGGATGATAGTGGGCTTCCTCTTATTTGGGGTACCAGTGGATCAAACGAATCAGCTAATATAATTGATGGATCCTCCTCAGCACCAAGATATTCTAATATCTCATAGAATATATGTAATGGGGATGATGTGAGTGTCATGATAATAATATACATATTAGGAAATGAGTTCACACACAACTTACCATTTATGGACTTTATATATACGCATTGGGAAAATCCCCCAGAATATGTTTTTTGTACTCATAAGGTTCTAAAAGTCTTCTTAAATTAAAATTTTCACCCCCTAGAAAACTTTGACAATCAAAACAATTATATGTCTCATCATACACCATCATGGAAGATATCTGAATGTTGAATGTCTAATATTTTATTTCCTATATAAATTATAGAATGAGATATTCCACCTAAAATATGATTCATTATAGCCTATAATATTTCTAATTTTAGAATATGATAGTTTTAGGGATGTTCCATAAAACATCTATTTGATGCCTTATGAAATATCCAAAAAAATTAATTATGATAAAACATTATTCCAAATAAATAAAACATTAATAAATATATATAAATTCCTAAATACATCATATTTTTGAAGGATTTAGGGAATGAGTCATTAAATCCCCCAATTGAACTAAAGCCTCAAAGGCATATAGTCAATTCCCCTTATATTGTGTCAAATAGAAATTCCTTTTTAAATAATATCCTAAAAACAAATTGGATATCTACCAAAAATAATTTGTAAAACTATATTCAACTTCTCATGTATCACAATATATGTAACTCTTTTTGAATATCCATCTAAATATACTTTTAGATAAACTATCAAACACATTCAGAGAACCTAATAGGGTTTCTTAAAATTAAATCACCATTCATTAAAAATAACCCAATAGTCCAATATATCATTGATAATAAAAATAAATTCCTGAAATATTACATGTAAGAAATGAGTACCCTCTAAGAAAGAATCATTTCAACTAAACCATTAATTGGATCTATAATGATATTCATCAAACATATATATATCCATATATGATTCCAATAGATATATCATATAAAATCATTTTTTTATTACAATTTAATTTAAATAAATAATACTATTATTATTTTTAATTATTATTTTTTCATATTTTATTTTTAGAAATTATTTTGGAATAATTTTAAGAGAGGGCGCTGAGACGATGTGTGATTCTGAGGCTCGGGGGGGCCCAGAAAGATATTTTTTTTAAATGTTATGATTTTAAACAAATATTCACACACATTTATGAAAAGGTGAAATATATCACAAATAGAATCTAGTATCTAAAATCTAATGCCGCCATTGATCTCAATGCAGTGGCATTACCCTAGCAGTGACCTAACTCTAGTTGACATGGGCATCTGTAGAAAACGTCACCATGAGAATAACCGTAAATGAAATAATTAAATTAAAATTATATTAAATTGAAGTCCTAATAAATCATAAATGATAACTCGGATTGAAAATTTGAGGTCATCATTGTGTTCATAAGGGTATTTTTTTCCTTAGGAGATGAATAACATCGAATAGCACGGGTCAGGTACAAATGTTTGTTTTTTGGTTTTGAATTTCATTAAAATATTTATTAAAAATATTTTATTTTGATGTTACTAGTTGATGGTGTGGAGGATTATTTTTCTTAATAAGCCATGTCATAGGATTTTGGGGGTAATCTCTACAAACCTGGATTTCCCCTGATTTAAGGAAAATGATCCTCTCTCTCGACAACAAACACAAGCATATAAAGGATCGATGAATGCACAGACCATTATTCCTCATGAATGACTAATCAAAACATTGAGGTAGGGTTTCTATCACTTTGGTATTTCTTCTACCTATTTATTATAAAAAAACATATACTCACCCAAGAATAGGTTGATCTATAGTTTCATCATTCTTGCGGGTTGGATATTTATTACGGGAATAGAAGAAATAGATCATGGTGATTATTTTGATTTTGTTTTTTCATGATCTTGCTATCATGAACATATAAAGGCCATATAAACAATTACAGTATAATTTCATTGGATGTTCATGCACACAATACCTCCCTGTTATTCTATCACATTCTAGGTGTGTTGTTCTCCCTTAGAAAACATATGGGAATGATCAATCACTACACCCACGATCATTAGGGTGTTGATCTGAGACACAAGGTAGTGATCCGATATGGCGTTATAGATGTGAAACGGGAGAATAAAATTTAGGTTTCAACTCATAGTATATGGTGCGATGAATGGTAGGCTACAGGAAGGGTGTCCGATGATGAGGGAAGAACCCAACCCGATTGGATGTTGTGTTCTGGCGGGGTGCACATATGATGTCTAGTAAGACTATATCCGAGGAGGAACCTACAAAGAAATAGGTTGTAGGGGGTGATAGGAGTCACAACAAGAGTTCATGGAACCAGGAAATGTATAGAATCCTATGAAGGCAGGATGCAGGTGAGAGGCTGCATTGGCGGAATCCCACAATGACGGAGAGGCTGTAGAACAAGGTGGGGAAAGCAGGCTGTCCTTGTTGGCTGAGGGATCTGTATAGAGATACTGATGGGCCACTACATGGACCAGAGGGATGCTGCCAAGGCTGGCCAAGTTATATAGAGAAGTGTAGGTCCACTCGACGTGGGCCGGGTAGAGAACCAGTCTTGGCCCATAATGCTGGACTAGTTTTGGGATGACCAAGACTAACTGTGCTGGGTCGAGTCGTCCGGACTTGTTCATGTCATAATCGGACCTGACCATGCCCTTTTTACTAAAATAGGTATATCATTCAAACCTTGTGTATGTTTGAAAATCAGATTGTGGAATTGAGAACCTTATGATTGGTGGTCCTTCTAGAGAAATCTATGTCAGTTTTTAAAAGTTGGTATATGACCTAATGGCATGAGGAGTATTATCTCCTAGAACAAGTGCTTTATGTGTATCATCATGTGGTTTGCTGTGACTAAGTGGTGTTAGACACTATGTGACTTGGAGGATTCATGACCCATTGATGCTCTGTGATCCATCGACACAACAGGCTCAATTGATTCTATGTGCACCATTGATTCTCTAGGTTCCATCACCTCCCTGTGCTTTATCGACATCCCGAGCACCATCACCGCTCTAGGGGCCATCGACCCTCTATGCACCATTGATATTTTGTGCTACATCAATGCTCCATAAAACACTTACCCTACCTGAACCATCGATGATCTAGGTTCCATCAACACATCTAGTTTTATAGTGGTTGGGAGATATATGGGCTAAAATTGGGAATCCTTATCTTTGTGTATAGACTTATACCTATATGATTTGACCATACTGACTATATTTGTTGTGTTTCTTTGGTGGTGTACATTATCTGTTTCCTTCATGGTGTACATATTATGTTTCCTATGTGGTGTTCATTGTGTGTTTTCATTGTTTTGTACATCATGTGTCTCTTAGTGGTATTAACATTGTGGATTCAAGGTCCCTACTGTGTATTTTTTTACGCACACTTGTGCGGGATATGCCCGCTCATGTCATGCCTTGTACAGAAGATAGATTCTTTGACAGAGTCCTTGGTGGATCGGGGCAAGGTGGTTCTAAGAGAAATATCTGACATATGTGGTATTATACTATGAATTTAGATATTTGTTTTTCTACTATCCCTTTAGGTATGGCATTCTTCATTTTAATTTCAAGAGTATGCACTTTTCCATTTCATTTGGCATGTATTCTAACCATGATTACATTACAATTTTTCCTACTACCATAATATGTTTTGGGTATCTTAGTTGTATGCATAGTTTAATACATATTGTTTTTATATTTCAGAATTTTGGCTTTGGAAATGCATGTCTATCCACATGTACCTATGAAAATGCCTCCCATTTGAAGGATATTCCTACTCAATGCTAGTCACCAGCCCAACGACTATTATTAGTGAGATTGGTTAGTCACGACACGATCCCTAGGGAATGGGTTATGACAGATTGGTATCATAGGTTGTAAGTTAATCCTAACAAACCAAGAGTCTCTTATATTGTTTTGGAGAAATAGTATTATGTGTCTTGAGTTTAGCTTTCGAACTAGGGAATTCAGAGTTTTTGTGGTGGAGAACATAACAATACACAATGAATCTGAATTATTCTTTTAAACTAGGTGCGTGAAAACCCTACTTATAGAGAATAAATGGTATATTAATCATATTGGATTTTGAGTGTGTTCTCATTTCCTTCTTAAGTTAGTTTCATATCACTAGGTAGACCCTTTTTACCATAATACATTTTGACTTATTGTGGAATGTGATGATGCAGATAGAAATTTTTTATTTTGATGTGTGATCACAAGGATTATCTTCCTAGTGATGAGTCATCATTATATGAACAAGTACAAAATATTTCACCCTTTAGTGGTGTACGAGTGACACCCCCACCTATAGAGTAGTAGTTAATAACAGTGTGACTAGTAGAAGAGGAATGTAGGTTGAGTGAATTGCATGAGTTATAGAGGTAGTGACCTCTCTGATTTAGGGGTGAGGCATGCCGCAATGCAATAAAGAATTTTCTGTATGTGGTTACACATGACTTCTTCCTAGTGAGGACAACTCATGACCAGATGGTATTCTGAGCATCAAGTCATCTACATGGATCATAAGAAATATTGTGGATATTAGAGATCTAGATATATGAAGAGATGACCCTCAGTTAGATACACATTGAGAATCTATTTAGGGGGAGTTGTTTCTAGTGACATTATTCTCCATGCAGATATAGGAGCTATTGTATCTACAACCGAGTAGTCAGACCGTAACAGAGTACTCAGTGAGATTTACCGATCTTTCTCTCTACCATGAAAATACTATATGGGATTGATTCTTCTAAGACCAGACCTTCTAGAAGGGAATACATTGGGAAATTAGGTCATCCATGATATCCCTTAGCATCATTACATATGTTGGTTGTACTAGAGAGGGCCATTCTCTTACAGATCCCTCTGACCGAGAACACATCGATAGTGGGAGCTAGCACTAAGAGTAAAGTATCTAAATATTTCACAGCATATACCCGATAGTTAACATTGGGTTAAGAGGATCATACAATTTAGTGGATGACACTATGAAACAAGTTATGTGGTGCAATGGTCCCAGGGTTAATCGAGTCAACCAAAGGATATGTTGTGTCACACGTACAATAGTTTGGGACACCTGGCTCAAGATTTTTCGACTCATTATAATGATGATTAGTAGACGTTTACATGTCCTAAGATGAATAGGAAAAGGTAGGAACATTGAGTTCTTCTGGGTGGTCTATGTGTTAGAGGAGTTGGACGTCTAATAGAAGGTGGGAAGATGTCCAAATTACTCGACCACCACATAGAGGCGGTACACCACGACTAAGGGAGATGGTGAAAAGTGATGAGGCCAACTTCATGAAATGGAGGAATATCGACATGTTTCTCCAGAATTGATTATAGTTATGATTTATTTATTTTCTACCCTACATGTAGTTTTGATAGATACTAATGCACATCACATGTTTCTCTCCACAACCCTCGTTCGAGACACAATGTTTCTTGTGGAACCATTGAATCGGTCCCTACAATTATAGACTCATACTAGAGGAGATTCGACAATTACACACATTCTCCAAAATTGTTACCTTACTCTTGTGGGTGAGAGTATCACTTGGAATCTCTTGGTTGCATCGTTGAGGCCATAGAATATCATTTTCAGTATAGACTAGTTTTCCCCAATCTATGCTCATATTGAATATTTTATGTGTATAGTGCATTGATTCCATGAAGACGGGGCTAGGTATTACTTTTTTGGAAAAGGGAATCCCAAGCAGCGTTGGATGGACTCACACATAAGAGGGTGAAGCCAACCACACACCAGTTGTCTAGAATGAACCTCAATGTAGTGTACTAGGCGAGTCCTTAGTTTCTTGTAGTTGTGGATGTGTATGAGGAAGTATATCCTAAGGATATATCTATGTTACCTCTCTATAAGGAGGTATATTTATCCATTGATATGTACCCCCATATAGAACCGATATTGAAACCTATATATCAGATGGATCTCATAGAGCATTATGAGCTAAGGGTGCATCTTTAAGACTTATAGAACAAGAAATTCATGAGACCTATTGTTTCACCCTAGGTGCACCTATTTTTGTTTTCCCATAAGTAATAAGGGTTATTGTGATTATGTATGGACTTCGGGAGCCAAAACATATGGCTATGAAGAAAAATTATCCACTACCACGATATGATGACATCTTCGATCAGCTGAAGGGAGTGAGGTGGTTCTCGAAGGTATTCCTCAGATATGGCTATCAACAAATTTTTATACAAGATGAGTATGTACCAATAACAGCCTTCAGATGTTGGTACGGCCATTATTTATACCTTGTGATTCCTTTTCCTGTGAAAAAAATTATATCAGTGTTCATGGGACTGATGAAAAGGATAATCCAGGCTTAATTAGATAATTTCTTTATGGTCTTAATTGATGACATCATGGACCACTGTGTGTCTAAGGAGGATCACATGATACAATTGAATATGGTCCTAGACACAACATGAGATCACTAGCATTATGGGATGCTCTTGAAATGTTAGTTCTTGATTCTAGATTTCCTCTTTCTATGACACGTCCTTTCAAGGGCAGGACTTTCATTAGATTAAGTAATGATCGAAAAAGTTCTTTCATGGGAGCCACCCAATAGTATTAACAATGTGAGAAGTAAACTGCATTTGGAAGGGAACTATTAGAGTTATTTACCTAACTATTATAGCATAGAATCATAATTGATGGCCTTGACATAGAAAGGGATTCCAATTTTTTGTGGAAAGAGAAGTTCCAGTAGTGATTTTAGAAGTTGAGCAGAGGTTGAAGAGTGAACTCATCATGATGTTACAAGAGGATGTTTTTTGACTATGTCGTGTTCCATGATGCATCAGGGACCAGGCTTTGTTTTTTCCTGATGCAATGGGAATCATTGATTGATAGTGTTTTGTGACGGGAATGAAATAATGAGGATAAATATGAGACACATGATCTTGAGCTAGAAACAATAGTCTTCACATTGAAGACATGGAGAAACTACCTGATTGGTGATCGTTTTACCATATAAAATAACCATAATTGTATCATTTATATCTTTACACAGAAGGATCCTAACTTGATTTAGAGACAATTTCCAAAGATCCTCTAGGTCTATGTATTTGATATTGTATCATCTCATTGGAATGTAAACATTGTGGAAAATTCTCTCAATATGATATCTATATTGTAGTTTCTATGTGAGAAACTAGTTCAATTTACAATGTTATAGATACCCTTTGTGGGTGCGATGGAGAAGCATACCTCCAGTTGATGGTTTTCTCCAATCCACAATTATAATGAGTTATGGAGTCACCACTTAGAGGAACTGAATGTGAGACATTACATGGTCATAGGTCCACAGGGAATTCCCTAGATGGAGATTCAAAAGGTGGGAATCACGTCGTTCACTTCAGAGGAGACATGTTAGTAATAGTATTTTTCTGGGAGGAGGTCTTGGGGGACTTCCATACATACCCTTTAGCAATACATCCAGAAGTAAACATGATTTATTAGGACATCCGTTGTCAATTCTAGTTTCCAAAAATGAAGGAGGTAGTGGTAGATCTCATTTCTCAGTGCCGCACTTGTTATCAAGTGAAGGATGAGCACTAGGGTCTAACAGAATTTTCTCACCTCCTTTAAATTTTAGAGTAGAATTGGCATGGGAAACCAATGATCTTTTTAATGGCTTTACTACACACATCGAAGGGGCACGATGCCATTTGGGTGATCATTAATCAACTCACCAAGTTGACCAACGACATACTAAGACATGAGCAGAGATCAGTAGAGATATTGGGATGCCTCTATGTGCAAGAGATATTTTGACTCAATGGATTCCCATATATGATAGTATCAGATCATGATGTTCTCTTTACATCCAATATGTTGATTGGATTTCAAGAGGAGTTTGGGACATAGCTACACATGATCAAAGTGTTTCATCCTCCAAAGAACTTCTCGACAGAGAGGACCATCCATGTTCTTTAGGATATGCAATAGTCTTTCATAATAGACATTGGAAACAGTTGGGAGGATCACCTAGCTATGGTGGAGTTTTAATACACAAACATCTACCACTCCACCACCAGTATGGAACCATTCGAGGATCTGTACGGGTTTCTTGTCCAGTTGAAAGTTTTCTAGATAGACCAAGGGAAGTCAACACTTATGGACCCGAAGATGGTGTGGGAAATACAAATAAGGTTCAGGTCATCTAAGAGCTGATGAAGACAACACATAGTTGTCATAAGACCCATGTTGACTGGTGGAAGTGGCCTCTGTAGTTCCATGAGGGAGACCATTATTTTATTTAGGTCTCAACACCATGGTGATTGTAGATATTTGGTCGGGGTGGCATGTTATCTGGAAGATACAATGGCCCTTTTCAAATATAGAGTACAATCACATGGTGGCCTAAAGCCCTGATCTACCCATACAGTTACACCGAGTGCATGATGTCTTCCTTATGTCATATCTGAGGTGGTACGTGCATTATGAATCACATGTCATTAACTGGGGTGAACTGGACATTGATGATTGGGTGAATTTTGTGTAGTACATGGTGTATATTGAGGATCAATAAAAGAAAATACTTCATGGGAAGTTGATTCATCTAGTGTGTGTTTGGTGGTGGCATGGAAATCTGTAGTAGTTCACATGGGAGCAGGAGGCTCAGATTCGGGTTCAGTACACAAACCTTTTTTTTTATTATCCTTAGTTTTGGATTTCATGGATATAATGTGCGTTGGTTGGGAGAATATTGTGAATTATATTTTCCATATTTTATATTTGGAAATTATTTGGGAAATTTAGAGACCAAGCACTAAAACGGTATTTGATTCCGAGGCCTATGGTTCTTAGAACGATTTATTAAAAAAATGTCATGTTTTTAATAGCTAAAAAACATGTATTTTATGAAAACAGTGAAAGAAATCATAAATAGTTTCCCCGATCAAAAGTATGAAGGTAGTGTTGATCTCATAGTAGTAGGTTTAGCCTAGGTGTGACCAAAAATTGTAGGACTTGGGTCGGCTATAAAAAAAGTCACCGGGTGAATAACCATAAATAAAATAATTGAATAAAAATTATATTAATTTTAAATGCTAATAAATTAAAAATTGTTACATAGATTGTAAATATGATACCATTTTTGAGTTCAAAAGGGGTTGTTTTTATTAAGTGAGGGCTAACATGGACTTGTTCAGGTTGAATGTAATTGTCTGTTTTTTGATGTGAACGTCATTGAAATATTTAATAAAACTATTTTATTTGGATGTTACATGTTGAAGTAGTGGTGGTTTCTTTATTTACTAATCTATGTAAGTGGAATTAATATTTATCACCATAACCCAGTAATTCCCATGAGGTAAGGAGAATGAATCTCTATCCCGATGATGAATGCCGGAGGATCGAGGATCGACAATGACACAAACTTCCATTAATCATCAAATATTGTTCCAATCATCAATCTACGGTGTTGATCCCTTAATGATTTATTTTCCCCTTCTTTTGGATAACATGAAGATTGCAGATCAACCCAAAAACAGGTTGATATGTTGTTTGATCATTCTTACTGGGTGGATATTTATTATAGGATTAAAGGGAATAGATCATGATGATTATTTTTCTGTTCATTTTTTTTATGATCATGCGGACATAAAAAGATTAAGGCTGAATGAATAAGGCCAAGATCCATTATTTTTTGGTTCATTTCCATAAACCTCCAACCAAAATCAACCATGTTCTTGGTATGTTATCCACTATTTCAAATCCTACACGAACGATCGATCATTACACCAATAATAAAATGTTAAATGATCTAAGACCAATGGTTATGATCCACGATGACATTGCGATGGTGTAACAAGAGGAAAATAGTCAGGCGATGGATCAATGTAGAAGGAATGATTAATGGAATGACACTAATATGGCACCAGTGGTGAGGGGAGTGCATGGTATGGTGGAAGGTTGAGTTCCAGTGGGGTGAAAATTCATGGTCCAATGGGACTACGCTAGAGGAGGAGACTTTGGTAGGAGGTTACAGCGGTCATATGTGGCTTGGAGGCCATGTCGGTAGAGTCACACGGTGACGGGGAGTCTATGTGACTAGGTAGAGAATACGAACCGACCACATTTTCTGGTGGATCTGGCTTGCCACATGGTCTGAGGACCATGTTCGCTCGAGGGATGCTGCTAGGGAGGGCTATGCATGGTTGATCTGAACCAGCCCGCACGATGTGGGATGCGGTGGATAACAAGGCCATGTTCTAGTGGCACAATGGGATAGGCCGCATAGGCTGTGCTGGATCAGGTTAGTCCGGACTAACTGGGTAGGGTCGGGATGATCAAAATTGTTCAGGTATGATCGATTGGACTGAGTCCGGTTGGACCCAGACTAAACCATTCCCTTTTTACTAAACTGACCATATCATTCAAAACATTTTCTTCTTACCAAGACATTTTTTGTATTGGGAACCTTTCGATGATACAATCCATTTAGGATACTCAAACTGGGTTATATTGGATGTAGATTTACGACCTAATGGATTCAGGAGTGTGTTCTCCAAAAATAAGTGTGCTATGACTGAATCCTGTGGGTGGTTGTGACTGCATGATCTGGGTTACTAGGTGACTTGGGTACTATATAACCCATTTATGCCTCATGCACCATCGATGATCTATGTTCCATCTATGCTTAATTTTCCATTGATGATCGATTTTCCATCAACATCCTACGTGCCATCATTTCCCTAGAGGAAATCAACGATATGTGTGCCATTGGTGCTCCATATTCCATCAACGCTCTGTGTACCATCGACACTTCTAGTGTCATCGAGATTGGCAGATGTGTGGTCAAAAAACTGGGAATCCAACTCTTAATTATAGGACTTATACATGTGTGTGATGACTGTATTGCATGTACTTTGTGAGTTTCCTTCATAGTTTACTTATTGTGTTTCCTTCATGATGTACATCATGTGTTTCCTTCATGGTGTACTTCATGTGTTTACATTGTGGTGTACTTAATGTATTTATAAGTGGAATTACCATTTTGGTTTCAAGGTACCTATTGAGTAATGATTTACAAACCCTGTCATATGTTATTCCTACACTTGTCATGTTTCATCCAGACAATCAATGCTTTGACCGTGTCCTTGGTGGACTGGGGAAAGGTGTTGCTTTGAGAGAGGGCCAATAGATGAGGTTTTCTTTTACAACCTCAGAAAGATGAATTTTTACCTACTATTCTGGTATGGCTTTCCACAAATGAATTTTAGGAGATTATACCTTTCTTTTTCATTGGGCATGTATTATAGCCCCGTAAAATTTTATGTTTTTCCTACCGGTTTACTTTTATCTTGGTATCCTAGGGGTATTCATGCTATTTTACTTAGTATTTTTACATTTCATCATTTTGGGATTAGATATGTGGGTGTGTGTGTGTAGGTATTTTGGAAAATTCCTTTTATTTGTGCAATATACCTACTCAGTGCTAGTCACCAGCCACTGGCCTATTAAAGGAGGGCATGGTGCAGTCACAGCACGCACCCGAGGGATGGGTCGTGACATTAATACTAGTGATTCAAAGAAACCCTAGTCATAACATTCATATTTTGAACATATTAATAAAACTCCTTATTTATTCAACATCAAATGTTAGGATGTTAATAACATATATTATGAAGATAGTACTCTTGGTATGTTCTCCATCACAATCCTTCTAGTTACACTTTCCAATAATATATTATATGATATCATTTTGGTAAACATTATATCACTATTCATATCATTATATATCATTATATTTTGTAACCCTAGAGGAAATAAAATTTTATTCTATTTATTATAGAAAACCCTAAAAATTGTTTTTATCTATATATCCTAAAATAATTTATGATATTAAGTGTAATTGACATTAAATTATTACTAAAATAATCATTTACATTATAATATTTGAACTACACAATGTACAAAAAATCTCTTATAATCATATTAAAATACATATTATCTTCATAAAATCAAATTATTATACATGAAATCAGTTATTTTAAGGAAACAAAATATTTCATCTTAGTTAGAATATTGAATTACCATATTATTTTTATCCATATCTTATGTATTAAAAATTTATTAATAAAAATATACAAAATGTATGTTTTACATAAAATATTTCATGGATGGGTGGTGGGATGACATATCTTTTATTTTAAAAAATATATAAATTATGTTTCATGGATAAATTCTGATTTATCATTATCTTCTATTCATGGATGTTATACCGTTTTTCTAATCATGTACCATCAACAATTGAAGAGTAATCTCAATTTACCATAATCAATCATTGTTGATATATATATATATATATATATATTCAATTATCATATAATAAGAATACAATACAAATACAACTTTTATTTTGATTAAATTTTGTAACACACCAACACAGAAATCCTAAATAGTGTTGAGTGGGGGTTTCAACAACATCATACCCTCCTCCTATAATGTCAGAGGCTGCAAACTAGTAGAGAATTCCAAACATAGTCATGTGGAGACTATTCCCTCTAAATAAATCCCACAGTTTATTTTGTATTCTTATAGAAATTCATAATGACATGCCTATATAAAGAACATCCCAAAATCGTTGATATAAAAAAAATAGACAATAGATCCCACATAGTTTTAATAGAATAAATAAACAATCTAAACAATTCACAAAAATAAAATAGAGTAGTATCATATGAAAAAATAACTACATATCATATTTTATAAGAGGTTAAATAAGCCAAACATAATAAAAAAAAATAAAAATTACAAAAAATTTCCTCCACCATAACTCATATAATAATCCTATTGAATCCTTATCTTACATAACTTATTGACTGATCCACATATCAATCTCCATGCAGTGAATGTTCGCTAAGAGGAAAAATGAATTTCTATCCATGTACATTGAAACACACACCATGTATTAGGTTTTCTTGAGTGCAACAACCCATTAGAAATCCAAAATGAATCTAAAATATTTAGTATGGGTGTGATCAACTATATGTGATTATAATACATATAAATGGTTCTATCTATATATGTGCAACATGCTCAAAAAATAACCAACATTGCACACACCAGCACATATTCTGGGTTAGTGTGTACTAATTATGATACCACAACATTGTACCGTACTTTATAAGAATCATTTATAGAAGGAATACAATCACCTAATAACTGAGAATATTATTTAAATAGAGCTCATAGTGGTCAATAAACCGTGAACAATAAAATTAAACCACTTGGCCTCCATCTTAACACATATTATTATGTTGTAGAATATTTTTTGTGTGTGACATATTTACTAAGACACATATCTATCCCCAATAATGGAATATTTCATATGATGAAACAGAAAATATCTATCAATGTACATCAAAACACAAACCATGTATGAGGGTAGGGTTGAGTTCAACAACCCATTAGGAATCCCTAATAGCTATAAAATATAGAGTAATGGTGTGATCATGGTTAGGTTATTATAATACATAGAAATTGGTATATTAATTAATATAAAAAACATACGCCAAAAATATAACTCATAGTACACCAACAATAACACAAATTAGTTCAGTGTGGGCTTACCAGGATACCAAACCACTATACCACACCTACTACTACTCAATTCTGGAAGGAATACAATCACCACATACCACCATACCCATGTTACTAAACAAAAAATAGTCACATAACAAAAGAATTAGGGTGGGTACTATATCATTACTGAACTCATAACAAGCATCCGACCATACATTCTCACTAATGTGATGATAAATTAGCAACTATCCTCTGAATTCAAAACCCTGGTTTGACAATCCATAATATCATAGGACCAACTATATCACTCATGGATTCCCATGGACATATCGTATCACATAGTAATTAAATTGTCAAAAATAAAATTGGCATCCCATCTCACTAATATAGATGATATCTCAATTAACTTTAAGTCTATCCATCTCACCCATAGATCACCCATCATAGCTCATGTCAACCATATCTCTCATGAATGGCCAAATCATCAAATAAAACATGGAATACATCTCATCCATATAAATCTCTTTAGGATATATCATTTATTGAAATTTAATTCCTTAGAATCCTTTCCCACACTTTCTATTAATATAAATTATAAGAACACAATAAAAAAATGCAAGATAATAAAAATAGGGAACACAACCCATCTTACAGCTCACCAACATCCATCTAGTGTGTTAGTCACTCTAGAACTATCCCTATGTCTCAAAAAACGCTATACACATAGTATCCCATTATGGGTTCTATTATATCTTTATATTTAAACAACATACTTTGATATAAACTATCAAACATCATAATCCAACACATTTTACAGTCATCACATTTCTTTAGGAGAGTTCAATGTCTATTTGAATCTAGAAGCCTTACAACCACAAAATCGTGGTAAAATAGGGTGTAACCCTCATGGGGGAAAACTAACATAATCCAATCAACTCGTATTATTTGTATTTAATTCATTATATAATTAAGAATCACATTTTTAACAAATTATAAAAGACATCTCATGTCATCTTAATCACACATGGATCATGTCCAAATATAATAATAATTATTTCAAAATATCACATTTCTTTTTGAAACCCATTTCATAACCCATTTCATAAATCAACATGTTTTCTTGAATTTTTTTGATCCCTATAATGTTAAAAATAAAATAACAAAAAAATTGGATTTATCTTATAAATATATCTCACGTCACTAAACAATACTATAAATATAATCATTAAAACTCGTTCAATCAGGGAATATTCCATCAACATTTTCTAAAAATATATTATCTCTGTTGATAATTTGGATTATGTGAGACTATAACAATATATAGAAAATTAGCACATTAATATCAATATGAGGGAAAACATTATATAGGTAGAAAAGAAAAATAAAATCACCAATTAACTAAGAGACTCAAATAAACATAAGGAAAACTACCTCAATCTGTATTCCATATATATGTTTCGTGTTTTCACTGGCCTCCTTGAAATCCATAACAAACTATATATTCAATAAACACTATAAATCGACACAATAATACCTTTAAAAACAAATTTTAATAATAAACACCAATCATAATAGAAATCCTCACAATTCCAAATTCCCATTTTTCTAGGAACAATTTACATTTAATGTACACATGGATTGAACACACAACAAATATATAAAAGAAGACCCACAATTGATAGTCGTTTTCACTAAAAAACACTAAAACCCCTTAGTATTACCATCAGGGAACATAAATTATCAAATGAAATGAAATGTGGGTATATTATCATATCATGGAAAATATTCTCTAATACACATTGGATTACCCATCATATTGGATGATTTCAACATGATCTCATGATATTTTCATTCTAAAGCCGTAGGAAAACAACCCATAATTAATTGATAGGAATGGAAAATATCATAAGAAATGATATAAGGAATGCTATAATGAATCAGCATGAAAAAATTAAAATAAATTCTCTGAATTGAAATGTGCAAAGGAAGATGAAAGAAAAATATGGGGGTTCATGCACCCCTCAGATCATGTCTCTAAGAAGTAGAAATACTTAGGGGTTATTTATTTATAAATAATTAAAATAAAAACTAATTCATATTAAATAACACCATCATGATGATTAATCAGAGAGTGACTATGAATTTCAATACATGAATGAATACAACAAGAGGATACAACCTTTTTTCATGACATTTTCATGGTGTGACATAAGGGTTATATTACAGATCACCACAAGTAGTAGGCTTGAACCTAGTATAACCTCAATTATGGAACATATAACATGGTTTATAATACCACTATATACTGTTGTAGTTTTTCAACACCCCAAAAATCCCATCCATTGAATGGATGTTGACTTGAACTACTGAGGTGATCACCAAATCTCAAACCATATCCAAAAATACCATTCAAGATTATTCAGATATTTCCTTTCACAATTCACAAAATAGAACCCATAATAAAAAATATACTTTCCCCCAAAAATAAAGAACATCAATGATGGTGTTCATTAAAACTTCCACTCAAGAATCCATATCATCCTCAAGAAGAGCTTGATAGTTCTCCAACATGAATTCTAATCAACATCAGAGATCAGTATACCAATAACCTGCCATGTACGATTAATCACTTTCTAATGAACTTATTCTATTTAAATCCAATAAATAAGCATATAAAAACCTTATTTTTCGAAAAAATATATTTTTGACCCATAAACTACCTAAACTAAATCCTAATTTTAGTTACCAATGTTGTTTCTACTTCATCACATTCAATTCCATGCCAAATCAAAATTGGGTCATTCCATATATAATTTTTTTAAAAACATTAAGTAGAAACCACTGACAAACCACATAATCACTGAATTCGTATTCATGATTTGTTGACACCCAAAAGAATCAGAAATCCATCCAACATACAAAGATATGTATACAATTACTCATAGTGTAACTCTTTTATTTTTTCCCTAACTAATCCTTCCAGTTTTCATGCTCTATCCATGATCACCAGCCCACCACTAATCACACCCCCCATCAAATCACATGAAAGACATCAAAATATCATCTCTAAAAGATGAACACGTTTCCAAACCACACCCACACCCCTATTTATTGTATTAAAACTTACTAAGAACTCATTATATTTCTATTTATTAATCAACAAGTTCTATTATTCCCCTCACCATTCAAACATGAGGATTTCACAACCATTAATTATATGATCTCACCAATTAGAGTATCTTTATTGTATCCCCAATGAGTTGAACACCTGATATCCACTACCAAAATCTCATCTATTAATGTTTGTAAGGACTCAAAATGACCTCACCACTCGCACATATGTACAGATCATTAAACACCAATATAATTTTCTGTAAATGTTCAAAACATCACATATTAATCCTAAAATTAAAAACAATAATGATTGTTCCAACCCCAAAAATATCACACTCTTCTCTATAACACCACACTAGACAAGTGGGAAACTCATGGATTACCAACCAAGAACTCATAAAAATGTATCCTAATGATATAACCAACAAAATTTTAATAAAAAACTCCAAATCATATCATGATACTCCATCCTAGAAACATCATCCATCATTGATCCCACCATAATAGGTTATTTAGAAACATACTTTTATACCTAAAAAATATATTTTACAAAACCTATGTTAGTCACAATCAACCAATTAGATACAAGAATCTATATATAATCATATTCCAGTCACTTTATCCAAAAAAATCCAACAAAATTTTATATGAAAAACTCACATTTATGTTTGAATCCAAACAATATAACACAACCACATAGTACATGAATCCATGTCTACCCTAACAAACATAATAATCCAAAAAACATTGTTCAGATAGGAACTATTTTTTTACTTCATAAACCATTTCAAAACATAACACAAAATATAAAACATACTCATGTTTTGAAAATTCCAATTTCCATAAAAATATTATCAATGAAAACAAAATCTCAAATTCCCTAGAATAATTTGACCATTATTTGAAAATCATAACCCAATTTGAACTCTATATTGAAAAAAATAAAAACCATTTTTACATAAATTACATTTAAAAAACCAAACCATTTCCAAATCACCAAATCCACAGGCCACATAATATAAAATAGTCTTCCAAAAAAAGTATACACACCTCATTCCCATACATGATTTTACATTAAAAGAATTATTTTAATCAAAGATCTAGATCCCAAAAAACAATGACATATGGAGACCATCAATAAAATTATAATAATTATATAATCCCCTTGTACCCATATAAATTTAATCCAACCTTATAAAAATATATTGGAATATAATGATTATATTATATGATTCGACATATAATAATATATTATGATGTGGTAATATATAAATAAATATTACTTATAGATATATTTATCATTACATAATCATATGACCATCATGTTACTAGAATGAGTCAGTAGATCCCAGTCAAGGCCTATGAATTATCTAGAGTTTTACCCTTCCCATGTTGTAATTCATGGTCTAATCCAAATCCACACTCATACAATAGCGCCTAGTCAAAATAAAAGACATTCATAAAAGACTTAGGTCTTAACTGATTTCTTGAAATCATAGCATGGACAAGGTATACCTATAATTTATAGAAAACCTTTCTCTACCAATAACTATTCTACATAACTTCAAAATATTCTTTGTTGACATTTTTTAATTTTGTATATTGTATTTTCTAGATGATACAAGAGCAAGGGATTATAGGTGAACTCATGTGAAACTCCCTGTATTATATAGTATAGAAACTTATAGTGAGGTATTAATAAACTCATGTCAAGATAATTGCACATAAATATTTCCCATGGGTCATACCTTTTTATATATAAAATTGTGAATGAACCATCTATATGATAGATATCCTAGAAATATATAATCATAATATAAGTAGTTTTAAAATGATCTGTAATCCAAAATAAGGATTTTTAATAATTTTAAATGATTTAACAAAACATAATATAGTTTCCCATTTAGATTATAATATAGGTGAGAGTAGTATATAAATAAATAGAATATATGACAATACATACTGAATTAAACTGAAAAGTAAACTGAAATACCTCTAAAACATATTTAATAACTGTTGGTCTATATTCATGGCGTTTGTGACCTATTGAATGATCTATTAGTCCAGTATCAAGGAATTCATATTCCCTAATAGTGAGCTTGAATTTGTACCCATGTAGATTGAAACCCATTATAAATACGCTTGTATGGAGTGAGTCCAGTGACCCTATAAGAATCCTAAATACCTCAACAATACTACGTGAATCCATGATCAGAGGTGATGTGCATGAAATATTGATAAATACGTATATCCATGTTTATAGAAGAAACCTACAAAAAAACATAACACATAATGAAAACATAGGAATACAGGTTAGGTCATCATGTTCTAACAATTCCACTATGATACTTGATCATAGAGATATTATCTTCATGCCAAAAGGATGAAAATAACCTGTCATTTTAGAACCATGTTAATAAACTATCATTTGAACTATACCAAATGACTTAGGGTAGGGTTCCATACCATTTTCTATCTCATGAAATGTATCTATCCATTCATTATCAGTCATGGGAGGCCACATAATTAAATAAACACTCTCTTTTTAATCAATTTCGGGAAATACATAGCATCATAGAGTTTTCTATATAACATGTGGATACTCATTTAACTATGAAATTACCTAAGTCCAAATCCCATTAACATGGTATTTTAAAACATTACTTTCATATAGAAGTACAATTTCAAAACCTATTATTTTTTCAACACATTCCATTGAAATTATCATTTACATTGATATGATTTTTTATTTCTCATTGAATCCCCAGTCATGCCCGTAACCAAATATTAGAGAGGGCCACCTAAATTTTTTCGAACTGACCACCACCACAAAACCATTTTACAAACTATTTGATCTATGTTTTCACTTATTCTAACACATTATCCTCTAAATTTAGGGATAAATCACAAATGTAATTGAAATATTCCTATGAAAATAAAAATAATGGAACATAAATATAAAATAAATAACTAACTAGAATACTCCAAAGATGTAAAGGTCACATACCTTAATAATCTACCCATAGATCCATCCCAGGCTCACATTCACCTCATATGTGTCCCTGAAATCCTATATAATCAAGAACCCCATCGAAAGAGTAAAAAAATATATTAAAAAATAAAAAAATGGAATAATCAACTATAATCTCATAGAGAAACATCATGATATTCAAATAATTGGAAATTGAGTGTATTCCACTCTTTTTAGACACATGTACCTATGAAAGAACAAATCCTTGAATTATAACATTGATTGTAAAATTCACTTGAAATTTATAATATTCATAAATAAAACCTTATAAAGACATAAATTGAGGTGAATGATGAATTTAGTCTTCATTTTATTCTATTTATGATTAAATAAGATCCATATTAAATCCCTATCTGATGAGAAACATTCACCATGCACTAGTGAAATCTACACTCTGAATCTCCATATGAAAGAACAAAAAATTGAGGAATGAAATCACAAATTATATCACATTGCATGGGAGGAACCAAACCTAGTGTATTTGTGTTTAAAACTAAAAATATTGGTCATGATAAAATGTATGAAATTTGAAAGAATATATAGGATGGGTGTTTGGCCTCCCTTCTACTTCTATATCTTGGTATAATAACTCATAATGGGTTAATAACATTGGAACATTATAAAAATTTCACTTTATTTTTATTAAAAAACAAGATTTTATATGGTTTACTATTATAATATGGGATTTTCATCTTGAATTAATTTAAAAAGATTAACCACTCCACTATCTCAAATTATTAGTGGAATGATTCAAGGGGTATATAATGAGGCACCCTATGTAGTTTGTTTGACCCCAATCCGTCCTTATTTGTGATGAAAATCACAATGTTATTGGAAATAATTACTATTATTATATCATTTAATGAAATTTATCATCAATACCTTGTAATTAAATTGAATAAAACCTATGATATATCCATAAAACCTGAATCCAAATTCTTAAATAGATCTTACGGACATCTAAACACTCAAAATCCCAATATGGTTAATGGATCTCAATATAAATACCACACAAAATAATAAAATAAATTATACTCAAAAACTCAAAAAAAATTCAACGTAGGTCTCCCTATAGAACTCAATCAGGTTTAGGGTCTAATTTTATTCCTCTTTTTAGTGTTGATGATATTTTTAACACGATCTCATAATGTGGTGGGAGTGGGGGCCTTGACATGTTATAGTCTTTGGAGTGTGTATATCAGTGACTATATTGCAACATCCTCTTGGGGTTAGATGGTTTAATGAACAATATGGACATCTAGAAATGTAATTTATATCTATTATAAAAAAATGGCTTACATGATCCTTATTTTTCAAGAATTACCATTCTATAACATTATTGACTCCATGAACCAGTGAAATATGGTAGATCAGTCATTCATATTTTTTCAACAAAAGTTGCTCATCATGGGACATATAAGTTGTGTGCATCGTACAACTTCTTATATCTATTTAGATACTTCTTTATTGAATTTATGGTAGTGGATATTGATAGGATGTTATGTTGGAGTTTATGGGTTGATGGGAGAAGCTAATAAAGGTTTATTGGTATGGTTTTCAGATATTAGTTAAAGGAAATATTTTGTTAGAAGTTCTATGTCTTGGTTTTTATAGTTTATTAGATAGAGATGCATCATATACTGAAAACAATTAAGAATAATTGAGGTACAATTCATTCCCTCCCTAGAAGGTTTTTATTCATGTTTTGGTCACTGATTCTATTTTTTGGGTTAATATTTTTGGATTATGTCGCTGATTATAATTTGTCAAAATGTAAAGGTTAGATTTTATGTTTTTCATATTGATTCCCACGATGGAGATGTTGGCGTGTCTAGATGTTATTATTTATATTAAAAAATCAATATCAATATGGTTGTGGGTGATTCATTCTTAGATAAGGATTGTGGTTTATTTCCAGCATTAGTGGATAGTTCTGTCATTGAATGGTGTTTCCTCAATATGCTCATTGGTCCTTCGTTAAATAAATAACATTGAGATTGAAAAACTTAATATGATGGCAATTATAATTATATCATTTTTCATTTATAAATCTCATATTTGTTGTGGATTTGGTTTTTTGGAATAAATTTATTTTATTTATATTTCATTTCTAGTTACTCCCTATCTAAGGATTCCCATATATCAAACTGTGTGAATTATAAAATAAAAAGGGATTGAGGGTGTCAAAGCTTTAGATCATCACAATAATGAAAAATACATTCCTTACCAATTATTATGTGGATTTTGATCAGTAATAATATTTTAATATTTATATAGTATTCATTTACTATTTTAAAACTTCATGATCATTAAATATGTTTCAATAACAACTATATATAAAATATAAATACAAAGGTATCTCTTAAACTCCTTTATACATTCTATTAAATTATATTATATAAAAATTATACCCATCCATCTTGATTTAAGCTATATTTTATTAATGAACATGACATGATATTTTAAGAAACCCATGTTTATATTTTCAATTAACATTTCAACTTCTTGAATTAACGTTTAATAGTTTATTATAACAATATATCATAAAAACCTAGACATCACACACAGATGTTCATTTATTATTAACATCATGAGAACATGGGGAAATCAATTATTAAACTAATTCAAATTATCCTATCATTTATATGATCTAATATTGAATTAATCATATAGTGATAACAATACCTAAATCAATTCTTCTCCCTCTATATTTCATAAATTAACACAATAATTATGATTATATGTAAAAATACTAATTTTTCATTACAATTTTTTCTATTATTTATCTAAAATTGCATGATAATCATTTCACTATTCTCATAATCTTCTAGATTCAATTTTTGATAATATTAATCATTTTTTACCATGAAATATTTTACATTAATTAATATATATTTTATCATTACAGTGAATATTTATTAAAATTGTATACTAGAGTATGAGGTTATTTATATTAAACTCAATTAAATTATTGATTTATGGTTATATTGGAGAATAATGTTTCAATTATATCTTCAAAACAATTATTGTTTGAGGATTATCAAGATTTATATTAAATTAATATTTATTTATTTATTAAAGTATATCCTAATAAAATGATGAACCCAACTAAATAACATATCATCCATTAGTGGGATGTGATTTAAATTTTTTCATATCATACACTAATTAAAAACATAATTAAGGAATGATAATATATGGTATACAATCATATCTCAAATGACTCTTGGATAGTTGAATAGATAACTAAAAATATTAATATATCATTTAGATTAATTAAATTGTATTCATTTGGTATCATAATAGTCAATATTTTATAACTAATTCTAACCTCAAGAAAACAACAAAAACAATTCCCAAATTATTATAGATACCAAATTATTATCTTTTCATACACATGAAAATTAATGATAACTTAATAATATGGGTCAGTTGTACTAAAAAACCATGTTTGTGATATTTTTATTATTTTTATAGAATCTAAAACATATTATTTTAAATAGTATTTACATAATATCATGAATATTACCTACAAAGTTGATACATAATTTGAGAAAAATAATTGATACATCTAGCAATTATATATTCCAAAGAATAAAAATTTATTAGTTTTTCTAGAAACTGGATACACAATAAATTTCTATTACTAAATATAATCAATAACAACAATAAGGTTCTTCCCACATAGTATGTGTCTTATAAATTTTTATATAAAACCTTTGAACAAAAACTATTGAAAAATAAACATAATAAAGTGTTATTTTTGAAGCCAGGTAGGGGTAAACGGGAGAGAAATAAATCAATGATAATAGCTGAGCACAATATAATCATAAATAAATGATAACATGATTATAAAATTCAAGATCATACTAAAAGATTCATATATAATATAACATGGGTCATGGAATAACTCATTTAAATGAATAAAACCAAGAGTCATAAGAGTACAAAATCATCAATAATAAATCATGTACCATTATAAAGATGAATTATTATAATACATATATTGGTTCCATATGCATAATCTTATATATTAATTTCCATTTCAAGGCTCCTTTCCAAGACTCTAATAGTGTGTATAGTCTCAACGTTGATAGGGTTCATTCCCCATTCAAATAAACGTAGTTTATTGAGTCCCATATTTCACTTTATTTACTCTAAATCCTACAATATATTATCTCATTAGATATTAAAGAATAACTAAAATATTGGATGGATATATAATTTTCATAAAAAAAACATATAATGAAAACTGCACATACCATGTCAGATGAACACAAAAAAAATCATCATTTAATCAAATCTTAACAAACCCATAGGATAGAAATTGGATACATGAAAACATCCATAAAAATCATCATCATAATACATAAATTAAAGAAATTGATGATATCTTTAAAATATATACGAAATAATTCATATAATTTCATAAATGATATTTATAAAGATAAATGATACATTTATAAAATAAATAGAAATATACCATGAATAACAAGAGAAATCAATCATTTCTTTTTTAAATGTATGAAAAAAATTAAAATCCTAAAATAATAATAAAATTATTTTTTTGATAAACCCTTGGATCATGTAAAATAATATAAATGATGCTTGAAGGACATCATAATCGGAAAACAAATTCATTGAATTTGTGTTTTATATAAAAAAACTAGAACTCAACCGTGCATTCGCACGGTGCTATAAAATCAATGCTAATTTTAAATAATAGAATACTATTTTACAATGATATTCATTTTATTAAAATCAAAAAACATACTTATATAAAAATAAATTTTTTAAAGAAAATATACACTTTTAAGTGGAAATATATAAAAATTTATCAAAGGAGATATCGAGAACAAAACCTATAACTTAAACAGAAAGGGAAAATCCACATGGGTTGCCACTGAAGGGAAACGAGAAGCTAACAGACACCTGATGTTGGGCTATAAAGGTGTGAAAGGAGATAAGAATGTCCAATCTCCATGGGATAGACATATCAAAATAGTAAAAGAACATGATCAAGAATTTTGATGATGAAACTCATCGAGCATAACCCTGTATAAAAATACACAAAAAACCTAAAGAAAAGAACCAAAAGAACATTTCATCACCACCTGAGTGGAGAGTCAGATAACCCAAAACAAAGAATCAATAATCAGAGATACAAATATGCTTCTCACCTAGTTTAAATATTATAAGATTGTATATCCCCCGGGTATACTATTACTGTGTTAGAGACTCTACCTGTACATGAGAAAACCATTAATTAACCCTAACTCAATGTTTTCATATATGATCATAAACCCAGATCAGATGAAATTTCATAAGGGGAAATAGAGAAAATATGTGAAAACATTCACCGACATTGATATTCCATGGATAGGATTCATGAGAAATCTATATGAGGTGTTGTAGTGGAGGGAACACATAACATATAACAATAACAAGAAATCCCAAAAGAATCCATAAACATAACGAAAAATTAATGAAACCCCCCCCCCTCATTCTATTTCCCGAAATGACGTCATTTCCTCTATTATAAAGGATGAAACTTACAAAATAATAGAATTTACAGAATAGATGATGATTGGTGTGTGTTTTAATATTAAAAGGATTTAATTTACTCTGTTTAATATAGGAGAATCACCTGATTTTCTACAAAACAAAACAAATATATTAATATATATGCCAATTTTTTTGTTGTAAAATCATTAATTAAAACTCATGTGTCCATATATATGTTATTTATCATGCCATACCAAGGGTTAATTTTTACATAATCATCATATTTTATAGGGTGGATGTTTACAGAGTAAAAAAATGAAAAATATTTTGTCGTACACATATAGAGGCAAGAAAACTGAAATGCAGTTGAACACATGTAGAGGCTGTAAGAAAGGGTGCAACTGAAATCTGCTTCAAAACATCCTAATCCCTACATGAAAATAGGAAGGAATAAAATAATTCTTTTTTAATATATATAAATCAAGTATTTCCCTATAGTAAAATCACATACCATGCCAATGCAGTTGAGAAGATATTCACCCCCAATATGTTTCTTTAATAAATGTAGAATGGAAATAGAATGTACTGGTACATATAAAACCCAAATGAATGATATAATAAATAAAGTATGACTCAGAACTATTTTCATATATGCAATTTATAATATAAATAATACACATATCATACTTGAAATTATCTGCACCACCAGATTCCTTACAAAATAAACCAAATATATTAATATATATACCAATCGTTGGGTATACCAATCATTTAGTAAAAATCCAATATCCATATATATGATCCTTCTCATTTCATCCCCTGGGTTTATGTTTAATGAATAATCATATTTCCTAGGTATCATGTTTACCAAATAATAGAAAATAATGAAAATATAGTAGAACACATATAGATGCAGGAAGATAGTAATGTAGTTGAACACATATAGAGGTATTTAGGAGTGGATAAACTGAAATCTACTTCAAAACCACCAGATCCCTACATGAAATGAAACCATGGGATAATAATTATTTTTTAAAACATATAAAACTAGTATTTCTTTATAGTAAAGTCATATAAATATAATATTCAGTTGAGAAGATGATCACCACCCATTTGAGTCTTTAATAAATGGAGACAATAACGATAATATACTGGTACCTCTAACTCCAAAATAAATGATACACTAAAAAAGGATGACTCGCAAATATATTAATATATACAGTTGATAATATAAAGAATAAACATATCATACCTCAAATTATATGCAATATTACTTGAATATCTCAAGGAGAGTACACGATCCCTTGCTCTAAAATACATGATCTTCTCCTTCTAAAAATGATCAACTCATATAATAAAACACATGGTCCACTGATCTAGATAAAAATGGCTGAATTCTCTAATGAATTACATGATCACTAACCAAACAAAATGCATGACCTACATGCTCAATGGAAAAACATTTTCCACTAATCTAAAAAATTATTCATTGCTGAAATAAAAAATAGGATCCACTAATGAATGAAAATACAAGATCTACTACTATAAAACATGGTCCACTAATCTAAAATTGTATATAAGAAAATGATGGCTCTGAACTTTATTCATATGTATAGTTGATAACATAAATAATACACATATCATACATCAAATTATCTGAATCACCAGATTTCCTGCAAAACATAACAAATATATTAATATATATACCTATCATTAGGTATACCAGTCATTATGTAAAACTATTATGTCAATATATATGTTTCTTTTCTTGCCATCCCCAGGTATATTTTTACATAATAATAATATTACATAGGGTTCATGTTTATAGAATCATAAAAAATGAAGAAAATGCAGTTGAACACATATAAAGGTAGGAAGAGAGTAATGTTGATGAACACATATATAGGTAGTAAGACAAGGTGCAACTGAAATCTACTTTAAAACCTTCAGATCCCTACATGAAACGATGCATGACCACAAAAATTTTTGTAGATCACATTTATAACCAGTATTTACCTACAGTAAACTCATATACAAAGAAGATGCAGTTGAGAAGAAGATCACCCACATTATGAATCTTTAATAAACAGGGACAAGAACTGGAATATAGTGGTAACTCTGACTCCCAAATTAATGATACAATAATAAAATTATGAATCTGAAGTATATTCACATTTAATATTAATAATATAAATATTACACATATCATACCTCAAAATAGCTATTCCATTACATGAATATCTAATTTCCTAGTATACATCATCATATTGTCCCATATGATGGCACCATGAGTCATGAATAGGACACCTAGACCTGGTTGTGTGATTACATTGAAAAATTATCTAGCAATAGCTCATATGGTCTGCAATCTAAAATTATGTCTTTCTATTAGAGGTTTATCAACACTACTACCACAGTGATTGTAATTATCATAGTTGTAGGGGAATTAGGATCCAAATACTTTATAAATAAATATGCATTTAATTTCCATCATCCCTAATATAATAATCTATAGATTATATGAATATATTGGAATTATCTACTAAACATTTAAATGGGAAATCTAACAAAAGAAAAACAATAAATATAAATCCCTCTGATCTGATGGTTGATGTGTTTTTTAAATGTACATGGTACAATTTTTAAATACATGACTGACAATTGATATGTAGTCGAGTTAGAAAAATGTAATGACATATACAATTGAAAATGTTCCACAACTCATGCATTCTATCACAACATGTCTGTTCCAAGAAGTTCAATATCTCTCAAATGAAGTTATAAAAGTAAATTTAGGATCCATTACTGATATAAAATTAATGTTTTAGTGCTCTTAAAAAATAAAACACCGAAACTAAATACATAATACACTATTCAAATAGATTACATTATCCAGTGATCTAAAATACATTGTATTATACTTTTAGAAATGTTCAATTGATCTAATTAAACACATGATCTACTGATTTAATAAAACACATGATCTACTTCTCTAATGAATTAGATGATCCACTAGAAAAAAAGCATGAACCACATGCTAAAACAAAAACATGTTCCACTACTCTAAAAATGTTTCGGTACTGAAATAAAATACATGATCCACTAATAAAAAAATACAAGACCCACTACTATAAAAAATGACCCACTACACTAAAATGTGTCAAGTCAGATTTAGTAGTAGTAAAAGTAACTAATAAGATTTTGATGTGAAGAGGTTGATAACCAATATGATTTTTTTAAAATAAAGCTATTGTAAAAGATTTTTTAGTTGTGATGAGTTATACTAGAAAAATAAGAAGTAATAATCAAGAAGTAGAGCATATACATAGTCATCAGATATGTTTACATGTAGATACTATGAAGTTTAAATTTATGAATACACACTATGTCTGATTAATATGGAAAAACATCAATATGAAATAAAAAAATATGTCTAAGAAATATATTGAAAATAAAATTTATTAACAATTAAAAAACACTTAAATAATCATTATAGAAATATCTTTGTATTCTTAATCGGGAAAAACTTTGAAATCAGAAAATCAAAAAAACAAAAAAGGGTGAATGGTATTTGTGTTTGGTAAAATTAAAAACGTGATTCAGAAAAATCTCATTATCCATTATACATTGAAAGATTAACATTGACTACATTTTCCTTTGGATAATTTCTTAACAAAGTACAGGATTAAAGAAATAGTGTAGCTCTACATCTTCTTGCTAATAGATAAATAATAATTTCCAATTGTTTACATGAATGCATAAATTTTAACATCATTTGAATGCGAACATGCATCATTCAGTTGAAAAAAATATTCATTATATCAAGGGAATACCTTAACACTTCTAAATGTAGATAAATATTCTAATAAGACGTGTTTTAATTCATTGAAAACCTTAGTTGTTGCAGTGGATTCATTATCATCTGGCAATAACCCATTCTATCAATGCAGCAATAAACCTTATGATCCACAACAAAAACTGAAACAGTACGCCAAATATAAAAGTATCAATGAGCTAATAAAAAATGTAATGAAGATTGATTTTTATTATAAAATTAATTTTAGAAACAAATACCTTGTAGAGGTCAACATAAAGTTCTTTAATGAATAAATCATCAATGTCAGGGATCAAAATTCCTCCATCATAAAAAAAACTAGATTTGTTAAAAGAAGCATTCAATGAAAATGTAAGAAAAATCAAACCATATAAATCTAAAAAACCCAATAGAAATTACAATGAAATCATGAATGAAATGTATACCCCTATCATTGAAAATGTTCTAAGGCCATGAAATCAGCTCCTCGTAATAGAAATTAATAAATAAATCATGTAATGGATAAATGAATACCCCTTTAAGAAAAATCTGATAATGAAATGACTGAGAACCACAAAACAGACAGACAACAAATGAAGAAAATGTACGAATGAAACAAAAAGAAGGGAAAACCCTAACCAGGATAGTTATAGATGGTTTCCTGAGAAAAACATAAATTCAGACCTATACCATTGGAAAATGATGAATCATGGAGGATCTATATTCTTATAGATTGTTGCCTAACAGCTTTAGCTGTAGTTGAGGAATATATGAGAATTTTGTGGGGGTTTAAGCCTACTTCATGTTATGTAGATGGGGAGGATGTTGACAAGGGATTGAGGGAAGGGAAGTACTAGGGAAAGAAAAATGATAGTTGGAACTCTAGGAGTAGACTCCAAGCAGAAAGGGGGATTCAGGTTTAGAGGGAGGGGATTCATGAACCCTAAATGATGGATAAAGAGATGTTGTGGGTTTCTAGGAGTAGAATAGATGGATAAAGGGGTCGTAGAAGGGGGAAATGGTAGTGGAGGAAAACATAGGGACTGCGAGGAAGGATTTCCAAAACTAGAGAAGCAACAGAAACCATACAATTTGAACACTAATGAATCTCAAGGTGGAAAAATGGAGGAGCAGCAGAAATGGTAGATTGGGGAGACAAAAATCTCGACGGGGAGTCTAATAGAGTAGTGGGAAAATTGACCAAATGAAAGTGGGTAGAAAGAGGAGACGCTGAGAAGGTGACGCGTGGTATAAAAAAATCCTTCTTTAGTAAATATATAGATTATTCACTTTTGTAAATAATATCCTATGTAAGTCTTACAAAAAAACATTCAAAAAAATTATATGTAAAAATATTTATTTAAATTAATTGTTTTTAGAAAAATAAATCATTATAAAATTATTGGTGGTTAAAAAACTAAAAAATTATCAAAAACATGGATATTGAGGAAACAAATTCTCAACCTAACAGAAATGGTAGACTTTGATTTTAATAAAAATATTATTGTCATCATTTTATGTACCGAAGAAGGGGAAAATTAATTTAATAATTTAGAAACCCTTAAATAACTTGAAATTAAGATAATATATTGGATTTTATAGTTGGTGAGAATATAATTCCTCCAATTTCCATTGATGTATTAACATTCCCGATTAAAAATGAGATTGTAATATATACCCTAACAATATTGGTAAACATAGAATTAAAAAATGATGCAGATAACACAATACAAATTAGTAAATTAATATAATTTTCATTAAAATTATATAAAAAATAATTCATGTTCATTATATAAACAATTTCTAATAATGAAGGTGGTGAATATAGAAGATATCTCAATAAAGGTAAATTTATATGAGTAAATCCTTACCTTAAATCCTAACATTCTTCATTGGCACACTATCATCCTGTATAAAAAATTTATATTGATTTAAAATACCTTAGATAAAAATAATGTTACTTATCCAATAATATTTCACTACCTTACAACTACTAATTATCAATTATTAAACAATTCTATATTAAAATCAATATTTGGGGGTAAAGTGTTATGTTTTCCATATATGATTTGGTTCAAAGAAATTCTTATTTTCTCATTAGTAATTGTTTTAAAATATATTGAATTTTAATCATTTCATAAGTAATATATTATTTCATTATATACATTTTTATAACTATATATATAATGTGATGATGAAAAATTAATTACATCACTTCATGGAGAAGGAAGTTCGTACACACACTTGGGTGATTCATTTATCTTTCAATAAATTAAATAAAAGAATTATTATTAGTAATATTTAATCCATGAATAATAATTACATAATAAATTTCGTAAATATTTTATAAATCCATCCTTTTTATCATCCACGATAGTTGATGAGGAATAAAGAAATATTTTTTGGAGGTGGAAGTCCATGTGTGTGCAAAAACGACGCATTCAGCTTCCATTATATTGATAAGAAGTGTATAACGGTTTTTAAATTAATAAAATAACACATAAATATATTTATTATATTATATTACACATTTATTTATGGATATTATACATTTCATATAGGTATAATATGAAATAAATTTGATAGATCTCGGTTAAAACAATTACCTCTTCCTTGTGTATCCTCATTTAGCATACACCTTAGTCCTTATTAGGGTGGTATTTGGGTGATACCGTAACTTATTGAAATGTATAAGAGATTTATAATGTTATTTAGGTAGATAATTGTTTATTTATTCTACTCAAATTATGTGGAAATGTAAAAAAAATTATGTACCCTCTTTATGTTAGAGATTTGGTACCCATATAAAAAACATTAACGTTAAAATAATAAAATTTCCATATCTTATAAAAGTTTCACCATGTCATATAATTTTAAAATTTAATTTTAGGATGGTGGAAATTAACCCATATAATGAAAATAAATAGAAATTATTTTATATCAGGGAGGATCCTCTCTTTATTTTAACCCTTTCAACCAATTTTTACCATAACTATGGTAACATAATTTTTTCAATGGTAAATAATTATTAAGAGAAAAAATATAATTGGACTTATAGAATAATATATAAAATATAATTCTCATATATTTATTACATTTTATAATATTCAATTTCTAATGTAGGACGAAGTTATTCCTCATATCCACACATAAAAGACATAAAAACATTTTTACAAAAAAGATTTTTTTAAGAATAACAATTATTTTATCTCATTATTTTTAATTAAATACAATTATATGAATGCTAATTCATTTAATCAAATATATTATCTTTAAATTTCGTTAAATTCACTCATAAATATTTATTAATATATCTTTTTAATATAAATTATGTTTCACACATTAAAAGTTTCTTCTGAAAAATATCTCAATTTGACTTCATATTATTTTATCTTCATTTTTATCCAATTAATAAACAGTGTATGCATGATTATTTATTTTATATACATGTGTAAAAAATAATTTCATAAAATTTTAATATTATAAATATGAGATGATATATTTTAAACTGATATATATTTAATGAACAATTATTTTAAACAAAACATATCCATTAAAAAATAATTATAAGGATATTATTCTTTATTAGTACATAAATATTTAATAGATATCTTACATATTTTTTCTTAATAGGTACATAAATTATATAAATATTTTTTTCGATATCATTCATTAATAGTATTAAAATTAACAAAAAATCATAATTTAATAATAACGATCAATATAATCTCATTAGAATCAATTAAATTTTCATAATAGAAATTGACTATTTTTAAAAATTATTTTCTATTAATTTAATTCAACTATCTAATAATTTTTTCATAAATAATTATTATAATATTTTAATAATTATTGTGTCACAATCTACTTATTACTTCATATTAATTAAATATGATTATATTTTAAAATAATAATGTGTTAAATTAAATCCCCTTATATGAATTAATCCCAAAAAAATTGTTTATATGACTGAAATTGATAGTGATACTTTTACCTCATTGCATCCTAGTATTATCATGTATCTAATTTTAATGAAATGTTTTTCCACAACAACCAGACGATGTGATTGGTCTTTTTCTCTAGTGATATATCTCTCTGATTCGAAATATGTAGTAGTTGGTATTCTTATGAATCATCTTCTTCCAATGGTACACACATTGAGTTCAATATATGTGAATTATTAAGTCTATGTATCATAAATTTTTTTTGATCCCAACTAATGTGTGCCAAATTTTTTAATATTTTTGAATTAAATATAATTATTTCATTGATTTCAATGTGTTGAATTGGTTTTGGAAAATATGTATAATGAATGTTTAGTTGTTGTATACAAGCCTATTGATAATGATTCTATATATTTATCGTTGAATAATGATGGTAATGATGAAGTTACTATTATTAAGATTGAATAATCTATGTTCATTTAATATGTGAATAAGTTTAGTATTTCTGAAGAATGTAAATGATGTTCTTTAATTTAGAAGATTTTATTTATTCCCAGTACTTAAAGTCAAAAGATTATTTAATTATTTGGAATTATGTATGATGACTGGTGGGGAGTTCTTGATTTATATAAAATATACTATGATTTTTAGAAAATAATTTTTGTTTTGAAAAAAGATTAAGATGAATCATTTTTATGTATTATATTGAAATAAAATATATTAGGATTGAGTTGAAGGAATGTTATAAAGTTGGATTGATTCCATTATACAAAGGTCTTCAGGAAGTCTTTACCATAAAGAATAGGAATATGAAATGTTTATAGGTCGTCTATTATAATATATTTTGAGTCTTCCTTGGATATAGACATCTATATGATGATTTTTTAGTTCAAAAAATAGTGAATAGTTTTTCTGTCCACCAAATAGATAATTTCAATGTTATCATATCATGTTTTCCAAAATATCCATTATATAGAGGTTTTATAGAAAATTATATATATATATATATATATATATATTTAAGAGGTAACTCGTTGGAGTTTGGTTTTTGAGTAAATTAATCATATGTATGTTTCTGGAAAATGTCATCGGATAATGTTTTTTGAGTAATGTCATTAAAAATATGTTTTTATGTCAATTTATCATATCTAGGTTAACAATAAATGTTATTTTTTAGTAGGTTTATAAATTATTTTATAGATTTTATAGAATTATCAAACATATGTTTTTTTATTAAGGTTCACTGGCATGATCATATTATATGAAGTAAATTTATTATGTCAATAAACAAATGAATTCTAGGAATAAACTATATTGAGTTCCAATGAATATGTATTGGACATAGGTTTGGGGATCACTAGAAATACTTTTATAATTTGCATCATCATGATGATGTGGATATGAATTTTCATTTCCTCAATAATCATAAGGGGATTATAATGAATCTAGATGAGATTTTTGAATTTTTTGAAAATCATTTACACTTAGATTTTGTGGAGGATCATACAATGTTAGATAACTCCAATTTCAATAGAGGCTTAGAAGGTATTTGGATGAATGGGGACCCGAGTGTAAAATTGAAAATTGAAATAATAAATAATACTTTTATGTTTTAATCCATCCATTAATCATTACAGATACTATGGTTATCTAAAAGTATGTATGTAAAATGTGATTTATCTCTTCTTATTAAAAATTTGAGATTATAACTATTAAGAATATGAGTTTTTTTATGTAAAACTTGTGGGTATATGGTACTAGATATAGAGGTACCATATTGAGAAGGTAAATAGCAAAAATATTAAAAAAAATATAGATTATATTTAAATAGGTAAAATGTAGATGTTATAAGACTCAGAGGGACCAAACTAAAATTAATGTATCAAATATTAATATACTAAAAGAATAACATGGTATTAAACACAGAGGTATTAGATGATTAGTTTCTTGCCAATAAGTAATAAATAGAGAATAATTATTTGTGAATTTTAATATAGAATAATATTGGGTGTAGTAGAAGTATACTGTTAGTATTTTATGTATAGGTACTAGATGCAGAATTATTTAATGAAGAAATTATGGATGAATAGGTACTTAAGAGAGAGGTATTAGGTATAAGATTGAATGTTTCTGCTTATTTATTATCATTAATATAAAATCTTTTTTATTTAAATCTATATTGAATGGATATAATTAATTCTATTATACAAAAAAATAATTAATCAGGTTGGGAGAGATAATAATAAATATATTTTTGTGAACATCTATTGTAGTGGAAGTAGGGAAGTAAAGAAAATAATTTCAGTTTGGTGCTTTAAATAATTGGTGTAAGGTTTTTTTAATATATAGGGATACAATGAAATAATAAGATAGTTTTATTGTATGTTTTATTCATTTAAAAATATAAATTGAAGAATGATGGGGAAAAAGGAAATAACGTGCCATTCAATATAATTCAAATTATTGGAGGAGTTTATTTGTGTTTCAATGCATATAATGAAGTTGAAGACTATATAAATTGGAAGTGAAATTACCCATTAGAAGATACATGTTTACCATAATATCACCAGTATAGGGAATCATTAGTGTTTCATTCCCCCCCTTTAATGTGTAGTGAACCAAACTAGAGTTCATGGATTTTTTAGAGCAAAACCACTTTAATTGGAATTTAATTATAGTGAGAAATATGTGTGTTGGTCACCAATATACACAACAAATATGAGTTATTCCTATTGATTTTTTTATATTTTAAAATCAATAATTGAAATCCTTCACACTATTTCATACACATTGATAAAAAATTAGTAATAGAACAGAAAAAAATTGATCATAATAGGGCTAAGAGGTAAAGTAATAAATTATTTTAATTTGAAAAACATGTCACTAAAATTGATTCATCTACCCAACCCTCTGTATTGATCATATAATTATGTTGTTCAACTAATTGATATCATATAAAAATTAACCAACATTGGATTCTAAATAATTGATATTTTTATCATTTAATGACATGAGTATCTTTTGAGTATTTACACAGAAGTATAGTTTTTTAAATATTATTTACAATCATAAATTTATTTATTCTGAGACCAGAAGGAATAGGAAATGGAATAAGAAAATAAAGATAAAGAAGATACCCCTTTTGGGTGAAGATATAAATAAATATATTTAGTTACAATTTTCCATAATAAATTATAGTACAACACTACGTTGGAATGTGAATAAAAGGAGTTTCATATTCACACCATGGAGAGGGACACCAATAATATCTATTGGGGATAAATTTCATGTGAACATGAGGTACATGAACACTCTTTAATAAAATACTCCAAATAAATATAATATAATATATGTACTTATGATGATATATCTATAATTTATCAAGATATATCAATTATTAAATTAAAATATTCATTTCATTTTATTCACATAAAAAGAGACTCAATTATTTTTGGTTTTATTCAAATAATGCTAAACAGATCACCTAACATAAGGATGAGATTGTTAAAGTGGAATATGGCTCGAAATAAAAAGATATATAATGAAAATTTATCTCTATGTAGTAAGATAAATTTAGATAAGAAATATTTATCTTCATCAAAATTGAACAAACATTTACAAACAATTCAGAAATATGATGAAACGAAGGAAAACGTGAAGAATAATCTTGAAGAGAGGATCTAAAAACATAAAGACAAACTGAAAAATAATATATCAAAAAGAATTCTTAGTAGGATGTAAAATCATTGATAATCAATTAACATGATTTATTAATTCATGAATGAAATAAATTCTATTATGAATATGTTTATAGTGTGAAATTGTTTTCTAAATATAATTGGATTATGATTGATGGAAAGAAATACACTCTCAATATTATGTTTTAATAATTGGAATTATATTTATTTAACATAAAAAATGAACATATTGTCTATTTAAAAATAAAAGAAAATGATTATTTTTCAAAAACATACTCAATATGGTATTACAATGATAAAATAACTCTAAAATATTATAATAAGCTATTGATATCATTTAATTATCTATCACAAAAAGATATAATGGTAGAGGTACCCCCTTGATTTTTTTATAAAGATCTTTTTAAATATATTTTCATAAAAATTTGAAAATTTAAAAAATATTAATGTATGGATGAATAAAATTGTTTTAGATACTACAACCCTGTATATGGTGGATATAATAATTATATGGATGTTTTTTCCCATTGAGTATCTAGAAGAGTTGTGAAGGAAGCCCAAAAATACTGTTCCCAATTTGTTTGAAATTATGAACAATAAGTTGTGGATATATTAAAATAATGATTTTTGGGTCAATAATAGTGCAACATTAGGTTTGAGGATTGGGCATTAGATTATTGGTACAATCCAAAAAATGAAATGTCACAAAAAAACTGCATATAAATGTGTTTAAATCCAGAGATAAATAATAAATAACAACATATTATGAAAAATTCATCTACTATATATTTATTTGAAATTATTGAAAATATTTGGAAATTTTATAACAATGGTGGTCACAAGGATTTTATTTTATCATCTCAATAAATATCGAAAGATGATGGAAATATTTGATTATAAAATTTGGTGAATAATGATGATGTAACATTGAGAAGAAAGTATAAAATGATACAAACATGAATTCTATGAAGCAGATATTAGAAATCAAAAGCAGGACACACATGGATAAAAAAAGAATTTTATCTTGAAAATAATTAAAATAAAACAAATAATATATTCACATATTTGATTTCAGATATGAACAAGATAGAAACCCAGACTAGAAAATGTGGAGACACTATGGAGGCTTCTAATTACGCAAAAAAAATATGGTTTTCCCGTCAGATTTGGAGAAGGAAAGAAAGATAGATGAATAAACAGTTAATGAAATTTCCTATAGAGAAGAAGTACATTAACATGAATCAGTAAAATATAATGATAGGGTGTAAATAAAGGAAAAATATTATGATAAATAAGTACTATTTTTAGGCTTAATTTGGTCATACATGCACCTAGAGACATCATTACAATTATTCCATCACATGAAAAATTCAAACTAGAGAAAGATGTTTTACTGAGTTATTTAGGATCTTTAGGATCTTGAGAAGAAAAAATTTTATGATATATAAGTTGATGAAATTATAAAATATTTGTTTCCCTACTAATATTTATTTTCAGATATGCAAGCCTAATGATTTTTGGAAATAGATAAAATTAGTTCAGAAAATAATCTCAGTCGTGTTATTAACATTAGAAATAAAGGAATAGACACTTTATTATATTAATATTTATGTATTATAATTATCATTTTTACTTTGGAAATTAATCATAAATCAATATCTCAGGGGTATAACATGAGGTATTGGATTTACTATCAACATTGGAAATCATTCTATAATGATGTTATCATACTAAATTGATTCCACAGTTAGTATTATAAAAAATATAATTATAGGATCATCCTTGATGAAGATGGTGTGGTTTATGTCAACACATTATAGAAATTAAAGAATATTCCATCTCATATTGATCATATCTTTATAATTCTAATGTTATATATTGGATAATATCATCATTTTTTATGTTATAAAAAAATCAGAATTTGTATAATGATAATTAAAAGTTATATTTTAGAATATTATAAACCTGTAAATCATGAAGAATTTATAATGAAGACATTTATCATCACAGATATAATTATAATTGTTTCCAAAAAGAGGGAATAACTAATGTGTGATTATAAAGTTACATGAATCATTATTTTTTCTAAAAATATGGACATTCTAAAAAATTCATAGAGATCAAGTCACTAAAGTGGAATTATTATCTTATCCATTGTCATTTATAACTAAAAAATCATGACTATTATTAAGATAAATTGAATTATTAAATAAAATTATAAAATAAATGGAAAAATATGTAATAATTTCATTAATCATGTTATTAGTACATTAATGATTTTGATACTTTTGTTCTTATGTGTGGTAGAGTACAACATTGATTTGTTACATTATTATATTTATAATGATATATTCATCATAAAATATTAATATAAATCCCATTAAGATATAATTGACTGTTCTTATTTTAAATGGTATCATGTTAAATTTAAAAATGATTTTTTAAAATAAGTTACACTTCTTTTAAACACCAATAAATGCTCATTTATACATAATATGGAAGGACAATTGAAGAATTTCTCAAGAATTAATTGATACTCTTTTCCCATGTACTTTTTATTGAATATCAATAATATGGAGAGAATGTTAATTGGGTTTTGTAAATAAAGATGGAGAAAAAGGAAAAAATATTTTTGAATTGATATATTATTTTTGAAAGTATTTCCATCAAATACAATGGGGAAAGTTGTTGGTCCCACATTTTTTGATTTAATTTTTTTTTCAATGGTTTTAAATTTTTATCAATGATTTATTTGAACATCATTGATGTAAATATATTTAATATGTTATGAATAAGATGTTTCAATGATTTATTGTTGAAGTATCTAAGTGTTTTGATAAATTACATGTCAACGTGAATGTTGACTAGATGTGGTGATGATAATGTCCTAATTATGAATGATTTAGAATCAATGTTCATTGAAGAGATGAATCATTTTGTTATCATGAAATAAGATAAAAAAAAATCTTGACTTAAATTTTTTTTGAATATATTTATTTTAGAAATGTGAATTATTATTTGAATATTGTGAATTAATTATAACCATTAAGGAGGTGATATTAATGTATATGACATGTATTATGATGTTTTTATAATCATGTGTTCTTATAACTTGACAATGATGTATTTTTGATGTGTAGTTTCCAAAAAAAATAAACATTCTTAAGTATCATATAATGGAATGTGAAACATTCAGATACAGTCTTATAGGCAAAGGTGATCAGATAGATTTTTTCAAATGTAGCAAAAAAGTAAATTCATTTGATTATACTGGATGAATAATATTTAAGACTTCATTACACATATAAATACATAAAAACATTTGAAAGCTCAGCATAGAGAGAAATTTTTATGATTCCACCAGAAAAAACATTTACATATTTATGAGAAATATTTTTGCTAAATAATTTTTGTAGAAAATGCTTTCTATGAATAGTATTCAAATAGAAGATTTTTATTGAAGTTGTTAGACAAAATTTCAAATAGAAGTCATCATTGGGAGGTTTCTGATTAATGTCATGGGATAGTGTTTTCTAAGAGAATTTATTAGAAAATATAATATAAATAATTGGGAATAGGTTTCTAAATGATGTTTTATCAATCCAATTTTAGAATATTAAATATCATTTTATGGTTATCCTACATTTTAATTTCTTGATTCCACCAGATAGAGTTCTTATATTTAGGTTTTTATAGAGGTTTCATGATCATTATAATGCCTTTAGTATACTGATACACTGTTCAGATTCATTTTTGGACATTCAATTCCACTGTAATTAAAAACAAATGATTATTATTGAAGCTGGGATTTTAAGAAGTATTAATGTTCATTGATAATAATATTTAACGAAATATCAAATAATATTTTTGACTTCTATTTTTTCATTGTCTTTTATAGGAACCAACTAATGAAATAATCCATGGGAAATTCAATTGTTAGTGGGAAACATGAAATTGAAGTTCATGCTTCTCCCATATACTTAATTGAAACTATGAGTATATAAATTTGATAATATTCCAGATGAATTATCTCTTGTTTTTGTAAATTTATATGATTTAAACATGAATCATTAAATATTTTTTTAGGTTAAGGTATAGGATAAAGGGATAAAAATAGAGAGGTACTAGACAAAAAAGTTAGATACCATATAGAGGGACTCTGATATGTAATCATTGGACATAGATACATGATAAAAGGTATTAGAACTATAATAAGTGGTTCTTGAAGATGGTATTAGATATAGATATATCATATGGAGGAGATCGTTTCCAATAGAGTGGATTAATATGAATTGTATAACATGGACTTGTATCAAATAAAGAATAGTCAAAAAAATAGTTTCATATGAAAAAATAATGAATGGAGACAAAATGGATGAATTATATCTGGTGGAAATATAGTGTAATGAGAATCATATGATGAATAAATTATAGATTAAAATGGAAAAGATATAGAGTTATTGTATAGAAGAATTAAAACTAATTCCCTTTTATTGGGAATTAAAAACCCATGTTGTGGGTTGAATATTATAAGATGACATTCTACCCAATATATTATACAAATAAAAAAATATCCTATAATATTGAAAGAGATAAGTGATTTTTGAGAGCATCTATTTCATAAGAAGATGTGAATGAAGATTCATCAATTTAGTTCATTACATTGATATAAATAAGGATTGTTTTGGTCACTATCGTTTACACAATGGGGAAAAACATATGTTTTTGTAATGTTTTTATTTAACTATAAATATAAATATAGTAGAGGTAAGAATAAATATGAACTATGATGTTGAATAGTTTTCACATAAGTGGAATACATTTTTATTGTTACTATAAATCTAGGGTATTTAATATCTATCAACATATGAAATATAAAAAATCTATAAGAAGCCACTTGTGGTATAGGCTATCACCAACCCAATAAAATAGGATTTTCCCCTCTTAAAGTGTATTGAACGACACTTCTGTTTAAGATTGTTTCCAAACTAAAACACATTAAATGTTATCTCGTTATAATAGATAAGCTATCTATCAGTCACCACCATACATAGTACAGTCTATAAATTTTTAATGGGTATTCAACTTAGAAAAATCATTATCTTTATTCCTTTTCCTATTTACCTTGTATCATGTAGAGATTTAAAAAAATACTATGTTTGATTGTGTGTGTGACATGAAAATGAAATCCCAAAAAACAATGAAATATTATTATTTAATGGTGACCACTATAACCTAGAAATTAAATTGGTGAGAATTAATATGATTAAAGTCGTTATAAAATAAACATAAATATCTAACTCAACATAAATATGTGAATATATTAAAAGTTAAAAAGATCTCACCTTTTAATGAATACATTTCATACATCAAATGATATGTTTTCTTATAAAATGTTTTTATTACATTCTTTTAATGATATTATAATTACATTCTAGAAAATTTGATAAATTTATATAATAAAATGATCTTCATTTTGGAAATTAAAATATTGAATTTAACATACCATGAAATTGTGAATTTTTTTTGAATTTATCGAGTTTTTTGTGCATAATAAAAATTATCAATTTTTCAAATATTTTAATTTATTTTCATTAAATCATTTAATTTAAAAGTAAAATTATATTATAGATGTATTCATAATGTAAAAAATGAGTCATTTTATTTAGATTAATATAATTAATTCTATTTTAGTCATTTATTGTCAATATTTTGGTTGATGTTTATTTTTATAAATAAAAAATGATTTTTTGTAAAATATTTTTATGTTCCTAATTTTTTTCCATTTTAATTAATAAAAATAACCCTTATAAAGAAAATATCTAATAAAATTATAGTTTTTATTTAAATTATTTTAATTTAAATTCATTGAATAATTATATCTAGTCTTCTATTTAATATAAGGTCATATATTCTTTGATAATTTATTTTTCCTACAAACCTAATTTTTGTTGCATTTTGTGGCTTTAATTTTAATGTAAATTCTAAAAATTATATGAATTTTAATATATAAAATGGATCTAGAAATTTTATTCATCACAATTAATATAATTTAATAATTTAAACATAATTTTTGTCATATTGAATTTAAAAAGTGTAGAAATTAATTTTTTTGGTTTTGGTTAAAATATGGGTTTTTATTTTATAAGATATTATGATAAAAATAACATCCAAAAAACATGATTTTTATTTGAAAATTTTAATTTAATATTTTGAATAATTTGTTTTTATATTTTCTCATAATTATAATTTTATTATTAGCCTCAATGGATTTATTCCCTCACTAAAAATAACGTACCATGGTGAAAATTATAATCATAAAGGGTAGTAATTGTAAAGGTAAAGGACAAAACATGTTTAAAACATGAATATTTTATTTTTTGGAATATTTTATTTCTCTTATTATCCCCCAAATAAGTCATTTATATTTTTTAGGCACTTGGATTGGGAGTTACATCCCATTATTTCATGGTTTTCATATCAAAAAAATTAAGACTCGTAGTCCCTTATAAAATGGAACCTCTTCTTAAATTTCCTTGTTACATCACAATACCTATGGTTTTGTCACTCCCAGTTCAAATAAATTCCACACTTACATTATAAAAATATTATATTCCTTGGTTTAATTGTAAAACCATAAATGGAAGGAATTTAGTGAAAACATAATGAAAAAGTCATAAAAATATGTATCTTTCCTAACTGAGAATTTTGTTTTATTTCATGTTCCATGTGAATTAAATAATTTTCCTCCATTATGATGTTCTAAAATCATTATTTCTCATATATATAGATTTTATTATTTTATCTGAATGACCGGCATCTATCTCCACTTTAATAAAATTGTAAACTAATCCATCATTCATTTGTATACTGGATTACTATCTTACTAACCACTGTAATTATTTTTTCATCATTGCCTTTCTTAGTGGATTATGATGACTAATTTAATGTAGATATATTATACTAATGATTTATTAATCATTTTGAAAATTATTATATTATATATTTCTATATATTTATATATACAAAAAAATGATAATGTTGTTTGAGGATACATATGGACTACGACCTCAGCAAAGTGATGTGATTCATTTTTCATGATCGCATTAAATGGATTATATATATAAATATATTTAACAAAAAAATATTGGATAAAATTTTATTTCTATAAATATAAAATAATACTTCCATTATTTACATAATTATCATAGATAAATTGAAACATTAATCGTATATAAGTATGAAATATTATCTCCATGGTTGTAACATAGTTAATTTTTCACAACAATTATTTATGCTTTTTTTAAGTAGAATTTATATTTTATGATAATATTTACCTAATTTTATTATTATATAAATTATTAAATTATTATTTTGTTCACCATAGTCAGTATATCAATGTCATTTTGTATATAGAGATCCAATATCATTAAAATGTTTAAAATGAATATAATTTATTATTTATAAACATATAACATGGTAATAAATAAAATAAATTAATCAAATGATGATGTTTTTCAAAAATTATATAATTAACCTAATTTTGTTTCTAGAAAATAATGAATTCATCTGACTTTCAAAACACGATGTAAGGGATTTCATCTCAATTTCCCTTTATTGAGGTAAATTTTGATGTCTTGTAGCTAATTTATTTAGATGGTGTATATGATACACTATTTTTAGATTATATCAATAATATTTCATAAATCATGTATATTAATTTCTAATAAATTATACTTCATACAATGGAATTTTTTTAAAATTCTCCAAATTGGTAAATAATTTATGTTAACCTATTCTTTCACTTCGAGATTGTTTATGTTCAAATTTCAATTGGGGAAATTTTTCTAAAATTATTATTTTATCCAATTATCAATTATTCTAAGGTATTCCTGAATTTATAATATACATATGATATCCATTTATTCCAATATTTTGTAATTATTCAAATTGAATTTTATTTTTATGTAATACTGATGTTGTATCTTTTTTTATATTGGATGTGATTTTCATCCATGTCTATCTATTTTTTTACTATTTTTATATAAAATTCCCCTATATCCCATTATCATTTAAATAATTTTTAAAAAATCTTTTCCATTTTCCAAAAACATTTAAATGAATATTTCTACCATTTTCCAATCAAGGTATATTTATAATTTTTTTATAAAATTATGAATGTAATATATCCTTTTAAATTATAATACATGGATGGAATAAAAAAATATAATTACAACTATATTTTTAGAATATTAATTCAAATTAATCATTGGTTATTTAAAAAATTTATGATATTTTTAATTTTTTAATCTTTAATTAATTGATTTCAAACTAAGAAGGATACATTACTAAAAAATCAATGTAATCATTAAAAGACATTATCATCAATGAATGAATCATTTGATTTTACAGATTACTTTTAAATTCTAGATATCTATCTCTTAAAGATATAATTAGATCATTATACCACCCATTTAAGGGTATAATAATTCATTATGTTCAGTTATCAAATACATTTTTTTTGGAATATTATTTTATTACAACATGATGAAATATTATGCAACCAATTTTTTCCATGGGTATTTATAATGTCTATAACATATGATTCATTTCATTTATGTGTCACACATATTTAGGTACATTTTATTTTTGGTATTCCTTGATTTGACTTCAATAAATTAGGTAAATATTTTTTCTCATCTGATGGTTTTGGTTGCAGTAAGAAGTAAATCGATTCCCTTATGGGGTATTCTCCGCCATATGATAATTCTTAGGAAGTTATCCTTCACTAATGATTAATTAATGTCATATGTTACCTCCAAATTTTTATTGTCACTATTACTTATGATACCACATAAATTATCTTATTATTACATTTGATTAATCATGGTCCTATTGTTTTATGATAACATGATATTGATTGTACTCACACATTTTGTTTCCTTATCATGTTTAATCCATTAAAAAAATTTATCTCACCATTATTATCATTGTAATCCCCATTTTGTCCCATTATTTCTTAGGAGAATGAATAGATTTAGGATCTCCCTATAGAGAATATATTTTTTTATTTTTATTTATATAGTATTACAAATACATTTGTCCTCATGATTTATGAGTAGGGATTAATTGATATTTATATAGAAACATGTAATAATATATATATAAGTATTATATCTCTATTGTTGGTATAATAGTAATTTATATTTATTTTTAGTTATTTTTAGTAGATAATTTTAGTAAAAAAACCCATAGTGTTATGTCTATATAATGTTAATCATTGTAATGTTTTGATAAGAAAGAGATTATGTGGTTTTACAGGAAATAAATTCATGTCTTCATACTACATGTGGATGTATATTAATATAGATTAATCTATTTTTAATAACTATGATAATAATTGTTTTGTTTCATTTTTTTCTATCATTCTAATACACAGTGATAGTGACCATACATTCCACCTCGTTTAACACTCGTTGGGGATATGAATGGGTAAATTAACATTTTCTATATAAACAATTAGAAAGTTTTAAATGAAATATAATCATTTATGTACTATGTTATATACAAGGTGTTAATTATTAAAAATATGGTATCTTATTTCACACATCCTATAAATAATTTTCTATGATTATAAATATTAATTTTCACACCATTATTTTGATTTTAGTCATTGGTTGGAACAATGAGTAATTATGTTAACACTGTTTATGATGAAAAATTCAATGATTCTATAAATATAACTTAGATGATTATTGATTTGAAATATAATTCCATTATAATTAATTAGTTATCAGGATATATTCTTAGGAACATGTACCCAAACAAATCGTAAGACTCAGAAAAGAAGAGATGGATGTGTTCTGCTTAGTGATCGGGTTGAGGATGCCATGGAAGAATGAAGGATCAATTTCGTTGCTGTCTGAAATTTTGGAAGAGACACCATGGATACTATCTCAAATAATAATTAAAATTTTATATATGTGGAAAATAAGGGAATAGATAAATGAATTACTGATAAAAATTATATTTTTAATGGGGATAAATAAATTTTATCTTATAGATCAATTTATATATTTTGGGATTAATTGTGGGGAACTGGGGAATAATATATTTTAATTCTACCTTCAAAAATTTATCTCATAAGACATATAAGTACCAATATTATACCAATAATTATTGTTAAATTATTCATGCATTGGGATTGGAGGATTATCTTGTAGAAGTATTTTTATCAATGGAATTTTGGTTATAAAAATCACGAAACATGTATGTATTATGTCAATTTTTATATGTGAATATGATATAAGTCAAGCCTTATAGTGATTCTAGATATCTATAAAAATAATTATCATATATTATTTCATAATATACATTTTGGATAATACTTTAAAACACATTTATTTTATTATTATATAAGTGTTAAATTTTTATTTGATGAAAACATCAAGAAATATTTCAAATATTAGGGTTTCATCATTAGTTAGAAACATTTTGAATAATATGAAGGATTTTTTTCAAATGATCTATATTGATCATTTTTTGTTTTTGTTGTTGAATAAAAAATTATTTTTTTATTTCTTCATATGATGGTTTGTTCATTATTGGTATTATATAACATTAGGCTAACCATTTACCTTTTTAATATCGTATAAAGATAATATGAATATTTTGTTAGCAATTTGTGGATTTTGTGATTAGTGAGAAATTGTTTAGTGATTCAATTGTAAAAACATCAGCTTTAAAAGTCATTTTATGGATAAAAATATGATATTTTGGGGAATGTTAATTAATGGTTTAAATTCAACTATTCATGTAAGTAAATATAATTATGATATTAGTTTATGGAATATCTTGATCTTTTCATGACATTATGTTCCATTTTTTAGGAACATGACCCTTAAATAATGTATTTTATGTATCTATAATAGTCATATTATGTTTCAAGAGGTTTCATGTGGTTTTGGATAGCTTTAGAGAATTTCCTGGTGCTATATGGTTTGATTATGTTTAGTAAAAACCTTTCACCCCATCAAGTAAAAATTGTGTATTTAAGTATGAGGGAATGGATATCTACACGATTGGAAAGTGGATTAGAAAATTCATGTAGATGACAAGGATAAACAATGAAATACTAAACAATGAAAAAAACGGGTTTGGTACGTTGTTTTTGAAACCATATGAACCAATCATGCAAGTGGTTGGAATGGCATAATAGAACCACACTATTGATGCACGATTTTACAAACCATACTGCCTATCTATACAACAAACAGTTGGTACCCTGAGCTCCACAAGATCCCTAGGCATGATAGGTGATACCCTCTGATTATAGAGTGTCATTAAGGTGATTAAAATCCCTTTGGATATCCATATATGTTGGTATGTTTCCATTCTTGGTTATTCTTCCTAGATGCCAACTCATTCTCTTTCCCCGAATCATAGATCTAATATGTTATGGATGTACCCATGTTTATTTAGGGGAATTATTTGGTTTTATGGTTATAAATATTGAATAAATTATGATCCAATCCCTAATAATGGGGATTGTAGTTTCATCTTTTTTTTTCACCAACCATTTTGTTTTCATTAATTATTATTCAAATCCAGAACCAAGGTTTGGTGGATATTTTTCAATTACCCTACAATTGGTGGTACACATTATAATTCACATAGTCTTGATAATGATCATATGTTTTTAGTTTAGTAATTATAATTATTGTTAAATTTATTTTAAATTAGGAGATTGAATTAAATCCCCTAAATTTGAGATATCCATATTTTATCATGTTTTATCTATTGGAAATAATGAGACTAGGAAAGGAAAAAACCATGGGTTGTTAAAATTTTTCTTCAAATAGTAATAGTGTATTTAAAATGGCATAATATATGGTTTATAAAATTATTACAATTCTGAATTTTATTTCATTTTAACTTTTTATAAATATTTCTTTCTTAACCTCATAATGTTAATGAGTTACGATAAGATTCAGGGAAATTGGGTTACACAGTTAAGGGTTGAAATGGTGTTAAAGGTTTTTATTGAATAATGAAATAATTCAACATTTTGAGAATTTTTGATAAAAGTATATTTAATTTTAAAAATTGATTTTTATATATGGACAATGATATAACGGTTTTTCATTAATGTTCATTATCCAAGGGAGGCAATAGTGATTCTCTATGACCACGATTTATTCATGAGAATTATTGTCGGTGTGATACTCTTAGTACTTGAGATTATACTACTAGAGTAATTTTCTAGTTAAATATGATAATTATAAATAATTGATACTCCATGAATCACTGATAATGGAAGTTATAATGATGCTACATGATACTGTAATGAAATTTAAATAATTTTAATATTATAATACAATGACTTGAATAATGTAAGAAATCAATATACTGTTTCAATTTGGCACTAATCTGTGCTGAATCAGATCTGATTTTCTAGGGTGGCACCGTGAACATAAGGGAAAATCTGGTTAACTAAAAAATAATAAATGTGAAACTTTTTTAATTTTCTAAATTTTATTATTTTTATTATAACAAAATACAATTCCATATGCTCAATATTTCATTACACATCATTGGTGGTGTCTCACTAAGTTATACTCACACCCTACTCGACATCTCTATGGTGCCTGGGTAGTCTCTATATTTGTGAGTCCAATGTTAAATCAATGATTTTGTATTTGGGATAGATCATTTAGGGGGAAATGGACACTATGTCAGAACTCCATTGTATGTTTTCATTTAGTCTTATTTTTTATTGTTTTAGTTGAAATTTTATACATATATGGTGTGTCACATCTAAAAATTTAGTTTATAGTCAATTGCCCTATTTTTAGAATGTTAATTCATTGCTTAGTATTTAATTGTAATTTTCAAATATTTTTTAATTTTTATATAGAATTCATATATATTATTAATTTTATAAATATTTTTATTATCTCCCCATGTTATATAGTATACTCTCACTAGTAGTTAGAAGACTCTAGAATATGGTGAGGTACATTTGAGGGCAATGGGAGAATTGTCTCGGGGAACTGCAATGTTGAACCCAGTTGAGAAATTACCAATAGGTATTAGAGAAGTTTTATTTTTGGTCATTTTAATATTTTGTAATGTTAGATAGTATACTATGATGATTCATGACTTTTTCATGATTTCCTTTACGGGAATATGTACCACATGTGTGGGGGGTAAAACCAAGTACCCATTGTGAGGATTGTTTTTATTCATGTTTGTTGTTAAATTTGAATTTTACTTCACCTGGGGTGTTACACTTGATGTGTAATATCTTTTTTCTTGTATATTAATCATGGAATGTCAGGGAATGAGAGTTGAGTATGTATGATTCATTATAGGAACTCAATGCTATATTTGGAATGCATATTTTAGAAATGCACTAAAAATAAGGTTGTTGGTGAGTTTTGGGATACGAAAATGAACATCGTTATTTAGTTTAATAAAAATAAATGGTTCCTAATAATAGAAACAAATTTTTTAAAATATGTTTAAATTTATTAATTTCAAATGAATAAAAAGTTGTCGGTAATGGGAAATATATAAATATAAAATGTTGTTTACCCTATGTTGTTAACGTCTTAGGTTATGGCTGGTTGGATAAAGATTCACTCTTGAGGTGTATTCCATGGATTACTATATTTGTGATTATATGATGTGTCCTTATTTGAATCCCTCTTGTGATAATTTCTAAATGGTAATTTTTTCATACAAAGAATGTGTGTAGGATTGTATAGACATTCATCTTTTAGAATGTTTATTGGTAGGGTGAGAGGAGGATATTTCTGGGAATGTTCCTATAGTAGCAGGTCATGATTCCCCAATAGCATTGAATTATGGGGTATAAAAATAGTTATTTTAGAATATAAATCATGTTATGCAGTTTAGGGAAAGTGACTGAGGGTAGACTATGATATATATTTCTGATCTGTCATGGTATTTTCTATTATACCACCCTTTGATTTTGATCAGAGAGGGTTTCCCTAAGGAATTTGAGTTCAATATTGAGTATATCCAAACAATAATAGGTCATTTATATACTCTTATAGAGAGAAAAGTGTAATATTGTAATTTTATATGTTACAAGAACAATAGATAGACTGGTGTGATATTCAAGCTCGATACGAGCACTTGGAGGGACTTGTTTAGAAGGTATTATATAAGAGGTTTCAAGAATAATTATATACATTAAAACAATTAAATGAGAGGGTTGAAGAGTATATAAGGTCGACCTATTAAATAATTTCAATATTGGAATATGTTGGCTGCTATATTGTCTTTAAACACATTATACCATCACTAGTAGGAGATCTAGTTGTTTTGGTAAGTAACATTCAACATAGAATTTAATTTAAGATTAAGTCTTAAAACAATCATATTTATATTGAATATGTTTTTTGAGGTATTGATTAAAGAACTCATTTATGAGGGGAATCTAAAGGAGTCATCTAATGTAGGATTGGTTGCTTCTACTGGATGACTAGAAGGTACGTCACCAGAGGGTAAGAAGCATCATTAGGATAATTTTTACTATAGAAATTGAATATATACTATCAATGTAGAAGGATCAATTAATATGGGATGTAATATAGTGTTTTTTTCATTAGTATGGTAGGTTAGATCAAATATTTAACAAATGTACCTAACCAATGGTAGAGTTACAAGCATGCAGATGGATGTGACACTTAAAGTTGATTTTCAAGAAACCTCATCATTTATAAAATGATTGAGGACCTAGGAAAATAGAGAATACTATTGGGGTTATTATATAATATATTTTTATGGATGTTTGCGTATTACTGTTCATGCTAGTCATGGTATAATGTGTGGTAATTCTGGGAAAGGATACCCATATCAAAATAGCAATGTAATAGAGCGGACAGAGGCTAGAACCTATGGTTGAGGGATTGGTCAACTAAAAGTTGTCCAATAAGCTATTTTTGATAGTGAGGATGGTCTATCGATAGTTATAGGTAATATTATTATAGATTCTAGAGTTTCTAGTTCACCATTTAATACAGGGGACTGAATTATTTCATATTTTCTCAATATCTATGTATTTTTTGGTCTTCTTGTGGAATTTTTATGTAGTTTTATGAAAATAGGCCCGCAATTGGATGTACAACCTATATATATCTATATGTACAAGTACTGTTGCCTATATTATAGTGAGTATTGTTTCATTTTGGATCTATACATACTTGATATGTTAGGTTTTTACATAATTATCTGTATGGTTTGTTTCTTATCATATCGATCCCACATTTATTTTTTTTATTGGAGAGTGACATTAAATTATCATGATGGTTACTTATATGTTCTTCATGGGGTATGCTATATATAATAAATACATGTAGGAGATATTAATTTGAAACTAGTGGAACTAAAATTTTATGCTCCAAGTAATCTGTTGGATGATGCGGTGTGGATCATGATTCCATTCATCCCATTGTATACCTGTATGAGGATCTATTTCTTTCTCATTTGTCAGGGATTATGCCTAATATGGATTTTGAGTTAAAAACTGAGCTAACTCATGAAGATGAAATAGTTTCAATTACAACATATATAATGGATCTAAATTTTCATTAAGAACTGGATATATAGCTGTAACAGTTAGATAATAAAGCATTCATCCATCAGAGTACGTTTCCTTGGGGATATTTGGTTTGGTTTTGTATAAAGGATGATAGAATAGTTCACTTGTTTATTGACTATAAGATTTTATGAAGGATTATTGTTAAGAAGTTGTATCCTCTTGCATATATTAATGAACCCTTTCATCAGATAAATGGTTCTTGTATGTTTTCTATGATTATTTTAAGGTGAAGTTATCATCAGCTAAGATTGAGACATTCTGATATGCCTTAGACATATTTTAGAATTATGTTTGGCGTATATGCATTCGTTCAAATTATTTTCATATTGAAGAATACAAATTCTATGTTTGTGGACTTTTGGTATTAAATAATTCACCCCATACTAGATTAGTTTTCAGTTGTTTTATTGATGTCATATATTTGTACTCCATGTCTCATGATGATCATGAAAAAAATCATGATATCTTCATGGGTTTATCGAGAGGTAAAAATATTTACGAAATTAAATATAATTTAGTTTTTGGATCCTCTTGGTGCATTACTAGGGCCATATCATCATGGAGGAAGGGGTATTAGTGGACCTTGAGAAGAATAAAGAAATGTTTTATTGGGATCATCATTTATATGTTTTTTATATCATAACCTTTTTTGGATTAGCTGGATATTATCTACGAATTTTCAAGTACTCTTCCCATATAGAAGTGTATATTTTAGGACTAAAAAAGAATGTTTTCAATTTTTAAATTTTCTAGATCTTATGATAAGGACTTCTAGGATCTAAACAGGTATTTTACAACCACAACAATTATGAACCCACTCGAGCTGGGTGAAGATAATACCCTATTATTTGATGGATCTAGAATCAGACATAGATCAGTTTTGATAGTGATAGATCATGTCATTGTATATGGGTCCTAGCATTTGTGGCCACACAATTGAAATTAATATATGAATTATCTCATGTTCTCCATGAAAGTATTATTTTTTATATTTACCACATTGTTTTAAAGGGCATCATTTCAATGTTATATTTTTATTCTCATTTTTCAGATATGGGTTGAATAAAGGAAAATAGTGTTGATGATGACTTATGCTGGAATATAAAAACACATGTAGTTTAGTAGTTTAACAATGTGTGAAAGAATATAGATTAGTTAACTGAGTCACATATAGTGTTTTATGGGAGCTAGGGGAAAATAAATATCATAAAGTTATCAGTTGATTCCATACATACAAGACTTATATTGTGTAGGAATTTTGTGGAAATGGAGTATCTAATGTCATGAGATAATTTTTATGTTGCAGATATATCTTATGATTATTTTATCAATGTTGATGAAACCATCTGTGATCATGGCCATATTGTCACTCCTACTTGTATGTGATTCAGGATGATGTGTGTGTCAAATGAATCATGTGGGACGTGAATCCTAGATTGACAAAAATGTATCATGGACTTCATTTATAATATTTATGACTATAAATGTGGATTTATAAATCATTTTTTGAAACATATACCTCAAAACTTTTAGTAGGTAATGGATGATCATCAACAACTGATTGGTTTGTTAAATTTGATTCCCATTTAAGAATGGTAGTGGGAAAATGTGGCCATAGATTGTCTTGTGGGTCTTCCATGGATCCCTCATAAGAATGACATGATATTTGATATGGTGGTTCATTAGGAAAAGTGGTTCATTTCATGAAAATATAAGGAAATTTCACGATTAATTATTTGGGAATGTAATATATTTATAAGATAATGAATTTTCTTGGGGTTTCATAAAGTATAGTATTTTATCATTATTGTTGTTTTACTTATCTCATCTATAATGTCTTGAAAATGGGTCAGGATATATAGGTGTTTATTATTATATATTTTCATCTATTGAAAGATTGGAATTAAGAGAATAATATTTAGGTGTGGTTAAAAATACAATGGGCATGCGTCCTAGATTATGGTGGGTCTTTGGGAAGAACATACTAATGGTTGAGTTCCTATATAAAACCATTTATCAAGAGACTATTCACAGAGAACCACACAAGGAACCTTACAATTGTCTATGTAGAAGACCTTTATGTCCGATAAATGTTGGTGACTCAAAATTGTTATGACCAAGTCTGAGGGAAGATAATTTAGAATAGTTTTATTTGAAACAGACATGTATGGCTATAACAATGAGTAAAAAAATGTCTAATAGTGATCTAAATTATTGAAAAAATATGTTTATAGTGGGTAACCATTTATTCCTTCTGGTGAAATCCATATTGAGACACCATAGAATTCATAATCATGGACAGTTCGAACCTAGGTTTGTGAGAATGTTAGTGATTGTGGTGTGAAACAGACCGATGGTGTATCAATTAGATGTTACATAGATTTATAGTGTTATACATAGTAATTTTCATGCTTTATAGATTTGATAGTATCATCTAAATCCTTTTCATGTGATTGATGTTGATCTTGGTGCAATGTGTCCTTTGAGAAAATCAAAATCCATGTTTTGGATCATAGAGGGAATGTTTTTTGGGAATATTATCTACTATTATTATATGTTTTGTGGTGTTATGGTCATGTTCAAGATGAGAAATGTTAAAAGGAAATATATGTGGTCCCAGAATCTTGAAATTTTCACTTTAGAAATATAGTTATTCTTGTGAGTACAAATCATTGATAATCTATTATAACATATGAATATTTGATGTTCAGGTCCTTTATAATGATATTCCAATCCTTTTTCACACACATGACCCTTTATTAATTTATATTATGTATCATTAATGGTCAATTATTGTTTTATGGGGTTAATATGGGTTTTGGAATTATTAGGATAATTTTCTAGAGGTGAATTGTTTGAGTATGGTTATACAAACCATTCAACCCATACATGAAATCATAATTCTTGAGGAATGAAGGATAATACCTCCTCCAAATTGAAGCATGGTTTGGCCAAGCCATGAAGATTCTAGTGTGAAACTATGAAATGATTAATAGAATTTAAAATAGTGGTTACTTCATGTTTTCTTAATTCGTCTGACCCTACCATGTGAGGGTTTGGCTTGAGAAAGTATAACCACATTGTTACTGCACATTTCTCTTAACCATATGACATAACCATGTGGTGTATTGTTGGTTGCAATAATTAATTTATATAATATTAAATAGAATCTTAAGGCCTCCTTTATTTCCCATAGTATCATTTTTTTTGGTTTCCTTATGATTCAGAGTCCGGAGAGGTGATTCCATTCAATATGGCAGCATGTTTTAAGTGATTCAAAGACCATTGGAGATCCTAAATTTCTAGAATGTCTATATTATTGGTCATTAATCTGGGGTCTTGTCTCCTTCTCAATCTTTGAAACCTATATCTATACAATTTTGGATAGGTAAATGTTTTTTTGGAGAATTATGATAATTAATGGTGTCATCTATTGTATGAAATAATATATAATCCCAGATCGTCGGGATTGTAGTTTAATTTTTTCCCTCTAATAATCATTTAGATTATGGCTATTAATTCTCAAATCAAGGACCATTTTTTGAGAACATTTCTCAATGACCCCATTTTCTATAGTCTATATGCTAATTCCTATAGAAATTATTATGGTTATATGTCTGTAGTTGGATAATTGTGTTTCTTAATTGTGAAATTACAGTCAAATTATAATAGAGAATTGAATCACATTAATTTTATATTACCATCATAGTTTAGGTTCGATGAGTTTCATATTAAGAAATAGAGAATAGTGGAAACCCATGGAATGTTCCATTATTCTTGTAATTATAATTATGGAATATTAATGGAAAATTAGAAGTATTATAAAATTAAACCAACTATGAATGTTTTGTCACATTAATTTGTTATTATGATTGGGTTTAGATAAACATAAAAATATTAAGGAATTATCAAATAATTCATTATAATTTGGTTAAATAATTAAGTGTTCAAAAGAAATTATTTGTTTTGATATTGGAAATAAATAGTAATCTATGTTAAAAATGGTTAATAAAAGGGTTATTAATGATAAAACATGATATGTATATGTGAAAAATTAGTTGTGGGTGTTGTAATGATCTTTCTCAACCATGAGTAGATAAACTGATACCCAAGCCCCTTGATCCATTCATGATAATTTATACTAGACTAATGTCTTAGTACATTGGATTTTGGTTTTAGACTAATGGTATAAGATTCCATTAAATTGATGCTAGATATAAACTCAAAGAATATCTAATAATTGTACCCTGACTAATACTCTAAGATAATGAAATGAAATTGTAATTAATTTGAATAATGAAATACCAGGAAATGAATGATGTTAAAATATTTTTCGGGAATAATTCATACTCCAACACAGAATAAAGAAGGTCTGAATAATTTTGGTGTCATTTTGAAGCTGAGGTCCTATATAGTTAACATAAGATAATTAATCGTGTACATATTTAGTTTAATAGTTTATTAATTTGTTATTATTATTATTACATATATTATTATAGGCTGGATATTTATTGAGAGAACAATAATGTTGTCCTGTTGTATTGTAATCACTCTATACATAGGCCATTGAAGGGTACGTGAGTAGACTCATTTTTTTCAAGGTTTTGATATGGGAAAAATCACAATGTTAACTTAATGAGTATGTAATGGGGAATGACCATGGATGAGGGAGCCAGAAATTATATTATTACCTTGTTTCAATTATCATTTTATCATTATTTCTTTTTTCTATTAAACACTTGACACATCTATAAAATGAAACATGAACTTCACTATTTAGTGTTCAATTCCAATATTTTGGGATTCCTCTTTTGATTATTGGTATTTATTGGTAATTATCTTAGTTTATTTTATATTAACTTTTCATGTTTTGTTATTCTTTGACCAATAGGTTATTGTCTTCCCATATAACATAAAATACTCTCACTAATCTACAATGTCCTCTATTGTATGGGGATTCATTCTTGAGATCAAGTGAAAAAACTGGTCAAGGAAATTTTTGTGGTACATGGATTTGGACATTACAATATATATGGTAAAAATAAGGTTTAAAATATAGGGAAAATATCCTAAAAAAATAATTTACATTACCATCATTTTTGAAAAATTATTTTCATTTTTCAAATCTCGTCTATTTATGGTTTTTTTGCTGTTAACATTCCTTTGATCATTCACATTCTTGGGATCAATATTAATTATCACTCTCCATATGTATTTGGGAATTATTTTCGTCATGCCCAAATATTTAAATCCCACTAAATTTGTCAAATTTGTATGCCTAGTAAGATGAATACATTCATTTTTTAACACTTTGCAAGAGAATATTTTTATTAACCCATTTACAATGTGGGAATTCAGAAAAGATATTTTAAAATTAAAAATAACTTATTAATGAGATCATGTACAAATTATAACAATTTAATTTATTAAGGCAATATCAATGTAACACCCAATGGTTTTAAAAAGTAAACTATGTTCAAAAACATATAGGATAGACAACACTATTCCAAAACAAATGATGAATGATTTTAATATTACCATTATAAAATACATTTTAAATTATCTTGTTTGAATATGATTAAATATTTACTAAATATATATATAAATATCTTGCACAATATAAATTTAATGAAGAATTATTAGGAAATAAGCACTCAATTTTTAATTAAGTAAATTTATTAATAAATAATATATGTTATCATTAATAATAATCTTTATGGATTTTTTTGAGAAAATATTATTATTAATTTTGGAAAGTTTAATAAAATTTATTCTTTAAATGTTAATTCATCTATATAATTATAATATCAAAATTTTATTAGAGTAAATGTTTTTGGTTTTTACTGAAGTTTTTTATTTTTAGTTGATAGTAAAACTATAAAGTTTTCAAATATAGTAAATTATTTTCATTAAATTAAGTAATTTAAATTTCCCAATAAATCATGGATTTGGTATTAATTTTACATATTATAAGTGTAATATATAATAATATTATTAATTACATTTCAATAAATAATTTTCATGACTTTGTTATATGTTTTTTTTATGCGGAAAACCCCGGTTTTATGAAAGCTGTTCTTAAGTTCATAAAGATAATCAATTCCCAAATATAAAAATATATCTCAATAAAGAAATATATAAATTTAATATATGTTTTATATATCTATTTATATGATTTTATATTTTTATCATAATTATTTTTAGTTTTATATTTAACATAATGCCATATAATACTTGAGAAATATATTTTTCTTAAACACCTCTTTTTATCACTTATTATAGGTTTAATATTAATTTAAATTCTATATTTTTTGAATTTCACTTCAGAAAATGGGTTTTTTATTTGGAATAAAAATAATAAATATTATTTAAAAATATTAAATTAATTTCCATTCCAAATGAGTAACAAATAGAGTAAAATATATTTTCTGTGATTAAAGTATATATGTGGGTTTGTGTATTGCATAACCTTGAGTTAAAATTGATCTTCCAAATGAGTTTGATTTTTATTTATTAAAATGAATTTTATATTTGAATTTTTTTTATAAATCATATATTAATGATCATTTTAATTTTAGGCTTAGTTTATTAATATAAAGGATAAAAACATTTTACTATGGTGAAAACTAAAATAGTAAGAGTGAGTTAGATAAATAATAAAGTGATTAAAATTATTAAAAATTTATTATTTTTAAAATGAAAGGTGGTTTTTGATTTTATAATACCTACACTACATAATTTAATAATTTTCAACAAACATTCTCAGAGAGTGACTTCCCTTTATTAAATAATTTTGGTTATTAACTAAAATGCCACTCATTCTCAATTATAAAAGGGAACATACAATCATATCTTCTACACATATATTGATAAATATCATCTAAAAATACCATCCCAAATACCTTACATGACACCCTTACCATGTCATAAAGGACTATTTTTTATAATAAACCCATGCTAGGATGAATTCTCTTTCAAACACAATTAGTTGTTATTAAGAAAACGTGTCATTCATAAATGACTATTTTATTTGATTTATTTATACACCTCCTTAAAATATTATTCAAAAAAGATGAAATAATAAATTCATTATCAACCATATAATGATATTTTATTCTGTTAATTTATTTACTTACATCAGTATCCTCTTCTACAGAATGGGAAACATAACCATCATTCCAATGTATGACATGCTACTTAATTGCGAATCAACGAAATATTTTTCCATCATAAATTATATCAAAAAATTTTTAAGATGGATTTAATGTATATATATAATATTTATGAAATATTTATATTTATATAAAATTATTATATCATATATTTTATTATCATCCCATCCTCTGTAAAATTATATCTTCTTTCAGGCATACATGTGGAAAACTACACCCAAGAACCGATGAGATTATTTTCATCATGAAATCACTTGGATTGTATATATAAGTGAATATAATGAAATAATATTTTATTTATGAAATAAATATATTAATTTATATATAATATAATATATACCTTTTCTCAATCATAATCATAGGAATTGGAGACGTTACTCCGGACTATGTACGACCCACTGTCTCCATGACAGTAACATAGTTAATTTTTCATAATGATATTTCATGGATGGTTTTAAAAGAATAAATAAAATAAAAAATTTATAATGATTTCACTATTATTAATCATGATATTATATAATAATTATTTCTTATTTCATGACAATTTTATCAAAGTCTTTTGGATATACGAACAAAATTTTATCTATACATACAAATTGTATATAATCGACTTCATAAACAAATATAACATAATAATAAATAATAAAATAGATAATAAAAATAATATAGGTTCTGTAAATTATAAATAAATAGAAAATTATTGATATATTTTAAGATAAAGTATGTACATGTTGATTCAGACACGATATATTGGATTTCTTATTAAATTCCCTTTATTGAGGCATAGTTTAATGTTATGAAGATAAATAATTTTACAAGGTGTCTATTATAAATATATTACATATTATATAATTAACAATTGATAAATAACTTAGATTTATTTAACAATGAATTTTACATTATCCATGGGGATTTGATTCAAAATTTTCTAAACTAGTAAAGGATTTATGATTCAATTTTTATTATTTTTGAAATTGTGTGTGTTGAAGAATCCTTTTGATGAAAATAAAATAAATATATTTTCATTAAAAAAATGTCTTTTATTATTCTATAGTATTAAACATTATTTAAATATAATTTTTTCATTTCGTCCATTATTTAACAAAGAAACACTAAGAAATCTATTTGTATGTAATATTAATCTTCAATCTTATTTTTTATTCGGAGTGTTTGTCATTCATATCCACATATTCTATAAAATAAATTAAATGAAAATTTTTACTCCAATCCATAAATTTTTTTAATACATATTTACACATGTAAGTTAATTTTTACCATTTTTAATGTAATATTTAATTAATTTTTCAAATAATGAACTATTTTTTTTCAAAGGTATGAAAATGAAGGATTTATTTTAACATATAAGGAATGAAGGTAATAAAGAAAATTACAAGTCCATTATTGGAATATTAAATTAATAGTTTCTATTGATTTTTTCAAATAAATAATTGTGTATAATATTTTATAAATTTTTAGATTTCAATGTAGTGAATTTAACATGAAAAGCATATTTGACTTACGAAATATAACACTTAAATTTTTAAATATTTTTTCATCAACAACAAAAAATGATGATAAATATATCTAAAAAATTCTCTATATATTTTTCTTAAATAAATATCTTACTTATTATCTATTCTTTTTATTGATTAAAACATTCCTTAAGTTCATTTATCAAATACCATCATTAGGAAATATCCTTTGAATAAAACATGTGGAATGCCTATAAAACCGATTTCATTATATGGGTAATTATTATGTTTATTAATTAGGACTGATTTCCTTTTTATAGAACACATAATCAAGTATGTGTTGTGATGGGTGGGCCTAGATACTGCTCCAATGCAATGGGTAATTGTTTTTTTCATGAGATGTTATGTGTGGGATTAGTAAATAAACCATATATATTATGGGTCATTTTCAACCATGTGATGTTGTATAGAATGTCACACTTTACTTTTGTTCATGTAATATTATATATTTTATATTTGTTTATAATAATTTTATGATCTTACAATAGATTTTTCAAAATTTTATTCTTGAATGTGATTACTTATAATCCATATCTTTTATGATATTATATTATACCTTTGAATCACTTTTTATGTTTCCTTTTAATTTTTATTCACATAATCTATATGTTATCACACCCATTTGTTCAATGCATTTACTATTTATCACAAGAAGTTATAGAATATCCAATATATTAAAGAAATGACTAAGGAGATAAAAAATAAATATGTTTTGTTTTAGTTCCTTTTAAATGGTTTTATATCAATTATTCCCATGACACTATAACTCATGACGTTTGATTTTTAATTAATGTTATTTCTATTAAATAATTTAATAATTTGTTAAAATGTCATTGATTTTTATATTGATCTAATTACATATTTTAAATATATTATAACAAGATAACAATGATCTAAAAAGGTCTAATAGGTAAAGGTATAAAATATATGAAGTGTCATAAAAATTACAAAATACTAAATTTCCCCTACACAATGATTAAAATATCTCAAAATGATATTCAAGTAAGTAATATATAGAATACATCATGTAAATGTGATAGATTTGTTGGAATCTATATCCTCTATGTTAATATCTTGATATGATCATGAGTCCCAGAGGGAATGATCTATGAGGGAAGAACTTCTTTCAAAATATCATATCATTCATCTATGTAAATATTCATAGGAATACCTTTAAACAAAAATAATGTTTTATATATTGTTTATAATTTTAAAAATAACAATTTTATTAACTCTTTTTTTCCTATTGTGTTACTAAAAGAATTTTATTTTATATATTATTTCCTAAATTTTCATGGGATCTATAATATTTCACATTCTAAATCTATCCTAGTATATTTGATTTATATACTTATGTCTATATATTCCTTTATAAGGATTCATCCAAATTTTTGACTGAAAGATAGTTCAATTAAAAAATTATCTGAGTAATGTATTATTTCGTGCCACATTTTAAATCCAAGATAAATATTTCATTATATCATTCAATGTTTCAATTTTATCCTCATAGACGTCGTATTTACATCCAAAACATGTGATTAAAAAGGTCAACTCCTTATTCAATTCCCACATAAGAATTCATAATAATTTCATGGTAAAACTCATCTCATAATTAAATATATTTAATAGTGTTACACCATGAATCCTAAAAACTACATCAATTTATATACTCTATGTTTGGTCAAAAAAAGTTCTCAACTTGAAATGAAAATTTCTTACTTCATAAGGTGATCAACAAAAAACCAAATTGGGTTATAGAATTTATATGTATTAGGAATTCCTTTAGTGAAAAACATGGTTACCTTTTCCCATTTCCATAAATGTATGGGTAAAGGTTTCATTACACCTATAGAAATATGAAATTCAATCATAACATTCTAACATACCTATAATTGATAAAAATACTCCCCAATTCCCCTTACTATTTTATCACTCCAGAAATATTAATTAAGGGAGATATATATATATATATATATATATATATAATTTTTACTTCCATGATATATAAATAATGATGAGTTATGTGCTTCATAAATTACCTATTTCGCCAATATTTGTGTTTAAGTATAACATATCTAGTTCCTGGAACATATAATTCTACCAAGATCATGGTAAAACTTGTGAAAATTATATATGTTTTTTATGGTTACAAATCTACCTTCTTCGACTACTTAATAATAAAATGGAATTATTTTTTAACATTAATTTTTTCAATATATGATTTCTATAATTAACTAATGATTTATTGTTATATAAACTACATTTCAATAACTAATGATCACTTTTAATCCTCAAAATGGACAACCATAAATGGTCTATCTATCTTAGAGAATTAAACACATTCTTTCCCTTATAAGGTTGGTATTTTTTGGGTAAACTAAAATCATTAATTAACTCCAATTGACTTCTTTTATAAATATTAAAATTTTTCTATATAAATTTATAATTAATGATTTTATTATTGGTATATATATCACACTATTCACCATAATGATAATCCATGAATATTTTTATTTATAAATTTAGTACTTCTATCTCCAACTCATGAGTTTTGTAATTATTCATGATGAACCATCAATTTTCATGAGGCATAAGGTACCATTATGTCATTTTGAAAGTGATTAATTACCAAAACTTTCCTAAATTATTTACATTATATGATAAACAATTCATCAATATGGGATACTGTAATTATAGTTTTTCTAACCAACCATCTATTCTTCTCAATGAAATTTCGTCCAAATTCATTTCTTTAATGAAAAATGGACCAATTATGAATCGACTTGGTAATTAAAGTTGATTATAATGAGAAATTAATCAAAAAACATTTTTATTATCCAACCAATATATTAATGATATATATTTATGTCACCCTCATTGTTCTGGTCCATTGATTGATAAATTATTTCCTTTTAATTTTCCAATAATATACATTCAATGGTAATTAAATGACCCAATAATGTTACTTTTTATTTCCATAATTCAAATTTGGTAAATATGGAATATAGATAATCCAATATCATGGTCTTAAATAAGATCCATAAATTATCTTTATGATCATCCATTATCTTAAAATATATAATAATTTCATATGTATATAATTCTATAAATTGATCGAGGTAATATCAAATGACTTTATTGATTACATCCATGATGATAGTGGGGGCATTGTTAAGTCCAAATAAAAACACAATAGATCCATAATATCCATAACATATATAGAACTCTATATTTTAAATATACACTTTATTGACTCATAATTGATGATATAAATATTGAATATAAATATTTTAAAATCATTGATTGTTACGCATTTGATGAAACATGTAATCATTATTGGTTCGAGGATATGTGTTCTCAACCATGATGTTTATATATTTATGAGAATTATCAAAATCAAGTGTTAATCAATTATTAATCATAATAAAAATTATGTTTTGACTATAAGAAGATCCATTAGGGTATGTGAATCTATTTTTAGATTCCCCTATTATTTATTTTTCAATTCCGGCAACTCTATTTTTGTTATTGTATAAGAATTATTTGAAATAGATGTAATATTATGAATAAGTTCTATTGAAAACCCAACATCACAATTAAAAATAATAGATGAAAAATATTGAAAAAATACATCATCATATTCATGAAAAAATGGAACATCACTTATGTTGATTTTATATTAACCATTTGAAACAAAAAACCTCTCATGAATACATTTTTGAATTCATATAAATGTAATAATCTACATAAAATTTTCACTTTCATCATTTTACTGGTAGATGATCATATATTAATTTGGAATATAAAATATTTTTTGTCTTCTCTGGAAATTAATATGGGCCTTCTATAGATAGAGTTAATTCGTGCCTTAATACACATCATCATTAACTAGAGGGAGATGAAAATGATTTTCTTGAAGCTCATTCCTATAAAATTATAGTATTGAAGAGTTATATACATTAGAAAAAAATCATAATACCATTAATATTACTCAATAATAGAAAAACCCTAATTTTTAAGTTGTCCATGTGGTATTCTTATCAAATTATTCATATATAGAAGAGTGTTTAGAACCTTATATGAGACATTTATATTTCATGAAGATTAAAAAAGAAAACCACAATATATTTTATTTAGTTTCCCTTTGTTTTATTATACCAAAATTCTTAGTTTGTGTATTAATATTCAATAATCAGAGTAAGGATTTGTATGAAAATAAAAACAACCATTAAATATCATATATTAATAAAGATTCTTTAACCCCATGGAATTTAAGGATTTAATATATGATGTATATGGCCATGTCATATTATTATTTTTACCCAAACTATATTCAAATCTGTAATGATCTACGAGTTTATAAATGGAATTCCAATTTAAATAAATAAAATATTTTTTATGTAATGTTTTTATATAAAATACTTATTCTATATTTCATTTTTTATTTTGGATCATTGTCTGATATAGATATAGTTTTATGATAGTACTAAAATTACAATTATGAGTAATATTTTATTTTAAAATAAATGTTTTGTATTTACCATTATAATTACAATATACTACAGGTTGAAATAAAATCATTCTAACATGGATGGAAGAAGAAATGTCTTCAACTAGTATGATCCTACCATGTGAATCCCATTTATCAGAGATTCTTCTAGGGATTCCAACAGTGGTTTTTTCCTTTGAATAAGACAAATCCCATTTTCAACAACTCAATGTCAATAAAATCCCATTTATAGAATAAATAAAAACATATATAGTTCACCTATAAATATATGTTCATCAAACTAACTGAGGAAACTAATACTAAAGAATACCATACCCTTAGGGTGTATGCCAATTCAAGGAGGTATTATATATATAGAATCTGGTAATATTGATTTTTGTATTTTATTTTTCATATGATTCATATATTCATACATTTTTAATAATACTATATATATAAATATATCTAATTATAGAGTGAGTTTGATAAAAATTAGACATTAATATGATGAAAGAAATTTTTTATTTTTTGGAAATATATAGATTCATTGAAAATTTCCATTTAGAAAAAATAATGAATATTTTAAATAAATTCTATCATTATGAAATAGTCTTATTAAAATAAAATTATTTACATATTACTCGTAATAATATTTATTTATGTCCCATATAATTTTAAAGGGTTATAAAATTTTTTGTGTCATAAAAACTATTATTTTTATTAAATAATGATATATAATTTAAACAAAAAATTATATATTTAGAAAATTATTTGGTTAAAATATATATAATTTTTTTAAAATCATCATGTAGATATTATCCAATGCTAAATTTTTCATTTTTTTACTAGATAGTGTAATTTTTTGATAAAAAATAACTATTATATAAATATATAGTATGTATTATGCCATAATAATATCCCAAAAGAGGATTAATACATACTAAAAAGAAAATTTAAGTCTTAAATTTATATTCACTTTATAACAATGAGTTTTTTATGTTATTTGATTAATTTTTCAAACCTATAATGAATCCTCAAAATCTAATATTATATTTTAAGGATTTAAAAGAAATTTATAGTAACATTACACACATCAATACCATGAATTCATTTATTTTAATGAGTTATATAATTATCCTAATAAAATATTAGAAATAAGTAATCTCTTCTAGGAATATATAATAAACATTATTAATGATTCTTGTTTGGATTTTTTTTACTATACAGAGTCCAAAAACTATGTACAGAAATTAATAATCATTTACCCTATATTTTTTTATAAATTACCACCCAACATCACATAAATATTTTCAAGAAACCTGGTCAATATTACACTATATATCCATAACTAGGTGTTCCCATTTTCATAAAAATATCTACCATGCATTTAAAAGAAACCTCTCATGTGAGTGATTCACTTATTCTTACTCTTTATAAAAGAACCTTCATTGTAATAAGCATTTTTATATCATGTGTTTCATGATGAAATATGTAATTCATCATCCAATTTATCTCCATTATTTTTCACATGTAACGAGGCACCTTATTTCACTCTCCTTAATCACTCCAATTAACCATAATGTACACATGTTGTTCTACCAATATTAATCCACAATTCTCCATTAGAATATTTTATAATGGGAATACACATCCCAATTTCAAAGAAAGTGTATTCACCTAGTATTTCCTATCATTAATTTATTAATTATATTTATGTACGTAACTCAGGCAACTTAATCATAGTATTAAAATTGATGAAAGATTTTTTTATATTGTATCATCGATATCGAACATACAGTCATGTAGATTATATGATATAATGGGTGGGACCAGTATTATATATCCCATCAATATATTGGTTTATGTTTCTATCTCATTTGATACAACATATAGTGATGATTAGGTTTTCTTAAGCCCAAAATGTTTTGATTTATCAATTGTTAGAAATGGATTATTCTTATGATTTTATGGTTTACATTGTTCCCAAATTACTATAATGAATTTATGTTGTCAATATTTATTATGATTCTATTTACATGATTATGATTCCCAAATTTTATGTCACCATGTTATTTCCCTTGACTCACATGTACTTATTTATATTATATTATTATTTAATTTTTCAATTATTAGGATTCATAGACAACCTCTTTCTTATGTATGTCCCCAAGTTAACTCACGTAGTGTTAAAAGATAAATTGAATTTAAGGGAATTAAAAATGGGTTTTAAATATTTTTTAATATCCTTGTAAGTTGTTGTATTGGTATGACATTATTTACCCAAATACACTAGGCCTCTTGATGTTTTGTTATTGTATTATATGTATCTTTATGTAATAAATCATGGAAAAAAGTTTTTATATGATATTTACCATCAAACACACATTTTGAAAACTATAAATAAATATGTTAAGGAATATATCAGTTTCATGAGTTATTAATTCAATATTTATAGTTTATATTTTATATATTTAATAATTTGAACATTTATATCCAAAAGGATTTATTTACCACAGTTAATGGATAGTAATAGAAGGTACTGAGTCAAAAACCAATGTTATGGGATATATGACGAGTTTCAAAATGTAAATTTAAACCTTATAAGATAAGGATTCTATAATATCATGATAAAATATTCTAAATTTAAACATTTTTAATAGAATCATTAGTTATTATGAACACCCATGTCCCTTATGGGAGATTAATTTTCAAATGAGACAATTATAGAATACAGTTCATATAGTATTAATGCATTTTATGATACCATAATCTTTGAAAAATGTATTAAATCCATTGAAATGATCATATGTTATTCATCAATTCTCTGAGAAAGATAATATCAAAATATTTTTTAAACACATGGGGAGAAAAGCTGGACAATAGTGGATGTAGATAAATAATATGAATCAAGAGTAAGAGATCAAAGAAATGATGTGGAATGAATTGATGAAAATAATATGATATTTATTTTCATCAGATTATCTAGAATAAAATTGAGAGGTAATTAATTTATCTCATGAAAGTGGTGGAAGAATACATCGTGGTATATGAAGAATAAATCAAAAGTCTTGAATTATATGCCTTCATATTTTTCGTTAAACCTAAAATTAAAATTGATCACTTCATTACCGGTATAAATCCGAATTTATGAAATGATTTATTTATTAAATAAATTTACATATATGAATAATGTTTATGTATTACACGTAATGTTATAATATATATTGTTAAATCTAAATGGTCTCACAATTCTACAGATTTGAAATTGATAATGGAAATTTATTCTGTGGAACAGATAGTGAAATATCACAAGGGAAGAAATTAAAATATCCCACATGTCCAATGTCCTGAAAAAATAATCCCATAAATTTCCTAATGGGGAAATGAAAATTTTCTTGGTTTAGGAAGGAAGGGTTCCATGATAGTAAATAATGGTTTGAAAAACCCACTATTGTGATATAAAAAAAGAAATTTTCTAGGAAACCATCATTTTATTGTTAAATGATTCAAATTCATGTATAATGGACACTATGAAAAAAATAGATATAAAAACTGAGATGTTGCAGATAAACAAAAAAAATAACTTCCAAGGCCTTGAGATAGAGGGTAAATATATGTCATCACAACTACTAAGCTATACCTTTTCAGTGAATTTTTGATAATTGTTCTTCTAATTAATTAATGAAAATATAATGTAAAATATTTTATTTTTATTCTAAAAACTCATTCATATCATATTTATTTTGTATAAATATTAAATCACCACCTAAAAACATATATGTTTATTGATAAATTATTATTGAAAATTTGGTATTCAATTCATCCCAATTATATATATTCTCCACAGTAAATATTTGGTGGATAAACTCCACTACATACCTTTTGATACAACATTAAAAAGAAATAAATTATTCAATGGGTATAGTTTTTCTTTCCTTTTTTAAATCCTAAATAATTTTACCAGGGACGGAAATCACTCGTCATGTCAAGAAATTTAATAGACATGAAACAATACTCCTAGATATACTTCTAAATACAAAACAATTTCAATTTTTGTGTGTTGATATTGATAAATGTGACCCAATTTTTCTATCAAACCCGTATAATATCAAATGAAAATGTTTTATCACATGTATAGATTAAATCCTATTAAGTTTATAGTTTGAGGGAATGGGGATATTATCTTATATAAAAAAATTCCTAAATTTAATATGTTATTTTTCCACCATACAAATCATTACCTGTTCCATATTATGTTCTCAACATGTCTCATAAAATTTAATATATTTGAATCCTTTATAGACTCAAATCATTTATAATCATGATTCCTAATCTGGCTAAAAAACATAATATGGGTGATCTCAACTAATGAGTATGTTTAAACAAAACCATTAACAATTAAATGTCATTAGGGATAATAAGATGAGAATATGGTTATTGTCAATTAATCAATGTGAATGAAAAAAGAGATTTCATACCCAACAAAATCCTATATAATTAATTATGAAAATTAGAATAATTATTTAACAATGAAATGTTTCATTGAAATAAATAATAGTTATCTATGTGTGTCAATATTGATAAAAGAATAATTAACAACCCATAGAAATAGTAAATAATGAATATATGTATCTTGTAATATTATCTTCATAACCTATTTTAAACCCATGTATGAAATAACTATATCCCATTTACATATGTAGTGGAAACCACATCATCTAACTTCCTCCATCTTTTCATTAACGACAAGGATGATTACCCAATGCTATGAAATTCTATAATAGGGATCACCCTTCTTATAAGATATATTGGGATTGTCAATTTTCATGAAATATATTGGGGATAAAACCATTGAATATGATGCATATATCTCACCCATTCATAATCAATTATTCCAATGTATCATTCATTAATAAAAACTATTACAATGTTTCACTTTTATATATCACAATAATCAATGTTCTTTCAATTTTTGACTCACCTAAAGAAAATAAATGGGTTCCACGTCAATATCTTATTCCATCCATAAAAATAATAAGTATTTCATAATTAAATCATATCACCAGTATAGTGAAAGAAACCTCAAGTATTGTCGATGTTGATGAATGTAGATAACATTAAAAGGTATTTTAAATAATTCATGAAGAAAATGATATTATCACATTGAAAATCACATTTAATATTTAAAAATTTATAAAATATTTTCAAATAATTTATATTTAAAAAATCACGGAATCTTATAATAGATAAATAAAATAAAATAATTGTCATGCTTGTAGGAAAAACTAATCATGTTGAAAATGTTAAAAACAAATATTATATTATAAAATTTTGTAAAGAGACTCTAATGTTAAAAAACATAAAAAATGATAACGAATAACATTTTTAGAATATTCTAATATATAGTCATAGAACATGTGGAATCTATTTTTCAGTCATTTAATTTAATGAATATATATTTTTTGAAACATTTTTGAAAAAAATATATATTAAAGGGAAATAATCCCATTCATAAATAAGATATAAGATTTATATCAATTACAAACAACATTCCTGATGATTATTTATTAAATAATGTAGGACATGGAAATTAATCATGTAAAAAAATTCAAAATAAATATGAGAATGAATGAATGTGTTTCATGAAAATAATATTATATGAATTTCCCCCCAAAGATACATGAACAAGAACGATTGTTGAAACTGATATCATATCATTACACCTTTTCCACATCTGTAAAACTTCAACAATAATCCTCATGAAAGACTAAAATATAATGAAAAATTTAATGAAATTAAAACAAGGATGTTATTGATATAACAATTGATATTTTTAGTACATAAACCACATAATATAAGATAGGTTCGTATCAGAAACATGTGTCCCAATGAAATTGAATTTGGAATTATTAAATTTAGAGAGTTTATGTGTGACAAATATATGTCCAAAAATTGTTTAAATACATAATAATACAATAGATATATATATTCACACATAATTATTGAATAATAATGTCAGTGAAGAATAGTTATAACCCAATGAAAGGTAATTGTGTAAGGAATCCCATTACCTCTTGGTAACATTCAAATAAAATTCAATTGGATAAAATAATTACAACCAAAACCTAAAATTTCATGATATATGTAGGATTCATTATATAAAAATTAAATGGTTAATTAAATATACAAATTAAATTAAATTAGTCACAAAAAAATAAAATATGTCTCAATGAAAGGAAAATGAGACAAAATCCCTTATGTCACGTCCATACATTCAATGAAAGTACATTAACTCTAATAAAATAAATTAAATTATGTATAATATTTTTAAAAATATAAATATTTCATTAATATAATATGAAAAATAAATTCCATCATTATAAGTAGCCATGATAGGTGGTGACGGAAAACAAATGAAAATGATTCATGAGCTGGTAGTTTGCTGTACACATGAAAAATGTATTTCTTTCACACTTGATATATTAGGATGTATATAGAGGTTGTGAAATTAAAATAAAAAACCTAATTTTATAGAAGATAGTTTTGTTTTTCTTTAATAAAACTCAAAAAATATTTTAATGTGTTTGAAGAAGAAATAAAACAAAAAAAACTCTCTCAAGAACAATATATATTCTTTAGGAAACCTCATATTATTTTCTATTATGAACTACATTGTTTGTATTATACCTCATATATATAATATTATATATAAATAAGGATTCAGTAAAAAAAATTAGGTGGCTATTTTTTGAACCAAATGGGTTTTGATGTGGGAAAAAATGAGAAAAGGAGGTTCCCTTTTTTGAGGAAGGGGAGGGGCACGTTGGTATTTGTAAAAATATTAAATTAATATAAATTGTTTTGTTATCCAAATAAAACCAAATAAATGTGATTTTAATTAAAGATAAAAATAACTATAATTATATAATATATCAAAATTTCCATATTTTTTTATCACATTTTTACCCATATCATATTAATTTAACACATTGTTAACCCTTTTATCAATTAAATTGATATCAATATTTTTACTCTTGAGGGGTTTATATGGTTTCTATAATATTGAAAAAATCATATAATTTAAAATATCTTATATATAATAATATATATCTCACTAACTAGGGAAAACACAAAATTTTATAGAATTTTATATCATTTCATAAAATATTATCTATAATATAATAATATTATTGTTAATATTTGAATATTTCATTTAATTTTTATTTTTATATTGAAATAAGAAAATTCAAATATAATAAAATTAATCCCCATTTATATAATACGTAATATTTTCCTAAAACCCCTTTATTACACCATTAATCACACATTTGATATTACTTTATAATGATTATTGACTAATTTTATTGGTTTTTTATTGTTTCACAATGAATGTGTAAGTGTTTCATATGCATTTTAAGAAACTAATTCATCACTAAATATTAAAAATAAAAAACCATTCTGAAAAAAAAATTATCATTAAAATTAATAATTATAATCAAAATTATCAAATATTTGTGCAAATGATAAAATATTAAATGTAAAATCACCAAGAGAATGGGTTTTTTTGATTTTTATTAAATATAATTATATAATGTTTAAAATAATCAAAAAAAAAAGAAACAAAGGGACTTAAATTAACATATTCAATGATAATGGAATTTATATACAAACTATTTAATATTAATTCATGTTTTATGTTTTTTTGTGTCCTCATAAGTTTATTTATTCACTTAAATTACATGATTTAAAATTTATTGTCTTAACAAAATTAGTAATTTTATTATACATAATGTAAAAAAATAAAAAGGTCTTATTTAATATAAATATCCCAAAATTTAATAAAATGGAATTCATTTTTAAATATTCAATTTTTATATCTTTAATAAATTTATTTTAATATGAACTCGTAAAATGAAACAAAAACCGGTTTTTATAAAAAATATTTTTTAATAAAAAAATATACATTTACAAAAAAAAGTATAATATGGAGTAAAATTATTTCAATTAGATTATATATAATAAAATAATATTTATCTAATATTTATTTAAATTTATATTCATTATAATACACTTTGATTAATTATAAATTTCTTTTTTATAAAAATTTTTATTTTCACTATTCACGTAAAATAAATCATTTTAGAAAAATACCCAATATATCAATCAAATATGTTTTTAAATTAATATTAATAAAAATTAATAAAAATTTTGGAAAAATTAAAATATTTAAGTGTCATTATTTTCTCAATAAAATTAATAAACACCATTTTTGAATAAGCTGAGTTTTTCATGAATAAAATTGATTTAATAAAAATGTGTTCATATTTCATAATATTTAATAATTAAATTGTTATTGATTATAAAAATTTTATATAATTCATATTTAGTTAATTATATTCATAGCATCCAATTTAATATCTAGATTATAATGTTCAAATAATAATATTTATTTTCGTAAAAGATTAGTGTTTTATATTATATACATTATTGAACATAGCCATTCTTTTATAATATTTTGATATTAAATTATCCCCTTTGAAAAATTATTTCTTAAATATTTTAACATAGAATCAATAATAAAATGTTTCACAATTGAAAATACAATTTTTTGTCACCCATCATAAAATGGTTTAACAAAATTTCATATTGAAATAATAGAAAAGGTAATACATTTCTTATCTGTAATAAGAAATAACTATGTTTCCAAATAAGAAATCTTTATTTTGTAGTGAAAATGTGGAAAAGTAAAAAAAAATGTCTAAATAATTATTGATCATGATAAGAATCATTTATCCTGTGGAAGTGACTGATCATTCCAAAGTCAATGAAGACAATACCATATACCAAAGAGGTTTTAAAATTACCATTGATTCATCAGAATTGAATACATTTAGATAAGGTTGTTGTTGTATCATTTTCCTATATTTTACGAATTATTTTACAATATATACAAAGTACATATGAAAATATACTTACAATCCATGTGTGGTTTCATAAATTATTCAACTTTTACCACAATATAATACGTTTCTATAAATGATGAGTGTTCAAGATGGATTTTTTCATTAATAATGTACCAGAATCAACATATAATGGATAATATTATTCTAAAAAATTATTATATGTTATTATTATTATCTATAGATTTCAAAAAATGGTTACCACATGTAAATATAATTCCCCATAATATTAAAACTTTATATTTAAAGATAATTCCTTAATATCTGTAATTCAATAATAACACCAAATTTTCAAAATTTATTACTCTATAAATAATAATATTCCATACTAATATTGAAACCCAAAAAATATAATTATTTTATCATGTTTTCATCAATGATAAATTATAAATGTGTCTCTAAGTAACATTAGTTATTCTAAAACACTCATATCAAAATATATATAGCCTCACACCATAATTCCATAGATATAATAATCGTTTCCATTAATAAATAGTTACTAAATACCAAAGAATAACATTGAATAATTTTTTATCCTCAAATATTATCTCAAAAAATTTATCACATATCCATAATAATTTAAATAGATTTTTTTTAAATTATATATCACATTAAACCATAGGGTTATAAATACCACAACCCAAAAAAATGTCCCCACAAAATATCATCAGCCATATTAAAATTTCAATACTTATATCCTTAGTATGTGAATCTGGGACATTAAACATATGATAAAACATAAACTCATAAATCAATGATAGTATCCATAAATCTTATGATAAACACTATAAAAACATCATAACCTTATATGTTACTTAAACCATATACTGAGACCATTGAAAATAGCACCAGATGGGTACTTCCAAATACCGTGATAAAAATATAAACATTATATTTTTTTATTTGATACAAATAAATGTGTCAAAAATTTTCTATCCCACCTTAAATACTTAAATTTTAATATCATATATCATACAAACTAATAAAGTTTTAGGTTATGATATTTAAAGTGTTTGTATAAAATATTAAATAAAAAACACTCAAGATATCAAGAAAATATTTCTTCCAATATACCATGTTTTCCATATTCCATATTATTTCTTCAATATATCTAATAAAATGTATTATATATTAATCCTTTATAGACATGAATAATTTTTCATCATTAGTTATAACCTACAAAAAAAATTACATGGTTGAGCTCAAATGATTAATAAGTATAAACATAATCCCTAAAGACTGAATTAAATCAGTGATAATAATATAATATTAAGGGTATGATGAAAAAATAAATTTTCATGACCATAAAATAAGGGAATTCATAACCATCAATACATATATAATCAGTCACAACACAGGGTATAATGATTTAATAATTGGAAGAGTATATTAAATATATAACCAAGAGCCGTTTAATGTCAATATTGATCAAATGAATCAATAAAAACATATATTAAGAATAAATAAAACATTTTCTTATCCGGAAACATTATCTTTGCAAATTATTTTAAACACTTTTTTTAATTAACTAGATTGATGTTTAATCCATTGGATAAACCACATCGGCAAAATCCCTCCTTTCTACCGATGTTACATAATAATACCTAATTATTTGATGATCAATAATGGTTCTTACCCATCATATACTATATATCAACCTCACCCACTATTCATAAGCTCTAATATGGATCAAAAAAATTTATAATATGTGTCAAGATAAGACATAGATTATTAATAATTTCTTTGTTCCATTCATTCATAAAACAATTTGAATATATCACATTCTCGCGTAATCATAATAATTTATCGTTCATTGTTAGATTATCCAATGGAAAGGAAGGATGATTGATTTCAATATCATAATACATACAAAAAATAATAACGATTGTATCATTACAATGTTTCTATAATAGTTTATATTTTAATTCTTGAATTTTTTATTTTGATTAATGGAAATACTATTAAAATATCATCAAAACAACTGATGAGAAAATTAAACTATACACTTTGAAAATAACAATTAAAATTATAAATCCAATATTTATTTTAAAAAAAAATATATGATAATAAAATAGGAGTGCTATAAATTGAATTAAAATAAAATAATGTTCATGTAAGAGGAATAACCATTCCTGTTTTAAATTTTACAAATAAAAATTATTTTAAATTATTTTGTAAAGGGAGTTTAAAATGACCAATATTGAAAAATTAAAAAAATTTAAAATATTTTGAAATAAGATCCAAGAAAACATAAAGATTATATTTGAAATAAATTATTTCTATAAAATTATATTTTATAATATATTTTCTAAAACCTGGATATGGAAGGGAATGATTCTCGATCTAAAAGAAGATACAAGATAAGAATAACTTAAAAAACATTCTTATTGTGTCCAAAATAAATAATATAAGAAATGAAAATTAATCCTGTAAAACCAATAATAAAAAATATGTTAATAAAATATATATGTGGTTCAAGAAGATATGACCATATTATTTTAGCCAAGGAGGTTTAAATGTAAATAATCCCAGAATGAAAAATACTATAAAAAAGCCTGTTTTCTGCAACTCAGCTATCATAAGAAACATGAAATAATAACATGAAATGGAACATTAAGTATCATGAACATAAAAATATTTATGATATATAATTTCTAATGGGTAGTATATCCTCTACATAAAACAAGATATATTAATATCTTTAACATGTGTCCCATGGAAAGGGAATTCACGATGATCAAGCATTACAAAGATCATATTATTTAATTTAATAATAATCAATGGATAAAATATTTTTTAAAATAGATATCTATGATATAATGTTTAAATTAATAATGATTCCATAGATTTTTTATTCACAAATAGTAGTTTCTTAATATTGTCAATGATGATGATTTAAAACAAAAAAATTGGAAATTGGGATTATAAACTCTTTACAACTTGGAAAAATTCAAGTAAAATTTTCATATATAAAAATTTTCAAACTAAAACATAAAATATCATAAAATATTTATTATTAATGATATAACATGTAAAATGGGTCATACATATAGAATTTAAAATAAGTTAGCTGCATAATAATAAGATATTCCTCAATGAAATAAAATTGAAACAAAATATCTTACCTGGAGTCTAGACATTCTTGGTATGCCCTTTAATTCCTATACTATAAAATGTTATTGATTATTTGAGTTATTATAATCATTTTAAATGTTGAATCACTTATCCTTAAAATATTTATTTCATTAATTTTAATTACAATTCCATTACATAATAAGTTTTGTCCATGTCAAATATTATGAAAACATTCAACCCATAATTTCAAAATGACATCTGTATATTGGCCATGGAAAAGGGGTTAATTTTTCCATAATATATTGAATAATATTTATTAAATTATAATGATTTTTTATAATCAATTATAATTTTAATCCAATGATTATATATGGTTATGAAAAATCAATTATGTTACAATAATGTAGATGGTTGGGCTTACAAAGGCTTAAGAAAATATTCCATTTTCAATGATCATTTTATAAAGAAGTTATGTATTATTTTATAGTTAAAAATTATAACCAAAAAATTAGTAAAAAAATATATCCTTAAATATCTTGTATATAAAACCTTTTTCATGTGGAGATGTGGAATGGATCAGATCATTTTGTGGAGGTGGTAGTCCAAACATACACATGGTAAATGTTTTAATTTTCCAGTGAATAGAAAGGTAAAAAGATAAAAGATATATTATATTTTTATAATTATAAATATTTAATTAATATAATATAAAAAAGTTTATTCTATCATTATAAAATTAATTTACATGATGTTATAGAAAATGAAAGACATTGTTTTGTGAGGTAACAGTTCATCGTACACAGGAATGATGGATTCCTTTCCCATTTGATTGAATATGAGATAGATATCAGTAGTTAAATTGACATAAAAATACTATTATATCGAAGATAATAGTGTTATTTTTTCATCATAGTAGAATAATATTTTTAGGTCTCATTAGAAAAAAATAAGTCAAATATGTTTTTTAAAGAGCTATTACTCTTCTTATGACAACCTCCATTTATTTAATCCTTAAGACCTCAATGTTTGGTATTATACCACAAATAATTATTTTAATATGTCTATATATATTTAGTGAATCTATTATGGTATTTATTTCATAAACCAACTGGTTATTGAGGTGTGATGAAATTAGAAGATGAGATTCTCTTTTAAAAAGGGGTGCGTAACTTTTATAAATTCTTAAAATATTAAATTAATATAAATTATTTTTATTACCCATACTGATCAAAATTTATATTAATATAAGATAATATAAATATAATTATAAATAATTTAGTTAAATTAAATTTTAACAGTGTTTGTTCACAATTTTACAATTTTATTTTTTTAACCCTTTATTAACACTTTTGGAAATTACAGTAATATCTATGATTTCTACCCTAAATGGGTCAATAGAGTTACTATAAAATCCAAAAAGACCATAAATGGTCCATTTTTATATTATAATCTATTCTACACTAATATATTTTATCATAATAATGATAAAAATTTTAAATCAATTCTAAAAATATCAGTTATTATAAAACAACATAAGCAAAAAAAATTAATCTATTCAATTAATTTTACATTTAAAACTAAAAGAAAAAATTTAAAATAATTACACCTAAATAAAATCCTATATAATTTAAAACGTTTATCTATAAAATTATCAAACACAAAAAACACTCATTGAATATTTTTTTAGTGTTTATAAAATTATTTTCCTTATCTTTTAAATGCTTACAAAAGCACTGTGTCAGTGTTTCTTAATCATTAAAAGAAATTATATCATCCCTAAAAATGAAAAAAAAAATAATGATTAAAAAAATAATTTCTACTTTAAATGAGTATTTATGAAAAAAAATATCTTCTTATTTATCCTTATTTGAGAGTTATAAATTTTATAAAATAATGAAAACTTCATTTTTATATTATCTATAGATAAAAAAATATAATGGAAAAAATCAAATCCATATGGAAAGATAATTTCTTATATTGTAATTTTGAAAGACTATAAAAAATTAATACACATAAAATGAAATTAATTAAATAGTTAGACTAATTATTTATTCCTCCACATTTTATTTTTTAAAATTAATTACTTTATTTACCATTAACCATGATAAAAAAATTATAAATGTTACAATTCATAATTTACAAAAATTGGGACCTCATTACCAAATTTGGTCCCACATATTATTACAATAGAATAATATTTTCATGAGTTAATATATATAATTGGATGATATATATTTTCATATAAATGTCTAAAACACAAAGAAAAAAATATTTTAGAAAATTGTGCTCTTAATCTAAAAAATGAACTTAAAAAATCAGTTACAAAAATGATTCAAAAAAATTAAGATTATATATAGATAAATATAAATTAATATAATTTGAAATAAAATTTTATATATAATGAGTTTTATTTATGATAAAAATTGATTTTTTTATAAAAATGATTATTTACATTATTAAAAAAATCATTTCATAAAAATAAAAAAAATTCACACAAATATAATTTTTTACATGATGATTATAAAAATTATGTCAATTTTATAAAATAAAATTTCTATAAGTACATGAAATTCATTATCATTATGTTCTCATAAAAAAGAAATAAAACCCATTTTTTAAGAAAACATGTTTTTGAATAATAAAACTCGTCTACTAAAATTTAGGTACTTATTTAATAAGATTTAATCAATAAATAGATATTTGTTAAGATATATTTTTAAAATTCATATTTTATTTTATCCTATTCATACACACCTATTAAATGGATTGTTTATATCAGTTAAATAATAATATTTTGTGGTTAGTTTATGCTTAGTGCTACGTATCATATATTCCATTTAACATACTTTTATATTTTAAAATCTCTAGATTTTATATTAATTTCCTTGTGATTATATAAAAGTACATATATGATGATGTATATAATATAGAATAATTATTTAAATAATGGATATCATTTCCATATATTAAAGAGTATAAATCTCAAAATATTGAGACTAAGTAAAATGAAATCATGGATGACATCCCTATTATAAATGATAACTCCGATCTATTGCCTAACGAATTACATAGTCTTCAACCAAACAAAGAGGTTGAGTTCTTAATAAAACATATAACAATATATTTCCCAATATCCAAGACTCCATATAGAACTGATAATGATGAAGTTGATGAGATGAATGAGGAACTACATGAGAATTTAGATAAATGAACTATGTACATAAATTTGTCAACTTGGGGTTTGTAATTAATTTTTTCAAGATTAATGATTGGAAAACATGTATCTATATTTAATATCAACATATCAAAAATCATGATAAATAATATTTTTTATCGTCTATTGATTGAAGAATTTTTTAGTTATCTATGGGGATCCATGTACTTTTCTATGGTTGATACCTAGTTGTGATATTGACATGTAAAGGTGAAGATGGACGATATACCTAACACTAACTATTGAATAAGGTATGAGAACTATGTATATTTTTTATTCCATGTGGACTCACTCATTCCCTATCTATCTTCACGGGCTAAATGAATAATTTATTTAGTTATTATCATGATAAATTTCATATTATTCCTTATAGATTATATATTTATCTACTCCAAATGAATGGAGGAACATTAGGACAATATAAACTTTACATTAAAAACCATTAAAAATTAAAGGATATAGGCAAATTATAGTAAATACATATTTTTGTTGGTGAAATTAATAATCATGGGTTTTTTATCACTATAAATTTGAAATAAATTAATCCATTAATGATATATGCATTTTAATGATGGAGAATCCAACATTAGTGATGTAGACCTGTAGTTTCCATATATTTGGTGGGTACTATTGTAAATGTTTTCAGAACATATCAATATTTTCAATAGCACTAAGAAAGATAACTTTAAAGGTGGTAATGTTTTATTTGACCAGTTAATGTGATGTGTGATTTTACTTTTTATGAAATCATCTAATCACGACACATGGTCTCACATTTCCCACCCTATGAAAAAGATTTGTGATCTACAGTGATGAATCTATAAATTTCTTTTGGTTTTGTACTCATTTTAAATTAGAATTTTATAGTTGGTTCTTCCTTCTAATTATTCATCCATTAATATAACTATCTTCCACATTATCTGGAATTTATTGCAGTTATATTCATATTGTATATTTAGTTTCCTTAAATCCATAGGGAGAATATTGATATAAATACCAATAAATAATGCGTCATATAAATATTCAAAAAAAGGATATCAATATGATATAACAAAGGTTGTCATAAATAATCATTTATTATGATTTTTAAATAAACTACCATCCTAGGAAGATAAATAATGTGGAAGATTATCTAAGTATAACAATTCCAACAACCATGACCATTATTAGTATTGATAGATATATAATATTTTTTTTCATAAAAAGGATAGTCAAGGTAATCATAAAAGGAATTTAATCCTAAATTTCTAAAATAACAACTCATCCAAAAATTATTGATAGTATCAAGGATTCCCAAAGGATAATAAAGATATAAATAAAGTGGTAGTGAATATTTTTCTATTCAATTTTCCTAAAAATTGAGTTATATGTTTTTGATAATTATATCTATATATATATCATAAATATTATAACATAATAGGGAAATTCTGGATGATTCACATATCTCGTCTTTTTTTATATATCTAGTAAATACTAATATGTATAGATATATAATGAAATCATTCTTATGGAATGATATGAGGAGAGATAATCAAAAATTTCTTTCAGGATTTTGGGAATACCAAAAACAAATGGATATATGATAGAAGTATTATGGTATTATGTAACCATTGATCATTAAAATATATAATGAGGGAAACATAACCTTGGATTTCATTGTAGGGCTCCCATAGGAGTCATTAAGAAATATTTCTATTTGAGTGGTAGTTTATCAACTTAAAAGGTCACAATATTTCATTTCCATTAAAGAATATATATCTGATTACTGACTCACTATTATATTATTAAGATATGTGCAATGAATATATTGATTAAAATTATCTATTATATCTGATCAAGATCTAATTTTTACATTAAAGGTCTATTTAATCCTTCTAATAGTGTTGGAAACAAAGACAATTTTCAATACTTATTATCAATCATTTTCGGATTTTCTGTCTTAATGAACAACAAAAACTATAATGTATAGGTTGAGATCTTATTAAATGGATGTCCATGGACACTGGGATCATCACCTAACTATAGTGGAGTTATTATATAATAATTGGTTCCATTCTATATTTTAAATGGAACCCTATAATGCACTATATTGGTAGGGGATTCAGACTCCAATATATTGGGATAAAGTTAGAGATTAGAGTTTTATAGGAAATAATCATATCCAATAGATTATAGATAAGGATAAGGTCATTCATATTAAATCTATGAAAATTCAATCAATATAATATTGAAATGAATATAATCTTGACATATATATTGAGATTATAGTTAAATGATTCCTTTGTATATCACTGTGGGATAATTTCATAATTTTTGGAAATAATTGAAATCTTAGTATTATATAAATTTTCCCCTTTTATAAAATTTACAATATCTTATTTATTTCCAATTAACTATCAATCCCACATGACCAATATCAAGTACATGATGTGTTCCTTGTATCCCTCTTAAATAAGTAAATAATTTACCCTTCATGTATAATTAATGCATAGCTTTTACCATTGGGGAAAATTCTTTAACATTATGAGTATCTTATGAATATATTATATCATATAGAAAAAGATATAAAAAATAGTACAACTAACATGGCATTCACATTGGGGGTTTAACCACATGTTTAAGGAGGCGACCAGGGAACCAAAAGTAGCAATGGAACAAAGACAACCTCATTTTTTTAGTGTATAAAATGATATTTGATGGGTAAATTTTCTAAATTTTCGATGAATGTAATGAAACAAACATTAATAAATGAAACTCCCTTATGAATGAATAAATTTATAATTAAGTATTTTATTTATAGAAATCATATTTAGTATATTTTATATATTATTTTAGACACTTATAACATGTATCCATAATTTTCAGACCAGATATAAAGGTGGTTAAGAATCATAAACATTGTAAATATTGTTATTCTATAATTACTATTATGATTTTTATATATTATGTTATATAATAAAATTTAATTTATACATAAATAAGAATAGAGAGCCTCGACTAGCAGGATCGTACCCTATGAAGACCATTTATTCGATCTTATGAGGTAGATATAATCACTAGGGTTTCCCCTTTACCAATATATATTTGATATTAAACAACTGAATAATAGTAGTATGCATTTTTGAGAAAATTTTATGTTGTTTTATATATCAGTATCCAATCTAGTTTTGCTGAACCACCCTAATGAATTACTACTATAACAAATGTAATCATTCTGGAATACATTTTTGTAAAAAGAGGTTATGTATCTAGACGCTGTTAATATTAATTCATATTTATTATTTTTTATAAAATAATTATATTAATACATTCTAACTATTAGTTTATAAATTTCTATGATTATTGAAATACTGAGATAAAAATTAACATTTTATATAAAGTTATAATAATTGAATTCTTGGGGAATACAAAGTTACAATTAAAACAAAGTGTTCATAAAATTCCTGATTATATTAAAAAATTTATTTCATCACATATTAATATAAAATATTATTTATTTACGTATATATGATAATTTAATTTAACTAATTTGAATATAATTTCTCTAAGGGTAAGAAATTTTTTTTGTGTCATAAAACTTGTGTTTTTCAACAAATATTAATATTCATTTAAATATGATAATTCTTAAATTTATAAAATTATGTTTATTAAATATATATATTTTTTAAAATTAGTAAAAAAATTAAGCACTATTTTATTTTCCTGAAATTTATGGAACAATCTATTTTTTAGGTAAAAATTAAATATGATATTAATATATTGTATGAATACATGGTCATCATTAAGGAATCCTAATAAAAAAATTTAAATTATTAATTAATAATTATATAATGAATGAGGAATAATAAATTTTCCTATAAAATAATCATTTTTTGATGTTATTTGATTAATTCAACAAACATATAATGAAACCTCAAAAACCAATTTATATATTTTTTTTCATAAAAAATTTTATTTATAAACATAACTCACTTCCACGTAAAGAATGGTATTCTTTTAATATATTATTTTCCTAACATAATAAAAATATTTGAAATTGATTCTGTTGGTATGAAACTATGTGCAATTTCCATATGAAATTTGGTGGTTTCGATTATATTATTACAGAGTGCCAACCTAAAGATTAGAAATTAATAAATATTTTTACTCTCTTTTTCCTCAAATACCCACACATCCCCATTTTCATATCCATTAAAAACTTATTGATTGTGAATTTTGTCTTCTTATCCCCTCTAAATACCTCCCATGTTTTTTCCAAGCTCTTAATACTTTCCTTCCAATATTTTATAATAAACGCCCCATGTAATGGAATTTCTTCATCATTCATTTTCTTGAGGTTATTTATTGTTTTATTAATATTTATTATTTATAATTTTCCATCATAAAATATGTTTTTACACATCCCCTTCACATTTCATATTATGTCCACGTAATTAGATACTACCTTTAAATCTAATTAATCCCCTCCATTAATTTTTTTTGTACATGTTGTGCTACTAATATTACTCAATCAGATTTCATAACATACTTTTAAAGTTTTAAAACTTTTTATCATTTCCACTCAAGGGTATTCACCTAGATTTACTTATAAAACATTGATTTTGGAAATCCATAATGTAACAAACAGTCTTTAATCATGGGATTAAATGTGTTGAAATATTTTCATATAATGTATTATATGTGGGGAATACAAATGCATGTACATGATTAGAATGTTACTAGTGGGGTAACAACTATATAGCCATATAATTCATTAGAATATTTTTTTTCTCATGAGATACCATTCATGGTGCATGGTTATATAGTTTAGAACAATATGATTGGAATACATGATGTTTTGTCTTGACATATTCTATTGATTTCGTGATTTATGTTTTTTCAACATTCTTATAATACCATGAGGTTGTTATCTTTTTTTAAGCTTCAATGTCCATGATTATGGTTCTCCAACTTCATGTGAAAATGTTATACCCCATTTCTAACATGTAATATTTTACTAAATGATATGGTATTATTATTTCATTCATTAATTTTATAGGAATCCCCTTTCCTTGTTACAACCCTAGGAAACCAAAGACTATATACATAAAAAATTAATATACGTCATATATTGAGTCATATCCATCGAATTTTTACTATGTTCTAAATCTAAATATCTAAAAAAACATAACCCAACTTTAATACCCACAATAATGACATGATCATTACATGAATAAATCTTAAATATTTTTAGATTAATATTCAATACATATCATAATAATCAATGCCATATAACATTAATTTTTTTGACATTGCTGACTATATACAAAATCAACATATTTCCTAAAATATATCTGTCATGTCCAAAAATTATAATGTTCACACTATCATGACCCCCTCACTTCATGAACTCCCCTCCTGAGCTGGAAATAGAGAATGAGAGATAATGACCCCAAATTCCTGTCACCAGTAGGCTTTGGGGTGGAGACTATCACCATTGATAGGTATATATTCTCACAAATGGGAGGCATTACCCCATTTAAATAAAATAAGACAAGGATAAAATATGGACCATCCTAAAACAACTCTATGAAATATATATAATTTAAACCCAAATTCTATCCCACATGAATGTTTTAAAATTAAACAACTTTAAAGATAATAAAAATATAATGTATGTAACAAAATATCAAATCTATGTAGAGCCATGATAGCTGTCACCTCGTCTTAGATATTATGGTCTAGTACAGTCCACGTAAACCTTCTTAAAACCTGAAACAAAATTTATATAACTAGGGAGATCATATGATTATAATTAGTATAAAATTCTATGTTTTCTCATGCACAAGGGGGAGAATTATGTAAATTACCATGTGAGAAAAATGAAGATTTGAACATCACCTAACAAAGAATACTCTCCATCCCAACCTCACCAAGGAATGCTCACAAAATAACACAAGTAAACTAATGTAATTTAGTAGGCACATTGAATTTTGGGTGACGCATACCACATCCCACTGGTTAACTTCTCATACCATAATGTAATACGTCTTGGGGATTCCACTCTCTTATACAATCCTGATGTCCCAAACATCCCACACTCACCTTGGCATCAGATCTGGTCCTGCAACTAGGGAGAATGAAGCTCATGACATCCTACCCACATAAGCATGGGCCACATCCATACTACATTCCTCTCGCAGACACCTGAGCCACATCCATACATCATTCCACCCACATTCACCATGGCCAGAACCATAAATCATCTCAATGACACATGGGAATGAAAAAAACATATCATCTTATAGGCACATGGGAACTCAAACCTCACCCACAGACACCTGGTCCTTGCAACTGCATAATGACATGAACGATGAGTCTTGAGCGACTAATGATTAGAAGAGGGAGCATGGGTAAAAAATATCCATCTATCCATTGTCCCACATGGATATTGGGAAAATACACCCCCATTAAATTGGGGGTGTTAGACACATAGTGCTCAATAAGGGGAGGGTGTGTATATATATCAGATTTATATACATAGGTATTAAACGCTCATTACAAACTATGATTTTTTGAAATAAACAACCATCCCAAAAAATAACATTCTATGAAACATAAAAATGCACAACTATACAATAATATGGAATTTAACTCATTACCCCATCCAACTAATTTAACCAATATTCATTTTTGACTAATAAATCCATTAATTTTTCCATCCCTACCCGGTTATCTACCAACCACATCACACAACAAGCCACACAACATAAACAAAATAGTGGAAAAAACTGTGGTAAATAAACTCAATTCATATTTTTATTCTATTTAACACTCATACCTACAATTTACATCCTTATAATTTAAAATATTCCATCCCAAACCATCCTCCATGAAAAAACAACCACCATCTCATATCCACACCCATCAAAACCTCTCATCGCACCCAAACCCAGTAGACCCCGTATATTCTCCAATCACACCCACCAAAACTAGAAACACAACAAGCCAAAACCCAATGTAGTCCCACTACACAACCCTTCTCAATCATTTCAGAACAAATAATCTATCCACCTGAGAATCCATTACACCACCTGAACCACCCCAGTCACATAGTTGTGCTCCCAACTATAGCACCACACATCCCGCAAATGGAACACTACAAAAAATACTACACAAATAACATACCCACTCTTGAAAATGTAATGTGTATTTAGATATAGAAAATGCTTGTTTTCTAATTCTACTTTGACAAATCATGAGTTATCATAGAGCTATTTTGATGAAATTTAATGCATTTATTTAACGGGGTATACATAGTTAGACAATTTCATATATACATTTCCATTCACACAAGATAAAAAAATAGTTTACTTGCCATTACAGATGCACAAACAAAAACCAGCAAGGATGCTAATTTTCTGTAAGTGCATATCCCATACAATTCACAATACCAGTAAAAAATAAAACATAAGCATACATCCCTTTTTCCCCAGGAACTATTTATTGTCTTGAAATATTTTCAATTAACTTCATAAAATTTGGATTGAACCACATTCACAAGGATACATTCATACTCCCATGCCATTTGATACACAATATAGAGAGATGATGGCATCCCTACTTTGAAAAACAAATGATCAGAATCACAACCTTTCTCCATAAAGGTTGTGAACAAGGCTTGAGGGAAGCATGGTCCATGGGTGAAATATTTATTCATGGCTTATCAGAGAAGAATGGTTTGGGGATGAATGGTATCAGTAGTAAAAGAAAACATATAATAAATAAAGAGTGTCTATTATAGAAATTCCAAATCATATATAAACAAAATAAACGTTTTCAAATGCCATTAACGCTATATCATGATAAAAAAGTACATTTTTCTATATAAAAGAATCCCAGAGATTACAAAATTTTTGATATATTAAATATCAATTGAAATAAAATCAAAAGGAATTTAATATGGTATTTTACTGAGAGTACGTCAAATAAAACTTTATAGGGGTGAAACTACTGAAAAGTAGAAAACTGGAGAAATTTGGAATTTTAAAAAACTATTAGAAATTACTCACTATTTAGTGTGTAACCACTGTGAGTCACAAGTAGATGAGTCACTAGTTCGAGCTATAGATGGATGAGTTAATAGTGTATTCATCACCATTGGTTTACTCAGCATTGTTTGAGTCACCGTCGGATGAGTTAATTTTAGATTATCTAAAAGTTCAAGCCAATGTTGTGACTCACTTGTCTGAGATATCGGTGGATGGTCATCGTTGGGTGACTCACCATTGGACAAGTCACAGTTAGGTTAATCACCTAGGGAAACCAACCATCATGACCTACAGTCAGTGACTTCCCATTGTGAGTCACCGGTGTGAGTCACCATTATGACTCACCAGTCCTGACTCACCATCAGGACTCACTAGTAAGACTCACAATAAGTGACCTGCTAGTCTTAAATAACTGTTGGACGAGTTACCATAAAAAAATTGGATACCAGAAAACATGTGGAATGAGTCCCTACTTCCTCCTAGACCACCTCATGAACCATATTTTCACAATATAATGGAAATTATAGGTCTGGCCCATTACATCATATACCTCCCAAACTATTCTCACACATGAGAATTGAAAAAAAAAACTAGACGAAATATTGGTTTTGAAAACTACCCCATTAGATAACTCTCAAGGATCATGCTATACATGAAACACCATTTCAATTTGGACACCCCTGGTCCAATGATAAAACAACATGAATTGTTCAAAATCTTGTGTGGAACCACAAAATCCAATAACACAACCTATGACATCTACTCCCACAAACGACCACAAGACACCCCACACAAGCCCAAAAATCCACGATTTCCCTACATATGAATCAGGTAATTCTTTGCTATATGTCATGATACTATATATTCTAGGCGGGACAGACTCACCTTCATAGGTATAATCCCATTTAAATTAATGAATCTCAATAATGAAAAATGTATTTCCCTTTTCCACATGTCAAGACATAACTACACATCCCAACACAAACATCAAAAAGTATTGAGAACAACTCATCATATAAAAAAGGGCCAAACATTCAAAAAATAGATTAAATAGAGAAAAATGAATCTCAAAATAACTCTGGTTACTAGGAACACATCAATGTTTTCCTTTCTCAATTAATCTCTTCCTTGCCAATATGTCTCCATAACACATGAACCTAGGGAATGGTTTGTCCACACAACACCTTCTCGTGAAGATCCAGGATCCCTACTAGCTGCTCCAAAAACATCTCATCATCATTGAAATCCAACTCTCCCAATTAAATGATTTGGGATTCATCATGAAGATATCGATGATGATGAAAGATTTGAAAGATTTCTTGGACCTTCTCAATATATGGTGTCATCACCAACTGGTATTCTTCCTATCAAACTCAAACCAACACCTTAAAGGGTCTAATAAAACATGAAGAAATATTTCTCCCTATACTGAATGCCTGATACCCATATAGAGGGGAAATGTTCATGAAAAAATGTTCTCTAACCAATAACACTAAGGGAACACACATATTAATGTCCTACAACTTTGTCTGTTCTTGTGCTGCTTTCATCCTCACATAGAAAAACTAAACCTTTTTCATTATGCTCTGCACTACCTCAGGACCAAGAGAAGTTGTCTCCCCAACCTTTGTCCAGAACCATGGTGAATGACATGGTCTTCCATAAAATGATACAAATGGATCCATTCTAATGGATGAGTGATATCTATTATTGTATGATAACTCTATAAATGGAATATTTCACACCCAAGATCCACCAATGTTGATGATGCATGTCTGCAACAAGTCCCCTAACATCTGGATGGTCCACAATATTAGTGAAACGGTCTATGGGTGGAAATAAGTGTTGAGGTGTAATTTAGTGCCAAAATATTTTTGTAATCCCCACTAGAATCATGAGGTAAACAATGAATCCCAATATGATATTATGGATCTTGGAACTCCATACTACTGTAATACCTCATATACATACTTCTTGTACAAGCCATCCACTACACCTGACACCTTAATCAATAAGAAGTGGGTATATTTCATTAGCTGATCCAGTACATCCCATATAGAATCATAGTCTCTCTAATTAATGGGTAGATATGTCAAAAACCCATCTATTTTTCATTTGACATCCCCTTGGCGACATCAATGGATTGCAACAACCCACTGGGAACATGGATCTCATCATGAACCTACTAGAACTCTATAAACCATGCCACAAAATCTGACACATCCCAGTTTATCACATTCTATCAAAACATCACCCTCATGTTGCGGTACATCTTGTAAGCTCTTGGGTGAACTGAAAATACTATGCTATTAAACTCATGGAGGATGCTTTCATGAATCACCACTAGAAAGAACAACCTCCAGTTGAACAACATGTAATTCTTACCATCCTATGACCATCCCTCCAGAGCATCACCTTAGCCATAATGATCATGCATCACCTATGCCTTTGAGTATCCCCATTGAGACTCCACCACATTCCATATCATATGTGATTATACTATCATCATAAATAGACAGACTCTTCCACAATCAATTCCTACATCTATATACAAGTTGAATAAAATCCTCCATCACTTTCCATGAATCTATAGATTCCTAAACTACATCACTCTTTGACTTCCTACTCATGTCATCAGCCAAAATTTTCCTCTTCCATGAGGTATAACATATCGTTAAGTTTTAATTATTGAGAAAATCTATCCACCTCAATTTTTCTATGATTTGATCTAGATTGGAAATGATATATTTGAATATTTTCTGATCTATGAAAACAACAATGAGATACCCATTGAGGTAATGCCACAAATAATTCAACACAACCACAACCAATGCTATATATAGATCATATGTTGAATAGTTAAATACCTGGGGACATATATTTTTAGACCCGTAGGGGACCACAGCTCGCTACTACATTAACACATATCACAGCCCTAAATGGGAAGAATCAGAACACTCCATGAACATCAAATATTCCTCTAGAAACAAGAGCACTGGATCACTAATCATCCTCCACTTCAGATAGATAAAAGATACCTAACACTACTAACTCCAAACAGTAACATGGTCTTTCGTATTCAACATTGTCAATCAAGCTGCAACATAAAAGATCTTTTGTATGAATATCTAGTATTAACTCAAGATTTTGAAAAAATTGTGATGCTTTTCAAAATTCATGGGTGATTACCAAAAAACAACTACCTCTACCTTAAATGAGTCCACTACTTAAACCTAACGTTACACTACATGTCTAAGGAAATTAACCTCTCACATCCATAACATACGCATGGACAACGTTCAATATAGATTGTGGCATCAAAAGATCTGCAATATAGTCCTATGATTCTCGGTATGATCTTCATTTAACATTTGCTAGATCATGATGTCATTGATGAACATGATGGAAACCTATTCCCAGAACTCACAAAATTCGAATTTCATTATTATCGTGAACATGGATATATATTTTGTAACATAAAACAACATGATTAAAAACTAAAAGTTCCCAGACCAATATATTAATGTTTTCATTAGGATATCACACTTATTCACCCTCAACATGTGATACATAGACCACATATCAACTGTAGAGAACCAAATTTATCCCCTTTGTAGGTCTAAAATGTCATATATCCCTGAGAGAGGGTAAAAGTTCTCTATAATTACCTGATTCAACCTCAAATATTCTATCCACAACCTCATACCACCATACTGGTTCTTCAAAAACAAAACTACAAAACCCCATGGTGACACACTGGGCCAGGTAAATTCTATATTAATCAGGTCATCATTCTGAATCTGCAGCTCCCGCATCTCATAAGGTGTCGTCCAATAAGCATCCATCACAATCAGACAAGCACCTGACTATAATTATATCTCAAACTCAATGTCTTATCAACGGAGTAGAATCGAATCATACCCATGGAAAACTTCTATGAAAACCCCAAAAACTCAACAATTTTCCACCATCTTATCATCCACCAATATAACTAACAACTCGGCCAACAAGGAAAGAAGAGGATCCACACGCCAACTACCCACATGAGAACTCCGCTTCTCAATGAAAGCCACACATTGTCCATCAAAATTATAAATGATAAATCTCCTCTAAAATAAGTCGATAATATAATTCACAAAAAAATAGTTAATACTGACAGTAACATTGTATGAATGAATTTGAATCATGATGATATACCCACAAGACTGATGTGGTCCCATCATCAATCTACAACCCCATCACACATCAAAAAATCTAGTCTAACCAATTAATGGTGTATTCAACACCAGGGCATAAGAATCCTCCCCATATCTAGTCCTAGGGAATGGTCTCGATTTAGTGCAATAAAGGAGTGAGAAGATCTTAAATCAGAAAAAAACAAGCAGGGGTTATAAACCAACTGATAGAAATTCGTCCTCCTTAGCATATAACAATCCACACCCAGATCATATTCCTCTTTAGTGATGACCATCTATGTGACCATTTTTGGGTTGAGGTCCCTAAGGAACAACCCGCTCTCATCCTCTACCTACATTATCACCCCTTGGTGGACAATGAGCATGTTTTCCTTGTTGTTGTAAGGACCTCACCAAAAATATTCTGCTGATGCCGGTGCTGGACCTTCCCTCCTCCACCATACTGATCATAAATTTCCATTTAGAATTGACTCTGATTATGGACACATGATCATCATGCTAAACAACTATGTCCTGTGAAAGAACAAAAATAATAAGGAACTAAAGGCTGAAATGGGAACCACTAAGGTTGACTCCAAGATGGTCAAAATCTAAAAGTACATGGTGTCTGAGACCTTCTATAAGTAGAATTGACCATTGAAGAACCTGTCCGGATCCCCTATCATGGTATACCCACTTATGTTTGCATCCACTAAACATCCATCGGTTTTTTTCATGACCTCCATGTACGTATGTAAGGTGAAGCGGGTGACCACATGCTTGAGAAAAGGACAAAGCGCCTCTTCTAGACATCTCTCATATGAATCCTCATTAAGAAAGTTATCCAAATAAAAACCAAGGAGATCAAGGAACATTATCCTCATCATGTGTAATGACATACTCACTTGATGGAGGGAGAGTAACTCTGACCATTTCTCAATCTTCACGGTCGAAGAAAAAAATTCTTCTTAGATCTCCATCTCTAAATAAACCTATAGAATTACAACATCCATCCTCTTCCTTAGGTACAGAATCCACCTCAGATGCATGGATCCTTTGATTTAGCTCACTATCAAAGGAACCCAGTACACCATCAGAGCATAGATCAAGATGAAGGTGACCACAAGCTCTTCATGCCAACACTCTATCTCCATTCCCAAAATGCTTCCCTCAAATGTTCTGAGAGTTTACCATTGGATAAAACATATTTTATTCTTCTACTGATAATCCTCCTCTACTTGATCAACCCTCTATAGATGGATAGGTTCATCCTATAGATACTCCACTTCATGTACTATACATAGATGATGACAGAGTTCCATGGCTAAAAAAGGTATAAATGAACTCTTATGCCTAAAATTTTAGGGATATTATTTTTTATTTAATTAAACTCATTAGTTATTGAACGTACACAAAATGCCCAAATGTAATTATAACAAAAGTCATTAAGATGCATGTAACATTCCAGTAGTCTGTAACCTAGAAATGATGTATCCTCACCTAGTCATTAAGTAGACTCAATGTCCCTACATCAAGATCATAGGGGGACCTAAAATCCCATATCCTATTTGGTCTTCTCAATCCTATCTCATGCATCAAGATCAGCGGACATTGTATCCATACCAAGCCATGAAATCCCCTTTATACATAAATCTAAACTCCATCCAATCTCTCAACCATCAATCTCTGATATCATTCTGTCATGACTCCTCTCTCTAATGATTCCCCTCCTGATCTAAAAATGGAGAAAGAGAGATAATGAACCCCAATCCCCACCTTTAGTAGGCCACAGGGATGAGACTATCACCAAGGTTATATATATATTATCAAAAAATGGGAGTCGTTACCATTTTTAATGAAAATAAGATCGATATATAAGATGATACCTCCTAAAAGAACATGAAAAACTATATATAATTTAAAAACAGAACCCATCCCACATGCATGCCTTTAAATAAAACTGTTATACATATAATAAAACAACAAAATATATACCAAAAGAACAAAGCTAAGCAGTGACACAAAAACTATCCCCACATTCAAGCTAGTAAGGTGTAACATGGTCCATGTAATCATCTTGGAATCATGAAAATAGTTATATATATATAGGATGAGAATATGAGTATACTCAATAGAAAAAACCAAGGACTCTCATGTACATGTTGGAGAATCACACTAATTCCCCTATGAAAGAAATAGAAGAAACCAATAGAAAATAACTACAAATACTAGATATCCCAACCTCACCAAGGTGCACTAACCAAATAATTATGGTTTAGTAAGGTAATATAATAAGAAAATCAATTTTTGGGTACCTCACACAACTTCCCAATGCTAACTACTCATTCCCTAATGAAAAACATTATGGCACTTCCACAATTATCGATATTCCCCCTTTCACAACCCACATGCACACACATGTACCTTAATGCTAGTCCCTAAACCTGAGAAAATAAATTCACCACACCCACCAACAAAATACTAGGCCACAACCATGCCACATTCTGACCGTAGTCACCTATGCAACAAACATACCATATTCCCCCAACGACACTGGGGCCACAACCATACCTTATCCCAAAGACACCTAGTAACGGACACCATATATCATCCCATAGACAAATCAGAAAGAAAACCTCACCTATAAACACCTAGGCCTCACAAGCACACAAAAACACACTTGAATAGTATTGGGATACCGATTATGAGAAGATGGATAAGGGAAGATCCTATAACTAGCCATCAGTCCTCCCATCAAAATATTGTGTAAATAAACCCTCCCACAAAATAATGGGGGTGTTTAGCACAGAGTGATATAATAGGGTTGGGTGTGTATATAAATTTGTATAGACCCATAATTTCCATGTAATTTTTTTAACTTAAATTAGAATTTTACGAGTCCACAAAAATTGATGTTGTGTGATTCCGTGGCTCGGAAATCACGGAATGATATTCTATTTTTTTGGGTACCATTAGTAAACATGCGAAGGGTTTTTCTAACTTTTTAACCGGTGTTCAGAATTGAAATCCAAGGGCACCATTGAACTCGCAACGCTGTTATTCACTTATGAATACTTTCACCTTGATGACAGTTGGTCGAGGGTAAATGTTAGTTTTTGGGTTATTCATGGAAATAAGAAAATAAAATAAACACATGTTTTATTTTATTTTTGTTATAACCAAACTCCTTGTAGATGTGGGTGGTGGGGACCACCAGACCTTAACCTCCCATGATAGTTTAAGGTGGTGGGACCACCCAAGTCATAAACCTCTTCAACTCCCTCATTAATGTGGAGGAGCCTCTTTAGCTTCCTCCACATTAATTGTGCCAACCCTCCATAATTAATTGTGCCAACCCATACAATAATTAATCATGCATACATATGAGTTTAATTCTACCAATTTTAATAATGCCAAAATAATCTATATTGTGGACTCATTCATTTATGGTGGAATTTTGGGATACTATTGGAAAAAGGGGGATCTCTAGGGAGAAGTCTCTCTAATGAAGAACACTCTACCAATGAATAATTCTCTCACAATGAATAACACTGACCTCGAATTTGAGTTTTTTCCTTTAGACATCTTCTGATTTTGGATGTCTTCATCTACTATGAATCAAATTCCATAATTTATTCATGCTCCATGGTCAACGATCAACTGAGGTAGGGGTTTATTGATTAACAATTCCCATGTTCTCCCCTTAAAATTATTTTGTGTTATTTGAAAATATAGATTGATGAGGGTTGTGAGAAATGATGAATTAAAATATATTCCATACACGTTCATGATTTTTTCTTGGTGAAACACCTGTTATCACTTCAAACGTGGAGGGTGTTGGCCAAATAAACATGGCCCGACCCATCTATTGATCTTCTTTTATGTGTTCTTCGTAATGGAGGAAGGCGATGAAGAAAATGACGCCACCACCCGCGGCCTCCGCAACCCGTGCCGCTCTGCGGCACTTCACCCTCCTGGTCGATCCGGCCCCTTTCCCATCCAAGACCCCCATGGCCGCAATGAGCCGCCACACCACCCTAGGACGAACCCAATCGTTGTGTTGCCGCTGTGCCTCTCTCCCGCGCTGCCACCGTCCACCGTGCTGAGCCGTTGTGCCGCAGTCGTCTACTTGGTCGCGCCGCCATCCACTAAGCCACCCTGCTGTCCTGACCGAGCCAAGCCACACCGCCGCTGTGTCGATCTATTTTCCAGGCCAAGCCAAACTGACACCGCCACTGTGCACTTTCCATGGCCCTCTAAGTTTCTCGTTCCGCCCTTGTCGCGGCCTTGTGAACCACCCTGTGTCGAGCCGACCCGTTGCCGAGCCTTTTCGCGGCTGAGCTGCCCTCATGGTGACCTCCAAGGATGTGCTGCCTCCACATCCCGTCATGGACATCCGACCAAACACAGTGGGTCGGGACAAATCCAATGGGCTGGGCCACACTGCGGGCCAGGCCGAACCAGGCCCGGGCCTATTACGACCCATTTACATACTTTTAGAAATAACTTTGGAACCGTACATCTGTTTGACGTACTGTCAGTGGCCCTAGAATTCTTGGAGTGAGATAGTACCTTTGAGTGATACCCCACTCTGTTTTGTATTGAGTTGTGGTACTTCCAGGTTGGATCGAGCATGAATCCAACTAGGCCCCTGGGACAAAAAGTCTAATAACTCACACACAGTGCGTCTGATTGGCGTGACATATATTCTGTTGATATCCCTATGACGTGGTGGAAATTTTAAATATTTCCTCCTGGGACTTCATGGATGTTGGAGTATTGACCAATAGCTTCTGGAGCGACTCCTCCCGGAGATGAGCGATCATTGTGTGGGAACCCAGTAGCTAGAATAGACCTGACGACTACTGACTGTTTCGACTCAGAGTGACTTGACTAGCCTAGTGGGGAGCGCCTTGGTGATGCGGACGACCCACATTGGGGAGAACCTTGGTGTCACAGAAGACCCATAGTAATTGATAGGAGAAGTACCACAACCAGCCATGAGGGGGAGAACCTCTTTGTGATGGGGCAGACCCACGGTGGGGAGCGCCTCTGTGTGACGTGGCAGAGCGATGGTACTCGATAGGTGGATTAACTCAGTATTCCAAGGTCAGTGGGAAGCACCTATGGGTGAAGCGGCATGCCCACTATACTCAATAGAGTAGGAATTCTCCAGCAGTCAAAAGTTCATATTGTTACTTTTTACTACTAACCTTGATTAAATCTTGGTATGAGTTGAGTCAGTTCCCCTGTGTTTTCCTCATGATTGAGATGGATTACATGATAACATAGGTATATGTGTGTGTATATACTTATATATGTTTATATATTGAATTCATAATTTGTTTTTATACCTGAAGGATTTTATGAGACATAGAGGGTCTCAGGGTCGCTACTGAGTATTTTTATACTCACCCTTGCACACGCGATGCCTGCACATCATTGTGTTTAGGGCAGACAATGGACAACGCTGACTGAGGAAGAGAGTACCAGGTCTGGACGGTACCCGGAGTTGGACCTTACGCCGTGTTAGTACACGGAGGAGATGGAAAAATGATGATTGCTGAGGAGGCAACCTGTACCTACCCTTCAGGTAGGAACTTTAGAGGATGACCTAGTAGCTATTATCCTTTTTCTTCAGTTGTAAATGAACTTTTTGTTTCATGTAATTTACGGATGGTCTTGTATACCGACCCCTTTTACATTCATCACCCATTTGTTATACATTTTACTTGTGTTTTGTGTCCAGTTGTTTTCTTGATTGGGTGTGTGTTTATAGATTAGAAAAGAAATGCCTACCCAGTTTCATAGAATTATGCCTCTGATGCTAGTTTCCATCCCCTAATCTATGGATTCCGGGTTTGGGGAAGTTATAGAATGGGCCCTGGGGGATGGGTCGTGACAAATTGGTGTCAGAGAATTCTTTTCTACAACAGAACTAGGACTCTGATAATTTCTACGATGAAATATTTTTATGGGTAATGAGTGCGGTTTTCAGTTCATGGAGTCTAGTTTTGGTACGGCGGCCGACGTATCCATACACCAGGACTCTGAATTTTGTTTTATAACTTAGTACACAAAAACACTGATTTCGTTTGTGTTTTAAAAAGTTTTCTTTTTTTTATTTTGAGTCATATCACCGTGTATAACTTTCAGCTCAGTCGGTATAACTTTTAACCATGGAACACCTATTTTTTTCAGGATTACTCCACATAGACAACCAACTAGAGTTCTGAGTGTTGTACGCACTAATATTCCACCGAGATACGAGACCAAGTATCAGGGCCCTCTTCCAGTAGACGCACCAAAGGAGGCACTAGAGTTACCTTTCCCTATTTGGCCACCGATGACACCAGCCCCAGCAGCAGACGGTGCATGCCTCTTGAGCGCGTTGCATGAGTTCCAGTGCTAGAGGCCACCCAGGTTCAAGGGAGAGGCAGGCCCACGGGTAGCTGAGGATTGGATGGAGGTTGTGGTGAGAGTTTTCTGACTGCTAAGGACACAAGCATACCTCATGGTGATACTTGCTGCCAGCTTTATACAAGCATCATCACGTAAATGGGGGATCGTTTTGCACTAGTTCCATAACCAGGGGACGTTTCTCAAAGCAGACATTGAGACCATGTTTCGGGCAGCGTTTGTTCGAGGGACTCTTCACACAGTGGGCATTCAGGAGCAACTTCATCAGCAGCAGGGCAGCAGGACTGTGGCACCGTACTCAGTGAGGTTCACTGACCTATCAAGCTACTCCACTGATATGGTGTGAGACTGATTTTTTTGGGCCCAGACCTTCAAGTAGGGACTATGGCAGGAGATCAGGTGTTCGATGATCTCACTCATCATCCCGACCCAGGTGAGGGTGTTAGAGAGAGACCTCTTGTTGGAGAATTTCTTTACTGAGCAGTCACGAGCTACGAGACCCACTACGAGTCATCACGTAGCAGATTATTTTACAGCAAGAAGCATAAAGACATCACTGAGGTCCAAGAGGACCAGACCTACAGTTGGACGACTGCATGATTCAGTGTCTGTTGTGAAGGGCACTTGAGGCTGAGACATACATTCCAGGAGAAGGCAATGTTTCTCATGCGGTGGGCAGGGTCACATGGGTCTTGACAGTCTGACCCGCCATATGTATGATCAATAGATGGTCGAAGGACCGCCTAGGCAGAGATAAAGGTTCGAACGTGGAGGTCCTCAGGGAGAAGCCGGATGTGGCAGAAGAGCTGGTCATGCAGCTGGTGGTGGGAAACGATTCAGGATGTTGTTTCCACCACCACCAGGGGGTCCACCCTGACCTCAGGGAGCATGTGGAAATGGGAGAGATCATCTCCAGGCAGGTGAAACCTATGATCACGGTGCTTCGGAGATGATACAAGGTATGATCTGTGTACACTATACCTTAGATGCAGTACTTGTAGATATAAGTTTCAATCATTCTTTTATTTCCACTACCCTCGTTCGAAGCATGAAGATTCTGACAGAGCATTTGGCTCGATCCTTACGGCTAGAGACACTTACGAGAGCGGATTCGACAATTACACACTGGTGCTGGCGATGCGAGCTTACTCTAAGTGGAAGGTGCTTTGGCTGGGATCTCCTAGGATTGGCATTGAGGACATACGTCATCAAAATTGGTATGGAATTCTTATCTACTATCTATTCTCAGATAGACTGCATTACGTGCAAGGTACGGTGTGTTCACATGGATGGAACTAGGATTACCTTCACCGGTGAGAAGGGAGCCTTTGAATCCAAGGATGGACTTACCTGGAAGAGGGTGGAACTGATTACTAATAAGTTGGATAGCCTTACACTTAGAGTTGTTGATGTGGAGAGTTCGAGCTATCATATAGTGGTGTACCAGTATGCGAATGTTTTCTATGATGATGATCTGGGTCTACCTCTTTGTAGGGATGTTGAATTTTAAATTGACATATTCCCCAGGATGGAACTGATATCTACACTAGCATATCGTATTTCTCACATTGAGATTCAGGAGCTGCAGGTATAGTTAGAGGACTTGTAGGGGAAGGGATTCATTTTCTCTTAGTTGTCTCCTTGGGAAGACCTTATTTTATTTTCCAAGAAGGTATATGGGAGCTTGAGGCTTTTGTTAATTATTTGTGCCAGAACTAGGTGACCATGACAAACAAGTACCCACTCAAAAGGATTGACAATATCTTCGATCTGTTGAAGGGAGCATAGTGGATTTCAAAGTTAGATCTCAGATCAAGCTATCAATGGCTCAGAATCTGAGAAAAGGATGTGCAGAAGATGGAATTCAAATGTTGGTACGTCAATTATTAGTTCTTGTTTGTTCCATTCAGTGTAACCAATGCTCTAGCAGTGTTCATGGAACTCATGAACATGATCTTTCAGCCATATCTTGATCGCTTTGTGATGGTCTTTAATGATGATATTTTGGTCTACTCATCAACTGAGGTAAAGTGTGCCTATCATTTTCCAGTAGTACTGGACACACTCAGAGAGAACCAGCTTTATGGTATGCTCTACAAGTGCCAGTTCTTGATCCGAGAGGTTCACTTTCAAGGACATGTCATATCGGAGGATGGAGTTGTTGTTGATCTAGGGAATATTGAGATTGTACTTGATTAGGATCCACCCAATAGTGTGAAAGAGGTATAGAGTTTCCTGGCATTGGCTGGATACTACCAGAGATTTGAGACAGATTTATCCAGAATTTCATCAGCACTATCAGCCATGAAGAAGAAGGGGAAAGCCTTCGTGTGGTCAGAGAGATGCCAGCAGAGTTTTTTGGAGCTGAGGAAAAGGCTGACTACAGCCCCCATATTAAGGCTATCAGAGGAGTGATTTGGGTACGTAGAGTAATGTAAGGCATAGAGGACCGGACTCAGATGTGTCCTGATGTAGGAGAGACCAGTGATCGCATATGGATCTCGACAGCTGAGTCAGCAAGAGAAGAACTACACTAACCATGAACTGGAGTTAGAAGCAGTTGTACTTTACTTGAAGATGTGGTGACACTATCTGATGGGAGAACGTTTTACCGTGTACTATGATCACAAGAGTCTCAGGTATATCTTCTCTCAGAAAGACCTGAACCTGATACAATGATGTTCTCTTGAGTTCTTCCCGGACTATGACATCAAGATAGTCTATAATCTTGGGAAGGGAAACAATGTTTCAGCTGAACTCAGCAGGAGGTCTAGTATACATCTGCTATGCGAGGTGACAGAGTAGTGGGACGCTTGGCAAATATCCTTTGTGGATATATATGGATCGGATTTTCATTATTCTCATACAGTCACTCCCCCACTTCATCAGCATGTCGGGTAGGTGCATCGTGGGGATGCTGACTACGTGGCTCAACATGCTCTGATATCCACAGGGTAGGCACCAGATGGATTTTCTAATGGTGGGGAGCATGTAATATTCTTCAGAGGAGATAACATTGTACTCGTGTCACTTTAGGTGGATGTTTTGATGTAGTTCCACACATCCCCACTAGCGGTACATCCCATAGTGTCAAAGATGTAGTAGGACCTCCAATGAAATCACTGGTGGCCGGGAATGAAGAAATCAGTAGCTTAGTTTGCCTCTCGATGCCTCACATGTCAGCAAGTGAAGGCAGAGCATAAGGTACCAGATGGCTTGGTTCATCCTTTAGTGGTCCCATAGTGGATGTGGGATGGGATATCCATGGACTTCGTGACATGACTTCTACATACATCCCGGGGACATGGCTCTATCTGGGTGATCGTTGACCGACTCACCAAGTCGGCCCACTTCCTACCCATCAGAGAGCTGGGTTCAGTAAAGAGCATTGGACAACTCTATGTGGAATAGATTGTGCGGCTACATATAATAACTTCAATAATTTTATCTGATTGTGATGCATGTTTTACATCCCAGTTATGGACGGGGTTGTAGGAGGCTTTCAGGATGCAGCTTCCTTTGAGCACTGCCTTCCATCCTCAGAAAGATGGCCAGACTGAGCGGACTATTCATACCCTTGAGGACATGCTCTGTGCTTGTTTCCTTGACTTCGGTCACAGCTTGAAGGATCACTTACCTTGGGTGGTTTTTTCATAAAACAATAGCTATCACACAACCATTGGGATTGAACCTTTTGAGGTATTATATGGGCGACCTTGAATATCACCTTTTGTGTCGGACTGACCCAGTTGAGTCAACACTAGTACATGCTACCACAAAGAAGGTGCAGATCATACAGGAGCGGATGAAGACTACATGGAGTTGGTAAAAGTCGTTTCGTGACTGGATACAGAGACCTCTTGAGTTTGATGATGGCGACCATGTGTTTCTACAGGTCTTACCTCGATGAAGATTGCGCAGATTTGGCAGAGGCAGCAAGTTATCTATGTGGTTCATCAGACCTTTTCAGGTCCCCAGCAGAGTTGATGAGGTGGCTTACCGCTTACCTCTTCCACCTCAGTTGCACCGACTGCACAATGTCTTCCACGTATCCTAGTTGAGGAGATACGTGTATGACCATTCTCACATCATCAACCATGGCCATCTGGACGTCGATGATTGTTGAATTTTACAGAGGTTCCAGAAGAGATTGAGGATCGAAATGAGCGGGTCCTTCATGGACGGTCGATACCTCTGGTGCACATTCGCTGGCAGCACGAAAACCTCTAGGAGAGATCAAGGGAGCGGGAGGCTCAGCTGCATGCTCAGTACCCCCACGTGTTCCCTTAGTATGAGTTGTGGATTACATGGATGTAAATACTGAAGTGGGAAGAATGTAAAGACCCAGAATTTCCTTGTAATTTTTTAAATAAAAGGGATTTCTACGAGTCCGTGAATATTGATGGCAGGTGATTCTGAGGCACAATGTGCCCCACATGATATTATGAACTTTTTTCAGGTACGTTCAAAAAATGTGCGAGTGGAAATTTCTTAATTTTGAACTGGTGAATAGAATTGAAATCTGAGGGCACCTTTGTAGAGACCCTAAGCTTAACGTACATGGACATTACATTACTTTTTCGGAATACATAGTACATAACAAAAACACACACACAAGCACCGTAATAGTTTAGTGTCTTTGGAAACTCAGAATATGATCTTTTAATCATGGTGAAAGATCATCAACATCTCCCATAAAGATCTTCATTTTTTTACCTATAACCTTTATTTATATCCTGGGGAAAATAAAACATAAAAGGGTGAGCTCAAATGCTCAGTAAGGGTAAACAAAAGAAATATCAATCACATCATATACATAAGAACATAACTTTTGGAAATCTTAACCTGCAAAAGAAATCATAATTTCATAACATGGGATAAATCATAGTAGTGAAATGTAATCCCAATAATCATAACATAAAACATGAAACATTGTGGCATACACACACAATCATAGAGAATCATTTTTCTTAGTCAAGACTCATTGCCAAGACTATCTTAGTGGACAAAGTCCATTTCTGAACCGAGTTCACTCCTCATTTCAGTCATGTTTCACTGAACCGGTATAACCTACCGTTCCAGCCATGTCTATCTCATGAGATATAAAATCTTTATCCAATGCATTAGAGGGAGATATAGGTCCCAACCATCTCATAATGATACCATTCTTATGTGTGCCACAAAATCATAAACCATACATCATAGCATAACCCATGTAATAAAAATGGGAATCATAAACATCATGACAAAATAAAACAATTCATATTAGATAAAGGAATTCATAAAAATAATTCCATCATAAAATTATCAAATCAACGTAATAATAGAGATATAAACGGAACCCTATATTATCTTAGATGGAAAATAATTTTCATAAAACACTTGAACTCCATTCTTGAGGAAAATATCCTTTCAAATTCAAAAACATTTTCTTTTATTAAAATGTCATACAATTTTAAACTAAAAGATGTTGATTAAAGAAAAAATTGAAAACTTTTAAAGGAATCTTCTTGGAAATAATTTTTTAAAAATCCATTCATGCCGTATAAGTAAAAAAACATTCTTCTCGTACTTTTGTCGGAAAAGTAAAAAAAGTATCTCGTACATAAAACGACAAAAGATTCCTTTCATATAATTAATAAAAACTCACCGAAGGGTAAAATTGGATTTAAACAGTTGTTGGTGGATGGAAATAATATTACATATTGAGGAAACATGGATGTGGATGACAAAATACACCCCAGTAAAATCCGAAGTATAAACAATCTCGGATAAAAATGAGATTGTTATATTTCCCTTACCTTAGGCCAGATTTGCTTCGTAAGTGTCTGAACCTCGTGTATAATGAATTAGATAATGTTATTGACTTATTCCAGAATCATACTTATTGTTATGATATCATATATGGTCATATTCTTAGCTTCTTATTAGTAATATTTCATTACTACTTGTTATTCGGGTGTTTATTACTTTTTGTTTTTATGCGTGTTTTGTCGAATAAATTCTTATTCTTCTCTTTTGGTTATAGATACCTCATTTACAGAATGGTATTAGTGTAATATATATCATATTCATTCATTCAATTCATTTATATAATCATTATGAAATGAAGATCATGTAGAATAAGTCACATCACATCGTGGAGACTGTATTCCGTACGTACACACGAGTGATGATATCGTTCCTATGATCGTGGAATTGTATTGGAGTGTATGTATACTATTTCAGAATCAATATCACATTATAATAGTCATATATAGTCATTATTTACACCATTCTACCAATCCAAGTAAGGTGGTGGTGGAAAATAGATTACACCACGGTGTGGAGACGGTATTCTGTACGTACGCACGCGCGGTGATTTCTTTTTTCATAGGATTGATAGATGGTGAAATAGGGTTATTTCATACTTATAATAACATATCAGTATATTAGTTATACTTATGTTATTACTTCATAATGAAACAACTAAAGAAGAAGAAGAAGTGGAAGAAGAAATAAAAATGAATGAATCGGTAACAGACATTACCTCTTTTTTGAAGTGCTTCTTTGAGACCTCCTTTTAGGGCACTAAAATAGGTCTTTGAAGAAGACCAGAACCTCTAAGAAGTTTCTAGGGAAGTGTATAGGATAAATTGTCAGGGTCTTGCCGATCATGAAGGCTCAAAGTGGTGTGAGGAAGAGAGGGAGGAGGTGCACTTTTATAAGGGAGGAGAGGGGCACCTTTGGAATAACTAAAAATATTATTTTATTATAAAGTCAAGTTCGGTTTTAAATAGCTCCAAAATGATTTATTTCAAAGATAAGATTGGTATGGGCCTAAATCCACTTATCCAATATAATTTATACAAGTTTAGGTTCCTATTTTAACCTTATCATTTAGATTTAACATTTAGTTAAATAATTTTACTTTTACTGTGTCTTCTTGTGTTCTTATACTATAAGGTTAATAAACTTACTATAACAAGACAAACGAACCCCAAGATGTTTACTATTAATATATATAACCTTATAAAAGTAATTTGACCGAACCATATATTTTTAGGAATAAAATAACAATTAATAATATAATATTTGTTTTAAAAACTATTTTATGTCAATTTTGACACTATTTAGTAATTGATTTTTGTGAAAATCATAACAGAATGATTAGTTAGAAAAAGTTAATTAAATCAATAATAACATGTCATATAAACCTATAAAATTATTTTAATTCATAAAGAGTCTTAAATTACATTTATTTGGGTATTTATAACATCAATTATGTCAATATTTCATTAATAAGATAATTACTGCATCATCTTTGTGTGATAATAAATGTTAATTATTTAATCCCTAAAAATTATAAATAAATTCCCATGATGTAGATAATTGTATTAGCTTTCTGGAGATTGTTTATGTTTGAAGTTTCACCAAGGTTATCACTAAATTAAAATTATTATACTTATAAGATTTAAGAAAATGATATGTTGTCACATTATTTGGTTTTAATAATAATTAAATAATTTTCATGGAACAAAGTCCATTAAATGAATATAATCCGACCCTTAGGTGATATGGGTCTACTTTTAGTCATCCAATAGTATTTTTTCAGGTGTTTGGTTAATTTTATAATCTTATATTTAACCTTAATTACCCGATTTACCTTTAACTATGGTAAATAAAATTTATCGTAGTTACTATTCATAATGCCAAAAAAATAAAACGTAGCTTATTAACATAATTTTGACCCACTAATTCCAAATATTGAATCCATTTTTCCAAATTCAATACACAAATGTTTCAGAAATTAAATTAAAATTAATCATGTTGTTGAAAGAAAACAGGTTTTCCTTTAAAACATTGCAAAAGATTGAATTGATTTAACCTATGAATTCAATGTATAATCGATGATAATGACATAAATTATATTAAATGGTAAAAATATATTATATTTATAATTTAAAACCACTATATATTATAATTTAACCATATAAAGTATTATCATGAAAAAAGTAGTTTTTAATTAAAATATAGCGTGTTTTTACTATTTATCAAAATATGAAAGTTACCAGAATAATATGAAAAATTTATCCAAAGTAAATTTTCATTTCTGGATTCCAAATAAGAATTTTATTTTGTCAAATTAAACTTATAAACATGTCAAAAACTATATTTAAAGTGGGTGCCCCATCAAAAGGCGGCAAAACTGCATTTTTTTTAAAATATTTATTTTACCCGAAAAATTTATTTTGTTCTTATACCATGTTCTATAAAATGTGTAAGATTATTAATAATGTGATAAAATTCAAATTTTAGTTAATACTATTCATAACGGCTAGTTCATAATAATATTATAATAATATATCGTTGTTTAGTAAAACTCGGTATTGCGTACAACACACGCTATCGAGGAAGGTCGCGATTGTGTGTAATACATGCCAAGTCAGGGTTGCGTGTTGTGTAAGAATCTTTCGTTGTTTCATATAACAGAATCCAACCATATTTCATTTATACATTGAATATATATATCTATATATATACTCAATGTTGCATAGAATAACTATTATCAAAATTGTGTGTTACACGATCCAAGAATAGTGTCGCGTATACTGCAAGCTAATACAGTGTTTTGTATAATGAAAGGTAATCTTGGTGTATCATACAACACAAGACATTAATGAAATTAATAGAATGTTTTTTCATAAAATCTCGAGGTGTTAAATTCTACCCCCCTTAAAATGAATTTCTCCATCGAAATTCATCGGGGTTATAAATGGTTTTCTACATGAAAGTTTGTTTAATAGAAACCCACATCATAAAAAGGAATACCAAAACACGGCTTTAAAAACTAAAGTATGAAATGTAACGGTGACCCAAATTAACTCATCACTAGGATTCCACGTAGGAGAACATAGGTGAAAATATGGATATGGAATAAAAATCTACCCATCAAGTTCTGATGGAGAGTTGTAAAGAAAATGGCTATGGAAAAGCCAAAAATCACAAAGCGATTGATTTGTGATGATCTAAGGTACCATCTGATTCATCAGATATAAGGGAACTAGGACAACATTTTTGGTTTTCAAGATCATTTCCCTAAAGTTGATGAATTAAAAGAAATACTTGCATTATTTTTGTACAATCTCACTGTTGTTCGTGAATTGAACAATTTCAACATCATCCCTTAAAGAAATGAAGTTGAATTTGTTATTCATGATGTGTTAGCAGATCATGTGATAGAATGATGGGTCATTCCATCTCTTTAAAACAAAATGTTTGCAAAATTTTTAATCCATCTTATGTTTAGATTAATCATATATGGATCCAAAAATGAACTGATACTTCATATATCATACAACTTAATAAAATAAAACTAGTTTCTACTAATTAGGGACTTCCTGTAGGCCAGTGGTAGGCAATAAGGGCCAGTCGCACTTCGGTTGTGGGTTCGATTCCCACAACCTTGTCCGACGCGATGGGATGTTGCCCATCCTACAGGTTATCCTTTTTCAAAAACTAAATTACTATAACATCCCATAAATAATATAGAAAAAACTTCTATCCTTAAACAATACTGACTTATGTCCAACATAATCCATCCCAATCTTTAGGCTTATCCAAAATACATCGGTCCATGCTCATAGTATAAAAATGTTTACTTGAAATTTCACATAACAATCACGTGAATGCCATCATTTATCCCCCATATACCATAAGATATATCTTGTTGGTCAAATTACAAACATATGAATACCTTATTCATGTATACCCATTGAACCTTAGTGAAACATGAATGCAGGTAGAAGTTAACACTTTCCACAAACCCAAATCCTAAAAATAATTTATACTCAAACCATGATATCACTTAGTCCTTATATCAATCATGAGCTCATGAATACAATCAAACATCTCACTATCTTATTATCCCTTCATTATACGCATATCATCTACTTACCAAAAATATCTCAATCACTTTCCATGGTTACCGGTACCATAAAATTATAGAAAACCACAATAGACCAATACATAAATATTCCAATATTCCATGATACTATATACCACATTATTTTGGAATCCCATTGCATAAAAACTTAATCATTCCACCACATTGTTGTCAAATTCAACATCACCAATAGTGATCGCATGTGACTTCCCTTCATCCTTTTTCTTAAGTGGTTGCTCATGTCGATCATCACTAACCCTTGGATTAGGGCATTTATTAGCATAATGCCCCATTTCCTTGCACTTGAAGCATTGAAGTGTTGGTGGTGCATTCTCTGCAGTCTTTTCTTTATTCACATCATTAGAAACCCTTTTTCCATTACTTTGACACTCAGCTGCTCGATGACCATCTTTTCCACACTTAAAACATTTTCTAGTCCCTTTAAGACAGTCTCCACCATGCTTCTTTCCACACTTTGAGCATAAGGAAACATTCATCTTCTTTTCGCCATTATTCTGAGATTTCTCCTTGAACTCCATCTTTTGTTTCATGTCAAATCTATGAGATGGATATGTAACACCAACTTCCATTTCTACTTTGATAGCACAACGCAAAATTTCGTCATAGCTACTGAAGTCTCTTATAGCTAATGCCCTTTGAAGATTTGGTTTTAAGACACTGAAGAATCGATAAACATTACATTTAGGTTGGATGATAAAGCCAGATGCATACCTTGAAAGCCTTGTAAAATTCAATTCATATATACCAACAGATTCATCATCCTTTTTATTTAGTTCAAGAAACTCATTCTCCATATTTGTTTGAAGAATATGAGGGAAGTACTTATTGAAAAATAAGATTTTGAACTCATCCCATTCCATGGACTCGGTTTCATCTATTGGCCTCGTATTCTTGAGAAGATTCCACCATTGATCAGCATCACCTTCCAAAAGATATACTGCTAAGATGAATTTATCATGTTTAGAACATTTAAGAACTAAAAATATCTTTTCAGTGGAAATGATCCATTGTTCAGCAACAAGTGGATCAGAAGACCCACTGAAACAAGGTGGACGTTGCCTCATGAAGGACTCAATAGAATATTGTTCCCCTCTCTGCTCATTTGGAAGTCCAGAATGGTTCATAGCTTGTGTAAGTATAGAAATAAGATTTTTCACTCCATCTCCCATAACATTTGTTTGTGCAGGAGGACAGTCATTGCATTGTCTAGTACATTGATCAACAGGGTTCCTTCAGGTTCCATCCATCGTCTAAAACCCAAAAAGAATAGTGTAAGAGGAAAAAATCACGCTACAGAAAAAAATATAATAATGGGGGAGTACCTTCAATATCTAACATCTTAGGTTAAATTATATGATCGTTACCGTAGTTCTAGTACTATATCCTATACGTATACTTATCCTTAGGTACATCCCTAGAAATACCTTAGAAATATCTCTAGAGATCTCACTAACGTTTTCGCATCCTAGTTTCCAAAGGTTGATTAAACCTTTACTCTAATACCAAATGTAGAGACCCTAAGCTTAACGTACATGGACATTACATTACTTTTGCGGAATACTTAGTACATAACAAAAACACACACACACAAGGACCGTAATAGTTTAGTGTGTTTGGAAACTCGGAATATAATCTTCTAATCGTGGTGAATGATATTCAACATCTCCCATAAAGATCTCCCTTTTTTTACCTAAAACCTTTATTTATATCATGGGCAAAAGAAAACATAAAAGGGTGTGCTCAAATTCTCAGTAAGTGTAAACAAAAGAAATATCAATCACATCATATACATAAGAACATAACTTTTGGAAATCTTAACCTGCAAAAGAAATCACAATTTCATAAAATGGGATAAATCATAGTAGTGAAATGTAATCCCAATAATCATAAAGTAAAACATGAAACTTTTTGGCATACACACACAATCATAGAGTATCATTTCTTATTAGTCAAGACTCATTTCCAAGACTATCTTAGTGGACAAAGTCCATTTCTGAACCGAGTTCACTCCTCGTTTCAATCCTGTTTCACTAAACCGATATAACCTACCGTTCCAGCCATGTCTATCTCATGAGATATAAAATCATTACCCAATGCATTGGAGGTAGATATAGGTCCCACCCATCTCATAATGATACCATTCTTATGTGTGCCACAAAAACATAAACCATACATCATAGCATAACCCATGTAATAAAAATGGGAATCTTAAATATCATGACATAATAAAACAATTCATATTAGATAAAGGAATTCATAAAAATAATTCCATCACAAAATAATGAAATCAATGTAATAATAGGGATATAAACATAACCCTATATTATCTTATATGGAAAATAATTTTGATAAAACACTTGAACTCCATTCTTGAGGAAAATATCCTTTCAAATTCAAAAACATTTTCCTTTCTTAACATGTCATACAATTTTAAACTAAAAGAAGTTGATTAAAGATAAACTTGAAAACATGTAAATGAAGCTTCTTGGAAATAATGTTTTAAAAATCCATTCACGTCATATAAGTTAAAAAACATTCTTCTCGTACTTTTGTTGGAAAAGTCAAAAAAGTATCTCGTATGAAAAACGAGAAAAGATTCCTTTAATATCTTTTACTAAAAACACACCGAAGGGTAAAATTGGATTTAAAAAATTTTATATGGATGGAAATAATATTAAATATTGAGGAAACATGGATGTGGATGATAAAATACACCCCAGTAAAATCCAAAGTATAAACAATCTCGGATAAAAATGAGATTGTGATATTTCCCTTACCTTAGGTCCGATTTTCTTCATAAGTGTCCGAACCTCCTATATAATGATTTAAATAATGTTATTGACTTATTCCAGAATCATACTTATTGTTATGATATCATATATGGTCATATTCTTAGCTTCATAATATTAATATTTCATTACTACTTGTTATTCGGGTGTTTATTACTTTTTGTTCTTATGCATGTTTTGTTGAATAAATTCTTATTCATCTCTTTAAGTTATAGATAAATCATTTCCAGAATGGTATTAGTGTAATATATATCATATTCATTCATTCAATTCATTTATATAATCAATATAAAATGAAGATCATGTAGAATGAGTCGCATCGCATCGTGGCGACGGTATTCCGTACGTACGCACGAGTGATGATATCGTTCCTATGATCGTGGAATTGTATTGGAGGGTATGTATACTATTTCAGAATCAATATCACATTATAATAGTCATATATAGTCATTATTTACACCATTATACCCATCCAAGTAAGGTGGTGGTGGAAAAATATATTACACCATGGCGTGGAGACAGTATTCCTTACGTACGCACGCGCGGTGATTTCTTTTTCCGTAGGATGGATAAATGGTGAAATAGGGTTGTTTCATACATATAATCACATATCAGTATATGAGTGATACTTATGTTATTACATTATAATGAAACAACTAAATAAGAATAAGTGTAAGAAGAAATAAAAATGAAAGAATCGGTAATGGACATTACCTCTTCTTTGAAGTGCTTCTTTGAGACCTCCTTTTAGGGCACTAAAATAGGTCTTTGAAGAAGACCAGAACCTCTATGATGTTTCTAGGGAAGTGGGTAGGAGAAATTGGCAGGGGTTGGCCGAGATTGAAGGCTCAAAGTGGTGTGAGGAAGTGAGGGAGGAGGTTCCCTTTTATAAGGGAGGAGAGGGGCACCTTTGGAATAACTAAAAATATTATTTTATTATAAAGTCAAGTTCGGTTTTAAATAGCTCCAAATTGATTTATTTCGAATATAAGGATGGTATGGGTCGAAAGCCTCTCATAAAATATAATTTAGACAAGTTTAGGTTCCTATTTTTACCTATCATTTAGATTTAACATTAAGTTAAATAATTTTACTTTTACCGTGTCTTCTTGTTTTCTTATACTATAAGGTTAATAAACATACTATAACAAGCCAAAAGAACCCCAAGTTGTTTATTATTAATATATATAACCATATATAAGTCATTTGGCCGAACCTTAGATTTTTAGGACTAAAATAACAATTAATAATATAATATATTTTTTAAAAACTATTTTATGTCAATTTTGACACTATTTAGTAATTGACTTTTTTGAAAATCATAACACAATGATTAGTTCGAAAAAAGATAATTAAATAAAATACAATCATGTCATATTTACCTATAAAATTATTTTAATTCATAAAAAGTCTTAAATTACATTTATTTGGGTATTTATAACATCAATTATGTCAATATTTCATTAATAAGATGATTACTACATCATCATTGTGTAATAATAAATGATAATTATTTAATCTCTAAAAATTCTATATAAATTCCTATTATGTAGATAATTGTATTATATTTCTGGAGAGTATTCTTGTTCGATGTTTTATGAAAGTTATCAATAAATTAAAATTATTATACTTATAAGATTTAAGAAAGTGACATGTTGTCACATTATTTAGTTTTAATAATAATTAAATTATTTTAATGGAAAAAAGTCTATTAAATGAATCTAATCCGACCCTTAGGTGATATGGGTAGACTTTTAGTCATCCAATAGGATTTTGGAAGGTGTTAGGTTAATTTTATAATCTTATATTCACCCTTAATTACCCGATTTACCTTTAACTATGGTAAATACAATTTACCGTAGTTACTATTCATAATGCCAAAAAAATAAAAAGTAGATTATTAACATAATTTGGACCCACTGATTCCAAATATGGAATCCATTTTTCCAAATTCAATACACAAATGTTGCAGAAATTAAATTAAAATTAATCACGTTGTCGAAAGAAAACATGTTTTCATTTAAAACATTTCAAAAGATTGAATTTGATTTAACCTAAGAATTCAATGTATAATCAATGCTAATGAAATAAATTATATTAAATGGTAAAAATATTTTCTATTTATACTTTAAAACCACTCAATATTATAATTTAACTATAAAAATTATTACAATGAAAAAAGTTCTTTTTAAAAAAAATATACCGTGTTTTTACTATTCATCATAATATGAAAGTTACCAGAATAATATGAAACATTTATATAAAGTAAATTTTCATTTCTTGATTCCAAAGAAGAATTTTATTTGGTCAAATTGAACTTATAAAAATGTCAAAAACTAGATTTAATGTGGGTGCGCCATCAAAAGGAGGCAAAACTGCATTTTTTTAAAAATACTTATTTTACCTGAAAAATTTATTTTGTTCTTATACCATGTTCTAGAAAATGTGTAAGATGAATAATAATGTTATAAAATTAAAAATATAGTTAATAATATTCATAGAAGCTAGTTCATAATAATATTATAATAATATATCGTTATTTAGTAAAACCCGATATTGCGTACAACACACGCTATCAAGGAAGGTCGTGATTGCGTGTAATGCCAGCCAAGTCAGGGTTGAGTGTTATGTAAAAATATTTCATTGTTTCATATAACAAAATCCAACCATCTTTCATTTTTACATTTAATATATATATATATATATATATACTTAATGTTGCGTAGAATAACTCCTATCAAAATTGTCTGTAACACGATCCAAGAATAGTATCGCGTATACTGCAAGCTAATACGGTGTTGCGTATAACGCAAGGTAATCATGGTGTAGCATACAACACAAGACATTAATGAAATTAAAAGAATATTTTTCATAAAATCTTGGGTTGTTACAACCGTTGAACTCGTAGTGCCGGTATTCTCTTAAGAAGACTTTCACCTTGACAATAGTTGGTTGGGGGTGAAAGTTAGTTTTTGGGTTTTTCCTAGAAATAATAAAATAAAATAAACACACATTTTATTTTATTTTTGTTGTAACCGACCTCTTTGTGGATGTTGGTGGTGGGGACCACCAGACCATAACCTCCCTTGAGATTATATGGTGGTGGCGACCACCCGAGTCCTAAACCAATTCAACTCCCTCATTAATGAGGAGGAGCCTCTTGAGCTTCCTCCACATTAATTGGGCCAACACTCTTTAATTAATTGTGCCAACCAATCAAACAATTAATTATGCCAACCTATGTGTTTAATTTTCCCAATATTAATTATTCCAAAATATTCTATAATTTTGGATAAATAATTTTTGGAAGAATTGGGGGAAACTATTGGCAAAAGAGAGAGATCTTAGGAGAAGGCTCTCCAACGAAGAACTCTCCCCCAATGGAGAACGCTCCTCCAATGAAGAATATCATCCTCGACTTCGAGCATCTTCCCTGGGACTTCTTTTGACATGGGTCGTCACCATCTATGATGAATTGATGACTGTACTTTTTTCTCATGCCAACGTTAACAAACAATCGAGTTAGGGGTTTATTTATAAACAATTCCCATGTTCTCCCCTTTAAATTCATTTGAGAGATTTGGGAATGGAGATTGACGAGGGTTGTGGGAAATGATGTTTTAAAATATCTTCCATACACATTCATGCTTTGTTCATTGTGTACCTCTTATTATCACTCTAAACACGGAGTGTACGGGCCAAACGAACATGGCCTGAACCCTCTGATGTTCTTCTTTGATGTGTTCATCGAAATGGTGGAAGGCAACGAAGGCAACGGTGCCACCACCTGTGGCCTCCGCAACCCGCGCCACCCAGAGGTGCTTCGCCATCCCGGCCGAAGCGGCCTCGCACCCGGCCGATCCCCCATCGGCCAAACTGAGTCGTCGTGCCACCCTGGGCCGAACCCCCTCGCCGCTCGCCACCATGTCGAGCCGCTGCACCGCCGCCATCTACAATGCTGAGCCACCGTGCAGCCTCCGACTGCGGAGCTGTGCTGCCATCTGCCGAGCTGTGCCATTGTCCAGCCTGAGATAAACTACACTTCCACCATGCAAAACTGATGTCCTGGCCAAGCCAAGCTTCCACTACCACCATGCCCTTGACGCGGCCCACCGATCCATTTGATCCTCCCTCGTCGTGGACTTGAGAACCTATCCTCCCAATGCCGACCCGCGACCGAGGCTTTCCGCAGCTGAACTGCCCTCACGGCACCCTCCGAGGTCGAGCCACCTCTGCGGCCCCTCGCGGTCGTCAGGCCGAACCCAATGGGCGGGGACTGTCTGACCGGGTCAGACCAGACTCAGGCCCACTACGACCCATTTACATAATTTTGTACATAACATTGGCACTCGACATCCATTTGACGAACCGTCAGTGGTGCTGGAAATCATGGAGCGAGATGTTCACTTTGAGTGATACCCCACTGTGATTCGATTTGAGATGGGGTATGATCAGGTTGGATCGAGCCCTAATCCAACAGGGCCCCTGAACAAAAATGGAAATAACTCACAGACCAGTCATCCAATTGACGCACCGTCTGTTGCATTGAGATCCATATGACATAGCAAACCATTATGATAAATCATCATGGGACTTCGTGGAAGTAAGAGCATCAAATAGTATCTTTTGGAGAGGATCCTCTCAGATATGAACGAGCATTGTGAGGGAACAAAGAATTTGGATAAGTCCTGGTGACATCTGATCGTTTCGACTCGGAGTGACTTGACTGGCCTACTGGGGAGCACCTTGGAGATGTGGAATACCCACAGTGATGAGCGCCTTGGTGTCATGGAAAACCCACAGTACTCGATAGGATGAGTACTTCAGTAGGCCATGAGGGGGAGAGCCTCTATGTTACGTGGAAAACCCACGGTGGGGAGCGCCTTTGTGTGATGCGGCAGACCCATGATACTCGATTAGAGGAGTACCTCAGTAGTCCAGGGTTAGTGGGAAGCACCTCTATGTGATGTGGTAGGCCCAATATACTCGATAGAGGATGAGTTCTTCAGAAGCCGAGGGTACAGATTGTTACTTGATACTACTACCCAAGATTAAATCCTGGTATGAGCTGAGTGAGATCCACTGTGTGTTCTTCGTGATTGAGAATGATTACATGATAACTTATGTATATGTATGGGAATATACCTAAGTAAGGTTAATTTTGGATTTAATACTGTGTGTTTATCCATGATGGATTTTGTGATACCTAGAGGGTATTGAGGTCCCTACTGAGTATCGTTATGCTCACCCCTGCATGGGTGATGCCCGCACATCATTGTGTTTGGTGCAGACAAACAATAACGCCGACTGAGGTTGAGAGTAACAGGTCTGGACAGTACCCAGAGGTTGACCTTACAATGTGTTGGTACATAGTGGAGACGGACCGATGAGGAGTTCTGAAGAGGTGATATTTACATACCCTTCAACAAGGATCCTCGGAGGATGACCCGGTAGCATTTTTCCTTTTTCTTCTATTGTACATGTACTTTTAGTTTCGTGTACTTTGCTGATGGGCTTGTATTCCGACCCCTTTTACTTTCAGAACTCTTTTGTTATACAATTTACTTGTGTTATGTATCCATATATGTGCTTTCTTGTGTGTGTGTGTTTATAGCTTATAAAGGCAATGCCTTCTCAGTTTTATGAAATTACACCTTTGGTGCTAGTCGCCAGCCCCAGGCCTATAGAAGGCGGGCTTTGGATTGTCACGGTATGGGCCCTGGGTAACAGGTCCTGAAAAAATCACCCTGAATTATAACTATATATATGAATCAGACACACATCCCTTCCTATTTGGTTTTTCAAACACACAACCAGCCCACAAAACCACCTTTGTTGCTACCTCATAATGAACAACTATATAAAAAGCTACAATTCGATTCATAAACCCAACCAACTCATTTAACCAATTTAGATTATTTTTTAATAAGCCCATGTATTCATTCTATCCCCACCCGATATGATACCAACCAAACAATACATCATGCCACATAACATAAACCACACATAGGAAAAATAACCAAAATAAGGAACTCACTTCATATTTATACACTATTTAACACCCATACCAACCACTATAATCATCCCTCATTAATGTATTCTAAACCAAAATATATTCTAAAACTAAACATCAACCATATCTTAGCCACAACTATCAACACCTCAAATCACATCCAAACTCGGTAGCCCTAATATATAACCCCATCACTCCCATCACATTTAACTACAAAAAATGACAAAACCTATTGTAGTCCCACTGTGAAACACTACTTAATCATTTTAGAAACAAATAATCAATCAACCTATGATTCCATTAAACCACCTAAACCACCCCATACACATAGTCGCAATCCCAATTGTAGCAGCATACAACCTACAAAAGGAAAGAGATATAACAAAACCACACACATCACATAGCCACACTAAACAAATCAAGGTGGGTATATATTTACTATACACTCATTATTTAATTCCACAATGACAAATTAGGGGTACTGATAGGTAATGTTAAATTCTAAGGCATTTATTTAGTTAACTAGGTAAACATGGTTAGCTAATTTCATATATACACATCCTCTCACATAGGATCAAATATATGCATTCATAATCCATCACATATTCACCAACAATGTTCAGAAACATCCCTGAATTTCAATAGGTACATTGCCCATACATTTCACATTGTCAGTAATGAATAAAACATAAGCATGCATCACTTTTCCCATTACCTTGTTTATTGTTTTGTAAAAGGTTTTTTTATCATGGTTATATTTTTATTCAACCATATTCTCATGGAGACAATTAGACACCCAGCTGCCATGATACACAATTCAGAGAGATGAACATATCACTACCTTGATGAATAGATGATCAACACCTCCTCCTTGTACCAAAGAGGGGGTGTTCAAGGCTCTAAGGAATTTAGATACAATGGTTAAATATGGAAATGTGACTCTTAAGGGAGGAATGGTTCGGTTACACTAGGTATCAAGAGTAGAGGGTAACGTAAAACAAAAAAAAGGGTCTCTACATTAGAAATATCAACAAGAGAAATGATTCAAAATCTATTTATGATTTATCACGATCATGACCATGTGTTTTTCCTATATAAAAGCCTCCTTAGAATTAATAATTTGAATAAATATTTTTTATCTTTTGAAACGGTTTTAAAATAACATAAATATTGTATTAAAATAATTTTTCATTCAATATAATAGAAAACTGGAAAAACTACAGAAAACTGAAAAACTAGAAAATGTAGAATTTTGAAAAACTGTTGGCAGTGACTCAACATTGGGTGAGTCACCATAACGAGTCATTGGTGGGTGAGTCAACAGTGAAATAAACCAATGGATGAGCTATTGTTATATGAGTCACCATTGGGTGACTCACCATTGGATGAGTCACGAGTGGATAAGTCACCAGTGGATGAGTTACTATTGGGTAAGCTACCAGTGTGAGTCACTATTGTGACCCACCATTATGTTCTACTAGTGGATGAGTCACTGTTGGGTGACTTGTTGTTGGACGAGTCATTATTGGATGACTCACCACTTGTGACCTATCGGTAGCGAGTCAATATTGTGAGTAAATTGTGAGAGTTACCATTCTGACTCACTGGTCATATCTCACAGTTGAGAGTCACCAGTGCGACTCACCACTGGCAACATACCAGCCCTAAATCACCGTTAGAATAGAAAGCGTGAGAAAAAAATATTATTTAAAAACTCTTCAAAAGAGTCATTTTTTCCTCATAGAGAACCTCCGCCACTATATTTTATAAATGTAATAGACTAGAGATATCAAGTATATTAAACACAAAGCACATGTTTTATATATTTCCAACATAAAAACAATTTTCTTTACATAGGGAAATGTGCACATAATAAATGGTGATTTCAAATTCTTGGGAAGTGTAAAAAGGAATTACATAAATCAATGAAAGAATTATATAATATTAAGGGTATTAATACATGATCATAACTTTTGAGATCATATCCAAAAAATCTTAAACCATAAAATATGATCCATTGTAAAATGAATTTTCATAAAAAATACAAGTCATTAGAGTGTTTTTTCATCCATAATCAATCATATTCTTTGAGAGAATATAATAATGCTAACACATATGTTTTTTTCATGTACACAATTAGAAAATATCATTTCCCAATACTAATATCATGAAAAACATTATCATAGTGGAAAATATCCCATAGTGTATTAGGATTACTCCTAATTCCCATAAATTTAGTGGATTGTGCACACTATCCATTACATTTTATATTACCTCGTGATATATTAATTTTTACCAAATTTATTGGATGTGTAACTAATAATAATATCACTCACCCCAAATTAAAACAACACATATTTGATTCAGAGTGTTACAAAAATCATCATCATTTCATCATATCTTAATTTACACTTTGGAATCAAATTGTTTTCATGATGAAATCCTTAAAAATAATTATCATAATCGCTCCAGAGAAAGAAATAGAATGGTATCATAACCTAATATTTACAATAGAGCATATTATTCATTTATGTATGTTTATATATGTGAAAAAATCATAAATCCTTAGAAATATAAATTCATATGATAACATTGAAAAAATAAATGACTCTAAAATTAATAAAAATTGGTTTTTATTTTAAAACGATGTTATCTTTTAATGAAATTTAAATTATTAAGAAATTACATGAAAATTGTAAAATCTATTCATTTCATATATAGTTGTCAAAAACATTCTTCTTAGTATTTTTTAACAAAACTCAAAAGTTAGTCGTATGGAAAACATTTGAAAAGATTCATTTTAATATTTTTAAATAAAGACATTAGTATTGTATAAGAACTTTATAAAACATTTAATTATATAAAAATTCACATAAAACAAAATTTATTGTTATTTATATAGAATAAAATTATTACCAACCTAATAGAAGATATATGGCTTGATTTTTCTAAAAAATATTATTTTGGGATTTTTGTGTCCCAGAGAGGTGTAAGTTGAGAGAGTTCAGAAAATTATATAAAAAATAAAAATATTGATAAATATAATAAATTTAGGAGGAAATGTTCATATAATTATAATAATAGATTTTATGTTATAAAAAATCATGAGGAAAAGTGATATTGGAGCATAAGTGCTTACACCTTTGGTAAATATTTAATTTAATCCTCCTTAAATAGAAATCATTTAATAGATTTGTAAATATATATAAATTTCCATTAAATAATCCAAAAAATCATTCATTTTTAATATATAATCCATAAAAAGTAAAGAATGTGATGAATTTAGAACATATCATATCATATGTAAACTGATATGATCCATCCCTTCAAATAAGTCCCAGATTTCATCATATCCACTCTACTTTACTATATAATAAATTATAAATTTCTATAAGTTAATAAAAAATATAAATAATTTTATTACTATTTTAAAATTCCACGAATTTTCTAACTACTTATTTATTATAAATTCTTCAATAAATTCAATATTTGAGTGTCGACTGTTCTATCATCCACATATGTTTCTATATAAATATTATAGTCCATTCACAATGGTCATGGTTTCATCAACTAAAAACAATTATCTATATCATAAATATTATATTTATCATTTATATATAACTCTAGAAGAATATATGAAGGTGGAAATAAATAATGAATTGCATCACTTCCTGGAGATGATATTTCTTACATACACATAGACGATGTCATCATTTTTCAATGGATACCAAATAAACAAATATTAAAAAGTAAAGATTTTAGTAATCTAAATTATATTAGTAAAATAAAATATATTCATTAAACATTTATATATAACCATCAATGAGACTAAATGAAAAAAAATGAAATATATTTATTCATTTAGGGTCACCCCCCTACACACTAGGGCCCGAGACGCAACAACACCAATCACTACTCCAATATTATAGGTGTAAGAGACAAGATATAAGATGGAATACCACGTTCATGGGAGTAATTTTATAAAATTACATGCACACACACAAATATCTCGACCCACACAATGCTGAAATGAGAAATAACCGATAATAATACATTCATACATCTATAATCCCATAGTCAGCGAATGACATAAGTACTTGAAATCATGAAATGGGGATAAATGAATGCCCACAAAAAAATGAAAATAATTATTGACCTTTATAGAAGGATGGTACAACATTCTATTGTATTATAAGTGTAAACATCGTTATTTCAATCCCAAAGAAAGATACACCTACTCCATGTCATCCCAAGACTATATAAGATGATTTTTCATCTACATTAGACAAGAAATGTGTAGTCATTGCCCATTTATTGTTGAGTATAACAACACCAAATACGACAAAATCAAATCACTAACCTTAAATAATTATGAGTAGTTATGTCATTAAAAATTATTATTCAAATAATATAAGATACATAATGATTACCAAGAATATCCCAAATATAATCATAAACAACTCAATGTCACATATTATCCCAACCATTTCTTTACAAAAGTACACTATGAGTTTTCTTAGCAACTTTCATCCATGAGATCTCTATCCATGAGAACATTAATACTTGATGGAACTCCACTAAGATATAGAAATCATTTATTATCACTAAAATGATGTAACGTGCACACCATTCTATAAGAAATGTTCGTCCAAGATGAACCGCTCATTGAGATATACAATAGTTGATGAAAATCATCCTATAGTTTACACAATTTTAGTCCATCCCAGAATATAATTAAAGTATTATGAGTTTCTTATTCTTTTATACACATTCAATCAGACTAATACCATATCTGATTTATCAAATATCGATACATTGAAAGGGGGTCAATTCCAAGGGCTTCCTCAGGGGTCATCAGACCCTATTGGAAACATTCTCATAGATTTGGGATCAATTCATGTGTATTTTTAGTCATGTTAATTCCAAAAATAATATCTATATAATAAATATTACAGGATGATTTATATGGTCATCATGAAGGGAAACATTCTGTAATATCTTGAGTTATATTGTCGAATATGAAGTTGACAACTTTCTCCATTTGGATTGAAAACAGCCACACATTACTAATCACTATGATGAAGTAGAGGGGTAACCCTCTATGAACAGAATTTGATGATTTAGAAAAACATCAAAGGAATGGTAAAAGGGAACAAACTACACCAATATTATTCCATGGATTCTAACACAAGATCAAAAAATTATAAACATTGGAGGAAGAGGATGTCAACATATCCTTATATGTGTATATGGTAATTCCTCGGGGTTAAATGGGATGTCTCAATAATCTTGCAATTTCTAATGTCTCATTCTCACATGACATTAAATTTTACACAATACATGGTGTTCCCAATAGGTAAAAAGTATGTATATGGCTTCATAGAAATCGATGTGTTATTATTTCTATGAACATTTACACCGTGTCCTGCCCATATACGTTCTTATGTCTGAGTACATGAATCATACTATGTACTCTTACTTTCCAATGTGCTTCCCATGTACATGGTGTTTGTACCACACGACCACCATGGAGTGAACCCCTTGTACATGCTGAATCAGTTACCACGTGTGATGTGGTGTTTGATTAAGCTCACCCAACAAGTTACACTACAAGGAATTAAAGGCCATTGCTCCATTATACCAGCTAAATGGCCAGTTATGGTTCATGTGAAATTGTACACCTTTCAAATGATGTGTGATATTTATCTATGTTTCAGAACCTAGCACCACTTAGAGGGAACTGCATGGAATGTTTTCATATGACTTCATGGAAAGTATTCATGTTTTTCGGAGAACCCATGGAATTATTCTTGTGTCTTCCTCTACACCTAAAAAACCATCGATATTGGATGAAATCACACCATAAATCATTGATCTAGAGTTTACCAATTTTTTTTCTTTATTCATCTATATTCATGACATATTTGATCCCCATTAATAACACATCTTCATTCCCCAACAACGCCACATGCCAAGCCTAAATCATGAACCCCCATTCCATATGTGGATTATATTCTATACTAGTGCACCGCAATTATGATATTGGACATCCATACCAAACCAAGGGTTGAAATCCAATATTGAAAAGAGAAAATTCCAAATGATTGTTTACTAGGCAATCATCGAATTGTAGGAAAAATAAAATATGCCAATGATGAACGTATGAAGAATGGGGAGTGAAAACTGTAATAATTAAATAATAGTTATTAACTCCATATTTTGTTAATTTAGGGCCTCTATATTATTTCTTTGAAATGATGAATGAAAATGTATAAAAATTGGATAAAAAATTATAATGATCACCAAATCCTACAAATAATCCCATACTTGAAAACTTTTCTATCCAAGAATCAATCCACTATTTTATTTGTACTCGTTATCCCATGGATAATAAGTGGGGATAAACCCACCAATAATATTTAAACTTTATTTAGATCAATCACTAATAAATAATGATCGTGTTTTGTTTCCATTGAAAACATCCCCATGCTATGATGGAAAATGATCCTCGAATTGATCTCAATCCAATATCATCTTCCAACAATCCTCAGAATCTCCTATCAATCCCTTGGATACGTGGATAAACAAATGTATTGGCCATATAAATGATTAAATTGAATAATTCTAGGTTTCTACATGAAAAAAATGAAAAATATTAATTAAAATAATTTAATTTGTTATTTGCGCCCATGATAACACTTTACTGAGACACCCGATACCCAAAAATATAATATCACACCTATGGAAAACCTTCTATTCTATTCTCAATTGTGGAATCAAATTTCTCAATTGAAAATCCATTTGGAGGTTAATCATTTTTTCAGAAACCACATGTTCTTGTGATATTAAATTTTTTATTATTTCTCAAACATCGATTTTGGGCTCTTTTGGCCTTGATATCATATACCCTCTTAGCGGTTGGCTCAAAAAATTTATCTATGAATATTCCAAAATCTTACACACAAAAAAACAAGGAATCACATTACACCCATATTCAAGGTTTTTTACCCCTAATAAAGAACAATCTAAAATTTTTGGGTTACAGATATCTCAAATGGGCATCGCACTATAACATGCTCCCCTAATGGTTTTTAATACTCTACAAAAATACATTCACCCAAGGAAAGTATTTTCCCAAAAAGGGTATTTCTCTAACAGATCAAAACACTCTTGGATCCTTGAAAATGGAATATCCTCTCTGATTTCCCATCTCACTCAAGTTGATATTCAACAACAATTCCTTCCAATACCACATCGGCTGTGAAATATGGATAACATAAATAATCTTAATATATTATCATGATTTGAATATGTGGAAAACCACACCACTAATTAAACACATCAGTACAAAAAAAGAGAAGGTCCTATGGACCCTAGGGATAACCTAATAATCAACCTAAAACTCCACAAATATCAACCTCAAAAGGAATGTTTCATTGGTTTATAATGAACTCTTATAATCTTTGGGTAGTTCCCATCTACCCTGGGATGAACCGCACCCTAAAAACAACACTGATGGTAAATGATCCTCCCATTTATTTCCAAAAACCAACAACCAATCCCAAATATTGTTTACTAGAAACTAAAAGGTCCACAATACCTAGATAGCTGATTGGGGTAAAAACAATGCTCAATTAAAATTGAGTCTTAAAATATATCCCACCCCTCTCCCTAATCATTCCATGCATTAATCATCATAGTCTACTATGATAATTATTGTAAGTCCATGAATAGGAATTACCTCATAAACACACTAGTGTCCCAAACTCTAAAAAATATCTCTATTGGTCATCATCTAATTCTATTAAAAATAAAAAAATGTTTACATTGAAATCGTGATACCACTCCCATGGCTTCATAGACGATTCCATGATATCCTAAAACATTTTTCCTCAAAAACAAAATTTACTAATAAAGGAAAATAATCACTCCATTCCCTCTTATCATTGCATCATAGGTGTCACAATCTATCCTATATAATGGATAAAGAGATTAAAACCTTTGTAAAATCTATGAGGAATATACATATTGGGTATTTGGTCTTACAATATCTCACAATTGATATCCATATGAAATACACCCTTGATATCTAATGATGCAGATGGGTAACAACAATTGACTTAATGTAAACAACATCATAATTAGAACCCTTTAACCACTTTGGGAAAAAACTTTCCTTACTATTTTAACAAACTAAGTCTTATAAAACACATTTCATATAAAAATATTCACTAAAATTTCAACTTAGGATCCTCAATAGGATTCATGTGATGTTATATACCAAAAATCAAGGGTGATCCGTAGTCCCATTACTTAAATAATACTAACCATTGGTTCAATGATAATCCCAAAATGTCCCTAGGAAAGAATTAATCATACTATAATACCAATATATTAAAATAAAATCTCATTGCATCCAATTCTCGTTAGGAATTGCTAGCAAAATAATATGAAGACATTTACAATATCCTTCACATGAGATCCACCTATTCTTCCTAGGATAATATCTTATTAATTAAGAAAGTCTCAATCTCAATAAGCTGACAACACCACAGACTCACGGGATGAAAAAATGAGAATGGGTTGTAGGAATCCACTCCATGCATGATCAAACATCATAGGGTCTCACCACCACTATAATGATATTCCACACGAGGCTATCTCTCTTTCTCTCCTTCCTGAGTCAGGTCACTGAATCAGTAGAAGCATTTAGATATTGATCCTATCTGTAGAATACAATAATTAAATTTTCATGAAACAAGGATACCCTAGTATCACAAGGTCTCAAATAGTGTTTATGGTTAGGTATATGTTGATAATGTAACATTATAAAAGCATGATATTGGGGAATGAATAAATTTTTCATACCTCAAAATTCACTCTAATCATATTCAAGTTTTCAATGATTTGAACTCATACATTGTATTTTTTACCTTTTTTACCACAATGAATTCTATCTCTAAAACCATAGCACAACAAGTAACCTCAAACACACAAGTAAAATAATCTCATCGACCAAACATCGACACTGTATACTTTGGGAAGCAATGAATCACCAGTGTGGTTATCGATAATGTCTCATAAATGTGTCTCAAGGTTGAAATTGTTCCTCTTCCCCACATATAGAAATTCATACCAAATCATCACTAACATATGATTATAATTAGATCATGAGTCACCAAAAAAATTAAATTGAGATAAGGATCTAAAATAGTCACTCATACATGTCTATAACAATAAAAAAACAATAGTAAATGAAAAAAATATCATTACTCAATACACTCTTGGATCCTCTAGGTATGAACATCCGTTGCCTATTTCTTTCCATGACACCGGTCACCATATTCCCATGCCTGGAGTGGTTTAATTAGAGTTGTTTTATTTAGCATCGAACCGTAGCACTCACAACCTCATATAGCTCTCCTTGATCTACCATCATATTCTCTTCCATGTAGACCTCTTTGACACAACCATTGCATCTTCTTAGTTGGTCCATATACCACCTCTGTAAATGTAGTTAAATGGTTAAGATAATCATACATTATATTTCCTCTCTCAAAATAAGAAAATCAATTTCCCATCATTTGATAACTAATCATACCTTTTGATATTTGATGAAACAACATGTTTAAAGGCTTGCATCACCACCTACTATCGGTTAGTCCGACTGAATCGAGATCCTAGGTGATACCTACATTATAATCACATGATATGTGCTCAAACACTATTCATAATAATCCAACACCAAAATATAAATACATATCATTCTAGGCTAATATGAATTCAACTAAACCACTGAAGGTGGGTTTATAAACTAATCAATAAATTAAATAACAACCTTATGAACATCCATAAAAAAATAAAAACACATAAGTAAACCAGATTATGGAGGCCTCATAACACATTATGTCAAACTCTCAAATCTCATGCAAAAACCCCACTAGAGGATTTCATGAATACATTCGGATGGAAGACTTGTCATAAAATGGTCCATGAGTATATCTGTCAAGCTTACTTAAGAAGGACGTGGAAATATCAACCCATTACAATATTATGTATTTATTAATATTATCCATTCAACTAAATCTAACATGTTTTGTGTCAAAATCATGTTATCATAGTAGTTCATTATTGATATATCAACCATAACAGAATAACATTGTTCCCTATACTAAAATCCAAAATTGATTTTTTTTACATTATTTCCCTAGTTCACAAATCAAACCTCACGTGTTGAAAAGAGAAATTCCCATTCAAAAAATAGGTAGTTTCATAACACTCTAGGAAAGTTATATCATCTTATACAAAAATTTCATGACTGAACCCACCATGGTCAGAGGCATAATGACCCCTATACCACCTCCAAAAATATAGCGGTTGGCGACAAGTTCTGAGAAAACATTTCTCACACATGTGAGGAATTTTCCTAATGTACATGTATGCATTCACACAACTCTAAGAACGTATAATGATGAAATATAAAAAAACTAATAATATTTAATGAATACATAAATAATATAAATATTTTTTTAAGACGTACATATTGGAGAGAAAAAAGGGGCCAAATGTAGGAAAATTCAAACCAAGAAATAAATTCTTTCCTCACATGAATTGGGGGACTGCACTGAAATGAAACATCATTATAAACCTTATTTTGGTATCATAAATAATATTAATCTTCTCCTAATCCACCGTGGAATCCATTTAATGATCCATAATCTATATAAGACAAAACATTTGTTGGATGATCCCATGTTGGAGTGAGTATAACAATACCCAAAAGGACATCATGAAATCATTAATAATAATTCATCAAGAGTATTTAGCTCATTAAAATTTTATATATAAAATTAGATAACTAAGATGTCAAAAACCAAGGATATACTAGATATAATCAAAATAGACTCTAGGTCATAAAGGTTATCAACCATTACTAGCAATAGATATGTGTCAAGGATTCAAGGTAATGCTAATATATAAGATCTCACTACACTAGCCAGGCCATCCCAGATAAAAATCAAGTAAGAGATATCACTCATCGGGTTTCAAAAATCTAATGAAAATCTTGGACGTCCTAGAGGACACACTGCTGTGTGAGGAACTAATCCTTGAGCTATATTAAATCTGATGAAACTCATCACCAGGGTCACACTTGTATAATGTAGCCAAGAATAAATGGGAAAGATACTAGGATGGTTAATCCAAGTTACACACATTGTCAAACTAATTATATATCAAAATGATTAGATATTGATACGCAGATACATATTCAATACCCAGTACGCATTAGAGGGACATGAAAGCCTATTTGAAAAATCATCCTATATTGGGGATTGATGGTTGTGGATTGTTGTACATGAATATTAAAAAACCCTATATAAGAAACATGAAGGAAATAAGGATTACATCGGGCCTCTCATAGGGATAAATGTACTAGGTCATTGTGGAGTATAGTCTATTTGGATAAAGAAAACTCACTAATGAGGAAGAGAACCCACCCAAACCACATCGATTTATAGAGAGATGCAGAGGGGTTTCCCTCATTGATGAGAAATAGATGTTATACTGAAACGTAAAAAAAATAGTACAAGGTAACACAATCAACTGATACTAGTCTATGGAAGAAAACACTAGAACAAAAAATGTTTAACTTTGAATAAAGAAGACTCCAACCATTACTCAAAGTGAAACACAATGTTTTCTAAGGGGTACATGCTGTGTCTCCCTAAATTGGAACTAATCATGTCTCACTCTTATACAACATGTAATTTTCCATAGTATAGGGTGTTTCAACAATTTTCACAGTTTGTAGATTTCATCTTGGAACGTAGTATTATATTAAACTAATTATTTTGTACACATGGTAATGACCATTGAATTTTCCATGTTTGATTACATGGATCTACCTATGTACATTGGCCTTCGAATTTTCTTTTAAAGTACAAAGGGTGTAGGACCACATTTCCACCTAGGCATATAACCCATATACACATCTTGTAGTCTTCCACATGTTACAGGGTGTGTGACTATCCACACACCATGAGTGACACTACATGGCCTTAAGGTTTTTTTACTCCCATGTTCATTTTGATCTAGTTAGCTAAGGGTCACATGGCATGTGAAATGTGTCAAACTGCATGAGATACTTATCCCTTCATGGGAACCCCAGTTCCATATAGAAGGAACTACCATATGAGTGTTCATAGGAAAACATTGTGTCTAGTAGGTTTTTTCATAGAACATGGGTAATTATTCACGTATCATCCTCCTTACATCAAAATCATCAAATTTCCATATAAATTGAATCATAAATCCTTGATTTGGAGATAACCAATCCCTCTCATCTACATTGACCATATTATGTCCACATTCGGTGCTTCTAAATCAACCACCATTATTCCTCATTGATGATTCATGCCAAACTAGTAACAGAAAACCCCAATCCACATATGGATATACATCCATCATAGAGTAACATAACATTGAATTTATTATCTATTTCCCAAACCCACAATAGTTATCTATTTTTCAAATTAGATCGCATATAATAATCATTCATATGGCCATCATAGAATTTTTTCCCAAATGAAAGTAGAAATAAAAAACATATGAATAACGATGAGAGAAAACAATAAACAATAAATTCCATATGTAAACGTAATGTTTTTTTCATTTTAGGACTCAATCTGTCTTCATGGAAAGCACGACTGAAGAGGTATAAACATTAAAAAACAAAAATAATCCCATACACACAATACTATTGACTCACATAATAATCCATTATTTTATTATTTTTTGTTAATCATGGGATAAGAAATATGTAAAGATTTAATAAACAGATTTCCTACCATTATTTGGATCATTCGCCATTGATGAATGATGGAATGTTATTGTCATTGATGATATACACAAGTACAGTAGTGCACAATCCATGATTTGATCTCGATGTGTGTAAATCTTCAAATGATACTCCAACGGCTCCTCTAAATCCCTAGGATATGTGAAAAAACTAGGGTATAACGCATATCACTATTTAAATAGAACATTATTCATTGCTACGTAAAAACTAAAGACATAAATTAAATAAGTTTATTTATATTATTATTTGTTCCCACAATTACTCTTTAATAAAACTCCTCACACTAACCGAGATTTTATCATGCCTTGCATAGAACCCATCTTCATAACTCGAATGTTGTCTATGATTTTTTGATATGTAGAATTATTTGGAATTGATACCAATATTTGGGAAAATTACATGTGTATATGATATTAATATAATTAAAATTATTAAAATAAAAATTTTGTGTTTATTAGGCCTTGGAATCCCACACTATATCAGTGACAAGAGATGGATATAATCCCAGTAATAATCCAATGTCTTAGAAGAAAAAATAAAGATATTTCATGGTGGGAGTATTCTCTATGTATTCATGGGAGACAGTTTCGTTTTCCATTTTATGGATGACTTGTATATAAGTTTTATTTCAAAATCAAAATCAAATTTTAGTATATTTATGATATTTATATTGTAATAGTATGATTAATATACTATATTCTAGAAGGTTTGAATAATAAAACAACATAAAAGAACTTGGTTAATGAAATTACTTCATTCTTTGGTATCTCCCTTTGGCATTCAGATTTTTCTATATTAGGATAGTATTTTGGTGATAAAAAACCCATTAAGTCCTTGGTAATAGATTTAAGATGTGATTTGTAGTTAAATATATCTATATAAAGTTCTCATATCGTGTGGAGAAGTGACGAAACAAGGTTCGCATTTATAAGTGAGGGGACTAAAACTATTGTAAATTCCTGAAACATATAATAATATAATGTCATTACAATTTGAAAATGGCTCACAAATAACCAACATTCAATGATAATTTGAGTGATGTTAGAATAAACCTAAAAAATAAAATAAAATATATGAATTAGTGATATCAGGATGAATTCTCCTTTATTTTACCCTTATATTGACCATTTTTACCGTTATTATAGTAAACTATATTTTTACCCTTGTAACATATTTTTAAAAGAATAAAATTTGAAATTATAACCATTTTTACGTTTAGAATATAAATATTCAATAAAATTTATAATTAAAAATTATTAAATATTTTTGAAATTAAATATAATTTTTATATATAACTCACATAATATAGATTAAAAAACATTTTTTATGCTGAAATGTTTTTTCTTTCATCATTTTCTATGTGGATTCCATAAAATGAATGTTAATTTATTTAATTTAATTTTTTTTCAAATTTCATTAAATTCATTCATCAATTGTGACTAATTAGATGTTTATAGATCATGTACATCAAAGACTTAAAAATAGTCCTCTAAAAAATCTCCCTTTTTACCTTTAAAATTTTTATTTTGATTTATAGTCAATAGATAATGATTGTATGATAATTAATTTTTAAAACATTCAAAAAAACATTTCCTTAATTCAAATATTCAAACAAATAAAAATTATCTTTTAAATAAATCAATATAGTAGAAAATGTATTGAAAAAAACACTTCCAATTACCAAGAATATTTAGATAGATTTTCCATATAATTACAAAACAATTTCATGGTTATAATTAATTGATTTTCATCAATTATTTGTTTATTCTAAAGATATTTTGTTTATTTCATTCATCAAAAGTATTAAATTTAACAAAAATGCATAATTCAACAAAATAGTTTGAAATAGTCTCTTTATAATAAATTGAATATTATTTAGTGAATCGGAATAGTATTAATATGTTATAAATTTATAAATATCAATTACCTGTCTAATAATTTTATTTATAATTAATTATTCCATTTTTTGTGTTTAGTTCATCCGAATATGTTGAATGCATCAAGTTATATTAAAGTGGAAAATATTTAGAAACCTCAAGCTGTTATAATTTATTCTCACCAATTTTAATCTTGTTATTATATTTAAATGTATACATGATTATTGTTATATTTTTTAATCCCTTTCCCTTCCTATAATTAAATATTAATAAATCATATTAATATGTAACCTCTTAGACAACACATAACCTAGGATCCCATTTCAAATAAAAATTAAACTATATATATACATATAAAAATTCATTTTATGAAAATAGTATGTCCTATAATTTCATATATGGTCTAGGAATAATTTAAAATATATAATAAATAGATGAATAATCATGGAGATACATATAATACAACCCCAATTTTTTAGAAAATAAAAAAAAACAAGGATAGTGAACAACCTTGACCAGAGTCCCTCTTTCAAAGATTACAATACTTGATAGAGATATCTATTTCATCAAAACTATAGCACCCTATATATTTAAACTATAATTATATTTTTACTAGAAACAAAAAACCTTGTAAAATGAAATGTAAATTTTGATGAAAATAACTCAATTATCATCACAACCTACTATCTCTTTAGATATATGTATAATAATTTATAAAACAATTTAAAATATTAAAATCAATAAAAAATTTATTCCTAATTTAAAATTATATTAAAAAAATAGTAAACATTAAAATAAATGATTAATTCACACATATAAAACATATGCATATAAGTTATGAAAAATTGATAAATGAAGCTATTATAAACTCTATAATTTATCCATTCATTATTTAAATTCGATGACTAAAAATAAAAAGATGTTTTATTTTTTAAAATTTTGAACTCCTTCCAATTATATTTTTATAAATTTTTATATTATGAATATTTTATATTTCAAACATCAATATTATATATATTAAGTATTCACATAATTTAAACATTCATAATATCACAAAATAAAAAAAATTAAACATTGATCATATAAATTTTCAAAACACATTTTGGAAAAGACCTAATAATATACTAAATATGTTCTCTATTTTTGAAAATTTTAATTTAATTATTATGTATAATTAATAGTATTATATACAATCCTTTATATAGAGAATTATTAAATAATTTATAATAATTTCTTAATTACTCTTATAATTTATATATAAATCATTTATATCCAAATTATATGTTAATATATTTAATTCCAAAGGTATTATATATTAACATTTTATAATTTGGATATTTATTTAAAAATTAATTCAAACAAATATAAATAATTATAAATTTTTTCTAATTAAATAATTTATAAGAAATTAAAATTTAATTAATATCCCAAAAACAATTTTCTTTTAATGTATAAATGATTTATAAATTATATAAGAAAATGTTGTAATGAATTTAGAAAAAATAATTTCTGGGAATGTATAATATTTTTTGATTAAAGGAGAACTGTATTCACTGGTTGATAATTTTTCTTATGAATTTATATTATGTTTAGTTTAATTTTAATTGATGATATATAATATGTGGTTTGATATCAATTTATTGATTTGTTGGTTTATCCTATAATGGTTTAGCATAGAAAAAACTGAGTACCATAAAGTCACAATGTAATATATATGGTATATTTTAGATTTGACGTTCGACACCAAGTTATCATATTATAAAATACATCAAATATCACATCGATGAATTGAGGGTATATTTCGTCCAATATAGCTCAGTGATTTTTCTTGTTATAAATACCAATATCTTACCCAATAATATATATATCATGCCAGTATATTTGAATTGGATTACACATTACCATATCTCATTACGAATAATAAAAACAATTATATTTTTAAGATATCAAATGAAATAATGAATAGAATAGAAAATTATTTAATATTTAATAGTATCAGTAACCTTATTTAATTATCAATAGAAAATATATATCACAACCTTTGAAATTCAAAATGTCAAAATATTTCTTAATTTTAAAAACAAGATTTCATGAATTAAGAATAATGGTGGCTCATTGATTCCATTGAAGGGTATCTATTGATTAAGTAAATGTTTTAGATTTTTTCAAGAATTTAGAAACCCCAAATTTCAAGATCATAATAATTCACACAAAATTCATGTGAACAGTAAAATAATCCACATAAAGTACTTTTATGTTATGAGAATCTATCATTATATTTGATAAATGATTGATGTGGATAACATAGAGGTATTTCTATGACACTATCCTTTGTGGCGTATGCATTTACTAAATGAATCATCATTAGATTTGGTCGGATCCTCCTCATAACCATGATATGAATGTAACTTTTTGACGATAAGGAAAGAGGATGAAGATAAATTTAGTATAATAAACTAGAGAAAGGGAATGTAACACACAAAAACTATTGTCATGACCCGTCCCCCAGGGCCCATGCCTTGACTACCCCAAGACCACCTTCCATAACCTAGGGTTTGGAGACAAGAACTAAAGGTTTAAATCCATAAAACTAGGATTGCATTGCTTTTATACCCATAAAACACACACACCAGAGTACAAGATGGAAGAAAAACACTAAGTAGAACTGTGAACAAAGGGTGGCGAAAAGAAAAAGGTGCCAGAAATACAAGATGAACTATAAATTACATGAACCGGAAAAAGGTAAAATGACTCCCAGATCATCCACCAAGAAATCCTACCTGAATGGTAGGTACCGATAGCCTTTACTACACTCCACGTTAGTCCGTCTCATCCATGTACCATCACACCGTGGGGTCTATCTACGGGTACGATCCAGTCCTGGTACACTTAGACTCGGTCGGTGCAATCCGCCATCTGTATCCACCACAATGAGGTTTGAGCATAGCACGTGCAGGGGTGAGTATAACGATACTCAGTAGGGACCCTGAGACCCTCAAGGTCTCAAAAAACCAAAATGGATAAACCACAAATTATAAAATCAACAAATATCCCCACTTAAGTATATTCCCATAAATATACCTAAGTTATCAAGTAATCCATTTCAATCATGAGGTAAACACAAAAGTTATGGACTTAGCATAACCAGAATTTTTATTCACATTATCGAAACCATGGTTTCTGGAGAACTCCTCCTATGTCAAGTAAAATGGTCCTGCCATGACACCAAGGTGCTTCGAAAAAACCTTGGACTGCTGAGGTACTCTTCTTGTCGAGTACCATGGGTCTGCTGTGTCACTAAGGCACTCCCCACCGTGGGTCTGCCGCATCACCAAGGCACTCCTCCTCATAGCCTATTGAGGTACTCCTCATGTTGAGTATTGTGGGTTTTTCGCGACACCATGGTGCTCCTCATTGTGGGTATTCCGTGACACCAAGGAGATCCCCACTGGGCTAGTAGAGTCACTCCGCATAAAAACGGTCAGCAGTCGTCAGGTCTAAGCCAACTACTAGGTCTTTGCACTCTGTTCGCTCGTCAGCGGAAGGATCTTCTCCACGAGATACTGGTCAAAACGCAAACTGTCATGAAGTCCCACGTAGAAGTATCTCAAAGTTCTACCATGTCATAGGGGTCTCAAGCAATAGACGGTGCGTCAATCGGCCCGGTCTGTGAGTTATTAAACTTTTAGTCCCTAGAGCCCGGTTGGATTTTTGCACGATCCAATCTGACTGTATCTCAACTATACCCCAAACACCAGGGGGGTATACTCAAAGGGTCCATCATGCTCCAAGATTACCAGTGCTGCTGATGGTTCATGAAATGATCATTCAGTGCCAAAGATGTATCCAGTGAAATTAAATGGTCGGTAGTGGGCCAAGGTCCGGTCCGACCCGGTATGACCTACGCAGTCCAACCCAGTCTGGACCAACATGGTCTGTGTCAACCCGGTCTGACCTGTTGGGTCCAGCCTGGCCCATTGCACATGCCAGCCTATTAGTTTCGGTCTGGCATGCTCGGCCTAGCACCACAGGCCGCGTGGGCAGTTGGGTCTGGGCTCATGGCTGGTTTGGCTTGGAGTGTCGTGAGGGTGCGGCCTAGAGGTCGTAGCGGGGCCGGTTCTTCCCGGCCTCCACGAGGGGGGCTGCGGGCCGGCGTGGGAGGTCGGCGTGGCTAGGGCGCTGTTTCGGTCGGGTGGCGGCTCGAGAGGCCTGGTTGCGAGGAGGTAGTCAGGAAAGCCGGGAGGTGGTTGGGAAGGCCGGTGGGCGGGCCTGTGGGCAGGGCACCAGATGGGCCGTTGGGAGGCTTGGCCGACGGGTAGTGCGGCCGGTGTGGCTTGTAAGCTGGCGAGTGGCACGGTTCATACCGAGGTGGCGGAGCCAGTTCGGTTGGAAGGTCACGGGGGCAGCACGGTTCGTAGAGGCCACAGGTAGTGCGGCCGTTGCCTTCATTATTCTGTTGCCTCATCGCCATGCCAAATATCATCACATACAAGAATGGAGGAAGGGTTGGGACATGTTGGTTTTGACCACAATCTCCGCGTTTTGGGTGGTAGCAAGAAGTCAAGCATTCATTAGTTTTCAAATAATTACTAGAGATTATAAAAGATGAGAACGATCAAACAAATCACCCCACATCATCCCACATATAATACGAAATCAATTAATTCCCCCTACCATGATCTTTGGTCATCAACGGAGTCGTGAAGACGAAGATGGAGGAGATCGTTGTTCGTCACATTCATCGAACACTTTAAATCTCAAGATCATGCATCGGTTCGCTTATGATGATGAGGAGAGATGTTGTTCTTCAATGACATCCTGCATGGGTTGCCTCTGAGGAATAAGTCGAAGTTGCTCAGCGTTCTTCGTAGTCGAAGGTGTTCTTCGTTGGGAGATTTCTCCCAATAATCATCCTCTCAAATCTACCACCAAAATGAACAATTCTAACCAAAATAATAATATATTGTGCTAATATTTTAGTTAATTTGTTGGCACAAAATTTAATAATGGTGAATTAATTAATTTGGCTCCCCCTTAATTAATGTGGAGGATTTTTCACCATTAAATTTGGGGAGTTGGCTCCAATAAAGGAAGGGGTGTGGAGAGACTCTCCTTCATTAATGAGGGGAGTTGAGAGGTTTTCCACTCTGACCATTAATAGGGGTTTAGTCTCCTGTGGTCCCCATGTAGTAACCTATCATGGGAGGTTAGGTTTGGGTGGGCCCCACCATCATAACCTCTCATGGGAGGTTATGGTGTGGGGGTCCCACCTCCAAATTATATGAAGAGGTCTTAACCAACAAATAAAAATTAAGCCACACACATTATTTTTATTTAATTCAGTCTCTAAAAACCCAAAATGTATATTTTAATCTTGAACCACTACCATCGAGGTGATAATATTATTAAGCAAATACTAGCCCTGGGAGTTCAATGGTTTCCTCGTATTGTAATTCCGAGCACTGGTTCAAAAGATAAAAAAGTATACTCGTACATTTACTGAACGTACCTGAACAAAACATCATAAATAGATTCCGGACCCACTAGGAATTGGAATCACACACCGTCAGTTTTCGCGGCCTCTTAAAATTCCCATGTTTTTAAGAGAAAAAAAATTCCACCGAATTTTCTGGTCTTTACATTCTCCCCACCTCATGTATTTACTTCCCTATAAGATACAACTAAAACTATGGGAAAAAGTGGGAGTACATAACACACATCAAAGCCTCTCACTCCCATGTGCCCTCTTGGAGGTTCTAGGGCTTCCAGTGAACGCACACCAGAGGTATCGACCGTCCACATAGGACCCACTTCTGTCGATACTCAACTCCATTGGTACCTCTGTAAAAGTCTACCCATCATCAACATCTATCTCACCATGGCCGATGAAGGTAGAAGGGTCCTACACATATCTCCTCAGCTGAGATTTGTGGAAGACGTCATGAACCCAGTGCAACTGTGGTGGATGAGCCAGGCGGTAAGCCACATCAGATGGCTAAGGAACTCAAAAGGTATAATGAATATCAGAGATAACTTGTCTCCACGGCTAAATCTCTATAGAAATCGTCGAGGTGAGACTCATAGAAAGAGGTGGTCTCCATCCTCGAACTCTAGAGGTCTCTATCTCATATCAGAATATGACTTATGTCTGCTCTGTATAGTCTTCATCTGCTCCTGGATGATCTCCAGCATCTCCGTGGTATCTCGTACCATATCTTGTCCTACTAGTGCTGACTCCCCAGGGTCAGTCTAGACAAGGGTGATCTACAAGGTTTCCCGTATAACGCCTCAAGAAGTTCCATCCCAATGGTGGAGCGATAGCTATTGTTTTATGAAAACTCCACCAAAATTAAGTAATCATCCCAGCCGGTACTGAATTTGAGGAAACAAGTACACCGGTTGTCATCGAGGGTCTGAATGGTCCACTCAGTCTTACCATCTGTCTAAAGATGGAATTCGGTGCTCAAAGGAAGCTGTATCTCGAAAGCCACCTACAACCCCTTCCATTGTGGGGAAGTAAACAATGTGTCATGATCAGATAAAATTAACTAAGGTACTCCATGTAGCCGCAAAATCTCCTACACATATAGGCATCCAAATCTCTCTACTGAACCCTGCTCTCGGATCGGTAGGAAGTGAGCTGACATGGTGAGTCGGTCGTTGATCACCCAAATCGAGTCATGAACCCTGGATGTTTGTGGAAGTCCTATCATGAATTCCATGGATATCCCATTCCACTTCCACTCTGTGACCTCTAAAGGCTGAACCAATCTTCCTGGTACCTGGTGCTCTGCATTCACTTACTTACAAGTGAGGCACCGAGAGATAAACTATGACACTGCCTTCATCATACATAGCCACCAGTGCTGTCTCCTGAGATCCTGGAACATTTTTTCCACACCTAGACGCACCACTAGAGGTGATGTGTGGACCTCACTCATCACTGCCTATTGAAGTGACACGGGTACTATAGTATGTCATCTGAAGAGTATAACGTGCTTCCCACCTTCATAAAATCCATCAGGTTCCTCCTTGTGGATATCTGAGCACATTGTGTCTCACAGCCAGTGTACCCATGTTGAGCCTCCTAGACTCGCTGAGGAAGTGGGGGACTGACTGTATGGGACTGAAGGATTTCTGCTCCATCTTTATCCATAGAGGATATCTACAAAGTGGCCAGCTGCTCTGTCATCTCACCTAGTAGCTGTATATCCGATCTCCTGTTGAGTGCATCTGCAACAATGTTCCCCTTTCCAGGAGTATAGACTATATCGAAGTCATAGTTCTTGGGGAACTCAAGCCATCACAGATGGCTCGGGTTCTGGTCCTGCTGAGAGAAGATATACCTGAGACTCTTGTGATCAGAGTACTCGGTAAAACATTCACCCAACAAGTAGTGTCGTCACATCATCAAGGCGAAGACCTCTGCTAATAACTCCAAGTCATGGGTAGCATCGGTCTACTCAATTTGTCCCAGCTATCGGGAACCATAAGTGATCACTACTCGCTCCTAGATTAGGACACATTCGAGTCTGGTCCTTGATGAGTCACAGTAGATTATGTACTCTACGCCCACCTCTGGAAGCCTCAATATGGGGGCACTAGTCAGCCTCTTCTTTAGCTCGATAAAGATCTTCTGGAATCTCTCCGACCACATGAAGGGTTTCCCTTTCTTTGTCAAGGTTGATAGTTGTGCTGCAACTACGGAGAAGTCTAATACGAACCTATGGTAGTATCTAGACAAACCTAGGAAACATTGTACTTCTGTCACACTCATAGGTGGTTCCCAAGAAAGTACATCCTCAATATTCGCTGGATCTACTGCAACTCCAGCCTCTAAGATCACATGTCCCAAAAAGTGAACCTCTTGGAACTAGAATTGGAACTTCGAGAGCTTACCATAACGTTGTTGCTCTCAGAGTGTGCCAAGTACTACCTGCAACTGGTAGGCATTCCCCTCCTCAACAGACGAGCAGATCAAAATGTTGCCAAGGAAGACTATGATAAAGCGATTGAGTTATGGATAAGAGATCCTTTTCATGAGTCCCATGAACACCTTTGGAGCATTGGTTATGCCAAATAGAATAACCAAGAACTCATAGTGGTCGTACTGACATATGAAGGTCATCTTTTGTACATCCTCATCTCAAACTCTAAGATGGTGATAGCTTGATCTGAGTTCTATCTCGTAGAACCACCTATATCCATTAGAATGATCAAAGAGGTCATCAATCCTCGGCAGCGGTTACTTGTTCTTGACAATCACCTGGTTCAGGTGACAGTAGTTGCCACAAACCATCAAGCTCCCATCTTCCTTCTTGGCGAATAGAATCGGGGTCGCCCGGGGAGAAACATTGGGCCAGATGAATCTGTTCTCCCGCAAGTAATATTTTTTTACCCTCAGCTTGAGAAGCTCCACAGGAGCCATCTGATACTATGGTGTAGTAATCAGTGTCGTCTCAAGGTACATGTCAATGTAGAAGTCCACCTATCTGTGAGGAGGTAGTCCTGTAACAATGTCTGGGAAAACATATATGTATTGTTTCACCATAATAGGATAGATTGGACTCTCAACATCAACTGAACTGAGGGAATGGTAGTCCAACTGATTAGTGATCGGCTTAACCCTCCTCCAATTAATTCTATCATGTGCTATAATATCTACCCTTTCGCCGGTGAAGGTATACCTAGTCCCATCCGTGCCAACACACCATACATTGTGCCTAATATAGTCGATATGGGAATGGAATGTAGATAACCAATCCATACCCAAAATGATTTTGTAAGGCCTCGATGCCACTATGAGGAGATCCCAGCTAAAGCTCTCACCTCCTAGAGAAAGATCACACTACCGGCACTAGTGCGTAATCATCGATTCTACTCCTGTAAGAGTCTATAGTCGTATGGATTGAGCCAAAGGATCCATCAGAATCTCTGAGCTCCGAATGAGGGAAGTGGAAATAAAGGTGTGACTGGAACCTGTGTTTATAAGAACCACATCTATGGTGGAGTAGACCAAGATCATACATCGTATCGTGTCTAGAGCACTGTGATCATAATCCATAGCTACATCAAGATGAGTTCTCTCATTTCCTCCTTCTCCCTGCGGTTAGGGTGGACCACCTAGTGGTGGTGGCAGTAACACCTCGAAATGTTGTCCACTTCTAGTTGCACGATGAGTTCCTCTACCACGACCGCCTACTCTCTGCAGACTACCTCGATTAAATCTTTGTCTCTTCTTGGGCGGTCCTTCGACCATCTTCTGATAATCAGAATGGCGGGTCGGATAGTCACGAGCCATATGACCCTGCTCACCGCATGATTAACACAACCCCCTCCTGTCATGTTTTGCTCTATCTCCAATTCCCCACACAACCGATCGTGAGTCATGCGGTCGTCCACCTTTAGGTCTAGTCCTCCTAGACCATTGTGACATCTGTCGGCTTCTAGCTGCTGAATACACTACTATGTTGCGACTGGTGGTGGATCTCACTGCTGGTGACTGCTCAGCATAGAAACTCTCCACCAAGAGGGATCTCTCTATCACAACCGCCTCTGTCAGGATGCTAAGTGAGATCATCGAAGCCCCGAACTCTTTCCTGAGCCCCTACTCTAAGTTCTAGGACCTGAAGAATGGGTGAAGTAGCATATCACTAAGTAGCGTGAGAGGTCTATGATTCTAACTGAGGACTAACCTATAGTCATGCTTCCCTGCTGCAGTCGATGTAGATCTTTTATTCGCAATACGCGAAGAGTCACTGGGACAAACTCTTCCCGGGACATGCTTCTGTTGTCTGACTAGAGAAGTGTCATATCATCATAAACCTAGACCATCATGCTACACCATCTACCCGCTTATTCCTGTAGAAGGATAGCAACAAGAATCACCATTATCTCGGCTGGTGTCCCTACCAGTCGAAAAACTCTCACCACAGCCTCCAGCCAATACTCAGCCGCCTGTGGGTCTGTCTCTCCTATGAACCTTGAAGGCCTGTAGCGGTGGATTATGTGAAACATGCTCAAATGGAATGCATCATCGGCTCCTGAGGCTGGTGGATTCAGTGGCCCAACTAGAAGTGGCACCACTGGTGCCTCCGTGGGAAAAGGGCCCTGCACCGAGGGCTCAACGTTTTGTGGGATATCTGTATGTACAACTCTCAGGACACTAGCTGGTCATCCGCAGGGAGGCATCTTGAAATAAACAGATTTATCATAGCTTAAAGATTATACCTGGGGAGCTGACCTGGTTGAGATGACTTAAAGAGAACTTCTGAAAACAGACATGCAATCAATGTTTTCATGCACTGAGTCGAAAATCAGAAGTCATGGTCCTAGGGTATAGATATGTCATCCACCACACCAACAATGGACTCCCTGAACATAAAACCACACTCAGTAACCTTAACACTATTGCTTCAAAGAAAATATTAGAGTCATAAGTACTATGGTAGAACCGACTCCTCTAATACCAATTTTCCATGACCCTTCCCCCGGGACCGGTGCCGTGACTACAACAAGCCCTCCTTCCATAGGCCAGGGGCTGGCGACTAGCACCAAAGTGTAAATACCTAAAACTTGGGAGGAATTTCCTTTATAACCAGGAAACTCACACAACAGAGTATATGATGGTAGAAAAACACTATGTAAAATTCTGTACAAAGAGTGCTGAAAAGAAAAAGAGGCCAGAAATACATTCCCAACAGTAAAGTATAAGAACTAGAAAAAAGGAAAACATCTCCTAGATCATCCACCAGGAAATCGTACCGGAAGGGTAGGTACAGATAGCCTCCATAGCACTCCACGTCCATCTGTCTCATCCATGTACCATCACGCCATGTGGTCCACATCAGGAAACCGTCCAGTCCTGGTACACTCAGCCTCGGTCAGTGATGTCTATCATCTGCATCCAATAGAACGAGGTGCAGGAAAAGTCCGTGTAGGGGTGATAATAACAATTCTCAGTAGGGACCCCAAGAACCTCAAGGTCTCACAAAACCAATAAGGATAAACCAAAAAGTATAATATAAACAGATATCTGCACTTTGGTATATGCCAATACATATACCTAAGTTATGAATTAATCCATCTCAAAAATGAGATAAACACAAAAGTTACTGGCTCAACTCAAACATGATTTTTATCCACAAAATCAAAATCATGGCTGCTAGAGAACTCCTCCTCTATCGAGTATTGTGGGCCTTCCACGACGCCACGATGCTTCCCACTAACCTTGGACACCTGAGGTACCCCTCCTATCGAGTACTTTGGGTCTACTACGTCACCAAAGTGCATCCCAACGTGGGTCTGCCGCATCATCAAGGTGGTTCCCATCATATCCGGCTGAGGTACTCTTACTGTTGAGTACCATGGGTATGTCGGGACACCAAGGCGCTCCCCACTGTGGGTTTTCCGTGACACCAAGGTGCTTCCCACTGGGCGAGTAGAGTCACTCTAAGTCAAAACAGTCAGTAGTCGTCAGGTCTCATCCAGCTACAAGGTCTCTGCACTCTACTCGCTCGTCCCACATATAAGTATCTCAAAGGTCCACCACGTAATAGGGGTCTCAATGCAATAGACGGCGCGTCAAATAGACGCTCGATCTGTGAGTTATTAGGATTTTAGTCCCGGGGTCCTGGTTCGATTCCTGCACGATCTAACTAGACCATATCTCAACTATACCATAAACATCATTGGGGTATACTCAAACAGACTGTCATGATCCAAGATTACCAGCATCGTTGAAGGTTTGTCAAATGATCGTCTGGTGCCAAAGATATGGCCAAAGAAATTAAAGGGTCAGTAGTGGGCCCGGGTCCCGTTCGACCCAGTCTGGGCCGACCCGATCTGGATTGACCCAGATAGACCAGCTGGGTCTGGCCTAGCTCATTGGGCATGATAGCCTGTTAGGTTTGGCCCGGGCCACTGGGCCCCACCCATGTGGCCACGTGGGAAGTTCGGCCTGGGATAGGGGTCGATTCAGCCCGGAGAACCATGAGGGTACAACCCTGGGTGGTTCGGCCCGGAGAGAGCGGCATAGATGGTTCGGCCAGGTACCATGATAGGGGCTGCAGGCTGGCTTGGGAGGTCAGCGCAGCCAGAGCACCTGTTCAGTTGAGTGGTGGCTCGAGAGGTCCGGCAGCCGCGAGGTGTTAGGGCAGGCCAAGAGGCGGCCCGGTAGGCCGGCGTCCAGGGCGGTGTGGCACGGACAGGCCAACAGGCGGCCGAGAAGGGTGACAGGTGGGCCAGTGGGTGGTCGGGATGCCAGGAGGCAGGCGGGTCCCATGAGGCTAGAGCGGTATGGGCCGACGATTGGTTCGGCCGACGGGCGGCGCGGCCGGCGCAGCTCGAAAGCCAGCAGGTGGCGTGGTTCGGCCCGAGATGACGTAGTCGTTTCTGTCGGAGCGCCGTGGGGGAGGCGTGGTTCGCGGAGTCTGTGGTTAGCGTGGTCATTTCCTTCTTCGTTCCATCACCTCATCTTCATGCCGATGATCATCAATAACAAGAACGATGGATGGGTCGATCTATGTTGGTTTGGCCCGCACCCTCCGTGTTTAGGTTGGTAAAAAGTGTTTCAAACTCTCTTAGGTTTCCAAATAATTACTAAATAATAGAAAAGGGGAGAAAGATCAAACAAATCACCCCCACATCATCCTACAAATAAAACAAACTCAAATAATTCCACTTCCTTGATCGTTGGTCCTTGACGGAGTCACGGGGAAGAAGATGTAGGAGATCTTCATTTATTGCGTCTGCCATACAATTTCAATCCCGAGCTCATGCGGCAGTTCATTGATGAATATGAAGAGGGATTTCGGTCATCAATGAAGTCCTGCATCAGTTGCCTCCGAGGAAGAAGTCGATGTTGCGCGGCGTTCTTCTTAGTCGAAGGTGTTCTTCGTTGGGAGCTTTCTCCCAATAATCCACTTCTCAAAGCTACCACCAAAATGAAGAATACCAATAAAAATAATAATAGATTGTGATAATCTATTATATAATTTTTTGGAACAAAATTCAATATGGTTAATTAATTAATTTGGCTCACCATTAATTAATTTGGAGGATTTGACAACATTAAATTAGGGGTGATAGAAACAATAATATAGGGGGTTGTCCAGAGAATCTCCCTCGTTAATGAGGGGAGTTGAGAGGTTTTCATCTCCCAAAATTAATTGGGGGGTTTAGTTCCGTGTGGTCCCCACATCGTATCCTATTGCGGGAGGTTAGGTTCGGGTGGGACACACCACCATAACCTCTCATGGGAGGTTAAGGTGTGGTTTCCCATCTCTAACTTTAATGATGGAGTTTTAACCAAGAAATAAAAATTAAGTCACACACTTTATTTTTATTTATTTCATTCTGTAAAATCCCAAAAAAATATATTTTAATCTAGACCTACTTCCATCGAGGTGATAGTTTTCTTAAGCGAATACCAGCGCTGCGAGTTCATCAGTGTCCATGGATCTCAATTCTGAGCACCGGTTAAAAGGTTATTAAAACCCTCTTGTACGCTTACTGAACGTACCCAAAAAAACATCAGAAATTGATTCTGGGCACACCGGGCCTCAGAATCATGCGCCACTAGTTTTCGAGGACTCATAGAATTCCCATGTATTTATGAAAAACAATTCCACAGAATTACCGGGTCTTTTAAACAACAATATACACATCCTTTACATGTAGGCCTTGGAGACACTCTTCCAGCCTATTTGGAATATCAAAACAATATACAGAACATAAATGTAAATGGGAATGGTTATAGATCCTTGTACGCTTCACAAATCAAATCCCCCATACAATTCATTATATGAAATTTTAATTGAATTGATAGGAAAATAAAAAGGAATCCTATGGAAGAATTCATAATGTTGGAAAAAACATGATCCTTTATATAGTGGAATATTGATTATACAATTTCATTCGTTATTTATTATAATAATGATAAATTATGTATTATAATATGACTACATAAGTTTCATGAAATATCTATTTCATGCCTCACAATTTAACAAAAAAAGTGTTATAAGATGTTGCATGGTACTCTCTGTGTCATCACATGAATCATATAAATTTCGTACACTATAATATATAGCTAAAATTAATATTCATATTTGATTTATGGAATTAATCTTTTAGATACTATGTATTAAACACTTATCCAAATTATTTATTGTTTGATAAATTTTTGAATATAAATAGGATAAATTATATAATAGATATTTAAAAAGTTAATTTCACCCTATAATAGATAATTTTATATCTCACCCTCATGATCTATCTAATAAATAAAAAAACATTTTAATAAAAAAGATTGTTCATTCAAAATAATAATATATTCAACGTTGATCCTTATTTTAGTATCAATCTTTCCCTCCAAATATATAATTTTAGGGAATTAAAAGATCCATATTTTTAATGTAATTTTCAATAAAATTTCACAATTACACTTACATCTATATAGAATAAGGAAATACATTAGTATATATAATGATATTTTATTATTCATTTAAATAATATAGAATAATTTTAAAGTCATGAAAATCTATGCATAATTTAACCTCAAAATTTATCTTGAGAAATTATTAGAATTTTTTTGAAGAATATTTATAAAATTATTACCTATAGTATAGTTATTTAATTTGATTTAAATTATTATCCAATTATTAATTTTCACTAATAGAAAATTATTTAAATTAATTTCATTATTAAAATGTACTATATATCATTAAATATAAATGTGAATGTATATAACTGAAATAAAATATCATGATTTTCATTATTGAATTCATATTAAGAATAAACATTATCATTTCATTTTTATAATTCACATTGATGGTGGTAATGGAATAAAATCGTCACTTCTATCCAAGATTTTATGTTTATCAAATTCAATTAACTTTAATTTCTCTTAGTTTAGTGTTTTTTCTTGTATAATTCCTATGTTTCATGTAGATAAAACAATGGAAAATATGTGGTTCATAAGGCAAAATATAATGTTTGCTCATATTTACTATTTCTATATATATATATTTATAATAGTAATGTTATTGATTCATTATTTTACCACACATGAATTTTCTACCAATTCCCTTAGTGTCATTATCATGATACATCATTGTATATTTGTTTCATCTTGGTTACTAGATTTTATTTCCACATTCCATGAAACTCAATTTTTTTTTATCTATTTACATCTAGGTCCAATAAACCAATTAGACTCACCAATTTGAAACTAATCCTTAATATTCAGTCATATTACTTTTTCGAAATTATAAAATATTAATATTTCTAGTCATTTTTAACCAATTGTTTTTTAGATAGGCACTTATTTTTCTTTTTAACATTAAATTTCAATGATAAATAAAAATGTATTGCATGGCTATTGTGGGAATTTATTTCACAACAATCATAATTTTTGTCATTGATTCGTGATTTTAATGAATTAAATTTTTATTTTCATCTAAATATTATAAGGAAATTAGTTTCTGAAAAAATTACTTTTTGAATACCTCAATATCCATCTATTTAAAAATTAATTAAGTCTTAGAGATCACTACCAACACCCACCACTTAACTTCTTTACCTTATAAATATTTTCAATTTAAATAATTCATCTTTAAAATATATAAAAATATAATTGATGTCCTCAATTATAATGATCCATTATTCCTAAATTAGTGGAACCAAATAACCATTAAATGATGGTGGATGTGTCCTTGTGAGGATTAAACCCCAATTTTTTTCTTATTTTAATAATATTACAATATTATATGATGTTAATAAATGTTTATAACATCTTATTATTAAAAATAAACCTACATAGTTTTTTATTCCAACTCTGATTAAGCCACTAGTCTTTATTAAAAAAATAATTTCATTATCCACTACAATTTTTTAGATGTCATTATTCATTTTTCTAATCACCAACCAAAATATGTAGAAAAATAATTAATATAATTAATATTATTAAATATAATATATGTAAATAGACATTTTCATTTTGATTAATTTTTCATTTAATGAGATGTTTATCCGAAATTTTTCAATATTCAATTTGGCCTTGATAATTTTAGTATATTTTATCTAAAACTATAAAATTTCACTAAAAATTTAACTAAATTATAATAACTAATCCACATGACCAATTACTAGCACAATACCCATCCTATATGTTTCTTAAGTACATGAATATAAGAAACCTATAGATTCCCAATAAACATATTTCATCTATTCTAATACTCTTTCAAAATTCAATAATTGTTACTTATCATGATAATTAATTACCCCATGAGAATCCCATTTTATTTCTATGTTCTTTTTCATCACCCACTAGCCCAATGAAACATTCATTGAGAGTACTAATCAATGAAATACTACATGATAGATGTGTTTAATTTTAGAATTTTTATTTTGTAAGACCCCATTAATAACTTTTTATAGTTTTGAAATAAGTTATTTTGATTATTATATTATGTTTTAATATTAAATGGGTGTTACAGTCCCTTATAACATAATTATTTTCATCCTCATACCTCAACCACCTAAAGTTACTCAATACTTCATTATGAATATTTTCTTTGATACCATAATTTAGTTGCATGAACCTAGTAAAACTCTATATGATCTTATAAATGATGTCAAATAGTTAATAGTGAAACCAAATTATATTAGTTTAACACCATGTACACTATTTTCCATAATCATTAGTTCATTTTATTTATTTATTTTCCTTGATTTTTGGTCAAAATTTCATCAAACATTGAAAAACAAATAATTTGAAGTGTTAAAGGAATTGTTGGAAACCATTATGTTTTAAATGTGTAGAAACCATGAAAAAAATAAATGCCTTATTTATGGTCATTTTCACAATTGAAATGTGGTTTTCCAAAACATTTTTCTAAACATTCATCTCCCTAAGATTGTTTAGTGATGCGAAATTTCATGGAAACACATTCATTTAAAAAATGTATGTTTCTTAAATTTTGAAATTTTTTCTCTTTATAGCATTACTGATTTTAAACCACAATTTATATGATTTATTCCCAATCCTCTTAGAACAATTAGGGAGATTAATTATCGAACTCAGTTCCTTTTTCAATTTATTGAGGCTTCTAACCTCTAATTCGTAGTTACTTCTATAATGGAAGGAAATATTCCCTCTTAGTATTTTTTTCCCTTTTTTATTCTTATTTTAGGGTATTGAGATCTCATTGGTTTAACCTAGGGATGGGGGTTTGATAATTTTTATTCTAATTCAACAATATTAAAGAAGACTAATTAATTATAGAAATTTACATGTTCAATTTAAAATGTTTTCATTTTTTAATAACTCAAGGTAATTTTTATGATGCCATTTATTTTTTGTGACATTCCTTTTTTGATTTGGATTTATAAAATGGGTTTTTATAAAATTATTCTCTTTATAAATTATTATATGTGTTAAAAAGGACATCCAAAGAGGATTTGAATTCTAAATGGGTTTACCTTGCCTCAATCGTTTTATATAGTTAATTCATCATTTTTTGGGGTTTTTTAGATATATCATTACAATGAACATTATCATGAGTGTCGATCAGACTCAAGTTTTTATTAATGACTATTCATAATTATTGTGTATGTATAATTTTTTGATGACATTTATCCTTGTAACATTATTTTTTATTTAAAATGATGATTTTAAAGGTGTTTTCTTCTTAGTTTCAAAAATGTAAATAAAATGGTAATTGTTCTAAAAATAGTTTTCAATGGTATTAGACAATGTAATTTCTAATGTAAAATATAACGAATCATTTCCTACCACGGAACGTGTTTTATAAATAGTATTGTATATTAAAATTTTCAAATATTTTTTTGAAATGGTAGTACATGTTATTAGTCGCTAATTCTATTTTCCCATGATTCAAATATATTTTATGAAATAAAAAAACTATTAAATACCTTCTAATGAATAATGATTAAAATGAGTTCATATAATTAATGTGATTATTTTTAATGATTATTCTATTAAATATAGGTAAATTTTCTAGAAAGGTTTGTAAGGGTTGGTTAAGGTGACCTTTGGTCTTATCATTAGTTACTGATGTGTTTGATGTTTGACACACACACTTCCTTAACCTCTATTACTATTATTATGGGAATCCTAAGCATCATACTAATTAATTAAAAAAAATTCAATACTTGTAATACTGAGATGGATTTGCATTTTTTTATTTTTTATCATGTCCCCTATTTTGATTATTTCGTCCCTAATGATAGATAGAGAATTTCCAGTTACTTTATTGTTGGAAATTTATTTTATTGTCTTATTGATGGTTCAACATGGTCACATCAAGGATTCCATCATTGATTTTTTAGTGATGGACATTGATTGCATATGTTTTTTTTTGTTTTTTCAATATATTAAATTTTTTATTTTCCATTATTTTTAATTTTAGATTTCTATTATATAATGTTCAGTTGGATCTAAAATATTATTATGGTTCACTTTTACTATATTTATTATCATTTATTCTATTTTCCATTCAATATTGTTTCACACACATATATATATATATATATATATTATTTATTAATACATATGTTCTTATGACTTTTAGTATTTACTCCATTTTTTAAATATTATCTAAATTAATGAGCTGTTTGGATGATATATTTTACCATTTGTTCCTCATTTGAAATATATTGTTAGAGATTCTATTATTTAATTTTAATATATATATTTTATAATTTTAGTGAAATTAATTTAAAAACATATTCCTAAAAAGTTGTCTTTGAATGAAAAAAATTATGTAATGTTTTATTGTTTCTAAAAGATTGTTATGGGTATTAAAGGAATATTCTAATTAAAATAAAGTTTTATTAAAAATGGGATTAATATACTTTTTCTTTATAATTTACATCAAAATAATGTTTATAGAATCATTTAAAAAAGATACATCTTTGACAGTTTAAAAAACATTCAGGGTTTTGTGCTCACATCCTACGTACACAACTCCGTTTAGTTGACCTAGTAGTATTTTCAGTTTCAAATATTCTAGTCACCCACGGATTGATCATAATGGTTGAGTTATTATTGTAAATTGATGTAACAAAGAGATAAATTTAGTTTAATTTGTTATTTCATATCAAATTTGTATCAATGATTTTTTGGGGATATTTTTTAGTCAATGAAAAACATGTTTTATAATTTAAAAAATCACTATACTACATATATAAAAATTATTTAACATTTATTTTTTCTCTGTGTTGTTATAATTATATTGAATAAACTTTTTCTAACTAAAATGCTGCAGTTATATATTGTTTTTTATGAATATTTGGGGAGGTAAAAATTTATACCAGATTACATACATCTGATTTAGAATAACAATAGTGGAGCTTGTTTTAATCCAAGATATATAATGAAATATATTGAGTTCTTTAGTTTGAAGAATATGTTATTATTGATTAATTTATATCGAATTCCATTATTTTGAAGTTCAACTATATGATTTTGTAATAACAAAATATATAATTAGTGAATCACCTCTAGAGTTAGATAATGAAGAATATGTATAAGAATATGAATGATCACATCCATCTTGAATTTGGAAATTTTATATTCATCTGATGATTTTAGAGTTACTTTTTGTAAAGTGATTTTTACTTGTGTAATATTTTTCAATATGAGTATTTCTATTAAGAGATATCATTATTATTTATTCATTTTAATTATCTTATAAAGTAAAATTTTAATTATTTTTAAAATAATATCGTCTGGTCATGGGATTTTAGTGGTAGTATGATAGATAATTTATGATGAAATAATTTAGGGTGTCCACGACTATGAAGAGTGATATCATGTAAATTAATTGATGATATTTATGATTCATACAACATGTTTAGTTGAGGGATAATAAATATGGAACTAAAACCCTCTAATAGGTATATAATCAGAAATACATTATGTCAATTTAAAATTTCAAGATAAATATGTTATCTTTTAAATATATTATATTCAATTTTGTTAAAAATAATAGGATTAACAATATCCTTTTATTGGAGTACATTTTTATATATAAAATACATCATTTTGATTTTTCATTACTCTATTCTCTTGAATCATATATTGATAATTAAAAATTTTGATTACCTTTTTCTATTATAAATAATTTTCTTTCATGCAATTCATATGTATACTACTGTTATATTTTATCTATTCAATAGTTCAAACAACCAATCATCATAAAACATATAGATGATAAAAAATAAATTTTTTTAAACAACACTTCCCACCTCCCCACAAGCACATTATTAACCATCATAGTAAGAAAAATATAGTAGGTATAAAATTAGCCTTTACCTAGATTATGATATTTTATAGAACAAATTCCCTTGTTATTTATTTATTTTATTTTTCATATTCTCAACATAGTTTCATTTTGCTAAATTTATTTCTAATGGAAATAAATTTTTTGATGGAAGGAGTATCAAATGTAACACATGAAAGCATGAACCCTACTAGATTACCTATTATATATGGAGATGATTATAATTAATGGAATGATCATATGAAATATTATATCATTAATAATAATGTTGAAAACCTGATTAGGATTATTGAAAATTGTATTTCTCTTTAGAAATATATTATTAAATTTTATCAAGAATAAAAACTACAATAACAGGAAAACCATAATATACGTACTAATTTATACTGTTATATCAAAATAATATCTTTAGATATATATAATAATTTAAAATGAAAAATGGAATTTGAATGAATTTGGGGAAAAACAATTGGTAATTTTTCTATAATGTTTCAAATCTTTTGTAAGAGGTGACTATAAATCCTTCTATTTTATGCGTTGACAAACTCTTACAAAAATTAAAAAAAATATTTATGATAATAGAAAATTGTTTACAATACATGGGTTAATTAGATTACAATAATTATAAACAAATTGAAAATTTTATCGATATTATTCCTATTGAATGGTATTATAAGTGGATATCTATTCATGATACTAAAAATCGACACATTTAAGCTAGTATGAATTAATTCAAACAATAACACAATATGAGATCATTCATAAAAAAATATGAAGATATAGATACAAGGAATTATAGAGTGTTTATTACTTCTAAATCAGGAAAAACTAAATTTTGAACCATTACTTCTATTTATAACACCACTAAATTTATTATTCAAAAGAATAACTCTAAGACTTAAGAATAATTTGATTCATAGGATAATAAAGATAAACTTTCATAAATTGAAATATGTGTGAATTGTCTTATATGAGATTTCAATTTATGAAATGTTTACTAGAATGATTAGAGTGACAGAAACATTATGAAAAAATTTATAAAACTAATATGTTATAAATAAAATAAAGAATGTAATATTATACATGATAATAAAATATTGAAGAGAGAAAATATAGTTTTGAAAATGTTTACTAAAAAAGTGGCATGAAAATATTTAAATTATTATATAATAGTAGAGAGACATAAATTGAAATTTTTTCTAAAAGTTCATCAGAATATATTAAATGAAAAATATACAAAATAGATGTTTTCTATTCAAATATTCTGGGAAATGAAAAAATATTGATGGGAAATGAAAATATAAAATCCATTACATATTTTTGTCTTGATTTTAAATTCAGTCATACAACTAACGTGGATTATTAATCTTTATCCAAAGATGAAAATAATTATCTATCAAATGTCTAAATTTACAATTACTCATAAGGTAAATAAAATCCACAAAATATGACTAAAATGGATATATATGTAACTATTATGAATAAATAAAAAAATAAACTAAAATGTGTGAATGATTTTATTAATGAAAAATAATATATATAAAATTAAATTAATTTGTAATTAAATTTTGTGATTCAATATATTGAAATAAATTATATTAAAAAAATAATTTTGGTATGAATCATGTTAATAGAAATTTATTTAATCTGAAATCTAATGAAAACAAATGCTATTTTTTTATTAAACATGAATCCAATTTTTTTAAAATTTATTTTATCTGAAAATAATTTTGGAAAAAAAAATTATGATAAACTTTTTAAGAAAATAAGACCCTTTATAATATCAATTGGTTGTATTTTATAAAAACATTATTTTTAATCAATTTATTTTTCACCATAATGTGAACATTTCTATAAATAAATTCATACAAAAGGACACTATTTAATGTATTCTTACCGAATCAAATATTAGATTGTTAGCCTCCAAAAAGCTTTTATTTCTGAAAAAAATGAATTTATATATCATAAAATAGATGGGTAGATCTGGTTTCATAATGTTTTTTTCTAAAATAATGAAACTAAACATATGCGTCAACCAAGAAATAATTTTTTGATATATTTAAAAATGAATATAACTACTAGAAATAGAAACAAGTGGTACATAGACATTGGTTTTTCATAAAATATGACTAAAGATAGGCCATAATTATAAAATTTTAACAATTTGAAAGCAGTAAGATTTTGTTAGAGATAGTGCACAATGTAAAATCAATGGAAACATTTATTTTTCATTTCATGAAATAATAAAAAATGTAAAATGTCTTATATATTTCATAATTTAAACAGAACCTTGTCATCAGATGTCATATCTTCTTAAATTTTTTAAAGATAAATTTATTATCCAATGATCAAAATGTAATTTCAGTTACCTACTGATAGCCTAAATATTTTTTACAAACACGTCTTATAAGATATAAGTAATTATAATTTTATGTCTTAATATATGACATAAGATTTATCATAGATATGGAATATGAGGTTACTATATTGCAACTCCCATGTTTTAATTATACTTTCTTGGATATGACTATTTAAGAATCAACAATAACTCATTATGAATTTATCCATCAAATATGCGGTCATAATCATTTTTTTATACAAAAAAATCATTTTTAAAACCTATAAGTAATATCCCAAATAAAGAATCACCATAGTTAGAAAAAGCATATATATTTGGTCCTATATAATCTGGATTCTTTGGAAGAAAATATTATAAATATTTTATTTTTGATTATTACATTATATTTATAGGGTTATATTTTTTCACATAGAAATATGAATCTCTTATTTATTTTATGATATTTCAATCATATGTTAAAATTTACAAACAAATGAATTTTATTAATATCCAGAGTGATCAAAATTGTGATTTTTTTACATTGATTTTAAAATATTTATATTAAAAAATATATATTTCAAATTAAGCATACTAGAAAAACTATAGTAAATAGTGTAGTTGAACTATGAAATAAAATTCACTATGAAATTACTCCAACATTACTATGTGAGTTTTTTTCTTAATTATTATTTTTGAGGATATAAGTACTTGTTATGATATAAGTCTTGTTTTTATCAAATACAAACTCAGTAAAATACCTTAGGTGTTATAGACCATAATTAATCTATAAATATATTAATTCACATTTTATAAGTGTAAACTATTCATCCTTAATATCAAATAGCAGTAATGTAAAATTTATCCGAAAACTAATGAAGTTTTTTTATGGTACATTCTTCAAAATATTTAGACTTATTGAGATTCTAAAAAAATATATATTTTTTAGGAAATTTTTTGGGTAATATTTTATGAATATGATATTTTCTTAATTTAAATCATATATTCAAAATACTGATTATGATTTCAATAAATGTTGTGTTTTATTAAAGGGATATAATTTTTAAACAACCAATTATAAATCATCAATAAGTAAGGCCATTATATTTTACATATATAGAAGATCATTCAACTTAATATGTACATATTTTTGTTGAATATAATCATACTAAATCATTAAAAACCCATTCAATCTTGAGGAATAATTTGTATCATTATATTATTGGATATCAAAGTCAGAAAATTAAAAATATACCTTCACTACGAATCCAATGTGAGCACCATTCCTTCCTATCACATTTTTATCCAAATAAATAAGATGATGCTTTTGTTAATGAATTCTAGATGATATCCATGTAAGACGATATCAATTAATCTAAAAGGAACCAAGTCTAAAACATATTTTCACATCTTAATGATCTACATATAATTATTGTCAAATAGGATTTCAAAATAAATGATGAAAATAGATTCATTATTTGAAATAAATCAAAACATTTTATTAATGAGTAATTTTTAATAGTAAGGAATATATTATTTTGAATCTTTTTCACTATTAATTATATTAAAATATTTTAGGATCATATAAGCTTTTACATGTCATCAAATGATTCAGTTGTTTTACAATTTTTATTAAATGGATTTCTGTGATGGTTTTGTTCAAGAGGAATTTTATGGTTAACAACATCCTACTTTTGATGAATTTAAATTACAATTTTATATATTTCTTCTTACTAAATATCCTAGTGAAAATAAAAATCCCCCAACATCTTTGTATGATAGACATAATATATATTCATTAAAATGGTTTTCTAATGGTACTATTGAATCATGAATTTTCCTAATTTCATTTTTTGAAAAAAAAAACTCTTATTGTTTAATTATATGTTTATGAAATTAATTTGGGTTAAAATAAAAAAGAATCCTTTGATATTTTTTTGAACATATTAAAAATAATTATTAAATGAGCATGATGGGAGAACATAACTCCTTCTCTGGTCTCAATATTTCTCAAAAAACACAAAAGAAAAAATTTAAAAGATCATAAATATTTTAATAATTATGGTTTTAGGAAATGAATTAGACATGGTAACTCTTGTAAAAACCTTTACAAAACGTGATCTTGATTAAATCGATAAAATAGTAGATAAAGAACATTATTATATTAAATCTGAAGTCTCATATATCTTTCTAGATGTTAACTAGTCCTAATTTATTAGTATGCCTATGTGTGAAATTTCTATATTATATATTAAATTATCATTTAAAAGTATTAAAACTAATTTTTCTTTTTCATAATGGTTCATCAAAATAAGGATTATATTATTCTTTCAAAAAATAATTTTTTTCCTCAATAATTTCATTTAAATGCAATCATTAGGGGATGTATGATTTATAAAAAATATTTTTATGAACCATTTAATTTTTTATTAAAAAATTTAGTCTATTAGAATATTAATAAATGTAAATCTATACCAAATTAAAATTACATATAGGATTAATTAGTATCTTAATGTTTTTATGATCAGGTGTCAGGGATACATCGCACACTCACATATATTTTTTTTGAGTTTTAATCAAACTCCATTTTTTTATAATAATATTATTACTTCCACATATAGAAACCTAAAATACTAGAAACAAAAAAAAGAACACATATGTCCAAGACTATTTTCTTAAGGATAACAGACATAATTGAGATATGGTCCATGAATTTATCAGAACCTTAAATTACATTTTTTATATTTTTACCGAAACTCTTATTTTTGATATATTAAAATTTATTAAAAATAATATGGGAATGATAAACCTTATGTTATATCACTTTTTTATCCATCTTCATACATAAAAATTTCATCTCATAAAAAGGTCATTTTTTCAGGCTTATCTTATTTATAACCATAACTATTTTTCAATAATTATTATTTATTAAACATAACATTTTCAAACCACTCTAATATTCAATCATAACCAATTTTATAAATTACTTGTTTTTTAATATTTATAGTCTATCATATTTTTAAAAAATGTTAAAAATTTTCTTATCATTTTTTATACTACCCTTGGATATGGAAGGTTAACTATTATTTCTTGGAAGATAAAATCAATGAGGATTAATTCTTATAAAATATTCATTTTGATTTTTCCTTATTTATCACAGGGGGAATATTAAAAATTTATAAACTTTATCAATTAACATATATATGGAGAGAAGTGTTTTTTCTCAAAATGCTATATTTTTTATTACTTTAAAAAATATATATTTCATTCACCTAAGAATATATACAATATATGTCTGATAATTTTATATTATATGCATGTCATCATGAACCACTTGTATATTAAATAATATATTTCTAGACAACATGAACAACGAACTTCACAATAATAACCTGTTTCCCAAGTATATTAAAAAATAATTTTTTTCATTCTTCTTTCTAACTTCAAAATTGAAATTATTCTCCTCAAATTTACCTTTATAAGAGTTTATCTGAGGATGATAAAAAGAACATCCTAAAAGAATATAATTTTTCTTGATTATATGGTTATAAATAAAAGGTATCCCAATCTCACTCTCATATATTTGGTTAAGTATGTTATTTTCATGTCTAATAATATAAAAAATTATATAACATTTTAATCTAAATATTAATAATATAATAATGACTTGAATAAAAAGTGTTTTGAAACATTAACATAATTTATAAGAACGTATTTTCATATATGATATCATAGTAAAAATTTATAAAAATTTAAATAAATAATCCTTAATAATAATATTTTCCATTAATATGTGATGAGATGTAGATATCAAGAAGGAAATCAAAAAATTGATCTGGAAATTCTTAAATCTATTTAAATTTATAATTTTTTATTATATTTTCTTTTTATTTATTATTTTTAAGAACAAAAGGGTGAAAGATTTATGAATATATTATTTAATGATATAATATATAATAAATTTAATAAATCTATTATATGGGGGATTATTTTCAATATTAATGTTTTAATAATTTTTCATTTCAAAAATGGGAATAAATTCTCTATCATTAATTATATATGAGGATTTATTTTTAATTTCAGTACTTTTTTTAAATTTCATTATGTTACCTTTGTTTACAAAATATGGATATATTGTTGGAAAGATTTCTTATTTAATGGTTCTCTTCATTACTCATTATCAATATCATAATAATCTATATATAAAAAAAATTTACCATGATTTTTTATTTAATTTGTTATGCTTATGTTGAATGGACATTCAATGATGGAGAAACCAGAGATCTAATTTTTTTTATGAAAATAAAATGATCTAATGATTCATACAAGATTATATCCATTGGATTTAAATGTACTACATTGGTACCGATTTAACTCATTCATCACTAAGGTGAAATAGTGAGTTCATTGGTTATAGAATTCTTATTTTGTTACCACTAGCAATGATTTTTGTGGGATTTGACAATGGTAGTTTTTTAAAACTATTACTATAAATAGATATTTATCTGTAGAAACATAAAAATATGGATATATAAAATAATATGAATTATATCCATGATAGAGGAGTATAAATGTGACTAAAATCATTGATGATTTTGAAGTTATAAATAGATAAATTTCTTTAGTTTACAGTAATACCTTTCTTTCTAATTGTTTTTTATGATATATTATTGTATTGTTTTCATTTCAAATATATCATAACTTTCTATTGTAATTTATTTTTAAACAAACATTCATTATTTTGGGATTCATGGGATATAAAGAAAGATAATTTATGATAATGAAATTGAGGACTTCCATGATAAGGAAGACATAGCTCAAATCTATTCAGTTTTTTGTAAGTATCTTTATATGGATATTTTTATTTGAGAGATTCTAGGGAATGAAATAATGAACTTGTATTATATATATTTATATATAATTTGGGATACCAAATGAGAAGGTGAAATTAGAGGATACCATGGATCTGTTTTAAATATATTTCATTCATATTGGTTTAAAAGTGTGGTTTTATTAATATTCTAATTGGGTAATTGGTTTGGTAATAACTACCTGGTGTTCTATTGTCATATTTATGATGTTATAAAAAATTCATTAGTAATTCAAAATACGGATGACTTTATTTCTGTTATGTATACATTATTCTATAAAATTTATATGTCAGTTACTCTGGTCATTCAATGTATTAGTAATTTGAAGAATTGGACATCCTAACACTTTTATAGGGAAAAAAATCATGTTTTTTAAAACTAAATTTCAGTCCTCATCTAATATTATATTTATTTACAATTAGACCTCAAAAGGGGACCCCTACTATATTTTGGATTCCATTTTACACTCAAAACATTTTTTGAGATAGATTCATATTTTCTAAGGGAAACATTTTGTTCATCTTTTTATATGAAATTGTCTATTTTTTCATGACTTGACATAGAGAGTATAGACACATAATATATGATTCTAGATAGATCCATTATAATTTTTGAATGTTATTTATTTTTAGGAAATAATTCTCCTCAAGTATTTTTTTCCATGTTAATGGTTTCTCCAGGTTATTGAGATTGGGAAAACCTTTCGTGGCTTACCACATGCCATCAACAGTACACAGATTAGTGGTATCTTGGGTTTGTTCATGAAAGAAATGTTATGAATGAACCATATACTATTTATATGACTCTAGACATAATATCTCTTGATTTTTATAAGGTACCAATATCTTTGTGGGAATTAATTTATTTTTATTTCCTAATTGTTTTAACTAAGGCGATTATAGGTATTTTAGGTGAATTCGGGGATTATTTTGAGTGAGGAGCCTAGCCTTCAGAAAAAATAGAGAGCCCGAACAATTTGTTGAAATCATTTAGTAATGGTTGAATTATATTTCTAATCATGTGAGGCTTAAATAGTGGTCTTGTGGGGCATGTAATTTTTAATTAATGTTTTTGGAAGTAGTTATATAGTCATTTGAGGCTTGATAGTCTGGTTCAAAAGGTTGTACAATTTGTGGAAATTGTGGCACCTTAGGTGCATGCCCATTCAATTTTGTTTACCTCATGTTATATGATTAAATAATATATGGAATGGTTTCTCAACCATTGAATCGTGACTATGAATAGTTTGAATTATTATGTATAAGGGCACGTGGTTAGAGCATGGGTTGTACAATAGTGCTGCAATACTATGTGACCCAGCAATTTTTAGGGAAATTACAAAAAATACACTTAAAAAAATATTAAACTAAAATCTATTTTCTTTTCTCATATTATTGAAATAACACACCAAAGTAGATCTATTTTGAATTATAACGGGTGTTATCCAATTTTTACTCTCTATATGAACATTGATAAGAGCACCTAACATCATCTTGGAATCAAATAGGTATGTTATTTGATCTGTTTGTTTTGTTATTAATCAGATTTCTTGTCAACCGAATGATTTAGGTGAATGCTAATATTCCTAATTTCAATGTAAATCAAAATTTCATTATATTTATATTATATATATCAAATTAATAGATGATAACAAATTATTAAACTTCTATATACTCTTGTCTGGTGGTCTATACATTTACCCCATCGTTTAGTGTTTTATAGAGATAGTTTTCATTGTTCCAGCACTCCTGATATTGATGTGTTTGAATGAAATTAAATTTAATTATTGAAGAGAAAACAATGGAACATATTAGGGATCTTGACTAGTTCATTGGAACACTTTGCAATTATTTTCCCCAACATAGGTCATAGATGGGGTGTGACTTTGACGTGGCCATTTTCTTATACAAACAATGGGGTGTGTGTTTTCTTTCATAGTAAGATGAATCCCTTAATTTTTATAATTTAATTGAAATTATTGTTTAGTATATTGTTCTCCACACATACATTATGATAGCATGATGTTGTTTTAATAAATTTCATAAAAATAATTTATAGTATTTTTTGAATTCAGTGGGTAAACTCTTGAAAAATGAATGATTATAGATTTTTAAATGAATTCAATGGATTATTTGGAATGGTAATGGATTTATTGGTTGGTATAACATAGATATTGATTCCATTAGAATCCATGGATGTTACCTCCATTAATCATGATAGTTGTAGTGAATTATTTGGATGAGTTTCTCCTTAGGTCATTATTTTTGGGGATGCATGGGCCTAACAATCACTTGTATTCAGATTTCTTGAACTAACAATAGAAATGATCAGTTGGAATGATGTTAGGGCTCTAGGAAATTCTAACGAAGTATACATTAATAACCTCTTAGGACATCATGTGGTTTCCTTTTATAATTTATATATTAGATCCACCTTTGTATTGTCTAACACATCAAATTATACATATCATTCATGGTTTACATGGACAATTTAGTTTTACTTCTCATATATGTTTGGTATATTATGTACTTTGTATGGCGTATCCTTGGATGATACAATATACATTGTATATGGAGTGTCTATGGTGCTTATTCTTGTTTTCTTTATAGATGACTTGTTATATGAGATTGACGACTTTGTATGTGAATCCTTGTTTTCAAAGACCCTTTTTAATTACTTGTATCATAGATTAAATGGGAAATTGTTTCATTTATGTTATAATTTTGATATACACTACAAATTGGTTTGATTTTATTTCTCAAAAGGGATTGTTATAGTCATAGTTGATGGTGTCCTACTAGAATTTTATATAGACCCTTTTCTTGAGCCATTAATGGGTACTCCGATAGAATGTATGGATGTAGATAGGGACTAGGGATAGTGGAATCAATCAGATACATGAAATTGTACTATGATTACGATTTGGGGAGCATATGGCCAAGCTCATGATCATGATGCAATCTAGGGTATCTATTTTTGGTCTTTTGAGAACTGTATTTTATTTGGGTAGTGGTATACATATTTTAGAAATTTATTAAGGCATTAAATGTACAATAATTATGTTTATGTTATTTATTTTATTTATTTTGAGTGTTGATATCCCATACTTGCGTTATCATCCTCAGATATAATGCTTCTTCTATAAATTTTCATTGGTCTAGTGATTATAGTGTATGTTTTCATTTTTCCATCTTCTTAGATATGATTACAATATTTTCATATTGTATTATATCCGCTATTTTATACTATGTTAATGAGGTAATATTCTCCCACAGACTCACACTATTCCCTCACTTCTAGTCAGAAGCCTTTAGAATTCTAGGAGATGTTATTGAGACCATATAACCCACCGTCTCAGTGCATCTGATAGTTTAATTGTGGTCGGGAAAATAAAAAGTTTTATCAGCGGATTTATTTTTATTCCGTTCTATTTTTAAATAACATATAGTAGATTATAAATGAATTTTAATTTGGTAAATAGGATTTTCTTAGAGTATCGTACTCAAGTATAGATGAAAAATAAATTACCATAAATGGGAAAATATGTTTTATAAATTTTAACAATTATAGATGTTTTTATTCCACCATTGAGTGAAACTAATGTATTTTAATGTTATCATTTATATAATTTATGATTTGTTTTATCATTTATAGATGATATGAGGGAAAGATACTCATTCATGAAACTTTAAAAGATTCACATTTTTTTCATTATGCCATGAAATGTATGATACATTTCATAACTACATTATTTTTTGAGATGCGCATTATGTGTAATAACTTATATTTTATTAATGGTTAGTGTAAGAAATTGGTTAACATATTTAGTACATAGAATTCATATCACAACCTACATACTTTTTTATTTATTAGTCTATAGTAGACACCATAAGAATCCAATTGCGTCTTATTGAGTCATGGACAATCAGCAACATGGAATGCAACATGTTATGGTGTGAATTATGATAACGCCGCAGATTGGTTCGAGGGGTGTATGGGGTCTTATGGATAAAAAGCCACATAACATATAGTTAAATAATCCAAAAGAAAATTTTCTTATAAAATTGAATTAATATAAAATTGAACTCTAATAGAGAACATGAACTTGACTAGATTTTGAGTAGATATTATAAAGTTTCTCTAGTGATGTTAATGACAATTTATTTTTACCATTCCAATCAATTAGTAGTAATAATAGTGGAATTAATTTTATAATGGAATCTTTTTCCCTATCCAACACTTGAATTGCAGAGTCTTGTCATTATGATGAACTCTTGAAAAATTCCAAGATGGTTGTAGTAAAAATGATTTGGAGGTGGTGGTCATTGGGTTACCATTGGATCCTTCTATAGTTTCATATGGGTAACCAATGGGTTTTCTAGACACATGTGTTGAGGCATAGTTTTTTGATGGGTTCTTTTACATTATATATTCCTTCATGGAGAACGATTTCTTTACTATTCTATGGTACTGTGAATGTATGTGTTATAATAGGAGAATTTGTCAATGTGTTGGAGGGATAGTGGTCCATAGGCTGTGGAGTTGTTTCTTGATACAATAGTTTCAGTATTCCTGTATATTGAGATACCTTCAGGGAGGAGAGTGATGCTTGTAATAACCTGGATCTTCTTTTCAAGTATGTTTTCCTTTTTGCTAATTTTTTTTAGAAAAGATGATTTTCTAGAAATTTTGGAAGTACACGCCATGTAGTGGACTTCAACACGGCCATGTGTGATGAACTAGAGGCTGCATAATGCAGAGTACGAAAACAGAAAGTACATGTCGTGTACTCCAAAAGTACATGCTGTCTATTTTGTTTTTTCATTAAATGCACCGGGGTTGCGTCTGATGGACAGAACTCTCTTATTTTAGGTTACATTCATCTGATAGCATCGAGTAGCCGTGGATCTTCGATGAGCCCCCGCGCCTCTGCCCGTCCTCCAATTCGAACATTGTTGATTGCATTGGAATCGCATCAGGGAGTTCTCTCTTAGTATTGAGCATTATTTTCCAATTCCTCTTCTTTTCATTGTTATCGTGGGTTGAATATTTTAGATGTTTTCATAGATCTATGAAGTCCCATGGAGATGAAATCTTTGAGGATCAAGTATATTGATCTCCTAACCCCCGAGGTAGGTGGTTTGTTCCTTTCTGTAGTTAGTCCTGGAGTTTTATTTGCATTTTTTACCAATACCCATGAACAGTGTGTTGTGCATTTACTGTTTTATCCCTTTTGTTTCATTGTTATACTAGTACGCAAGTGTAAATGATTTTGATTGTGAATAGGGTGAATTTTTGTTCTCTGGATGTTTTTCCAATGCATTTTTTTCTTATTTGGTGCTTTGGGTCTCATATTCCCATTAGGATGATATTTAATTTCACATTCCTATTATTGTAGGATGGTGTGACTATTGTTCTGTTATGCTATTATGCTGTAGAATGCTAGACAAGTATTTCATGATGATTACCTTGGCAGTTATGCACTGCTATGCCTGCATGACTTACACAGGGCCATGAGAACCTAGTGTATAGACCATAGGTAGGATAGACTTAAGGGATTATCCAGAGTGTCTTTATGTTTTACGGTGTGAGACCACATGGAAAATTGAAGTTGAGTGCTTCCTCCGAGTGCCTGTAGTTCCACAACGCGGGACACAAAAGGAATGTGACATAAGTGTGTCCATAGAGAGCCTTTAGTTACGATACAAGAATGTATGGAGAATAGAAGGTGAGTGCTTCCTCAAAGAGTCTATGCTTAAGTTAAACAATAGGGGTTAGACTGAGTGTACAGCCTAGAAGGTTTCTTGTACATGTTAGGTAGGACAAGAGGGGATAGGATGTGAGTACTTCCCAGAGGGTTACCTTTTGTTTAGATGCTTGCTTGTTTAGCTAGGTATGACCAGAGGGGTTAGACTGAGTGTACTTCTAAGAGGGTTAACTGTTGTGTTTTATCTACTTCTTAGTTATTTCCAGATACTGAAATGTGGATTTTTTACTATTGAGTACTTTCATGTTTACTATTTCCTGTACTATTACCTGCCATATACTCATTGACTATTAGGAACAGATCTCGTGGTGGTTTCCTAATGGTATTAGTCTCACACCCTGTTTGGCCAAAGATTTTGGGCCCAAAAAGATTATATTATTGTAGATCAAGACAAGGGTAATCACCCTTCTACTTCAGGTACATGACATGCAGTGGAGCTGGAGAGCACAAGACTAATATTAGGCTTGTGATGCTGTGGAGCTGATTACTATTTTTCATTGGGACTTGGTTTAGTACTGCCTTTTAGCATTGTGATTTGTTATTCTGTTTTCCTAGACATATGTGACATACATCACCATATATATGGCTCTCTTTTATGCTATCAGTTATCCGCAGTTTATAGTTTTGTATGATATCATTATTCCTTCTACTATTGTCTGTATCTGTTTACTTCTGTTGGGTACTCATCCAATGAGGGAATATTTTCCCCACTATCACACCCAAGGCCCTCGCTTCTAGTTGTAAGCCTCTGGAGTTTGGGGAAATGCGCTTGAGGCCATGTGACCAACAGGGTACGGGGTGCCTCTAGGTGGCTGCTGGAACTGGGACATTACAATTCTCAGGACTTATATAGTTCTCGGAGCAATGAAGTTCTATTGGTAATATTTGAACAAAAATGGGGGGTTATGAGACATGGTTTGGGGTGAATTCCAAAATATTTTATATGACTATTATTTTCCAATTTCTTTTATTAAAGATAAGGCTTATGAATTTTCATGCATATTTAGTTGGGCATGATGATAGTTGTAGAATATTCGTTACATTTTACGTTGGTAAAATGATTTTTGTCAAAAAATACTTAGAGGATGATATGTCGGGGGTTAGATTCTTTGAGGAAGGACTCTATCATGATGTTCAATCATATGTAATATTGTTCAGGTTAATTACTATTATTTGGAGAGTGAATCTTGAATTAATTAGATAGTGAGAACTATAGAAATCTGGTGGGTATTGCATGGAAGTTATGTGTGTCCACCTAGTCATTTAGATCCTATAGGTAAGAAGAACATATTTTAGACCTTATACAATGTGATTATTAGCATGGATGAATGTACCAGAAAAGATTTTTTATGTCAGAATTTTGATAGATTGGGAAAAGTAAGGAAGAATTTTGATCGAGACCCAGTAAAGGGAAGAACATTCTATAGGATGGGAGAATATATCCTTTTTGTATAATGTTCTCTATAGTAGTGAGTGGAAGAGGGTCAACACTAACCCTATGTAATAGAGTGAGTTCCAAAGCTCTTCCTCAAGCTGGGTGCTGGAGCAGTATTTGTCATTCATTATGAGATGGTGGATGTATTCGAGGTAGTGAGATAAAGATTCATCCTTGATAGAAAATTTCACATAAACTAAAATTTGGGGTTGTTTTCTAGGGACAAGGTTCTTGCCAAATATATTATGTATAACCTAAAATTGAGGATTTGAGAATCAGGTCTTCTATATTAAGGATAATGATCATAGTATCATATATTATATTACCTTTTCCTTTTTGGTAATGGTGTATTGAATAGAATTATATATGATCCTATTTTAGAGGGCCTTGGGATCATGGTTCTAATTACTAATGGTGTCCAAAAACATGATACGCAATTGGGAATCAGGGTAGAGGTTTTAAGAAAGGGTAGGGAGTTCTATCTTGAGATAGGTAATTTCCACTTTATATGGAATATTGTTTTCCTCTACATGATTGGTTTAATGTTATACATAGGATGGAATGACTAGTTTCTTATCAAGACATCTTTGATTTCTATAAATGTAGGGTGACCATTACATCACTAGGGTGTAGTGATTTAATTTAAAAGGGGAATAATATATACAATATGGAATAATTGTAAAATAATATCATTAGATTGGGGGAATGAAAACCCACATTTATAGTTTATATCTGAATAATTTGGGATCACGTCAAGTAAATTTCTATAAAATGATTGATCGTTTCATCGTAATTTTCTTCTATTTTTTATATTTTACCTCTTGAAATAGAGTTTGAGTCATCCATTGAGATAGTACATGGTGTTTCACCATTGTACATTCCCCCTTATTGGATGGATACTATAATGTCTTACAATTTAAAGAGGTAGCTGATGGATTTGAGGGAAAATGGGTTTATATGACCCAATACCTTTCCATGGGGTTTGTCAGTACTTTTTTTGAATAAGGTGGATGTTACACATAGGATATTCATGGACCATCCAAAATTGAACTAGATTTTGGATAATAACTAGTATCCATTTCCATATTCAGATGAACTTTTTTATTAGCTTGGATGATATCATGTTTCTTTGAAAATTGATTTTGTCTCTATATATGAGTCGGTGAATGCTTGGCCTATAGTAATACCTAATTCATATTTTAATAGTACATATAATCTATATGATAATATTGTTAATTCATTTAGTATCACAACTGTTCCATCAGTTTTCATGGAGATGATGATCTGATTTGTTATCCATATCTAGATTTATTTGGGGATGTTTTTAAGGATGATATTTAGGTGAAATCTCAAAATCAACATGACCATTCCAGTATTCTTGATATCATTTTCGATAAAATGATAGAGCAGTAGTTACATGCTAATATCACATAGTTATACTTCTAGATTAATGAGATTCACTTCCTAGGAAATATTATCTCTCAGAGAAGAGTATAAGTAGATCTAGTAGAGGTGAGAGTTATAGTTTACTTTGAAAAGCCTAAGAACAAAATTGATATATCAAATTTCATGGGGCGTTATCTAGATATTTACGGATATTTTTATAAGAATTATCATACTTAGTAGACCATTTGATGTGGTTGAGAAAGATGGGAGGCATGTTTTTATAGAAATCACCCATGAGATATCATTTATATAGTTGAAAGGGAGATTTAAATTAGTGTATATCTTGATTATGACATTGGATAGGAGTAGTTTTGATACAGGGGGATAAATTAATGTCATAAGGATATTTTCTACTAAGGAAACATGAGATAAACTACCTAATGAATGATCTTGAGTTGGATGGAGTTGTTCAGGCACTATGATATTAGATACATTACTTACTGGGGGGTGTTTCTGTGTGTACAAGGACCTCAAAATCCAAAAGTATATATTTACACCGCATGATATGAATTTGAGGGTGTGTAGATAATTTGTGTCCCTACAGTATTTTGACGTCGAGCATTCCAAAACTCATGATAAGGGAAATGTTTTTCTCGAGGTATTAAGTATACGGACATATATATAGGTATTCGGGGAGTCCACTTGCTAGTAGAAGGTTAAGGAATGTCTTCTGGGATACACTTGTAGGGGAAGAATAATTATTTGTAGAATTTTATTTAATACTTTGATTTTACCTCTACCATTATGGATATGGTTGGTATGAGAATATTATTGGATTTTGATGGATTAGTTTTGCTGGATACTTTGGTAGGTGAGGACCCTTCTCCTGTTCAGGAAATTGGAATGGATGATATCCTACATATTAATGGCTATGTATATGTTCTAGAAGACATGTATGAGTATTTTGAAAAGTATTTTCTTAACATATTTTGGGACGTTCATATCATTTTCACCAAGAGGTTTCATGAATTATGTCATCAATACTTAGGTTGTGTATGAAATGTAACGTATGTAGTTTCATTATAAGGTGTTCCACCTATCATTATGTTAGAGAAGAACATCGGTAACCACAATGGATTATATATCATTTACCCATTCATGAGAGGAAGTGGGTAGATGTTTTATAGGATTTCATGATCAGATTTTTGTGGTCACCTTGAGTTAGTAATGAAGTTTGAGTTTTTGTTCGTAGGATCAGGTTGTTTCCTCATTTCCTTACAAATATATAGATATTAATATTAAATTATCTTTGGTGGTTGTATATCCTTGATATAGTATAACTTAACAGGGTTCCTAAATACTATTATATAATATATGGATTCCCAATTTATTTCATTTTTATGGAATAGTTGTCATAGAAGTTGGGTTATAGGTTCTCCTAAAAACAATATACCACCCTTCGAATGATTCTCAGTAAGTGTGTATGATTCAGGCGATTGATGAAATTTCATGATCACGCAACATTAGATTTTAGGGGTTCTTCGAAGAAGAAAATAATCCATGTTGAGTTTTCCTTCAATAATATTTATCAAGTGAGTATATAGATGGAACCATATGAGTGTTTGTATAGTAGGACATGTCAATAACCCATGAAATGGTTAAAGGAAAGTGAGGTATCTATTTTATGATTTCATCTCATTTAAAAGAATTATGACCATTTTTATATGAACATAATGTAGATGTATACATCATAGTCTCAAAAAATGTATTCCAACCACCATTGATGTCCTCTAGATTTGGAGGTCTGAGATCATGTATTTTTATATATCTCACTGAGGTTGTAACATGGATAGATTCCATTATAGGGTAATATTTTACTGTCTTATATTAGATCCTATATTATTTAGATAGTCAGGACAGTAGACTATCGGTAGTATTTACCTGAGATGTACCAATCCATGAATGAAATATTCCATATATTTTAGCTATGTCATTATCATAGAGACCCTTCTAAAATTCTGTAGGTGGATGAGGTTGATTTATTGGTCGATGTGTCCTCCAAGGAGAATCTATACATGTTTTTTTATAAGATCATGACTGTTCTATGAGGTGAGTCAGTTCCTCTTATTCTGATTCTATAGAAGTAAGGACATTTATAGGAAGAGACATGGGAGCAGGAGGATGACGTACATCTTTAGTAGCAGAGTTAATCCTATTATATACTTATCCACCTTTGGAAAGAGAATTAGTGGACAAATTACATTAAGGAGGGATGATTTTAAGATATAAAAATTTATTATGAGTTATGGACATTTAATTTTTTATATTAAATTATTTTTATGGACTAATGTGTGTGACTATGGTGATCAGGGTTGTTTTGGAGTGTCTATTGATTTTTTTAATCCCAAATCCCAACCATTAGATAAAATCATAATGAATGCATGTTAAGTAGAAACCACGTGGGGTAGGTAACACCTTTGGTCTAATTTTGTGAGGCCGTAAAAATGAACCAATGGATCCCACGTGTTTTATGGAAACTATGCAGAATAAGGTGCATGCCTGTGTGTGGCAAGATAATGTGGTGTAGGTTGTCGAACATGTTGGGGAAACTATACCACATATTTCACATTCCCATGGGTTTAATTGTAGAATTCATCACAAAATGATTAATAAACTATTTTCCCATGTGGTTTCACACTATGTTTTAGGACCGTGTGGGGTTCCCCTTTACATAGATAAGCATGCATGGTTGGTGAGAAATTTTTCTAACCATGCGACCAATCTATGTGGCATAATAATTTGGGGAATTTTACAAAATGAACTCATAAACTATTAAAACCAACTTCTAATTTCATTTATATTATGTTTGATAGCACTCACCTTATATGAGATCTTTTTTTGTATGAAGAATATGAATGTTTGTTGATTCTCTATCGAAACATTGATTTGAGCACGTAAAATCTCGTTAGATTCAAGGTGGTATGTTTTTCGATCATCAGGTGTCATTTCTTGATTGACTTAACATTGATGGAGTTATATAGGTCAAATTTAAAATTACCTATTTCTAGATTCTTCATATATTCCTTATTTTTAATCAAATATGGATTAAATTAGAAGTTGATACTATGTGATTAATCTTCTACAAACCTATGATATGTGTTATATAACATTCCCCCATATATTTTTGTTTTATAGAACAAGTTTACACTATCTCTACATGTCATAAATTTCTATATTTCCCTAAAACTAAATTGAATAATTAAATACAAAGTGTTTTCAAATTTTATGGATTCCCACTATTTCATTGATATTTGTTGGTGGTTGTTTCCCCAACCTTGGTCACCCATGGGATATGCCTCTGATATTGAAATTTTGTTATACAATCCATGGTGTGTAAGATCTATTTCCTTGTTACATAATTCCCTTAATGAGTTGAAATAAATTTGAATTGGATGTTTAGAATATGGTTTTCCTCCTTAGATTTTTGATTACATAATTTTATTTAATTGATATTCTTGAATGGGTTTTATAGAAATTATATAGTTGATTAGGTAAATTCATGAAATGTGAATGAATGTAAATTAAAAAAAATTAAGTTATATGATGATTATAAATTTTAGTTTATCAATTTATTAGTATAAAGTGGATCATGATTCCAGTATATGTCATTGATGTTACCTCTAAGCATCTTGATATTGATAGTGGACATCGTGGATGATATTTCCCCTTGGGTCTTGATTCCATGGGATGTGCTGGTCCTTAAAACCCCTAAAGCTTGTATTGATTAGATTTTTAGTACATGATTAGTTGACAATACCATAAGGATCTATCCATTTCTAACCGAGTATCCATTGAGATTATCCATATACTTGATGATGACGACTTATTTTTTTCCATTGATCAAGCCTTGTTGGGTATGAAACATCTAATTATATAGCTCTATCATGGTTAACAAGATGCTTTTGGTTATAAGGCTTGATCATGGTTGATATGTTTTTCATGTTTTATGGTGTGGTCATGGATGATATGATATACTATGTATATTACATATTTTTTGTTAATTACTTCTATTTTATTTTCATTTATCTAGTTATAGGATCATATATCATTTTTACAGAATGCATGTTTTCCTTGAACCAATTTTAATTAAATGTATCATTTATTATATGGGAAGACGATTCATTAATTGTTTTCATTTTATATATATTTCTTATGCCATATATTTTATTTTACATCATTAATTTTTATAGACACATTTGGTGGTGGCCTACTAGGATTTTATCTCACACTCTTTCTAATGTCAGTATTGGGTACCTAGATAGTCTATATATAGTCACATTTAGAATGGTGAAACATTACATATTTTGATTCTTGAATTTATGCTATGCTTAGAGTCACGGGAGCCCGGGACCTATCTGAGGCTTATGACGCTAGCTGGGATATAATTATTTACTTTTTGATATTTTGATAAATGTATTATATTTGGATACATGTATACATGTTTTCATGATTTTTAGATACATGACATGTATCATGACTAATTTTTTTGTTACTTAGTTTTTATCTTCTGATTATTCATATCAGTTTCATCAGTTCTTATCCATTTCTATACATCTTCATCTATATTGTGTTACTGGTCTAGTGATATATCCATTGTTTACGATGCTCCATATACTTAGATATGATCCTAATAATTACATATTTCTTAATATAAAATATTCTAAACTCTGGTAATGAAGGAATATTCTCCTCGTAGGGACACCCTAGGCCCTCACTACTATTCAGAAGCCTCTAGCATTTAGGGATATCCATATAAAGCCTTGTGACCCCCAACATGGGGTACTATATTGCAGCATCTATGTTTGTTCATTACATTGGTATACTAAAAATTGGAATTTGATTACTCTAGAATTATGTAGAGAAATGTTCTACAATATCCTCTCTATTTCGGCACTCAAGTGACCTTGGGATATTGGGTTTTATGTATTTATTCTCATGTTTAATCAATTTTTTTAATAATTTTTGATTCATATTGAGGGTGTTCTTATGTAATGAATATACCTGTTTAATTTATAGATATTATTGTCTTGTTCAGAATATAGGAATCGAAATAGACATGTACAGTTAGATATCATGGTATGGTAAACCAAGGGGAGGTCCTTCACATTGTTTTGAGAATATCTAAGCTCCAGTTTCATGTTTGGACCAAGTATCACCAAAATTAGTGGCAAAACTATGAACAACTACTAAACCCATAATATTGTTTGTTTTACCGAATTATTTTTATTTAATAATGGGTAGATTCTATTTCTGATAAGTGAAAGGGTATTTACTTGGTGAATTTCTGTAATTTTTTTTGATTTTTAAGAGACCGTGTAGTTGAAATGTGATACATAAAAATTATTGAAATAAATCTGATATATTGGAGATTAAAATATAATATCAAATGGTGATTTCAGAAATTTTCAATTTTTTATACTTTTTTAATCCGAATGAATCATCCATTGATAGAAAATTTAGAATGGGTAAAATATGTTTGGATTATAAAATTTCTTTATAAAAAACTTTTTTAGTTTAAAATTTATAAATAAAATGGAACTCTATATTTGAAAATACAAGTTAATGATTTTAAAATCATTACAATTGAGACTTATATATATATATATGTTTACAACTTTTATTATATAAATAATATTGAAACTGTTCTTTTGTTGTTCCAATTGGAGTTGTAATTTAATTTCATTTGAATATTAGTTGTGTATTGTTCATTAATGAATGAGTCTTGTGTTTAATTTTTAGGTGTAATCAATTACTCATAGGGATGTTTTAAGATATTATTGGAAGTATAAATAAAAAAGATTTTTTATATTTGTTTATAGTAGATATAATATGAGGATTATTTTTTTAGACTGTACACATACATTTGGGAAGGGGTATAACGAATCCCTTCACGAGGATTGGGTTTTATTATAGATATATTCATATTGGTATTTGTTAATTACTTACTATCTCATATCCTTAATTATAATGAATATTTACCTTTAAAAATTCCTTTTTAGAAAACCCATATATTGTGTCTCTTGGTTGATCAGATTAATTTTTATAAATCTTATAAACATAGAAGTTTGGATAACCTGTTACTCATGGGATCAGTTTGGTACACTCCCAATATTTGTGGAATTGAGAATATTGTGTTCTTTTATATATAGTATCCTAGAAATACATCATGGTTTGTTCCTAATCTACTTATTTATTTCATTCTTTTTTTATCACTCTCTTTTCCCTTTTTCCCCCATTTCATTATTTTTTTGATTCAAAAACTATTATTTTGTTCATCCATAATTTTTATCAGGGATATTATTTGGAACCTCAGTTAATTTATAAATAAATTTAATTAGTATTGGGATCATATAGATATTACTTTTACTTTATTAATTTTCTTTATGTTTTTTTGTTTTTTTATTCCCCATTAATTGAGTGTTTGGATTATGTGTCACCAGTTTAATGTTCTAGTTCCGTCTCATATCAATATTTTAAAAATTAGCCTATTTTATTTCTATCCATCATATTTATGAATGATTTATATATTTGGGAGAACTAATTATGGTCTCAATTAATTTTAAATAATCCCCTTGGATATATAAGACTATGTTTTCATTTTTAATCATGAATTGTAATTTAATAGTGTTCTGGACTTTGGAATGTGTTCTACTGAGAATGTTTCATTTCGATTCGTGTTTTATTTTTAATTTACTTTAATAAATGTATAGATGAAAATGTTATTCTTTGAAACTCTATGAATTTATTGGGTTGAAATTGTTGGGTAGTGATAATTGTCACACCAAAACATTATTTTTTCCTATTATTCAATTTATATATTGATATTTATCATTTTCCATGAGCTTCATTTCATTATTCCTCAAATTATCAAATTTCATAAATTTTATTTTTATTTCTTGATTGAATAATATTTAGTTATTAATATTAAAACATCATGATGAAATATATAATTCTATATTATTTTACGTTTTCATATAAAGCATATAATTCACTAAACAATATTGAAAAATTATGACTCTATGCTACTATAGTAAGTTTGTAGTGTTCAGTCAGTGGATTACTTTAAATATTGTATATCCAAGCCAACTAATTTACATATAATAATAAATTTTATTTTTTAACATTTATTATTTATTATTTAATATGTTAAATGGATTTATTTATTCCCCAAGATTCTAAAAAATTAAGTATATCCCATGGGGACTATTTATTTTTCTATCTTTTTGATTGAGGATTATGGCCTCTACTATTGGTGGTTTCAGCTAGGTATGGACTTATTAATTATATTTATTATTCTTTATTTCTTTCATTTAAATTATTCCAGGAGGGAATGTGGTTTTTATCTTTTTTGTTCTAATTCATTTTGATTACTTTTGTTGGACTATTTCTAGTGCCTTACTTGTCACATATTCTGTGCTTTGATTTATCTATTCTTGTTCTGGGTTGGTGTTTTACTTTAATTTATTCTTATTTAAACTCAATGATTTCATTCGTATTTACACTGAAAGGATATAAGTACATATTATTTTTTCATATTTTTTATATAAAAAATATTATTGTTTTTATATAATGAAACTATTAAAAATTTGTCAATAAAATTGGTATTTTTAAAGAATATTTTTTTAAAACATTATTGGATGTATATATGTAATTCATTTCTTTTAATAGGATATGATTTGTTATTTTTATTCATAATAGACATTAGAAGTTTCCAAGATCTTGTTCATTAGATTCTTATTAAAAATTAATTATTTTGGTGTTTTAATTATTGTTTGATGAAATAATTCCATGTAGTTTTATTGTTCATTAAACGTAATTATTTTTAAGTAAAGCTTCCCTTTAGTTTTAAAAAGATATTTCAAACACTACATGGTTAAAAAATGGGTTCAAAATGGATTTTAATGTAAAATGTAATTTTTATGTTCTAGAGTCTCATTTTGTTACTTGAAATTAATTTTTTAAAAAATAAGTGGATTATATAAGAGATTTTTTAAATGGTATTACTATATTTGAAGCATAAGACCTAAATAGATCTTGATATAAATAGTTTATTTGATATGAGTTTCACCATAAACTTCATCAGTATGATTTATGTTTAAAATTCTCATGTTTGTGGAATATTATTTTTTATTATGAAAATGTGATTAAATGTAAGGGCTTTACTAAGAACCGACTATGTGGGTGAGTTGAGGTGAGATTTGGGGATACAATTAGTTATTAGTGAGTGTCATGTTTGACATGAATATTCCCACTTCTATTAATATAGTTAACATCGAGATCATAGGAACTATTTTGGTGATTTAGAGAATGATAGAAAACATTTACTGATGATATGGACATATATACACCAGCTATCAATTTTGACCTCAACTATGGAGGGCCACTGGTGAGGTTAGATAGTGAAGGCTACATGGTTTTTTTCTAAGATCATATTAATTCAGGCCATTATGGGGTTCCACATCCAAATTTATTAGATCATATCACTATATTTTTTGGGATTTCCAATTATTACATTTAATTGTTTCGTGTCATGGATTACTATTTTACATCTTTTTTAATTAGTTATTATTAATATCCTCCCATTTTAATATGTTCATTTTTAATTATATTAGAATAATAATTATTATATACTACAACACTTCTCATTCACTACATTGTAGTTTTATCTATGATTGAAATCTATATTATGATTAGACTATATTTATATTTCTATGAATTTTATTTTTTATTTCATTATTTTATTATTCTCTTCAATTTTTAATTATTATGTGGATTATTTTTTTTATTTGTTCAGTTATGTTGTTATTTTTTCTCTTATATGCTTTATTATCCTTCATTTAATGTTTAATAGGGATGGATTTTATAAATAAATTATAAACATATGTTTGAAATGGATATTAAAAAAATAGATTTTATTAATGTTTTTGGGTTTTAAGGTAATTTATGTGATTCACATAAGTTTTATCCCTAAAAATTAAACTATTATTTCAAAATATTATATTGGAACAAATTATTTCAATATTGATACCATAAGGGAAATTATTTGAATATTTGGTGAAATTTTACTAGGTTTTTGAGACCAGGTCCTTCGTACACCACTCAGTCTCTATGGGACGAGTAGATTTTATCGGCTCCGATCTATTATTCAGTAATGGATAAATAGTGATTGCTGAAGCTAGTTAGTGAATTGGAGCAACAAAGATATCTCATAATCTAGTTTTTTATATTTTGAATAATTTTTATCATCAAAATAGGATTGTCATGTATTATTAATTCTATTTTAATCAAGTTACATATTACAATGATACATCTTTATTTTTATTAGATCACTATTTTGGTCATATTTATATATGAAAATGGTTATTTTTTTTGCATAGACATACAATCTGTTGAGGAATATTTAAAAATTCTTGGTAGAATCCAAAATCCCGTTAAATATTATTTATTTTGGAGAAATCATTCCTATTGTGCATACTATTATGCATTGGTGTCTGTCACTGGCCCATACAGAACAAGAACACCCTTTTATCCTTAACATGGAATAATTCACGTCCTTAGATGAAGGTTTTCATGCATTGGTTTGTGGAAAATACATCATTTGATGGACACATTCAATGTGGGTGTATTTTCGACACAAATATTCACCTCATTTCCTCTTCAAATTCAATTATACATCACAGTGAATAAAACAAATTAATTTCCAAAGCATAATCCATGATTAATATATATATATATAATGAATTACATGAATTCTATATATATATATATATATATATTGAATTCCTTATATATTTTTATCAAATATTTCACGGTTCACAATATAAATCACTAGACCATCACCTACACTATTAGAAATTTTTACAGTATGCTAAATTGTATAATTAATATGTTTTTTCAAAATGTACATACCCTAACATATAAAAGGACCCATCCCCTATCACATAAAATAATCACATAAAATTTAAATTTCCCACAATAAAATCTCAAATTTCCTTCCATATTAACCCTTTAACACACTCTTGTGATTCTTATCTTGGGAGAATTCTTATTTTACTTCCAAACCAAGAAGGATTCGAAGAGAATATATGACATATTCCTCATATGAAATGAATTATTATCATTATTATTTATTTATATCATCCATAAAACTAATATATTTTTATATTTAAATCCTTAATAACATCAAAATAACATCATTATATTTCTAAAATTTTAATTTAATTATATAAAAACTTTATATTCATACTCATCCAATGATTATTGCATATTCTTTTTTTTCCATTTTAATGACAAACATGAACAATGATATATATTTTTGTAATGTATTATTATAAAATAATAATTACATTTCATAACAGATATTACTCATTATGTTTTTATGTAAAATTAATATTTACATATAACTCATTATTAATATAATTTCATTAATTTTGTAAAAAATTTTGAAATAAGAATCTGATTGATTTTATCTTCAAGGACCATAGTAGAAACACCCATAAGATGTACCTAGAACATTCTAATTCATTATTGTAAATATATCCTAGAAAAATTAATATTATATATATTATAGACTCAATAACATAGAATAATTATTAATAATGTTTTACTAAAAATGGAAATGAAGAGTTTAAACTATAAAAAACTGATGATGATTCTGAACTGAAAATAATTAATAACTATATAATAAATGAAATTTAAAAAATTAATATAATATGAAAAACACAATAATAAAGTTATAATTTAAATTTTTAATTTATATTAATTTATTATATTTGAGGTTAGTGTTTGTCTGACTAAGCTGATATTCAAGTTAAGGGTTTTATTTTCTCAATTTAAATTTTCTGACATATGATTCATATTTTACACCATTTTATGTTTTATATTTTTTAGTTAATTATTTAATGTATTATTTTATATTAAAAATAATGAATTATTGGATATTTTTAATTCCCCCTCATTATTTCACTTTCATATTCATTCGATTCACGCAATATAGAAGAAGTAAGGTGTTTTGATATCATATTTCCTTCTTCAAGACTTCTTTTTCATTATAAAAATATTTTCAAATTAAAATGTGTATATACTACATTATTTATATAATATATCTTTATTATCAATATATTAATGGTATGTAAATTTATATTTCAATTTATTAAATGGACATTGAATCAAATGTTACGAAGTCATGATGGTTTATTTTTAAATCTCATTTTGAAATCGATTTTGTTTTTATTAAATTTCAATTGTTAAAAATTTCTTGTTATTTATCTGTAAACACCACATGTTTTCTTAATATATTTTTATTTATTTCATTTATATTTTTTATACTCTTCCACTCCCCATTTTTAACAGCTCATTTGATGTGATAATTATAAGTGGATCTGACCATATTAAGTCTCTTGATCCTGAGCCTTTATTTCCATGTAAATATTAAATATATTATTATATATACATAGATAATTTGTTCCTAAAATTTTATATATTCCATTTAATTATTATAATACATATTTAAATATTATTTTTAACATTTTCTACACAAGTCACGTTTGAAATTCTTTTCAAAAGTGATAAAAGAAATTCATGATGACTTTTTTTCATGAATATATTTTATCACATTCAAAATTTTGTAATAAATATTTATTCCTTTTTTTCTTGCATTTTTCAAATATTTTTTATACCTTTTTATATTTTTCATTTGAGAAAAAATTTGTTCAATTAAAAAGGATATTTCAAATATTTTTTTAGTAGAAAATCACTTGTGTTATTATGAATGTGTTTTTTATATATGTTGTCATACATTTATTTTCATTATGATTAATTAGGTATGTTATCTATTGACACCATCGAAATTATTTCACATAAATTATTATAAAAAATTGTTTCAAAAAATTCATGAAACCCATTTCATTCCCATGGGTTAGTTACGAATTGATGTAATTTTGAATTTGGTCATGTTCATTGATGTTTACGAAGATAGTGAATCCATTTATTGAATTGGTAAATATTTAAATTCTATATTACATTTATTTTATCATGGATGATTATTTTCTCTAATGTAAAACCAATACTAAATATGATGTGGGTACCTTATATTGTATATTTAATGGTTATTACCAAGAATGTTATTCAATATATTTACTAGGATAATGATTACACTATTTATACTTGTTGTTTACATATTTATGATTATTGATTACTAAATCACATTGAGTATGTTTTTTATTATTTATTTATTCCATTATTTTATCAACGCATTTGTAACACCGTAAGGTTCCATGATAATATTATCCTTGATTAATGCAATAGTTTGAGTTGGACGGCACATTGAGTTCTAGCAAACCACGACAAATAAAACTGGCCATTATGAATAGTAATAAATACCTTTTAAAATTTTATAAATTTTATTCTTAAAAATGGAATTAATTTCTGGATTTGGAATATAAAAATTATCTTAGGGTGAATTATTGGTATTTGTCTGAAAACATTCATTTTTTATGAATACTGAAAAACACTCAGTTTTTCTTTAAAACCTAATTTTAATTTAAATAATTATTTATTTTATTTAAATTTATTTTATGCCAAAATAGATACATAATAAAAATATTAATTCAATTTAATTATTTGGATTCATTTTATAATAATAATAGATCTGTTAAATTTTATTGATCTTTTTAACGCCTTTAACCCACTTTCTGGGCCCATTTTCAAATTTGTATAATTTTTTTTACGACTTCAGTGAATAGAATTTCAAATATTCGAGAGTCACAATTGATATCAGTATGTAAAATTTGGTTCAATGGGATAAAAATCATTTTTAGTGAATAGTTACTATTGAATTTTTTTACCATAGTTAAAAGTAAATAGGGTAATTAAAGGTAAAAATGTTATTATAATTACTGAAAACATGACTTAAATCTATTGGATAAGTTTATTTCATACCAAGTAATCCATAGGAACAAAATATGATCATTTTGACCCACTTGGATTAGAATATGACATTTATTATTATTGTTATTATTAAATAGTTAAGTGTAAAATAAAATGTTTAACAACTAAACAATATATAATATAGGGATACACATAAGATAAATTTGACCATAAATATTAATTAGAAAGATAAAAATATTTCATGCATCATATAATTTTATTTATAATTTTTATACATTAAATAATAAAATTTATATATGAGTCAACAAGGATGCAATAATTACCTTACTAACAATAAATTAAAATAATTGATATGATGAATATCCAAAAAAAATTAAATTGGGATTTTAAAGGAATAACAATGATTTTATTGGTTAATATGACATGTTAGGATTGATTTAATTTATTTGGTTCGAAGTAATCATGTTTTGATGACTTTTAGAAAAACCAGATACTAGATATTGTCAAAAATTGACATAAATGTGTTTAAAAAAAATATATTATTAAATTATATAATATTCCAAAATATAAATGTTTTGGAAAAAGGAATCAAATAATAATATATTTGTCATTAATTAACCACTTGGTGTATTATGGTAATTTTATAGTATGTTTATTAACCATTTATTTTAATAATTCAAGAATTCATGGTAAAAGATAAACTGTATAACTAAGAGTTGAATTTAAACGATAAGGTTAATATGGTGACCGAAACCTATCTAAAAACTATTGTTTGAAAGGTTTTCTACTCCTACCCACCTTAAAATAGACATAAATATTTTTGGAGCCATTATAAACCAAATATTATTTTAAATTAAATTAATATTTCATGATTTTCATAAAGTGACCCTCGCCTCTCTTATAATAGGGTACTTCCCCTTTTCTCAAAATCACAACTCCAATTCCATTTGTCTCAGCCAACCACTTCTCAATTATCTTCCCAAAAAACCTTAAATCAACCTAGAGGCCTTAAATTGATCATAAATATGAATTATGGATCCCTTTTGATCAAATCAAATGGAAGAACCCGAAGAAGGGGTAATAATCTAATCACCTCTCTCAAAGTTATTTTCTTCTTCCACTTCCACTTTATTTGTTGTTTCCATACAAATAAAAACAAAATACATTACTATCTACATAATATTATTTTATTATACATATTGTACAACAATATTCATTATTCTATTAATCCTATTGATGACAATGTCACCATATGTGCGTACATACAGCTTACCGTCTCCACGTCGTGGTGTAGTTTGTCATTAAAAACTTCAATATTTGGATAGGTATAATAATTATTATAATTGATGTAAATAATAAATCTAACATTTTAATTATTATTTATATATAATATAACATCCAATTTCATACAATTACACTATCAATAGAATTGTATTGTCGCTCGTGCGCACGTACAGAATACCGTCTCCACGAAAGCGATTAGATTCTTTCACCATCATAACCATTTGAAAATAATTTTCATTTTATGATTAAAAGTAAAGTTTAAAGAACTTAATATTATTCTATATATGAATCTAATACATCATATCTATAAATAACATGATTTCCGTAACAAAACATATGCAGGAAAATGAATCATCTAACACCTGAAACAATGATACTACTCAAATATTATTAACAAAGCAGTATTAGAAGATCATATATGATATCATATTTATGTATGTGGTAATTGTATAATTTAATAACAATGATTTCAGCAGTAGGATAACCTATCCTCAAATATGGATAACTTCATATTGAGGGTTAATTTTACAATCTCTTTATTATTTTAGGTTTTTTATAAATGAGTATCTACTGGGTCCTCTTTATCATCCACATACGTGTTTCTTAAAAATATATTTCAAAACATCTTTAATATATCCTAGAATATGGGTTAACGTCATTTATACACTTTTTTTTAATTTTTATTAAATGTTTTTAAATTAATCTTTCCATCATTTTCCAAAAAAATTACTTTATTACCTTTTCGACTAATTAAGGTAAAAATGTTTTTTAATGTATACGGAAGGTGAAATTATTTTCGGTTGTTATAACATCTTCAAAGCTTCCCTTACATGATTAAAAGAATATTTTGAAAATAATTTTATTCTTTTATAATTATGTTATAATTAAATAATATAATTAGATATTTCTATCAAATAGTTTTGATTTCATAATGTCAATATCCTTTGATGTGTTTTAAAATTATTTGAAGTTGATTTATTATGATACAATATTCCATATTGTATTAAAGGTTGTGTGATATTTTTAACTATGGATGTGTTAATTTTAAACCATTAATGGTTTATGGATAAAGTATTAACATATCGTATTCGATGTTAAATACAAATGTTTATGTTATGTTTCAACATTTTCATATGAGGAATGCATCAGACTTAGTAAGTGATAGGTGGGTCCCACTATAGCTACTTGATGCATTGGAATGTCTCATGAGACAAAATCCTATCCTGGCATAAGGCTTTGGAAAAATATTATGTAGTCATGGCACGAGTCCTAAACTATGTGGTAATGATGTCTAACAATAAGCATTCAATCATTATTAAATTAGATATTGATATTACATGTGATTATTACACTAGTTGAATATCAATGTGAATTAGTAAATGGAACTTTTTTATGTAACTTTCCATATTATGATAAAGATTATTTTTAAAAGTCTTGTGCTTTGGTCTTATACACTGCCTTAAATGTTTATACATATTTATGATAGTTTCCTCTATATTGTTATCTTTATATAACATCTCATCTCAAACCTTTCTATGCTTTATTTTTTCCATGTTCTGAAATAGTATTATATGATTAACCTGTAGGAATAGGATAAGGGATATGGGTGTATTCAAAAAGGACACAATGCTGTTGTTTTTTACATTTCATGATCTAATGTAAATGTTGTTTATTTATTTAGTAATCCCAAGTCAACTAAACTAATTGGTATTTTGAGACATGATCTATTGTGATCATACCAATGCTATGTAATAATTCATTGACTTTGGTTAACTAGGATCGCGGCATTATTGTTGGTATCAGAAGAAGTTTACTACAAACCTTCGATGCTAGATTTAGAAACTCTATGATTAAAGAACATTTCCATAATACTGACATTGAGAATTAGTATAGAAGAACTTCTTAGAGTTTTGGAAATATAGATATTTTATGATGATTCCATGTAATGAATCTCTATCTGGATATGAGAATGTATAGGAAACTGTGGTACAAATGTACCTAGGGGTGAAAACTCTGACAAAGAGTTACATGCATAACTTCGGCTACCTAGTACAAGAAAATGGGACTTGCGGCACTCTTGGTTATGAATCTTCTGGGGGATATTCTTAGGGTAATTCACATTAAAAAAACAATTATGAAGTATTTATAAGCAAATAACTTTTCAAAGAAAACATTTTTATGATTATGGATTATATGCACAAACTATTCAATTTATTTTAGGTATTTTACTAGTTTGGAACTATGTGTTGAGATTCATAATCTAATCTAGTGAATGGAATTGATTATAAATGGAGCCCAGTGGAAGGAATGGAGACCATATAAATGCTCATAATACATGTAGGTATTTCCCTCGTACTCAAGATAATCATACTGTATCTGGTGATGAAACAGGTGATGAACAACTTATAACCACACTAGGATAACTGAGTTAGGCTATGAATAATAGCCTTACTTATGTGGAGCACCCTGATCCACAGTGTGGATGATCAATGTGAGACTACTTTATGATGCAATAACCACCAACCTTCAATGGGACTACAAATCTATTTGTATCTAAGTAATGGATAAGTTGCGTAGAGAAAATATTTCATGCCTTTTTAAGTAGAGAAATGAAAAAAGTTGTAATTGATGTATATAACCTAATAGTAGATGGAGATAAATGATGGAAATTAATTAAAAACTCAAGGTAGGATTAAGAAGTATAAAATATGGAATGATGGAAGTTTAAAGATCTTTTTATAGAAAAATACTTTCCTTATGTCCAACGAATAGATTTGAAAATATCTGAGTTTGAGGAAAAAGCAGGATGATAATGTCACAAAGTATGAGGAAAACATTACAAGGTTAGCAAGGCATGCAGTATATTATATACGTAATCCAAGGAGTAATATTGATCAATTATTTGATGGGATAAAACCATTTATACATCATGAATTACTCTGACAATCCTTCTCATCGTATGAAGATATTGTCTAATGTGCTATCAAGATGGGAACTGAATTATCTATATCTTTCTACTTTAAATAAAAATAATAGAAGAAGAGATCTACTAAACACTCTAGAAATGGAAATAATGGCAATAAGGGAAGTGTTGAATTTCTATCCTATAGTAAATGTGGGATGAAACACTTTGATACTTTCTTAAAGGGAATAAGTTCTGTTAGAACTGTGATGAAAAAGGACACAAAACTCATTATTAAAAGGTTAAGAATGTTTCTATTAATATTAAATGCTACAAATATTGAGAAATGGGGAATTATGAAAATTAATGTCCTAAGCTGCAAGGAAACATACCTCACAAAACACCAAGAGAGAAATTCTAAGCTTATGCGATCACTAATGCTATGTTTGAAGCTCCTAATGACATGGAAGCATGTAATTCAATGGATTATTCAAAATCAGCCAATGATTTATTTGATTCTGGTTCATCGAGTTGTTTAATATCTTCCTAGTTTTCTTTAAAAATTAGACATTTCCATTTTCATTTAACAATGGATTTTTCAGTCAAATAATTTAAGATAATTATCATTACAAACAATGTTTTATAAATTAGTTCATATTAGTGCATATAAATATTCCTTATATGGTGATATAATCGTCATACACATGATTTGATTTTATATAATCATTAGTATGAATTGGATTTCAGACCATGATGAAAATATTTATTTCAAAAAAAAGGTTCGAATTATAAATGATGATAATTAGTACCTTATCTTTATAGTAGAAACATCACCATCTAATTATCATGTAGATCGACCCTAGTAGCTCTAATGAATTTAATTATTGGGGAGGATTATTGTGAAATAAATAAGGGTGAGAAAAGGAATGATTTAATAGTGGACAAACCTATTGTGTAAGAATATGTTGTTGTGTTTCTGGAGGATTTATCTAGACATCCTCTATAATGATAAATTGTGTTTTCCATTGATATAATTCTAAGTTCAAGGCACATGTCAAAGACCCCTTATAGAATGGTCATAGTGGAATTATTTGAACAGATGAAACAAACAGAGTAATTAAGTAATAAATGATATATTCACCCTAGTGTTTCTCCAAGGGCAGACCCTATTTATTTTATTAAGAAGAATGATCGATCTATGAAGTTGGGTGTTCACTGCAAGGAGATCGATTAAATAAAAATAAAGAACATGTATCCCCTACCTCGCATTGATGATTTATCTGATCAACGTCATGGAGCCCAATATTTTTTAAAGATTGACCTTCGATCTGGATATCAACTGTTGTGTGTGAAGAAAGAATACATTCTGAAGAAAGCATTTCATATAAAGTATGTGCATTACAAGTTGACAATAATTCTTTCTGAACTGAATAATATTCATTGTTTTTTCTTGTATCTAATGAATAGTTTTTCAAGGAATATCTTTATGGCTTTGTATTGGTATTTATTTATGACATCTTGGTATACTCAAAAATCTATGAATATTATAAAAATCACTTGTGCGCTATTATAAATACTCATAGATGAAATCAATTATATGGGATGTTTAGAAAGTGTGGATTTGAACTTCAAAAGATTTCTTTTCTTGGTTATATTTTCTCTAAAGATAGAATCTATGTTGATCCTTCAAAGACCAGGGAAATCCAAGAATGGAAAACATAGAAAATTATAATTGATGTACAATGTATTATTGGTTTATAAGGTTATTATTAGAGTTTCATCAATAATTTTAATTGATTGGATAACCCATTAACCATGATCACATGTGAAGGGTATACATTTGTTTGGACAAAAGAGTGCGATGTAATTTTTGTAGAATTGAAGAGAATGTTACTCAATATTCTAATCTTAAATACACCATCAAATAATGATTGGTTTGTTATTTATAGTGATGATTCATAGAATTTAATTGGTTGTGTCCTTATGTAGAATGAAAGAGTTATTGCATATGCATCACAGAAGTTAAAAAATCCTTAACAAAACAATCCCACTCGTGATTTTGAGTTAGCATCTGTAATAATTGCTCTGAATGTATTGAGACAATATCAATATGGTAAAAATATGAGATATATACTAATGAAATATATTTATAGTATTTTTTATCAAAAAAATAACTCGACATGAGCCAAAGGATGGGGATCGAACTACACAAAAATTATTATTTCACTATACACTACCACTTGAGGAAGAAAAATAAGGTGGAAGATTCTTTGACCAGAAAGGATTATGGAGATTTGAACATGATGAGAGTTGAAATGGATAAATTGTTCATGGATCTAGTAATGATGGATATGGGAATAATCAGAGAAGGTAAAACATTAAATCTTTTTCAAATGGTTGATAATAATTATTTACTAGAAAGAATAAATTGTTTTCAGACTGATGAGGAGGAGTTTAAAAATAAAATTAAAGTTTTGAATGATGAGAGATTGATTGGCTTCATATATGAAGATGGAATTATGAAATTTGGGAAGAGACTTTGTGTTCCTCACATACTTGATGTAAAATGGGAATTGTTGGATGATGCTCATAGCTTTAATTTCATTATACAAAACGTTATCACTATGATCTATAGATTTTTGAAGGAAAATTATTGGTGGGACAATATAAAAAGGGAGATTGCTGATTATTTTCCAAGATGTAGGGTTTGTCAACAGGTTAAGGCTGGAAGAAATCACCCTAAAGGATTCCTGCAATATCTTCACATACCAAAGAGAAAATTGGATGATATTACGATGTAAGTTTTCATGGGGATAAAAAAGCCTCCAAGAAGAAATGACGCAATATGGGTCTCTATTGATCATCTTACAAAGTCATCACATTTTCTTGCTATAAGAGAAGATTTACCTAATGAACATTTAGAAAGAATATATGTTAACGAAGTTGTAAGACATCATGGAGTTCCCCTATCAATTGTTTCTAATTGTGATCCCCATTTTACATTAATATTTGGGAAGGTCTTCTGAATTCCCAGGATACTAAAATTCATTTCATCACTTCCTATCACCCTTATACTAATGGAAAATCAGAACAAATTATCAAAAACAATGAAAAAAATGTTGAAATCATTCTCACATGACATTCAAGGTATGTGGGATCAATATTTACATCATGTAGAATTTTACTTTAACAAGAAATTTCATTCAAATATTCATATGGTACCATGTGAAGCATTATATGGAAGGAGATGTCACACACCAACTTTTTGGGATGATGTTGGTGAAAGAAAATGTGCAGGCCCAGAACCTGTGGAGGAAACTATGGAAAAGATGAAGATTATGGAAACCCGCATCAATGCAACTCAATGTTGGAAATAGATCTTTTTTGATAATCGAAGGAAGGAAGTGGAATTTCAAGTAAGAGATCATGTTTTCTTAATGGTGTATCCATGTAAGGGTTTCATACCGTTCTGCAAGAGGGGTAAATTATGCCCCATTTACATCTGACCAATCAAAATAATATAATGAATTGGAGTTATATCTTACCATTTGGAAATGCCTCCAAGTATCTACAACATTCATGTTGTGTTCCACATATCATTGTTGAGAAAATACATGCCTGGAACAACAGTTGTACTTACCATGGAAGAAATCGATCTGGAACTTGATATTTCTTATTGTGAAGATGCTGTCAAGATTAGTTATACAAGAGAACAAGTGTTGATAAACCCGATGACTCATCTAGTAAATATTCAATAGAAAAACCATAAGATTGAAGAGGAAATGTGGGAACCTGAGGAACTTATGATGTAGAACCACCCAAATCTTTTAATGCATTAGTATTATTGAAATTAAGAGGATGAAATTTTTTGAAGGTGGGATAAATGTAACGCCCCAAGATTATACTATACTATTCTCATTGAATAATGAAATAGCATGCGTTGTACGCAACATCAAGTTACAGCACACCACGACCAATCAAACAAACCGTTTTGAATAGTAAAACACATTTTTTAAAATTTTATAAATTTTATTTATAAAAACAGACTTCGTTTTAATATTTGAAATATCAGAATTATCTGAGGGTGAATTTTTGGTATTTTTCTGTTAACATTCAATTTTTCTTGAATAGTGAAAAACATTCTCTTATTGATTAAAACCTACTTTATAATTAAATAATAAATTATTATATTTAAATTTATTTTATTTCAAAATAGATACATAATACATATATTCGTTCAATTTAATTCATTGGAATAAGTTTATAAAATGATTAGATGTATTAAATGTTATTGAACATTTTAACGTCTTTTACCAAGCTTCCTAGGCACATTTGCAATTTTTCAAAAAATATAATTTTACAACTTATATGAATATTTTTTAGAAAATCTGAGAGACACGGTTTATATAAGTACATAAAATATGGTTCAATAAGATGAAAATAATTTTTGAGGAATATTGAATGTTAAATTTTATTTACGATAGTTAAAAGAAAATAGGGTACGTAAAGGTAATAATGATATTATAATTACCATATCACATGTCTTAATTGTATTGTATATGTGATTTTAGACCATATTCAACCTAATGAATAATATATTATCCTTTTGATTATCTTTTATTAGATTCTTACATTTATTATTATTTTATTTAAAGAAGAGTTAAAAGTGTTAAATTAAATGTTTAAAAACTAAAACATTTTTCATACAGGGTTATACATATGATAAATTAGACCATAAATATTCATTATAAATATAAAATGATTTCTTAAATAATGGTGTTTTATTTTTAAATTTTATATATAAAATAAAAAAATTTATATATGACACAGTGATGATGTAACAATTTCCTTATTAAGAAAAGATTAAAATAATTGATATTATACATTTCCAAATTAATTTGAATTGAAACTTTTAATGCATTAAACTAATTTTATATGATAATATGATAGTATAAGATTTATTATATTATTTTGGATTGATGTAATCATGTTTTGTTCACTTTCACAAAAACCAAATACTAAATAGTGTCAATATTGACATAAATGAGTTTTTAAAACAAATACTATATTATTATATGATATAATATTCCTAAAAATATATTGTTTGGCCAAATGACTCATATAATGATAGATATGTCATTAATGAACATATTTTAGTTCTTTTATATATTTATATTATGTTTATTAACCATTTATTTTAACAATACAAGAATATGTGGAAAAAGTTAAACGATTTAACTCAGAGTTAAATCTAAAAGATAAGGATTGTATGGTGACCTAAACCTATCTATAACCTTCAGGTTCAAATGTCTTCAAACTATCCCCCCATTAACCTCTAAATAAATAATTTTTGAGCCATTATTATCTGAATATGATTGTAAAATAAATTAATATTTCAAGGTTTTCCTAAAGTTACCCTCACCTCCCTTATAAAAGGGTACTTCCCCTTATCTCAAAATCTCACCTCCAAAGCTATTTATATCATCCAAACCCTAATAAAATATCTACCCATATACCCTCAAATCATCTTATAGGCCTTAATTTGATCATAAATATAACCTAATGATCCTGTTTGATCAAATAAAGATGAATATCCAGAAGAAGAGATTATAATTTAATCACCCCTTTCAATGTTTTTTTCTTCTTCCACTACCTCATTATTTTTTATTTACATACCAAAATTTTAAATATAGTACCTTAATAAAACAATTATATTATTATTAATATGGTACAACCATATTCATTTTTCTATCCATCCTATTAATTACAATTTCACCATACATCTGTATGTTAGGCTTACCGTCTCCCCATCATGGTATAGTTTGTCATTCAACACGTAATTATTTGGATGGGTATAATAATGAGTATAGTTTTTGAAAATACAAAATATAACATGTTAAATATTCATAATATATGATATAACATCCAATTAAATAGTATTTTACCATCCATAAAATGGTATTGTGGCTCGTGTGTACGTACAGATTACCGTCTCTACGAACTCTATTAGAGTCATTCCCTATCCTAACCATTCAAGAATAATTTTCATTTTATGATTAAAAAAATGTTTAAAGTACTTAATATCATAATATATATTAATAAAATACATACTATCCAAAAAACACGACTTACATAACAAAACATATAATGGAAAACAAATAAATTAAGACCTGAACCAATGATACTACTAAAATATTAATAACAAAGAAATATTAGAAGATCATTTATGAAAGAATATTTATATATGTGGCCCATTAAAAATTTAATAACATTTATTTCACCATTATACCATAGTTTATCCTACCCTCGACTAAGGAAAAGTATAAGGTAAGGGTTAATTTTAAAATCATTTTATTATTTGCGGTTGTTTATACGTGAGTATCAACTAGGACCTCTTTATCATCCACATATGTGTTTATTAAAAATGTTTTTCAAATCATTTTTAATATTTCATTGAATATGTGTTATATAAATTTATTCCATTTTTTTAATTTTTATAAAATGAATTAAAAGGAATCATTCTATCATTTTTTAATCACTGTACTTTATGTCCTTTTCAACAAATTAAGGTAAGAATGTTTTTCTAACATATATGACGGGTGAAGATATTTTTGGCCGTTATAACATCATCAAAGCGTCCCATACATTTTTATAAAAATATTTTCAGAATAAATGTTTCCTTCTATAATTATGTGACTTTTAAATTCATTCAAAATAGTAAGTGATATTTCTCTCAAATAGTATTTATTTCATCTATGACAACATCCTTTGATTGATTTTACAATTTTTTGAAGTGGATTTATTATGATACAATATTATATATTTTAATAATGGTTCTGTGATATGTTTGACTATGGATGTTTTATTTTTATACTATTAATGGTTTATGGTTAAAGTATTAAAATTTCATATGCTAATTTAAATATAAATGTTTATGTTATGTTTGAACCATTTCAACTGAAGAATGCATCAGACTTTATAACAGACAGGTGGAGCCTGTTATAACTTCTTGATGCATCATTAGGTATCGTGAGAAAAACTAATATCCCGGAATAAGGCCTTGACAAAATCATATTGTAGTAATGAAATGAGGCATTCACTATGTGGATATGATGACCGACATTATGCATTCCATCATTTTGAAATTATCTATTTATATTTCATGGGATTATTTGACTAGTCTAATTTTCATTTGAATACATTAATGGAATTATTTGATTTATATTCGCTATATTATGATAATGATTATGTTTAAATGTTTTGTTTTTTATTATTACATATTTTCTTTTATTTCTATGCTTATTTATGATAGTTTCTGCTATATTGTTATCCTTTCTATGCATCTATGCTCACAATTTTCTATGTTTTATTTTTTCTAGTATGCATCATTGTATATTATGATTAACCAGTAGGAATAGTATAAGGGATATGAGTGTGTTCAAAGGAAATACCTTGTTTTTCCATTTCATGATGTAATGTAATACTTATTTATGTTTCTAGTTCTTTCAAGGCTGCAAAACTAATCTGTCAATCAAGAATTGATCTATTGTAATCATGCCAATGTTAGGTAATAATACACCGACTCTAGGTTACTTGGGTTGGGGAATTAGAACATTGGTCTTATTTAGTAATGTGTGGAATATAGAATTTTATAATCCCAAATTAATCAATTCGACTCATTATAAAAACTAGTTTGGGTAATTATTGTATTCTTATCAATTTATATATAAATTTATGTCATGATTCCATGATAGATTGAATAATTATGTTGTATTTAAATTAGTACATTATAATTTATATTAAGATATCGATAATTTTTAATTCCTTCATTATAAAATCATATATTTTTTTTGTGTTATTCATTACATTTTTATTTAATCATTGGATATATTTCATGATTATTTTTATTTTTCAATGTAATTAAATAATGTATTAATGCCCAATTATCCATGAAACTATTATTCTATGAAATTTTGGTTTATATTGTACCCCTTATTGAGTGTTTTGACTCAAACATACTTATGTTAATATTCTCCAGGTAATGAATAAGATTATTATATAGTATATGTCTTGAAGTGTATCAAGAGTGGATAATTATTTATGATACATTGAAAAAATATTACAAAATAGTAAATCCTTGGTTTAATTGGTAATATATACACTCTAGAGGAAGATATGGGATTTAAATATTGATGGTTTTCCCATATTCTCTATAAATGTAAATATTAATGGAATTTGATTTGGAATGAAATATTATTTTCAGTATTTATGTTGTATGTGTAGATGATTGTGTTTAAATTATCTCAACTGGTGTCCTCAATGATTATAAATAATATATTTTTAGAAAGGGATCAGGGAGATTGAGTTTGAGGAATCTCAATTGGTATCAAATTTATTATCTAAAGAATATATTTTTGTTACCAAATTTTGGAGAGAAGCTCTTGGTAATATATAAAAGGAAATTTTTTTATATAGGTAACGATAGACAATTTCAACCCCACCATTCTATCTCATATTTTACATATTATATAAATTTCATATTATAAATACTCTCTCTGATTTAGGTATATTTATAGTTGGTCTGTATCATAAACATTCCATGTTCTAATATAAATTACAACCCCATATATAATGTTATTATAAAATTCATAAAAATATTCATAATAAATTGTGTTTTAATAATTGAACATAAACTGAAATATTATTTTATTTAGATATGGACTATATAATAAACCTATATTTAATGAAACAATATAATTTTTTAAATTTATTTCATTATATTTAACATATTCACTCATTATAAACATATTACCCAGTCGTAAATCATCATGATGTTTAAATATAAAAAAATAGATAGACAATATCATGTTATTAGATCAAACCTATGTTTTTTCAAAAGGAGGTGAATTAGAGGTAATTTGATACATAATAAATCAATTGTTATATGAGAAAAATTAATTACATAATAATAAACAAGTAATATGATATAATAATGTTTCACATAAATAATATCACAATTCTATTAACATAGTTTAGTTCTTTTTTCAAGATATCATAACATAATAGACTAGGTTCTCTACTCATGTCCCATTGATATAATATCATTATATATTAGATTTAAAAAACATATAAGATAGATATATAGTTGTAGTAATACTTATTTTACCATAATATCTTGATAAATGTGTTTTTCACATAGAACTAAAAGTACAATTTACCATAAAAACCTAATTCATAACATAATGGACTCTATAAGAATACCAATATTCATAAAAATATCATATTTTATTGGAATAAAAATATCCAATAATAGATGAAATAATAAATGTTATGTAAATTTAGAAATATAACAGAATTTTTTTAGTATAAATAAAATTATTACATATAAATAACATAAATAAAATAGAAAAAGTAAAATAATTTTAATATATAAGAGAGATAATTATAAGAAATCCAAGAAGGTGTTTTCTTAGCATCTTTGTAACAGTTAAAGAAAAAAACAAAGTTAAAGGATTAAAGAATGGATAATAAATAAACATGAAAATAAAATTTAAAGGGAGTATATGATCATAATAAAAAATTTCATAAAAATACTTGATGGATTATAAAAAAAGACTGTGATATTAATAAATTAAATTATATTTTTGAAAATCACATTACCTGAAGTAACTATAAACATGGTATATTTTTTTATCAATAAATAAAATATTTTATTTATATTAATGTAATTTGTTTATATTTTTTTAATTTTTTTAAAATTTTAGTACAAAATTATTTGATTTTTAGAATCTACATGAGTAATTGGAAGAAATTTTGTTAAGGTGTTAAATGATTGTTTTAGTAATAATGTCTTTATTATTATTCAATGTTAATGATATTGTCATCTAAATTAGAACCATGTTAAGGGAACCAGATGTTTCCTATGTGTTTTCAAGTTCCATAATATATCCTTAATATGTCTAAGCATTCTTTAAAAACTAATGTTCCATGGGTTTTCTCAATGAAGTGTTATCAACAACATATTGTATTTTTAATATTTTTTTCCATTTTCTTTTACCATTCTAAAATGATAAATATTACAGAAATGATTAATTAAATATACATTTAATAATTTTTTTTATAATACACATCCATTATGAAGATAATAAATATTGAATAACACTGTATTTTATTAGTTTAGTTAACTATATAATAATCATTCCAAATGAGTTGTAATGTAAATAAATATTATTTGATGTTAATTTCTATAATTAAATAGACTTTTAATGATAATTCTATGCTATTATAGTTATTAAATTAATTAAATTGGTCTAATAATTTGAGGGTAATGTAAAGAAGTATGATTTGATGTTTGTAATTGTTCGAACAAATTTATGATTCACTTACACCATTCGTTGTGTTGTGGAATTTGATATTTAAATTAACCTAAATTCACAAAAATGAGTATATTATTTTAGAATAGATAAATTTAGAAGATATTATCTAAAATATATAATTTCAGAACCATTTTAAAATTGTAGTTAAAGGTATATTTGATATTTGAAAATTTGTATCATTTTTTAAAAATAAAAATTACTTGTTGGAAACCAAAGCATAATTCTATATGAAAAGTCTCTTAAAATAATGAAAATTCAATGTGGATCCCAACATCCAAAATTATAAATGACATATATATATATATATAATTTTTATCATATAATATACTTTTCCATATTTATTATTCACTACTATAATTCACAATTCTCCTTTATACAAAATTATGAAGATCTAAATCCAAATATATAATTCATTTTATTTAAATAAATCTATTATTGTATGAATTTTAATTTTCATACAAAATTTAAAAAGGAATTAACAGTTCTTTCGATAATAAGATAAATTTTTACACAAATTTTTTTAATCATATAACTTTATTATTTTTTATTGTTCAATTATTATTTATTTAAATATATCCATTGTATTTATTCATATTTTTGAATTTATATTTTTAAATTGTAAATTGTGATTACTTATAATTTATACCACACTATGACATATGAATTACTTTATATATACATAATGATCATATATCAACAAGTTTACCCTTTAACATATATATATATATTTCAAAAAATACTTCACTCAAACCCACATGTCTCATTTATTAATTTTATTGAAGAAATTTATATCATTCTTCTAAAAAATTTATTCCATTATAAATTTATCCAATTAAATATGATATATTTGAGAAAATAATATGCAGTAAATTTCAACATTATAGTCATTATATTGTTTACTATGTATTGTTTATTATTATTTATTCAAATTATAGAAGAAATAAACCTCAAATTATAATTATATTTTTAATGAGATATTATTATTTTTAATATTTTGTTTTTTATTTTTGTTAGAAAATTACATTAAATATCATGATATAGTAAATAATATACTTAATTATGGAGGATTCATCAGGTCATTATATAAATAATTTGATCTATTAAACAGTAATAATAAAATACACACATGAATAGAACATAAAATAGGTCAAATAATATATCTCTATATTTAGATATTAATTTTAAAAATATTTTTTATAATTATAGAAGAAAATTTCACTGATAGATATATTATTAAGAAAAAATAATAATTAGACTGATGATAACATAGATAACATTTTTTATAAATCACAAGACTTCTATTATTAAGTAAATTATCCACTGAACATCATAGTCGGATCACAATAAAACTACAAAAATACAATCCTTAAAACAATTAATCTATAAATTACACAAACAATATCCTCATGAATTTCATGAAAACCCATCCACCTCTACTTGTTATAATACTATGATGGTAGTTTTGTATGAGTTGATACTAAAGACTAACATTAATAGGTGATGGATCAGTGATAATAAAAGTTGTATAAAATTCTTACAAATGGGTGAAATTAACGTAAATATAAAATTTCTGAGATAAAATATTTGATTCATCAATAAACTCCATGATATAAATAATAAAAACCTTCCCAATACATAAATTTAATTTCATATAAGTAGAAATAATTGAAAATATTAAGATAAAAGCCTATGAAGTTACAATGATATTCAGTACCCCATTTAAGACCACTATATCCAAGAAACACTCAACTCAATCACCAACAAGCTCATGTGGACCTAAAAAATATTTCACAAAACATATGGTGTTATCATACAACTATTCTTCGTATGATCCTTCCTGGAACCCCTTATAAATTTTATTATGATGCATAAAAAATATTATATAATAAATATAGGAAACTAATTCCACATATAAAATTTGAAAAAAACATCCCATCATCCTAAAGGCCTGATCAGCATGTTTTACATAGAGGTAGGTAACATAATATCAAGAGAATACACATAATAAAGGTAACCAATATCCTCTTCCACACTAGTTTGTCACTCCAATAACCTAACAGAAAATGAATTTTATTTAAATTCATTTTTTATATCATCATTACCATTCATGAAACATTAAAACAATAATATCATCATATAATCTTTCTGAATGTGCACACATGTCATCACCACATTTAATGGTCGCCATAACCATGTAACAAGTGTCAAATTGATTATGACCCATGTACCTTGTGTATAAATCAACGAATAACATATCAATAATGTGTAGTTATTATAACCATAGTTACAATAGTTTGAATACATTCATATTATTTAACCTTAAGCATGTACCTATCACAGATACTTGTGTGGTGAAATTACAATAGTTGGAATGCATTTATGATCACATACCCTATACCTAAAAAAATTATTATAAGAATATGCAATAAAATTATTCTATATCTAAATAGATATTGATAAATAAGGATTATTTAATAATTTTCCACACATAACATTAATGTGAAATCAAATTACTCACTTTCATGAAAAGGATCCTAAACCTGAAAATTTCTCTATTTTCCATTCCTACTGTGAAATCTAAGAATGATTAACCCTTCACAGGATTATGGTTTGTTGATTTTTAACTTTCACTTGATAATTTTTTATCACTATCCATAGAAAAATTATGGTTTTTTATCTCATCCATATCCATGATTTCTTATATAGAACCCTAGATTGTTCTATCTCAGGTGACCATTGCACTTCACTTTCTATCATTCGAATTTGATGTGTTATTAACCATTTTTCCGATGTTGGTTTGGACTAAAGGTATATTGAAAATTCATACCCTAGTTATAAACACAAATAAAAACTATGAGGAGTAAATTTATTTGGGGTGGATTGGATGTAACATCTTATATTTTATGAAAGAAACACTATGTTCATTAACATATATGATACACTACATTAAGTATAAAAAACATGTAAATATTATTATTTAAATATTAATATTATAACCTAGATTTTGGAATGGAGTTAATGAATAGTATAAACTAAATTATGAAAATTTGGTTTACACATGATTTAATAATGATTCTTTTGGATATCTAATTTATTTGAAACGGAAATAAAAAACCATTGAATATAATGGATGTTTTTTCGAAAACCTATTTGATAGAGAAAAAATGTTTTTATTATATCATATCACACATTATATATTTTTATTTAATGAGAAGTTTATTTAATATGTTCAATGTAATTTTTAAAATTTAGATTATATTTTTTCTAGATCGGATAAAAATAAATTGAATATTTTTGGATTGAATACGTATAAAAAACATGTTTACCACATTTTGAGAGACAACCCATTTTAAATATATTTTTTGAAACTTTTATTTTTTCTATTAGAAAAAATAAACATTTTAAATAAATTCGGGGCATCTAAATTTACATAAATTATATTATTCGTTATTTTTTAATCATGATTATTTTTTCTGAATAATAAAAAATAACGCATTTTAAGTCAAAACTACATTTTTATCTAATTTATTTATACATTAAGATTATCTTTTTTTATTTTTTTTAATTTTAAATTGGATTAAATTTTAATTTTTCAATCCAATGATGGTCATTGGTAGTAATATCACATTTAAATTTGACATAAACACATGACAATATTTTGGTAGATTTTGTTTCTATAAAACACACGTTCTTGTTTTGACAATGGGAAATAATTTAAAATTAATTTTTACCATTTTTTTGTTTTGAATTTTAAAAAATTACTGTATTTTTGGAATAATAATTTCCACATTGTGTAAATAGGTATCTTCTACTTTTGGGAATTATGAATAGTAACTCCAGTAATTAGATTTAATTACCATGGTTATGGGTATGTCGGGTAATTAATTGTAATAATAAAAGAATAAAATTACCCTAACACGTGTCATAATTTTATTGGATGAGATAGTTTAAATCTCCTAATAAAATCAGGTATAATTAAATTGATAAATATTCCCATGGAAGCTGGTATTAAAAATCTCATAAAATCTTGTTTAATTATAAGTTTAAAGATTCCCATGGAAGCCATTATAGAGCTTCTCATAAGAAGTTTGTTTTATAAGAATAACAAAGATTCCAATGGAATCCATTATTAAGCTTATCATATAAGGTTCATAAATTAAACGTAAAAATCATCCCATGGAATATAGTTTAATGCTTTTCATAGATGATGCTTTAAATAAAAGGACAAAGATTCCAATGGAATATATTTTAAATATTTTCTCACACACATGTTTTTAATATGTATCAAATTATTCTAATATGGGTTTTTATTAGTGATCTCTTAACCTATGAAAATTCATTTGAAAGATAAAAATATTTTTTACATCATGGTATTTTATTTAAAAATTTTAGACATTAAATAGAATTATTTAATTATGAGGTAATTATGATTAAGTAATTGCATCATTAATAAAGGATTCAAATAAACAATATTATACATATTAAAATAAATATTATATGACATAATTTGTGTCATTCATGAATTATTTAGATGCATATAACATGTTATAAGTCTATTAAATGGGTTGGTTCATTGTTATCTCTATATTTTGATTTTATTTAAATTCTATAAAGTGATAAATGTATAAATTGAAATAATTGATATTTTATAAAAATATTTATTTATTTAAATATTCAAAAATCTTAAAAATATTAAAAAAGTGATTAAAATGTGGTTGAACGGTTAATTAAGTGTCCAAATATGGGATATTGACCCCATATAAAAAAAATTATTCACATCTTAACAATTAAAAGGTTGTTTCTACTTTTAAAATTAAAATAGAATAATTAAGGGTAAAATTAAAATATATAGTTTAAAATAAACTCAATACATGTCTAAAAACTAATGGATTAGATGATTTGAATATATAATCATCTTGTCTTTTCCATATCTCAAGTTATAGAAAAATAAACTAAACCATAATTTATATTAATTTAACATTTTTAAACTTGTTAGGGGTTCCCCTCCCCTATCCAATAAAAAGAACTCATTCCACACAATTACACATACTTCCAAAGCCCTCTAGTTTGATAATGCTATATCCAATTGTAATGACCCTTGTATTTATAAAATAATAATTTTTATTTTTATTAATACTTATGAATATGATATTAATTTTACTTTAAAGTGGATGCTACAATCGATGGCGTACCCATAGACACAACAATAGGTTTCTCTGAAATCTCACGTTGTACATAAGGCTGGGTCATATTAAAAAATAATGGCATAATATTATTATTTTAAAAGGTAGTTAAAAACTAACCATTGTATTGGCGGGAATGAAAAGAAAAAACTATGTTATGATTAAACATAATTTTTAATTGATTTTATTTTTATACATTAAAATTTAGAGGCTTAAAATTACAATGAATCTAATTTTAAGCATAAATACTCTTATATTTTTAAAATATAGTTTTACCTTTTTGATGGAAAAACGCTTTTAAATCTATTTTTGTCACTTTTATATGTTCCATTTGAAAAAATAAACATCATATTGAAAATAGAAACATCAAAATTTACATTGGGTAAATTTTTTGTATTTTTCGGATAAAGTTAATTATTTAATAGATATTGAAAAATACTGCATATTATGTCCAAACTGGCTATTCATTTGATTTATTTACATGGTTAGATTATCATTTTATTTGGTTTTAGTGTTTAATTAGATTATTATTTTACTATTTAATCTTTTATAGGTCATTGTATGTAATTTTACTTTATATTAAGACAAAAACACTTATCAATCATTTGATAGTTATTATTTTTTTAAAAACATGCATTTTGGTTTTGACAGTATGAATTAATTTTAAATTAATTATTTAAAATTCTATGTTTTGAATGTGGAGAAATGAATTCCATATTTGGAATCAGGAGGTTTAAATTGTGTAAATAGGTATCTTTCTTAGACATTATGAATTGTAACTTCAGTAAATATTATCCTCACCAAGGTTAAAGGGTAAATCTGGTAAATAAGGGTAAAAATTAATGTTATAATAATATTAACACTACTGGAAAAACTACATATACCCACGGTTCAAAACCGTGGGTATAGACCCCAAAACCGTGGGTATAGCCTATACCCACAGTTTTGGGAACCGTGGGGTGGAACGACGTCGGGATAGGGGTCTTGACCTATACCCACGGTTTGGAAGAACCGTGGGTATAGATGTGTCACACACCAACACCCTTTTGTATAGCATGGAAGGGCAATTACCCCATGGTTTTCAAACCATGGGAAAATTATGTTTCAAAAATCGCGGGCGTAGGGATTCGAACCCGCATTGCACGGAAGGACTCAGCGCTGCAGTACAAAAGCTGACCCACCCAACTGACGAAGTTATATGTTTATACAGAAAATTTTATTATAATACATTAATACAAAGGCAGTTATCTAAAAATTACGCTGAGCAGGATTCGAACACGCAACCTGCAGGGATGATGTACATCGGCGAACCAACTACGCTACAAGGATTACATTTATATAATTTTACTGTTTTATATTTATATTAATATTGTCATTATATTTTAATATATTCTGTGTCGAGAATTTAACACAACACTTCACAGAATTTAAAGGAGAACTAAACCAATGGACCTACTGAATTTATGTTCGTAAATATTGGAATCCGTATAATTATATTATTTAAGACATTGTTCCCGCGTAAAATTTATTTCGTCCCGCGTAATTTTTTTTAATTTTTCACCCCACCATAACGCGGGAAACCTATTCCCACAGTTTTGAAAACCATGGGGATATGAAATTGAAAAAATTACCCTCTATACCAACCGTTTTGGCAAAACCGTGGGAATAACTCTTCACAAAAAACCTATGCCCACGGTTCTGGAAAAACCGTGGGGATAGGTCTTCAAAAAAAAATCTATGCCCACGGTTTGGGAAAACCGTGGGTATAGGTTCCCATACTATCCCTATACCCAACATTTTTCACAAAACTGTGGGTATATGTTGTTTTTCTAGTAGTGTAAATTTCCCTAATCTGTGTCATAAGCATATTGGTTGATACATTTATGACCATCAAAATCATTGGGATGATTTTGGGACCCCATCGCGCCACTTGTAAATGAAATTGGCATTTTAGAAAAATTAATTTAAATTTAATGAATATGTAACAAAAAATATATCTTTTCAAAAAAAATATTTATATAGGGTTATATAATTGTTGTAACACCTTAAAATGATAATGGGTTAAATGAATAAATGATATGAATCATGTCAACTAGAAGTGTCCTTCTATTCAAGAGCCTACCCGATTATAACTCCACATTTAAACGTGCTTTTCCTGAAGTTGTGATCAAGATAGGTGACCGTTTGGGATGTTTTTCAGGGTGTGTGTGAGTGGGGATAAAGAACGTTGGAAAAGAAATGTGTTGGCATGTTGCGAATATCAATAGTCAGATGACCCGTTCAAGAATGTGGGTGGGCCCCATGGTGGGGACCACGTGTCTGCGGGGCAACTGATTGGACCTGGCGGTCCATGACCCAACAACCATGTTATGACGGGGTGTATGTGCTATCACCAGGACCTGTTTGTTACATTTGGTATCAGAGGAGGAATCCAATCATAGGTGTGGTCCGCTTTCTGGGATGAGATATTAGGCCCACAATGAGGTTGTTTTTCTCTAAAGAGAGGGGAGGAGATTGTAACACCCTAAAATGATGAAGGGTTAAATGACTAAATGATATAACTCATGTCAATAAGGTGCACCATCTTTTTCGGGAACTTACCTATCTTGAACTTCATGGTTAGGCGTTCTTGGCCAGGAGTAGTGATTCTGACTGGAGACCTTCTAAAATGTATCCCATTGATTGTGTGAGTGAGGAAAAATCACACTGAAAGGACATGTGTTGGCCTGTGGGGACTATCACTTATCAAATGACCCATTCTGGCATGTGGGTGGGCCCCATGGTGGGGACCACATGTCTATTGGGAAACTGGTGGTAGCTGGAGGGTGAATACCCAACAACCATGTTATGGGGGGGTGTATGCGCTATCACCAGGACCCGGTTTTCACATTTGGTATTAGAGGAGGAACCCAGTATTATGTGCAGGGGACTGCCTGGGTTAAGATGTGGGGTCCACAATGAGGAGGTTTTTCTATAAAGTGGGGTGATTGTAAAACCCTGAAATGACAAAGGGTTAAATGAAAAAATGATATGACTAATGACAACAAGGTACATCTCTCTTTTTCAGGAGCATACCTGATTAGAACTTCATAGTTAAACGTGCTTGTCCTGTAGTAGTGATCAGGATGGGTGACCTTCTGGGAAGTATCCAATGGTGTGTGTGAGTGAGGTAAAAGCACAATATAAAGGACATGTGTTGGCCTTTGGGGACTATCAATTGTCAGATAACATGTTCGGGCACGTGGGTGGGACCCAGGGCGGGAACCACGTTTTTGCGAGGCAACTGGTGGTACCTGGTGGGCCAGGACACAATGACCATATTAAGGAAGGGTGTTTGTGCTGTCACAGGGACCCGATTGTCAGATCTGATCCTTTAAACTATAAATATTCATTAGAAAGAGAAAAATATTTCTTACATCATGGTATTTTATTTATATTTTTTATAAATTAAATAACTAAATTTAATTTTGACACAACGATGAAGCATTGATTTCTTCATTAATAAATGATTCCAGCATGATTGAAGATCATGTTGGTTATCCCATGGTGTGTGTGAGTGAGGGAAAAGCACAATAGAGATGACATGTATTGGCCTTTAGGGGCTATCAATTGTCAGATAACCTGTTCGGGCACGTGGGTGGGACCCAGGGTGGGGACCACCTGTCTGCGAGGCAACTGGTGGTACCTGGCAGGCCAGGACCCAACGACCATATTAAAGCAGGGTGTTTGTGCTGTAACTGGGACCCGATTGTCACATCTGATCCTTTAAACTATAAATAGTCATTAGAATGAAAAAATATTTCTTAAATCATGGGATTTTATTTATATTTTTTACAAATTAAATAAATAAATTTAAATTTGACACAACGATGATGCATTCATTGCTTCATTAATAAAGGATTCGAGCATGATTGAAGATCATGTTGGTTATATAGGTAAACTATTAGTGTCATCTTAACCGGATAGTAGCATATATATATAGAATACTTCAACTAATTAATTACCATTTAAACAAATATTATATTGATTCAGTATATCTAGAATTATTAAAATTTCAAAATTATTTAAGCAAATAATTTATCATCAGAAAAAATCAAATTCATTAGATTTATAAAAGACATGATTTATTATCAATAAAAAAGTAGTTATTTTGGACTAATTTAAAAATTTTGATACCTATGTATTACACAAATGTTTTAGTATTCAAAATCCACTTTTCATAACAACTATTTTTATAATTTATGCCTAATTACATAATAAGTAATATTTAACACCTTTTATAAATTTTACATTATAATTTTATTTTTATAATTGAAATCATAATAAAAATTATGCAATAACGGACATTTTATTTTTTTATTATGAATATATATTACTAAGGATAAAATTAATTACCTCAGTAGAAGAAAAAATAGAAAAAATAGATTTAATAAGATGAAGTAAACAAAAACATATGAAAAACATGATTAAAATTTGTGGTTGAGTTATATATCTTCCAAAACTCACCACATATCATATTATTTCCATTTATTATCCTTTAACCCTTGAATAATATCATTACATTGTTTAGTATGCAATATATGTTTAATAAATTTCCCTCCTCTTCACTTACAAAAATTGATCAACCCCACATATTCATGTTAGACCATATACAATGATTTTATTAAAAAGGTGATTTTTTCACTAAAATTCCTCTCCCAAAACCTTAATCATGTAGTCACCATTTTTCAACCTAATTCATCATTTCAAAATAAATTTCTATATGAAAAAACAAGCTCACGACATATATATTATGTCATTATTGTTCCTTTATTCTTAATAACATTTTTAAATGTACTGTCTTATCACCTTAATGTAATAAATTTTAAATAATTAATGTACCATTATGTTTTCATATTAATTTAATTAACCTCTATTTGTTATCCACATCATTTTATAAAAATTAAATACTTTTTTTCAAGCATTGTTCAGAGTACAACCTCTATAAAGCGATATATTCAACTTTAGGTCATTGCCTACTAATAATTATTTGAATGATGGGAATGAGAAAAAATATGATATGTTTAATTTAATTATAATTCTGAGAATTCAATTTATATTCTAGATTTTCCCCTAATATTTTTTCATGTAATTATATTTTTATCTTTCTGTACATGCAGTCTACCACCTCCATGATATAACATTTTTAATTATCATATATTAATTTTTTTATTTGTCAAAATATGTCAAAATATAATTTACCACATTTATAAAATATAATTATTAAGCTTACATTTCATTAGTAATGATATCATAACCAAATTACCCTATAATCATGCTTGGACATGATGCTATATTATGATCTTGTTGGATTAGTTTAACCACCTACATGAAAAATGATATCAAATAATTTCATGGATGTGTTTGAGAAATTAAATACTGGTAATATAATATATAAATAAAAAATAAATATTTTGTTTTGTTTAAGTAAATTTTCATCTTACTATTAAACTCATTAATTAATATTCTAATGGTCTTTCATTTAAAATCATTTAAACATAATCATTATAGACTTCATATTTAATGGTCAAAACCACAAATACCATAATATTAAATTATAAAAATATATATGAATAAAAATCAGAATCTTTGATAAATATTAATTTTTGGGAATGATGAGAATTTGGATAATAATGAATAATAACACCATGATTATGCAAGTTGTTAAAAAAATCATGATTACTTAGACATAAAATTGAAAATGGATATTGTATAAATAATAAACATGTTGGGAATAATAATAAATTTAACTTATAAGATGTTTTTCAAATAATGAATTTCCTAAAATATGTAATTAATATATTTACTTTTATATATTGGATTTAAAATTCATTTTCTTGAAACCAATAGTAATGATATGGTTTTCCTGTCTCTAATTTTCACTCATTATGAAATACTGGTAACTAGAAAATATTTATTATTTGAAATGGTGCATCTAACGATACATTAATATTTTGTATCACGATCCTCTCATTGTTCATGGAATTAAATGTCTCATTTGATATCATATTCATCATCGGGTTTGATTAAAATATTTATAATTCTAAAAGATATTTTGGAATATCAAACGTTTTTCTTTTAGTTATACGAGTTATTATTGAAATAATTTCCCATATAATTTTTCAAATTAATTGATTTAACATAATATAAATCTAGTAAAAACAGTTTTCAATTAATATAAACTTCCATAATTATTTATCATTTCAATTTTTTAGAAAACAAGGGACATTTTTTGAAAAGAGACCCATGACGAAAAAATTTTCATCGATGATTACAAAAAATTTATTTAAAATTAACACTTTTTTATATGGTTTTCATTTATATATATATATTAAAAAAATAATAATTCAATGTATATATGTATCATGTTTTACCATAAAATATTCTTATATTGAATTAATATTATTTGGTGATCAATATTTTGATTTTAATCCCCTTAATTCATTTTGTTGTACTATTTTTAAACGTTATGAAACTCAATTTTGTTTTTATGAAATATTTATACTATGAATGATGGATGAATTTCAATTGATTTTTTGATAAACCCTCATTTATTTCCATGGGTTACTTATTCTATTAAATAAAATTTGTTTTCATCTGAAAGTTTTTTAATCCAAATTTTTATTTCTATCATATTATTATGAAAAATGAATGATTTTAATTTTAAAATTATATAAACCCCATTATATTTTAATGGATACATTATTTTGTGATAAGTGAATAATTTTAAAATGGTACAAAAAATAAGGATAATGATGGGTGGGGTCTTATATCTCCCTCGTGTTGATTTTTCATTAAACTAAATCTCATTAGATATTTTTATGCATGCACAATTTCAATGTTCACTTACATGTGTTCCAGAGTGTTACTCACAATGGTGATATATATATGGGTAAAATTATTTTGACTCACAATAATGACTTTATTTTTCATGCTCATTTAATTTATTTGTCTATATATGATGTTTTTTCTATAACTAAATGTTCTTTTGGATTCTGATCATATGATCTTATGAATCATAGTTTATGGGAAATAACTATGACTTATGTGAAGGATATAATATTTATATTTTTCATATTTATATTCTTATTCAATTGATTTTAAATATATGTTCTATTTTATGAATTTCACTCATGATGATGTGATATATCTATTGTTGTTATGTTTTTTTTCTTGTGAACTCATCCTTGATGAAATATTTATTCATTCCTTACTGAACATTTGAGCTCACCCGAATCTTATGATTTGATTCCATAATATATAGATATGGTATTTATATGTTATATGTATATAATGGGGTTATAAATGATTGGTTATGGTTAAATTTCGATTATTATTGTGAAAAAAATATTTCTCTTGCCAATCATTTCAGTCAAAAATCCTCCAGACATCAATTTTTTGCTAGCATTTTTAAGATGGACTCTTTATTAATATAATATAATAATATAAATGTGTTTATTTTTATTGGTTCTCTCTATGAAAACACATTGGCCTATTTATAACACAAAATTTCTACAAAAATGGAATTCAAATTCTAAATTAAATAGTAAAATCATAGTAAATGGTTTGGATCCCTTACATGAAACATTATGAATGTTATATCAAATAACATATATAGGAATCCCAAATAATAATTATTTACACAGAATAAACAAATTTATTTATATTAAATTATTAATTTACATGAGAATTCAGTGGAATAAATGTATACCTTAGTAATGTTAAAGACCATAAAATATGAAATGTTCTATATATAATATATTACATAATAATTAAATATATTATGGTTATTACATGGTTGAAAATATCATAAACATATTATATGCTTAGTAAGAATCATTATGACCCTTCATGATATTAATAAATTTTTTAAAGTTATGATGAAATTAGTTACATACAAAACAAACTTACCACATTTCATGAATTTTTTAAAAAAATATTCTAAAATATGTTATAATCTGAAGTGCCCAGATCAGTGTGAATCACTGAGAGGGGGAGGGGGTGAATCAGTGATCCCTTAAAACTTTTTACTAATTGATTCTTAATCAATTAAACCTCTATGGCTGGTTAAAGCCTCGATCCACTCTTCTTGTATCTCTCAACCTTTCCCGGATAATGCAGTAATGAAAAGGCACAAGACACAAGGATTTACAAGGTTCGGCACCAAAGGCCTACATCCTTGCCATGCTCTCTCAGCATGGATTCTCCCATTATAATCGGTTAGTATTACAATGGTCGATACAGCTTCCCACCGTATCTCTCCTGAGTCCCACAGGAGGGTCTTTATACTGCGTCCCACAGTGTTACCAGAGTCCCACTGGCCTGCTCCAGAATCCCACTGAAGACTTCTTCTCCCTGAGTCCCACAGGGTCTTCTCCTGGCTCCTCGAGTCGCACGAGTAGCTCTTCTTCACTTTAAGTTCTTCAAGTATCCTCAGCAGTCTGGGATAAAGACTGCTGGCCTTGCTCTGTACCTCTGATCACTTGAGTTGATCAGGTCTTCTCGTCTTGCTCAGGCTTTATCTCCTTCTTCTAAGGATGACCTGGCTTCTCTCCAACTACTGAATACTCAGACAAATAATATCTTAAACTTCAGTCTGGTCCAGTCTCAGTTGCACACCACTGATTTAGCACTGTTCACGTGTGCACGTGCATGCATGCATGCATGCACTTTCCCTTTCCTCTTCTTGGTGCAGTAGACCCACAAAGGGTGTAATAAATTATAGCACACACCTTCTCCCTTCTTCACACTTTGTTCTTTTTGTTCACACACTCACTAATGTGTTGTTCTTTAGTGTGGGTCTTATTCTTCTTCAAAGTGTGCACATCACTTTGTACACACTAAGGTTCGGCCACTTCTTGTCTAGCACACACAACTTGTTTCTTCCTCTTGCACACACACACAATATGTGTTCTTCTTTGTTGTGGTCTTCACTTGGTGCATACAAGGCACTAAGGTTCGGCCTTTTTATTCCTTTGCGCACACACCACTAAGGTAAGTCTTTAGCCTTCCTCCTTCACTTTGCACACACACAAAATATTCTTTGTTCTTCAAAGTGTGCACCCCACAAGGGATACGGCCTACTTCACTTGCACACACAAAGTGTGTTCTTCAATTGTTCATTCACACAAAGTGTGTCCTCGGCCTTGCTCTCTCACTTCCACAAACAACCAAGCCTCGGGTTCTTCCTCACTTAGCACACAACCCGTAGGTATGTAATGAACTTCATCTTCATGTTGCACTAAGCACACACTGCCTTCTTCTCTTTTTTCATGCAACCAACCCGTAGGTATTCTTCCTTCACTTGGCACACAAGGCACTAAGGCTCGGCCTTCTCTTCCCTTCTTGCACACACACCCGAGTGTGTCCTTCCCCACTTACACACACACTGCTTGGTGTGGTCTTCTTGTTTGCACAGGGCTACGGCCTTTCTCTCCTTTTTGCACACACAACCCGAACACTCAACTCCACTGCCGCGCAGGGTCACAAGGTGCAAGGGTGCGACCTCTACTGTCTTCAAATGCCGTGCTCAAGTCCTCAAGCACTTGAGTGCAAGGAGGCTCGGGTGCGCAAGTGCCACTGCCACAAGGGCGTGCAAGTGTGCACTGGCCGCGGGTCGCGCAAGCCACAGGTGTGAGGACACCTTGGGCGTGCGAGCTACTCTTGCCGCGCAAGTATGCGGGCAGGGAGAGCTCTTCCTGTCGCGCAAATAATGCGCGCAGGGGACCTTCGAAGCCTCGGGTGGCTCCGGAACCTTCAGCCGCGCAAGTTCTTTGTGCGGGGCTTCAAACCTTCGCGAGGCAGAGAGATGCGCTCACGGGACTTCAGAAATTCAGCACATCAGCAAGCTTCTCCAGCGCCTCGGGTCTTCTTTTTATAGGCGAGGAGAGCCTCGGTCCATCCGCGTGTGATATCTTCAAATTCCCGAAGATTTCGGATCTTTAATATTTTCTCCAAATCTTGTTTTCTCTTTTTTATTTCACGCGGGTTCCTTCACCTTCGGCCTTCTCCACGTACATGAGTTTTAGAACGCATGCATGGCTCTGTTTAAGCCCATTTCATGCAAAACATCAACCCGGTGCCTCGACAACTTCGTTTGCCTCGGCCAACATCGAATTCCCTCATTTGTTGCATGCACGTGTATTTTTGGGCATGATCCTGTTCGTTATGGCCAGACGAGCACCATGGAGGTCTCGGTTTGCTCGGAGGTGGCCGGATGCTCGAGAACAGGTGGTCGGATGGCCTCTGGTTCAGCGGGTGCTCGCGGGAGGCTTCGGCATGGCTGGAGGAAGGAGATGGACGAGGAGCCGTCGGATCAGGTCTTTGGACGGCCTGGATTAGATCATCGCCGCGGAGATGAATCGTGCGGCGTGGATCGAGCGCGCGATGGCTCGGACGGCCATGATCTCTTCCGCGGGAAAATCCCGCGTCCCACATCGAAACGCCGCCCAGTTTTCTCGCGGCTTATTACTCAGCCGCTCCCTCAACCCCTGCAATTGAACTTCCTCCTCCACGGTGCCGCCCCGCACCGTGTTCTCCCTGCGGGCGTGCTCTGCGCCCACTATGCTCCCTGCGGGCGCGCCACTGGCGCCCGCTATGCACCGTTCGGGCGCGCTCCTGCGCCCATGATGCGCGGGCTTCATCACCGCGTGGCCTCGGGGCTTATACACGGCCCCGGCCTCTCTTGGGCTGGCCCCATGGGATCCCCTTGGGCGTGGTGACTGGTTCCCACATGTGCCTTGGGTTGAACCCTTAAGGCTGGCCCTTGAGGTTGGCATATTTTTTGCTTGAATATACACTAAGTATACAAAGTACTTAAGTGTAAAATGCCAAATGCCCTTTCTCTTCTTCTTCATTTCTTCCCTTCTCTTCTTCATTAGAATTCCTCAAATCTCCTCAACATATACTCATTACTTAGGAGTGAATTCTTGAAGGTTCTTTTTCATCAACCGAACTCTTGAATCAAACATATTCATCAAAGTTCTTTATTGATCCAATCAGAGATCAAGTTGGATCTTCTTCTGATTCACATGCACTAAGAGATAGTGCATGGACTTCTTCAGCTCACTTCATCCACTTAGGACTTGTGCATGGATCATCTTCATCTCCTCATGCATTGTCAGTACAATGCATGGTCTTCTAATCATGTTGTGATATTGTATCCAGTTGATACAAGTTCTTGGAACTTAAAGATCAGCTCAACAATCGTCTGATTTACTAGAGAATGTTTCAACCATCATCTCCTATGTCACTTAGTGAATCTCCTAAGTGACATGCATCTTAGTACTATGGCCATTCTCTCTTCATCACCAACACCAACACAACCTTTGGCATTCACATCTTGGCAATTCTTGGCATCCATTCATTCTAAGACAACAACATGTCTCATTGACAACAAATGCAACACAATGCACTTCAATCTCCCCCTTTGTATTTGTTGTCAATACACTCCTTCAACACATATGAATGGGTCAATATGTGTGCCAATATATCTCCCCCTTATTGGCAATCAAATGCAAAGGTGTGGTGTGGTATTCTTCCACAATATCTCTTCCTCCCTTCGAATAGCATCTTCTTGAAAAACACTAGGAGAGGGATGATGTCACATGTTCTCTTTAGCAAAGAACCTTTAGTAAATCAACTCTAAGTCTACTTGGGCTAACCCGGTGTAGAAAACAAGAGTGATATAACCAAGATTTTTCAATGCTGTCCACATTTCACTATACATGTGAGATCATGCTTCAGGGGTTTGAAATTTTTCAGATATTCAATGAAGTGCTAAATCCTGCACATACTTCACAAAACTCATTAGAAAGTTCAGTGCAATGATAAATCTCCCCCTTTCATCCATTTGTCTTCAATCCATACTCCCCCTTAATTGACAAGATAAACTCAATTAAGAAACAAGGGATGAAAGTATGATTGGAATACCTTCACTATCTCAAGATGGTATTAATCTAAGAATCCCATCTTCTTCAGATTGGCTCCCCCTCAAGGGGTGCTCTCCATTCTGTCCAAACCACTCTTCAGATGAGAATGATCATCATCTTCAATTCCCTGCAATGTTAGCACATGTAAATACCAGAAGTATAAGGGAATAAGATGGAGCCTCCTTGGTTCATCAATGTGAACAACAAGGTTGAGAATATTCTCTCAACCGAGATGTCCCATTTTCACCATTCTTCACACTTGCACGTTTGATCTTCATTGATGATTGTGCTGGTGTGGTTCTCAAAACATCTTCATGTGAAATATTCTTCTTCCCTTTTGCCTTAGCAATTGCCAGAACTTCATCTTCAGCTCTTTGTAGATCTTTGGCAAGTTGCAACTGATTTGGCCATATGACTAGTAAGTCACTTGGAAGTGTGGCCTCAGTTCTGGATATTCCACATGGTTCTTTTGATACTGTTAAGCTACCTCTCTTGGGCAACTTATTTTCAACCAATCCCTTCTGCTTCTTCTGGATTGATTGTCTGTTTGAGTCCAGTTGGCTTCTATTGAATTTCATGGCTTCTTTACAAAGATCCATGGTATGACCATTCCTTCCACAGTAGAAGCACTTCTTCTTGGTGGTCCTTCTGGATGACTCACCCTTCTTGGATTTAGAATCCAAGGACTTCTCTTCCTTTTTCAACATCTTCTTGGGAGCATCTTCCACTTTCTTCTGCTTGCTTCCCAAGGAATCTTTCTTAGCCAGGTTCAGTGATCTTCTCTTCATTCCAGCTTCTGATACATTCGGAGATTGATATGTATCAACTCTTTGACCACTTTTGCAACCATCCCAGATGTTGTCAAGTAATCCAAATCTATTTGCAGTAAACAGATGTCTCTGGACCTGTGGATGTTGCTTCTTTTCCTCTGGCTTGCTCCCCCTTGGCATGGGCTTCCTCTGTGCTTTGGCATTCAGTGGATTGTACCAACAATCCTTTGCACAGTGCCCATACTTATTACAACACCAACATTGACCCACAAATCTTGACCTCTTCAGTCCTTCTGATTGTAGGGTACTTTTCTTTACCTGTTGTGATGTTTCAGGAGAGCTCTGCTTCTTTACTGTCTTCATCCATATTTGTTTGGAATTATTCTTCCATCCTGCACTTTTTGTGGAAACACAATTAGAAGAATCAGTACAAGATGGTATGGATGGTACCTTCTTTCTAGAAGATGTTGCACTTTTATTAGAGGATGTCTTTCTTTTAGAATCATCCTGCTCAAAGCATACTTGAGTAGCAACATGTCTTCTTCCAGCTGACTGGGAGGATTCAGCTTTAGGTGATTGCAGATTTTTCAATATCACCTCCAGTTCAAAGTATTTCATATTGAGGGAGTTCTTCTCATCCTCAATAGTTCTTAGCCTTCCTTCCCATTTCTCTTCCAGTTGCTTTATCTGGTCTTCATGCACCTTTTTCATTTCAAGCAATGAGTTGTCAAGCTCCTTCACCCTTTTTACTTTGATTTCAAGTTGAGCATCTTTAACAACCATTGATACTCTATGCCTCTTCTCCAGTGCATGGTAAACATCTCTGACCATTATTTTAAAGAAATCTTTCTCAGAAAGGCTCCTTTGCAATTCTTCACAGGTATCTTCATATCATTCATTGCAAAGGGATACTGTTTCATCTTTGGCATTTACCAGCTTTCTGAGAGTGTTGGTTATGCCAACCCTTTTAGCCAATTGATCTTCCATTGCATTGGCTTCTTCTTCTAACTGTGATTTTTCTTCTTGAAGATCAAGGATGCATGTAGCTATACACATTGCCACTTCCTTGGGGACTGTCTTCTGAAGATATTTGATTGCATTTAGAAGGTCATTGTTTCTTCCATCTTCATCACAGCTAGGACAGGCTTCATCAGAATAATGATAAAAGGAATTGTCATCTGATGTGACTTTCACATTTCTTTCCATAGAAGGAGTTTCTTTGATTACAGCAACCTTCTTCCTCATCTTATTGGCCTGTTTCTTCTTTCTATTTTTCTGAGTCTTGGCAGATATCTCCATTTGAGGCTGGTTGCTCGTTTCCTCAAATCTGCACTTCATAAAGACTCTCTTGGATCTTTTAGAGGTAACCTCCCTCTGATACCAATTGAAGTGCCCAGATCAGTGTGAATCACTGAGAGGGGGAGGGGTGAATCAGTGATCCCTTAAAACTTTTTACTAATTGATTCTTAATCAATTAAACCTCTATGGCTGGTTAAAGCCTCGATCCACTCTTCTTGTATCTCTCAACCTTTCCCGGATAATTCAGTAATGAAAAGGCACAAGACACAAGGATTTACAAGGTTCGGCACCAAAGGCCTACATCCTTTCCATGCTCTCTCAGCATGGATTCTCCCATTATAATCGGTTAGTATTACAATAATCGATACAGCTTCCCACCATATCTCTCCTGAGTCCCACAGGAGGGTCTTTATACTGCGTCCCACAGTGTTACCAGAGTCCCACTGGCCTGCTCCAGAATCCCACTGAAGACTTCTTCTCCCTGAGTCCCACAGGGTCTTCTCCTGGCTCCTCGAGTCGCACGAGTAGCTCTTCTTCACTTTAAGTTCTTCAAGTATCCTCAGCAGTCTGGGATAAAGACTGCTGGCCTTGCTCTGTACCTCTGATCACTTGAGTTGATCAGGTCTTCTCGTCTTGCTCCGGCTTTATCTCCTTCTTCTAAGGATGACATGGCTTCTCTCCAACTACTGAATACTCTGACAAATAATATCTTAAACTTCAGTCCGGTCCAGTCTCAGTTGCACACCACTGATTTAGCACTGTTCACGTGTGCACGTGCATGCATGCATGCATGCACTTTCCCTTTCCTCTTCTTGGTGCAGTAGACCCACAAAGGGTGTAATCAATTATAGCACACACCTTCTCCCTTCTTCACACTTTGTTCTTTTTGTTCACACACTCACTAATGTGTTGTTCTTTAGTGTGGGTCTTATTCTTCTTCAAAGTGTGCACATCACTTTGTACACACTAAGGTTCGGCCACTTCTTGTCTAGCACACACAACTTGTTTCTTCCTCTTGCACACACACACAATATGTGTTCTTCTTTGTTGTGGTCTTCACTTAGTGCATACAAGGCACTAAGGTTCGGCCTTTTTATTCCTTTGCGCACACACCACTAAGGTAAGTCTTTAGCCTTCCTCCTTCACTTTGCACACACACAAAATATTCTTTGTTCTTCAAAGTGTGCACCCCACAAGGGATACGGCCTACTTCACTTGCACACACAAAGTGTGTTCTTCAATTGTTCATTCACACAAAGTGTGTCCTCGGCCTTGCTCTCTCACTTCCACAAACAACCAAGCCTCGGGTTCTTCCTCACTTAGCACACAACCCGTAGGTATGTAATGAACTTCATCTTCATGTTGCACTAAGCACACACTGCCTTCTTCTCTTTTTTCATGCAACCAACCCGTAGGTATTCTTCCTTCACTTGGCACACAAGGCACTAAGGCTCGGCCTTCTCTTCCCTTCTTGCACACACACCCGAGTGTGTCCTTCCCCACTTACACACACACTGCTTGGTGTGGTCTTCTTGTTTGCACAGGGCTACGGCCTTTCTCTCCTTTTTGCACACACAACCCGAACACTCAACTCCACTGCCGCGCAGGGTCACAAGGTGCAAGGGTGCGACCTCTACTGTCTTCAAATGCCGCGCGCAAGTCCTCAAGCACTTGAGTGCAAGGAGGCTCGGGTGCGCAAGTTCCACTGCCACAAGGGCGTGCAAGTGTGCACTGGTCGCGGGTCGCGCAAGCCACAGGTGTGAGGACACCTTGGGCGCGCGAGCTACTCCTGCCGCGCAAGTATGCGGGCAGGGAGAGCTCTTCCTGTCGCACAAATAATGCGCGCAGGGGACCTTCGAAGCCTCGGGTGGCTCCGGAACCTTCAGCCGCGCAAGTTCTTTGCGTGGGGCTTCAAACCTTCGCGAGGCAGAGAGATGCGCTCACGGGACTTCAGAAATTCAGCGCATCAGCAAGCTTCTCCAGCGCCTCGGGTCTTCTTTTTATAGGCGAGGAGAGCCTCGGTCCATCCGCGTGTGATATCTTCAAATTCCTGAAGATTTCGGATCATTAAGATTTTCTCCAAATCTTGTTTTCTCTTTTTTATTTCACGCGGGTTCCTTCACCTTCGGCCTTCTCCACGTACATGAGTTTTAGAACGCATGCATGGCTCTGTTTAAGCCCATTTCATGCAAAACATCAACCCGGTGCCTCGGCAACTTCGTTTGCCTCGGCCAACATCGAATTCCCTCATTTGTTGCATGCACATGTATTTTTGGGCATGATCCTATTCGTTATGGCCAGACGAGCACCATGGAGGTCTCGGTTTGCTCGGAGGTGGCCGGATGCTCGAGAACAGGTGGTCGGATGGCCTCTGGTTCAGCGGGTGCTCGCAGGAGGCTTCGGCATGGCTGGAGGAAGGAGATGGACGGGGAGCCGTCGGATCAGGTCTTTGGACGGCCTGGATTAGATCATCGCCGCGGAGATGAATCGTGCGGCGTGGATCGAGCGCGCGATGGCTCGGACGGCCAGGATCTCTTCCGCGGGAAAATCCCGCGTCCCACATCGAAACGCCGCCCAGTTTTCTCGCGGCTTATTACTCAGCCGCTCCCTCAACCCCGCAATTGAACTTCCTCCTCCACGGTGCCGCCCCGCACCGTGTTCTCCCTGCGGGCGCGCTCTGCGCCCACTATGCTCCCTGCGGGCGCGCCACTGGCGCCCACTATGCACCCTTCGGGCGCGCTCCTGCGCCCATGCTGCGCGGGCTTCATCACCGCGTGGCCTCGGGGCTTATACACGGCCCCGACCTCTCTTGGGCTGGCCCCATGGGATCCCCTTGGGCGTGGTGACTGGTTTCCACATGTGCCTTGGGTTGAACCCTTAAGGCTGGCCCTTGAGGTTGGCATATTTTTTGCTTGAATATACACTAAGTATACAAAGTACTTAAGTGTAAAATGCCAAATGCCCTTTCTCTTCTTCTTCATTTCTTCCCTTCTCTTCTTCATTAGAATTCCTCAAATCTCCTCAACATATACTCATTACTTAGGAGTGAATTCTTGAAGGTTCTTTTTCATCAACCTAACTCTTGAATCAAACATATTCATCAAAGTTCTTTATTGATCCAATCAGAGATCAAGTTGGATCTTCTTCTGATTCACATGCACTAAGAGATAGTGCATGGACTTCTTCAGCTCACTTCATCCACTTAGGACTTGTGCATGGATCATCTTCATCTCCTCATGCATTGTCAGTACAATGCATGGTCTTCTAATCATGTTGTGATATTGTATCTAGTTGATACAAGTTCTTGGAACTTAAAGATCAGCTCAACAATCGTCTGATTTACTAGAGAATGTTTGAACCATCATCTCCTATGTCACTTAGTGAATCTCCTAAGTGACATGCATCTTAGTACTATGGCCATTCTCTCTTCATCACCAACACCAACACAACCTTTGGCATTCACATCTTGACAATTCTTGACATCCATTCATTCTAAGACAACAACATGTCTCATTGACAACAAATGCAACACAATGCACTTCATAATCAGTAAAACTTGAAATAGAATCCATGTAAAAGAATTACAATTAGAACATGATTTAACCACTAAAAAGGTTATGTACCATAGTGTGTATGCCTTTTTCTGAGATATAACTAACATAAAAATTAGAGTTTCTACTAATAAATATTTTTTATGGAATATTGTGGCATGAGGATTATTGGTATTGACTATAAAAAACATTTTCCCTATTAGTTTGGATAAATTCTTTTCAAATATTTACTATCATTGTAAACTATTATGACTATGATATTTATAATATGTATTTTTATATTTATTTTGATAATTAAAATCTTATGAAACATGAATAAATGATTATTTATATTTTTTAAAAATAAGTTTTTTTAATATATATATTAGATAAAATTTTGTTAAATTTGAAAAATGATTTATAAATAATATGGTTAATTTCAGCTTTATATAGAAAATTTCTTAAGGTAATGGAATTTACAATTTTGTGTGTAATTTTTTAATTTGAATTTCTACCATTTTTTAAACATCTAACTATGACATAATTAGCATAGTATGTTTTAGAAATAATAATCAAGTATATGTATTGACAAATAAAAATGTAAGAATTCAATTTATTGAGATAAATATCACTCAAATTTTGAATGAAATTGATTATCTCTCATAAGGGATTTTGAATTCAAATAACGAGGATAATATTGTTATCATGATATATATTAATATTTAATAATCACGAAATTTTCTAAAATTCACATTGTGGTGTTATAAAATCTAAGTAGTATAAAAGACTAATTAATGATCCAGTTCATATAATCGGCATGAGGATGCATAACCCTATTATATACACTTGATGGCTATTTCATTTTATAGAATTATATGTTTTTCATGTAGGGCCCACGTTTTTGTAAGTTCCACCACCTTTACAAGAGAACATCATAATATCTAGAAGGTTTCCTTCAACATAATATTTCAGTTTCACAAAAGGTGTAATCTCCCCAAAGGAATTTCTGTTGCAGTTTTGTTCATTATGATACATCCTTGTTTTTAAAACCTTTAATTCATTCCCAAAATCTAATATTGATGCTAAATATTAATCATTTAATTGGTTTTATGATTCTTATTTCAATTTTTTTTAATCCCCACAAAAATCCTTAATATCACTATATTGCACCTCGGATTTACCACATTACCTATTACTTTAAAAACATGGTCTCGTATACATCAACATAAACTATATAGTATACATCCCTCACTGAAGGCCCTAAAAATCCAGTATTATTTCCATTTATGGATGATTTAAAACTTCATAGAACTTTATCCCTACTAATATATGCAACTAGTATTCCATTATTACATGTCATAAAAAAATTCTCTTTTATCTTGGGGTAATGTCATTATCTTTATAATAGGATTTAAATGTTATATTTTGCATATCATTATATCCTCAAGATTAAAAATCAAATAGAAATACCTTCTAATATGGATAAAATGAAAAGTGTTATTTGTAATTTGTGAATTTTTAGACAATTATATATATATATATATATCTAAACAATAATATTCACTAAACATAATTTCAATATAATGATAAATTATATTATATAACACTATGATGGGACATTAAAATTATCGAAATTATTCACTGGAGCAACTATAATGACCTTTTTGTATGGAATTATTTTATATTTATCACTAACATATCTTAGAATTATTCCACTAATATATGTATTTAAAATATATGCCACACATCTATATAGAATGTTCAATTCCATAATTTTATTTATTTAAACTAAAAAATTTCGTACAATAAGTGTTATTATGATTTTTAGTACCACCAATCAGGATACATCAACATCCTCTCCAATTTTTGATTCCAATAACATGAAACATTGTCCATTTCAATATATTCATAAAGAATATTAGCAATAACTGTATTTTAAATTATGTGTGTGTGTGACAATCATGAATGAATCTTTTAGTGATGATCTAATGGAGTATTCAAATTTTGGCATTCCAAAGGTATAACTTCTATTAATTTGACAACAATACACATGTCTGATGATCAAAATTTTATTAATGTGTTATTTGTTTATATAGTAATCAAAATATATTAATTTTTGTGATGCATATAAATCATCATAATCTTTTTATCCAATAAATGAAATTAATATCCCATATTTTTTCATGATAATATCACGGTTTAGGATCAATTTATATGATAGGTATACACATATCTATTTGTGAAAATAAAATAGGAAATGATTTTTGTATGTGGTATATTTATAACTAATAATTACATTGTTTTAAAAAAATGGATTTATAATCTACCTATTTAGGAATGTAAACCATGAATTAATTTCATATAATTCCTAACTTATTTATAAACCAACCTAATATTTCTATTTATATCAATACAATGAAGAAAAACTATCCTAATCTAATGAGACATTAAATAATTGAGATTCTTTATCCCCTTCATGACTTTATTTAAACTATAGATAAACTATGTATTTTTTCAATTATTTTTTAAATATCATGAAAATTTATAACCTTTCAAATTGTGTATAAATTTTATATTTACTTATCAAATAACATTTTTTTAAACATCAATGTACCATACACATTTTTATATAATGATTATAATATTTCATGAGTACTAATCATATAATGATTCACTTTCACATCTTCAAATTTTATAATAATCACTCATTCCATTGATTTAATTTATTTTTCCCACTATGGGAGTAAATTGTGAGATTAAATAATATAGATAGGAACAATATCTAGAGTGGTTAAATTAATATATATTAAAATGTCAAGATATTTTTAAAATAAAATGTTTATTAAAATATTTTCTATAATGAATATAATACAGTTACTCAGAGGAAATAGGTTTAGATCATCACAACACCATAACCACACATCCAAATCACCATTGGATGATATAAAATATTGAGGTTCTATGAAAATTTTTATGTGAGAAGGTTTTTATATTGAGAAAAAGAATATATTTCATAATTGTCACATAAAAAATTTCATCTTTACAGTTTGGAACGACAGACGCATATTCCAAAAATATAAGCACAGATGATTATATTACATTTTCATCAAGATATCTTATTAAATAATGAATAATTAGGAATTTTGACAAATGATTATATATAAATTTTTTTTTTTGAAATTAAAATGTTTTGAAGAACTATGTTCAAACCATATATAAATAATTTATCAAATCTAAAAACTCAAACAGATCCAAAACTAGGAAGTCGAAATTCCATCCACACTAAAGGAACAACCCTATATATCTATGACCTATCCATCATGATTTCTCATAAGAAAACTAGAAATGAACATTCTTGATCACCAAACTATGATTGAGGTAAATATATATGTTATAAGAAAAATATAGTTACATATACAATGTGAACAACAATATATGTACACTACATTAATTCATGTGAAAATAATGAATAAAAAAATATCCAGTATGTAGTTTTCATCCCACCCATAAATAAATTTATAAAGAATAATGTGATTACATCAAATATAAGAGGTATGAATGAATGTAATAAAAAAATAAACCAGTATATAATTTCAATTAGACATAAAAATATATAATAAGAATTACTAATCACCTATATTGAGAGGTTCCATACTTAGCAGACCTTCATCAGGCCTATAAGAACATCTAAGATGGATAAGCCATCTTAGATGGAGGTGGACACACTACTTGAAAACATACTCGCACATAAAGTCACACAAAAAAACAAATATATATATATATATATATATATATACATATGTCAATGTGTTTATAAGAATCCATTGATTTTTCACTCATCCCATATTAAAATATGAGGGACAAAATATGTTATATATCCTTACCTACCCTTTCAATGAAGGGATAAATCTATAATTAATCAGGCCACTATAAGCATATCCCAACCGCTAACCTATTTATCAATAAGAAGGGTGCCTAGAAATGATATATAAAAATATGGTATAACATATTAAGTAAATATATACACTTATATGGATTAGACTGTATAAAAAATAAACATTTATTATAAGGTCATGCTTATAAAATACAATAATATACTAATATTAAATTCTATAAAGAATTAATAGATGTTACTAACCATAGAAAAAATTAATGAAATGTGGTCAAATAACTTTTATATCATCTTAAAATATTGTGAACAAGGTAATGAAAAAAATAAAAAAATCATATATCATTCATAACATGATTACCAAATGATCACTAACCCAAATATGTCATGAAACCAAATAAAAATTATGATTTCATTAATTGTATACATTATTAGTTGAAAATATATTTTTATTAATTTTAGAACTCCCAGTACATTATTCAATCATATACAATTAATATTATTATGGGAATATGTGGATCCACCAAATATTGTGTTTGAAGAGAAATATTTTAATCAATATGGTGATATTAAATGATATTAATGAATATATATATAGTGACCTAGAATTAACATACATGGATAAAATTTCATTTTATATGAATATTAAGAACAATAAAAAATATACATTCATGAGGAATGTAACAATTTTGTGTCTTTGGAAGCATGGATCAAAAATATTTTAACTTTTCAAAAGATATCAAATGTTTCTCAAAAATAATATCCCCTTTAATACATCTACATAAAACCCATATTTATATCCTAGGGAGAGGAAACATGTGAAAGGGGTGTGCTTGAATTCTTTATGAGGGTAATCAAAATAGGTATGTTAGCATAACATTAGAATAAGGGTATGAGAACATGATAATTACATTTAATGATCGTAACATACATATCAAAGTTCTTATACATGAGCCATGGAATACATATTTCTTGTTCATATAGGAATCAAGATTCAATTCCCTAAAATCATAACATAGGAATAAGACATTGTATAGTGGTATATACATAAACTAGTAAACTAATTCTCTATAATTAAACAATCATTTCCAAAATGTAACATTGAATTCCATGGGGACTATACCTACATGGTGGGACACACCACCATCCCTAATTGTAGTCCTTTCCTTTAGGGGATTGGGTTTCCTAATCATCCCATAGTTTATCTGCATTCCCCATCTTCCAATAGTGGATCGAGAATCCCCATATACAATAGTGTATCAATACATTCTTCATGAATCCAATCATTATCTCATGAGATATAAAATTTTACCTAATGAATTGGAAGGAAATATTGGTCCCACTAGACTTATAATGAAATCACACATAGTTATCCCACAAAATCATAAACAATTATATCACAACCCATGAAAAACGGTTTTTATAGACATGTGATAATATCATATCATGTGGAAAATGAAAGGTTTCTAATTCATTTCATCAAATCATAACCCATGAAAACTGGTGGGTTTTATAAGAATATAACCCATGAAAGAGAAATGAGTTTCATAAAAATCATTCCATCAAAACATAAACCAATCCAAGAATGAATTTGAATGGAACCGTTATATTATTTCCCCAAAAAGGAAGAACTAACACAAACTGATGTCATCCTAGACGGAAAATAATTGTGAAATATGTTTTAAGAACGTTTATAAACGAAAATAACTTTTTTTGTTTGAAATATTGTATAAACAAAAAATATTAAAAAAATTCATAAAATCTAATGAAATAATCTTGAAAAAAATTAATACATTCTCCTATGAAAATTTATAAAAAAAATGAAAAAATTTGGAAATATTTTTTTTAAACACATTAAAAATTAATAATAAAATCATTAATATCACTGTAATATGATTCACTAAAGACATACATTTGAAAACAGATAAAGGGAACTTTGAAAATTAGTTAAAATGTTTTTAAATATAAAATAATTTTTGAAAAACCCATTTTACATTGAAAAATATTATAAATTCAATAAATTTCTAAGAAAATGGGGAAAAAATTCCTTACAAAAATAATCTTGTAAACATAAAAAAGAAGAATCATGGAAATGTTGATGGATTTTTCTATACATGGTAAATATTCATTTTGAACCTTAAATATTTATAAAATTCTCTTGATTAAAAAATAAAAAAATATTCCTTTTATAACAATTTTTTCAAAAGGTAATACATTGGTAAATATTTATTTTAAGCATAATAGGCTAAATTTAGAACATTTTAGAATACTTTTTTTTGAAATAATTTCTTTTAATGATCTCATATTTCTGACTAAAAGGAGATATAATGTCTGATATTCATAAAAACATTTTATTAATTATCATAAGTACCAAATAGTGGAAAAGAGTACAATTAATTGAATATAAAATTAATTAATGGATGGTTTGGAAATAAAATATAGTTATTATATATTATCATAGTATTTCATAAATATAATTATAATCATAAATAAATTCAAAAAATGATTAGATTGTAGCAATAAATCATTACAACATTGGTATAATTGAATCCAAATAAAATAGAAAAAAACAACTAAAGAATAACAATTGAAATGTATACCCAATGAAATAAATTTCATAAAATGTATACAAAAAGAAAATTTAATTTAATTTAAATATTCCTAATATACATCCGTGTTCATTATATACACCACACAGAATAAATATGTTGTGGATAAGGCATGTATCTCATGAATATATTATGTGATATGATAAAACACTTACCTTATGTCTTAACATTAATCATACAAATTAAAACCTCTTTTATAGTAAATATAATTTTATTATACATGAACAAAATAAACATATTATTATATCTAACCCCATATTTGATTTATTTATGACCTTATATTACCCTTCTATTTACAACTCTATGTTAATTTTATTTTTCGAGTAATATCTCCTCTGTTTTTCATACATGTTTTGACATATTATTCATGATCTTATTAAATGTATCATAATTTAATTATTTAAAGAAATTATAAGAAAATAAAAATTTCCTATGTATTGAGTAAAAAAATATTTATAATAATATATGAATGATATAAATAAGAAATGAAGTACATAGTTCAAAGAGAATGTTGGTCGTTTGTATACATGAACATTGTTTCTATTTAATTATAATATTAAATGAAAAATAAATGAAATATATATATATAATATCATTACAATACAATTATTATTTAATATATATCATATATAATTATTATACCCATATTTAATATGTTCTATGTAATATGTGAATGAATCCCATCTTTTTTCAGAGGTCGTAGTCCTCATGTCTACAAATGAAGTTATTATTTTTAGAAAAAATGTATAAGAAAAAATGTATGATTTACACAGAAATTAATGAATAATGAATAAATAATAAATATAATAAATATAATAATATAAAATAACAGTTTCTTTCATAACTCTCAACCATGATAGGTGGTAATGGAGACAACGAACAACATCATCTCTTTAGAAGGTAGTTCTCCATACACAAAAATGGTATGTTCTTTACCCATAAAATTGAACTTTCTATATGTGTAGGTTAATATTTTATAATAAAAATATATTAGTAGATTTTTGATACTTAGTATATTATATAAGTATGAAATAAGTAGAGCCTAGTTGATGGTGAATAAAAATAAAATTATATTTCTTGAGAAATTATATTACCTCTTCTTTGGGTAACTACTCTTAGATTTTTCCAAAGGGATTTCTTGGTTTGATTTATACCCAAAGGAAGGATTATAGCGGATGAGGAGTGTCATTCATTTAAATTTTTAAAAGGGAAATTCCACCCATATTTTTCCTTTGAAAAATGGATCTAATAATAGTAAATATCAGAAAAAAATGATTATATGGTGTTAATAAAGACATAAAATAGATTTTGGACAATTTTTTATGTCATTTTGGGAATATAATTTTATGGTTAATCCCTAGTTAATCTAATTATTCTCGAAAATTATTTAATTATTTTAAATCAATTTCAATTATATTTTTTGTAAAAAAAATATTTCCATTTTTTTAAATTATATATTATAATTATTCCAAATATGGAATTCATTTTTCAAAATTTAAATCATATTATTTTGAAATATTAATTTAAAATTAATCATGCTAATGTGATTAAAAAGTGGGTTTTTTATGTATAAATGTTATAATGTTTTCTATGTTATTTTATCCAATTTAAATATTAAAATTATTCCAATAAACTAAATTTTATTAATTTATGTAAAATTTATCAAGGTAATGTTAAGAAACAAAATAAAATAAAATTTAACTGTTTAATTTTTTTTTAAGAAAAACGGGTTGGAATTAAAAATCTGTGTTTTTTAGTAAACATCAATATATTAATCATCTTAAAAAAATTCCAAATATCCATAAAAAGTTAATATTTATATTCCCATATAAAAATTTATGTTTATTTTTTCATATAAAATTATAAAATTATAATGAAATTAAAATGGGTTAATCATTAAAATCCATATAAATTATAATTTGAAAAAGTATATCTTTTTATTCATAAAATTGGACATATTTTTATATTATACCTATAAAATATATTAGATGGGTCTAAATAATATTTAATTAATATATAAATGTTATTTTAAAAATTTATAAAAATTGGGATTTTTATTTATTAAGATGAAATTATGTTTCTACACAAAAAAATAATTTTTTTTGAAAAGTAATGTATTTATTTTCTAACAGTTTTTCATTAACATATATTAATTTATAACCAAATGATTTATTTTATATACATGTATAAATAATAATTTTTAAATTTAGTTAATATTAATTATAACCTCTTATAAAATGGGTTCATCGTAGGTATAATAATATTTTAATAATAATATTAATCATATATTATAGTTCAGTAAATCCTAGCATTACGTGTTATGTAAGCTATCGAAGGGACTCAATATAGAGTGTAATGAAAGTGGAAAATAGTTCTGTGTGTACTACAAGACAATTTATATTTTTCAAGTGATGTAATATTATCTTAGTTGAACGTATAATGCTAGCTAAACATAGTTCCTTTTTATAATATATATATATATATATTCAGTGTTTACTAAAATGAAAATTATTATTTGAATAAATTAATTATATAATATTAATTAAAAATATTGGGGTCTAATATTCTACCCTCTTAAAATTAATATCACCCTAAAAATTTGTCTTAGTTAAGTCATGACTAATACTAGATAATTCTATTCTTAAAAATCCATATCATAAAAATTAATATTAAAACATTATAATAAAATGGAATGTTGTTAACAAAACATTTACCAAATGTAATTCATTACAAGGATTACACATAGGAAAACATAATTATGACATGAAAGCATGGACATGGGAAAAAACTAACTATCATGTTCTTAAGTATAGTGATAGATAAAATGGTTAGGGAAAATTTAACTAGAGAAAATTCATATATATGTAATGATCTAATGGGCTGTTTGATTCATCATAAATTTAGGTACAAGGATAATATTTTCGTCTGAATATTATTTTTCCTAAATTTATTGATTTTTTATGAAAGAATATACATTTCCCTACCAACAAACACTTCATATCTTATTCTACGAAATGAATGTGAATTCTTAATTATATACGCGTTAATGGGTATTGAAATCCACAAATACATTGATATGTAATTCCATATGTATTTATTAGGACAAAATGGTAAACAAAAGATATCTATTATGCATAAATCCATGTATGTTGAGATAATATTTAATATGCACCATTCCAAAAATATTTAACCTTAAAACACATTTGATATAGTGACGTCCAAATCATTAGAATTAAGTAAACTAAATTTCCTAAAAAACAACTTTGCATTGATACCTAATAACAAAAATTAGCTCTAGGTTTTCATATACCAATAATGTCAATACCTTCATCATGTTTTCTCTTAATATTTGGTAATAACAAGATTTACCAATAATTCATATTGAAAACATACATGATACCTTATTCCATATTTTGTTGTATATTTTTATCAAATCACAAACTATTGTTTGATTTATCAATTTTGTCTTAATCAACTTGTCAATATAAACATAATTAGTTATAAGGTAATCGGTATTATCTAGTTTACTTATTCATATCGAACATATCTTCATCCATAAAAATTATCTTCACCTAAGTAACATATTAAGGATTATCTTTCCCCTAATAATTTTTTTTATGAACATCACCTTTCCATTAAATAACTTTTTCTAGTCCATCAGAACCATTCAATGAATGATTGTAATTCCTTAAAGAAAAAACACAAACTAAACAATACTTTTATATTTCACCATTTGTATAACATAATTAATGAATTTGAATACATAAAAACTTATGTTATTTAAAATCATTATTACGACATATGAAGGCTACCTCATCATATTACATAATAACTCTTTCCATTAAAATTTTAATTGTAGACTAATCATCATCCACAATATAACCATTTCTCATATGAAAATTATTTTTATCTTATTAATCATTATAATTTTCATATAAATTTTCATAATGACCTTTAATTCTTCAACTAATGCCTTTCAACTTTGATGACGTCTTAGAGAATCTAAAATTCCCATCCATTGTGTTTATAGAACACTTTTTATTTTATTTTCAACTACCTACTTTGGGAAATTATATCCCATTTTCAAAAAATCTAATTCATCCTCCAAGATATTAACATGGGTTATTATTTACACATTCCCGAAACAATAGAAACAAATTTTTTATTTCCCCATGGTGTATAATAAAAAAACTCCTTACAAACTCTTTCCATCTAATCATTGGTGAGTCTGAGAGTTGTTTAATATATATAGTCTTAATCATGTTCTATTATAACAAATTAGGTATGATCAAAACATAATTAACTCCAATGATCATCCCATTTCACCATTCATTTCATATCCCTCGGGAGTTTTAAACAAGGTGCACAACAAGGTCAATTGTTTTTCATTGGTTCCCAATCAAGTCTATCTTAATACAGTGTTTTTATGGTTTTTCCCCAATGTAAATATATTCTAGAACCACATAAAATTTTACTATCTTGAAATGAATTTATATCATTGAAACTACTAACTCTATATTTTACTAAAATTATAGGATATTTTCCTAAACATTAAATCATCCTTACTGGCATCGTAAGACATATTCTTTGAAATATCCCAAGGGATATCAAAAAAGTTTTATCATTATTGATTCCAAAGGTTGAACAATCATTTTCATTGGTACCAACTATAGAAAAATACACTTTACATAGATGGATATTACAAAAAAATTATCAGTATTTACGAAATTACACAAAATAGATTCCCGAGGATAATAGTATATAACTATCGATGGAAGCATGGAACAAAATCATTTATCTTGATAAAATATATTCAATGTTTCTCTTGAATAAAATCTTATTTAGTACGTCTAATCAATACATTTCTTTATAATAGAGGTAAAGGAAAAATAATAATGGTGTAATCTTATATGCTCATTAAGGGTAAAAAAAGAGATACGTAAGCATAAGACGATCATAGGGGTATGCGATCTTGGTAAAAACATTGAAATATCATAATGTCTATATCTAAGATCCTCTATATGATTCTTTGAATAAATATAGGTTGTTAAAAAGACTCGAATCATAATATAATGATGAAAACATGCCAGAGAAGAATAACATTGGTATAACACATTGAATATTGGTTCACAAATAATAATGTAATATCATTCTATATAAGTCAAGGCACAAATCCAAAACAAAACATGAATATTCATGTAGAAAAAACCCACAAGAATATATAAACCATAATCTCAAGTCACAATCATTTCCTTGTAATGGAACAAGTTTCCCCATCTTCTTATAGTGGATCAGGTTTCCCCATATTCCCATAGTAAATCTTGTTTCACCATCTTCAATAGTGAATAATGACCAATGACTTGACTCTAGTCAATATCTTATGATATATTAATATTTACCAAATTCATAGGATAGATATATAGGCCTCGCAAACCTTATAATGAAATCATTAATATACATGACACCAAATCATACTAAATCATATCATAATCAATGAAATAAAATGGGTTTCTTAAAAAGGTAATTATAACATAACCTTTGGAAAACAATAGTTTTAATAGTCATTTCATCAAAGCAGAACCCATGAAATGAAGCTAATTTCATACGCATAAAACCAATAATAAAAAAATAGGTTTCATAAAAATCATGTTATCAATACATAAATAATTTAGATAACTATTACTAATAGATCTTTTGGTTCATTCCAACAAAAGGCTTGAGTAATACCAACATGTGTCATCTTATATGGGAAATATTTTTGAAAAATCTTTAAAAAATATTTCTTATGGAAAATATCATTTACACATAAAATTTTTTAAAACATGAAATATTGTTAAGAATATTTTCCATTAAAAATTATAAAAAAATATTGAAAACTTTTTGAAAACTTTTTTTTCTAAGAATTATAAATCATGTTTAAAAAATTAATAAAATCCATTTTCAATTAATATATATTAATAACTGATAAACTAATATTTAAGAACAATGGAATCAGTTTCATTGAAAATACAATTTTCAAAATATATAAAATGGGATTGGAAAAGCATTTAAAACAAATTTTTAAAATATATTTTGTTTGCAATAATATTTTTTCATTGAATTTTTTAAAGATAATATTTCCTAGAATATTTGTAAAAAAATTTATCTGAAAAAACATGTGAAATTACATGGTATGTATCATGTAAATGATGGTAGTTATGTTTGTACATGTTGAACTTTCCTTTTTTCACCTTAAACATTTTGAAATGTGACGTTATTGGAAAATGATAAGATAAATCCATTATAAACCAGTTTATATAAATATATTATGTTAAAAAAATTACTTTTAAACATCATCGGGTAATAGTAAAACATTTTTAAATAATTTTTTGAAAACAATATATTAAAATAACATAGATTTTCAACTAGAATGAGAAATAAATTTGTGTTGTCATTAAAACATTTTTATAATTGTTTTATGTAACAAAGTGTGTAAAAATGGTACCATAACTAGGATAAAAAATGAGTAACAATTGGGTAATAAAAATCCGTATTTTTTTTTGATATTTGGATCATATTATTTCATCAAATGAAGTATATCCATATGTAATCTTGATAAATGAAGTGATTTTAGTAATAAATAATCACCACATTGGTAACATTGAATCATTATAAAATGAAAATAATAACATTGCATAAAGAATAAAATATCATGAATATATATATATATATTCATGATATAACATTTTGAAGATAGAATATACACATCATTGAAATTTATAGGTTCATAACAGGGCATGTATATCAACGAATTCAAATTAATATAGAATTACTTTACCTATTTTGTAAATTTTGAAACATAGAACCCGTGAGAGAATTATAATCCAATTGTTATATATAAATACCTATAAATATACAAATAATAATCATATAATACTTCCATGGAATATTTATACACCACAACAGTGAAATTATTGTTGAATAAGGAATGTCTTTCATTAATATAAGAAGTGAGATTAAAAAACTCTTACCATAAGTCTGGATTTTCTTCATAAATAGTCAAAAATCATATATAATAAATATAAGATTATTATAATTATAAAAATTATTATTATTATATCTAATACCATATATTAATCATTTATGAATTTATATAACCCCTTTATTAACAAATCTATGTTAATGTTAAATATTATGAAATATCTGTTTTGCTTTCCCTACATGTTTGATGTTATAATTCTTGATCTACGTACTTCTATCATTATTTAATAACAATGTAAAACATGACTTAGATATCCTATATGTTCTGTATAATATTATTATTAATAATAAATAAATTATATAAATATGAAATCCAATACACCGTTAATGGAGATGGTACGACGTACGTATGCATGAAAATTTTTTCAGTTTAATATTCATTATTAATGAAAGAAGGTAAATTATATATATGAATATATATTTTTATATGATATCATTCCAACAAAATTATTATATAATATATGAAGTATAATTTTACTAAAATAATCCTTAAGGGGGTCCATGAAAAATGTGAACAAATCACATCGCTTCAAGGAGGTAGTGGTCCACCCATCCAAAAATGAAGTTATCATTTTTTCACAAAATGAACTGATTGAATCTATATATCATATAATTATTAAGTATTATTAAATAAATAATAAATGTCAATGATATCATATAAAATAATATTTTGCAATATAATATATAACCATGAGATATGGTATGGGAAAAATGTACAACATCATTTCATGAGGCGCTAGTTCACCAAACATAGGAACAATAACATCGTTACCCATTAGATAGAAGTGTGTGTAATACATGTTCGCAAAAATAAATAAAAATACATCAGTATAATTATGATAATTTGCTTATTATATGATCATGTAATAATATTATTTGAACGTATGATAAGGAAAATAAAACAAAGGATCTTGAAGAAGGATGTTACCACTTCATTGGTTTACTCATCTTGGATTTCACCCATGGGCGTCGTTGGTTTGATTTATGTAAAAAAAAAATTGGTTTCTAGAATTAATTGAGGGTTTTGGGGATCTTATTTGAGTATATTTTGGTTAAAAAAATATCTTGATATTTGTGAAAAAATGGTAGGTTTGAGTGCCTTTTTTAGAGGACAAGGAGTGTCATTCTTGTAAATTTTGGAAAATGGAATTCCACTAACACATTTCTGGTGAAGCCTTGCACCAATAATTTTTCAAATACTTTAAAATAGAGAATAGAGTGTAAATATATCAATTAAGTTGAATTTGGTAAAAAATTGGTATTTTTTGATTTTATGTATAAGGTTTAGTCCCTTATTTTGTTAATTATTCTCTTAATCATTGTAATTAATTTTAATCTCTCTCGCTAAAATGTTTTTTAAAAAAATAATTTTACATTATTTAATATTATAAATTACTCTAATAAAAAATATTGATTCCATTTTTGGAACATTAAATCATTGAACAGGTACATATTAATTTAAAATTAATCTTGTAGATCAGATGATAAAGTAGTGTTTTAAAGTAAAAATTTTCACAAATTTTCAATGTTTTTATATTTAATATATATTTTAAATTGATTCTAATGAAATTAATTATTTTCATTGATGTAAAATTTTTCTATTTATTCTTTATAACCAAAATAAAATATAATTTATATATTTAAATTAATAAGTTGAGAAACAATATTGACCTAAAATTCAACATTTTGCACTATTCATCAAAAAAATAATCTTCTTGAGAGAAGTACAATAAATTCACAAAAAATAAATTATTATCCTATGATTTTAAAAATTATATTTATTTTTTCATAAAAAAAATGTATATGATTCAAAATTATATTTCAAATGGTTAATCCATTAAAAGAAGTTAAAAATACATTTTAAAAGAATACACCTATTTATCTATAAATTTTGATTAATTATTTTATATTACCTATAAAATATATGGTATAATTATGAAAAATATCTATTTAATATGTAAATATTATTGAAAACACTAATCAATAGTGTTTTTTATTTTATTGACATGAAATTGTGTTCATAAATAGAAAATAAAATTCTAAAAATGTATTTTATTTATGTAAAAATAGTACTTTCATTCACACCTACTAATTTATAACCAAGGAATTCATTTTATATACATATATAAATCATATTTTTAAAATTTACTTAATCATATTCGTTACTTCAATTTCAAATTCTTGGTGGATGCTATAATAAAATTTTAATAGTAGTATTATAAGTATATTGTATTTTGGTAAAACACAGCCTTGTGTGTCATGTATCCTATCAAAGGGACTCGATATTATGTTTACTACAAGAAAAATATACTTTTACGTATATTTTAACCTAATTTAAGTATTCTGTGTACCACAAAATTAACTGAGTGTTACGTATAATACAACCCAAAACTAGTACTTTTAAATATAAAAAAGATATATTCTATTTTTTGGGAAATATAAAATATTAAAGAATAATTTCATTTGAAAAAATAAAAAAAATGCATGGTGTTACAAGACCAACCAATACCAATGGGATCATGTTGATTTAATCATTTATATAAAAAAAGAATCCTCTATTATGAAGATAACATTATTTCTTTTAATTCATCATTAAATAAAACCCATTATAGATTTCCAATTATAATACCATGGGATATTTTAGGATCCATAATATATATATATATATATATAGAAAGTGATAGAGATAGCTCATACCATTAAAAATTAATACATTAAATAAAGAAGAATATTAAAGGTTATTTATTGCATTAACATTTCTAAGATAAGCTATTATGAATTGATCAACCTTTGGTAGTGACTGTCTATTTTATTAGTTTTGGTTCCATATTTTTGTTCAATACCTTCTTCTTAGGTCTTCTTATTTTGTTATCTTGATTTTTTTTCTACATGTATCATTTAGACCAAATTGATATTTGAAATTATGTCTATACTTTCATATTATGTATGAATAACATAGGACACATATATCTATTTTCCTATACTTGAATTTTTTTTTTCTTCCCACTACTTCTCATATTCATATAAACATTAAATGAAATGTGAATAAGTCTTCCTCCAATATTTGAAACAAGGGATACCCACAGTTTTCTCATTAATTGAAACATTTTTCATCCCCCTATTACTATTATATTTAGAGTCAACAAATGGATATTATAAGGAACCACTAAACTCAATTAAGTTTTTCATGAGAGTTCAATTTATTATTGAGATTTATCCTATATACGTATTCCAAAATTAGATAAGTCACCAATATTTTGATTTCATCATTGTATGACAAACTGGTTACTTTAAATTTTGTAAATTATTAATTCAAATGAAACTCATGGGTATGTAATTTTCTATTTTTATTGGAACTACTATAACTTAAACAATGTTATATCTAATTATATCCCTAATAGGATGTAAAATATATCTATTCTCACCATTACTATAGTGTGTGAGTGATATGTTTGCATTTTTATTAGTGGGATGCGACCTTCTAATACTTTTATAGTGGGAAATTCTCCTCATTTGGAATAGAGTCTCTCTTGTCTTCAATTATGGTGCCCGATGGGTGTTCATATTATTTTTATTTCAAATTTCAAATTTCTCCAACCCACCATAGGTGTTTGCCAATACTATCACTGTTTCTAAGGATCAAACCAATGAATAGTAATATTGGTAACCAAAAATTCATATCTATAGAGAAGGGTTTTAATATTACTATCAATTATATAAACAAATTAATCAAAGAACATGATTGTATCTACTTAAATGGAAGTGAATTTTGATTTGATGAAATTCAAATGTGTGAATAGTATCTATATTTAGGTTATTTCACTACTTTTAGTTATTATAATATTGTGTATATATAAATAAATCTTTGTTGTTTTCACTAAAATAATTAAGTGAATGAGAAAAATTTATATAATTCACCTTTGATTAAAATTTATCATGTTGTGGAGTTCCAAATGGGCCATATTTTAATTATTTTGGAAATAACAAATATGGTATTGACCTTCCTCAAATATAAAATTTTTTATATCTTTCTTCCTTCACATTTTTTGTCATCATGAAATCACTCGTTTACTTTACTTTTTTTAATGATCAGTGAAATGTATCAATAAAATAAAAAATTATCTAAAATTAGAATAAATATTTAAATAAATGAAATTTAATATTTTCAAAATAAATTAAAAAACTATTTTATTTATTTTAAATTAAAATATAGTTATATTGAAAAATTATAATTTAAATGAAAACAGTTATTTTGATTGAATAATTGAAAAAATAAAAACACAAAAAATTGGACCCCTTAACTTTCAACAAATCATAATGGATTATACCCAATAATGTATTAATGGTTATTGAATATGAAGTAAAATACATGAATTGGTTATTTTCTCAAAGCATGAGAAATTTAATTGATATTTTATGTGAAATTTAAAGGCTTGCTATTATATTGATAATAATGTTATTTTATTTCATTGAAATTTAAATATTGATAGGATTTTTGCAATATATCATTACCTTTTTTGGATTTATGATTTTGGAAAATCATTTTCAATGTTTGTGTGTATTTGAAAGACATATATTTTGTGCATATTTTAAATCATATTTTAATGTTTTCAATACTAAATTTAATGATTTTAATTTTTTAGAAAAGCATTGTTCAATTTATAATGTATAATATGAAAAGAAGAACACCCAGCATGCACAACCATAGAAAATAAGATATACACAGAGCCAATGTATGATAAGTTCCCACACCCAAAGGAAGTGGTGGCTGCAACCCCCATATATTTTTTCTTTTGGGTACAATGTTTCTGGATCAAAATATACTATTGAAAATACCATTGATAATGATTCCCCTCTTTCATAGAGAAAGAAAATCCACAAATTTCTAATCATGGTCCATGTGGTTTGGATCAACGATATAATAAATTAAAAAAGAGAAACTCATGATACTTATATTTTTTTTCTATGAATTAGATCTCAACTCTACTAAGGTTCTCATGCCTTGAAATGTTACTAGAAGTATTCTTCTTATATTTTCCTATCTAGTTCCTCTATAGAAAACCGAGTTTATCTTCTATCATTATTAACTTTATAGTTTTGGGTAGAGACCAAGGACAGTCTTTCCAGATCCAGGAAATGACCCTATAATATAATTTTTACTTTTAGAAGATACAATAGGAGGGAAAAAGGTAGCCTATATGTATGTTGAAAACCATCTATTACAACTTCATGAACACCCATTTGGAACTATGACTGAAAATAAGAGATAAAACTTCCATATCATGAGAAGTTCCCACTACCAAATGAGGAAAAAATGCAACTAGATACACTTATTTTAACCTTTAATTTTGATTCTCTCCCTACATAATGAACCACTTTAATTATCATTCAGTGGAATTTTATTTCCTGAATGTGTGAAATCCATTGTGATTGGTAAAGGTAAGGGAGATCCCATTTTTTATGTTTTGAAGTTTGAAATTAATTTATTGAAAAATTTATTTTATTTTAAATTATAATGTTTTTCAATTTAATTATATTTTGAATTTCAATTAAATACGATGGTATTTTATTTTATTCATAAATATAAAATTGCATTGATTTGAATATTTATTCAACATTTTTTGATTTATTTTATTAGTTATTCCATATAAGATGTTATTTTCAATGTTTCAATAAATAATTGTGGTTTGAAAAATAGAATCTGAAAAAAGATAACGGAATAGAGAAAAAATCTAATCATTTGAAATTTAATTGAGAATGCATGGAATAAACAATGAGTATAGTTTTCCATATACACCTCAAGTAGTCTCCAAGTCATGATCCTTGTCATACAAAAGGGTTATATTTCAATAATGAAGCATCATTCAACAAAAAGAAAATTATACTTTATAAAATTTATTTATATTTTCACTCATATGTGAAATATAATTTTTATAAAACAAAATTTTGAGGCTATTCAAATGTTCTGATTGTTTTGATAGTATATTGATAAACAAATAGTGGTAGATAAAATGAAGTTGAGAATATATAAAGTGAAATATTTTACATTTAATACATTTGAATCATATGAGAGAAATAGAGGAATAATATATTTGACTATTTCTCCATATTTCATAAATAAAATTGAGTAGTAGAAAGAATTGTTGATTTATGGAAATGAGATGAATAATGATAGAAGAATAAAAACATTCAATGTTATTTTGGAGAGAAAAAGTTATTATTGTTTTACATGTCCAAAATAGATTTTTCTTATACCATAATCCCACATTAAATCCGTTGAATTATTCAATAAATACAAAATCTTGTACTGACATTCCACAAATTTTCAAATTTTTCCATCTGTCATTCCGCACGTGTCGAATAGTCACAAATATTCCATTACATGATATTTTTAATGATAAACCAATTGAAGTAATCAATAAAAAAGAAATAAAAGGTACAATAAATATTTATATCAATGAAATTTATTATTCAATAATGAAATGAAATGCAATCATATTTAATTTACATTCTAAAATTATTTAAATTGAAAACCATTATAATTTAAAAGATAATAAATAGTTTGACTGGATAATTTCATAACTCAAAATATAAAAAAATGGGATCCCTCATCCAAAAACCAAATCAAAATGGATTTTACCCCATCATTCAATATGGGTTCATTGTATACGAAGTAATATAGTTCTTCATGAAGGGATTGAAATAAATGAGAAGGATAAAATTTGGGAGTTGGATAGAGCCACCTCCTTCTTTGGCAGTGTGATATTATCCTCCTTTGGTTGTGAGTATCTGCTACTTTTCATTATAGCTCCCAATGTGTGATTGATGAATCCATTAAAGTTGATGTGTGGCCACCTTAAATATGTTAGGTTGGATAGCCTAGACCTACCTATACCTATATGAAACCTTGAGACTCATGGGTTTAAAATATAAACCCCCCAAGACCCACTATTAAAGGACAAGAAACATCTAGAAATGTGGGTCTTAAGGATATATGTTGACCAAATCATTGTGGGGTAGGCCCCCCAGTGTCCATGGGCTATAGGGTGTTTGAAAATTTCTCAGTGGAGGATTTGGGATGGTATGAGGATATCTGGTCAATAGAGGATTTATAAGCTAGGTGCATGTATGGGGTGGCCAGTGTCTTCCTCAGTTCTCCTCTCAACCTTCAGCCTTCATAGTGGATATAAGAGGATCTAATAATACTAATTATTATATGGTTCTCGATAATGTTAAAGTAAGATTATGTTGAGCTTTTTTGGTGGATAGAATGGTGTTCTTTGTGTGGTAGTAGTGTTAGAAGAACCCAGAAATGGTGACACGGGAAAATGGTGAATGTAGGGGGTGCTCGGATGTATTAAGAGAGATCTCCAGGTGGTTATGAACATTAGTGATAGGGGAGGATGTAACAGTAGTGGGTTCATGTTGTAGTTGAGTAGAGGGGTGGACGGACGACGCTGTGGTTTTTCTAAAGAGGAAATGGTAGTCTGGTAGGTGATAAGGAGATCGTGAAATCTTCGGGAGGCATCATGCATGGGTGGCGATAGAGACATTTCATTAATGTAGAAGTGGATGTTGTCTTGATGGTGGTGGAAACCTCATCTTCATCTGGACTTCAATGTTAATGGAGGATCACGAAATTGGCAGTAAGTGAGGTCTTTTGGTGGAGATGTGGTGGTCTGGTGATAGCTGGGTCATCATGACAACATAGCTAGTGAATGGGAGTGAGGTAGAGAAGAAAAGTGATGGTGACATGTGGTAGAGAAACATGGAAGTGGAATTCATGGGTAAGATTGACAGATCTATGGTGTAATGTTACAGTTCTCATGTCCCACATTGAAATGATTAAATGGAAGGAGAGCACATAAAATAGTCTTGATGGATTACTCTCATAATGAAGTGGAACTGAAGATGAATGAATCCTATCACCACATGTTACCACCCCTTCCATCACGAAGTGATCTTCCCACTTTTGGGTGTTCTTGAACACCACACACACGTGTGCTCAGGATTCGGCCAACCTATGCACCTATGAAAGTTCACCACCCACAGGGTTTTTCATGGTCTTAATTTCACATTCAAGCCAATGCACGGTGGGCCCACTTAAAGTCCCTTATGGTGGAGCTACCCCCATGTGGTTTTTCATTGGGGTGTGCCATTTGTAGCTTGATGGCTAGGCCATGTGGCAATGTTTTTAGATAAACTCATATAAAAAAGTTCGAAAATAAATTTAGGATATTCAAATAAATCAATCCAAATTTAAATATCCCAATATAATGTTTCATGTTTTGAATTCAAGAATATTTTAATATATTAACACCATTTTAATAAAACATTTTAAATTTCCCAATTATTTGTGAAAATATTTAAAATCCTGAGTTTCAGAATTGAAAAAATAAAAAAAAACAACAAAATTTGATTAAAAATATGCAAAAATTTTATTTCTATAAAATACCCACGCACCTAAACACCACTCTTCCTTATGTCTAAAATAAAAATATTGGATTAAATAGGGTACCAATTCTGTCAGTATTTAAATTTCAATGTAGTAATATAAAACTATTATCAATTTAAATCAATCATTCTGAATTCAGATAAAATATATATTTAATTTCACAAAGTTCAATGAAATAATCAATTCATGAATTTTAGTTTTATCTATTGGAAAAAGATGTGACATATCTTTTCATTAATTCAGGTTCTTTAATGGATTTTTATTAAGCATTCCAAATCATGATTTACCCCCCTTTTGAATATTTTCACTCTTATCTCTTGATAAAATTCAAGTTGATTTTTTCCAATATCATTAAAATATGATCCTTATTCATAATAATGTTAAAGTAATTATTTATATAATATTTAATGTCAATAGGAACATAAAATAATGGGGTCATGCAATTTGGTTTAAATTATCTCTATGTATTAAGGTTGGTAAGAATTGATGTTAAAAATTATGGCTCAATGAGGAGCTTTATCACTATTCAAGCATAAAACATAACACTCAATGTAATGGTTTCAGGAAATTATCCCCCTTATAATATAAAAACTCCCAACCATTCCCAAATACTATAGTATATTTTATAGTAAATAAGAATAATAAAATATTTGTGAACCCTATTTTCATTTTATAAACAATTATACACAATTTTTTTATTTTTCAAAGAACCATTTTTTCTATTTTTATAAAGTTATTTTTAGAAAAAACTACACATAAAACACCTAACCACATATGCTATTATTCAAATTTCAAGTAACGGCTATTTTTTACTCAAATCACAGCCCATGTATATCATTTATTTTTCTATTTTTGTCTATTTTATTTTTTTATCAGGAAGGGTAAAACAATACAGTACAATTTATGAATAAAAACCATACTGTATTACCCCAATAAGCTCCAAAACATCTTAATTATAGTGTAAATCATCATTACATTGTGATTAACTTTGCCCAGAAAATTCACCTTTTAAATATCATGAAAATACACAGGGGTTTATAGGAATGGATAAAAAATTTCATCAATCATAGATCATTCCTATCCCATTTTTTCAGGGATTCTTAGGGATAAAAAAAGATTTATTTTTATATTTTTTTGAGAATATGTGGTTTATAAAAAATGTTCATCCATTTTACTTTTGTTTTTATCATAGCCCTTATTTGACAAGTTCAAATTCATGTTCTGGTCAGAGAAATGTCCCGGGATCAATCATGATATATTCTCAAGAATAAAATAAGAATTACATGGTCAAAAAGTAATCTAGGGAATGAGAATATTATTTGAAAAAATCACTTATTTTATTATTAATTATAAAATTTATATTCAGATAGATTTTAGAAAACCAATGAATGGAAAATGGTTGGTAAATATCATTTACATAAATAAACTAAAAACATAAAATCATGACTCCTCATTTTAATATCAATTCTCCACAGTAATCATTTAATTCTCTAATTTACTAATTAAATTTTATTAATATTGAAATCTAAAACATGGTATCAAAATAATCCAAATAATATAATATTTTCTATATAAGTCAAGTAATGCATAATTCATGAGAAATCATGGAATTACAACTCAAAAGCTCAGAACATGACACAAAAAAAATTAAAGTGTATAAACGAAAAAAATGTCTAATCCCTTTTAAGATGATTATTTGGTCCACTTTTTAACTTTTTGGGGATTCCATTTTTTTCTTCTATGATGTTCTTTAGGAATTAAAAAAACTCATACAAGTGTGAAACTATTCAATTAAATCTCAAAGTGGCCATTCAACAAGTAACTAAATCCTAAATTCTGGGTGAATAGTGAAACTCAGTTTTACTTTTGAAATTTCAATTATTTAATGCTCTTTGCTCATACATGCCTCAGATGAAGAAATAAAGAGATTTTTTGGGGAAATTTGTGATCCTCTACTTGTTCTTGATCAACATTTAGGTTTATAATAATCCTCACTTCCACCACCTGACCACATATAATTAAAATCATAGGTCTTATATGATATGTAATTATGTCAAAAAATTGTTATAATGTTGGAATAATTGTTTAAAAATTTTGGACTCATATTATTTGACTATAAGTCAAAAAAAATTATAATGTTAGAAAAAATGGTTACAATGGTTGGTGGACTCAAATGATGTGAATGTGATTGAAAAAAAATTCCTCAATAAAACATATTAATAATTTAGTGGAGTATAAATTAGAGAATTCAAATAATAGTGATAACAATTAAATTCATTCTTGTAATGTATGAACTCACTCAATTCATGATTAATACAAAAATAATAGAAATTTCAGAAATTCAAAGCATTAAATATATTTGGAAAATTTTATATACATGAATCAACTAATTAAATAAAATCATGCGTCATCATTTTAATATACATTATCCACTTTAATCATTTAATTATACATTTTACTCATTAAATTTCATTAACAGTGATATAGAAAACATGGAATCATAGAATTACCATTAAATTTAGGTTCTCTAAATTACACGAGTAAAGTATAATTCAACACATGCGGGAAATTTCAACCATAAAACCCAAAAAATGTTTTTAGAATAAAATTATGTACTTATAAAGATAATAAAAATTGTTAACTCCATTTCAATATCATGATTTGGTACTTTTTTCTCCAGTTCTTAGATCTGCCTAATTGTTTCATTCTATTATAGTCCTTTAAAATTAAAACAAATCATAATAGTGTAGTAACTGTTGCATTATATCTCAAATGAGTTATATAAGAGGAAACTGAATCCAAAATCCTAATAAAACAGTAAAAATTATGTTTCCTCCATGAATTCTGTTTTTTTAATGTTTTCAGTCTCATCTCCCATCATGAGAATAAATTATAATATGTGTTAGAGAATATTGAGCACCTTCATTTGTTCTTGATCAAAATTTATGTTTAGAATAATTCTCACAACCACCAACTAACCACCTATGATAAAAAATTATATGTCTAATATTATGTGAAATTAATTTAAAAAATTTATATAATATTGGGACTAAAACATACAAAGGTTTGTGGAATCATATTATAGTGAAACAAAGTCAAAACATTATTTTAATTATGGAACTAATTTGTAAAAATTTTAATGGACTCAAATGATTTGAATGTAATTGAAAATAAAAATTACAAAACAAAATTTGTTCATAATGAAGAGGAGGATAAATGAGAGAATTTCAATGATTTTTAATGTAATTAAAAACATCATTACCATGTTTTTTGTGAATATTATGATGATGAAAGTTCAGATCAAAGATAAAAATTGAAATTTCATACAAATAAATACATGTTGAGTATAAAAATGTTATTGAAAATTAAAAGGATCTTGTTTCAAGCAATAGAAAATTTATATTAGAGAATTTGTGTTCACTTATCATAAAAGTTAAACTAGAATTTATTTCAGATGAAATTCAACAAAAATATAGGGTGGATGTTATGAATTGATATGTAACACCCCAAGCTTCCACAATATGTTTCCCTTTGAATAATGTAATAGCTTGCATTATACACATCTTTGGGATTCTAACACACCACGACCAATCAAACTAGCTGTTATGAATAGTAATAACCACTTTTTAAAATTTAATAAAGTTTATTTTCCCTAATGGAATTTATTCTTCAATTCAGAATATTGAAATTAGCTTAGGGTAAATTTTTTGTATTTTTCTGAAAACATTCAATTTTTAATTAATAGTGAAAGACACTAAGTTATTGTTTTTGACCAAATATTTATTTAAATAATTATTTATTTTATTTAAATATATTTTAGGTCAAAATATATAAATAATACTTATATAAGTTCAACGTAATACATTGGAGTCATTTTATAATGATTTTAGATATATAAAAATTTTATTGTTATTTTTACCATCTTTTACCCACCTGCTAAGAGCATTTGAAAATTTTCATAAAACCTAATTTTACCACTTATGTGAGTTGAATTTCAAACATCCTAGAGACTTAGTTAATATCAGTAAGTAAAATGTGGTTCAATAAGATAATTGTTTTTGGTGAATAGTAATTTTTGACTTTTATTTACCACTGTTAAAGTAAATAGGGTAATTAAGGGTAAAAATGATATAATAATTACCATAAATTGTGTCCTAATTCTATTGGATAAGTATAATTTGACAAAAAGTAACCATAGGAATAATATATGATCTCCTTTGGCCCAAATGGATTAGATTATGACATTTATTATTATTTTTATTTAAAGAAGAGTTAAAAGAGTTAAATTCAATGTTTAATAACTAAACCATTTTTAATATAGGGCTACACACAATATTAATTCGAAAATAAATATTAATTAAAAATTTGAAAATATTTCCTAAATAATTCTATTATATTTATAATTTTTAGGCGTTAAAAAAATTGAATTATTTATGACACAATGAAGATGCATTAATTACCTTATTGAAGAAGGATTAAAATATTTGATATTTTATATATCATAATAAATGTAATTTGAGATTTTAGATGAATTAAACTAATTTTATAGGTTAATATGACATTTTAGGGTTGACTAAATAATTTTTGTTTGAAGTAATCATGTTGTTATTATATTCACCAAAATCGCATACTAAATAGTTTCAAAATTGTCCTCACTGAGTTTTTAAATCAAATACTATATTATTTAGGGATATAATATTCATAAATATCAATGGTTTGAAAAATTAAATTTATAAGGTTGGTTATATTAATAATTAACCACATGGGGTTCACTTGGATTGTTATAGGAATTTTATTAACCATATAATATAAAAATAGAAAGATACATGGTAAATGTAAAACTAATTAACTAAGATTTAAAAGTAAATTATATGATTAATATGATGACCTAAACTTGTATAAAACCTATTGTTTGAGTGTTTTTAGAACCACCCCCACCTAATCCTCGAAATAATTAATTTTTTATCCATTAGAAAGCAACAATTAATTTATTATAAATTAATATTTCAATCATTTCGTAAAGTAACCCTCACCTCTCTTATTAAAGGGAACTTCTAATTATATTAATTTCACACCTCAAAATCTATATGTATCGACCAAAACCAACCCAAATATCCTCCCATCTCTCATAAAATCATTCTAGAGGCCATACCTTGGCCATAAAACCATCATAAGGAGTCCTTTTGAACAAATCATAAGGAAGAACCCGAAGAAGAGATAAATATTTCATCACCTCATTCATGTTATTTTGTTCTTCCACTTCATCATTATCTGTTGTTTAGATTCTAAGATAATAACTCCAGTATCTTATATATTATGTTTTGTTTTTATAAAATGGTACAAGCATATTCGTTATTCTACCCATACTATAAATGACAATGTATACATACGTGCGTACGCACGGCTTACTGTCTTCACATCGTTGTGTAGTTTGTTATTCAAACACTTCATTATTTTGGATGGGTATAATAATGAATGTAACTAATTTAAATATTAAATTTATCATGTTAATGATATTGTATATACAATATACCATCCAATTACATATGATTTTACCATCAATATAATGATATTTTCGCTCGTGCGTACGTACAGATTGATGTCTCCATGAACGCGATGAGATACATTCCCCATCATAATAATTAAAGAATAATTTTAATTTTATGATTAAAAATAATGTTTAAGATCATAATATTATTATATATATGAATCAAATACATCCTATCCTTAAAAAATGTGGCTTACATAACCAAGCATATAACAGAAAACGAATCAGTTAAACACATGAAACGATGATACTACTGAAATATTATTAACAATGAAATATTAGAGGATCATATATGAGATAATATTTTTTTATATAGTTCTTGTATAATTTAATACCATTTACTTAACTATTATACCGGAGGTTAACGTACTCATGACTATGGAAATGTACAAGGTAAGAGTTAATTCCTCAATATCATTATTATTCGAGATTATTTATGGGCATGTTTTTACTGGGACATATTTAGTATCCATGTCCATGTTTTATAAAAGAGTTTTCAAAGGGATAATTTTTAAGGCACACTTTTCTTAAAACACCATTTTAAATGTTTAAAATATTTATTCTTCGAAATCATTATCATTAAGGTTCATGATTTCAAAATGGGTTTTTAATTATTTATTTATATAGACCTTAATGTTTTTAAAAGGTTATTTCCATTCAAAGGATTCAAAGTGGTATGAGACAAATTGATTAAAAAATATCATTTAATGTCTTCCATTCTAAATTGTGTGAATTTTAAATGTTTTCAAGAAAAAGGGTTATTTCTCTCAAAGTGTTTTAGAAATAATTTTTATCTATGTTAACATCCTTTAATGGATTTTAATCATGTTCGAATTTGATTAATTATGATAAAAATCATCCATATTTTATAAAAAGTTTTATGATTTGTTTGAATGTGGATGTGTTATTTTTATACCATTAATGGTTTATGGAATGTATTCAAATTTCGTATTCTAGTTTTAATATGAATGTTTATGTTATTTTTAAAACTTTTCATATGATGAATGAATTAGACAAAGTACGTGATGGGTGGAGCCCACTATAGCTCATCGAGGCATCTGTATGTCTCATGAGACAAACCAGGGTCTCTTTACAAGGCTTGGACAAAATCTTATTTGTAGTCTTGGAACAAGGCCTTGATTATGTGGTTATGAAGTCTTCCATTATGCATTCCATCATTATGAAAGTGGTTATTGATATTACATGTGATTATTTTACTATTAGAATATCAATGTTATTATTTAAATGGAATTATTTGATTTTATCTTCTCCATATTATGCTTATGATTAAATTTAAAAGGATTTTGTTATATTCTTATACATTTCCTTAAATGTTAATGCTAATTTATGAATGTTTCGACTATATTTTTATCCTTACTGAGTATCTGAGCTCATCCCTTTCTATTATTTATTTTACCCAGGATGTGAAAAAGTATATAATTACTTACCTGCATGTATAGTCTAAGGGATGAATATGGTTAATGGAAACAATGTTGTTTTTTTTCATTTTATAATGTTATTTAAAACTTATGAATGTATATAGTTCTTCCAAGGATACTTAATGGATCGGACTTTCTAGATTTTGATCACTTGTGATCATGCCATTGTTATGTAACATTGCACTAACTCCGAGTAAGTGGGGTCAGGGTGTTATAACTGGTATTAGAGTATTTTTAGTATAATCCATGGAAACTAGATTTAAAAAAACTGTGATTAGAAAATACTACCCTATGATAGACTTTGAGGATTAGTATAAATGATCTTCCTGGAATTTTGGAACTATAGAGATTTTGTGTATTTTCTATGAAATGCATCCCTTTATGGATACGAGTAGGTAAAGGTAGCTCTGGCACAAATATACCTAGGGGTAAATCCCGAAAACACCACTTTGAGCTCGACTCGAATGGGAACTGGTACACAACAACGAGCCTTGTTGCACTATTGGTTATGACCCACCTGGGGGATATGCTTAAGATAATTATCATATTATTTAAAAACCATTATAAAGGGTTTATGTGTATATAAATCCCCAAAGAAAACATTTTTATGATTATGGATTAAATCCATAAACTATATAATTTATTATAAGTGTTTTACGAGTTAGGAATTATGAATTGTGGTTTATAAACTAATCTAGTGTATGCCATTGATAAAAATGGTTTTTAGTGGAAGGAATGGAAACAATTTCAACGCACTAAGTCAACGTAGGTATTTCCCTCATAGTTAAGATAATTATAGTTGAGTTTTTGATTCCACTCGTGCTGATCAGGTTATCACCATTATCATATGAGCTATGGATAAATTCCTTAGTGAAAATATTTTATTCTCTGGGGAGTAGTGAGAGGGAAAAAGTTTTCATGGTAGTTTATCGCCTCACATGAGATACATATCAATGGTGGTAATTAATCCAAAACAAAAAAGTAATATGAAGAAGTGTTTAACATGGTATAGAGGGAGTTGAAATAGATTTTCATAGAAAAATACTTTCCTCATGACCATCGAGCAGATATGGAATGACAATTTATGAGTCTGAGGCAAAAGGAGGATGAGAATGTTGCAATGTTTGAGGCAAACTTTACAAGTTTGGAATGGTATACAGTAAATTATATATGTAAACAAAGGAGTATGATTTATCAATTATTTGATGGATTAAGACCATTTCATCGGTGAGAATTAGTCTCACAATCATTCTTATCATACAACTATATGTATAATGTGTTATCAAGATAAGAAAATAATTCTCTTAATCTAACTAAATTAAAGAAAATTAAGAGAAGAAGATATCATCTGAACAATCTGGAAATGGAAAAATGGGGAAGAAGTGTCATGTAGAATATCCATCCTATAGTGAATGTGGTAAGAAACACCCCGGCAGTTTCTGGAAGGTAATGGAAGTCTGTTACAGGTCTGGTGAAAAAGGTCACCAAGATCATGATCGCATGGGAAAGAAAGAGGCTCTAAATGTTGAATGATACCTTTTTAAGAGAAAAGATGAATTTAGAATATGAATGTCCTCATCTACAAGGGATATTACCATATAAAGGGAAAATGGAGAGAGTCCAAGAATAATCGATCACTACTTCTAATGTTGATGCTCCGAAAGATGTGGTGGTAGGTAATTTAGTAGTTTCATCAAGTTTATCCAATACTTTATTTGATTCTAGATCATTGAATTGTTTCATATAATCCCAGTTTTGTAATAAAATTAGATATTTCAAATTTTATTTAAAAAGTTAGTTGTCAGTAAAAACACCAAATGGAATTATCATAGAGATAATGTTTTGGGAATCAATTCCCATTAGGGAATATAAATTTTCTTTTCCTGCTCATCTCATCATAAAACCCATGATTTAATTTGATATAATCATTGGTATGGATTAGATTTCGGACTGTGATGCTAAAATTTATTATAATAAGAAGGAGATTACAATTATCAATGATGATAAAGAGTACCTTATCATTAGAGAAAAAATGTCACCACCTAATTCTTATCTAGATCCTCCCCCAGTAACTCAACAAAATTAAATTATTTGGGAGGAAGAGAATGAAATAACTATGGGTGAGGAAAATAATCTTCGAATAGAGGACATACCTATTGGGCAAGAATATTTTGATGTGTTTCTAGAGGATATACCTGGACATCCTCCAGAAGGAGAAATTCAGTTTTCCATCGATTTAATTCCTAGTTCACGGCTTATATCAAAGACTCCTTATAGAATGGTCATAGTGTAATTAGTGGAACTAATGAAACAACTAGAGGAATTGAATATTGAATGATTTATTCGCCATGTTGTTTCTCCATTGGGAACCCTTGTTCTTCTTGTTAAGAAGAATTATGAATCAATGAGGTTGTGCATTGACTACAGGGAGATAAATACTATATCAATAAAGAACAAGTACCCCTACATCACATTGATTATTCATTTGACCAACTTCATAGAGCTCAATATTTTTCAAAGATTGACCTTCGATCTGAATATCATTAGTTGTGTGTGAAGAAGGAAGACATTATGAAAACAACATGTTGGACTTTTCATGTGTTAATAATGTTTTAATGATAAAAAATCTTATTACCGTTAATTAATCTCGATCTTCATTGCACATATTGCTAATGCTCTTTAATCTCAATAATAACTACACATCATTTTTTAGTGATTAAAATCTTATGATGTTAATTACTCTCTTTATTATTTACAAGTCTTATGCATGATCACAAATCTCACAAATATTATCAACCCTTTACGATTATGATTCTTGTTCTCTGACTCTCTAATGGTTAAACTAAATCCATATTCTCCATATTACTGTCTAAGTCCAAATAAAGATATTTTTCTAAGTATGGAATCACCATGAAGGACTCACCGTGACCCAGACACCGTGAAGGGATCACCATGACCCGGACACCGTGAAGGACTCACTGTGACCCATACACCGTGAAGGACTCACCGTGACCTAGACACCGTGAAGGACTCACCATGAACGAGACACCGTGAATGACTCATCATGACCCAGACACTGTGAAGGACTCCCTGTGACCCAGACACCGTGAAGTACTCACCCTGACCCAGACACCGTGAAGGACAAACCGTGACCCGGACACCATGAAGGACTCATCGTGACCTCCAAAACCGTGATCTAGACACCGTGACATAGTCATACCGTGAAGCTCATACCGTGAAGAAGACACCGTTTACATAATCATTGTGACACCGTTTCTTAACTTTTTATCTATATTATTTAAATAATGCTAACGGTCATATTTGATGTTTTTAATGCAATTATTGTTATTTAATGATAGTTTTTGGCATTTCAAGAAACCGTATCTCGTACCTATGAAAAGGGAATCATTCCTACCGCCAGAACTCGTGGAATATAAGGGAGATTAAGATGCATGTAACGACCTGGAAATTTCAAGGAAATTTTTTTCTTATTTTTTTTGGAATTTTACAAGAACACAGCTTCTGACGGCTCCTGATTCTGAGACCCGGTGTGCCCGGAATTAATTTCCAAAGTTTGGCTCAGGTACGTTCAGTGAACGAATGAGCGGGTTTTTCTAACTTTTGAACTGGTGCCCGGAATCGAATTCTGAGGGCACCGATGAACACGCAGTGCCGGTAATTGCTTAGTAACTTCTGTTCCAGTGTTGCGTTTACACGAGTGTTGATAATAAAAATTGTGGAAGTTTATTATATAATGACACTACAATTTTAATTATTTAACTCTAAGTGTAAACTCTTGATGGAGGTTGGGTAACCACCCATCCTCCCTTGGGAGGTTATGAGGGTGGTGGGGCCCACATGAACCCCACCCCTTCATATCCTCGTCGCTCAGCGGGCTGTCAGTGCACACCACTCTCAGGGCTCTAGCTGGTCGTCCACGGGGAGGCATCCCGAAAGAAACAACATGACACGGTCAAAAGATTATACTTGGTGAGCTTATGCTCCAGATGCATGACGAGGCGACACTTCTATAGGCAGACTTCGAGATCCTGTTCCGGGCAGAGTTTGTACTAGCCACCCTTCGAGCGGTGCGTATACAAGAGCTACTTCAGCTGCGGCAGGGCAGCATGTCAGTGGTGCAGTACTCAGCGAGATTCACATACCTCTCGCGCTACTCCACAGATATGGTACGAGACCCGTTCTTCAGGGCCCGAACCTTCAAGCAGGGGCTCAGGCTGGAGATCAGAGCTTCGGATGTATCACACAACATTCCGACGCAGACAGGAGTGTTGGAGGGAGCCCTCTTAGTGGAGAGTTTCCTTGCTGAGAAGTCTCCAACAGCGGGACCCACAACTAGCCGGCATGCGGCAGAGTCTTCTGTAGAAGGCAGTAGACAGATTACGCAGGGGTCCAAGAGGACCAGACCTACAGGTGGTCGACCGTGTGACTCAGGGTTGGTAGTGCAGGGCACCAAGGGAAGTGATAAATCCAGACCTGCCATGAGGTGTTACTCATGCGACGGAATTGGTCACATAGCACGTGACTATCCGACCCGCCATGCAGATGACCAGCAGTTAAATGAAGAACCTTCGAGGCAAAGGCAGAGGTTCGAACAGGGCGGCCATGGTAGAGGAGCTGGCCGGGAAGCTGGTGGTGGACGATGCTTCGAGGTGTTGCCACCACCACCACCACCAGGAGGTCCGCCCTGACCACAGGGAGTTGGTGGACAAGTGAGAGCTCAGCTTCAGGCAGCCGAGGCCTTCGATCATGGAGCTCTTGGAGCAGATGGATAGGATCGGAACTAGTAGATACGTCTTTTGTACTTCTAGTTTCTTGTTGCTATTGTGTAGCATCTTTGTATTATGAGCTGCAATAATAAAAGATGCGTACCTTTGTGATGTTTTCAATCATGTCTTCTTTTGTGTGGTTACTAAGAGGTTCTAGTTAAGACTGTTGACTTGACCCTCACTTTTGAGTTTTCTACTGAAGGAGACCTAGTGACCACACACTGATGCCGACAGTGTGACTCGACCCTTGGAGGCGAGAGTGACTGTTGGATCTCTTGGTAGTTACGTCGAGGCCTTACGACGTCATCCATGGCATGAATACATCATTCATGTCAGGATTGACTGTATTAGGCAACGAATGTTGTTCATGCAAGGGATGAGACCGGATTTCTCTTTTTCGGCAAAGAAGAAATCATAGCAGCTCTTGTGAGACTAGAGAAGGCCCACGTCATCCAAGAGTGGATGAGGGCGGAAAAGGGCCGACAGAAGCCTTATGCGGACAGGACTTGGAGGCCTCTATAGTTTGAGGATGACCATCACGTCCTTATACGAGTCTCACCTCGACAAGGTTTACGGAGATGTGGCCAGGGAGGCAAGTTATCTCCGAGGTTCAACGGACCTTTCTAGGTCCTCAGCTGGGTAGGCGAGGTGGTTTACCGCTTGACCCATCCACATTAGTTGCACTAGGTGCACGACGTTTTCCATTATCTCAACTGAGGAGATACATGCTCGACCCTCTGCATATCATCGACCATGAGGAGCTGGACGATGGCGATGAGGTGACTTCAACGTGGGTTCTTGTGGGGATCGAGGATCGACAAGAGGAGATCCTAGGAGGAAGGTTGATTCCTCTTGTGCACTTTCTTTGGCAGTTCGGGAACCTCCAGGTGAGCACATGGGAGCGGAAGGCTCAGATGTGTGCTCAGTACCGCCTTTGTTTCCCAAAGTTTGTGGTGAAGCTTTACGGGGACGTAAAGCCCTGTGGTGGGAGTAATGTAAAGACCAGTAAATTTCAAGGAAATTTTTTTCTTAATTTTTTTTGGAATTTTACAAGAACACCGTTTCTGACGGCGCCTGATTCCGAGGCCCGGTGTGCCCGGAATTAATTTCGGAAGCTTGGCTCGGGTACGTTCAGTGAACGAACGAGCGGGTTTTTCTAACTTTTGAATCGGTGCCAGGAATCGAATTCAGAGGGCATCGATGAACACGCAGCACCAGTAATTTCTTAGGAACTCCTGTTCCGGAGTTGCATTTACACGAGTGTTGATAATAAAAATTGTGGAAGTTTATTATATAATGACACTACAATTTTAATTATTTTACTCTATGTGTAAACTCTTGATGGAGGTTGGGTAACCACCCAACCTCCCATGGGAGGTTATGAGGGTGGTGGGGCCCACACGAACCCCACCCCTTCATATCCTTTAAACCCCCCCCCCCCCACAACTCCTACTTTAATGTGGACAACTTGTTAAATTAATGAGGTGAGTAAGTGTTGTTTATTTGAATTTCAATCTTTTTAAATTCTTCCCAACACTTTTCATTTAATTAATTAAACCAACTTAATTAATTATTCTGAGTGTTTGATTTCTTTTGAAATCATTTTTCCAACATTAAAATGAGAGATTCTATTCTTCTCTTTGGGGTTGGCATAATCTTTGTGGGGAGAACTAAGGAGAGGAGAAGAACATTTGGAAGACCTTCAACCTCTCGAAGAAGAACGTTCCACGTCTCCGAAGAACGTGAAGCAACACCTTCTACCTTCTTCAACTGGAGCAAGGAAGGGAAGCACCGCCATCCAAAAAGTATTCTGAGAGTGTCGACTTGACTCGAATCGACTTCACCGAGCGCTTCTTTCACCAACATCAACGAAATTGACGTTCGATTCCCACGACGCCTGACCTCCGCGATGCATGTATTCCGCGGCTTTTTGACGTGCTCCGCACTTGAAACTAAGGTAGGGGTTTAATGTTATTTGTTTCCGTTCTTGATTCTGGCATGTTGAATTTTGTGGTTTTCGACTTTTTATTATCGAATAATTTGAGGGGGCCGGACCGCACAAACACGGCCGACCCTCCTACTTATTTCATAATTGTTTTCTTTGTGGTTGGTACGAAGGAGCGTGGTGCCGTCGCACCACGCGGTTCATGCGGAACATACGTGCGGCGCCGTCGCACCGTGCCGTGGAAAGAAATCCCAGAAGGCGACGCCGTCGCGTCGCATCGAAGAAAGTCAAAGGCGTCGCGGCCAGAGCGGGGCCACGTCAGAGGGGCACGGTGCCGTCGCACTGCGCCGGACGACAAGGGCCGCGGCCAGTTCCGGGCCGCGGCGGAGCAAGATGACTGGCGGCCGGCACCGGGCCGCTGGTGTCGGCGAAGGAAGGACCGGTCGTCGCCGATCCTTGTTGGCAGAACCGGACAAACAGTGCGGGCCGGCTGGGCAGTGGAGACCGGGGGAAATAATTCCCCCGGCCGGGTCTTCAAGTGGCCCCAATTAAGGGGCTGCGGTTTCACAAAGGGGGGGGGGGCAGGCGCCCCCCGTTCTTAATCAGCTCGGCCGAAGGCGGAGCTGTCAGCGCGCCCCGCGCGCTGCATTGCGCCGAACCGGCATGTCGGGCCGCGCCGCGCCGGGCTGGGCCGGGCCGTGCCGGGCCGGGTCGACCCTGTCCGGGGCAGGTTGACCCGGTTCGGGCCAACCGGGGGGTATCGGGCCGGGACGGCCCGGGCCCGAAACCCCCGTTACCGAGCGGTTTGGATTCAAATGCCCATAACGCGGGATACGGACCCTCAAACGACGCTCCGTCAATGGCAATGCGATACTTGGATCGAGACGGTCGTTTTGGTATATTGCACTCAAGATTTCGGAATACTTTGAGTTCAGCCAGGTTGGTTCGTACACGAAACCAACCGGGCCCTCGGAGCAGGAACGCTCATATCATGAGCTACAGACGTCCGAATGACATGTCGTCAGCTTTGTTGAGTTCCTCTTGGTGAGATGGATCTTTTGGCATACTCCGCCCGAGGTTTGGACATAGGTGGAGTACGGCCGGGTTTGGTTCGCTCACGAAACCAAACAGGCCCCTAGGACGAAAAGGCTAATAACTCACAGACCAGGGGTCCGATTGACGCGCCGTCTGTTGCGTTGAGACCCCTATGACGAGGCGGTCCTTTGAGATACTTATTCATGGGACTTTGAGATACTTATAGTATCGACTTGTAGCTCGTGGAGCGGACCCTCCCAGAGACGAGCGTACGGAGTACGGAGACCATGTAGCTGGCCGAGACCTGAAGACTGCTTGTCCGATTCGATTCGGAGTGACTTATGTAGCCCAGTGGGGAGCACTAATTTGTGAGGTGGAAGACCCATAGGGAAGGAGCACTACTATGTGTGGTGGAAGACCCGCGGTACTCGACAGGAGGAGTACCTATGTAGGCTATGAGGGGGGTGCACTACTGTGTTGGGTGGCAGACCCCTGCGGGAAGCACTACTGTGTGAGGTGGCAGGACCGCGGTACTCGACAGGAGGAGTACCTCAGTAGTCTTAGGTTAGTGAGAAGTACCTCGGAGTTGTGACAGGACCACTGTACACAACAGAGACGGGCTCTTCAGCAGTTACAGTTTCGATAATGAATGTTCTGGTTTGAGCTGAGACTTTTGACCTTTGTGTTTCCTCATGATTGAAATGAGTCACTTGATAACTTAGGTATATGTATGGGCATATACCTGGGTAGTGGTTATCCGTTGATTTCACAATCCTTGTGTTTCCTCATGATTGAGATGGGTTACTTAATAACTTAGGTATATGTATGGGCATATATCTACGTAGAGGTTATCTGTTGAGAACTTCTTGTGGTTATCCTTGTTTGTTTTAGCGAGACCTTGAGGGTCTCGGGGTCCCTACTGTGTATCGTTATACTCACCCCTGCACGGGCTATGCCCACACTACGTTTTGTTGGTTGCAGACGACGGACAACGTTGATCGTGGTTGAGGCTCGCAGAGCAGGACGGTACCTGGAGGTGGACCACTGGGCGGGACGTGCTCGGAGCGGACGGTGAGACCCGAGGAGTAGTGGAGCTAACTGTACCCACCCTTCAGGTGGGATTTCCAGTGGACAGCTCGGTGTACTGGCTTTTACTTTAAAGTTTCTATTTTCCCTTTCGAGTTGTACTTTACTTTCAATTTGGGTTTGTATTCTGGCCCATTTACTTTTCCTCACTTTATTTGTACTCTGTTATTACTTAGTGTTTACTTTACAAAGGCAATGCCTTCCCTTTTTACCAGGATTTACACCTTGGTGCTAGTCGCCAGCCCCTGGCCTATGGAAGGCGGGCATGGGGTAGTCACGACACGGGCCCCGAGGACGGGTCGTGACATTGCAGTACACGGGCAAGTAGTGAACCGATATGCAAGTGTAAATATACAAAAAGAAGAACTTACATACACCTGAGAGCACTGTGTTGAAAAACAAGATAAATCCTGAGCAAGAAAGAGATTACCAGACTTTCAAAGAATTCTCATGAATGCAATCCAACACCACTGAAGAACACACGATGAATCAAGAGATCATTTTCATTCCTGTAGAAGACAAGCTGACTACGACACTCTGTTTTTCAACAGAAAAACTAGAGAAGGACTCAGAAGCATTCCTGCTGAATCCAACGAGTCCAGAGCTACATTGATAATCACTAGATATTTCTAAACTCATATATGCTCTCTCTAAGTGATTTTATTTATTAACTTTTGAGCAGTGTGGTGTACTATGTAATTCATATACACACACTGTCTCCTGCACTGAACTGGAGGGTATCAAAATCCTTACTCTAAATCCCTTAACTCTTGTTTACCCACGTCAACTGTGGAATATGTCCTTGTGTGGCCTATTCTATGTTTTGTTTCCCACGAAGAATAGTGGTAGAGGTCCCTACATGGCCTGGATAGTTTTGTAAACTATTGTTAACCACGATCCAGGGTGTGAATCGAATTTTATATAAATTTGAGAGGACTAAGTCTCAGCTTGATACTGATCCTCTTGTTATATCTGATGTGCACTTTTAGTTTAAGTTGAAAGTTTACTCCATATATCTTATTTATTCCGCTGTTATTACTTTGAAATAAAAAACTATTTTAAAGCTAATTTTATAGTTAAATTAGCAAGTGTATACACTTATTGTAATTTAGTAGGTTAGTTACAAAAGTCAGTTTAATCATGTGATTAAATTAACAAAGACCTAATCAATCTTTGATAAGCTACGTGAACATTCAAAATCTATATAAATTTACTATAGTTTAACTTGTTTTATAAATTAGTGGATTTTAAATAGAAAATATTTTAACAGAAATTTTAATTGGAACTCAATTCACCGCCCTCTTGAGTATCCACTCCTACCATCATCTGGTATCAGAGGATTTGTTTTTGTTTAAGGATTTTTAAATACTCTGTTTTTCAATTGTGATTTTAGTTGCATCTGTAAAGATATTAAATTTCTGTTAGTTCTAAATTTTAGCTCATTAAATTATCTTTCTAAAATCTTGATATGGACAATAGACTAGAGGGTGCTACTACTAACAGACCACCTTTCTTCAATGGTGCAAACTATGCTCAGTGGAAACATAAGATTAAAATTTATTTAGAAAGCATGGGTTTTGATATCTGGACTACTATTGAATCACAATATAAACTTCTAGAAACTGAAAGAATAACTTTGGATGAACCTAAAAAGACTGCTTACAATAATAATTGTAATGCTATGAATGCCATGTACTGTTCTCTAGGAGATGAAGTGTTTAATAGAATTTCTTCCTGCAAAACTACTTTTGAAATATGGGATACTATGGGTGTTTCTCATGAAGGAACAACCAATGTTAAATAAATGAGATTAAATACTTATACTATTAAATATGATAATTTTAAAATTAAGACTGATGAACCTATTTTTGATATGTATATCAGGTTTACTGAGTAGTTCAATACAATGAATTCACCCAAAAAGGTTGTTCCAGCAAAGGAACAAATTATGAGAATCTTGAGATGTTTAACAGACCGATGGAGAGGCACCTCTGTCTCAATCAGAGAGTCATGTGACATTTCTGCTCTACCTGTCAAATAACTCATTGGTAAGCTTATGATGTATGAGGAAGAACTCAAGGTGAATAAAGAGGAAGATGATGAACCTAAGAAGAAATCTGTGGCTTTCAAGACTACTACTTCAAAGAGCAATGACAAGGATAAAATGCAAATACCTATTGAGAGTTCAACCAGTGAAGATTTTGATTCAGATAGTGATGTTGAAAGGGCACAGATAGCCAGAAGGTTTATGAAATTTTATAGGAAGAACAAATTCATCAAAAAATAAAATTACAAAGGATAGTATGATAATTAGGGACATTGGAAAAAGGATTAGATGAAATCTGACAAATCTGATGAAGTTGTCTGCAATGAATGCAAAAGAAAAGGACATATAAAAGAAGACTGTCCAAAGCTGAAATATAAGAAGAAATATGAGTATAAAGATAATAATTATAAGAATGTCATGAAGGCTACGTAGAGTTCTTCTGAGGATAGCTCCATTGAATCTGAAGCTTCTGAGACTGAAAACAGAAATAAGGCAAACATGTGTTTCATGACAAACACATCTGAGGTAACCTCAGATACTCCGATTTTAAATTCTTATTATTATGGAGATGATGCAGAATTTGATTCTAATTTTGAAAACATGACTAGTGATGAATTGTTTGAATATTATAATAGGATGGAAGAGACATTCAAGGAACTTAAGGATAAATACAAATCATTAAGAAAATAGCATGTTCTCACTTCTACTGTTAAAACTAAACTTAGTATAGAAAAAGAGAAAAATGCTCAACTGTTAAAGGAGAACACTGAACTGAAAATTTCTAATGAGCAACATAGACAGGACTTAGAGAAATTCACATATGGAAAAAAGACACTAACTCAAATGCTAGGGAAGAATGTTGCCCCAAAATATACTACTGGAATAGGCTACAAACCTGGACAGAGGCAGATTACTAAGAATAGTTTTTTTCTTAAATATGGACAGATTACTGCTAGCTCTAGCTCTGGACATTCATATACTTCAACTAGTTATTCACATAGTTATAAATAAAATAGAGTTTATCTTTCAAAATCTATTGATTTTATAAATTATATGATACCCATAAGACAAATTTGGGTACCAAAAGCTTTGATTGCTAACCTGTCTGGACCCAAGAAGATCTAGGTACCAAAATCATTTCCTATCTAAATTTGTTTTACAGGAAACCTGCTTGAAGAGTTCCCACAAGAAGACATGGTATTTAGACAGTGGATGTTCAAGAAATATGTCTGGGGATTACTCATGCTTCAAGAGTTTAATAATGGTTGATGGAGGTCATGTCACCTTTGGTGATAATTCTAAAGGAAATATCATCAGCCTAGGCCAAATTGGTAACACTAATTCAGTTTTAATTTCCAATGTTTTATTTGTTGATGGACTTAAATATAATTTGTTATGTATTTTTCAATTATCTGATGATGGATTTAATGTGAAGTTTGAAAATGATTATAGCAATGTTTTTAATTCTAAAAATGTTTTAGTCTTTTCTGCTTTAAGAAATGAAAATGTTTATGCTGTTGATTTAAATTCCTTAGCCAAACAAAATGTTACCTGTTTAAATTATTTTCATAATGAATTGTGGTTATGGCATAGAAGATTAGGACACTTCAATATACACTCACTCAGAAAACTAACTATGAAAAAAAATTAGGGACCTACCTAAACTTGAGTTTCCAAATGACAAAGTTTGTAATCCCTGTCAAAAGGGAAAGCAACATAAGGTTTCTTTTAAATTAAAGAAAGAATTTTCAACATCTCAACCTCTTGAGTTGGTTCACATGGATTTGTTTGGAAAATATAGAGTTTCTAGCATAAATGGGAAACACTATGTCTATGTTATAGTAGATGAATTTTATAGATACACTTGGGTATATTTATTAGCTCACAAAAGTGAAGCTTGTTCTTACTTTGTTAAATACTCCAAATCTGTAAAAAATCATAGTGGAATTAAGATTAAAACCCTAAGAAGTGATCATGGATGTGAGTTTAAAAATCATGAATTTGAATCCTATTGCTCACACAATGGCTATAGTCATAACTTCTCTGCCCCTAGGACACCTCAACAAAATGGTGTAGTAAAAAGAAGAAATAGAACCCTGCAAGAAATTTCTAGAACTATGCTTAATGAATATAACCTGCCTATTTATTTTTTGGCTGAAGCTATCAATACATCTTGTTATATTATTAATAGAGTCTTAATTAGAACTGTTCTTAAGAAAACCCCATATGAGTTGTGGAATAATAGAAAACCTAAAGTTAGATACTTTAGAGTCTTTGGATGCACTGTTTTTGTTCTCAATACAAAAGATAATCTTGATAAGTTTGCTTCTAAGAGTGATGAAGGAATCTTTTTAGGGTATTATTTAACCAGAAAAGCCTATATAGTCTTTAATAAGAGAACCAAGTGTGTGAAAGAATATTTTCACATCAAGTTTGATGAAACTGATCCACATGATCCAAAAACCTCTCTTGACAATTTTGAAGAAGATTTATCTGTTCTGGAATTTAATGAAAAATCTAATGAACCTCTTATAAGGACAAAAAGTTATGGAAATATTCCATAATTTTCTCCTAATGAACTTGAACCCAGAGAAGATCCTGATATTTCTAGTCCTAACTTTACTAGATCATCTATAATTCTAAAGAATCATCATGTAGATGCTATTGTAGGAAATCTTGATAGAGGGACACAAACTAGAGCTTCTCTTATAAATCAGGTTGAACATACAGCCTTGTTGTCACAGCATGAACCTAAAAACATTGATGATGCTATTAATGATTAATTTTGGGTAATTTCTATGAAAGAAGAACTCAATCAATTTGAATGAAATAAAGTTTGGAATCTTGTTGAAAGACCTAAGGACACTTTCACAATAGGCACAAAATGGGATTTTAGAAATAAAGTAGATGTATCTAGAAACATAGTTCGAAATAAACCTAGGCTAGTTAAACATGGCTATAGTCAAGAAAAAGGTATTGACTATGAGGAGACTTTTGCTCCAACAGCCTGAATAGAAGCCATTAAGATTTTACATGCTTAGGCTGCACATCTAAATTTCAAACTATATCAAATGAATGTCAAGAGTGCATTCTTGAATGGATATATTTTTGAGGATGTTTTTGTTGAACAACCACCTAGTATTTAAAACCCTTATTTTCAAATCATATTTCCAAATTATCAAATGTTTTATATGTTTTAAAGCAAGTTCTAAGAGCTTGGTATGATAGATTAAGTACTTTTCAATTTCTAAAAGTTTTACAAAGGGAATAGTTGATCCTACACTGTTTATAAAACTAATTTCTAAAGATTTTTTAGTTGTACAAATTTTTTTAGATGATATTATTTTTGGATCTTCAAAAACTACATTATGTACTGATTTTTCCAAAATGATGAAAAATGAATTTGAAATGAGTTTAATGGGTAAACTTATATTCTTTCTTGGATTTCAAATCTTTCAAAATAATGATGGAATTATTTTAACTCATATTAAATATACTAGAGATCTTTGAAAACATTTTGGATTGGATATCACAAAAATTAGTGACACTCCCATGAGTACCACCTGTAAGATGGATCTTGATGAAAATGGTAAATTTGTTGATCAACCCACTTATAGAGGAATGATGGGATGTCAACTCTACCTAATTTCTAGTCATCCTGACATTATGTTTAGTATGTGTATCTGTGGTTGTTTTCAGAAAAAACCTAAAGAGTCACATTTAAATGCTGTAAAAAGAATTTTAAAATACCTCAAGCATACTCCCAATTTAGGATAGTTCTATCTCAAAGGACAATCTTTTGAATTAGTTAGTTATTCTGATGCTGATTTTTTTGGATGTAAGTAAGATAGAAAAAGCACCTCTGGAACGTGTCACCTTTTAGGCAAGTCACTAGTATCATGGTGTAGTAAGAAACAAAATTCGGTTGCATTATCTACTACAGAAGCTGAATACACAGCTACTGGCAGTTGTTGTGCAAAAATTTTGTGGATGAAACACACATTACTAGACTATGGATATCAATTTAGACATGTCCCAATAAATTATCACAACACAAGTGCTATTAACATTTCTAAGAATCTTGTTTCTCATTCTAAGAAAAAGCATATTGATGTAAGACATCACTTTTTGAGGGATCATTTTCAAAAAGCTGATATCACTTTGGAATTCATGGGTACTAAATATCAACTTATTGAAATATTCACTAAACCATTAAATTCTAAAAGATTAGATTACATCATACATGATCTTGGTATGATTAATTATAATTAAATATCTTATTGACTTTATTGTTTAATACATTAGTATACATTACTTTACGGTTTCATACTCACTGTTTCTAAGATACTGTTTTATGCTTACGGTCTGTCAACTCACCGTCTCACCGTGACTATACGGAATGCTCACTGTCTCACCGTGATGACTATCAAATGTCTCACCGTGATGACTAGTTTTTATCACACCTCAATGCCTACTCATGGTCTCACCGTGATTATTTATTTATATTCTTATTTTATCCCATATCGTCGTAATTTTTATTTCACCGCTATTTGTTTTCCCGCATTTTTTTTTCTGACGTTTGAAATTCCCAAATGAAAAAACTGAAGGGTTTTATTTGATTCCTTACCCAAACACTCTCTTGAACCTTCTCTTCCCTCTTTCCCAGACCTTCAGTGAATGCTAAGTATGAAGCGTCCATCCTCACTTTTGTCTGAAAAGCGCCGCTCTAAGAAATAGAAGATGATACCGAGGATAGCTCCCGAAGGACCTCTAATACCAAACCTGGTAAGTGGTACAGTTGAACCTGAAAAGAGATTTTCCTAGAGTTGTTGATGTCTATAATCTCTTTAGTTTTGAATGTTTTAAGAGAAAAAGGATGGCTTGGATGGTTCACTGGATAGAATATATCGATTTACACGAGATTGGTATCTCAATTCTATCACAATGTGAAGTTTCCTTTTGAGATTGGAGAAATCTATATGGTGAAAAGCTGGATAAATGGTCAGAAGTACTCTTTCTCTTCGAGGCTGTAGGGTGCATTCCTAAGGATTCCACATGAAGGATTTTGTGAGGATTACCAGAGAGACCCTCCTCCAACAACCGACATCTTGGACCTGGAGAATGCTTTGGAATACCTGACTAAAAATGGCACCAAGCGAAGGGTCATAACTGCTCAATTAGATGAGGAGACTATACTTCTGTTCGAGTTTGTTCAAAATTTGATTAGTCCATGAAAAGGATATTTTGCTGTGATGAAGTATCAGGATGTGTTCCTGATTCACCTGTTGAATAATTTCCATAAGATCAATCTTTGTAAGTATGTTATCAACTATATTTGTGAGCTTATCAAAGTCACCTCCAAATCCACCTTATTGTTTTACACAAGGATGATTTCAGCTATGTTAGTTTCCAAAGTGATGGTTGGACCGAATAAAGAAAAGTTAAAGGACCTTGTTTTTTGGCTTATCCATGTCTATCATCAGAAGGATGAAGATTAGCTGGAACCCCTGGATGAAGAAATGGGTTGAGGATAATGATCAAGTGTATAAAAATTTTAATCCTGTTGACTACCCAAGAAGGCCTAAGAATCTATATGATCCTGGTTTGGAACCAGATGAAGTGGGTGAGTATTCCGAAGAAGAAGAAGAAGAAGAGGAAGTAATAGCTGAAGTATCTCTTAGAGAAGAAGCTAGAAGACAACCAATGGAAACAGCTCCTATTGAAAAAGAAAGGACTGTTGGCCTTGCTGTTATCCCAGCTGAAATACCTCAAGGAGAGGAAGTTGGTGTTAGATGGAGATAAGAGGAAGATCCTGCTTCTAGTGCTGATGTAAATACAAAAGCTCATCCTACTACTACAAGGAAATCTGTTTTTCCTGATTCAGAATAGCAAGAAACCATAGAGGCAGATGTTGTTGAATAGGATCTTTCTATTGAGAAAGAAGCAAGTCTGGAAGTTCAACGAGTGGAACAATCGGTTCCTGAGATTATTCCCTCTGCTGAAGAGAGGATGGAGATTGCCTTTCTACTGGATATGCAAGAGTTTACTAAAGAGATCAGTGATGATCTTGTGGATCTTTTCCATGTTCCTGATCCTCAAGAATCTGAAAGGGAAGTAAAATTTGTGGGGGAGGAACCTAAAAACCTTGAGATTATAGAGGCTGGACCTGCTGAAGCTTCTCAACCTTCTGTCTCATGTTATGTGCACACCTGATTTGTTTTCCCATGATTTTATGATGTGAATGAGTCAGAGAAAGTATCTATAACTGGAATTGAACTTTCTTCTCTATTTCAACTGAAGTCTATCGCTCATCCAGAACCAGAACCAGAGCCCCAACCTCAATCTGAATCAGAATCTGAGCCTGAAGATGACTCTGAACCTCAACCAAAATCTGAACCACTACATTTACCTGCAACCTTACCAGAGCATCACTCCTTTGTCACCAAAGATGATCTAGAAGATTTTGGAGAATCTCTTTTAGCTGGAGTTGAGAAAATTGTCTCCATTCATCCTTGTCTAGTGACTCAGTTAAGTCAAGAAGATGCATCAATTCTCTTGGAAAATATGATCTTCCATATTCAACCAAGGATGATCCGAGAAATTCAAGAAGTCAAAGTAGAGAATAAGCTTCTGAGTGCTGTTGTTGAGAACCTGGAAAATATGGTAGCAAGTTTGCAGAATGAGTTATTTTTGAGATCAGAGCCTGCTCCTGTTTCTGCCCCAGCACCTGTTGCTGCTTCTCCTGAGCCATCTGATTCCCTCCTTGCTAGGTAAATCGTGTCTCATGTTCATCTATATCAACTTTATTTTGATGAGAATATTGAAAAAAGACACACCAAGATGCTGGAACGCTTGAGAGAGCTTGTGGAAAATCTGAATAAGCTTACAAATGAATACACTGGATGCTTGCAAAAAGTTTTGAAACAGCTCAATGTTCTAACCAGAGCTGTCAAGGATTCACCTTCTTCTATTCAGACCTCCAAAACTTCTTTGGACGATTCTATGCTGAGATCCATAATTAAGAAATAACTTCAGAGTGCCTTTAGTGGCTTGGATCTATCCTCTTTGAAAGAAGTGGTTATGAATAGTGATAGAGCAATGGACTTGGTTAGAATTTATTCTAAGATATCCAATGATTCTCAACAAGAGATCACCATGAAAATATATTAGTATCTCTCACGGATTTTCTCTAAATGTGATATGATAGATCACTTTAGATATCTTGTGAAAAATTTGAGAATCCCTCCGGTGAATCAAGCTTTTAAAGCCCATGTTTAGAAACTTACAGAGTTCACCAGATTTTTGGACAAGTTTATGGAGAATAAGGATGATTTTGAAATGGATATGAAATATGGGGGTGAAATCATTACTGATTTCATCAATCTTTTGAAGTTGTATCTTCATGTGCAGAGTACTTCTATAGTTTCTCTAGCTGCTGCACCCCTTAGACCTGGTCTACCTGCCTTAGCCTCAACTGCCATAACAGTCAGCCAAGCTCTTTGTCAAATCCGGCCAGTCATTATTGACCAACCTAAGCCTATATCTTCTACTACTCCCACTTTGGATACATCTGTTTTTGAAGGTCTACTCTTATCCTCTTTGTCTACTACATCTATTCCTTCTTATACTTCAGCACCGGCTCCTATTGCTGATAAAGGAAAGGAAAAAATGGACCCCTTAAGAGTCTAGCGACTATTTTCTTTTCGATGGGATGTCTTTTCATGTTTACTGTTTGTACTTCGCCTAGATGTTCTATTCTTGACCCTTTGTTTAATGAAAAATTCCACGTTTCATTTCATTTTCTCTACTTTTTGATAATCCCAAAAGGGGAAGAAATCTCTACAAGTATAAATGGGGGAGAAAAACTACAAGTGTCAGTTCTGTAATGTTTTTAATATGCTAGTATCTTTAATGTTAAATGTCATTTATATTCTGCCTATATCATATTTTTGATCATCAAAAAGGGGGATATTGTTGGACGTATCATGTGTTAATCATGTTTTAATGATTACAAATATTATTACTTTTAATTAATCTTGATCTTCATTGCACATATTTCTAATGCTCTTCAACCTCAATAATAAATACACATCATGTTTTAATGATAACAAATCTTATGATGTTAATTACTCTCTTTATTATTTACAAGTCTAATGCATGATCACAAATCTCACATATATTATCAACCCTTTATGTTTGTGATTCAAGTTCTCTTACTCTGTAATGGTTAAACTTAATCCATATTCTGCATATTATTGTCTAAGTCCAAATAAATATATTTGTCTAAGTATGGACTCATAGTGAAGGACTCACCATGATCCAGAGACCGTGAAGGACTCACCGTGACCCAGACACCATGAAGGACTCACCGTGACCCAGACACCGTGAAGGACTCACCGTGACCCAGACACCGTGAAGGACTCACCGTGACCCAGACACTGTGAAGGACTCACCGTGACCCAGACAACGTGAAGGACTCACCGTGACCTAGAAACCATGATGGACTCACCGTGACCCATACACCGTGAAGGACTCAATGTGACCCTGACACCGTGAGCTAAAAAACATGACATAGTCATACCGTGAAGCTCATACCGTGAAGAATACACCATTTACATAATCACTATGACACCATTTCTTAACTGTTTGTCTATATTATTTAAATAATGCTAACTGTTATATTTCATGTTTTTAATGCAATTAATTTTATTTAATGATAGTTGTTGACATGTCAGGAAACCATATGTTGTACCTATGAAAAGGGAATCATTCCTACCGCCAGAACTCGTGGAATATAAGGAAGATTAAGATGCAGTACATGAGAAAGTAGTGAAGTGGCGTGCAAGTGTAAATATACAATAAGAAGAACTTACATACACTCGAGAGCACTGTGCTGAACAAGAAGATAAATCCTAAGCAAGAAAGAGATTTCCATACTTTCAAATAATTATCATGAATGAAATCCAACACCACTGAAGAACACACGACAAATCAAGAGATCATTTTCATTCTTATAGAATAAAAACTGGCTACGACATTCTATTTTTCAAGAAAAAAACAAGAGAAGGACTCAGAAGCATTCCTGCTGAATCCAACAAGCCCAGAGCTGCATTGATAATCACTAGAGCTTTCTAAACTCTTATATGCTATCTCTAAGTGATTTTATTTATTAACTTTCGAGCAGTGTGGTGTACTCTATAAATATTATACACATACTGTCTCCTACACTGAACTAGAGGATATCAAAATCCTCACTCCAAATCTCTTGAATCTTGTTTACCCACATCAACTTTGGAAGAGGTCCTTGTGTGGCTTGGTCATTCTTTTGTTTCCCACGATGAACAGTGGTAGAGGTCCCTCCGTGGCCTGGACAGTTTTGTAAACTCTTGTTAACCATGATCCAGGGGGTGGATCAAATTTTATAAAATTTGAGAGGACTAAGTCTCAGCTTGAGACTGAACCTCTTGTTATATCTGTTGTGCACTTTTAGTTTAAGTCCAAAGTTTACTCCATATATCATATTTATTATGCTATTGTTACTTTGAAATACAAAACTATTTTAAATCTACTTTTATAGTTAAATTAGCAAGTGTTTAAACATATTGTAATCTAGTAGGTTAGTTTAAAATGTTAGTTTAATCATGTGATTAAATTAACTGAGACCTAATCAATCTTTGAGAAGCTAAGTGAACCTTTACAATCTGTATAAATTCACTACAGTTTAACTTGTTTTATAAATTGGGGGATTTTAAATAGACAATATTTTAACGGAAATTTTAATTGGAACTCAATTCACCCCCCTCTCGACTATCCACTCCGACCAATACAACATTTAAAACCAGGTATTGGCATTACGTGTTTACAAAAATTCCTTTTGGATTAACTAATGCACCCTTTGTCTTCATGGATCTAATGAATAAAGTATTCAAGGAATATCTTTATGAATTTGTAGTGGTATTTATTGATGATATTTTGGTATACACAAAAATATACTAATAATAATTAATGTCACATGAACATTATTCTAAGGACTCTTAGAATAAATGAATTATATGGGAAATTTAGCATATGTGAATTCAAGATTCAGGTGATTTCCTTTCTTGGCCATATTATCTCTATGGATGGAATCTATATTGATCTTTTAAAGACAAAGGCAATCCAAGAATGTCCAGCACTAGTATGTATAACTGAGGTACATAGTTTTATTGTTTTATGAGGTTTTTAGCGATGTTTCATCCAGAATTTTTCCCAGTTTTTTAACCCATTAACTAAGCTTACACATAAAGGGGTTATTTTTTTTTTGGAAAAAAGTGTTTGAAAAATGTTCTGAAGAACTGAAGAGAATATTATTCAATGATCATATCTTGACTCTACCATCTGGTAATGATTGGTTTTTTATTTATAATGATGATTCAATGAAAGGACTTGGTTGTGTCCTTATGCCGTTTGATAGTGTTATTGGATATGCATAACGACAGCTAAAAATTCCTGAACAAAACTATCCGACTAATGATCTAGAGTTAGTAGTTGTAATCTTCGCTCTGAAAATATCAGGACACTATCTATATGGTGAAGAATATGGGATTTATATTGATCAAAATAGTTTGACGTATATTTTTTCACAAAAAGAACTCAACATGAGACAAAGGATATGGCTTAAACTACTCAAGGATTATTATTTCACAATACACTACCACCTAGGGAGGGAAAATATGGTGGCAGATTCTTTGAGTAGAAAAGATCATGGAGTTATGAATAAGATGAGAATTGAATGTGATCATATATTCATGGATCTAGTAAAGATGGATATGGAAATAACTCTGGAAGGTGAAGCATTAATGATTTTTCAAGTGGTTGAGAAAACATCTTTACTTGAAAGGATAAAGAGATCTCAGACAGATGATGAGGAGTTTCAAAAGAAGATCACAGCTGTGAATGATATGAGATTGAGTGACTACATTTATGAAGATGGGTTTTGTTTAAATTTTGGAAGAGGCTTTGTGTTCCTGCTATACCTGATCAAAAAAAGTAATTTTTTGGATGATTCTTATAGCTCCAATTTCCTTATACACCATGGTAGCACTAAGATGTATAGATATTTGAATGAATATTTTTGGTGGGACAACATGAAGAGGGAAATTTCTGATTTTGGGTCGACATGTATGGTTTGTAAACATATGAAATCTAAAAGGCAACATCCTGGTGGAGTCAAGAAACCAATTCCTATACCTCAGTGGAAATGAGATAATATTATGATGGTCTTTTTCATGGGGATACCATAGACTCTTAGAAGTAATGATGCAATATGGTTCATTATTGACCGTCTTACCAAGGTAGCACATTTTCTTGATATAAGAGAAGATTTACCACTTGAACATATGAGAAGACTATATATGAATGATGTTGTAAGACTTCACGGAGTAGACCTATCGATTTTTTCTCAAAGTGATCCCCATTTTACATCATGATTTTGGAAAAGTCTTTATAATGCCGTAAATGCTGAAATTCAATTGAGCACTTCCAACCACCCTCAAATCGATCGACAATCAAAATGGAATATTAAAATCTTAGAAGACATGTTGAGATCAGGCCCACTTAACGTTCACGTTACATAGGATCAATATTTACCTCCTTTAGAATTTTCCAATAATAAAAGCTTCCATTAAAGTATTCAGAAGGCAACATATGAAGCGTTATATGGAATGAGATGTCACACACTAACTTGTTGGGATGATGTTGGTGAATCAGAACTCATAGTCCCAGAGCATGTTGAGGAAACAATGAAAAATGTGAAGGTTATCCATACCCAAATTAAAGTATCCCAAAGTAAGAAAAAGAGCTATGATGATAACCAAAGGAAGGATTTGGAATTTCAAGTATGTGAACATGTTTCTTGATGGTATCTCCCTGTAAGGGTGTCATACATTTCATTATGAAGGGTAAATTGTGTCGCAGGTACGTTGGACCATTCGAAATTATAGAACGAATTGGAGTTGGAGCTTATAGTTTGGAAATGCCTCCAAGTCTCTACAATGTCCAAGATGTGTTCCATGTATCACTGTCAAGAAAATAGATGCATGACCCAACACATGTACTCACCTATGAGAAAATTGTATTGGAACATGATATCTCTTATTGTGAAGAGCCTGTCAATATTCTTGATACTAGAGAAAAAGTGATGAGAACCCGAAGGACTTGTCTGTTAAACGTTCTATGGAGAAATTATTAGATGGAAGAGGCAACATAAGAACAGGGGGAACATATGATGAAGAGCCACCCGAATATTTTTATGCTGTAATTTTCTATATATTTTTAGAATGAAATTATATTAAGGAGGGAAGAATGTAACCCCCCAAACATCCACGGTACGTTTCCCATTGAATAATGTAATAGATTTCTTTGTATGCAACTTCGCGATTATTACACACCTCTACCAATAAAATTACCAGTTGTGAATATTGATACCCACTTTTTGAAATTTTATAATTTTTATTTCTCAAAATTATCGTTATTTTTGAATTCAAAATATTGAAATTAGCTAATGGTGAATTTTTGGTATTTTTCTAAAAACAGTCAATTTTTTGATGAATAGTGAAAGCACTGAGTTATTATTTAAAAATAAAATTTTATTTAAATTTATTTTAGCTGAAAATAGTTACATAATACCTATATAAGTTCAATGTAAATCATTGGAGTCATTTTATAATGTTTTTAGATATATAACAATTTTATTGATCTTTTTACCTTCTTTTACCCACCTCCTAGGAGCATTTGCAAATTTTCATAAACCATAATTTTACCACCTCAATGAGTTGAATTTCAAAAATATGAGAGAAATTGTTAATATCAGTAAGTAAAATGTGGTTCAATAAGATGAAAATAATTTTTGGCGGATAGTAACATTTGACTCTTATTTACCACGGTTTAAAGTAAATAAGGCAAATAAGGGTAAAAATTATATCTTAATTACCCTAACACATGTCCTAAATCTATTGGATAAGTATAATTCGACCAAAAACGACTTTAAGGAAAAAAAATTTTCCTCTTTGGTTTACTTTGATTTGATTACAGCATTTATTATTATTTTATTTAAAGAAGAGATAAAAGAGTTAAATTTAAAGATTAATAAATAAACCATTTTTAATATTTGGATACAAAGTATATAAATTTGACTATAAATAATAATTATAAAAGTAAAAAGTTTTCCTACATAATGGTATTTTATTTATATTTTTTAGACATTAAATTAGTTAATTTATTTATAACACAATGATGATGCACAAATTACCTTATTAAAGAGAGATTAAAATAACTGATATTATAAGTATCCAAATAAATGTAATATGATATTTTTGATGAATTAAACTAATTTTATAGGCTAATAAAAAATTTTAGGGTTAATTAAATTTTATTTTTTTGAAGTAATCCTGATGTTATAATTTATACAAAAATAAAATAATAAATAGACTCAAAATTGAGATAGCTGAGTTTTAAAAATAAATACTATATTTTTCATGGATATAATATTTTTAATAATCTACGGTTCGGCCAAAGAACATAGGTAATTTTATATATATTAATAATGAACCAAATAGGATTCACTGGGCTTGTTATTGTATGTTTATTAACCATATTATTTAAAAATACAAACAATCATTGTAAAGGTCAAACTATTTAACTAATAGTTAAATCTAAATAAAAAGGTTAATATAATGCCCTAAACCTATATAAAACCAATTGGTTGAGGGTTTTTTGACTCATACACACTTTATCCTATAAATAATTCTTTTTGGAGCCATTATACACCGAAAATTATTTTATTATAAAATATCATTTCAATCATTTCATAATGTGACCCTCACCTCTCCTATAAAAGGGCTCTTCCCCATCTCTTAATTTCACACCTCCAAAGCCATGTTTCTCTGCCAAACCATGCCCAAATAACCTCCCAACTCTAATAAAATCATCCTAGATGTCTTCTTATGGTCATAATTAAACCCTATGGAGTCGTTTGGATCAAATCAAAAGGAAGAGACTGATGAAGAGTTAAATACTTCATCATATCTTTAAAGTTCTTTTCTTCTTCCAGTTCATCCTTCTTTCATGATTAAATTATAAAATAATAACACCAGTATATTCTATATGAGGTGATGTTATTATAAAAATGTTACAACTATATTCATTACTCTATCTATCCTTTAAATGACAACGTCACCATGCATTCGTATGTTCGACTTACCTTCACCAAGTCATGGTGTAGTTTGTTATTCAAACACTTAGTTATTTTGGATGGGTATAAAAATGAATATAACTGATGTAAATAATAAATATAATATGTTAATGATTTTTATATATGTTAAATCATCTAATTATATAGGGTTTCACAATAAATATAATGATATCTCCGCTAGTGCGTAGGTATGGATTACAGTCTCCACGAATGCGATGAGATTCATTTCCACCATAATAATTCAAGAATAATTTTCATTTTACTATTAAAAATATTTTTTTAGAACACAATATCATTCTTTATTTAAATCAAATACATCCTATCCATAAAAAACATTGCTTATTTAACCAAGCATGTAATGGAAATCTAATCAGTTAAACACCCGAAACGATGATACTACTGAAATATTATTAACAATTTAATATTAGAGGGTCATATATGATATAATATTTATGAATTTACTTCTTGAATAATTTAATAACAGTGATTTAACTATTATACAAGAGGTTAACGTATCCACGACCAATGAATAGTACAAGGAAAGGGTTAATTCATCAATCTTATTATTATTGGATATTGTTTATGGGTAAGTTATTACTGAGAAATATTTATAATCCCTGTCCATGTTTCATAAAACAGTTTTCAAATGGATAATTTTCAAGGGACTCTTTTATTAAAAGTTAATTTTAAATTTTTAAATATTTATTCTTATAAATCATTATCATTAAGGATCATGTTTTCAAAATTATTTTTTAAATATTTATTTATAAGGACATGAAGGTTTCTAAAATATTAATTCCTTTCAAAAGTTTCAAAGTTCTATGGGACACATTGTTTAAAAAATTCTTTAAATGTCTTCCTTTCTAAATTGTGTTACTTTTAAATGTTTTCTTGAAAAAGGGATATTTCTATCAATGAGTTTTACAAATCATTTTCATATATGTCATCATCCATTGATTGATTTCAAGCATGTTTGAAGTTGATTTATTATGATACAAATATTCCATATTTTATTGATGGTTTTATGATATGTTTGGTTGTAGATGTGTTTTTTATACCATTAATGGTTTACGGAATTTATTAACATTTCTTTTTATATTTATAATATGAATCTTTTTTTATGTCTAAACCTTTTCATGTGGGGAATGCATTAGACTTAGTTTCTGAAGGGTGGAGCCTACTATAGATCCTTGATGTATCAGTAGGTGTCCTAAGGAAGAATAGTTTCTTGGCATAATTCTGTGGAAAAATTTTATTTGTAGTATAGTAACAAGGATTTGAAAATGTGGTTATGAAGTCTGACATTATGCATTCCATTATTATGAATGTGGCTATTGATATTGCACGTGATTATTCGACTAGTAGAATATCCATGTGATTAATTTAATGGCATTATTTGATTTTATATTTTCCATACTATACTGACGTTTTAGTTTAAAATTCTTTTGTTTTAGACTTATACATTGACTTAAATGTTTATGCTTATTAATGAAAGATTCCGCTATATTCTTATCCTTACTGAGAATCGGAGCTCACAACTTTCTATCTTTTATTTTTCCTAGTATGTGAAGAAGTAAATTATGACTGACCTGCAGGGATAGTCTAAGGGATGAATATGGTCAATGGAGATAATGTTATTTTTTTCATTTTATAATGTAATGTAAAACATATAAATGTATCTAGTACTTCCACGGCAACCAAACTGATCAGTATTTTGGGATTTTGATCCCTTGTAATCATAATAATGTTATATAATAATGGACAGACTCAGGGTAACTGGGGTCGGGTCGTTATAGAAGAATAAAATTATATTGTGAAAATTAATAATCATATGTTTTTCCACAACTATCAAATTAAAATATTATTGGAACATAGTGTGTTCATAGAAAAAAATTGAATGAACATGGATAATATTTAACAAAAAATGAAGGATAAGTTTTTGAAATATATAAACTAAGACAAGGTAATGATTTAGAACAATCTATATTCCGAGTTGTTAGATTAGAAGCTACTAGACATCAATAAAAAAAATATTTATATTGGTGGTGAAAAATGATCCCTTATGTTTTATTGTGGGTTGATTTCTATGATGAGTGGTTCAATGTGATCAATTTATTTTATAAATTATATTTCAATGAATAAATCATGAATAACACTCCTAATCATGTTTAATAATGTTTTCTCCATATTAAGGTCAAAATCATGTAGTTCATCTTCAGAGGAACTAGCAAGAAAGAAGGGGTTAGTTCATCATTATAGGTATTAGTCATGAATATATGGGGATATTCAATACCATATTTGATATTTATTATGTAATTCAATGTTGTAGCATTTGGATCTACACACTATGATAATTGTGGGGCTCAAATGTCCCTTAAGTTTTTTTGTGGATAGATTGAATTGAGGGAAAATCTTGTATGAACAATTGATTCATATAAATTAATTTCATAAAAATTATTTTTATTATTATGACTATTAATCATAGTTAAAAGAGTTATCTAAATTTTTATTTCAATAAATCCAATTTTTCCGTCTTTCTAGTCTTTTAAATCTTGTTTTATTTATTTTACACAAGGGAAAACTATATTAAAATAATTATATATGGAGATTATGTTTTCTTTTCCACTCATTATATACCTTTAGGGGAATTAATTTTTTTCCCACACCCCATTATAGGTGTGTGCTAAAACTAGAACCACTGCTGGGGAGGTGATGTAAATGTATGCTTTTTTTTAACTAGGATCTTTATTGATGAACTACATTATATTTATAGTGATATTGAAAGAACTATGTTAACTATGATTATGATTCTTAACAATGACATTAATATTTGTTAATTAATTTAGAATAGTATTGTGTTCATACAGAATCACCCATTAGGGAAATCAACCCACAAAATATATTAAGGGACATTTGTGCCCCATAATTTTGTATCCAATTAAATTTATTCACCATGTCATTACAAGAAATTGATTTTGAGCTATGTTTTAACATGATTCGTGGTCTACCAAAATTCCATGGAATTTTAGGTGAAGACTCAAACTAACGCATTCAATAATTTATTTTTGTTTCTTCATGTTTCAAACCTAGAAGAGTTTCTGTAGGGAAATTCATGTGAAAGGAATTCCCATTTTAAAATGAATTCAAAGATAAGAAGTGGTTTTATAGATTAGAACCCATATAAATGTTTGAATGGGATGATACCCAATAATGATTCATGTAGAGGTTCCTCTCATCCTCTTAGATAAAATAAATTTTGAAAGCGATATTCTCTATTCTATAAGCTACTAATGAGAATATTTATGATTATAGGGAACGATTCAAGAAACATTGATATTTTTTGTATCATGTAGTCAGATAAAAGAAAATCCTGACCTTTTTCTACCAAGGATGTTTAGACAATGATATGAACCATTTGGTTGCATCCATAGGGGGAGTTTTTTTAAAATCACCCACAGAATCCCAAAACCTCCCCATGAAGATATCTTTGAGTTCACAACAATTTCTGATGAGAGGAACTAGTAGAAGAGGTATTCATGAAGAAAGGACTTATGTCTCATCAGAAATACCAACAAATTGATGAATAGACTAGCATGGTGATACAGATGTCTATAAATCAAGTAAATTTAAAACCATCTCCATGCAGGTATGTTGGTTATGTTCATCACCCAATCATTACACTAATAAATGTGTTGAGATATAGGGTACAATGTGTGGTGAATATGTATTCCATTAAAGTGAATTCCCACATAAAAAACAATTGGGGGGATAGAAATCACAATAGGGTTTCATTGGTAAAAATACAAATCTACACCAAAATTTCCTAATCATACACCTTTTCAGTAGCCAAATCAAATATTAGAACTATTCCAACAATATTAAATGAATCCCTTTTAGTGAAAAAATCCCTCAAATCACCCCTTACAAATGAAATACTTTTAAACATCCATCACGAACCAACATTGAAAACACGAGACATAAAATACCAAAAGAGGATAAGATCCAACTACTATAGGAGGTGAAGGTCTCATCCCATAGTCCTTTTTTCTCCATCCCTTTAATTTCATTCCCTTCATCATAAACCATTTTAATTCATTTTAAATGTACAATTCTTGTTAAAGGGTTATAATCCATTTTTATTGTTTGAATGGAAGGGGGTCACCTTTATTGATGTTTTCAGATTTGAAATTATATAATCAAAATAATTCATTTAATTTAAATTATTATGGTGTTTAATTTAATTAATTAATTAAATATATATTAAATAAGATGGTGTTTTATTTTATTCATAAATCTTAAATTATGTTGATTTAAATATTTAGTTTTTCTTTTTATTGATTTTTTATATATTCATTTATCGTTACAAAAAAAAGTATAAAAGGAGGTAATTTCACCAAATCCATATTTTTCTTTTAATCTGTCACAAAATTATATGCATAATGAGCTATGAAAAAATATGAATGGTTTTGGTTTTGGTTTTGGGTTCAATATTTAATTTCAATTATATGTTTGATATCAGTTTGATAATCTAAATATGAAATCTCATGTTTGAACTAAAATTATTTATTTTGAAAATTTTTAAATAATTTAATGCCTAAGAAATATAATTTTTTCCTCCCCCTTTAATTATGTCGGTTGAAACACATTGGTCTGGGTTGTTCAATTTTTAGGACGCAGCCCTATTGATGCAATTTCATCCATTGATTATCTCAAATCTATCATGTGAAGAACATACCAATAGACCGATGGAAAATATTTTCAATAAAATTTTAGAAATATATTAATATTCATGTAATTTGGGGAGGATCCCATCAAGTAAATTTTCCTCACCCATTCATGCTACTCAAGTCTATCTACAATCATTAAATAATCATTAATAAAAATCCGTGAACACTATGACATTTCTAGGATAAATCTTGGGGTCATACCTTACTCTTTTAGGGAAATAGATCACATGTTTTAATGATAGAAAAGATATTCAAAAATAAATAAAAAATAAAAATAAAAATAATGAGAATAAAAATAAAAATAACACTGTGTGATGGGAGAAATAAAGGAAAAAAATAAAATGACATTTGGAATAGATAGACAGAATAGAATATAATAGAGGAATAAAAATATAATTGAAGAAGGAGAGGGATATTAAAAAATAATAAATAAAATAAATAAAATTATAATGTATGAATAATAATAATAATACAAGAATAATAATTAGAATAATAAGAAGAAGAGAGTATATGGAATGGTGGTGGAAATAGAAATAAAAAAGTGTCTGCATTTATTTATTTTAGTAAATGAAAAAATATAATTATAATAGAAAATAAAACATAAAACTCAAAAAAAAATACAACATGTTGCAACTCAGCATCCTCTATTATTGGTTCCCTAGAAACAAAACTTGTTTTGACGAATTCATATCATAGGGTATAGAAAATTAAAATTATTTTCCGAGTATAGAAAATTGGATAACTAAAGTCATCTCACTTGAGGAGCTACTCAAATTTTTCACTAACTTATTATAAATCAATTATAGTTTTTTCTAATTATGGACCTACATCCACAAGAGTTTTACCAGGAAACTAGTTCCATACATTAGTTACATGGTGTTATACAGAAATTGGATCCGTCTCCCCAAATCTGATCTTATTTCACCAATTACCCTCTAGAATTCTTTATCTCCCCTTAAACAATAAATTATACATTTAAAGAGATTAAATGGCTATCCAAAAAATTTAACTCTTTCAATTAAATAGAAATTAATGTAAAATAAATAATAAAATATATGAATCAAATTAACATAAATTCATTCACTCATAATGGAGTAGTCCAAAAAAATTAAATACCAATATTTTATAAAGATGACAACATCATATAAAATGAAACCAAATGAAGAAAAGAATAAAATAATAATATTATATTTATAATTACATAATCCAATGGATCATTTTCATAATTGAGTATCATAATTGGTATAATTAAACATACATTGAGAAAACAATATCATGACTGGAGAAAAACATCTAAAAATAGTAAAGGTGAATAAACGGAATCATAAATGGGATTTGAGATGTTATAATCATATGAATTTATATAATGTAATGGGGTAATATATTCAGTATATGACTCTTAATTAACATATATATCCATTTGGTATAGTTCTAGAAAACATATTTGCATTTTGGAATTACATGGCTTTAATTAATAGAAATAATGATTATTTAGACATTAGTACACATATATATATATGAATAATAAAAAAATTAAATGAAATAATATTTTTGGTATATAATTAAAAGATACTATTTCATTTGAGATATTTTTTTTATTCACAATAAATGTTTTTATGATTTGTGTATTTTTAGTAAATTAATAACCCATAATGAATGATTTTAAAAAGTGTAACGATAAAATTTTTATACCAATTAGAAAAATAAAAATATAATATCTAACACTAAAATTATTATATAGGATAAAAAATATATGATTCACTGTCAAATATATAGGTTTTATTTAAATAGATATGTTATTTATTTATTTATTTATTAGTTAAATTTTAAAATTCTAATATTTGGACTATTAATTTTGATATCGAATATTTTTTATAGATATATATATTTATATATAAATAAATAAACATTGATGTGATTATTTATAATTTGTTGTAAATATAATTAATATCATTTAATAGTATAAAAGTATACATTTTAACAATTAGTTTTCTATATGTTTTGTAATTTATGTTAATAAGTTTAATCAATCATTATTAAAGAATTATTTCAGTGAAATTTGTTTTTTTTACTTATATTAAAAAAAATCACATTATTATAATGATTAATATTTATTATAGAATGTGAATAAACAAACTTTTTTCTTATATGATCTGTTTGAAAAAATATTTTTATGTGTTATGCATTGTTCTTCTAAAATTAATTTTAATTAATGTTACTGAATGGATTGTGATTATGATTGTTTTTAATTGTTATTGTTTTTTATTATATTTGATGTAAATATGTGTTGAATTTTGGCGATGGTGATTTTCACAATGAATAATGAAATTTATGTATTGTATATAATGTGTTGTTCCTATAGATGACTAGTATTGAAATTATCTAAAATTAGATATTTCATGAATGATCCATTTATAAGATGAAAAATATAATTAAATAAATATATTGGGATATATCTTCAAATAATGTGGAAAGTAATATTTTTATTCTCGTTGTTGTGGATTGGAAGTATTGTTTATATATGATTACTGCACAATAGAGTTTTCAATGTGTTAATGAAAAGTGATGAAACTGTTGGGATTGGAGAAAACCCTAATATAGATATATTTATTTTAGGGTGATTAATGCTAGATAAAATTATGAGAATAAACTATTTTTAAGATAATGTTTGATAGATATATATATTTATATATAATTATTACTCACATAAACTTATTGAGAGTCATTGTAAAGTATCTTTAGATGATGATATAACATTGATGATGAGATTAAAGAGCGGGTTTTATAGGAAAATAATTTGGAAAACTATTTATTTGAGAATCCATAATTTAATAATCATTCGTAAACATTTCTGAAATATATAATAATACCACATGAATTATTATTTGAGAATTATTTTGTTGGGAGTTGAAAAATGTAAACGATATTTGGGCTACATAAAATTAAAGAAAAATAATCTATGTATATCATTGTATATATTTGGAATTTGAATGAATAGTTTTCAACATTTATAATATGTTATTAAATTTTTTTAGTTTTTTTAGTTTAAATAGAATTATTTTAGATTTCGTTATATTTTTTATGAGGTTTAAATCATACATGAAAAATTTAAGACATTCTATGTTGAATCTAGAAAAATGAAAAATGAATGCATATGTTTTTTTGAGAGAATAACATAAATTTATTGAATTTCACTATGAAGTATAGCAATAGATGGATGATATATAAGAGAATTTTTTAGTTTCATTTTGAATTATATCATTTTCTAAAAGGTTCATTATGATTTATTTATGATATATAATATTTCATATAGTAGATACAAGGATTTCAAAGAATATATAGTATATCACACATGGTACAAGAGATATTTTAATGTCAAATTTCATTAAGTATTATAACTTCTATGATAATTTTGATATACAGTAAATTACAGAAGATATGAAAATATATGTGAAAGATTCCATATTCAATATTAAATTTTTTTATAAAAATAAAAAAGATATTTTGGCTCATATTTAAGATATTTTTGAACTCATTAAAATTATTACATAATATATTCTTTTTATTTTATATTCTTTACCAATTAAGAAAATAATTGATATGTTGAAATTTGAATTAATAAATTTTGAGTTTCCCTTTATGAAATTAATATCTCTACACTGGTGGTTTATCTATGATTCATGTTGATTCCGAAAAAAAGTACAGAAAATGATAATAAATTTATAGACTCGTGGAATGATATATCTATGATTCCAAATAATATCATATGAAATCATTTATAGATATAAAATATGAAATATTTCATACCAATATAAGTGTTGGTTTCATGTATTATTTATAAATTGGCTAGGATATGCAATTAGAATAAAAAGAGTATTATGAGGTTGTGGGGATTAATTGAGAATAAATAATTCTATGATAATGTGTATAACCCCACATGATATTTTTATATGAAAATATTAAGAATAGCATGGTTATAAAAATAATGAATATTACATTTTAGAAATATGAAAATAATATTATTTTGTTTTGAAAACATAAAATGTGTAAGGTGAATGAAAATATGTATTAGTAAAAGTTGGAGAAAATCTTCATTTCGAATTATTGACTATATTAAAGAAGAAGAAGTTATATTGTGTGTTTAGTTAATATATTCTATTACTATAAAATTGAATAAGAATAAATATAATCTTATTTGAATACCTTTACCAAGAATAACCAATATCGAAAATATTTATTAAAAAAAGTCGTAAAACATAAATCAGAAGTAAAAAATAAGAATAATTCAGATTGAAGAGCACTGATTAAAAATAGATTTCATATAGTTCATGGGGAAATTATTCGTGTTCTTATCAACCATTGTTTTAATATTGATGAGGATTAATTCAAATTGTATTTTCATGTTCCCATGAATATATTTATCATTTTTAAATTTCGAGATGATTTCAAATATATATGTTATGTTACAGATCATATAATGGAATTTGGCATCTTGAAGTTGATGAATGGGAAATTATATGGTGATTATGAAAAATTATTGATATTAAAAAAATATTTCATAGTAATGTAATATATTAGTTGTAAATTTATGGAAGACAGTTTAAAGATCTAGTCTGTATCTATTATTATATAGAAGATTGATTCTTTTAGAAGGTCGCCTCACAATAGTTAGGAATGAAATTTACCCACCAATGTTAATAATTTTTTTGTTTTGATAAAATTTATGTACAACTAAATATAGTGTACATGGTGACTCCCCTATAGTAGAGACTGTTAATGGCCAATCATCATCTATAGTGGATATTTCCAGCTCACCGTCTGATGCACGTCCGATGGGTGAGCATTGGTCACTCCTTCATCTTACGGATTTTGGTGGGTTTCCAATATTTGTATGTGTAACATTATAGAAAAAATATATATTTTCATTAATAGTTTATTTAGTTTTTATAATAGATAAAAATAATATTATTGGTGGTAAAAATATAAATATGGAAGAAGTGTGGGACTTGAGAGACTTTAATACATTCATTCCACATCGTGAGATTAAGAAATATTCTAATGATGATATCAGATTATAGAAAGATATTATTTTATAGATTACATTACATAAATTATCCTTTTAATTATGTATAAATATTCCTGGCATATTTTTATATCCCGGAGGAATATTTACATTTAAGGAACAATAATTAACATTAATTCAATATTGATAAACAATTTATAAAAATTGATTAAAAAAATAAACTGAAAACATAATTTTTATTAATATATAATTTATCATTTCATGTTCTTGACTCCATTTCAAGGCCATAGACCATGAGATGTTTGTAAAAAATATAGATACGTTAAGAATATATTATATAATAAGTTTAATGACACAATCTTATGGACTTTGATGAAGACATTTCATGTGAGTAAATAAAGTTGTTTTCTAATATTATGATGTATTCATCTCATTACGTAGTATATTCTCTACAATAATACCAATACACCCAATTTGGGGGTTTAATTTGGGTGTTTAACTATTCTTTTCTTCTACTGAAACTTTTTTTTATTTCAGAATGTACACATAAGAATTATCAATCTCTATGAAAACAAAATATCTAAAATTTAAAAATAAATACAAGGATAAAGATATTTTGGATTATTTTTATTAAAATTATACATTGAATTCTACAATGATCATAAAAAACTGAATTAAATATCAATCCCCTATAAATCTAAATATATTCATCAGACCACATGAATTTCTTTGATCTAAATATAGTATATTTGATACTCCATTATTTTTATATACATGGGTTATCTATCATCTGACCCCATATTCTTGCATCACATGTTCTCACTATATAAAACTTTAGGATAATAATATATTCAACTACCAATATATTATAAATATTAACCATATTTTTATATTGAATATCCAAAACTATGATTCCCTAAGTTATTTTCTTCACCAATCATAAGATGAAACATGTTTTTTATGATTATTTAGTAGTGATTATTATTTACTCTTTACCTTATCATACAAGAATTTACCAATATATATGTGATTAAAAATACTATTTAATTAATATAATCCTCTATTAGTAAGTCACATTGATGAATTTTACATTATATATTGTACCTAAAGACATTCATCAAAAGTATGTCTATATTATGGAAATATTAGCCCAATATTATCTCATAAAAAATCAATTAATCTTCATTTCTTCATAATTTTCAAACTGAACTCTTCCATTAACATTATCCTTTACATTCCGTTCATTATTTTCACTTCCAATCATGTGGTATGATTACCCATTATCAATGATTTATATAAAATTATACTTAGCTATTGTAAAACCATATTCTACTACAATGTCTATCAGATTGATTATTATTTCATTCCATGAATGAAAATTTTGGGTTGGGGTTTTTAAAATTCACTTCCTCTAATTATACAATGTTGTTTGTACTATTACCTTAACGTTATTATTCAATTTGAGTAAATGTTTTCCTCAGAATAATAGATTTGTTTTTTCTTATATTCACTCTCCCTCTACTTCAATGGTAGTCATTTCAACAGCTTCCACCCATATAGTCAACATTTACATTTCTAAAGAGTGAACATTTAAAATTATATATATATATATAATAAGTTTATTATTTGATTTAAATCATTTTCATATATTCTATTTTGTCTTATTCCTTGTGATTCTCCCCTAATGGTTCTTTTTTGGATATAGAAAAAAATCCATCAGGTGTCCAAAAAAGTCCAAAACACTATAATTTCATATGTAGGAATACTTTTCTAATTAGGTCCTCCAAGAGTCTCTTTCCATTTTGTAGTTTTGAGATTTGCATTGAGTATTTCGGAAATTTTTTTAATAAAATTTAACATATCCTTTTTGATATAGTAGGTATATTATTATTTTATTTCTCAATATCATGGGCAATTCTGCACATTCTGATGCACTAAAGTCAATTTTCATCAAAAAAATCTCTGAACACCATATATGGCATATTCGGATCATTATAAATCTTTTTTCTTCATAGAATAATTTAAACTATACATTATTATTTGAATTTTTTTCCTTTTATTTTTAGATTCCATTTTATAGAAACCAATTCATTTTCTATTAATTTAATTCACCTTTATCCTTCCTTTAGATGAGCATTGATATCATCAACATCATCAACATATTATTAAAAAATTATACTGAAATACCTTTCCACCCATACAGGGAATGATTGTAGATCTTATTATAATTCATATAATTTATATATTTCATCTTCTATATTATTCACATATTCATATAATTCTTATATAAAATCACTCATTTTCATCATTTCATTCCTTTAGTATCATCATCTTTAAGGTATCCTTCCAGATCAACTTTCGGGTAATCCATTCCCTCAGGTGCTTAATAATTCACTTCTTCATGTTTTAAATTTTCAATAGTCGCCATCATAGAATCTTATTTTAATGACATAAACATAATTTCTTATTCTTCTAATGAAGCTTCACCAGTCTCTTAATCCTTGATCATAGTAATTTTTCATTGAAGCTAATCTTTTTAACAATTTCCATTCTCAAATTCTCTTATATGATGAAAAATTATTCTTATATTATGTATATATTTATATATTAAAAATAATAATTAAAAATTTAGGATATTTGGATGTTATATTTCTATCATTCCCACACTGTAAATAAGTTAAGGGTATCTTTCCCTCAAAACCTTTTTACCCCTCTAGAATTTACCTTCCATAAGAGAATGATACTCATCATCTATATATTCCTCAAAATCTTATTTTTTTTTAATTTCATGACTATCCATGGATTTTAATTCCATCTCTTTAATGAAATTTTCCTTTATTGCATTTTTATTAACCAACAATTTATTATCCCTTGAACAATTTTTGTTTTCATCAATTGAAAACTCAGTCACATTTATCCCTTCAAGAGATAAAACCATTTTTTGTATATATGTGGATTTATTTACATGATATGTTTTATAATAGCCAATAATGAATATAAATAATAATAATTCTGATACATCTTACAATCTCAATTATCGGATTGAAGAATCAGGAAATATTTACAACATTATACCTTGATATTTTAGTAAAACAATTCTGTAAAAACTGAATATTTTCTTCATTGAAATCAATTTAGCTTTCATAAATATTATTTTACCAATAACACATATATCCTTTGAAATGTAAAATATTATCAACATCATATATTTTTTATTTTTAAAAGAATCACATAGAAAATTAAGTTAACTCAGTTTATCAATGAAAAACTGCTTATCACTTTTCGTCACAGACAAAGACAACACAAAATTGATATACATCTCATGAATATATTTATATAAAACATCACGTATAAGAGATATAAAATTATATCCCATTATATTCCTCTAAATTTATGATTATCTTCCTTTTTACAATATCACTACTTTTTGAATAAAAGTATTATTCAAGAAAACTATATTTTTTTGAAATATTCAATACCGTTAACATGTAGCTCTGATATCATGTGTCACAACCATATCACAAAACAACATAATAGGGAAGGTGGATATTAGTTTATTAAATTATTTTTACCTTTTATAACTTCTTTCTCACGTTAAAAACAAATTTAATAAATATGTATATTTTTTATACAAATGTGCAACAACTCATTATAGAGATAGAATGAAAGTACATGGTCATTTATTATTTATTCATTAAAGGGGTTCTCTAAGGAACATACATTAATTGGGTTTAAATATAACTATATATAATACTCTAAATTATATTTTTTACCTTGATTTTAGAAGGGCTTAGTACTGATCCCATGAATAATCAACATTCTTTATCTATTGTATGATGCTAAAATAATGTAAATACAAATGATGCAACTCATGGGTTTATTAAATTATATTAATTTATTAAAATGAAATTATCAATGATCATTTTTTTGTTTAATTATTATATTTCTATTATTATTTTTACTATTCTTCCATATAATGTTTTAGGGTGACACAACCACACTTTTCTTCTCTTACCCTCTTGGATTTCTAGACAATCCAAATAATTATATGGATTTAATTTTTAGAGAAAACTATCAAATATATGCTATATAATCTGTGATGGAAACTCCCAATAATTCCAAAGTAGTTTTACCTCATTGAATGTGTGTCAAACACCCACATTTATATTCTTAATTTTATTTTTCAAATAAATAGAAAAATTTGTATCAAATACAATTGACCTGGTACATGTCTAATATAATCTTTCATACAATTGACTGAATATTACATGTATGTTCATTTAATTAAAGTATTTTAGTTGATTATAAATAAAATCCTAACATGATATTTATATTTAAACAAATAATAAAAACATAAAATAACTCCCATAAAATCAAAATAGATTTATATGTAATATCTATATTCTAAAAGTATTATATGAAGATATTTACATAAAAATTTATTATTTATAATGTTAAATGTGGTTCACATTTCTAACATTGGATTTATCAAATGAATGTTGACATGTTAGTGAGGTGTTTCGGGTTGTTGTACATATGAACATATAAACTCCCACTTGAGTGACTTCATGTTTTCCGATTTCTAAAAAAGGAATTAACTTTATAAAATTCATTAATTTATCCTATGATATTCACTGAAAAATATTTTGAAGGCCACCTAATGCCCCTTATGAGTTTCATTGATGATCATTACAAATCCTAATTAAATCTTAAGATAAAATTTATAGAGAACATGTTCATGTTTATAATGATTTATTTTACCCTTTCTAAGTCTAATTTTAATAATAGATGAAACCCTATACATTCCATTAAACCTCACAAAGATTAATGATCAACCTTATAATGATTTTGTTTAACCTTTTGATATCAATTTTTATTAATGTATAAAACCTTTTAGAAGCCACAATTCCTTGTAAATGTATTATTTTCATAATTACAGTATCATCATTCATCATTATGAAAGAATTGATGATAATTAGAAAGTAGACACATAACAAAATTATGATTACATTTACACTAGTTTAGAAAATATCCATCCTTATATAGATTTCATTTCCCACAAAATAATCTTTATATACATAAGTAAACTATTTAATTCTTTTACTGAATTAAGACATTAGGTTATAATATTATCATTATAAAAGCTAACCAATACTTACAGAATCAAACATATTGAGATTTATAAAATTGTACCAAAAATTATATATAATATGAAAACATATAGAAAAAATGAATATCACTTTTTCCCTTAAAAATAAACAAGATTTCCTTTTGAACTACTAAATGTACATTAAATTCCATTTCACAAAAAATCTGGAAACATAATCATTTGTTCCATCATTATTGATCCCTATGGTTCAACTTATGATTCTCAAATGCTGATGTGACAAATATTTTGGTGATGTGTTAAACCCTTTATTGATTAGTCCAACATGTTCCATGTTGATAATTCGTTGATCCAACTTTTATATAATTAAATAAAAAAAATATAAATATGTTTCATTATTGAGTGTTGTAGTAGTATTTTTTACAACAATTTTACATTCATATTTATATGGTATATCCATGTCTAACGTTAGATTTTCTCCTTGATCATCCTATTTTTTTGTTTCATATATATTTGTTATGTTCATGCTTTTGATTCTAAAATATAATTAGTCACAATCATATTAAGAGAAGGGGTTCCTTTTTTCATCCTAAGTAACCCAATGAATATTCTTTTATGAAAATTGTCTTCATCTTGTAAATATTAGATGGAAAATGTATACATCTTGATATTTTTCCAATTTATATATAAAACCCTATTATAAAATACGCAATAGAAAAAAAATGATCTAGTGTTTGTTGAATGTACTATATGATACATTAATCATAAGAATGATTTCCTTCCATTTTTAAATTTTCTAAATATTTTTCCAAACATGTTCCATAAATGAATCAATTTCCAATCACTTTTAGGAACTATAAAATTCTAATCATTATGTACATATTGATATAAAATAGATTTTACTTCATGATGTTTTCCATAATATTCCCAACCATGATTAGAACTGTAACTAGTTTTATATCATCAATATTAAACATATTCATTAGATCATTTATATATTTTTCATGGGAAATAAATGTGTATCCCTTATTATGAATTATATAAAGTGATATAAAATATTTGAGTTTTATGATAATTAACACATAATACACTAAGCTCATAAACCAAGAAAATTTATATATGAATACAAGATTTCTTATTCTATAATTCAATTTTTTAATATTAATGAACAATAAGAACTGCTCTTCGTCGGATAATTTTACAACAAGATTATGGTACACTACCAATTTTAAATATAACATCATAATGAATATTTATAACCATATATACCAGAAATGAGGGGATTATTTCATGATGTATAAGGCCTTATAAAACCTACATACACTAAATTCATTGTAACATACTAAAATCCCATAAGTTGTACAACGTATACATCATTTTTGATAAATAGTTTTTAAAATAATATTTGACATTATTTTTGTTGGTCGTGAAATTTCATAAAAATGAAATTGCTAGAAATATTCTAATTGCCTCATGTATCTCTATTAGTTTAAATTTTCTATCAACATTAACTATTTCTACTTATATATATCCCTTGTAAACTAACCTTTCATTGTATCATAACCCAATTTCATGCTCAACATATTTATTTTTAAAGGCCCAATTTTTTCGTAATATATTGTTAGTCATTAACTTCATTAGACAATCCCAGGTATGAATTAATTTTTTTTAACTCTATATCCAAATGATTGAAACCTGACTTATCTTTTACACCTTAGTAAAAATGAGATAAATCAAATTGAGATAATGTAGTATTGTGAACTATATTTTCTATCCTTTTAGTTGTTTGTAGAGTATATTTCCCACAATTAACAATTGATTCATCAATCATAGCTCAATTATTATCTATTGAGTAAATAGATGACCCCCTTTAGTATTTTTTCATTCACATAATCATTATGTAAATATTTTTTTCATATTGGACTATGTATAACACTAGAATTTGATTATATTTTCTTTTATTGTACATAGATATCAATCAAGTCTACATTTCATAATCTATTCTAATATATATATAGATAATAAATAATTTTTATATCACTAATTTTAAAAATCCATTTCAGCTTATTTATGAGAATCTTATAGGCCTTAATCTTGATATAGTGGCACAAAAATATCACTTCATAAAATTTATCTTTGTATTTACCTAGATTTCCTTCATTACATTGGATATAAAACATGAAATGAAACAATTTAAAGTGTTTCAAACTTATCTTCCTTCCATGTCATATATGGTACATTTTATTCATCACTATAATACAAAACAATTATCAACTTTTCATACATATTACCATCTCCATGGATTTCATTCAATTACATTGAGTGATCTCACAGTCATTGAGAAAAGTTTTTTATACTTTTATAAATTTATTTCTCCTACCCGTGACACTATTTTGTCATGGTTTTTTATTTGTTGGGTTTTAATTATTAATTTCATAGTTTTCTATGTAATCATGTATGTCATGAGTTTTGTACTCAAATCCATTGTTAAATTTATTAAACCTCACTTTTCACTCGATTTTGATTCCATTTATACTATGAAAATAATTAATAATGTCATTCAATTTCTTTTTTTTCAATATGAACATGAAACAACTGATTGTACCATAATCATCACAAGAAATGAATTATTTCCCAAATTATATTATTTGAACCTTTATGGGACAAAACTCATTTTTTTTAATTGCATAAAAATGATCTAAATACATTTTTTTGTTTATCATTTTTTTAATTTATCACAATTTTCCCTCTCAACCATGTTTCAAAATTATTCTCCCAATTTCATCTAAGATTTATAAATTCAATTATAGTAAACAACATTGAAATATATCGATCCTTTATTAATAAATATTCAAAATTCTTCATTATCATAGGGTATTTTACTATTATAATAAAATTATATGATTATTATCTATACAATCAGAATATTATAGATTATTGTTGGTTAACAATCTATCTATCAATGTGTTTACAATTAATCTGTTGATGAAATTGAAATTCTGATTGAATGTGACCTTAGTTCTCAAATTACAATGTTGACTAACACTTAGTAGATTATTTTTAATATCACTCACACAATGGACTTGTGTACTCTTTATCTCATCATCAACAAGTCTTCTCATTACACCTCCTTTTATTTTTAAATCTATTTTAATTCAAAATAAAACTGTGACATTAACACATCCCATCATGTTCCTTAATAAATTTATGTTTTCAATAATGTTTGATTATTACCCAATTCCATGGATCTGGGTTAGTTTTTTGTTACTTTAAGGTAAATTATAGGCAATATAGACTTCTCAATCAATAACTTTTAATTTATAGAAATTTTTGGTTGAGTTAATACATTATGTGGTTATTCATAATTATCTTCAAAATGATATTTGAGATGACAACCCACTTCCAATGATAAACAGAAATGATTATGCAATGGGACATTGCTTATGTTTCTGGAAATAATATTCTTTTTTCTTCTATTATAGTAAATTTTACTTCTTCACATCCTGTAATTTATATCAGTTTTACCAGTTTTTGGATAATGAAAAAATTTATATGGAAATAATTACATATTTATAGTGTATGATATATTCTCATTCATGATTATTGATTTTGAGTGCTTTGCCTATCTAGTAAAATTCATCCTTGTTATAATTGGTCTTGTTAGATCTAGTATATCTATAAAATTTACACATTCACTATTTATAATTTTTTATTTTCACATTTATAAATTTCAATAACAATAAAATCATAATGAAACATAATAATTAATATTATAAATTTTTCTCATGATTTCAATTCATCACTTAATTTCATTTTATATTTCTCGTAAAAAATCATAGCCAAATAAAACCTAGAATAATATAATGTAGTAGTATGACATCATATTGTAATACTTGGAACTAATAATTATCCTTACATCATACCAGAAAAGACAGGAGCTGGTGAAATCCAGTCCTAATGACATTAAATAAAGAAAATGAAAAGAGTAAAGCATACAAGGGAATATTATATAAACGTGTGTGCATTACCCCACACTTATCTGCCTCCACTAGTGAGGCACAATAATCTGGGGCAGTGAACAAACACAACTCTCCAGTATCAGTGAGCGCCCGCTTTTCCAACGCATCCACAAACTGATTAGCCTCTCAGTAGACACGTGAGACCTCCACCAGCATCTGAGGAATCTCACTAAGGCAACCCACCCACTGCGGCATCACACACCAAGGGACCTAGCACATCTTGGTGCTCAAGGCATGGACCGCGGTCTGAGAATCAGATTCAATCCATATATGATTCCAATTAAAGCAGACAGTGTACCTGATGGCATAGATCATGTCCCAAAGTTTAGCATCAAAAGAAGTACCAATTCCAACGGCGCGATGGAAGCATCCTTTAACAAACCCCCGGTAGGTGCGGAACACTCCTCTACAACCCAAAGGGCCTGGAGCGCCCAACACAGGCCCATCAACATTTACCTTGAGGCATGGTCCGATGGGTGGGATCCATCATATATACATTAGCATCTGAGGCATGTGTGGCCGCCCCAAGACACCAAGCACTGTCATAATTTGAAGATCCACAACAGCATTAGACATTGCGCCATCCTGCAAAAAAACATTAGAATTATTTTTTAATCAAAATATTCAATTCCTAACATGTAATTAACGTTTTGTTAATTTAAATTCTTTAATAATATTATATTAAAAATAAATATTAATATAAATAGAATCAGACATCATATCGTGTCATGAATTTGCACAAAAACATTTTGTAACTATTAAAAATTAATTCACTACAATTATGACTAATTCGTAAGAATATAAAAACATATCAATATTTTTTTATAAATAAACACAAAAACATAATTATAAATAAAAAAATGATGTAAATAAAAACTATAAAAATGATTCATTTATACATATATTTTTTTACCCAATAGTCAGTCAATTTTTCACCTAATCATGAATAGTTGGTTATTATAATACTTACATAAAATCACAGGTATCCAATATACATGGATACTATTAAGTATTTTTGAATTTAAGGGTTCATGAATCTTTAAAAATGGGTCCTAACTATATATGTTATACACATACACCAACCTCATTTTCTAGTTTGGTTAAATAACCCCGTTACCCAACCATACTAATGAAAGCCTCGCCTATTCCAAACCCCAAAATCCACCCTATCCCTTAACCAAAATCATCAGTACCAATTTTACATGACCCAACCATACTGGAACCCAACCTAAGTAGTATTTTGGGAAATGTTACTCCCCAGACTCCCCCCCCCGAAAAATAAGCCCTAGGATGGAGAGTAGACATGAGGGAATCTATGAAATATATTAGAGGAATTTAACTTATAAAACATTATAATATAAATTTATAAAACCAATCCACACTTTATAGTTATAATTTAAAATGATAACATTAATCAATCCCAATATCACTATATGGTATTATATATAATGGAAACACTATGAAGATGATAAACCCACCAAAACAATAATCGCACTTCTTAAATAGTTGGTTCCCCAACTCTCCACCAAAATATCCTTAAATATTACTAAATAATGTAGTACATTGTTGTGAAATTATTAATAAATAGAAGGACTAAATCTCTATAAATTATATATCTAGTTGAAATAAATTTAAATGTATGTTCATATGTGAAATGATCTAAGTCTTAATAAAGATATATAAGGACAAGGTATAACAAAATAAATATTGTTAAAATAAATAATAAAAACAATATAAAATCACTTAGTTGTTATAAAAAATAAATCACCTTTATTCATCTAATTTGACCAATGTATTTGTACACATAAATATAAGATATGAATAATTTATATTTTTGAAGAATTATCACAATAAAAGATGAATACAAGAATTATAACACTTTTAATGTAAATAATAAATACCATAAGATTTAATTATTAAAAATAATTTTGGATGATATTATGTTTCTAGATTCATATAATAATGATATATTAAGTCTAGAAACTAATCACATCTCTTTAAATATTATAGAAAATTACACATATGAAGAAAAAAATTTATTATATCATCAAATAATCACAAATGATCAACACATCACCATAATAATGAAATCTCACCCACCACTACATCTCCATTACCAATACATTAACAACAAAACAACACATCATCATTTTCACAACAACAACTTTATCTTCTCAATATCTAATGAAATAATTCAGATTCATCACATCACAAGAACATGGAATAACCATATGCTAATATATCCTTAGTAAATGGGAACATGATATAACCTTAAGCCATTATATCCAATAAAATGGTGCATTTGTTGATCCTAAGAGGAATTATAGACTACATGTGTCTGTGTGTGTCTATATATATAACTCACCGTAATACATTCCAACCGGTGAAAGTAAATACTATAAAGGCATAAATATGAGCCATTACAACCTATATGTACAATTAATCAGATACAATTGGTCCATTGTATCTCGTGAATGGGATCATTACTTCTTTTCCCACTATATATCATGTTGGTAGATGCTTAATGTAAAAAACCAATATTTTATGGTATGTTTTTTCATTAAATAAATATTGTGTTCTTATATTCTTCCACATGAAGCACCAAACTAAAATAATCCAAAAGAAATTAGAATAAAAAATTATAACACGAAAACAAACTATGGTAAAAAGATGGATATTAATCATTTATAAATCATATAAAATAAGATCAAGGCTAATTATTGTTTTAATAGGGTGTTTTTTAAAAGTATGTTTTATTTAAAAGTATTATTTTCATTTAAAATATAAATTTTTAAAATTTCAGAACATTTTTTTATATGAAAAAAATTTACTCGCATTTTTAAAATCAGTATAGGGTGAACTTTTAATATTTTTTTAAATAATTTATTTTAGGCTAACAAAGAGAATATATTTTTTCCAAAAACATTCAAATTTTTGACAATAAATAATTTTTTATAAAAAATTATATAATAGATGTATATTTAATGAGTAATATAAATCATTTAAAATTACATCGTTTCCTTTAAAAACAAAATTTTTTCCATTTTGGAAAATTATAGTCTTTAAAATAAAAAATGTTTTTATGTGCTTACAATAAAAATTAGATTTTATTAGTTTTAGAAATAAAATAAATACTTTAGAATTATGATTTGAGATAAAACATTATTAATTAGTTGAAAAAATTACTTTCATGTTTGATCATATAAATGATATTACAAATAATAAATTAATGAGAATTATAATAATGAAAATATTATATTAAATGAATTTAATGATTTGTAATTAATATAAAATAAATTAAATTTATATACATTATATAATTACTATAATATAATTTTTCAATGAATAAATAAATATATTAACAGATATATAATTGGTAATCAATACAATTTTTTTTAAATATTTGTAATTGTATCCAAGAAAAACAATGTTCATATATGTATATATATATTATAAATTTGAAATTTAATTTTATATTAGTTATAGTAATAATTTGGTTTAAATAATGTTAAATTTATGTTTATAAGACCCTAATTTTTTCAAGGGGTTATTTTATATTTTTATGAAAACATATGTTTCTTGGGAAAAAGATAGTTACCCTGGTAAAAATAAAATAAAATGTCAAAGTAAAAAAATAGTAAATGACTTCAAACAAGTTTAAAACATCTGTTGAAATATATTTATAGGGAATTCCTAACCCATTCCATCCCCCACACTACATTTTTTATGAATTTTAGTGTCATATACCTCTCAATAATATAATAATATCACTAAAAATAATGGGTAGTTACAAAAGATACTGTTTCATTACATAAAAAAGGATCACATCCCAAATTTCAATGCAACAATTAAACATAGTTATATTTATCAAACCCTTCAATATTTTCCCAAAATAATTTTTTACTAAATTGTTTAATGATCATATTCACTACATGTATTTTTAATTCATGGAATTCTATGGACATGATAAAGAGTATTTTTTAGGTTTTGACTTAAGTATTACTTATTATTTATAATTTTTTTATTAATATGAATACTACAATGATAACCTAACTATAGTAATATATTCAATATATTATAATTATTATATTTATGTGTTATTATATAAAAGTAAAAAACCCTTAATTATTCTTTCTATCCACTTAAAAAAAATAGAATATCAACGATGCATTTTGGGGACTATGACCTCTATGAAGAAACATAATTTTTTGTTTTACAATAACATCGATCTTCACTAGATGTAATGATGGAATTGAATATATAATTATACATATATAAATTTATTATGAATATAAATATAATAATAATAATCCAAATTTATCTCTTCTAATTAATCATGATATTAATACATTAATTTTTTATTGTGTAGACCACATGCTCCTCAATGTATCATACTTTATTTTACATATGCACTTAAATTATTTATCCAAAACAAATAATATATATTTAATACTACTAGAACATTTAATTAAAATCACTATTCCTCATTTATATTGGTATTATTTCTAAATAAATGATTTCATATTCATACTCAACCATCATATTATGGTATGTTCATTTTTGGGTTGGTCTGGATGCATACTTGAACAATCCTATAAAACTATATCATGGATGAAAATATGATATTAAATAATAACTAATTAAAAGATAATGAGAAATGGATTAATGGACCATAGAATTATACTTTTATATTATTTACTTAAATTCGTATTAAAATATTCTCTACAGTTTCTATTATTACCCAAATAATCCCACAATGATTATTTTTTCACACAATGTGACAAACATATGAAAATATATTTAATATTTAAATAGAATATGATAATAAATACTTATTATTAATTGAGTAACATATTAATAATTTTATTAATAATGTATATAAGAAATAGGATATGTTTATTCTAGAAGTAAGGCGTATGTGTGGTCTAAATCAAGACTATTTTAATGGTTTCTTGTCTGAAATATTCACCCCGTGAGATATATTTCTTATTATACACCATCATATAATTTAAATATTTTATCTTATTCCACTTTAATATTTTTATCCTATTTTTACTATATTTAATGATATTAAATTTACTATTTCATTCTATTTCTCTGATGATATTTTGATCAAAAAATGCAAAATCTATAGTGGATTCTATTAACATAATTGTTTTCCTTCAGTTTTAGACTAACTTGTTGAACATTGTTATCTATGATTTTATTTATAATTCCTCAGGTCTTGTTTTATTTTATTCAAGATTATTTTTTGGGTTCTATAATTAATCCATATAACCTCATTACTAAATGATTCTTAAATTGATTATTATATTACTTTAAAGTGTTTCATTGCCCCATTTCTTATTTTCTGAGATATAATTCTTTTAATGAACAAATTTATTTTAAAAATGTGTATATAAATAATATTTTTTATATTATATCATAACATTATTTTTTCTCAATATTAATATCTCACTCATTAAAATTATTTCTATTTATTTTATACTATTTTTATGACAAATTTCTTGTCTAAATTTCTCCCTCATATAGGCATAAATTATCTACATAGTTATAATATCATAAACACATTTTTAATCCTTCCATTACATTCTTTTGAATGGTAATTTCTCTATTCAATTAATGTTATAAAATGATTTATTTATATCGTATTCTCTATGGAAATAACCTCTCAAATAAAATATTTTCATTGATTAGAATAACTCCACTTGTTTCCCATGGATAATTATCCTGAATGTACATATATTAATTGAAGACACTTTTTTCCTCACATTTTCTGAAATTAAATACGGATTCATCCCTTTGATCCACTTATATATCATACCCACTTTTAAAAGAACATTTTTTATCCCTATTTATGTTGTGTTATTTCAAAAAATGTGTATTCCAAATATTCAAATCCTTTAAATATCATGAATATATTTCTTATATTTCGCTCCATAAGTTCACTATGAAACCATTTAGTATTTTCCTTCAATCCATTTTAATATTTTTATTAAATAGTAATGTTTTAATATATCCCATAATAATTCATTATAATGTTTTTTTAAATTAATAAACATGTGACATTGTAACTAAATATTTTATTCTTAAATTAGAAAAAAAACTACTAATCTAAACATTTTCAAAATAATGGATTTCCCATCATTTTTAATATTCATCCCTATGTTTCATGATCATAAAAATTAATTTATTTTTCTGATTATTATATGGATATTTTTAATGGATTTCAGAAAAAATGGTTATATTCATTTTTATATCAATATAAGGTTTTATTAATACATTAAAATTATTCATTATCTACATGTTGTTTCTTTGACTATTTTTCCACAATATAAAAACGTTAAATATCTATAAAATAAATATTCCATCAAATTATTTTTCTTAATTATTCATCATTAGTTTATACTGATAATTTTTCTTCTAATTATTTTGCTTTTGAGTATCTTATTTTATATTTCATTGATTGAAGTTTCTTCGGATAGAAATAGTTCATCAATTGCCTTATGAAATCATTTTTATAGCCATATAACCATAATGTATCATTATAATGTTTAAAATGTTTTAAAAAATTAATTTCTTTTTTATGTTATTCCATAGAAAAATTTATATTTTCTCTATTTTATTTTTATCCTTACGTGTGTGATAGGTCCTACAAAAAGGTAAAACAATCCATAAATATACTCAAACTACTTTTTTGATGTTGTGTATAGTTATTTACAATATTATAAAGGTATTTTAAGGTATTATAACAACTATATAAGGGTAGTATCAGGGTTTCATGAGTTATGTAATATTAACGTGGAGTTTCTTTACAGTGAGTAAGGGTAACATTGGGATTTCACCAGGTTAAACTAATGATTCTTATAATCACATAACGGTAAGATGGGATCTATGTAAGGATAGGTAAATTTAGATAAGGGTATTTCCTTTTTTAAATGAATTAGAAAAATTATCAACCTACACTCATGTAATAACTATGTGGTATGTAAGGTTAAATGCATGATACAATTACACATTATATATTCTGTTAAATAAATTAAATTTAACCCTTGTTTCCTGCTATATTTCCCTGATCGATCATGTAAACAATTTTTGATGATTTTAAATTTCTTAAATCATGGTAATTTATTATTTTTACTCAATAAAATTTTAGACTCATTTTTATGGATGAGTTTAGATGATATAATCTTAATATTTGATTAAAAAACAAATAAAATGGACAATTTGATTTAGATTTTAAATTATGCATGATTAAACACCATATTATATTTTTAAAAATACATGTGCCTTTAGTGCCTAGGTTTTTTGTCATTTTCTTGCATCTCAGATGATATGATTTCCTACAACCATGACCTATAATTTCTCCATCTAGATATTTATGTTCTTATTCTAATTTACTTGAATGAAAATACTATCATTATCTCACATCACTTCATGAGGGTTGTATTTTATGGGGATAGATTATATATATTATTATATTTGATGTTTTAAATTTAGTTCTTCCCATGAATCTAGAAAATTGATTGCATATTCTTAATTGGAATAACTCCTAAATTACTAAAGAACAATAAAAGATAATTGCACCATTATGGTAACATATTATATAATAAGAATAGACTATTATCACTTTTTGTTATGTAATTATTATTTAAACATTAATTTTAATCACATTATATGGTTAAATAATAATTAATAAATTAACCATTATAAATGAGACTTTTTCGCATGTAATGTTTTTATTTCTTCATGAAATTACTTTGTGGAATGAATTATAGGAATCTATAAAGATTTTATTAAACTAAATAAATTCACATGAATAAATAAGGTGAATATTCATAGATGAACCTTGATGTTAACTTAGATAGTCTTGAGGTATGAAATTTCATATAATTTGGGTCTCTCGTATATATCTGTTCACTTTGATATAAATCTTATTATTTCATTCATTGATTAATTTTCAATATTATGTTAATTTGTGGGTGTTTATGTAGAACATGAATCTCACTTATGAATATTTGTTACATGAGTATGATTATATAGATTGTTTTCTAGCTTTTATATTGGTCACATTTTTTGGTATGTTTATAATTTATTCTCATAAAAATTTATTATATTCCATTTCTATGATCTCCCTTATTATGTATGTTTTAATTCCCCTGAAGTTTGTTCTTAAAACTAGAAATAATGGGACTTTTATGATTTAATTATCCCTTATAGGGGAAAATCCATTATTTTTCTAAAATAATGATGATGTGGATGAGAAATGGTATAATAGCCCAGACCCCTATATCATGGAGTTGGTGGTTAGTATATTACATTGACACTAGATACAAGAGATATCATCCTAAATGAACTAATTGTTTAGTAGTCTTGATAATAAGATAAATACCTAAATATAAAAATATATTAAAAATATAAAATGAAACATATATATTTTTTTAAGACACCATTGTTTACGTTAGAATATCCATGCATAGTCATCTTAGTACAATTTTTTTCATCTTGTCTAAAGGATAATTAGTACATTGTGAGCAGAAATGCAGACTAAGGGTTACATATATTGGAATTTATCACACACACACACACACACATATATATATATATGTAATAATCAATTTGTGAGGTTAATAATGAAACACATTTCATTTAATTACTAACATGAGAATATAGGATATTATTGATGATTTAAATGATGATTGAATAATTCCATATGAAAAGTCACATTACCTTGAAATATATCAATGGATATAATGACTATAAAAATATTCATGTAAAAATCAATAAATTATTTCAATTTAATGGAGTTATTCATTTTTACACTAAAAACATAATGTCTAGGCCTTAGTGCAAGACATATAAAAATTCAATCGGGACCATATTCTAATACATCTTTATAAATCAGTAAGCCCTATGCGGAAAACCCAAAATATTATGTCCCATGATGCATATAGAAGCATAAAAAGAATATATAATTCCTTTACCCACCCATCTTATAATAATTAAAATTTATTTGTTGAATAAATAAACAATAAATCAAAATCATCATTCCTTAGAAATCAATTACAATCCGTTTTGGAAGAACTAGAATATATAACTTCAATACTCCCCCCATTAAATTAAATGATTACCCATAAAAATAAAAAAATTGGACTGTATTATTTGAATATATAATCATTAAATTATATTATTCCACAATGGAAGTTGACACAGATTAAAAATACAATAAAATATCACTAGAAAATTTCTTGAAAAGGTACACTAATGTTGTTGACAATAATTATTTACTTTTATAAAAATATCCCAAATATTTTGGATTAAATTGAATTGAAATAATACTTATATGGAAGTAAATTATGCATCAAATCATTTAGTGTTCATGATGGTGGAAAAGTTTTCATGCTATATAGGTTAACAATTATTTATTTCACACATTTTTATAAAATTCAAAAAGATGTTCAGTTGGAAAATGGAAAGTAGACCAAGTTTAAATAAAATTATAAAAATTATTTAATGGTTATAAATTTATATAGTAAAAAAATATAAAATATTAAAAATATTAATTAAATAATTTTATCAAAAATAGAGACATTGAAGAAAAACATTCCCAGAAGAGTCGAAAAACAATGTATGTTTTCATTAAAAACATTACCTCTCCATATTGATTACTTATATAGAGAATAATTGAGTGAAAACATTTAATTTTTAAAAATAATTATATAATAATTATATATGTTTTTATTGAGATATATTGAAAAATAATTACTCCATTAGATTTATAAAACCAAAATATCCTGAATAAAGATATGATCTTGAAATAAACCCTTCCCTCAAATATGACTTTATTTATATGCATTTTAACCTCTATTATAATAAATATATATGTTTTATACATATATTATAGAACTATAATCATATTAATCATACCCATAACTATTTACTAATAAAAATTTATCACCCATTTGTTTATAATTCTTTGTTAATTTAACAATTTCAGGTGATAATTGATGTGTTATTCATGTATGTTTTGGTTTTCTTGTTTTTTTCATTGTAAATGTATCATTTTTATTTAATAAAAATAATTTTTAAAATTTTATTAATATCAAATATATTCATTAAATATATATATATATATAGATTCATCAAAAAATGCATAGATTATAAAAATGAATTGTATTATAAATGGATATGGTATGTGGAACGTATGCATGAATGTTGTTTTTCCATTTTGATGGATTCAAATTAATATTTGGACCAATTTGTGTATTAGTTGTATTTTTTGTCATCTTTTTTCAATAATTTTCAAAATGAATAAGGATCTATAATGTCATTGGAGATTAGATGAAGTGACGATGCCTGGATAATTGGTATTGATTCATAGCATTGGATGGCATGCGTGGGAAATTCTCCATGTTGATATATTCAGATGATTAATGAACTAATATCAATTTCCATGAACATGAATAATAAGTGATACATATTCTATAACATTTATGTTTCATCTATTTAATGATGATTAACGATCTTTGGAATTCTTATTCCAAAAATAATAAAATAAAAGATAAAGAGTCTTGGTTTCACGATTCTAAATTGAAGGTACCCAGGAATCCTACTCTTTGAAGTATTTATTGTGGGGATTACTTTAAAAATTTGGTCCCACCCTCAAGAAAGACAATTCCTTATAAACCCCAACACATGTGGGACTCATGGTCAACCACACTGTGGGAACCGACCCAAGCCATGCCCGATGGGGTCATCGGTTGGGCATCGGTGCGCGTCCCCATGCTAGGTCGTGTATGGTACCATATGAGTTCATAAAGAACGAGTCGTGCATATATTGGATAATGCTCATGGAGAAAATTTGGGTACAGATCATGCCCATATAACATAGTAGAAGGCAATATTGTGGAGACAGGATTATAATTCTTAGTGAATGGTGGAGGAGTTTGATACTTAAACCAAGCCTTCCATATGGTTACCTTTCGATGTGGAAAGATGTTTTTAATTAACAAACTAATCTCAACCATTCGGTGTATCCCTTATCACGCTCAACTATCCAATTAGTGTGGCATCCAGTCATTTAATCAAGACTTCCTATCCATCCCCATGCGATAATTATTTGAACCATGGCCATCGATCTCCCACAGAATCTATATAAACTTTCACCATCATCTCCAACCACTCGTTTCCACTCGACTACAATACTACATGAAGATGTTGATGAAGAACCATGATCCAATCACTATGGATGAGAGTGTATATATTTTTAGGTCCAATACATCACATAGAGACTATGCTTGCAACTTATGTTGTTCATGCATATGATATCTGGTTGTTGAAGGCTCGACCGAGCCAAACAGAGTTATCGATGCCAAGTAGATTGATTCTTGATTTAAAAACGAGATACATTCATGTGTTCTTGAATGAATGTTATCTGGAGGAAGGCCAAGAGTTTGAAAAATGAAAAAAAATGAGATATGTGGCATATCTCATATCTACAGTTTGAAGATTTTGAAAATAGAGGATCTCAAAAATAAGATCCTGGTTCATTTAAGAGAATTATTTGAATTTGAAAAGGTTGTGATCCCTATCTATAAAATGTTGGATCCTTGTGCTGAATATGTTATTTCACTATTCTTATTTGAGTGCTTCTATTCAAAAAAATATCACTCCTTGGTTCGATGTTCTTCACATAGATAAGAGAGACCTATAGGCCATTACATCATTGTGAAGAGGAGATCTCACAAGCCTTCATATTGTTCCATGAAATATTTAACTACTTTACAAAGAAGTTATGTGATTAGCTTGAATTAGTTACTACAAATAAGCAACCATTTTTTTCAATCCCTCATCGTTCTTAGTGAATGACATTTCACTGAGTTCTATTGTTTGAGTCTTGAACTCACACTCTACATTAGGAAGACATACCCATGACCCCTCGTTGGTTATTTAAATAATTAGTGCTCTAAGTGACCCCTGAATCTCACTACTCACACCAAGAAAAATACCCCCAGGTTTCTACTATTAATATACACTTTTAACAGGGGTCTGTTTGGAATGATATTTAATGATGGCGGGATCTTTTATTTGGATGCATTAATCATATGCACTCATGAACATTATTTGAACAAATATGAGGCCTCGTGTTTAAAAAAATAGTGGATGTTTAATGCATGATTCACATGCATTAATGTGCATGATTTGAGATAACTGATTGTGTGTGTGTGAAAAGATAGATAGATAGAAGAATAAGACATCAAAAAGTATATACATGGATACACTTATTATTTTAATAAATATCTAAGGCCATATGTGTGTTCACTTTTAAAGAAGGAATAATTAGATATGAGTATATCAATTCTTTCATGAATATGTAAAAAGGTTGTAATCTGGTTGAACAAATATTAATTTCATAAATAAGTATAAGTGGAAGAGAGTTCAGCCAATTTTTTATATGTGTGATCTCATGCAGATAAGAAAATAAAAAGGGAGAATAATCCAATTTTGAATATGCATGGTGAGAATATCATCTGTTTTTGAACAATAAAAAATGTTATTGTGATTCTATCCAATAAAAAGGAAGAAAAAGTCCCAGTGCATTTAGTTTTTTTCACTAATGAATAAGAAAGATGTAGAAGTAGTATTGCAGTTTGGTTTTGACAAAGAATATGAGAGAGGAAAAAATGAGTTGATTGCATACTCTTTTTCATGTAACCAAGTGAAGAGCACTAAATTTGACCAATAGTAGAACCTATATTATCAAGAAGGAATAAAAATCTTTTTAGCGGTAGTATAAAGAACCTTCAATGAATCAGCAATTTGAACAAGGTCATCCCCAGTTCAGGAGGAGGATTTTTTACCTTACCCATCCAATGTGTTAAGGCCCAAAATTGATTTAGAATTGTTTTCCAAGTAATAAATTGTAATAGTTATCACAATATAATATTTAATCCTTTCACTAGTCTCTCCCATGCATGGAAAAGATGTAGCTGCTCTTATTGAGTAGTGAACCCTATAAAAACACTGTGTGAATATTTTTACAGCATTCAATTATTTCATGCACTAGATAAAAGAGAATAAGAGAATAATTATCCAAATAGGTCCATAGGCATAAGGATAAAACATTGGAATTTGATTAAAAAGTCCCCAACACAAAATCATCGCCACCTCCTAGGTTTAGGCATATCCAAAACTCTGCCTTTAAATTAGTACCAATGGAAGGCACACCTCCATTAGATTCTCTAAAGTGAAGTAATTGACTTGTAAAGAGTTGAGTTTATTTCCAAATTAATCAATGAACTATTGTTTCAGTAATGATTTATTTTTTTCTGGGTAGAAACCCATATCTACCAAGACTACGATGAAAATGAAAAGGAATGAGAAGATAAAGATGAATAATAAGTCTTTATTATCCAATGAAGAGGAAGTATCTGGTTCTCCATACCTTTTTGAATGTAAAGAAACATCAGGCTTAGAATGTAATGAGTAGGAGGATAAAGTTCTCACCAAGGTAACAGACAACCTTCCTTCCTCAAATGACCAGTAGCTATGTGTTCATACAATAGAAAATTATTCTCATGATTGAAATACTAAAACAAGTGGGGTGGATCAATATATAACCTCTCATGAATTATTAGTTGATAGATTAAGAGCTATTATGCATGATATCCCTGATGAAATTGAATCCCTTGTTTTTAGAGTATTTAATTATATATAGGAAGATGTCACCTATCTGGAAGAAGATAATGATGTTTTGGAGAAGGTCTTGAAAAAAAAATTAATATTTAATGCACTCGATACAATATAGATGATTTCAAGAAACAAAGATGAAATTTGAAATGAGTTCTTTAATGGGGTTCATAGAAGATGATAAAAAAGTGGGAGTCAACAAGACTCTAAAAGAGAAGATCCATGCACCTGAAAATGAGAAAATGAAGAGAATAGATGTCTGGGGTTTATATTTTTTAGGAAAATATATAAAGAACATGGAACGTGAATCTTTGTTACTAAACAATTTTCTGATGCATGAAGAGGAAGTAAAAAAGATTGAATAAGGCTTGTGAAGAGATAATGATCAATAATGAAGACCAACACATCATCCTAAAATATAGAATGTCTAATATTAGAAGCTCAGCGTGCCAATCTTGAGAAGAAACATATTGAGACGTCAAAAAAAGAAGAAATTTTATACTAGTATTCCATTCTCATTAGAGGATTCTAAAGGTAAAATAACTCTATCATTTGATAAGAAGATCATGACAACACTCAATAATCTATCACAACTAGCTGATAAAGAACATGTACCATTCAAACCATTTGTACTACTGTTTCTAAGTATGTTTCCACAAAAAGTGCAGTGTGGAATAAGAAATCAAAACAAGTATGGATGAAGAAAGTCTAGGATATACTAAACATCATTTCTAGGGTCGATAGGATGAAGAAGATGGATGATTATTCCCTATAGAGAGCACTAAAAAACAATTAGAAGGATCATCAACCTTATATATGAGATATTATGATGACGTGGTATGTTGGTCAATGTATGTGCTGAAATTGATTTGTGCATTGTGAATTAGATTGTTTTTACAATCCCTTAAATGAAAAGAATTGCGAAAGACTATATTAAGGGGGGGAAATTAAAAATGAAGATGCAACATCCACATATTTAGAAGCATCTATACAATGTAAATATTTTGGAAGGCTAGACAGCATCTACGATGTATGCAATGGGAGAGGTTGCACGGTTGTTACATGTTCATATAAATACGTACCCAAAGATGATAAGAAATAAAGATCACAGAATCTGGCTAAGAAAGAAGAAGAATCCTTAGGAAGAAATCAGAATAATTTTTCTAAGGAAATTCTCCCATGATTATTTCATGAAGGATATGAGATTTGTCCTTGGATTCTAAATCAGTGAAGGTGAAGGGTGGTGCACCCAATAGAACTCCTAAGATGGATTTCACTCAAAAGAAACCATGTAGAAGATCCAATATAGGTACCTCAAGTTTTAATGACCTATTGGTAATCTATCCAGAATATTTAGAATAATGAGATAAATGGAATATTCATAAACTAAGGCTTGTGAAAATAGAAACAAGAAAATTTCACAGGAATATAATGAATTCATGTGTGTGAGGTGCAACAAAGATGGTAATATTGTTTAAAATTTCATTGCATTTATTCCATCTGAAGAAAAATTTCCTATGATGATGAAAGATGAAAATGAAATTCTAGTGCTCTAAATGATTTTGAAGAAATACGGATCACAAATAAAGAAATAGATGTAGTATTTAGACCCACAAAAGCACATTCTGAATTGAAGATCAAATGTGCATGTTAAAATAATGGAGCATCTTGGTTGAGAAAAGAAACTCAGACTTGATTTTCTCATTATTGAATGAAGGGGATCAACCTTATGCCCTTAATTAATTTTTTATTTTGTTAGTTATTATATTAAATGGAATGTAAGGTGATGCAAGAACTCATGGTGGGAAATTCAGAATCAATTAGGAGGAGTGCTCCCTTATTGGGGAGTCACATGAAAAAGATACCAAAGTTCTTATTTCAATTAGTATCAACATCAGTTGGTATCAAATTCAATTATTATTTAGAGTGTTTGAATATTATTTCATTGTAAAAGATATGTAATTCCTTAATCTCTCATGCTTGGTTACATAAAATAATTACCATCTTAAAAACGGGGAGTACTGAATTACGTATTGACATAAGAATAATGGACTTTCCCCAAGGTCAATTATTCTTTCCATTACACTCGATTTTTTATGGTCCATTTTTGGAAGTGAGTGCATGAATTTCTGGTTGATTATTCTTAAAAATATTTCACGTCTTCAATCTAAAATGAGAGTGGAAATTCCCTTGAAGACTATTTTATGTGTTCTCATCTCATGATGTATCAGGATAAGTTGATTATGAACATATTTGTGTTCTAAATCAAATATTCTTGTTTTATACACAGTCCATTACTCAAGTATACATAGAGTGAAAGGATTGATGGAACATTTCATAAGTATAGACTGATACCCTTTATTCTATGAACAAATTATTTTTTTTCAATTAGGGGAATGAAACATAAATTAATGTTCAAAATTAAGAGATAAAACGTGATTTTAAGAGAGAATATTATAAATATGATATTGATACATTCATTTAATAATTAAAATTGATGTATTTCCAAAAAATACAAAGCTAGATATTATTGAGACCACTTTATGTAAAAGTTGTATTTGCTGTCCAGAGTTATAAATAATGGTCAAAGTTAATAAAGAACTAAATAGTGATTAGACATTGGATGAAGTGACGATTCCTAGATAATTAATATGTATTCATAGAATTATATTCCATGCATTGAAAATTCACTATGTTGATCAATTTATAAAATTCATGCATTGAACTCTATTTCGAAGAACTTTTATAATATGTGATACATTGTCTAAAAAACTAAAGTGTCACCCTTTTAAGAATGATTTATGATCTTTTGAATTTTTATTTTAAAAATAATAAAATAAAATATAAAGAGGAATACTTTCATTATTCTTGATTGAATGTTTCTATGAATCTTACTTAGAAACATACTTCTTATGAGGCTTACTTTAAAAATTTCAACCAAACCATAAGAAATCATAGACCATCTCGACCCTAGAACATGTGGGACTCCAAGTCAACCATACTAAGGGAACCATCCGTGTCCAAGCTCGAAGGGGGAATGGGTTGGGAATAGGTGTGTTCCCTTATGCATGACCATGTATAGGCTCGTAAGATCGCACAAGGGATGAGTCATCCATAGCTGGGTCGAAGATTATGAAGAGAATGTGGGTGAAGAGTTTCCCACAGAATGTGGTACATGGTGGTACCGTTGAGAGGGGAGGATAATTTTGAGAAATTAGAGAAGTGCATTGATACTGAATAGAAGAATTATATGTGGTTCCATTTCGATTTGGGAAATTTTTTTATGAAAAATGTAATCTCAACTATTTATCATATCCTGCATCTTGCTTGACTATCTGATCAGTGCGACATTTGATCTTCTAATCTTGAGCACCCATCCATCATCTATAATGAGTTTTTGAACCGGGACTATCGATCTGGCCCAATATCTATATAATCTCATGTTGTTTTCTTCAACCTCCTATTCTCTCTCAACGCCAACACTACATGATGAAACTGATGAACAAACATGATCCAATCACCATGGATGATCAATTTGATATTGTGAGGACCACTACATTGCACCGATACCATGCATGCAACATATGTTGTTCATGATTGTGATATCTCGATGAACAAGGATCGGCCGAGAAAAATAGATTTCCCATGGACACATATATTTGTGGTTGATATAAAAATATGGATACATATACGTGTTCTTGAATACATGTGATTAGAGATAATGCCATGATTTTGATAAAGGAGGTGACCATGATATGCCGAATATCTCATATCTATGGGTGAAATATTTTGAAAACAGAATATCTCAATGAGGGGATCTTGGATAATTAAAGGAGAATATTTTAATGAAAATGTGGTTTGATCCTTTCCTATAATATGTAGGATCCCCAAGACGAAGATGTAGCCACCCTCTGTATACTTGAGTGATTCTATTAAAAGAGAGAGAACTATATGGTTCTCTTTTCTTTGCGAAGTAGCAAAGAAGAATGTAGGCCTTTATTTCCTTGCGAAGATGAGATCCCAAAGCCTAATTTATGTTACAAAAACTCTTGAATCGATTTTCGAAGAGGTTTGGTGCTTAGAAAGAACTATTTACTACAATCAATTGACCGGTATTATGAATCCCTCGTTGGGCATTGCGAAGGACATGTCATCATGACCTAGTGTTTGTGTCTTACACTCCCAATGTTCGTTTTGAATACATACCCATGAACCCTTAATGGTTCTATAATGAAAAAATTCATAAAGAGACCCGTGGAGCTCTTTGTTGACATGAAGAAGAATACACATCGGTTTTCATTGTTAATATGCACTATTTACAAGGGTTGTTTGAGGGAGATTTCATAAACTCAAGAGCTTGTGTATGAATGGATTTATCATATGAACTCATGTGTTTTATATGAAGAAATATTGGGGCTAGTTTTTTCAAAAAAAATATTGGGGGATTCAAGCATGATACACATGAATTCATGTTCACGAGTTGATATAACCGAGTGTATGTTCAGGAAAAGAGAGGGAGAGAAAATAAAAAAGAAAAATAAAAGTAAATACATGCATGCACTAATTATTTGACAATATATCAACGACCATATTTGTGTTCACTTTTGAAAAATGATGGATTAGATAAGGGTATATTATTTATTTAATAAATATGATAAAAGGATGAAATTTATTTGAATAAATATTAATTGCATCAAGGAGAAGATGTGGAAAAGAGTTCAACCAAAGTTCTACATATATGAAAAATAAAGAGGAAGAAGATAATAATGATGATTCGTAGTGAGCTGGTACTATGTGATTTAATAATCAAAAAGGTCCATGTGATTCTAGAAAAGAATATCGAAGAAAAAGTTATAATGAATTTATTTTCAATAAAGAAGAAGAAAAAAGAAGTAGTAGTTGTCCAGTTTGTTTTGAACAAAGAAGAAGAAATAAAAAGAAGTTTTTTTCTTACATACTACAGTGCATGTTACAATGTGAAGAGAACTAAATAAGAACAATAGTAGAACATATCATATCAAGAATGAATAATACTTTATATAATGGTAGAATAAAGAACCATTAAAAAATCTTCAAGTTGAACTAGGTCATCACTAGTTCAGGTAGAGGATTATCCACCCCCTCCCCTGAGTGGTAAGAATATCCCAAATTGGTCCTCTAATAAAATATCATGTATAAGTATTTCACCCATTATAATCCCCATATATTAAATATAGTGAAGAAAAATGAATTGTATCAGTGCATGGAGATAGTAGTCCACACAAAAAATGAGTAATACATTCACTTACTTTTTGATGGTAAAGGGGGTTGATAATGGTAGTGCCATTATGATAATAAGATTTAAATATATTTAATTTAAAAATTTTATTACTTTATAATAATAACATATATATAGAGGAGGTATAAAAATAAATAAATTGAATGAGGTCATGTAAGATGACTACCTCTTCTATGGGATACCTCATTTAGATCAATTCTTATGGAACCTAGAGTTGAAATTTTTTTAGGAAAATAAATTGTATAACATGGATAATAATGTTTATAGTTACCTTCTCTCATATTTTATGGAAAATATTTCTCAAATTTGTGTCAAAAAGAGGTAAGGGGTGTCCTTTATAAGTGTTAAAGGACACACTTGGAATTTAAAAAGTTATGAAAATATATTTTATTAATTCTCAATTCATATGATCCAAAATTGAAAGAGAATAAAATAAAAATAGGATCAAGTAGAAATATAATCATATATTGAATCATATTCAGTTATTTTTGTCATTTTATACCATATATTTTATATTAACCTCTTGTTAAAAAAATCTAAACATAACCATGGTATTGAATTTTCCTATCATAAAGGGTAATAATTATTTAAATAAGGTACAAATTTACTCACAATGGGAAATATTGCTACAATTTTAGACTATGTATTACTACACTATTCAATTTTAAAATTTTGTTATTTATAAATAAAAAAATATAATATTTTTTCATAAAATATGATTGCTTTAATTTTATGGAAATTTAGAATTAATTTAACTTTAAAGACATCAAGATAAATATTAAATTAAAATATAAAAATATTAAAAATAAATAATATAGCATATTAATCTATAAAAGTTATCAAACACAAAAATTAAGCTAAATTTTAATAATTTTAATATTTTTAAAATAAATTATTTTATTTTTCTATTAATTGAAAAAATATATGGACTACAATATGTATGTATTTATGTGTTTTTTATAAATAATAAAAGATGGAAATAAACTACCATTATAAAATTAATTTAATTTCTAACATGATAATATATAATATTCATTCACAAATATTTTTTATCCCTATGTGAATATAAAATATATGATTAAAGTGAATAAAGTGATATTTTTAATTTTTCATCACATAAAATAGTATAATGGTCAATATGAAATATAAATTTCACAAACTGGTCCTATTATAGAAATAATTTTTGTAAGTGGTTGAAATAAAGTCATAAAATATGTAAAAATCATGGTTTAGGGAAATTTTAAATCTATATCAAAATGTATTGAACCCATTTTACTTTTTTACTGATACTGATTTGATAAAAATTTAATAAGGTTACTATTCAAATTGGAAAAAATAATGAGGGAATATATAATAAATTTAAAAATTATGACTAAATATATGGTATTATTTTGTCAATATTCAATCAATGAATTTTTTTAAAATTAATTTAAGATAACAACACTAAACATAATAAAAAATTCATTTCTCAACAAATGTATTATTATGTTTAAAAAACTGGTTATACCAAATTAAGGCATATAATTTATTCCAATTAACATAATTTCATTTTAAATCATATATTATAACTATTTTATTTTTTTATTTCTTTTTTCAAAAAATGGATCTTGTAACTTTCTTATAGAACAAATGCAGTTTTTAATAAAAAAAAATTCAATTTTTACTTGAAATTAATTATTTTTATAAATATATGAAATGATAACCCTAGGATAATCTTGAAATTATGATTTAAAATTATATATTAATTTTATAAAGATCATTTTCTGAATTTTGAAAAAATTATATATATTATTTTCGAACAAATACAAATATAAGTCATTTTTAATGAAAACGTTTTTTTTAAGAATGATAAATCATTTCTAATATTTTAATACATATCACCAAAGAAAAAACAAATATAGTTATATTGAGTAATACCATTAAATATATATTTAATTATTATTAATTCAATTTCAACCCATCCAATTAAATTCCAAGGTTATAAAGGACATATATAATTACTAATATCCCATGGTACATGTAAGATCATTGTTGTTTGTTATCAAACAAAATGTGTGTATTTTAAAATCTTTGGGTGTTAAATTCTAACCCCCATAATTAATGAAGACCACACTTATTTTAAATTATTATTCAATGGCTCAATATTAGAAAATATGCTTATTGTTATCCTACATCATTCAAATGAATAATGAAACATCCATGGAAAAGGAAAAGTGGGATAAATATAGTGTACCAAAAATAGAACTTATTTTTGTTCCTAGATAAGAATATATTTTTTCAATTTAAAATATTGACATTTATGAGAAAAATAATTTCCATTTACTAATCATTAGTAATAAAGAAAATGTACATTGTATTGTTAAAGTCCACAAAACAAAAATAAATATAGGATTAAAGGGCCATAAATTCCATATAAATGAATGTAAAAGAATTAAAAAATTAAAAATAAATTATATAGTTATTTTAGTAATCAATTAATAAATGAACATTCCTCAAAAATAAATTATCCAGGAGAAATATAGATTTTTTGAAAGCAAAAAATGTTTATAAAAATCATTCCTTCAACTAGGAAAAAACTATTTGTCTTAATTGAAATCTCCCAATAATAAGATTAAAACTAGATTTTTTGATTGATAATTATTTCATCACAGTGTCAATTGATGAATAGATATACATGAAAAATATAAATTTTTGTGTATAATTGGAATCAATTAATGTAAGTGTTTATGATCAAAGTTACTATTATCGAAACCTAATAGATATCAACTTCAGATGTAGTAATTTTATAAGCTTTCCATTGGTCCATTATCTTCTTCTGTTGTATAATCACGTGAATAATTGGGCAATCAACATGAATTCTTTTTCATAGTTTGAAATAAACTCATAGTTGAAACCCTGAACATTATAATATTTTTTATACTATTTTATTCACAACCCTTATTTATATTCCCTCTACACATGAATGAAACTAATATTCCCTTCAAGATTGCACCAGTGACTTTCTAGACACAATTATCACATGTGATAAGATTATTACAACAATTTTTTTCATTCACCTAATTTTCTTCCTTATAGATCACTCATCATCTTCTTCCCTTAATTTCATTTCAAATTATATGACATGGAGAATGATTAATCTTTTTTTATTTCACTTGATACCATAACATTATATCATGAAAAAATAGAAAAATGTTCCATTTTGAGGGTTTCATTTATTAAATAAAATAAATGATAATTATTACCTTCCATATTAAATACGTAGTACACCTAATTCCTTGATAATATCTTAATTTTTTCCCCACACTCAACAACACATTAATCATCCTTCAGGATAGGTTCATGAATTTTCTTTTTCTATATCAGCATATTTATCATGAAGAAATTATATTTTAGAGAATATATGCATATAAATATTCTATTCAATACTATCTATATCATGCTCTTCTTTTTTATTTTGAATTAATTTCATCCACTGATTATGATTTTATTTTAAAAAATACACTTCTGGAATAACCCTATCTCAATCAATTCATCTCAAATCAAAAAATAATTTTTCCATGCACTTAGTCCTCTCTTCTTATATCAATTTATTTTTCCATCTGTTAATGTACGTAGTATTGTTTTGTATGGAGTGTTTCATCATCAAGGACTCATACTATGAATTAAAAAGTTTTTGAATAAGGGAATGATTATTAGTCATAACATGTGTCAACTATCCTATTGAATCCACAATCATTTTTTTATAGTATGATTCATGTAAAATTTATGATGAGATAAATACGCAGTCCTGCTGTAAGTACAGAGTGAACTATTCTTTCTCCTTTTATGATGATATAAATAACTAAATTTATTACACATTTTAAAATGTTTTCAATTCCATATACTATGGGTTATTTTTAAACAATACCATGCCCTTTATTTGATTATAACAATATGAAATATAATTTATAATTTAGAATCATGGAATACAATATAAATAAAATAAATATTTATGCATAATTAATCGTAGAATCATGAACTCATTTTCATTGATAATAGTTTTAAATTAGTAAAAATTTCAATTAATTTATAATGGTATATAAAAACGTATGAATTTACCAAAGAATATCCCCTGGGATTAAAGAGATAGATTTTAAGTGTAATAACCCGAAATATTCAATGTTATTTTTTTCAAAATTGTTAGGGAATATTTAGAGTCTATGAAATTTGATGGTGTGGGATTCAGTGTCCTGGTGTGCCCATAATAGATTTCTTACCTTTTTTTAAGGAAGCTTTAGTAAATTTGTGGGAGCCATTTTCTATCATTTAAATTGGTGCTCAGATAAGAAATAAAAGGTCATTGTTGATTCCGTAGTGCTAGGATTCTCTTAAAAGATGCTTCACATCAACCGCAGTAGGTTGGGAGAAAAAAGTTAGTTTTTTAACTTTTTAAAGAACGTAAAATAACATGTAATTGTTATTTTATTTTATTTTTCTCCATCTGATGATCGGTGGTGGTGGGACCATTGAGTTGTCAATCCAATTAATGGCATGAATCATCAACTTTGTAACTCTATCGTTGTGAATTAAAAGAGTTTTATTAATTAATTTAATAATCCTCATTAATTCCTCAATGTTTTACTCACCTTTTCCACCTCTTATTTAAATAGTTCTCGATGAGGGTTTTGGCATGGCTTTTTCATGTGCGGAAACTCTGGAGAAGTCCTTTGGAAACACCAACCTGGAAGATGAATCCAGATTCAGCATGCGTTGATGAGTGCCACCGAATGATGAACCGACGACAATGACAATGGTGTTTCCGTCCTTTGTCGTCAGTGGATGTATCATCAAGGTAGGGGTTTTTTATTTTAATATTATAAAATTATTCCTTCCTTGTTCGTGATTTATACAAATATTGTCGATCAAACTATCAATGGTTTGATGAGCGAATAGTTCTTTAAACAGAGGAGGTTGATGCGGTGTTACATGTTAGGGGTTATTTCTAAATTCCTAGATTGTTTCTAACACCTGTTGTTAAAATACTGACATAGAGGGCACATGCCAATCGAAAAAAGACTCGAACCCTCTGCCAATCATTTTGTTTTTGTGTTTCCCATAAATGGCTTGGAAATGTGACGAAAATGCGGAGATAGGGGTCATGGAGAGGCGGCGGGGACCAGAGAGTATTGTAGGTGTAGACAACCCAAATAATGGACCATCGGAGCACATCCGGTGGCCCTTGGAAATAACAGTTGCGGCACCATGATGTAGGGTGCCAGAGGAGGCCCACAGAAACCATCAGCAGGAGGATGAAATAGCCAAGAATTTGAGAGGCCAGCTAGAGATGTGTTCCTCCTTCAGGTAGACCAGGATGGATGCGGGCAGACTGAAAAAGACCCAGCTGTAGTGGAAGAAAGAGGAGATCGATGGCAACCAACCGCCAGTGGGGGAAGGTGGCGTGTGATCACACGCTGTTGTGGTCAATGGCACCCAGTCGGAGCCAGATTCGTGGGAAAAGGGCGAAACCAGTAGATGCTCCTAGCGATGCGAAGAAGTTGTGGCCAGTAGGCCGTGGCAGATTGGAGGTTGCGGGAAACAACCGCAGCCAGCAAGCCATGGTAGGAAGGGGCAGTGTGGCCCTACACCGCACTGCATTGGCAGAATCTTGTCGGCTGAATGAATGACTGTTGAATTGCACTGGGGAAGTGCCCTACTGACTGGTCGAAATAGCCCCGCAATGGTGGGGATAGTAGGACTCAACGGTCCTCATTCAGGCGGACTAATCCTTTACGGGCTGGGAAAGAAGGTTGACCCGCTAGTAGATCGGGCTGGACCGGCAGCCCAGTAGGCCAGTGTTGGTGGGCCGAGCCTCACACGACGAGCTGGGCCAACCCATCCCAAGCCCACAAACATGTCGAGCCAACCCCAATGGTCCAACCACATTGAACTGAGCTGACACCTAGTGGGCCAAACTTGAGTCAGGTCAGGTAGACCCTAGGACCCATTGTGTCGGGCTAGTCTAATAGTGTCGGACAGGGCCCAGACCCAACCAGTACCTGAATAATGAAATGCCCGTAACTGACAAAACAGGTGTCTGTAACACACACCTTTATTGGATTTGGGACCCATTTTGACAATCATTCCCTTTTTCATATTCTAGCAAGCCCGACAGAGTCGGGCTAGATTGAGGTGTGATCACCCCTATTTCACAGAAATGGGTGTAGCTAACTGACCGGGCGTCCGATCGACACGCCGTCTGTGGAATAAGGACCCTTGTGGAAAGTTGATGATTTTTAGATACTCTATGTAATCATTGAAATAGTTTGACATGAAACTTGGGTAGTATTAGATGTGAATCTAACTGGTCTCTTTTTACAAAAGTGACCATACCTCACAGACAGGGCATCCGATTGACATGTCATCTGTCACATTGGGACCCCTGTGACATGGTGGTCCATTGGGATACATCATTTTAGAAATTAATGGAGGATAAGGTAAAAATAATGTCTTGATGAGAGGATCCTCCTGGAATTAGGAATGCTTATTACGGTAATCTAGAGGATTGCTATAACATGAAGAAAGATCATTGATCTTATATGGGTCTGCATCTTTCGATCTAGTGTGGGTCTACTCTTAAGGGTCCTCTATGGGTTAGTATCTATATATCCTGTGTGAGTTAGAACCTAGCGATCTTGTGTGGGTTAGTATAAATAGATCCTATGTGGGTCATCTCCTAGAAAACCTGCGTGCGTCAGTATCTATAGATCATGTGTGGATCAGCAGCAGAGCCTATCGACAGAATAAGATGATCTCTTTTTACCACCAATCATCTGTACTTTTGTACATAAGTTATATACATGGTGTGAGCTATGACTTTTACCTTCATGGTGTTACCTTTTTTTACCTTTATTGTAGTTTTACCTCCGTGGTGTTACCTTCATGGTGTTACCTTTGTTGTACTTTTACCTTCGTGGTGTTCCCTTTATAGTATTCATCCCTCGTGGATCAGTTGTGAAAATGGATTCAACGTTGGAGAATAATGTTTCCTCATGTATGAGGTGAGTATATTTTTATAACATATATATATGTATCAGAATATAGCTATGAAGAGTTGGTGACAACAGTTTCATGCTATGTGATTGAGGTCTTGCATTGTGGATTAACTTTGTAGAACTCTGGGAGACCATTGGGGGTCTCAGGGTCCCTAATGTGTATTGTTATACTCACCCCTTCATGGTCTATGTATGCACCCTACTGTGTCTTGTGCAGATGAAGGGCAACATTGATCGAAGCTGAGGGAGGCAGGACTGCATAGTGTCAATAGGTGGACCATTTGATGTGACGTGATGTTATAACTATTCATCATGAGTTGTACCTACCCTTTAGGTAGGATCACTGATGGACATTCTAAGTGAAATATTCTGTTTTATTTGATATTTTACATTCCATTTGGGCTTGTATTCTGGCCCCATTACTTTCAGTATACTTTTTACTAGAGCAGTTTACTTCGTGGTAACTTCTTGTTGTGTTCTTGGATTGTGTGTTTGTACTGGATTAAATGCAATGCCTTCCAATTATTGGGATATGCCTTTATGATTATAGTCTCTAGCCCCAGGCCTTTGGATGGAAGGCTTGGGGTAGTCACATAATGGTCCCCGTGGTATGGGCCGAGACAAATACTATTTTATCACCATTTTAAAAATAATTCATTATTAAAATATTTGTTATGATATATAACTACTTCAATTTTCACATATGTTTTAGGTTATTAGTTTTGGTCCTTTTAAATTGATCATGGTTTTATAATATAAATAAATTTAATAATATGAAATATTTGATATATATTGATTATATATATATGGTTAAACATAAAAATAATAGATATAAAAATTATTTACATCGTTCATGGAGATGGTACGTCAAATGTACGCACGGACGTTGTTCTCACATTTTGAAAGATTGAATGAATTAAAATTAAATAATAACAAATATATAAAAAATAAATATTATATCACATATATTCATTAAATTCACCCTTTTTAAAATCTATGTAGATCAGAAAAGGAAAAACAATCTCATCCATTCATGTAGGTAGTAGTGCACACTTACTCATGAGCGACATCATAGTTTTCTAATGGATAAAAAGGTAAAATGGAAGACATGATATTATAATTATAGAATAAAAATATTTTAATAAAAATATTTTATAATCATTAACCCATCATAATACCCATATATGAATGATAGTGATGAAAAATGAATTGTATCTCTATGCGGATGCGGCAGTCTATACTTACACACAAGAGAATTTTTCCATTAATCATTGATGAAAATGAGTTAGGATAAATGCGGTTTCATGACCATAATAACATTTATGTATATTTAGGTTACATGATTTATAATTTTAAGATAAATTTCATTGATTTATATGAGGTATAAGAAAAGGTAAATTGAAATATGTTGAGTAAGATGATTACCTAATCTATGGGAAAATTACTTTAGAAACATTATGAAGGAACCTAGGGTTGGTATTTTGTAAAGAAAATATACTCTGGTAAACATATAGATATTTCTTTTAATTAAAATTAGTATGGATTGGTTAAGATATATATCTAAAATTGGTGTAAATATACAAGGGAATGGATGTTATTTTATTAGGTAGGGAATGGAAACACTTGAATTTACCAAAAAAATAATTGTATAATTAAGTAAATCTCAATGAAAATTATTCAAGTTTTCCAGGGACTCTATAAAAAATATTATATGTCATAAATTCACCATCCAATGAAAATTATACTAGTTCTGTGTCATTTTATGCTATATTATTTATAGTAACTCCTCGACTAATTAATTTTAAATGTAAACATGGTGACATGTATTTAAAAAATAATGGGTTATAATTTTACATATAAGGTGAAAATTAACTGAAAAATGTAAAATATATTAAATTTAACACCATATCATACCATTTTTTCCTATTTAAATAATTTTATGGATTTTCAATAATATAATAATATATTTTTTCATAAAATATCATGTTTATATTTTTTTCACATTATTCTATTAATTTTATTTTAAAGGAATAAAAAAATAAGAAATTTTAAAATAATCCTATAAAACATCTATAATATGATATATTCCTCTATAAAAATCATGAGAAGTAAAAATGTATCTAAATTTTATTATTTTCCATAATTTTGAAATCATTTATTTTATAATTCGATTATTTGAATAAACAATGTTTCATTATTGTGTAAGATATATCAGTAATTATATAATAAAAAAATTAGAAATAAATGACCCTCAAAAAAATAATTTCATAATACACTATAAAAATAAGTTTCTTTTACAAATTTTTGTTATCCCCATATGAATTTAAAATATTATTTTAATGTTAAGAGAGTGGAATTTTTTATTTTTCTGTACATAAATATATATAATGGTAAATACCAATGAAAATTTGTTGAAAGTGGATATATTTTTTATATTTTTAGGTTAATCATCTAAAAAATCATATAATAAAATAATTTCATGTTTTAGTGAAATTCTAATGTCTTATCCTAGTGTTTTATGTTTATTTTATACATTTTACCCTTATTAAGGGGACAAATAATTATCAAGGGTACTGGTCATAATAACCAAGAAAAAAGTCATATTTAAGAAATATTAAACTTCTAGTTTTAGATAGTATATAAATTGATATGATTAAATCTCTATAAGTGGGTGAAATTAATTTAATACAAAAAATCAAAACACAATGATGAATATTTTTCTAAAAATTGTCTTCTTAAGTATAAAAATGTTTTATTACCAAATTAAACCCTAAATATGATTCAAATTAACATAATTAGATTAGTAATAATATTAGATAAATTGTTTTACATTTATAACATTTAAAAAATGTAATTTTTCATTCTCAATACAGAAATATATGTTTCAATAAAAACAATTTTTTACTATTCTTATAAAAATAAATCTTTCCTAAAAAATATTTACAATACCATAAGATAATTTTTATACTTTTTTAATAATATTAATCTCATTTAATCAAGAAAATATTTAAATTTTTATAAAAATTAAATTTGATAGTTTTCTTCATAAAATAAATACAATTTTTGTTGAAGGAAATGATTTTATTAAGAATTATATAACACAAGTGAAAATTGAGTTCTTATATTATAAAAAAATAATAAATAAATTGAATCAAGTAAAACCTTTATATATATTTCATAATTATTTATTCCTATTCATACCTTCATATGAAATTTCTTTTTTATAACGGTCTTATTTAAGAAGTAATATCATGTGTTCCATTTTAGCTCGTTGATTCATGTTATCCAACAAAATTTTATTATGTTAAAATTTAGGTGTGTTACAATAGGGTACGAGAATGATGGACAATATTATTGACCCGAATATGTGGTGATATGTTTATGATGTCTTATAGGCCTCACTCAATGCATGGATGGGGTAAGTTGGCCTAGGGACCTAACGTGTGTTGGTGTCTTGATATGTTTGTAAATGGGGATCGATCCAACTCAACATCTTGATACTAATAATAATGATTTTTATAAGACTTGTTTCTTTTTCATTATCATTTTAGACATTATACAATTATCCTTCTATCATGAATGTAGATTTGGTATTGCAGAGGGATGTGTTTTCTTAGTAAGCACACAACCAAATTGAATGTGACTATATGTTTGTTATGATTAATTTTTTTAATTATTATTGTCATGTGATACACTTGTTATGCCTTTACACATTTTTAAGGGTTAATTAGTGCTTCCATTCTGAGTTTATTAGTCACACCTTGTATGGTAATATCAATGTGTGTGTATAATTCATGTATAGAGATCTAGGAAAGGGAAATGGGTTTCTATATGATAGTAGAGAAGTGGACCATGTAGCCATTGGAAGTCTAACACAGAATTTGGAGGATTGACACAATTTTATTCATTTTATATCTTTATTTATATTATTATCCTTCTGATTTCCAAATTTTAGACCAGTTTAATTTTATGTATAACTCATATTCCATCTGAAATTATATTCAACATTTAGTCTTATACATTGAATACTATAGGGTTTTTTTCTTTATATTATTATTATTCATTCATAGTCATAATATCGAGGGTATAGTCTCTCTATTGTCTTTTTTTTTTGAAACATCACAACTAGTCATCAACCTAGGACATAAGAGTAGATATGGATGCCTTCACGTGGCTCATTAACTCAGATCTAGTAGTTAATTTTGGGGCTTTAAACATCCTCTATATCATGTAAATATCATATCATTTTTATCATGATTTAATGGTTTTTACCTATAATGATAGAAAATATATTTCTATACACATTTATTTTCCATTTATTATAATTTTTGGATTATTCGTGGATTTATAAATGATTTAAATATATAATTCCTTTTGAAAAATATATGAAACCCATTTAATTTCCTTGGGGTCTTTATAAAACGATGAATGATTGGATTCAAATAGAAAATGTATGTATGGATGAAATATTTGTGGGGTTTATATATAACTCTAATGTATCTGTTAAAATTATAAATACCTTGTGATGTGTATGCATGATAATATTTAAGTTGTTCAAAATTATAGGTTAAACTGTGTGACTCTCAAAGGAGGTGTTTATGTCAGTATAGTATTGGTTCCTCAGAATCATAGGTGAATGTTTATAACTCATGTAGGTGATTCTTTCAGTTATAGTATTTTTTTCAATAGATTTAAACTTATTATTAGAATAATTATATACACCCATGACTCATTTTAATTGAATCTTATTTTTGTACTCCCTAGTTTCATTTTTTATGTTACTCTGTGTTATATGTCATAACTCATGTTTTATGATATTTTGTAGGGTATGCATTTATTATATATATTTATTATAAGTATACACTCATCATATTATCAATTATAATATTTTATTATTTTCATTTATGTTTACCCTTTGTAGTAATCTAATCTCTCCATTACCTTATGCTTCTTTACCATAGTTCAAAAATATAACTATAAATTTTGGTAATTCTTAAAGACATTCTAGAGGAGTTCAATTATAGAGAAACTTTCAAAAATATTATAAAATTAGTCTTAGGTAGATTGGAAAAAAATATAATAAGCTAACTACTTCCACACATTGTCTGATATTATTATGAATTCAAATAATACTGTAAAATTTTTAACATTTTATCTTGGATCATCTAATATCGAGTAAATTTTGACATAGAAAAGTATTTTTATAATCGTTGGACTCAGGAGTGTGTGTATAGGGAACATCAATTTTTATAAATGTAGTGTTGTTATTTTTGGGGTAATTTTTTATTATTTTTTTAGGACAAGTGAAATTTTGTGAAAACCCTTGGAAAAGTATAAAAGATTATTCAAAATATTGAAAAAAAATCCCAAAATTTTGTTAACGTGGTTATCATGTTTTTTTTCACAGAGGTGAAATCAATCTATAGATATAAAAACTAGATTTAGGCCCTAAAAATTTTAATTATTTTCATTAACAATTAAAGGAGTGTATTGGGTATTAACTGAATCACTACCATGTGCCTGAAGAATATATCTGACAACACACCTAGTTTCAAGCTCCTAGGATACATGTCATTCTTAATGTGCATTCAATCTAATAAACCATTATGAAATATTTGAATATGAGTTTTTAATAATGATGGAGAACCTAGTTGAAAAATTACCATGGATAACCAAAAAAATTTCATAGAGTGTGAAAGGTTGAAATGATATTAAAATATGTTACAAAAGAAAGGTTTTTATGGGAACATATATTTTGAATGAGGTCTTTATATTCAAATTTTTTATATTTTTATAAATTTCATTGTTTTAGTATTTGGTTGAAACAATCCCATAAAAATAAGTAAGTAAATGTTTATATTTAGAATCCACTATGTTTTATAACCAAATATGGATGCATACTTAAATGGATGATAATATTATTATATATCTATTATGATAGAGAAGATAGTTTCCTAGCCATACCTAAGGTAGTGAGGTTGATATGTTAGTATAAAATAAATCCTGAAACTCTTAGATATTTTAAATGGTGGCTGAAATTTATTGATGATATTCTTGAATATTCTAAAAGTAATAAAGATTATTTGAAACATATCTGGACTATTATTTAATATTTTCTCATTAAATGACGGGGAAAAAATTAAATCATATCAATGACTATGAAAAGAATACAATTTTGGGGGATAAATCTTAAATAAAACATTACATAGATATGGATAACTCTAAAGATTTATATATTATCACTTTATATGTAATAAATGGATTATTAATTTTTATAAAAGTGAGAGATATGTTTTTATTAATAACAATATTGATTATTAATTTAATAAAAAGTGTATCAGTGATGTTTTCATTGAATTATATCATATTTTATTATTATTATATATATTTACCAATGTGTGACTACATAAACCGGGGTTTAATATATTTGAGGTCTAATGATAAATTATATTATGGAGGAATATAATATTTTTTTGTGATTTAATGTCTCAGAGGCTGAAATTGTTTTGTGAGATATATATTTTTGAGAATTTATGATTGGGGAGTATATATAATTCATTATATGATTTAATGAAAAAATATCATAGTTTAAGGAAGTAAAAGAAACCAAATGAAGCATTTGAATGTAATATAGATATCATGTTAGGTGTTTTATCCCAAATGATAAAAAATTAATGAATACCCCTAAAAACAATCGTCGTTGAGTAATAATGAATATTGTATGGGAATATGTTTTTCAAGGGAGGATTAATGCTAGAAACAAGACTTATATGAAGGGTTTCAAACAATTGGGAAAGGCCTGAAAACTATTGGAATAAACAATACCAATGATTTCTCAAACTGTTGGATAGTTAGTCATGGGGATAAACATATACCAATAGTTTTAGTATAACCATTGGTATATGGCTCTGGAATCCACATTATACCAATGGTTTCAGCTAATATTTAGTATATCTTTAAACCAATGGTTGATACCTGTTGTAGATTAATGAATTTCATATTTATTCCAAAAGATTCAAAAATGTTGAAATAACCCTTTAACAATGATTTACGTAAAATTGTTGCTAAATAATGATTATAGGGTCTATAAAAATGGTTCACTAACCATTGGTATATAGTTTTACCAATTATTTTATGTAATCATTTGTATAAAGTTACATTTTCTACATATAAGAATGTTTTACAACCATTGTTATATCCTTGTTGTAGTTCCAGCAGTAGGTCGGCCTGCCTCCCCATCTGTAATCCCATGTGCAACTCCGAATTAAGAATTCAATTGAGAAAACAATTAAAATATGCAATACAGAATTTATAATTGAATTCCCAATTGAAAAATTCTGGATTATGAATGAATAAAACATACATAATGAATTATGAGTTACATACATAATTCTAAATTATGTATAGTGTATTCAATTCATAATTTATTACATACAAAATTTAATTATATATAACACATATATAATATGGCCTAATAACATTTAATTCAAAATATGGGGGTGTCCAAGGGGGTGGGGATAGTCTAGGGGTGGGGTGTCTAGGGGTGGGGGTGTCCAAGGGGGTGGGGGTGTCCAGGGGGTGGGGGTATCAAGGGGGTGGAGAGACTATCATGTGGGTGGGTTCTATATAAGGGGGTGGGGGGTCCAGTAGGTGGGTGGTGTCCAAGGGGGGTATCTAGGGGGTGGAGGATTTACATGGGGTAGATTTATCCATGGGGTGGGGGTGTCCAGGGGGTGGGGTGGTGTTCGGGGGGTGGGTGTTGTACAAGTGGTGGGGGTTGTCCAAGGGGTGGGGGAGGGTATGAGGGGGAATCTGAGGGTTGGTGTTGTCTAAAGGGGTAGGGGTGTGTAGGGGGAGGGGTGTCTAGGGGTTAGGAGTGTCCAAGAATTGGGGTGTCCAGGGGGTGTGTGGGGGTGGTTATCTAGGGGGTTGGGGATGTCTAGGGGATGTTGGATGTCCAGGGTGTTGGTGGCTATCCAGGGGTGGGGTGGGGGGGATTTCTAGTCTTTTTTCTGGGGGTGGGGTGTCTATGGGGGTGTGGGGAAGACCCGGGGGTTGTGGGATGTCCATGGGGTGGGGTTTCCTAGGTTTTGGGGGTGTCAAGGGGGAGGGGCATTGTCCATGGTGGTGGGGGGGGTCTTTCTAGGAGAGGGGTCTCTCCAAGTTGGTGGGGGTGTCCAAGTGGGGGGGGTGTATTTCCCCAACCCTAGAAGCCCAGAGTCGGTGCATTATTACTTATCACTATCATGCTCACATAATTTCATGTCTCGAAAGACCAATTAGTTTACTATCCTTGGAGGTACTTGCTACATTTATAAGGTCAACACTACATCATAAAATGAAAAACTACAACAAAATTTATTCCATAGATAACACTGAGATCCCATAGACTAACCCTGGAGGTCAGTCATAATATACTTCTTCGCATCATGGGAAAAATAAATCATAGAAAGGGGTGAGCTCAGATGCTCGGTAATGATAACAATATAACAGAAACTTTCAGAAATAAGCATAAACATTTGAGGAAATTTATAAAAATAAAACAGAATCTTTTTCAACATAAAATTAATCTTAATATAGAAAATATAAATCAAAATAATTCCATTTACTGACTCACATGTATATTCAACTAGTCAAATAATCACATGTAATATCAATAGCAGCTTTCATAATGATGGAATGCATAATGCCATACTTCATAACTCTATAGTCAAGGCCTTGTGCTAAGACTACAAATAAGATATTGTCAAGGCCATGTGCCAAGACACTAGTTTGTCTCATGGGACCAACTGATGCATCAAAGAGCTATAGTGGGTTCCATTCGTCACTTACTAAGTCTAATGCATTCCTCATATGAAAATGTTTAAACATAACAAAATATTAAGTATTAATACTAGCATAATAAATGTCAACACTTTATCTATAAACCATTAATAGTATAAAAATAACACATCCAAAGTCAAATATATGACAAAACATTCAATACAATATGGATGATTTGTATCATAAAAAATCAATTTCAAGAAATCATAAAATACATCAAAGGATGTTGACATTGAATAAATAAAAACCTTTATTAGAGAATTGTCTAATTCTTTTTTGAAATCATTTGAAAATCATATAATTATAAAAGAAAACATTTATTTAGAAAATATTCATATAATCTTTTAAGGGAATATTTGACAATGTTATAATGATGGAAAATAGCATCACTCACCGTATAAGTTAAAAAATATTTTTACCTTAATTTTGTTGACAAGGTCATAAGGTAACTTGTTTGGAAAATGACGGAAAGAATCCTTTCAACCCATTTATAAAAAATCAATCAATGGTATATATGAATTTAACCCATAGTCTAGTAAATTTCGAAAATGTCTTGAAATACATTTTTAAGTAAAATGGATGTGGATGATAAAGAGGTCCAACTAGATACTTATATTAAAACAACCTTAGATAATAAAGATATTGTGAAATTAACCCTTACCTTGTACTTTTCTAGTGTCGATGGTTGGTTAAAATCTTGTATAATTGTGAATTAATTGTTTTAAAATTATACAAGAACCATATACATTAATACGATATCATATATAATCTTCTAATATTCATTTTTAATGAGATTTTAGTATTGTCATCATTTTGGTTGTTAACTGGTTTGATTTCCTTTATATTCATTGTTACATAAGCCATGATTGTTATGGATATTTGATTCATATCAAAAAATTTATTATGTTCATTAAATATTATTTTTAATCATCACATGAAAATTATTCTTGAATGATTACGATGGGGAATGAATCTCATCACGATCGTGTAGACGATAATCTGTACGTACGCACAAGCGAAAATATCATTATTTTTTAGTTAAAATAAAAAGTAAATGGATGGTATATCATATATACAGAATCACTAACATGTTATATATAATATTAACATCAATTATACATAATTATTATACCCATCCAAATAAAAATGTATTGAATAATAACTACACCACGACGTGGAGACGGTAAGCCGTACATATGCACGTTGGTGACATGTTATTCAAAGTATGGATAACATAAATAATATGGTTTTACAATTTATATTATAACATCAATGTATATAGAAGATACTCTAGTTATTATTTTATAATGGAAACAACAATGAAATAGGTATTGGAAGAAGAGAATAACTTGAAATAAGTGGCGAGATATTTACCTCTTTTTCTGGTTATTTATTTTTATTTGGTCAAAAGGGCTCCTTACATGGGCTTTATGATCAAATTAAGTCCTGTAGGATGAAGGGAGGATAGTGGAGAGAATATTTTGGTAGGGTTTGGATGAGCTAAATTTCTTTGATGGTGTGAATTTGTGAGAAGGTTAAGTTCTCTTTTATAAGAGGGGTGAGGAGAACCTAAGGAAAATACTGAAATTTTATTTTATAATAAAGTCTTGTTCGGTTTATAATGGCCCAGAAATTAATTATTAAGTATAAGGTGGGTATGGGTCGATAACCACTCAACCAATAGGTTTTATATAGGCTTGTGTACCTATATTAACCTGATCATTTAGATTTATCTCTTAGTTAAATAGTTTGACATTTACAATGTCGCTTTATATTTTTATATTATATGGTTAATAAACATACTATAAACTTTCATTAACACCCAAAGTGGTTTATTAATGATATATATAATATCGTTTAACCCATTTGGTAGAACCATATATTTTTAGGAATAGAATACAAATTAATATGATAATAATTGTTTTAAAAAAACTTTAATGTCATTTTTGACACTGTTTGGTATTTTGTTTTTTTAAATTAATAACCAAATTATTACATCGAAAAAAATTCATTTAATTAACCCTAAAATGTCATATTTACCTATAAAATTATTGGAATTCATAAAAAGTCTCAAATTACTTTTATTTGGTTATTTTTAAAATCGATTATTTTAATATTTTATTAATAAGGAAATTACTGCATCATCATTGTGTCTTAAATATATTAAAATAAATTAATATCTAAAATTATAAATAACATACCATTATATATGATATATTTTTGGATTTATACAGAATATTTATAGTATAATTTATCTTATATATATTCCCATATTAAAAAGGGTTATTTATTAAACATTGATTTTTACACTTTTAACTCCTCTTTGAATTAAATAATCATAAATTTCATAATCTAATCCAAGTGGACCTAAAGGATCATAATTTATATATAAAGTTTTTTTTGGTCGAATTACACTTATCCAGTATAATTAGGACATGTTTTTGGTAATTATAATAATATTTTTACCCCTGATTACAATATTTACTTTTAACTACAGTAAATAAAAGTCATTAGTTATTATCCTCCAAAAATTATTTTCATCTCATTGAACCACATTTTACATACTAATATCAACTATATCACTCATGTTTTCAAAATTCAACTCAAAGAAGAAGTAATATTTTGTTTTATGTATATTTACAGATGCTTCTAGTAGGTGGGTAAAAGGTGGTAAAAAGATCATTAAAATATTTATATATCTAAAATTATTAAAAACTGTCTCCAATGAATTAAATTGAACATATATATGTATTATGTAAATATTTTTACCTATAATAAATTTTAATAAAATAAATAATTATTTAAATAAGAATTCGGTTATAAACTATAAATTAGTGTTTTTCACTATTAATCAAATATTAACAGTATTCATAAAAATACCAAAAATTAACCCTAAGCTAGTTTGGAAATTCCAAATCCAAAAATGAAGTCCATTTTGAAATATAAAATTTATAAAATTTTAAAAATTGGGTATTATTATTCATAACGGCTAGTTTGAATGTTTATTGTGTGTTAGAACTCGAAGTTGCGTACAACACACACTACTATATTATTCAATGAGAAGCGTACCATGGAAACATGGGGTGTCACATGTGGGGAGGATTTCCATGGGGGTGGGTTATCTAGGGGGTGGGCGCTGTCCAGGTCGATGGGGGGTATGTCCCTGGGGGTAAGGCTATCGATGGGAGCAGGGGTGTCAAGGGGGTTGGGTTGTCTAAGGGCATGGGGTTGACTAGGGGTGTTGTGGAAATCCAAGGGGGTGGGGTGCTCAGCGGGGGTAGGGGTGGGCTGTCAAGTGGTGGTGGGATATTGTCCATGGGGTGGGGGTAACCATGTCAGTGATGGGTCTAAAGGGGGTGGTGTTGGGTTGTCCAGCGGGTTGGAGATGTCTAAGGGTGGGGGTGGGAGTTGGGGTGTCGAGGGGTGGGTGATGTCCACTGGGGGGGGGGGTGTCCACTGGGGTCTCTAGGATGGTGTGTGTGGGAGGGGGTGTCCCAGGGGTGGGGCCATCCTGGGTGTTGGGGATGCCCATTGGGTGGGGGTTGTTTGTGGGTTGTGGGTGCTGTCTAGGGGGTGGTGGGTCTAGTGGTGGGGGATGTACATGGGGGATTTCCAAGGTAGTGGGGAGTCCAGGTGGGTGAGAGGATATCTAGGGGTGGGGGTGTCTGGTGGGTGGTGGTGGGTTGTCCAGGTGGTGGGGTGTCCAAGGGGGGCTATCCCTGGTGGTGGCCATGGGGGTGGGGGTGTCCAGGTTGGTGGGGGATTTCCACGGTGTGGGGGCTGTCCAAGGGGTTAGGGGTGTCCAGGGGATGGGTGAATCATTCAAACATATATTTAGTCATAGTAAATCATCAAATCATGTTTTATTATTTATAGATAATTAAATAATGATAATGTTACCTACCTAACCACACACAGTTTCCAGAATAACAAATCATCAATCATAAAATGTATGTAATTTCTATTAAAAATTTAATAGATCAATCAATCATTCATCACCATAACTATCTTCACTTTCATCCTCAGCCTCATACTCATCCACGTCGTCATCCCCATCATTTTCACTTCCCTCCAAAACACCCCCATCTCCACCCTCGTAATCCAACTCAGCCTCCTCCTAGCCCCCCTCCTCTGCCTCGGCCTCCTCCTTTCCATCTTCATCACCAATAATGATAGGTCATGAACACCACCAAAACATCCACATGGGTGAACATATATATAACACATCGATGAAATATATTCATCACAAGCTATGATGGCCTCTCGTGGTTGTTTTGGATGTAAAACTTACATCAGTTTCATAATTTCAGTTTCTCCCTACAATACTTTTCATCGATTTTTGTGGACCTTTTTCAGGTTATTATATATGTGCCATAACCTTCTATAACTCAGTGTCACTATAACTCATACCTTATTAGAGCCAATACCTCGTTCGGACTATTCTTTTCCTAGGTCCACAGTATACTCTGCCAGGGTGCTCATCTCCCAACACTTGATGTAAGTGATCATTAGGCCCAAAATTGTCAGGTTCTTGGGCATTAAGGGCCACTAATGTTGCCTGTTACAAATATAGATATATTATAAGGATTCAAAATATATAATAAAATTTGAAATCAACAATGTAGAACTTTTAATCTATTTTAGAGTCAATTAATTAAATGCACTTCCATCTTTCTTCCTTCTGCTCGACCAAAAAAAATTTATCGAGGCACACGTCCTTCAATATTCAATGTCTGCCTCTACAATGAAATTGAATATAGGAAACATAATTAATAATATGTTAAAAATAATTAATCTCATTAATAAAAATATTTTAAAATTTTAGTAATCAAATAAATAATGTAGGAAATAATATAAATTACAAGTTGTTAAAAAAATTATAAATAACTGTCAGACTTTATTCCTCTCATGATCTTTCATCGTAGTAAGTCCCAATATGAGGAGGTATTATTTGAGAATAAATTTTTATTTTTTTATTTCAGAAGATTCATAAATAAAATTCAATAAAACAAAAAAATTTGTTAAGGAAAAACATGGAAATTTTTATTTCAGTACCGCAAATGGGATTAATACCTTAAACTAGATAGTTGTCTATATAGTAATCATCTTCTGATGCTATTCTATTAGACTATCATCTGTGAAAAGTATCACCTATACCTATATGACAACTCTAATAACCCATCCAATATACAACTCGTCCTTATAGGATCTCCGAAGATCACCTAAATCATTTAGACATGTTGGCTGTAAAACCTCAGCATCTGGGAAATTAAACCAAATGTGACAGAAAAATATTAATGCCTATGAACAAAAAATAATATATTGATTTATATACAATATAATTTTTACCCATATCTATACCAAATAATTATACATTATTTATAAACTATCTTCATGAGACCGGGCTAACATGAATCATATCAGATTATTTCGAAATTGTCTCCAAAAATCTTAGACATTGCAGCCCTATTTTTCAATCATTTGATTGACATCATTTTAGTCCACCATCAACTATGTTCAGTGGTTCCACACCACAAACAAGTATGTATTCCCCCTCCCCTACCTCCCATCAGTTTATTTATCTGTTTTAAAAGAAAAACACATATTTTATCAATATATGTTATAATAAATATAAATAATGTTATAAAAATTTGTTAGGGTTCTATAAATATACCCATGGAATTTGGATCAATGGGCTCTACTAGAACGACGTAAATTTAAGGAACACCTTATATAGGTGGAGTGGGTCCCATTGTATGTTCCCCAGGGATGGACTATGGCAGAGCAGGCGTCGAATATGATGGAATATTGAAGCATTGAGATAAGGATGTATAAGTAAAAGAATATTGCAAAGATGTTATGCTGAATATGGGATGGGGAGTGGGAATCATGGTCGAATAATGTAAAGATGGATGAGGAGATTCATATGTAATGGGTGGTGATAAAATGGGAGGACTAACTATCTCGTCTATCCCTAATGACACACTGCGACCAGAATTTAGGATAGATGGTTTGTTTGTGGGAGGGTTAAGTTCTAATAGAGTATGCAGAATAGATCATCTAACTCTCATAGCACCCCCTCATACCACCGACCTGAGTACTGGTACCACTACTATGATTCTTAAAAAATAATTTTATCCTAAGATGTGGATCCTAAAATTCTATTTAAAAAATATAATCACATGACATTATATATATATATATATATGAAATAAAATACTCGCTATAGGCACTAGTCCTAGAACGACCATCTCAGTTATGGGACAATTATTGCTTTTTATCTTTTTTAGTCACCTTTCCTCAATTGGTTTCATTTACTACATTTGAAAAAAAATATGGAAGTTAATAGAAAAGGGTAGCTAATGTATAACCCTAAAAACAAAATATATGAGAGGGAATATGGGGATTACAATATAATTTCCCTATCGATTGTTTTAGGTGAGCAGGAATAGATATATAATGAATTAAATAAGTCGTAAATGATATAATAAATAAATTAAATTTTCAGTATGTTGGTCATTTTCTAAGTGTCACCAGTCTTATAAAATCATAGATCATTGATTCTGATGCTTTATTTCCCACAACATCAAAGAGAGAGAGAGAGAGAGCATAGTGAATTATGCCTCTAGAAAATTATGTAAGGTATATATTATGAAATATTAAACCCAAATGATTGTTTAAAATGATGATATAAACATATGAACAAAGATAAGATATCTATCAAATTCACAATGGGTAAATCACTTAATGAAATTAAGGAAAATTTTAATTTCTTTAGTCCAGTTAGATGATGAACTTCTATACATGTTTTTCAGAAGAAGACAAACCATCATGTCCATTATCTGATGAAATGTTAATGAGAGGTATTATAGTTATAAAACTTTTATGCATGGTCAGTAATGAATTGGAATTTTTACCAACATTAGAAATGACAGTTTCGTAGGTCAGAATACAGTTCTCTTCCAAATTATAAAACTGAATTCAATTAAAATTACAAAAAATAAGCATAGAAAATTCACATAATGGTCAAGTCAGATACATGATATTTTATATCAATATTTAATCCAATTTAATAGTGCCTACATTAAAAACCCATGTCGAGATAAACCTAAAGAATAGAGAGTTTGGTTAGATGATTCTATATATTTACCACCACAACATCAGGTTCACAGAAAACTAGGACAATTGAGCTATTGGAGTCATAAAAAGTAATAAATGGATTTTTTCCAATGGTATTAGGGATAATGTCATTTCCATCATCACCATCATCAAAACTATGTCTCCTAATTACATCAATAATGACACCAAATTCAGGTTGATGATGGTCTTTAACATAAAAAATAGGTTTCTCCATTGATGGAAATACATATGGTTTATCAGTAGCTAGAGTGTGAGTCATATCAATTCCTTGAAATCTACAATCATCAATAAATGTGTCTTACCTCATCATGAAATAAAACAACTGTCATTTCATCATTTTGAATCTTCTATGAGAGTAATATTCCAATGTTATTAGTTTTTCAACGACTCTATAATAACAAACATTTTCAAATCGCTGTCTACAATCTGATCCAATGGCATAATAGACTGTTGTGGTAGTTACCACCACTCCATCATGTTTTGTTCTCATGTTATTTTCTAGTTCAGTGATAATAAATATGTACCCATTAATAATAATTGATCTACAGTCATGAACCACAGTATTAGGAAAAAAAAGCCAAAGCTATTATTTCCTCAGAGACAAAGTTAGCACGAAAAATAAACACCTCAAATATAAATGAATATTAATCCTAATTAAATATTTATTTAGTTATTTTAAACAGTAATATTTTTACCATTAATTTTAACCAAGCATAAAACTCTTCATTATGAAACGTCTCCCTCCTCCTCAAAAATAAAGAACGATGATTTATTCTTATCAATGCTTTATGTTCCCTATAGATAAAAATAAGAAAAGGATAGTAGAAATATATTTCATATATAGATATTCAATTTACTTACCTGATGTAGTCATCAAAAAATCACTGTTGAAAAAAACTGTGTGATGTTCCATCTTCTGATCTTCAAGGCTTAATGTCATAAATGTATATAATCTAATATATCCTCTAATTTTAGGATGTGATGAAAAATAGGTTTAATTTTATCAGATTTTTCTTCTTCATTTTTCATTATTTTTTTCATTTTTATAGCAAGATCAAACAAATTCATAGAGTAGAAATATATTCATTCTTGCGATAAGTAACCGTTCATGATAGATCCTTCAAGATGATTCATGTTTTGGACACAATAAATTAATGTGTAAATATTTCTTTCCTTTGGATAAATATAATAAAAATAAATAAGTCCTTTGAGATGTGGTTCAATTGGAATATGGACAGTCAGATACATCATGCATTTAAAAAATGATAGAGTAAATATATTCTCTAACTCACTCAAATTTAAGGGGGGCGTCTGCCAACATTTTATGTAAGAAAGACTTGGAAAACATCTTAAGAAAAATATCTCAAAAAAAATGGCACAACTGAATAATATAAACCATTACATTATTGGAAAAAATATGAGAGATGTCTATTGGAATCCACTTATGCATAAATATGTGATAATACTATGACTTCATGTATTTTAGCTTCAATATTCTTTTGATGAACCGTTTAGATATGTTTCTTAAATGGCCATAAAAAACATTAATTGTCTCTAGTAATTCCATAAATTTATTTTATTCTCCAGGATTCATCACATTATATGGTCATGGAACATGCCATTTATTTTCACTGGCATGCATAGGATGCAATTATTTTATGATACCCTAATACCCCAAGTCACACTGAGATCGTAAATCATCTCCTGTCTTCCCTTAAATTTTACAATAATCAAAAGCAAAATTTTAAAATTTATTCTTTTCAATGTGAGTTGAATCTATGAAATTACATAACATGTTGGTTGACCAATAAGGAAAATCAATGAAGATACTCCTATTCTTTTAATTGTAACAGATTTCAGTGGAAATATTTTCTCTCTTTCCAGATTTCATTTGACTTGTCCCAAATAATAAAAAATAAATATTTCAATTAATTAAACGAATCATTTCTAGACAAACATAGAGATGGATCATCGTTCCCCATGGTATTTTCAAATAATAGACAATTATTTATATATGGATGGTCCACCAGAAAGAATGGCATATGTCCCGGAAAAATACAACTACAACGATGTTCTAGTCTTCTAGATTGTGTATTCTTCATACAAACAAGGAATGATAGTTTTTCCTTTGTGCGCTATCCAGACATCATTATATAAGTAGGAAAATAATTATTTTTCCACATAATCGCAACACACATCTGAATATATATCTTTCTAACATCCATTGTATGTTTTCACACAAAAATTCCTAAGATTATTCAACTCTTTCATTAAAGGTTTCTTGTATACATCTATATCATTTCAGGGATAAAAAAGGTTCATATATGAGTAAAATCAAGAAAGGGAATGGTTTATTCATACAAAACCACAGAGGAATGGTATAAATTTGTATAAAAACTATCCATGTGCTGTAAGAAGTAGGCATATTCCAAAAAGTATTAAAACAATCACACCAAAAACCCAACCTCACATTACGCATGTTAGCTCAAAAATAAGGATATAAAGAATCAAATCTCTACCATACAAATCCATATGTTTGGTCAACCAACTCATCTTTAGTCTTATTTCTCTCAATATCATGGAATCACATTTTTATCTCTATTTCATCAGACATAAGAAGATTATGTAGTCTATTGATCAATGGAATGTCCCATATTACATTTTTTTGGCACACATGGTGTTGTTCCATCAGCTTTTGTCTTCCAGCAGGATGTGCCACATTTTATACTATCATTTCGTCAGCTATTTCCTCCCATAATAAACTGAAATCCTTCTGTCATGCATTAGTTTTTTTCTTGAAAATCCATGTTCCTCAACTAATATCTAATCCATATAGTGGTTTGAAGAAATATCTACATAATTTGGAAGTAAGTCCTTCAAAATGGTAAGAATGTAGTCGTTGGTAGTATTAAAAATCCCATACATAGTTTTCCAGTGAAACAATCAGATTAAAAATTCTAGATTTTTCATTTTATCGCATTGTCAACATACTAGAGTCGTGGAATAGTCATTCTATTTTCTCCCCTTCAAAATATCACCATTTTCATTAGAAGCATAATGTGTGATAATATAAAAGGCTTTTTAGGTACGAATCTTTTCACTTTCAGGATGAAAAATATATAAAAACCGGACATAAAACAAATTTTCCAATCCGGTTCTCCCATTTAGATCATCAGAAAATGGAGATTTCAAAATCTCCCCATTGCGATACCACATCTAGTAGTTTTCTTGAAAACCATATTTGGTTATGTGGTAGCTGAGTTCTTCATGACTCAACCAAGGACATCCACCATAATTGTATGATGTGAAATGTATGTGACCACTATATGAAGCATTGTGAAGTGAAAAATATAACCATCTCTCCAAATTGTTTTGAAAATCACTTGAGATCTGATCAGTTTCATACATCAATCTTCTATCCATTCTATAAAAAAATAAGTATATTTCATTTCATCAAGAGCAATTCAATAATATGAAATATTAATCTGAAAATTATGGTAAAATTTTCCTTTGATATTTAAAAATCATAGTCATACATGTGGATCATGATCCATGAATGATTAATTGGAACTAAGAAATGTTTGATGTCAAAAGATGAAGGTTCCAAGGGAAAACAAGTTTGATTCCATATACAGAGAGATTTTGAATGATTATATTGAAATTCATTTACTAAATGGGATAATCTATTCCCATTTTTGATATCCATAAAGGAAGAGGATTCTATTTGATGTAGAAAACTATGATTATGTTGATACATTATTATTAAAACAATGTGAAGATATACTAATTTAGTTATGTGTGAAAAAATTTGAGGTGGATTTTGTTTTGAATTTTTTTTCATTTATCACATACAATAAGAAACCATGGACATGATAGAAAAATTTTCAATATATTAAAATGTGATGTATTTATATCCAATATGTATAATGTTTAAAAATAGTTTTTTGAAAAAGTTATTGGGGCTAAAAAATGGAAATATTTTGAAATTCTTGGAGATTTCATAACACCCAATACCGAAATTCGATGTATCCATTGAGTAGGGGTGTCCATGGGGTGGCTGTGGGGGAGGTCCAGGGGGTGGGGTTGTCTAGGTGGGGTAGGGTATGTATGGGTTATGGTGGTGTCTAGGTTTGGTTTTTTAGGGGTGGAGGTCTCTCCAAGGGGTGGAGGTGTCGAGGGGATGGGGTGGTTTCTAGGGGTTGTCAATGTGGGGGGGGTGTCTATGGGGGTGGGGGTGTCTAGGGGTGGAGGGTGTCTAGAGGTGGGATGGTGATCAGTGGGATGTCAAAGGCATGGGTGTATCTATGGGATGAGGGCCTTTCATGGGGGTGGGGGAGTCTTGGGGGTGGGGGTGTCCCGTTGGTGAGGGTTTACACAGGGGGTGGGGCGTCCATGGGGGTGTTGGGGCGGGGGTCCAAGGGGGTGGGGATGTAATGGGGGTGTGTAGGGGGTGGGGTGGTGTCCAAGGTTTCTTTTAAGGGAGTGGGGGTTGTCCATGGGTTTTGGGGTGTCCGGGGGGGGGGGGGTTGTCCAAGGGGTGGGGTGTCTAGGGGTGGGGTGTCTAGAGGTGGGGGATATCCAAAAGGGTGGGGGTGTCCAGGGGTGGGGTGGTGTCTGTGGGGGGTTTTTTATGGGATTGGGGTTTGTCTAGTGGGGTGGGGGTCTAGGGGTGGTTGATTTCCAGGGGTGGGGTGGTGTCCAGGGGGGTCGTCCACGGGGGTGGGGTGGGGGTGTCCATGGGGTTGGGTGTTTCTAGGGGTGGGGGTGTCCGGTGGGGGTGAGAGGTGTCCATGAGGTGGGGCTGTTTAGGGGGGAAGTGTGTACGGGTTGGGTGGGGGGGGCTTTATAATGGGGGTGTCTAAGAGGATTGGGTGAGGAGGGGTGGGGTGGGTCTAAATGGGGGTGTCGAGCGGGTGTCCAGGGTGGTGGTGGTGGGGGGCTCTCAATGGTTTGAGGGTGTCCAGGGGAGTGGGGGTGTTCAGGGGAGGAGATACCCCTATAATACAATAAAAATTACCTATACCTAATTCGTACAACATCACAGTTTTAATCCATTACCCAACAAAAAACCAATTCATCCTTAATATCACCACAATTTCTATTATTCCATTAACAAAAACTATAAATACAAAATCCAAACACAATTTTCAACTAATCTAAACTCCATCAAAACTACCATATCACCCCACTAAAAAAATGGAACACCACCTACTCCACTACTCCAACTATACCCAATCCCTTCACATGGACCATCCTTATATCAATTACCCACCTTGAGATAATACAACTAAACAAACCATTTACCATCTTTTAGTGGAGATACATTTCACCAACACTACCATTTGTTCATATTGTTCACTAAAACTACACATAAGCAGTTGATATAAAGACATCCAACAAAAGTGATTAACACAATCATGACACTTGAAGTGTGGAAAAAACAGAAAACCAATCAAAGTGAACTTATTGGGTATACCATGCCACAGAACGCAACGACCTCTTGTTTAGGAAAAATAAAAACAAAAAATAAAAAAAATCAGAAAATTAAAACAATGGTTTCACTTGAATATTATAATTTTAAAACTCAAAAATTTCTTTATTAAGGATGGATCTATCTGGTGGAAGGAGTTGCACAGCCTAGGCTAAATAGAGAGATTCAGGAGAGCTTCGGTTTAGGGTTGTAATTATGAGAATGGGGTAACTAGACCTACTGTGTATTTGGGGGAAATATATCACTATTGGTTTTAAAGAACATTTGTGAAATTTAATCTTTACGAATTGTTTTTAAAAACCCATTGGTATACACTATAAAAATGAATGATTTTATAATTGTTTACTCAAACCGTTGGGAAAGGCCGATTCTAAATAAATTATACCAACATTTTGCTCAAACCGCTAGGAATGTTTATTATAAAACCAGTATACTAATATTTTGTTCAAACCATTTTTATAAAAGTATTGGGAAATCCTCCATTTCCTGTAGTGGAAGGATTGATTACCAAGGATTTTACTAAATATTTATTCCTTTTAATAAAAATCACATTGATAGATTATTACATACACAACACTAAAATAATATTTTTCAACTCATATTATATAACAAAATTATAGAAAAAATAAAATATATGGTTAATAAAATACCACAATCAATTATAAATTCATAAAAAATATTAATAATACTTAATGTTTGAAATAGTTTTTCGTCAAATAAAATTTTTTTTCTTCAAATAATGTATTTTAATTTAAAATATTTATTTATAAATTTGAGAAATTTATTTATACAAAAGAACATCTTTTTTTAATAAATACTAAAAAAAATATCTTAGTTTAAAAATTGTAGTTTTTTATTAAATAATTTATTTTTAGGATATTAATAAAATTACTGATATTGGTAAAAAGTATAACATTAATGACATTATATAAACACAAGAATGACTAAAACAATTATAAAATATTTTTATATAGATTATATACATTTAATAATATATATAATTCTTAAAATGAAATTTTTTCAACGAAAAATAGTTTTTCACTATATGAAATTTTTAAAATTTACATTTAATTTCTACTTATTTATATTTTTAATTAGATTAAATGAATATTAAACTTAGTTTAATCACCCATATTTTTTTAATAGTGCTAATTTTAAATTATAAATAAAACACATGATACATAGGTAAAATCTAGATACTCGAATAAAGTAAATAAAAGTGAAATAAAAAAAGAGTAAATTAATGAAAAAATTATAATACATGTCTGAAAATACTTTTATTGAACATGATTGACCAATATAAACTCAAAATATATTAATATTAAGTATTAGAGATATTTAAAATTGAGTATTATAATTATTTCATCGAAAAATAATGTGTATTCACTAATGTTCCTTTTTCTTTAACTATAAAAGGGATCACTAACCCCTTTTCTATGATCAAAATGACCTCTGAAATTTCCATGAATTCTTTCCTAACATTTTATCCCATGTTTTATTGTATTTATATAAAGTCCACTTTCAATAAAATATATCCTAATTAAATAAATTCTGAGTTTATCATGAAGATTATTAAGATCTTGATGTTAGTGTAACTTACTCATTACCTTTTCTTAATAATTATACACTTCAAAATATGCAATAAACCTAGTAATAAAATGTAATTTCAATAATTTGTTTAATATGTTTTATTAATATAATGTATCAACCCTTATTTATTTATTATCATCCACAATGAAATAAACATCAAGTGTCGGTTGTGCAGCCTATAACCTCACTAAATGGACAACATTCATTTTTTACAACCACATATCTTTGTTTTCAATATGGTTGAAATTGGGGAATAAATTTAACAGATATAATAAAATCATTAATATGATTATAAAAAATATAATTTATCTTCCTTTTCAATTATTATTTTTTAAATTAAAATGTTACATGTGTGTTGTGTGGAATTTCTGTTCCACAATGTAAAATTTTTCATTTTGGAAACTTATTTTCATTATATATCCAGTCCGCATTAAATATGATTAAAAAACTTAAAAATAAAAATATTATAGTTATGATTATATGATGACTATTTTATTTAAAAACCAAATAATTTCATAATAATACCCATCTAACGAATTTTGGTATGACCATATTTTGATCGGTCTAACCCTTGACATGAATAATGATATAAAACACTATCATGGGTGACTACATGAATATAAAAAATAAAAATAATATAAATTTAAAACAAAATAATTGTGGGTAAATTTTTAGGAAATGGATATATTATATATTTTATATAGTATTAAAATATCATCTAAATTCTCCAAATTTACTAAAATAAGCTCACACCACATCCATTTTTTTGTAGAATAGTTGACATAATAAAAATATATATAATAAAGAAATTTTATATAATAAAATAAATTTAATTATTATATGAATAATATATGAGTAATTATTATAATATGGTTCGTAATAATTATAATTTGATTATTTAGGTCGTTTGGCACATTCACTGAGTGAATCAAGACTAGTGTAAGGGTTTTTTATCTCAAATTTTCACCCCATAAGCCATATTTCTTATTATACACCATGATTATATTTGAATGGTTTAACAGCATCATATTTTTATATTATATCAGGTTTCTTTGTAATTTATTTATGTGAAATATTCTATTTCCACTTCATTCTCTCGTGGGGGTTTGAATCAATGATTAAGAATGTTTTAAGGGTTTTTTCTAATCAATTTTCTTCAAATGAGTTACAAAATATAAGATTTAACATTATTATTATTATTTTCATTTATTATTCTTAATAAAATAATTTTTTATTATTTCCTAAATATTTTATTTTGTTCTATGATTCTTCCTTCTAACCACATTACCAAATGATTATTCCTCCATTGATTGTTTTATAGGAATGGGTTTCCTAGGTTAGATAAATATTTCATGAGACATTTAAATTGGTATTCACCAATTTAATTTTATATAATTTATACATAAAATATTCATTATATAATATCATTAATTATATTTTGTGCAATTTCCATATCTCTCTCATTGAATATGTTTCCATTTAAATATTACATGATTCATAACCGATTTATCATCATAAATTATTCACTCTTTAGTTATAAGTTTTCTACATGCATTCAATATTATAAACCCCTTTTTATCAATAAATTTCATTTTTACCATTAATAATTTTTTTCACAAGATAATTTAATTCATTTTATCTATATCATCTTATTTAAAAAAATGGTTCTTAAATAAACATTTTACATTTATTTTAATATATTTTTCTCTTTCCAACAAATATTTTATCATTGTATCCATATTTTCATTCCAACTATTTTTTATCCCATTTTGGAACTCAAAAACTGATTATTTCATGTGATCCTCTTAATAACCATCACCAATTTTCAAATGAAGCCGGTTTCCCATATTCAATAAATAGGTTTTCAATAATGGTTTTTTTCAAAATTTATAAAACATTACATAAAATTGAAATATTTATTGTCATACACTACATGATTTCTCAATAAAAACATTATGTATTCATTAATACTCCACTATAAAAAATATATTAAATTTATTATTTTAATATATGTTCTAAAATTTCATTCTAACCATTTCAGAAAATGATTTTTCAAAAAACTATTCACTTTATCACATAGATTCATTTTTAAAAATAAGGAAATGATTTTTTATAATGTTTTTACATGAATGTATTTCCCATAATTTTTAATACTTTTCCCATATTTAATGGTTTTAAAATGTGAATTTTTGTAATTATTTATTAAATTTTATTTCAATGGATTTTCATTGAAAAAGTAAAATTTTCATTATACATTTCTATGTAAAATTATAGTTCTATTAAAAAAGTACTCACCATATATTAGTTGATTCATTACTTAGGTTTAAATAAATGAGAAAAAATTAATCTTTATTATTGAAAATATCGATCACTCCCTTTATCTCTCTTGAATAATTTATTTTTTATCTTGTTTAGTATTTTATGACTCGTGATTTTTGATCTATTATTTATTATTTAAGATTTTATTATGTATATTTATTACACCGTTATGAACATTTAATTATCACTTAGGATTTTCATTATTATTGATTATTATTACCCTTACTGGGTCACTTTGTACACCACTTTTTTATGTTTCCTTACCCTGGGTTATAAATATAAATATAATTTGTAATAATTATATAAAGATATCACCATAATTTTGATTTTGGAGAAATGATAATATAAATTTTAATATAATTTTCTCATTTAGTTTGTCCTCGGAGAAAAAATAATTAAATTATTCCCTATGTTATGTGAGGTTATTATGAGTTGTAATACTGATGTGAAATTTGTAAATATATATCTTAGATAATCGCACTTGTCATCAATTTTAGTTTGTAAAATTATATTTGTTTTCTCCAGACTCAGGTTTGTAGGGCCAAGGATCCTTACATAACAGGAATCTAGTACCTCATATCTATTTAATGTTGTAAATCCATAAACAATAAAGAAACTACAAAAAACATTTATAATAAATCAACCTATTGGACATGCAATAACAATAATAAAATGTTCAACATTAAAACATATAATATGAATAAAAAATAATGATATAGCTAGTAAATAAAAATTTATAATTCATTATAATAATCATCACCACAATATTCTAGGTATTAATACAAAATACTATTACAAAAAACCAACAAATAATTAACATATCAATAATTATTTTTTAACACAGTCTTAGTTAATTATTATTTTTATCTATCCTAAAAAAATAATCAAAACTACCTATAACACCACAATAAATAGTAAATACCTGATCTAATTCTTTATTAACATCCAACTACTAAACCAAAATACATGTTAATATATTCAAGTGGAGTGAAAAGACTCATAAATTCAATTGAATACACATAAGAGACTAAAAATATACTGTATCCCCCTGAAATTATATGACCATCTGATAGATAAACTATCTTCCATGAATGAGAGGAAGGAACTGCCACTATAATCTTAATCTATCATCAAAATCTATACACTAATATTGGAAATCCTTAATACTATAAGCCATCATAACTTAAGAAATATACCATATGCCATAATATGAAACGTTACAACACATTAAACATTACTCACATTAAAAATTATTAATTATATAACAGAATCATATATATATTATAAATGTATATCAAAATACATTAATTATAACTCTAAAATTATATATCATTTTTCTATTCATCTAAATCTCCATTTTTTCATAAAATTTCAGGTAATATTATTCATTATAAGGAAATATCATATGCACAAATGGTCTGGTATAACATTAATAATTCAATAATGCATTATATATACAAAAAATAATCTATCAATGATGGTACAATAAAGAATATATCAAATAAGAATGTTTTTATTTCTATATTATTCATCATCATTTTATATTTCCTTCTTGAATTTTATATCTAAAATATTTTCTACTTCACAAGGTATAACATTAACAATTTACAAATATCAAGACGACGTCATTCTATAAAAATAATTCTATTATGTGTAGAATTATTAAGAGGGTTTGAAAGAATATTAAATGTATTAATGATAAATATAATATATAATTAAAATAAAACCATAAAAACAACCATTTTACATTTACCAAAAAAAATCCAATCATGATAGAAAAATTTGATTATATAAATGAATAATGTAAAAGATAACCCCTCCAACTTGAATAAACCTTATCTTTAGATCTTTATAAAAGAATAAAATCATACCTTGATTTCATGATTTTTTTCCATTGTTGAATATTTATATTTATAATGATACTAGAATTCATAATTTATATCATTAAATGAATGTGTTTTAATTTAAAACAATTTTACTGATTCGAATCCTTCATTTTGAAGGGGATAGTAATGAAATAGATTCAAAATTACTAGATTAAAAATAAAAAATATATATATTTAATGTTTGACAATAATATATCTTGATTTAATATATCACATCCAGAATCATATATTTCAAAAGATTGATGAACGTCCTCAAAATTCAAAACCATAATAAAACCATTCATTTTATCTTGAAGTATCCATAATATAGAACTATTGAACCATGAAAAAGATCCTACTCACCTATTTGAAGTCTTTACATGTCAAATTTTCCCTTAAAATTAAGCATAATTACTTTTAAAACATTTATAGGAGAATGAAAAGAAGTGAAAATGGAAAAAACATGGAGAAATACACCATGAATTGAAATAAATTGTCCATGTGGACAGGAAATCCATGGAAATTAAATTGATGACATGGACCTACCCAAATAGAAACCAAAATCACCACAGATCATGAGAGGAAACATAAAACCAAGGGTATATACTAAATTTATAATTAATATTTATGTGTAAAGAATTATGTCAAAATTCTCTAGAGGGATTCAGCCACTTTAATACTAGGTAAAATATCTCTTAAATTCAATATAAAAAAGGAACGACTATATAAAATTATAATCATTGTTTTAAAAAATTTATATTTTTTCAAAATCATGTGGTTGATAAAACATTAGCATAGGGTAATTTATTTAAAAACATACATCCAATTATTTGTGTTTTATTATTAATAATATATATTAATCATAAAATATGGTGTAGGAAAACCATAAAAAATATTTCCATGAGGTTATTTTTCTTAATCTTGGAGGTAAATAATGTTAAATATAGAAAACTAAATGTGAATTACATGTGGAGTAGAATACATTTTAATCCCAACATTTTTTACATGACATGTTTTACCAATAATGACTCTTATATAATACGTATGAGTCATTTCCCTTTCAAAATAAATATATATAAATAAATTATCCACATTATGGTGTCTAAATAAAATTTACATCAAATATAGAAAACCATGGGCGAATGGTAATTCCAATAACCATGTTAAAATATAAAATTATTTTATTGTTATAGTTTTTCAAACTCTCAAAATGTAAGAGTAAAAACACCATTCATAAGAATTATATTGTGATATATAATGGCCTTTTTAGATTTGGATGAAATATATAAGCTTCAAGGATTTATAAAAAAATGTTTTTCTATATTTATAATAAATATAGAATGGTAATTTTAAATATCTAAATTATATATATGTGTCAAAAAATTCAGTATCTAAAATCAAAAAACATTCAAAAAAAAATTACATAAAAAACTGAAGTAAAATTTAACACTATCATTTCCTAACCTATAAAATTTCTAAGAAGAAACCGAAAACACCCAAAAACATATGAAATTATAAAGGGAATTGTTTAGGAAAATATGAACCCCTATTGTTTAGATACCATCACACCCATATGACTGAAGATGAATGGTCTAAATTTTTCATTGTCAAGATTGAATAATTGAAAAGATGAGGATATGAGTATAATATATCATAATTCTCTACCAAATATGTGTCACCTATGTATTTAAATTTATATTTTTCTTAAACTCATTCTCCCATGATGAAATAGTGTAGACTTTGGGGCCACTAAAAATACTAGAGAAGAACCCTCTAAAAGTATTACAGAAGTGGGATAGACCCTGCATCATACGCAAGTTCTTATCTATATGATCATACTACATGATCAAAATGTATAAATTTTGTATCATTATTTATACCTATATGATTGATTTTATTATTTTATCATGTAGGAGTTATTAGATCTAGTTTTATGGCCTCTTCCATAAAACATTACAGTAAATAGTATAATATTATTATAAATTGATGTTAAATTATGTGGAAGTATAATCCTTAAAAATATTTAATATGTAGTTTGAATTAATCAAATTTTTATTATTATATGCTATAAGATATATCATTATACTCTATAATACCATAAACTGCATGGTATAATACATAATCCAATTATACTGTAAGGTAGAATATTGTCTTCACTACATGATATTAAACATCATCAAACTCGTATTTTCTTTCATGTTCATACTCTATGTCAAAAGTACCTATGAAAATATATAATTATATTGAAATTGGGTTCCAAACATTCTTAACTCATGATTTCATCCACATAATTTCGATGTTTGTTTTTTTCATATTAGGTTTTCATTTTTTCTTATAATTAAAATTCTGATTTTTTTTCTTTTCAATATTATTTAATTTACTCAAATATAGAACCATAATTTTTTTTATAATTTAGTGATTGTGTATTTACCATATTAATTTTGACGTTCATCTAACCCATTATATAAATTCATCATTCCAAACATTTTTTATTGATTTATATTTTCTGAAAATATGTACTGATCCTTATACCTTCTATCATGGACCTGAATGAACTTAATTCCCACCCAAAACCATATCATTACATAGTATTAAATTTATTTTCTTTGTATGTAAATTCAATATAAAATTTTGTGAAATTGTTTCCATACATATATTAAATTCATTATCATCTACCATGTCATTCCCTAGTGGTAACCCATATTGATCAATGTGTGAATTGATTCAAATATCCACAAATTCTTAATTACCCCCAATAATTCTTACTCTTGGTTTATAATGAATTCTTTCAGGAATCATAACATCATATATATTTAGGAAAACCTATATTAGTTCTGAAAACATAGATGCATTTTATTATAATACCTGTCATGTTTATACCTCCCAATTCTCTTTTTATTTTATTTTTCCCCAATCTATGTCATAACTTTTCATGTTAGATACATTAACATTATCCAATAGTTTATTTTATTGTACATCCCATAATACTTAATTTTTTATAAAGTAATAATTTTTTCATGTTTTTATTACATAAAAATATTCTGTTGTGGTCAACTTCTACATGGTTACTACTAATAGGTATATTTCCATATTTGAATAGACAACCTTAGACTACAATGTTGGAACATATTCCTAGGATATATACAACATGTTCCCATATAGTGTGAATATATGTTTTTTATGAATGATTCCCAAGTACCATGACCTATTCTCTCACAGTACAGTGACAAAAATTTCAATTAAAATGCGTAAAATAATTGATTTAATTTAGTCATTCAACTTCAAATTACTCTTAATTTACTTATATTAATTCATGATAAACATTTTATTCTTTTTTATAATTATATATAGACTTTTGGTTATTTTAGAGACCCGATGCCTGACGTACATAGACATTACATTACTTTTGCGGAATACTTAGTACATAACATAAACACACACAGAAGGACTGTAATAGATTAGTGTCGTTGGAAACTCAGAATATAATCTTCTAATCGTCGTGAAAGATCTTCAACATCTCCCATAAAGATATTATTTTTTCTAAACCTAAATCCATTATTTATATCTTGGGGAAAATAAAACATAAAAGGGTGAGCTCAAATTCTCAGTAAGGGTAAACAAAATAAATATAAATCACATCTTATTCATAAGAACATATCTTTTGAAAATCTTAACCTATAAAAGAGATCATAATTTCATAACATGGGATAAATCATTGTAGTGAAATGTAATCCCAATAATCATAACTTAAAACATGAAACTTTCTGGCATACACACATAATCATAGAGAATCATTTCTTATTAGTCAAGACTCATTGACAAGACTATCTTAGTGGACAAATTCCATTTCTGAACCGAGTTCACTCCTCGTTTCAATCCTGTTTCACTGAACCGGTATAACCTACCGTAATAACCATGTTTATCTCATGAGATATAAAATCATTACCCAATGCATTAGAGTGAGATATAGGTCACACCCATCTCATAATGAAACCATTCATATGTGTGCCACAAAATCATAAATCAGACATCATTGCATAACCCATGTAATAAAAATTGGATTCATAAACAAAATGACATCATAAAACAATTCATATAAGATAAAGGAATTGATAAAAATAATCCCATCACAACATAATCAAATAAATTTAATAATAGGGATAGAAAAATAACCATATATTATCTTAGATGGAAAATAATTTTGATAAAACACTTGAACTCCATTCTTGAGGAAATTATCCATTCTACTTCAAAAACATCTTCCTTTCTTAACATGTCATACAATTTTAACCTAAAAGAAGTTTATTAAAAATAAACTTGAATAATTCTAAAGGAATCTTCTTGGAAATAATGTTTTAAAAATCCATTCATGTCATATAAGTTAAGAAAAACATTCTTCTCATACTTTAGTCGGAAAAGTCAAAAAGTACCTCGTACGAAAAACGACAAAAGATTCCTTTCATATCTTTTACTATAAACTCACCAAAGGGTAAAAATGGATTTAAAAAATTTTGGGTGGATGGAAATAATATTACATATTGAGGAAACATGGATGTGGATGATAAAATACACCCTAGTAAATACCAAAGTATAAACAATCTCGGATAAAAATGAGATTGTGATATTTCCCTTACCTTAGGTCCGATTTTCTGCGTAAGTGTCCGAACCTACTGTATAATGATTTAAAAAATGTTATTGAATTATTCCAGAATCATAATTATTGGTATGATATCATATATGGTCATATTCTTAGCTTCTTATTAGTAATATTTCATTACTACTTGTTATTCGGGTGTTTATTACTTTTTGTTCTTATGTGTATTTTGTCGAATAAATTCTTATTATTTTCTTTAGGTTATAGATAACTAATTCCCAGAATGGTATTAGTGTAATATATATCATATTAATTCATTAAATTCATTTATATAATCATTATGAAATGAAGATCATATAGAACGAGTCACATCACATCGTGGAGACGGTATTCCGTACGTACGCACGAGTGATGATATTGTTCCTATGATAGTGGAATTGTATTGGAGTCTATGTATACTATTTAAGAATCAGTATCACTTTATAATAGTCATATATAGTCATTATTTACACCATTATACCCATCCAAGTAAGGTGGTGGTGGAAAATAGTTTACACCACGGCGTGGAGACGGTATTTCGTACGTACGCACGTGCGGTGATTTCTTTTTCCGTAGGATGGATAGATGGTGAAATAGGGTTGTTTCATACTTATAATAACATATCAGTATGTGAGTTATACTGATGTTATTACTTCATAATGAAAAAACTAAAGAAGAATAAGTGGAAGAAGAAAGAAAGATGAAAGAATCGGTAACAGACATTACCTCTTCTTTGAAGTGCTTCTTTGAGACCTCCTTTTAGGGCACTAAAATAGGTCCTTGAAGAAGACCAGAACCTCTAGGATGTTTCTAGGGAAGTGGGGAGAATAAATTTGCAGGGGTTGGCCGAGCATGAAGGCTCAAAGTGGTGTGAGGAAGAGGGGGAGGAGGTGCCCTTTTATAAGGGAGGAGAGGGGCTCCTTTGGAAAAACTAAAAATATTATTTTATTATGAAGCCAAATTCGTTTTTAAATAGCTCCAAATTGAGTTATTTTTAAGCTAAGGTGGCGATGGGTCTAAATCCTCTCATCCAATGGAATTTCGACATGTTTAGATTCCTATTTTAACCATATCATTTATATTTAACTTTAGGTTAGATAATTTTACTTTTACCGTGTCTTTTTGTGTTCTTACACTATAAGGTTAATAAAGTTAGTATAAGAAGCCAAAAGAACCCCATGTTGTTTATTATTAATATATATAACCTTATCTAAGTAATTTTGCCGATCCTTATATTTTTAGGAATAAAATAACAATTAATAATATAATATTTATTTTAAAAACTATTTTATGTCAATTTTGACACTATTAAGTAATTGATTTTTGTAAAAATTATAACAGAATTATCAGTTCGAAAAAGGTTAATTAAATAAATAATAAAATGTCATATTAACCTATAACATTAGTGGAATTCATAAAAAGTCTCAAATTACATTTATTTTGGTATTTATAACATCAATTATGTCAATATTTCATTAATAAGATAATTACTGCATCATATTTGTGTTATAAATAAATTAAATTATTTAATGTCTAAAAATTACAAATAAAAAACCATTATGTAGGAAATCTTCTTATCTTTCTAATCAATATTTATAGTCGAATTTATCTTTTTTATAACCCTATATTAAAAATGATATACTTATTAAACATTGATTTTAACTATTTTAACCCTTCTTTAAATAAATTAATAATAAATGTCCTAATCTAATCCAAGTGGGCCTAAATGGTTATATTTTATTCCTAAGGTTTTTTTTGGTCTAATTACATTTATCCAATAGAATTACTACATTTGTTAGGATAATAATAATAAAATTTTTACCCTTAATTACCCTATTTACTTTTAACCGTGGTAAAAAAAGTTAAAAGTTACTATTCACCAAAAATTATTTTCATCTCATTGAATGACATTTTATTTACTTACATCAACCGTGTCTCTTGGATTTTTGAAATTCCATTCACAGAAGCGGTAAAATTATGTTTTATGAAAAATTCATTTTTTTTAACTACCACTTAGTGGTTTCACTATTCATCAAAAAATGAAAGTTTCCAGAAAAATACAAAAATTAGGCCTAAGCTATATTTGATATTATGAATTCAAAATTGATGTCTATTTTATCAAATTAAAAACATATCCGTTACATTAACTAATTTAAAAATTAATTCCCGTCGTCAAAACAAATAGCGTGTTTTTAAAAGATAATAACTATCAAAAGATTGACACTTGTTTATAACTGGTTTAAATGTGAAATTACATCCAATGACCAACATTGTATTAAATTGTAAAAATATATTCTAAATATACATTAAAACCACTCAAATTAATAATTTATCACTATTAATTATTTCGATTGAAAAAATCGTTTTTAATTAAAATTTAGGAATTTTCACTATTCATCAAAATATGAATTTTATCCGAAAATTACAAAAATTTCACCCTAAGCTAATTTCGATATTCGGAATCCAAAAATGAAGTCCATTTTTAAAAATAAAATTTACAATATTTCAAAAAGTGGTTATTACTATTCATAACGGCTAGTTTTAATAATTTTTTAATAGCATATCGTTGTTTAGTGAAACTTGGTATTGCATACTACACACGCTATCGAGGAAGGTCGCGATTGCGTGTAATGCATGGCAAGTCAAGGATGCGTGTTGTGCAAGCTTCTTTTGGTGTAGCGTACAACACAAGACATTAATGAAGAAGAATGTTTTTCATAAAATCTCGTGGTGTTACATTCTACCCCCCTTAAAATGAATTTCGCCCTCGAAATTCGTCGGGGTTATAAATGGTTGACTATTCGAAAGTTTCTTTGATAGAAACCCACATCGTAAAAAATAGTACCAAAAAAATCTTTAAAAACAAATTTATGAAACGTAACATTTACCCAAATAAACTAATCACTAGGTTTCCACATAGGAGAACATAGGTGAAAATATGGATATGGAAGAAAAATCTAACCATCAAGTTCTTATGGAGAGTGGTAGAGAACATGGCCATGGAAAATCGAACAATCACAAAGCCATAAATTTGTGACGATCAAAGGTACCATCTGATTCATCGGATATTAGGGCAGTATGACAACATTTTTTTTTGGTTTTCAAGATCATTTCCCTAAAGTTGCTGATTTTGAATTAGAATAAATACTTACTTTATTTTGGTACAATATCACTGTTGTTTGTGCTTTGAACAATTTCAATTGAATATCTTAAAGAAATGAAGTTGAATTTGTTATTCATGAAGTCTTAATATATCATGTGATAGAATGATGGGTCATTCCATCTGTTTCAAACAAAAGTCTAGCAAATGTTATCGAATATACATAAGTCCATATGTGGTGAGTTTAATCATATACGATTCCAAAAATGAACTTATACTTCATATATCATACCGCGTAATAAAATAAAACTAGTTTCTACTAAACATGGACTTCTTGTAGGCCAGTGGTAGTCGATAAAGGCCAGTCGCACTTCAGATGTGGGTTTGATTCCCATAGCCTTGTCCGACGCGATGGGATTTCGCTCGTCCTATAGGTTGTCCTTTTTCTAATGCTATATTACTATAACATCCCATCAATAATATCGAAAAAAGTTCTATCCTAACTTATGTTCAACATAATCCATTCCAATCATTAGGCTTATCTAAAATATTTTGGTCCAAGCTCATATTATTAAGAAAATGATTACTTGAAATGTCATCAACCAAGCATGTGAATACCATCATTTATCCCTCATATATCTTGTTGGTCACATTCCAATCATGTGAATACCTTAATCATGTATTCTCTTGACAAAATGAATACCCATTAAACCATAGTGAAAACATGAATGCTGTCAAAAGTTAACTCTTTCCACATAGCAAAATCCAAAAATTCTATATACTCAATCCATTACATAACCTTCTCCTTATATCAGTCATGAGCTCATGAATACTATCAAACATTTAATTTTATTCTTATACTTTCATTATGCGCATTTCATCTATATTCCAAAAATATCTGAATATCCTTTAATGGATACTGGTACCATTAATCATACACTTTCAAAACTCAAGGAAAGACAATAGTGTAACAATCCTTAGATTTCTCTGTATTCCATAGTACCATGATATTACTTATACAACATTACACTTGATAAACATGTAATCATTCCAATACCTTCTTAAAACATTGACTAAGCTTCAACAATTCTTTCATCTCACATATAATTTGTAGTCTCTTCATCATCATCAACATAAATACTACTCATAGGGCCATACTGATCCTCTTCATGAGACTTTCCCTTAGGAAATTGGTTTCCATAATGCCCGTACATCCCACATTTAAAACATTTAACCATTGTTGATGTCATAGAAATACCATTATCCTCATCCATGGTGTTAACTGAACCTTTTCCATTTCACTTACTGGCTTTGTGTTCTTCTTTTCCACACCCAAAGCATCTTCCAGTTCCCTTGAAACATTCTCCTTGATGCATCTTCCCACATGATTTACATAGGGGAAATTGAACTTTCTTTCCTCTATGATCATCATGAAACTACATCTTTCTCTTATTAGCTGAGTCAGGAAAATTACCAAATTTGAGTTTATTGATCATATTATGAGATTGCTGATTCAGCATAATAATGATGGTTGGACTTCCAAATCCCATTTCATTTGGTTTCTCATGAAGAATATCATTCCTTTGTCCATAATATCCTCCATTATCGTGAATCATCTTGTTTCCAGCCATTTTCTAAAACCCAAAAAGAATAGTGTTAGAGGAAAAAATCATAATAAAGGGGGAGTAACTTCAATATCTAACATATTAGGTTAAATTATAAGATCGTTACCATAGTTCTAGGACTATATCCTATATGTATACTTATCATTAGGGGAATCCCTAGACATACCTTAGAAATATCTCTAGGGATCTCACTAACATTTTCGTATCCTAGTTTCCAAAGGTTGACTAAACCATTCCTCTGATACCAACTTTAGAGACCCGAAGCATGACGTACATAGACATTACATTACTTTTTCGGAATACTTAGTACATAACAAAAACACACACACAAGGACCGTAATAGTTTAGTGTCTTTGGAAACTCGGAATATAATCTTCTAATCGTGGTGAAAGATCTTCAACATCTCCCATAATGATATTCTTTTTTTTAACCTAAATCCTTTATTTATATCCTGGGGAAAAGAAAACATAAAAGGGTGAGCTCAAATGCTCAGTAAGGGTAAACAAAAGAAATATCAATCACATCATATTCATAAGAACTTATCTTTTGGAAATCTTAACCTGCAAAAGAGATCATAATTTCATAACATGGGATAAATCATTGTAGTGAAATGTAATCCCAATAATCATAACATAAAACATGAAACTTTGTGTCATACACACATAATCATAGAGAATCATTTCTTATTAGTCAAGACTCATTGCCAAGACTATCTTAGTGGACAAAGTCCCTTTCTGAACCGAGTTCACTCCTTGTTTCAGTCCTGTTTCACTGAACCGGTATAACCTACCGTTACAGCCATGTTTATCTCATGAGATATAAAATCTTCACCCAATGCATTGGAGGGAGATATAGGTCCCACCCATCTCATAATGATACCATTCATATGTGTGCCACAAAATCATAAATCATACATCATTGCATAACCCATGTAATAAAAATGGGATTCTTAAACAACATGACATCAAAAAACAATTCATATAAGATAAAGGAATTCATAAAAATAATCCCATCACAACATAATCAAATCAATTTAATAATAGGGACAGAAACAGAACCCTATATTATCTTAGATGGAAAATAATTTTGATAAAACACTTGAACTCTATTCTTGAGGAAAATATCCATTCTACTTCAAAAACATTTTCCTTTCTTAACATTTCATAAAATTTTAACCTAAAAGAAGTTTATTAAAAATAAACTTGAATACTTGTAATGGAATATTCTTGGAAATAATGTTATAAAAATACATTCTTGCCGTATAAGTTAAAAAAACATTCTTCTCGGACTTTAGTCGGAAAAGTCAAAAAGTACCTCATACGAAAAACGACAAAAGATTCCTTTCATATCTTTTACTATAAACTCACCGAAGGGTAAAAATGGATTTAAAAAATTGTATGTGGATGGAAATAATATTACATATTGAGGAAACATGGATGTGGATGATAAAATACACCCCAGTAAATACCAAAGTATAAATAATCTTGGATAGAAATGAGATTGTGATATTTCCCTTACCTTAGGTCCAATTTGCTTCATATGTGTCTGAACCTACTGTATAATGATTTAAATAATGTTATTGAATTATTCCATAATCTTACTTATTGTTATGATATCATATATGGTCATATTCTTAGCTTCTTATTAGTAATATTTCATTACTACTTGTTATTCCGGTGTTTATTACTTTTTGTTCTTATGTGTGTTTTGTCGAATAAATTCTTATTATTCTGTTTGGGTTATAGATACCTCATTTACAGAATGGTATTAGTGTAATATATATCATATTCATTCATTAAATTCATTTATATAATCATTATGCTATGATGATCATGTAGAACGAGTCGCATCACATCGTGGAGATGGTATTCCGTACGTACGCACGAGTGGTGATATCATTCCTGTGATCGTGGAATTGTATTGGAGTGTATGTATACTATTTATGAATCAGTATCACTTTATAATAGTCATATATAGTCATTATTTACACCATTATACCCATCCAAGTAATGTGGTGGTGGAAAATAGATTACACCACGGCGTGGAGACGGTATTCCGTACGTATGCACGCGCGTTGATTTCTTTTTCTGTAAGATGGATTGATGGTGAAATAGGGTTGTTTAATACTTATAATAACATATCAGTATGTGATTGATACTTATTTTATTACTTCATAATGAAACAACTAAAGAAGAAGAAGTGGAAGAAGAAATAAAGATGAAAGAATTGGTAACAGACATTACCTCTTCTTTGAAGTGCTTCTTTGAGACCTCCTTTTAGGGCACTAAATTAGGTCTTTGAAGAAGACCAAAACCTCTAGGATGTTTCTAGAGAAGTGGGGAGAAGAAATTTTCAGGGGTTGGCCGAGCTTGATGGCTCAAAGTGGTGTGAGGAAGAGGGGGAGGAGGTGCCCTTTTATAAGGGAGGAGAGGGGCTCCTTTGGAAAAACTAAAAATATTATTTTATTATAAAGCCAAATTGGGTTTTAAATAGCTCAAAATAGATTTATTTTGAATCTAAGGTGGGGATGGGTAGAAATCCTCTGATCCAATAGAATTTAGACAAGTTTAGGTTCCTATTTTAACCTTATCATTTATATTTATCTTTAAGTTAGATAATTTTGCTTTTAACGTGTCTTTTTGTGTTCTTACACTATAAGGTTAATAAACATACAATAAGAAGCCAAAAGAACCCCATGTTTTTTATTATTAATATATATAATATTATCTAAGTAATTTGGCCGAACCTTAGATATTGATGAATAAAATGACAATTAATAATATAATATTTGTTTTAAAAACTATTTTATGTCAATTTTGACACTATTTAGTAATTGATTTTTGTAAAAATCATAACAGAATGATTAGTTCGAATAAATTTTAATAAATAAATACTAACATGTCATATTAACCTAGAAATTAGTGTAATTCCTAAAAAGTCTCAAATTACATTTATTTTGGTATTTATAACATCAATTATGTCAATATTTCATTAATAATATAATTACTGCATCATCATTCTGTCAAAAATAAATTAAATTATTTAATGTCTTAAATTTACGAATAAAGAACTATTATTTAGGAAATATTTTTAGCTTTCTAATGAATATTTATAGTCGAATTTATCTTCTGTATAACCTTATATTAAAAATGACATACTTATTAAACATTGATTTTAACTATTTTAACCCTTCTTTAAATAAATTAATAATAAATGTCCTAATCTAATCCAAGTGGGCCTAAATGGTCATATTTTATTCCTAAGGTTTTTTTTGGTCGAATTACACTTATCAAATAGTATTAGGACATGTGTTAGGGTAATAATAATAACATTTTTACCCTTAATTACCCTATTTACTTTTAACTGTGGTAAAAAAAGTAAAAAGTTACTATTCACAAAAAACTATTTTCATCTCATTGAACCACATTTTACTTACTGACATCAACCGTGTCTCTTGGATTTTGGAAATTCCATTCACAGAAGCGGTAAAATTAATTTTTTTGAAAAATTCATTTTTTTTAACTACCACTTAGTGGTTTCACTATTCATCAAAAAATGAAAGTTTCCAGAAAAATACCAAAAATTAGGCCTAAGATATATTTGATATTATGAAATAAAAAATGATATCTATTTTATCAAATTCAAAACATATCAGTTACATTAACTAATTTAAAAATTAATTTCCGTCGTCAAAACAAATAGCGTGTTTTTAAGAGATAATAAATATCAAAAGATTGACAGTTGTTTATAACTGGTTTAAATGTGAAATTACATCCAATGACCAACATTGTATTAAATTGTAAAAATATATTCTAAATATACTTTAAGACCACTCAAATTAATAATTTATCACTATTAATTATTTCGATTGAAAAAGTTGTTTTTAATTAAAATTTAGTGATTTTCACTATTCATCAAAATATGAAAGTTATCCGAAAATTACCAAAATTTCACCCTAAGATAATTTTGATATTCCGAATCCAAAAATGAAGTCCATTTTGAAAAATAAAATTTAAAAAATTTCAAAAAGTGGTTATTACTATTCATAACGGCTAGTTTTAATAATATTTTAATAGCATATCGTTGTTTAGTGAAACTCGGTATTGCATACTACACACGCTATCGAGGATGGTCGTGATTGTGTGTAATGCAAGGCATGTCAAGGATGCGTGTTGTGAAAGCTCATTTTGGTGTTGCGTACAACAGAAGACATTAATGAAAAGAATATTTTTCATAAAATCTCGGGGTATTACAGTTATCATATTATACATTACAGATTCTATTAAGGAAAATTAACATCAAATTCATGTTGTTTCATAATCAAATAAAATAATATTTTGATGATTATTGTTTCAAAAGATAAATTGTGATATCAAACAATCCTAGTTTTTGGGATCAAATTCACATCTTTATAATCCTTATTCTCAATTCTAGATGAGTTCCATTGTCCTTCTTATTTATTTACCTGATAGTTTAATAATGTAAATTTTTACATTCCATGTCATGTAATCTTTTATCTATCTCACATTAAGTTAACAACCCCCATTAGAATTATCAACTCCTCATTGGGATCATGCATTATGTTAAATGATAATAAACCCCTTGACATATTATTCTGAGGTATCATGTATTAAAATAAAAAAAATTATCCCTTCCCCGATAATAAGTGAATTTTGAGATACAAATAATTAAAAAAAACTCACAATGTAAATTCATTAAAAAATTCAAGTCATTGCACATCAATCCATCCATATATGATATAGTAAAAATTTAACATATGAAGGAAACATACACAAATATTGTGAGACTAACACTTAGTTCTTAAAAAATCAATATATTCTCAGAAGACATCATGTTTGTATCATCTTCGACCCGATTTTCCCTAAAAACAATTATTTTGGTCTGGCTGCCACTTGCCCAAGGCATGGATCCCTGAATCCCCAAAGATAAAGAATAGCAGTGAGGGAATAAATGAAAAATATTGGGGAGGATCTCCATCTATGTATTATATATTAAATTAAAATTATATATATATATAAAATATGCGATGGAAATAAATACCCAGTAGACACGAACTAGATCCGCTAAATGTAGATGAAAAATCAATCATATAAGAAGAGTATCTAAACAACAACGACAAAAATATAATAAACAGCCACACATAGAAATTTTATCTTCTAAATAGATCAGATATCAAAAACCAGTCATATATGAAAATTTATTGAAGGTGTTTTCAATGTATTCAAAAATTAAATACATATATAAGCATGTTGAATTAGAAAAGAAACCAAACTATATATCCAACTGGGGCTAGAATGTCACGACCCGTCCCACGGGGGCTTCCCTTGACAACCCCAAGCCCGCCTTCCATAGGCCAAGGGATGGAAACTAGCATCGAATGGAGTATTCCCTAAAACAAGGAAGGAATATCCTTTATACCCTATAAACTCACTTACCCATGTACACAACAAGATACCAACACAAGAAAACTATATAACAAAAAGACTGCTGAAAGTAAAAGGAGTCAGAATACAATCCCTACAGTAAATGTGCATGTACAATATAAATACAATACAACTGAAGAACGTAATAGAAAACTATTGGATCGTCCTCCGAGGTTCCTGCTTGAATGTTAGGTATAGATCGCCTCCTCATTACTCCACTTCTTCCAATCTCCTCTGCATACCAACACACCATATGGTCCCCCTTCGGGCACTGTCCAGTCCTGGCACTCTCATCCTCAGTCAGCGATGTGTGTCACTTTCACCAAACACAACGAATTGTGGGTATATCCCATGTAGTGATGAGTATTACGATACTCATTGGGGTCCCCAAGAACCTCTATGTCTCACAAATTCCCCCAAGGATAAACTACAAAGAAGATAAATCACTGACAATCCTACTTAGTTAAATGCCCATTCATATACCTATATTATCAAGTATGCACATCTCAATCATGAGTAAATAGATGTTCGAACCCAAAAGACCAAGGGTCATCTGTTCCAAAATGGATGGAAAACAACAGTGGCAAGTACCACATAGGTACGCCATAGAGAAGAATACCACCATGTTATTACCATAAATAATGTACCACAGAGGTACGAAATCAGCTCACATAATGTATAACTTAAGTATAGTAGTAGAGATGATTAGATATAACTATGGAATCATCATACTCTGTTAAGAGGTAGACCCACACAAGATCTCTCGGTGCTGACCCACACAGGATCGCTAGGTGCTGACCCACATAGGATCGCAAGATGCTGACCGACACTGTATCCCTATGAGCTGACCCACACAGTATCGCATGGTGCTGATCCACATAAGATCTCTAGGTTCTTATACATACAGGATTGCAAGTTGGTGACCCACATAGGACAGGAAGGTGCTGACCCACACAAGATTGATCTAAGTGTCGACCCACATAGGATCTCTCTACATTCTTCACGTCACTGCCAGCTACTAGGTTCTCGAACTATGCTCGCTCGTCTCCGAGAGGATCTGATCCACAAGATAAATTTACATAATCCAACTTCCATGAAGTCCCATGAATAATTATCTCTATGGTCCACCAAGTCATAGGGGTCTAAACGCAACGGATGACGTGTCATTCAGATTCTTGGTCTATGTGTTATTAGCCTTTGGTCCTGATGGTCTTGTTGGATTTGTGCTCGATCTAACTAGACTACTCCCCAACATTATCCAAAACACTAGTGGGGTATAATAAATGGATGTACAGTGCCCAAGTTATGTCCAATGTAAAATATTGGTTTGTATGTTGTTCGGTTCCGGACAAACTTGGTCGGACTTCCCCGGCCCGACCCGCTTGGTCCGGCGCATCAGGTTGTGAGGCCGCGGGGGTGTTGCGGGGTCGCGGAGTGACTCAGCCGTAGGGGGTGCCATGGGGGAGTGTGGCCATGGGGCAGATCGGCCCGAGCGGCTCATCAATGAGGGCGGAGGCTGTGGGCAGGATGGGCAGGGGTGGCTCGGCCAGGTTGGCTCGGCCGGGAGGGCGGAGGCCGCAGGGCAGCACGGTTGGGGAGGCTCGGCCGGGAGGGTGAAGGCCACCAGATCTGTGGAGTGGCCTAGCCGTGGTGGTGCGGTGAGGCCACGGGGTAGTGAGGTGTCATTACTTCATCGATGGCTCTCGATTTCCACCAGTGCCAACCGCTGGTAACAGTTTCCATCACTAAACACCCATTCATTCATCGCAAAGGATACACCATTTAAGATGAATGTAGGAGGGTTCGGGCCATGATTGTTTAGCTATAACCCTCCACGTTAGAACGGTAGCAAGTAGATCAACAAGAAAAATAATTACAAGAATGGATAAAGAAAATTAATTCCAAAACCCTCCCTACAACCTTCCGGAATAATTATTCCCAACCCACAAAAGAAAACATCCACAGATCATCTTGATTGTGACTTGATCCGCGTTCTTTATTTAGAAGGTAAAAAACATGGGAATATAATCATATTCAAATTAATCCCCTAACTCGTAAATTTGTTATTGCCCATGAGGTGGAAATAATAGTCTTCGATTGAAGACGTCCAACGTTGAAGGATTTCCCGAGGAATAAGTCGATGTTGTACGTCAGTGTTCTTAGTTGGAGGAATGTTCTTCGTTGGAGGATGTCTCGAGGAAGTTCTTTGTCAGAGAAGTGTAATCCTCCCAATATTTATCCTCTCCCAATTCCACCAGATTTCAAATCACACAACTTCTAATATGTTTCCCAAATTTAATTGTTGGTTCAATTTTAAATTTTGTATGTTAATTACATAGTTTGTCATAATAAATTAAAGGGAGTGGCACCATTTATGTGGGGAAAGTTTAAGAGGCTTCCCCATACTTATGAGGGTGTTTATGGGGTTCTAGCGGTTTTAAACCTCAGGTGGTCCCCACCACCATAACCTCTCATTAGAGGTTAGGCTCGGTGGTCCCCACATGTGAAATATTCACATTGGTGGTTTCATAATAATTTAAAAATAAAATGTTACACCATTTTATTTTATTGTATTCCTTCATGAGAAACCCAAATTCTATCTTTCACTCTTGTTTTACTACAGTCGAGGTGAAGGTCTCTTTAAGTGAATATCAGCACTGCGAGTTCATCGGTGTCCTCAAATTTCAATTCAGAGCACTAGTTCCAAAGTAAGAAAAACCCCCTCACACGTTTACTGAATGTACCCGAAACAAAGTTCTAAAATCCATTATGGGTGCTCCGGGCCCTAGAATCACGCGCCGTCAGTTTTTGCAGACTCATAAAATTCCATATTTAATTGAAAAAATAACATGGAAATTCCGAGTCATTATAGGGAATCTTAAGGTACCCTACTGTCAAAACTTAAGAACTCAACTGTGATCTAGATCTAGAGAGAATACCCATAATTCAACATAAAGGAATAATGTCTACATGTGTCCCAAAGGGGCTATATAAGGCGTGAGAATGAGTCTCAGTAAGAAAAAACCCATCTGTGGATACCCAACATATGTGTTTATGGATTTTGATAATATAATAAGGAAAAAAACTCAATAAAATCAATTGAACATAATATTACAATCTTCTCCACAGCCACTATAAAATTTTCACCAGCTTTGTCCAATGCGAAATTAACTAAAGTGGGTAGGATCCTTTGCTTATGACTAAAGGTATCACTTGATGTCATAATACCATGTGAACCCTCTTCTTCCACCTCTAATATAGTATCCTATAAACATGTTCCAATTAATTCCTCACATCAAAAATCAAGTCAATGATGTCTCGAAGGCACATCCAAGAAAATATAACTATATTCTTGCAAAACCCTTCTCGAAATAACTTGTTGGATCAAAGATATATGTCTAGAGGCACATTGATATCTGTCATCAAAAATAATATTTATTGTCTCAATTAACTACATCTCGATGATTTTTTTTTGTATCCACTAAAATTATCCTAGACTAATGGCCTTAGGCAAGAAAATCATCATCTCCCAACTCATAGCCTCTACATTGTCATCTGATGTCTCCTCACCATCCACATAGATTACGATGGAAAGAACCAATAAACCAAATATCTAATCCTAACTACAAAGGGACTCTCCCCACATTAGTGGTCAAAAACACCTCATGACTATGTCAAGCTATGTTGAAAGAAATATAATCAGCAGTTTGGTCCTCACTGGTGAACATAAATTGCCAATTTAGTACCTAATCCACATCAACTCTGGCACCTCATGCCCATGAAACCATATTACTGAAACCCAATGTCCATTCCATCCAATATCGTAGGACATTCCCTCAATGTGATGGACTTTACTCCTCAACTTATGAACATGTTTCTTAACTAGTGGTCACACCACCCCATGTAAATTGGTCCTAGCCCATACTAACTATCACATCACTTGAATTATAATTGTCCATCTCCATTTAAAACATTAGGCCAATCCTTTCAAGATCCCATAGATCTATGTAGTAAATCTAATACAATATATATATATTATACTTTTATTTAAATAAAATTATTTAATTTAATTTAACTAAAAAAGCTGACCCAACCACCCATGTGGTCTATGACTTCTAATCAGGACTCTCACAATTTCCTGTGGTTCGATCATGCCCAATGAAATCCCATAAAGTCCAATTGATAAATCAAAAGGAAAATAAATAAATTGCATGGTATCGTCCTGTCAACAACTCAGTGTGCTGAAAGGACCATTCCAAAACATATAAAAAATATCATAGATGGTATGCACCACTTACCTTGTAATTGTTGCATTTCTCATGCCAAGCCCTTACTCTAAATGGTTTGGAAGAAATCACAATTTTTATTGAATTCCCTAAAATTAGAAAAAACCCAAATAAATTTAGCAGTATATGATATGAGATCAAATGAAAAGAGAATCATGTGGGAGGAGAGACTCAGTGATTCAGTTACAATTCACCAGATGGTGGCTAAAACAGAGCTCAAATGGATGAGTGTGATCAAAACATAGGGTAAGAACAAATCAATTAGAATCGTATTATATTTGAAACCAATAATGGGAAAGTAGGAGGAATAAATGAATGAAAGGGAGGTAAGAATGGTAATTTAACCCCTTTAATTATCCTCATTGTTAGATCCCATAGTTTTCCAAACCAGTTAGAAACAGTGTGGCATACTGTGTTGATGTACTACATAAGTGGCACTACCCATGATTCTTGAGGATGGTTTTCCCAAAATTTGAATTGTATATGTGAAAGCCCTATGAATAATTGATTTTTTCCTTGCATGGGCGTGCACCAAACCAACAAGTTTTTCTAAACTGTGCAGTAGTTCACATTTAGGCAGTATGGTTTCCTAGGAGTGACCACTCGATTTACCTAGAATGTGCATAATGACCTACAACCTACAAAATGGGTCCTTCGGGCCTCTTAAGCACACAAAATTCTTCCAAATACCCAATTCACTATCAACTCCTGTAAAACCATCCATATACAAGATATTATCTTGAATGAAAACTCGTAATTGGTTCCAATGAATGAAAAAAACTGGAAAAACCATGAACTACAAAAAATAAAAAATGGATAGAATTTTGACCCATTTCAAAAACCCAAGATGTAACAATATCACTTACAAAACATAGGTTTCCATGAGCTATAAAAAAATAGTTGGAACAATACATACACATCCCACCAAAATAAAATGGACCACCCCCATCAAAAGGGTTCAAGACATATACTATAAGGGAGCTCCCCACCAATGAAGTGACATACCCTAGTCTCATACCAACCCAACACATAGAAAAATTTATGTTCCATAAACCACCCCAAGACTCAAATTTTCATTACTGACTCATCATTACTCCTTCACCCCATTAAGTCATCATTTTTAATACACATCACCCATCTTTATTCAACACTACATTTGTTCCCGCCTCGTGCCCATTTTACAAATGCAACCAACAATGTCCAACATCTCATTTGATGCTCAAATAGGTCATGGATACTCACACCTCAGTCATGTCATGTATCATAATAAAGACCATATTAATACACATATCAAGTGAAATAAATCTCTCAATTCATATATATATTTTCCAGTGGAACAGACCATATATATATAGTGCATCTAAGCTGACACCAACCCACTAACCAGTGTCTGGTCAGTCCATATATATAACCCATGAAAATAATGCACTCAAAATGTACATTCCTCAAATGGAATTTCCATAACAAAAATAAATCATGTCTATTCAAACAATGTACATATCTATACATCATCCTATCACAACCCTACTCGGGCCCTTAGAGCTTCATAACATGCATATTCCCAAAAGCCAGACTCCCAGAAGCTTGGCCTCCCTACGGTGCTGCCCTAACCTCTAGCCTCTAACCCCACATCTGTGTCCCAAATTAACTCCAACAACCTCCACAAGAAGTTGATTCTAGGATACCAACCCCAATTATTTCTCTTGATCTAATATAATAACCATGACTCTACCCTGGTTCCTAACTAAATGTTTCTAGAGAAGTCATCCTTTAGAACTGTTCTAGATTCCCAACCTATCCACATGACCAACACTCCTTTGGAGGAAAAACACACTAACTCAATGCATGAACTAGTATTACAGTCTAGAAACACACCATTTAAGATGCACATAGAAGTGGATTACTCAACTCCTTGGCTTGACCGTCCTGATAGAACTCGAATTTGTCTCAATTCTTCCAATCTAATGTGTCACCACTAATATCACCTAATGAAGTTTCTCAGTTTGAGTAAGACATGTCAATCAAGCTACCCTCATATATATGTTCATTTTCCCCTACTCAATTAATGAGGAAAACCTAAATATGTTTACTTGTATCATAATTTCATACAATTAACAATCCTTGTAGCACCTCACCCTTAATGTTTTGTCGCTCACCATGTCAAGTGTAAAGATATAAAATTTAGTGAAAATCATTTTATAGTCCATGATTGAAATGTCATCCTATTAAAGGCTGAAGAACTCTCTCCACCCTCATTATCTCATGAAAAAAATGCTTAATGAACCTGGACCTTATCTCCTTCTAGGAATGTTGATAATGTCAACCTTTCTACACCTGTAAGTCCCACAATCACATATCCAATCCTCCAATCATGTAGGTTCCTAGTTACAAAATCCACCCTTAAGGAATATTTATATTCTATAAGTATATATTAATGGATTCAATATATTTATTATCCATCTTTGGACCATGCATTACCCTGAAAAAGTGGTTGGTGCTCTGAATGGAACTTCTGAGTATCGTACGACATCGAAGGCTCTTTCTACTTATCACCCTGATCAATACAATGGAAAACACATACCAAGATCAACATTAGATTCTGACAAATCTATATCAAAAAAATTTACATTTATGGTTTCATGTCTACTTACACTACAGCCTCTAATAAAGACAGATAATGTACCTTCTTTGTCATTCCCTCTAAGGTCTCAACTCATTTGTGTTCCTAAGGCACCCAATCCTCACCTTTCAAATATTGCAAATGAGCCTTCTAGGTGGAAACCTCCCAAATACCATTGAAAAGGTCATAAATCAGAAATATATATAGATATATATATAAAATAGATACTAAAATAAGTAAAATGTAGAATCATATCACTACCCTTACTCACCCCCATCACAATCATACCACATAACATCATATTCTCATGGACTCCTTACCTACCCATGAATGATCAATATATCACATATTCCCCATGCCACATCTTCGAGTCGGGTTCCACTGGCCCTAGGACCATTTCCCAAACACTAAAGGCTACCAATTTGCGATGAGGGTGTAAATAGTGAATAGTGGGGATGATATACCCTCTATATATTGTTTATTAATGCAGCAAATATATATATATAACATGAAGTAGAAATAAAGTCTCAAAAAACTCAATCCAACCCTACTAAAAGAGCACGAAAAATCCATCATTGTGTAATCCTATTAAAATAATAGAAGTGAAAATAAAATAATTATAAAATCATAAAAAATTCATCTACTAATTGTTTTAGGCAATGAATAGGATTCATTAAATATAATTTCCCAATGGGGATGCTAATAGATGACCATAGTTTATACATATATAAGCATGATGATCCCCAAAATTAAGAAAATTGAAAATCTTGCCGAGGAAGGATTCTCATGTTCCTTAACCATCTATCCATGCCAAATTAACTTGGATATAGCTACAAAAAATGGACCCTTATCTAAACATAATAGCATAAAGTTTACACTCATCCTGAAGGACCCGTGAAGGTTGTGAGAATGAGTCTTAGTATGATACCACCCATTTTTTCATTCCAAACATATGTATTTCATCTTTTCATTAATATTATAAGGAAAAAACCTCATGGCATTCAAATATAAAAATCCTCCTTGGTTCCCCACAACTAACTGGATATTATCACAATCTTCAAAAAAATGTTGAATTTACTGAAGAGGAAATGATTCGTGGACAAATGATAAATGCAACCCCTCATGCAAAAATTATATATCAACCCTCACGTTCCACCTCCTATAGATTAACCTCTCACAATGTCTCAATTTAATACTCATGTTCCAAATCAAACCACTAATTTCCATAATGCAATCCCAAATAAAGAGAACCCCTGCCCCTCAGACCCCTGCTCAAAATAAGCGGTCAGATTGATTCCCATTGTCTAGAGGCATAGTTATAGATGAGCACAAATAAAATCATTGTTGGATCAATGATAAAATATGATGAGGAATTATGATTCCCATCCCCCAATATGATCCTGACCCAATGGCCTGAATCATGGAATGCATCACCCAAAAAAGTTAGCCTCAATGAATCCTTAGATGATACTCACCATCTTTAATAATTTCTATGGAAATCACCCCAAAACCAAATACATATTCCACACTACTGGAAACATTTACCGAAATGAGTGGCCAAAACCACCCCACCACATAGTCAATATATGTTCACTAAGCATAAATCAGCTCTTCATCCATTGTGGGTGAAAACAAATCTCCAATTTATTACATAAGACACATCAACTTTGGAACCTCCTTCCCCTAAAACCATGTCACTCAAAACCAAATGGCCATACCATCGAATATCACATTCCATTAACTCAACTTAATGGCCTTACCCCCTCAACTGAATAGTGTTAACCCCTACTGGTGATCTCATTAGATAAATAATCCAAGACAACATCATCCTGATGATAATTTCTCCTGAATTCCAAATATTCATCACCATTTCAATCCTCAATAAAATCTCTTAATGATCTCATTTATTTCATTAGTACATAAAAAATAAAATATATAGTGATATAACATAAAATCAAATAAAACTATTTAGTTAAATTAAACAAACACACCCAGCCCAACCTCCCAAGTGGTCTATGACCTCTAAAATATCCTTAAAACATATCATATGTCTTGTAATATCACAAAAAAAATCCCATAAGGTCCAATTTATTAATTAAAAGAATCTAATAATTTAGGGTGTCTCTCTCAGTCAATACCACATCACACTAAAATCCACACTGCCAAACAATCATGAAATCTAAATGAAATGTTTATATCATATACCTTAGACTCATAGATGTATTCATGTATGATGCCAATACATATATATTTCTAGTTTGGATAAATTAGGGTTTCCCTCGCAAAATCCTGAAAAAATAGAAAAATGACTCAAATAGATTTAGCTGCCTGTGAGGAGAGATAAAAAGTAAAGGGAATCATGGGAGTGGAGAGACTCACTAAATTGGTTCTAATTCACCATATAGTGACCAAAAAATATCTCCAATGGTGGGGAGAGATCACAACATAGGGGAAGAACAAATGGGAGAGCCCCTTTATATACACATGATCAATAAAGGAAAAGTGAGGTGGAAGGAATCAAAAAGAGGGAGGGAATAAACATAATTTAAAACCTTTAATGGGTTGCAAGATTAGTTCTCATGATTTTAAAAACATTGTACAAACTGAGTAGATACAGTGTTGATGTAATGCCTAAGTGGAACTACTCATGTGGCATTCACGTTGTTTTCCATAACCGTTCACAATAGATGAAAAATACCTCTAAAAACAATAGGATACATCTTATGGCCATCTGCCCCAACATGAAATTTTTTTCCAACATTGCAGTAGTTCAAATGGGGTTGCCCAATTGTATAAGAGAGGATACATAGTTTACATAAACTGTGTGCCTTGACCTATAACATCTAAATCATATCTATTGGGTCTTTGACATACCTGAGACCCTTCTGAACCCCTGATCCACCCACTATGCCTCTAAAACCATCCAAATACAAGATTTATCTTTGATAGAAAACTAGGAATAGGATTATGATTATCAAAAAAGATTTTGGTGTACCAACTAATTCCAAAAAATGAAATTGGTAGAGCATTTTTACAAGAATCAAAATACTAGGATGTTACAATGTATCAATTATATTTTTACATAAAATCTATATTTCACCTTTATAAATATATAATCATAAATTAAAAAAAATATCTTTTTTTATTATCCATGTATATAATGAATCTCACCTTTAATGTCATGGTTTTTCATCTTTATATGATAAGTAAAACATTAATGGTATCATGATCTATATTGTATGATCATAAAAAATATATGATTATTCTGAATTGTCGAACATATAATGTAAAACAAAAATCAATTAATTAATTATAAAAAAAATAAAAAAAATATTTGGTTGGAGTTGTGTGACATTTAACTAAAAAGTGCAATTTTATCAATGCCTTGTGGACATAAATTGCAATCCATAATATCAACCAAATGACATAACCATATTATATATATAAAAACATGTATAAAATTTTATTCTAAAAACATTCATATTGAGTTTTGATAAAAATTAAGTCATTTTCTTATTATGCTTCACTTTCACAACTTATGAAAAATTTATATCCAAAAAATAGACCAATGATTTCTAGACCAAAACATGATACATTAAACTTGAAATATAAGATAACTGAAACTATTATACAAGTAAATCAGTACACTGAACAACTATTAATCCATTTAAATGTCCCTACATTAATACAACCACCATAGGGGATGAACCTTCATAATGATACAGATACTTTATAAATGTGTTTTTATTCAATTAATATCAAATTTAAACCATTACAATTTAGAACACGAGTTTATTATATTGGAAATTATAACCATTACACATCATTTGCACATTAAATTTCAAATTTGATGCTCATCCTGGTACTAAAATTCATCTTGGTATCACATAAAATAGCGGAAAATTATATGTTCTCTTGATTAATATTATATTCTCATACCATTTCACATTCTCTTCATGTTATTGTTTCTCCAATGTCAATTTTCATATTGGTTCCATATCATTATATCCAATGATTCATTTTTTTTATTTCCATTTCTTTATTATGATAGAATTTTCCCACTTTCAATTCATACTACGATTTATCATTTTTTTCATAATAATATTTTCTACTTAATATTTCACATTTTCACAAACATATTTGTTGAATATACTGATATGGATCAATGTTTATATATCTGGTCCATTTATATTCCATAGCTATCACATTTTATGTCAGTTTTCCTCAAAAAATGATTAATTATTGGTCTCATAAACTTAGAGTGGCAAAACCCTCCTTGAATATTATGTTTCAGATAAAAAATATTTAATACAATAATAATAAAGTAAATAAACATCTACATAAAATATTTTAATGAAACTTCATGGATTTTGATGATGGAACATAAATCCATGACATTACCCACCAATAACTATCTTTGGAATAAGTCCTTGAAAAAACAATCCTTCTCATATTATAATAATCCCCTAAAATTTAGTTAATGTACATGAGCCCATAATTCCCATCAAGGGTAAAATTCCTCAAGGTATTCCTACCACAAACATCAGAATTTCCACCTCATGATTTTTAATCCTTGATTTAATATATCTATAATAATATATTTACGTTTATTTGAAAAAATTTGGTTACACCTCGATTAATAATTTACACTATAATGGACCAATATTCAAATTTAACATAATTTGTTCTCATGATATGTATGGCCAAGTGAATTTCATTGTCCATAAAAAAAGAAGAATTCTTTAAATACTTATTTCCATTTATATAATAATGTTTTGGGAGATTTAAAATTTTTATGCATCTCCATTAATAATTAAATATAATAAGTGGGGGAAGTATAAGACGCTGATATTTTTAACACCATAAACTACACAATGTATTTTATTGAATAGAGTAATGATTGAAAACCATATCCTAGAAAGGATAAGCATAAATTATTATATTTTCATTTAGTTTATATCTTAGTAACTATTGCAGTGGAATCCTCTACCCCCTTCCTTGTATATTTTTCCACTACTATAACATTTATATCATTGAATTTTACAATTGAATGTGATTTTCATCAACCATATTCATTATAGTGTGATTCTATTGAAGGAAATTCTCCTACGGATATAGATTCTCCACCCAATGTTCTTACATGAGATACTCAAATAAAAATCTAAATATTTTTCCTTATTAAGGTACATTTATAACACCTCGAAAAAAATTTACTCATTGATAATGTAACTGAATTTAGAAAGGATGTAAAGGTAGTTGATCTTAAATTCCTCTAGGATTATTAAAAAATGGTGTGGGTGATTCAACTAATGGCCTAGTTCACCATAACAATGTTGATGATCATGTTTTCGATGTTATAAAATTTATTTCCCATAATTGTATTTGCACAGTCATGATGATTAAATCACTGAGAGGGGAAGGGTTGAATCAATGAATCTTTTTTTGTTATGAATCCTTGAAAGAACCACCACCTCCACTTAAATTTTGTATTCATTGATAAAAAACTATTCAAAGTTACTTAAAAAGGAACACAAGTATTTACAGGGTTTACTACTCAATAAGAATACCTATATCCTTGGTATGGTTTGTAAATGATCTAATACCCCACAATCCACTAGAAATAAAATATTTTTCTAGAATTAAATAATAGTACACACCATTACACTCATGTACCACTATAAAGACGATACAAAAGAGTTACTTCACCCTCGTGAAAAAAAACAATGTAATAAAATAATTGTGTAACAAAATATGTTATATCTGTGTCTAAATAAACTTATAAAAATGTATTACATGAAAAAAAATATTAATTTCATATCCATATGTTGTTTTGAACATCCAATACTTTGTTAAGGAAAATATAATATGATTTTCCCCGAACATTTTTCCTTGTCGGATTGATCCCAGCACAGAAAATATATAAATGATTTAGAAAACTTTAGGTACAAATCAACAACACTTCTATTCTATGTATAAAAAACTCAGTCTGATTCTTCCCAGTTTGATTCCGTCGAGTATGAACAAAACTAAATATTATAACTATATTATGATTATCCATCCTAATATGATGATCATTTGAATATGAAAACAAGATGAATATGATTATTAGCTGGAACATTGCAATCTAGTCTCTTATTTTATATCTTTTAACTAAAAACACTTATTTAACAATGATAAATAAAGAAACTTATTCTTATCTAAAAAAACCATGATCTTATCTCTCTTTTATGGTGAATAGTACCTTCCCCATCTAATTTATAGAGTACTTTTTTCATTTATAGGTGGGAAAAAATGGTTTCAGCATGATTCTTAATAAGGTTTCATTCTCTACCCAATTTCCCAAAATTTTAAACTTCCATCAATTTTGAATGGATTTATGACTTCTTCGAACTTCTCAACTATTCTCAAACCTTCTTGAAACTTCACACAACATCATATCACTTATGAATTCAATAATAAAAAACCATTCTTATATTGATTTATTATTATGAATATTTCATTACGATATTCTAGTATGATTTTTTATAATTTTTTCATTAAAATTTATTCAGTACATAATTTTTCATCCCCAGGCTCAACAATATATTTTTATTATTGATACTAATTTATTGATATGATGGATCTAGAACATAATGATGAAAAAATTTGATGAAAAATGAAATCTTTTCATTCTATTATAAATACGATACCAATCATCTCCAAACATCGAATATTTATTTCTTTTGGCCTTTGGTCAGGATAAAAACTAGTACCATCCATTTCTCACATTTTTCATGGATCTCCCCATCATTAAAATTCTAAAATCAACCGTCCATCATTCATTCAACTATCATAAATGTATGACTACATTGTTGATCATTTCATTCATTTTGATTTCTATATGCTTTAACTGAATTAATTAACAAATTTTCTTGGTGCAATAATTTTTTCCTTAGTATGATGGTATTCTGAATATGATGGACTAATTTTAATATATTTCAACACCACCAATCTGGATCTATTTTTAATTCATCTGAAATAAATTTTTTCAGAATACAATAGACCTGAATATGATAGACATGACTACAATCCTTATGGTTATGATAGGGTATAATATTATATAAAATTTCCTTTTCTCTTTCCATTCATATCTGATCAATTTGAGTATGGTTATCCATAATACAATTATCCACAATTAAATTATCCTAAATAAAATTGTACATATAATGATCAGGCTGATTATGATTTATAACACCATTTCCCCACCATTAATTCTCCAGGCATTCATCAAAAAATTTATGATTTCTTTTTATTTGTGATAATTCTTTTACAGAAATGCATTATCACATTTTTATCAGATCTATGTTGAATATGATTATAATCAGTAACTGATTACAATATTATCCAATTTCAGAACATAGGTGATTCTGATCAGGACCAAATACATTATTCTCATTATGATGGATTTTCTTAAACATATTAAATCTTATTTTTTAATAAAAAACTGATTAATGTTTTCATCTTTTACAAAGATAGGTGATTTATCTACATTGATAAAAAAGACAACAACATTATAAATAAAAATTCCCTTATCTTGTAAAAACATTATCCATTGAAAATGGCCCTAAAAATAGACACCTAGTAAACCGCAAAAAATGTTTAAGTAAAAATCTCACTCTTCCCCCATAAGTGAATTTTATTTAATGGAATAAACTCCCATATACATAAATCCCTGAACTACAAGCCCTATAGTATGTGAACCATACATGTTCCTAGATTTAATATTTCCTTCCACCATCCCAATAATCTAAAATTACACATTTATAGATGTTGATAAAATAATCTTTTATTTATAAATCAGTACATTATTAATCATGAAGAATTTTTTTGACTCACCATCAATCCCAATAATATAAATACCATCAACTATCATTTAATTCAATACATAAAATATCAGGATGACTATAATGATTATTCAATTCAACTTCTCATCTATATTTATAGAGATAAGAGACCAGGACCAAAGTAACACAAGGGGATAAATTTTGTTTTTCCATCTATGATTCACCATGATCATAGATATGAAATTACATATAAAACAAAAAATAATGTTCATGATGATGATAAAATATTATATGATGAATGTTTTCCTGAAAAAAGGTTCGTAGTATTTTAATGTGGTCATATAATCAAGGATTTTTTATTCTAAAAGTCTCTAAATGTTAAATGTTATAGCATACATTAGCTGGACAACTAGAGGCATAAAATACTCAATTATTTCAGTAATTCCATAATAAATATTTTTAAATCCCTATAAAATGGCTAATAATTGAATATCATTACCTATTGTTCCCTAAAAAGTTCCACAAAAAGCCATCTATAGTCTTAGTTTCTACTTAATTCACATCTGTAGCTGAATCGTTTACCAAAAAAACAGGGTCATCTACCCAAGTAGTTGATGGATCCTACACTAGATACTCTACTAAAATTTTATTCAAAACACATAAATAGTATAATCCCTATGGTAAAATAATTTGAAATAGAGATATGTGTTATAATTTAATAATATGATGAAATGAATGGTTTAAAAATCAACCTTTCACGAATTTGAGTAAATTGTAATCCCATTCCTCGATTGAATCCAAAAATTTGATTTATATTAATGGTGGTTTCAAATTTATTTCAATGTAATTAAGTATTAGTAATATACATAGAGGATCATCTCCCACCAAATATTGCATTGTTATGGGCTCTGTTGGGGGAACTATATGGTGCATATCCCCAATAATAGTTACAACATCAATTGGAAATCCAATGTTTTCATACTATATATATAATAATATGGAGCATATATCTACTACATAGTATAAGGAAAAATATCTATCAAAATATATTATAGTAATGATATGATTTGATGACATTAATGAACTGATGATACATTTATAGTGGAAGTTAAATCTTGTAACTCCAAAAATGGAATTAACCTCAATAACATTATCCTCAAACACCTATTCATTAATAAATTTAATTTACTTTCTTTGTATGAGGTAAAAACGAACCAATAATTCACCAAAAATTTCATTTAGGGATATATTACCCTTCCAAGCATGCTATATATGTTGTGTTTCTTGAAATAAAACCTAGGATGTGATGTTTTGTTGGTACATTGTAACTCTATTAGAATGGGTTTTATATTATGTTATTTGATATTAGTGAGGTATTCTTCTATAGAAAACACAAATATGATCAAATTATTTCCCTTATTTCCATTTTCCTATATATATTGATGTTTATTCCTCATAAAAATTATTGAATAGATCGAGTTTCTTTTATATATTTTTTCGTGAGGATACTCCTCTATGACTTCTTCCCAATCCTTTACATTTTTTTGATATTGTCTCTTATTTTTTCTTTGTAAGAGTTTGATAATTACATATAGCATAGAATTATTCATTATAGTATTGTGGTATGACTAGATTTATGTCTAATCATTATCTTCTTGGATACCAAATAATTAGTCCACCATCTTTAGTATCCTCTAGAAATTGGTATTCTCATAAGTTATCAAAAACCAATGTTGGTATAAAATTATGATACTGTAATCTAGTAATATATAGATAATATATGTGGGGTATAGCCTATTATGTTATTATAACTATTGTGGAAATAAGTATGTATTTTAATACATACAAAGAAACATTCCATAAATTCCTACCACTAGTTCCCAATCTCAAAATTTAAACTTTTAAGACCACTCACTATAACTGTCAGAGCCCATATTTAGTATCAATACACTATAAAATACTATATATTGTGATAAGATGATGTTTCAGTGGTGTCCTAGATAACAGATTATGTTTTATTTTTTCAACGATATTAGTTAACCTTGAGATTAATATATTTCTAATGGATTAAATTTTCATCGAATCATAGTAATTGTGTCTTATAATAATAATTTCCAATTTAAGATACCACCCACTACATGAAACTCTATAATATCTATATATATATAATATGTGGAATATACTAAGTAGATGTATTTCAATAAGTGGTAATTACATTCTAGAATAAGTATCACAAAATGGATGACCTTCCATTACACTGACAACACTACAATGATAAATGTATTAGATATAAAATCAATTCATACATTAGTAGTAGGTACCCAATTACCAATATATTCAATTACCTTACATATTGAAATCACACATCAACCTCAATAATGATTCCACATCCTCATTCCTTAGATAAAATTATCTCTAATGGGGGTTATTATATGTCTATGTTATCATAAATAGTGATTCTTTCAAATAACATGAGCCTCTTTAAATTTAATTTTACTATATGAATTTAAGACAAACAAAGACACTCATGAAAAAAATGTGATATCGATTTGTATCAAATCAAATATGTCATTACCTATTGATATTACCTCTATACAATCAACACTAAGGGAGGGGTCTATTATTCAACCCCCAAAAAGTTGGTGGTTTAACTAAAATATAATACATTTCTCTTATAATGGGGAAGTAATTGATTTTTTATATGACCTAAAGAGAATTTCCAAAAACTCTATACAATAAATTTATGGGTTTATTTTAATGGATCCTCCTAATAATGGTATCAATTGTAAATTTCACTATTTATATGATGGACTGAGAGATCTATATTCACTAGTAGAAATAATGGATATACCAACACTTTTATACCAATAGTTTTATGAAACTATTTGTATAGGAGGAGTACACCAATGGTTTTCTCAGACCATTGGTATACTATTTTCACAAATAACCTATCCCAATAGTTTGGCTAAAACATTGGGAAAACAACCCTATTTATAATACATACAAATGATGTTTTGAATCCATTAGTAAAGAAATTATTTCCCAAACGATTTTAAAACCATTGGGAGTGTTTTCCCCCAAAAACAAAATAGATCATATTCTCAATCCATGAAATTTCATCCCTAAACCAAAGCTCTCCCAATGATCTCTCATTAACCTTGGCTGTGAAACTCATTCCACCTGATATATCCATCTTAAATGAAAAAAAAATTAGTTCCACACTTATAATATATATGTTCTACATTAGTTTTAATGTTCTACATCTATTTTTTTGTTTTCTATTTTTATTTAGCCAAAACATGTGGTTCGTGCGGCCTGTGGCATGTTATAAACAATAAATTCAATTTGAATTAATTTTGTTTTTTTTTTCTACACTTCATGTGTCAAGATTAAGTGAATCACCATATTTTGAATTAATTAAAGCTACTCCTACTATGTAGAGTTATAGAACTATATGAACAAACGGAGGTGCTGGTTAGATGTATCCCCACACAAAGATGGTATGTAACGCCCCGACCCCAATTACTAAAACTCAGTGAATTATTTTAATACTTTAGCATGATTACAAAGAATAATGTCCCAAATGAACAATTAGTTCAGCCATCATTGAGAATATATTTAATATATGAATGAAACATTAAAATTTCTAAAATAAAACACAACATAAATAATTCTATGAGAATTCCACTATTCCCCTAGCTTAACCCCGCATATCAATCATAACACACTTTTTCGCATCCTTGGAAAAGTAAAACATAAGAAATGGGTGACCTCAGATTCTATGTAAGGATAAAAATATAGCTGAAACTATCATAAATAAGCATAAACATTTAAGGTAAAGTCTAAGACTTAAACAAAAACCTTTTAAACATAAACATCAATATAATATGAAAAAAAATCATATAATTCCATTTACTTATTCACATGTATATTCTACTAGTCGAATAATCACATGAAAAATCAGTAGCTAATTTTATAATGTTGGAATGTCGAATGCCAAACATCCTAACAACATAGTCTAGGCCTCATTCCATAATTACAAATAATATTTTTTGAAGCCCTTATTCCAAGACACTAGTTTGTCACATGAGACCTACCGATGAATTGAGGAGCTATAACAGGCTCCACCCATCACATACTTGGTCCAATGCAATCCTCATTTAAAAAGGTTTAAACATAATATAAAAATTCGAATTTAAATGAGAATACATCATGTTAATACATTAACCATAAACCATGAATGGTATAAAAATAACATATTCTTAGTCAAACATCTCATAACTCATTCAATAAAATATGTAAGATTATATTTTAGTAAACCATACTCAATCAAAAATAATATCCAATAATGTATGTTGATATAGTTGAAAATAATCAATAAAACTCATTGAGAGAAATATCCTTTTTGAAGAAATCCTTTAAATGTCAAAAAAACTATAAAATATGTCATTTAGAAAAAATTGAATAAAAGTCTCCCATACAAATTTGAAACGTTTGAAAGAAATTAACACTTTAAAATAATTATATCTATGTAAATAAATCATTAAAATCATTTTGAAAACAAAGATATTAATTAAATGATTTAGAAAGATTAATAAATAAATCATTTAAAATTATGATATATGTAAAGAGGCTCTTCTGTAAAAACATTATACATTCATTTTTAAAAAAATTTATTGAAACATGGGCATAGATGATAAATATTTCCCATTACATACATACAGATAAAAAATCTCGGAAAATAAAGAGATTGAGAAAATAACCCTTACCTTGTACTTTCCTTTAGTCAAAGGCACATTTAACCTCTTGTAAAAAACCATAGTAGTATATTTAATTTGAACAAAAAAATATTCATATTTATTTATATCATACTTTATTAATTTTTGGCTTTATACTACTCATTATGTAATAATATCTATGTTAAAATAATATTTCAGGTAATAATCACATTATCAGTCATACATGTTTTAACATGTTATTTTTTTTATCTTATCACATATAACATGATTCAATTGATTAAAAATTATAAAACATTATTTATGATCATATATATATATATATATATATTCAGAATGTAAATATATATAATTTATAGATATGTGAAATGGAAACCAATGTTTATAGAGACGGTAGGCCGTACGTACACATAAACGTTGATTTCGTTTTCATATCGTATTGAATGGTAGTATGTGAATAAGATATATGCAAATACATATATATATATATACTAGAATTATTATGTAATATATTACAATCTAATTAATAATAAATTTATTTACAATCATCGTTGAATGGTGAATGTAGAAAACGAATATCATCATGTCATGGAGATAGTAAGTCATATGTACGCACGAGCGACTATATCAGTCTATAGATGGTGTAATGATATGTAATTGGATGTTATAGTATATAGACGTAATCATTAACATGATACATGTGTTATTTACATCAATAATACTCATTATTATACACATCCAAATAATGAAGTGTTGAATAAAAAACTTCACCACGACGTGGAGACAGTAAGTCGAACGTAGACACGTATAGTATCATTGTCATTCATATGATGGATAGAATTATGAATGTGATTGTAAAATATTCATAATAATATCTCATTATTTATAATTTACTGATGTTATAATTTTATTATGGACAAAATCAATGAAATATGATGTAGAAGAAGAAAATAACTTTGAAAGAGGTGATGAAGTAATTACCACTACTTCGGGTTATTCCTTTTGATTCGCCAAAAGGGATCCATGGTTGGATTATGATAAAAGTAAGGCCTATATGTGGATGTGATGGTAGTTGGGAGGATATTTAATCAGTGTTTGGCCGATCTAAATGGCATTGGAGGTGTGATTTTATGAGAATGGGATGTACCGTTTTATAAGGGAGGTGAGGGTCACTTAAGGAAAATCTTGTAATAATTTTTTATTATAAAATAATTTTCGGTTTTTAATGGATACAAATTGATTTATTTCAAGGATAAGGTGAGTATTGGTTTAAATTATATCAACCAATAAATTTTAGACTTGTTTAGGTCACCATATTAACCTTATATTTTAGATTTAACTCTATGTTAAATAGTTTAACATATACAATGTCTTCTTCTATTTTTGTATTGCATGATTAATAAACATACTATAAAATACCAAAAAATATAATGTGGTTAATTAATGACATATATATCATTATATATGTCCTTTATCTAGACCTTATATTTTTAAGAATATTGTATAATTTAATAAAAATGTATTTGTTTTAAAAACTCATTTATGTCAATTTTGAAACTATTAAGTTTTTTGTTTTTTTGAAAGTCAAATATATTTTATTACTTATAAAAAATCCATTTAATCAACTCTAACATGTCATATTAACACATAAAATTCGTTTAATGCATCAAAAATATAAATATAGATTTTGTTTCATATGTATAATATCGGTTATTTTAATCTTTCATTAATAAGGTAATTACTGAATTATCATTGTGTCATAAATAAATTTAATTATTTAATGTCTAAAAAATATAAATAATAGTCAATGATGTATTAAATATTTTAAATTTATAATGAATATTTATAGTCTAAATAATCTTTGTTTAACCCAAAATAAAAAATTGTATAGTTATTAAACATTAAATTTAACACTTTTAACTCTTCCTTAAATAAAATTATAATAAATTTTATAAGATAATTCAAGGGGATAAAAAGGATCATATTTTATTCCTAAGGTTTATTTTGTTATAAATACACTTATCAAATAGAATTACGATATGTGTTAGGGTAATTATAATATCATATTCACCTTTATAACCTATTTACTTTTAACCGTGGAGAATAAAATTAAAAATATACTATTCAACAAAAAATTATTTACATCCTATTGAACCAATATTTACATACTGATATCAAACTTGTCTCCAGGATTTTTGAAATTCAATTAATAGAGGTGGTAAAATTACATTTATGCAAATTTAAAAATGTGCCTAGAAGGTGGGTAAAAGACGTTAAAAATGTAATTAAATTTTTATATGACTCAAATGAATTAAATTGATCTCATATAGGTGTTATTTATATATATTTAATTTATAATAAATTTAAAAATATTAATTATTTAAATAAATGTCTTTTTAAACAATAATGGAGTGTTTTTCACTATTCATCAAAAATTGAATGTGTTCAAAAAAATACCAAAAATTGACCCTAAGATGATTTCTATAATAAAAATAAAAAAATTATTTCTATTTTACGAAATTTAAAACAATTGATTTGCATTAATTTATTTAAAATTAATTAATGTTGTCAAAACCATAAAGCTGGTTTCTAAGAAGTGATAACAATCCAAAGATTAACACATGTTTATGTACTATTTAAATGTGAAATTACATCCAAATACCTAAATTATATTAATTGATAAATATATAATGTAATTATAATTTAAAATCACTCAATCGATAATTTAACACTACATTATTTGGAATAAAAAAGTTGTTTTCATTTATAATTTAGAATTTTTCAGTATTCATCAAAATAAGAATGTTATTAGAAAAGTATAAAAAATGTATGTACACTAAATTTTTATGTCATGCTTCTAAAAAAGAATTTAATTTCATTAAATTTAAAATAAAAATGTTTCAAATATTGCATTAAAAAAATGGCTCCCATTAAAAAGATGGAAAATTTCATTTTTTTTAAAAATTACTTCTTTTATCTAAAAAGGTGAATTTGATCTTATATTCTGACTCAAAAACACATAATATGGATTCTAATATTATATTGAGTATATAAAATTAAAAATACAGTTAATAATATTCATAGACACTTTTTCAATGGCTTGTTTGGTAAGTCATGGGGCGCTCGAACTCTGTGTTGCATGTGGTGCAAGCTATTTAATTAAATTAAAGAGATAACATACTATGAAATCATTGGGTGTTACATTCTCCCCTCATTCAATAAATAGCATCCTTGTAATTTTAAATTAAGCTTTGTAAATAAATGGTTTAAAATATAAATTACTTTTGTGGAAAAACCACATCAGATATAGGGTTATGAAATTTTGTCATAAAAAAGGAAAGGGAAATAAAAATGTCACCACCAAATTAGGGTTTCAAATAAGAGAACATTGGTGGAAATTATATACACATAATTATAATAAAACATAAATATTTATTTTGATTAATTGAGGTAACCAATCACAAACAACTGAACAAAAAATAGAAAATTGAGGGCTTAAATTCCATAAATTTATGATGGGTTAAAATTTCATCAGTTCAACAAAACATAATGTGTTAGGATAAAAAAAATTTTGTTTTCTAATCGTCTCCCTAAAATTTAAGAATTAATTTCTTCATAGAATTATAAATAAAGAATACTTGATAAGTAGAGTTCTATCCATTATCTAATTTCTACCAAAAAAATCTTTCACTCCCATAGATAATAGAACTCAAAAATATTAAATTTATGCTAAACTTATAGGGATCAAAAAAAAGAATTTATAATTCATGAGTCAGAACTTTTAAAATACTACATTATAAAATCCAATACATCACGTTGGGCAGTGTTAGGTGATTCACCCTCATCACCCTTCGATTGCCGGTTTAAGTCTCACAGCCTTGCCAGATTTGATAGGTTGTCGCCCAACCTCCAGGTTTCCATTTTAATAACCATCTAATAATAATCATAAGAAATCATTTAACCTTAAAAATAGTATCCAATTTCAAATATAATGTATTCCAACCATTAGACTTATCCAGAATACTTTTATCCGAACTGATACCCCAAAATTTATATGGAAGGTCACATAATATACATGTGAATACCTACATCATGTATTATTTTAAAATGTGGTAATAAAATGAATTACCTAAAAAACATATTTTAATGGGTATTTACTTCCTTATTCATTCCATAAAACATAGAATACTAGATATACTCCTTATATCCAGAAATTTTGTAATCTCTAATAATGATTGAATAAACCAAACATTAATTAGTTCAAATGAATTTAATAATATCCTATATAATTTATTCAAATCTATCATCTCTTATTCCAAAATCAATAACCCAACATCAAGACCATATAAGAGATTATCATTCCTTCAACCATTTATATTCCAAAAAGTTTAAAGTGCTATTGATTCATTTTTCTTGGTTTCAAAAAATCTCAAATTCTTAATGAAATAGTACTGAAGTACAATCCTTATATACTCCATAACTCTTATAACCAGTTCTTCATTGATAAAACACTCAAATTACATAATTATTTAATAACAACATAATAAAACTATCCATTACTCTTCACCTATTGTAGTATCATAACATGGTTATTATCTAATAGCATCGTTTTTTGTATACTCTGATGATTGAGACATTGATTTGTGTAGTATCCCAACTCCTTGTAGATAAAAAATTGTACATATGAAATCTTTTTATTACCCTGTAAATCACATACATGGTGTTATATTTCTCCACACATATAATAAACTTCCATTCTCTTCAATCATTTACGAAGGTGATTCGTTCCACATTTATCACATATGGGAAAATCATTTTTTCCCATATCCCCTTTGTCATTCCCTCTACCAACCTTCTCTTCTCAAGATTCCCTTCAATGCCATAAGACTCGGATAATTCATTAATTTTCTTATTAACACATGATACTTTTTTTATATGATGAGAATACGTGGGAGACTATTTACCTTCTAAATGTTTTCATAAGACCATTAACGATACGATCCTTCTTACTTTTTGATTCATGTGTATTGCTAGAGTTATCATTCCTTCTACAGGGAAACATTTCTAAACAATGGCATACAGTAGGATAGTTTATTATTTTCAATCCATAATTCCAAACTTGTAAAATAACTAACATAAAATGAATAGTTTATGCATATAATCTACAATCATAAAAAAAATTCATTTAGGATGTATTTACTCATTAATCATTCATAATGGATTGTAATGAAAATGTGAGTAATTCTAAGAATATCCCATCCGAGAGTCGTATCCATGAGTGTAGAAAGGCTCGATGTCATGTTACAGGATACTCAGAGTCAAGATAAAATCTCACTGTCGGATGTTTCACTCTTATATACAAATGTTCCAGAGCCACCTCTACCTTCTCATATCCAGACAGGGATGTATTCCCAGAAAAAATCACAAAATCTCTACATTAACAAAATTATAGAATATTCTTCAATACTATTCCTAAGCATCTATCATAGGGTAATGATTCAAAAGAAAGGTTAATCTAAATCTATTTCCAAAGTTGTTGCTGATATTTCTATGATATGTACTGTAATGACCCGACCCTATTTATCCCGAGTTGGTGCATTATTTTAATACATTGGGATGATAATAAGAAATCATGTGCCGACGGACCGATCAATTTAGCAGTCATAGAAAATAGGTTACATATTTGAATGTTACATTACAATTTATAAAATAAAACACAACATAAAAAATCCTTTGAGAACAGAATTATTCCCCCATATTAACCCTTCATATCAATCATTATTCACTTCTTCGCATCCTAGGAAAAATAAACATACAAAAGGGGTGATCATAGATGCTCATTATGGATAAAAATATAGTGGAAGAAATCATAAATAAGCATAAACATTTAAGGAAATGTATAACTCAAAAACCAAAGCCTTTTAAACATAAAATTCAGCAAAATATGGAAAAGATAAATCAAATAATTTCATTTACATATTCACAAGGATATTCAACACGTCCAATAATCACATGTAATATCAATAGATAATTTCATAATGATGGAATACATAATGCTGGAAATAATAACCACATAGTCAAGGCCTTCTTCCAAGAACAGAAATAAGATTTTGTAAAGGCATTTTTTGAAGACACTAGTTTATCTAATGAGACCAACCGATATTGTAAAATCAATATCATTTTATGATGGCTCCAAATGGATTTATTTTGAGGATATGGTGAGGATAGGTTGAAATCCTCTCAACCAATAGGTTTTAAAAAAAATTAGGTCACCGTATTAACCTTATATTTACGATTTAACTCTTAGTTAAATAGTTTAACTTTTACAATATCTTCTAGTATTTTTATATTACATGGTTAATAAACATACTATAAGATTCCAAGAAACACATAAGTTGTTCATTAATGAAATATCTATCATTATATATGTCCTTTTTTCAATCCATATATTTTTAGGAATATTATAATATTAAATAATATAGTATTTGTTTAAAAAACTCATTTCTTTCAATTTTGACACTATTTATTATATCACATTTTAAGTCAATAAAAATTTATTTCTTCGAAAAAAATACATTAAATAAACCCAATCATATCATATTAACCTATATAATTTTTGGAATGCATAAAAAGTCTCAATTTATAATTATTTTGTTATTTATAATATCAAATATTTTAATCTTTCATTAATATGGTAATTACTACAAATCATTATTTAATAAATATATCTAATTATTTAATTTTTAAAATTATAAATAAAATACCATGATTTGGGAATTTTTTTTAGATTTCTTGTTAATTTTTAGAGTCACATTTTCCTTTTTTATATCCCTATAAAAAACGTTTAGATATTAAACATTGAATTTAACAATTTTATCTTTTCTTTAAATAAGATAATAATAAATTTCACAATATAATCCATGTTGACAAAAGGGTCATATTTTATTTTTAGGGTTTTTTTATTTGAAATAATAATATCTAGTAGAATTAGGATATATGTTAGATTAATTTTAATATCATATTTACCTTTAATTACCATAATTATAACTGTTGAAAACAAAAATCAAAAGTTACTATTCAACGAAAATTATTTTCATCCTATTGAAAAAAATATTAATTAATGATTTCAACCATGTCCCTTAGATTTTTGAAATTTAATCCACAGAAGCAGTAAAATTACGTTTTATGCAAATTTTCCTAGAAGGTGGGTAAAAGACATGAAAAAAATCATTAACATTTTATACATCTAATGTTATATAAAATGACTCTCATTAATTATATTTAAATAATATAGTTATTATGTATATATTTTTACTTTATAATAAATTTAAATAAAAAAATTATCATTTAAATAAATTTCGGTTTTAAACAATAACGTAGTGTTTTTACTATTCATAAAAAATTGAATGTTTTCCGAAAAATACCAAAAATTCACCCTCTGATAATTTTGATATTCTAAATCCAAAAATGATTCCTTTTTTACCAAATTGAGAACATATTAGTTTCATAAAATAATTTCAAATTAAATCCCCTCTTCAAAACCAGAATGTGGGGTTTTAAGAAGAAAAAACTATCAAAAGATCGACATCTGTTTATATACAATATATATGTGAGATTACATCCAATTACCTTGATTTTATTAAATTATAAAAATATAATATAATTATTCTTTATAACCACTCAAATTCATAATTTAACACTCTATTTTATTTCGATTAAAAAAGTTATTTTAAATTGAATTTTAGTATTTTTTTACTATTCATCAAAATATGAAAGTTATAAGAGAATTACAAAAAAAGTATCTGAATTAAATTTTTATGTCATCCTTCTAAAAAATTAATTAATTAAATTTAATTTAGTATATAAAAGTGTCAAATATTTGATTTTAAAGAAGTTTGAAATTAATAGGGGGTAAAATTTACATTTTTTAATATAATACTTCTTTTATCTAATAAAAGAAATTGTTATTATATTATGTATAAAAATCACATAATATAGATTCTAAAATTATATATAGTATATAAAATTAATAATTCATTTAATAAAATTCATAACTACTTTTTGAACAGCTAATTTGTTAAGTCATGTTGCGCTCGAACTCAGTGTTTCATGTAAAAAAAGCTATTGAATTACTTTAAATAGATAACATACTATGAAATATTGGGGAGTTACATAGTAAAGGATTTGTTTATACATATTTTATTATGGAGGGTAATGGATATAAGGACGGTCCATATGAAGGGATTAGAGGCATTTGGGGTAGTGTTGTAGGTGGTTTTCAATTTTTTAGCGGGGTGATATGGTAGTTTCAATAGAAATTAGAATAGTAGAAAATTCATTTTTGTTTTTGTATTTATAGATTTTGTTAAAGAAATAATGGGATGATTAGTGATATTGAAGGCGAATTGGGTGTTGGTTTGGGGATGGATTGGAATTGTGATGTTTTTTGGATTGTGTATATGTAATTTCCAAGGTATTATATGTTTATTGGTGTAGATGTGAGTTCAGATGGGTATGGACTTGTGTATAAATCACATGAGATAGGATCAAGATAGTTTACCTTCCCAATTGAATATGATTAAATATTTTTTTTGTCTATATAATCAGTCAAGATAGATCCTGGATGGTGTTATGTGTAAGATAATGACACCGTTTAGGGGTTACAAAAAAAGTATTTATAGATTTTGAATTCTTTATAGAATATTTCTATCCTATAAGGTTTTGAAGTCCTAGTTCCAAAATTGTTATATTCTTTATATTTGTCTTCAAGAGTTTTTCCGCTATATATTAAATTCATCATGATGTAGTGTCCTAAGCATCACCCCTGATTGATGGATCTCTGTGTTTTATCACAGTGTGAAGAAAACCTAATAAAGATACGAGTTCCAACTTATCTACACACTTCAAGTGCAATTTTTGGATTTATTTTTTTCACATTACAAACAAATATTTTACCTTGTCAAAGAGATATAATGATGTTTTATTGTTGTATGGTTATCACCACATAGAATTTAATATTATCTCTCATTAGGGTTAATTATTATATTATATCATTGTTACTTTACTTATTCCATAAAATATATTTCATAGATTCCTCGAAAGATATCTTTTTTCATGATAAATACAGTTGTGTTGTGATATTTCCTCCCTTGATCACAACTCCTCTAATTGTAAATTTTTTTCAATCAGTATCATTGTAAATGGTGCGTGGAATATTACAATTGTCCACAAAACGTATTAATTCCTAGCTAAGTACTAACCTAACAAAAATTGAATAATTATTTTAAATTAAACCCAGTTAGTGCCAAATTTAAAATCAATATATAGACATACAATTGTATCATATGTTGTATATAAGAGGGAGGATAAACCATTCATATAATTTATTAATTTATAGATTTAGATATTTTCCATTCATTGTGAAAAAAGTTTCATGTACTCTCAGGATTATAATAGATCTACATGTAATGGTTTTGACTCTATTGAAAGGTATCATCCAATGTGGGTGAAATTTTCATATAAAAAATACTAAAAATTAGTTAATCAAAAGTACATTTTCAATGGGTGTGAATTTTTATAAATTGATTCATTAGTCCTGGCACTTCTTGGATATATATTTTTAATTTTCTTCATTATAATCTATGTCTATGTAGATCTAATTTAATTCATCCAATTACAAGAACTACATTCCCCCATTTTTATTAAATCTATATCCACTTTCCTCGTCAACCAATCTGAATAATGTTTTAGATCCACTAATTACTGGTGTGGATTTCTATCGATAATCCAAAATATGGTCATAATAATTAGTTTTTTAAATTCTTATGTGTGTGACTATAATAAATCATCATACTTATTTCTAGAATCCATTGGAATTTAACACATGGTATTTTTCTAATATTTTATTGATCTTTTAGTTAAGTAATGTAACATACTTATTTTTTTGTTAATAAGTTGTTAGGGTGTTTTATTGACCTTAATATTTCTCATGGATTACCACAAAAGAGTTATTATTTAAGTTCATTCAATGATAACTAATAAAAAAACAATGAATTCTGAACTATGAAAATACATTCGTCATCAAAAATTTGATCACAAATGTCGTTGTTTTATTCATATTGGCCCAAGATTCTACCCATTTTGACACAAAATACCCACACACAAAAAATAGAAAGTATGTGATATCAAATGATATATAGAGGCTTACTATTTAATCGATTCCCCACATATGGAATACAATGAAATTGTGTGTTGTGTGTTATTAAATCTATGAACATTTAAAAATATTTCCATTTATAGCATCAATAAATTATTTAAAAAATTATCTTTACATATTATGTATCTTTTATTAATGGAATTCTGTTTTTAATATTAAAAAAATTTCTATTAGGTTCATAGTGTCCTCTTTTATGTGATAAAGGAAACAAATTAAAACACATTCCACCTCAAATTTAGGCACACTTAACTGAACTATTATATCTTTACATTGTTTTAATTATAAGCAATCAACAGAAGAATAGTTCACTACAACAACTAGAAACCACTTTTTTTATGGATATCTAAAATAGGGATAGATTATCCCATTTGGAAAATAAATTTCAATCTCATCTTTCCGAATCTTCATGTACTGGAATCAGGCAACTTTTTCATGTGGAACCTTCTTCTTATGAAATCAAAATCCTCTTAGATACATCTAATTATTTTTCGATCATGATCCACATGTATGACCTTGCTCTTTCAATCAGTGAGGAAATTTTTACCATCATTTTCATATTATATTCCCAATTTATTTAGAATAGGTATTATGAATAACAATAATATAATTTACGAAAATATAAAACTTCTGCAATCAAAAAATTACTAATCTCTTGAATAATTCACCTCCAATGGTTTAAATGTTCTTATATACTCATCTACAGATCATAAATGATATTAAAAACCTTGATTGAACATTTATTTGGTATAAAAACACTCTCTACATCTTAAGTCATCATGTTAATACTTAGTTCAATGAATAATTGAGAATAATGAGATTCTTCCCTTTCAAAGGCTCATGGATTCGAAATCTCTTTTTATCATTGACACAAGTGGTATAGGACTCTCAAAATTATCACATATATTATATATATCCTCTCAATATTCCCAACTGTCATGGTATTGTATTTATAATTGATGTTAATACCATGAATTTATATTATTTTATATTATTTTTTTAATAAATATAATATTCTTATATTTTATATATTATGATCCTCAAAAAACCATAATATGTCATTTATGGTTTCATAAAAAGTGAAAAACATTCGTTTATATAAATATATTCTAAATTAAACTTCAATTTTGTTGAATTTATTTTTACAAAATGAATTATAATTTTACTAAAACATGGATATAAGTTAGATATATATAAATAATTGGATCTCTAGATATTTTCAAAACAATTTGAAGAGATTTGTAAATTTTTCATTTCATAATGCTTCATATAGTGGTAACATACACTACCCATGTTACAATTTTGTTGCAAGTACTTGGCTGAGCCGTGAAAATGTGAGCTACCAAATAACCAAATCTGGTTTCAAATAAATACATTATGTATGGAATCACAATGGGAAGAAAATGAAATCTCACTATGATGATGATCCAAATGAGAGGACTGGAAAAGGGAATTTTTTTATATGACTGGTTTCTATTTATTCATCATCATCAAAAAAATTATTTCGACCACGAAGACATCGATATGAGCACACATGATGATTCTAATGAAAATGATGATGTTTTTAGGGTGATAAAATGGAATTATGCTGTCATGTCTCCAGTATATGGACAATGTGTTAAAATGGAAAAGCTGGAATTATTAATGTAATTGCATCATGGGAAAACTATATGTGGGATTTTGAATACTTCCATCGATGACCTTCTTTCCTTCATGAAGTAATTACTTATATATGGTGCATATATTCCCTCAAACAACTATATTTCATAGAAGTTAGTTAAGGAACGCGAATTTTCATGAAACAAAATTCATTATTTCCTAAAATATTGTAGTGGTTATGGGATGAAACTGCTTAATGAAATGATTGTATAAAATGTGGAACATGTCACTATAAACCAAAAACAGATGGAACACCATCTAGTGTGCCACATAATGTGATGTAGCACATTGCATTAGTCCCCAATTTCCCGAATATTTTTTTGTCCGATGAAATATCAGTAAAAATGTGATGGCATGATACCATGAGAATGATGACTAATGATGAGTTAGTTCAACCTACAGGTGGATTTAAATGGTATATGCTCGATATCTTTATTTTGTGGCTGGTGTGGATAATGTGAGGGTAATTCGCTAATGTTGCAGTTTAAATCCATTTGGGAGGATGCTTACTTCGCACATCACATTTCCAGTTTTTATACACATTTACAACCAACCCCCTTGGTTCTGTATTAAAAAACATTTCACTTTCATTAGTATACTCATATGTGTACATTATAATCCTAGAAATTATTTAATAGGATACATGAAAACTTTTATAAAATAGTTGAAACTTATTTGGTATGTGGGTGTGCGTACATACGATGCATGTTTGAAATATATATTTCAGTTGCGTGTTGCACTTATGGGGATGATCATTGATTTTCCTACTTATGAAATGATGTCTGGATGGATTATGAAGGGAAAACAATAATATAATATTTTTATGAACAATAAAAAATCTAGAAGACAAAAAATCATGGTATTTTCAATTTTATGGGACATCAACGATTCTTCCCAATAGACCATACATATAGAAATAATCGTTGAATATTTCACAATACCGGGGAGACCGATGATCCACCTCATCGTATGTCTAGAACATATGCACTTAATAAATTGAAATATTTTATATTTCCATTCGAGAAGTGTGAAAATGAAATCTAGAATGAGAATGAATGTTTTCAATGAATCCTATTACAATTGGAAGAAGAAAAATATCTTCTATGTTCTTCCTTATTTTTCAACCAATTTTTTATGTCATTTATTAGAATTAATTAACATTGAAAAAAATATATGTGAAACTTTTCTTTCCATTCTTCTAAATGCTAAGGGAATTATAAGAGATGATATATGGTGTTGGTGTGACATTGTGGATTGGGGCATCAGACCAGAATTACATCCTGTGCATATCAGTGGAAATAAATGAAAAGTTTTATGTGCTTCTTATGTGATGACACCTTCAATAAAAATTTGATATACTAAATACTATTAAATTTCGTAATCAATAATCAAGAAACATATCTAAATGGGTCAAAAGAAGATTGTAGATGCTAAAATCATTGAGGAACCATGATTATCACATCATTCTTCAGGAGTTCATTCCAATAGAAATCCATTATTTTTTTGTCCAATAATGTAAGGGTGGTTGTTATTCTGTTGTGCCATTTATTTAGATATCTTGGTGCTAAGAGGTTTTCCAAGAATTTTTTGAACAAAATGTTGGAATATTATGCATTAATTTTGTGTCAGTTAGAGAAAATATTTCCTCCATCATTTTTTCCATTCAGGATGCATATGAAATTCCATAATCAAAATGAAATACTTCTCGGAGGACTTATTTCTTTTCAATTGATGTATCCAAATAAATAATACATTTATACATTAATTTATTATGTTCGAAACAAGAATCATCCAAAATGTTCTATCATGAATGATTACATGGATCAAGAATATATAGATTTTCCTAGTATATTTTTCTAATCATACTACAATAATTAACAGACCAACGAGAAATGAAGATGAATTGTATGATAAAATTATCACTAGTTTTCCATCACATCCTCAAAAATGTTGAATTTCTAGATCATATACATTGACGACATTAAGCCTTAATGAGTTGGATATGACAAATCAGATTGTTTTGGTCCACTGTGATTTGTTGGATGACTACATCATGTAAGTAAATTGAATATTTATAACTTAAATATTTGTTAAACTATTCACATTTTAATCAATAGGGAACATATAGCAATTTTAAAAATAATGCATCGTTTTAGTCATTGATAATGATAGATAATTTTCCTAGAAAATTTATTTCTTCTTGGCTAAAACTGAAGGTAAAAATATTACTATTTAAAATAATTCAATCAATATTTCATTATGTTTAATATTAATTTATATTTCAGATATTGAGTTTTCTTGTTGGCTATATCTCTGAAAAAATATGATCTTTGGATTATTGTCCAAATACCATGGTTCATGACTGTAAATAAATTATTTTCAATGGGTACATATTTATTATCACTAAACAAAAAAATAATATAAGAATTAAACATGATGGTGTTATGGTTACATCAACAATATAAGTTTATGACGGTGCATCTTATAGTAGATCGCGATACAAAAATGTATGTTATTATAGAGTCATTGAAAAAATAATAATATTGGATTATTACTCTCATTGATGAGACACAATGATTAAATTCAAGTGGTTTGATTGGATGAAAGGGAAGGAAACATTTATTGATGATTGTGGATTTCAAGTAATTGATATGACTCTCACTCTTGCTACCGATGAACCATGTCTATTAGAATAATTGGAGAAACATGTTCTTTTATGTTAAAGACCATTTTCGACCTGAATGTTGTCTCATTATTGATGTATTTAGAAGACATATTTTTTATGATGGTGATGATGTAATTGGCACTATCCCTATTTCCATTGTAACTGGTCCATTTATTATATCTGATGACCCTAATAACTCAATTGTAAGAGTTGAATGTGAATATGAAGTTTTGGGGGAAATATATTAAATCACTCATCCATGTTATCATTTATTTTTTCAGTTCGACATGAGATTTTATGGTTTGCACTACTCAAATTGAGTAAATATTGATTACAAATATTTTGTATCCAACTTGACCATAATGTGAATTTTTTAATTTTATTGGGTGCAATTTGTTTTTGAATTTCATTTTCTAATTTGGAATTAAAATGTATTCAAATCTATAAAAACAAAATTTATAACATCTTGAACATTTCAATTCTCTATTGAACTTGTATAAAATTAGTATAACTCTATGACCCCCCTTTTAAATTACATAAAATAATGAACATGACGGTTTTTATTCTTCCTCAAAACATGTATAAAAATATCCATCATCTAACTGGGATAAAGAAATTAATTTTTTCCTTAATTTCAACAATTACTTTACCCCTTATGAAGCTATTAGATATCTTAACCTTGTTTATATGTTTATATCATCATTTCCAACTATCTTAAGGTTTTAATAATTCATAATATATAGCTTTCTGAATTTTCAAGAGGCATAATTCAATATGATTTCACTCTAGGTTATTGAGTGAAACATAGCCTCACAATTAATTTTCTATGATTTTAATAGCCTGGTGAAACATTTTAAATTACCATACTACACAAAATTAAATTTTCACATTACATATTTTATGATTTATTGAATTCATTCTATATACATTAATGCTCACCTTAAACAATAGATCCTTAAATTATCTATCATTCCCCATATTCCTTATCATATATTCTATTTTCGGGGTTACACTATAGTTAAAAATTTCTAATTACATCTAATTATATTTCCAAATGTTTGAAATGAAACTAATTAAAGAGAGGAAATTGAAAAGGATTATGGGAAAAAATAATCGCATGGTTGAGATAGACATTCCACCACTAGTGCCTGTAATGAGAGGTTTATTTCAAATATATATATTTCAATAATATATAATTTCATGTGATTAATTTTTTTAAACATTTTTTTTCAGGATCCATTGATTTGGTTAAAATTATAAGATGTGCTGCCAAGTAGTGGTCTCAGAACATAGTCCTGTTATATGATGGGGTGGTATGGGAGCAAGGCGATTTGGTCGGAATACCTGATTAGACCCTACCACACCCACTGACATACCATTTATCCCACATTTTGAACCTATTTTATCATTGGGGATACACATGATATTTAGTCCTCCCATGTTTTCACCACCCTTTACATCTGATTCACCCCACCCATCTTAACAAAATCTGATTATGATTCCCACTCCCTATCCATATCATGCATTCGGCCTTCCATTTGTGAAATCTTCTTTTACTTCTACTTCCTTCTCTCTGATCTATTATATTCCATCTTCGTTGACTCATAATCTACCATGTAATTTCCATGAAGAGCATACACTGAGAGCCACTCCACCTGTACAAGGTGTTCTTTCAATTTCTGTAGATCCAGTGGCGGCCATGGGTCAGAATTCCAAATGTATATTTATAGAACCCTAATATATTTCTATATCATTATTTATTTTTATTAAAACATGTATTCATAAAATAATTTTTTTTATTTCCTAACAGATGAATTTAATAATAGGAGGAGGGGTGGGGGTGTACACGCATGCGTTTGGTGTGAAACCGACACACATATTGATGGTGGACTATAATGAAGACAATTAAATGATTCAAAAAACAGGGCAGCAATGTCGGTGTTTTTTGTGACCCTTTCCTAGAACCCCGACAACATTCTCATCATCCCGCTGTCATGAAGATAGTTTCTAAATGATGTCAAGGATACTTCTTGGCCGCATATATTAAAAAAATGTTTTTTATAATGAAATATATTACTCTTTTATTTATATGAATTAATATTTTGATGTCATATTCAGTTAAATTTCCTCAATGGTGAGGGTGCACGACCAGTATGTCTGAAGCAGTTAAGAGATCTTTAGAAAAAATAAAAGCATGATTTGTATCTTGGATTTCATGATATATTTGGCATAGAGTAAGCGGAGGTACCTTTTGTCGATGATTTTCAGATTGAACAATATCAGAAGATGGTTACTCATTGGACGACTATCCATTTAAGGTATTAATCACAATAGAGGTATTAAAATGAAAATTTTAATGTCTTTCATTAATACTATTTTTTGTATTAATAAATTTTATTTAGAAATAATTTGGAAGAAATAAAAAAACTTTCATTCTAGAAATACCTCAACACATTTGGGAGTACTACGATGTCATATCGTGAGATGAAACACATACGACATTTGTTTATAATTTTTTTACAAATGTTACTTTTTATTATTTCCTTGATAATTTATTATATTTCTAATGTTTTCATTAAATTTTAGATATGAAATTAATTATTGTTAATATTTTTTAATTATGTTTTCTTATATTCAATGTAATTTTGGATGAAAACATTTAATATTGAAGGATGTGTGCCTCGAGCAAAACTGTTTTTCTCGAGTAGAAGGAAAAAAGATTGAATTGTGGTTAATGAACTAACTCAACATCAGATTTTATGTTTTAATTCGTTAATTTAAAATTTCAATATATATTTTTTAACTTAATAATATATTTATATTTTCATCAGGCTTCTTTAGAGGCCCTTGATGCCCATGAACCTTACAATTTTGGGGAAAATGATCACTTTTATAATGTGTTGGGAGATGAGCACCTCGTTAGAGTATGATGATGTCCTAGGAAGACTATAGTTCCAATGAGGTATTTTCCCTCTTCAGGTATGAGTTGTAGTGCCATTGAGTTCTAAGAGGTTATGGAATAGGGAGAAAATGCTGAAAAAGGGCCACAAAGATGGGAGAATAGTCTGCTAGGGCTAAAATTGCATTTATGAAACTGATGGATGATTTACTTCATACACTTCCAGAAGAGTCAATCACATCTTTTGATGAATATATGTCGTCGATGAGTTCTATATATGGTTCACCAGGTGTCAGTTCTAGTGGTGGTTGATATGATGTCATTTATGATGTTGTTGATGGCGAGGAGGAGGCCAAGGCAAGGGGGAAGGCCATGGAGGAGGTCGATGTGGAGGAGGTGGCCGAGTGGGAGGATGAGGAGGAGGTAGAGGCAGAGTACGAGGGAGATGAAGATGGAATGGGGGAGTGAAGGGTCAATGATCAGTATAAGGATGAGGGTGGGGATGAGGATAATGATTACATTGATGATAGTGATAGTGATTATGGACAGATTGATTTGTTAGATATTGGACTGATATTACAGACATATGTTATTTGATAAATTGTTGTTTCTTGAATATGTGTGTGATTAGGAAGGTCACATTATCATTTTTTCATTATAAATAAATAATAAAACATTACTTGATGATTTTTTGTGACTGAATATATGTGTGACTGATTCACCCCATCCTTATGTGGTTTAAATTCATCATTTCTCCACATGGTTTATCTTAGATAGGGGATGATTCTGATGTTTGTATGACAGGTACATACCCTCCTAGTATAATGATTTAACTATTTAGGTATCAATTTTATTCTTCAAATAATGTAAATAATATTGTCACTTTCTCTATTTAATAAGGGGTGGAAGTTGGATAAAGAGGTACATAGTTAGTTTCAGTTAAAATATTAATATCCCAGATTCCTGTAATATATTAGAGAACCATTACAAATCTATATAAATAAATGTACATGAAATAGGAATCTTAAATTTCACCTTGTTTATATCCATAGAGAAAAATAATATTGGTAAATATACTACAAAATATAAGAAAAAATTAATATAAATGCATCGTGTGGGTGAATCATTTACATAGGTGGTTTGGAAAAACCAGGTAGCTGAACACCCCTCATAAGAGAACATTCGATGTGGTTGATCTGGTGATGTAGAAAACTTTCAATAGAAAGGGTTGCGGCATAGCCAAATTTAGCCACAAATTGTATTTACAAAAGAATTTAAGGTCAATGTAAGGGATAATATCTCTATATTTATTGAAATATTTCTAGAAACAATTTTTTATTGAAATGTTGAAATATTTTGGCAATTACTATGATCAAGGATGTATATATATTGAAGGGAGTATGGAATGAAGGACATGTTTTTAAGATTCATAAAAAATGGTTTGATGATTAAAATACTGCAAAAGAATGTGATCTAACCTAAACACAATACAAATGTTTTATAATCCAACATGAGTTTAAAAAATCCAATAAATACATCAATAAACCAGTACAGGTAAATAGAGATTCTTATCGATCTACTACTGTGAAGGTTTTAAACTATAATGTAAAATCCTATACTTTTTATTATCAGGATAGGTCAATTAAAATTAATATTGTATGTTTAAAAATCAATTGTACAAGGATTATTAATGTAAATTTAGAGGACAAAAACAATTTCAATGGATTGGTAGAGTATTCCATGGTGGCCACAACCACCGATAAAATCTACGGTTTTTATCAAACATGATAGAATAAAAAATATATATATAAAATTCATGAATCAATAAAGAAGAACAATGTATCAATATTTCTTTGGGGTTGTGGATTGAGTGGATGAAAAACATATTTTCAGTTGTTTAATATATCATTATTAGGAATTATAATATAAATAATAGAGTGTTTTGACAAGAATATAAGGTAAAAATCTCAGATAAAACTTGTTGATTTAAGGCTACATGAATTTGAGGAGATTTAAAAGGTAATTTCAAATTTTATGATAGGTGATCCATAATAGGAAACTTTATATTCTATAAATCTTATGTGGAAAAAATTAATTTTCATAAAAAATATATGCAAAAAAATAACCAAAAGAAAACATAATATGAAGTGATTGGAGGAATATAATCGCTCATAATGTGTTAAAGAACTCTTATAGAATTATTTTTTTGGAAAATTAAGTGGAACCTCTTCATTAAAAATTATTTTTATTTTTTATCTATCATGTAGAGAATTGAATGAGTGTGTTGAGTGATTTCCATACTAAAATGTAACAGTAATTCTTAAGGATATATATTATGGAAGCTGTGGAGAGAATATATTTCATATGGATTTATAAATACCATTAAATAGAATAATAATATAGAGATATTTTATGGGGGGAAAACTTGGGAATGTAGTAGAAAATATATTATTATTATTATACATGGAATTTATGCATAGATCTCAGAAAATTGATTTTTTTTGAATGAGAATAAAACCTATGAAGGGAGGAATTTTTCATTTTCCACACAAACACAAACACAACATCCACCAGGGCCTAGCCTTGATTGTGATGATCATCAACACACAATCCTGAAACAACCAACCATATAATGTGACACCTCATTTTGAGTCATTTCCCCATTCAATTACCTATGCAATGGGTGTGGTTAATTATACCATGGTGAGTCCCATAATTACCTTCCCCAAGCACCACTCCATGACCATGACTACTTTACACCATTCTTATTTTACCCCAAAGAACACTCGAGGAAAAACATCTTATACCTAGATGTTCTACTGGATGTTTTGAACAAAAATCCATCAAATCAACATTTATGATTCATAAAATATCAAGCACTTCAATTTGGTTCTTGCATGTGTCAAATTGATGCTTATGGTCAGAGAAAGATTATGGTGTGAGGGTGTAGTTTTTTTTAATTTATATATAATCTACCCAATAACAATGAATAATATATATGTCTCACAAAGGTATGATATATCATAGAATAATTGTGTCTATATATGAGAATAATCTCACAAAAATGTGGTAGCATCATCAGAATTTTAATTCATAGACCACCGCTATATCTATTTCCAAGAGATGTCTCCTTCCACACTATATGATTTTCCAAAATTTGCTTCTTTTTAATGATATTCTTTATTGTATATCAGGTCTTTAATGTTTTCAAAACATTGTCAATTTTTCTTATTTTATTACTCTATATGGTTTCTATCACGTCCCATGGTTTTAAAAGGTCCAGACTAAAATTCCTAGTTAATTACAAGATTGTTTTTATCCCCAATTGTGAATTCCCCACTATAAACCCAAGTGGTTAACCTAAGGACCTCTAAATAATATTAGAACAGATACCCACTATGATCCTACTCCAGAGTTCCACCAATGAAGGCATCTTCCCAGTAACCAATATAAATGTATGATTAAAATAAAATTACATCTCCCAAATCCCCAAGTTTCTTCCACATTACATGATTTATATATCCCTGCATGAACACACTGGATAAACAAATATACTCTTGAATATAATTTTCATGATCATTTGTAGCTAATATGAATGATTACATCTACTCCTCTCAAATAATCATATCATATCATCAACTATATAGGACTCTCATTGTAATACCCCAGGAAAATAAAGAATATTAAATTTTCACATTTATCTATATATGTGAATAAAATATTCATATTACATTAAAGGTGACTCTATGCTCGATGGCGTACCCAATACGCAAAAACGAGTTTCTTGGGAATCTTACGTTGCACTCTAATAATAAAATAATATTATTTTAAATGGTTGTTAATGACGAGCCGTTGTAATGAAGGGAATGAACAGAACTAACTACAAAATTATTATATATGTTTGTCAAATATTTTTTCTTTTTCAATAAATGTTAGAGGATTAAAAATGCGAATGAATCCAATTTTAAGTGTAAACATTTTAATATTCTTTAAAAGGTCGATTAACCGCCTTTTGATGACGAACATCTTTTAAATCCACTTTTTGACAATTTTATGCGTTATATTTTAAAAAATAAAATTCATCTTTAGAATCAGGTCATCAAAATTTACTTTGTGTAATTTTTTGGTATTTTTCCCATAAAGTTCAATTTTTAATGAATTGTGAAACATTTTGTATTTTAATTCAAAACATCTTTTTAATCTAATTTATTTATATGATTAGATTATATTTTGGATTTTTTAAAGTGAAATATGAATATATTTTTACAATTTAATCTAATAGTGGTCATTAGAATTAATTTCACTTTGAATTTGGACTTAAACTAGTTTCATTCTTTTAAAAGATATTGTTTCTTAAAAACACGCTATTTGTTTTGACAGTAGGAATTATTTATTAAATTTAAAAATGTAGCTTATATGTTTTGAATTTTGTAAAATATACATCATTTTTGAATTTGGAATATCGAATATAGATTAGGGTGATTTTTTGGTATTTTTCTGAAAAACTACAATTTTTGATGAATAGTGAAACCACTAAGAGGTAGTTTAAAAACTGTTTTTTCATTTAAATGAAACTTTACCACTTCTGTGGTTTGAATTTCAAAAATCCGACATACATGGTTGTCATTAGGATGTAAAATTTGGTTCAATGGGATTAAAATAATTTTTTGGTGAATAGAAACTCTTAAGTTTTTAATCACGATTAGAGGTAATTAGTGTAATTTAAGGTAAAGATAATGTTATAATAATATGGAATGACCGTGAAACATGTTCTACCCTTATTGGATGAGTCAGGGCCGACCAATATAATCCATGGTCCATTTTGGGGACCCCATGGAGCCACATTGGTTGGGAAATGACATTAATACCTTTTTATTTAAAGTTAAAATTAAAATGTCAGAAACAATTGTTGTTTTAATAAAAAAAATTACATGGTGTTATATAAGTCATATTTTCGACTAAAATATTCATTATAAAGATAAAAAGATTTCATACATCCTGATATTTTTTTTATAATTTTTCGACAATAAATAAATTAATTTATTTATGACACCGTGATGATGCAGTGATTACCTCATAAATGAACAATTTAAATAAAATGAGACGATAGGGTGAAATTTAAGTCTTAAATTGTCACAAACCTATTGGATGGGTGTATTTAGTAACCTTATCACCTTATCCTCGAAATATATCCTTTTAGGATGAAAATCATTTTATAATAATGTATTATTTTATAACTTTCCAAGAGTGCCCCTCCTATCCTCTTATAAAAGGCCCCCACCTCTACCACCTTACACACACATCTCAAGACATTGGCTCGGCCAAACCCTGCCCATTTCATCTATCCACATCCCTATATTCCTCATTGAAGCCTCACTTTAGGATGAATACTTTCCAAGTTAGCCTTTGAGCTCAAATCAAAGAGAGTTACCCGATTTAACGGTAATGTCTTCCCTTGTGTTCTTTTGTTTTATTTTTATATTCCAAACACCTAAAATATTTTTATTACTTTTTTTTGTAACAAAAAAAGTTTCTTAAATATACTAGGATGTTTTTATAAGAATTATTTGAGCTAGAATTTCACACAACTTCATCTAATGGTCAAAGAACATATTGTTTCTCTAGATGGTGAATTACTGCCTCACGAAAGGATGATTGTTCAATATTCTTTTAACACCATCAAAGGTTTCAATTAAGATGTCAATATATTTATATATGATATATAATATGTATATGTTCTCCTTAAGCTTCTGTATTTTTCATTCATGGCATTACTTTATGGTCTCCATTATGGGTAAACGCGATATCTTCATTTTAGTAAGTGCGGAATACCGCCCCCTCAAAGTGATTTGAATCATTAATGCCATATGTGGGACATATAAAGGATGAAATTAATGGTATTACATATTATATCCTACAGGAATTATAATATACCTTTATATCATTGTTATTTAACTCCATTGAATACAAAAAAAGAAAAAGAAATGAAAGTAGCATTCATGCGTACGTACGGCTTACCGTCTCCATGAACGGTACATTTCATTTCTTATATCCAAATGTTATGTACTATTATAAGTACATATAAATAATGGATATATATGTAATATATTACATCTAAATTATGGGTATCATTCTAGAATTATAATATATATATCTCTCATTTTTTAATTCCATTAATATGACAAAAAATGAAAGTACAGTTCATGCGTACGTACGGCCTACCGTCACCATGAATGGTGTTTTTAAGTTTTTTATCTCCAAATACTATGGAATAGTATAAAATGAATATATAATCGATATATATGATATTTAAAACATCAATAATATTCTGGATATGATGTACTTATAACTACATGAAAGATTCTTTTCCAACAAGTTCAATTTTTACTCATGTACCGAACATCGACAAAAACGTCTAATATGAATTCACTTTATTAACAAATTATTATAACATTATAAAATGTGATATGAACTGAATAATAATATTTAATGGAGGTCCTTAAGAAATTATAAATTGACCATATTTTATTATTCAAGAGATTAAAGAACGATCGAGTCATGTCGGACACGAGGTAAGGGAACGTACCCCTCTCTTTCTTTTTAAGTACACTCATTTATGTAATTACTTTTAAGCTCATATTTATTATTATTGGGATATTATTTTATATTACTCTTACTGTACTTTTTATGTTCATATTATGAGAGACCCTATTACCTCTCATCAATACATTTTGGATGGTTTGATTGGCGCTGTTAGGCTGCCGAATTTTCATAAGAGATCCAACCTCTCTCTTTCTTTTTAAGTACTCTCTTTTATGTCACTTATTTTAAGATCCTCTTTGTTATGTCAGGGGATGTTATTTTATAAAACTCTTTCTGTAAATTTTATGTTAATATCGTGAGAGACCATATTTGATCTCATCAATCCATTTTTGGATGTTTTAAGTGGCATCGTTAGGCTGCCTAGTTTTCGTAAGGGATTTTTCATCTCATTCTTATTCCCGTGGGATTTATGCTACATTTCCACCATTTCCTTTGAGTGGTATATGTACTTCCCATTATTCTAATATTTGTGAAATATTATTTTTTTACTGTTATTTACATCAATGTTTTATTATCATTCTTTCATGTGGTGTAAGTTTGAAAAGATACCCAAGTCGGTAAGGGAACTTTTCACCATCCTTTTTTAAAAGACTTATTTTGTTGGGTCTTTTAATTTACATATTGTAATGTTGGGATAAGTTCTTCTATATCCTTATTGATGTAAATTTTAGTTCCAAGTGATGATAATCCATTTTTATCTCTCATCAACTCATTTTCTGAAGTTTGAAGTGACGTCGTAGGGCTGTCGAATTTTTGCAAGGGAACTTCTTAACCCAATTTTGATTCTTTGGGATAAACTTTTACTCCTTGAATATGTTGTTCTATGAATATGTGTGAATGAACGCTTATTGTTTTACACTTAATATCCACTTATATTTTGTGTATTCATTTTCCACACATAATTATTTAATTGATTTATCCTTAATCCAAGGATACCGTCTTTGTAAGGGACATCATCTCAATCTCCTTTCATTGAGGCATATTTTGTTCTATACACAACTTTATTTTATACAGTGTATAAGCCCCTTTGACTTTTACATTTATTCAAAAGGAATATTTTTATATAAAGTATTTACTAAATGAATAAAGGGGATATTTTTTTGTCGTACGTATGCAGCGACAATGACTTCTCCGCTGCCGTGACCATTATTTTAGTTTCGGATTCCTCTATAAGCCATGACATTTTTTGAATGAAAAATAAATACCATGTTTAGGTTTTCATTTATTTTGGTATTGAAAATGGTTTTCATAATGTTTTCATTATATCAATGTGTTGTATTAATATATTGTCATTGAAATGTAGAAATTTTATGTTTCCTTTAGGCATGTTTTACATGATACAATTATGTTATAGTTCTTGGGCATTGTTATGAAGACAGGTGGTTCCATGACAAACTATGGGAGGGTGAGCCCGATATAGATCTCCAATTCATTGGGTAACACGAAAGACTTAAACATTAATGTTTCTCAAAAGATATTTAGGTAATATACTATGATGGGTATTCCAAAAATAACCATGAGGGTTACTCCCTACGTAAGAATGTTATGAATGACTCAAGTTACCTTTATGCCTTATGATTTCTATGATTTATTCATGATTTGATGAGGTATGATAAAATGCTTATGTTTTATGAATAATGTATGATTTCATACATGGACTAATGTTTTATTTTCGTACTTTTATATCCCTTACTATGCTTTTTATGCTCATCCCATGTTTTTGAAATGTTTTTCGCGGGTCAAGGGAAATGTGGAAGATGTGAAGATAGTGTCAAGGAAGATTCAACAAAGAATCCATGTTTTATTTTAAATATGTTTCCGTTGATGGGAAAAAACGAACACTATCTTTTATGTAACCACATTGTTCAAATGTGGAATATAATTCATGATTTATGATCTCATTCTCTAAAACTCTAAACCTGAAAAGATCCTCAATGTGAATTATTAATTTAATTCAATATTAAGTAAGGTTTAAGGCTGGGGACATATAGTTGGAATCAAAGGTCGGTTTATATAAATTTTGAGGTTAGGGTATTCTCTAAGCATAAGTGACATTACAATAATGGTTAGGATTTCAGAAAGAGTTATAGTTTTAGATAAATTGAATGAGTGAGTATATCTTAGTGTTTATGTTCCTCATTAGTACATGATGGTTTTATTGATATACTCACACTAAAATTTATGTTTTTAGTGAATGGATGGATATAGCAGGCACCAAAGGGGCAATAGGTTTGAAGGAAACTGTGGTGGTTCTCTGACTAAGAGACTAGATGAAATGTGGGATTCAATGAGGAAACTCGTGGTTGTTCTAAACCAACTATCAAGGAGTCATGATCAACCACTTGAACCTTGGTATGTTATGTAATGCATCATGTACGAGATGACCAATCGATGTGGTAGTTCAGGTAATAATTATAAAGTTAACCATTAGAGTTTATATGATCCTTACTTTTAAGGTAATTATGGGTTATTATATGTTATGATGGAAACAGAAAGGTATTAGATAAACATGAGGTTAAAGTATGTTATGATTATTTTTGAAGATTTTATCTTGTTTTGGGGATTGTTTTATGAATTATATAGTTTTTGAAAAATGACAACACGCAGACCGTGCGACAACGCGTCGCGTCGGGCAAAGCTGCAGGAATCGAACCCACAACTAATGTGCGACTGGTATTTATCGCCTACCACTGGACTACGTGAAGTCCCTGGTTAGTTTGACTAATTATATTTAGTTATATGATTTTAGGAATCAAGAGTATGTTTATTTTGGGTTTTCTATGGAAATTATTAACCTATCATGGAGGATATGTGATTAGGTTAATCACTTTTCAATATGAGAATTTAAGAGCAACTGATGTTATTTGGAGATAAAATTTAATTTGTACCTTGGAAGACTATGTGATTAAATCCTTCAAATATTTGGGTCTCAATCTTAGTTTCGTTCACATTGAAGAATTTTATGGACAATTGTTTATCAAATGGACTTCATTGAACTTTGGTTTTTTTGGACAAATTTTGGAGATTAAGAATAGATTTTCTTTTTTATTATACTTTTGTGGATTATCTGATCTCATACTAACATTTTTGGTTTTGGATTTTGTCTAAAGACAAGGTAAATATATAGATCTCTTTTGTGGATTAGGTGATTCTCAAGAAGTTGATTATTGTACTCTTAATGCGAACAAGTCTTCCTAAATACTCATTTTTGTAGAAAAAATGAGTTTGATTAAGGAATGTAGTAAAAGTTGAAAGTCTACGTGACAAGTAAGCATGTTTCATTCTGACTTAGTTAAGCTCAAAAATACATTTCTCAATGAAGAGTAACATAAAAAAAAATTTGTCTGTTAACTTTTTCTACTGGGGAATCGAATACTGTTTAACCCATCATAAGTTTGTGATTTTCTTATGGTTAACTTCCTACTAGACATGTTTACTATCACTCTCCCTCAGAACATGACCCTTTGTTTTTTCCTACATATCCATGTTTTCTTACATGGAATCCTAGTATGGGTTAACTCGGGTGACCTTTGTACTTCTCTTTCTTTATTTTAAAGTGATTTTTTTACTGACTCATGTTCCGATGTGGGATTTTCAATAGAGTTTCCAAGCCCGATTTTAAAATTGCGAGGATGAAATTCCTAAAAGGGGGGAAGGATTTAACATCCCAGGTAAATAAAGAATATGACATTTTCACATATATCCATATTTGGGAATAAAATATTAATATTACTTTAATAGGTACGCTATGCTCGATGGCGTACCCAAGACGCAACAACGAGTTTCTTGGGAATCTTACGTTGCACTCTAATAATAAAATAATATTATTTTAAATGGTAGTTAACGCCTACCCATTGTAATGACGGGAATGAAAATAAAAAACTAAAAATGATTATATATGTTTTTCAAATATTTTTACTTTTTATAAAATATGTTATAGGATTAAAAATTCAAATGAATCCAATTTTAAGCGTAAACATTCTAATATTCATTAAAAGGTCCATTAACCATCTTTTGATGACGAACCTCTTTTAAATAGTCTTTTTGACAATTTTATGTGTTATATTTGACAAAATAATTTTCTTCTTTAGAAGTAGGACATCAAAATTTACTGTGTAAATTTTGGTATTTTTCTAATAAAGTTCATTTTTTAATGAATAGTGAAAAATGTTGTATTTTAATTCAAAACCTCTTTTTAATCTAATTTATTTATATGATTAGATTATCTTTTGAATTGTTTTTAAATTTAAATTATAATATATTTTTACCATTTAATTTAATAGTGGTCATTGGAATTAATTTCACTTTGAAATTGGACTTAAACATGTGTCAATCTTTTAAAAGATATTGTTTCTTAATAACACACTATTTGTTACGACAATGGGAATTAATTATTAAATTAATTAATTCAACTTATATTTTTTGAATTTTGTTCAATATACATCATTTTTGAATTAGGAATATAAAATATAGCTTAGGGTGAATTTTTGGTATTTTTCTGAAAAACATCAATTTTTTATGAATAGTGAAACCACTAAGTGGTAGTTAAAAACTGTTTTTTTGTTTAAATGAAACATTACCACTTATGTGGTTTGAATTTCAAAAATCCAACATACATGGTTGTCATTATTATGTAAAATGTGGTTCAATGGGATTAAAATAATTTTGTTGGTGAAAAGTAGCTCTTAAGTTTTTAATCGCAATTAGAGATAATTAGTGTAATTTAAGGTAAAGATAATGTTATAATAATATGAAATGACCTTGAAATATGTTATAACCATATTGGATGAGTCATGTGAGACCAATAAAATCCATGGGTCAACTTGAGGACCCCATGGAGCCACTTTGGTTGGAAAATGACATTAATACCTTTTTATTTAGAGTTAAAATTAAAATGTCACAAACAATTTTTGTTTTACCAAAGAAAATTTACATGTGGCCATATAAGTTCTATTTTTGACTATAAATATTCATTATATTTATAAAAATATTTCCTACATCATGATATTTTTTTTATAATTTTTATACATTAAATAAATTAATTTATTTATGACACCATGATGATGTAGTGATTACCTCATAAATGAACGATTTAAATGAAATGGGAAGATATGGTGAAATCTAAGTCTTACACTTGCCACAAAACTATTGGATCAGTGTATTTCGAAACCATATCACCTTATACTCTAAATATATTCTTTTTTGACCTTTTAAATCTGAAAATAAAATTATAATAAAATAATATTTTATAACATTCCAAAGGTGCCCCTCCTCTCCTCTTATAAAAGGCCCCCAACTCTACCACATTACACACACCTCTCAAGCCTTTGCCTCGGCCAACCCCTGCCCATTTTAACTCTCCACATCCCTCTCTTCATCAATGAATCCTCACTTTGGGCAGAATCCTTTCCAAGGAATCCCTTGAGCTCAAATCAAAGAGAGTTACCCGATTTAAAGGCAATGTATTCCCTTGTGATCTTTTGTTTTATTTTTCTTCTCCAAACCACTAAACTATTTTTATTACTTTTTTAAAAAAAACAAGTATCTTAAATATACTAGTATGTTGTTATAATATGTATTTGAGCTGCACTTTCACACACCTCCATCTAATGGTTAAATAACATATTGTTTCTGTGGATGGCGAATTACTGCCTCACGAAACGATGATTGTTGAATATTCTTTTAACACCTCCACGGTGGCCATTAAGATGTCACTATATTTATAAATGATATATAATATGTTTATGTTTTCCTTAATCTTCCTTATTTTTCATTTATGGCATACCATTATGGTTTCCATTATGGGTAAACGTGATATCTTCATTATAGGAAGTGTGGACTACCGCCCCCTAAAAGTGATTTGATTCGTTAATGCCATATGTGGGACGTATAAAGGATGGAATTAATGGTATTACATATGATATACTACTTGAATTATAATATAACTTTATATCATTATTATTTCATTCCATTTAATAAAAAAAGAAATGAAAGTAGCGTTTATGCATACGTACGGCTTACCGTCTCCATGAATTGTACATTTCATTTCTTATCTCGAAATGTTATGTACTATTATAATTAAATATATATAATGGATATATATGTAATATATTACATCTAAATTATGGGAATAATTATGGAATTATTATATATATATATATCTCTCATTTTGTTTTAATTCCATTAATATGTCAAAAAATGAATGTAGCGTTCATGCGTAAGTACGGCCTACCGTCTCCCTGAACGGTGCTTTTAATTTTTTATCTCCAAATGATATGGAATAGTATAAAATGAATATATACTGGATATATATGATATTTAAAACACCACTACTATTCTGGATATGATGTACCTATAACTACATGAAAGATTCTTTTCCAACAAGTTCAATTTTTACTCATGTACCGAACATCGACAAAAACGTCTAATATGAACTCACATTATTAACCAATTATTATAACATTATCATATGTGATATTAAATGAATAATAATATTTAAAGGAGGTCCTTAAGATATAATAAACTGACCAAATTTTATTATTCAGTAGATTGAAGAACGATCGAGTCATGTCGGACATGAGGTAAGGGAACCTACCCCTCTCTTTCTTTTTAAGTACACTCTTTTATGTAATTCCTTTTAAGCTCATCTTTATTATGATTGTGATGTTATTTTATATTAATCTTACTTAATGTTTTATGTTAATATGACGAGAGACCCAATTTTCTCTCATCAATCCATTTTGGATGTTTTGATTGGCGCCGTTAGGCTGCCGAATTTTCGTAAGAGATCCAACCTCTCTATTTCTTTTTAAGTACTCTCCTTTATGTCACTTCTTTTAAGAACCTCTTTATTATGTTGAGGGATTTTATTTTATATTCCTCTTTTTGTAAATTTTATTTTAATATGGTGAAAGACCCTATTTTATCTCATTAATCCATTTTTGGATGTTTTAAGTGGCGTCGTTAGGCTGCAGAATTTTTGTAAGGGATTTTTCATCTCAATATTATTCCCGTGAGATTTATGCTACATTTTCCACCATTTCCTTTGATTGGTATATGTACTTCCCAATATTCTACTCTTTGTGTAATATACTTTTGGTTATGAGTATTTACATCAATTTTTTATTGTCCTTCTTTCATGTGGTGTATGTTTCAAAAGATACCCAAGTCGGTAAGGGAACTTTTCACCCTCCTTTTTTTAAAAGACTTATTTTGTTGGGTCATTTAATTTACATATTGTAAAATTGGGAAAAGTTATTATATATCCTTATTGATGTAAATTTTAGGTCCAAGTGATGAGATTCCCTTTTTATCTCTCATCAACTCATTTTCTGACGTTTGAAGTGACGTCATAGGGCTGTCGAATTTTTGCAAGGGAACTTCTTAACCCAATTTTGATTCTTTGGGATAAACATGTACTCCTTGAATATGTTGTTCTATGAATATGTGCGAATGACCTATTATTGTTTTACACTTAATATCCACTTATATTTATTGTATTCGTTTGTCACACATAATTATGTAATTGATTTATCCTTAATCTAAGGATACCGTCTTTGTAAGGGACATCATCTCAATCTCCTTTCATTGAGGCATATTTTGTTTTATAAACAACTTTCTTTTATATGGTGTATAAAACCCTTAGACTTTTATGTCTATTCAAAAGGAATATTTTTATATGAAGCGTTTACTAAATGAAAAAAGTGAATGTTTTTTTGTGGTACGTATGCGGTGACAATGACTTCTCCGCCGACGTGACCATTATTTGTGTTTCGGATTCCTCTACAAGCCAAAAAAAATTTGAATGAAAAATAAATACCATATTTTACTTTTCTTTTATTTTGGTATTGAAAATGGTTTTCATAATTTTTTTAATATATCAATGTGTTGTATTGATATCATGTGACTGAAATGTGGAAATGTTATGTTTCTTTTATTCATGTTTTATGTGATACGATTATGTTACGGTTCCTGGGAATTGTAATGAAGACGGGTGGTTTTGTGATAAACTAAGGGAGGGTGAGCCCGATATAGCTCTCCAATGCATTGGGTAACACAAATGAGTTAAAGGATAAGGTTTCTCCGAAGATATTTAGGGAATATACTGTGATGGGTATTCAAAACGTAACCAAGAGGGTTACTCCCTACGTAAGAATGTTTTGAATGCCTCAAGTAACATTTATGCCTTATGATTCCTATGATTTATTCATGATTTGATGAGTTATGTTAAAATTCTTATGTTTTATGAGTAAAATTTGATTTCATACATGGACTAATGTTTTCTTTTCTTACATTTATATCCCTTACTGATCTTTTTATGCTCATCCCAAGTTTTGGAAATGTTTTTCGCAGATCAAGGGAATGGTGCATGATGTGATGATAGTGCCAAGGAAGTGTCAAGAAAGAATCCATGTTTTATTTTAAATATGTTCCGTTGATGGGAAAAAATGAATACTATCTTTTATGTAACCACTTTGTTTAAATGTGGAATGTAATTAATGATTGAGGATATAATTCTCTAAAACTCTAAACCTGAAAAGATCCTCAATGTGAATTATTCATTTAATTCAATAGTAAGTAACGTTTAAGGCTGGGGCCTTATACTCATCCCCTTGAAGACTCATGAATAGAGATATCCTTTTCCTTGAATAAATCTTGACATTAATCCCTTCTTTCACTCCTAAATACTAAATTTTATCAGGATATGAACTTCCTAGTTCTCCCAATAACACCTCTTAATTGTTATATATTTATATTCAATATTTTATCATGAATAATATTATCTATAATTAAATAATATAAATTCTATTATTTGTATTAGCCACAAATCACAATAGTGACGAATGCAATAAAATCCACTAATTTAAAAATCCAATTGAAACACAATATTCACATATATATATATATATTCTAAAACAAAAAAGTAAAAAATATCTGACATACCATAAAAAGAACACAATGAAATGATAGTACTCTAAACCATTCATGTCTTTTTTATACAATATATATGAAATCCACATTAAATCTAAGTATTTCCAATATTCTATGATGAAATAATGTCAGTAATATTTCTTTAAAAAATATCATGTAAATAATGAATAATAGAATGAATAAGGGAGTGGGGATATAAGTTATTACTATTAATTTTAGAAATAAAATCCATCCCACACCAATCAATATCTACGAGGGAAGAGGGGATTGTGAAGTAAATAAGTGAGGCCATTATCATACAAATAATTGACTCTCTTTAATGCACTACTACATGAAAACTGGGGGATTCTGAACATAAAATGACTATTAATCCCCAATTTTGGATGGGTAAAACTAAATAGGAAGGAAGGATTCATTGGAAAAAGATAAGAAAAATTACTCTCCCAAAATCTTGAGGTGGGATGGGTTTCAATGATCTTCAAGATTATAATTTTTCCTTTCTCACAAAATTGACTTAGAGAATTCTTTCCAATCATGAGGCCTTTTGGGCATGTGTTATAAATTGAATTTATTCTCCTTTCACATAATTTTTTTTTCTTCTAGAGGTTTGAATGATTCTTAGTATTGTCTTGAATTTTTAAATTTAAGGGTTTCATCCATAAAGGTGCTCTTTTGAATGTAAGAAATGGTCATTCCATTAATGTACTGAATGATATATGGATTCCATTATCATAAAATTTCTGATCAAGGATTAAACCATTAATTACTCACAATGATTCATAGTTATAGATTTTATCTATCCATAATTTGGTAGATGGAATATTTATATGATCCATAGGTATTTTGATGCTGAGATGATCATGTCTATTCAAAATATCCATCCTCTGAAGAGGGTGGTTGAAGATAGAATGATTTATCCTTTTGAGAAGAATGATATGTTTAGTATTCAATCTGGACACAATTTTATTAGTACTTCTTCCATTCATGCCAATTCACTAACCTCATGTCCACACTACATTTGGAAATAGCTCTAGAAGCAGGATTATCATTGCCCCTATCCTTCTAAAGATAAGTATTCCTTGTAGAGAGATCTCAACAATCAATTCTATTCTCAATGTCACAAGTCCAGAAGGAAGGTTGTTTCCAATCTTTGCTATTTATTTCTATTCGGGAGACGAATAAGAGGAGGACATTCATCTCTATTGTCCATGGACATATGTATTTTGGTTTTCAACTTTGGGGATTAACATTTTTGGATAATGATTCTTAATTGTTTATTGAATGGAATATTGTTTTGACGGTTTGAAGCATGGATGGTTAGTGTCTGATAATTTAATGTTTTATTTTCATAGTCTTGAGGTCCGTTTATAAATACATGAGTAAGTCTATATTTAATAATATAAATTATGATTTTTTTGGATCTATTAATGTAGTTGAGGTGGATCTTATCAACCACATGTCAAATATTCAATTTTACCCTAACAGGACATGCCTTGTGACACCCAGTTTCCTGATAACAGTCATTAATTTCAGAACTATGAAGTTCGTAATCACCGAATTTCACACATTGGAAACCACCAGTCCCTCTTCATTAAAGTGAATTATGATAATGCTTTATGTCCCTTATCTGAGAATGCTTCTTGGAGAATCATTTCCAGAGACTCTAACTGTCTTGTGTGTGGTTGTGGATCGAGACTATTCCATGATAATTATATGGAGGTTATATAATCTTAGGGTGTTCATGATGCATTCTATCATTCCAAGGAGATTGGGAAGACGAATATAATCATGGACATGGATGTTGGGGTTGTACACTATACTTTGGTTAAGCGGATTGAAACTCCGTTGAGGTTACACTTTATTTTTTATGATATTCATTATTTACTCAGCATATTTAAATATGTTCACTTTTCCCTCATTAAAGGGTGTGTGAATGATATGGAAGATTGGATTGAATCCCCACATAGGAAAAAGTGGCTACCTCAAGGTTGATATCCCTTTCCTATGGATAAGGAAAACTCTTCATCGGTTAGTTGGGATAGACAAGCCATAATCTAGGCTTTGGATTCATTTTTTTCATCCACGTGTAGTAGTCCAAAATTTTAATCTCGTAACTGTATCATTCAGTTTCATTGATTCATACGAGATGGTTAAAAAGCCCACCCAAAAGGTTTTGTGCCTAGACCTATGATATTTTTTATGTCCTCTTGTAACCCGGTTCATTCTATAGAATCAAATGGTGTATAGTACTCTTGTAACCTTGTTCAATTCACTTCTTTCTATGAAGATTATAATATAGACTTGCAACATGAAATACCACATTATCCAATATTCAAATCTCATCTAAATTTACACATGCCTATGAAAAGCAATTCCATATTCAAAACCTAAAACATGATTTACTTATGTTAGATTTATTAGATTCAAAATTCATAATTCAATCTTATATGTAATAAATTCATAATTATGTATTTCATAGGGTAATTTATTTCTAAATTCTGAATTCAATTCTATATGCATTTAATTACCTTATGAATTGTGTGTTAATTATATATGTGTACACTTTATTTATGAATTTAATTACCTTATAAATTATGTTTTAGTTTTGTATATGTATACCAGGTAAGTAAATACATACATATAGGTATTGAAATCAAAATTCGGTATTACAGGTAATTAATATTTATAATTTTACCTGGGGGAGACATTCCTGCTACTAAAAATGCATAAAATAAATGCTAATGGTTCACAACCATTAGAATATGTGTGAAAACCATAAATTTTACCAACAGTTTAAAAAAAATAGTTGTTAAAAGGTTATACCAGTGGTTTGTAAACCATATGAATAGATCGAGAAATTAACATTTACGAATGGTTTCAAACAAACCATTGGAATAGACTTGAACATTCATAATTTCCTCAGGTTTGAAACTATAGGAAAACATTAAACCAAAATGTTTCTTATAACATTTGTTTCTTAAGGAATATTGATGCCATATTCCAATGGTTAAAATAGAACCATTTGGATATGTCAATCCTAACGGCTCTATATCCAATGGTTTGGACAACCGTTTGTGTAGTTTATACAAAGGGTTTTCTAGCCTATATTAATGGTTTAAAGCCATTGGTAAATATTATGTTTCCAGTAGTGATAACCACATAAATTCTATATTATTTTAAATGATCAATAAACTCTACATAACGTTTCACTATGTAAAAGACTTAGGATAAGTTATATCTAAATGGGACCTGTAATATTCATAATTATTCATTTCTATTATTACTATATTTTTTATAAGTAGTTTTATCAAAAAATATTTTTGAAAACAAAATACACACATTTATATGGATTTATGGTTTTTTATAAAACTAACCCTTTATTAAGAATGGTTACATTAGGGTATAGTGGGTTTTAAAAATATTTCACTAGGGTAAAGCTTCGTTTCCATAGGTTGTATAAGGGAAGAACCCTTTTTTCAATTGGATACGTAACGATAACATATTTTTTTCATATGTTACGTAAATGCAGCTAAGTATTTCATGAAATATATAATGATAAATGGATTTAACTTTATGAGGATGGTGGTTTTAACATGATGATTTATTATAATCATTATCCATAATGGTAAACCATACCTTACTTCAGGGTAATAATGATTATCCAATACTTGTATTAGGGTCAGTCACAACCTCCCTTATTGCATATAGATAATTGAATTCTCATGTAATGGTAGATTCGTTTTTATACTATATATATAAGGTTATAATTTTTATGATACTTTGTGATGATTCCAATGTTGTTTTTTTGTTATATATCTTTTTTTAAAGAATGTTTTTAAAATAGGTAAAAGATGTGTCGTTGGAAGTAAATTTGTTTTGTAATGATGTGGGGAGTACGAATAATGTTTGTTTTTGTTGAAATGTTGACTTATAAGATGATTCATCACATAATGTTAATAGTATTTTCCATCAAAATATCCATCATACACTGTTTATCATTAATCATTTTTGAAAGAAACAATATGTTTTTCTGAATATTTAGTTCATTAGGTAATGATTTCACAAGAAATTCATGATTTTATAACACGAAGAAAATCAAATGTTAATGAGTCTTAAAAAATATTAAGTCGAATATCATTCAAAAACAAGTATTATGATTAATTTATATTCTTTTAAATTTCATAAATATCATGAATAAGTTATAATAGAAGCTTTTGTTAATAGACGAAATAGAAATGTTAGTTTTTTGAGTTTCCAAAGTTGACAATTTCTAGAATAATTTCTTTGGAAAATATCTAGATATATAAATGAATATTCGTCTACTAATATATTTAACTAAATATATCCATAATGAAATATTATCTGTACAATTTTGAATTTTTTAGGCAATGAATTTTGGGGGTAAATTCTAAACATAAAAATTGAAAGTGAGAATTAAAATTGAAGGTGAAAAAGTTTGATAAATTTCAACTATATTGATGAGACACAATATTCAATATAGATATTTTTGATTAATAATTTGTTATAAAATTAAACATTGTAAAATGTATTAATTTCGTGAAAATTATGTGAGGATGATGTCTCTTGATTTGAGTCAAAGAACTATGGTATTAGGTTTATAATAATTCCAATGTGGAAACATTTGTTACCAAACTGGATTGATTAGACTGTTGAAGTGTACTTGAGTACGTGGTGATGGATAAAGAATGCATCCAAAAAAAGAACATTAGGAAATTTATTAGATGATTAATTTATTAAAATATCTAAATTTGTAGTTTCTATGTTTTTGTTGTTTGAAAATTCATAAGGAATGAAATGTATCTAGAAATCAAACATGAACATTTAAGAGTAAACAAATAGAGAGTTCCAATATGTTATCATACATAGTTCTCTGATCAAATATGATTATATGATGTTTTACTAAGTGATTTAATATAGTTGATATAATATAGTCTCAAAAAAGATATAATATTTTCCATGTTGATATTCTTACAGAATAGTTGTAACATGAAACAGAATTATTTAGATGATTCAACAATGTATTCAACCATTTCAATTTCCTTGGAGCCACTGAATGAAAAATATTTTATTTTAAATGTTTCGTTTTTCAAGGAATCAAACTAAAAAATTTGATTTATTTAAATTGGTTTAAGAGAACTGAAATGATGAATAGTTTTCAAGATTGAGATTTTGTAGACATTCAATTTCCCAAAAAAATATTTTCAATGTCCTTATTAATGTAAAATTCTTATTTCCAACGTCTTATAGAATTAAGGATAATTATATAAGACTCTACAGTATTTGGAAAGCATCTCAAAAAATCATATGATCTTGAAATTTAATGTTTTGATAATATTTTGAGTAGAAATTATATTTGTTTCCCAACGTTTTATTTTTGGGGTCCTATTAGTATAGATGAAATGAACCTCACACATTATTAATATTTAACTGTCCATGAAAGAATATATTTTATAGAGTTGGTGTTAGAAGTGTGTTTTCAAATTTAATGTATTACCTATTGAAGAATAGTTTCTAGAAAATATGTTATGATATGAAGGAAGTATAATGTTATGTAAAAATAAATGAACAAATTGAATATGACTGAGTGAATTTATAAATTTTTTAAATACGTTTTAAAAGCACAGTTTTCTTAATCTGATAGAATGATATATTATATGAAGCATGGTTTAGAAAAGTTCCAATGGAATGAGATCATCAAATCCAGGCACATAGAATTGATTTTATTGGATAGAGTTCACTAGACAGAGGAACTAGTTAGAGGGAATATTATTTTTAGATTCTCGATAGACCCCTATGGAGTAGTTAGATCATTGTTAAACCTTTTTTAGGATTATATTTTTGTATGAAATTTTTTTAAACTGACACAGTTTGTACTTTAAATTTTATTGTGATATATAAGGTTTGAAATGGGATTTTACACAAGTTGTATTCACATATTCATAATAATGAAATTCTATTGACCCATGACAATAGATACAGATAAGATGTAGGTTATAACTCTAATTCCAAACCATGTAAATTTTGTTACTCGTGATTTTTTTATTTTTTTTTATGAACATAAAATTAATAATATTGATAAGGACGAAACTCTAAAAAGATACTTGTTTTAAAATTAGTAAAGATTAAATTTTTATAAATGAATCTAACGATTGACCCCAAGCCTCTAAGTTTTTTTATGATCCATTCAATCATCAATTGGTATCACATTAATGGTTCCAATATTTATTCCATAAGATGGAAAATATCAATTCCATTAATAGATGATGTATTCAAACATTATAAAGAAACAATTACCATGGTTTAAAAAATAGGATGATTCAAAATCTTCATTCCCTAGGCCTCAATGTTGATGATTGTGCTATAATTGAGCTTCCACATATTAAGAAAGATTATCCTGTGACTATTTCTATTAAGTGAATATTTTATGTCGATGGAAAATATAGAAATTATAATTTTATATCTCTATCAAAAAAAATTTACATGAAGGTGATGTGTCCTAGAATAGAAAATATTATGTGTGATAGGATTAAAATAATTTATAAAGGTAATAGTAAAGTGAATAAAGAATGTCTAAAAATCTGGCATAGGAATATTGATGATATAAGAATTATAGATGAAGATATGATTGATTAGTACATCATAAGAATAAATAAACATTTTTTTCCGATATTTGTGATTTTGGATATGTCTTATAATATTATATAATTGTGAAAAAACTCCTGAGAATCATTCCAGATATATTTGATTCTAAAATTTCTTATTATATAGATTATGATGATTTGTCACTAGATAAACAACATAAAATCATTATTTCTTATGAAATGATCAAAACATAATTATGAAAAAATAATGTTAAATATGATAAGGGTTTTATAGTTATGAGAGAGATGAAAATTCAAGATGATGAATATGATAATCATTGGGATTCTGAAGACAAGTAGGATGATGGTTTGAAATAAAAAATTATCTCTCTTATCTCCCTGAACTATTTGAGATGATGAGGAATGTATAGAAAAAATATTACTATATAATTATTTACTAATTTTGAATCAATAATTATTCTATTAAATTCCATAAAATAAAAAATTGTGAATTTCCAGATCATTCTAGTAGAAAACCTCAGTGGAAGAAGTTTGATAATAATTATAATAAATAATATAGGTAAGTTATTTGAAAGAATATGTTTAGTAGAAATATAAGAAGTATGTTGAGTTATAATGTATAATCTCACTTAGATAACATTGATTCGTCAAAATATGAATGATATAAAAGAATTGAATCCTTTATTTCAAATATTGAAAAGAATAAAGATACAATAAATATTGAAAGAAGATTGATGAGAAGAATTTTACACAACATATAATATAAGATCAAAACATGTTTGATGTCTTGAGGGAAAAATAACTCCTAATAATGAAATATAAATGATGAAAAAAGAAAATAAAAAGATATTTAAGGAAGAAAAGATATTTCTAAACACGGAGATGAATATATCCAAGAGATATTAAATTATAAAATGAGAATTGATCAATAGGGAAACATTTTTTTAAGACCTCATTAATAATATAGAATCAAAAGAAATTTAAGATAAAAAAATATATCATAACATATTGATTGTAAAATTTTATTAAAAATGTGAATTAAAACCTAAAAAATATTTGGATGTAAAATCTAAGACTTTAATGTTTCTATGTAAGATAAAATCGATAATCAGGTAAAAAAGTTCCTAGTAAATGTGAAACATCATATAATTTTTCAAGCCATGAACGTGTCATTAATATTTTTCAGAAAACACAGGTTAATAAACGATGTGAAAAATCAATCCTATCAAAAAAATTTAAAAAGTACACCTCCAATAAGGTTTTCTTGACACCCGGAGGAAGCTAGTATTTATTGATATTATGAACCATGATAATCTTATTATATGGAATGGTCATTATAATAAAAAACCCAAGACTTGATGGATTTTATTGATGTTGTGGAAACTATGTGTATATGTCCTATAATTTTTGGAAATTTTTTTCACTTAATGAAAGAATGTGTAAGGAAAGAAGGTGAAATAGTGAAAATTTATTATGTATGGTTCCAAAAATGTAAAAAGTTGAAAAATTTAAATCTCAAGATGTTATAAAAATTAAAATAGAAAACAAATAATTATATTTAATAATTATATGTATGATGTTAATAACATAGACATAATTCAAAAAAATGTACGACAACACTTCAAGGTAATGTATCTTTATCATGAAAATAAATAAATTTTAGAAATAATAATGTTGAGGATAAAGATGTTGTTATTGAAATAAAATAAACTAAAAACTGAAAAATATGGATTCTTGATAGTGGATATTAATCAAACATGGTGGGTGATTTTAAAGTCATTATAGATTATGGAAGTCTTAACAGAGTATATGTTATCTTTGTGGATGATCGTTCCTTAAAAATCATAGGAATTAGAATGGCTGAGATTGAAGAAGAAAAGTTCAAATATAATGTAGTTATATTTGTTGATGGGATAAAAGATAACATATTGTCAGTAATATTTTTTATAATGTAAAATAAGTAATTTTTACAAAATATTCTTGTATTATCAAAAATGTGGAAGATTGAATGGTTGTTACATGGGAAAAAAGAACTACCAAAAAACTTTTTCGGATTTGAGAACTTGATATCTAATTTTATCTAAGTGCTGATGATGAGAAAATTTTGTGGAATCGTAGCGTCATCTACAACAGGAGGAAAGGTTTGATAAAACTATTTGAATTTGATCTACATTAAAATATTCCAACATTGAAAAGAACATAAGATGACATTTTTACATCTTTTTAGAAAAGAACTTTCCATAATAAAATCTATAGGAATGTTGAGATTCAATATACCAATCATAATGAACATATTCATTCCAATATTTTCATGCTGATGAGTTATTAATAAAAAGTATAAATTTTATTTTTACCACTTTTATTGATTCTTTCACTTTCATGAAAAATATAATGTTTTTTAAAGACATGTCAAAGGCTTCAAAAATGTTTAGATTTTTTAAAAAAAATGATAATAGTGAAGTAAAAGTTTATACAAAGAATCTAAGTACATTCAATTGAATAGAATTCCCAATTAATTATTTTGAATATAATTTGATAAATCAAGGGATCAAACATCAGTATTGTGCTCTATACAACACCAAACAATGGAGTATTATAAAAGAAAAATAGATGTTTGGTGGTAATGTGAAGAATAATGTTATCATAATACCAATTTTTCATGTATAATATAAATTTTTTTTTGCTAGAATCTAACATGACTTACTAGAAAATGTTCTATAATAATGAACCATTATTAAAATACATTAATGATTTTGGAATTCCATGTTTACTAAAACACAATATCCCAGATTTGGAAAATTTAATGAGAAAGATGAATAATAAATTTTAAAGGGATATTCACCTAATAGAAAAATATATAATTATTTCAACATAAATTTTGAACATTTTAGGGATTCACATGATGTAAATGTAATTGGAAATTCATAATCATCACCAATGGAATTTGAAAATGTTGATGAAGAAACGTAATAATATCAAACATACATTTTAATGTGAGTCAAAAAAATATATAGTAAGACTGCGAGGGTATTTTTTATAAAGAAAGTAAATTTTGAAGAAATTTTTTGAAATTTACTAATTAAGAAAACATGTTTACACTGAAAATATTTTTGGGAATCAGAAGACCCTAGTCCAGATAACATTAATGCAGAGATCCGAAAATTAAACATCAATCATTTCACAAACTAAACCAAAATATTTTTCAGAAGTAGTTGAAGACAAATAATGGGTAGATAGAATGAAGGAAGTGTTTGATGAAATCTATAAAAAATAGTACAAAACATTTTTAACATCTATAAAATAAATATATTATTTTAACTCAAATGGGTGTATAGAAACGATTATAATTAACATGTAGATGTTCCAAGAAACAATGAAATAATTTATTTTAAAGTCTATGATTTATAAAAATGTGTGGATTTTGAAGAAACATTTTCCCCATTTAATGAATATATATAATAAGTATTTTTTAGAATTGTATACACATCAATGATACAATCATAATAATATGGATGTAAATTCAACTTTTTAAAATGATGAAATTGATGAATATGTATACATTAAGAAAAAATATAGGTTTTTAATTGATAATGATGAAAGGATTTTTTTAAATTTAAGAAATCCTTATCTTGTTTAAAATAATCCCCCCACAATCATGGTATTCTAAACTTCAAAATGGGTTGATAATTTTGATATTTTATAATGTAATGGTTGATAGAACCTTTTATATAAAATTATTTAACTCGAGAACCATAATGGTAATTTTTCATGTGGATGTTATAATTTTTTAGAGATGAAGAAATTGTTTGAGAAGTTCTTTTTGAGGAAATGAAGAATTTTCAATGATTTAATTATTTGGAGAATTAACATTCTTCCATGGGCTATGAGATCAATAAAAATTTATATCTCAAGAAAATTATTCTAATGAACTAAATCAATGTATATATGGAAAAATTTAATGAATTTTATAATCTGATTTCATTTGGGAATAATATGAGTAATTATTATGTTAAATAATGTGTGAATCATTTTTTTTCAAATGGACTATAATTTTTATTTATCTAAATCTTTACAGACGTGATATTTTATATGTTTCATCTTTTTGTTCCAGCTTTAAAAGTTAGTGGATAGAATCCCATATATTGGAAGAAAAAAAATATGTGATTTCATAAATAAATAAATTCCTATATAAATATATGAAAAAAGATGCAATATGACCTTTCATAGTTATACTAATGTTAATTGGGATACAAATTATAACGAATCAAATTCAACTTTTCTAGGAATGTTTTACATGGGAGAATTGTCTATGTGTTGGAACAATAAGAAATGCAGTTTAGTAAAACTGTGAAAACCCATATTTGAATATCTTTCAATTATTTAGGATTGTACTAAAATGTTGTGGATGAATGGTAAGTTAAAAAATTTGAAATTTAATGTTTTAAAATAATTTCAGATACTATGAGATAATCAACGTGCAATTTATCTTTTAAAAAATATTTCTGACACTCAAGAACAAAATTTTTTGATATTATGTTTTACATCATAAAAGTGATTTTTTTGGTGGGGATTTTTTCTAGAATGGATTTCAATTAGATATCAAATTGCAGATGATTTCACAAAAGTTATGACAGGGTTCATATTTAACAAATTAAGGTTAAATATTCATTTTCAACATTCAATAACACTTTATAAACATCTTATATAAGATCCCCACTATTCGTTGTATTATATTTTGAAAATAATATATTTTTAAAACTTTTTTCAATAATAGAAATGTAAGTACTTTTTATAATTAAATGAATATAAAAATATGGTTTTCGTAAAATTTTCAGAGGAAAAAAATTGAGAGAAATAGATAAAGTTGAGGTAGAATATATATTATCATATATATAAATATTATTTTCACTAAGGGATGAAATTCCTACCATAAAACTAATTTATGTAGTAGTTTAGAGTCAAAACACTCACATTTAATATGGTATATACTCATTCCATTTATCAAAAAGGAGTTGTGAAAATGTTTGAGTGTTGTGAAACGATGGGTCAAAAATGATGTTAATAAAACATGCCATGAAATCCAAGCTAAGAGATAAAATATCCCTTCTCATGTTTTACAATAATTTTTTATAGAAAACTATCTTCTAGTAAAGACTATTTTTGAAAATTTTGTTAAGTATGTTCTATTGGATGTCAATAAACTATTTTTGTAATGAAATTGGGAGTCCAAATGGGGAAAATGTTATTTAAAAGATTACAGATTTGATTATTATCATATGATCCATTGTAAATAGTTCATTGGATTCTCCATCAAATTTTGGTTCATAAATAGTTCATCAGGAATTGTTTTTTAGGAAAGTTTGAGTTAGTACAAATCTAAAATTAATCTAAAAAATATTTCTTTGAAAATTCATGAGTTTCATAGATGAATAATTTACGAATTTTTTGAGACTTAAGAAATGTTTGGAAGTCATTAAAAATTCCAATATAAGTAAGAAAATGGATTTTTTAACATTTTTGTTCATAAAACACCATGAAGAATTCATAATTAAAAATAGTGTTTGTAGAATCCTATAGAAATGAATTTTTTTTTAGATTCCAATGTTGATTTTTTCCACACACAATTCCATATACATGATTCTATAAGTAGAAATTTTGATGAATCTTCTGATACAGTTCAATAAAAATAACCTCAACAAAGTATGGTCTATAAAATGGTGAAATTTTCCCACTACACTTTCTGGAAAAATAATTCAAACTAAAAAATTGATTGAATTTGAAAAGTTTGATTATTATAACATATGATAATGTTAAATTTTTGTGATAAAACAAAATATTCTCGCTAGACTGATAACATGATAAAATTTTTAGAAAATATTTTTTGAATGGTTGTTGATTCGATGATAAACATGATAAGATAAAGGAATTTTTTTCGTCTAGCGGAAAAGGTATATGTTTTATAATTACTCCAATGATGAAAAATTACACATCAAAAATACCATGTTATACTATTGTAGTAGACTAGAATACTGGATGATAGATATCGGATGAAGTAGATAATAAAAACATGACGCAATTCATCATACAAATATTTTTTAAAAATCATTTAATTTGATGTCAATGGTTAAATGTGGTCTCACGTTAAGTAAGAAATGAAGGGTCACAAAAAATTTGATCTTAATTCCTAAGAAAAAATGGTGTGACCAAATTTTAAATTTGGAAAAGTACTCCATAAATCTATAACATACGTTGTTTTACAATGTTACTAAATAGAACTTAGAATATAGTGATTTCTAACATAGAAAAGTTAAACATGATGAAGTTTGTACTGGAAAGTAGTTATAGGAAACTATTTTTTTAATGATTTCATAATAAAGTCAAACATTTTCATTATTCTTATCGAATCAGAGTGAGAAATAGTTTTCATCATTTATATAGATTTTCAATGATCTAATAACTGAACTTCTTTTTATTTCAATTTGATCAAGGGAACCATAATGATTAACATATTTCTGGACTCAGATTTTTTAGACTATCAATTTCTAGAAAGAGTATTTAAAAATAAGATTTTTAATTATGGTTGAGATTTATGATGTTTTAAATAATTAAATTATATTCTATAAGACACCAAAATTCTGAGAATCATCGCAATAATAGTCAAATGAACATGAAATTTATAATTATGATGTTTTTGTGCATTGAAATAATTTTATTTCATGCCCTTTCATTTTATAAAATTTATAAAAATATTTATCGAATATATATCTTATTTTATTACTATTCACCAATTTTTAAACACTAATACTAAGAGAAATTGGTGTTTTATTTTTATTTTCCAACATAATTTATTTCATTTTGAAGAAGAGTATCTAGGAAAAAGGTTATTATTAGAATATCATACAGAGATATGTTATGATTACTGGATAGAGTGAATCAAACTAAGAGAATATGTCTGACTTTTGATAAGATGCTTAAAAAGTATAGTCTGTTTAATAAAAATTATTAGTATTTGTTATCAATAATATATTTAGAAATTATCCAATAGAAAAAATTAATTGTATCTGAGCACCCCAAAATTACTCTAGCGGATAAAGAAATCACACATACGAAAGATTAGACTAAAATTCTAGAGAAAAACATATTGAGTAGTTTGATCAAAGTAACATTGTATTTCGATCAAATTTATGTACATAAATTTTTTAAACTGATGGTATTATGTATAATCATTTATTTAAAGAGATATACACAATCAAATGGGAGTAGAAACATGTTTTATTTAGTTATTCATAATAGATAAATTCAATAGTCCCATAGGAGTGGCTATATAAATTATATAGGTTCTAACATTGAGGTCGAGACCTATAAATTAGATGTGGGATTTTTATTTTCCATTTACTACATGAACTAAATTTTACTAAAATTTATTATTAAGCAAATATAAAAATATAAAGGGATTAAATTTAGTAAAGGTGAAATTATTAAAAATAAAACAACCAAATAAACCCCATATCCCAATTAGTTGTTCTAGGATACTATATATGATCATTTTTTAAAAACATTTTTTGTCCTTCAGGTATTATTTTACTTTTTTTTTGGTATCCCATTTTTTATTGGAAATACTTTGGGATTATTAATAATTGACAGCCTTAACTTGAAAAAGTGACTGACATTATTAGGGATGTTTTTATTTTTAAATTAATGGAGTCTGATAATAAATTTGAAAATATATTTAGAGGTTTCTCATGGGGTTTTATACCATTAATTTTGGTTTAGTGATTTTTTATAAGAATATTGACTGAGCACTATCTTCTAGATAAATTTCCATCTTTAATGTGTCACACTACATCAATATATTTCACGGAAGATTCCATAAAACTTCAAAAGATCATGAAATATTTATTTACCTTTAAACTATTGCAATATGTGAAAATATCGATGAGTAGTTAATTTAACCTAAATCAATTCCCTTTTCTTCATATTTATAATTCATGGGATTTCAGAATATTAATGAGATTCCTAATGTGAATTTTCATGTCATATAGTTTCAAATAGGTTTAACACCTATTTAATTATTCATTCTGGTTTCTAGATTTCCTCTCAATCTATAAGGTTATTTTGGGTGATTTAGGGTGACCTCCCACCATTCAGATATCTTCATTTATTATTATAATTCAATGGATGTTGTGTCACATATCAATGGTAAGAAGTATTTCTACTTCTACATTTTCACTGGTCACGGTGGAATTGTTTGATACATTGGTGGTTCATATTCATGATCAATTATTCTTTTTTATAGATCCTTTTTAGTTTATTTTCAAGACTGTACCTCAGGTTAATCATTGGGTTTTCAATCTGTTTTCTTGGTGTTTGATAGGTTTCTACAATTCTTGGGGAAGGTGTATCTATGAAACTGTTTCTAATTGTTGAATTTAAAAACATTTTGCATGACCCTATTGTTTTTTTCATTGAAATTTTTTTCCATTGAAATAAATCGGGTTTTAATTTAATGTGATCATGTATTTCAGAAAATTTTTTGGACAAAATATTAATATTGGTAACCTTGGGTGCATCGGAAAACTGATATAGGGTACCCTAGTTTGTGTGCACCACTTGGGGTAACATTTGTGATATCGAAAGACTATGGATAGACATGATATGAGATGAATCCAATACATTCATTTTTTGGGATTCTTCTATGTCTAGTACCTATTCCCATAAGCAAGAGCCAAAATGTTGTTCTTTGTCTATTATTCAAGGTTTACAACATGATGGTATATTACATAGATTTTTACTAGCATGGATATATTACATATATTTTTATACATTATATATTTTTTTATTTCGCTAATATGGTAAGAATTTATGGAAAAAAGGAATGATTACAAATTCTTTTAGTTTGGAAAAATATTTATAAATTGGACTTTTTTTAAGAATGAACTTTTTCATTCTTGATATTATAACATTTATAGATTTTTTGGTGGTGTCCTACTAGGAATTTTTTCTGCACCCAACATTTGACATTAGATTGTTATAAACCTTTTTTTGGGTCTCGGTGAAAGGTAAGGTCGTCATGTCGCTTTCTAGGATCTGTTTTATTTGTTTGACTTCATAGTGGAATGGAATGGTGGTAACAGATGGTAACATAGAGACACATTTTGTCTAGTATACTTTATCTTTCTAGTTTTGTTGTCCTTTCATGACATTTTATATATCATGGATATTTATTTATTTCTTCTTCATGGTATTTTGAGGTTTCTTTAGTTTTCTATAAGACTAGTAGTTCTTCTCATATACCTTACCATGTAGAGGACTATCTTGGGTGACTATTATAGTTAGGCCTAACTTGTTCATTAAAACATGTTATAAAATAGAATACACATCCTAAAGTTGTATTGTCCCTATCTAGGTGTGGTTTACTATTTTGGAGATTAGATGGAGGACTGTTAACTTTATCGTAGTAAGTGAGGAGAAAGATCATCGGAAGATCACATTAGTGTCTCATTCAGAGTTACCATGGGTGGATTGAGATTTTTTCCATGATTTGGAATTGGTGGTTCCATTTATTTAAATGAACCTAATATGGGGATATTTTAAATGAGCCTTTTCATTTCATAAAATTTCTTATTTTCTAAAATAAATAATAGATTTGTCAAATTCTTATGGTTTTAAATAATTTATATCAATACCTAATGTCAGTACAATGGGTTTGGTGTCTCTTAATGTATCGATGTTTTCGGTCTTATTTTTGTTAGACAATTTCTCTTATAATAACACCTATTAATCCATGTGAGTAAGCTATGAGATTTATTCTTCATGAAAATCCAACTGTGGAGCCTTTATTATTAGAAGTATCAATCCACATAAATTAGATTGGATGTCAAGTGGGTGTGGAAACCTAGGGGGATTTATAGCATCCCGTCTTTTTATAACATAACTTTTCATTCCATTACACGGAACTGAGGATCTTTAAGGTTTAGTTTCTTGGAAACAAGGAACATAAGACATGAAAAAAACATTCTTCTTAAACACTTGAAAGGCTTCTCCTCATGTTCACCCTAGGCTCATTACTACATCCCATAACCTGGGGACATACATCAAAAGGAAGGGTGAGCAGAAGGCCCAGCAAGGGAAACAAGTGATACATTTTACATATGAACTTGAGATACATCAATAAAGTCATGAAAAGAACTTTAAGGCATGAAAATGAAATCATGAGGCATATCATAATAAAAATAAAACTTTTTCATAACTTGAAGATGTGGCTACATAATTTAACATAGACAATCATGAACATATCACCAAGGTCCATCCCCAAGGTGTCATTTTAAAATTACCAAGGTTATTCACCAAGGTATCGGGAAAATTGTAATCTCTAGTGGTTACATCATTACCCAATGCATTGGAGCGCTATCAGGGCGCACCCTTAAATTTTCCTTTATTATCATGTGAGCCACATATATCATCATCAAACATTTCATAAATAACCCACATAGCCTAAAATAAATGGGTTTCATTTCATAATCATAATGTTTTAAAAACTGCTTTAAATACATGATCTTTACGTCACTTTAAACCCACGGAAAGGGAAAGCGGGTCTCATGTATGTAAATCCCAGAATTTAAAATGGAACATTTTGATATATATGTGAATACCCTTGTAGAAATAAGATCTTTGAGTATTCACTTTATAACATAAAATAGTTTTTGAGAAAAGAGAGAGGCATTTTGAGGGGAAAATTCTGCAGCATAACGGCTAAGTTTCGGGGTTTTAGAAAACATTGAAATGAGAGGGGACATGGGTCACCCTCTCATAAATGATCCATAAAACAGTAGGGTGAAAGAATAAGAAGGACATATGGACATGTTAATGAAATTTTAGGGACATACCATTTGAAATGAAAAACATGGAAGAAAAAAAATTAGATTTCTCTTATGAAAATTCGGCAGCCTTACGGCGTCACTTAACTTCAAAAGAAAATGATTTGACAAGATCAAATAGGGTCCCTCATCATATGATCATAAGAGATCAGTATGATAGATATAGAGATAATTCCCCAACATAACAAAAAGGAACTTGAAATAATTGACATGAAAGTAGAACTTCAAAACGAGAAGGGTGAAGAACCACTTAAAAATTCGCCAGCCTAATGGCGCCACTTAAAACATCAAAATACTAAATTGAAGAGATCAAATGGGGTCTCTCATCATATGAACATAAGAGTCCAGTATGATATATATAGAGATCATACCCCAATATAACAAAAAAGAACTTGAAATAATTGACATGAAAGTAGAACTTCAAAACGAGAAGGGTGAAGAACCACTTAAAAATTCAGCAGCCTAACGGCGCCACTTAAAACATCAAAATACTGAATTCAAGAGATCAAATGGGGTCTCTCATCATATGAACATAAAAGATCATTATGATAATTTAGATATCATACCCCAACATAATAAAAAGGAACATGAAAGACTTGAATGAAAATAGAACTTGAAAACGAGGAAGGTGAAAGAATCCCTTAAAAATTCGGCAGCCTAACGGCGCCACTTAAACATTCTTAAAACGAATTGATGAGAGAAAGGGGGGGTCTCTCATCATATGAACATGAAATAGGCAGTAGGATGAATATAAAAGAACATCCTCCAACATAAGAACATGGAGTATAAAAGAAATGACATAAAAGAGATTACTTGAAAAGAAAGAGAGGGGTCGGATCCCTTACCTTAAAATGTAACTCTTAAACCTCAAAGGTTGGGACCTTGAGGGCTTGGGGGCACCTTGGGAGGACTCCTTGGGAGGTAATGAGACCCGAAATTCGTTGGGAATGAGTGGGGAGTCGAATGGATGAGAGGAGGGCTTGGTATTTATAGGGAAAGTGAGGGGACAAGGCATTAATGGCCAAGGGACACCTCACATGTGCTTTTCTCAAACCCATGTGCTCTCCCTTGTCATTTATCATGGAGTTAGGCCACATGGGCCCCCCAAAACAATAATTCATCACCCTTGGCCGTCCAACCCTCAAAAGATCTCATGACATCATCATGACACTGTTATGATGTCATTAAACATACCGAAACCCTAAAACTGTATTTTTACTATTCATTGAAAATTCAACTTTCTCAGAAAAATCCCAAAATTTCACATTAACCAAATATCAATGCTCTGATTTCAAAAATGAAATCCATTTTATAAAAATAATTTTCTAAATATTTTTAATTTAATTTTTAATTAAAAACACTATTCATCGAAAATTCATTTTTTCAGAAAAAACCCCAAAAATTACCATAACATAATATCGATGCTCTGAGTTCAAAAATAAAGTCATTTTTATAAAAATAATTTTCTAATTATTTTTAATTAAATTTTTAATTAAAAAACACTATTCACCTGACAAAAACTAATACTTGAATAATAATTAATGAAACTGTTATTTAACTATTTTATTGAATCACATTACTTAATCAAGGTGCCTAAATTATTTTAAAACTTTCTTTAAGTGAGATTACTAATCCATTTGGTCATATTACTAATCCTAATCATAAAATCACTATTCATAATTTACTATTCATCAAAAATCAAGTTGATCTTATTAGACTCTAAATTTAGAACTGAACATAATTGCAGAAGACCATTTTTCGAAAATCATTACACATTTTTAATTATTTAGGGTTTACATAAACATATTTAAAATATCCTTTTTCTAAAATTCATCAAAAATATGCATACTATATTTATCCGGTCATTTCAAAATTCATAAACTTCATCATAAGAAGAAATCCCAATTTTTATTTAAAACAAGGATTACACAAGGTAGTTACGGTCTCGTTACATAACCCCTTATAATACCAGCATAGGACCTAAGAGTAAGGTGTTCTAGGGTGATAGAAGTTTGGGGCAGCTCAGTCAACATTGCCCGAGTAGTAATTTCTATCAGTTTGAACTTCTCACGAAGGCGATTCCGTTCCAGCTTCACATGATGATGTTCGGCTTGGATTTGATCCAGAGCAAAGCCTAGTGGTGCTACCTCCTTCCCAAGCTCTGTTAGATGGGCTTCGATCGGTCCAAGACTACTAGGTGAGGCCATCGAATCTTCTTTCTATAATAATTAACCAAGATTACTTATATCAAAACATTTTGTTCACAGCGGTCATATTGACCGATGGTTATATAATAGTCAAAACCCACTGATCTCATTTTAATTATAATCATGTTTATAAAATAAAACGTTTTTGTTGAGTATAACAATAACACATAAAATTGGGAAACAAAATTTATTTAAAAAATTTTGGGTCGTTACAATCTTCCCCCCTTAAGAAATTCCGTCCTCGCAATTTTAAAATTGGGTTTTGAAATTTCATTGAAAGTCCCACATCAGAAAAGGAGTCAGTAAAACTATTACTTTAAAATAAAGAAAGGGAAGTACAAAGGTCACCCGAGTTAACCCACACTAGGGTTCCATGTAGGAAAACATGGACATGGAGGAGAAAACAAAGGGTCAAGTTCTGAGGGAGAGTGATAGAGAACATGATTAGGAGAAAGTTAACCATGAGAAAATCCCAAACTTATGATGTGTGTAAACGGTCTTTGATTACCTAGTAGGAAACGTAAACCAACAACATTTTTGTTTTACGTTTCTTTTCATAATTTTGAGGATTTCATTTACTACATAGAACAAAAACATAAGAAAATATACCTACCATCAAGTAGAGTTTCATCCTTTAACAAGTCCCTACCAACACTAATCTTTTCTACAAATGATGAGAATTCAAAAACACTTGGTCTCATAAAAGCACAAGAATCATCTTCTATAGAATCACATAATCTACAAAAGATTAAATATCTATTTCTTCCATCTTTAAACATTATCCCAAAAACAGAAAGGTTAAGGTAAAACAACTCTTCAAAAAGAAATAATCCCATAGGAATGGAGAAAACTTTTAAATCATCAAAGTTCCATGGTACTACCCAAATTTCATCATAGACCATTACCTAAATAACGGTCCTTAAAATTCCTCAAAACAAACCAAACTAAGATTGAAACCCAAATACAATAAGGATTTGATAACATAGTCTTCCAAAACAACTTCATTGTTCATCTCCAGACAACATCAACCACTCCTAACAACTTATAAAAAAAGTAGCTAACCTAAACATATTTTACCCAAGATAGGTTAGTCATTCCCATAAGTAACCTAAATTACTATAAGTTCACCTTAAATTCATCGATTCTTCAAAATATAAGTCAACCTTACTCCTCAATGAAAATACCGCAGTAATCTATTTACCTCGATCAAATATGGTTCCCAAAATAATGAACTTCTTCCAAAATAATAATCATATTTTAATCCCCTAATCATCCCTGTCATATTAATACGAAAATCGTCGCATTTCCTATCACATTGGTTGTCAGAACATGTTCTTCCATTTCCCACCATTAACTAAGAAGAGAAAGCATAATTAGGGGCTTATGTAATTAGCTAATAATCATGAAAAGGAACTGAAAGCATATAAGGATAACTTGTATATGAAAGGTATACCCTAACTTGTGATCTCCTAGGTTCCCATCTAGGTTATGAATGATCATATATTCTTATGTGAACCTTTATTTTATTTTATCTTTGTTCCTTTAACAATGGTTCATACCAAGCTTATGAATTAACCAAAGCATATCCCCCGGGAGTGTCGTAACCAAGAGTGCAGCAAGGCCCGTTGTCGTGTACCAGTTCCCGTTCGAGTCTAGCTCAAAGCGATGTTTTCGGGTTTTACCCCTATGTACATCTGTTCCAGAGCCACCTCTACCTGCTCGTATCCAGACAGGGATGTATTTGCTTGGCAACCCCTTACTCAATACTCACCAAAATACCAGGAAGATTTCCTATATTAAACTTTTCTATAGGGTTCCTCCTAAAGTTTTCATATCATAATTTCCACAAATAACTAAACCATCCTTTGATACCAACTATAGCATCCCGTCTTTTTATAACATAACTTTTCATTCCATTACACGGAACTGAGGATCTTTAAGGTTTAGTGTCTTGGAAACAAGGAACATAAGACATGAAAAAAAAATTCTTCTTAAACACTTGAAAGGCTTCTCCTCATGTTCACCCTAGGCTCATTATTGCATCCCATAACCTGGGGACATACATCAAAAGGAAGGGTGAGCAGAAGGCCCAGTAAGGGAAACAAGAGAAACATTTTACATATGAACTTGAGATACATCAATAAAGTCATGAAAAGAACTTTAAGGCATGAAAATGAAATCATGAGACATATCATAATAAAGATAAAACTTTTTCATAACATGAAGATGTGGCTACATCATTTAACATAGACAATCATGAACATATCACCACGGTCCATCCCCAAGGTGTCATTTTAAAATTACCAAGGTTATTCACCAAGGTATCGGGAAAATTGTAATCTCTAGTGGTTACATCATTACCCAATGCATTGGAGCGCTATCAGGGCGCACCCTTAAATTTGCCTTTATTATAATGTGAGCCACATATATCATCATCAAAAATTTCATAAATAACCCACATAGCATAAAATAAATGGGTTTCATTTCATAATCATAATGTTTTAAAAACTGCTTTAAAGACATGATCTTTACGTCAGTTTAAACCCACGGAAAGGGAAAGCGGGTCTCATGTATGTAAATCCTAGAATTTAAAATGGAACATTCTGATATATATGTGAATACACTTGTAGAAATAAGAGCTTTGAGTATTCACTTTATAACATAAAAGTGTTTTTGAGAAAAGAGAGAGGCATTTTGAGGGGAAAATTCTGCAGCATAACGGCTAAGTTTCGGGGTTTTAGAAAACATTGAAATGAGAGGGGACATGGGTCACCATCTAATAAATGATCCATAAAATAGTAGGGTGAAAGAATAAGAAGGACATATGGACATGGTAATGAAATTTTAGGGGCATACCATTTGAAATGAAAAACATGGAAGAAACAAAAATTAGATTTCTCTTATGAAAATTCGGCAGCCTTACGGCGTCACTTAACTTCAAAAGAAAATGATTTGACAATATCAAATAGGGTCCCTCATCATATGATCATAAGAGATCAGTATGATAGATATAGAGATAATTCCCCAACATAACAAAAAGGAACTTGAAAGAATTGACATGAAAGTAGAACTTCAAAACGAGAAGGGTGAAGAACCACTTAAAAATTCGGCAGCCTAATGGCGCCACTTAAAACATCAAAATACTGAATTGAAGAGATCAAATGGGGTATCTCATCATATGAACATAAGATTCCAGTATGATATATATAGAGATCATACCCCAATATAACAAAAAGGAACTTGAAATAATTGACATGAAAGTAGAACTTCAAAACGAGAAGGGTGAAGAACCACTTAAAAATTCGGCAGCCTAACGGCGCCACTTAAAACATCAAAATACTGAATTCAAGAGATAAAATGGGGTCTCTCATCATATGAACATAAAAGATCATTATGATAATTTAGAGATCATACCCCAACATAATAAAAAGGAACATGAACGACTTGAATGAAAATAGAACTTGAAAACGAGGAAGGTGAAAGAATCCCTTAAAAATTCGGCAGCCTAACGGCGCCACTTAAACATTCTTAAAACGAATTGATGAGAGAAAGGGGGGGTCTCTCATCATATGAACATGAAATAGGCAGTAGGATGAATATAAAAGAACATCCTCCAACATAAGAACATGGAGTATAAAAGAAATGACATAAAAGAGATTACTTGAAAAGAAAGAGAGGGGTCGGATCCCTTACCTTAAAATGTAACTCTTAAACCTCAAAGGTTGGGACCTTGAGGGCTTGGGGGCACCTTGGGAGGACTCCTTGGGAGGTAATGAGACCCGAAATTCGTTGGGAATGAGTGGGGAGTCGAGTGGATGAGAGGAGGGCTTGGTATTTATAGGGAAAGTGAGGGGACAAGGCATTAATGGCCAAGGGACACCTCACATGTGCTTTTCTCAAACCCATGTGCTCTCCCTTGTCATTTATCATGGAGTTAGGCCACATGGGGCCCCCAAAACAATAATTCATCACCCTTGGCAGGACAACCCTCAAAAGATCTCATGACATCATCATGACACCGTTATGATGTCATTAAACATACCGAAACCCTAAAACTGTATTTTTACTATTCATTGAAAATTCAACTTTCTCAGAAAAATCCCAAAATTTCACATTAACCAAATATCAATGCTCTGATTTCAAAAATGAAATCCATTTTATAAAAATAATTTTCTAAATATTTTTAATTTAATTTTTAAATAAAAACACTATTCATCGAAAATTCATTTTTTCAGAAAAAACCCCAAAAATTACCATAACATAATATCGATGCTCTGAGTTCAAAAATAAAGTCATTTTTATAAAAAAAAATTTCTAATTATTTTTAATTAAATTTTTAATTAAAAAACACTATTCACCTGAAAAAAACTAATACTTGAATGATAATTAATGAAACTGTTATTTAAGTATTTTATTGAATCACATTACTTAATCAAGGTGCCTAGATTATTTTAAAACTTTCTTTAAGTGAGATTACTAATCCATTTGGTCATATTACTAATCCTAATCATAAAATCACTATTCATAATTTACTATTCATCAAAAATCAAGTTGATCTTATTAGACTCTAAATTTAGTACTGAACATAATTGCAGAAGACCATTTTTTGAAAATCATTACACATTTTTAATTATTTAGGGTTTACATAAACATATTTAAAATATCCTTTTTCTAAAATTCATCAAAAATATGCATACTATATTTATCCGGTCATTTCAAAATTCATAAACTTCATCATAAGAAGAAATCCCAATTTTTATTTAAAACAAGGATTACATAAGGTAGTTACGGTCTCGTTACATAACCCCTTATAATACCAGCATAGGACCTAAGAGTAAGGTGTGCTAGGGTGATAGAAGTTTGGGGCGGCTCAGTCAACATTGCCTGAGTAGTAATTTCTATCAGTTTGAACTTCTCACGAAGGCGATTCCGTTCCAGCTTCACATGATGAAGTTCGGCTTGGATTTGATCCAGAGCAAAGCCTAGTGGTGCTACCTCCTTCCCAAGCTCTGTTAGATGGGCTTCGATCGGTCCAAGACTACTAGGTGAGGCCATCGAATCTTCTTTCTATAATAATTAACCAAGATTACTTATATCAAAACATTTTTTTCACAGCGGTCATATTGACCGATGGTTATATAATATTCAAAACCCACTGATCTCATTTTAATTATAATCATGTTTATCAAATAAAACGTTTTTGTTGAGTATAACAATAACACATAAAATTGGGAAACAAAATTTATTTAAAAAATTTCGGGTCGTTACAGGATTAGTGTATTATGGGACAAAATTTACAAAGAATCAGACACTTGTCTTCTAGGGTTGAAAAGGCCTCATGAATATGAAGAATTTATTTAGTGCATTGAGAGGATCTTGGACCTTATAAAGACTCATGAGGACTATATTGTTGGTATCTCCACATATATTCATGAAGTACCAAGATGGAGATGATATGAATCTACTATTCAAGATAATCTATATGATGATATTGACTGGTTATCATTCAATAAAATCATAAAATAATAGTTTTTTACTATGTCACTATATATGAAAAATACCCAAGAGTTTGTGAACTTTGAGAAAGGAGAGTGTACCATTGTGGATTATTCCACTCATTTTTTCTGATTTGTTTCACTAACAAATAGAGATAGACAATAGAAATTCAATTATGTTTCTAATTTTGTTTTCAACCTTTATAAATTTAGTCTATAAGGAATATTTTCTAGGCGAATAGATATAAAGAGAGAACAAATTTTGGAGGAGATTTATTGGTACTATAGTTATCTAGGGTGTATTGTTTAGATAGAAAAGGGAGTGAAAAGGTAATTATTTTTCATTATGATAGGTTTTGTGGGATTTATCTGGATATATGTAGGTTTTTTTCATTTAATGTTGGTGTATAGGGTATACGAATCCAAATTTTATTGAGAATCCTAAGACTTTTCATCATTATGGAAAATTTGGACATTTGAAGCCTTTTTATTGAAGGATGTACCAATGTAGTATATGTGGATTAAATTTCACTAAGGGAAAACAGGTTTTTACTGATACATCCAATGGTGGAGGGTCTTACACTCACACTCTGGTGGGAATTCATGTGGCTGAAATGGATCTCGGACAAGCTGAACTACACTTCATTATATGGTGGATTATGTACCAAAGGAATATGATGTCGGGTCTGCCACAGTAAGAGGTACATTGATTATTTCATCTTCTATGGTACTACATTTTTCTAATATAGATACTACTCATGATTTTATATTGTCAATGTTTTATGACATGATGGTATTATATTAATATCAAAAACCATTTTTTTAGATATTTTCATACCATTAGGAAATAGTTCTGAATAAGGTTTCATGTGCTGAGCATGTCGAGCGGCCATAATGAACCATGAGGTGGAGTGGGATATATTTGTTATCAATTTTGAAATCTCTGTCTTGATAATAAAATTTATTAGATGATTGATATTAAGGATTTGGAAGACTACTATCACATTCAGGTTTGGTTCTCATATATTGATGGGGTCACATATGTTTTTTTAGGGTGAGTGAGTCTCTTGACCCGGAAGGTGGTATATGTTCTTCCTTGTGCTAGGGAAAACTCAATCTATGTGTCAGATATGTTTCGTGATGATGTTGAAAATGTTTTATTAGTAATATAGATGTAATGGTATGTTCATACCAAAAGGTATATCTAGATTATTTTTCAAGATTACATCCCTATAGAGATGTTGTGTTTATTATAGAAATTCTACTGGATACGATGAAAATTTTTAAGCCATCACACCGTATGTACCCAATAAAGTTTGTATATATTATGTTATAACTTATAGATCTTAAGGATACAAGATTTATTTATCCTATTGTGTCACCAAGAATTTCACCTATCTTATTTTCTATGAAGGATGATAGGAGGCACATACTTTTTATTGACTATCAAAAGTTAAATGAGGTTACCATAAAAAATAAATATACATTACTGTTGATTAAGGATCTATCCAATAATCATAGATTGTAAAATTGGTTTTAAAATATGGATATATTTTCAGGTTTACATCATTTGGGAGTCCTATAAAAGGATATACATAATACAACATTTCTGATCTCGAATGGGAATTTCACATTTCTGGTTCTCCCATATGAACAAACTAATTATCATGGGGTGTTTATGTAATTGATGAATGAGAGCTATCATCGGTTCTTCAACACATTTTGTGTGGTACGCATGGATGATTTATCTTTGTTTAATCCATGTTAGAATAGAATCACATTGACCATTCAGATATCATTAATAGAACATTTAGGGAACATGTTATGTATGGTAAACTTTCCAAATATAATTATTAGATTCATGATTTAATGGTTTTGGGGAATTTTATAGCTGAGAGGCATATCTCAGGGGTTCCCAAAAAGTTACACATAGTTATGTCTTGGTAGTATCCATGATATGTGGTTTGATATGAAGATTCTTAAGGTTGGCCGGTTCAGATAAGAATTTTGTTTGGGATCAATATTTCATATCTGATGATAGGTTTACAACTATAGGTGTATATTTTTGAGTGGAATAAAAAGTGTCAAATATATATTGATGAATGGAATTTTATATTGGTTTCAACTTGAGTTTCGATTCTTCTTGATCTAGGTTTGGGATATGAGGTTTTATGTAATATTTTCTACATGCATTTGGTGTGTATCATGATGTATGTTATGCCTGTGAAAGCCTACAGCTCTCTTCAGTTATTTGATCATGAGAAGAACTACATTATCCTCTATATTTAGATTGAACAATTTATGAATGGAATCAATAAGTAGATTCACAACCTTGTTCATGAACTATTTATGGTATATTCTAAGTATTAGAGTCTAAGGTATATTTTTTGTTTCGAGGCATCTGATCATGTGGCATAGATTCAAGGTAGAGTACATGTAGATTTTTATATATCTCTAATACTCATAGAAAAGGTAATTATTTCACTTAGGTACAGAGCATAAAATTACTTACATAACCAATAAGTGAATCTATGGAATAGTGGTCCATGATGAGTTTTTTTCCGAGATAAAAATATAAATAGTAAATGTTAGAAGGTGTCTATTTTTAAATTTCATGAAGGATGAAACATAAATTGATGAGAATATTTTTATTTTGTCAATATTAGACCTCTATATCCATATCATTAGTAGAATATCTTATTTTGGGGATACAATAGGTGAGAGATCTCAGTCTCTCGAAGGTTCATCTTCTTTATTTAATTGGATTATTGTTCTTTTTTCTCTATGGAATAATGTAATGGGTAGTGGAAACCATTCATGTAGTTTCATATACCCATGTACTAAAAAATTATAATGATTTATCAAATTAGTATTTGTGGATGATAATGAGATGGTTGATTAAATATTTATCATCATGACTTCTAATATGTTAGATAATTAATGAATAACACCAGATAATTTATTTTCTATTAAATACCATAACTATTCATGTATGAATGTGGGATGAGATATATATACAATTTTTCACTAATTTTTCATATAATATTTATGGTAAGCATATCATATATGTGATCATATTTGGTCTCATAAAATTGGAAGCTTTTATACCTATTAAGAGATGAAAGAATTGGACAAGCTTGGGGAATAGAATGTTCATGTTATTGTGAGACTTAATGGGGTTCCCTACACTATTTTTAGTTGGGATATAATGTTCACATCAATGTTTGTGAATATTTTTCAAGAGGTGACGGTTCCTTATTGTAATTGTGTATGGAATATCATCTTTAGAATGATGGAAATATATATTGAGCTATTCAGGTTCTTTAGGATTTTCTCAGTGCTTGTGTTATTGATTTTAGTGGTTCTGGGAAAAAGAATTTGACATCAGTCACATTTTACAATTAAAATAATTGTCCGGCCATAATAAAAAGTACACTGTTATAGGATTTTTTATGCATGGAAATGTATATCTCCATCATGTAATATATAATTGGGAGAGTGGTCCTCAGTTGTGCCTTGTCATAATCATGAGACGACTGAGATGGTGAAGTTGATCTGGAAGATATCGATCATGGAATATAAGCATTAAATATAATATGTGGAACATTGTAATCAGGTACATGATTTTGAGAATAATGATCATTTTATTATAGTTTCACCTTTCGTGGTAATTCATTTACTTGTTAAAATGGATATATTGGAACCGAGCTTTGTGGGCCTCTCTTAGATCATCGAGTAAATGGGGTAGATAACATAATGATTAGAGATACAATCTATTTTGTGTTCCAAAAAAGATATTTTTTATGTTACTAATAAAGTTTTTGTCAATGAGATCCTTCCCATGTTTTTGAATTGGATTATGTTTATCATGATCCCAAAACCACTATTTTGAAAAACTAGTTGAGGTTATGGAATGTTGATAGATGGTGTTTCATGGAAAAATGATTCCTTTAGTGATTTTATAATAGTAGTGTGGATGGGATAGTCATGAGAGTTGAGAGCAAGAATTGTTGATGATGATACATTTTCCTTCACTTTTTTCAAGTTTGATGTCTTTTTCACTTATTGGAAAAATGATATTATTTATATTGGGGAGGTTACAACACTTTATGTCTTTCCTTTACATGTGATTTTACTTGTGTGGTCCATTTTTTTGGTGGAGGGTGGGAATATTGAAAATTGAGATAATTTATTTTATAAAATCACCAAAAAGTACATGGTTGTTTTTTTGTTTAGATTATTGTATTATATGTATATATATAAAAAATTATTTATAGGTTTATTTGTTTTTTAGAGAACCACAAGCATTGGTTCATAGATTCTCCATGGAAAACTAGACTAAGCATTGTCTGTTTGAAAAATTTAACTTATAAATTAGTTAAAATATTTCAATCTACTATTGGATTGATTCCATAAGTCATTTATAAAATGAAAAAAATTTAGATCCCATAAAACCATTATGTGATGTAAAAAGGTAGATTGGGATTTAATTTAACCTATGTTGATGCATTTTTGGTTTATTAATAATTATTAGGATTTCACCCTATGAAAGGGATTCAATATGTGAATTCCTTTATTATAATGGTTTTGGAAAAAAATTTCACCTAATTATTTATCCATTTAATTCATAGGATATTCTCTCAAACCCTACGACTATTTTGGGTGATTTTGGGTGATCTTATTCCTTATGGATAACTTTATTCAGTGTTTTACTCTTGTTGTACTTGTGTTTTATATTGATGGTAAGAGTTTTTTATGTCATAATTTACTTTAGAGATGGTGGAATCGTTGGATACATTATAAATTCAGGTACATGATTTATTATTGTTTTCTATAAATAATTTTTAGTTTACTTTCAATCCATGTCTTTTAATGCCCAATTCACGATTTTTTAATCTCATCTATTAAAGGAGAATAAATTTAAATTATTATTGAGGTAGGTGTATCTATGAATGTGTTTCTAATTAATGAATTTATATATGTTCTTAATGACCCATTTGGTTTATTATGGAAATGTATTTTCTTTGATACAAAAATATTTTTTATTATATGTGAGTGTGGATTTTGGAAATTGTTTTGGACCAACATAGCACATTACGAACATTGGGTGCATTGATAAATGGATATATGTAACCCAAAAAAGTGTGACACCACTAGGTGTTATTTTTTTGATATTAATATATTTTGTTTGTGATCAATATCTATTTGAGGAAACATATTCTAGGATTGTGATTATTTTATGTTTACTGTATATCCCCTTAGGCTATATCACACAATAGTGTACTTTTTATACCTAGATTATCGCATTATGGTTTATTTCAAATATTTTCTCAAATATTTAGTTTACCTATATTTAGGTTATGAACGATATATTTTTGGATTTTATGAATATGGTATGAATTTATTGAAAATGTTATATTTATTAAAATTATTTTAATTTGTGTAAAATATTTATAACCGGGATTTTGTTTTAAAAATAGAAGTTGTGCACTCTAGATATGATAACTTGTATAGATTTTTTTGTGATAAGGAACTAGGATTTGTGCTCACAACCCACCCTTTCATTTTGGTGGCTGTATACCTTTTCTTAGAAGACTTTTGTAAAGGTATGGATATTATGTACCTTTTCATGTTCTCATGTCATTTATCTTCTTCATAATGGGGTTTATTGCTGGGGAATAAAGGTCACATAGAGATATATTTCATCTTCTATTTTTATCATTCTAGGTATTCAAATTTATCTTGACTTTTTTATGTCTCATATATATAAATGTATTTATTCCATTTCTTACATTTATGTTTATTCAATTTTAGAAGTGGTTTTTGGTTATATTTTGTATCACACCATGTGGTGGACAATTTTTTGTGACACTTCTAGTTTACTCGGGTTGGTTTGTTAATGGATTATCCTTTCTAAGGGAATTCGTGTGAAGGTGGAGTAGTATAAGGGTCATTTGAGTCTCACATAAGGGTTTCCTAGATTTTCCAATGCATGGGTTATGGTGACCAATCATATAAGGTTATATCCAAGATACCTATATATATAGTATACTTTATAGGTAACGAATATTTATTTACCAATTTTTTTATATTTCCACATATTCAAAATGAAAATATATTTTTTAGAATTCAAAATGAAATAAATCAGGGGAATTATATCCCTTTATGAATTTTTGGTTTAGAACTCTTTTCATAAATATTTTAATCAATCTTGTTTAGGGATCCATGTGAAAAATTATTTAAATGGAAATTTAATTTTCAGTTTTCCAAATACTGTGTACAAGAATTATTGGAAATTTTCCTCAAATTCTCATACCATTTATTCAATTAGTTTTTTGTTCTATATAATGTTTGGAATTCCAAATTTTCATTTTATCATGTTTTAGGAAAACTTATTCATCCAATGTGAGTTTTTCACCAGGTTTCAATGAGTGGTGGAACCTCACCCTCTCTCCTCTATTCTAGGTGATATGATTTTTAATGATAAATCCTAGGTAACATTTCCAATAAATTATTTTAATTTCATTTCTTGATATTGGATTTTGAAATAATTGTAAAAAAATTTAATTTTTTCTCAAAATGATTCCAACCTTGAATTATTTGAAAAAAAATTAATAATTAATTTATATATGGGCTTTATCAATGGGAAATAATATATTAACACATGGGGGTTTTCATTTATATTTTAATTAAAATGATAGAATAAGTTTTAGGAATCCTTGTTGATAGGTATGAGTTGATGAAAAAAATATTTAGGGATTGAGTAATGATTAGTTATTTAAGACTAATGTTCACAACTCCATCCAATATGTTAGATGTTACTTCCCATTTTAAATACATATTTATTATTGATACTTTGATATGAAGATCAATGGTGGTGTCACATGATCATGGTGTGTTTTCTCACATGGATTTATGTCTTACTTTTTTCACACTCATGATATTCTATGTGTTCCTTGATATGATACCAATTTTACCATCTGTGATATATTGTTTTATTCTATGTTCCTCTCATTCTATGTATGGTAAAATAGTGATTTTTGAACCAATTGTGGCTCAGTTTTCATATTGGAGGTTTATGTTTAGTTGATGTATGTGACGTGATTACCTTAACAAGATACATGATGGGGTATTATGGACTTGTGCGGCATGACTTAGGGGTATGAAATTTATATTTTATTGAATCCTTGAGTATATGGTAGTGTTTGATAGTCTATATCTGTAGAATATGTGGTAGCGGTGGGGCATGATGGTCTATGTGACCAAACCTGAGAGATAAAAATAGGGTATGATAGACTATTATAGTTGTTCTGAGAGACTAAGGGCCTACATAGATATTAAAATTATATATGTCAAGATCCCTTATTTATAAAATATCCTCAACTGTTTTGATATATTTTAGAAAGGATCTAATGAAAGGACATCCAATGCATTGTATTCTTTTTTAAAACATGGACACTTAGTATAACATACAGCTTTTGTGTTTATTTATTTACTATCATTTCATATAGTGTTATTCATGTGAAAACTTTTTAATGACACATTGGTGGTATCCTACATTATTTTTTACTCACACTATGTGTGGGAATTTATATGTGTGTGTAGACTAAATTTATTGGGAACAAAGTAAGGGAAAGGGGGCCATGGATAATGGTTGATTAGATGATCATGTAAAAGGTAGTGGATTGCGATTGAATTTTAAGGCCCCCATTACTATATTTATTTATTTATTTATCGTTTTATTTTCTCTATTTTGGATTTCCACATTGGGATCCTAAAGTATTTATTTTTTATTTTACAAGTATGACTTATTATGTTGTGATTATTTATTTTCTATATATAATATAGTTATTTTAGTATTATTTTTATGTTATTGTGCAATTATATCAAAATGTGGGTATGATCTCTTAACTAATGGACAAATAAACTCACTAATATTTGGATATGTCTTATATATGGTGGTATGTGTATGAGGCCATGTGGAACTCTAGCTCCAACCCAATTATTTAGGATGGGTGTTATAAGATGTTATTAAAGGAAATTTTTCTAATTTTCATTTTTTTCTGGACAAACTTGGAACATCTTATAGAGAAGATAGTTGTCTGGGACTCTAGTGAGATCATTTACATGTTCCTTGCAAGAACATGTGTATAAGGAATCTGAGTTACAATGGACTATATTTCTAATAAAATTTTTATTAAATTTTGAGTGTTATTATAAATCATCATTAGGAACATAAGATTACATTAATTATGTATATATATATATATCATTTATATTAGTTTACTAATTTAATACCTTAAGTTGTGCTATCAAATCTGTAAAGAAATGTATGTTATGTTTTTTTAATATATTTTTTACTATAATTTTATGATATATATATGTCACAATTAATTATTCAAACTATATTATGTTGTTGTGGTTATATATTTATATCATTATGACAAACATGGCGGGATGGAGAACGAGGTTAGTGTTAAGATGGATATTCCTTTGTTTGACTATAGACTCTGAGAAGATCATTATGTGATCTCATAGGGTTTTAATAATCACTATTAAAGGTTATATGTTTTTTATTTGTCTCATATATCTCACCAACTAGATGATTGATTGTACCTTCACTTGAGGAAGCCAAGGATGATCCCATCTCACCACCCATTATGTTTGATGATATAATCCAACATGCTTCTTACCTAGAATACTTTATCCACACTAAATATCTTCATTGTTTGGGTCCCTTATGGATTATTCCCATACAAGTAATGGCTTTTTATGTGACATGATTAAATATGGTCAGTTTTCTTAGATCTAGTATCCTCCATCATTCAAGGGTACTAGTTCCAATAGAATACAAAGGATTGGTTTTAATTTATCAAGTGAATATTTGAGAAAGTCTAGAACCATAATGAGGGGAATGTGTTTCAAGAAATATTCAACCTATAAAGACCTTATAAGAGGTGGTAGACAACCATGGGTAAACATGTGAGATGATATTGGATTACATGGGAGACCTCTAAAGAGTTGTTTCTAGAGAATCATTTTCATATCTTGATATAGACATATTATTCCCAATAGTTCATGAATTTACAACTGTGTTCCATAATTATCACTGTATATTCTTCTCATATTATCGAATCAAATAACATTTCAAATGTATTTGTTGGAAACAAAGAATGGAAGGATCATATGCTTGTGATGGTCCTCTATATGGAGATATGATGTCATGTTATTTTATTTCATCTGAGGACATACATAAGCGTACTTCATAAGGAACAAACAATTGAGAATGGTTTAGAGGAGGATTGGATATGAGGTTTACACCTGATCCATATTGGGATACTGAATATGATTTGAATCACTAAAACCGGAGAATATTCTCGGAGTAGGAAGAGGATGGAGGACAATGATTTATAGGCTAGTAGACATCCATAGATGAGTGGAGGCTCTTTAAAACCTGCTTCTAGGGAAGGGATTTCTGAGTGATACAACAACATATTTAGAGTAATTATATTATATCATTCCATACATCAAATATCATGTTCCATTGGTGTAGGAATATAGGTAATATATAGAATTTATTCTCAAAGGAATAATGAATGAGTTCTTGTGAGGTTATTAATATATCCACTCATCAAGATATGTGATATGTTTTCATCCTAAGTAGTAGGACTAGAAGATGACAACTTGGGAAATTCATGTTTATTAGCGAAATGTTTATGATGTTGAATAAGGTCTTAACGACATATTTTATTGGACTCTATAATATGGATGTTAGGGATAGTATATTTTATGAGTTATTTTTTTGATCACCTCTACCATATATACTATTTTATTTGATATACCTGCTTACCATTCAATCAGATCTATAAAATTATTTGTTTGAATTGACATACAGATTAGTTAATCCTCTAAGTTACTTTCCAATTATAAACTATTGGTAAATAAATTATATTATCATCATTAATTTCTAGACAATCCTATAGTCAATATAAGATACAGTGATCTATTGGATGTTATGATACTTGGATTACATGATTTGATGTGATTCTAATCATAGACAGGCTAAATATTTTCTGATATCACATTGATTACTACCATATATCGTTATCTTTTAATATGTTAAAGGGATATTGTTATATTATGATTAGATAATAGGGATTTGTTATAGGTGAAGTTGTATAATATTAAGTCAATCTAGTATGATCCTGATGAAGGTTGTAGGCCTACCTTTTTTGGAAAGATTAGTGGAATCCCCTTGATTTCCTTATCTTGTGTGTGTAACGACCCGATATTTTTAAATAAATTTTGTTTCCTAATTTTATGTGTTATTTTTATACTCAACAAAAATGTTTTATTTGATAAACATGATTATAATTAAAATGAGATCAGTGGGTTTTGACTATTATATAACCATCGGTCAACATGACCGCTGTGAACAAAATGTTTTGATTATTGTCTCTAAATATAAGTAATCTTGGTTAATTATTATAGAAAGAAGATTCGATTGCCTCACCTAGTAGTCTTGGACCGATCGAAGCCCATCTAACAGAGCTTGGGAAGGAAGTAGCACCACTGGGATTTGCGCTGGATCAAATCCAAGCCGAACTTCATCATGTGAAGCTGGAACGAAATCGCCTTCGTGAGAAGTTCAAACTGATAGAAATTACTACTCGGGCAATGTTGACGGAGCCGCCCCAAGATTCTATCACCCTAGCACACCTTACTCTTAGGTCCTATGCTGGTATTATAAGGGGTTATGTAACGAGACCGTAACTACCTTGTGTAATCCTTGTTTTAAATAAAAATTGGTATTTCTTCTTATGATGAAGTTTATGAATTTTGAAATGACCGGATAAATATATTTTTCATATTTTTGATGAATTTTAGAAAAAGGATATTTTAAATATGTTTATGTAAACCCTAAATAATTAAAAATGTGTAATGATTTTCAAAAAATGGTCTTCTGCAATTATGTTTGGTACTAAATTTAGAGTCTAATAAGATCAACTTAATTTTTGATGAATAGTAAATTATGAATAGTGATTTTATGATTAGGATTAGTAATATGACCAAATGGATTAGTAATCTCACTTAAAGAAAGTTTTAAAATAATCTAGGCACCTTGATTAAGTAATGTGATTCAATAAAATAGTTAAATAACGGTTTCATTAATTATTATTCAAGTATTAGTTTTTTCGGGTGAATTGTGTTTTTTAATTAAAAATTTAATTAAAAATAATTATAAAATTATTTTTATAAAAATGACTTTATTTTTGAACTCAGAGCATCGATATTATATTATGGTAATTTTTGGGGTTTTTTCTGAAAAAAATGAATTTTCGATGAATAGTGTTTTTATTTAAAAATTAAATTAAAAATATTTAGAAAATTATTTTTATAAAATGGATTTCATTTTTGAAATCAGAGCATTGATATTTAGTTAATGTGAAATTTTGGGATTTTTCTGAGAAAGTTGAATTTTAAGTGAATAGTAAAAATACAGTTTCAGGGTTTCGGTATGTTTAATGACATCATAACGGTGTCATGATGATGTCATGAGATCTTTTGAGGGTTGGCCGGCCAAGGGTGATGAATTATTGTTTTTGGGGCCCCATGTGGCCTAACTCCATGATAAATGACAAGGGAGAGCACATGGGTTTGAGAAAAGCACATGTGAGGTGTCCCTTCGCCATTAATGCATTGTCCCCTCACTTTCCCTATAAATACCAAGCCCTCCTCTCATCCATTCGACTCCCCACTCATTCCCAACGAATTTCGGGTCTCATTACCTCCCAAGGAGTCCTCCCAAGGTGCCCCCAAGCCCTCAAGGTCCCAACCTTTGAGGTTTAAGAGTTACTTTTTAAGGTAAGGGATCTGACCCCTCTCTTTCTTTTCAAGTAATCTCTTTTATGTCTTTTCTTTTATACTCCATGTTCTTATGTTGGAGGATGTTATTTTATATTCATCCTACTGTCTATTTCATGTTCATATGATGAGATACCCCCCTTTCTCTCATCAATTCGTTTTAAGAATGTTTAAGTGGCGCCGTTAGGCTGCCGAATTTTCAAGGGATTCTTTCACCTTCCTCGTTTTCAAGTTCTATTTTCATTCAAGTATTTCATGTTCCTTTTTATTATGTTGGGGTATGATCTCTAAATTATCATACTGATCTTTTATGACCATATGATGATAGACCCCATTTGATCTCTTCAATTCCGTATTTTGAAGTTTTAAGTGGCGCCGTTAGGCTGCCGAATTTTTAAGTGGTTCTTCACCCGTCTCGTTTTGAAGTTCTACTTTCATGTCAATCCCTTCATGTTCCTTTTTGTTATGTTGGGGTATGATCTCTACACCTATCATACTGGACTCTTATGTTCATATGATGAGAGACCCCATTTGATCTCTTCAATTCCGTATTTTGATGTTTTAAGTGGCGCCGTTAGGCTGCCGAATTTTTAAGTGGTTCTTCACCCTTCTCGTTTGAAGTTCTACTTTCATGTCAATTCCTTCAAGTTCCTTTTTGTTATGATGGGGTATGATCTCTATACCTATCATACTGGACTCTTATGTTCATATGATGAGAGACCCCATTTGATCTCTTCAACTCCGTATTTTGAAGTTTTAAGTGGCGCCGTTAGGCTGCCGAATTTTTAAGTGGTTCTTCACCCTTCTCGTTTTGAAGTTCTACTTTCATGTAAATTCTTTAAAGTTCCTTTTTGTTATGATGGGGTATGATCTCTATACCTATCATACTGTACTCTTATGTTCATATGATGAGAGACCCCATTTGATCTCTTCAATTCAGTATTTTGAAGTTTAAGTAACGCCGTTAGGCTGCCGAACTTTCATAAGAGAAATCAAACTTTTGTCTTCCTTCCATGTTTTTCATTTCAAATTTTATGTCCTTGAAATTGCACCACCATGTCCATATATACTTCTTATTCTGTCCCTCTACTATTTTATGGGTCAATTATGATTTCTCGACCCATGTTTCCTCTCTTTTCAAAGTTTTCTAAAACCTTGTAACATAGTCGTTATGCTGCAGAATTTTCATCTCAAAATGCCTCTCTTTTCTCAAAATTATTTGATGTTATAAAGTGAATACTCAAAGCTCCTATTTCTACAGGGGTATTCACATATATATAAAAAAGTTCTATTTTAAATTCTTGGGATTTACATACATGATACCCGCTTCCCTTTCCGTGGGTTTAAAGTAACGTAAAGATCATGTCTTTAAAGGAGTTTTTAAAAAGTTATGATTATGAAATGAAACCCATTTATTTTATGCTATATGGGTTATTTATGAAATGTTTGATGATGCTACATGTGGCTCACATGATAATAAAGGCAAATTTAAGGGTGCGCCCTGATAGCGCTCCAATGCATTGGGTAATGATGTAACCACTAGAGATTATAATTTTCACGATACCTTGGTGAATAACCTTGGTAATTTTAAAATGACACCTTGGGGATGGACCTTGGTGATATGTTCATGATTGTCTATGTTAAATGATGTAGCCACATCTTCAAGTTATGAAAAAGTTTTATTTTTATTATGATATGCCTCATGATTTCATTTTCATGCATTAAAGTTCTTTTCATGACTTTATTGATGTATCTCAAGTTCATATGTAAAATGTTTCACTTGTTTCCCTTGCTGGGCCTTCTGCTCACCCTTCCTTTTGATGTATGTCCCCAGGTTATGAGATGCAGTAATGAGCCTAGGGTGAACATGAGGAGAAGCCTTTCAAGTGTTTAAGAAGAATGTTTTTTTTTGTTTCAAGTTTTATGTTCCTTGTTTCCAAGACACTAAACCTTAAAGATCCTCAGTTCCGTGTAATGGAATGAAAAGTTATGTTATAAAAAGGCGGGATGCTATAGTTGGTATCAAAGGATGGTTTAGTTATTTGTGGAAATTAGGATATGAAAACTTTAGGAGGAACCCTATAGAAAAGTTTAATATAGGAAATCTTCCTGGTATTTTGGTGAGTATTGAGTAAGGGGTTGCCAAGAAAATACATCCCTGTCTGGATACGAGCAGGTAGAGGTGGCTCTGGCATAGATGTACATAGGGGTAAAACCCGAAAACACCTCTTTGAGCTAGACTCGAATGGGAACTGGTACAAGACAACGGGCCTTGCTGTACTCTTGGTTACGACACTCCCGGGGGATATGCTTTGGTAAATTCATAAGCTTGGTATGAACCATTGTTAAAGGAACAAAGATAAAATAAAATAAAGGTTCACATAAGAATATATGATCATTCATAACCTAGATGGGAACCTAAGAGATCACAAGTTAGGGTATCCCTTTCATATACAAGTTATCCTTATATGCTTTCAGTTCCTTTTCATGATTATTAGCTAAGTACTTAAGCCCCTAATTATGCTTTCTCTTCTTAGTTAATGGTGGGAAATGGAAGAACATGTTCCGACAACCAATGTGATAGGAAATGCGACGATTTTCGAATTAATATGACAGGGATGATTAGGGGATTAAAATATGATTATTATTTTGGAAGACGTTCATTATTTTGGGAACCATATTTGATCGAGGTAAATAGATTACTACAGTATTTTCATTGAGGAGTAAGGTTGACTTATATTTTGAAGAATCGATGAATTTAAGGTGAACTTATAGTAATTTAGGTTACTTATGGGAATGACTAACCTATCTTGGGTAAAATATGTTTAGGTTAGCTACTTTTTTATAAGATGTTAGGAGTGGTTGATGTTGTCTGGAGATGAACAATGAAGTTGTTTTGGAAGACTATGTTATCAAATCCTTATTGTATTTGGGTTTCAATCTTAGTTTGGTTTGTTTTGAGGAATTTTAAGGACCGTTATTTATGGAATGGTCTATGATGAACTTTGGGTAGTACCATGGAACTTTGATGATTTAAAAGTAGTTTCCATTCCTATGGGATTCTTTCTTTTTGAAGAGTTGTTTTACCTTAACCTTTCTGTTTTTGGGATAATGTTTATAGATAGAAGAAATAGATAGTTAATCTTTTGTAGATTATGTGATTCTATAGGAGATGATTCTTGTGCTTTTATGAGACCAAGTGTTTTTGAATTCTCATCATTTGGAGAAAAGATTAGTGTTGGTAGGGACTTGTTAAAGGATGAAACCCTACTTGAAGGTAGGTATATTTTCTTATGTTTTTGTTCTATGTAGTAAACGAAATCCTCAAAATTATGAAAAGAAACGTAAAACAAAAATGTTGTTGGTTTACGTTTCCTACTAGGTAATCAAAGACCGTTTACACACATCATAAGTTTGGGATTTTCTCATGGTTAAATTTCTCCTAATCATGTTCTCTATCACTCTCCCTCAGAACTTGACCCTTTGTTTTTTCCTCCATGTCCATGTTTTCCTACATGGAACCCTAGTGTGGGTTAACTCGGGTGACCATTGTACCTCCCTTTCATTATTTTAAAGTAATAGTTTTACTGACTCCTTTTCCGATGTGGGACTTTCAATGAAATTTCAAAACCCAATTTTAAAATTGCGAGGACGCTATTTCTTAAGGGGGGAAGATTGTAATGACCTGAAATTTTTAAATAAATTTTGTTTCCTAATTTTATGTGTTATTTTTATACTCAACAAAAATGTTTTATTTGATAAACATGATTATAATTAAAATGAGATCAGTGGGTTTTGACTATTATATAACCATCGGTCAGCATGACCGCTGTGAACAAAATGTTTTGATTATTGTCTCTAAATATAAGTAATCTTGGTTAATTATTATAGAAAGAAGATTCGATGGCCTCACCTAGTAGTCTTGGACCGATCGAAACCCATCTAACAGAGCTTGGGAAGGAAGTAGCACCACTGGGCTTTGTGCTGGATCAAATCCAAGCCGAACTTCATCATGTGAAGCTGGAACGAAATCGCCTTCGTGAGAAGTTCAAACTGATAGAAATTACTACTCGGGCAATGTTGACTGAGCCGTCCCAAGCTTCTATCACCCTAGCACACCTTACTCTTAGGTCCTATGCCGGTATTATAAGGGGTTATGTAACGAGACCGTAACTACCTTGTGTAATCCTTGTTTTAAATAAAAATTGGTATTTCTTCTTATGATGAAGTTTAAGAATTTTGAAATGACCGGATAAATATAGTTTGCATATTTTTGATGAATTTTAGAAAAAGGATATTTTAAATATGTTTATGTAAACCCTAAATAATTAAAAATGTGTAATGATTTTCAAAAAATGGTCTTCTGCAATTATGTTCAGTACTAAATTTAGAGTCTAATAAGATCAACTTGATTTTTGATGAATAGTAAATTATGAATAGTGATTTTATGATTAGGATTAGTAATATGACCAAATGGATTAGTAATCTCATTTAAAGAAAGTTTTAAAATAATCTAGGCACCTTGATTAAGTAATGTGATTCAATAAAATAGTTAAATAACGGTTTCATTAATTATTATTCAAGTATTAGTTTTTTCGGGTGAATAGTGTTTTTTAATTAAAAATTTAATTAAAAATAATTAGAAAATTATTTTTATAAAAATGACTTTATTTTTGAACTCAGAGCATCGATATTATGTTATGGTAATTTTTGGGGTTTTTTCTGAAAAAAATGAATTTTCGATGAATAGTGTTTTTATTTAAAAATTAAATTAAAAATATTTAGAAAATTATTTTTATAAAATGGATTACATTTTTGAAATCAGAGTATTGATATTTAGTTAATGTTAAATTTTGGGATTTTTCTGAGAAAGTTGAATTTTCAGTGAATAGTAAAAATACAGTTTTAGGGTTTCAGTATGTTTAATGACATCATAACAGTGTCATGATGATGTCATGAGATCTTTTGAGGGTTGGCCGGCCAAGGGTGATGAATTATTGTTTTGGGGGCCCCATGTGGCCTAACTCCATGATAAATGACAAGGGAGAGCACATGGGTTTGAGAAAAGCACATGTGAGGTGTCCCTTGGCCATTAATGCCTTGTCCCCTCACTTTCCCTATAAATACCAAGCCCTCCTCTCATCCATTCGACTCCCCACTCATTCCCAACGAATTTCGGGTCTCATTACCTCCCATGGAGTCCTCTCAAGGTGCCCCCAAGACCTCAAGGTCCCAACCTTTGAGGTTTAAGAGTTACATTTTAAGGTAAGGGATCCGACCCCTCTCTTTCTTTTCAAGTAATCTCTTTTATGTATTTTCATTTATAATACATGTTCTTATGTTGGAGGATGTTATTTTATATTCATCCTACTGCCTATTTCATGTTCATATGATGAGAGACCCCCCTTGCTCTCATCAATTCGTTTTAAGAATGTTTAAGTGGCGCCGTTAGGCTGCCGAATTTTTAAGGGATTCTTTCACCTTCCTCGTTTTCAAGTTCTATTTTCATTCAAGTCTTTCATGTTCCTTTTTATTATGTTGGGGTATGATCTCTAAATTATCATACTGATCTTTTATGACCATATTATGAGAGACCCCATTTGATCTCTTCAATTCTGTATTTTGAAGTTTTAAGTGGCGCTGTTAGGCTGCCGAATTTTTAAGTGGTTCTTCAACATTCTCGTTTTGAAGTTCTACTTTCATGTCAATCCCTTCATGTTCCTTTTTGTTATGTTGGGGTATGATCTATAAACCTATCATACTGGACTCTTATGTTCATATGATGAGAGACCCCATTTGACCTCTTCAATTCCGTATTTTGAAGTTTTAAGTGGCGCCGTTAGGCTGCCGAATTTTTAAGTGGTTCTTCACCCTTATCGTTTGAAGTTCTACTTTCATGTCAATTACTTCAAGTTCCTTTTTGTTATGTTGGGGTATGATCACTATACCTATCATACTGGACTCTTATGTTCATATGATGAGAGACCCCATTTTATCTCTTCAACTCCGTATTTTGAAGTTTTAAGTGGCGCCGTTAGGCTGCCGAATTTTTAAGTGGTTCTTCACCCTTCTCGTTTTGAAGTTCTACTTTCATGTAAATTCCTTCAAGTTCCTTTTTGTTATGTTGGGGTATGATCTCTATACCTATCATACTGGACTCTTATGTTCATATGATGAGAGAGCCCATTTGATCTCTTCAATTCAGTATTTTGAAGTTTAAGTAACGCCGTTAGGGTGCCGAACTTTCATAAGAGAAATCAAACTTTGGTCTTCCTTCCATGTTTTTCATTTCAAATGGTATGTCCTTGAAATTGAAACACCATGTCCATATATACTTCTTATTCTGTCCCTATACTATTTTATGGGTCAATTATGATTGCTCGACCCATGTTTCCTCTCTTTTCAAAGTTTTCTAAAACCTTGTAACATAGTCGTTATGCTGCAAAATTTTCGTCTCAAAATGCCTCTCTTTTCTCAAAATTATTTGATTTTATAAAGTGAATACTCAAAGCTCCTATTTCTACAGGGGTATTCACATATATATATAAAAGTTATATTTTAAATTCTGGGATTTACATACATGGTACCCGCTTCCCTTTCCGTGGGTTTAATGGTGCGCCCTGATAGCGCTCCAATGCATTGGGTAATGATGTAACCACTAGAGATTACAATTTTCACGATACCTTGGTGAATAACCTTGGTAATTTTAAAATGACACCTTGGGGATGGACCTTGGTGATATGTTCATGATTGTCTATGTTAAATGATGTAGCCACATCTTCAAGTTATGAAAAAGTTTTATTTTTATTATGATATGCCTCATGATTTCATTTTCATGCATTAAAGTTCTTTTCATGACTTTATTGATGTATCTCAAGTTCATATGTAAAATGTTTCACTTGTTTCCCTTGCTGGGCCTTCTGCTCACCCTTCCTTTTGATGTATGTCCCCAGGTTATGAGATGCAGTAATGAGCCTAGGGTGAATATGTGGAGAAACCTTTCAAGTGTTTAATAAGAATGTTTTTTTTTTGTTTCATGTTTTATGTTCCTTGTTTCCAAGACACTAAACCTTAAAGATCCTCAGTTCCGTGTAATGGAATGAAAAGTTATGTTATAAAAAGGCGGGATGCTATAGTGTGTCTATGTTAGGATGACTTTATAGATGAATTAATTTGACTTCCTCAAGATAATGGATTTGAATTTTAGATCGACCTCATGTTGAGTGTACCTACCATCTTCATGCACAATTATCTCATGGAACCAACCGATATGAAGGATCTAATGGTTTAGTTTTCCAAGATGCATAATAAGGTCATTATAAAGACGATTACTTCACAATGGGTTCTCTAGTGTTGTTGGCCATGAATATTTAAAGTATAAAAATACTTTAAATTGATTTCCTAATTATTAAGAATGTAAAAATAATTTAAAATTATCTATTTCTTAGTATTAATGGTCTTTTATATAGTTATGTGGATCTCAGCGGTTCTCCAATATCGACCTTCGATTAGGACATGACCAACTATGAGTTATAAAGGAGAAAAACTCATAGATAAATTTTTAGATTAGGTATGGGTTATATGATTACATGTTCAGACCATTTGTATTAATGGACAATCCATTATTGTTCATATATCACATCAACATGAACTTCCACCCTTTGCTAGACATGTTAATTATGGTGTTTTTTGATGATATCCTTCTCTAATCAATGAAACCAGTGTAGTATTCCAGACATCTTGATAAGTCTTCATTATGCTCATAGTAAATAATCTTTATTCTAAAAACTTTCTGTGTAAAATCTATAATCAAGAGGATAGGTTATTGGGGAATGTGGTGTCTGAGGTAGGTATGTCAATGGACATAGAGTAATTGGAGGAAGTGATGTCATGAACACATCCTAGGATTGTGTCTGAGGTAAGGATATTTCTATTATTTGAAAGATACTAAAAAAATTTTATCTAGAAATTATCATGGTTATTAGTACCTATGAATTCAATTAAGAAGAAGGGAGTGAATTTCCTATAATTGAAATAGTCTGAAGATGAATTTCATGTGTTGAAGAGCAAGTTGACTATAGATCCACATCTAATACTTCCCAAACATGGGATAATTTATTTGGTATAATGTGATGTTTCAATAATTGTTCTTTGAGTGGTACTATTGAAAATGGAATATGTAGTGGTTTATGGGTCATTTCAATCTCATCCTATGAAGACAAAATACCCTATTACTAATTTGGAGTACTAGATTTTGTTCCATGCTAGGAAGTATTAGTGAAACTACCTCTACTGTGAGTGGTTTTTTTCTACAATGGCCACAAGATCATTCATTATATCATCAAATAGTTTGATCTAAAACATTATTTTATGTCATGGGGTGATTATATATATAATTTTACTTCAAAATAGCCTTTAAAACATGTCAAGGAAATGTTATTATAGACTCTCTTAGATGTAAGATGAAAGTGGGTAAAGACCTTGTGAAAGGCCTTCAAACGAGTAATGTTACATAATGATATTATTTACTGATTGATGGATGGGTGCTTATGGGGATTGGGGATTATTAAAATTTGATACCGTAAAAGTCACATATTCGCTTTTAGACTGGGTAAATGTTGGGTAAGACACTGACCTAGAATATCTTGTGATGCAATGACAACTAGACAATGGTATCCTAATACCAGGGTTCTCATTGGGTCATGAAAATGCGATAAATTTTTATAGTATTGTATTATATCTTACATAAATTATGGAGGAGCAAATGAGGGACATACATAGATCTCCATGGTTAGTAAATACAAGTGTGACAAAGATGTACCATGGCCACAGGTGACAGATCTTATGTCTAGGGATAAAGTGGGACATCACTGGTCTTATTTTACCTATACATTACAAGTCAAAATTTAAAGTAAAAGAACTAACATTATGGTGGCTTTCTCCATACACTTTCAGTTATGAAGTAGAAGGGGGAATATTTTTTAATGAAATTTGTGATGTAGTTACCCAGGAACCCGAGAGTCCATGGTATTATCTATGTGATTTTCAAATAATTGACAATGGCATATAATTTCATGCTGATTTGAAACATGCACTTAGTAAATGAGCATAAAATGTTATATTTCCATTAGTTCAAGTACTTTTATTGAGTTACATTGATCATTTTATTTTACATAGATTTAAATTTTATTTGGTGCTTTTGTAAGGGAATGAGAAAGGTACTCGATCCCCATTAGAGGTTGATCATATTCTTCCATCATAAGACAGATGGATAATCCAATAAGTTGATTCACAAACTAGGGGATATGTTTTGATATTTCATCAATGACATCAGTAGACCATGGCATAAGCATCTATCCTAGGTGGATTTCTCTTATAATATCTTTTTATGTGTATCAATGCAAATGGAACTTTTTGAGGAACTCCAAGGATGGTCATTCCCCTGAATTTTATAATGGAATGTGGAATGTGATATAGTAGTTTTTGGGGAATGTATGGTGAAGGGCAATTCAGAGTGGGTATATTTGATCAAGAAGAGTTCATTGACTACTCAGTGTAGATAGTTATTATGTGAATATAAGAGGAGATAACCCTTGGAGATCACCATTTGTCAGCTGGTTTTATTTTTATGTCACCTTAGATGCGAAATAATCCTTTAAAAAATAAAGGGAAACTAAAAAAATGGTTTGTTGTACCTTCTCAAGAACATTTAATAGGTTGGGATAGTTGTGTAACTTTTATATATTCCTTTTCATTATTGATGAATTATTGATTTCATCCAAATTTAATAGATTTAGTGGCACATTCTTGATCTTTTAAATTTTATAGAAAATGAGGAAATTGATCAGAATAAAGATGAATTATATGAGGAGAATATGGTGGTAATTATTGCATGGTGGAAGAATGTCTCATAGGGTATGATTGTGCCTCTATTTTGGATCCTATGGTAACATAGACAGATCCATGGGGAGATATTAAAGCATCATCCTAACAGTTGAACTCAATAGAACTAGTTGTTCGAGAATGACTTCAAGAGATAGATCACGAGGATGATAATTCATTAGAGGGGAAGAATTAAAATATTCTATTATTTTAATTTTTCTTAAAACACACTTTTAGTTATATTGTATAATTTTATTTATAGGAATATATTTTTTGAAAAATGTATCCATTACATATGGTTTTATAGTTTTTAAATATTGTAACTGAAAATTTATAATGGTTATATAATGTTATGGATGGGTTTAAAAACCATTTGTAAGGGTAAAACCTATTTTCTATAGCATACAATAGAGAATAACTCATTCTCCATATATTATTCAAGGGAAACCTCTTTTTACAATAGTAATATAAGGGTAACCTTGGAATTTGGCCACTATGTTAAGGTAAATAGATTTTATTTTTCTTAGATGGTAGTAATTGTATGATGGTACCATTGAACCCACATTCATATGTTTAACAACTCGATATTTTAGAAATCATTTCTCATTTACATATTTTTTTCTTTGATAACATATGTTACATGTATCAATGGGTTTAAACTAAATGTGATACATTATTAAATAAATATGTGGTATTATAACATATATGATAAATTAGAAGATATTAATAAGATAAAATTACTTTTTAGACATATAAAAAACCATTTCAATATAAATAAATTTATGAATTCTTATGAAATAAGAATTCAATGTTAAGGAAATTGGTATTATGCTTTATAAATATATTTCCATCGAAATGATTTTTATTTATTTTTTTGTGAGAAAATATAATATTAAATTTTGACACATTAAAAAAAATTTATTTTAAAAGTAACTGTATTTTTGAATCCAGCATATCAAAATTATCTTGTGATGAATTTCTAGGATTTTTCTCATATGATTGATTTTTTAGTGAATAGTGAAAATACCAATTTTTTTAAAGAAAATAGTTTTTCATGAATGTAGAATGTTTTATTTTTTATAATTTTTAAAATTAAAATTAGATCTATTATATTTTAAATAATTCAACTAAATACATTAGACTCAATTTTATTTTTGAATTTATTGTAAAAACATTTTTGTACCTAAAAACACATTTTAAAGAAAAAAAAATATTTACGTCTGCAATGTGTAACTATCTAAATAAATTAAACTATTAACTGTCACTGAAATATTTAAATTAAATTAATATATATATATTAAAAAAATTTACTTTCATTTTATATTTTCCTAATAATGGGATAAGAATAAACCTAGTTTTATGCTTAAAAATCAGTTATCATTAAAAGTGGTTTTCAACACATTATGTAGAAATATTTTTAAATTAATTTTTTCTACATAAATGTATTGAATTTGTTAAAAAAATTCCATATTTTTAATAAGTGGTCTAAAATTTGGTAAATATAATTTTTTTTCAAATATGAATAGTAACTTTGGTAAAATGTATCAGGTCGATTATGTGTAAAAGAGGTTAATCTATTATAAAAATATGAAATAAGACCTTAATTATTTATCAAAATTATTTCTGTATTAATTTATCAAAAATCATAATAACTTAGGATCGAAATTTAGTTGTGTAATGGATTCTTCTCCTTCAAAATGACTTATATAATATTTATATCAAGGAATGTTACAAAATGTCACCTTTTTAGTTATAAATTCCATTTTATGTAGTTATATATGGGAAAAAACTATATATGAATGAATCGCCATGTTATTTTTTTTAATGGAATAATATTCATTATTTTAATTTATTCTTAATTGTTTTGTATTTTATAATTATCTTTAATGTTTACGCCACACAAAAATATTATCTTTTCAGATACTTAAAAAACAATATATGACATTGAAGATATTAAAAGTGATATAATTTGAGTAATTTATTGAGTTATATGAATCTTATAGATGAATATGAAAAATTAGTGTTGTGTTAAATTATTTTATTTTAATTCCAACTTTCTATTTATGACGTTTAAGTCAAATTAAATTGATATTATCAAAATTGGAAATAATCATATATTACAATAACAATATTTCAAAAATTTATCCAAAAATCATTAAACTCATGAGATAAAATAATATGGATATTATATACAAAAAATTTCATAACTGTTCCATTTATGATCCATTTATCATGTTATGGAAAAAAAATTACAACACATTAATATCGAAAACAATTTATCATAGTTATAATTAAAAATTGATAACTCAGTGCTAATCAAAATGATATTGATTAAAATGACACCAAAAGCTTCCAATATTATATTTTATTAAGGGATTAAAATATTTTCCTACATTCTACTAGAATCCATATCCCATTCATTGAATTTTTCAGGAGAATTAATTTATTAATATTTAAACTTTTGAGAAATTCCAAAAATTCAACGCACATAAATTATAAAAGGGAACCTCCTCCATTATTTCCTCACAGTAATTTGAAAATTATATTCTGAAAAAATTCTAAAAATTTATACTTCAAAATTACCAGTCCAATTCTATAGGTTTTATAGTTCTTAGAAGACTATCTGTAGAGCCCTTTATAGGATATCTAATGGACTCATTTCAAGGAAGAGGTTATCAACTAAACTAATCACATTAATATATAAAATTCTTTACCTCCTCTAAATCAGTGGTATTTATCATAATATAAAAATATTATTATCCCAAATATTTTAAGATGTAATTATTATTATAACATCATTATAAAATTTATTTTCTATCATATGATAAGTGAATGTGTTGCTCAAGCGTATGTGAGACTTACTGTCTCCACATGGTGATACAATAAATTTCTCATATCCATATTTTAGAGATGGTTATTATGATGATTATTAAATTTTAAATTGCTATTTATTAAACAAATGTTATTTTTAAGGATAATTTTCTGATTATCTTATTTTCATCTAATCCTTTTTTAAATGATAACATCACTAACGCGTAATCTAGACTACCACCTCTATGTTGTGTTGTGAATCATTTTTCATTTATATTATACATGGATGATAATGAAAATGAAGTTGATGAATATATATGATATAATATTGATAAATTAATTTTGAAATATTATTCACCTTTATTTAATTATATCTTTTGAAAAATAAAAATAACATTCAATTTTTTGTACGGTCTTTCGTCTTCATGAACAGTGTAATTCATTCACTATATATACCATTAATGTATTACTATAAATACCTATTTCATGAATATATATTATATTTATATAATTTATTAAAAAAAATTATTTTGAAATAATGATCAAAATAAAAGGTCAAAAAATACCAAATCAAAACATACAAACATAATAAAGAAGCTATTACCTGAAATCCAATTTTAACAAGGACATGATAATAAGTTGATAATAAAATACTAAAAGTATATAATATAAAGTATGATATATGTAAATATTCTTATGAAATATATTTATACCAAATTTATACTTATTATACCAATGTTTTGAACACTTACAAAGGACATCAGACCTGAAGTGAGGGTTTATTTCATAATTGTATGTGTATTTATAATTGATTATTTTAAAGTATCCCATGGAGAATATATTTATTTCATATCCATTAATTTTAAAAAAAATTAATAAGGCCAATTAGAATATTCAATAATTTAATATAGTCATTATGACGTAGGCTTTTCTTTATATAAAATATTATAATAAGAATTTTTTTATCATTTTCAAGGAGATGTAATTTGTAAATATTCTAATGAATGTATAGATGGAGTTTTTTCAAACTTATAAAGAATGCATATATTTTCTCAAATTGATGAATAATTTTTACTTTAGTGATATCTCTACAAATCCCCAAGGTTATATTCAAATAAAACTTTTTTTCTTTATAATTTCATATCTCTTTTAACATAGATCATCTAAAATGGAATTTTAATATTTCTTCAAGAATAGTTTTAAGAGATATTTCAAAATGAATTTCTATATATTATAACATCATTTTATGTTACATAAAATTTAATGGGGATATTATCCAAGTATATCATATTTATTATTTCTCTACACAATTTATGATTATTATGAAAAGATTACATGTTTATGAAACCCATTTCTTTTCCATGTTTCATGCTATAATGATATGTTTATGAAACCCATTTCAATTCATGGGTTCTCATATTGTGAATGTTTCATGATATTTTGTAACACATATATATTATTGCCATTACATAAAAATTTGGTATTATATCTCCCATTAATTCATTATGTAAATATTGATATCTCAACTGATAAACAGGGCTAGAATATGGTGCGAACCCAGTTCAATAAGTAACTATATCCACCATGACAGTCTTGGGAGTGAACCATGGCTTCTATGATATTTTATATAGTTATTCCATATGATATTTTTGTAAATAACTCTTGAATAATAAGGAAATTCTTTTCTATTTGTATTTTTGTTCCAAAATTCAATGACTTATGCCTATGTCAGACTTTAAAGGATAATATTCCATGATATTCTTTTGATTCATGTCTTAAAAACTGGAAGTATTTATGATCTCACATTAAATTATTATCTTTTATATATAGGGTATGGTTTGAAAATTTAAATATCATTTTCTTATACTCTTATTTATATATTATTTTTATTTAATCATTTATATCTCATTTGTTTAATCTTACTATAAATCTATGGTCTCTGTTTTTTTTAGGTTTCCATTACCTATTTAATGAAGAAAAGTACAACTATGATATAACAAATATAAGTTCTAGTTATAAATAACCTTGTGGGAGATTATGTTGATATTTTATAAACTAATAATTTATATTTTGATGATTCCAAAGACACAATAATTATACAATTATGGAAAGTATGTAATTATATATTATGAATATTACTCTATAAAGATAAAATTTCATTATATAAAAATAATGGGTTACTATATTTTCTATCAGAGAAATTGTAAGTCAATCATTAGAATATGATAACCCTAAGAATGCGTTTAGTAATAGGATTGATTCCTAATGTTTTGTTAATGACCATGGATAACCATTGTTAAACCAAATGTTTCCTAAAATAAGGTGTAATGATATAGGAAACAATTGAACTATTATTTAGGTTGTTTCACTCTGTGATTATTTATTCTCACACAATGATTTTTTATTTTAATAAGTTTTATAAACACAATGAATCACATTAATGTTAATTTTTATAATCAACAGAATTATTTTCCTCATGAGAAACCTTTTGAAATGAAGGATTTAATGTGAAAATTTGTCATTAAACCGAATCAACTATCTAGATATATGATTAACATTCTAAAAATTGGTATGTTTTTTAACACAACTAATAAAAGAAAGGTTTATTTTAAAAAATTCCATGTTAGAGAGAAGTTTCTTCTTAAAAAATATAAATAATATGGAAGAATTACTCAAGATAATGTTTGGGAAAACAAGATAATTTTTTTACTGTGGAAAATAAATACACAAATCATGTAATTTAAAAATAAATAATAAAAGGATTAGTTAAATAATTTTATTTGAAAAATGATCTCACAAAGTTATCAATTATAGTATAATGAAATAAATGGGGTATGTTTGAAATTTAGAAAAATTTATGTCATACGGGGAAGCTAGATAATAGAATCAACAATGTAGTACGAGTAATGGTTTTCTATTGATGTCGAAGAGAATGTAAATTACATATCAATGCTATGTGACATTTATAATGTATTAAATACATTAAAATCAATAATCTGGATTAAATTGAGGTGGATAAATCGTAATATAGGTATCATATTTAACATATTAGGAAAAAATAATTAATGAAATTGACAATGAAACATGGATAATGGTATGGGAAATAAGTTATATGATTGTTGTTTTTGTGTATTTGGATTCAATAATTATGTTATATAAGTGTTATAATAATGATAATATGGTTATAAAAACTAATACAAATCTAGGGATTGTAATGTAGTATATTTTCCTTAAGGATATGAAAAATTATTTGGAATGGTACTAATAATGAAGCAAATTCAATTAATGGTAAGGTGATTTTTTAGAGAACATTGATTAAGGGAATGATAAGCCATAATATTTTGCAAATATTGACTTAATATATATTATTTAATATATATATATTACTGAAATTGAGAGTATTGGATCCATTAAATTGGGTTTTTATTTAATAAAAACGCAATTTAGGTCATTTTGTTACTATTCATTGAATTTTTTTATTTATGGAATTTATTCTAAAACTACATAGAGAATAAACTATAAGATATATTTGGAAAAATATATGTCTTCATGTAAGGTTAACTTAAATGTCATGGATACCATCTAGGGAGTATAATTGTTTTTTCATAATTTCCTAGGAATGAAAAACCCCTTTTAAATTTTTAATATTATATGATTTTGAAGTGATTTGAACCTTTTAATGTGTACTTATATAAATAATATATTTAGGTTTTAATGGCTATTTGGGGTTTGTATATGGTTTTTTGTAATGTTGGTTATGGTCTATTAAATTCTATGATATATATAGTCATTATGGTTGAGAATTTATACATTGAAAGTGTAATATATTTAGAGATATTTATGATAACGTTATGTATTATCTTTTCATAAAGTATCTATACATGATTCATGTCATTTCGGTGATATTCAACAAATTAAATGACTATAAAGTGATTTATCATGCAGATTAATTATATTAGGGAGATGTTTCTTTGGGTTTGTGAATCTATTATCGATAGGTATAATAATTTATTTAAGATGAAATATTATTTTGAAGGAATGAAAATAAATTTTTTAAGATGAATGGTAGGATATAGGATTTTAGATAAAAACACTCGTTAATGTTTAAAATATTATGTTAGTTAATGTTTTGTATATTAAGGTTGTATTTATTTGTATGGTGGTTTATTAATTTTGAGAATTACCTAATGATATCAATTTTTTGTTCTGTTAAATGCCTAAAGATATGAGTAATTCCTTCATTTGTCTATATCTATCAGAATACGAATTAATTTCATTGGGAATAAATAAATCACCTCAAAACGTCATGACTTGGAAAAATAAATTAGATTGTGAGGGAAATTTATTAAATGATGAAATTATACTTTTCAAGTAATTATATTTACTTATTATTTTTATTCTAAATTCTAAATAAATGACTCAAATATAAGAAATGTTCCTTGATATAAATGAAATTTTTTATAAACATCAATTCTTATGAATTCATGGTCTTTTAATCATTCTCTAATTATTCTTTTTGTGGTTGTTAACATTCTATTGACCATGTTCTATATGACATTCTATTAATTTATAGAAATTATATTTCTCTTCCATAACCATATTTTTACATCTCATTGATGGTCTCCTATTAGGAATCATATTTTTTGGTGACCTTTATATTTCATTATCCCTCCTTTTAAGGTTAATTTTTATTAAACTTTATTACGATGTCAATTTTCGACAAAGGGATTTTCAAATAATAAACCTTTTATTGCCGAGCACAAGTTTATATTGAATAAATGAAATTTACTAAATGGTGGGGGGTATGTAACACCCTAATAATTTATAAAATATTTATCTTTGTATAATTTTATTTCTTACAGAGCTTATGTTACACACAACACTATGATTATATCAATCATCATATATATTATTGAAATATTATTATGTGACAACTAAGTCATATGTGTTAAATTAGGGGGCATGAATAGGATAAAATATTTATGTGATGCTTCGAAATATAATAATAAATATAAATATATTTATTGTATATTAGTAAATAAGAATTAATTTTTAGCAATGTAATATTATACTTAATAAAATAGATTTCCATTAAAATGATTTTAATTAAAAAAAATTTAAAAATCCCTATATTTAATATTTAACACTTTTAGAAATTTCAATTCCAACAAATAAATAAATTTTTTAAATCAGAATATTAAAATTATATTATAGTGAATTTTTTGGATTTTTCAAAAATGATTTAATTCCTAGTGAATAGTGAAAGTTATAGATTTTTTTACTGAAAAAAATATTTTTCACGATTATAAAAAACTACATTTATTTAGAAAAATGGTATAAAATTTATATTACAAATATTATATTATAAAAAATATCATTAAGTAAATTGGAATTTATTTTATCTTTTAATTTGGTGTAAAAATATTTTTATATGTAAAAATAAATTTTTCATGGAAAACTATTTTTATATGTGTAATTTGGTTTTATTTAGAAAAAACTAATTGATCACTATTTCTGAATTATTTTAATTAAATTCTTTATTTTTTATTCATTAAAATTTTTTATCATTCCTTTACTATTTTTCAAAGAATTGGATAAGAATAAACCATGTCTTAGGAAAAAAATGTATTAAAAAACAGTTTTCTTGACATTTTTCATATTTATTTTAAAATTAATCTGACACTTATATGAATTGAATTTCATAATACAAAGTCAATATTTTGAATTTTTGGGTTTAAATTTATTCAATAATGAACAATTATTTTTTGGAAAATATGGATCATAACCATGGTGAAATATTTCTCCGTGTGGAAAGGGTATGTTGGGTTAATCGCGATTAAAAATATGTGATAAGGCCATAATTATTCATTGTAATTATTATTTGATGAAATTTATTACAACAAAAACTATTTTTGATATATTTTTTGTTTTTTAATGGGTAATGACCATCAAAATAAAATATTTTATATAATGAAAATAATGTTACAAAATGTCACTCTGTTAGTTTTAAATTTCATTTTGATGTTCACAGAAAAAGACCTAATTATGAATGAATATTAATTCTAATTTTATATAATATGACTTTATTTTCATGATGTTAATTAATTTTTTACTTTTCTAAATTATATAATTTCATTATATTCTAAAACAACCCCAAAATTGTATATATTTAATTAACGAAAAAATAAAAAATTGACTTTGGAAATCTTATATGTTATATAATTTGAGTAATTTATTGTTATCCATGAATTTTATAAATACATATGAAAAATTAGGGTTATTTTTAAGATAATATATTTTAATACTGACTTTTCTTCATATCATCTAAGTCAAATTAAATGAATAGTAACAAAATTTACAATAATTTTCGTTCACCAATATAATTTTTTAGTGAATTATTTAAAAATATTAAATAAATATCCCTTGTAGTTACCTATTTTTTTTTGAAAAAGTAATCATTTTTTATAAATAATGGTTTTGTGCATCATTTGAAAGTGGTGTTGTTGAATGTTTTTAACATTTTTACTGAAAAATGTCTATGATTTCGAATGAAGAAATATATTTTGAAAATTTGGTGATCAGATGTAACATATAGTTTGCAGTTCATCAGAATAATTTTCTTATGAATGTAAAAAAACTTTTAAAAGAAATAAACATTGATGTTACTGAACATCAGATTCAGAAATATAGTTTTTTCTGAGTCTGTATGATAGAAATGTTTTTTGAATGTTGGTAATGGGAACATCTATACCATTCTAACACAAATTAGAGGGTTCTTTTTTATTATTTCATGTATCTAAAATTCATGAATAATTCATCGTATATGAAGAGGTTTGTATATGTAGTTTTGGAAACTAAATCATAGAATTTATGTTAATGCATTTACCTCATATCCATTTTTATAAATAAATTCAAATAATATTGAGATAATGAAAAATTCATTAAAAATGATCAAGGGAAGAATGAAAAATCAAAATTTCCATAGGATGAAAATAAAATCAAACTTCTCTTAGGAGTAAAGTAAATTGGGATAAACTAAGGAAAAAACTAATATTTCACTATACTAAGGAAAAATGTATTATCTGACTGACCTAAAGAAGAAAGTCAATCATACTGAGATAATGAAATCAATTACATCAGGATGTGTTGGGGAATAAAGTCATGTTGTTATGATATAAGGATGAAAGACAAATTGTACTGGTCTAATGAAGAATGTAACTCTCAATCATTTGAGGGATAAAGATAGATCTGACTGAGTTGATGAAGAATGTTATATCAGATTGAGATATTAATGAATGTCAGATCTGGTTGACTAGAGAAATAAAGACATATCTAATTGATCTATGGAACAATTCCAGATCATATTGAAAGTTATAACAAGATAATTTTTCTATACTTTATGTTATGATATTTTTTAGTAATTAAAGAATATTTGTGAACATTTAATAAGTATCAATAAAACATTAAAAGTATTTAAAAGAGTTTAAATAATATATAATTAAGATCAAATGTGATTGAAATTTAGATATATGAAAATTTTATTGAGTGGAAAGATATTTTAGTTTCCCATATTTCTTATTCTTTTTAACCTTTTAACAGAATCATATTAAATGTGTACTTTGTACCCATCCATGTGTGTTAAAAGTTGATGTGTGGTAGATTTTGTGTCAACGATGATTTATGAACTGATATCTCATCATAATATCAGATGACCAAAAGTTTTATTTATCTTACTGAGGAAGATCAGTCATAGTAGTTGAGTAGAGTTTGTTATGGAAATGATTAGTTATTGATGGAATCAAAAGTTTATTTAGACATATATTTTGAAAAGGTAAATCATGATGGTCCAATTAGACTGAATCTATTGGACCATGTTCAACAACTAAGGGCCACCATACTCAGCTTCGTCAGACCCAATGACTTTTCTAGATAATGTTGAACATCATTATACTTTTTGTGGACTATTTTAAGCAGAAATTTATAATCTAATTGTAATTAGTATAATCATTCATGTTGAGAAATTGAAGGTTTATTATAAGATTCGGCACATGTTTTATTCATTTATTCATCATAGTGGATTTTAATAGACCCACGAGAGTGTCTTGGAAAATGATTTATGTTCTCACATTAATGTTGAAACTTTTAAATCTCATGTGTTTTACATGATTTACTAATTTTTCAGGAAATATTTTTTACTAAAAGATTATAAGGTAACAAAATTCAGTATTAACATTATAAATTTTTGAAACATGTAAAAATTTGTCAACTAATTCATACCCCCTTCTCATTTGGTATTCCATCCATTAGAACATTAATTGTTATTAAAGGTGTGGTTCCATTTCTTAGTCCTTATAGTGGATAATCACAACATAGTAAATAGTAGATGAATTGCAACATTTTTTGTGAAAAAATCATGGTTGAAAAAATATGATTATACTATATCTCATGTATCAGGGTGTGGAAGTTGTTGATGATTCTACAATTGAGTTTCCACATATTGATAAACATTATAATATGATATTTTATGATAAAAGAAATATTATTGTCGATGGAAATATGAGAAATTGTGTCCTTATGCCTATATCTGAAAATGACTATATATATGTGATGGGTCTCAAAAATTCAATGTGTATCAGGGAAAAATTATAATTTTTTTGAAGGGAATTAAATTCATAAATACTTTACCATAATAATTGATTTTTATTCTATATTATAGGTTTTGTGTATTTCCAAAGAGATTCTACAATTGTGATGAAACACATAAGTGACATTTCAGGAAGGTTTTATTTTTAATTTTTTCCATGAGAAGATAAATATTATCTTTATAATGATTAATTTCATAAATTTATAACTATTTACAAAATTATACATAATACAGTGATCACAATGAATGGGTAAGATAAAATAGATGTTTAATATTAGAGAAAAATTGGAATTCAAGATATAGAATATGTTGATTCTTGTTATTCTAAAGATAAAGAGAATAATGATTATAATGATAGAATCATGTATCTTATATCAATGAACTTTTGAAGAAGAAGAAAAAAGTATGGAGGAAAACAACCTCTTAAATGTTTTCAGTGTGGTAGAATAGAGATCATTCTAACGAGTTCCCCCAATAAGAATTTCGGATAATATATATATATTAATCTGATAAAAAACTTGATAGCTGAAGCTGAATATAAGTTATAATGAAGAAACGTAATTCAAAAAAAAATGACAATAAGTTGAATAGAAACATATATTCTATGTAATAATTTTGAATCATAATAATCTAACAATAATTCCTTAAAATTTGAATGTTAAAAAAAGTTTATAACATTCATTGAAAATGTTGTGAGAATAATAAGAGGTTGACCAAATGTTGGGAAGGGAACTTTTTGTGGATACTAATGGTGATCAGGCTTCCTAGATCAACAAATATGACTTTATACTGAAAAGAGATTTTAATGATCAGGAGACAAGTATTGAAGATTATATCTAAACCTACGAGAAGATCACTGACCGTGTTGAGGTCATTATTTAGGATGATCCAGATACGTATTTGTAAAATCACTCTTGGAAATTATTTTGGGAGGAATTATCTAATATGATTAAATTCTGTTTCAATTTTATTGTTATTACTTTTGAGGTTTATCCTCTTAGTTAAACATATTCCATTTTTCACTTTTCCATAAAAGTATTTTCTTATAAAAAGTTGTTTTTCAATCAAATGGGGAAGAAAAAGGATGATGTGGAGAATATAATTGAGTGTATTAGTTATTACTTGTCCCGAGAAAACAATAACTCTCAATAAAGACATTATAATGGGGAATAATTATGGTGTAATATTTGTTAAAGGTGGAATATATGTTGACAAAAAATAATAAGAAAACATCCATTAGATCATAAGTTAAAAACATAGAATATTTGAATAGGGAAAGACGAATAAATATTTTATTAATAATTTTGAATCTAAGGAAGATGAAGTTAATAATTCTCAATCCAAACATCTTGATAGTATAATTACCTTAATATATATGATTGAAAAAATACTCAAAACATTGGTAGTAAAAAATAAATTTCTATGGTTGCTGATAAAGATCACATACAGAAATAGGAAAAATGCTCATCAACAAATAATAATGTTTCATTTGATTTTTCTAACTATTCAGGTTCTAGAAAAGGTGTTGGAAAATCATGATGTGGAAAGGATTATGAAAAAGTTATATCAAATTACCATAAGAAGAAAATTACCCCTAGAAAATGGTTTTAATAAACCCATTCCATGATACAGTAGAATGAAGTTATCAAAATCACCAAAAATTCTTCAAAAAATGATCATAATTCGATTGAAAATTGATATTTGATGGTTTTAATTGAGGTTGTGTAATTTAGGACAACATATCTTAAAATTTTTAGTACAAAATTTTTCCTCACAATATTAAGTATAACGAAAGAGGAAACATAATGTGTAACATTCCTATAACTCAGGAATTTGGAAAAGTAAAAAATAAAACATGTCAGAAAACATGTAGGGAAAATATATTTCAATTTATAAACTAATTATGTAGACTATTTTACTATTCTATAATCATAATTAAATTTTAATGAAACTCCTTTTGAAAAAAGATATATATAATAGAAAATAAGATGATGTAATATAGAGAAATGTAGAAGAAAGATATTTTCTTGTCTAGATGGGTTGGAAAGAAATTAAAGAAAATAATCCATGCATAACTGATATTGGTTATTCTTCACAAATAATGGATTGTAAAAAAATCATGAAATATATAAAAAATTATTATTTAAGAATAGTTTATTTTAGAATTGATTGTTCCTTAATTATCATTGGAATAAAAATTCTCAAGAAAGAACCTAAAAAATGTAAATCCAGAGATTTTTTTGATGTGATAAAAGATAACATACTCAGTGTCAGTCAAATTTGTAATGATGGAGAAGAATTTATTATCAAAAATTATTTTTGTATCATCAAGAGGAATTAATATTGAAAAGTTATTAAAAAACTATAAATAACAAGGGGTAATTATTTTCATACAAGAAAACATAAAAACTCATGTTATCTGTGTGATGAATATGAGAATATGTTCTAGGACCAAATACATGGTCACCTTGTGACTAAAATCATGAAAAAACTTTTTAAATCTGTAGCTATTAAAAATTTACCAAAACTAAAAAAGAGAATAAGAAGAATTTTTATCTTGTATAAAAGGGAAAATATCTAATAAGAGTCACATGAGATTAGATATTCAATCCACAAGAACTGTTGAACTTATTCATCCCGATTAATGTGGGCTGGTGATACATGGATTAATAAAAATATATTTCTATTGTATCAATTTTATTGATTTTTTCACTGAGATGACCCACATAATTATTTGAAGAATAAGTTAGAGTCCATTGAAATGATTATATTCTTCAAAAAATATATTGAGAAATAAAAAGGGGTTTGTGCAAGGAAGCAGAGAAATGATAATGAAACAAAGTTCACCTTAAATTATTTTGAATCTTATCATGTATATTATAGTATCAAACATCAGTATTGTAATATCTACAATCCACGATAAAATGAAGTAGCATAAGTGAAATATATATGATTGGTGGAAATAGGTAGAATCATTTTAAGGAATTCAAACCATCTAACTTAAACCGGAGAGAAGTTGTTAGTTCGGTTGTACATGTTAAAAACAGATGTTTTTTAGGCAAGAATTCAATAGAAATTCTTATGAAATGTGGTATAAAAACCATTCATTGATGTATATAAAGGGTTTTTCTAATTTCATGTTTTGTAAATATAATCAATCCAAATCATGAAACAATTTATGAGAACGATGAAGAATGAATTTTCAGGGTACATTAACCGAAAACAAGAACATAAAAATATTTGAATAAAGGTTGAAAATTTTAGTGGATTCATGTGATGTGAAATATATTGAAAATACAAATTCTATAAAAAATTTGATAGGAAATTTTAGGAATAAAAAAATATTTCCAATGAATATGAAAGTGATTGAAAAAGGTTTTATCAAGATTTATAAAAATCATGTGATGTGGAAATTAAATATTGAATAGAAATTGTGAAATAATTAACTTTACGCAAACATTATTAGACCTAAAATATACATTGGAATCATAAGTGTCATGACCCGTCCCCCGGGTCCTATGTTGTGACTACCCCAAGACCTCCTTTCATATGCCAGGGGATGGAGACTAGCACCAAAGCTGTATTCTATAAAACTGGGAAGTCTTTGCCTTTATATCCTTTAACACACACAACCAATAACACGTCAAGATATGAAAAAAAGTAAACTGAATAGTAAATAGAGTGAGTACAATAAGTAAAAGGGGCCAGAAAAAAATCCCAACTTGAAAGCACAAGGAAACTGAAAGTACAAGTGAACTGGAACTCCTCCTGGATCCTCCAACATGAATCAACTTGAAGGGTAGGTACAACTAACGAACGGTCGTCTCTGCAGTTCACCTCATCTAACACCCCCTACGAGATTCTTCTAGTCTTGTAACCCTCATTCTCAGTCAGCATTGTCTGTCCTCTGCACCAAACACAACGAATTACGAGCATAGATAGTTTAGGGGTGAGTATATAGATACTTAGAAGGGACCCCGAGACCCTCATCGTCTCACAAAATCCACAAAGGATAAACCACAAAGCAAGGAAACAACTGATAACCCTACATAGGTATATTCCCATACATATAATGAAGATATCAAGTAAACCCATCTCAATCAAGAGGAAAATACATAGCCGAACTCCAAAGACCAAAGATCAATTGTTCCACAAAGGAAGGAGTACCACGAAGGCAACTGCCACACAGGTACGCCACGTAGACTAATACCACCAAGGTATTACCATAATGGAAAGTACCACATAGGTGTGGACTCAACTCACACCTGGTACAAATTATGTACTGTAGAAGAGATAATTTGATGTAACAACTGAATTATCGTACTCTATTAAGAGGGTGACCCCAACAGGATCGCTCAGTGCTGACCCACATAGGATCGCTCGGTGCTGACACACATAGGATCGTTAGGTGCAGACCCACACAGGATCGCTCAGTGCTGACCCACACTACATCACTATGTGCTGACCCATAGAGGATCGATAGATGCTAAACCCCATAGGATCACTCGTTCCATCATCAAACCCACACAGGATCTTAGTACATTTCTAGTATGTCGTCGTACCCACACATGATCCTAGTACATCTTCAGGTCAAAGCTAGCTACTGGATTCCCACACTATGCTCACTTTTCTCTGGGATGGTCCGCTCCACATGCCACTGGTCGATACTACAACTGCCACGAAGTATTATTAAGAAGTATATCAAAGGACTTATATGTCATAGGGGTATCAATGCAATAGACGGTGCGTCAATCAGATTCTTGGACTGTGAGTTATTAGCCTTTTAGTCCAGAAGGCCCGATTGAATTATTTCTTGATCCCAACCAAGTCTTCCCCAATATTATCCAAATCTTCATTGGGGTATACCAAAGTGACAGTCTTGCTCCACGGTTTACAACTCCATTGATGGTTTGAAAAATGGACACTTTGTTCCAATTATATGGCCTTTAGAGTGGAATGCTCGTAGCTGGTCTGGGTCAGGTCCGACTATGTTGGATCGACCCGGCCCGACCCGGCCTGGGCCGACCCGTCCTGCTAGGTAGCCTAGCCTGTTGGGTTCGGCCAAGCTCGTTGGGAGGTCCGCCAGGCCGTGAGGGCCATGAGGGGTCACATTGGGCCGTTGAGGGCGGTGCAATGGCAAGGGGGCGGTGGATCGGCGGCACAAGGGTCATGGTGCCACAAGGGTAGCACGTTGTTGTAGGGTCCTTGAGGGCATAGGGTGGCTCGGCTGTGGGGGTGCCACAAGGGCGCGATGCTACGGGGCGGCTCGACTGGGAGGGTGGAGGCCCTGGAGTGATTCGGCCGAGACGGCAGAGGATGTGGGTGCGAGAGGGTGGTTCGGACGGGGGTTGCCTGGCGAGTCTGCGGGGCAACATAGCAGGAGCAGCACGGCCGGGAGGGCAGAGCCCGCGGGGTGGCTCCGCCATGGTGGTGAAGGCCACAGTTTCCACGGGGTGGTGCGGTAGGGGGGGGTGTGAGGCGAGGGCACCGGCACTGGGAAGCCCGACCAGGGCGGCATGGAGAGGTCGCGAGGTGGCTTGGCTGGAGCGGCCCGATCGGGTGGGCGGAGGCCACGGGGCAGCGCGGTCGTGGCAATGGAGGTCGCAGGTGCCATGGGGCACCATGTCTTCATCTCCTCTATTGTGGTAGATAGCCATCCTCCTCCATCATGAAAAACACAATAATTATCTCATGAAATTCTGAGAGGACGGACCATGTTTGTTAGGCCCCCAATCTCAGCGTTAGAGTGGTAAAAAGCGGCTATAATACTTGAATTACAAGAATAACAAAAACAAGTAAGGGAAAATATCACAAACACCCTCCCTATAACCTTCCACACTAATTATTCCCAATCCCACAAAAGAATACATATGCTGATCATCTTGATAATGAGTTGACCCGTGTTCTTTGTTTTTTCAAGGGAAGAACATGGGAATATAATATTTCTAAAATTAATCCCCCCCCTTCTTCGTTTATTGTTGTCAACGATGTGGAAAAATGGTTGTCGATTGAAGACGTCCCACATTGGAGGATGTCACGAGGAATAAGTCGAAGTCGTGCATTGGCAGTCTTTGTTGGAGTAATATTCTTCATGGAAGAAGTTCTTCATTGGGGAAGTGTAATCCCCTTAACATTTCTCATCTCCTAATTCCATAAAATTGAAATGTAGCTAACTTCTGATATGTTTCCCCAATTTAATTGTTGACATAATTTATGTTGGATCTACTTAATTAAATGATGATCCTGGCATAAAATTATTTAAAGGGGGTGGCACCATTAATGTGGGGGAAGTATAAAAGGTTTCCCCACACATAAGAAGGAGTTCAAGGGGGTTTAGCCTCAGGTGTTCTGCACCACCATATCCTCTCATGGGAGGTTTAGGCTCAGAAATCCCCACCCCCATAACCTCTCATGGGTGGTTTTAGTTCAGTGGTCCCCACCTCTGAAACATCCACATGGGTGTTTCAAAAGAAAGTAAAAATAATATGTGACACCATTTTATTTTATTTTATTATTTCTTGTATAAGTGAAAAACTACCTTTTACCCTCATCCTACTGTGGTCGAGGTGAAGGGATTATTAAGAATATATTGGAGTTGAGAGTTCAAGAGGGACTTAATATTTCATTTCTGAGCACCTGTTAAAATGTTACAAAATCCCACGAGCACGTTTACTAAACGTACATGAAAAACAAATTCTGAAATTCATTCTGGGCACACAAGTCCTCAGAATCACGCTCCGCCAATTTTTGTGGTCTTGAAAAATTACAATTTAATAAAAAAATATCAATTTTACATGGAAATTCAAGGTCTTTACATTATCCCCACCTCAGGGATTTACGTCCCAATAAGTCATAAATCAAACTAAGGGAATAGGTGGGGGTACTAAGCATGCATCTGAGCCTCCTGCTCACATAATCTCTCCTACAGGTTCCTATGCTGCCAAAAAATGCACACCAGAGTTATCGACCATCCATGAAGGACCTAATCCTGTAAATCCTCAATCTCAACAAGAACTTCTATAATAGTCACCCAATTATCGATGTCCAGCTTGTCGTGGTCGATGACGTGGGAATGGTCATGAATGTATCTCCTCAGTTGGGATATGTGGAAGATGTCGTGCACCTGGTGCAACTGAGATGGAAGAGCTAAGAATTACACCACCTCATCGAATCTTTTGGGGACCTAAAAAGGTCTGATTTATCTCAAATATAACTTTTCCTCTCAGCCAAATCTCCACAGACCTCATCGGGGTGAGAACCATTGAAAGACGTGGTCTCCATCCTAGAACTCTAGAGGTCCCCATCTCTTGTCTTCATAACACTTCTTCTTACTCTATGCAGTCTTCATTCTATCCTTGATGATATGAACCAACTCAGTGGTAGCCCATACCATCTATGGTCCCACTAGTGCTGACTCCACTTGGTCAGTCAAGCACAAAGGTGATCTGCAAGGCCGCCCGTACAAGGCCTCGAATGGTGTCATACCAATGGTGGTGTGATAGCTGTAATTGTATTCAAAATCCACCAAAAGTAAGTTATCCTCCCTACTGCAACCGAAGTTGAGGACCCAAGCACGTAGCAAGTCCTTGAGGGTCTGAAGGGTCCGCCTATTCTGGACATCCGTTTGAGGATAGAAGGCGGTGCTCAAACTAAGATGTGTTCCAAAAGCCTCCTACAACCCCATCCATAACCGGGTATTAAAACATGCATCATGATAAGAGACAATCATTTAGGTTACTCCATGTAGCCTTAAAATATTTTTTATATAGAGGCATCACATGCTCTCTACTGACCACTGTTCTCTAATTGGTAGGAAGTGGGTCGACATGGTGAGTCCTTCGACTATCACCCGAATCTAGTCAGGAAATCTGAATATACGTGGAAGTCCTATCACGAAGTCCCTAGATATCTCATCCCACTTCCACTCTGGGACATCTAAAGGATAAACCAAGCTTACTGTTACCTGATGCTCTGCCTTCACTTGCTGACAAGTGATGCATCGAGAGACAAACTCTGCTACTAATTTCATCATTCTCAGACACCCATGATGTCATCGTAGATCTGGTACATCTTCGCCACTCCTAGATGTACCGCAATAGGGATTGTTTGGATCTCCCACAATACTTCTTACCATAGTGACACAGGTACCATTGTATGCTCTCTAAAGAGGATGAATTTCTCCCCACCTTCATAAAATCCATCAGGTGGGCACCTTGTGGATATTTGAGCACGTCGAGCCTCACAGCCAGCATCCCCATGCAACACCTCCTTAACTCACTAAATATGTGGGGGAGTGTCTATAAGAGACTGAAGAAAAGCTGATCCATCCCAATCCTCAATGGATATCAACAAAGCGGCCAGCTGCTTCGTCGCCTCACCTAGAAGCTCTATACCAGACCTCCTGGTGAGTGCATCTTCGACAATGTTCCCATTCCCAAGAGTATAGAATATCATGTAGCCATTGTCATGGAAGAACTCAATCCATCATCACTGTCTCAGGTTCTATTCCTTCTTAGAGAATGTATACCTGAGACTCATGTGATCCAAGTAGAATGTAAGATGTTTGCCCATTAGATAGTGTCGCCACATCATCAAGGTGAAGACCACTTCTATTAACTCTAGGTCATGGATAGCGTAGTTATGATCATGTGGTATCAGTTGACGAGAACCATATACGATCACTTCTCTCTCCGGTATCATGACGCATCCAATTCTGGTCTCTGATGCGTCACATTAGACTACGTACCCTACATCCTCCTCTGGAAGCCTCAAGATGGGGGCACTATTCAGCCTTTTCCTCAGCTCTTATAAACTTTTCCGGAATCTCTCCAACCACACAAAAGGATTCCCCTTCTTTTTCAACGCTGATATAGGTGCTAAAACTCTGGAAAAAGCTCGTACAAACCTTTGGTAGTATCGACCCAAAACTAGGAAACGTCATACATCCGTCACAGTCCTGGGTGGCTCCCAAGAAAGTTTCAACTCGATCTTCGCTGGATCCACTATATATATATCCTCTGATATGACATGTCCTAGCAAGTTAACCTCTCAGATCCAGAACTAGATCTTCGAGATATTACCATAAATATGGTTCTCTCGAAGTGTGTCCAGTTCTACCTACAAATGATAGTCATGCTCCTCCTTAGTCACCGAGTAGATCTGAATGTCATCGCTGTAGACTACTACAAAGAAATCAAGGTATGGCTGGATGATTCTGTTCATGAGTCCCATGAATACTGTTAGAGAGTCGGTCACACCGAAAGGCATAGCCAATAACTCGTAGTGTCCATACCGATATCTTAAATCCATATTCGGCACATCATTCTCTCGTACTCTAAACTGGTGATTTCTTGACTTGAGGACTATCTTTGAGAACCACTATGATCCCTTCAACTGATCAAAGAGGTCATCAATCCTTGCGAGTGGGTACTTGTTCTTCATAGTAACATAGTTCAAGCATTGATAGTCAACAAAATGTCTCAAGATCCCATCCGCCTTTTTGGTGAATAGAATTATGGCTGCCCCCGGAGCAACACTGGTCCGAATTAACCCTTTCCCTTGTATGTTTCTCAGTTGTACATGCTTCTCACGATGCTCCTCAAGAGCCACCCTATATGTGGATGTAGATATCGACGACTTCCTGGGGTAAAATTCAATGTAATGATTCACCACTCTATGAGGAGGTAGACCCATAACATTTTCAAGGAAGACATCCGCGTACTGGTCCACCACTATAGTATAACATGGACTCTCCACATCAACTGCTCCAAGGGAAAGGCTAGCCAAATGATGAGAGATCGGCTAAACTCTAATCGGGGTAAGTGCATCTCATGCGGTAATGTCTCCCTTCATGACGATGAAGGTAAACCTAGTCCCATCTGTGTAGACACACCACACATGGTGCCTAATACATTCTATATGATCATGGACTGCAGATAACCATTCCATACCCATGATGAAATTGTATGTCCATGATGATGCTACTAGAAGTTCCTAGACAAGCATCCCACCTCCTAGAGAAAACTCTCACTACTGGCACCATTGAGTAATCGTCTAATCCTCTCCCTTGGGGTGTCTCGACATAAGGATTGTTCCAATAGCTCATTCAGAATCTCCGAGCTCTAAACGAGGGTGGTGGAAATAAAAGAATGACTAAAACATGTGTCTATAATTACTGTAGCTATGGTGGTGTAGACATAGATCATACCATGTATCATCTTTGGAGCACCATGATTCTAGGACTCAACTACCTGGAGCTGAGCTTGCCCCTGTCCACCTGCTCCTTGTAGTGAGGGTGGACCTCTAGGTGGTAGTGGCAGTAACATTTCAGATTGTCAGCCACCGATATCTACACAGCTAGCTCCTCTACCATGTCCTCCTACTCCCAGCATACCTCCTCTGTCGAACCTCTATCTCTATATGGTCTGTCCTTAGACCATCTGCTGATCATCCATACAGTTGGTCGGACAGTCACGAGCCATGTGAACCTTCCCGCTGCATGTGTAACACTACCTTATCCTAGAATGACCGTCTCTGCCTCAGGTGACTCGCACAACCGACCCCAAATCCTGTTTTCGTCTGCCTGTAAGTCTTGTCCTTTTGGACCTCTATGACATCTGTCTTCTTCCATCTATAGAGACTCTACTACGTGATGACTGGTGGTGGGTCTCACTATTGGTGACTTCCTAGCAAGGAAAGTCCCCACCAAGAGGGCTCTCTCTAATACCCCCACCTGCGTCGGGAAGTGAGATCATCGAAGCCCTGATCTCTCGTCTGATCCCCTTCTCGATGGTTTGGGCCCTAAAAAATCGGTCCCGCACTATATTTGTGGATTAGCGTGAGAGGTCAGTGAACCTCACTGAGTACTAAGCCAAAATCATGCTACCCTACTGCAGATGAAGAAGATCATGTATGCACACTACGTTAAGAGTTGCTGGAACAAAATCAGCCACAAACAGGCTCTCAAAGTCTGCCTAGAGAAGCATCACCTCGTCGTGAACCTGGATCATCACGCTCCACCATCTGTCTGCTACTTCCTGTAGTAGGCTGGTAGTAAGGATCACTATGAGATCATCTATTGTCCTTACTAATTGGAAAACTATCACCATGGCCTCTAGACAATCCTTAGACACTTGTGGGACTATATTTCCCCTGAAGCTGGGTGGAATCTAGTGCTGGAACTCATGAAATGTGCTCATGTGGGGTGCACACTCTGCGACTAGAGCTGGTGGCATCGGTGGCCCAATGAGTAATAATACCACAGGTGCCTCCCCCAGTGCCTCTACTAGAAGAGGGCCCTGCACCGAGGCCTCGTCGCTCGATGGGCTATCAGGGCATAATACTCTCGGAAACCCAAATGGATGTCTGTGTAGTGGCATCTTGAAAAGAAATAGGTGAACCACACTCAATAAGTTATACCTGGTGAGCTGACTCAAAGAGATAACATATAAAACTCTTGAAAACACACACACAATTAGAGTTTTTGTGTAATGAGTTGGAAATCATAAGCCAGAGTCATGGTGTAGGGATACGTCGGCCACCAAACCAACACTAGATTCCCTAAACTAATATCCAAACTCGCTACACATAACACTATTTCATTTAAAAATAACGATCATTTTCCAATGCTATACGGTAAAACTAACTCCTCTGATACCAATTTGTCATGACCCATCCCCCAGGGCCCATGCCGTGACAACTCCAATCCCCCCTTCCATAGTCCAAGTGTAGGTGACTAGCCCTAAAAGAATATTCCCTAAAATTGGGAAGGTATTTCATTTGAAACCTGTAACACACACAACCATGAACACAACATGATATTAAAATCAGTAAAATGAATAGTAAATAGAGTGAGTACAGAAATTAAAAGGGGCCAGAACACAAGCCCAACTGAAATGTACAAGAAAACGGAAAGTACAAGTGAATTGGAACTACTCCTGGATAGTCCACCACGAATCCTACTGAAATTTTAGGTGCAACTCACCAATGGTCGTCTCTGCGGTTCTCCTCGTCTAACGTCCACCTCTGAGCTACCTCTAGTCCTGGTACCTCATCCTGAGTCAGCTTTCTCCATCATCTTCACCAAACACAATGAAGTGCGGGCATAGCCCATGCAGGGGTGAGTATAACGATACTCAGTAGGGACCCTAAGAACCTCAAGGTCATACAAAAACCAAAAAGGATAAATTACAAAGGAAGGAAACAACTAATAACCCTACTTAGGTATATAACCATACATGTAGCTATGTTATCAAGTAAAATCATCTCAGTCAAGAGGAAAACACATAGTCCAACTCCAAGGCCCAAAGATAAATTGTCCCACAAAGGAAGGAATACCATGAAGGAAAGTACCACATAGGTTCACCACACAGAAGAATACCAAAAAGGTTTTACCACAATGTAATGTACCACATAGGTACGAACTCAACTCACACTAGGTATAATATAAGGATAGTATAAGAGATGGTTATATGTAACTACTGAATCATCTTATTCTATTAAATAGTTGACATAGACAAGATCACTCCGTCCTGAACCAAACAAGATAGCTCAGTCCTGATTCACACTGGATCACTAGGTGCTGACACACCGAGGATCGCTCGATGCTAACCCACACAGGATCTCTAGGTGCTAACCCACACATGATCTCTTGGTGCTGATGCCCACAGGATCGCTCGGTACATCGCCAGACCCACACAGGATCCTAGTACATCTCTAGTACGTCGTCAGACCCACACAATATCATAGTAAATCTATAGTACGTTGTTAGACAACACAGTATCCTAGTACAATTTTAGTACGTCATCAGACCCACATACGATCCTAGTACATCTTCACGTCACAGCCAGCTACTGGGTTCCCGCACTACACTCGCCTATCTCCAAGAGGTTATACTCCAGAATTCAATGGTCTGATGCACCAAATTCCATGAAGACCCAAGAATATGTATCTTAAAGCTCCTCCACATCATAGTGGTCTCAACGCAACAGATGGTGCGTCAATCAGACACCTGGTCTGTGAGTTATCTTCCTTTTAGTCTCAAGATCCCAATTGAATTCGTGGTTGATCAAACCCAACCATTCCCTAACATTCTCCAAATTTATAGTGGGTTATACCAAATGGTCTGTCTCACTCCAAGGCTTACACCACCATTGATTGTTTTTCAAATGGACACTTTGTTCCAATGTTATGAACGTTAGAGTGAAAATCTTATAGCTAGTCCGGGTCTGGTCTGACCCAGCCTGGGACGACCCTGTCTGGGTCGACCCAGACCGACCCGCTGGTTCTGGCCCAGCATATTGGGCAGCCTAGCCCGTTGGGGTCAGTTTGGCCTGCTAGGCAGTTCGGCAGGTCATGATGGCCATGAGGGGCCGTGGAGGGCTAAAGAGGGTGGTGTGAGGGTGTGGGGACCGCGGAGCGGCTGCGCGGAGGCTGTGGGTCTGTGAGGGAGGCATGTTGCCATGGGGCCATGATGGCATGAGGAGGCTCTACCACGAGTGGTGTCACGGGGTGTGAGGCTATGGGGCGGCTCGGCCAGAGTGACAGATGCAATCGGTACTGCGGGGCGGCTCAGCCAAGGTGGCGTGGTGAGGCCGCGAGGTGACTCAGAAAAAAAAGGTGGAGGTTGTGGGGCAGCTTAGCCATGGCGGCGTGGCCAGGCCTCGGGGCTGCTCGGCCAGGGTGGCGTGGTGAGGCGGTAGGGCAGTGCGTCTAGAGGGGCTCGGCCAGGAGTGTGGAGGCCATTGGGTGGCTCGGCTGGGGAGGCGGAGGCCGTGGGCACCGCGAGGCGGCTCGTCTGGGGAGGCGGAGGCCGTAGGAACAGATACTGACGGTTTCCTGACCTTCTCTAGAAAGATATCATAGGGATATAGGACTCATTGATCTATATATGGTGATAACCAAATTAATGATAAATTTTGGAGAATCTTATCTCCACTTCATCTAATCCAAAAATTCATCCATGTGGTGAAATGTATATTGGTAACTAACTACAACCTTATTAATCTTCGAATAGTGAATATATAGGAAAAGGGTTCCACCGAACATCTTGGAGAAGTAAATAGCTACATCCAAATGCATCACACTAAGACAAATGAATCCATTGGACATGAATTATTCTAAATTTTACATCAAAAATTTTAGTTTGGTTGGGGAAATATTCTAAGAAGATTGATTTGGGATGAGTAACTCGCACTGAGTTTATATTAAACTCTACCCCCCCCCCCCCCTCTCGGGTGATAGGCTATAAAAGATTGATGGAAAAAGTATAAAATACATCCTCTTATCAAAGAAGTTTTCTTAACAAATATTTGTTCTACTTTATAAATGAATACATGGATATCATCCTACCTAACTATAAAATATGGGTTCTTATTTGTAGGGGATTTGAGTCCCATTCTCCCTAAATAAAATAGTACTCTCTATTTGGGGCAGTAAAGTATGTGCACCAAAGATAACCACATATCCAAGATTTGTGAAAAACCAACCCATATATTAAGAAAATTGAATTCATTGGATTTATTTAAAGAACTTAAATGTTCCTTATAATCATGATTTCTAATAATTATAAAGTACATTAGTGTAATCAGGGATCCTAATCTCAATTTTTCATAATAAGAAATGAAATTTCCATCACACAATGAAAGTGCTCCATAGGAATATTTGACATGTCCACAATACTAGTAGATATAAAATATTGAGTGGAAAAAATATGAAATAATGTGGTCACTAAAGATAAGACAATAGTAATTGTGTCTCTCAATATTGTAGGGAATGTATCGGTTACCAATAAAGGCTCATCCACAGTGTCAAGAAGTTCATTTCTAATGCCTGTGGTTAAATCCCCATTATTCATGAAGCATGTCATTTCATAATATTACTTTTTAATACAATCTATATTATTCAATAATTTAGTGTGGTAAAAACATGGAAAATCATATACATGTTACCTAGGAATATTCATGACTTATAAATCGTTATTACCATCATGTAAACACAATATGGGTGCCTAAACATCCAATAATTGAATCAGATTAGTGACTTTTTACTAGATACTATAGAAGGTTTGGGGATGTATGTTTCCAAGGTACAATATTATTTTTTCTACATAAACACGCTTTCCACTTTTATTCACTTTGATGGATGAAATAAAACTACCACTATGATTATTAGAAAATCCAGTCAACCCTGACATGCCATCAAAGACATTTTTTCCATCAGATAAATATCAAGAACATCAACATTATTGGTAAGATTAGATATAATGTATTGTGATCAAAAATCTTATCAATGAAAAATCTGAAACCAAAGGTATTTTAACCTCTCAGTTAACACTACAACTGGGGAGAACTATGAAATTATTGATAAATGATTAGCAACTGAGGCATTGACTAATTAACTAAATAAATGCCAAGAAACTCCATAGAACTATACAAAACCATCAATAATTTAGAGTATTTCTATGTGAAAATATTCTTTAATTCCATCCACTCTAATGCCTTATTACATTGTTTCAAAATTATAGTCTTACACCACCTCGGGATGGGAACCTCAATATTGAAGATGACCCATTTTACCATAGTAGAATTTTGCATCTCTGAAAACCCTAATACTAATTCAATATTCCATAACTAATCATATACCTCATATGGATTATTTTATACCTATAAAGATGATGTTTTATAGAAGATAAACTCATTGGATGAATCTATATTATCATTCCATAATGTTATATATGTGGTTTCTAAATGGGAATAGGTGCATCCACTCATCCCAGAGCATGCACTGCACACACGAGTACCTCAATGGGGATTTATTCAACTTTAGGTTTTTCTTGTTATGTATTATAAGAAAATGCCTATTTAATTTAATATGATCAACTTTATAGTGGCATAGTGTTACAAAAAACCAATATATAAAAATTGACCACCACTCAAGATACATGCAAATATCAACTCTATCAACAAAAATAAAACATAGAAAAATATCATTTCAAATTAAGGGAAATATGTACAATGAAATCAAAAAACTCCACAAAGACACTATTTCAAAACATGTCATGTTAAATTAATGCTTGTTACGATGAGATATATATTGGAACTCCCTTAAATTCTACCCTTCATGTCCATAAAATACTACCTCATATATTCCATGACATCCCAAACAACATACTGGCATTGTATAAGAGAATCAACCTCCATTGATAGCAATTTTTTAGGGACCAACACAAATAACCTACTAAACTGATATGAGAATCATTTAATGCATCTATTAAGTGGTATTAATAATCTCCAGGAATATAAACTATCAATTGGTCATGAAAATAATAAAAGGAAATGATTTCACTATAAGATCAAATAATTAAAATCAAAAGATTGTAAAAAATACAAAAACTATCAACATGAAAAAACACCTATCAAGATAAAAGTACCATATATTATCAATTATAAAACCCAAATACAACAAAAAAACAATATCTCCTCTTAAAAATTAAATCAAACACTTGTATTTTACAAGCTAACTCCCATGAATCTACTATTTAAGACACCAAATATGTCCAATTCATGCTTTCCCTATCCATATTCCAGATAAAATATTGAATAAAAATCCTAAAGGGAAAAAATGGGGGATATACACTATCCTAGTAAGATCCCACCTTGAGTTCCATATTCATTCTATTTAAAATAAACCAAATATACTAAATTGTATAATAAAACATGTCATTATAATCAATTTATATCAAAACTTGATTTTCAAAAAAAAAATCATGGAATGTACTGAAACTAGAAGAAAATTGAATTTCCATAAAAATTATGAAAAAAAATAATTTATATCAAATAATAATGAATAAATAATTCTATAAACAATTAGTACCTAATATATAATTTTCAACAATAGCACCATGGTATGAATATCATATTATAGTTATTTTAATGGTGAAGGATCATCGCACATCTTATAGAATTATGACTCTATGGGTGCACACATCCTTAGATTTTATAATGTAGAGGAATAGGATTCATCCCCAATGAATGAAATATCAACCCTTATCATAGTTTAGTATCATTTTCATTTTAAATATATGGCTAGGAAGAGGAAGTACATTCATAGCATCCATATCTGGGACTACCCACCAAACTATCCTGAATCCCATGTGCTTAAAGTAATTTAATCATGGAGAAAATAATATATCTCAAATTAGTTCGTTGTCCATTTATCAAGAATCCCAAATCAGGTTTCAAACATTACATTTAATTTCAAAACAATAATTAATGGTTTTCATCAAAACTCATTCCCTTCAAACAATTCATTTAATTATTAATTTTTAAAATATTTCATAACTTCAATTATGATGAGACCTCATAAATTTTATTATTCAAACCATTCACTTCATTTCAATCAATTTTAATGTATTTAACAATTAATAAGAAATTATATTACCAAATAGGTTCAACACACCAATTATATTTTGAAATCATTTATAAAGTCTCTCAAATCATGCTTCAAATACCAATTATAAATCCATATCAAATCATGAAATCAATAATGATTTCAATTGATAGGAATTAAATTTTGAAATCTCCTACCTCAATCATGATATTGACAAACACCAAACATGGTGTCAAAACCCCTAGAGAATATAAGGATAGAACCCCTCAAGATATAATCCTATATACACAATACACAAATAAACATCTGGAAAATAAATCATAGGTTCATTTTGGATCTATAAGAAACCAAATTAGATATTTTACCAAACCTTGTATCTAGAATAAATAGTAAAAATCAATGGTTTTGTCAAAAGAATGAAGATTCGATACTAATGATCAATGAAGAATGATAGAGAACATGAACATACCTAAGAAAATTAAATTCAATGCCTAAAAATTTATCTCAATCAATCACTAAGAGAAAATAATTATCCAAATTCTATAATAGGAGTATCCTTGGTCTATATCCTCTTCAACTGAAAGGTGAATGATTGAAAAACTAGTGTTTTTAATCTAAAAGTTCATTTTAGATTAATTAAAATCACATTTAATAGTTTGTTTTCATGGATTCTCAAACCATGCACTAATAGCATACACTTTTCATGGATATTTGAAAAGCTACATGGTTTGAAAAAATGGATAGAAAAACCATACGCTAACCATCAACACACTTTTATCCCATGTCATATATTTTTGGTTAATTCCACATAGTTTTGAAAAATTGGGTTACTAACCATGTTCCCTCCACTGAAACTCTAACCCAATAATCATGATTTCCATGGTAAAGTTACATTTTTAACCCTAGTTATGTGCCAACCAGGAACAATCTTAGAAACCACTAAAACATACCAAAGTAAAAACAACTAACCTAAGAAAATATAAAAATAATATATGGTAAAAATTATGTTATATAGTTACTATATTTTTTGATTTATGATGTTAAACAACCATCATTCATCAGCCTCTAACAACCACACATTTATGTGTCTCAACATTGTAGATTTTCCCATATTGTGGCTCGTATCATTTATGTTCCAATGACATCAAGTCATCAGTTTCATGTTAATTTCCTAGGTTTTCCATTCTATTTTTTCTTAATATTCATATTACCTATTATCCTATCCCATCATGCATGTTTCCATTCAGTCCATGCTTATCATATTCAAGGGTGACATTATATGGTTATTGGTTATGGGGTCAGATAATTTATCCTTGAGGTGTAACATGTAGTTATGTGTTTTTAGGTATTCTGTGAACATTTGTATTCCATCCTTTAACTTGCGGATTGTTTTAGGGTGGTTCTGAGAGATTTTCGAGTTTTCTAGAACTATTTTTGGATTATCTGTGTTAGCGCACAGATTGGCCCAACTGTTCTCATACTTAGGGAAAATTTTGAACCCCTAGGTAATGGAGGATGCTCAGTTGGCACATTGTCAACCAAACTAGGCACCCACACTAGGGAAACATTCCACACCAAAAAATATGAGTCTATGGCTAGGGCACAAATTCCCCTATCTATACATATCTATCAGGCTAACTTTGAAATTAGGGTATTTATATTTCAAAATATAATCTAAAATTACAAAAAAATTATCATTTAATTTCCTAATCACCTTGATCAAACCAAACATTAGATATTCTTCCATATAAGATCCTCATGTGTGATTTTGGACCCTCCAATCCCTTTCCTCACTTGATTGAAGCATCATTGATCTTAATCAGTCTCTTCTGGTTAACTAGATCTCCTCTATGGTGCTTCTTTTGATATCTATTTATATCATCCTTATATTTTTATCTATTGTCATTTAATTAATGGATCTATAATCAGTTTTATTGGATGTTGATTCTATTTTATTTTCATATATCTTTTGTACTTCAATCATTATTAGGTAATATCGTTGTAGGTGATGAATTTTGGATAATTTTTTAATGGTAGGTGGTTCAATAAATTAATATCCTATTAATGAAACCTTGAATTCCCTAATTAAATTGAGACGATTTTTAAAATATTTAAAAACATATTTGGGTTTATTTTAGTTTTTATTTTAATTGGGAATGGAAATTGATAAAAAAAATAAATGGAATTGAATCTATGGGGTGTATTATGAAAAATGATTTATTTATTTAGAAATTATTTTGATTAAGTGATTTGAATATTGATATTGAGAAAATGGATTAAATTTAAATGTTATATGAAGTGGCATGAAATGATGAAACCTTATACTTTGTTATTGAAATGGAAAATGCATGTTAAAACAAAAATTGGGAAATTTTAATTCAATTTTTTTTAAAATGATTCATTTTCCATATATATAACTAAATGATGAATAACGTTATAAAATGGGTACTAAGTGGAATGTATGATAATCACACTAGGACCCTGACTCCCTATAAATAGATTTATGATTACAACTATTTCTGAAAAAATTTCAGTGTGAATACCCATTATGGGTTCCCCTATTACTGTATTGATTGTCTTTAACGGGGTCCCCTTTTAGGGTGTATTTTTTTATCAAAACATGACTATAATTTTGTTCAATATGAGATATGTGAGGTCCAAATTGCCTAAAAAATTGACATACCACATGTCTTACACACATGGTCATTTTATTTGATTCTTTAGTTTTTATATACATGTCATTGAATTTTTGAAACATTTAATGCATTCTAACTAATTTACATTAACCTTTTATTGAAATAATTATTTAAGACATCATTGATATATATGAAATTTATTTTAATGTGAAAGAATAATGTTAATTGAAATATAGAGAATGACCAGCCACTACAACTTTTATTTTATCTAATAGCGTAAATGTCATATTTTCATGGTGTTTTTTATGGAACAATTACCAAGAATATACAATGATTTATATCTCACACCCTTTATTTTACATATATAAATTGTAGGAATTATTTTTCCAATTCTGAGATAGAGGAATAATAAATTAAGAGTTATTGTTTGTTCTGGTCATTTGGAAAGTGCAGTAGTGATCTAGGAGACATATTGATATGTTATCCACATTTTTTGAGCGATATTTTTGATTCCTTATTATTAAATATTGAGAAATTTTATGATTTACAGTTTTTTTTTGTTATAATTGTTCTTTCTGGTACATCATACCATGGAGTGTCGATCATAATGAATTTTATCTTTATCCTTTCTTTATTCAAGTGAAAAATTCATTCCCACTTTGTTCATGTATGATGTAAAGTGCTAGTCACTGGCCAGTGTGGATTGGGAATGCCCTTTTGGAGATTTCAATGTCATCCTCGGTATTAGGGTTCTAGGGTATCTATGTTTTATAGTGACTTGAGATATCATATGTCTGGGATAACAATCCTTACTTACTGCCATAATGTTTTTTGGGTTGTCTTGGAAGAAAAAAAGGTAGAATTGTGTAGACATTGGATGATGTTTCAAGCATGTTCCTTGCCAGTTCTCATTTTAATGACACTTATGTCACCTTGGGTTCTCGTTGAAAAGAATCTTGATGATTTTTTTCATCAAATTATTGTGTTTTCCATTATTTTTATATGGGTGTGTTGAAATAGAGATATTGAAACATTATCTGATTGGTTTATTATTTCCATTGATCTTGTTTGATTTTTTAATCTGAATCATATTATAATGTATTAAATGTTGTCTGTTGATGTTGTGGATCATCATACCTATGTGAAGACATGTGAATATGATCTATGAGGAAGATACATATAAACTAATCTGATCAAATGCTTCCATGGACTATAATCTTGTTAGTGTTATGGTATGTGTCATCCATGTTCTGGGACAGAACACTGCACCCATTCCCATTTAGGCTTCAGATGTGTAACCTCAAGGTGATTAAACTTTGATTATTTATCAAGATTTTATTTTCTACAATCAAAAACATACCAATGAACTAATTATTCTAAATAAGTTTTTAATTATTTGGACCATATAAGGTGGCCTTTTCATTTCATGAAAATTATCGAGGCTATTAAGGTGAAATGTGCTACATTTAATCTTAGAAGGGCAAGCAGCAGATGATGGGATTCGATAAGGATTAGAAAGGTGAATTATAGTTTTACGTGTAAGTATATTAATGTTATATTAAATGATATTTTCTATATATAATATAAGGTACTATATAAGGAATTAGATTTTTTCACCGTCGAAAATATCGACCGGACAATGATACGGTATATGAACCACATTGTTGAGCTTGCACGATTTTTGACCTTATATTGTGATGAATTTAGAGATGAAGGATAGATGTTTCGAGATGGGTCATGGAATTGATATATTTTCAATGGTTTTTTTTACTGATGATCACTTTGTATGCAAATGTACTAGCTAGGTAATTTATAGTTTATCTTGACCAGGTTGGTAATTTAGTGTTGATATGTGTTTATTTTTATCCTAGTGGGTGTTTTGTGAGTTCCATTAAAGAAAATAAGAATTGTGATGTGTATCATGTTGGTTTTTAATATTAGTCACCCTATAGTCCTCTTAATGTTCCTATAATATGCCATTTTACCTGATTCTAGTGTAGAAATGCTAGTCGTTTGACAATTGTTTGTAAGAATTTGGAAATGATCTTTACTTCTTGTGGTTACACTAGTTTCCCATAGAAATTATACAATTTATTTTCTTCTCCACATAGTGGGATTAGATAATAATCACATTAAATTATTATGGTATAATATTATACGTCATGTACAATGAGGTTCTATTCTTAGGAATTTAGAACAATGATACTTCATGTAGTGGAAGAGTCTCTAGGTAAAGTAGATACATGTCCAGATATTAGGAGAGGTATCATCACTATAACTTAATCTTTGGTAACATCTATATTTTATACTGGTCAATCTAAATCATTTATGTAAATATTTATTCTTATCCTTCTATATCATCATAATGATCTTTTCTCTTATGTGATGGATATTATTATACCCCTCGAAAAAATGAGATAGATGGGTCTTTATTGTCCTTCTTGTTTTATCTTCTTATCAAAGATTGAGCATGTCTTGGATTATATTGTTCATAACATGAATCATCTTTATGTATTTTTGAGGAGGGATTATATCATTGATAATATCTCTCAGATTGATTTCTATATATTATGGGTCTCCTTTAATGTTCCTGATGTTGTTTTTTCTGTCTTTTAGGGAGAATGTGACCTGAGGTCGAGTAGGTAAGTTCATAATTAACTACTGTTGGGGAAACTGATATTAGCATTTTCATTTGATCTTGAGTGGAATATTTTATTAATGATAACTCTCATGTTTTCATCAAGTTTCTTGATATATTTAGATCTTATTTCTCTAGTTTTCTTCTAGTAATTGAGGTTGATTTTTCTATTGATTTAATTTGTGGTACTCAACTAGTATATATTCATTATTAGTAAATGGATATATCTAAACTGAAAGAGTAAAATAATTAGTCGGATGATCTATTAGGGAATGTAAATATAGTCCCGTGTATGTATACTTGGGTGGATTATGTTATCATTGCTAAGAAAACTGAATGAACAGTTTACCTTTTGTGTTTATTATATGTAATTTGATTGGTTTACAGTGAAGAAAAAAGATATGTTACCACAGATTGATGATTTTTTTATCTTGTTAATTTGGGGGTATGTTTTTCTCTAAGATTTATTATTGATATTTTTTTCACCATTTTAGATTAAAATAATATGACATTTATTATACTTCATTCTATGGAAGGTAAGAAAATTTTGATTTTATTTTCATTCCATTTACTCTAAACAATTCACTAGTATTTTTTATAGATTTTATGAATAGAATATTCCATTATTATCTTCATACATTCATTGTGGTATTTTTAGATGAAATCCCAGTATACTCTTACATCAAGGGGGATCATGTGTATAATTTAGGGGCGATTATAGAAATATTAAGAAATCAAAAAAATTGACAAGATAACGAAATGTGATTTATGGATTCAAGATGTGTTGTTATTTTGAAATGTAGTCTCTAAAAATGGTATTTAAATTTATCCTTAGATGTTTAAAGCTGTTATGACATTGCAGAACCCATATATCATTTTTTGAGATACATAAGATTTTTTGTTTAGTGGTGTATTTTCATTAGTTTGGTAAATTACTTTTCAACGATGGCTTGTCTGATGATAGATCTAACCCAAAAGGGGTAAATCTCACCAGGAATGATAAATTCCTGAATTATTTTTTCCACCCATAATATATTTTGCCTTCTAAACTGGGGCTGACTCATCCAGAGGCTGCCATGGTCTATCTGGTATTTTGTGCCACATCAGGTTTGGGTATGAGATATGAATCTATGCTAGGTGATAACATGGTAGCCTATTTTTCTCAAAAACAAATGACACATGTGATGAATTATCTGATCCATGAATTTGATCTCACATTCAATATTCATGTGTTTTGGAGTTGGTGGAATCACCTTTTAGGGAAATATTTACCATGTTTTCTAACCATAATATCATAAGTTATAACATCCCACAAAATGATTTGAACCTTATATAGAGTATTTGGGTTGAGTACCCACAATAATTTCATTTATTCATTGAATACACCCTAGTGGAGGTTAATTTCAATGTTGATACATTGAGCATAAAACATATAATCATGTCCATTAATGAATAATTAGAATAGCAGAAATTTAGGGATCTTTTTCAAAGTTTCATTTACGAGTCTAGTCATAAGAGGACAAACTTATGTTGGAATGTTTTCTATTGACCACCTCTATACTTGAGATGATTATTTAGGATCAACATCTTGATGATGAATTCCATGGAATTACAGAATCTCTTAGATTAAGGGGAGCATTGGTGAGTAGGTTTTCTATTCTAAGTAAATACCATGTTTTTGACATTAGTTTGATGTGCCTTTTTCTGTGAGAAATTATATAATGGAGGATTTCCATAATTCCCAGTATTCATTGAACCTAGGAACCATGAGGATGTTTTATGATATGTTACAATTATTCTGGTGGCCAATGAGATATCTCTGACTTTGTTTCACATTTTTATTAATGTCTTCATGTCATGTATGAAAGCTATAGATGATTATGTTTACTTTAACCACATCTAGTGCTGACATGGATATGTGGTGAGATCTTTATGGAAATTTTAGTTAGTTTTCTTCATACCCCTAAACTAAATAATTTGATATTATTTGTAATCGATCATCCACCCAAATTAATTCACTTCCTACCCAATTAAGATAAAAAAATTTGGGAGTTGATAAATATCTGTTCGAAATATATTTTTCATTTTAATGAAGTTATATCAATTATCTTATTTTATTGGGATTTCTATTTTACCTTTTTTTATAAGCATTCAAGAAGCACTACTATCTCTATTTCATTTGTGTTTACAAAACCATAAATATATAAATTTCCATATATGTATGGATATATAGATTCTATAGGATATAGATAGTTCCGTCATCCTTTATTTTTGGGGAGGATGTGGAATCCATTTTTAACTACAAGAGCTTGATTACAATAATGGTTACTAGTAATGAATTTGAATGGCTCCTTTTGAGTATTTTTATGGGGGCCTTGAAAATATACATTGTGTTGGTTAGATGGTGGAGAAAATTCCTTAGTTGGACTGATATACGTCTATGAAAAAATATTACATGTTTAGTGGATTAATTATAGAATGTTGATGGCAAGGAGTCAGTACAATTGATATTATGAATTTAATATGAGGGAATTTGATTCTTTTAGTTTGTAACCAGTTTTTTTATATTCTGACATCATTGGGGTCATTAGTATCTTGGGAGGAATGGGATGTTTGATCCATGTTTTGTGGGACATTTTTATTTTGTTGAGAAGGTCAAGAATTTGAATTACTCTTTAGTACTTCTACATTTGTTAACATCGATACATAATTTTTTCCATGTATCCTTGCTTCTAAATTATCATTCTAAATATGCTCATGTTCTGAGATTGTATGATATTGATGTTGAGCCCGATTTACACAAAACTGGAATCTGATAAAGTGAAAAGATTCTGTGAAAAATTTTATTCATGGGACAATGATATCTTTGGTATTTGTGCTATGGTAGTGTGGTTTTTATTATAATTGGTCTTGGAAATGGGAGGTACATATGAGAGAGCATTATCCCTATGTCATTGATATAGAAACCTCTTAATATAATTTCAAGGGATAAATTTTTTTAACGGTGGGTAGGTTTTTACATTCCATTATTATTTTTCAGGCACACATTGACTCTTATTTGGTAATTCTTTATGTAAAGTCTTATTTTGGATTTATTCTTGGACATTTTGGAGTTTTTTGGAATTCTTTTTTATCTATGAATGGTTCCCTATAGATTTTAGAAAATTTGAACGCCCCCCCCCCCCCCCACCAGTGAAAACCTGACACCCCATGCATAGTGGGGAATTCCTAGTTAACACATGGTTTCCCAAATCTGGAACCCACCAACTGGGAACTTTGTGCCCCAAACAGTAGGAGACCACATCTGGCATGAGGTGTCCCCTAATTATGTGCCTCCCTCTATCTAATTGTGTGTGTGGGGGGGGGGGGGGGGGGGTTGTTCTCAAATTTAATTAAAAATTATTTAACCCATCACTATATGATTCTAATCATACTAATCATCCTTAAAATGAATTATTATTCTTTGGGGTCTCCAGAGTGAAAATTTTGGCACCTTCTAAATCGTTTTCTAGGTGGATCAATGTGGTGTTTATGTTAATCAATATTATTTTTGAAAGTTGATATCCTTTCAAACAGTTTATTCTGATCTCTCTTTATCTCATACATAGTGCGTGAAGGATCCTCATGTAATGGATAGAATGAATCTCCATTTATTTGTATCATGATTCGAGGTTGTGTTACTAGATCTTACATTAATTCTTCCTTAATTAGAGAATATCATCATGGTTGTTGATTTATTTATCATTTCATTAAAGGTATAATGTTCCATAATTACTTTCCATGTGATTTAAACCTTGAATAGGTTGATTAAATTTAAATAATTAATTAAATTTTTTAAAATAATGATTTTAAATTATTATATCTTTTATTTTAAATGGGAATAAAAATTGAGAAAAACCAAAATTTCAATTTAATTAAATTGATAGATGGATATATGAAAAAGGGATATCTTATTTTGAAAATTATTTTGATTAAATTATTTGATTATTTATCATGATAAAATGGATTAAATTTAAAATTAATTATAAATGGAATGTAATAATGAAAACCTATGATATGATTTCAAAATGTAAAATTAATGTTAAAACTAAAATTGGGTAGTTTTATTTTAATTTTTTTTAAATGATTGATTACTAATTTAATTGATTGAATCATTAGGAATATGTTATCATGGATTGTTTGTGGTAATTGGGAAAATCATAATAGGAACATGAAAATCTAAATGGATTAATGATGAAAAAGTTTACTAATATAAATATGGAATGAATTTCCATTGTTGATTTCCCTATTGGGGTGTAGATAGCCAATGATGGGCTTACCTGTTGGAGTTTTTTTCTATGTTTCCACATGGCTAGATCTGCGACCATTATGAGATGTGCGAGGAGCCTATTAACTAATAAACTAATTTATCACGGGTCTGTCATACGTGGTTCATTTCTATGAGTTTTTATTTTTGATATAAATGTAGTTGAATTATTGAACTATTTTATTAATTCCCATTGATATAAATAAATAGTTTTATGTAAAATATTTATTTAATAATATTTTTATATTTATACAATCCCTTTTAATGTGAAAGAACGTTTTTCATTGATATATGAAAAATGGATTACCATGACCATTTAATTTATACTCATAATATAAATATAAATTGTTTTGGTATTGGTTATGGAACACATTGTGGGGCCCTACAAGGGTTTATTTCTCGCGCCGTACATTTTATATAGGAATTTTAAGACATTATTTTTCCCATAAAGCTATACATTGAGGTGGTGGGTTTACGTGATCTTTTGGGACATAGATTGGTGATATAGGTGAATGGAGGAGATTATATCAACTATATTCATGGGATGATTTTGTTTCCTTCCTATTAGATACTCATTACTTTTATGTAATATTTTGGAGTTTTAATAATTTTTTTGTTACCTTGTCCCTTTTAAGTGCTGATAATAGTGATTTATATTTAATTCCATCTATATTCTTGTTGAATATTCAATCCCACATATTAATTTTATCATTCTAGGTGCTATTTTCCATACATTAAAAATTGGGAACTCCCTTCGGGCAATGAAAATGATTCCTTTTTTATCAAGGTGCTAGGGTATCTGAGCTGGTTCTTGATAGATGGGTTCCCTCTAAACCTCATTTAATAAAGTTTCTTTTAGGTTATTAATGAAATATTTTAAAAGGTGACATTTGAACAAAAAATGTATTTCATCTAATTAAATGGATAGATATACCATATTTCATAACTCATAAGGGATAAATTCAATATTGATTATCCAATCAATGTGAAATCACTAATAACACACCTACTGCAATGTACATGAACACAAATGAATATATCATGGTTTCCATTAGGAATTTAATTTTAATAAAATTGATAATCATTAGTAATGATATATGTTCTATGTTATAATACACACATTCAATGTAAATAACATCAAATAGTACATTATAAATGTAGTTCTCTGATTATAGGGCCATTCTCCATAATATCAATTATTGTAGATCACCATGAATGTATTGAATGATTACAATTATCAATGCTTGTGATCTCAAAAAACACGATAACAGAAAGTAATCAATATCTATTCAAATTTATGTATCTAAAACATACAATATAGTTTTTATAATATCATCATTTCATATATTGGTTATCAATATATAGAAGAACAATTAGAACACATTAATATGATGACTGAAAAAATTATATTATCATATGAATAATTCATATTTATAGTCAATATTTTATAATTATATGAAATTCTTTAATAGAATACAAGGTATTCTAATCAAAATAACATGATAATATTAGTTTTAGTAAAATAACACTTGAAAACATCAATTTTTACTAGAGCTACATGCTACCATTTTCCCAATCATTAGAACATTCATGATATTCCAGATTTTATAGAGATATGGATTTAGATAAAGTGATTTATCCGATTAATTTCAAGTCCATAATAGAAATAATAGATTCATATACTTGATAAAAATATATCAATTAAATATATTTCTATAATATTATAATATTGCATCTTTCTCTGCAACAACTATTATCACACACACTATTTTGTAGAACCATGGACTGAAATATTAATTCATCTTCACTTTATAAATTTATATTTATTATTATAACTACAATATCATATGAAATGACCATTTGGGAATCCAAAATCAGTGTATCCCCATAAAATTGTTTTCCTAACCAATTAACAAACTATGAACTTATCAACTATGTTATTCTTGTACCTTATTATATATTTAACTATTACTTAAGGAAACTCTTATGGATTGTTTGATACATAAAATGATATAAATGGTATAATTTATGACAACCCTTCTTTTTATTACACTATTAATCAAAATTTATTATATAAACATCACTTGATAAATCATAGAAGATTGAGACCTCTAGTGTCTATGGGGCTTATGATCATTAAATAACAACGTAAAAAATGAAATACAAAATCTTTATTGAAAGCATCCTTTAAATTACCACTACATTCCCTTGTAAATAGCATTTCATGGGATAACCTGAGGACATGATTAATAAAAGGGAGAGCTATAAAGTCCAATAAGGGAATAATCATGGAATAAACTAAGGAATACAATTCATGTTAGAAAATAGTCTTATAAATAGAGAACAATAGATGCATAAACATTAAGGCATGAAAAATCTTCATAATCATAACATGAAAATGTGGCAGTAACACTTAACATGAAATTAGCATGAGCCAAGGCTCATTGCACATGGAGCATGAGTAAACCCTCATTGCACATGAAGCACGATTAAACCCCCTTTCCACTTGAATTAGAATGAGTAAACACCCATTGCACATGATGTATCATGATACTATACTTTACCCAATTCATTGGAGTTCTATAATGGTGCACCCTTCTTAAACATTTTATTTCAAGCATAAGTGTGCCACATGGATTATAAAACATTGAATCATTCAATATAATATTTTATTCCATAATAAATGAATGTAGAACACATACATGAAACTCTTTAAAAAATAAGTAAATTTTCATAATGTTGAATACCATTGATAGAGAAATGGGCATGGTATTCCCTACACAATGACTTTGGATGGGAAAAGCGCAGTACAATTTCGACAGCATAACAGCATGACATAAAACACATAAAAATGAATGATGGAAGAGAAATTGGTTTCTCATAATGCTTACATGTAATGGACAGTAAGGTGATCATATAGATACATTTCCCAAAAAATATAATGGAATTTAGATTCCTGATACAAAATAATTTCTTGAATGTAAGTGAGAAGAGAGAAATTCCATTCAGAATTTCGGCTTAGTAAAGGGACTACATGGGAGGAATTTATTGAGAGATAAAGGGGACTCTCATCATTAAACCATAAAGAGGGAAGTTTGGGGGAGGTGAGAAATCATACCACAACATTTATAATTGAAATTAAAAGGGAATTTTAATTTAACGAATATTGGACAAAATGAGAAAGGATGAAAAACCCTTACTTGGAAATGTGCTTCTAAAGGCTTGAAAGAGGCCTGAGAGATGGTTATTAGAAGCTCGAGGAACCATGGGAGGATTCTAGAGAAAGGAGGGAAGAGTTTGGAAGACCTAACAAGGCTTTGAGTGAGGAGGAAGTGGGAGTATTGGTGGGTTTCTCTAGAACAGTGACAGAATTGTTTATTATTTATGTTTGGGACACCTCAAATTAATCTAATCCAAACCACAAACCAACCCATGGTTCTTGCCCATGTTTTTCAGAAAAGGTAATCGAAAAACAATATTTTCTAAGGTCAAATTCAGATCTTTTTATAATAATGGAGTTTCTTATGTGGAGGTGAGACACACTCCTAAGGAATACAATTTAAAAAGGAAAAATGTTTAATAAGTCTTGAAGGATCCACTAAATCTTTGTAAAATAAATATAACAAACCCAAAATTACATTATTTTAATATTAAAATATATCTTGGAAGAATATAAAGTTTATAGTATTTTATTACATCACTATTGGGTCATTATGATGTCATAAAATACATTATATATTTAAACGGTATTAAATTTTTACCCAAATATTTGACTGTCCCCGAAAATTATGAAAAAATCACCATTGGATAATTTCGATGTCTTGATTACTGAAATAATATTAATTTTATTTAAATAATTTTCTAAATATGTTAATTATCACTTTTTAAATAAAAACCGTCATTTATCGAAAATTCATGGGTTTTGATAAAAATGGCTTTCAAACCTTAATAAAAATTACATTTGCATTCATAAAATTATACGATCATTTAGATTTTAAAAAAATTAATTTAACAATAATATTAATATATTATTAATATATAATTTATTTCAAAAATACACTAATTCATCAAAATATATTTCTTAGTTGAACATTAACTAAAAATATAATTTGTGCTTTAAAAACTATTTACAAGATAACTATAATAAAATGAGAGTATATTCATTATTATATACCAAAATAATGTACATAACCATAGTACTTGTTTCATGGGTTAGGTCCACAATGCTAGACACACAGAGTGGGGAGGGGGTGAATTAGGGTATGGCAGATTAAAACATCTGCCCCTTTTCATCATGTCTTTTGTTAGACAAAATCCTCTTCTCTATCTTTGCCATTGTAGAGTAAGAATAAACCATAAATCATGTACAGGACACAGAAATATTTACTTGTTTCACCCTTATTGGGCTACGTCCAAGGAGCGTACACTGGTTGTGTGCCATTGTACCAATTCTACTATAAGTGAACTGTTGTTTACATGTTCAGAGTGGACTCAATGTCCCTCTTGGTTTATAACCACTTATAATATGAAAGTTAACTGTTTTCTCAACTGAAGTGTGCTAACTGATTCTTCAAAAAAACACTCACAGTTTATAGACCTGTAGGTCTCCTCATTATGACTAATGAAATCTACATCTTCAATTATTAGTAGATGCTTTGATGACATACAACTTTAAAAGGAAGATGAATCTCACATTTCAACAGGTGTACCAGGAAACCCCAATTTTTATGTGTATCCCATACTGCACCTTGCACATAATTCCTTTTCCTTGGATGAAATACAAGTTTCGCGCAAAACCTCATTTATGTGAAACTTCCAAATTTTATGCACAACCTCTACATTTCCTTATGTGTAATCTTACGGCCAAGCCTAAAATTTACATTTCGTGCACCACCTCTTTTACGTGCAACACCTCTTTTATGTGCAACTGACTGCTTTGGCGTGAGAACACAAGTTTTTCGCGTAACACCTGACTTTACACGAAAGCTTAATGTTTACTCAAAACATCCATGAGAACTAAAATTTCGGACACCACTGCTTGGGTATTCTCAAATTCATTAACTCTACCAAATGAGGGGGGTCACTTCATATTTATATACCAAATCGACGCCTCCGCGAAAACCCTCCTTCTGTGCATAATCCACATTGACTGTGAAGAAAACATCTTTTTCACCACATCGTATTTCATGCCATGGTCCAATTTTTCGTGCACCTCATGCCTATTCCAATTTTTGAGCTTCTTATCTTGAAACACCTCTTTCGTGGAAAACACAAATCCTCTATTCCGCGCACCACTTCAATTTTTTGCGCACTATATTATTTTTCGTGCACCATGAAAATTTTTCCACACCTATTTCATTTTTCATTCACGGCACAAATATTTCGCGCACCGCACTAATTTTTCACGCACCACATTCATTTTTCATACACCATGAAAATATATTTGGGAAATAGTTTATATTTCGTGCACGTCTCGTTTCCGAAAATGCATCTATCCATTTTCCAATTTTTAGGCCCCAAAATTTGGCAAACACTAGAAAAAGGCACGAGCTTGTATGTGTTCTTTTGTACCACCTCTAGATTGTCCATTCCTTTGTCTAGGTTCTTTAATAAAACATGGATAGACAAAACTTTCTCTTAAACCCCACAAATAAACTTGTAACCCCCCTTTGTTAGCAAACACAACACGAAGGCCCACATTGTCCACAAACACAACCACCTCAAAAATACATCAATGATACCTTGATAGATTTTTTCCCAACAATATCCCCCTTTGGGTTTGTTGAAAACTCTTTTAATAAAATTTCTATACACTTCAACACTTCATTAAAGCTTCTTCCATCCACAACCACCATTCGCCTCTGGTGATACAGATAAAGATCAAAGATTTACTCAACATACAATCTAATCCAACATGATCAATGCTCGGTGTGAGAAACAAGAGTTAATGAAATGTTTATCAACGAATAACATCATTTCAAACACCAGAAATTGACACCAAACAGATACCTATCGCCAAACTGATACTAAATGTTGATACAACTCAAAACCCAATTGGTGATGGCTAGAAATATTCTGAAACCATTCCAAAACCACTCTTATACATTAATCATGATCCTCAGCTTTCGTGATATCTATTCTTTGATTGATCACTTCAAGCATCGTCAGATGTGAAAAAAAACTCCAACTGTCTGCTTACAGCTTGAACTCCTCTTTAAATTAAACTCCCCCTATCTTTCTGCACCACAAGTCAACTTCTCTTCATATCATTCATGAATTCTCAAATAGCTGCATTGTCTCCCCCTTGAACAATCACTATTTTCTCCCCCTATGTCAACGAACCCAAAGGGCACTCTTTTGTAGAATGTAATAGTGTAAAAACACATATTAGTACATTTGAGAAAAAACATCATAGCACAGGGAGAGGGGGTCCCACATCAACACTTTTTCAGGTGTGGGGAGTCGATTGGACTCTCAGAGCCAGTTGATGCCTCCCAAAAGCTTCTTTGGGTAAGGCTTTCATCATAATGTCTGCAACTAGTTGTTCTATAAGCACATACTCCAAATTCACTATTCCATGCTCAATATTATCCTTGATAAAATAATACTTTATCTCAATATTCTTCTTCCTTGAATGAAAGACTGAATTTTTGGTGAGATTTATAGCACTTGAGTTATCGCACTCAATTCCGATCGGAGACATCACTTCATCACCCATATCATCATGTTGTTGTTTCATCCACAATAACTATTTTCATGCTTTAGTGGTCGCAATATACTCAGCTTCTATGGTGCTTAATGAAAATCAATCTTGCTTATTAATTATCCAAGAAATACATTGTCCACCCAGATAGAATGCATCTCCTGATGTTGATTTCCTGTCATCTGCTAAACCGGAACAATCTATATTAGTATATCCCAATAACAGTGTCTGATATTTCTCATTATACATTAAGCCGAAGTCCACAATTCCCTTGATATACCGATGTATTATTTTTGCTGAAAGCATGTGGGTTTCATGGGATTGCTTTGATAATGTGTTGTTCGGCAGGAGGTGAAAAAAATATTTGTTCTCATCACTGTCAGGTATAGTAAACACCCAATAATCTACATGTATTCTATGATATTAACAGCCTTTCCATTATCATATTTCGATAATTTCATCCGGGTAGCAATCAAATTCTTAATCTCTATATAAATTTTCCACTCCAAATCTTTTAAATACATCCTTGGAATATATATATTTATAAATTAATGTTCCATTCCTTCCTTGTGTCACTTGTAGACCAAAGAAAAATGATAGCTCTCCAATCATTTACAGTTCGAAATCACTTTTCATGAATTTGGAAAACTGTCTACACTAAGCATCATTTGATCCACCAAATATTATATCATCGACAAAAACCAAGACCACCATCTTTTGATTACTTTTGTTGTTGAAATAGAGGTTGTAATCAACTCCCCACGCTGAAAACCAAGCATTTTCATTTACTGATCAAGCCTTATGTACCATACTATTAGAGCTTGTTTCAGACCGTACAACATGTTTTCCAGTTTGAAAACCTTCTTCTCATCCTCATGAATGAGAAAGACTTCTTCCTGCTTGATTCACAATTCTTCCTCTAGAACCCCATTAAAAATATTGATTTGAAGTCTATCTGGAAATCATTGAACTTCTGTTCCATTACAATGGGTAGAAATAATCATATTTTCTCTAGTATCGTAACTGGTGAAAAAGTATCATTTGCATGTATTACATCTATATTGGAGAATCCTTTTCACATCAATCGTGCTTTGATACGAATCACTTCTCCATATTCATTCATCTTATTGTGATAGACCCATTTAGACCTGATGGAATTCTTATATGTGGGCCTCAAAACAATCTCCCAGGTCTGCTACTTCTCAATCTGATCAAGCTCTTAATTCAATTCCTAAACCCACTTTCCATCTTCAGCTGCATCAATGAAGCATTTCGGCTCAACCTGAGATAGGAAAGATGTCTGCTGCAGTTATTTCATTCTTCTTTTCTAAAATGGAGGTGACTGATCACCAATGATATGTTTTATGTATATTCGATGGTTTTCATATGACTACTAAATAACACCAAGATGAAACCATAAATTACACACCCCAAAAAGAGGTTGTGAATGGAGAAATATTGAAAAACTAATGGTACATCATGCCATGATGTTGAATTCATGTTGTATTTCCGGGTCTGATTTTGTAATGGGAACCCAATATATATTTAGTGTGACACATTATTTGATTCTCAAAGATACCATGAAAAAATGACCATCTTGGCAAAGAACAAAGCATTTGTCTTTGACTTTGGTCTAATCATGTCTTCCATTTGAAGCATCAACAATCTGCACAGATTGATTTTCACACCAAGTCTTAGCAAATGAAGAAGATAGATATCTTGATATCTCAGATTTGCAAAATCTCCTCGTCTCGGTATCAACACATGCTGAACAAACTTGAAAAGCAGTCGATTTTCTCCATCCATTTCAGCAGCAACCACTTGCCTTTGATTTCCATTTCCAGTCAGTTCTTGTAAAGCTGTCTCATAATCAAAGATATCACTACTAGGTGGCATTGCTCTTGATACATACCCAGAGACACCTTCATGTGGTACTTTCAAACTCTCAGCCCACTCTACTGAAGAAAAAGACATCTCTTTTCCATTTACAAAAGATCTAACCCGATTCTCATTCTCAGACTTCTCGAAAGTTACAAACTCGTAGAATTGCTTTAACAACTTCGAGTAGTATGGGCCATTGTTATTAGAGAAACAATCCACCCATTTCTGGTCCTCCAGAATCTCGAGTACTAAGGATTTTCTAGGCAGTAGCCATTCCACATACAGTTCCTTCTCGATTACAATGTCTCTATTCTACAAGTGAGGATTCACTGGTTGCTTTCCCGATCTAGTTCTGACTTCACTAACACTGGCTTTGTGTTGTGTCTTCTTATTCTTAGCGTTTGGTTCTGCACTTTCATCTCTGACGATAGGAAGCTTGGTTTTTGCCATCGCGGGTTTAGGGTTTTTGGACGATTTGGGAGCAAAGGTTCGAAGGTGAGAGATTTTGAGCTCGGTGAGGTAAGAAGTGGCTTAGACTTTGTTTTATCATTTAGGAATTCCAAATAAACAACTAAAATATAGTAATAAAATAGAATAAAACGATTCGTATTCTTGGCGGTAGGCAGAAGTTTTAAAACCTTGCATCGGTGTGAGTTAATCATCGGTGAGGAAAACAAATCGGTGAGAATTTTACATCAGTGAGAATTTCACATCGGTGAGAATTTTCACATCGGTTAGAATTTTCACATCAGTGAGAATTTCCACATCGGTGAGAATTTTCACATCAGTGAGAATTTTCACATCGGTGAGAATTTTCACATCAGTGAGAATATTCACATCAGCGAGAATTTCACATCAGTGAGGATTTTCACATTGGTGAGAATTTTCACACCGGTTGTGATTAAACATTCCCAATTCGTGTCTTATGTAACTTAGCCTATCCGAACTTAAAGGTTTAGTGAAAATATCAGCCAATTGATGTTCAGTGCCAATAAATTCAAGAGAAATATCACCTTTTTGATAGTGATCTCTTAGGAAATGGTGTCTTACATCTATTTGTTTGGTCCTAGAATGAGATACAGGATTCTTAGAGATGTTTATTGCACTGGTGTTATCACAGTTGATTGAAACATGTTTAAAAACATATCCATAGTCCAAAAGAGTGTGTTTCATCCACAGAATTTGTGCACAGCAACTACTAGCAGCTATATATTCTGCTTCAGCAGTAGATAATGCAACTGAGTTCTGTTTCTTACTACACCAAGAAACTAAGGATTTTCCAAGAAAATGACATGTTCCTGATGTGCTTTTTCTATCTAACTTACAACCAGCAAAGTCAGCATCTGAATAACTCATTAAGTCAAAGGATTGTCCTTTTGGGTAAAACAAACCTAAGTTAACCGTGTGTTTGAGATATTTAAAAATTCTTTTAACAGCAAGCAAATGAGATTCTTTTGGATTATCTTGAAATCTAGCACACATACACACACTAAACATAATATCAGGTCGACTAGCAGTAAGATAAAGTAAACTACCAATCATACCTCTGTAATTTGTTTGATCAACTGGTTTCCCAGTTTCATCTGCATCCAATTTACAGGTAGTACTCATAGGAGTTTCACATTCCTTGATACTATCAAGACCAAAACGTTTTAAAAGATCCTTTGTATATTTACTTTGATTCAAAATAATACCATTTTCATTTTGAAATACTTGAAATCCAAGAAAGTACTTAAGTTCTCCCATTAAGCTCATTTCAAATTCATTTTGCATACTTTTTGAAAAATCAGTACATAAAGAGTGTTTAGAAGATCCAAAAATAATATCATCAACATATATTTGTACAACTAAAACATCATTAGAAATTATTTTAATGAAAAGAGTTGGATCAGCAATCCCTTTAGTAAAACCTTTTGAAATAAGGAAATTTCTAATTCTATCATACCAAGCTCTTGGAGCTTGTTTTAAACCATACAAAGCTTTGGAAAGTTTAAAAACATGATTTGGAAAATGGGGATTTGTAAATCCAGGTGTTTGTTCTACAAAAACATCTTCAATTATAAAACCATTTAGAAATGCACTTTTCACATCCATTTGATATAACTTGAAATCCAGATGTGCAGCATATGCAAGTAAGATCCTAATGGCTTCTAGTCTAGATACAGGTGCAAAAGTTTCCTCATAGTCTATACCTTCTTCTTGACTATATCCTTGTGCAACTAGTCTAGCTTTGTTTCTAACTATATTTCCAGATTCATCTACTTTATTTCTAAAAACCCATTTTGTTCCTATTGTCAAAGTGTCCTTAGGTCTGTCAACTAATTCCCAGACATTGTTTCTTTCAAACTGATTTAATTCTTCCTGCATAGCTATTACCCAGAATTCATCATTGATAGCATCATTGATATTTTTGGGTTCTAGCTGTGAAAGAAAAGCTTGATGTTCAACCTGGTTTCTTAAAGAAGCTCTAATTTGTGTTCCTCTATCAAGATTACCAACAACAGCTTCTAAAGGATGATTCTTTAGAATCCTCGTTGATCTGGTAAAGGTTGGACTAGAAATCTCTGGTTCATCTATAGGTTCGGGTTCAACAAAAGCAGATTCTGGAAAAAGTTCAGAACTGGATGTTTTGATAACAGGTTCTTTAGATTTATCATTAAGGTCCAGAATAGACAAATCTTCTTCAAGATTATCAAGAGAGGTTTTAGGCTCATGTGGATCAGTTTCATCAAACTTGATGTGAACAGATTCTTCCACACATTCAGTTTTCTTATTGAATACTCTATAGGCTTTACTTGAAATAGAGTAACCCAGAAAAATTCCATCATCACTTTTGGAAGCAAACTTTTCCAGATTATCTTTAGTATTCAGAATAAATACTTTGCAACCAAAAACATTAAAGTAATTAACCTTAGGCTTTCTATTGTTCCACAATTCATAAGGGGTTTTCTTAAGAACATGTCTAATTAAGACTCTATTAATAACATAACAAGCTGTATTTACAGCTTCAGCCCAAAAATAAATAGGCAGGTCATATTCATTGAGCATGGTTCTAGAAATTTCTTGAAGGGTTCGGTTTCTTCTTTCTACTACACCATTCTGTTGGGGTGTTCTAGGGGCAGAAAAGTTATGAGTATAGCCATTGTGTGAGCAATAAGATTCAAAATCTTGATTTTCAAACTCACGACCATGATCACTTCTCAAGGTTTTAATATTAAGTCCACTAAGGTTCTCTACAGATTTAGAGTATTTAACAAAAGAAGAACAGGCTTCACTTTTGTGAGCTAGAAAATATACCCAAGTATATCTAGAAAAGTCATCTACAAGAACATAAACATAGTGCTTCCCATTTAAACTAGAAACTCTTGATGGTCCAAACAAGTCCATGTGAACCAATTCAAGTGGTTGAGAAGTCGAAACTTCTTTCTTTGATTTAAAAGAAACTTTGTGTTGTTTTCCCTTTTGACAGGGGTTACACACTTTATCATTTGGGAATTCTAATTTAGGTAGGTCTCTAACTAGGTTCTTTCTAGAGAGTTTTCTAAGTGAGTGAATGTTGCAATGTCCCAATATTCTGTGCCATAGCCAAGATTCTTTATGAAAAGCATTCAAACAAGTAATATTCTTCTTAGCTAAAGAATTCAGATTAACAGCATAAACATTCTCATTTCTTAAGGCAGAAAATACCAAAACATTCTTAGAATCAAAAACATTGCAAGAATAATTTTCAAATTTAACATGAAAACCATCATCACATAACTGAGAAATACTTAATAAATTGTATTTAAGGCCATCAACAAATAAAACTTTAGAAATCAGGATTGAATCAGTGTTACCAATCTGGCCTAGGCCGATGATTTTTCCTTTAGAATTATCACCAAAGGTGACAAAGCCTCCATCAACTTTTATTAAACTCTTGAAACAAGAGAAGTCTCCTGACATATGTCTTGAACATCCACTGTCCAAATACCAGGTCTCTTTACAGGAGCTCTTCAAGTATGTTCTCTACAAAACAGATTTAGATGGGAGATGATTTTGGTACCCAGATTTTCTTGGGTCCAGACAGGTTAGCCAATAATACATTAGGTACCCATATTTGTCTAACGGGTCTCATATAATTTGTATAATTGACATTCTTTGAATGATAAACTTTATTAGATCCATAGCTATGTATATAACTGGTTGAAGCATATGAAGTTCCAGAATTACCTTCATTCTGTCCAGATTTAGAAATGAATCTAGTTTTGGAAATTTTCCTTTGTCCAGGTTGGTATCCTATAGTAGTAGTATATTTAGGTGCTATTTTCTTTCCTAGCATCTGTGTTAGGGTATTTTTGCCATTGGTGAACTTTTCTAAGTATTTCTTGAGTTGCTCATTAGATAGTTTTAGTTCAGTATTTTCTTTTAACAGTTGAGCATTTTTCTCTTGTTCAATAGTGAGTTCGGTTTTAATTGTAGTGGTGAGAGCATGCTGTTTCTTTAATGACTTGTATTTATCCTTAAGTTCATTACATGTCTCTTCCAGCATATCACAGTATTCAAACAGTTCAGATTTAGACATGTTATCACCTTCAGAATCATCTCCAAAATAATATGAATTTGAAGCAGGAGTTTCTGATGTTACCTCAGAAGTGTTTGTCATAAAACACATGTTGGCTCGATTCCTTTCAGAGTCTGAAGATTCAACTTCACTTGTGCTGTCTTCTGAAGCACTCCAAGTAGCCTTCATGGCTTTCTTAAACTTATTGTCCTTATATTCATATTTCTTTTTATACTTTAGATTTGGACAGTCGGCTTTAATGTGTTCTTTTCTCTTGCACTCATAGCAGACAACATCATCTGATTTGTCATTCTTCTTCCAGTCCTTTTTCCATTTACCTTGGTGATCATACTTACCCTTATAGTTTGTTTTTCTGAAGAACTTCTTTTTCCTATAAAATTTCATAAATCTTCTAGCAATGTGATCCATCTCAACATCACTGTCAGAATCAATTTCACTGTATTCACAGCTTGAACTTTCAACTGCGGCTTGAAGCTTTTTTTTGTCCTTATTCTTTGAAGTTGAGGATTTGAAAGCGACAAACTTTCTTGCAAGTTCATTTTCTTCCTCCTTATTCACTTTAAGCTCTTCTTCATACATCATCAGCTTGCCAATCAGTTCCTTGACAGGTAGAGCTGCAATGTCACATGATTCTCTGATTGAGACAGATGTGCCTCTCCATCTATCAGGTAGACATCTCAAAATTCTCATAATTTGTTCCTTCTATGAGACATCCTTTCCCAGTGAGATCATTGTATTGAAAATTTCATTGAACCTGAGATACATGTCAGAAACAGATTCTTCAGGCTTCATTTTAAAATTATCATACTTGATAGTATAAGTGTTCAATCTCATTTCTTTAACATTCGTTGTTCCTTCATGAGAAACAGCTAAGGTATCCCAAATTTCATATGCAGTTTTACATGAAGAAATTATATTAAACTCTTCATCTCCTAGAGCACAGTACAAGGCATTCATGGCTTTATAGTTGTTATTGTAAGCAGTATTTGTAGGTTCATCCCAAGTAGATCTAGCAGTAGTAGGAATTTTGTATCCTGATTCAATAGCAGTCCAAATATCAAAACCTATGCTTTCTAGATGAATTTTCATTTTCAGTTTCCACTGAGCATAATTAGTTCCATTGAAGAAAGGTGGCCGGTTAGTAGCAGCACCCTCAAGTCTATTGTCCATGATGAGAGAATTTTAAAGATATAAAAATTTAGATATAACAGAAATTTTAAGAACTTTAAAATACAACTAAAATCACAGTTCAAAAGCAGAGTACTTTTAGAAAGTATTTTCAACCCTTTGATACCAAGTGTTGGTCGGAGTGGTTTACTCAAGAGGGGGGTGAATTGAGTACCAATTAAAATTTCTTTATTTAAAAACAGTGTCTTAAAGACCCCCAAATAAAATAATGAATTAAACTGTAGTGAATTTATATTAAAGTAGAGGTTCTGTTAGATTCTCAAGGGATTGATTAATTCCCAGTTAATCAACACAGGAGTGTGTGATTATCTTTTGAACCTAACTTACTTATCTACACTTAACATAAACACTTGCTAATTTAATTATCAAAGTAACTTTAAAAACAGTATTGGTTTTAAAGTGATTAGCAGCGGAATAAAACATTGAAAGAGATGGCACAACAATGTAACCAAGAGGTTCAGTCTCAGGCCGAGACTTAGTCCTCTCAAAAGTTTATATAAAAATGATCCACACCCTGGATCGGGGTTCAACAGTTTACAACTATCCAGGTCCAAGACCTCTACCACTGTTCTTCATGGGAAACAGTACAACAGCAACCAGCTGTCCAGGTCACACACGACCTCTACCACTGTTATTCGTGGGAAAGAAGGAATGAAAGAGTTTGGTAAGGATTTAGAAATCCTTCAGTTTCAGTACAGGAGACAGTGTATGTGTTAGATACATCAGATAACACACACTGCTTGAAAAGTAGTGTAATAAATCACAGAACAAGAGATGTAGAGTTTAGAAGTGGTTCTGGTGATTTCAGTGTAGCTCTGGACTCCTTTGGATTCGATCAAAAGTGAGTCTGAGTCCTCCTCTCGTTTCTGTTTGGGAAACAGAGTGTCGTATGCTCCAGGTTCACAGAGTGAAAAAATGTAGTCGATGAATCTCTTCGTTAATCTTTTGTATGCACACAACACTTCTCGAGTAGTCGTGATTGTCTGTGTGATTCTGTCTTGCTTGGTTCTTCTTGTATGCACACAACACTTTTCTTGAGTATCGTATGTCTTCCTTGTCTCTGTGTGTGTTGTCTCTATTTTTTTTTTGTGTATATTTTTCCTTCGGCAGAGTCTTCTTGTATTTATGTCACGTGCAACAGGGGACATAAAAGATTTACTTTATACAGGTATGAGGTACGGATTCCCGACATCCGACAACATTCATCAAATATATGACAAATCATTAAAATGTATGATATGACCGTTAGATATATTAAATAAAGATAAATAAAGAAATTCAAACAGTGAGTCGAGTGATCGGTAGGTATTCATCATCGGTAGCTTGAACGTCGGTAGCTTGAACATCGGTAGCTCAATGTCATTAGTTGCATTGACTCTATCGGTGGCTCTATGCGTCGGTTGGTACATGCTTGTATCGGTGACTTTGATTATCGGTAGCTCCATGCGTGGGTAGCTGCATGCGTCGGTAGCTGCATGCATCGGTAGCTCCATGCGTCGGTAGCTGTGAGTCTGTATCGGTAGCTTCGTCCATCGGTGACTCTTATTCCATCGGTAGCTATTTATACTTACACCGGTAGCTCTATATTTGTATCGGTAGCTGTATTTATAAGTACATCGGTAGCTCTGTGTTAAGTCTATCGGTAGCTGTCTGTCGGTAGACTAAGTCTATCGGTAGACAGGTTACCGGTAGCTCTTTATTAGTAGCTAGGCAGATTACTTATCTGTTTTATGCAGAACACATCCGATTGAGTTAGAATCAATTTATAACTTGTATGAACATGGATAAATGAGGATTAAAATATTCCAAAGACTATTTTAAAAATCATTATTGGTTTGATCACATATTTGAAAGAATTAAAGTATAGATCAATGATACTTAAAAATATCATAGAGAATGAAAACATAATTTGGATTTGCAACACATATGAATACATGATTGAGATTATCAAAACAGGTGAGGTCAACAATCTCCCCCTTTTTGATAATCACAATTTATGATATGGGCATTTAACATAGTGAATATATAATAGTAAAGAGTATAATATTGAATTCAATTTTCTCATTGAAAACAGCATCATAGATAATAGAAATAGTATGATATAGACATAAGTTATTAGAGGTAACAATCATAAGGTACTAAATAGACATAAGGTATCAGAGGTAAAAAAAAATGTGTCCCCTTATTCCTTATTTTTCTCCATTGAAAATATTTTTCATTCTCTCAGTGTGTTCTCCCCCTTATTCTCTCATAAAAAGTTTCTCCCCTTCTTATTGTTCTCCCCCTTTGTGATAATCAAAAAGTGGGAAAGCATATATATATATAAGAGACAAAGAAAACATGAGAAGTAAAAAGAGTTCTTTTGTATTAGAGTAGTCAAAAAGTACAGGAACATAATACAAATGAATTCTTATCAAATAATCCGGGCCACTGGATCATTCCACCTCTTCCACGTGAGATTTTACTTTGAGATCAGTAGAAGGTTCGGGTGGTGAGGATTCAGGTGAAGGTTTTGGAATGCCAGAAAAGATGAAAGGAGGCTGGGCCACTGACACAGAGTCAGGCCTGTACGTTTAAGATCATTGGGTGATCATTGGTGTGAGGCTTCGAATAGCCTGAGCAGGAGTCAGCTGGACTGTAGAAGCAGCCGAGGCAGAAGCAGGCAAAGCAGGAGGGATGATGACTGGTCTGGCATCAACATGCCAGAAGGGCAGCAGCAGATTTCTAAAGTCCATAATAATTCCTCCTCCTCTTTCCATAGCGGAGATGAAATCATCTTTGTTCTCCATAAATTTCTCTAAGGCAGGAGTCAATTCTCTTAGTTTGCTCACTTGTTCTCTGAAGGCTTGAGTGACTGGAGGGAGCTTCATGTTTTCCAACATCAGCTTGAAGTGGTGATCGAGTTGATGCTTGGTGAAAATTCTGCTGAAGTAGTGGTCCACTTTGTTCTTTATGGCTTCCTGAGAGGCAGAGGCTTCTCTCATATAGTCTTGAACAATCTTCATTATTTCTCTCACAGAGTCTCTTGTAGACATCACCACTCGGCTTAACTCAGATGAGTCCATAGATCCAATGGTTGAAATAGAACCAATCTCCTCCTTCAACATTGCTCGAACTTGATTTAGATCAACTGATAGTTTGGATGTGAGAGGGCCAAGAGAGAAGGAAACAGTTTCTTTGAAACTCTTAGACAAACCACTGATTAGGCTTTGAACTTGAGAGTCTTGTAATTGAACATGATCCTTCACTGAGGTTTTGAAACTCTCAAACACTGAGACAAACTGGCTTACTACACTCTTAACATAATCTAGGTCCTCGTCAGCTTGAGACTTGGAGCTCAGATAAGAATCCAAAGCAACAACTGATGTCTTGAGAGCTTCCAGATCTGCTTCGATTCTTGAAGATTGAGTCTGGCACTCTTTCACTTCTTCCATAAGCTCAGACATAAAGGATGATAAATTACAAGCCAGAGATAGCTCGAAGGATCTCTCTAGCATTTTCATTTCTTCATAAAAGCATTGCTTCATCTCAGCAACTGATGCACTGAAAGATTCTTTCAGCTCATTCTTCATGGATTCAAGATCGGATTTGGAGACAAAATCACTTGGGATAACTGCAGCAGATCTCCTTGCTGAGGCCAAATTAACTACAGAAGTAGTCATTATTGAATTAATTGAGGAAGCAAGAGAGGTTTCCATTAACTTCACTTCTTCAACAAAACTGGATTTGAGGTCCTCTTTCAGCTTATTCAGATCATGAAATCTGACCACATCATCTAGAAACAACTCAGAAGCAAGATCATAATTGGTCTTCGGTCTGTTCACAGTCATCTCATTATCAGAATCCGGATAATCCAATCCACAGACTATAAACCCTGGGTCTTCTACCCAGTCTCCAAGCTCAACAGCTACCGTAACATTTCCAAGCACAGACTGATGCTCCCCCTCAATGGGTGCATTCTCATGTATCACAACAGCATTTTCTGCTGGATTCTCTTCATCAGAATCTTCTACTACAAGTTCAACAGGAGCAGCATCGAGAAGATCTTCTGATACAGGTACAGCTTCTTCTGTATCTTTTTCTACTTCAGCAGCAGGCATAGCTGAGCTTCCAATTAAAGGACTCATACTTAGACTACCAGAAGCAGACAATTCAGATACATTTTCCTTTTCCTCTTCTTCTTGATGAGGTATAGACTGGTCTTCCTCATGAGTAGACAAAATTTCCTCTACTTTTCCTTTCCTAGAATAGACCAATTCTGCAACAGGACTTGGGGGCAAGTCTAGATCTCCTCCAACATCCATAGGAGTTTCTTCTTCTTCTTCTTCTTTTTCTTCTGTTTCATCACTATAAACAGGTTCCTCTTCATCAGGTCTCAGACTCGGATCTCTCATATCCTTTGGTCTTGAGGGATGATCCACAGGGTTAAACCTATCATATATCTTCTGATCATCACTGACCCATTCTCCCTTCCATGGGTTCCAGTTAATTTTCATATACTTACAAACAGTCGAGGTGATACAGAAATTGTTCTTGACTACAACTGTCTCATCCCGAGACTTAGCTATTCCTTTCACTTTTATCATTACTGAAATCAGCTTTGCAAAGAACAAAGCATTTGTCTTTGACTTTGGACTAATCATGTCTTCCATTTGAAGCATCAACAATCTGCACAGATTGATTTTCACACCATGTCTTAGCAAATGAAGAAGATAGATATCTTGATATCTCAGATTTGAAAAATCTCCTCGTCTCGGTATCAACACATGCTGAACAAACTTGAAAAGCAGTCGATTTTCTCCATCCATTTCAGCAGCAACCACTTGCCTTTGATTTCCATTTCCAGTCAGTTCTTTTAAAGCTGTCTCATAATCAAAGATATCACTACTAGGTGGCATTGCTCTTGATACATACCCAGAGACACCTTCATGTGGTACTTTCAAACTCTCATCCCACTCTACTGAAGAAAAAGACATCTCTTTTCCATTTACAAAAGATCTAACCCGATTCTCATTCTCAGACTTCTTGAAAGTTACAAACTCGTAGAATTGCTTTACCAACTTCGGTTAGTATGGGCCATTGTTATTAGAGAAACAATCCACCCATTTCTAGTCCTCCAGAATCTCGAGTACTAAGGATTTGCTAGGCAGTAGCCATTCCACGCACAGTTCCTTCTCGATTACAATGTCTCTATTCTGCAAGTGAGGATTCACTGGTCGCTTTCCCGATCTAGTTCTGACTTCACTAACACTGGCTTTGTGCTGTGTCTTCTGCTTCTTAGCGTTTGGTTCTGCACTTTCATCTCTGACGATAGGAAGCTTGGTTTTTGCCATCGCGGGTTTAGGGTTTTTGGCCGATTTGGGAGCAAAGGTTCGAAGGTGAGAGATTTTGAGCTCGGTGAGGTAAGAAGTGGCTTAGACTTTGTTTTATCATTTAGGAATTCCAAATAAACAACTAAAATATAGTAATAAAATAGAATAAAACGATTCGTATTCTTGGCGGTTGGTAGAAGTTTTAAAACCTTTCATCGGTGTGAGTTAATCATCGGTGAGGAAAACAAATCGGTGAGAATTTTACATCAGTGAGAATTTCACATCGGTGAGAATGTTCACACCGGTTAGAATTTTCACATCAGCGAGAATTTCCACATCGGTGAGAATTTTCACATCAGTGAGAATTTTCACATCGGTGAGAATTTTCACATCAGTGAGAATTTTCACATCAGCGAGAATTTCACATCAGTGAGGATTTTCACATTGGTGAGAATTTTCACACCGGTTGTGATTAAACATTCCCAATTCGTGTCTTATGTAACTTAGCCTATCCGAACTTAAAGGTTTAGTGAAAATATCAGCCAATTGATGTTCAGTTCCAATAAATTCAAGAGAAATATCACCTTTTTGATAGTGATCTCTTAGGAAATGTTGTCTTACATCTATGTGTTTGGTCCTAGAATGAGATACAGGATTCTTAGAGATGTTTATTGCACTGGTGTTATCACAGTTGATTGAAACATGTTTAAAAACATATCCATAGTCCAAAAGAGTGTGTTTCATCCACAAAATTTGTGCACAGCAACTACCAGCAGCTATATATTCTACTTCAGTAGTAGATAATGCAACTGAGTTCTGTTTCTTACTATACCAAGAAACTAAGGATTTTCCAAGAAAATGACATGTTCCTGATGTGCTTTTTCTATCTAACTTACAACCAGCAAAGTCCGCATCTGAATAACTCATTAAGTCAAAGGATTGTCCTTTTGGGTAAAACAAACCTAAGTTAACCGTGTGTTTGAGATATTTAAAAATTCTTTTAACATCAAGCAAATGAGATTCTTTTGGATTAGCTTGAAATCTAGCACACATACACACACTAAACATAATATCAGGTCGACTAGAAGTAAGATAAATTAAACTACCAATCATACCTCTGTAATTTGTTTGATCAACTGGTTTCCCAGTTTCATCTGCATCCAATTTACAGTTAGTACTCATAGGAGTTTCACTTTCCTTGATACTATCCAGACCAAAACGTTTTAAAAGATCCTTTGTATATTTACTTTGATTCAAAATAATACCATTTTCATTTTGAAATACTTGAAATCCAAGAATGTACTTAATTTCTCCCATTAAGCTCATTTCAAATTCATTTTGCATACTTTTTGAAAAATCAGTACATAAAGAGTGTTTAGAAGATCCAAAAATAATATCATCAACATATATTTGTACCACTAAAACATCTTTAGAAATTCTTTTAATGAAAAGAGTTGGATCAGCAATCCCTTTAGTAAAACCTTTTGAAATAAGGAAATTGCTAAGTCTATCATACCAAGCTCTTGGAGCTTGTTTTAAACCATACAAAGCTTCGGAAAGTTTAAAAACTTGATTTGGAAAATGGGGATTTGTAAATCCAGGTGGTTGTTCTACAAAAACATCTTCAATTATAAAACCATTTAGAAATGCACTTTTCACATCCATTTGATATATCTTGAAATCCAGATGTGCAGCATATGCAAGTAAGATCCTAATGGCTTCTAGTCTAGCTACAGGTGCAAAAGTTTCCTCATAGTCTATACCTTCTTCTTGACTATATCCTTGTGCAACTAGTCTAGCATTGTTTCTAACTATATTTCCAGATTCATCTACTTTATTTCTAAAAACCCATTTTGTGCCTATTGTCAAAGTGTCCTTAGGTCTGTCAACTAATTTCCAGACTTTGTTTCTTTCAAACTGATTTAATTCTTCCTGCATAGCTATTACCCAGAATTCATCATTGATAGCATCATTGATATTTTTGGGTTCTAGCTGTGAAAGAAAAGCTTGATGTTCAACCTGGTTTCTTAGAGAAGCTCTAGTTTGTGTTCCTCTATCAAGATTACCAACAACATCATCTAAAGGATGGTTCTTTAGAATCCTCGTTGATCTGGTAAAGGTTTGACTAGAAATTTCCGGTTCATCTATAGGTTCGGGTTCAACAGAAGCAGATTCTGGAAAAAGTCCAGAACTGGATGTTTTTATAACAGGTTCTTTAGATTTATCATTAAGGTCCAGAATAGACAAATCTTCTTCAAGATTCTCAAGAGAGGTTTTAGGCTCATGTGATTCAGTTTCATCAAACTTGACGTGAACAGATTCTTCCACACATTTAGTTTTCTTATTGAATACTCTATAGCCTTTACTTGAAATAGAGTAACCCAGAAAAATTCCTTCATCACTTTTGGAAGCAAACTTATCCAGATTATCTTTAGTATTCAGAATAAATACTTTGCAACCATAAACTTTAAAGTAATTAACCTTAGGCTTTCTATTGTTCCACAATTAATAAGGGGTTTTCTTAAGAACAGGTCTAATTAAGACACTATTAAAAACATAACAAGATGTATTTACAGCTTCAGCCCAAAAATAAATAGGCAGGTCATATTCATTGAGCATGGTTCTAGCAATTTCTTGAAGGGTTCGGTTTCTTCTTTCTACTACACCATTCTGTTGGGGTGTTCTAGGGGCAGAAATGTTATGATTATAGCCATTGTGTGAGAAATAAGATTCAAAATCTTGATTTTCAAACTCACGACCATGATCACTTCTCAAGGTTTTAATCTTAAGTCCACTAAGGTTCTCTACAGATTTAGAGTATTTAACAAAAGAAGAACAGGATTCACTTTTGTGAGCTAGAAAATATACCCAAGTATATCTAGAAAATTCATCTACAAGAACATAAACATAGTGCTTCCCATTTAAACTAGAAACTATTGATGGTCCAAACAAGTCCATGTGAACCAATTTAAGTGGTTGAGAAGTCAAAACTTCTTTCTTTGATTTAAAAGAAACTTTGTGTTGTTTTCCCTTTTGACAGGGGTTACACACTTTATCATTTGGGAATTCTAATTTAGGTAGGTCTCTAACTAGGTTCTTTCTAGAGAGTTTTCTAAGTGAGTGAATGTTGCAATGTCGCAATCTTCTGTGGCATAGCCAAGATTCTTTATGAAAAGCATTCAAACAGGTAATATTCTGCTTACCTAAAGAATTCAGATTAACAGCATAAAAATTCTCATTTATTAAGGCAGCAAATACCAAAACATTCTTAGAATAAAAAACTTTGCAAGAATCATTTTCAAATTTAACATGAAAACCATCATCACATAACTGAGAAATACTTAATAAATTGTATTTAAGGCCATCAACAAATAAAACTTTAGAAATCAGGATTGAATCAGTGTTACCAATCTGGCCTAGGCCGATGATTTTTCCTTTAGAATTATCACCAAAGGTGACAAAGCCTCCATCAACTTTTATTAAACTCCTGAAACAAGAGAAGTATCCTGACATATGTCTTGAACATCCACTGTCCAAATACCAGGTCTCTTTACAGGAGCTATTCAAGCAAGTTCCCTACAAAACATATTTAGATGGGAGATGATTTTGGTACCCAGATTTTCTTGGGTCTAGACAGGTTAGCCAATAATACTTTAGGTACCCATATTTGTCTAACGGGTCTCATATAATTTGTAGAATTGACATGCTTTGAAAGATAAAATTTATTAGATCCATAGCTATGTATATAACTGGTTGAAGCATATGAAGTTCCAGAATTACCTTCATTCTGTCCAGATTTAGAATTGAATCTAGTTTTGGCAATTTTCCTTTGTCCAGGTTGGTATCCTATACCAGTAGTATATTTAGGTGATATTTGCTTTCCTAGCATCTGTGTTAGGGTATTTTTGCCATTGGTGAACTTCTCTAAGTCTTTCTTGAGTTGCTCATTAGATAGTTTTAGTTCAGTATTTTCTTTTAACAGTTGAGCATTTTTCTCTTGTTCAATAGAGAGTTCGGTTTTAATTGTAGTGGTGAGAGCATGCTGTTTCTTTAATGACTTGTATTTATCCTTAAGTTCATTACATGTCTCTTCCAGCATATCACAGTATTCAAACAGTTCAGATTTAGACATGTTATCACCTTCAGAATCATAACCAGAATAATATGAATTTGAAGCCGGAGTTTCTGATGTTACCTCAGAAGTGTTTGTCATAAAACACATGTTGGCTCGATTCCTTTCAGAGTCTGAAGATTCAGCTTCACTTATGCTGTCTTCTGAAGCACTCCAAGTAGCCTTCATGGCTTTCTTAAACTTATTGTCCTTATATTAATTTTTCTTTTTATACTTTAGCTTTGGACAGTCGGCTTTAATGTGTCCTTTTCTCTTGCACTCATAGTAGTCAACATCATCTGATTTGTCATTCTTCTTCCAGTCCTTTTTCCATTTACCTTGGTGATCATACTTACCCCTATAGTTTGTTTTTTCTGAAGAACTTCTTTTTCCTATAAAATTTCTTAAATCTTCTAGCAATGTGAGCCATCTAAGCATCACTGTCAGAATCACTTTCACTGTATTCACAGCTTGAACTTTCAACTACGGCTTGATGCTTTTCTTTGTCCTTATTCTTTGAAGTTGAGGATTTGAAAGCGACAGACTTTCTTGCAGGTTCATTTTCTTCCTCCTTATTCACTTTAAGCTCTTCTTCATACATCATCAGCTTTCCAATCAGTTCCTTGACAGGTAGAGCTACAATGTCACATGATTCTCTGATTGAGACAGATGTGCCTCTCCATCTATCAGGTAGACATCTCAAAATTCTCATAATTTGTTCCTTCGATGAGACATCCTTTCCCAGTGAGATCATTGTATTGACAATTTCATTGAACCTGGGATACATGTCAGAAACAGATTCGTCATGCTTCATTTTAAAATTATCATACTTGATAGTATAAGTGTTCAATCTCATTTCTTTAACATTCGTTGTTCCTTCATGAGAAACAACTAAGGTATCCCAAATTTTATATGCAGTTTTACATGCAGAAATTATATTAAACTCTTCATCTCCTAGAGCACAGTACAAGGCATTCATGGATTTACAGTTGTTATTGTAAGCAGTCTTTGTAGGTTCATCCCAAGTAGATCTAGCAGTAGTAGGAATTTTGTATTCTGATTCAATAGCAGTCCAAATATCAAAACCTATGCTTTCTAGATGAATTTTAATTTTCAGTTTCCACTAAGCATAATTAGTTCCATTGAAGAAATGTGGCCGGTTAGTAGCATCACCCGCAAGTCTATTGTCCATGATGAGAGAATTTTAAAGAGATAAAAATTTAGATATAACAGAAATTTTAAGAACTTTAAAATACAACTAAAATCACAGTTCAAAAGCAAAGTACTTTTAGAAAGTATTTTCAACCCGTTGATACCAAGTGTTGGTCGGAGTGGTTTACTCAAGAGGGGGGTGAATTGAGTACCAATTAAAATTGCTGTATTTAAAAACAGTGTCTTAATGACCCCCAAATAAAATAATGAATTAAACTGTAGTGAATATATATTAAAGTAGAGGTTCTGTTAGATTCTCAAGGGATTGATTAATTCCCAGTTAATCAACACAGGAGTGTGTGATTATCTTTTGAACCTAACTTACTTATCTACACTTAACATAAACACTTGCTAATTTAATTATCAAAGTAACTTTAAAAATAGTATTGGTTTTAAAGTGATTAGCAGCGGAATAAAACTTTGAAAGAGATGGCACAACAATGTAACCAAGAGGTTCAGTCTCAAGCCGAAACTTAGTCCTCTCAAAAGTTTATATAAAAATGATCCACACCCTGGATCGGGGTTCAACAGTTTACAACTGTCCAGGTCCAAGACCTCTACCACTGTTCTTCGTGGGAAACAGTACAACAGCAACCAGCTGTCCAGGTCACACACGACCTCTACCACTATTATTCGTGGGAAAGAAGGAATTAAAGAGTTTGGTAAGGATTTACAAATCCTTCAGTTTCAGTAAAGGAGACAGTGTGTGTGTTAGATACAGCAGATAACACACACTGCTCGAAAAGTAGTGTAATAAATCACAGAATAAGAGATGTAGAGTTTAGAAGTGGTTCTGGTGATTTCAGTGTAGCTCTGGACTCCTTTGGATTCGATCAGAAGTGAGTCTGAGTCCTCTTCTCGTTTCTGTTTGAGAAACAGAGTGTCGTATGCTCCAGGTTCACAGAGTGAAAAAATGTAGTCGATGAAGCTCTTCGATATTCTTTTGTATGCACACAACACTTCTCGAGTAGTCGTGATTGTCTGTGTGATTCTGTCTTGCTTGGTTCTTCTTGTATGCACACAACACTTTTCTTGAGTATCGTATGTCTTCCTTGTCTCTGTGTGTGTTGTCTCTATTTTTCTTTTTTTTGTGTATATTTTTCCTTCAGCAGAGTCTTCTTGTATTTATGTCACGTGCATCAGGGGACATAAAAGATTTACTTTCTCCAGGTACGAGGTACGGATTCCTGACATCCGACAACATTTATCAGATATATGACAAATCATTAAAATGTATGATATGACCGTTAGATAGACTAAATAAAGATAATAAAGAAATTCAAACAGTGAGTCGAGTGATCGGTAGGTATTCAGCATCGGTAGCTTGAACGTCGGTAGCTTGAACATCGGTAGCTCAATGTCATTAGTTGCTTTGACTCTATCGGTGGCTCTATGTGTCGGTTGGTACATGCTTGTATCGGTGACTTTGATTATCGGTAGCTCCATGCTTCGGTAGCTGCATGCGTCGGTAGCTGCATGCGTCGGTAGCTCCATGCGTTGGTAGCTGTGAGTCTGTATCGGTAGCTTCGTCCATCAGTGACTCTTATTCCATCAGTAGCTATTTATACTTACACCGGTAGCTCTATATTTGTATCGGTAGCTGTATTTATAAGTACATCGGTAGCTCTGTGTTAAGTCTATCGGTAGCTGTCTGTCGGTAGACTAAGTCTATCGGTAGACAGGTTACCAGTAGCTCTTTATCAGTAGCTAGGCAGATTACTTATCTATTTTATGGAGAACACATCCGATTGTGTTAGAATCAATTTATAACTTGTATGAACATTGATAAATGAGGATTAACATATTCCAAAGACTATTTTAAAAATTATTATTGGTTTGATCACATATTTGAAAGAATTAAAGTATAGATCAATGATACTTAAAAATATCATTGAGAATGAAAACATAATTTGGATTTGCAACACATATGAATACATGATTGAGATTATCAAAACAGGCGAGGTCAACAAAAAGGATTACAAGTAATGATCAGTTTGGAAAATAAGAAATTTTTGGGCATACCTGTGATTTTTTGGAATATATATATAGATAAGAGTATATAATAAATGAGAAAAATTATTTCTAGATATTTTATTTATTTTAATTTTTTACTTGTAATAATAACATACATTTCTATAACATTGTCACATTTATCTCTCATAGAGAAGTCATTAGAATAGAAGAAGAAGCCATTGACCAATAATGTGTAGGGATCTATCCTATATATTTAAATCACTAACTAGTAAATAATTAAATATTAGTAATAGAAACACTTCATTGATATCTATTCCTTGGATATTTTACAATTTGGGTAAATTATGTAAAATATAAATTCGTATTTTATTTTCATTTTTCTATTTTGTTTCATAGTTGTGACATTGTTATCACAGATTCCATGTATATTCAAAATCATGAGGAATTTATCTAATAATGTTTAAAATTATAATAATATAATGGAACAACCTAAATCATCCATACCCCCTATTAGGGTCTTTATTAGGTGCTTCGGTTTCAAATAGTGTTATCTAAGCCATAATATTCATATTGATGAATATGTCAGATAATTTTTTTTATAAGAAACACAATAATAGTGAAGGGATTGATGTTTTTATTAATATAATTACTAGGTGGGGAATGAATGAATAATATCACATGTATAATCTCTTAAACACGATATATTTTTTAGTTTAATACATATAATATATGTTTGACATGTTATAAAGATATTGATTTCTAAAGATAACAAGAAACATTTCAATGTGGCTGAAAAGAACAAAATTCCAGGTATTTAAATTTTTAAAATCAAATATATAAGATGGTAACTATTTTCAATATGTGTAATAAAATTTGGAGAAACTCATAAATATTTATGATGGTGTAATGATGGTGAACGTTGAAAATCTAAATGATTTAAAAAATATATTTGATGATTTTAAAGTGTGATCAAGTGAAACCATTGATGGTTCCATTAAATAACCCATTGTGTTTTTAGGAATTTTATTATATATGGAACTAATAAAAAGGATGTTAACATATTTATGTAGATCATATAGATATTAACACTATTATACAATCCAAACTGGTTTAATCATGAAGATTGAAATTTTTTGAACCAATCACTTGATGATCTATATAGTAATCTCCCCATGTATAAAAACAGAGTGAAGGTGAAAATTTCTATGAGTCCTAAATTAAATGATATATTATTTAAGTACATCTATATGGTTTATATTCACGATTTTATTATTGAAGAATAATACAATGGTGATGAGTTTCTCTCTAGGATGGTGAGAATGGTCAACCAAGCTAAATGAAGGCTTGAAGAAATGTTATCATTTAAATTTTTTCCAATGTAATGGTCAACATATAACTATGATATTTCAATGGATTGAGTATTTAGAGGTTTATGGTTAGCTCCAATAAATATAGTGATGTTATATTTCCCATAAATGAATCTTCAAATTACAAAACTTGTCTTAAAAGTGATTTTGATGAAATAGGTTTTCAATTAAAGATGAGGATGAAGATTATGATTGATTATAAATGAAAAAATATGAATTTATTTTCTACTATTATGATTTTATTAATTAATTGTTATAAAATTTTCTTCCAATCATTATTTAATAATATAATCGAAAATGATCATTGATCACAAAGTGGAATATGATGCTCCACTTAAGTATTTTGATTTGTAGTTGAATAAAACGTGACATATCATGTATTTACATAATGAATATTTAGAATATATTTATTAAATCAAGGATAGAATTACCTCGATAGATAAGGTTTTGGAGTATCAATGAGATATTTAATAATCTAATAAAAAGTTATAAATTGTACAATAAAACATAAATAAAATAAAATCTGATTGATGACATTAAATATTACACCAATTATGGAATAAAAATTATTGAATCCCTTCAAAAATAAGTAGTTTATTTGAAAAATAAATTGAATAAAAAAATTATCCTAGTGGTTCATATAATAAGATAAAGTTTTGAATCATATCAGATATATAATTTAATGAAAGGGTTAAATAAGTGATAGTTGGGTTGAGAATATGTTGTGTGATACAATACGAAATTCCATTGGTAAAATTATAATATTATTCAACGATAAATATTAAAAGTACGGGTTAAAATTTGAAAAGATAAAATTAAACAAAGTTTTTGGAGATAATTCATAATAATTGATTTTTTTTCAATAACAAATAAGTTATTAAAAATATAGAGACATGTGGAGAGATAATAGTAAAAATACATTTCCCTTAATAAAGTGTTGTTTTGTGGATACCTGTTCATACAGTTATTTACTATAAAAAATGGGATAGATGCCTAAATTTAGGGGATTATAAGTGTCCAAAAATGAGGATAAGATAATTTCCTATATTTAAAATAATATTTTCAAACTATTTATTTTTTATCATTAATTATTATTATGAAAACCTTTTATTATAGGTAAATTATATGTTAGTGTTACTACTATGGATTTTGTAGAACAATGATTCCAATATAACTAAATATGATTTTATTAAGGATATAATTTTCAATGATGGATTAAGAAGAGTATGTTAATGTTATATATGGTGAAGATAATAAGGAGTGGCACTAAAATATATTGAATCAAATGGAAATTTTTTAAAATGAGAGAAGGATAAAAGATATTTTTATTCTATATAAGATTTATTTAAAGGAGGGAAAAATAACAACACATGGATTTGGGATGGTAGGTACTGATAATATTATTCTAAAATATATAAAATTATTGAATAATTTAAGGGTGAATGCTTATGAGAATGTCTGGATTGTAAATGATGGTGATTTTATGATAAATAGAATTAGAAGATAAAATATCAGTCATGATGAGTTGAATAATACTAAGGGGATTTATATTGTTGAACTTCATTACAATTTATTCATGTGTAAAACAACTATATAAAATGGGAATTAAAGTTTCTTTTAATAAAATATATTTTTTGATCATTGTAAGGATTGAAATTCACATGTGAAATAATTGACAAAAAATAAAAATTTGTATAAAGTGGATTTCCAAGGGGAACTTATCATCTTATGGGGGAATATAAGAATAATTTTTTTATCATAGTCTCAAGTAAAAAATAAAAAATTTATGTAAATTTTTTCGATTATGATAACTGTAGTGGAAATTCCTTATTTGATGAAGGATTAAGAGAAGCCATGTAATAGTTGTTTGAGATTGGAGATCGTGACAACTCCATACTAACTAAATATAAATGGTGTATCAAATTTTCTAAACATAATTTATCCTAATGTTTAGGGTCCAATGAATGTTCCTAATATATTATTTGATAGATACATCAAATTATTTATTAATGGTTATAATAGAGTAGGTTATAATACATTTATAAAGACTAAGAATGCAGTAATGATCAGTTTCAAGGGTTTTTGTGGTATGAAAAAATGAATCATTTACAAGGATAATTTTATTTTGGTTGGATAACTTTATTGACTATACCTCTATTATGGTGGAAAATTCTTCGATAATCATTGGATTAGACAATAATCCTCTTTAAGAAGGATATCAAAAAAATGGTTACAAAAAGAGGAATTTTGATACCGAATAAAGTAAATTTATATTTAAAGATAAAACATATGATAATGAAATTAAAACCCTTTTAAATATTTAAAATATTTATATTGAGACCCAAATCCAAAATAGTAATAACAAAAAATACCATTAAAAATAGGAAAAGTAAAATGTGAACACCACCAGAGTTATAATATAATTGATTTTTTAAATATAAATATGAACATTGATGGGGGTATAAAATTTAGACATGGATAAAAGGAACAATTATAAATGATTGGAATTATACATAACATTTTTATAATTTTATATGAAATAAATTCATTAGGTAAGTTGATTTGAATTAAAATATTTACCATCCCCAAATATAGAATAGGTAATATTACATGAAATGGAATATTGAAAACAATATATGAATTATGATAATGAATTTCAAAAAGAATCATTATAAGACAATGAAAAGAAGTTTGAGTAAAAAAAATTAAATTTTTGTTAACAGTTTAATAAATAGAATTATAATAATAGATTTATGAATAGAAAATTATGTATCATGAAAATATAGATTTATTAAAATATAATTAATTCATAGGGTTGAACATTCACAAAATATATTAATTAATACCAAGAATAACAATCAAAACTCATTGAACTAAATTTGAGTTAACAAAAATGAATATCTAATTGTGATCTATGGAATTAAAAACCCAGAAAAGGTTAAATATGACATAGATTATCAAATCCCCTATATTTAATTAAATATTATGAAAAAATAAATTCATGATCATTATATAACAGAAAAAATAATCAGTTGGTGAATATACATCATATATCAATGAAGAAAAAATGAGATGAAAACCCATTACGTTATTTCTAGAATTCCATTAAAGCACATTAATCGTATATATTTAAAAAATAAATATCATAATAACACATTTAATATCCTTATTGAAACATATAAAACATTATAAATATCATTAATTACAATTTATTATAAATTTTTTAGATATATTTTATTTCCAGCATCAAGTGTTAATTAGTTTAAATGGTTTTTATATTAGTTTCTTAATGACAATGTTAGTTATTATTAAATAATTTAAATTTCATCATTATGAGATCATTAAAATTAATTGATTAGATTATACATAATTATAAAAAATGTTCTAATTTTATTTTTTATGTAATGTATATTTTTATTATTGATGACAAATTATGTGATGTGAACCATTCATAGTTATTTCAAAATGAGGAGTGGTATCCTAATAAAATGTTAGATATTACAGTTCTTATTCTCAAAACAAAAATAAATAATTATATAATTATTATTTTTGAATATTATCAATAATTATTTTTCCTTAGTTAATCAAGATATAAATCTATATCCTTGCTAGTTTAGGTTGTTATACTAACCCAAACAAGAACATGCTATAGTTAATGGATAATTATGATAATGGGATGATTAAGGTATAACAAATTTTTAGCATAAGTACAGTGATATTATTTAAATTTGGTCATGGTTATTAATTATATTACAGTATAGTTTTATAAATATCAAAATTCTATAGTTGCAAATGAAATATATTAATTTCGTGGAGGTGGTAGTCCGCACATATGCACGTGTGACATGTTCATTTTCAATAGATTACGGGGAAGATGGGGAATGTTTTAAAAGTTTATAGTATAAATAATGTTATAAATATCATATTACTACTTTAAATATAATTATATAATAATATATATAATATGATGATGAAAAATCAAGCATGATATTCAAGGAGGTAGTTGTACGTACATATACATGACGACATCATTATTTTTTAAATGGTTTTATAGAAAGGTATAAAATGGATATTACATTAGTATAATATCATTTAAATATTTTATTAATACATATTTTATAATGTATTATTTTATATAATTGTTTTGATAGTCTAGAAAGGAAAATAATTCAGAGATCTCAGTTTTGAGCACTATCTCTCCTTTTGGATGTTCTCCAAAGGATGATGTCAATTCTCCTGAGATAGTAATTTTGGAAATATCATAGTTTATAGGAATTGGGGATGTATTTTTTGAGATACTAGGAATTATTTATTTAGATAATTATTTATAATTAGTGGTGAAATTTGGTGGAGTTGTGATCATCAAATAAAATATTGGAAATTTTTTTGATTTAAACATTTTTATGTAAAGAGAGAATGTGTTTTACATGGAAAACAGATCTAAGTTAGAGAATAATTGATTAGTGTATGAGTTAATTTTTTGAATACATCATAAATTTAATTTCAAATGTGTTTTTAAGACATTTACTCTTAGACTTTTTACTTTTACCAATTTTTACTATGGTAATTAATTTTTACCTAAGTAATAAATTTTTTATTACAAAAATTAATTGGAAATGTTTACATAATTTTAACATAATAATTCTAAATATTGAATAAATTTTTTTAATTAATATATCTATGTGTAATAAGAATTATTATTTACATTTGCAATTTAATGCATAAAAACATTTTTTAGAAGACCTGTACTTTTGAGAATAAAAAAAATATGTTTATAAAAATGTTATCAATGTATTTTATTTAAATGAAATTAATTGGATTATTATTAAAAATAATAGAGTTATGTGTTATTTAAATTAATTCAAAACTAAATTTATTCCAGTGGATCCTTAATAAAAAAACATACAAATATTAATTTTTATTAGTGTGAAATGTTACATAACATTCCATAATATTAAAAATGGGATTAATAAATTCAACATAGTATTTCTGAATTGTTTATTTTACTTTATAAATATCTATTTTGTATAAACAAATTTATAAAATTGTAAATAATTATTTTATTATGAAAATTTGATAGAAGTGAGAGTATTTTTAAATATATGTGTTTTCAGTATTCACCCAAAATTAATAATTTATTCTAAAAATATTAAAAAATATTTATAATGTAAATTTTTTCTACCAAGTGACAAAATGATGACTATTTTTTCAAATTTATTTTATAAAATTTTAAACATTAACATTAACAAAATCATGTATATAATAAAAACTTATTTTTAGGAAAAAATCCTTTTAAAATATTAACCATTATATTTTATATTTCATATAAATGATAATTAAATTAATTTTAATATGTTTTTCATATCGATATTAAATTGTATCCACTATATAAATTTTATTAAAATATGATTCATGAATAATCAATTTTATATAAAATTTGTTTTTATACTTAAAATTATCTAATTAGATTATTATGTTCACCGATTAGATTTCTTCAATTCATTAATGTGAAAAATTACACTTTTTTATTCATTATATATTGAGTTAAAAATAAATTATATTCTATTTATAATCATTAATTGTACTACTACGATTTAATTGTTATATTAAAACCTTAAAATATTTTGTGTCTTATTTTGGTTTTGTGTTAAGTGCCTTCCATGAAATTCAAAATAAAATTAATCTCATGTGAAATTTCAACAAAAACAATAGGGTGTAATATTATCCCCACTTATATAAATTGAATCCTGTAATTTTTTAATTATCACATACAAATGTAAATGTCAAGGGGTATCTAAAATATATATCTGACATCAGAATATAATTTCTAGAGACATATCAACCATGGAAACATATCTTTTTCCTCATAATATGATTATCTATAATATTGATATTTTCTCCTACCATTTGAACAAAGAGTATATAATAATTAGATATCAAGACCAAAATTATATGATAGAATTTTTAATGTTTTTCATAATCATCATTTTATTAAGAGACTATTATAAATTGTTATGAAATGTGATTTACCTATTCCAAAGAATATTGTATCTTCTACGTGAAATGAAAAAATCAATTTAAAAATTTACATTAAATTCATCTAAGATAAGGATAATATGGTTTGTAAAATATACATTACCATAAATATAAACTTTTAACATAATATTCATGCCACTGGATTCTTTTATTTGACAATATAATCACCTGGATGATGATTTAATACTTATAGAATATGTTATAGATATACGAGATTTCATAGAATCAATCTCTAATAAGTTATATATAATTATACAGTGAAATATTTGTGTACACTAATTATCATGATCCACTTCTATAAAAGAGAAAACTCTGTATCTTACATATTCCCTTAGTATAAAATGTTGTTGATTCCTTTTATCAATAGTAGTTCTAAGTATGATAATGTGTTTCCATAATTCCCAATCTCTATGACATTGAAGCATTAAAGTGTTGATAATGTATCCATTCAAACGTTTATACCATACATTCTCTTGGTTGACCAAAACATCTATCTTTGAAAATAATTATTTTGATTGACAATCCTTCCACACCCAATTATTTTTTTTATTCCAGGGATAAATTCCATTGGGTATTTCTTCCCTCCATTTTTTACATGTTAGGAATTAAATATTATTTTTGGATCATATATGTCACTAGAACTTCTATTAATTTCAATCCTTCACCTATTATGTGGTGTTGGGAATTTATCTATGTTCAAATTTTTTATCATAATTCATGATCTACTATTTGTAAACAATGTTTCCTTTCTCACTCCAGTTCTTATCCCATGATGTTTTTCATTTGGAAGATTAATATCTAAATCATCACGTTAATTTTTAACATGATTCCTCCAAACAAAAAAAATTAATATAACGAAAATTTGTTAATTTATGTGATTAATAATTTATATATTAATATAATTTACATATATAATATCATGAAAAGATAGTCATCAAAATATTCTACTCTTCAAACCCATCATATTAATTATCAGTTCAGCGTAAATCACTCATAACTCAAACTAGGATTCTTTTGGTTATGTTATCTCATAATCCCTATCCAAGTTATTTGGTGTATAAATGTTTTTATATTGGGTCATAAATAAAATATATTAAAAATATCATATCCATTGGGAGTTCCAATCCAGGTGTGTTGTCTTATGCCCACATTTCATTCACCGAGTCATAATCCAGTTAGTCATCAACCAGATTTTTTCATGGTGATTACCCATATGTATGTTTGTTTTAGAGTCATATCCCCATTCCAGTATACATAAATAGATATAATTTTTATACAAATCACTTAAAAATAATTTCCAAAATATAATTATATTTTAATTTAAATAGAAACTTCTATAGGGATTTTACAAAAATTATCTCATCCAAATTCCCTAAAAAGTACTACACTATTCATCAAAAATAAATAAACCATTATCTGATGCTAATAAGGTAACTCCAAACCCACACCCCTAGTTTGGGTGATAAAAACATTAATTATACATAGTATTTGATACTAATATTGGTGACCAAATAATAAATTATATATATGTCATTGATTTTAATATTTCATCTCATAATACTCAAATAATCCATAAACCCAAAGGGTTAGTGTATTTGAAGAAATTTTTTATAAGAAACTTATATTAAAATATTTATTTTATAATTTATACATAATCTGTGCACACATTTTCCCTTAAAAACATTCCATAAATTAAACTCATATTCACAACCTGGGTAAATGATAATATAAGACATTGGGTGATCTCAAATGTTCAATAAGTGTAAAGATATGTGATAATAATGAAGGATAATAAATGAGAGTAAGATGTGTATAAGGGTATAATCATGGTACATATATATAACATAATATAATTATAAAAAATAATAAATAGAATATAAATAAGGATTTATGGAATAAGGATTTTCATAATATAAGACATGAATCAAAAGAGTATGGAATCATTTGTTAATAAATATGAACCCTTAGAGTGTAACGTCATTAACACAGTGAAATGTATAAAACACATTATAATATAGAAAAATTTCATTAATGAGTAGCCCACTTTTAACCACACTCATGATAAGATGTTATTGTACAAGTATATATATCATGTTAATGAGTCACAGACTTACATCCATGGTTTCAAGAAAAATATATTTTACTAGAGTTTACATATCTCAGGATATTTGTACTTTTTACTAATGAATTTAATGGATACATATTCCCACAACCATAAATCATTCATACATTTTTGGTCCACTTTATAAAAAACACTCTTCATATAATAAATAACCCAGGAAATGAAAAATGATTTTCTTAAAATTTTCTAGTTTTATCACGCAAAATATACATAAAGAATGTAAACATTTTACATGAACATTTTAATCCAAAAAATATCATTTCATAAGAACATTTAGATGGTGAGTCATGAAAAATAATTTATATGTAAATAAATATATTTGATATAAATAGGAAAATGGAAGCAAACAACGTTAGAGTTTTTTATAACATATTTAACATTATTATAAAGGAATAAGTTATGGTTCAATTTAAAAATTCATTTCCAAAAAGGTGAAGTGAATACAATTAATTAGAAAAATCATTTAAAAATATCTTTAAAAAATTATGTTCCAAAATATATATAATGTTTATAAAACTAACATGTGGAGTGAAAGGTAAACTATATGATCATGAAAGTAAAAAACATTAAAATATTTGAAACTAAATTTATTAAGAATCTCATCATATAAAGGTTACAATAATACATCATTTGAAAATGTCCGAGAAGAAACTATGAATATGATAAGAGATATAAAATAATATGGATTTCAAAAATAATTGATATCATTTGTGGGAATATAAAATCTAGACATTGAAGAATATGAACCTTTAGAATGGATTTAAATTATTCATTAAATCTATACACATTTATATGAAATAAATTCATCAAGGATAAGGATTTGAATTAACAATGTAAATTATACTATAAATATATGATCTAAAATAATATTAAATAATAAATGTATGAATATGGGTGACATATATGAATTATGTTAAATAAGTGACATCATAACCCAATGAAATGAAGATTAAGTTAATAAAATCTATTAAATATTTGGATGTAATTGAATTTAAAATTTGGAGAAGGGATTCAGGAAAATGATTTTAAATCTCATTAAAATGAAGATAAAATTTTAAATTGTAAATTAATAGGTAATAACATGAATAATATATTATAATTATGGTCAATAATAACAAAAATATCTCATGGAAAGAAATTCTATTAACAAAAACCCTTACAGCATCGTTATTATTAAAATTAAAACCTCATAAATGGTAAAACATGGAATATTTAATAAATAACTTACAATTCATGAATTGTTTTTATAAAAAAAATGTTTTTATTTTGACTAAAAAAATATATGATAAATATACATCACATCCCATTCAAGAAAAACAGTGATGCAAAAAACCCTTTACAAAATTCCAAAATTCCATAAGGCACTTTATCCTTTTATATAAAAAAATTAACTATATTAATTAAATATTTTATTATATTATTATCTCTTATAAATATTTATAGGGATTATTTATAACCATTTATTTTATATATTTCTCTTATTTATATTTTATATTGATTATCACATATTTTTTATTTTCTATTATTTTGTGTTTTAGTATTTTATATGTGGATATGTAAATTCATATTTAATGATTAAAATATTATCATTCTGACAAAAATAAAAGTACTGTAATGGATTTTTTAAATGATCAAAAAATTTTAATTTTATTTCATATGTATTTTAGTTATAGTTCATGATGATGAAGTCGACGACGAGCTGATTTCTGTAATGTTCATTAATGAGGGGTAATGTCTTAATAAAAGTTTAGATTTTTCTTAAACATGAAAAAAATAATTATTTACATATTATTTTACTATTTTAACTATAATTAAATTCCTTATATATGCATGATAGAAATTTATTTTATTTTTCATGAAGGTGGCTAAATAGACCCAATCAATAACATGTTATAATTAATATACTAGTATAATTGTGATGTGATATAGTTATAATATTATTATTAAAGAAGTATAATGATATCATTTATATATTATATTTTTATTAATAATATTATAGATGAATTGGATAAATAATAAATTACTATATTGAAAACTGAAATTCATAACGTTCATGGAGGGGTTTTTCTACAAGTGCATGTGGGGGAATGTTCTTTTCTGATAGAATGTGAGGAGGATTGAAAATGATATATAATTTCAGAATATTGATAATTTTAAAAATATAATTTGAATTAATTAAATATAGTTTTGACAAAATCCTTGTATGGTTTTGATGCAAAATCAAGCACGTCCTTCAAGCAGATAGAATACTTCCTGTATGCATGATGACTTATTAATATTTAAAATGGTTCTAGAAGATTGAATAAAATGAATATTCAAGTTTTATAGAAAAATTTATGAATAGTATTAATACATATTTTATCATACTTTAGTGGAAATAATTTTTTTTAATACGAATAGAAAATATGAGGGCTTAGTTAAGAACATTATCACTCCCTTTGGATGTTCTCACTTGGCTACACCATGTGGTTTCTTGGCATTATCATTTAGAAATAAAAATAATTAAAAAAATTTGTGGAGTTTTTATTTTAGATTAGGTATAATTTTTTTGAATATAATATTTTATAATGGGTGTGAAATTTGGGTGATGGTGAGGTCTTTTTTTAGTGAAGGGAATGGAATTTTTGTAAATATAACTTTTTAATATTATGATAGAAGTTGTTTCACATGGAAAGTAGATCTGAAAGTGGACAATGATAGAGTGTGAGATGATTTGAGGTATTAATTACCCCTATAAATTTTTTCCCATATGTTATAAAAATTATTTTATGTGTTTTAATCTTATAAATTTTCACTTTTAATATTTATGGGATTTACTGTGGTATTTAATTTTACCAATGAAATTTACGTTACATGGAAAAAATAGGACGTACATTATAATTTTCAAATAATAATTAAAGACACTAAATTCATTTTATCATATAATATATATATTCATAATAAAAATAAATTTTAACATTCTCACATGTTTTGCATAAAACAAATTTTTTTAAAAAAATGCATATTTTAAGCATAAAAATTTTGTTTTACATAAAATAAACCATGTTGTTAATTTATATGAAATTTTTATTTTATTATTATCCAAATAAGAGTTATGTGGATCTGATAACAACCCAAAAAATAATTCCTCCTTTTGGATACTTAATTAAAAAAAACATACAAAAACTGGTTTTTATTAGAGTACAATATAACTTATGTTTCCAAAATGTTCAACATTGGTTTTATATATTCAATATAATGTTTTTAAAATATTTAGTTTACATTATATATATAATTTTCCCAAAAAAACTACTTATATAAATTGAAATCATTCTTTTATTATTAATGTTTTTAAAATTGAAAATATTTACAAAAAAATAGTATATTTCACAATTCGCACCACATTCATTATTTTATGAGAAATCACAAAAATTACTGATAATAAATTTTTGGTATTATAAATTCTAAAATTTATTTTATATTGTTAATTTTAAATTTATGAAATTTTATTATTAAATATTTAAATATAATCATAATATTATAATAAAATGTTTTTTGTGGTAAAATAACTTATTAAAATATTTATTACACATATTATTATTTCATATTAATAATAATTACTTGTTTTTTAATATGTGATTTGTCACAATAATATATTTTATCCATTTTATAACTTTTTTCTTAAAATATTGTAACACCCTAAGATTTCATATTACGTTATTTTTTTCAAAGTAATTCACATGTAACACTGAGTTCAAGCACACCACGACTTACCAAACTAACAGTTCAAAAGCGGTTATAAATAGTATTAATTGAATTGTGAACATTATATAATCCTTATAATTTTAGAATACATATTTTGAGTTTTATAGACATAATTTAAGAACAAATACATTTTTCAGATAAAAGAATTATTTTTCAAAAAATGCAATTTTACCGCCTTTTAATGGAGAACCCTTTCTAAATCCAATATTTGAAACTTTTATATCTTAAATTTGACAAAGTATGATTATTTTTTATAATAAATACATAAGAATTTAGTTTTAATAAATTTTTGGTGTTTTTCGGATAACTTTCATATTTGGGTGAATGTTGAAAAATACTATATTTTAACTGAAAACAACTTTTTTAATAAAAATAATTTATAGAGTTAAATTTTAAATTTTAATGGTTTGTAAGTATAAATAGATTATATTTTTACAATTTAATCCAATTCTGGTCATTGTAAGTTATTTTACATTGAAATTAAACATAAATAAGTGTCAATCTTTTGATAGTTATTATTTCTAAAAGATACGCCTTTTGGTTTTGACAACAAGAATTAATTTTAAATTAATAAATGAAACTTATATATTTTTAATTTAGTAAAATTGACATAAATTTTGGATTCTGAATATCAAAATTTTCCTAGGGTGAATTTTTGGTATTTTTCTGAAAACTTTTAATTTTTGATGAATAGTAAAACCCACTGAGTTATTGTTTAAACATGATTTTTATTTAAATAATAATTAATTTTATTTCAATTTATTTTAGGTAAAAATAGATTCATAAAACCTGTATAAATTCAATGTAATTTATTGTATTCATTTTAAAATAATTTTAGATATATAAAATCTTTTATGGAACTTTTCACCGTCTTTTACCCACCTCCTAAAAGAATTTACAAATTAACATAAACCTTAATTTTACCACTTCTATGAGTCGAATTACAAAAATCCGAGACACGTGGTTAATATCAAATAGTAAAATTTCATTCAGTAAGATAAAAATAATTGTTGGTGAATAGTAACTTTTGACTTTTATTAACTGCAGTTAAAGTTAAATAGGGTAATTCAAGGTAAAACGAATATTTTAATAATTCAAAATTACCATAACACATGTCCTAACATTATTGCATTAGTAATGGACGACCATGGGAATCCTTGGGTCGATTTTGGGTCCCCATTGAGCAAATTGTGAATGATTATGACACTTTAGATTAATTAATTTATAGTAAAGACATAATTGACATAAACAAAAATCATTTAGTAATTAATTTTTTAGGGTGTTATATAAGAAATATTTTTTACTATATATATTATTTGGAAATATAAAACTATTTCCTACATCATAGTATTTATATTATAATGTTTAGACATTAAATAATTAAATTTTTTTATGACAGAATGATGGTGCATTAATTACCTTATTAATGAAAGAATAAAATAAAAGGTATTATATATATTAAAATAAATATAAATTCAAAGTATTTATGGCATTCACTAATTTTCTAGGTGACTATGACCTGTTAGTGCTGATTCAATGTATCTTTTCTGAAGTAATCAAGTTGTTATGATTTTCACAAAAACAAAATACCAAATAGTGTCAAAATTGACATAAATTAATATTTAAAACAAATACTATATTATTGGTTGACATAATATTCCTAAAATATGTAAGGATTAGAAAAAAGGCATAAATAATATTATAAATATAATTAATGAGCCACATGAGGTTCTCTTAGAAGTTTAGAGTAAGTTTATTAACCATATAGTTTAATAATACAAGAAAACATGGTAAAAGTTAAACTATTTAACTAAGAGTAAAATCTAAATGATAAGGCTAAAATGTTACCCTAAACTTCTCTAAAACCTATTGGATTAGAGGAGTTCTACCCATAACCACCTAAGGCTATAAATAAATTCATTTGGAAACATTATAAACCGAATATGATTGTATAATAAATTATTAATTTAATCTTTTCCTAAACTGACCCTCACCCTTCTTATAAAATGGAACTTCCACTTCTCCGAAAATCACACCTCCAAATCCATTTGGTAGGGCCAACCTTTACCCAAATGACCTCCAAACTTTCATAAATTTAACCTAGAGGCCTTATTTTGATCAGAAAGCCATCCTAAGGATTCGTTTTTATCAAATCAAAAGGAATAACCCGAAGAAGATGAGGTTAAATATACCCTCGACTAATGGAAAGTTCCAGGTAAGGGGTTTTCATATCACTCCTTATTTTAGAGATATATATTCCATATTTCCCTTATTACCTTTTTTGTGGTTTATTTTCAGCCCATAATTGTATTCTTTGTGTAGTTCACTTTAATTATGTGTATTTACATAATCATTGTACGATTCCTCATTCATGGTGGGTATGTTTCTTATGTTACCAAATTGGTAAGGGTTAATTTCAAAATCTCTTTATTATCCAAAGCTTTTTTTACTTAAGAATCAAATGGGACATATTTATTATCCATTTACATGTTTTATAAAAGAGTTTTCAAATAGATTCTTTTAAGGGACATTTACTAAAATATCATTTTAAATGTTTTAAATATTTATTCTTCTAAATAATTCTCATTAATGTACATGTTTTCAAAATGGTTTTTAAGGATTTATTTATATGAAAATGAATGTTTTAAAAAATTTAATACCTTTAATAAGTTTAAAGTGGTATAGGACACTTTGATTCAAAAATGTCTTTACATTTATTCCTTTCTAAATTCTAAGACCTTTAAATGTTTTCATAAAAAAGGGATATTTCTCTTAAAGAGTATTACAAATCATTTTCATCTATATCAAAATCCTTTGATGGATTTTAAACTTATTAGTAGTTGATTTATTGTGATACAAAACATCCAAATTGTATTAAAGGTTTTCTAATATGTTTGACTATGGATGTGTTATTTTTATACCATTCATGGTATTTAGAGAAAATATTGAAATTTTGTATGCTTGTTTTAATACAAATGTTTATGGTATATTTAAACCTATTCATATGAGGAATGCATTGGACATAATAAGTGATAGGTGGAGCCTACTATAGCTCCTCAATGCATCGGTATGTCTCGTGAGACAAACTAGTGTCTTGGCACAAGGCCTGGACAAAATCTAATTTGTAGTCTTGGCACAAGGCCTTGAATATGTGGTTATAATAGTCCATCATCGTGCATTCCATCATTATGAAAGTGGTTAGTGATATTGCATGTGATTATTCCACTAGTAGAATATCTATGTGAATAAGTAAATGGCATTAATTCATTTTATTTTTTCATATATTATGCTGAAGTTCAAGTTTAAAAGGCTTTGGTTATAGTTATACATGGCCTTAAATGTTTGTGCTTATTTATGAAAGTTTCAACTGTATTGTTTTCCTTACTGAGCATCTGATCTCACCCCTTTCTATGTTTTATTTTCCTTAGGATACCAATAAGTATATTGTGATTGATATGTAGGGTTATGACAAGGAAATAAAGGCATTAATATAATATTATTTATGTTTTTTTGAATGTTATAAAATGTAATGTGACATTCATATATGTAATCTATTTTCCAAGACTGCTAAACTGATCAGTATTTCGGGACATGATTCCTTGTAATCATGAAAATGTATTAAAATTATGCACCGGATCTGGTTAACTGGGGTTGGGGAATTACAGTTGGTATCAGAGGATGTTTATCAATAACCTTGAAAACTAGTTTTAGATAAACTATGATTACATCACATTGATCTACGATGGACTTTGAGGATTAGTATAGAAGAAATTTCTAGAATTTTGGTAATGTAGAGATTTATGAGTTTTCCAAGAAAATACATCCCTGTCTGAATATGATCCGGTAGAGGCGGCTCTGGCACAGATGTACCTAGGGGTAAAAACCGAAAACACCGCTTTGAGATAGACTTGAACAGGAACGGGCACACGATGACCGACCTTACTGCACTCTTGGTTACAACACTCCAGGGGGATATGTTTAGGATAATTCTCATTTTCATTACCAATCATTACGAAGGGTTTATGTGTATATACTACCTCAATGAAAACATCTTTATGATTATGGATTATATCCATAAACCGTTCAATTTATGTTAGGTATTTTACATGTTTTGAATTATTCATTACAATTCATAAACTGACCTAGTTTATGATATTATATAGAAATCTTGCCCAGTAAAAGGAATGTTAACTCCAAAAATACGTATGATCCAAAGAATAAGAAGGATCATGTCTTTCACAGTATTATGCCAATACTTAAAAGGGAAATAGTCTCCCATGTATTCCCAAAATATGAAGAAGTAGTACCATATGTTAATAAGATAAGTAAAAAAATTTGAGTCCTAGGGTTTTGAAGGGAAGCAAGAGAAGAAAAGGATGGAAGAGAGAAAGATGGATTAATAGAAGAGGGAAAATAAGAGTTTTCCCATATGTGATAACTATGGGAAGAAACATTCTGGAACATACCTGAATGGAATGTTAATTTTTTATAAGTGTGGAGAAAAAGGACACCATGTACGTGACTGCAAGGGTTTGAAAAAAGGTTTCAAATGTACAATGCTTCATCTGCAAGGAGTTGGGATACTACGCGAACCAATGTCCAAATCCTAAGAGTAATCCCCAAATGATTCTAATGGGTAATAATCAAGTTATGATACTAGCACAGATGAGGAGGAATTATTAGAGTTCTTATGTTGTTATTAGAGAATTACTTCATTTGAGTGTTGTATCAACAATGTACTGATTATAATAATTATGGAGTATATAAGGATTGCACTGCAGTACTATTTCATTAAGGACATGATATTGTGTGGAACCATGAAAAGTGACTCAATAGTAGGTTAAATTTTTGGAAAATATAAGGTTGAGAGATAGATAAACCATAATATGGTTCTGATACTGAGGTAGTGATTTTGGAATAATACATGATTGATTTGGATATATTATATTTCATATTCCTGACTACCTTGAAACTAATTAATTATTTGTATATTCCATCATTGTTCGAGTTTAAAAAAATTTTGGATAGAAGGAGTATATCCAGTATTCTATAAAAAAATAAGGGATCATGAATGTAATCAATATAGTTTTATGGTAATTCAGGATGTTTCAGTGTTTTAAAAGAATACATAATGAAGGTGTTCAAATGTTATTATGCGGAAAAAACGATATTTATTGTGTTTAACTTCCTTATAAATTTTGGACTATGACTTTTGACAGAAGTATTTTGGATAATTGTAGTTTGAGATTATTTTTGGATTTCCATAAAAGGATAACCCAGAGGTTGGGCGGCAACCTGCCGCGTCCGGCAAGGCCATGAGACTTGAACCCACAACCGAAGGGAGATAATGGTGTATCACCTACCACTGGCCCACGTGATGTCCGGGATTGAATAATATAGTCTTTTTTTTTAAATATGGAAGATGAATTATAAATTCATTTTTTTGGAACCCCATACGATTATGATAAATAGAATATATATATATATATATTGAAATCTTTTAGAGTGAAAGATGATTTGGTGGTAGGAATTATTTGAAGAATGAAACTCTACTTTTCAAGTATATTTCTATATATATATATATATCCCTGTTATTTTATGGGTATGTTAATTATTAAACTTGATAGAAGGGTTCATAAAACCAAAAATGTGTTATTCTAATACCTTACGTTTTGTTGAACCGATAATATTTTAAATCATCATAGATTGGTGGCTTTGAGGCACAAAATTCTACAATTGTTTATGATTGATGAACTCAATCACTCCATATAAATATTTACATTTTTCCTCCAATTATGTGTATGTAATTTCCACCAATGTTCTCCTAATAAAGATCACAATTTGGTAGTGACTTTTTTGTTCCCCTTTTCCTCTTATTAAGACTAAATTTTATTAACCCAATTTCCGATGTGGGTTTTCCCACAAATGTATTTTCTATTTTCAATCTTTTTATTTTTGAAGAACAATTTCAAATAGCAATGACATAATTTATTAAAATATGGAAGAAGGTAACACCCCAAGATTTCATAGTACGTTATTTCATTAAAGTAATTCAATAACTTGCACTACACGCAACACTAAGCTCAAGTGCACCACGACAAACTATTCTAGTCGTTAAAAAGAGGTTATGAATATTATAAACTTATTTTTGAACTTTATATAATCTATATAATTTTACAATCGATATTTTGAGTTTTTTAGACATAATGTAAGATTAAATAAATTTTTTTCCAAATAAAAGATGTATTTTTCTTATAATGCAATTTTATCGCCTTTTAATGGAGATCCCTTTATAAATACAGTATTTGAAACTTTTATATCTTTAATTTGATAAAATTAACTTATTTTTTAGAATCAAGACATAATAATTTAGTTTCAATAAATTTTTTGTTTTTTTCTAATAACTATAATATTTGGGCGAATAGTGAAAAATACTACATTTTAACTGAAAACAACTTTTTTAATCAAAATAATTTATAGTGTTAAATTATACATTTTAATGGTTTTTAAGTTTAAATAGGTTATATTTTTACCATATAAACCAATTCTGTTATTATAAGTAATTTTACATTGAAATTAGACATAAACAAGTGTCAATCTTTTGATAGTTATTATTTCTTAAAAATACACCTTTTGGTTTTGAAAACAGGAATTAATTTTAAATTAATAAATGGAACATATATATTTTTAATTTGGTAAAATATATATCATTTTTGGATTCAGAATATCGAAATTATCCTAGGTGGAATTTTTGTCATTTTTCTGAAAACTTTTAATTTTTGATGAATAGTGAAAAACACTAAGTTATTGTTTGGAATCAGATTTTTATTTAAATATTTGTTTATTTTTTTTATTTATTTTATGTCAAAATAGATACATAATACCTATATAAATTCAATTTAATTCATTGGATTCATTTTATAAAAATTTTAGATATATGAAAAATTTAATTAAACTTTTCACCGTCTTTTACCCACCTTCTAGGAGAATTTACAAATTCACATAAAACATAATTTTACCACTTCTGTGAGTTGAATTTAAAAAATTCGAGAGACACGGTTAATATCAAGTAGAAAAATGTGGTTCAATAAGATAAAAATAATTATTGTTGAATAGTAACTTTTGACTTTTATTTATCGTGGTTAATGGTAAATAGGGTAATTCAAGGTAAAAGGAATATTGTAATAATTTAAAATTACCTTAAAAATGTTCTAACCTTATTTGATGAGTAATTGACAACCATGGGCATCCTTGGGTCAATTTTGGGACCTTGTGGAGCCACTTGTGAATGATAATGACACTTATGATTATTTAATTTAATGTAAAGACAAAATTGACATAATCAAAAATAATTTAGCAATTAATTTTTATATGATGTTATATAAGTAATATTTTTTACTATAAATATTATTTGGAAAGATAAAAGGTTTTACTACATCATGTTATTTTTTTAATAATTTTTAGACATTAAATAATTAAATTTATTTATGACACAATAGTGATTCAGTAATTACCTTATTATTATAAGATTCAAATAAATGGTATTATAAATATTAAAATAAATATAAATTAAAGGTTTTTATGACATACACTAATTTTATAGGTGACTATGACATGTTAGTGCTGATTCAATGTATCCTGTTCGAAGTAATCAAGTTGTTATGACTTTCACAAAAACAAAATACCAAATAGTGTCAAAATTTACCTAAATTAATATTTAAAACAAATACTATATTATTGGTTGATATAATATTCCTAAAAATTTAAGGTTCAGATGAAAAGCGTAAATAATATTATATATGTCATTAATGAGCCACTTGAGGTTCTCATAGAAGTTTAGAGTGAGTTTATTAACCATATAGAGTAAGAATTAAATAAGACATGGTAAAAGTTAAACTATTTAACTAAGAGTTAAATCTAAATGATAAGGTTAAAATGATATCCTAAACTTTTCTAAAACTAATTGGTTGAGAAGTGTTCGACCCATAACCACCTATGGTTCGAAATAAATTCATTTGGAACCATTATAAACTGAATATGATTTTATAATAAATTAATACTTTAATCTTTTCCTAAAGTGACCCTCACCCCTCTTTTAAAAGGGCACTTCCCCTTCTCTCAAAATCACACCTCCGAATCCATTTGGCTCATCCAACCTCTACCCAAATATCCTCCCAAAATTCCTAAATTTAACCTAGAATCCTTAGTATGATCATAAAGCCATCCTAAGGTTCCCTTTTGATCAAATCAAATGGATGTATCCGAACAAGAGGAGGTTAAACGTACCCTCGACTAAAAGAAAGTGCAAGGTAAGGCATTTTCATCTCACTCGTTATTCCCATGAGATTCATGCGATATTTCCACTATTTCCTTTTGTGTTGTTTATCTACTGCCCACATTTGTATTATTTGTGTAATACACTTTAATATATGTGTATTTGCATATTCATTGTATGATACCTCTTTCATAGAAGATATGTTTCGTAAGTTACCAAATTGGTAAGGGTTAATTTCACAATCTGTTTATTATCCGAGGTTGTTTTTACTTAAGTATATACTGTGAAATATTTATTATCCATGTCCATGTTTCATAAAAGAGTTTTCGTAGAGATTCTTTTAAGGGACTTTTACTAAAAAATCCTTTTAATGTTTTAAATATTTATTCTTCTAAATCTTTCTCATTAATATCCATGTTTTCAAAATGGTTTTTAAGGATTTTTTTATACGAACATGAATGTTTTACAAATGTTAATTACATTTAAACGTTTAAAGTGTTATGGTACACTTTGATTCAAAATTGTCTTTAAATGTCTTCCTTTCTAAATTGTGTAACTTTTAAATGTTTTCATGAACAAGGGATATTTATCTCAAAGAGTTTTACAAATCATTTTCATCTATGTAAACATCATTTGATGGATTTTAAAATTGTTTGATGTTGATTTTTTATGATACAAAACTACCATATTGTATTGAAGGTTTTGTGATATGTCTGACTATGGATGTGTTATTTTTATACCATTCATGGTATATAGAGAAAATATTGACATTTCATTTTCTATTTTTAATACAAATGTATAATTTATGTTTAAACCTATTCATATGAGGAATGAATTGGACTTAATAAGTAACGGGTGGAGCCCGATATATCTTCTTGATGCATCAGTATGTCTGAGGAGACAAACTACTGTCTTGGCCCAAGGCCTTGACAAAATCTTAATTGTAGTATTGGCACAAGGCCTTTAATATGTAGTTATGATAGTCTGGAATTATGCATTCCATCATTATGAAACTGTTTAGTGATATTTCATGTGATTATTCGACTAGTAGAATATCCATTTGAATATGTAAATGGAATTACTTAATTTTATTTTTTCCATATTATGCTGAAGTTCAAGTTTAAAAGGATTTAGTCTTATTTATACATTTCCTTAAATTTTTATGCTTATTTGAGAAAGTTTCTACTATATTGTTATCCTTACTGATCATCTGTTCTCACCCCTTTCTATGATTTATTTTTCATAGGATTCCAAGAAGTGTATCATGATTGATTTTCAGGGTTAATCCAAGCGAATAAATGCATTCATTAAAGATTATTTATGTTTTTTTGTATGTTATAAAGTGTAATGTGACATTCATGTATGTATGATATTTTCCAAGACTGCTAAACTGATCGGTCTTTCAGGACTTGATTCCTTGTAATCATGCCAATGTATTAAAATAATTCATCGGCTCTGGGTAACTGGGGTCGGGGTGTTACAAATATGGTTAATTAATATTAAATTATACATTAAATATATTTGTTCCCATATAAAATGATCTTATTTTTTGTTTAACTACAAAAACCGAATTATATTAATGGATTGATATTAAAATTTTCATATACCTGAACATAACTCTATGAATCTTGTTATTAATGGATAATATTTACACTTATATATTTCATTCTAATAATTGGGACCCAATTTCATCCATCTAAAACATATATCATCAAATTGATATTTTAGATCACATACATACCCAATAACCTTTTTGTTTTGGAATTTTATGGAATTATGAAAATCCATTAAATATAATTGTCTAGGACCTTAAAGGAAAACTTTTATTTCCATTTGTAACCTACTTTATTATAACATATTATTCATTTATCTTATATCACATAAAACCATTCTAAGTGTATTTTACATAACAACTTTCTCATATCATGGGGAAAGGAAACGTAGTAAAGTTTATCTAAAATGATAAGTATATGTCATGGAAATTAGAAAATATTAATGATAGCAATATGGGTATAAGATCATGATAATATATTCAACGTGCATAATCATAACACAAAAGAATTCATACTCATCCAGAATGTTGTTATAAACATTGTAACATGAAAAACAATTTAACTTATCATGCAAAATTATGAATCTACAATATTGATACACGTAATAATAATCATTCATCAAAGGAATAATTAAAACATGAATCAAGAATAATGAAAACATTTTAGTAACTTCGAACATAATTTTTATAACAGTCTTACAATCACACTTAAAAAAGGTATAAACTAAACGGAAAATAATAGTATTATTTTAATAGAATCCTATTACTGGTTAACTTCATCCCATTACCCAATGAATTGGAAGGATATTACTAATCCAATAATTATTTTTTATAAAGAATCCACCCACACTTTGTTTATAAACAAACCACCCATTAATCATCCATGAAAATTTACAAGTATCATTGAACTTGAAAAGCGACTACACTAACATACAATTATTTATCACGTAGGGGGTTTTACATTATTTATTCATTACCAACATGATAAAGATGTAAATAATTCTTTATCATATTGGTAATATAATAATAAATTATATAATGAAGATAACATTAATTTTTTATTTTAGTTACTGTGAATTGTCATGACATAGATTGGAATTATTATTTATCACATCAGTTTTTACATTTAATGATGTTATAAAGGATGTTTCCCAAATTATAATATCAATTATGCGATGACCAAAATGATAAATAAATTTTAATTTATTTTTCAGATATGTTATATATTAACTGATGTTATACACAAATTCACATATCATGAATCAGTGGTTTGAATCATTTAGGAGTTACTCTCCCTCATGAAAGATGACTGTTTTCTTCTCATAGAACCATGAACCACAATTTCTTCGATCCGATGGTCCCAGATTTCCATCATCATATATCCTTTCTTTGGATATCATCTTTAGATAATTCTATCATCTCCATTCATGTAATATTAATATACTCAAACACTCTTTTGTATGTTCAATGTCATTGAATCTCTTACTCACATTTTCATGCATCTGATCATTTCATTATAATTTATTTTTACACATTATACACTCAATTATAATTTTTCTAGATTAAGTCATTTTTATTTTTCGAATAAAATGTTTGAAATAGGCCAATTATTGACTATGAAGATAATTTTTCAGTATTTTTATGCTAAAATCTATTGGAATATTAATCACCACTATAGTTTACTGTTATTATGTGATTTTTTAAATGGATGCAAAATTTATATTTCATTTTTGGAATTAAATAAAGGATTTGTATATCATATATCATGATGGTTTTTTAGTTTAAAATGATGTATCTATTGTATTTATATTTAAAAATTCCACTTATGTGTTGAATAAAACTTCTCAAAATGATGGGAAATATAATAAAAACTTCTATATATTACATTGTGGGGCTTGAAAATCAATGTACGCTCAACCGAGTGTAGGTTGAGGGTACCTTGTAAACTTATCTTAAGATTCATGATGACAATTTTTATTTGATTTTCATGTTTCACAATTTTAAAACCTTTCAAAAGTGTAAATAATTTATAAATAATAATATAAGTGATTGTAAAATTTTCTATCAATTTACTCCTCCCAAAACACTAGAGTATAATGTTGTGTCTTAGATGTGTAATCATAACATTTTAGATATGATGAGTTAGTGTTTTATTAATATTTATATTTTTAGGATTTTCTTTTATAAATTACTTCCATGAAATTTTTTTATTTAACTATTATGTTTAAACTCAAATTTCATTAATGTTTATAATTTATAATTATATATTTGAAATAAACATATTTTGGTACTATATTTAAAATTTTTAGTACATTCTAATAATTAAATATTTTATATAAATCTTAACATTGATTATTTTGAATTTATACGTATTTTTAATATTTTTTTCTATATAATAATTAGCTGATGTTAGATTATGGCACTACAACTAAGTGATGAATATGAGGAAAGTGTTGATTATTTTTGGGAATTTTCTAAACATAATGTCCCAATAATTGACATGTTTATCTATCCATGACTAAAATTTTTAAACATGAAGCAGTTGAAAAAAGGAGAATATATATAATTTAATTTTTTATGACTTTAATTCATGTTAAATAAATTGGATTTGGCATGGTGAAAATTTGATGAATTGCAGATCTCTTGATGATGATGCTTCACATGTTGATAATCCTAATAAAATTAAAGAAATTATTATTGATATTAAAGTAGATTCAATTTATAATTAATCGACAATTTATTTTCAATATGGTGATTCTGAAAACCATTTTCTACAGGTTGTATGGAATTTATGGTTTTATTTATGGTGTCAATATAGATTAACTTGATGGATAAACATGGAAGAAGGGATGAAATATATATAGAGTTGTAAAAATTTTTGAATGACATTATTCCTAAAGACCATGATATTCCAAATTCATATTACAAAGAAAATATAATTCTATGATCAATGAGATTATCTTACAATAAATTACATATGTTTCCAAATAATTGTTTTTTAAGTCGGATGGAATACTAATTTTTTTTAGGGTTTCCAAAATATGATATTTCTGGATATAAGTTTAAGGAAAAATAAAAGGCTAATTTATATGTTATAGAGACCCCTTGTAAATAATTTTAGTATCATTATATAATTACTCATTTGGAGCATTTAATTTAAAATTTAATGGTTCCAAAAAGTATATGATGGAATGATGATGAGTGGATATGTGATGGAAAAATACGTCCTCCAGTTGGTTGCCTGTATTTGAAGAATATTTATCATTAATTTCCTACATTCATAAATTAATTCAGAATATTATACATAGATGATACATGAATTTTATGAATCCAAATATAATCCTTTGTAGCACACATTGTTCATGGCTTTTTTAATTTGTAATTTAAAAATTATTTCTTGAATTCTGTATGAATTGAAAATATTCCATATTGAGTCTAATGATATCGAAAACAAAACAACCAAAAATAGTATTTTTATTTTTTATCACCATTAATTGATGATTTGAAACTATTATGGGAGTAAGGAATAAGGGTGTATGATTCCTATAAAATTTAATATTTTCAACTATATGAAATGATTACGATCACTATAAATAAGTTCCCATCATGTGGGAATTCGTTTAGATATGGTGTAAAGAGGCATAATGATTATGAAAATTATGAGCACCAGTCATCATATTATCAACTCCTTAACTGGAGGAAAATAGTATACATGGGTCATCAAATTTTTTTTATAGAAAACTCTTATATAATATTAAAAAGTCATTAAAAATATCACATGAATTTGATGTTACCCACAAATATTAATCCACATATTATTATTTTGAGAAGGTGGAGAAAAATGTGACATTTAGAAAGACACAAAAATATGGTACTGATATAAATATTTGGATGAAATAGATAATATTTTTGGAGCTACCATATTTTAGATATCATGTGGTCAATCATAATTTTTATTTCATGAAAATGGTGAGTAATATGATTGATTGTTTTGGTGGAAAACAGTTAGATATTAATGGAAATAATAATGATGGGTTGAATGAAAGATTTAATTTTCTGTTAATGGTAATATGTATGGAGTTTGTTCCAGCTCCTAATGGAAGTTGACAATTTCGACTATTGGATTTTAATACCTTATCCAAGAAGAAGAAATTAATATTTTGTAAATTTTTTCAGGATATCAAAGTTTCACAATGTTATTATTCAAATTCAAAAAACAATTGTACCATTAAATGATTCTATATTGACAGGTATGAAATCTCATGATTAGCAAAACATGACGCAGCTCCTCCTACCAGTTTTATTGTGTGGAATATTTTCTTCCAATGTAAGAATAATTATCATGAAGAAGTGTTGTTTTTTAATTCAATTTGTAATTTTTTGATTAGTTCGAATTCATTTAACACATTGGGGAACAAATATATTTATATACTTTGTTAATTAGAAAAGTTTTTTACTCCATATTTTTTTGATATCCTATTACATTTAATGGTTAATTTAGTGTGGAAAATAATTTTTTTCTAACATTTATATCTATGTTTGATGTATGTTTTTAAAAGGTATATTATGATATTTAAGGGGCGTGTTAAGAATATGTATCATTATAAAACATCCATTATTGAGAGGAGTATTTCTGAGGAGGATTCAGAGAATTGTACAAGTTATTTGTATGTAGTGGAGCATATTGGTTTTGCTATATCACTCTATGAAAATGATAATTTAGGGGGAAATGGGATCCATGGATTGAAATTTAAATCATTTATATGTGAATAGATATTGATTTTATATTTATAAATCATGAATAACATAGATGATTCTCAACCATATATAATATATCATATTAATGTGTTGAACAAATGTAATCCAATGAATAAATATAGATGGATTTTGAATGAGAAAAATAAAAAACAATCAGGGCTTAAAGGGACTATTCTTGGTAGATTAGATGCATTAGAAACATCAAGACAGTTAGTGGGTGGTCCATGTTTATATTTGATAACATTTTCTGACTATGACATTAATTTCTATACATTTCACACATAATATCTTGATAATAGAAGTGTGTTTCTAAATAGTCATGTAAGGGTTTCTAAATAAGTAATATATATATTGAGTACCAAAGAAAAAAATGCAATATCTAAAGCATCTGCATATTATAGATTCATTAAAAATATGGGAGGTTGATTACATCAAATTAATTGTTCCAATGTTTTTTTGCATTTGGTTTATCAGTAGAAACAGTGTATAACATGATAAATTATGAATGATGCTATTTAATCTAAAAAACTGGAATACACAACTGATCCCATTGTCATGGAAACACATGAAAAATAGATTTTCTATGTTATTGATCAATCCAATATGCATTGGTGTATTGTATAACAAGAAAAACTAGTATGTTGTCAATGATAAACATGATGATGATGCTTATTTATGTGAGATCCCTACATCAATGGAACTATTAACAAATAATATTGAAGAGCATGTCATTGATATGGTTTGTGTTATATGCAATGATCATGAAGATTGTAATTGGGAAAATAATCCTTTGGTACATTCCTATTATTACAAGTCACATATGTTTAATTATGATTTAATTTTTAATATTTCATAAGTTAGATATTTTAGTTATATTTTTTTATTAAAAAATTTGTTATAACTAATATGTTAAATTGTTTATTTATTTTATTTTATTTTTGAATATTTTTCAATGTTAACCCTCATGTAACTTATCAATTAAATTTTCTTAAAACCTATTATTTTTAATTTTACATTCTAAATTAAGAAATTTATTTTATTAGAGTATATAATAGAAAAATCCTTATTGTTGTAAAAATTATTAATCAAGTAGGTGATATTTTATTATGACATTTTATCTCGCAATAATATTATTGTAATAACAGTTAAATAAATCAAATATGAATAAAAATATGTAAATTTTAGTTTCGTTCACTTTTTGTTTGATAATTGTTAATTTTTAATTAACAATTATTTGTAATTGTTTGATTTGTATATTTTTTGTACTAATTATTGTTGATTTGATTTGTATTTTAATTACATATTTGAACTATGTTGCACCAAATATTTTTGGTGATGATCGTATTCATACCTCTTGGGAGGAACGTACATATTCTCTTACTGATTTTCCTCATCATCCTTAATTACATGAGGCATCTAATTTTATGGGGAAAAATTGTTTGTTGGTTAGTAAATGTGGCACCACATATTTAATAAAATTACTAGTTTCTCATATCCTAGAGTAAGGGATATGGATAAATATTGATGGTAATGATATTCCAAGGGTTGTAAATTAAAAAAAATCAATAGTTTTGTATCAGTATAGGCTAAAAGTAAATATAGTATATTTTTATTGGAAAACAATTGACAAAGTGAAATTATAAACTTGTGTGAGATTATATTATTAATATTTATTCTTATTATTTTTTATTATTTAAATGTTTATAGTAATATATGTTTTTCTACTTCTTAGAATATGATATATTATATAATTGATACTAGAGGAGTCAGAAGAAAATCTTTATCATTGGCTACTAGGATAGGAAGGATCTTAAATCATCCATCGCATCATAGTTAATTTATGGTTATATAAAACCTCAACATCCTTGGGATATATATCTATTTATAGATTAAGATACATGGATGAAACTTTCTCAAAGTAGGAAACAATAGTATTTTTTTATAAGTGAAATGTTTCATTTTTAAAATTATTATTTTATATTAATGACCATGATAATTATTTCGTTTTTATATATTCTTAATTTACATTATTATGGATATCTCATCATGATATTATGTCTAGAAATATTTACCCTCATATATTATCTCGCGGAGGGTATATGTTATTGGAAGTAGATATACTTTAATAAAAATATCAAAATCTTAGAGCTGAGTCTATTGGGTCTACAATTACCCCCCCCCCCCATACTGATCATGAGAAACGAATGTGGGATAAAATGATAAAAAAGGACAATATAATGTTGAATATTACAATGTTGTGACTAAAAATATTGTAAGATTATTGATTTTTAATTTATATATTTTTAATGAAATATTTATATATATATTTTTCATGGAATATTTTTGAAAATATTCAATATAGGATACACTTGAGGACAAGAGAACACAATGGGTTATCATTAATAAGTATATAAATGGAATTTAAGAAATATCATTACGAATTCAAAAACACTTGGTTCATGTACGATGATAAAAGTCATGTTTACCAGAAAAAAACGTTTTCCATGTTCAACCGATTCTAAAATAGGGAATGTTTATATGAAAAGAATATTTAGAAGTAGAAGTTAAGGCTATTCATGTAATGATGGAAGACTGGATCAAAGCTTCAATATATTCAATGTTTGTAGACATGCAAGGATAGTTTTGGTCTGCTGGTGTAACTCCTCCACCACCATTAGCAGATAACGCTCATACTTATCATACTCATATAAATCTTTATCTAGATCTCACACCATCTTATCCAACCCCTACACCCCTCCTCCAAAGAATCCATGTTATTGTGAGTTTTATTTATACGATTCTTATTATATAATATCATATGGGATGATATTTCATATCCATGATACCATTCATCATCATTAAATTGAGATATAACATGATACGGTTACTATACAAGATGTTATAGATAGATCATCAATATATAATTTATTATATATGGGGTGATTATATTTTGACAAACAATCAGTAATTTTATAGTTTTTCCATATAGACCTCATGGACATATTACACTGGATATATGTATGCATGTTTTCTTTTATTTTAGTTTGTTAGTAAAATTTTTATCATTTTAATGTATTTATATTTGTCTATGTTTTATATGAATTCATTAAAGGTAAATTATTACTTCATAGAAAATTAAAAATTAAAATTTATATGACATCAGATATATATTTTATTAGTCTTGATATATTTTTAATATACTCAAATTTTTTATCATAAGTATATGAGATTCTAATTGATGTTATTGTATATGGGAGTGTAATGAATTAAGGGCTTTTGATAAATGATACCATAGATCATGTAGTTTAGTATCAATTGGGATTCAACACAATGATTTTTTTTCATGTAATTATATTATCAATAATATTCTATTCCATTAATTTTTGGAAATTATATTATTATATCTATTTTGTATTAGGAAAATATTAAAAAATTACAGAGCATTAAAATATATATTTATTGGGATTTATGGACCCATGTTTTATTTCTACAATATCTTTGACAAGGATCGATGTATAAAAAACTTTTTATATAGCCAAACTATTTTAGATTAATGTCATTATTCTGTGTCAGATGGTTCCAAATCTTCAGGAAAATGATATTTTTTTTCTCACATAGTGTAATATATCAATTATGATTTTATCAACTCTTATTAATTTTGTATTTATATTAGTTTCCATTGGATATTAAGTGTTTTTGTTTAATAAATATAACATTATAATCCAACACCCAATCCCTAGTTTTGTGAGAGAAATGTTTTAGAATGTACTGATCACATAAGTTAGATTATTTTTAAACTTTTTTATATTATAATGAATAAATTTTTCTATTAATGTTATTTTAGAAATAAGGAATTTGATTTATTTAATGAGTTACATGAAAGGAGAGAACTAAGCTCAAATTTGTAAAAGATATGGTGAAATCATTTAAAAAATTAATGGAACAGTCATTTTATAGGTTTGATTGATTCTTAGATTATTTTCAATACACTATCTATATTTTAAATTTTAATTTTATGTGTCTTTGGCTGGTTTTCTATTACTTTAAATTCTATTACTTTTGTCTATTACTATGGATGATGGATAAAATTTTCCTTTCATTTCAAAATAAAATCATTTATATTATCCTATAATTGATATGAAAATATAAATAGAAAATTAATTTAGATTATCAGATTTAGTTAACATATGTGAAACATTTTTTTGAAACATCAACTCTAATAATATATCTTAATAAACAATGTGAAAAAACCGACTTGAAAATTCATTTATACACTTGTTTCAAAATCATATAGTTTTCAATGAAACTATAATCATTGTACATTCATAGCCTGATTTACTCCTGGAAAGGAAATGGGTTTTATTAAAATCACATTAATCATTATATAATACCTCTAAAAATAATAATTATGGTATCATTATATCATATCACAATTTTATTCAAAGGTACAAAATGGGTTTTTTTCATTGATGAATATAAATAACTAATAATGATCATTAAAAGAATTATTTAGGAAAATATATTTAATTTTAAAATAACTTTTAAAATTAATTTTTTAAAATACAAGGGAATATATTATATGAAAGGGATATAATAAAATAAAAAGAAATAATCAATGATAAAAAATTCTTAATGCCATAAAAGTCGGCTAAACCTTATTTTTAAAATAAAACATTTAGTTAAATCCCTGAAAATAATAAAAAAATAGAAATTTTATTAGATAACATATTTTACACAAAATATTAATATCATTCCTTACACACAACAACGATTCTCTTCAATCGCTTTTATTACATGCAAAACTGAGTATTACCAAAATACAATATAATATTAATCTTATTATTTAACATGATAGTTTTCATATATCCATTAAGGTGGTAAGAATGGATATGGTTAACCAAATTATGAAAATATATATTTTACACAATCTTATTGGTTGTTTTTTGGATATTAATATTAATAAATATCTTTTAATTTAAAAATAAATATTTTTCAGAATAAAAGTATTTTTTCTCAAATAAATTTTAATCATTCATTGAACACATAATTTATATCTATTTTTTAAAAAAAATTAACTTTAATTTAAAGAAGAAAATTATTTTATAAAATCATAATATCAAAATATATCATAGGGTGAATTATATATATTTTTCTAAAATTATCCATGTTTGGACAAATAAAGAAAAATATTGATTTTTATTTTAAAATTACCTCTTCCTTTAAAATATTTATAATTGTTAAATTATAATTTTAACTGGAATAAAAGTAATATTAGATCAATTATACATCCATTAATCCAATTTAGATCATTTCTATAAATTTCTTATTTAATTTGGAGATAAAATATTTTCGAACTTTTAAACATTTTCTCTTTAGAAACACATTTCATCGTCGCATCGTTAAGATAAATTTTAAATTATAGTTTTACAATTATGTTAATTAAACTATTAATAACGTATTAAATATTTTTAATCAGAATAATTTATATTTAGTAATATTTTCAGCATAATTTTTTGCCAAAATAAACAGTCAATGCTAAAAAAATAATTACATTTGTTAATGAAAAAATAATTTACTGGAGATTATACTAAAATTATAATGTAAAGAATAACTGATAAATTTGTATAAATAGTAATTTCTCGAAATATGTTGTCTCCTACACATTCACTATTCTAAAATGTTATATTTTAGACATTTGTGACATAAGAAAAAATAGGAGCACTCAATTCTTTTCAAAATTATCACATATGTTTTCTCCCACACTTATAAAAGGCCAACCCCTCTTCTCTCTTCTTCACACATGCACATATATTTTTTTTGGAATATAGCTTCACAAATTAATTACCGAATTCCCTACCCATATTCTATATGCCTAATTTTTTTTCATAAATCAAATATTTTAAATATTTAGTAAAATCTTATGAACGATATCTAAATAAAAGGTATTGTTCCTCGAAGAGAATATTTATTTATATTCTTCCTACCCCTCCATAAATTTTAATTAAACCTAGTGGATATAGTAAAATTAGAATATTACATATACTATTAATTTTTACCAATAATTTAATGACCTAAAAAGATCTCCACTTCCTTAAAATTTGTTTTGAAATCATCGTTCAGGTGTATGGTAGACTACAGCTCGCGAACCAATGTCGTTCCTTTTTACAACACCACCTATAAAGGATGGGTATTATATTATATCTAATGTGTTTATATTATATATATATATATAACATTTTTATAATTCTTATTTCATTATATTATATTTTTACCTTATTATTTTCAATTTCGTAGAAGGAATGATAGCGTTTCTTGTGCGTATGGCGGACTACCCCTTCGCAATTCGATGTGATATTTCATTTACTATCACTTTACATGGAAGGTGAAAAGGAATATTGTTAATGAATATATTTTATATAAATTAAATAATTATTATATTCATGAAATAATCATCATTGTGGAAAGACAATATGCTGGTTTATTTTATTTGTACACTTAAAGATGCCAACGTCATTTGTGTGGGTGTGGACGTTCGCCTCAAGAAGTGATGTGACATATTTTGATCACCAAACCACATGGATGACATATATAATTATATAATATGGTATATACTATATTATTATAATCATGGAAATGTAACATATTACTTAACTCATATTCATCATGATTAGTGAAAAATTGAAATGCTACTCAATTGTATGTGCATCATAATGTTTATGTGACAATAACATATTTAATTTTTAATAAACATAATTAAATCATGGTTTTAGAATAAAATTTGATGTAAAAAATTGATAATAATTTCATCAATATTATTATGGGTGTGATTTAAACATAAAATGTACACATGAACCATACCAATCATTATGAAACATAGATGAGAAAAGAAGGCAATTAACACCCGAATCCAAAAAATAATGAATGATTATTAATTAATCTGTGAAAAGGTGTAAAAAATGATTATATATGATATTATATGTATTAATATTATTCTGATATATGTTTATTACATTCTTAGAACCGTTATATTGTAGTTTAAATCATGTTCCCCTAAAGGAAAGTGTAAGTTATGTGGTTTTATCTTAATTCCATTTCATTGTGGAATACAGTAATATTATTAAAAGAATTATTTTTTATAGTGTATATACTTCCCATTTGAGTTTTAATATAATGAATAATTACTTATTCATGTATTTTTATCTTTTTATTTGAGTAATATCATCAAGGGGATAAGAAAAAAGTGTTACAATGCTTTAAAAAGTTTCATAACTAAATATCATTTCATTGGGTTATATTACATCCTCGTTATCGATAATATTCCAAAATTATGTGTATAAATAATTTTAAAATATTAAGTTTTATTTATAGTTAGTTTATTTGTATTTATAGTTCATTCACATAATTTATTCACTGATTAATTCTCACTTAAACATTAGGATCATTTTAATGGATTATTTCAAATTCTCATTCTATTCATGATTATTTATTCTAGAATTTTAATTAATGGAAATTATCTGATAAATATTCAATAAAACATATAATTTTATTATCCTATAGTTATTCATGATATTTTCATGTAACACTACTATTTTTTCACTCTTTAGTGCATAAATTAATTTATAAAATGTTTTTAATAAAATTTAACTTCATTTCACTCTTCAGTCAGAAATATATTTTCATCCAGAACCCTGTTTTCTATAAATGTATAAAAAATGTTTTTATCCTTTTAAAATGGTTTATTAGAGAAATTTTCTTACACTTTTACTCTTTAAAAACATTGAATGAATCTTATTTATTTTTCATAAAAATCCTGATTTTCATTTTATTGAAATAGTGAAATGAATCGTTTTGGTGTTTTATAAACAAGAAACGTTATTAAACATTTTACAATACAAAAGGAATGTTTTTTTGTTTTATATAATGTTCATAATCACCTTTGATCATTAATGTAATTTAGTTGAATATTAATTTTAATTTTTGTTAGTATCCTTATATATAAATTTTTTAAAGTGATTCTCAAAGAAAATGTTATTCAAAATGAATATGATATTTTCATAAAAAAAACTAATATATTTTTATGGTATTTATATTCACATGTAAAAAAAACATTATTCTTACTATAATGAGTAATTGTTAATATGATTCTTATTGAGTCCCAATATGTTTTATGATTATTTTGACATATGATATTATAGGTATTAACTTTCTTGTTTCATATTGTAGTAATTAGATTTGACATGAATTATTCACCAGCCTTGTATCATTGAAAAATAATATTTCCCTAAATATCTATATTATTTATCCTAGATTTTTTATATATTAATACATGTATCATTTCTATATTCAATGTTATTTACGGAATTTAGTTTTATTATCTTGGAAATTATTGAAAAATAAATATACATTACATGATACCAATATTTGATAATGCACATTTTCTATGAATTAAATTGAATATTTTAATTATAATGAATTCATTAGATAGGTATAAAGAGAGTGTTAATAAAATATAGAAACACCCTTGACACATCCATGATCACATGGGATGATTCAATTGGTTATCCATATTAATGTGGGATTTCACAAAGTCTATTTTAAACCATCTTGTGAAAGGTATTTTTGTTAAAGTTACCATGTACCTGGAAAACATGGATTCCTATAATTTACCATTTCAATAATTAAGTATTTATTTAATACCTTCCAATATATTTCCAATATGGCATTATCTATGGATGGAATTCATTGTCATATTATTGTTTAAATGGAATGAGTTATCAATTATTTAACATTACATTCATATTATGCCATATCTAATTATAATAGTCATTTTATTGATTAAATGGAATTAGTTTTTAGTTATGTACATTGATATAATGATTATTATCAATGAAATTTTCACATTGATATTATATATGGAAATAAATCCTTCTTAGTTGATTGATTACATGGAATGTATGTTTATTTTTTATCTTGTTATATTGCTTATGCTTCTAGATTCATGGATAATACTGTTGTACTTATGTATTATACAATGATTGATATTTGATTTATTTTCTTTCATTTCCTCATAATAACCTTAAGTGTACTATAAATAAAATAAAAATATACACTAGAGAGAATAATGATATGCTAAAAATAATTTTTTAAAATTTGAGTATTCAAATATAATGAAAAAATCATGTATTTATCTAGCTCACCATGAGTACTAAACTGTTTGGTCATTAGAGATGTGATTCATTGTACATTATGCCAATGTAATGTATTATGACACTGAATCTAGTCTGCAGGGGTCATGGTCTCTATTCTATGTATAATAATAAGTTATGTATAAACCATCCAAATTAAATACAGGAAAACATAAATTAGAGAACATAACCATATGAAATAATTTTATGATATGTATAGAAGAAAATCATTATGTTTTTGTACACTATAGATTACATGGTTTTCCTTAGAAAATACATCTATGCCCGGATACTACAAGTGTATGTTGTTCTTGGACATAATTACCTTTGGGTAATTACATCGAAAATTGTATATTGGGCTTGACCCAATTATCACATGGTGTATAAAAGTGTGCATTACTATGCACCTAGTTTGGCACTCCTAAGGGAAGTGCTTAGGGCAATTCAAAATTTTGTTACCAACCATTATAGATGATTTGAATAGATGATTAAAATAAATGACCTATGTTAACCCATAAGGAAAATAAAGGCCTATGTTGAAATAAAATGAATGATGTACTTATATTGAATTGTTTTATTGAAAACCTTATAATGTGTTTATTTAATTATTATTTTTGTTTCAATGATATCCATCATTTTTTAGGGATCATTATAAAAATTATATTATATTTTTTTAGAAAAATGGTTACCCACATTCTTGTTTAAAAACACATTTCATTTGGTAAGGTGGTGGGGCTTGAACCCATGACCAATGGATAATAAGGGTTTCACAAGTACTACTAGCCTACATGATGTCCTAGTTAATATGGCATTGTTTTAGGTACACTATTTGGAAAAAATATTCATAATGAACTAGTTTTGTTACCTTTTAGGATTAGATATACATTTATTATTTTATAATAATTTTTATAACAATATAATTTCTCGAAAATACTACGATAGAGACCAAAATAGTTGACAATATTTTTTTTGATCTTATGATCCATTAAATAAAAATTTTAGTGCTACTTGAATTACAATAGAAGCACAAACTAAGGATGAAATTTTGTTTATAGAAATGTATCAAGTATATATTTTTACTTATATTCAAAGAAATTAAAAAATTTCCTTAACATTATGAAAATAATATTCAAATAAAAAAGTTCTACCCAATTAAATTCCTATATGATGAATCTTATGGTATGTTAAATTATCGTGTATTTATGGGATTTAGACCCTTATCATTCCATTTACCCTTCTTTTTCTTCTTCTAAGATACCTCAATCACTCAGTATAAGTATTTATGATTTTATTTTAAGTATTAATCTTCAATTTTCACAAATGTTCTACTACATAGTAACCTAGTTATGTGATATTACTTATTAAATTATTTATTTTCTTATATCTCTTATTCAAATGTTATTTTACTATCTCTATTTTTATGTGGGGTTTTCACCAATGGTTATTTAAAATATCAAACCCTTGATTATCAAGATCATGGTTAAATTCAATGTATGTAATTTACTGAAGGTGGGGAGAAGGAAACACTCGAAATTTATAGAATAATAAAATATCATTTAATGGTGTTTTGTAAACAAAATGATGAGTTATATTTCACTAAACTCAATAATAAATCTCTTAAATATCTTCTATTACACAAAGAAATGTGTTTTACCAAAAATATTGTACTTTTCATAACACTATTAATATGATAGGTATCACTTAGATGTTGGAATTGAAGTTATGAATAGGATTAACCAACTTATAAAATTTTTCATTTTCCATCATTAATTGGTTATATATTGATTATAATTAATAATCATCATCATTTAAATGAAAATAAAAATTTTCTAGAAAAAAACTAATTTTTAAGATACTTCAGTCGCACCTTGCACACATAATATAAAAATAATCTTTACCATATTTAAAAAAAATTAATAGAAAAAATAAAATTCAATTTTTTAAATGATAATATGGAAAATATATTAGGGTGATGTAACACCCCAAGAATTCATAATGTGTTATTTCTTCAAAATAATTCAATAACTTGCACTACACGCAACACCGAGTTCACTTGCACAATGACTTACCAAAAATCCAATCAAAAGAGGTTATGAATAGTATTAAATAAATTTTAAATTTTATATAATCCTTATAATTTTTCCATATTATGAGTATCTTAGACATAATGCAAGAACAAATTCATTTTCACTATTGCACTTTTATCAACTTTTAATAGTGAACCCTTTTTAAATACAATATTTTAAACTTTTTGACTAAATGGGGAAATCAAAAATTTAAAATGAAACATCCCAAGCTTCCACGGTACGTTTTCTTTGAATAATACAGTAGCGTGTGTTGTACGCAACCTTGAGTTTTAACACACACCACAACCAATCAAACTAGCCGTTATGAATAATAATACCTAATTTTTTAAATTATATATATTTTATATTTCAAAATGGAATTCATTTTTGGATTCAGAATATCGAATTTAGCCTAAGGTGAAATTTTGGTACATTTCGGATAACTTTCATATTTTGATGAATAGTGAAAATTACTAAATTTTAATTAAAAACAACTTTTTTAATCAAAATAATTAAAAGTGATAAATTATGATTTTGAGTGGTTTTAAAGTGTATTTAGAATATATTTTTACCATTTAATATAATTTTGGTCATTGGACATAATTTTACAATTAAACCGAACATAAACAAGTGTCAATATTTTGATAGTTATTATCTCTTAAAAACACGCTTTTTGTTTTGACAGCGGGAATTAATTTGAAATTAATTTCTGCCACTTCTGTGTTTTGAATTTAGAAAGATGGATTCCATATTTTTAATCCGGATTTTCAAATTGTGTAAATAGGTAACTTTTATTTTTAGACATTTTGAATAATTACTGCGGTAAATATTTTTTTTACCATGGTTAAGGGTAAATCCGGTAAATAAGGGTTAAAAAATAATATTATAATAATACTAAATTACCGTAAAACGTGTCTTAACCCTATTGGTTGATACATGGTCGACAATGGGTATCTTTGGGTCGATTTTGGGACCCCATGGATCCACTTGTAAGTGATAATGAAACTTTATTTTAATTAAGTTAAAATGAATACAAAAATGACACAAGCATATATCTTTTAGAAAAACAATTGTTACATAGGGTTATATAAGTTGGATTTTAGATTATAAATATTCATTAGAAAGATAAAAAGATTTCCTACATAATGATATTTTATTTATAATTTTTAGACATTAAATAATTTATTTTATTTATGACACAATGATGATGCAGTAATTACTATAATAGTGAAAAATTAAATTAATTGATATTATAAATAACCAAATAAATATAATATGAAACTTTTAATGAATTAAAACTAATTTTCAAGGATAATATGATATATTATGATTGATTTAATGGACTTTTTTCGAAGTAATCAATCTGTTATGAGTTTCCCAAAAATCAACTATTGAATAGTGTCAAAATTGACATAAAAGAGTTCTTAAAACAAATATTATATTATTAATTGATATTAAATTCCTAAAAATCTAAGGTTCGGACAAGAGACTTATATCATGATAGGTTCATCATTAATGGACCACTTGGGGGTCGCTTGGATGTATATAGTATGTTTATTAATCATATTATATAAAAATACAAAGAGACAGTGTAAAAGTGAAACTAATTAACTTAGAGTTAATACTTAAAGATAAGGTTAATATAAGTACCCAAACCTATCTAAATTCTATTGGTTGAGTGGTTTTCGACCTATCTCAACCTTAAACTTTGAATAATCAACTTTGGAGCCATTAGAAACCGAATATGAATTTATTATAAATTAATATTTCTAGCTTTTCCAAAGGTGCCCCTCACCACTCTTATAAAAGGGCACTCCGCCTTCTCATTTCTACACACCTTCAAAGCCTTTTGGATCGGCCAAACTCTGCCCAAATACTCTCCCAACATCCCTCACTACAACCTAGAGGCATTAGTTTGATCAGAAAGCCATCCTAAGGAGCCCTTTTGATCAAATCAAAAGGAAGAACCCGAAGAAGAGGAGGTTAACCTAGCCCATCCAAGGAAAAGTACAAGGTAAGGGATTTTCTTATCTCACATTCAATTCTGTGAGATTTCCATTATTCGCCACTAAATTATTGAATGTGGTGTATTGTGTAATGGCATTTGATATATATTATCATGATTATCTTTATATTCATGTTATTCTGTAAATAATTTGGTGGTTATTAACTTTTGGCCATACGACTCAGTTGATTAACGTGGTAAGGGGTTTTCATCTCACTCCTTATTCCCGTGAGATTCATGCCATATTTCCACCATTACCTTTTGTGTGGTGTATGTACTGCCCATAATTATATTCATTGTGTAATACACTTTAATTTATGTGTATTTACATATTCATTGTATGATACCTCTTTCATGGGTTGTATGTTTCATAAGTTACCAAATTGGTAAGGGTTATTTCACAATCTCTTCATTATCCGAGGTTGTTTATACGTAATAATCTACTGGGATCTCTTTATCATCCACATCCATGTTTCTTCAAAATGTATTTCAAAACATTTTTACTATTTACAAGAATATGGGTTAAAGTCATTTATACCCTTGTTTTACTTTTTATAAGTGTTTTATAAAGGAATCTTTCCGTCGTTTTCCAAACAAGGTGCTTTTTAACCTTTTCGACAAAATTAAGGTAAGAATGTTTTTTTAACTTATACGGCGGGTGCAGTTATTTTCCACCATTATAAAATCGTCGAAGCTTCCCTTACAAGCTTATAAGAATATTTTCAAATTGAATGTATTATTTTATAATTATGTTACTTTTAAAATGATTTAAAAAAAGAGATATTTCTCCAAAATAGTTTTGATTTCATCTATGTCAAAATCTTTTGATGGATTTTAAGCTTATTTTAAGTTGATTTATTATGATACAAAACATCCATATTTTATTAAAGGTTTTGTGATATTTTTCACAGTGGATACGTCATTCTTATGTCACTCATGGTTTTTGTTTAAAGTATTGACATTTCATAAGTTATTTTTAATCCAAATGTTTATGTTATATTACAACCTTTCATTCAGATGAATGTGTTAGAAAAGTATGTTCCGGGATGGGGACCGGTAAAAGTAATCCCTCCAGTTTGGTCTCCGGTTATTAGAGGAATTCCGGTTTGGTCTCCGGTTATTAGAGGCACTCCAGGTTGGTGTCCGGTTATTAGAGGCACTCCGGGTTGGTGTCCGGTTGTTAGAGGCACTCCGGGTTGGGTTCCGGTTACAGTTAGCCCCAAGGTCTTGGGACGAGGCCTTGACAAAGAAATTAAAGTTTAGCATTATTCATTCCAACATTATGAAAGTGGTTATTGATTTTTTCATGTGATTATTCGATTAGTAGAATATCCATGTGAATAATTAAATGGAATTATTTCATTTTATTTATGCCATACCATGTTGAAAGTTCATGTTTGAAAGGCTTTTGTTTTAGTTAAACATTGCCTTAAATGTTTATTCTTATTTATGAAAGTTTCCGCTATATTGTTATCCTTACTGGGCATTTGAGCTCACCCTTTTTCTATGTTTTATTTTTCCCAGGAAGTGAAGAAGTAAGTTATGAATGACCTGCAGGGATATTATGTGGGTATATGAGTGGGGATTATGGAGACATTATGTTGTTGTAGTAGTTTTTCATTTTATGATGTAATGTAAAACTTATGAATATATCTAGTGTTTCCAGGGCTACTAAACCAATCGGTCTTTCGAGATTTGATCTTTCTTGTGATCATGCCACTGATATGTAATAATGCACCGACTCTGGGAAACTAGGGTTGGGGCGTTACAGTTGGTATCATAGAAAGTTTAGTACAAACCTTAGAAGATAGATTTAGATAAACTCTGATTAGAGCACGTAGACCTAAGATGAACTTTGAGGATTAGTGTAGAAGAACTTCCTAGAATTTTGGTATTGTAGAGAGTTTGTGAGTTTTTCGAGCAATACATCCCTGTCTGGAAACGAGCAGGTAGAGGCGGCTCTGGCACAGATGTACCTAGGGGTAAAACCCGAAAACACCGCTTTGAGCTAGACTCGAACGGGAACTGGTGCATGATAATGGGCCTTGCTGCACTCTTGGTTACGACACTCCCGGGGGATATGCTTAGGATAATTCTCATTTTCTTTACAAACCATTACGAAGGGTATATGAGTATATACATCCTCAAAGGAGACATTTTTATGATTATAGATTATATCCATAAATAGTTCAATTTATGTTAAGTGTTTTATAAGTATGGGATTATGTATTTTGATTCATAAACTGATCTAGTGTATGCCATTGTTTAGAAATGGCTCCTAGTAGAAGGAATGAGAACTCCAGAAATGCACATGATCCAAAGAGAAGGAAGGATCATATCTTTCATAGTCTTAAGCTAGAATTTATAAGAAAAATAGTCTCCCATGTATTATCATCATATGAAGAAATAATATCATGTGTTGATAAGATAAGTAAAGAGTTTACTGAGTCCTATGGCTTTGAAGAAAAGCAAGAGAAGAAAAGGATGGAAGAGAGAAAGATGGATAAAGGGAAGAGGGAAAAGAAGAATTTTCCCATATGTGGTAACTGTGGAAAGAAACACCCTGGAACTTGCCTGAAAGGAATGGGAGTTTGTTATAAGTGTGGAGGAAAAGGGCACAAAGTACGTGACTGCAAGGGTAAGAAAATGGTTTCAAATTTACAATGCTTCATTTGCAAGGAGTTTGGACACTACGCGAACCTATGTCCCAGTCATCAGACTATGCTACAAATGATGTTATTGGATAATAATCAAGTTATGATACTACCACAGATGAAGAGGAATGATTAGAGTTCTTATGTTGATTATGTCAATTGAGTGTTGTATCAACAATGTACTTGTTATAATAATTATGGAGTATATAAGGATTGTACTGCAGTACTATTTCATTAAGGACTTGAGATTGTGTGGAACAATGAAAAGTGACTCAATAACAGGTTAAATTTTTGGAAAATATATGGTTGAGAGAATGATAAATCATAATATAGTTCTGATACTGAGGTAGTGATTTTGGAATAATATGTGATTGTTTTGGATAAATTATATTGGATATTCTTGACTACCATGGAACTGATTAATGATTTGTATATTCCATCATTGTTGGGGTTTAAAACATTTTTGGATTAATGAAGTATATCCAGCATTCTATATGGAATAAGGGAGCATGAATGTAATCAATAAGGAATATGGTAATACATGATGAAGGTATTCATATGCTATTACAGGGTAAAAAGGATCTATATTATGTTTACCTTCCTTATAAATGTTAGAATATGAGTTTGGATAGAAGTATTCTGGATAGTTCTAGTTTGTATTATTTTGGATTTCCATAAAAGGACAACTCGGAGGTCGGGCGGCAACCCGTCGCATCCGGCAAGGCTGCGAGACTTGAACCCGCAACCGAAGGGCGACAAGGGTGTATCACCTACCACTGGCCCATGAGATGTCCTGGATTAAATAATGTAGATTTTATTAAAATATCATGTAGATGAATTATAAATTCGTTTATTTTGGAACCCTATACGAATAGTGTAAATATAATTTTTTTTACATTCTATTATCTTTTAAAGTGAAAGATGAGTTTGTGGTAGAAATTTATTAATGGATAAAACTCTAATTATAAAGTATGTATATCTCCTTATGATATTATCCAATCTCATAAATAAATTCCTCAACATTAAGAAAAGAAACATAGAACAAAAATGTTTTCCTAGATGGTACCTTAAATCATCACTAATTTATGGCTTTGGGATTGTTGTCCTTTTCATAGCCATGTTCTCTACCACTATCCATCAGATAATTGATGGTTAGATTTTTCTTCCATATCCATATTTTCCTACATGGAACCCTAGTATGTGTTGTTTTCGGTAATCTTCATACTTTCGACTCTTTATTTTAAATAGAGGCCTCATTAATTCATTTTTCGATGTGGTATTTCAACTAAGATATTTTGAAACGTCAAAAATGTGTTATCCTAATACCCTATGTTTTGTTGAACCGATGATATTTCAAATCATCATAGATTGATGAATTTAAGGACCTCAATTTTACACTTGTTTATGATTGATGACCTCAATCACTACCTATAAATATTTACATTTTTCCTCCAATTATATGTCTCTAATTGCCACCAATGTTCTCCTAATCGAGATCATAATTTGGTGGTGACCATTTGATTTCTCTATTCCTCATATTAAGACTAAATTTTAGTAACCCAATTTCCAATGTGGGTTTTCCCACAAATATATTTTCTACTTTCAACCTTTTATTTTCGAAGAACAATTTCAAATTGCGAGGACGCAATTTATTGAAGGAGGGGAGAATGTAACACCCCAAGAATTCATAATGTGTTATTTCTTCAAAATAATTCAATAACTTGCACTACACGCAACACCAAGTTCACTTGCACAATGACTTTACAAAAATCCATTCAAAAGAGGTTATGAATAGTATTAAATAAATTTTAAACTTTATATAATCCTTATATTTTTTCCATATAATGAGTATCTTAGACATAATGCAAGAACAAATTCATTTTCAGTATTGCACTTTTATCAACTTTTAATAGTGAACCCTTTTTCAATACAATATTTTAAACTTTTTGACTAAATGGGGACATCAAAAATTTAAAATGAAACATCCCAAGCTTCCACGGTACGTTTTCTTTGAATAATACAGTAGCGTGTGTTGTACGCAACCTTGAGTTTTAACACACACCACAACCAATCAAACTAGCCGTTATGAATAGTAATACCTAATTTTTTAAATTATATATATTTTATATTTCAAAATGGACTTCATTTTTGGATTCAGAATATCGAATTTAGCCTAAGGTGAAATTTTGGTACATTTTGGATAACTTTCATATTTTGATGAATAGTGAAAATTACTAAATTTTAATTAAAAACAACTTTTTTAATCAAAATAATTAATAGTGATAAATTATGAATTTGAGTGATTTTGAAGTATATTTAGAATATATTTTTACCATTTAATATAATTTTGGTCATTGGACATAATTTTACAATCAAACCGAACATAAACAAGTGTCAACCTTTTGATAGTTATTATCTCTTAAAAACACGGTTTTTGTTTTGACAGCGGGAAATAATTTTAAATTATTTTCTGCCACTTCTGTGTTTTGAATTTAGAAAAATGGATTCCATATTTTGAATCAGGATGTTCAAATTTTGTAAATAGGTAAATTTTATTTTTAGACATTTTGAATAATTACTGCGGTAAATATTTTATTTACCATGGTTAAGGGTAAATCCGGTAAATAAGAGTTAAAAAATAATATTATAATAATACTAAATTACCCTAAAACGTGTCTTAACCCTATTGGTTGTTACATGGTCGACCATGGGCATCTTTGGGTCGATTTTGGGACCCCATGGATCCACTTATAAGTGATAATGACACTTTATTTTAATTAAGTTAAAATGAATACAAAAATGACAGAAGCATATATCATTTAGAAAAACAATTGTTACATAGGGTTATATATGATGGATTTTATATTATAAATATTAATTAGAAAGATAAAAATATTTTCCACATAATGATATTTTATTTATAATTTTTAGACATTAAATAATTTATTTTATTTATGACACAATGATGATGTAGTAATTACTATAATAGTGAAAAATTAAAATAATTGATATTAAAAATACCCAAATAAATATAATATGAAACTTTTAATGAATTAAAAATACTTTTCTAGGATAATATGATATATTTGGATTGATTTAATTGACTTTTTTTGAAGTAATCAATCTGTTATGAGTTTCACAAAAATCAACTATTGAATAGTGTCAAAATTGACATAAAAGAGTTCTTGAAACAAATATTATATTATTAATTGATATTAAATTCCTAAAAATCTAAGGATCGGCCAAGAGACTTATATAATGATAGGTTCATCATTTATGGACCACTTGGGGGTCTCTTGGATGTATATAGTTTGTTTATTAACCATATTATATAAAAATACAAAGAGACAGTGTAAAAGTGAAACTAATTAACTTAGAGTTAATACTTAAAGATAAGGTTAATATAAGTACCCAAACCTGTCTAAATTATATTGGTTTAGTGGTTTTCGACCTATCCCCACCTTAACCTTTGAATAATAAACTTTGGAGCCATTAGAAACCGAATATGAATTTATTATAAATTAATATTTCTACCTTTTCCAAAGGTGCCCCTCACCCCTCTTATAAAAGGGCACTCCTCCTTCTCATTTCTACACACCTTCAAAGCCTTTTGGTTCGGCCAAACTCTGCCCAAATACTCTCCCAACATCCCTCACTACAACCTAGAGGCCTTAGTTTGATCATAAAGCCAACCTAAGGAGCCCTTTTGATCAAATCAAAAGGAATAACCTGAAGAAGAGGAGGTTAACCTACCCCATCCAAGGAAAAGTACAAGGTAAGGGATTTTCTTATCTCACATTCAATTCCATGAGATTTCAATTATTCGCCACTAAATTATTGAAAGTGGTGTATTGTGTACTGTAATTTGATATATATTATCATGATTATCTTTATATTCATGTTATTCTGTAAATAATTTGGTGGTTATTAACTTTTGGCCATACGACTCAGTTGATTAACGTGGTAAGGGGTTTTCATCTCACTCCTTATTCCCGTGAGATTCATGCCATATTTCCACCATTACCTTTTGTGTGGTGTATGTACTGCCCATAATTATATTCTTTGTGTAATACACTTTAATTTATGTTTATTTACATATTCATTGTATGATACCTCTTTCATGGGTAGTATGTTTCATAAGTTACCAAATTGGTAAGGGTTATTTCACAATCTCTTCATTATCCGAGGTTGTTTATACGTAATAATCTACTGGGATCTCTTTATCATCCACATCTATGTTTCTTCAAAAAGTATTTCAAAACATTTTTACTATTTACAAGAATATGGGTTAAAGTCATTTATACCCTTGTTTGACTTTTTATAAGTGGTTTATAAAGTAATCTTTCCGTCGTTTTCCAAACAAGGTGCTTTTTAACCTTTTCGACAGAATTAAGGTAAGAATGTTTATTTTAACTTATACGGTGGGTGCGGTTATTTTCCGCCGTTATAAAATCGTCGAATCTTCCCTTACAATCTTATAAGAATATTTTCAAATTGAATGTATTATTTTATAATTATGTTACTTTTAAAATGATTTAAAAAAAAGAGATATTTCTCCAAAATAGTTTTGATTTCATCTATGTCAACATCTTTTGATGGATTTTAAGCTTATTTGAAGTTGATTTATTATGATACAAAACATCCATATTTTATTGAAGGTTTTGTGATATTTTTCACAGTGGATACTTTATTCTTATGTCACTCATGGTTTTTGTTTAAAGTATTGACATTTCATAAGTTATTTTTAATCCAAATGTTTATGTTATATTTCAACCTTTCATTTAGATGAATGTGTTAGAAAAGTATGTTCCGGGATGGGGACCGGTAAAAGTAAGCCCTCTGGTTTGGTCTCCGGTTATTAAAGGAACTCCGCATTGGTCTCCGGTTATTAGAGGCACTCCGGGTTGGTGTCTGGTTATTAGAGGCACTCCGGGTTGGTGTCCGGTTATTAGAGGCACTCCGGGTTGGGTTTCGGTTATAGTTAGCCCCAAGGTCTTGGGACGAGGCCTTGACAAAGAAATTAAAGTTCAGCCTTATGCATTCCAACATTATGAAAGTTGTTATTGATTTTTTCATGTGATTATTCGATTAGTAGAATATCCATGTGAATAAGTAAATGGCAATATTTCATTTTATTTATGCCATACCATGTTGAAAGTTCATGTTTGAAAGGCTTTTGTTTTAGTTATACATTTCCTTAAATGTTTATTCTTATTTATGAAAGTTTCCGCTATATTGTTATCCTTACTGGGCATTTGAGCTCACCCCTTTTCTATGTTTTATTTTTCCCAGGAAGTGAAGAAGTAAGTTATGAATGACCTGCAGGGATATGATGTGGGGATATGAGTGTGGATTATGGAGACATTATGTTGTTGTAGTAGTTTTTCATTTTATGATGTAATGTAAAACTTATGAATATATCTAGTGTTTCCAGGGCTACTAAACCAATTGGTCTTTCGAGATTTGATCTTTCTTGTGATCATGCCAATGTTATGTAATAATGCACCGACTCTGGGCAACTAGGGTCGGGGCGTTACAGGTGAGTTGTTTGGATTTTTATGAAAAGTTTCTTTTATTTATGAATATTAAAAATACTGAATTATAATTGAAAACAACAATATTATTTAAATTAACTTCTAATGTAAAATTATATTATTAATTTTTTTTAAATAAATAAAATAAAAATTATAAATCCATAAATCTAAATAATTCATTTGGATCAATTTCATATTGAATCTGGATATAGAAACTTTTAAACAATTTCAACATTTTTTTTAAAAAAATGATTTATCGTCACGTCTGTGGAATTAATTATGAAATAGAATTTTCCACTAATGTGAATTGAATTTTTAAAAATTGATTAATTATTTTTAATAATGATAATTTATAATTTATAATAATTTTTACATAATTTATTTAATGAAATGAATATTTAATGGGATAAAAAGAAATCCGTGTGATTAAGATAAAAATGGGTTTACCGTGGGTAATACAATAATGATAAGTTTAAATTTTACTATTAAAATTATATAAAATAATTTTTCAAGACAATTCTATAAAAATAAAACTATTTTTTTAGATATTCGTTATTGTTTTACCGTTTTTACATATGAAAAACATGGGAGTACTATATTATTTTCCAAAATACAATGTGTGTCATATCACCCAATTTTTAAAGGCACCCACTCTCAGCTCTTCATAAATCCTTCACACTAATTTGGATCAAGAAAGGACAGAAAAAATCACTTCCCAAATTCCCTCAACTCATCTTATAATCCTAATATTTTGTATAATGAAATCATTTCAATGCTTTAGTGATAACCGAAGTATTATACCCAGAGAAGGGGCATATGTTCTTTAATGAGGGTCTTTATTTTGATTCTTGCACCACAACCTTCAATTTTTATTTAATCATGATGATATAATGATATAACTGGCTTCAATATACATTTAATTTTTAATAATAACATAATTACAATAATATATATCAATATCCATAAAATGGGTTATGAAATAATTATTCAATTTATGGTGGAGTACTGCCTCTCGATCCAATGTTGATAATTTTTCAATTACTATTAATCTAGAATGGGTATTATGATGGATATAAAGTACATATATGATATATATATAATAATAATAATTAAAAATATATATCCATTATATCAGATATAACATATTATTTTTTATTATATAGGAGACATGATAATGTTTCTTGTGTGTACTATAGATCAGCACCTCATGATGTGATGTGATTAATCTTTCACTAACTCATTAAATGGAAGGTGATAAGTAATAATGTTAACAATAATACATTATATACATGATATAATTATGATATTAATGAAATATTAATCATTATGTACTATTAATATTTTATTTTATTTTATTTTTACACATAAATATGATAACATCATCTTTGTACATGTGGGCTTCCGCCATCACCAAGATATGTGACTATCATTTCATCACCAAACCACATTGATTAAATATAAAAGAATATAATATGGTATATATTATATCATTATAAATATATAAAGGTAATATATTACTGTCCAAATCTACATAATGATTAGTTAAAAATGGAAACATTACTCATGAGTACGTACGGGCCACCATCTCCAAGATTATAACGAAGTTTATTTTTAATAACCATCATTCATGGTCGGTTTTTAATGTAAAATTTATGTAATAATATTATAAATTTTTCATGATTATTATTATTTAAGTCATAAAACTATAATATATGTACAATAACTGAATTTATCATTATGAAACACACATGAGAAAACATGGAAATTAAAACACAAAATGATGAAAATAATTAATGGTTATTAACTCACAGGATATAAGATGCAATAAAAGGATCATGTAGCATATTATAATTATGAGTATGGTGTTGGTATAAATTAGTAACATTATTTTAATTGTTATATATTAGGTTATATCACATTAAACTAAATCAAAGTGTAAGGTAATGTATTTCTTCTTAATTTTGTTATTTTTAGGAATATTGTAATATTACGCACTTAATTTATTTCATATGGTGTATATACTTTCCATTTGACATGTAATATCATGATTAATTGATTCTCCATAGTCTTTTAAATTTAAATTTTAAATATTTAATCCAAGGTTATTAGGCATATGATGTACCAATTGGTAAATAAATTCATAACTGAAATTCATTTCATTAGTTTATATGATATCTTCATTGTCATTAGTATTATATGATTATGTGTATAATTAATATGGATTATGCTATTTTTTATCTAACTACTCTTGTTGTATTTATAGGTCATAAAATTAAATTATTCATTGATTAATTTTCACTTCAAAAATATTATCATTTTAACGGTTTATTTCTCAATAACATTCTAATTATTATTGTGTATTCACGAATTTCCATTAACAGAAATTATTTTTTCATTGTTCAATAAACACTCTAATTTTTTTATCCTCAGTTTACTGATAATTTTTTGAGGTGACTTCACTATTCCTCCACTATTTGGTACTCAAAATTATTTATAAAATGTTATTAAGAAAATCAATATTCAATTCTCTCTTCCATTAAAAAATGGTTTTCATATAAAACCATATTTTCAAAAATCTGAAAAAAATGATAAAAAATTCAAATTATTTATAAAATTAATTTTCATTCATTTTTACTCCTCAAAATAAATAAATTGAATCTTATTTGGTTTTTAAATAAAATATTCTTTTGAATTTTACCTGAAATTTGGAAGGAAATTCCTTTTCATTTCATGAATAAGGCACTTTACTAACCATTTTACAGTACAAAACTCATTTAATTTTTCTTGTATTACAAAATGTACATAATTACCCACCATCATGACCCTAGTTTTTTTAAATCTTCTTGTAATGTTTTATAAGGATATTTTTAAATAATTTTTTTAAAGTTATTTTCCCAGAAAAGTGTTTTCAAATATTTTTCAAAATGAAAATTATATTTTTCTCAAGAACTTTTCTAATTATATTTTTATTTTATTTATATTCCTCATGGAAAAACATTTTAATCTTAATCCAATTTGTATATTTTGATACCATCCTTGTTCTTCCCAAAGTTAGTTTATGGTTATTTTGACCCAATATATTATTGGTATGAACTGGTTTAATTTTGTAGTCATTAACTTACCCTAGAATTATTCACTTTTCTTTGATAATTGAAAATATATATCTCCATAAATATCAATGTTAATCATCGTGGATATGTTTATTTTTAAGATCATATAAAATTTCTAAATATAGTTTCCTATATTGAATTTGATTTTCTTATTTGGGGAAATATTGTTAATTCAATAATTTTTAATCGATATGATTATTTAATAAAAATACATATTATTAATTAAATAGATGATTTGGTATATGTGGGATTCTATAGTTACAAATTTTTGGGGTGGGCCCAGTTATAGATACCCCTTGACATATCATCAGTCTCATGAGATGTATCTATTAGCTAGACTTCGTTAAGGGGAAAATCACCCCATATTTTTTAAACCAACTGTTGAAGGTCATGACGGTAATGAAATCATGTATCTCGGTTAAATGGTATCAAGTGATTAGGATTTTATTTCATTAAAGTTTTATTTATCACTATCCATTAAAATTTAACAACTACATTATCTTTGGATGAAATTTTTAGCAATTAATTAATTAAATGGAATATGTTTTTTGTTATTTCAATTTCCATATTGATTGTGCCATATCCAGTTAACATAGTCATGTTATTTATAAAATTTAAGGTGTTTCCAGTTATTTACCTTACAATGTTAATAATTATCCATTATATTGTTTCATTTTTATGATATCTATATACACTCCTTTCTTATTTTATTGATTACATAGAATATGTATTTAGTTATAGACATTTACAGATAATTTATTATTACTAATTTTGGATTTTTTCTATTATACATATCCCTTACTGAGCATTTGCAATCATCAATTTTTTTATTTCCCTGGGGTTACTAGAAGTTTACTAAATAAATAATGTACGAATACACCAAAAGTAAATAATGATATCTTTTGAAGAAAAAATATAATATTTTTCTTTGATTTTTCAAATATAATGTAAGACAAAATATTTAGCAATTATATAAATAATAAAAAACCATTCCATCCATTAGAAATTGATTACTTGAATATTATGCAAATTAAATTTACTACAGCACTATGTTATTGTTGCTGGGGTCCGGGTTTCTATAATTGCTTTCAAATTTTGGTAAAAAATGTAAAAATGTGTCATAAAAAATATTAAAAAGAATAATTCCTAGCAAAATCATAAATAATGTGAAATATAAATTAAAATGACCATAAAACATATATAATTGTAAATAAAAACTTTCTGAAAAACATTTTTAGTAGAAATTGATATGGAATATAATTATTTTTCGTCTAAAAAAATATACAAGATCATAATCACATACAAGAAAACACTATTGATATTTATTTAATTAATTAGTGAGTATATTTAAGTTAAAAATCCAAAAAAAAATATTCGAAGAAGAATAACAAATATTTGGTTCTTATAAATAGCAGCATATGATCCATCATAAAGGACCAATTAACATAGACAATCCCAAAAAATATGGGATTTTATCCCTAAAGTCCTTACTCTTTTGGTAAGTTTTGAATATTATAAATTTGAAAGAAATAAATTTGAATAAAAATTTAAATACCTTAAATATAATTATATCGATGATATAACATGTTATGGTGGATTATATACACTTCATAAAATAATATAGGATCATAACACAAATATATGTCCCAATGAAAAAAAATGAGATGATTAAATGTTAAAATGATATATAGTTAAAATAAAATATAATAAATTGTGATACTATGTTTAAAATATGTAAATACACAAAATAAATCAATAAAATATAAAAAAATCCGCATTAAAAATAATATTTGCATAATATAATCCATGAAGATGTTATGTGACTCAATAATAGAAAATTGAGTTAAGAAACCCCTTACCTTACACCATAACGTGGCATATATGTTGTTTATCATCATGAATAATGAAATCTTGTAGAATGTTTACTTGATTACTAACATTTTATATTTTATTAATCATTTTATTCCACTTTCCTATTTTTTAGGATTTTATTACATAATCAATTATGTTTCCATTTTATTTTTTAGGATGTTTAGTTCATAAGTCAAGAATTACTTCTGTAGGATGAATTTGTTTAAAAAATTCATGGTTAAAACATCCTAAAAATAAAATTTAGGAAAAAATAATCATTATTATAAATTAATGACATTTTTATAACCACCCATAAAATTTAATCATTAAAAATAAAATATGATCAATCTTGGAGGCGGTATTCTCTATGTAATCTTGAGTAACATTTTCATTTTTCAATGAGCCTATGGGAAAGAAGATATGTATTATTTTAACATTATAATTTATTATTATATCATAAATATAAAAATAATTATTTAAGTATATTTATATAACAAGTATAAGGGCTTAGCTTCAAAACATTGCATAATTTTGAATTAAAAGAATACTTCACATTGAGAATATTTTCAGGTTTATATTTTTAGAGAATTATTCCATTACAATTTTATATCATCATGAAAATTACATGTATACACTACTACTTAGTATCTATTTTTTTATAAAATTAAAATTCATGAAAAAAGGGAGTCATGTCTAGTTTCATGTTTTAGACAGCATGAATTTTCTTTGATCCCATCCTTTACCATATTCATAATTAAGTCCTATAAAAAAAATTGACAAAATGGGATGAGCCTAAAAAGATTAGTAAGGGTTATAAAATAAGTAAATGCGACATTAACCAATCAGTAAATAAAAATAAATGAAACCCTACTTTTCAATCATAAAAAACATCATGAAATTATAATATTTATGAATAACACAAAGAAATCATAAATCATATAGGTAACATATGGCATCAATATCATACATACATTGTAGCTATCACAACTATGTAGGGGGTTATGTTGGAATACCCATCACAGTATATTCCCTAAAACTCTTAGGAGAAACATTAACGTTTACCTCGTTCACGTTAGCCAATGCATTGGAGAGCTATCTCGGGCACACCCACCTTAATTTTATCACAGAACCAACCATATACGTAAAAAATGACCAATAACCATAACATAATTAGAAGACATAACAAAATAAAAAATTAAATATAGTATTTCAATATTTTAATCATAATATATCGTATCAATATATTGAAATAAACATGGTTTGATCAAACATTTTCAAATCCATTTCAAACGTTAAATAAATAGATTTTTAGTCAATGTGTCCCTTACCAATTTGAAGCTTTTAATTGAATTAAAATTTTAAAACATTAATATCCATATAAATATATTTTTTAAAAATCATTTTTAAAACATGGACATTAATGAGAAAGATTTAGAAGAATAGATCTTTAAAAATTTTAAAATGATATTTTAGTTAAATAGTTTCTAACCAAATGTGAGATGCTTGAATACAAATAATTGAGGAATAAAATTAATAAAGAATTATAATATCATGATAATATGTGTATTCATGATATAATATGCCATATGATAGTATATACATGATATAAATGTGAATTGGCACATAACAACAATGATGTATTAATGGAAGGTAAATTGAGATGAAATCCCTTATAAAGACGGTATACTTAGATTAAAGATAAATCAATTACATAGTTATGTGTGAAATATATAAACACACTCGATATGATTAGATATTCAGTGTAAATAAATCAGAGTACATACACACATATTTTTGTAAAAAACACCAATGACATGGATGTTTAACTCAAAGAATGAAAATGGGTTAAAATTACTCTTATCAAGATCATATCGATGACTTGGGAATTTATCAATAGAGTGATTATGTATATCAAATTTATATCCAAACATAAGGGAGTGGAAATTATAAGATAAATAAATAAACACTGATTCCACACATAATCATAACATGGAATAATTAAGAATTAGATGATTAACAAATGGAGTGGAAATTGGCATAAAAAGTTCCCTTACCGATTTAGTAACATACTAAACATAAAACACATAAATGATAGATCATAGAATGAAGAAGTAAATACCAATAAATTTAATTATATTACACAAAGAATAAAATCATGGGTAGTACATACACCACACAAAACGAATTAGTGGCAAATATATCATGAATCTCACAGGAATAAAAAGTTAGAAGAAAACCCCTTACAACATTGTATTCAATTGATTCATATTACCAAAAATTAATAAAAACCAAATGAATCACATAATACTATGAATATAAATTTAATCATGATAATATATATCATATTTCAATACAAAATACACCACATTCAAGAAATAAGTGGTGAACAGTGGAAATCTCACAGAATTTTAAGAAGGATATGAAACCCAATACCTCGTGTCTGACTTACCCGTTCATTCATTAATCTCCTATATAATAAGATAAATAAAATTTATAATTTATTAATATAATTTTTAAAGTTTATTATTCCATTTATATCACTTATTACCTTGTTGTAAACATTATGCAATCATTTAAGTTAATAATGGTCATTTGGTCGAAATTTGGTACTTAAGTCAAAATTGACCTTGTTATAATTACATGTTGTTAATGTGGTCAAAGGTCCATTATCTCCATAATAATATTCATAATTAAATATAATATATATAATAAATATCCATTATATTTATGTATTTATAATATTACATATCTTTTGGAGATAATATATGAAATGCAACGTTCCTAGAGATGGTAAGTCGTACGTATGCCTGAACGCTACTTTCATTTTTTTTCATTTTTAATGGAATGAAAATTGAATGATACATAGATATATTATAATTAAATTATAATATAATATGATATATATATATATTACATAATTTCATTAACTCCATCCTTTATATGTTCCATGTATGTCATGAACGAATCATATAACTATGAGGGGCGGCAGTATGCACTTCCTCAAACGAAATTATCGTATTTACACATATTGGAAAGCACAAAGGTATGATTGTAAATAAAAAATAAAAAACATAGAGAAAAAAAATAATATATATCATATATAAATAATGTTCCATCGTAATGGCCACCATGAGAGGTGGTAGAAAAATATTGAACAATCATTATTTCGGGAGACAATAGTTCACCTTCCACAAAAATAGTATGTTCTTTAACCATTAGATGGAGGTGTCTGTAAGTTTTTTTAGAATATTTCTTATAAAAACAACCTATTATATTGAGGACACATGTTTTTTAATAAAATAAAATAATAAAATAGTTTATGGGGTTGGAGATGTAAAATAAAACAATAGAATATAAGAGAAGAAGTTACCTTTAAATCTGGTATCTCTCTTTGGTTTGAAACAAAAGGTTTCCTTTAATTGCCATCTTCCTAGGAGAGGGATTCTAGGATTAGTATAGGGATGTAGGGAGCACAATTGGGAAGATTTTGGATGATACAAGGGTCTTGAGAATGGTGATTAATGGGTTATAAGTTAGGGATTTTTATAAGGTGGGAGGGGCTCTATAGGAAAGCTTGAAAATATTATTTTATTATATAATGATTTTTGGTTTCTAAATGTCCAAAACATATTAACGTAGAATTTATGATGACTCATGTACTAAATAAAATTATCCAATTAGATTTGGATAGTTTTTTGATATTTTTTTAATATTTATAATCTTATTTATTTAAATCATTAATTAATGAGGTAAACAATACATCACTTTTGTGTCATAATTAATTTTATTTATATTTGGACTAAAAATTAAAAAAAATATCATGATTTAGGAAATTGTTTTATTTTTCTAATTAATACTTATAGTCAAATATATAACTTATATAACTACATGTAATAATTTATTTACTAAAATATATATGTTTTTGTCATTTTTTTCTTTACTTTAAATTAATTAATATAAAGTGCCATTATCACTCCAAAGTTTCTCCATGGGGTCCCAAAATTGACCCAAGGAAGCCCATGGTTGGAAAATTATCAACAAATATGATTATGACACATGTTAGCCTAATTCTATATTATTATTATAATATTTTGTTACCCTTATTTACCAGATTTACCATTTAACCATGGTAAATAAATTTTTTACTGAAATAAATATTTATAATGACTAAAAAAAGAAACATATTTACCCAATTTTAATATCATTATTCTGAATATGGAATACATTTTCCCAAATTGAAAACACATAAGTGGACAAAATTAATATAATATTAATTTTCTCTGTCAAAATATAAAACGTGTTTTTAAGAAATAATAACTATCAAAATATTGAAACTTGTTTATGTACAATTTCAATGTGAAATTACATACAATGACAAAAATTGGATTAAATAATAAAAATATAATCTAATTATACTTTAAAAACATTTTTTAATATAATATAACCATATAAATACATTAGATTAAAAGGTGGTTTTGAATTAAAATACAACATTTTTCACTATTAGCTAAAAGATAACTTTTATCTGAAAAATACCAAAAATATACCCAAATTAAATTTTTATGTCAAGATTCTAATGAAGAATGTTATTTTCTCCAAATATAACATATAAAACCGAAAAAATTGATTTGAAGAGGGTCTCCATTAAAAGGTTGTAAATCGACCTTTTAATGAATATTAGAGTATTTATGCCTAAAATCAGATTATTTCTTATTTTATGCCTCTAAAATTTATTGGATAAGGTAAAAACATTTAGGAAACCTCTTTAGTCATAATATGGTTAGTTTTGTTAATTCCCACAAATAGAACAATCATGCATTAACTACCATTTAAAAAATAATATGATATTAATATTTTTCAATATAAGTCAACCTTATGTGCAATGTAAGTTTACAATGAATAATGTTGCGTATCAAGTATTCCATCGAACATAACATCTCATTTAAGGTAATAATAATATTCAATTCACCAATTTTAAAAAATATTAAAAGGATATATTCTTTATTTACAAGGGATGTTACATCCTTCCCCCCATTTGGGAATTGCATCCTCACAATTTTAAAATTGGGCTTGGAAACATCATTTAATGTCCCACATCGAAAAAATAGTCAATAAAAATATCACATTAAAATAAAGAAATAGAAGTACAAAGGTCTCTCGAGACAATAAATACTACGATTCCATGAAAACATGGATATGGAAGACAAACTAACTCTCATAGATTAATAGAGAGTGATAGAGAACTTGATCACAAAAATTTAACCACCAAAATACCATAAATTGTTGGTTTGGTAAAAGTATGATGATAAAAGAGAGATTATAATATTTATTCTTCAATATTCTTTTCATAGAGTTGAATAATTGTATTTATAACTAGACTAAGAACATAAGAAAATATAATTACTTGTCTTGTAGAGTTTCATCCTTTAATAAAAGTCTACCACTAACTCATATTTTCTCCAAACTCTATGTATTCAAGATAACATGGTCACACCTGACGTGCTATAATAAACATCTAGAGTATCAAATATTCTAAAAAAGATTTATTATATACTTCCCATATCTTTATATATAAATACCCGTATTTTTGATGAAATTATTTTTAATATTTGGGAATTTTACGAGTCAGCAAAAATTGACGACGTGTGATTCTGAGGCCTAGAGTGCTCAGAATGAATTTCTAAACTCTTTTTCAGGTACGTTTGGTAAACGTGTGAGCGGTTTTTTTCTAACATTTGAACTGGTGCTTGGAATTGATATCCAAGGACACCGTTGAACATGGAACACCGATATTTGTTTAAGAATACCTTCACCCCGATAGCAGTGGGTCGAGAGTAAAAGATAGAATTTGGGTTTTTCATGAAGGAATAAAATAAAATAAATGTACCATTTATTTTATTTTATTTTGAAACCACCCTTGTTGATATTTCATAGGTGGGGTCCCCTGAACTAAAACCTCTCACAAGAGGTTTTGGATGTTGGGACCTCCGATCCTAACATCCCATTAAAGGTTATAGTGGTGGGGACCACCCGAGACTTAAAACCCATTGAAACCCTTAAACTCCATTATAAGTGTACAGAAGCCTCTTAAAAATCCTCCTTATAAATGGTGCCACCCCCTTAAATTTATTATTCCAACCTAGGTAATTAATAAACCCAATTTACAAAAATGCCAACAAATAAATTGGGGAAACATATTGAATTTTGTAGATTTGGGGAGAGGAGAAATATTTGGAGGATTCCACTTCTCCATCGAAGAATTCCATAGAATAACGTTCTTTGGAAATCAAGGAAATGGACGACGAGCGAGCCAGACATCGAAGCGTGGTTTTGGAAGCAACGATCGTTGGCACTCTCTTTGCCTTCTTCAACATCCTTCATGCGCCAACAACAACGAACAATCCAAGGTTGGGGTTTATTTTTTGTATTATTATTTTCAGGAAGATGTAGGGTGGTTGTTTGAAATTATTCTCTCTTTCCCTTATTGATAATTATTTTTAATTAAAGAAGGATTTATCGCCGCTTGATACAGCTCTAATGCGGTGAGTGCAAGACAAACAAACATGGACCGTCCTCTATGAAAGCCTTGTGATTAATTTTTGATCGCGAGGGAGGAACAACTAAAAACCATGGTTGTGAACGTGAAGGGAGGCCGACACTACCGACGACCGCGATGAGGGCGTTGGCGCAACCCTACGGCCTCCGCGCCCCATGGCCCAGCCGATACCCTTTGCTGCCGAGCCGCCATCCGCTGCCAAACCCCGTGACCCAGCCGCAGCCCCGTGGCTGGGCCGATGCCCCACGGCTCTGCCATACCCTTCCCTACCGTGCCACCTACGGCCTCACCAAGCCACCTTGCGGCCTCCGACCTCCCAGCCGAGTCATCTCATAGCCTCTGCCCTCCCGGTCGAGCCGCCCTGGGTAGGGCTGAGCCACCCCGGGCCGCTCAGCGCTGCCCGATGCCTTCATAGAAACCCCATATCAGAGCCACTCTATGTCCTCCACCCTCCAGGATGATCCGTCTCGGGCCGGTCCGAGCCGCCCCTTGCCCTCAAGACACCTGTGCGGCTGAGCGGCCATTCGCGTCCATGTCAACTTGTGGCCTCTATTGCCCCTTGGCCCCCACATCCTCCACGGCATATCGCGGCCTTCACAACCTGCAAAACTGCCCAGCGGGCCGGGCCACACAATGGGTGTGGTCGACCCAGGCGAGCTCAGGTTAGGTCGCTCTGATCGGGTCGGACCGGACCCAGACCTGATACGAACCTATACTATACTTGGGCCATAAATATGGCACCAGATGCCCGTTTGATGAACTGTCAGCGGCACTGGAAATCTTGGAGTGAGAAGGTCCCTTTGAGTATAACCCACTAGTGTTTTGGGTAAATTTGAGGTATGGTCGGGTTGGATATAGCATGAATCCAACTGGGCCCCTTGGACTAAAATACTAAAAACTCATATACCGGGTGTCCTATTGATGCGTCGTCTTTTGAGTTGAGACCCCTATGACATGGTGGACCTTTGAGATACTTTTTCATTATACTTAGTATCTATTGGAGTATTGACCACTGACTTGTGGAGTGGATCCTCTCAGAGACTATCAAGCTTAATGCTGGAACCCAGTAGCTGGCTTTGATGAGAATAATGAAGAGAGATCCTGTGTCGGTCAACAACTAGCGATCCAGTGTGGGTCAGCTCCATGAGATCCTGTGTGGGTCAGCTCTTAGTGAACCTTTGTGGGCCAGACCCTAGTGATCCTATGTGGTTCAGCTGCTAGCGTTCCTGTGTGGTTCATCTCATAGGGATTTTGTGTGGGTCAGCTCCATAGAACCAGTGTGAGTCTGCTCCTTGCGATCTAGTGTGGGTCATCTCCTAACGATCCTCTGTGTTTTAGCACCTAGAAATCCTATGTGGGTCATCTCCAAGCAATATTGTGTGGTTCATCTTCTTTACAGGGTAAGATGATTCCGTAGTTATATAAAATCATATCTACTACTGTACTGAAGTTGTACCAGGTGTGTGCTGAGTTCGTACCTCTATAGTACTTTCCATTGTGGTAATACCTTGGTGGTATTCTTCTATGTGGCATACATGTGTGGTACTTCCCATCATTGTTTTATTTCCATTGTGGAATAGTTGATATTTGGGCTTTTGTGTTCAACCATGTGTTTCTTCAGGATTGAGATGGATATACATGAAAAATTAGGTATATGTAGGGTCATATACCCAATTAGGGTTGCCAGTTGACTTCATGATTTGAGTATTATACTTCTCGGATTTTGTGATACCTTGAGGGTCTCGGGGTCCCTACTCTGTATCATTATACTCACTCGTCCACAATCTATGCCCACACCTTGTTGTGTTTGGTGTAGACGTTGGATAGTGTTGATCGAGATTGATGGTACCAGGACTGGACGATGCCCGGAGGAGGACCTTACGACGAGTCGGTACATGGTGGATATGGATGGACGGGGAGTGATGAGGAGGCGATCAGTACCTACCCTTCAGGTAGAAACCTATGAGGAAGACCCAACATCTGTCTTCCTTTTTTCTCCAGTTTACTTGTACATTCAGTTTCTTATACTTTCCAGTTGGGCCTGTATTCTATTCCCTTTTACTTACTGTACTCACTCTGTTTACTATTCAGTTTACTTGTGTTTGTATCTTGTTGTGTGCTTAGTTCCATGTGTTTAAAGGTTATAAAGGCAACGCCCTCCCAATATTAGGGAATACGACTTTCGTTTCTAATCACCAGTTCTTGGACTGTGGATGGAAGTCATGGGGTAGTCACGGCACAGACCCCGGGGGACGAGTCGTGACAAATTGGTATCATAGGAGTCGGTTCTTCCATAGAACATAAGACTCTCATCATTCTTTTAACAGAAATAGTGTTATGTGTAGTGAGTGTGGTTATCAGTTTAGGGAATCCAGTGTTGGTTCGGTGAATGACGTATCCATACATTATGGCCCTGAGTTCTGATTTCTGACTCAGTTCATGAAAGCAATGATTATAAGTGGGTTTTCAAGAGTTTTCATTGTGACCTCTTTGATTCAGCTCTCCAGGTATAACTTCTTGACCATATAGCACCTATTTCTTTTTAGGATGCATGCACACAGACACCCAACTTGGGTTCTGAGAGTAGCATGCACTAATAGCCCACCAAGAAATGAGGCCTTGGAGGAGGTCCTTCATCCAATGGAGGCACCAGTGGTACCACTACCCGTTGGGCCATTGATACCACAAACCACAGCAGGAGTAAATGCACGCCACATCCCTGCATTGCATGAGTTCTAGCACCAGAGGCCACCTAGGTTCAGGGGAGAGACAGAACAACAGGAAGCTGGGGATTGGTTGGAGGCTGTAGTGAGATTCTTCCAACTCGAAGGGGCACCAACCAATCTCATGGTGATCCTTGCCGCCAGCCTTCTACAGGAAGTAGCAGGCAGATGGTGGAGGTTGATGCTCCAGGTTCATGACGAGGTAACCCTTCTCTAGGAAGACATCGAGAGCCGGTTTCTAGTAGAGTTTTTTCAAAAAACCCTTCGCACAATGCACATATAGAAGGATTTTCATCTGAAATAGAGAAAAATGATTGTAGCTCGGTACTCAGCGACATTCACCGACCTCTCATGCTATAACACAAATATGGTGCAGGACCCATTATTCATTCCCGGACCTTCATGTAGGGGCTCTGGAAAGATATCAGTTCATGGATGGACTCATTCAGCATCTTGAAGTAGGTATGGGTGTCAGAATGAGACCTCTTAGAGGAGAGTTTTCATGCTGAGTAGTCACCGGTAGTGAGACCCACCACTAGTCATCATGTAGCAGAGTATTCGGTATCTGGTAGTAGATAGATGACATAGAGGCCGAAGAGGAATAGACCAACATGTGGACGACCTCATGAATTAGGGCCAGTTGTGTGGTGCACCCAAGGCGGAGCTAGTCATACTAGGATCGGTCAGTGTTACGGATGTGGCGGGTAGGGTCACATGGCTCATGACTGTCCAACCCACCATACAGATGATCAGCAGACGATCAAAGGACCCCCAGGAAGAGACAAATGTTCGACCGAGGAGGTCTGTAGGGAGTAGGCAGACATGGTAGAGGACTTGGATGTGCAAATGGAGGTGGGTGAAGATTCGAGATGTTACCGTCACCACCACCAGGAGGTCCACCCCGACCACAAGAAGTAGGTGGACAGTGGAGAGCTTTGATCTTGGTAGCTAAGGCCAATGATCACATCACTATAGAGATGATATGATGTATGATCTTTGCCTATTCCATCTTTGTTTAAGTACTTATAGACACATGTGCTAGTCATTCTATTATTACCACTGCCCATGTTTAGAGCTCCATGATTCTGATAGATCTGTTGGCCCAATCCTTATGGCTAGAGACTCTTACGGGAGAGGATTTGACAATTATGCACTGGTGCCGGTTGTGTGATATTACTCTACGAGGTGAGAGCTTCGGTTGGGATCTCCTAGTAGCTGTGTCGAGGACTTATGAAGTCATCATGGGTATGGACTGGTTGTCTACAGTCCATGCTCATATTGACTCTATTAGGAACAAAGTGCAGTGTGTCCGCATGGATGGGACCAGGTTTACCTTCAGTGGTGAGAAAATGAGCCTTTGTAGCACATAATGGATTTAATCGAAGGAGAGTGTAGCTGATCACTCATCAGTTGGATAGCCTTTCCCTCAGAGCAGTTGTTGTGGAGAGTCTAAGATATCATGTAGTTGTGGACTAGTACACAGATGTAATCCTTGATGATGTTCTGGGTCTACCTCCTCACAGAGAGGTGGATTTTTACATTAACATGTTCACCAAGATGACACTGATATCCACAGTAGCATATTGGATGGCTCCCACAAAGCTTCATGAGCTGTGGTTACACATAATGTACTAGCAAGGGAAGGGATTCATTCAGCCCAGTTTTTCACTTTTTGCAGCCCCGATTTTATTCACCAAGAAATCGGATGGGAGATTGATATTTTGTGTTGAAAATCGTCCCCATAATCAAGGGACCATGAAGAACAAGTACCCACATCTGAGGATTGACGATCTCTTTGATCAGCAGAAGGGATCACGGTGGTTCTCAAAGATAGAACTCAAATTTTTCGATCACCATGTCAATGTATGAGATGAGGATGTTCAATAGATTACCTTCAGATGTCCGTAAAACTATTATGAGTTTTTAGTTATGCCATTCGGTGTAACAAATTCTCTTGTAGTGTTCATGGGACTCATGAACAAGATCGTTCAGTAATACCTTGATTGCTTTGTAGTACTCATCATTGATGGCATACTGATCTACTCAACTACAATGGAAGAGCATGTCAATCATTTGCAGGTAGTTATGAAAAAACTTTTAGAGCACCAACATTATAGTATGCTCTCGAAGTTCCAGTTATGGATCTGAGAGGTTCAATTTCTAGGACATGTCATATCAGAGGCTGGACTTGCAGTGGATCCAATGGAGATTGGGGTTGTACTTTCTTGGGAGCCACATAGGATTGTAATGGAGGTATACAGTTTCCTGGGTTTGAATGGATACTATCAGATATTTGTGCCATATTTCCCTAAATTTGTAGCACATTTATCAGCATTGACGAAGAAGGTGAAACCCTTCATGTGGTCGGAGAGATGCCAGCTGTGTTTTCAGGAGCTCAGGCAGAGGCTGACTAGTGCACCCATTTTGAGGCTACCAGAGGAGGGCGTTGGGTATGTAGTTTACTACGACACATCAGGGACTAGACACAGTTTCATACACATTTAGGAGCAATAAATGATTACATATGGTTCTCGATAGCTGAGATAGCATGAGTAGAACTATGCTACTCAAGACCTAGAGTTAGCAGCATTGGTCTACGCCTTGAAGATGTGGCAGCACTATCAGATAACGAACATTTTACAGTCTACTCAGATCACAAGAGTCTCGGGTATAACTTCCTCAAAAGGACCTTAACCTGAGATAGTGATGTTGTCTTATGTTCTCCTAGGACTATAACACCGAGTTAATCTATACTACTGGGAAGGAGAACATTGTTGACATGCCCAATGTAGGAGGACTGTTATACATCTCCTAGGTGATGCGACGGAGCAGCTGGCCACATTGAAAAAATATTTTGTGTATCGAGATGGAGCATTTTTTCATCATTCTCTTACATTCAATCCCCCTATTCTTTAGCGAGTCAGGGAGGCACAATGTTGAGATTCGGACTGTGTGGCTCGATGTTCTTAGATATCCATAGGGAAGTTAGCTGATGGATTTTATGATGGTGGGGAGCACGTCATTTTCTTCAGAGGACGTACCATGGCACCAGTGTCACTTTCGGAGGATGTGCTGAGGGAGTTAGACACATACCTTCTAGCGGTACATCCAAGAGTTGAAAAGAGGTACCAGGATCTCTGATGATAGCACTGGTGTCCGAGAATGAAGAAAGAAGTAGCAAAGTTTGTCTCTCGGTGCCTCACTTGTCAGCATGTGAAGGCAGAGCATCAGTTACTAGTAATCTTGGTTCATCCATTATAGGTCCCGGAGTGGATCTGGTATGGGATACACATGGACTTCGTGACGGGTCTTCCATGTACATACTGGGGTCACATCTCGATTTGGCAGATCATCGACCGACTCACCAATTCGGCCCACTTCTTACTGATCAAAGAGTAGGGTTCAGTAGAGAACATATAACGCCTCTATGTGCAAGATATAGTGAGGAAAAATGGAGTAACCTTAATGATTTTCTCCAATCGTGACACACGTTTTACATCCCGGCTATGGAAAGGGTTGCAGGATGCTTTTGGGATGCAAAATTGTTTGAGAACCTCCTTTTATCCTCAGATGGATGGTCAAACTAAAATGAAAATTTAGACCGTCGATGACATGCTACGTGGATGTGTCCTCGATTTCGGTCTCATCTTGGAGGATCAATTTTCATTTTTGGAGTTTTCATACAATAATAGTTATCAGTCTTCAATTGGGATGGCACCTTTAAAGGCCTTGTATGGGCGACCTTGCAGATTACATTTGTGTTGGACTATCCCAGGAGAGTCAGCACCCGTGGGACCAGAGATTGTATGGGCTACCCTAGAGAAGGTGCAAATCATCCAGGAGTAGATGATAACTAAAAAGAGTAAATATAAGTCTTCTGCCGATAGGAGACAGAGACCTCTGGAGTTCAAGGATGGAAAAAATTAATTTCTACAGGTATCGCCCCGATGTGGTTTACAAAGATTTGGCTGAGGCAGCAAGTTATCTCTGAGGTTCATCAGACCTTTTTAGTTCCATGGTAGAGTTGTCATGGTGGAATACTGCTTAGATCTTCCACCTCAGTTACACCAGGTGCACGACGTCTTCCACATTTCCCAGCTGAGGAGATACCTGCACAACCCTTACCATGTCTTCGACCACAGAGATCTGGAAATCGACGAAGGGGATACTTTTGCAGAGGTTCCAGTCTAGATTTACGATCAACATAAGTGAGTCTTTAATGAACATTGGATTCCTTTTGTGTGTATTTTTTGGAAGCATGGGAACCTCCAGGAGAGCACATGGGAGAGGGAGGCTCAGATTCATGCTCAGTACCCCAACTTGTATACCTAGTTTGAGTTGTGTCTTGTGGGAACATAAACCAATGAGGTGGGGAGAATGTAAAGACCCAGATTTTGTTTGTAATTTTTTTAATATATGTGAATTTTACATGTCCTAAAAAATTGACGGTATGAGATTCTAAGGCCCAGAATTCTTGGAATAAATGTCTGACCTATTGTTTGGGTACTTTCAGTAAATGTGCGACACATTTTTTCTAACTTTTGAACTGGTGATTGGAATTGAAATATGAGGACACCGTTGAACTCGCAGCACCGATATTCGGTTAAGGAGACATTCACCTTGACCGTAGTGGGTCGAGAGTGAATGATTGAATTTGGGTTTCTTGTGTAGGAATAAAATAAAATAAAATGGTGTAACATTTTTTTTATTTTATTTTGAAAACACCAATGTGGATATTTCATAGGTGGGGACCACCTGACCTAAAACCTCACATGAGAGGTTATGGGGGTGGGGACCAACGAGCCTAACCTCCAATGAGATGTTATAGTGGTGGGGACTTCCTGAGGCATAAAAACCCTTAAAACCCATGAACTCTCTCATATGTGTGGGGAAGACTCTAAAACTTCCTCCACGTAAATGGTTCCACCCCCTTAAATTTATTATGCCTACCTATATAATTAATTAACACAATTTGAAATTGTGAAAACAATTAAATTGGGAAAATATATCATTTTGGATACATTAAATTTTGGTGGATTCGGGGAGAGGATAAATATTGGGAGGATTTCACTTCTCCAATGAAGAACACCATCGAAGAATGTTGTTTGGAAATCAGGGAAGAGAATGACGAGTGAGCCCGACATCGAAGCGTGGTTTTGTAAGTGATGATCGTTGGAACTCTTTTATCCTTCACCTACATCTTTCGCACGCCAACAACAATGAAAAATCCAAGGTGGGGTTTATTTTTTTATGATTATTTTCGGGAAGTTGTAGGGTGGTAGTTTTAAATTCTTCCCTCATTCCATTCTTGATAATTCTTCGTAATTCAAGAAGGATTTATAGCAGCTTGCTGCCACCCTAACACAGAGGGTGAGGGCAAAATTAACATGGCCCATCTTCTCTGAAAACTATGTGGTTAATTGTTGATCGCGATGGACGAACGGCTATGAAACACGGTGGGGCACACGAATGGTGGTTGACACCATTGTCGGCCGCGATGAAGGTGACGGCGCAATGACACCGCCCTACGGCCACCGCCTCCCGGTGACCCCCACGCCTAATGTCCGAGCCTCCACCCTCTACGGTCGAGCCGCCGTCCATGGCCAAACACTGTGGTCGAGCAGCCGCCCTGCGGTCGGGCTGGCGTTAGCTGCCGAACCGCCCCTTGGCCCTGCCGCATCGCCTGCGGCCTCACCGAGCCGCCCAGTAGCTACTGCCCTCCCAACCTAGCCACCCTGGGCCGGGCCTAGCCACCTCACACCCTCACGGCACCAACCCCCCCATACGACCCGTCCCGCGGCCTCCGCCCTCCCAGAAAAGCCACCCCATTCCCTCACGGCACACCTGCGGTCGAGCTGCCTTCCGTAGCTGAGTGGACTCGCGGCCACCACCGCACCGCGACCCCCATGGCCTCCATGACCTCTCGTGACCCTCGTGGCCTGCCGGACCGCCCACCAGGCCAGGCCGCCTAGAGGGACTTGTTGCACCATGGGCTAGGCTGCACCATAGGCCTGTCCACAATAAGGGTCGGGCTGACCCAAACTGGCTCGACCCAGGCCGAGTCGGGTCAGGTCAGTCGGACCGGGTCATACCAGACCAGGACCTGGTACGAACCTATACATTACTTGGGCCATAAATTTGGGACCATACATCCATTTGACAAACCATCGGTGGTGCTGGAAATCATGGAGCAAGATAGTCCCTTTTCATATACCCCATTATAGATTTGCGTAATGTTGAGGTACGATCGGGTAGGATCAAGCATGAATCCATCCGGGCCCCCGGGACTAAAAGGATAATAACTCACAGACTGGGCGTCCGATTGACGCGCCGTCTATTGCATTGCGACCCCTATGATTTGGCAGACCATTGAGATACATATTCTTGGGACTTTGTAATAGTTCGAGTATCAACCCATGACTTATGGAGCAGATCCTCCCAGACATGAGCATGCTTAGTGCGGGAACCCAGTAGCTAGTTGTGACGAGATGAATGAAGTGTGATCCAGTGTGGTTTATCACCATGCGATCTTGTGTGGGTTAGCTCTTAGAAATCCTATGTGGTTCAGCTCCATGCGATACTATGTGGGTCAACTCCTATATATCCTATGTGGGTCAGATTCTAGTGATCGTGGGTGGGTCTGCTCCTATATATCATGTGTGGGTCAACTCCTAGCAATCATGTGTGCCATAGCTTTTAGATATCTTTTGTGGGTCAGCTCCTATCGATCATGTGTGGGTCAACACCTAGCGATCCTGTGTGGGCAGCTTCTTTACAGAGTAAGATTACTGAGTAGTTACATCAGATCATCTCTACTACTGTACTTAAGTTATACATGTTGTGAGCTGAGTTCGTACCTGTGTAGAAATTTATATTGGGGGTAATACCAAGGTTCTATTCTTCTGTGTGGAATACCTGTGTGGTACTCTTTTTGGTGATTTTCCCTCCTTTTTGGAATAGTTGAGCTTTGGGATTTTGGGTTAGAACTGGTGTTTTTCCATGATTGATATGGGTATACTTGATAACTTATGTATAAGTATGGGAATATACCTAAGTAGGGTTTATAGTTGAATTCATGCTTTGAGGATTATCCTTTGTGGATTTTTCCAGTCCTTGAGAGTCACGGGGTCCCTACTAAGTATCATTATACTCACCCTTTCACAGGCTATACCCGCACCTTGTTATTCTTGGTGAGGATGTCAGACAACCTTGATCGATAATGAGGGTACCAGGACTGGACGATTCCCGGAGGAGGACCTTACGAAGAGTCGTTACACAGAGGAGACAGATGGATGTAGTATGCTGAGGAGGCGATCTATACCTACCCTTCAGGTAGGAACCTCAGAGGATGACCCAGTAGTTGTCTTACTTTTTTTCTCCAGTTAACTTGTACTTTTAGTTTCTTGTACTTTAAAATTGGGCTTGTATTATCGCCCCTTTTACATACGGTACTCTCTCTATCTACTATTCAGTTTACTTGTGTTCATATCTTTCTCTGTGCTTGGTTGTGTTTGTTTACAGGTTATAAAGGAAACGCCTTCCAAGTTTTAGGGATTATGCCTTTTGGTGCTAGCTTCCAGCCCCTGGACTATGGAAGGAGGGCTTGGGGTAGTCACGACATGGACCCCAGGGTATAGATCGTGACATTATACATCAACCAAATCCAAAAATGGTTCGAATAGCCTTAGATAATCTCCAAAAGGATAATCCTTTTATAAAAATAAATACCACTCTTAATAACAAAAATTCAACAAAAAGAACCAAATGTTCAAGAGAGATAATTCAATATACAATTTTCCTTAAAATTCTTCAAAATAATCCAAAATAATATTGAAACCCAAAACTCATAAGGATTTTATCCCAGAGTCATCTATAGTAAATCTTAACATTTATCTCCAAAACATCGACTACTCATAAATTCTCGTAGTAAAGTTTAATTAACCTAATCACAAATTCTCTATGATATGTTAATCATTTGTATAAATAAACTAAATCGTCATATGTCCACAATAATAAAATAGATTCTTCCAAAATAAAATTTCATCCATTATTCCACAAATGATATCCGATAGTTTTAAATTTCCCATAAACAATCAATGTTTACAAAAGAGAAAACATCTTCTAAAATAATATATGTCATTTAATCACAAAATCATTTTTCTATATTAAGGATATCCATTTGATAAAAGCTATGTTCCCAAAATCAACTTATTCTTTTTCCATGATATCATTTAACATAAACGAATAATTCATACTAACTAGGGACTTCACGTAGGAAAGTGGCAGTCAATGCACCCTTATCACCCTTCTATTATGGGATTGATACCTGTAACCTTTCCATACACGATAGGTTTTAAACAATCATAGTTGTCTTCCTTTTTATAAAACACAAAAATAACCATAACTTTTTATAACCTAAAAGTATTTTTATACCTTTTATTTTCATCCCAATACATTATTACCTCATAATCTAAATTCATGAAGCCTTTTATATATTGTAATTTATTTATTTCACTTCCATATGATAAAATAAAACTATTACTAATAGAAATAACAACATACCTTCATCATGGTGTCTATATAGTTTCACCATTATCTCGTTCACATAGGTAGAAGGTGTATGCAGTTCAACAATAATTTACAGTTCCCACATAATCAGTTTCTTCCTTTATCCAATTACACATTGTAATACCTCGGTCATATGGGTGTTTGCAAAAAAAATAGTTTAAAAAATAATCATCTATGCCATATAATTTCAAAACACCTAACAAAACAAGATTTTTATAAAATTTTCGGACCGCATTTGAGTTTAAATATTCAATTAATGGTCCTTTAAAAATACTATAATTACGTGCAGAGAGACTATACTGTAAAATAAAATATAAATAGGTTTGATAAGTGTCTCCTTCTTCAGAATTTCTATCAAAATCATAATATTCTTCAAAATCTTGAGATAAGTTAAAATATTATTAAATTATTTGATAATATTTTCCTTTCTTGAAAATATGAGAATATTGTGAAAATATGAATTTTTTTAAACAAACCATTGTCCAATATGATATCAATATATTATGGAGGTGTTTGATATCGAAAACAACTTCTTATAAGTGAGTTGAATGATATAAATAGTATCACAATCATCTGAACATGACATTACAATAATTATTTCAAGCAAGTCATAGGAAGATATAGGAATGTTCTTTGAGATCCTCCTCCTTCCATCTGTAACTGACGTTCCATGATCTGAATAATTTATAAAACTAGTATTTAACTAAAATAATAGACATAGGGACTATCCATTTGTGTAACTAAAACTCATAATACCTAATGTTGTCTAAAAAAACCTCTGATACCAACTGTATGGACCCGACCATAAAACATTACATAATTATAAATTAAAAGAATATTTAACATTGAGGATCATGCCAGTTTTAACGTTTCAGATAATTAGGCTATAACTATTACATATCAACTTGAATATTACATGTAGACACTACTACTCAGTATCTATTTTCTTATAAAATAAATACTCCTAAAAAAGAGTCATGTCTATTTGCCTGCTTTAGACATCATGATTTTTCTTTGATCCCATCCTTGCCACTATTCATCTTTATGTCCTGTGAAAAACATTTCAAAACATGAGATGAGAATAAAAAGATAATTAAGGGTTATAAAATAAATAAAGGAAAAATTAACACATAAATAAATAAAAATCAATGAAACCATACATTTTAATCATAACATTCCTCATGAAATCATAAGATTTATGAATAACACATAGAAATCATAAATCATAAAGGAAACTCGTGGCCTCAATCTCATACTTACATTGTAGCTATCACAACTATGTATGGAGTTACGTTTAAATACACATCACGGTATATTTCTTAAGTATATTAGGAGAAACATTAATGTTTACCTCCGTCACCTTTCAAAATGCATTGGAGAGCTTTCTCATGCTCACACGCCCGAGGTTTATCACAAAACCACCCATATACATAAACAATGCCCAACAACCATAATATAACCATAACACGTAACACATGAATAAATGAAATATAACATTTCCACATTCCAATAAAAATATATCATACCATGATATTGAAATAAACAATGCTTTATCAAACCATTTTAAAAACAATTTAAAACATTTAATAAATAGATTTTTAAATCAAAGTGTCGCATACCACTTTAAATATTTTTAATGAATTAAAATTTTCAAACATTAATGTCAATATAAAAAAATATTTAAAACAATTTTTAATGCATGGAAATTAATGATAATGATTTTGAAAAGTGAATCTTTAAAACATTTAAAATGATATTTTAGTTAAAGAGTTCCTAACCAAATGAGAGATTCTTGAATACAAATTATTGAGGAATAAAATTAATCAAAACCATATAATATAATGAGAATAAATGTATTCATGATATACTATTCCAAAAGACAACATACATAGACCATATAAAAGTGAATTGGCACATAACAACAATGAAGTCTCAATGGAATGTAAATTTAGACCAAATCACTTATAATGACGACATCCTTAAATTAATGATAAACCAATTATATAATAATGTCTGAAAAAAACATTCAATATGATTGGGCATTTATTGTAAATAAATCAGAGAATATTCACACATATTTTTGAAAAAAAACACATATGTCTTGGATAGTTAACTCAATGGATGGAAATTGAGTTAAAATTACTCTTATCAAGATTATATCGATGTCATGAGAATTTATCAATACAGTGATTATGTGTATCACAAGTATTTCCACGCAAAGGGGAGTGTAAATTAAATAATTAATAAGTAAAAAATTATTCTACACACAATCATTACATGTCATCATTAAGAATAAGAATATTTACCCAAGGAATGGAAATTGGGTTTAAAAGTTCCTTTACCGATTTGGTAACTTATGAAACAGAAACCACATGAAGGAAGGATCATAAAATGAATATGATAATACCCATAAATTATACTATATTACAGAAATAATACAATATTTGGCAGTAAAAACACCACAAAAAAAAATAGTGGCAAATATAACATGAGTCTCACGGGAATTAAAAGTGAGATGAAAACCCCTTACCACGTTTTAATCAACCGAGTCGTATGACCAAAAGTAAATGACCACCAAATGAATCACATAATACCATGAATATAAAAATAATCAAGATAATATATATAAAATTTTAGTACACAATACACCACATGCATGAAATAAGTGGTGAACAATAGAAATCTCCTGGAATTAAATGTGAGATAAGAAACCCCTTACCTCATGTCCGACATGACACGTTCGTTCATTAATCTCATTTATAATAACATAATGTAAATTTATACTTTCTTAAGAACCTTTTCCATGTTTATTATTATTTTTATAACACATATTACCATGTTATTAAAATTATGCAATCATTTGTGTTAATAATGGTCATTTTGGCAATATTTGGTACTTGAGCCCAAAATGAACTTCTTATAATTACATGTTGTTCCTGTGGTCAATAGTACATTATCTCCGTAATGATATTCATGATTTAAATATCATATATATCACATATATCCTGTATGTGTATTTATTTATAATATTACCTAACATTTGGAGATAAGAAATGAAATTCACCGTTCTTGGAGATGGTAAGCCATATGTACGCATGAACGCTACATTCATTTATATTTCATATTAAATGGAATGAAAATGTAATGATACATAAGGTTATTATAAATATAGTATAACATCATATGATATATATGTTACATAATACCATTAACTCCATCCTTTATAAGTTCCATGTATGTCATTAACAAATCATATCACTTTGAGAAGTGGTAGTCTATACTTATTCAAATGAAATTATCATATTTACACATATTGGAAAGAAAAAAGGTATGTCTATAAGTAAAAATTACATAAAAATATATAAAACATAAACATAATATATATAATATATAAATACAATTCCATCATAATGGCCACCATGATAGGTTGTAGTTGAAGATTGAACAATCATTGTTTCAGGAGGCAGTAGTTCGTCGTCCACAGAAACAGTATGTTCTTAACCCCTTATATGGAGGTGTGTGTAAGTGTAGTTCTAATAATTATCATAAAAATAACTAGGTATACTGAGGATATTTTTTTATATAATAAATAAATAAAACTATTTTATGATGATGGACAATCAAAATAAAACAAAAGAACTTAATAGAAGATGTTACCTTTAAATCGGGTATCTCTCTTTTTTTTAAACCAAATGGTTTACTTGAATTGTCTTCTGCCTAAGGGAAGGAGTCTAGGATGAGGATAGGAATTTAGGGAGCTCTTTTGGGAAGTGGATAGATGATCCAAGTGGATTGAGAAGTGTGAGTAATGGGTTAGAATTTCAGTTTTTTATAAGGGGGTGGAGGGGATATTTAAGAAATCCTCAAAATATTATTTTATTAGATAATGATTTCCGGTTTCTAATGGTCCGAAACAAATTAAAGTAGATGATAGAATGACTCTTGTTCGAAATAAAATCATCCTATAAGAATTGGACTTGATTTGAATATTGTTTTAACCTCTATAATCTTACTTATTTAAATAATTCAATAATGATGTAAACACTTCATCACTATTTTGTCATAAATAATTTAATTTATTTGATGTCTAAAAATTATAAAAAAATATCATGTTGTAGGAAATATATATATTTTTCAAATAAATTTTTATATCGGATGAGATATATTATATTACCCAATGTAATAACTTATTTAATAAAAGATATATGTTTATTTATTTTTTTCATTACTTTAAATTAATTAATATAAAGTGTCATTATCACTCTTATGTTGCTCCATGGGGCGAAAACATTGACCCAAGGATTACAACGATCAAAAACGCTTAACCCAATAGAATTATGACACATATTAGGGAAATATTATATTATTATAATAATATTTTCTTACCCTTATTTACCAGATTTACATTGTAACAATGGGAAATAAATTTTTTACTAAAGTAAATATTCAGAATTACTAAAAATAAAAGTTACCAATTTACAAAATTTTTAATTCCTGATTCCAAATTTGTAATCCATTTTTCCAAATTCAAAACACAAAAGTGGCAGAAATTAATTTAAAATTACTTCCAACTGTCAAAATAAAAAAAAGCAGGTTTTTATGTAATAATAACCATCAAAAGATTGACACTTTTTTATGTCCAATTTCCAGGTAAAATTATTTCCAATGACCAAAATTGGATTAAATGGTAAAATTATAATCAAATTATAATTTAAAACCAAATAAAAATGTAATATAACCATAAAAATAAATTTGAATAAAAGACAAATTTGAATTAAAATACAGTAATTTTAACTATTTATTGAAAAATGATTTTATCAGAAAAATACCCAAAATATTCCTCAAGTAAAATTTGATGCCCTGATTCTAAAGAAAAATATTATTTTGTCAATATAAATCAAATAAAAGTGGCCACAACTATATTTAAAGATTGATCTCCATCAAAAGGCGGTAAACCAGTATTTTAATGAATATTAGAGTATTTATGCTTAAAATCTGATTCATTCTTATTTTAAGCATCTAAAATTTATTGGATAATGTTAAAACATTTATGAATCATATTTCATTAAAATATAATTAGTTTTTTTCAATCTCATAAATACAATGACTGTGTGTTAACTGTCATTTAAAGTAATAATATTATATTAATATTTTTCAGTATTACTCAATGTCATGTTTAACGTAAGTTTTCAATGAAATTTGTTGAATATCAGGTATGAAATCAAACATAGCATCCCCTTTAAGGTAAAATTAATATTTAATTCAAAAAATTTAATAAACATAAAAAAGTTTTATTCTTTATTTACATGGGATGTTACATCATTCCCACATTTTGGGAATTGAATTCTCACAATACTAAAATTGGGCTTGGAAACTTCAATGAAAGTCAAACATCGGAAAAAAAGCCAATAAAAATATCACTTTAAAATAATGGCAGAGAAGTGAAAAGGTCATCTGAGACAACAGATACTAGGATTCCATAAATACAAGGATATAGAAGAGAAACTAACTATCATAGTTTAATAGTAAGTGATATAGAATTTGATCACGGAATGTTAACCACCAAAATACCATAAATTTTTGGTTTGGTAAAAGTCTAATGATAAAAGAGAGCTTATATCATTTTTTCTTCAAGATTTTTTTTATAGAGTTGAAGAAAATTATTAATAAATAGATTATGATCGTAAGGAAATATTCATACTTCTCATGTAGAGTGTCATCCTTTAATAACATTCTACCACAAACTCATCTTTTCTCTAAATGGTAAGTATTCAAGATGACTTGGGAATGCCCGATGTTATAGAATAAACTTTTAGATGATCACATATTCTATAAAATATGAACTATATATATCCGCTATCTTTAGACATCAACCAAAACCAAAATTGGTTAGAACATAATCAAGTAATCTCTAAAAAGAAAATCCTTTATAAAAAAATATTACTCTTAATCTCAAAAATTCATCAAAAAGAACCCAAAGATTTTGTAAGACAATTCGATATACAATTTTCCTTAAAATTCTTCATAAAAATCCAAACTAATATTGAAACCCACAACTCAAGAAGGATTTAATCACATAGCCTTCCAAAGTATATCTTAACATTTATCTCCAAAAACAATGATTACTTTTAAATTCACATACTAAAGTGTAATCAATATAATCACATGTTCTCTATGATAGTTTAATAATTTCCAAATAAAATCAAAATCATCATATGTCTACAATAAAATCCAAGATTCTTCCAAAATAAAATTTCAAACATTATTCCCTAAATGAGATCCCATAGTATTTTATTTCCCTTAAACATATAGTGTTTCCAAAAGAGCAAACATATTTAAAATAATCCTTTTCACTTAATCACCAAATAATTGTCCAATATTAAAGATATATGTTTGATAAAACATAAGTGACAAAAATCAACTTATTCAGTATCCATTAAATAATTTAACTTTAAATAATAAATCATACTAACCAGGGACTTTATGTAGGATAGTGGAAGGCGATGTTCCCCTGTCTCCCTTCGAATATGGGATTGATTCTTGCAGCCTTAGAGACACGACAGGTTGTCACCAATCTTACTGGGTGTCCTTTTTATGATAATAAAAAATTACACTAACATGTTTAAACATGAAAGGTTTTCTTAAACCTTTAATTTTCATCCCAATACATTAATAACTCATCATATAAATTCATGAAGCCTTATATATATTTTTCTTTTTTATTAGTTCAACTCCATATGATAAAATAATACTATTCTTAATAGAAATAACAACATACCTTAATCATTGTGTCCATATGGTTTCATCGTCATCTTGTTCATGTAGGTTTAAGTTCCATACATTTCAAACAAGATTTAGATATCCCTAAAAATAATTTTATTCCTTCATCCAAATACAACTTGTAAAACTCTGGTTATATGGTTGTTTGCAAAAAAATTGTTTCTGAAAATAATCATGTATGACATATAATTTCAAAACATTTGTCAAAACATGATTTTAATAAAACTGTTAGACCAAATTTGAGATAAAACACTATTTTAATGGTCCTTTTAAAATACCATAAGTATGTGCTGAGAGAATATATTGTAAAAGATAATATAAATAGGTTGTATAAGTGTCTCATTCTTTAGCCCCTTTTTCAAAAACATAATATGCTTCAAAATATTGAGATGAGGTAAAATATTTGGAAATGACATGATAATATTTACCTTTCATGAAAATATGAATATATTGGGAAATTAGAATTTGATTAAATACTACCCATGATCCAAGATGATATTGAGGTATAGTGGAGGTTTTTGATATCTCAAACAACTTCTTTCAAGTGATTTGTATGCTATAAAATGTTTTACAATCATCTGAACATGACTTTGTAATAAATATTGCAAGCATGTCATTAGGAAGAGGTAGGAATCATGTTTGAGATCCCCCTCCTTCCATTTGTAACTGACATTCCCAGATCTAAAAATGTAATAAATCAATTATTTTACAGAAATAATAGACATAGGGACTAAACATGTGTTTAACTAAAACTCTTAATCCCTAAAGATGTCTAAACCGACCTTTGATACCAACTATAAGGACAAATCCTTAAAACATTACATACTCTTAAATTAAAAGAATAATTCACATTAATGTTCATTTAAGTATTATAGTTTTAGGTAATTAGGCTATAACTATTACATATCAACATGAAAATTACATGTAGAAACAACAACTTAGTATCGATTTTTTTATAAAATTAAAACCCCTGAAAAACTAGAGTCATGTCTAGTTCCATGTTTTGGACAACAAGAATTTTCCTTGATCCCACCCTTAATCCTATTCATCATGAAGTCTTGTGAAAAACAATTCAAAACATGGGATGAGAATAAAATGATCAGTATGGGTTTTAAAATAAGGAAATGAATCATTAACCCATCATTAAATACAATTCAATGAAACCATACATTTCAATCATAACATACCTCATTAAAGTATAAGATTTATGAATAACCCATAGAAATAATAAATCATAATTGTAACTTGTGGAATCCATATCATACTTACATTATAGATATCACAGACACAAAAAGAGTTACGTTGGAATACCCATCACAATATATTCTCTAAAAGTTTTAGAAGAAACATTAATGTTTACCTCTGTTACATTACCGAATGCATCGGAGAGAAATCTCTGGCTCACTCGCCCTAGGTTCATCAAAAAAAACCCAGTTTACTTAAACAATTCCCAATAACTATAAAATAATCATTAAACATAACACAATCATAAAGGAAATATAAAATTTTCACATTCCAATAACAATATATCATATTAAGATATTGAAATAAGGAATACTTTATCAAACCATTTTCAGAACCATTTAAAAAATTTAGTAAATAGATTTTTTAATTAAAGTATCCCATGACACGTTGAATCTTTTAAATGAATTAAAATTTTAAAACAACAAATTCTATTTAAATACATATTTAAATCCATTTTATAAAAATTGAAATTAAGGAGAACAATTCACATGAATGAATCTTTAAAACTTTTAAAATGATATTTTAGTTAAAGAGTTTTTAACCAAATGAGAGTTTCTTGAATATAAATATTTGTGGAATAAGATTAATAAAAACTTTTTAATATCATGAGAATAAATTTATTAAGGATATTATATACCAATGTACAATATATACATCATATAAAAGTGAATTTTCGCATAACAACAATGAAGTCTCAATGAAATGTAAATTGAGACGATATCCCTTATAAAGAAATTATCCTTAGATTAAGGATAAATAAATTACATTTTTATGTGCGACGAATATAAATACACTAAATATGATTGGATATTCAGTGTAAATTAATCAAAGATAATTCAAATATAATTTTTTAAAAACAACCCAAATGACGTGGATGTTTAACTCAATGAATAAAAATTGAGTTAAAATTACTCTTATCAAGTTCATAATGATGACTTGAGAAATTATCAATCGAGTGATTATTTGTATACAGAGTATATCCACACAATGTGGAGTGGAAATTACATAATAAATAAATACCCAGTGGTTCCACACATAATCATAGAAGAACATAATTATGAATTCAAATATTAACCCCAGCAATTGAAATGGGGTTAAAAATACCCCTTACTAATTTTGTAACATACGAAACATAAACCACATGAAGGAAGGATCATACAATTAAGATGAAAATAAACATAAAGTAAATTATATTTTAAAAATAACACAATCATAGGCAGTTCATACACCACAAAGAATGAAATTATGACAAATATAGAATGAATCTCAAGGGAATAAAATGTGAGATGATAAAATATCATTGGTGGTTTATCATCATTCTGATAAAAGTGAGATCCTAAAAGATAATTGGTGGTTTATTCTTGTTATTATATAAGTGAGATGATAAATAATCATTGGTGGTTTATCATAATGTTGATAAAAGATCAAAGGTTGGTTTGGGATGTCAAATATTACCTCCCATATTTGGAAAATTATTTAGGATTTATGTGAAGAAAGGAAATATATACCTAATATAACCTCAGATATAAATAGATTTGTTGGAATCACATTCCCACAATAATAAATTAGATATTAATTCTAGGAATTATAAGAAATTATTATAACATGAAGAGTTTTCACTCATAATTAATCATCTAATCATTGTGGTGGTATTTTGATACACTTATAAAATTTTTCATTGGTAAAATAGTGTGTAGATCTAGAACCAAAAATGACTTTAACCATTCAAGAGTGGATGGTAAGTGTACCATTAATTTTTTTTATCATACCACACACATGTGATAATGATCATATGATATTATCAATTATATTTTTGATTTAGTGGTTTTCTAAATTAGTCATCTTCATTATCCTTTGTATTAATTCACTGGTTCGAATAATTCTCATATTCTATTCGTTTGAAACACTACAGTTTGGGTGGTGTATTCTGTGCTCCATTTTCTCCATCCTTGGACAACAAATTCATCCCATTAATTTAGTATTCCATTTTTTGATGAATGTTTTTTCTATACATAAAACATTTACCAACCTTTTTAATAAAATTTTACCCATGTTTCCTTCCACACCTCATGTATAAAAGAAAATATCATCTTCATCCGTCTATTGTTTTTATTATAGAATTTTTTGAAACTGCATATTTATTTTATTTTCAGAACCATGATATGGATGGGTACCAATAATCTTCATGTATTCATCGATAACACATAAAATTATTTATTAATTTCTACAGGAGTCTCTTATGTATATATCCCCTTAGATAATTGGTTTTAAGACACTAATGAATCTATCAACATTACATTCTGGTTGGATGATAATACAATAAGCATACATTTTAAGTCTTTTAATATTTTCCTCATATGTACTAATGGATTCATAATTTATTAGACTAACCTAAATGAATTCTTTCCCAATTTTTATAAGATGAATACAAGGAAAGTGCTTACAAAAAAATGAGATCATAAACTCATCACACTCCATAGAGTCAATTAAATGACATTGTTTCATGTTTTTTATAATAGTCCATCATTTATCTACTTTAACATCCAAATGATATATATCTAAAATTAATTTTTCATGATCATCTAAAAACTAGAGAATAGAAAATATATATTTATCTATATAGATCAATTTCATAGAAACTAGTGGATCATTTGACCCACAAAAAATGGTAGATATTCCCCTATTAATGGCTCAACATAATTTTGTTCCATTCTTTTCTTATTTGGAATAACATCATGGTTTATATTTTGAGAATGTTTTGAAATCATTGAAAAATGATTTATCATTATGGACCCCATACAATTTTTTTACTAAGGATGAAAAATATTTCATTTACTATCACATTAATCATGAACCCTATACCTATAGGTTAAATACATTGACTATAACCTAAAATCATATTTTTAGTAATAATAATGACAGTGTGAAACCAAATTATCCTGAAAAATATTTTATATGATGTTTATATCATGAAAAATTTTCTTCATAATATTGCATGTTAGGTTTAAATTAAGAAATTTATGATCATGACCTATTAAAATTCTTCATAATGGTTCGTAATGAAAAATTTTATATAACCCATTCATGTATTAAGAATGTTTCAAACTTTGTTCAAAGTATGGGTACATTCACCATGAACTAAAATTATAGATAAGATATACTTGATAATATAATTTCAGTGTTATAACCCATAGTTTCTTTTATTCTAAAACCACATCCAAATGGAGTATCAAGACATAAATATTTTCATAGAAAACCACTATCCTTTATTTAAGACAGCACAAGATGTTATCCTATATAGAGGGATTACCCTAAGAGTTATACAAAATGTTTTGATATCCTTGTTTATAATTCTAAAAACATAATTTTTATATTAACTATAATTACCCTTAAATTTTTTACAAAAATATTACATCTTCATAGACGAATATTCAATACATAATATTACTATTGACCCTAAAATCATATAGTTTTAATATCTATCGAAACATGGATATATAAAAAACATTTTTAGAAGATATATAAAACATCTCCCACAAATTTATTCATAAATAGAAACTGTATTATAAGTATTTTACTTTAAAACCTTCTACATAACATGGGAAAAGGAATTATAAGAAATGGTGAGCTCATATGCTCAGTAATGGTAAATAAGGAAGATATCAGTGATTAATTAGGAATTATATTAGGATATATGTATTTTAACATGAGATTTCAATTTCATAACAATACCCAATATATTATAGATAATAGTATTGATTCATGGAATATATATAGTATTTTTATAAGACATAAATCATAATGGAATCAAATAACATGATCCATAAGAGCATATAATTGGCATAAGATACATGTTTTTAGAAAACACAAGAGTATAGAATGTCATTACCCTGTCAAGGATCACTAGGAATACTATAATAGGTGATGGGTTACACTACCCAATTCATCATCTACTTTATCAAGGTTCACTCCAAAGATTATTATAGTGGAGATATTTCCTTATTGAAATGGGTCCACTCTCCATTTCAGTCCTTATTAGCTCATGAAATATGATTCTTTACCCAATGTTTTCGAGTGAAATATAATTTTAGACCCAACTATACTATAATGAAAATATTACATATGTGTTCCATAAGACTATATAACATTAATCAATTCCTAACCCACAAATATAAAATATGTTTCATAATAATTTCATTATTTCATCATATCATAAAAGTGGGAAAATAAAAATGTTTTATAAGGGATTCCTCATAACATAATTAAATCTGGGGAATGAAAAATGTTTCACAGAATCATCCTTATATCATCACACTCAAAATTCATCCAAATAATTAAATTTGATTTTATCGTTGGATCTTCTCACTAGTAATTGATAAGTTATAAAAAATGATGCTATCGTAGGAGAAATATTTCATTAAAATATTTATGTAACATTTCTTTTGATAATTTTTTTTAATTGAATTATTTAAAGTATAGAAAATTTCAAATATTAGGAAAGAATTATCATTGAAATAATATTTTTATTTATATAATATGGTATTCAAATCATTTATTGATCATTGTTGTGAAATCAATCTTCATGTTGTTTATGTTAAAAAAATTATTCTCTTCAAATTTTTAGTAAAATGAAAAAAGTGTTACATCTATGAATTGAAATAAAGTTTCATTTTATGAAATTATATAAATCTAAATATTTTGTAAAATTAATGTTAATAATTAAGAGAAATCATAACGAACATTCATGAAAATATGTTTTGGAAATAGGGATATGGAAGAAAATGGATTTTCAACTAAAGATACATATAAATCCATTTTCATTTAAGAATTTCCTACTCTTCAGTTATTTAAGAGATGAAAGTGAAAGGAGAACAATTAATCAATTTAAATTCCAATAGTATAAGAAAATTTATGGGATTCATGAGAGATAGTTCATAAAATTTCATTATCAGAAACATAATCATAATCAATCTTAATAGATAGTAATGTTATAACATAAATTCCATACATATTTGGTACCGCATGAATAAAAACCTCATGAAATAGATATACACATATTTATATTTATGTACACATAATTTTCATGATAATTAACAAAAAAATAATTCATGCTCACTATATAAACCTAATAAATAAAATAATTTATGAATATGGAACGTGTCTCATTGAAATAAAAGTGAGATGAAAATCCCTTACCTCATGATTGACATGATTAAAAATTTATATAGCATCATATATAGTAAATTTTAATTATACTATATTTCTATAAAATCATAATTACATACTTATAATATCATATATTACCTGTTTATAATATTTAAAAACCAACATATTAATAATTCCTTTCTAAAATAATCATTTGAAGGTGTTAACTGTTTCCTTTTTCCTAAAAAATGGTGTGGTTATTCTATTACATGTCATTTTATCATTGTTAAATAATTTTCAAAAAATTTATCATTATATAAATATCATATATATTCATCATATAAATATTTATAGTCATCTATAAAGGGTAGTGATGTATAAATAAATTTTACCGTTTATAGAGACAGCATGTCCTACGTATGCATGAACATTGTTTTAAATTTTTGACAAATAGAATGAAAGAAAAGTAAATAATTATTAAAAATTAAAGTATAATTAATATATCATATATATCATATATATTAATTAAATCTATCCTCAGTACCATCCTTGTAAACTAGAAGTGAAAATTGAATCAGATTACAACGTGGACATGATTGTCCATATGCACAAATGATCAAATTTGTCTTTTTCAAATGAATTAAGTGATAAGAATGTATATATGATGTTATAATTAAATAATATTAATTATGATTTAAATATAATATATATAAATTAAATCAATCATAAAAATAATCAAAGAAATATATTGATGTAAATTTATTTGTATCACTATGTTGAGGCACTAATCTATATATATCCATGAAAAATAATATCACTTTATATTCAATAGAAAATAGGGTGAATAATGATATTTAGATAACCATAATATAATTTGAGTATATTTAAGATACTAATATTAATATTTTTTTTATGAATACCATATATTTATATGTGGTTTAGGATGAAATTATTTCAAAGAGGTTGGGAAAGATGATTACCTCTCCCTTGGTTGGCCTCCAATAGATAATTTCTAAAAGACCATTAGAATAGTATTTAAAAGATAACAAAAATTTTAATTCTTTTATTGGGAATATGATAATATTACTGGTTAGGGTTTGGTAGATTTATATTGTTTAATGTAGTGTAATGAAAATAATAGAGGGGTTTCTTTTTATAAAAGGTATAGAGGACACACATGGAATTTTATAAAGGACAAAAATATAATAATTTAATACTCAATTAAAATGATTCAAAATGGAAATGAATTCAAATTTTGGATATTATGAGGTTGATATATGGTCATAAAATCATATTTAGGGATGTTTATTTAAAAAGGTACGCTTATCTCTTAATTTAGTACCTTGTTAAACTTGTTTTCACCATAACCATGCTTAAATTTTTTTACATTTTTTTCAATTTAATATGATGAAAAATGAAAGTGTAATCATTAATATATTTATAAATTATAATTCCAGATATTTAATCTATGATATCAAATTAAATATTAATAAGTAGTAGAATTTGATTTTAAATTTAACCTGTAAACGGCAACGAAATGTATATTTCCAGAAACAAACTCTTTCTCCATTCCTTTTTAAAAATTATTTCAAATGAGCTCAATTTGATTATTCATAATATAAATATATTTTTTTCAAAAAAAAAATTAAAATTTAAATAACACATAAATTTTTTAACTGAAATTAAATTTTTTTAATAGAAAGTAGTATTTTCTCTATTTATCAAAAACTCAAACTATTTAAGAAAATCTATAAAATTCACTTTAAGAAAATTTTCACATTATAATTTCAACTATAAGGTTAATTTTTTCAAATAAATGTTCAAAAAATTGACTAAAATTAATTATATTATTTTCTCATGAAAATAAATAATTGTTTTTGGAAAACTGTATATTTAAAGTATATATAGACATTAATAAAAATTGAGTAGTTTTTTATCAATATATTTTCATTATCAAAAAAATTATTCATAATTTTTAAAATGTGGTTCTACATATTCAGTGTTTCTTTTTAAAAACTATATAAGAAGGGTGTTTTATATTATGAATCAATTTGACTCATGACTGCATGGATTATAAGATATCTAATAAATTAAATTTATTTGAAGATAAATATATCATAAAATCCATGCATGTTACATTCCCAGATAATTGTCAAAATGATCAATGATCGTATTTTGTATTAATTGAAAATATGGACTAAGTGATAGAAATCATGGAGTGATATGATTTTAAATTGATATTTCCATAGAAACATTTTCCTCAAGAAAAAAAGTAAACATAGAATGTCATTATTTGAATTTAAAACAAAGGATGGAGGATGTTATAGGTAAATATGAAGATACCTTTAAATGGTTATTGGGGAATGCTATGGATTATATATGAAGTCCAAAAAGAATGATTTATCTTTTCATTAATGGATTAAATAAAGGAAATTTAATGAAATTAGTGTCTAAAACATTTCCATATTTTGGGTAGATTGTTAAATGTAACCTCTTAATGGAGGATGGATTTTCTATGTAATATATTTTAAAATTAGAGAAATATAAGTAGAGGACCATTGAAAACCATTTAGGGTGGAATAAAGATAAATAGAATAAATTAAGGGCATAATTTCCATCATGATGTAATTTTGGAAAGAATCTTCTGAGGTAATGTATAAAGGGTGTAAGTGTTAACATAAAATATAGAGATAAAGCCCATCCATTTTAATAGATAAAATTGATAAGAGAAGTCACTAGTATCCAGTTATTCAATTGGAAAAATATTGGAGGAAATTTTAATCAGTTTCAAAATTGATAATAGAATCTATCTAAGAATAGGCCATTTAAAATGGATGAGGTCAGTATGGGTTGTGAAAATTATAGGAAATTTATATTTTCTAATCTGAACAGGGTCCAGGTGACCCATGGAATTCTTTTAGTTGAATATAGATTATAAAATTATAATAAGAGTCGGTCAGACCCTGCAAGTCATTTGGTAATGAGTGACTCCATAGCAATGGAGACTTAAATAAAATTATCCAGGCTCTCATATCTGGATTGGTGGATATCATAATTTATCAAGGGCTTGACAGAACTAGGTCACATTTGTGACCAATTTGTGTCACTTCATGGTGGGTTTTTGTGTAGGTTTTAGAAAATTCAAATATAATACATGTGGGAATCACAATATGGTTATTCGAACAATGCCTTTATTATTACTCTATATTTATAGACTAGAAAAAAAACTTTTACATCCTTTGATATATTCAGGTGAAGATGATCATCATCCGATGAATATGAAGATTATAATGTGTTAGCCTTCCATGAGGAGAATCATGGTGATGGGTGAATCCCAATAATTATAGGGGGACACCTTTTTCAGCAGGAAACCACAAAATTATATGCTATATGTGAGGATATTTGTTCGTTATGGGGTAGGTATGTTAATTTATGACCTAAGGGATAATATCATAATGGGTTCTGGAATGAGATTATAACACCATGATTTATAGTAAAATATTATGAAATATCCATCTTTTGGTTTTTTAAAAATATTTATAAACCCATATTTTTTATGTCTTCCCCCAAACCATCAAATTTTTTATTTTTGGACTTCATATGGAGAGTAAATTTTTGCTGGACTCTCCCCATATAATTCTTCACAGTAATCCCCCTTGGTGCGGAGTGTTTTTAGGTTACGTTAGAAAATATTCTAGATACATTATTACCTCATATTTCCCCTTTATTTATTCCATCCATTTACACTTATATAAGATTGTTTTGATAGGGTTCAATGACACATTTTCTATATAATCATGGAATCTATCTTAGATAATGGGTATTTTGCATGGATTTGGTAGAGGATGTCTAGGAATGCTAAATGCACTAGTTTTTTTTATAGTTTTCGTGATATTAAAGTGCTTATAGATCAATTTTGGGTATAATAGTTGATGAGACAAGGGTGATCATGGACCAGGACAAGTAGAGTTCAAAGATGATGGAATCTCCTTGTTGGAGATAGCTGACCTATTTAATGAATAATAATATATATGTTTATACATGTTTTGCATTATTTTTATTCATTTTAGTGTGTTGTGATTAAATATATAAGGATCAACAACACCCTAGAGAAGGAGATAGTATGACATTGTGTATCTAAGAACTGAAATAGTTTCCCATTACACATTGGGTATTTTTGAGATTTCCTGCGGAGTATTTTTCTGGGGGTGAAGGTGTTAGTTGATTTTAAAAGATAGCCTAATTATATATTGAGATTTAATACGATTTATGAATATACATGGTGTGTTTCATTGGTATACTTGGGAAGGAATAAGAAGTTTACTCATTACAGTGATGGTTGAGACTACCATACAACTCACAAATGATGAGGAACACCCTCTTGCAGGACGGATTAAAGCCTTTAAGAGTTAAAAGATTGGAATATGACCTTCGAATATGAACATGTTCTGATAGGGTTTATTTCATCCTAATGATGACCTTGAAAGATCTTCTAGGGTAGATGTGATATGAGACTATGGTATGGGCTGAGGAAACAATATTAGAAATTGGATAGTTAGTTTCAACGAGGACATGTGTGCATATGAATGACATGATCCATAAAGATAAGGATGGAGATGATTATGTTAGATATAAAATAGGATTTTTCTGAATCAATGATTATAATGTCATAAAGAGGCTATATATTATGATTTCATTATGTGGTGACTAATAAGGATTTTTTCTGGTAAGGACTAAGATGGGTCCTAGTACCCTAACGAATTATCTTTTGGTTGATACAAGAATGATGATAATCTCAATATTTTTAGATTAGTTGAAAATTGTTTCCAAGAAGAGATAATCCAATGAGAATAGATGGATGATGTGCTTTTAGATGATGATAAATGTCTCAAGCAACCAATTCTCTGACAAAGAGAGGGTGAGATTCTGGAAAAGGATAAGTTACCCTATTTTTGTTTCATGTGGGTCTTTCAAACAACTATATGATTAATTTTATAGTAGGATGGATGAAATCACCTTTATTTACGTGGTGACTGATGGACCCTACCATATAGGAGAAGGTACTTGTAGGGTTGTGATGTGTGCCCTCCACAAAGAGGTGTTGAATTATGTACATGATTTGAAACCTCCAATAATGGGGCTAGTTTGATACTTTAAAGTTGAACTCTCTAGAGAGATAAAGGATATGGTTTAAATTAATTTGAGTACTTACCTAATAAGGAATAGAGTGGGTACATGATATTCCACCTTTTGTTGGAGGGATTGGTGTGGGTACTTCATGTGCCCCATCCCATAAGAGTGGTTCATGTTGGAACTTATTGTGTGCCCTCTCCTAAGAGATACTAGGATGGGTACACAATGAGTGGCATTACCATTGAGGGTATGGTTTTAGATATGATGTGATACCTACCATTAATTATAGGGTTTAGATCATGATGTTATTATGGACCCTCCCCTATGTGATAGGGAAGTGGGTGAGGCTTGGTATGATAAATTTGAGGCTTGTATAGGACCCTTACTGTGGAGAGAGGGTAGTGGTCAAAATATTCCAAGATTCCACACCCTATATCCTTGGGTATGTATTGATACATTTTGTGATAGAAAACACTGATTTTAAGGGTATAGGATGGAACTTTTGGAATAATGTGACATCTGACATGGATAGAAGCAAAAAATATTAGGTGTCATATTGGCTTGCTTAACACATTATAACCTGATGATTATTTGTTGTTATTTCATTGATTTCCCCTGTTAATACCCATATATAAGATTGTTTTTATGATAGAAAGTTCATGATACCCAACTAAGATGTATTTTTTACACCCTAAATTTGTATCTTGATGTGTGTAGAGGCCTTATATATATTATTCAGGTCTAGGTATAGGTTATGGAGTTGATCGGTCTGAGGAATCTTGAGAAGGATTATGAGTGTTGATATGAGGTTATGATTAAGAATGTAAGTATATAAACCATGTATTATTTTTAGATTTATTTGTATTTGTTAATGACCTAGTGGGAGATTATTTTTGATGAAAAAATATATGAATTTATCATTATTTGTTATCATATGATATGTTATGGAATTGGGTTTCCTTATATTATTGGTTGTAGAAGGAATTAGTTTAATTTTTCTTTTGTGATTGATCAATATTTTATCAAGTTTATATTTTAATCAATGAATGTTATAGTCACTCATTATTATTCAATACCCTTCTTCATGTGACAAGGAACACAAATGGCATTGTTGAACACGTACAAGGAAACTAAATAGTGGTTTCCTATGAGGAATTATAAAATGGTATCTGATCATATATTATTTGGTATTACTATTTCAAAAGTTATTTTATGTGAATGGGGATGTGTTAGATATTTTTATAGGACATAGACTACCGAGTCATAAACACTTTTCTAGTGGGAACTCCAGGTTAGTTAGTTAACAAAATTTTTTATCCTAATTTTTGTTGCTATAGTTTATATATTGATTCAAATATAATTAATTTTTTGAGATAATTATTTTTGTTTTTGGAACATGGCTCAAAGAAGAATAAGGTTTGTGTACATGCATCATATTTATCTTCTATGGTTCATATAAAATCTATATGATTGTGTGTGATTAATTTAATTAATGATAGAGTGTTCAATATTCTATATTATAAAAAATTTTAAATTGATTTTTTCATAACACCTTGTTGGGGGGATTTTACCAAAGTAACCAAAAATATTTGTCACTAATAATAGTTCATGATGATATTATGGATAGATGTTTATTAATGATGTTTATATATTACCTCAATTTAATGTATGTATAGTGAAATGTGGTGGGATGATTCTGGCATTATATTCCTTGGTAATGGTTCGCTCGAGGGAAGGTTTGTCTGAGGGATATTGGTGATGAAATGAGTTTCCTTAATGAAGTGAATACCCTTGTGAGGGTAGAGTAAATTCATGATAATTTACTTGTGCCATCTATATAAAAATAACATAGAGTTTTTTATAATTTATGTTTGGTTTCAAAGGAATTATTTTTTTGATACTCAATCTGATGAATTTCATTTTGTTCCCAATGATATAGTGGATTGCGACTATAGATGGTGATATATAGACTTGTTAAATCGTGGAAACGAGGAATTATAGATACAAAATGATTCCACACTAGACGATGATCTAGTCATATGATTTAGGATGTGTGAAATATATTAGGACTGATTGAAAGGAATCTTGGATATTAATTTTTTAATATGTGATTGACATTCAAAAGAAATATATTCACTAGTTTAGGAATGAGATCCTAGTTTATTGTGGACACACATAATTAGAGAATGTGTCTAGTTGTATGATTTGGTAGTAGGATATTTTAAAAATTTTCGGATATATATGATCCAAATAAATAGTGTGAATATACAAGTGAGAGGTTATTTAATATGTTCACACTACATGAGAAGAATAAAGTTAGTGTTGGTAAGGATTTTTCAAAAAAGTCATGACCAATGAGGCAAATGTTTAGTGGTCATGCATATGGCGTAATATGTTTAAGGATGAGTGAGTGAGAAATTTGTGGTATATTTGGATTTTTTGGGTTCCAAGGTAATTAAAGGGATATGGATATGATGAAATGATGGTGATTACCCCATAGTCCTTATTTCTATGCCTAGAGTCAGGGAAATTTATTTGGTCTTGGTTAAGTGGTCTCCTTTGGAGTGTGGTGAATGAGGTGTTCAATGAGACACTCATGTGAATAGGCACTGAAGGTTTTTATAAGGATTTTAAATAGTGACACAATGTAAAAATCAAAACGTTGAGGAAAGATTTCAGTACCATGGTATTATCTATTTGAGCTTCCTCTCCAACATGGGATGTTAGGATGGTTTGAGGATGGCTTAGGAGGAGCAAAATAGATGTGATAAAAGAATCAATCTTGGGTTTTAGTTGAGGGAATATGTAATGGAATAAATATAGTGTGGTACACCAAAATCTATCAAAGTATGTGATCCCCCTTATATTTGAATTTTGGAGAATGTTGAGGGACTTTATTCACGATCCATGAAAAATTAGCGAAAAGTAGTGAGTGATTTAGTTATTTTTTCCCATCACATTTTGTATTAAATAAAATGTTGGATGTGGATATATGGTTTTCCATTAAAAAAATTAATGATATAGATAATACTATGTTTAGAAACATTGAATCAATATTTTATATATGAATATGATGTTGGAAGGGTCATGAATTTAGAAAGAGTAGTTGGTGGATGGTGAAGATAACAATAGGATGTAGGAAGAAGGTGGAAAATATTATATATAGTTTCATTATAAATACTAGATTTGAAATTTATAGTCACTAAAAAAATATTTTGGGTGATTATAGTAACAAAATGGATATTTATGGGTGTCCAAGTGTTGGCTTCAAGATATGGATGAAATTTTTTTGTGATTTGAGATTGTTTTATATTATAGTTAAATTCGTCCTCATTTAGAGTGTATGATAGCTAGTGTGGATGGTTGATGACATATTCATGCAATTAAAAAAAGTATTAGATTTAGACTTTGTTGTGGTTTTTTGAATTTTTTTGTGATGATTCTATAAATTAATTCATCATGGTCAAGAGATGTGATGATACATCAATGGGTATGGAATAATCATCAATGTAATGTCATTGTGGTACTAACTGGGAGGAGTTTTTTTATATAATAATATTTTATGAGGTTTAAACTATATTGGGTTGAAGGATTTATATTTGGGAGAAAATTATGCTTTTTTAGATGTAAATGATTATTGGTTCGATACATAGATGATTTAAATTTTATTAGCTCAGTTGGAATCAATAATGAATAGTGGTATCGTATTCTAATCGATAGATCCAAATCTAAGAGATATTCATGTTTTATTCTTGGTGATGAAAGGAAATATGAGGGGGAGTATCTTTCAAATTGTTATATTATGATTTTTTATAAATTTCTAGGAATTTTGTTTTTTCTATAGGAGAAGGTTCGGGGTGACCCTATTTAGAATTTTCTATAGTAGATGGATCGTCACCCCATGGGAGGTGAGGTGTGACATTCTGAAGAGGGTTGTTTGAGGAGTCCCCCCATTGCTATGGAGGCTGAACTTCAGGTATACTAGAGGTCACATCATGAGTGAAGGATGTTACGACATGGTAATGGCCCGATTATTAGCAGGCCACACTATGAACAATGGGTGTCGCAACACAATGGTTCTTTTGTGTGGGTGATTCCAAAGTAAACTATATTATTTATGGTCACCACGTCATGAATGAGGGTGAAATTCTATTAAATGTATTATTATGTAATATATTTGAAACCCTATTTCATTTCCATTTATTTTACATTTAGGAATGGATAGTCAGGAAATGACTAGATGTTTAATGTAATGATATCATTCCATTAGGGCCTTCATGGTGAAGGGAAATGGAGATACCATGGAGGGTACATTTTACTCATTTAAGGAGGAGGATAATCTATGAAAGGTTTTCTATGAGTATTTTTGTTCTTCATTATGAAGACGCATGACATCGTCACCCAATGGGTCATGTCTTGTTGGGTACCCGACTGAGGGTCTCAAGGTGTGATTCTTATAGTAATTTTGTGAAATATCTTTTATTGTTTTTTTTAATAGGGTAAAGAAAAATTTCGGTTTGTTACCCTATTGTTTTAGATCAATAAATCTTGAAAATAGTTCCATTTTTTGGAAATATCTCTACTATCATTCCTCTCCTCAACCCCCTTGGAGATGGTTGATTATGATCTTCTTATACAATGATGTTGAGATATGTTATTCCATCATATTTTATTAATTATATTTACTTTTCGATGCCTCCAATTTCGGGAAATGATTTACAAGTTTTTTACTCTATTTCCACTAGGCCATGGTAAAATCGGGACGAGTGTTGTGGATTTTATTCGCTTCCCTAGAGTATCCCCCAAATGAATATATTTCAATGGATTTTTATGGATTTAGTGATTCAAAAATTTATAGATCTTGAGTGTTACTATTATTTTTAGTGATGCATGGATGGAATTTTATGACAATGAGAGAAGCATTGGGAGGATGTTAAATTTCTATATTTAGTATTTTACCACTTAAATAAACAACCATATGTATGTTTGTGCATGTTTTGCATGATATAATGTTTATATATGTATTAATGTGATATAGATAGGGTTAGAGTGTCCCAAAATAAACATATAGCACAAATTTTAGCCATCTATAGCTATAATAATTCCTCAATTTACTATGGTTAATTTGGTATCAACCCATGAATTTGTCTCCTTGGGTGAGAAGGTGACCGTTGAGTTCACGAGAAACCACATATTTCACTTAGGCAATGATACGAGTTTTGAATAGCCTATATGGGTTTATAAGGGATTGTTGTTAGGGAATTATAATATTAGGTTTAATAATGAAAATATAGATAGTTGTGCATATCATGCTTGATGATGAACATCCTCTTTAGGGTGGATTAGAGTCTTGGAGAGTTTTAGAGATAAAATCATCCCTTTGGAGCTTTAAACGGTGTTAGGTGGAGGGTTTCCTATTGATGATGATCTTAAGTGTTATTTTAAGTGAGTTATGAGATAAAAACCATGTATCTATTGGGATAATTATATTGGAATCTATGTAATATGTTTCTAAGATGACAAGAGGGAATGGGTATTTCATTTTTCATAGGTATTGAGACTTGTATGTTTACATGAGAACAAAATGATAATTTATACTACGACTTGAGGATATTGTATGAAGGGCCTTCACACATAGAGATCACTATGGGGTTACTAAAACAACTTTGTTCCATTAATTTTCGATTTATATTTGTTTGAGGACCCTAGTGGATAGCCTTATAGGGAAGATGGGAATGTTGATAGACTTGATATATTGTGGTTTGGTTATTAATATATGACAATGTTAAGATCTGTATGTAAGGATATATTGATAATGACATGTTCTTTGAGATTTGAGGTGTATCAAGTGACTAGAACCCTTCTGATGATTTAGTGGGCTTGCTGGATGTGTTATAATACATAATTTTTGTTTCATGTGTGTTCTGAGAGAGTGTATACTAGATATCATCGTAGTAAGAGTCCCTCTCCTTGATGGAGAATGCGGTGGTAGGAACTTACCTAGGGTAAGAATTTAGTGGTTGGTTGGGAAACTGTTCACTTTTTTTATATTTGTACATGACACATAGATATTTTTTGGAATATTTTTTTTTTAAAAATTTAATTAATTTTATAGGTTTCATAACACACGATGATGCTTTTTAACGAATAGTGGGAAAACTATTTATATAATCATTTAAACAAAACCATTATTACCTAGACATTAAACATAACATCATATGAGGAAGAAAAAATATTAAATATTAATTATAATGGGTTTAAATAAAGAAAACATATTTATAAATAAGTGCACAAATTTTTTAATGTCTTTTGATGTTTTAAAAAATCTATTTCCTCCAAAAAATATTTTTTATTGGTTCTTGTGAAAAAATAATAAAAGAGAATTTTAAAATTTTTATAAATTTTTTTTTAGAAATAAAACAATTTTTGTAAATCTTAATTTCAATGTTATATTAGGGTGAGTTTTTAGTATTTTTCTGAATGGGATAATTTTTCATTAAGAACATAAAAGTGATAGTTTTTATTGAAAACAATGTTTTAATTTAAATAATATATCAGGATAATTTTTGTAAATTTTATCAAATGTAAAAATGTTTTTTTAAAAAATTATTAATCCAACTTATGTCATTGTAAAGAATTTAATATTGAATTTTTAAATTAAATATTTTTAAACTTTTGATCAAATTTCCTTTGGAAAACTGCTTTCTCATCACATCTACAGGTTAAATTTTAAATCATATTAGTAAACATATTTGAAGGTAATTTTATAAAAAGTAATCCATATTTGGATTTAGAATAATTTTTATTATTTCATATGTTCCAATTAATTTATATTCAAAACTAATAGTAACAATAGAAAAAACCAATTACCACAGTTAAAGTTAAAATGGATTTAATAGGGGGGTTAAACAAAATATTTAGTGTGTAAAATGACATATAAAATTTTCAAACAACAATTTTATAGAAATATATTTATCTTAAAACGTACATTTTCTTTTATAATTTTCCATTTTTGGATATTTCTGGCCTATTAAAAATATGGTTACACTTTATTATATTAAAAAATTCACGTGTCTCTGCTCCCCCACTTATAAAAGGCCACCATCTCTTCTCTCCAATTAACACTTCCAAAAAAATTGGTTTATATAAATCCAAATATAATATCTTCCCAACTTACATATCCACATAATATATTCAATTTTTTTATTTCAAATCCAATGTTTGAAGTCCTTATGTTAAACATAATGAGGTTTTCTAAAGAAGAGGTAATGTTTTAATGAATTAATTTTTGTTTTAAATATTCTTATAACACCTTAAAATATTATTCAATTAAGATGATATAATAAAATTATTGTCTATAAAATATTTATATAACCATAATTTCATAACATATATCCATATCCTCTTCCATGAAATGGGAAATGAATCTATTGATCATGTGTATGACCGACTACCACGTCACAAGAAGATGTTATTTATTTTCCAAAACCACCTCTAATTAATGTATATAATGATGTATTTTTGTTTTATATGTATGAGAATTTTTTTATTATTATATCTATATAATTATTATCACAAATTTAAATTCATACCTCAAAACCCGTAAAAAAACCAAAATGTCCTCCATGTGTACGGTGTGCTTCCGCCTCACGAACTAATGTGATGTGTTTCCCCTTTTAGTTTTACATGGTTTGTATTAATGATATATTAGATGAATATATATTATATATATAACATAATTATTCTTATTTATTTATGATATCACATGTAACATCGTACATATAATTTTTTGTGCAATATTATAACGTCTTTCATGCATAGGGCAGACTATCGCCTCACGAAGTGATGTGATTAATTTTTAAATTACAAATATAATAGAAGGTATTTGGGGTAAATTTAATGAATATATGTGATATTTATGACATAAAATTGAATATTTAAAAATTAATATAGTACTTATCTTTATTTCATTTAATCCATAAACAAAATGGAAAATTACATTCATGCATACATACTTCATACCGTCTTCATTAATAGTGCATTTAATTTTATACAAATAACTTTTATGGATTAATCTAAATACATATATACTGAATATATATGATACTTATATAATATATAAATACTATATATTATTGAAACATGATAAAATTATGTTTAAAAAAAAATTAATACATACACGAAAAACAAAGCATTTATTGCCTAAAACATGATTTGAACATTGACTTGTTAATAAACAGGTATGGAAAGGTCATAATTAAATAATATAAGGTTTTATGTATATTATTATTTATATTTAATATATGTATAATTAAATTATATTTATTATACAGTGGGATTGAATTTGTATTAAGAAGCCAATAAATAAGTTAAAGGATTTTTTTTCTCAATTTCCCTTATTTGAAGCATACGTTCTGTTATAAATCTATCATATATTATTTAGTTTATATATTCCCCACTATGACCTGTTATATCAGGAATATAATTCCCCTTATTGTGTTTAATTTTTCATTTAATTTATTTCTATAATAAGGCTTATAATTCACGATTTACCAAAGTTGAATGTGTTTCTTGTATGAACACATTGTTCACTAGGATTGTTTAGAATATCATTTTAATAAGTAAATATTATGATCCATATCTTATAAACTCTTGAATTTCATTATCTTATGGTTATGTTATGATAATACATTTTTTTATATTTTCTCTCTTAACGTACTCTTAATTCCAAAAGAATGTATTTAAAGTCAAATAAATTTATTTCTCTCTTCTATCAAAAATCTTTTTTATTCCATATCTATTTTTTTAAAAAATGTATTTTGTATTGTTTTTAATACTCATATGGAATTTTTGGAAGACATTTTTACCCCTTTTAAATTTTTTTAATTTTTTAAATCTAATCTACATGTCTTCTTCAAAATAATTCTCCTTTGGATTACACTAAAAATGTTAAAGGAATATTTTTACTAACATGAAAATCATTTCCTACTATCATGCCAGCATAATTTTTTAATGATTTTTATAATATTAAAACGTTATTTTCAAAAAAAAAAGTATTTTCAAAATTTAATTTCTTATAAAAAAGTGTTTTTCAATGTGGGATGTATGTTTTCCTCACAAAATTTATCAAAAGGTTATTAAAGCTTCAATTATAATTTTTAATGTTTATTTTCATTTAAAAAGGAATTTATTATTGTTTTTTTTTTTTTAATAATTTATTTTTCAAATTTGAAAATATATTCTCCTCTAGATATTTTTTAATTTTTTTAATATTCCTTTATATGTTTTAAAGGTTATTTTCAAATAAATTTATTTCAATATTGTTTAATATTTTAAAAATGTGTCTTTATAGTGGAATGTATATTTTCCCGAAAAATGTTTTAAAATATTTTTATAGCTTCCTTTTTAAGATTCTATATTTTTTAAAATTAAATAATTTTGAAAATGTTAATTTTTTTTTAAAATTTTAATTTTAAAAGGGGATTTTATATTCTACTCAAGAAATGTTTTAAATAAATTTTTATGTTTCATATATATAGTTTAATAACTATTTTCAAAGAAAATTATTTCCTAATTTTTTTTTAATTTCTAGTTTCAAAAAGGTGATTTTCAGGAAAATTTTATTTTACTTGAGAACTGTTTTAAATGATTTTTAATGCCTCTCATGTATGCTTCCAAGGATATATTCAATGGTTTATTAATGTTATAAGAAGTGGTTCCTTATCTGGAAAATAAATACTCCAAAAAAAATGTTTTAATGATTTTTAAATCTTCATTTATAAATTATCAATATTATTTTCAATTAATTGCATTTCTATAATATTTTATGAATTTATAATTTTAGAATGGATATTTTCAGTGAAATTCTATTTCCCTTGAAAAATGTCCAATGTGATTTTTATTTCAAAGACTCTTTTCATATATGATGATATAATTTGATGTACTGTAATATTTATTATGGATATGATCGAATTATACTATATTTATTCTATTTTTGGATATTTCATGTTGATGATAAATATATGTTTCTAAAACCCATTCCTTTTTCTTGTGTTTTTTGTATTCTTAATTGATGAGATAATTTAGAGACCCATGTCTTTTCTATGGGTTATGATATCATGGAATGATTTATGAAACCCATTTATTTTCATTTATTCTAACATGATGAATGTTTTTTTAAATTCTCACACACCTGTTTACAGTTTTCATTATGTGATCATGGGTATGCTATAACTATGGATGGTGGAAATTTTATAACTATTGATGGGTGGGACCAATATATCACTTTAATGCATTAGGTAATTATTAATTTTCATGGAACATAGAGTGTAATAGGTAGGTCATCGAATGAAAAAAGGGTACCTAAGAGTTTATCCCAATATTGGAGTAGCTACATGGGTGGTTAGTCCAAGCCTATTATATAATTAATTTCCTTATAGGATTCCTTGAAAAACAAAATTCTAGGATTATGTGTTTTATGAAACGTTATGTCTTATTCTGTTATTATGCTCTGATAGTATATGTTCTTTGATTCCTTTTCTATTCATGTCTTATAAAATGCACTAATTTATTCCACGACTCAATTTTTTGTTCTATGCTATGAAATGTATGTTTTTTAAAATTTCATTCTCATTTTTCCATACCCTTATACTCATGTTATGTTTATATATCCTTTGTTTAATATTATTTAGAATATAAGATATCATGTTACTATTTTTATTTTCCCTATGCTATAAGTCAATTAATTCTGTATTATATGTCTATGAAGGTTTTTAGTTATATAGAACAGAGTGGGAGAAGATATAGTGCACTTATAAACTAGTTTTTTTTATATATTTCAGTTTCCTAAGTAAATAAAACTAATGGAATATAGAATGTATCATTATGATATTTATTTAATATTTGTTTATTAATATGTCATATTTATGAATGATAATTTTTCTTCTCTTAAGGATTGGGTTGAGTACTTGATGTGTAACCTTCACTATGAGTTCCTAGTTAGGACCTTAATGTGAAATCTCAAACTTCTTATGTAGGTGTTGTGTTGTTAGATTTCATTGATTATAATCTTATCAATGAAATTTTGTTGTATAAGGTTTTATTTTGATTGAATTTTAATAATAAATTTTCACATTTGAATTAAATTTTAAATTATTATGATGTATTTAAATTTTAAAAAGTTTCAGACTTCATTTTCATAAAATTTAATAATATTTTATTCATTTCACAATTTTTTAGTGGTCACGAGAAGGTTTTTAAAACCATGAATATGAACTATATGTGTGAGAAACTTCTACACTTGGTTTGGAACCCTCCATTTATTTCTAACCATATAGATACTCGTACATATATGGGTGCTTTGTTCATTATTTAATTTGAATATTTATTTTGTAAGGTTAACACTTGGTTTATAGAAGAGGCGTAAGGGATGATTGTGGATTAACATTCATGTGATAGTGAATAAGACAGGATAATAATCGATTCTTATTGTTTAGTATAATCCATGAATGGAAATCATTCATAGTGTTAATACTTATACAGTTCCATCAGTTCTACGGGTGAATATTTTGACAAATTATGTGAAAACTATACGAGAATCCCATATTCTTAAAAAGGTGAAATTACCAACATGATGTAACATTATTTTATGGTATTTCCCTCTATTTTCTTCTATTCATTCTTACAACCTTAGGATAACTTGTGTATGGTCACTATATTCATTAATTTTTGTCTTCTCTCCAACAATTTTAAGAGGGTTATCTCAAATAAGCCATCATTTTCTTATGTTTCCCAATTCAACTTCTCTCTATTTCATTTTTTATTAGTTTATATATATCCCAAAAACCATAACGAATGTCCATGGTTGAGAATAAGAATCAGGTGGTCTTTAATACATGGTTTTGTTTTATTAGGATTATAAATGATGTATTCAAACTTGATTGAGTATTATTTGTTGTATGATATGAATTTTAGAATGGTTTCAGATTGATCTTATTTCAACAGTGGTTGGTGTTTTGTGTACTTTATTTAATTTCCTTGTATTTTTTTTTGTTTTAATTTGTTTCTTAAACCAAGTCAATATGTGATGGTTTTTGTTTATGTTTTAATTTTTCAATTGGATAATCAGGTATCATTGTGGTTTAAAATGAGATTTCATAGTTTCAAAACTATTTTTTACTTGGAAAGTGTTTTTAAATAATTATTAATGTTATTATTTATGGTTAATGAAATGTTCTAATTTTTTTACCATTTCTGGGTCATGAATTGGGTGAAAATTTTGTTTTTATTTGTAGATGTTTAAAAATGATTGAATTAGATTGGGTTTTCAAGACGATTAAGAAATTTATCTTTTATCATGATTGAATTTAACAATGGGAATTTGAAATATAATTTCAAATGGTTTATAAATTTGTAATAAGTGACTTGGCACATGAGAATATTCAAGTTTTCTATTTGGCTATTTTAAAAAGTTTCCCCCAAAGAGAGAATCCCTCGATTGAGCCCCATTTTTTGTGTTCATTGATAATGATTTCTGATCCAAAAGTTTATGCTATGTATTGATGTTATACAAATAAGTTATTATTTTTTTAATGTTTTTTTTTCATAGGAGGGTTTTGTAGGTGAAATGTGATATTTGTTTATAATAATTTATTATGTATTTTGTGATGATCCTTTGGATTGCTTGTTGATCACCTCTATTTTTCCTTATCATGGGAACTATGGTAGATAATATTAGATCTAAATTCATGTTACCTCAGTGTTGTGTGTTCCGGAAAGATAGTTTCAAAGGAGTGTTCCAACCTCACTTGGGTATATTTAGGACTTGGTGGACCAAAGGGGTATTGAGAGCGGTGTTCTAGTTTCAATATGAGACTCTTGCATAGATTTTCAACGAGGATTAAAAATTCAATATCAACCTACGTATAGCCCAAGGTGGTTTCCAAAATTCTATATCATTTTTGGATGACTTATTATATGTCAATAAAAATCTTTTTTTATCCCTAACCCATCAATTTTTTCATGACACCATTTCTATGTATTTTTATCTTATTATATTTTTATCATTGTTTCATATCATGTGTGGTGTATTGTAGTTTCAATTATTGAAATTTCAAATTAAATTGAAATTTTTTTGAATGAAATATTATAAAATTAAACGGATGTCTTTATTTTGATAAGGAATTTATTTGGGAAGTGGAAAGGGATTTCTGTGTTTAGTTTTTTTTGTAAAGTATATTATTCCCACTTTTAATAATTTTTTGGTTAAATATTCATGAAATCACCTTTATTATTCTACACATTAAAGGTTTTTATAAAAATGAATTTTGGGATTATATTTCATGTTATCCAATTTTAATTGAAAAGATGTATTTTATTTTTATATTTCATACTACAAATAATGAAATGGTATTTTAAGAGGAAAGGGAACAAAATATTTATTTAAATCCCACTAGATGGGATTCTATCACACTCGTTAAGCACCATTAGAATTATATAGATCATATGTTTTCAGTTAGGTTCCCATGTAAAATATTTTCCAATGTTATATATGGTTTATACCATAGATGGTTGGTATTGGGACATGGTGAGTGAATATATCTCATAAGGATATGGTTCACAACATCATTATTTTTTTACGTTTATTTTAGGATGATTATGTATCAACCTTGCTGAAAAAGCCCATTATTTTTTGTTATCTTTTTTATTGATTCTTGTTTCTCATTTAGTTTTTAGTTAGGATGATTCTAAATAGTTATTTTCATTATTTCTTCATTGAGTTACTATTATCTGTTACTTCATTTACATTACATATTCTAATTTTGATGGATTATATAAACTTGTTAAGGATGGTTCATGTAATATTTATATGTTGGATCATAGGTAGTTAATTGGATTTAATAAGTGTGATAATTATCATAGTTATATTATTGGTATGGAAACTAGTTTTCATCCCTTGGGGACAGATAATTCCCTTAAATCCATGTGGAGAGCTCGGTCTATTCCATTTTGGTTATTCATGGTCTACTACAATACCCCTACCACTAAATTGAGGATAGTGGTCAATACACGGTGTGTTAGAGTAGAGGTTGGTATATGAGACTAACATGAGAGAGAGGGGATATAGTTCTAAACATGGAAAGACACCACACCCTATATCTTTGAGTAAGTATTGGTATGATCAAAGGTTGTGTAGAGAAATAGGCTAGGGAAAATCAATTGGGACTGGGGGTGATGTGTTGAGTAGAGGATCAGGTATAATAATAGAGCCAGAATGCATTAATATTCATATATATATATATGTGTGTGTGTGTGTGTGTGTGTGTATTTATGTGTTATTGGCCTAGTTGGTGATCAATTTTTACTTATTACTATACTAATTTCACATTCATTCGTTAAATCATGAAATGTCATTTATTTTTGTGTACTATTATTATATGTGGTAGGTTTTTTGTGATTAATCAATATGATATTCATGGAGGAGTATTAAAATTTTATTTTTAATCACTCAACACTAATAAAAATCCTCTGAATAAACAAAGTTACACCTAAGGTTTTCTTCTGCATCAGCCAAGATAATGACGAGTGGCGTTGATTAGAGAAATAGACCATGGGAGAAATGTATAAAATATGTAATAATAATAATAGTTAGAGGATAAAAAATATTTTAATGAAAACTATGTCAGTCAAAAATTCAATTTTATATAATACACAATTTAGTATTTAATATATTCTCTAAAACACCATGATATATTAGAATCTAATTTTAATTAAATGAATTTAAAGTGGTCAATATATATCTTTACATGAAAAAATGAGTAAATAAATAATTATTTAGAAAGAATTTATAACCATGTTGTTGAATTAGAAGTTTGGAATTATAATAACCAAATTATTATTGATATGTTTAATGGTTTTAAATAGTTAAAATTTATTGATTAATTCATTATAAATATGTACTCAATTTTCATTAATTTCATTTTATGATTCATAAAAAATTCTTCTAATAATGGGTTTTATTATATTTTTTGCATAATTTTTTTTACTAATTTATACTAATTTGTGAAAATTTATTTCAATAAATTTATATAATTTTTTAAATCATCATGTAAATATTATTTTTGTATGAGTTTTTTTAGTATTTTTTAGACAATATTTACTTTTCATTGAATAGTGAAAATAATGATTTTTATAAAAACGATATTTTCTTTTCAAATGACAGCCCCATTATGTTTTTATTTTGATATTTATGTAACATAAGGTTATTTTAATTAAAAATAATATAATTATATACATAAGAATCATTATTATAGTTTATTTTTTTACGAGCTAGTTTTTGGACTTAATGAAACATTTTTCTAGAAATTACTTTTTATGCGTGCAATGTTTTTTGATCATTACAAAAAAATATCACTTTGTTAATTTATTTACAGAAATTTATATTTTATATATTCAATCATTGATTTTAATATTAATTTTCATGTTTTTACAAGGAATGGAATAGAATAAAATTCGGATTTAAGATTAAAAATGAATTTTTCTAAAATGGTTTTAATTGATGTTTTGGTATTTTTCTAAAAATAAATTCTACCATTATTGAATTTAAATGTGTTAAATAGATTAATTATTTTTAGTCATCATAATTTATATAATTTAATTTTCTCATCTTATTTCATATTGAATATTAAAATTAGTAAAAAGAAATTTCCACGGTTTAGAATAATATCAGTTTACCTAGAGAGTTATACCAAAAGATAAGTGTATGATTTCCTCCCATGAATTTATATTTATTATTATTAGAATATATTTAAATATTATATTTTAATAATTATGTATATTTTTAAATTTCAATCCACTTTCCCATATAATTTACATTATATAATTTCCATCTTTTAAGAAATTATGTGTGTTTGTGCCCCATCACATATTAAGGGAACATATCCTCCTTAGATATCTAAACCACTTAAGCCTTATATTTTTTCAAATACAAACTAAAAAACCTTTAATATTATTTCAAATCACCCTTTATGTCATGTTCTAGTCTTAATACAAGTACTTCAATGACTAAGTAGAAATCTGATGGAGATCTCTCAAAGAAGAGGTATAAATATACCCCAAGCTCTTTCAAACTTATTTCTCCTTCTACGTTCTATAGAAATGTTTTATAAAAACTATTCCTTATTAATATTGCTTAAAAAAATAAAATTAGATGATATTATTATGTTTTAATAACTAGTTTACAACCATACTCTATCAAATGGTAAATAAAATTATTGATAGTGCATATATGATGATTACTACCTTCATATAGTGATATGATTAATACTCCATCACCATTTTTAATGGGGGGGGGGTAAAATAAGTTATTTAATTTTTATAAAATATATTTATAACAAAATAATTCTTGTGTGATTAATAAATATAATAAAACTTCTTACCTTTCTGTTAACACCCGAAATGTCAACATGGATAAAATATCAATGTCCGTAACTCTAGAACCAAATAATATATGAAAAACCAAACTGTTAACACCCGAAATGTCAACATTAATAGAAAAATTATCAATAAATGTTTATTGAGAAGTTATAAGTGGTTAATATATGACATTTTATGTATGACTATGATTTCAAAATAAAATTATAATATATCCAATTTTATTATACTAGAGGACAGAGTGCTTTTGAATCAATTTGGATATATGGTTTGGGTTTCATTGTCTAATATTCAAATTCATGAGATAGGTTTGATATATGCACAATAATTTATTTTATCCTGTGTGATTACTCCATAATGAATTTAAATTTCAATACACATCAAATAAACTGGGTTTTAATATCCATATAAAGTTATTTATTTTCATGTTCTTTAATTAAAAAAGAACCAAATTTATAACGGTTTCGTCTGAATTTCCCTTCATTGAGAAGCATTGTACAGTTATACTCTATATTCTTATATATATATATATATATGGTGTATATATTTAACATTAATTTATTCTAGAACACTAAATGATTTAATTTTGTGTTTTTATAGATCCATTTATATTCAATCTTGTAATGATTTTTTATTTTTAAAAATAAATTTCATAAGGATTAGTCAACTCAATTTTGTTTCATTAAGACATGTTGGACGTCATAAATATATTTTTATTTTTGAGGTGTATATAGTGATCCATTTAAATTTATATCATTTATCCATATTATTTTATATTATAAAATTGTTTGAATCAATTTATTTCATCCAAGGTGTTTTAATTTGAATGATATCAAATTTGTAAGGGTCTATCATCCCCACTACCTTCTTTAGAACAAATGATATGTTATACACCCATCTACGTTTATGAGATTCATCTAATACCCGATTGACATATTCTAGAATTAAATAACCTATATTATTTTAATTAAAAGTTTCATTTTATTTTCATTAAATGGTTCATTTTATTTTATCTCTTTTTTGGGGTTTATGGATAAAAATTTACTAAAGTAGTTTAGGTTTTATGTAACAATATAATTTTCACCAGGATAGATTATGCTTAATTCTCATTGATGAAATTATATAATTTATCTATCACAATTATTATTTCTATTAATTTGATATAGTTATTTATTTATATTACATTTTTCATTTCATTTACCTCTCTTAAAAAAATTTATATTTGAAAAGAATGTTTTTTAGGGTAAACCATCATTTTTTCTCTTTAGTCATGAATCTTTTCTTCAATTTCTATATTTTCATTAAAATGTTTTCAATATTGTTTTACTATTATCCACGGATTATATAATTTCATTTTTTAAAATATTTTATTTCAAATAAAAGAATTTTAAAATTCATCTTCATATAGTTTTAAAAATATAGTAATTTATTTATTATACCAAAAATATGAAAGGATTTTTTGTTTATTCAAACAACACATAAATTAATTTCTCTTTAATCAAGAATAGACTTCTACATGAAGCTTGTTTTATTTTTTTCATTGATTTTTAAAGATATTTTTAATTAATATATCAGAAACTTTATGATTTTAAATTTTGAAATGAATATTTTTTTTATAGAAAATGATCGAGGGATTTTCTATAGGTATTTTTTGAAAGGACCAGTATGGGATATTCCTCATAGTAAGGGGGATAATCATTATTGGGTAATTATTAATCCAATCAAAATTATTTACTCGTTTACCCATTTGACCTATGAGGATACTGATTCTCTTATTCTATTTTCCATTTCACAAGAACGTATATAAATGGTGTAAAAGATAGAACATGATATTTTGACAGGTTTTAATAGTAAATCAGAGGACATAGTTCTTGAGATGGTATTGGAATGATGTTGACCAAAAAAACACTTCAGAGTTATCCTATAAATTTGGTTCCAACAATTTGTAAATATCATTTCACTTGAAATTTAATACAGTAAATTAATGGTACATGTTTTAGAATACTTTGATAAATATTTATACTACCCCTGAAGATAGTTTACACCTTGTTCATAAGGTACTTTATGACACCAATAATGGATTCCACCTATTTACACTATTATTGGATGTCACGGTGTTGTCTTGTTATTCCAAAAGATTCAACTGTTACTTGAACAAAAACACAAATCAACTATTATTCTTCTTCATAAAAGTATATTGAGAGCCACACTACTTCTTCTTTTATTATTCATAGTAATATAAATTTTTTATGGGTTGAAAAATAAATTACTCACTGAACCAAATGAAGATCAACTAAATATAAATTATACATTCACTTCTTATTAATCCTCTGATATTTGAAACACAATACTATGTAATTGAGATAAATTTTTTTGATACATTTCTTCTTAAATGATAAAGAGTCTGCACTAAGTCTTCTTCTTCTTCTATCCATGATATAATCACATATTTCTTTTATGATTATTGAAATGATAAAATATCATATCAACATGTCATCTTCACAATCAATTCTTCTACAGTTTGTGTTATATATGAATATTAATGTGGAAATAATTATAGAACATCCTTCATACACAGTATTAAAAATTTATTATATTATCAATTTTTCTTATAGAAACATAATATTTTAAACCACTAATTACACTGCACTGGACATATCCTCTAATGAAAGTATTTTAATTATGCATGGAATTACCCCAAAAACATAATGTGAAAATAATTCATTATTAATGTATGATTGTTTATTTTTTTAGTCATTTATTATCATTCTCAATACCATAAATACACCAATAACTATTCTTATTCCTCTCACTATTATCTCTATGCAAGTACAAGTATAAAAAATTGTACTCTTCATGCAAGTAGAAACATTATCACATATATTATATATTTTTCTTATTTATTATACATTTTTATTATATTTAGTTTCTCTATTATAAATTCAAAAATTCATGATGATGCATTAATACATGCATGTGATGTGCTATATTCTTAAGTAAATACATTATGAAAATATAGGATGTGAACACACATGACCTTATTCAAACACCCATGGTTTACCTCAATTATTTATCAATACATGTACATTCACAATTTCATTTAATAATTCATGAACTTATCACTTCCTGCATAGTGTATGTGGCCTTTCCAATACCATAATGAAATATTTAATAGATATCCTTTGCATAAATACTTATTCAACACCAAATATGATTTTCAAAAACAATATAGTATATGCATGATTCATGAAACACTGTGTAAACAACACTATCTCAAAGTAACTCGGATCATTTTCATAAACCAAGAATTTTCATTTAAGGATATCATTCTCTTGAATGGATTCATGAATATATATTATTCATGAATCAATCCATGTATGATTTGAACATGTTTAATTATCATAGAATCCAATTCTTCATGAAGCCTTATAGGAGTTCATTTCTGGTATAATTGTCTCATAAAATACAAACTCTATGAAGCACTGTCTTTTAGAAAACAAGATCTCTCATATATATGATTAGTCGCAACAAAACCTCTCAGTGGAGGTTGATGTCATTTAATAAAAGGTATCACATCCTTGGACCACTGAGATTCAAAAACTCAAATAATTGATATTATTCCATGTGAATTATTAGTTTGGAACTCCTAAAAAGTTCATCTTCGAATTATAAAAAAAAGATAAATTATGTTGAAAATAGAAGTGTCTTTGCTTCACAATCAGGCTTCTCCTTTATGATGATGCCTTACTAGCATAGAGTCAAGAAAGGTTCATGGATACACATACTCAAAATATTCATTGCATAATCAGAGTCTCAAACATACTCATCAACTTCTTTTGTATTAATAAAGGCCTTGTTCATTGACTAATTGATAATATGAGAGAGTCAAAAACTATCCATGAGTATTGTATCATAAGTACAATCTTGTTTTTATTAATGGAGGTGATATTTGATGTGTTTATTGGTCTTTCCTATTGGATGATCATTGAAAGGTCAGAGTCGGGTGTCCCTAATGTCTAGAGTGTGAAGATAATGACATGATAACTCAGTGATTTTCAGATAACAAAAAATTGAATGAATTCATTACATTCATATCATTTTAATATGGGTGAAAAATGAACCCATATTCATATCCCATATTATAACTCTGAGTGTGACTCCTTTCTATTTATATGAAAAAGAAATGATGCTCAGTATTTGAGCTGAAACCAGGGTTGGCACCAAGATAACATTGCACTTAAAACCCACATGTTATGCAGCACACATGCTCCATTTGATTCAATGTGGCTTATATTCCAACCAATTTTCGGCTTCAACTGTGTGCTCCATAGGCCTTATACACAAGCCTGCCTACATACCTCTTTTGAAAACTATTTCATCTGCCTCCGAACATATTTCTAGGGATTCTCCCTTGGGCATGGTGAACCCTTAGGTTCCCACATTTTCCTTGGTAGAGTGGAAGAGGTGTATTTTGAGTTGGCCTTATATTTAATGACAGACCTCCCTTACAATATATACTATAATAATTATCTATATTTAATTATTCAATAGAAATTAATTCTCAACTTCAAAATACATCTTGAAAAATACATATTTCATGGATCTCCATCATGAAAAAACTATGATTTTTTATCTTTTTTAAATAATTCTTCACACAGATCAAAATTTGAATGTTCATAATGTTATATTTTTCCGGGATATCAATCAATAGGGAAATATTTCATGTCATTTTGGAAATAATATTTCATACTTGTTGAAAACAATGTTTCACAATGAAATAATTTCTTTTAACTAATAAATAGTAAAAAAAATCATTAGAGATACATGGATAATTATTCAATCATGACATCCATTGTAAAAAAAAATCTCCAGGAATATCCTTTTAAATTAAATGTCAATAATACAGTTATATGTTTTGTAAAATTATAAAACATTATCACATCATCCAAACACCAATAACAATAAAACATCTTCATCATTTTGACATCTATTAAATCTTCCTATTTTATTGACCAAAATTGACAACAAATGTCAATATTTAACAAAATTTAAAACTAATACACAAATTGGGCTCTTAAATATCCACCTTTATATTTTTTAGAAATACCATCATAATTATTTTCAAATTAATGTGTCAATATGCGATTCATTTTCTTCTGAATTACCTTTAATTTTCAAACATTAATTTAACTATATATCTCTATTATAGACAAGAAATAAAAATTTCATGGGAAATGGTATCATTGCATACTTAAGAAATGTGACATCCATTATTTTAATCTAATCCTACTTGAGTTGTAATCGATGTAGAAAAAAAGAGGATTGGACTTAGACAACAGGGATGTCCCTTACTAAATGATCATGAAACTTCAGGAAAAGAGAACTCATATTCCTTTCATCAATTTTTATTCACCATAATTTTATAATTATGTTACTACATGTGATATGAAAATTTTTATTAAAAAAACCAGAAACTCCTTTAATAACTTAAAAAAACTTATAAAAAATATTCATGTACGATAACAAGGATAAGTGTACTTGGGAGCTTCCATATTTCTTTTTTGTATTGATTAATTCAATCCCCAATATATAAATATTTTATTATTATTGAAAACCAAGGATGAGATATTAAGTGGGAAAAACCTTTTCCTATAAGGACCTGACCTTATCCATTACATAATCCTAAATTAAATGAATAATTCACATTGAGAATCTTTTCAGGTTTAGAATTTTAGATAATTAGGCCATAACTATTACATAACAACTTGAATATTACATGTAAACACTACTACCCAGTATCCATTTTTTCATAAAATTAAAACACCTAAAAAGAAACAAGTCTGGTTCATTGTTTTAGACACCAATACTTTTCCCTGATCTCATCCTTGACCCTATTCCTCTTTATGTCCTCTGGAAAACATTTCAAAACATGGGATGAGTATAATAAGATCATTAAGGGTTATAAAATAATAAAAAAAACATTATTCCATCAATAAATACAAATAAATGAAACCAGACTTTTCAATCATAACATACCTCATGATATCATATGATTTAAGAATAACATGCCAAAATCATATAACATAAATGTAACTTATGAAATTTATAACATATATATATTTTAGCTATCACAGCTACATAGGGAGTCACATTTTGAAAACCCATCACAGTATATTCCCTAAATCTATTAGGAGAAACATTAACGTTTACCACTGTCGTGTTACCCAATACATTGGAGAGCTATCTCAGGCTCACCTGCCCTAGGTTTATCACGGAACCACCCATATATGTAAAAAATGCCCAAAAACCATAACATATTAATAAGACATTGAAAAAGAATAAAAAAAATTCCACATTGCAATCACAATATATCATAGACATGATAAATGCTATATTAAACCATTTTCAAAACCATTTAAACTTTTTATAAAGTGATTTTTGAGTCAATGTGTCCCATACCACCTTGAAGCATTTATAGGAATTAATGTTTTAATACATTAATGTCCATATAAATAAATAATAAAATAAATTTGAAAACATGTACAATGAAGAAAAATATTTAGAGGAATAATTTTTTAAAGCTTCTAAAATGATGTTTTAGTTAAAGATTCTCGTAACACTTGAGAAAGACTTCAGTAAACATAACTGATGATTGAAATAAAACAAAACATATAGTACCATGAGAATAAAGGTATTCATGATATAATATTTCAAAGGGAAGTATATAAACCATGTAAAAGTGAATTGGCACATAAAAACAGTGACATCTTAAGGGAATATAAATTTGCAAGAAGTCCCTTATAAAGACGGTATCCTATGCTTAATGATAAATGAATTAAATTATTGTGAATGAGAGATAATAATACACTCAATATAAGTGGATATTACGTGTGAGACAATCAGAGATCATTAAAAAATATTTATAACATGACATGATCAAGAAGTATATGTTTAACCCAAAGAATTGAAATTGGGTTAAGAAGTTCCCTTACAGAAATTCGACATCCTAACAGTGTCACATTAAAATTAAGAAACATAATTTAATGAGAGTGAAAAGGGAATCTAATAACTTGGACATAAAATCTAAATAATTAAGGATATATAAGAACATATCCCAACATTTGAAGATGTAAATTAAAATACATAACAAAAATAAGTCTTTAAAAAATAGGAGGGTGAATGGTTCGCTTACCGATTTGGTAACTTAAGAAACATACACCCCATGAAAGGAAGATCATACAATGAAGATGTAAGTACCCATAAATTTAAGAATATTACACAATGAAGTAAATAATGGGAAGTACAAACAGCACACAAAAGTAAATAGTGGCGAATATAGCATGAATCTCACAAGAATAAAAGTGAGATAAAAATCCCGTACCACGTTCTAATCAATAGAGTCGTATGACAAAAAGTTAATAACCACAAATTAATTCATAGAATAAGATTAATATGAAGATAATAATGATAATATATATCAAATGTAAGTACACAATACATTACATGCAATAAATAAGTGATGAAAAAAGGAAATCTCGTGGAATTAAAAGTGAGATAAAAAACCTCTTACCTCTTGTCTAACTTGACTCGTTTGTTCCTTGTTCTTACAAAATAATAAACTAAAGTTAATTTATACACAATTAATATCTTTTTTAAAGTATATTATTTCTTTTATATTAATTATTACCATGTTTTAAAAATTATTTAATCATTTATGTTAATAATGTTTGTTTTGTCGATATTTGGTACTTGAGAAAGAACTGGACTTATTATAATTAAAAGTTGATCATATATTCAGTAGTTCATTATATACAGAATGATATTCATGATTTAGATATCATATATATCATATATAACTATTATATACATGAATTTATAATAGTACATAAAATTTGGTGGTAATAAATGAAATGCCCCGTTCATGGAGATGGTACGTCGTACGTACGCATGAACGCTACTTTCATTTCTATTTTTTATTTTAATATAATTAAATCAAATTGATACACATGTATATTATAATTATAGTATAATATCATGTATAATATCATTAACTCTATCTTTTATACATCTCACATATGGAATTAACGAGTCATATCACTTTGAAGGGGCGGCAGTCTGCACTTCTTCAAATTAAATTATCCCATTTACCCATAATGGAAACCATAATTGTATGCTATAAAAGGAAAAATACAAAAGCATAAATAAAAAATAAACATAATATATATCATATATAAATACATTTCAATATTAATGTCACCCATGAGAGGTGGTAGGAGATAATTGAACAATCATCATTTCGTTAGGCGCTAGTTTTCCATCCGCAGAAAATGTATGTTCTTTAACAATTATATGTAGGTGTGTGAAAGTGTAGTTAGAATAATTCTCATAACATAATCCTATTATTTTTAGGATACTGGTGTTGTTATAAAAGAATGTAATGAACAATGTTTAGGGGTTGGAGATGTAAAATAAAATAAAATAATTTAAGAGAATAGGTTACCTTTAATTTAGGTAACTTCCATTGATTTGAACGAAAAGGACCTCTTGAAGTTACTTCTGCCTAAGGTATAGATTATAATAGGAATAGGGGGTCTTTATAGATTATTTGGGTAGAGGATGGATGAGACAAGGGGCTAGATATTTGTTAGGATTGGGTTATAATTGATAAAATTTATTAGGGGGTCGGGGCTCTTTAGGGAAGTGTGGAAAATATTATCTTATTATACAATGATATTCGGATTATAAAGGTTCAAAACTAATTAACGTTGAAGATAAGATGAATAATGGTTGAAATAGAATTTTCGAATAACAATCGGACATGTTTTGGATGATATTTTAATATTTATAATATTATTTATTTAAATCATTTATTAATAAGGTAAATATTGCATCATTTTTGTGTAATAAATAATTTTATTTAATTAATTTATAAAATTAAAAAAATTCCTTTATGTAGGAAATATTTTTATATTTTCAATGAATATTTATAGTCAAAAATATATCTTACATAACCCTATGTAAAAATTAATTTATTAAAAGTTATTTGTTTGTGTAATGTTGGTCTTTACATTAAATTAATTAATTCAAGTGTCATTATCACTCCCAAGTGGCTCCATGGGTCCCAAAATCGACCAAAAGATGCACATGGTTGTAAATGACTCAACCAATTAGTTTATGAAAATTGTTAAGGTAATTTATTATTATTATAATATTTTTTTTACCTTGAATTATTTTATTTACCTTTAACCGTGGAAAATAAAAATAAAAAGTTAAAATTCCCCCAAACAAAATCCATCTTATTAAACCACATTTTACTTAATAATAACAAACATGTATGTTGTATTTTAGAAATGAAATTCACATAAGTAGTAAAATTTTATTTAAATGAAAATGTTAGTTTTTTAACTACTACTTAGTGGTTTCATTATTTATCAAAAATTGATGTTTTTCAGAAAACTACCAAAAAACCAGCCTAATCTATATTTGAAATTCCAAAATCTAAAATGATGCCTATTTTACCAAATTCAAAACATTGAAGTTTCATTAATTATTTTAAAATTATTTCCTGTAATCAGAACAAATAGTGTGTTTTTAAGAAACAATAACTATAAAAAGATTGATACATGTTTCTGTCTAATTTCAAAGTGATATTAATTCCAATGACCAAAATTGGATTAAATGTTAAAAACATAATATAATTACACATTAAAAACAAAAATTAAGATATTCTAACCATATAAATAAATTAGATTAAAATGCATTTTTTAATTAAAATACTATATTTTTCACTATTCCTTAAAAATGAATTTTATCAGAAAAATACAAAAAATTTACCTAAATAAAATTTTTATGTCCCAATTCTAAGGAAGAATTTTATTTTTTCAAATGGATTATAAATAAGTTACCAAAACTATATTTAAAGAGGGATCACCATTAAAATCCGTAAATCAACCATTAATAGTAATTATGTTTAAAATTACATTCATTCATATTTAAAGCCTATAACTTTTATTGGATAAATGTAAAAACATTTAAAAAATGAATATAATCATTTAATAGTTATTTTTCTTCATTCCCACAATTACAATGGCTAGGTGTTAACTACCATATAAAATAATAATATTACATTATTAGTGTGCAATGTAAGATGTCAAAGAAACCCATTGTTGTGTATCGAGTACGCCATTGAAAATAGCATCCCCTATAAAGTAGAATTAATTCAAAAATATTAATAAGTTTTTAATAAAATTCATGTTCTTTTTTTTGGATGTTACATCCTTCCACTTTTTGGGAATCGCGTCCCCGCAGTTCTAAAACTGGTCTTGGAAACTTCGTTGAAAGTCCCACATCGGAAAAAGAGTCTATAAAAATATTACTTTAAAATAAAGAAAGAGAAGTACAAATGTCACTCGAGATAACCCATACTAGGATTCAATATAGGAAAACATGGATATGGAATAGAAAACTATCTATCAAGTTCTGATAAAGAGTTATAGAAAACTTGATAAAGAGAAAGTTCACCACAAGAAAATCACAAACTTATGATGTTTTAAACGGTCTTTATTTACCCTATATGAAATGTAAACCAACAAATGTTTTTGTTTTACGTTCCTTTGCATAATTTTTAGGAATTAATTTACTACATAGAATGAGAACGTATCAAAATATAGTTACCTTCAAGTAAATATTCATCCTTTAATAATTTTCTACCAAAAAATAATCTTTTCTCCAAACAATGAACATTCAGCAAGACTTCGTCACATCAAAAGCACGAGAATCATCTTATAGAGAAGCAGATAATCCACAAAAGAATAACTATATATTCCCCTTGTCTTTAGACATCATCTAAAACCAAAATGTTTAATACGAGATCAGATAATACACAAAAGGACAATATTTTATAAAAAGAAAAAATACTCTTAATCTCCCAAAATTTTCAAACAAAACTCAAAGTTCAACAAAGACCATTCAATAAACAATTGTCCATAAAATTATTCAAAAGTAATCCAAACTATGATTGAAACCCAAATATCATAAGGATTTAATTACATAGTCTTCTAAGATAAATCATAACATTTATATCCAAATAAAATCAGTTACTCATAAAGTCTCACATTTAAAATGTAATTAACCTAATCACTTATTCTCCCTGATATGTTAATCATTTTCATAAATAAATAAAATCGCCATATTTCCAAAATAAGAAAAAAGATTCTTACAAACTAAAATTTCAACCATTATTCCATAATTGAAATCCCATATTATTCTATCTTCCTTAGGAATATAGTGTTGCTTCAAAAGGGACAATGTATTATACAATAACCTTTATCACATAATAACCAAATAATTTTCCTTTACTATTTATATCCTTTCAATAAAACATAATATCATAAAATCATCTTATACTTGTTCTATAAAATCATTTTCCTAAAATACTATGTCATAATAACAAGGGACTTCAAGTAAGCCAGTTGTAGGTAATGCTCCCTTGTCTCCCTTTAGTGTTGTGTTCGATTCCTACGACCTTGTCAGATGCGACAAGTTTTCACCCATATTATGTGTTTTCATTTTTATAAAACTCAAAAATAACTCTAACGTGTTTAACATCAATGGATTCCTTATACCACTCGTTTTCATCCCAATTAATTATTATGGAAACATCATAATTCCTGATGTCTTATATATATTGTCATTTTATTATTTCACCAATATATGATAAAATAAAACGATTCATAAAATTAAGAACATAATACAGTGATCATGGTGTCCATTTGGTTTCATCATCATCATGTTCACGTAAGTAGAAGGTCCATGCATTGAAACAGTGATTTATATATCCTTCAAATTCATTTTCTTCCTCCATCCAAATACAAATTGTACAACATGGGTCACATGGGTGTTAAAAAAACAGTTTTGGATAATAATCATGTATGAATTTTAATTTCCAAACAATTGATAAAACATGATTTCTATAAAACAGTCATTCCCAATTTGAGTTGAAACATTAAATTAATGGCCTTTTTAAAATACCATACGTATTTTCTTAGATAAAATATTATAAAAGAAAATATAAATTGGTTGCGCAAGGGTCTTCTTCTTCATCACCCTTTTCAAAATCATAATATGCTTCAAAATCTTCTGATAAGGTGAAATATTTGAAAATTCCTTGATAAGATTTACCTTTCTTGAATATATGAGAATATTATGAAAATAGGATTTTTCTAAATATAACCCATGATACACAATGATAATGAGGTATAGTGGAGGTGTTTCATATCTCAAAATACTACTTGCAAGTGAGTTTTATGCTAGAAAATGTTTCACAATCATCTGAACATGACTTTGTAATAATTGTTGTAATAAAGTCATCATGAAAAGATAGAAAAGTTGTTTGAGATCCAGATTCTTCCATTTATAACTGACTTTCCATGAACTGAAAAATTTATAAATCATGGATTTAACAAAAATAATAGACATAAGAACTATCCATGTGTCTAATTAAAAATCTCAATCCCTAACGTTGTCTAAATAGTCCTCTGATACCAACTATAAGGACCCAGCCTTAAACATTACATTATCCTGAATTAAATGAATAATTCATATTGAGCATCTTTTTAGGTTTAGAGTTATAGACAATTATTCCATAACTATTACATAACAACTTTAATATTATATTTATACACTACTACCCAGTATCCGTTTTTTCATAAAATAAAATGTTTTAAAAAGAAATATGTCTAGTTCATTGTTTTAGACAACATGTCTTTTCCTTGATCTCATCCTTGACATTATTTTTCTTTTTGTCCAGTGAAAAACTCTTCAAAACATGGGATTAGCATAAAAAAATTAGTAGGGGTTATAGAATAATGAAAATATATATTATTCCATCAATAAATACAAATCTATGAAACCATAATTTCAATCATAACATACCTCATGAAACCATAAGATTAAGTAATAACATGAAGAAATCATAAAACATAAAGGTAACTTATGGCATTCATAACATACTTACATTGTAGCTATGACAGTTAAATAGGGAGTCACATTTGGAATAACCATCACAGTATATTCCTTAAATCTCTTCGGAGAAAAATTATCATTTACCTCCGTCACGTTACCCAATGCATTGGAGAGCTATCTCGGGCTCACCCGCCCTAGGTTTATCAATGAACCACCCATATACGTAAACATTTCCCAAGAACCATAACATATTCATAACACTTTAAAGAAGAATATATGAAATAATAACATTTCCACATTGCAATAACAACATTTTATTGACATAATCAAGGTTTTATCAAACCATTTTCAAAACCATTTAAAACATTTAATAATGATAATTTTGAATCCAAGTGTCCCATAACACATTGAATTTTTTTAATGTAATTAATGTTCTATAAAATTAATTTCCATATAAATAAATAATAAAAACCATTTTCAAAACATTGAAATTAATGAGAAATATTTAGAAGAATAATTCTTTAATGCTTTTAAAATGATGGTTTAGTTATAGAGTCTCGTAACACCTGAGAGAAACATGACTAAAAATAACTGATGAATAAAATAAAAAAACTTATAATATCATAATAATAAGGTTATTCAAGATAAAATATTCCAAAAGGGCATTATATAAACCATATAAAAGTGAATTGGTGCATAACAACATTGTAGCCTCATGGGAATGTAAATTGAGAAGAAATACCTTATAAAGATGGTATCCTTAGATTAAGGATAAATAAATTACATAATTATGTTTGAAAAATAGGAATACACTCGTTATAAGTGGATATTAAGTGTTAAACAATCAGTGGTCATTCACATATATTTATAACATGATATAAACAATAAGTATAAGTTTAACCCAAAGAATTGTAATTGGGTTAAGAAGTTTCCTTCCAGAAATTTGACAGCCTAACCGCGTCACATTAAAAAAAGAAAAATAATTTTATGAGAGAGAAAATGGTATCTCAGCAATTGGAAATAAAATCTACATCATTAAGGATATATATGAACATATCACAACATAAGAAGATGTAAATTAAAAGACATAACAAAAATAAGTCTTTAAAAAACGAGGAGGGTGAAAGGTTCACCTACTGATTTGGTAACTTACGAAACATAAACCCCACGAAATAAGGATCATACAATAAAGATTTAAATACCAATAAATTTGGGTATATTACACAATAAATACAATCACAGGCATTACATAAACCACAAAAAATAAAATAGTGTCAAATATAGCATGAATCTCACGGGTATAAAAACTGAGATGAAAATCCATTACCACGTTGTCATCAATCAATTTTTATAAAAAAAATTAATAAACACCAAATTATTTACAAAATAACATGAATATAATGAAAATCGTGATAATATATATCAAATTTCAGTGCAAAATACACCACATCCCATATATTAGTGGTGAAAATTGGAAATATCACTGAATTAAAAGTGTGATAATAAACCCATTACCTCGTGTCTGAATTGACTCGTTTGTTCCTTATTCTTCCTGAATAATAAACTAAAGTTAATTTAGACCTTCTTAACATCATTTTTAAAGTTTATTTTTTATTTTATATCAGTTATTACCATGTTATAAACATTATGTAATCATTTATGTTAATAAAGATTGTTTTGTCGATATTTGTACATCAGTCAAAAATGGACATCTTATAATTACAAGTTGTTCATATAGAAAAAGTTCATTTTATACAGAATGATATTCATGATTTAGATATCATATATATCATATATATCTAGTATATACTTGTATTTATTATAGTATATAACATTTGGAGGTAAGAAATGAAATGACCCGTTCATGGAGACGGTAAGCCGTACGTACGCAAGGACGCTACTTTCATTTCTATTTATTATTTTAATGGAATTAAAACATAATGTTGAATAGTTATATTATAATTACAGTATAATATCATATATAATATCATTATAACCAAACTTTATAAGCCCCACATATGGCATTAACGAGTCATATCACTTTTAGGGGGCGGTAGTCCGCACTTCCTGAAATTAAATTATCACGTTTACCCATAATTGAAACCATAAAGGTATGATATAAAAGAAAAAATAATAAATCACAAAGAAAACATAAAAATAATATATATCATATATAAATACAGTTCTATCTTAATGTCCACCATGAGAGGCGGTAAGAGATAATTGAATAATCATCGTTTCGTGAGGTGTCAGTTTCCCATCCACAAAAATAGTACGTGCATTACCCATTAGATGGAGGTGTGTGTAAGTGTAGTTATAATAATTCCCATAACAAAATCCTAGTATATTTAGGATAATTTTGTTTTTATAAAATAAAGAAATGAAAGGATTTTAGGTTTTGGAGAAGTAAAATAAAAGAAAATAGTTTAAGAGAAACATTTACCTTTAATTCAGGTAACTCCCTTTGGTGTGAAACAAAAGGATCTCTTGAAGTGATTTATGCCTATGTTAAGGATTATAGAAGGAATAGGGGTATCTTTAGAGATTATTTGGGCAGATTTTGGATGAGGCAAGGGCCTTGTGAGGTGTGAGGAATGGTTTTGAAGTGAGGGATTTTTATAAGGGGATGGAGGGGCTCTTTAGGAAAGTGTGAAAATATTATTTTATTATATAATGATATTATGTATTTAAAGGACCAAAACTAATTAATTTATTATAAAGATGAATAATGGTAGAAATAAAATCATTAACTAATAATTTTACAAGTTTTAGATGTTATTTTTATATTTATAATATTATTTATTTAAATCATTTATAAATGAGGTAAATACTGCATCATTTTTAGGTCAAAAATAATTTTATTTATGTGATGTCTATAAATTATAGAAAAAGTAACATGATGTAGGAAATATTTTTCTCTTTCCAATGAAAATTTATAGTCTAAATGATAACTTATATAACCCCCATGTAAAAATTAATTTATTAAAATATACTTGTTTGTGTCATTTTGGCCTTTACTTTAAATTAATTTATCTAAAGTGTCATTATCACTCCCATGATCCTTCATGGGGTCCCAAAATCGTTCCAAATATGTCCATGTTCATAAATTAAAAAACCAATGAGGTTAATATAGGTGTTAAGTTAATTTTCTATTATTATAATAGTCTTTTTTTACCTTTAATTGTCATATTTACCTTTAACTACGGTAAATAAAAGTAAAAAGTTTCTATTCCCCAAAAATTATTTTCATCTTATTGATCCAAATTTTATATACTAATAACAACCGTGTATGACAGATTTTCAAAATCCAATTCACATAAGTAGTAAAATTTTATTTAAATGAATAAGTTTTTTTTAACTACTACTTAGTGGTTTCACTATTCATCAAAAAATTTATGTTTTTCAAAAAAGAACAAAAAATAAGACCAATAAATATTCGATATTCCAAATTACAAAATGATGTCTATTTTACCAAATTAAAAACATAGAATTTTAATTAATTAATTTATAATTAATTCCCATTATAAAAACAAATAGGGTGTTTTTAAGAAACAACTACTATCAAGAGATTGATACATTTTTATGACTAATTTCAAAGTGAAATTAATTCCAATGAACAACAATGGATTAAATTGAAAAAAATATAACTACACATTAAAACCAATTAAAAATATATTCTAACCATATAAATAAATTATATTAAAAGGCACTTTATAATTAAAATATAATATTTTTCATTATTCATAAAAAATTCATTTTATCATAAAAATACCAAAAAAATTACCCAAAGTAAATTTTGATGTCTCGATTCTAAAGAAAAATTTTATTATGTAAAATGGATAATAAGAAATGACCAAAAATATATTTAAAGAGGGTTTTCCATTAAAAGATTGAAAATAAACCTTTTAATGTAAATTATTTTTAAAATTAGATTCATTCACATTTTAAGCCTCTAACTTTTAGGAGATAAATGTAAAAACCTTTAAAATATATATATAATCATTTTTTAGTTAGTTCTGTTCATTCCTGCCATTACTACAGCTAGGTGTTAACTACCATTTAAAATAATAATGTTATATTATTAGTGTGCAACGTGATATTTCAAAGAAACCCATTGTTGTGTATCGAGTACTCCATCGATCATAACATTCTTTTCAAAGTAGAATTTAGTTCACAAATATTAATAAATTTTGAAAGCATGTCATGTTCTTTATTTAATTTGGATGTTACATTTCTAAGGAAATGATATTTAATAAATTTCAAGATTTATAATCGATAATACTAATTGTAGTAATGATACTAAAATATTATTCATATTTTATCATTTTTCATCCCCTAATGGAAAAAAAGATATCACAATATTCATAATGATGCATCTCTCCAAAAATTAGTTTCATGATGTTCTAATTTGGATAATACACAAAAATTTGATTTTGAACTTATGATTGTCCAGATTGGAAAGCATTCACCACTTCAAGAAGGATGTTCTTCATGAACAGTTTTACTTAAGGATACAAAAAATAATATCAATCTAAGTCGGTACCTTATTTATCCTAGATTCTATAATATGACATAATTTTATTAATCTTCATCAATTATGATCACCTGTTATATTTTTATTTGAAAACCAAATTGTGGAATCATTAAAGGATGGTAACTTTTTAATATTTTATATCAACATCAGTCACCACTTATGAGTTACTAACCCTAATAACATGACTCACTATTTATAAAATAAATTATAATAACAAATAAAATTCCCAATGGTTATGGGTAGAAGGTGGATCCTTCAAATATTTTAAATTTGAACAAAAATTTAGAGATATTTTCTCAAACACATTAAACCGTTTCCTCTTTTCTTTAGACAGGAATATCTAATCTTTAATTACGATTGAGGTTGTGTTGAAATTATCACTGCTTCAATGTATATGTGTGATCCTTATTCTTGGGTTGGAATAATTGGAAGATAATTTATAACAGCGTGACTAAATCCTGTCCACCTCACACAAATAAATTCTTTATCTACATGTGAGATATTTTTTTTAATTTTTAAATTTCCTTGGTTTGTACATCATTCGTTTTCTCCTTATTTTTAAATATTATGGCTATACGACTAACATGTTATTATGAAAATTTGAAACATGTTTAGATGTTCAACATGTATTCATTTGAGTTATATATATACTAGTTGTTCTTTTGGATAAAAATATATTAATGTTATTGGATTTGAAATAAAATTATTCCTCAGATTTTCTTATTGGAATATTCTTGGGAAATTTTGGGTTCACAACAGTTTCTGGATTTCTTACTAAGAATTAATCTTATTTCACAGTCATCTTGTGTCATATTATTTTCTTTTCTTCTTTATAAACATGTTGAGATGTGTATATACCAACATTATGACCAATTCTATTTCATACATAACATATGTTATCAATCCTTCCAAATCTGTTAGAAATATACATATTCCTCTAGACATGTGGATATTCATTCTTTATTTATAGATTTCCCCCCTGCAATTGTATTTATATTTGATTTTTTATTCAAAAAATTGGGAAAAAAATTTAATGCACAATGGAAAAATATAATGAATCCCCAACATTGTACCAAAAATCATGTTTTATTTATATAATCTATATAATTTTATTCGGTCTTATTCATGAAATTTATTGTACTTTTTGGGGAACCAAATTCTATAATATTTTTATTTTCCATCCTAGTCATGGTGGTAGGCTTCCTATACCATTATTGATCCATAATTCATAATATTTTTTTAGCTACCTATACTACTTAATAAAATTTATTTACAAACATTATAAAAAGATGGTATTGGTGGTAACTTTTTCATCACCCCTACTTGTGATAGATAATTGAATGAATTTTTGATCTTCTTATCACAAATTTGATTTCTATCATCCTTAGAATACTCCAATAAGAATTGAGTATCCGTAGAAACTGTATCCTTCTTTTGTGACATCCCAATATGTGTCATCCCACTATTGGAGAACTAAACGTCCAAATATAAACATTTTATATTGATAAAATTTTACAACAATCAATCATAATCATTTTATATTAATATGCCTTCTTCCTTATTTAAACATTTTCTTCATGTAGATTTACTTAATTCTGTATAAAATAGTCATGTTTCTTGATATTCATGGATATTTCTTCCCATATTAAACCCTTTACATCAGTTCTATTTTTCAAATTTTATCTAGGTGTAAGATTCATTTCATAGAGTGGATAATTTAACTAACTCTTGAATTTCAACTTCATTGTTCTATATAAAGGAAAATATGTCAAGTTACCGCTTTTTTATTCAATAGTAAAAACATTTCTGGATGAATTTTAAAAAAAAATTCATGTCAATCATTTAACTATATGTTCATCTATGTTTACAGTCACATGACTCCTATTTGTATAAATTGAATGAATCCACAATCATGGGACACTGTTTCTATAATAACACAATGAAGGGTATCTCATAATATAAAAACTTATATTTCTTGAGAAGTTATAGATTAATCATCATCACCAATTGTGATTGAATCTTCATCTTGAGGGAAGTTTTTAAATTTATTAAATCATAACTCATTATCACTAGTGGTGTGAAAGTTATCCTTCTACATAGTGGAAACCTGAGCCACCATCTCTCTACATTCCATGATTTATATTTATTTTTTATTTCCAATACATTGTGAAATAGATAATTCCTATTCTTTATATAATAGAAAATTCTTCTTTCACATTCTCATCTATGTATTTTTCTTATTCATTGTGGTCTTGGTAAATATAGAATTTTTATCAAAGATAACTAAATCGTCCCCAAAAAATACACTTCATTGTTGACCCTATAATGTAACATAAACATTAGAAGGATAATATATTTACTCTTTAGAATCCAACATAGGTGAACCTAGCATTGATACCACTTTAAAAGAATATGTTTCAATATGCCTAACACTAATATGGGGGGTGAATCAGTGTTGGGGAAGTTTTAATCACATTGAAATTTTTTAGCCATCTATGTCATTGACTTGTTAAGATCTTGATTTTTGTATTCATTTTTTCTTATCACATGCAAGTATATGAAAAAAATAAAAGATATATTTTTTAAAATGTTTACTACTCAATAAGATTACCTAGTACATGTTATGTTCTATTAATGATCATAAGCATAAAAACAGTAGAAAGTAATCCATTAATTGATGTTACAGAAATTAGTAAATACCCTACCACTATCAATTCACTCTAGTCAATTGATATTGCATGTTTTACAACACTTGAAATGGTAATTTTAATGCCTCTAATGTCAGTCTTGACATTTATTATATGGTCCTGTATAATAATTATAATGTCTTCCACCTTTTAAGACATTATTGGATGTCGTAATGTTTTTTTCTTTAGTAATATTCGCTACTTAATTTCACAACAACATGCAAGAAACTCATATTATTATTCATAATAAGAAATTTAGATTTGAACGTATTCTTATTTTATCAGTCATAATGATATGAATATTGATTATACTAATTAATATAATTCTACCTAACCCAACTGATGATAAAATCGATATATATTGCCCAATAACTTCTATTTAATCAATTGATATTTGACACATAATAATATGGAATATAATAATACATTATTGATCTCAACCCTCTTGAGCGAAAAACATACCACACTGAATTATCTTCTTCCAAATGTTTTATAATCACAAACTCCATTATTGATTATTGAAATTATGACTAATCTTCTCAATAAAACACCACAATTAATTCTTCTTCATCTGTAGTGATATATGAATATTTTTATCATTTTTGAAACTTACTTGATACAAAATATTAGCAATTGATTATAGTATCTATTTACTCTTCATGTAGGTGAATATTTTTCAACCACTAATTACACTATAATAAACATCTCATCATATGCATGAATTTTAATTATGCATGAAATTAACACCATAATTACATGTGAATGTAATTCATTATCATTGCCTATTTTTTCAAGTTTTTTCAATGAAATATAATTCTCGTTACCATGAATTCCCACTCCACTATTCTCATTCTTCTCCCTATTATCTAAAATCTTGTGAAACTGAACATAATTATCTGATTCACACAAATAATCCTTAGTACATATATCAAATATTCTTCCTTGTATTTTATGTGCTTTTCATCATTTTGGGCTATATCTTGTGAGTTCACATATGAATAATATTGCATGAATGAATTAATTTGATGGGTTGTATTCATAATAAAACTCTTCACACAAAGGTGGGGTATGAACACAGATTTCCTTCATCACACACATAGTCTACATCAGTTATTTCTAAATGAATGTACACTCATGTATGTATAGAAGCATGAAGGTTCTACTCATTACAATATCAGTTTACATGGACTTCTAAAAACCATCACCCAAGATGTAGCAGATATCATTCACATAAATAGTTAGTGAAAACCAAATTGGATTAAAAAAACCATACCATCTATATATTATTTAATAAACATAATGTTAATGACATGGTCTTATGTTGAATATGATCATATACATAATCTAGGAAGAGGCATGTAATGATATCTCACTACCGAATGGCTTCGAGGAACTCTATTTTTTGCAAAGATATACATTTATGATTTTATACATGATGGATAATAGAAGATACCACTTCATCACAAATCCTAGAAGGTTTGTGTTTCTTGATGACTTTATTCATAAAATATAGACACGGAGAAGCTATATTTTTTATAAAATAAGATCTCTCACATATAATGTGAGTGGAAGAAACACCTCCAAGTCAAGCGTGATCTCCTTTTTTTGGAAAGGAATATGACCTTGGACCACTGAGAATTACCAACTCAAATCTTGGATATTATTCCATGTGAATCACTCGTTTTGAACTAATGAACATTCAAAATTTAATTCATTAAACACATGATATGTGACACCAAAAATGGTGTCATATTTTTTTCACGATCCAACTTCTCCGTTGCGGTGAAACCTCGTTAGCATAATTTCAAGAGAATCAATATATAGGCAAACACCCAAACTCCTCAATGCATTTCAGAGGCCTGAATGGACTCTTCAACTTTGTTTTCATTTGTCATAGACTTATTCTTTCAGTTTAAGATTGTATGAAAAATCTATAAACCGTCCATTAAACATGTATCATTAACTAGAGCTAGAATAGATTTCTGGATTATATCATTGGAACGAGGTCTGATCATAGGTGGCAGCTGATTTTTTAAAGCTCAGGGCTAGATAGACCTCATTTTTAGAGGAAAGATATGATTACATGACAGATCAGTGGTCATTGTATCACACAATATTAAATAAAACAATTATGTATATATCATCTTATTATGGATGAATAGTTAACCCATGTACACATCCCACATCATAACTCTGAGTGTTTCTCCTTATCATTATAGGTTAATGTGTGACCACACACCATTTGAGACAACACTAGGGCTAGAACTCAGATAACACTAAACTTCACTCCCACACAGGTCATGCTATATATGGTCCATGTGCTATATAGTAGGATGACATCAAAACCTATGTGTGGATTCAACCATGACCTCTGCTGGCCTTATACACAATCCCACCTGCCTGCCTCTTATGGGAACTATGCCCTCTACTACTAATAAGATTTATGGTGTTTCTCACATGGGTGTGGCTAACCCTTAAGGTCCCACAAATGTCATTCGTTGAGTCTCCAAGTAATCTTATGTGTTGGGGTTATTTTTTCCTAGGTATCCATTCCCTTATATACTAATATAATTTAGTGTCAGGAATTATATGATCCAAATCTATTTTCAAATTCAATAAATCTATGAAAATAATAATTATCTTTCATGGTTCCCTTCGTGTACAAAATTATTTTATATTATCATCTTTAAATACATCTTTATGTAAACTAGCATCTGAATGTTTTTCAAGTCATCTCATGAATAGTTCTCATGAAATAATGAAATATTACATTTTATTCATTAAATCATCCACCTTAATAATTTTAAAAAAATTCACCATAGACACATGTTCTTCAAAACTAGAACCTATTCAAAAATCATTAGAGTTAGTAATTAAATTATTCGATATGACATCCAATTTCATAAAAATTTTCAAGGAACAACCATCAAAACTCAAATTCATCAAACAATTATTTGTGTCCTTAAATTATAGTACTTGAAAACATCATCCAATCTCCAATATAATTTCATATTTTACATCATATTGACATCCATGAAATATTATTATTTCATCGACCACCACTGACAACCAATGACAATATTTCAAAACAAATAAAACTCAAACTAAAATTGGGCTCTTTATTTTTCATATATAATAATATCCTTTAATGATTCTTATTATTTACTAGGTATATAACACAATGATACCATCATTATTATTTATAAGGATTGTTTTGATTATTTTGATGAAATATTTATCGAACATATTTTCTTACCCATATGTTATGTTTTGGTGTAATGCTAAATTTTCTCAAGATCATATGGAATATATATGAATGGAATATGATTATGTGGCAAGTGGTTTTGTTTTAATCCAAGGATCGGTGGCTGCATTAAAAACAAGGATGGGTGGTTCCTAGAAACTGTTTCCTTTATTACATATTAAATCAACATTTATTACTCAAGAATAAAAATAATACAACCCATATGACTATGAATTATAGTGTATTTCAGAATTAAATACATTACATAACAACTTATGAAATATTTTACATCGACATTGTTGAAAACATTGACAACATGCTCATATTATTCCATCATTATTAAAACATCATGGGATAACAGGGGGACATACAAAAGAAATGGTTGATTTATAAATCATAGTAAGAGAATAAACATTGAATAATATGAAGATTATAACGACCCATACTTTACATACATTGTTATTAAATCAGAATTTAAGCACACTTCTTACAACATATAACAAAACCAGGAAAGGACTGTATAGGTATAGAGTCTTTAGAAACTGGGAAACATAAACAACTGGTTCATAAAGCATCTACTTTGCCTCCCCATTTATTTCATCATATCTAGAGTCCCCTTTGGCATATCATACTTAATAACCTTCTTCCTGACCTGGGGAAATAAAACATACAAAAGGGTGAGCTCAAATTCTCAGTAAGGGTAAACAAAAGAAATATCAATCACATCATATACCTAAGAACATAACTTTTGGAAATCTTAACCTGCAAAAGAGATCATAATTTTATAACATGGGATAAATCATAGTAGTGGAATGTAATCCCAATAATCATAAATTAAAACATGTAACATTGTTTCATACATACATAATCATAGAGAATCATTTCTTATTAGTCAAGACTCATTGCCAAGACTATCTTAGTGGGCAAAGTCCATTTCTGAACCGAGTTCACTCCTCATTTCCGTCTTGTTTCACTGAACCGGTTTAACCTTTCATTCCAGCCATGTCTATCTCATGAGATATAAAATCGTTACCCAATTCATTGGAGGGTGATATAGGTCCAACCCATCTCATAATGATACCATTCTTATGTGTGCCACAAAATCATAAATCATACATCATTGCAAAACCCATGTAATAAAAATGGGATTCTTAAACTTCATGACATAATAAAACAATTCATATGACATAAACGAATTCATAAAAATAATTTCATCAAAAAATAATCAAATAAATGTAATAGTGGGGATAGTAACAGAACCCTATATTATCTTAGATGGAAAATAATTTTGATAAAACACTTGAACTCCATTCTTGAGGAAAATATCCTTTCTACTTCAAAATCATTTTCCTTTCTTAACATGTCATACTATTTTAAACTAAAATAAGTTGATTAAAAATAAACATGAAAACATGTAAAAAAATATTTTTAGAAATAATGTTTTAAAAATCCATTCATGCCGTATAAGTTAAAAAAAACATTCTTCTCGTACTTTTGTCAGAAAAGTCAAAAAGTACCTCATACGAAAAATGACAAAAGATTTCATTCATATCTTTTACTAAAAACTCATCCAAGGGTAAAATTGGATTTAAAAAATTTTAGGTGGATGTAAATTATATTACATATTGAGGAAACATGGATGTGTATGATAAAATACACCCCAGTAAATACGAAAATATAAACAATCTTGGATAAAAATGAGATTGTGATATTTTCCCTTACCTTAGGTCCGATTTGCATCGTAAGTGTCCGAACCACCTGTATAATGATTTAAATAATGTCATTGACTTATTAAATAATCATAATCATTGTTATGATATCATATATGGTCATATTCTTAGCTTATTTTTAGTAATACTTCATTACTTCTTGTTATTCAGGTGTTTATTACTTTTTATTCTTATGCGTGTTTTGTCGAATAAATTCTTATTATTCTTTTTAGGTTATAGATAACTAATTTCTAGAATGGTATTAGTGTAATATATATCATATTCATTCATTAAATTCATTTATATAATCATTATGCAATGAAGATCATGTAGAACGAGTCGCATCACATCATGGAGATGGTATTTCGTACGTACGCACGAGTGAAGATATCGTTCCCATGAACATGGAATTGTATTGGAGTGTATGTATACTATTTTAGAATCAATATCGCTTTACAATAGTCATATATAGTCATTATTTACACCATTATACCCATCCATATAAGGTGGTGGTGGAAAATAGATTACACCACGGCGTGGAGACGGTATTTCGTACGTGCGCATGCGCGGTGATTTCGTTTTCCATAGGATGGATAGATAGTGAAATAGGGTTGCTTCATAGTTATAATAAAATGTCAGTATATGAGTGATACTGATGTTATTACATCATAATTAAAAAACTAAAGAATAAGAATTGGAAGAAGAAATAATGTTGAAAGAATCGGTAACGGGTATTACCTCTTCTTTGAAGCGCCTCTTTGATACCTCCTCTTAGGGAACTAAAATTGGTCTTTGAAGAAGATCAGGACCTCTAGGATGTCTCTAGGGAAGTGGAGAGAAGAAATTTTCAGGGGTTGGCTGAGCTTGAAGGATCAAATTGGTGTGAGGAAGAGGAGGAGGAGGTGCCCTTTTATAAGGGAGGAGAGCGGCTCCATTGAAAAAACTAAAAATATTAATTTATTATAAATCCAAATTCGGTTTTTAAAAGCTCCAAATTGATTTATTTCGAGGATAAGGTGGGTATGGATCGAAATACTTTCATCCAATAGAATTTATACAAGTTTACCATCCTATTTTGACCTTATCATTTAGATTTTACATTAAGTTAAATAATTTTTCTTTTACCGTGTCTTTTTGTGTTCTTACAATATAAGGTTAGTAAACATACTATAATATGAAAAACGAACCAAAAGTTGTTTATTATTGATATATATAACCTTATCTATGTTATTTTGGTGATCATTAGTTTTTTAATAATAAAATAACAATTAATAATATAATATTGTCTTTAAAAAATATTTTATGTCAATTTTGACACTATTTAGTAATTGGTTTTTGTGAAAATCACAACAGAATGATTAGTTCGAAAAAAGTTAATTAAATCAATATTAACATGCCCTATTAACCTATTAAATTAGTTTAATTCATAAAAAGTATCAAATTATATTTATTTGGGTATTTATAACATCAATTATGTCAATATTTCATTCATAAGATAATTACTGCATCATCATTGTGTCATAAATAAATTAAATTATATAATGTCTAAAAATTAAAAATAAAATACCATTATTTAGGAAATCGTTTTACCTTTCTAATGAATATTTATAGTCTAATTTATCTTATGCATAAACCTATATTAAAAATTATTTAGTTATTAAACATTGATTTTAACTATTTTAGACCTTCTTTAAATAAATTAATAATGACTGTCCTAATCTAATCCAAGTGGGACTAAATGGTCATATGTTATTCCTAAGGTTGTTTTTGGTCGAATTACACTTATCCAATAGAATTAGGACATGTGTTAGGGTAATAATAATATCATTTTTACCCTTAATTAGCCTATTTACTTTTAACCGTGGTAAATAAAAGCAAAACGTTAGTATTCAACAAAAACTATTTTCAACTCATTGAACCACATTTTACTTACAGACATTAACCGTGTCTCCCGGATTTTTGAAATTCCACTCACAGAAGCGGTAAAATTATGTTTTATGAAAAATTCAGTTTTTTTTAACTACCACTTAGTGGTTTCACTATTCATCAAAAATTGAAAGTTTTCAGAAAAATACCAAAATTTCACCCTAGGCTAATTTCGATATTCTGATTCCAAAAACGAAGTCAATTTTGGAAAATCAAATTTACAAAATTTTAAAAAGTGGTTATTACTATTCATAATGGCTAGTATTAATAATATTTTAGTAGCATATTGTTGTTTAGTGAAACTCGGTATTGCATACGACGCAAGCTATCGAGGAAGGTCGCGATTGTGTGTAAAGCAAGCCATCCTATTGTTGTGTGCAGTGAAAGATTTCATTTATGATTTATAAAAACCAGATATTTCTCATAAAAGTCTCGGGTGTTACATTCTACCCCCCTTAAAATGAATTTCTCCCTCGAAATTCGTCACTTTGTAACAAATAGATGAGGATACCTCTCCCTCATCATATCCTCAAGCACCCATATAGCTTCTTATAATTGGTGGTTCCTCCATAAAAATTTCACCAAGCTAGTGGTCTTGTTTCGTAGGACTTTTTCGCTATGATCCAGAATCTCTATCGGTTGTTCTTCATAAGAAAGATCTTGCTCCAATGGTACAACTTTTGAGCTGAGTACATGTGAAGGATCAGGTATGTATTTTCTCATGAGAGATACTTGGAACACATTGTGAACTGGAGAGATATTCGGTGGAAGAGACAATCGGTAAGCTACCTTCCTATCACGATCCAGTATTTCTAAAGGACCGATATATCTAGGGCTCAACTTCCCCTTTATTCCAAATCTCATGACCCTCTTCCAGGGAGATATTCGTAAGAACACATTATCACCCACTTCAAACTCTAGGTCTTTTCTTTGGTTGTCGGCATAACTTTTATGTTGACTCTGATCTTCTCTTATGTGTTGTTGAATAGATTGGACCTTTTCTGCCATCTCATCAACAAGATCAGGTCCTAATAGCTTTCTTTCCCCAACTTCATCCCAACAAGTTGGAGTCCTGCATTTCTTTCCATAGAGAGCTTCATAAGGAGCCATATGAATACTAGAGTGAAAGCAATTATTATAAGAAAATTTCACCAAAGGTAGGTGTTGATCCCAACAACCTTTGAAATCCATATAGTATGCTCTCAACATATCTTCTAGAGTTTGAATTGTTCTCTCAGACTGACCGTTTGTCTGAGGATGATAAGCAGTGCTGAAACTCAACTCTGTATGCAGAGTATGCTGAAGACTTCACCAGAACTATGAGGTAAACCTCGGATCCTGATCAGTTATAATAGAAAGTGGTACTCCATGAAATATTACCACTTCCTTTACATATATCCTAGAAAGCTGATCCAGAGAGAAATCCTCTCTAATAGAAATTAAGTGTGCAGACATTGTAAGATGATCAAATATGACCCAGATTGCATTATTGCCTTTGGATGTTTTAGGAAGTCCTGTGACAAAGTCCATAGCGATGTTTTCCCATTTCCATTCGGGTATGGGTAATGGTTGTAACATTCCCTTAGACTTCTGTCTCTCAGCTTTAACATGCTGACAAACCAAGCATTGAGAGACATATTTAGCAACATCTCTTTTCATGCCATCCCTCTAGAAGTACTCTTTCAGGCCCCTATACATCTTCGTGCTTTCAGGATGAATAGAGAATGAAGACTATGAGCGTCATCCAGAAGCTCCTTCTTTAATTCGGGGATGGGAGGAACACAAACCTGATTCTTGAACATTATTATCCCATCACAATCAAGGTTGAATTCAGGAACATTTCTCACCTTCTTTTGTAACTCGACATCATCATTCTGTGCCTCTTTAATCTTTACATGTTTAGATGGTTGAACATTCATTTGAGAAAGATAAGAGTTTCCCCTTCCATTATAATTCCAAGATCCATCCTTTTTAAATCAATAAATAATGGATCTTTTGTGATCCTCATCATGGATAATCTGACATGGTCTTGTCGACTTAATGCATCTGTCACCTTGTTTGCATTCCCAGGGTGGTAATGGATTGAGCAGTCGTAATCCTTAATCAGCTCCAACCATCTTCTTTGGCACATATTCAGCTCCTTTTGTGTGAAAATATACTTTAAAATTTTATTATCAGTATAAATTTCACACCATTCTCCCTAAAGATAATGCCTCCAAATCTTTAATGAAAATATTACTGTAGCTAACTCCAAATAATCAGTTGGGTAATTTTTCTCATGGATTTTCAACATTTGTGAGGCATAATCTATCACCATATCATTTTTCATAAGAACACACCCCAATTCCTTCTTGGATTCATCACTGTAGATCACAAACCTTTCTCCACTACAAGGCAGTGTGAGAATAGGTGCACTGGATAAACTTCTTTTCAACTCCTTGAAATTATCTTCACATTCCTCCGTCCAGACAAACATAACTTCTTTCCGAGTCAACATGGTGAGTGGATTAGATAATCGTGAAACAAAATTCAAAAAACACTGATAATATCCAGACAAACCAAGAAAAATTCGGATCTCAGTTACTGTTGTTGGTCTCGACCATCTTTCGATAACCTCTATTTTTTCTATATCCAAAGATATCCCCTCTTTTGAGATTATGTGACCCAAAAATGCATCTTTTTGAATCCAAAATTCACACTTGGTAAATTTGGCATAAAGATTATCCTTTCATAGGGTCTTCAACATAATTCTCAAGTGATCTTCATGTTCTTCCTTGCTCTTTGGATATACAAGAGTATCGTCTATAAAGACTACCACAAACCAATCAAGATAGTCTCTAAAGACTATATTCATCAGATCCATGAAGATAACAGGGGCATTAGTAAGACCAAAAGGCATCACTATAAATTCATATTGTCCATACCATGTAAGGAAAGCCATCTTTGGTATATCCTCCATTTTGACCCTTAATTGATGATACCCTGAATGAAGATCAATCATTGAAAAGTATTGAGCTCCCCGTAGTTGGTCAAATAAGTCATCAATGTGTGAGAGAGGATATTTATTCTTTATTGGGATCTTGTTATGTTCTCGATAATCAATGCAGAGTCTCATTGATCCATCTTTCTTCTTAACAAACAGAACAGGTGCTCCCCAAGGTGACGCACTAGGGCGTATAAATCCCTTATCAAGATTTTCTTGGAGTTGCATCTTCAATTCCTACAACTCAATTGGGGTCATTCTATAAGGTGTCTTTGAAATAGGTAAAGCACCTGTTACGAGTTCTATTGAAAACTCAACTTCACGATTTGGTGGAACACCCGGCAATTGCTATGGAAAGACATCGTCAAACTCCCATAAAATGGGAATATTTTTAATTGTGAGTTTTTCACCAAACATTTGAGATAAACTACCTTCATTTAGTGGAATCAAGACCCATAAGATGGATGAAATTTCCACTGGAAGGTTATGTTCATCCTTGCATCGATAAGCGATCATAGATTGATCTAGAATATGAAATGTGACTTCCCTTCTTTGGAAATTTATATGAGCTCGATATAAAGAAAGCTAATCCATGCCATGAATCCCATCAATTTCCACTATAGGAAGGATCACATGATTTTCATGAAGCACTTTCCCACAAACTTCAATCGGAGAAGAATTATAAACTTTTGATGTAACTGTTGTGCCATTAGGGGTTTTCACAGCAAACTCAACATCTAATTATTGAGGTAATACAGTGATACCCATAGAAAATTCTTCAGAAATAAAAGAGTGGGTGGATCCATAATCAAATAAAACATTTGCTACTTTAGAGTGGATGGTAAGTGTACCTTTCACCACATCGTTATCATACTCCACATCGCTGATAGAAATTTCAAGTGACGTTCCTTTGTCTTTAGCCTTAAGAGTTTGTTGACGTCGACCATCATCATCAACCCTTGGATTTGGGCATTGATTGGCATAACGCCCCATCTCCTTGCACTTGAAACATTGAAGTGTAGTAGGTTCATTCTATGTATCCCTTCGGTTGTTTGCATCATTAGACATCTTCATCCCATCATTGTGGCATTAAAATTCCCGATGACCTTCCTTTCCACATTTGATACATTTACTTGTCCCTTTAAGACAACTCCCTCCGTGTTTCATTCCACACTATGAGCATAAAGTAAAACTCATCTTCTTTTCAGTGTGCTCTTTTGATTTTCCTTTAAATTCCATTTTCCTCTTCTTATCAATCCCATATGACTGATGGGATACTCCCATATATATCTCAACTTTGAGAGCACATCGAATGATTTCCTCATAGCTATTGAAGTCCCTTATGGCTAACGCCATTCGAATACTTGGTTTTAAGCCACTAAAGAATCGATCGATCTTACTCTCAGGTTGGATAATAATACCAGAAGCATACCTTGAAAGTATTGTAAAATTTGCTTCGTAGGTACCAACAGATTCATCATCCTTTTTCTTTAGTTCAAGAAACTCCTCCTCCATTATTGTTCAAAGAATACGAGGGAAGTACTTATTGAAAAATAAGTTCTTGAACTCTTCCCATTCCATGGACTCAATTTCATCTCTTTGCCTCGTATTCTTGATAAGATTCCACCGTTGATCAGCATCACCTTCCAAATGATACACTGCTAAGATGACTTTATCATGTTCAGAACGTTGAAGAACTGAAAATATCTTTTCAGTAGTACTAATCCATTGTTCAGCAACTAATGGATCAGTAGACCCGCTGAATGAAGGTGGACGCTGCCTCATGAAGGATTAAACAGAATGTTTCTCCTTCATTTACTTGTTTGGAAGTCCTGCAAGATTCATAGCTTGATAAAGTTGTGTGATCATGGATACAAGATTTTTCATTCCAGCTCCCATAATGATTGGTTGCTCAGGGGGACCATCATTGCATTGCCCGTCACATTCCGCATTAACACGGTTCCTTCGGGTTACAGCCATTGACTAAAACCAAGAAGAATAGTGTGAGAAACACTAATTATAATAGTAAAACCACATAATCAAGAATAAAACTTCACACTTAAGGTCTTATCCTAGGTTATTCATGTCCATTTTTAAAACACTAATATTGTGTTCTATGCTTATACTTACCCTTAGGATTCTTACAAAGGATTTCACTTCCTAGTTTCCAAATGTTGACTATACCTTTCCTCCAATACCAACTATAACGACTCATACTTTACATACATTGTTATTACTTCATAATTGAAGCTCACTTATTACAACATATAACAAAACCACGAAAGGACTGTATAGGTATAGAGTATTTAGAAACTGGGAAACATAAACAACTGGTTCATAAAGCATCTACTCTGCCTCCCATTTATTTCATCATATCAAGTGTCCCTTTTGGCATATCCTACATAATAACCTTCTTCCTGACCTGGGGAAATAAAACATACAAAAGGGTGAGCTCAAATGCTGAGTAAAGGTAAAAAAAAGAAATATCAATCACATCATATACATAAGAACATAACTTTTGGAAATCTTAACCTGCAAAAGAGAACATAATTTCATAAAATGGGATAAATTATAGTAGTGAAATGTAATCCCAAAAATAATAACTTAAAACATGAAACTTTGTGGCATACAAACATAATCATAGAGAATCATTTCTTATTATTCAAGACTCATTGCCAAGACTATCTTAGTGGACAAAGTCAATTTCTGAACCGAGTTCACTCCTCGTTTCAGTCCTGTTTCACTGAACCGGTTTATCCTGCCATTCTAGCCATGTCTATCTCATGATATATAAAATCTTTACCCAATGCATTGGAATGAGATATAGGTCCCACCCATCTCATAATGATTCCATTCTTATGTTTTCTACAAAATCATAAATCATACATCATTGCATAACCCATGTAATAAAAATGGGGTTCTTAAACATCATGACATAATAAAACAGTTCATATTAGATAAAGGAATTCATAAAAATAATTTCATCACAACATAATAAAATCAATGTAATAATATGTATAGTAACAGAACCCTATATTATCTTAGATGGAATATAATTTTGATAAAACACTTGAACTCCATTCTTGAGGAAAATATCATTTCTACTTCAAAAACATTTTCCTTTCTTAACAAGTCATATTATTTTAAACTAAAAGAATTTGATTACAAATAAAATTGAAAACATGTAAAGGAAGATTCTTGGAAATAATGTTTTAAAAATCCATTCATTCCATAAAAGTTAAAAAAACATTCCTCTCGTACTTTTGTCAGAAAAGTCAAAAAGTACCTCATACGAAAAACAACAAAAGATTCCTTTCATATCATTTACTAAAAACTCACCGAAGGGTAAAATTGAATTTAAAAAATTGTAGGTGGATGGAAATAATATTACATATTGAGGAAACATGGATGTGGATGATAAAATACACCCCAATAAATACCGAAGTATAAACAATCTCGGATAAAAATGAAATTGTGATATTTGCCCTTACCTTAGGTCCGATTTGCTTCGTAAGTGTCTGATCCTCCTGTATAATGATTTAAATAATCTCATTTACTTATTCAATAATCATAATAATTGTTATGATATCATATATGGTCATATTCTTAGCTTATAATTAGTAATATTTCATTGCTACTTGTTATTTGGGTGATTATTACTTTTTGTTCTTATGCCCGATTTGTCGAATAAATTCTTATTCTTCTTTTTAGGTTATAGATACCTCATTTGCAGAATGGTATTAGTTTAATATATATCATATTCATTCATTCAATTCATTTATATAATCATTATGCAATGAATATCATTTAGAACGAGTCGCATCACATCATGGAGACGGTATTCCGTACGTACGCACGAGCGATGATATCGTTCCCATGATTGTGGAATTGTATTGGAGTGTATGTATACTATTTCAAAATCAATATCAAATTATAATAGTCATATATAGTCATTATTTTCACCATTATGCCCATCCAAGTAAGGTGGTTATGTAAAATAGATTACATCACGGCGTGGAGACGATATTCCGTACGTATGCACGCGCGGTGATTTAGTTTTCCATAGGATTGATAGATGGTGAAAAGGGTTGTTTAATACATATAATAACATATCTGTATATGAGTTATACTTATTTTATTACTTCATAATGAAACAACTAATGAAGAAGAAGTGGAAGAATAAATAAAGTTGAAAGAATCGGTAACGGACATTACCTCTTCTTTGAAGCGCCTCTTTGAGACCTCCTCTTAGGGAACTAAAATTGGTCTTTGAAGAAGACCAGGACTTCTAGGATTTTTCAAGGGAAGTGGAGAGAAGAAATTTTTAGGGGTTATACGAGCTTGAAGGCTCAATGTGGTGTGAGGAAGAGGGGGAGGAGATGCCCTTTTATAAGGGAGGAGAGGGGCTCCTTTGGAAAAACTAAAAATATTATTTTATTTTGAAGACAAATTCGGTTTTAAATAGCTCCAAATTGATTTATTTCGAAGCTAAGGTGGGGATGGGTCGAAATACTCTCATACAATAGAATTTAGACAAGTTTAGGTTCCTATTTTAACCTTCTCATTTAGATTTACCATTAAGTTAAATAATTTTACTTTTACCGTGTCTTTTTGTGTTCTTACACTATAAGGTTAATAAACTTACTATAACAAACCAAAAGAACACCAATTTTTTTATTATTAATATATATAACCTTATCAAAGTAATTTTTCAGAACCTTATATTTTTACGAATAAAATTAAAATTAATAATATAATATTTTCTTTAAAAAACTATTTTATGTCAATTTTGAAACTATTTAGAAATTTATTTTTGTGAAAATTATAACAGAATTATTAGTTCGAAAAACGTTAATTAAATCATTACTATCATGTCATATTAACCTAGAAAATTTGTGTAATTCGTAAAAAGTATCAAATTACATTAATTTGGGTATTTATAATATCGATTATGTCAATATTTCATTCATAAGATAATTACTGCATCATCATTGTGTCATAAATCAATTAAATTATTTAATGTCTAAAAATTACAAAGAAAATACAATTATGTAGGAAATATTTTTAGCTTTCTAATGAATATTTATAGTCGAATTTATCTTATGCATAAACCTATATTAAAAATGATTTAGATATTAAACATTGATTTTAACTATTTTAACCCTTCTTTAAATAAATTAATAATAAATGTCATAATCTAATCCAAGTGGGAATAAGTGAGCATATTTTATTCCTAAGTTTGTTTTTGGACGAATTAAACTTATCCAATAGAATTAGGACATGTTTTAGGGTAATAATAATATCATTTTTACCCTTAATTTTCTTATTTTCTTTTAACCGTGGTAAATAAAAGTAAAAAGTTACTATTCAGCAAAAATTATTTTCATCTCATTGAACCACATTTTACTTACCGACATTAACCATGTCTCTCGGATTTTTGAAATTCCACTCATAGAAGTGGTAAAATTACGTTTTATGAAAAATTCAGTTTTATTAACTACCACTTAGTGGTTTCAATATTCATCAAAAATTGAAAGTTTTCAGAAAAATACCAAAATTTCACCCTAGGCTACTTTCGATATTCCGAATCCAAAAATGAAGTCAATTTTGACAAATAAAATTTACCAAATTTAAAAAAGTGTTTATTACTATTCATAGCGGCTAGTTTTAATAATATTTTAATAGCATATCGTTGTTTAGTGAAACTCGGTATTGCGTACGATGAAAGCTATCGAGAAAGGTCGCGATTGCGTGTAAAGCAAGCCAAGATAGTGTTGTGTTTAGTGAAAGATTCCTTTTATGATTTATAATAACAAAATATTTCTCATAAAATTCTCGGTTGTTATAAAGAAAGTATTAGATGTAATACAATATGATTATAAATGGTAAATAAAATGGGTGAGAATAATAAAATTTAATAAAAATGAATGATATATCATGATAAAATTAAGAAACATAGGAACATGGCTACAACATTGAACATGATATAATAAACATAGGTATAAAATAACCGTCAAGACAGTATAACAATTTGGAAAACGACCCGTGATGAATTAGGTTAACCACCCACTATATTTAATAATATCTCATGAGTCTAAAAAATAACCTACTACATTGAGGTTTTATATAATTCTGGGCACACCCTTTTCTTTAATATCTTGTACATGCAGAAGTATGCCACATGAATCATTCAATATAGAATCATATTTCATCACATATGAATCCATGATCAATGATTATGGAATACATACACATAATCAATAGAATAAAATGATTATAAATATGACAAGGGGAAAAACATGAGTCGAAATAGGAATGTTATTCCCAATAAAAATGTTTAAAATGAAAAAAGCATATTTAAATTTCGTCAGCATAACGATAATTCATAAATATTCATAAAATGATTTATTGAGATCAAAAGGGGTGTATAATAATTTTTAAATAAAATTAATTTTTTAAGGGATGTGAATAAAATATCCCAAAATTATTAATTGGAAGTAAAAGTCACGATATGAAGAAGATTCGTGAATAAAGAGAGAAAGGAGAAAACCCCTTACTAAATTTCGACATAGTAACAACTTGGTAAACACTATAATTTAATGGGATAATTATCTATAATTAAATTAAAATAAATTGTAAACTAATGTTATCTTTATAAATTCATAAAAATATAAACAATTTCTATTCGAAAGGGTTTTTTCAAAGAAGGTGCATGAATTGAAAATAAGAGAGGATGTTCCTTTACTTTGTTATAGAAAACCGTAGGGAAATTTCAACAACATAGTATGTGTGTATATAATTGTTCATGGGAGTAATTACGGAGATTAAAATGGTTATATAATAAGATTTAGATAAAAATATAATTAATCAGTATTTATAAAAAACATACCCAAATAATAAAAAATGGAAATTAATTGGCACAACATAAAAGAGGTGCTTTAATAAAAATAAGAGATGCATACCCCTTTCCTTGAGAGGATGATTCAAAAATGATGGGAAGAAATTTTTAAGAGAATGCAGGATCTTGTGGGGACTATATAGAATAGCGTGAAGATTAGATAAATTATTCAAGGTTTATTAGTGAAGAGTAATAGGATCAAGGGTTGTTTTATATGGGAAAATACAGGGTAGTTCTTTATTATTTCCCACACCTAGGTTTTCGACTCTATATAAGAAAGTAATGAAAATTCAAAAATATAACCATGGTTTCATTCAATGAGGGTTGGTTTTCATTATTTTATAGTCGCATGATCTGAATTTTTTAAAATTTTACACTTGGGGATGTGAAAACGAGTCATTTTTTTAAAGAATCGATTTTAAAACCATAAAATATAATTTCAATTTTGGTGGATTCAAAAAAGATTTATAAAAATAATAAATTGAATAAAAAACAAAATATTTTAAAGGGGAAGGATAAAATATATCTTTTATTCCATATATATAATATATTATATGAATTTTGGGTCATTATGTTGTCAACATACACACTGTATATATTTATCGTATTTTAATTTTATAAAAAAATTCAGTTCTCTCAGAAAATTAAGAAAAATTCAGCATTGAATAATTTGAAAACCTTAAATCCAAAAATAATATTAATTATATCGATATAATTTTATAAATATGAAATGTTTTACTTTTAAAATAAGAATATACATTTATTGAGAAATGTTTGGTTTTGGGACAATAATAGTTTTCAAACATTTATTTAATTTATTTCCATACTTAGTAAAATTATCTAAACAAATATAATTAATAATTTTTTTTATAATAATATTTTATTGAAAATTAATTTATTTCATAAATTCCTTAACTAATAAAAAATCATTTTTTAAAGAAATTACAGGTTACACAAAAATATGATTTCACTTAAATCGATTGAAAATAAAAATAATTTCTAATCGAAAAATAATAAGAAATAAATTTATATTTTGTTCAACTAAAATAAAATATTTATATTCATATTATTAGGGTCTCGATGCACTGATTTTTATTACACAATAAAATGTCTTAGGGTATTGGTGCATGATTGTGAGATTTTCATTGGTCGGTTTGGTCTACATGGTATGGTCCATGATCACAATGAGCTCGAACTAACCCCATTAATAGTTTTTTTGTGAATTAGTAATTGGATATCAGGTTAATATTGTTAAAGTAGAAAATCCTAATAATTTTTTCTAACTAATAATTTTTTTAAAATGGAATTCATAGGGTATGATCTTATAGGTCTAGGACATCATATTCTTTGTCTACGTCAATGGGATTTATCAAAACCCTATATTTAATCTAAAAATATGATCAATGTTCAACGACTATATAATCAATGGTTATGATGTTTAATAGTAATTAAAATATAATATGATATAATAAAACTAATGAATTTTAGGTGTTTTCTATAACCATAATACATAATAGGGAATTAAATTCAATAAAAAAGTGAATTTTATATATAAAACATATTGTTTATATAGTTTCTTTATAAATCATGGATGTGTAGTAATGATATAAAACATGGATGGGTTGTACCATTATAGGCATCAAATTCTTTTTCAATGATGAAATTTTTTGTAAAATCATATGATATGATGGAGTTAATAAACTAATAATAGATGATAGAATTAACTCGATGGAAGTTACTCCTAAGAGAATGTTGGAAATTGATGGGTATGCATTTCCATTATGAGACATTGTCTTCAATAGTAGTTTTTAGAGCGAACCATGACTAAATAAGTGATTTCATATATTTATGTGAGTAAACAAAACATATGTTTTATTTTTACGAGATTTTCTCCAAGATCATGATTTATTATTGATGATTCTATAGTATTATATATTATATACTTTGATAAATAAAATCTTCCCCCATGATTCATGTTTAATGATCATTGAATGATTTGGTTAGATAATTATAATTCATGATCATGTTCCTAAAACATTATTCTTGTTCAATCCTATCTTAAGAGTTTTTATTGATATATCTAATTATTATCCTTGCTGAGCAATTAAACTCCCCCTTTCCTTGGATTCTCCTCCTCTTGTTATGATGAAAGGTTTATAGTATGATTTTTCTAAGAAGGGTTATATTTTTAAAGAAAATAATTATAAATTAATTATATCTTTTATGTATCCACATTTCTGTAATACACTAAAACATTAATGTTATTTATTGGATATTAATGTTATGTAATGAATATTAATCTATTAAGATGTGATATTTTTTATGAATTTTTTGGATCACTATAGTTGGTATCAGAGTAATTGTATTTTATTTTTGGAAATTAAGATGATAAGAAATTTAAAGAATCCCTTAAGATTTAACTATTTGTAGGGGAAAAATTAGGTTATATTATTTAACTGACTATGGTTTTACTAAGAAAATACATCCCTGAATTGATATTACAATTGGATGTGATTTTTTTACAGATTCATATAGGGTAAAACTGTATGATCCTGATAATTTTTTGAGATATCTCAGGTTTTTTTCCTGGTATTTTTTTATTCTCTTGGTCATACCTTGTTTGGGTTTTTCCTTGGGGTGTGTGTGGTAAAAATCATAAAATTTAGAAGAAAGTGGGAAAATTCATGGATGCCACACAACCTTCCCAAAAAAAATTTTCTTGGTCCATCAAACCATAGAAAATAAAATAACGGATATTTTCCTGGCTGGAAAAAATATTTTCAAACCACTATCCTTATAATTTTAACCCATGAACCCCCTATATGAGATACACAATTAAGGATCCTGATTATGAGAAATATTATGCCTTATCCAGAAAATCATGCGTATAATATTTTTCTCCCATGAAAATATGATTTAAAATTTCTTGACCAACCATTTTTACTCCTAATCATCTATTACAAGACCCTTATTGTATTTTCAAGATTTTAGAGCCTCCCAGACAGATTCAAATACAATGTGACATCTGTTCTTCATGATTCGAAGCCTGAGATTGAATATCATCCCCCCTCTATAAAAAAAGATCTCATCCCATGTGGTTTCCTTATTCTATCCCACATCTCCCTCATATTTTAGAGGAAATTTATCCTCAGTATTATTGGATTTAGATATAAGAATGTTAGATATAGATCTTGTATTTTGGGATCTAGATTGTTCATTCTTGAATTTGGTTTTAAGATCCAAATCTCATTCTACATCATTGTACTGCACAAAATGTTGATTCCATTGTACATTAGATCATAAAAGAATTGAGGTAGATGGTATATTATTTAAATCGTATATTCATTATATAAATTAGTATTATGTAATTGCATAATTTAAAGGTTTTTTTAGAAATTTATTTTACTAATTGATTTAATTAATTTAGTAAATTAATTAACTTATGGATTATGGAATTGGGGATAATTAATTATTTACTTAAGTATCAGAATATTAAAATTTTGGGATTTTGGGAATAATTAATTATCCAATTATTTATTGTAATGTTTAACTGTGAATTACAATAATTAATTATTGAATTAATTATTGGAATATTTAATTGGAACATGGAATAATTGACTATTGAATTAATTATGAAGTTTTGATATTATGAAATTGAAAAATTAATTTGAAGAATTAATTACTTTATTTTGCGATTTTGAATAAGAATATTTAATTTTTGAATTGACTATTGGATGTTGATATTATGATATATGAATAATTAATTGTGGAATTCGTTATTACTGTTGAGATTTTGAGTTGATTAATTAATTGATAAATAAATTAGTGGACTTAATGTGATTAACTAGTAATTGAATTAATTTATCAAATTATGGGTATATGATGTTGTTTTATTTTCTTAATCAATTATATAATTAATTAATGTAATGATCGTGTGTGTGATAGGGTCCTCTGCATCAAAATACCATAGTGTGATAAGAAATGATGAATGGTAACAAAGAAATTCATATTTGACAGCTGTGTGTGGGATGAGGTATGCTACATCAAAATCCCATAGTGTGAATTGTAATGATGAATGGTAAAAATAGAATTTGTATGTCATAATTTTGTGTGTGATTGGTTCTTTTGTAAAAAAATACCATACCATGAGTTTATACAATGAATGGTAATAATGACATTCATATGTGATTTGAGAAAATGAATGGTAGAATTGGAATTCATATGTGACTTGTGATGATGAAAGTAAATGATACAATTAAGATAAATAATATCTTTTAGGTATATTTCTGACTCCAAAAAAGGTCCAAAATAGGTTTTGAGAGTTTGGCTGTACATGGGAACCTTGATGTTATGTGGAAAAATAAAAAATAATTGAATAAGTGTGAACTATAAACTTTAATTCATTGATGTGTTTTTATTAAAACTATACACACTTGTTATTGTCTAGATGCTTTTTGACACCATTTGTGGTGTCCTACTGAGTTGTAGTCACACCCTACTGGGGATTCCAGATCGGTACCAGAATAGATATCATGTTTGGAGAACAGGATTAGGGAAATAACCCTATGATAGATGGATGGTTTGGGATGGATCTTGGATGAGGGAATCAGACGTGGTTTGGGACCCACTTGGGATTTGTTAGTGCATTTACTTTTGGGTTTTCATTTTGACACCTGAAATGTACTTTAGCATGGCATATATACTATTCAATTTGATATTGCATTTCTAGTTTTGGTCATCTTGTGATACTGGTATTTTCCTAGTTATGGTAATATTCCTTTTGGTTAGTGATTATTTATTTCCCGTATGGTATTACTATTATAAATAGGTAATTGTACCACCATGATTGATATTAGACCCTCAATGATTGTCAGTAGCCTCTAGAATTTTAGGAGGCTTTCTTGAGGACTTGTAGCCCATCGGCTAAGAGCACAAGTGTGTGTCAAACAAGATGGGATGACATAAAGTTGTATTAGAGGAGGTTTCATTTATTTTCCATTATATTTATTATTGAAAAAAGTAGAAATAAGACTGGGCAAAGTCGGGCCTTGGGCATAAGCCCATGTCTTTGAGTTTTAAACCCATGAATGAGAGAAAAACCAAGTACCCCAGGTTTGACTACTACTGTCGATTGGTTTTGTTATAGTTGGATGTTATTTAACCATGGATTATGCACTTTTTTGTGATTTGATAATTGTTTCTATGATTTTTGGAAATTTTACTCGTGGTAAGGTAAGTCATAAGGGATGAGTAAACATTCATCATTCTCAGAACTGAAGATTATTTTGTGACATGTATCATTTCATAAATGCATAAGAAGATGGTTTTTTGGTCATTTGTTAAACTTCAACTATTTTCCTTATTTATGAGACTGAAATGGATATAGTTCCATAAAGAAATTAAATGTGTAAAATGATGTAAAATGTGAATAAATTTGTGTCTAAATGAGAATCATGAATTTTAAAAAATTATTTTACCCTATTTAACCATTAACTATTTGTAGGATTGTTAAGGTGACAATACCTCAGTTTTTACCATGTGGAGGCATTTGGGAGAAAATAATTGATGTGTCTTGTTGTGATTTCATATTACAAAAATGTGATATAGTGGTGTTATTTATCCTAATATGTGTGTTCAAAATTGTAGAGATATGACTCCATGGAAATTTTTCTGAGAGGAAGACATGAGGATGTGGTTGGATATTATCTACAAGTAGTGGAACTTGAGGTATTAGTACTGCCATGTGAGGAAGAAAGGGATTTGTTCCAGTTGAAATTTTCTTGCTTCCTGTTGTTTATGGAAAGATTCCCAGGGAAGGATGTGGAGAAAAAATCATACATGACTAGAGAGTTTAAGTGGCCTCACCCTCCATCTTGTACTGAAGGTGGTGGACCAAAGGGAGGTGGGTTCTAGATTAAATCAATCTAGAATATACTTGACCATTTGAAGACTTCTTATGCGAATAGGGTTAAGTTAAATTATTATATTCAAGGAGGATCAGTGAATCAGTCATGTATGTTTAGGCTTGGACTGGACAAACATATTGCATGTTATGAAAGAAATTTTCAGAGAAGACGTTAGTTTATTTATATCTCGAGATTTGGAGGAAGGATGGATATGCTGAGTTCATGACGTTGAATCCAGGGACTATGTCTGTGATAGACTATGTTGGATGCTTTACAGATTTGAAAAAACTTTCTTCATCAATATATGTTGATGAGAAATCTATGATATAATGTTTCTAGGATGAACATAAATGTGAGATTATTTCACAAGTTATCCTCTTTTGGTTGAATATATTTGTTGAGGTGGTGGACCAGGCTCCCATAACTGAGGGAATCCTGAAGTAGGCTTCCAATTTAGGGAATATGGTAGCTACTATACAATCAAGAGGTACATCTTCCAAGAGTAGGATGAATCTCTACGACAATGTTAACTCGGGTAGTGAGAATAAGATATGATGGACAGAGGTATTAGTTTATCAGGAGATTATTTGAGTGATCTTTCACTAGTGTGGTTGGTGATGAATCTTCCTGAGATAGTCCCCCTGACCACTAGTATAGTGTCCATAATTGCATTTTTTTTTTATTTTGAGAAACCACTTTTTTGGAAAAGTGGGAACCTTACAGCACCTTTCCCCACCACGCATACACCACAAAACCCGATTCAAAATTCAACCATCAAAATTCAAAATTCAAAATTCAAACCATCATCACACCTCGGGCCACGTCCTGCATCGTGACGAGAATCCTGACACAAAACAGACCCATCGTCGAACCAGTTCGGCGGTGTGGAAGCCATCGGAAACCATCGTAGTCTTCGCAGAGCACCATCATCAGCATTGAGAAACACCAAACTTGTATGGAATCACCAGTTCACATAATCACCGAGAACCAGAACAACCCAAAGAAACCAGCAGAAAATCAGAAACAAACCATCATCGTGGGAGGGCACCACCACCCAACGGCGCTGTGTCCACGCCGCCGTCACCCAAAAACAACATCAGATTCAACCCGATATCAAGATCAGAACACAACCAAAGCAAGACAATTCACCCAAAATATAAACAGAAGCTTCACACACGAACAGCATAACCAATTCCACTACCAAGAAACAAAATCAAAAAGGTAGCCTTGAGCGAGGAACCACCGCACCCACAGTCATCACCGCCAGACCCCCAAAAAACAGATGACAGAAATCCACGCCGCTGCCGCAAACCACGCTGGAGCAGAATAAACCGAAAAACACGAACCCAGATCCAAACCACGAATAGCAGAATCTCATCCGGAACCAAGAACGAAAATCAGAACCTAAATCCCATCGCCGCCAACCACGTCGCTCGCGGAGACCCGAACCACCCAACGCACAAAGCCGGAGACGAGGCGGTAAACCACAGACCGCGGAAGCTGGAACCCGGCCGTTGGACCAACACCGCGCCGCCAATGGAAGCCCTATCCAATAAAAGTGGAATTGAGCGAGGAGCAGGCCGACAACGATGCATAGCGCCGAGACGGCCGAGCCCATGAAGTCGCATGACACCACCGCGACAGGGGAATCACAGCCACGAACTCGACGAGCATGAGGAGGGGAGCCGCGCTGACCCGCGGAGGAAGAAGGCGGCGGCGAGGGGAAACCCTAACTGATAAGTGTCTATGGTGTTGATATAAAGAACTAGGGTATGAGAAGGGTCTATTATACACCATATTAGGCTAGTAGATAGATTTCTATTGGAAAAAGTAGATTTGGATGTGGATGATATAATTTTGGAAATAGTTCATATTTTAGAATATTGGTGCATCAAAGTGTGCTCAAACTGAATCACTGGGAATAGGGGTAGTTCTGATGTATGTGATGCATCCTACACTTGTGGATACAAAGAACAACCCATCAATAGTGAGAGGTATTATTCTTACAGCTTCCACATTAGATTATTCCTTATTTAATATTTATGCCTCTCATTCCATTATATCTTCAAAACATGTGAATGTTTTGATCTTATAGGTTGATTTCATGAGTTGGGTTATGATGATAGACACACTGTTGGGAGGATAATTGAGATACATCTGTTTGTTCAAGGTGTTTCCTCTCAATGTTGTGGAGTATCTCTTTATGTGGGATCTTTACATCCATCAAAATACATGCGTTGACCTAATTGTAGGTATGGACTAGTTAGTAGCATACTATGACCTTATATATTGTCAAAAAAAATAAAGGCTTTTACATCTCCTGAAGGTGAAAAGTATATTCACCATGGATAATGGGATATCAAAGCAGGCCATGTAGGAAAAAATCACCAGCAACTGCGGGAGTTTTCCACTTAGGATTCCAATCTTCTGATGGATGATGGATGCATAAAGAAGGAGGACTTAACACATATAGTAGAAATATTTCATGATTTTGTTCTTGATGATTTATCAGTTCTACAACCAAAGAGAGTTGTGATGTTTAATATTGGTCTCATGTTATGGGTGGAGCTAGTTTCTATTCCACCATACAAAATGGCACCAAAAGATCTTTAGATGCTCAAGACTCAACTGAATGAGTTGAAGGATATAGGGTTTATCTATAATACTGTGTCACCATGATGTTATCAAGTGATTTTTGATATGAAGGATGACGAGAATATATGATTTTGTGTTGATTACCAGTAGTTGAACTAAATTATAGTGAAGAACTGATATTATATATTGTATATCGGTATCCTTTTTGACTAGTTGAGAGGAGATTACATTTTTTACGATATTCACTTGAGATTAGAGTATCATCAGTTGGTAGCTCGATCTTATGATATATCGTCGACAACTTTTCAAATTAGGTATGACCTTCATGAGTTTTTTCATAATTCCATTTGGGTTAACAAAAAATTAGTAGTGTTTATAGCCATGATGAACAAAATCTTCCATCCGTACATAGATCATTTTTTGGTTGGTGTACTCCAAGACTCAAGAAGACCATTCCGTCTTATTGACATCATCCAGAGTACACTAAGAGAGCATTGGATATATGTCAATCTATCTAAGTGTTAATTCTAGATTTATTAGTTACACCTTATGGGTCACATCATCTTGAAAAAATATATGTTTATGGATCTAATTATGGATCAAACAATTGTTTTTTGTGAGTAGATCAAAAATGATTTTGATGTCCATAGCTTTTTGGGGATAGTCAGAGATTATAATAGATTCATCTACAAATTTTCCCAATTATAAGTACCTATTCTAGGATTGACAAAGTTGGGGGTAATGTTTTAATGGCCAGATTCAAGTGAAAATTCCTTTTATGAGTTGAATAATAACATGAAATTTACACCAATATTGATCTCACCTGCTCTAACTGACAAGTTTATAGTGTTTTTTGACACTAATGGGATAGGGATTAGAGAATTGGTGATGAAGGGGGATTTAGATGTGGCATACAGATCATAGTATATGACACTTAATGAATAGAACTACCCTACTAAATACCTTTAGTTGGAAGCAGTTGTTTATGAATTAAATTTTTGAAAATTTATCTACTATGTCAGAAGTTTACTATGTGTACTAATAATAACATCATAAATTATATCTTATACTAAAGATATTTGAATCTCCCACAGTAGAGGTGGGTTGAGTATATATAGTCATTTCTCTTTTAAATAAAATATATTCCCAAGAAGGGAAATAGTGTTAATGATACTTCTTGTAGGAAAACTCATAATCAGGTTGTTCATGACGCTTTTACTAAGTAGATGATGATGAATTTACTATCTGAGATGAAAGTTGTGTTTCAGGAAATTCAAGAGTATATTAATCTCATATTAGTAACATTATAGTCTACACTCTTGAAATAGATCAGATATATAAAAAATTAGGATCCATACAATTTGATTTTGATGGAAATACATGAATGTGGAGAGTCACCTTTTTATTGTAGCGTAGATGAGGATGAGATCATTTATGTTTGGAATCAGGTTATTGTGCCTACAATAGTGCAAGAGGATATGATTTTTGATCTTCATGCCTCGTGTTTGGTAGTAAATCTAGGTGTGACAAAAATATATAGTCGCCTACGATGATAGTTTTGGTATTTAGACATGAAAAAGGAGCGAAATGGGTTTTTCGAATTGTGATGCACATATATATAGGTTAAGACTGAGCATCAACGACCTTGTGGTTTATTGCAAACATTTAACATTCTAGAATGGATGTTATAATATGTGATTATATAATTTTTGTTGGGTATCAGGAGAATTACATTGAAAAATGAATCAATTTTGGTTATCATGGAGAACTTGAAAAGGGTAGCGCATTTCATACCTGTGTGGGAGACATTTCGAGTAAATTTGTTAGGAGAAATGTTTGTTTAATAGATAGTCCATTGACCAGGGTGCCACAGACAATTATTTTAGACAGTGATGCGCATTTTATTTCACAATTCTAGAAGGTCTTGTAGAAGGTTCTTTGTACACATGTTTTTTAGTCTGGATTTCTACCCAGAAACATATGTGCAATCAGAGTGTAAAATACAAGTACTTGAGGATATGATGAGAATGTGTGTTAAATAATTTTGTGGGACCTGTGAGAAACACCAATCAATCGTGTAATTTCCTTATAGCAATAGTTATTAGTCATCTATACATATGGTTCCATATGAGTCTCTTTATAATAGGACGTAAAGACCACCTCTGTACTGGATTGAGGTTGGGGGTACAGGAGACATAAGACAAGGAAAACCAAATTCAAAAGTTTATGGATGTGGATGAGAGTATACATTAGTCATATGATAATATATATTGATGTTCCCTAAATTTTCTAGTGGGTTATCATGTATTCCATCAGGTGTCTTCAAGATTGGGTCACCACATGATATAAAGGAAAAGAAAGCTAGCGCATTGGTTTGTTGGACTGTTTGAAGTTTTTGAAAGAATTGATCCAGTTTCATATGGATTAGATATTCCATAGAGATATGGTGTTATGCGTTATGTGTTGATGTAGATGATGTTTAAATTCAGATATATGCATCCTTTGAGGAGCATCTGAAATGTTTGTCAGATCAAAATGAGAATGTGTTGTGGGGGAATACCATGATGATAGATTTTGTATTATGGAATCATGGGAGTGTTCACAAAGAATCTTTGGATATATAAGTTGTTATGAGGGCTCAGTGAACTGATTTTTTTGACTCAGAATATTAGAGTTTCTTAGGAGTACAACACAAGGGAGAGGTGTTAGAAGGTGCAGAGATTGTAATATTCTGAAATATTATAGATATGTATTGGGATTATTGTCAACTATTATTTTTATTTGTTTGAGAATTATTTTTTTTTACATTTGAGAGGTTCTTGTTAAAATTAGGAAATTTTGGAAGAATATAGGAAACTTCACAGTTGGCGTACTGTTTTCCCAAACTCTGTCCCATGGCCCAACAAACCACAAACACCCCCCAAAAGGTTTATTCTCATGGCTAGTGCGCATTTTTTCAAACCATGTACCCTGTTAGCAGAATCCATACATCCCCCCCCCCGAGATGAGGAATATGGTTAAGGCACAAAGATAGGGGAAACCACGCGCCCTGGGCTGCAAACCGTGTGTATGAGATTTTAATGCCCCGCAAATTAGACTTAAAATTTCCCAAGAACAATTTTAAACCCTATTCAGCCCTAACTCAACCCCTACAATATTTACAATATTTTTGATCCTCTAATATTGATTTCATGCCATTCCATCCTCCATTCCTTGTGATCTGAAGCCTGAGATTGAAGGTCTTCACCCTTACAAATAACAGGATCTCAACCAGTGTGGTCTCTTTATCCTCTCACATATATTCATAATCTCTTAGAGGTAATTAATCATATGTCTTATAGGATCTAGAACTTTAATTAAGGGATATTGATTTTTTAATCTTTTATTAGGGTTTAATATCATGATGTCATTCTATGTCATTGTGTTGCACAAATTTAGGATTTTTTTTGGACGATTGTTTGTCAATGAATTTATGTTGGTAGTCTATTATTTAAAAATAAAAGTCATGATTTCAATTATGTGAATGTAATTTTACAATTTCTAGGGTTTTTTTTAAGAAATTAAATTTTCTAAATTTATTAATTAATTTGTTAAATTAATAAATTAAGGGATAGTTGAATAGGGAGTAATTAATTGATAAATTAATTATCTAAATATTGGTATTTTGGCATTTTGGTAATAATACATTATTGACTTAATTTTTTTAATGATTAATTGTGAATTAAAATAATTAATTGTTGATTTAATTATTAGAATATTGAATTAATAATTGTAATAAATAATTGTGGAATGAATTAGGGATTATTGAGATTGTGAATTTGCATATTTAAATATTGAATATGTTTTTGGATGTAGAGATTGTAAATATGAATAATTTATTGTTATATTTTTTATTAGATCTTTTGATTCTGATAGATCAAAGATTTTTTGTTGAAATTAATATTGGTGTTGAGATTTTGAATTGATAAATTAATTTTCGAATTAATTAATGGACTTAATGTGATTAAATAATTTCAGAATTAATTAATGTAATGATTAGTATATGATGTTTTTTAATTTTATTAATTAATTTCTTAATTAATTATTGTAATGATTTTTTGTGGGACAATGCATAATGCATCAAAATTCAATAATGTTATAAGAAACGATGACAAATTATAGTGGCATTCATATGTGATAATTATGAGGGACATGGTATTCTGCATCAAAATTCTATAGTGTGAATTGAAATCATGAATAGAAATAATAGAATTCATATATGTTAATTGTTTGTGGGACATGTTATATTGTATCAAAATCCAATGGCCTAAATTGATATAATTAATTATAATAGTGAGATTCATATATGATTTTTGAGAATCAATGTTAAAGATGTAATTCATATGTGACTTGTCATCATGATTGATAATAATGTCATTCATATATAGTATATCTCATAGGGATAGTTCTAACTCTGAGATGGGTTAAAGAAGGAACTAAGAGTTCAGGTGTCCTCGTGAACCTAGTTGTTATGTGGATAAATAAAGAATAATTGAAAAAATTGTAAACTACTTACTTTATTTATTTTATGTATTAATTATACAACAAAATAAACTAATTATTGAATGGATACTATGGTAGATGATATTAGTGGTGGTCTACTATGTTGTACTCACACCCTACGTGGCCTTCCTAATAGGTACCCAAATAAGATTCCTGTTTAAAAGACAGAATAAGGGAAAATTCCATGTGTTAAATGAATGACATGGTGTAGATCTTGGATGAGGGAACCAAAGGTGGTTCAGGAACCACATGGGAGTTGTTTGTGTCTTAAATTTTGGGTTTTCAATTTGACTGTTGACATATATTTTAGTTTGGCATATCTACTATTCAGGTTGATATTGTGATTCTAGTTTTCATCATATTTTCATACTAGTATTATAATAGATATTGTTATATGTAATTTGGTTATTGTTTATTTATTTTCATTGTGTTAATACTCTAATAAATAAGTAACTGTCTCCCCATGATCGATATTAGAGTCTCTCTACTAGTCGGCACCCTTTAGTGGAAGGGGAGGCGTGTCTGAAGTCATATGACCCACTGACTTAGGGAACCATTGTGTAGAACTCGGGCCAAGATTCCATTAAAACCTTAAATTTTCAATCTATTATATCCCACCCATCATTATAGTTCATGTCGAATTGTAACTTATTGTCCACTAGGTTTGAAACTCCAAAAGGATATGCATAAATTAACTCACATTTTATTAAGAAACATCATAATGGTTTAGGATGGATAATTACCAAGGGTAAACTAGGATAAAAATATTGTGCCATATGATTAATGAAGTATTCATAGACTATAAATAATCTAAATGAGTTTTCATTATTAAATAAGGAATCATTAGTACTTCTCACACAATGTATTTTTAGTTAATCAATGGAACAATGAGAAATCGTGTTAATTCTTAATTTAAATGATTACAAAATTATTTTCCTAATGAGGAACCACTTTATATAGGATATTTAATTTCAAATCCTATGAATATTCTAAATTGTATATCTCATTATATAATTAAAATCCTAAATTTTTGGGTTTTTATAACTGAACTAAATATGGAAAAATTGGAGTTTCTTGAAGATTGGGGAGCCAAATAGATTTCGATTCTAATTTGTTGAGAATGAAAAAAGAAGAAACTGGGTAAATTTCTCAATGAAATGAGAATATGTTTTATGATTAAAAAATAAGGACATAGATGATGTAATTTTAAGGAAAAATAAATATTTTAAAGGAAATAGGTGAATTACATCCTGAGGTACCATTTATATTCCAATTTATTATTTGTTGATAAATATTACATTATATGATTCAATGCCCTAATCCAAGATATAAATCCGAGAAAAATGAATGGAATATGATATTATAATCATTTATTTTGAATAATTGTTGTTTTTATGTTTTCATGTTTGAAAATTATGTTATAAAATTTGTATTATTAATGATATTAAAATTACATGAATCATAAAACATATAGGGGTTATTCCCAAATAAATTTTCCATATGAATTTAAGTGTGTAAGATCCCAACCCATTTTGGAGATTTCTCAAGATATTTTTCAGGTTAATTTATTTATTTTTTAGTTAAAATTTGTTGGATTTTTGTTCGAGGATGTTTTAGGTGAAAATTGTGAATTTCTGAAGAAGAAGCAGCAAGGAACAGTTTTCCCAAAACGTGAACCAACCCCAAGAAAATAGTACATCCAAGAAATATTTGGATAATTGGTGTATATTTTATATGAAAATATTCAGTATTAGTATTGACATCATGAAACTTATGTGAGGTTATGGTTTAGGGGGATCTTTTTTGTAAAATCATGCACCCAAGCCTAGTAATATATGCATATAGATTATAATTTCTAAGAAAATATTTTAAAATTTCAGTACCCCAAGGATTTCACCCACATTTGACCCAAATCGACCCTAAAGGTTTTTCTTTTATTTTGTAGGCTCATGGATGGATTATGATTCATTTTGAACTCTATTATTGATGAATCGATGATCATATTGAAGAATCTATACCTCTCTTGGTAAGAAATCATTTTGTGTGTTGATTCCTATCTCTCATGTACCTCTTTTAGAATGATGATGTATGTTTTATTTCCCCATTATCATGGGTTTATCTATTTTGTGTCATATTTCTAACTATGTTTGATTTCAGATCTAGGTTTTTTTTCTAGATATCATTCCTTCTTGGGTAATTAAAAATTCCACTCCAATTTGGGGATTTCCAGTATGACAAACTCTCATTAATGATCATTAGGTAGGTGTAATATTATTCAACTTCTATAGTCCATATTTCAATTACATGATTGAAATTGGCAAATCACTCTTACACATTTAACAATTTCATCTGCAATTAATTAATAATTTGTTTGACCGAATTAATTAATGGATTGTGGACGTGATTGATTAATGTGGTTCTTAAATTGTTCAATTGATGTAATTATGGATTTTATTGATCAATTGAATTTTTAATTGATTAAATATTGTGAATTAATGGTTCTTTGGACTAACTTTTGTGGGTGAATAAATTATATTGTTAAAAACTGACAAATTGTCTAATAGTAAATTGTTTATATTATTCCATGTGACTTAAGTGGTGAACCATGTTTGTTTTGATATTAGAAATGGTATACTAGGATGTAAAAAAATTGGTTAGAGGGTTTGTGATAATTAACCATGTTAAATGTGTTATATGTTATTGATTTACAAAAGCGGTTTTGGACACAAATTGATGGTTTAAAATCCCACGGGGTGCTAGACATGATGTTCTTGGCCCTAATACATGGATTTGATATACGAGTCTGGTAAATAGAATGTTTCTTTAAAATAACATATATTATTGATTAATAAATTGGCTGTGGGACACAAAATGATGCATTAAAAGACCATAATGTTGTAGAAAACGCACTGGAGGCTCAAAATGTATTATAATTACACAATAATTCCATGTATCCTGGAAATTAAAATTAAATGAAATGATAAATGAAAAACCATTGTTATACGATATGTGATATCACATGGAAGTAGTCTAAACTCTAGAATGGGTTAGAATAGGTATTTTTGTTTTAGGTGTCATCGTGAACCATGGGATTTTGGAGGTAAAATAAAGAGTAATTGAATATGTAAACTCCTTACTTTATCGCATGTATATTATTTTTTTACTACTTCATACACTATTATATAATAGATATTATTTTAGACGCCATCGGTGGTGCAGTACTGAGGTGTACTTAAAACCTATATAGGCTACATGATTGTTACCCCAATAATATACACATTTTTAGGAATGAACAATGGAACGATCCCAATGCTAGATAGGTAAGTTTTGATGGAGTATGTTTGAGGGAACTGTACATGATGTCGAGCCCCTATTGTGATTGTTAGTTTCTTTCTATTCATTTCAATTAGACACATGGAACAAATTTTGTTATGGAATATCTACTCCGTTAGTTTTTACATAGTTTCTTGTTTTGATTCAGCACATGAAACTTTTTTGTTATAGTTATTATGTTATTCTAGCTTTGTGTCAAGTCATTTGGATATGGTTTACCTATATCTCATATTGTGATACTTTAATAAGGAGGGTGTAGTCTCCCAATGTTATATTTTTTACCCTCACTACTAGTTAGAAACAATTAGGGTATGGTGTGGCAAGTGTGAGGTCATGTAACTAACAGGTTCACGTCACCAGCATGTGGCCCCCCGGTTGGGATGTCACAAAGTGGTATCAAAGGGGTTATCTTTTATTTTATTTTATCTTATAATTTTGGAATGGTAGACATGAGATCAGAATTAGTAGAGACACTTTCAAGAGATCATTTATGGTATTATATAAACCACGAATGGGGGAAAGCCCAAGTACGCATGTTGGTATATTTTTATTAATGTTTTATGTCACTATTGGATGTTATTTCACCACAACTTTTGAAATTGTTGAGTGATGAGATTAATGATTCGGATACATTATATTACTTGAATTGTGGACTAGTATGAAACGAGTGTTTGGTATTGATGCATTATTGTAGAAAAACAATATTTATTGTGAAGTGCATCATTTTATGCATTCATATTAAAATTTAGTTTTGGTTAGAGTGCTTTATTTGAATGTGCCTTTCTTTATTGAGTAAATTTTCATGAAAATGGTGCCTAATATAAAATTTTAAAACCTTTAAATGATTCTAAATATGATAAAGAAATTGGATAGTTGGGTTGGAAAAATGAACATTGAAATGTGAAAATGTTTTACATTATGAGATCTGTGTGTTAATTGAGGAATGGTTATGGGCAGTGATATCATATTAGTTATGACCATGTGGCAAAGAATGTAGTATGGATTATTATGGATTTTTTGAATACCACTTTCTTAAATGTGATAATGTTGTATTATTTTTCATAAGATGTGTCTAGTTAATTATATATATATATTCCTCTACAATGACATATGTTGATAGGATGATAGGAGGACATGGATGGAGTTGTGACTACAATAGTGTGACCTGAGGGTCTAATAGTTCTGGGTGAGGAAGCCAAAGATTAGTTTCATGATAACATTTTTCAGTTTATGTTTTTTATCGAAATACAAATTTGGAGCATATAGAAAAGAATGTTCGACTTCAAAAGGTATTTCCAATTGTATCACCCTTGGAAATTTACCAGAGCGGTGGACCTGAGGAAGATGAGTTCTAGATTGAGTCGATCGAGAATATTATTGACCTCATAGAGACTCTAGCTTAGAAGAGAGTCATAATGGTTGTATACATGTTACATAGTATACAGATTCATTTGTGGGGCATCTATTCTTGAGGTAGAAATATTGAGAACATGGTGTGGAAGGAAGTTTATGAGATTTTCTTAGAGCCCTTTTAGATTAGAGGATAATAGAGTTTATAATGTTGACCTATAGAGTCATATTTGTAATGGAATTTGTAGAATGTTTTCCTGATTTTTAGTGATTTTTACCAACATTTGATTGTAATGAGTATTATGAGTATAAACATTTCAAGATCTGATTAAATGTAAAATTTAGTCATATGTTGTTATCTTTATGTTGAAAAAATTTTCAGAAGTGGTGAACATGGATTTCGTTTATAAGGGGAACCTTAATTAGGATTTTAGTGGAGATTATTTGGTATATTCTATACATCCATGAGGCCATTCATTAGATAGTATGAATCATCACTTTGAAAATGATATCCAGAGAGATAAAAAGCATAGTGGACATGGGGAATAATATGTTACTCAATAAATTACTTGATTGATCTGTTATCATTGCAATAGGAAAAGATACATTCATAAATTGTGTCCCTGACAAACAATTGAGTACTCAGCTTGTGGAAGGATGGGACATCTACATTAGTTTTGTAGGTACCCATAGAAGATATCTAATTACGGATGAACCTAGGTAGAATCAGAGTTCTATATGGGGGTCTTCAACCACATATCATTATATTAGTTGGAGTTATACTAGTTGTGGTGGTGAAGGGAGTGGATGAGGTGATTTTAGGGAATATAACCCATGTTAGTAGAGTAATGATACTAAAGGGACATAGACTAAATCATAGGGAAGAGGGGTAGGACAGTTTCAAGCAATCCATCCTACACATGTGGATAGTGAGGTTTGACCATTGAAAGTTAAAGGTTATATTCTTGTAACTTTTATACTTTCTTGTGAATTATTTGATTCTTGTGCCTCTCACTCTTTTATATCGACACAAATTTTGAATAGTTTGAGGCTAGGGGTGGAGTTTGTGAGTGGTGTTATGATGATCAATACACTATAAGAAGTATGATGGAGAGGCATATGTTTATACAATGGATATTCTATCGAGGTCAGGGAGTATCATTTTTATTGGGATCATCATAATTTGGATATGTCAGGTTTTGAATTGATTATCTGTATGGACTGGTTGTTAGAATACATAGTACACATAGATTGTTACCATATGAAAGTGACTTTTACATCTTACGAGGGTGATCATTATGTTCCTCTTGAAGAGTGAGATATCCATGCAGTTCGTGCAGGGATAATTCACCAGAAATTGGGGGATCCCATTTCTTAGGATAAAATTATTTTATTGGATTATGGGGGTATAATGTATAATGTCTTCTTTACCATAGAATAAATGTTCCAGGACATGTTTTTTATGACTTATAGGGGCTTTAATCTAATAGATTTGTGCTATTTATTACTGATATCATGTGTGTAGCTGAGTTATTTTCAATTCCACCATATATAATTGTATTAACAGAGATACAAGAGTACAAAAATCAGTTAGAATAGTTGATTGATAGGGGGTTCATTTGTATGAGTGTTCCACTTTGGGGTTCTCTAGTCTTGATTCCAAAGAAAGATGATGGTACCATGTTTTTATGCGCCAATTAACAAAAGTTGAACATGCTGATAGTGACAAATAGTATCCTCTTCCATGCATCGATGACCTGTATCACCGGTTTAGAAGAGATTGTGTTTTATCAATGACAAAATTGAGATTTTGATATCATCAGTTGAGTGTTTGACCATATGATATACCTAGAACTACATTCCAAATAGTTATGGACTTTATTAGTATGATACAATGCTATTAGATCTATCGAACACATCAATAGTGTATATGGTATATATGAATACAATCTTCAAATCATACCTAGATCAGTTTGTGGTAATGTTTTTGGATGAAATATTTGTGTAATCCAAGTCTAATGATGATCATGATAAACATATTAACATTACTATGAGTACATAGATAGAGAATATTATATACACCAACATATCATAAGAGAAATTTTGGATTGATTAGGTGCATTTTATAGGCCACATCATCTTCGAGGAAGGTGTGTTAGAAGAATAAGTGATGGTGAAGGAAATTATTTTTTTAGGAGCATCCAATTTTTTTGATATCCAATATTTTTGGGGATTTTTATACTATTATTAGATGTTCATTTAGGATTTTTTCTACTGGGAAGCACAACTATTGAGCCTGAACAAGAATTGGTTAATGTTTTAATGATCTAGATCATGTGATGGTGCTTTCTTGGAGTTGAATAAGTGGTTTTATCCACTCAAAAATTGATCCTACAGAATCCAACGGAGAATTATACAATGTTTTTTTTATGCATATGGGATTGTTCATGGATTAGTGTTGAATCATGGGGATTATGTTATAGTGTATGGGTCATGATAGTTCAGGACACATGAATAGAATTACACTATGCATTGCCATGAGTTCTCTATAGATGTATATTATTTCAAGTTATTTCTACATTACCTTTTGGGATAAAAATTTATTGTGTATACTAATCATAAGAGCGTAATGTATATATTTCTATAATGATACATGATTCTATGATTTTTTAGATGGGTGGAGTATATGATGTCTTTTGATTTTGATGAATCATATATGTCAGGGACATGAAACAGTGTTATTGAAACTTTGAGTAGTAAAACAATGACCCATGAAATTTGGGAGACTAGTTTTGGGAGGATGATGACGAATTTTCTAGCCGAGATGCATGTAGTGGTTTAGCAGGGCCAGGGTTAGATGAAATTTGTCCTCGTGTTGAGTCGAAACATTTATTCTGGACCAGAGAAAAGAATTATGAGGATCTATAATGTCTATACTTAAGGGAATGACTTAACGGATGGGAGTCTCCTTCTGATTGGAATATAGGTGTAGATGAGATTATATATTTATTAGGTCGTTTATTTGTGCCTACATATATACCTGTGGAGCTTATGTATGAATTTAATTCCTTTAACTACACGGTACACTTGGGATTGAAAAAAATGTATCGTAACATATGTCAAAATTATTTTTTGTCGGTCGTGAATGAGAATATTGTAGGGTTTGTGTAATTATATTTCACTTTCCAATAGTTGATGGCTGAGTATTAGTAACCTATAGTTTTAATACATCTATTGACCATTGCATAATGAAAATTAGATGACATTACTAGGGACATTTTTGTGGGTCTCCTAAGGATTCCTTAGAAGAATGATGATACTTGTGTGTATATGGACCTAATGATGAATGTAGTGACTTTCATTCATATACAAGATACATTCTTAGTGGATCAGTTAGGTGGATTTAATGTTCTAGAGATAGTCTTTATGCATGAGGTGCTGTAAAGTATAGAATTATTTCCTGAATCACCTCTCAGTTTTCACTTTTTCAAGGCCCTATAGTTGGTTCTTAGACCATTTGTTTTTTTGAGTATGTATTTTTAGAAATAAACCAATGGGAAATTAGAACATAATATTTATGTTTTTGTGGATATTCTATGAGAGATATTGACATTAGTGGGTCTGGTGAGGAGCACCTACCGATGGTTGAGTATTAATATAAAATATTTATCAAGAAACTATTTAGATGGCATAATATGAATAACATTATGGTAGTCAATAAAGATCACCGCTATGTTGGATAGAGGCCGGGGACTGAGAGTGGTTGGGATAGAGTCTTGTGTAAGAGGCATCATATCATGTTAAGCTGATTATGAAACATATGGCTTTATCTCAGAGTAGGTAGATGTCGTATGATGATAGACATAGACAACCCATATAGTTTCTATACGGTGATCATAGTTGTCTCATGGATTGGTTCATCATAGTATTGTGAGATAAGTAAAGGTGGAACCCAGGTCTTTCGGACATTGTGATGTTGTGGAGATAATAGGGTTGATGGCCTATCAATGGGATTCTAAATAATGTTAGAGTTATATAAATGAAATAATTCATGTTTCATAACTATAGTGTTGTCACCCTGACATTTATAATGTGATATATGTGGATTATTTTTATATTGAGATAAAATTTTTCATTGAATTGCATCTGATAAGATTGTTCTGTCACAATGAAAAAGTGTTGTGGGGAAAAAATTTCTGATATTTTGATTAATTTTTTAACATGGGTGTGTTTGTGAGGAATATTGTGAGTTAAAAATGTATATGAGATCTCAATGTCCTTCTCTTTTTATCTCATATTATTAGATATTCTTGGGAGTATATCTTTCGAATGATCTGTTATAAGGTGGGGAAATTGTATGATCCCGACCATTTTTTGAAATTTCTCAAGATCATTTTCTGTTACTCTTGTTTCTAGTATTGAGTACACAATAGTTTGGTTTTGAGGATTATTTTTTGTAAAAAGTAATAATTTTTAATGAATTTGTGGTAGTTCATGGTCGGCACATGATTTTCCCCAACTGTGCATCGACCCCCAACAAACTGTGCACCCCTAGATAGGGTGGATTGCACGGTTGGTGCACAATTTTTCAAATTGTTGACCTTATTAGTAGTAACCGTGTGACCAATATATGAGGCACACAGTTACAAAACAATTTTTGGAAAACCATGAATCCCAACCTAGGAAATAGTGTGTGAAAATTATAATATGCATCGAAAATATTTAAAAATTCCCTAACCCTATAGAATTCACCCTCATTCAACACAACATAACACTAATGGTTTTAAATTGATTTTGGATGATATGGGATAGATTACAAGGAATTCTGAACTCCATTACTAAGTAATCAAGGACCATATAAAAGAATATTAACCTCCCCCTGTAATAAATCTCTTTCCATTTATATTCCTGTAATAACCTGAATTTCACCGCGAAATTAATTTTTGAAAATTTAGTGCTTATAGTTTTCATGGGGCGTCATAGTAGATTATTTTGGCTGTTTTCCAAAAACCATGTTTCACAGAATTGTTTTATCAAAATGGTGGCACCATGATAGTGGAACCGTAATTGTGGAATGTCGAGACAGTGGCACTGTAACTGTGGCACACAAGAACAGTGTCACCATAATGGAGGTACACTCAAATAGTGGAACCAAAATAGCAGCACACGAAAATTGTGGTCCCGTGATGGTGTCACCCAAAAATTGTGGAACCGTCACGGTGGCACACCAAAATAGTGAAGCACCAAATGGTGGCTCACCCTTTTCCAAATATTCAATTTTTTCTATTTTCTCTGCATTTTTCTACTTTTACCCCTCTTAGAATTTATTTGAACTAAACCGAGTATAAATCCTTGTTTGGGAATGTTTTGAGTGCGTTTCAAATGATATTAAGTTTATATATAATATCCTAATTCTTTGGGGATGGTATATATTCAAACTACATGATCATGACCATGATACCACATTAATGACTTTTGAATATATTTTTCGTTCCGTTGATATAGGACATAAATTTTTCTAAATAGGAGGTCCCCTACACAATTTTATCTTGGTGTGCCTAGAGCTATCACACCCCATGGATTCAAGTATTGTGTCATATCAATCGATCTAGTTATTTTGGAGTCTTTCCTGCTACTAACACGACCCCATATTTTCAAATAAAGTGGAGTTTTGGTCACGTATTGTTTTAATTATGTATTATTTTGCCTCTATTTATTTTTTTATCATGTGTGGTGGGAGTTGTAAATTTTATTCATGAAGAATGGATGAATTATTTTCCATAAAATGTAATAAATGATGGTAAGGGAACATGATGATAAAAAAGATAACATAGTTCAATGAAATAATGGCAGGGAAGTGATGATATTACGTGTATTGTTTTAATTGTTATCCATGAACCTTGATTTGAATTATATGGGTTGTAAGTCATTTTTTGAGTTCATTGATGGGGTTATGTATTTTTTTGTTATTATTAGATAAATTGTTGTAACATGAAATCTTCTTAACCATGTATACGTGGTTATATAAATGGATTCTCCAAGATCAAACGGGTTCTATGATCACCCCTATTATTTAATGTGAAATTGAATAACCTATTTGGAAAAATATAAATATTCATGGCTTAATTGTGTGGTTGTGTGCTATGTGTGGTTGGTTTTTGTACTTTTTGAGGATTTTTTGAAGTTTCTTTTTTTATCCTTGTTACGGGTACAAGGGTGGACAGAGGGAATGAAATTCTGTTTGGGGTATGGCCTGTTTGTGAAGTGGGGCTACTGTTTGGTGGTGTTACGTTGTGGGATTTGAGTATGGGGTAGTATAGGAGATGTGACATAAAGTAAGTTGAGATATTGATATATTTTGGAATGGATGAACTTGTTGGTAGTGGGACTACATTTATTTGTGTTGTGGAAGTCAATTGACATTGTACAGTGAGAATTCAATGTTTTAATGTGTTGTTTGTGTAGAGGGACTATAGCTTGACATTTTTTCGGTGTTGAGAATGGTTCAGGATAGTGGCATCTAGGGTAGTGCTCTAATTAATTACTGTGAAATCCTTAATAATTAATTACATGTGATTACATAAAAAAGGGTTTCGGTTTCTACATTGGTTGTGGTTGTTGTGTGTTTGTACATATAAGGGTAGAAGAAAAGGTGGTTCTGTGTGGGATAGTTGTTTGTTTGAAACCCATAAATTGGGCTGAGTGCTTATTTACATATATGTATAAATTATGTTCCATGTGATTTTCAATATGTGCCCCACCCTTATTGATCACTATGCACGGAATACCCCTATTTTATGGAGGATAGTGTCTTTACCAACATCCTGTTGAGAGGATGGATGGCTGGTTACTGACTTTCCTCCTCACACACCCTTTTAGGTTATTACCACTCAAGCATATTTGGGTAGGCTGTAATGGGTTGTGGTTTAATATTAGCCTAAGATCCTTCAGGCAGGTTGTGTTGGGGATGAGGGGATAAGGTGTCTACAGGATAGGTTTGTTTCCCATGTGTGTTTGAGATGAGGCCCATGTTTTTTCAGGAAATAGGTGTGGTTTTTGTGACCTAGTTGTATGTGGGTGGGTTTTGTGTGGTTTTTGGTCCATGTGTGTGTGGGAAGTTGTGGCAGTGGGACTAAATTTGGGGAAGGGTGATATCTTCAAGATTATAGCCTTTAGAAATGAGGAGTAAACTTGTGGTAAAGTGTTGTGGGGTACCCAAGTCATCTATGTGATTATATTATTATCTTACATGACTCTAATTATTTGGGGAGTGATCCTTGGTGAGGCTGGTTTGGTTTTGGGTTTCTCATTAGGTGTTGTTGGTTTCTGCTATTTTCATGGGGGAATTAGTATGCTTCTCCCACTTGTGAAGGAGTGACTTTGGTTCCTTATTTTGTAAACTTTTATACTCACCCTATGATATAAAACTATTTTTATGTTTCAAGGAGGAATTTGAGGACCGTACTGTTATTTAATAGCTTGGGCGTTAGGATAGTTGTTGTGCTTATTCTTAGTCTCTTTATTTTGGTACTTTTTTTGAGTTTTGGTAGTACTTTTGTACAAGTTTATGTTTAAATCATACGTGGGTTTGAATTTTGGTTTACATTATATGAAATGATTGGATATGTTTTGGAATTTTATCATCTTATCTCTAGATATTGTTTCCAAAAAAGTGGTGATGCCTTCAATTTTTGTGGAATTATAGACCCTTGGTTCTTTCTCCATGCAAATTCTAATTGATGTTGGGACTTAGAGGTAATTATCTCTCCTTAATCTTGAATATGGAAGGGTGGGATAGTTTGTTACCCCTCCCCCAATCTTAAAGATGGTGGATCATGACAAAATGGTATCAGAGGTGATAGTTGAGAGATATGATGGATTTTGGATTTAGGCTGAGTGAGGATTGAATGGGATGGTAGGTAAATAGTATTAGGTAATCATAGTGTATGATATCGGGCAGGGAATAATGTCTGGGACCTAAAATTTTGGGGCCCCTCATGATCTGATGCATGGACATTGGGCCTATCAAATGACTAGGTGAGGCTACGGTAATTGATGGGTAGAGACCCGGAGAATGGTACATGCATCAAAATGATTTGAGTTCTTGTTTTTATTTAGAGTTTTGGAAATTTAAAATAAATAAATAGTTAAAATGAATTTAAAAGAAATATCCATACTACTTGGGCTTAAGAGCTTCTTGTTTACCCATTTCAGATATGGCACCTGGATATCTGCCACATGTGGTACGAGCTATTAAGAACCAGTAGGCTTACATGGTTGATCATTGAGGGGTTGATCAATATAAGGAATATTAATTGTGGTAGAAGACCCTCTATGCTTTCCAACAATATATACTGGTGAATTACAAAGAAACATATCATACTTTGAGACTGATGGATGGCTTGAGGTGCTGAAAATTACTTTCACCTTGATCAGTTCTCCAAGTGAGTACTGGGTTCCTCAGGCAGTGAGCTAGATGAAAGGCATGGTGTGCTAGATGAGGAAGATTTATCTTGAGAAGATGAAGGAGACCGGTGTATCATGGATAGACATTGAGAAGGTTTTTTGGGAATATATTCTTTCCTCAATGATGAAGAATGAAAAGAGGGAAAAGATACTATCCATACAACAGGGGAGTATATTGATGAGGTAATTGGGGATAAAGTTCAACGATCAATTATGCTTCGCTTCAGATCTCTATCTGGATGAGGAGTCATGTGAAAGACACTAAGAGGACGCACTAAAAAAATCTCTTCAGAATTTTATCACTCCCTTTACATGACCGAAATACATAGAAATTATGAGGAAGGTCGATGTAATGAAGGGAATGCACTCATAATGATGTTAACTATGGGAGGGAAGAAAACTGTGATAATTAAATGGGTATGCGGTCAACCGCTGGTATTCGGTGTCTGGGGATTGGATGTTTCGTCCAGTAGGATGTAGGACTGAATAGTTATAGTTTTGATATCGTGGTATACACCCTTCCTCCATGGGTTTAGGATCAATGTGATTTGTTTGTGGAGTTCATGGAAATCTTTAGAGCCAGTTCTTGGTTCAAGATCAGTATGGTGGGGGTGGGTAGGTTAAGCACCCACCTCAGTAGCAACAGTTGCAAGCCAAACCTTTTCAAAATAATGGAAAACAATCTCCCACTCCATCGAGGGAAGATGGTGTTGGGGGAGTCTGACCACAAGGTGTTCCCCAAGGAACTCTACTAGGGAATTGTTAGGGTGCTAGCCGACGAATGAGGGGAATAGAAGATATGTGTGGGTAGTTGTGTTCCACTAAGGCAATAGTTCTAGAAGGGTTGGAGGTTTTCCTAGGTATGATCAGTATTTTTAGAACACTATATTGTGACTTTTTTGTTTCAGATGCTTCTTAGTCCTTTTTTTCCTCTTTTATAGCCCATGATTAGGGACTCGATGAAAAGAGCCTTTCCGTGCCCCTGGTGTTGATCATGCATTTCAATGGTCAGAACTATTTTTTTTATGGTTGCAGGGGATGTAGACTGATTTTGAGGCCACATCATTCCAATGGGGATCTTCTTATATTATAGATGAGGTCATACGATGTCATCATAGGAATCAATTTGTGGTTTTCTGTGCATGCTATTATCGACATCTTCTAGGGAAGATACATGTTTTCAATTTGGGATAGCCAACATGTATTTTTCATTAGAGAGAAGAACTGTCACTTGGGAAGTCGATGTGTGGATCCTTTTCTCTCCTCATCGACTAAGCTATCACATGAGTCAATGGGTGATGAGATGGTGAACGTTTTAGGGGTTGTAATAGATTTCCAGGATTTTATCCATGAAGAGGTTGTGGCTCTACCCCCTTGACATGATATTCTGGTCAGAATTGACATGAAACTACGTTTCCGTCTGATCATGATGGATCCATATCAGATTATACCTTCTGAGTTTTGCGAGTTGCATATTCAGGTTGGGGACCTAATAAAAAAGGGTTTAATCTGACGATGTTTTCCTTCATGGGGTTCGCCATTCTTTTTGGAAAAAATTTTGAAGGTGGCATGAGGCTGTGCAAAGACTACCTGATTATGAATCATGTAATAGTCAAGAACTGTTACCCTCTCCTAAGAATAAACAATATTCTCAAATAGTTGATGGGATAAGGATGGTTCTCAAAGATCGTTATATGGTCTGGATATCCCCAGTTAAGGGTGAAATCCCAATGACAACATTCAGGTTAAGGAATGTGAACTTCAAGTTCGTGGTCATGGACTTCAATGTTATGAATGCACCAACCGGGTTCATGTAGCCCATGAAATCTACCATCCGCATGTTCCAGGAAAGGTTTTTCATCGTGTTCATCAAAAATATTCTGATTTACTCAATGTCATTGGAGGGGAATGTTATAAACCTTTGGGCAATCTTATAAGTCCTCTGGCACCACCAACTATATGTGAATTTTTCCAAGTGATACTTCTAGACCCGTAAGGTGAACTTCATTGGTAATGTGGTATATCAGCAAAGGATAGAATTGGACCATCAAAAGTCTAGGTAGTTGTTTCTTGGGATGAACCCAAGAATATGGTAGAGGTTCATAGATTTCGGGGTCAAGAGGGATAATACCAGAAGTTTGTACCTAACATATCTTGTGATACGAGTCCATTGATTGCTTTGACCAAAATAGACTAGGTTTTCTTATGGAGTGAGAAGTGTTAGGCTGATTTCAGATACATGAAGGGGAAGCTGGACATTTCTCCAGTGCATAGGTTGCTAGAGTGATGGGTGATGTACGTGGTGTTCTTTGACACGTCTGATCAAGGTTTGGGATGTGTGATGATGTAGCGGCTAGGAGTGATCTATTATGGGTCTAGGATGTTATTTCCAGAATAATATAACTCTACCACCTATGATCTAGATCTTGCACCGGTCGTATTCGTACTGAATTTGTGGTGACATTACCACATCGGAGAGCAGATCGTGGTCTTCACTAATCACAATATCTTGAGGTATATCTTCTCCTAACAATACATGAACATGTGGAAGCGAAGGTAGATAGATTTTCTCCAGGTCTAGAAAATCGAGATCTATTACACCATAGGGAAGGGGAATGTGGTCATCGATTCTTTAATAAGGATGTTATAGAAGGAGGTAGTTTGGGAATCCACATATGATTGGATGGAAATGGAAGAGTATGACAATTTACATCTGGATGCAAGATTGGATGGCAGCAGAGGCAATATATTTCAGATGATTAAGTAGTCTTCCTTGGTGTGGAATGTGGAGGAGTCTCATTGGGGATACTCAAAGACATAAGTGATGTGTGATCACACTGTATAGGGTGATGATCCGTAGGGATGGTTAGAGGATAGACAGAATAAAATTTTGTTCCATGGGAAACTATTTTTCCCAGTGGAGATATGTGACGGAGGTCTCTGTGAGTTTTATAACACACCTTTAGTAATGCATCCAAGATTTTATAAAATGTATTGAGGCTTGAGGGAATAGTTTTTGTGGCCTATAGTGAAGTGGGTAGTGGTAGAGTTTGTGGTATGTTTCCCATTATGTCAATAGGTGAAGGCTAAGCACCCCATTCCCAAAAATGTTTTTAAACCATAGACATTTCAGAGTATAAGTGCGATAAAATATCGATGTATTTAGTCATAGGATTACCCAAAACCCAAGGTGGATGTAGTGATCTCTTGGTATTAGTGGATCTATTGAAAAAATATACTCACTTCTTAGCGATCAAGGAGTCATGTGTAGTGTATGATTTTGCATAGAGTTACGGGGATAATGTGGTGTGGCTACATAGAGTTCCACGATATATTGTCTCGGATCAAGATAGAAATTTTATGTTATGATCCTAGAGGGGATTTCATCTTGCCTTTAGCACTCGGTTACACATCAACACTTCTTCCTACCCTCAGATAGATGGATAGATTGAGAGGAAAATCCATACATTGGAGAAAATAATGTAGGCATGTGTTTTGGACATTAGTGGGTCTTAGGTGCCACATTTTTCCTTGTGTTAGAGTTTTCATACAATAATAGATTTCACTCTTCCATTGGTATGACTCCTTTAAAGGCTCTATATAGGATTCCATGTCCTTCACACTTGTGTTGGGTGAATTTTGTGGAGGCCTCTATTCATTGTTTGGAAGTGGTGCCGAGTATGACAGAGAAGGTGAAACATTTCTGTGGGAAGATGGAGGCAGGACTAAACTAAAAAAGGTCGTATGCCAATCATAGGAGGAATCATTTGGAGTTCACGGTTGGGAACCATGGATTATTAAAGATTTTCTCTAAACGTGGGAAGTAGAGTTTTGGTTGAGTGAGAAATATTTCTACCAGTTTCATCAGACCTTTCAAGGTGTTGGAACATGTTGCCAAGGTGGTATATCAGTTGGAGTTTCCACCACAGTTGGGAAGTATTTATGATGTATTCCATGTCTCCTAGATTCATTTATATCTACACAATGAATCCCACATCATTTAAAGGGGAGAGTTGGATATCAAGTATGACATGATGTTCATGGATTGACATGTATGAATCAAGGATCGTGAGGAGAAGGTTCTTTGTGGATGGACTTTTCCTTTGTTTCGGGTGTTATAGAGGCACTGTGGCCATGAAGAGGGTACTTGGGAGAGAGATGCATAGATTCGTGCCCAGTACCTGGAGCTGTTTTGAGTTTTGATCATGTTTTTTACTTTGTGCTATCATTATGATGTAATGCTTGAATTCATTTTCTATGAGATGAGTTGTTGGTCTATTCTTCTAATGTGTTTTAAATGTCCCAACTGTAGGAGGGGAGGACCTGGTCCAAAATCAAGACACATTAATTCATATGCGATTGAACCTGTGTGGGTGAGTCATTTTTAGGAAAAGTGGCTAATATCATGACATGGGGGAAGGAGCTCCCTAATCCATGTGTCTAGGCAGTTTGAACTTGGGTGTTTCTGTGGTTTCTGGGGTAGTATCAATCTGTGATTTGTTCCTAGATGTCTAGGGTTTTTCTATTCTTTTTGAACAATGTAGGTTGGTTTTTACCTTACATATATGTTATGGGTTGGTACTTTAGACCCCTATTTTTCTAAGTTTAGTTTTAAATTCTCATGGACAATAATTGTTATAGAGGTATATGATATAATTATCCAAATTTCCCTACGAAATTATTTTGTGAATATATAGTGTTGGTGGTGTCTATGGGGGTTGCATGGGTTTGATTCAGGAGTTTTAAAAACATGAATTTTCACCAAATGGTTTCACCAAAATGGCGACACTATGACGGTGGAACACCGTGACAGTGGTACCCTAATATAAGTAACCAAAATGGTATCACAATAATGGAGGCCCCATGAAATTGTGGCACCATAATAGTGGCACACTAAAATGGTGGAATGGGGATGTTGTCACACACAAAAGGTGGAACCATAATGGTGGAACGCTGAAACAATGGCACACTAAAATGGTGGCACAATAAAATTGGTCCACACTTAATGTTGGATCACCCTTTTCCATTTTTTTATTTTTCCTAGTTTCTTCATGTTTTTCTTGTTTCGCCCTTCTTACGTTTGACATAAAGCACGTTTAAAGCCTTTTGTGGGCGTTTTAAGGGAATTTCAAGGGATATTAAATATATATTTAACATCGTAATGATTGGTGGACTTTGAGATATTAATACCACCTGATCATGACCATGTTCCCACATTAATGACCTTTGAATCTATTTATGTTATATTGATATTAGATATGAATTTTTCAAAATCAGATATCCTCTCCTATCTTTTCCCGTGGTGTGCTTAGATCTCTACCTCACCATGGAGTCATGTGTTTTTCCATATCCATTTATCAAGATCCTTTAGAGTTATTCCTATAGGTCAAACAACCCCTTTTTTGTGGAAAATAGGGGTTTTGGTCGCCTGTTGTTTCAAGAAGGTATTCTTTGACGTCCCTTTATTTGTGTGTCATGCAGGGTGGGTGTATTAATGTATCCCCATTATGAACGGGTAAATACTTTTCCATAACTAGTAATAAATGAGGGGAGGGGAATATAATGATCAAAAGATAATAAGTGTCAACGAAATAATAGTAGGGAAGTTATGATTCTACGTATGGTGTTTTAATTATTATCCATAACCCATGGATAGAATTAAATGGACTGTAAGGCCTTATGAAAATCTTGTATGTTGGTGGTCTTTTCTTGCGGACTGGTGGTGTTCTGTATTTTTTTATACTTTGATAATTGTTTGTAACATGAAGTCTTCATAATCACATATACATGGTTATATAAGTGGATTCCCTGGGATTTAACATGTTCTGTGATCACCATGATTATTTAATGGTGTATTAAATAATCCCTCTTACTAAATCAAAAAGTGCTTAAATCAAAGGTGTGGATGTGTATTGTGTTTTGTTGGGTTTTTTATTTCATGAGTGTTGGGTGATTTTTATGTTGTTAGCCTTGTTACATGTACAAGGGGGTGGATACAGGGAATGAATTTGTGTTTGGGGGTATGGCCTGTTTGTGTAGCAGGGTTGCTGTGTGGTGGTGTTTTGCTTTGGGATTTGTGTATGGGGTGGTACATGAGGAGTGACAGAATCTCAGGTTCAAATATTGATTTATTTTTGAATGAATAAACTTGTAGGTAGTGGGATGCCCTTATTTGTGTTATGGAAATTGAGACACATTTTGTAGTGGGACAGAACTGTGTTTATGTGTTGTTTTTGTGGGTGTATTACACCTTTACATGCTTTTTATGCCTAGAATGGTTTCTGATAGTGGATTACTAGGTAGTGATGGAATTAATTATAGTGAAATCCACAATAAATAATGAAAAATGATTAAATCAAAAGGTGTTTGTGTTTATGATTTGGGTCTGGCTATTATATGGTTATGCATATAGGGGTAGATGAAAAGGTTTTTATGTGTGGGATGATTATTTGTTTAAAACCCATAGGTTGGGATGAGTTCCTGTTTACCTATATTTATACATTGTAGTTCCTTTTGATTTTCAATACACGCCCCACCCTTTTTGAGAAATACATGTTGAACTCCCCCATTTCATGGGGGACAGTGTCTTTCCCAACATCCCATTGGGAGGATAGATGACTAGTTGGTGACATTCTTCCTCGCACCAAATTCGGGGTTCATACTGCTCTAGTGTATCTGAGAAGGATGTAATAGATTCAGGTTTACTATTATAAAAGATCCTTTGTGAAGACTTTTTTTTATGAGCGGCAGAAGTCGCTATGAGTGAAAGTTTTGATTCCCAAGAATCTTTAGTTTGAGGCCCATAAGTTTTCAAGTGATAGTTTTGGTTGTTGTGACCAAGGTGTTTATAGGCGGGATATATGGGGTTAGTGGACCATGTATGTGTGGGAAGTTGTGGTAGTGGTACTGCATTTTGGGAAGGGCGGTAGTTTCAAGATGTCCACCATGAAGAATGAGAATTTAACTAGTGGTAAATTGGTGTGAGGTACCCAAATCATTGATGTGATTATATTATTATCTTACTTGACTAGCATTATTTGGGGATTGTGCCTTTGTGAGGATAGACAGGTTAGCTTTAATCATTAGGTGTTGTTGGTTTCTTCTATTTTTATGAGGCATTGGTTTACTTCTCTCACTTCTGAAGAGTGACTTTTTTTCCATATTGAGTATAATTTAATGACCAACCAATGATTTCAAACTATTTTCAGGTTTCCAGGAGGACTTTGTGGACCGCTCTAGACTTTACTACCTCGGGCTTCGGGATAATTATTATGCTGCTGCTTAGACTCTTTCTTTTGGTACATTGGTTTGGATTTTTTCTGTATTTTTTTAGAAATTTATGTTTAAATAATGGATGGTTTTTTATTTAGGTTTCCTTTATAATAATGGTTTGGACCCATTTATGGATTTTACCATTTAATCTTCCGATCCAATTTACAAAAAGTGTAATTATATCCATTTGGGTGAGATTCTATACAATTGGTTCTAGTCTACACTACAGGGCCTATAGAAGGTGGGACTCAAGGGTCATTATTTCTCCTTCAGCTTTATAAAGGAATGATTTGGCACTTTTCTGCCCTTCCCCTCATATTGAAATAGGTGGGATGAGACAATTCCGCTATCTATTTTTTGTGATGATCAATGTTTTGTTTACCCATTAGAATGTTCTTAGATATAGGTTGTGATTAATATAAATTTGTTTGATCCTGGATCTAGGTTTTCATTATATATCTTGTTCTTTATTGTGAAATTGAACATTATTCTTATGTTGGGGGATTTCAGGTTTGTAGAATGCTCGCCACCGATCTTGATGTTGGAGATCTATTATTCAATTCAAAATTTCATGATTTTTATTATGTGTATGAAAATTTGAAATCACAATTGAACTTTTATAAATTTCATCTTGAGTTGAATTAATTAATTTTATTAATTAATTAATTAATGTATTATAGAATTGATTGATTGTTGGTGTAATAGAATTTGTCAATTGATTGGATTTGAAATTTTATAAATCGATTGAATGTTGAATTGGTTGAATATTGGGTATCAAGGGATTTTAAGATTAACATTGAAGTGTTAATGAATTATTTGATTATGCATTGAAAATTTGTTTAATAGTGAGTTTTTCATATTATTACACGTTATTAATGTGATGAAACATGTTTGTTTTTTTTGGACTCCTCGTGTATTAATCTTGTTTTAATGATCACAAATCATATTCAGTATATAAGACTTGTCAATTCCATGTAATCTATCTCGCATTTAATATAAAATTGTTTAGTAAAGCTATCCAAATATATTAATTGTTATAAATTATGTTTGATCACTATATACTATCATTGAATTACTTTATAATGTTTTATCTGATAAAGGATTATGTCTAATCCATTTTATGAATATCACTACTTATGTCTAAATACAGATTTTTTGCTAAGTCCGAGACACCGTGAGTCTGCCACTAGTTATGTTTTTCTAGAAAAGGACCCAGACAATTTGAACCAGACACTGTGAACTAGACATCGTGACTAGACACCAGGAACATCTAGACACCGTGTCCATCCAGACATCGTGACCAGTCTAGACATTGTTTCATGGAGACACCGGTTTATATAGACATAGATTACAGACAAACTATGACAACGTTTCTTAATCAGTTTTGTCATTTTTTCATTTAATCTCTAATGGTCATATTTTATGATATTAAATGCACAGACGTAATTAATGTTTCTTTATAGAGATGTCTTCAGACTATATGAGGTACGAGGTGCAGAATACATGCAACCTGTTGGCTCAACCACATGTAATCAAAGATAAAAGAGTAGTGAGGCCCAGAAACATTGTGTGCATGAAATTAGAATAAGGTGAAGCAAGTGTGTGAGCGCAGAAATGATGAAAACACATAGAGAATTTTTTAATAGAGAATTTTCACAAAAAAACTAGACACTACTGAAGAACACACGATGCATACTTGAATCCCTGACTGGCTGACATCATCACCATGAAGAAAACCCACAAAAGATGACTTGCGATACTCTCTTTTCCATACAAGGACTTGATTTCTGCATCTGCTTCATCATTGAAGTCCAGAGATGCATAGACAACAACTTAGAGAACTTATAAACATTATCTCATCATCTTTGCTCTCTTGTGTATCATTTTATTAGCATTCGAGAAGTTGTTTTATTTGTATAACAACACACTATGTCTCCTGCATTAAACCGTAGGATACAATATATCATTTCTTAAACATCTATTGACACTTTTTTTACCCATAGATAAGTGTGGAAGATGTACCTCTGTAGCCTGGTAGTTTTTACCCACATAAAACTGTGGAAGAGTTCATGTGACCTAGATAGTCTTATGTACTGTAGTGAAAACTGATCTAGGGTGTGGGTCATGGTTATTTATATAAAATGCTTGGTGGTAGGTGATCACCATGTGGAGTGGATTAGTTCTCGACTTGAGACTGAACCATTTTCTTATATCCACTATGCTGTTTAAAATTTTTTTCTCTATTTTATTGTTAAACTCAGAATTCACTAAATTCAAATAGACAGTTAATCTTGGAATAAAGTTATAATTGTCTTACCTTATTAGAATAGGTTCAAAAGTAATATTAATAAAAACTATTAATGTCACTAAGAATTAATCAATATTATAAGAAGTTATTTGAACAGTCAAACATTCATAACACCATAACCTTGATTAACTGAACTGTATTTATATTAATGGTGAAACCATTTAAGAATAATTTTTGAACAAAAAATTTTTATAGACACTCAATTCACCCCCACCCTATTGAGTGATCTACTCCGAACAACATTTGTTATTAGATTATGTTTTTTAAGACTTTGTTTTTAACCTTATTCAACATTGATTGTACTTGTAGTTTAATGATCATTAAATTTCTTTTAAATCTAAATTTTTTGCTCTTTCAATTTTTTTCTTTATTATGGATAATATATTGGAATGTGATGTAACCAATATACAACCATTCATTAATGGAAGCAATTATTATCAATGGAAAATTAAAATGAAAATTCATTTAGAATGTATGGGTTTTGAAATTTCTCTTCAATTATAGAAGAATATAAGATTCCTGCTACTGATAGAACCACATGGGATGAACCTACCGAAACTGCCTACAATATCAATTGAAAATCTATTAATTATTTATATTTCTCATTAGGAGATGAGGAATTTAATCGAATTTATGCTTGTAAAAGTACCCATGAAATTTGGGATACCTTGTCTATTTAACATGAAGGAACATCCAGTGTGGAGGAAATTAGACTTAATACTCATACTATTAAATATTACATCTTTAAAATGAATCGTGATGAGCCTATTTCTGACATGTATCTTACGTTCAATGAAATTTTCAAAACAATTATTTATCCTATAAGAGAAGTCACTGCCATGGAATAGATCATGAGAATTCTTAGATGTATACTTGATAGATGGTGAGTAACCTCTGTCTCAATTAGATAATCATGAGACATCAGCAAGATACCTATAAAATTTCTCATTGGAAAACTGATTTTGTATGAAGAGAAGATGAATGTAAACAAAGAAGTAGAGGATGAACTAAAAAGGAAATCTGTAGAATTCATGACCACAACCTCTAAACACAATGAAAAAGAGAAATTAAGAAGCCTCTATAGAGAGTTACAGAAGTGATCCATCATCAGATACAAATGATGAGGATATGGATCAATTACCTAGAATATTTGAAAGATTTTAGAATAATATGAACTTTTTCAGAAAGCCTAACTTCAAGGGTAGATATAAACAAAAATGTAGTTGGAAGAATGACTAGAAAAGAAGTGACAAGACCGATGAGATTGCCTGCTATGATTGTTAGCATATAGGACATATCAAGGATAACTGTCCAAATATCAAGTATAAAATGAAATATGAAGAAAAAGACGAAATGTATAAAAAGGTAGTGAAAGCAACCTGGAGTTCATCTGAGGATAGTTCAAGTGACTTAGAAACATCACATGATGAACAAGCTAACAAATCCAATATGTGTTTTCTGAAAATCACATCTTAGGAAATATTGTTAAAATGTTATTATAAATGTATATGGTACTTGGACTATGGGTTTTCAAGACACATTATAGAAGACTATTCTTGCTTTAATAATATAATAAAAATTTATAGAGGACATGTAACATTTGGTAAAAATTCCAATGCTAAAATCATTGTCCATGGAAGAATAGGTAACTCGAACTCATTTTTAATTTCCAATGTACTATTTTTTGATGGATTGGAATATAATATGCTAAGTATCTCACTATTATGTGAGATGGATTTCTTGTTAAAATTAAAAATGATTTTTTCAATGTAATTAATTCTAAAAATGAATTAGTGTTTTATTTCATTAATATATGAAAATGTATATTCAATTAACATAGATTCTTTATTTTCTCAAAATGATTCATGCTTATATTTATTTCATAAAGAGTATTGGCATTGGGATAGGAGATTAGGACACTATAATTTTCACTCCCTCAGATATCCAAATAAAAAAGGTTTAGTCAATGACTTACCCAAACATGAGTTTCCAAATGATAATGTGTGTAATCCATGTAAAAATAGAAAAAAACTAAAAAATTCCTTCAATCCAAAGAAAGGAGTGTCAACTTCTCAGCCACTCGAACTGGTTCACATGGATTTGTTTGGACCATCTAGAGTTTCTAGTCTAAATGGGAATCACTATGTTTATGTTCTTGTAGACGACTTCTCTAGATATACTTAGACCATCTTTCTAGCTCACATAAGTGAATACTTCTCTTAGTTTACCAAATATTCCAAGTCTGTAAAAAATATTAGTGGAATCAAAATTAATTACTTGAGAATTGATCACGGACTTCAGTTTGAAATTAAAGAGATTGAATCTTATTGCTCACAAAATGGCTATAGTCACAATTTCTCTACCCCTATAACACCTCAACATAATGGAGTCATATAAAGAAGAAATATAACCCCACAATAGATTTATCGAACAATTATTAGTGAATATAACCTACCTATTTATTTTTGGGCTGAAGTTGTAAAAAAAAAAAGCTACATAATCAATAGAGTATTGTCTAGACCTATTCTTAAAATGAATTATTATGAGTACTGAAACAATTGAAAACCCAAAGTTAGATACTTATATGTTTTTGGTTGCAAAGTATATATCCTTAATACTAAAGATTATCTTGAAAAATTTACATCCAATAGGGGTGAAGTAATATTTTTAGGATATTAAATTTCTACTAAATATTATAGAGTGTTTAATAAAAGAACTCAATTTGTAGAAGAATTTGTTCATGTAAAATTTGATGAAATAGATCCACATGATCCTAAACACATTCTAGAGAACATGGAGGATAATGTATAAAACATAGACATTACTTCAAAATACTGAAACCATTTTGTGAATGAATCTGGGAAAACTTCCAATTCTAAAAATTTTATAGAATCAATTCACAATGAACCTGAACCTATTGATTAACCTGAAACTACTAGTCCTTCATTTTCTAGAGCTATCCGAACTCTTATGAATCATCCCTTAGATGTTGTGGTAGAAGACTTAGAAAAAAGAACTCTAACTAGTTCTTCTCTTAGAAATCAGGTTGAACATCAAGTATTCTTGTCACAAAATGAAACTAAAAACAATAATGATTCTATCAATGTTGAGTTTTGGGTGATATCTATGAAAGTACTTAATCAGTTTGAAATGAAAAATGTTTGGAAACTTGTTGAACGACCCAAGGACACATTCACCATTGGCACTAAATGGTTGTTCCGAAATAAGGTAGATGATGTTGGTAATATAGTTAGAAAAAAAGGCCAGATTTTTTGCCCAAGGATATAATCAAGAAGAATGAATTGACTATGAGGAGACCTTTGCACTGGTATCTAGACATGAATCCATCATGATTTTTCTTGTTTATACTGCACATCTGATTTTCAACCAATATTAAATGGATGTTAAGAGTTCATTACTAAATGTGTATATTTTTTAGGATTTCTTTGTCGAGGAACCTCCTGGAATTATAAATCTTCATTTTTCAAATCATATTCTTAAATTATCAAAAGCTTTATATGGTTTAATAGAATCTCCAAGTGCTTAGTATTATTGGCTATGTACTTTTCCTATTTACATAAGGTTTTAGAAGTGGAATAGATGATCCTAATAATTTTATAAAATGAATCTCAAATGATGTTTTTGGTGTTCAAATCTTTGTAGATGACATTATCTTTAGATCTTCAATAAATTATTTAGGTGTTGATTTTTCTAAAATGGTGAAAAAAAATTGGAAATCTCTGAAATGAGTGAACTAAAATTCTTTCTTGGATTTCAAATATTTCAAAAAAAAAATGATGGTATTATTTTAAATAAAATAAAATGCACTATAGATCTTATAAAACATTTTGGATTGGATAGAACTAATTTTAGTGACACTCAAATGAGTGCCACTTGTACGTTGGATCATGATGAAGACGGAAAATCTTTTGATCAAACCACTTATAGAGGAATGATTAGAACATTACTCTACTTAACTGCTAGTAGACCTGACATTATGTTTAGTGTGTGTATGTGTTCTCGTTTTCAAGAAAATCATAACGAATATACTTTAAATACTATAAAAATAATTTTTAAATACCTCAAGAATACACCCAATCTTGGACTGTTCAATCCAAGAGGAAAATCATTTGAACTAGTTATTTATTATCAATATTACTTTGGTGGCAGTAAATTAGATAGAAAACGAACCTCTGTAACATGTCACTTTTTAGTCAAGTCACTAGAATCATGGTGTAGTTAGAAACAAAATTATGTTCCATTATACACTACATAAGCTGAATACATAGTTACTGGTAGTTTTTGTGCACAAATTTTGGTGATGAAACACACATTACTAGATTATGGATATCAATTCAGGAATGTACCTATTAACGGTGACAATACCAGTGGTATTAACATCTCAAAAAATATAGTTTCACACTCTAGGAAAAATCATATTGATGTAAGACATCACTTTTTGAGAGATAATTATCAAAATGGGGATATCACATTGGAATTCATCAGATCTGAATATTAGTGTGATAATATATTAACAAAACTATTAAATTATGAATGAATATACTACATCATATATGAATTTGGTATGATAATCCTTAAATAAATATCTTACTATTTTATATCTCTCTGTTTCATATTATACTTTCTTAATACATACAGGTTCTTGTATGGTCTCACCTTAAACAGTTGTTACTGTCTCACTGTGAACACCTATTACTATCTCACCATGAGAGTTAGTTAATGTCTAACCATAAGAATTCTTTGTAATTATATTTATAAATTAGAACATGTATCAAGGTGAGTACATATTTTAACCTTTTTCATTCCTTCTCTTTTCTTTGAGACGATTGGTATTCCTAAATGATAAAATAAAAGAAGTTTCACTCATACATCACTTGAGTACCCTTCTATTCTCTCAAACTGTAACCCTTATTCAACCCTTCAACCCTTCTCTCTCACTCTCGAATCTTGGGTGAATGCCCAGGTCGAAATGTCCTTCATCATCGACTGCTAGGAAATGCATGTCAAGGAAGAGTATACCACGCATCAATTAGCACCCGAGTGTCCTCTGAATCCAAATTTGGTAAACATAATAGTTGTAGCAGAGAAAGATATATTACCTACGTGTCTTTCTTTGAGTAATTCTATGGTTTTGAATGTACTAAATGAGGATGATTTGTTATATTGGTTTCCAACGGAAGATAGACCTATCTACTTGAAGATAGTTTCACAATTTAATCAGTATGTTCAATTTTTGTTTGATTAAGAAAGTGGTTATGTTGTAAGAAGTTTGATAAATTGCCATAGATGCAATTTTTCTTTGAGGTTATGGGATAAATTCATTAGGATACCCCATTAACGTATTTTTGAATATTACCAGAGAGGTCCTCCACCTTCAACTGAATTATTTATTTAATAATTCTAGAAAAGTGTAACTGGAAATGTCACCAAGAGGAGATCCATCACTATTGAATTGGATGGAGAATCTAAATTTTTTTTTATGTTTTTTCAAAACATGATTAGCCCTTTAAAAGATGATTTCTCTGTATATAAATATCAGGATGTATTTTTGATTCATCTCATGAAAAATGTACATAAGATCAATCTTTGAAAGTATGGAAAACACTAAATGTGTGAATTGATCAAGACCACATTCAATTAAACCTTCATATTCTATTCTCGACTTATCTCAACTATGATATATGCCAATGGATTAGTTGGACCAAATGAAGAAGTTTTCAAGGATTATGAGTTCTGTCTCTCAAAATTTATTATAAATAGGATGATAATCAATTGGAATCCTTGGAAAAATGCATGGGTATAATACAATGATAGGATCTATGAAAAGTTAAATCCATTGGAACATCCCTCAAGACCATAAGGTATTTCTGATCCTGGTTTGGAACCAGGTGAAGTTGTTGAGTATTATGAAGAAGAATAACAAGAAAAAAAGGTTTTTGTGCCTGCCAGAGAAACCGTTCTTTATGAGGAAGATAGTACTCCTACTCCTAAAGTAGTAATTGAGAAAGAAAACCCTAATCCTAATGATCTTTCTAATATGGAATACTAGATAAATGTTGAAAAATAATCAGTTGCTAGAAAAATCCAAAAGGATGATGTGGAAGAACATATTTAAGAAGAAATTCTAATAATGTAAGAATATGCCCTTGATGAACTCCCAGGTGAACAAGCTATTCCTAAAGTAATTTTTTCTGCTGAGGAGAGAATGGAAAATTACTTTAAATTCGCTCAAAATAAAATGATTGATGAAGAATGTGAAGAATTAATAGAAATAAATCAAGGTCTTAAGTCTTTCAGTCCAGATAAGGATGAATCTATTTAGGGGCACAATCTCCATAATCAATAATCTGTTATAGTGAAAAATACAGTTTATCCAAGATAAGTGGACACATTGTATAAGTTTCCTAGTTATTTCAATGTGAATGACTCACAGGAAGTCTCAGTCAATGGTCCCGAACTTTCCACTATGTTTCATTTAAAAATGAAATCTACTCTTAAAGCTATCTCTTACACTGATCATGAGTCTGTCTCATCTTCTATCTCTGAGCCTTCACCAGAACCGCTTACCTTGGTGGGTAAATATGACCTAAAATAAATCGGAGCGACTCTTTTGGCAGGGGTTAATCATCTCTTGAATACCCAACCAGCTCTGGTAGCAAATCCATGTGAGAGAGATGCTTCACTATTAATGTAAAAAAGTCATTTGGAATATTCAACTCAAATGGATTCACGAGATTCAGGAAGTCAGAGTTGAGAACAATCAACTTAGTGATGAAGTAAAGACTCTAAGAGGTATGGTTGAGGAAATGCAGAAAGTGGTGAATTTGATATTAGAGCATGCGTCTTATCCCGTTGAGTCAGTTATTGATCAAACACCACAGGATATAGCCTCTCTGAATCATCCTCATTTAGCTTCATTAGCAGAAAAGGTAGCTAAATGAAACAAACCATTAGTGAAAGAGATGTGTGAGCTTGTTATTGGTCTGAAAAATCTAGCTTCTGAGTATAAGGGGTGCCTTCAGAAAGTCCTCAGTCAACTAAAATCTCTTACCTCAGCTATCACTACTTATAATGCCTCTATTAAATCTTCTCAACCTTCCTTAGATAATGATCTATTTCGAACAGTGGTCAAAGAGGAAAATGAGGCTCTCCTAATTGCATTTAATAAAGAGTCTCTATCTAAAGTTATCAAGAACAGTTAAAGAGTTCTTGATTTAGTGAAAATCCATTATAAGATGGATAATGATGCCGAGTAAGAAATTTCCAAGAAAGTGGACTTCTATTTCAACCGGATCTTCTATAAGACTAACATGACCAATCATTTCAAGTACCTCGTGTAAAATCTGATGATTCCTCCTCTTACTCTTGCATTCAAGACTCGATTTCAAAAGATCATAGAGTTCACTCCTCTATTGGACATGTTTATTGAAAACAATTATGACTTTAAAAAATTTATGCAGTTTTTTTGGGGAGATCATTGATGATTTTTTCATGCTTTTAAGGTACTATCTTCATGTACAGAGTAACGCTATAGTTTCTCCTGTGCTTTCCCCTCTAAGATATGGATTGCCTACCTTCACCTTTGCCATAGCCTCCACTTCTATTTCTATCATTCAGGCCCTGAGTCAGATCAGGCATCTAATCCCTGATCAACTGTTGACCCGATCATGTACTATACCTACATTGTCTCCTTCTATCTTTGAAGGTCTTTATTTATCTTCTTTGACAACCATCTCACTCCCTTATTCTACCTCGAACTCTGCTCATATGGCTTCTTCTTCTAATCCTACTGCTAAGGGAAAAGAGAGGACCATCCAGTGATTAAGACTAGTGGCTACTCTCTTTTGATAGACCTAATGTTGCATATTTTTTTTCCTATCTACTATTTTTACTAAACTCTTTTTCACTAATGCATTATGAACTTTTCTTCTATTTTTCTATTCACTCTTTTTTATAATCCCAAAAGGGGGAGTAATCTATATATGTTTTATGCACATTGGTATATATATGTTATATGCATATTGGGAATATGTAGTTGGAATAGATAGACACTCAAAATACAAAGGATTTGTGATCATAAAAAATGGGGATATTATTGGACTACTCATGTATTAGTCATGTTTTAATGATGAAGAATCATATCTACTTTATAAACCTTGTCAATCCTATGTAATATATCTCACATTAAATGTATAGTTGTTTAGTAAATCTATCCAATTATCATAAGTTCTATACATTTAGTTTGATTAATGTACACCATCTTTGATTTGCATTATAATTATTTCATTCATAAGTGATTAAGTCTAATCCATTTTATGAATATCACTGCCTATGTCTGAATATAGATTTTTAGCTATGTTTGAGAGACCATGAGTCAACCACCGGTTATGTTTTTCTGGAACGGACCTAGACACCATGAACCAGAAACGGTACCAGAAACTATGACCATCCAGCACCATGACCATCCAGACACTATGACCAATCCAGACACCATTTCGAAGAGACACCTGTTCATAGAGCCATGGTTTACAGACAAACTGTGACACAATTTATTAATCTGTTTTTTCATTTTTCAATTTAATCTCTAACAATAATATTTGATGATTTTAAAAACACTTAAATAATTAATGTTTTTTTAGAAATTTCACCAGACTGTATGAGGTAAGAGGTGCAGAATACATGAAACGTTTCGGCTCCAACACTTGAACTTTAAGATAAAAGTGTAGTGAGGTCCAGAAACAATGGGTGTATTAATGTGGAATAATGTGAGGGAAGTATGTGATCATGACAATAAATAAACACTGAGATCATTTTTTAAGAGGTAATTGTCCCATACAACTCGACACTGTGGAAGAACACATGAACCATTCTTGAATCCCAAAGTGGAGGATATCTTCACCATGAAGAAGACCCTCCAAAGCTGACTTATGATACTCTGTTTAATATACGAGGACTTTATTTCTGCATCTTCTTCATCCTAGAAGTCCAGATCTGCATAGAAAACTACTTAGTACACTTCTAAACTTTATCTCGTCATTTCTATGATTTTGTGTATCATTTTATTATCTTTCGAGTATTGTGTGTATCTATATAACAACACACTCTGTCTCTTGAAATAAACTGAAGGATACAAGATATCCTTTCTGAAACATCTTTTTACACTTGTGTATACCCATTGATAAGTTTGTAAGAGGTCCCTGTGTGGCCCGGTAGTGTTTACCCACGAAGAATTGTGGAAGATTTTATGTGACCTAGATAGTCCTCTGTACTATTGTGAATCCTAATCTAGGGTGTGGATCAAGTTTATTTCTATAAATTCCATGGTGGTAGGTGGTCACCAAGTGGAGTGGATTAGGTCTCATCTTGAGACTGAACCACTTGTTTTATATCTGTTGTGGTATTTAAATTTAGATTTCTCTCTTTTACTGTTTAATTCAGAATTCACAAAATACACATAGATATTTAATCATGGAAAGAAGTAATAATTGTCAATCCTTATCAGAATAGCATAAAAAGTAATATTAATAACTACTACTAATATTACAGAGAAATAATCAATCTTCTAAGAAGTTATTTGAACAGTTAATATTTCATAATAGAATAACTTGATTAACTGGTTTGTGTTAAAATTTATTTGTGAAACCTATTAACAATAATTTTTGAACAAGACATTTTTATAGACACTCAATTCACCCCACCTCATCTTGAGTGATCTAATCCAACCAACAGTTTTGATAATATAAATGGTATACCGTGATGTGGATAATTTATGATATGTTTAATGATAAAAAACCATATTAAATTTTTTATATGGTATTGATTTATAAATGGTGATTGGGATATATATTGATGCTTGAAAAACCAATAAGGTTATAAAAATGATGTTTTAGGCCCAAATTCCTATTTGTGGTAAGTAAGTGCGGGACATAGACTAGGGTTTCAAAATACTAACATTTATTTATGGATAAATTGGGTTTGGGACGTAGAATGATGTTTCTAAATCCCATGGGGTGCTAGACATAGAGTTATAGGTTTAAAATCTTGGAATTGGACCGTGGTTCTAAGAAGACTAGATATTAAATAAAAATGAAATGAAAATGAAAAACTCATGAGTTATGTGATATGATATAAAAATTTTGGATAGTTTATAATTTCGAATGGGATGGAGGTTGTATTGATGGATTGGGTGTTATCACGAACCTATGAATTTTTTTACTCAAATAATGAATAATTGAATATGTATACTATTAACATTAATAGATTTATTTTATTATTTTTATAACTGCATAATGTATTATAGACTGGATATTGTTTAAGATGTTGTTGGTGGTATCCTGCTAAGTTGTACTCACACCCTACTCGAGCTTCCCAATCGGTAACAGAATTGACATCATGTTAGCAGGATAAGATAAGGGTAAGATCTATATGATATATTGTTGAGTTGGGATCATGTCTGGATGATGGTAACATACATAGTTTCAGGACCCACATGGGAGTGTTAATGTATTTATTTTTGTTTTTCATTAGACACATGAAACATAATTTGATATTAAATATCTATAATTTTAGTTTTGGATATTTTTTCCTATTTTGTTTCGACATGAAAAACTGATTCGTTCTAGTTATAGTATAATTCTGGATATTAGCTATGTCATTTGAATCATGTTTACATATCTCTATTGTTGTGATGATTTGATAAGGAGGATATGGTCTCCCCATGTTATATATTAGACCCCCATTTCTAGTCTGTAGCCTCTAGTATACAAGGATATGTTCTTGATGTTAGGTAACCAACCATCTCAAGGTACCATCATGTGCCACCCATGCGAGGATTTCATAATAAGAATATGTAGAATAGCATTGATAACATAGATAAGTTCTTTAGTGGCATCGTGATATGTATGGGAAACCCATGATCGATGGATTTAAAACCCATAATATGTTCCTAAATTTTCGATAATTATGATTTTTTGGGATTAAGACTATATATATTGATAAAGTAAATTGGATAGTACTAATAACCAATATTTTGATTAGTGATTTGATAACAACGTGATTTATGTTATCTTTGATGAAAATTAATTTTTTTCTATTTTGGGAATATATTGGATAGTCTATGATTAAATTGATAAAAAATGATAAATTTAATTTTTTTAAGTATATATGTTTTCATATTGGTTTTATCATGATTCACATTTTTTTGGAATGGATTAGTAGGTTTTAAGATCATATATGATCATGTAATTCAATTTTTTATTATATAACATTAAGAGATACATTTTGTTATTTGGGGATGTAATGTTAATTTGATTTTGAAAATTTAGTGACCTTTTTATAAATTAAAAAGTTTTAAATTTGGTAATACATATCTTTGAGGAGTTCTAAGGTTAACTATTTGTTAAATTACTTATGATAAACATTGGGTTTCATTATTAAGGTATTATAAACTAATGTATTTTTTTAACCTGAAAAGATTTATACGTATTGTATAATGTATGAGAACTATTTTGGGTTTTATTAATGTGTAGTGATAGAAAATATCACTTGTCATTAACTTATGTATCTTACAATCTGTTAAAAGAAAACACTAGTGCTTTAGGAAAGAAAAAATCATCTTGAATTTTTATTACATGGGGTAAGATAAGAGATGAATGTGGAAGTAGATTGATGCACAAACAAATGATGAAATTATAATTATGAAATTGAATGAAATAAATTATGTATAACTTCTCATATTCCATGGAAATATAATTACCTAACTCTAGGAAAATTAATCTTAAAAATGAAAATATTTTTCATTTATATCACTATTTCAGAGTCAATCATGATGTTTTCACCCCTCACTAATTTATGTTTTTATGGTAAATAAAATTTTCATGATAATGTTATTTATCACCCTATATTATTATTTGGATATTAAATTTCTCTTCCACTTCTATATTTTAACATCCATATAATATTCTCATAATCTGGGAACCAAATTATGTGTTTACAAGTCAACCATTATGTTTCCCACAAACACTTTTCAAAGGAAGGTTCATTATCCATTAATACAATGTAGGTTTTCAACAAATGTGTTATGAAATTTTGAAATATTGAATAAAATGTTAAAAATTATGATATCAAAATTTATTTAAGTGGGAGAGAGTGTAACACCCCAAAAATTTAGAATATATTATATGTTAAATAAATTTATTGTGTTTAATATAATTCATTACATGAAACCCCATATATAAATGAACTATGATATAGAAACCATTTATAACAATACTATTGAATTAGAATGTATGAATAGTAATAAAAAAATTATTAATAATATTTTAAAAGATTTTAAATAATGAAAATTAATTTATTAATTCATAATAAATAGTTATAAAATTTTCATCAGGTTCATTTTTTCAGAAAAAAAAATATTCTTAACAAATGGGTTTAGTTTTATCTTGTGCATGTACATTAAAATTGAATTATTCTATTTTATGAAATATTATTTTAATTAATTAATATAAATTTTTAAATCAGTATGTCAATATTATGTTAGTATTAATTTTTAGGATTTTTCTAACAAGATTTATTTTTCAGTTAATATTGAAAAATAATGATTTTTTTTAAAATATTAATTTAATATAAAATAGAAGTCCCATTATGATTTTAATTGGATATTAATGTATGTTACATATAATTTGATTATATATAAAATAATTATTTATATATTCATAATTTATATATTTTATTTTTATATAAGTTATTTTTTTTAATAATACAATTCATTTTAAAAAATATTATCATGCAATGGTTTTTTATCTTAATAAAATAATTTATAAAAATATTAATAATGGTTTTAATGAAATTTATATATTTTACGTTCAATCAAATTTTATAACATTTGTTTTGTGGTTATTCACCAAAATTATGGAATTTAAATTATATTTTCTTCTAAAAATACATTTTTTTAAAATTGATCTTTTGTAATTGTTTACAAGATTATTTAAATTTTAAATTATTTAAATATATAAATATAATATATTAAAATCGATTAATTATTTTTAATCATAATAAATTTTTAATTTATTATTTTTTAATTAATTTTGTGTCCAATTGAATAGTAAAAGCAATAAAAATTGTGTACCCTGGGGATGGTTAATACATGTTTACCAGGGGTTAAAACAAGAGATAAGGGTATGATTTCCACACTAGAACTATTTAATTATTATATTTGGAATATTTTTGTTCCTTATTTTATCCTCTGTAAAATATTTATCCATTTGGATCCATTTTATCGTTAATGTGACCATATATCATTGAAATTTTGTAAACAATTCCACATATGTCCCTCCCCTCACCTATAAAAGAGAACCAATTATCCTTAATTATTCACACATTTTATCCTTCTATATCATAAATTAAATTCTTTATAACCTTCTTATATTCATTAAATTTATCCTAGTCTATTTTTTCTTCTCTCAAAACCAACTCTCTCAATTTTATTTACTCGTATACTTTCTATAAATATTTATTATTTATAAATTTATGATTAATATTGTATTATAAATATACTTATATGTTATTATGATTATTTAGTAACAATTTCCACCCCTTCTCCAATAAATGAGAAATGAAGGTGTTGTTTGTGCATTCATGTTGATGATCACATCCATGTAGCAATGTGATTCATTTTCTATTAACATACTTAGTGTATGGTTATAATGATTGATTTAATGTTAATATTTGATATCAATAATACAGTTATTTTTCTTTATTTATAATAACTTATATATCTTATTTCCTTTTGATCCATTAAAAACCAATATGTCACTCAGGCGTATGGGTGGACTACCATCTCCACCAAGGGTTGGGAGTTGTTTATCATTTAAAATATTATTGGATATTGAAAATCATATATTTAATGAAAACATATGATATTTATTATATATCAATAAATTTATAATTCTTAATTATCATTTAACTTTTTTATTCCATCCTAGAAGTGGAAATATCACTCTTGAGTATGTACGGATTATCATCTCCATAAAGTGGTGTAGTACATTTTTCATAAACACTTAAAATGAATGGATAAATATATGTACATAATTAATATATATTATTTTTCAAAATTATTAACTATATTAATATAGAGTAAACTTGATCAACATGAAATGACTATAACTGTCGAACCAAAACACGCAAGAAAGAGGAATCTGTTAACAACCTAAGTTACCACTTTAATACAGAATTATAAATGAAATTATTTTTAGAAGTAATAAGTGGATAATATATGAAATTATAAGTAATAATATTTTTCTTTTATATAAATATAATAAATATAATTTTGTATACAAGAGGTTAGAGTTCTTACAATTCAAGTCAAACATAATATATGGGTTTCCACATATCATTTTCAAATTCATATGACATGCTTGGTATTGAGTACCATCATTTATCTTCTATGGTGTGATTAATACATAATTACTGATTTTTGTAATATTAATGAACATAATCTGATATTAATATCAATATCAATCTCTTTATTTCCATAGTCTTTGATTCAAAATTTACCAAAGTGATATGGGTTTCGTATAAATTGACCTTCATTAAGGCATGATTTAATGTTATGGACGGATTTATTTTTTGTATTCTGTATATAATACCTAAGTATGATATCAAGAATAACACATAATTCAATTCAAGGTATATAAAAAAATTATTATCTTGTTTCCAATATATTTTTGTTCTAAAATTACTAAAATTTTATGGGTTGTTTATTTCAATTTTGTTTTATTGAGGTATTATTAATGTGATGAACCTATTTTTTTATCTTGTGTATATAATTATCCTTTTAAATTTTATAATATGTATAATTCTTGGCTATTGATATTTAAATTTTTAATTTTAATTATCTCAACCAATGATTTTTTTTAAATTCATCATATCGGTAAGGGTTTGTAGTGAAAAATTGTTTTCTTTGGGACATATGTTATGTTTTACACCTATATGTTTTTCATGAGTTGTATCTATTTACACTTTTTTTGTTGTATAATTTATTTCCATGAATTTAGAGTGTTTAAATATTCATTTTATGTTATTTCTCATGTGCGGATTTTAAAAAAATCACCAAATAAATAAGGGTTTCATTATAAAATCACATTTTCACTAGGGTTGTCTGTGATTAATTTCCAATGATAAAATTGTATGATATATCTCTCCCATTTATTTTGGTTTATTATTCTCCTATTATTATATCTAGATATTTCATTTTTTGTTTTCATTTTCCTCTATTTTTTTTCTCAAGAGACCTAAATATTTTTTAAGGTAAACCGACATTGTTTTTCACATCGATTGGGAACCATTTTTTCCAGGTTTATAATTTTGTTAACTATTTTAATTAATAGTTTAATAATATAAAAATTATTATTTATGTAAATTTTTACCAGTATTTGACTTTATTTACCATTTTTTAAAAACTAATATTCTTATGGTTTTCCAAATGTGATATTTTTTACATTTTATCACAAATATAAAAGGTTGTGTTGACAATCCCAACATGAATAAATTCCCCAATATAATTTATAGTCCCTTCCATGAAGCTTCCATTATAATTTTCCTCATTTGTTTTCAAAAAAATTCCTTACAATTTTTTAAACCTTTTGATTTTAAAATTGAAAATGAAATGGGAATTTTCATAATGAAATGTTTCAGTGATCTTTTAAAATTATTTCCATCCATAACAAAACCATTTGATGTCATTATGATTTTCTGGGGATATGATCCAATGTTACCATATTTATTCTTTCAAATGATAGTTTATTGTTATGATGGTGATATAATTGTAAAATTGTTTGTCTTTTCCAATCGATAATGTTTTGATGTAATGATAATTGTTTTTGTGATCTTATAGCATAAATATTAATGAATTATTATTTTTGGGTTGGTTGATCAATTATAAACCAAGGATTGGTGGTTCTGTTATAAACCAATAATTATTTATATATTTATAATATGAGTATGGGTGGTTACAATATAGAAAAGGGTTGTTAGGTGCTTTATAGCTCTCCAATTAATTGGGAAATGATGAAGAAGTTTACAAAATCCTTAAATATGATGAAGATAATGAAGACATAAAATATGAAAAAGTTAACTAGAAAGAAGTTATTATCAAGTAAATGTTGCAAATGATTGGGTGAGAATTTATATAATTATAATTTTAACATAATGATTGTCTTGGGAGTGATACTCAAATAAGGAATATATTTAATTTTATTTTTTTAATTCCATAAACTTATTTCTTATGCTTTTAATATGTTTTAATGAATTATGATTTATTATTAATGCTTTTTCACTCTTTTGTGTAATGTATATTGATTGGAAAAAACAATATTCTATGATACATTTTTAAATATCTTTGACAGACTAGGTAATATTATTGTAAATATTGATCACATTCTCATACCGTTATGTTAGTATTATGATCAATTTTTATCATTGACTGGTATCTTTTATGTTTTCCCTTAATAATCTGTTCATACGATGAAGAAGATGTGTAAAATTTTGAAGTGGACTATGTATACTATAAATAATTAAAATAAAGAGTAAATTTCTAGATTAATCTCATATATTAAACATCATTATAAACCCTCGTAGTACTAAGATAAAGAGTGATATATGAGATCACTTAAGGTGAGGAAACTTGAAGTGAGAAATTGTTGACTATGTTTCTAGATGCTTGGTATGCCACTACCTAAATATTTTGAGACAACATCCAAATGAATTCTTGCAACATTTTACTATACCAATTTCGATGTTATACTATATCACTATGGCCTTTGTTATTTGGTAACATATGAAATTCATGTGTAATGTTTCTATATGGGTCATTATGGATCACATTACCAATCGTTCACTTGTCTAAGAAATACGGGTGCATCAACCACATAAATTACTTACAATATCCTATGTTAATTAAGTTATAAGATTTCATGGTGAACTATTGTCAAGTTGATTTGATAATGACCTTCTTTTATAGTAAATAATATTAGAGCAGTCATCAGAAGACATTGAACACTGAAATAAATTTGATCGTTAAATACATCTAAAAACTGAAGAGCGTCCTAAAAGGACCATCAAAACAATATAATATATGTTGAGTTTATAATCACTTGATATTCAAGGTACATTATACTAGTACCTAACTTTATTAGAGTTCATTTAAAAAAATATCACCCATTCAAGTTTGTAAATGGAACATAAGAATAATATTTTGGGAAAATATTTCATACTCTAACTGATTAGAATGAAGTTGGTACTAAGGGTATTTGGACAAAAACCCATTGAACAATCAAATACTATAGTGTGAGATATCCAAAATCATTTCAAAAAATCATTGAGTAGTCAGAAAATATATGATAATAATCATAATAAGGCCTTGGAATATCATGTTATCATGTATTCATTAAAATACCATTGTTTAAGGAAGTTATACGTTTTATAATGAATTGGATGGAAATCCCAAGGTATATTTGACCTATTGTTATTTTGGAGAGATTTTGAGAATTGAATATTTTGATTATGAATATTTTATTCCAACTAACCTATCTAAAGAGATAAATATTTTTTCAAGTGTCAATGTTTAGAAAGTACATGGTAGACCTAATGCATGTAATAACCACTAGAAATAGAGTTGGAACCATGTTAATACTATAATTAAGATCCTATCTATATTCTTGATACTATATAGATATATTTATGAAATTATATAACATAATTTTTTAATGTACTTTTAGGGTTCATATGTTAATGAAATAACATGGGAGATTAAGATACAAATGGGGATGCATTACAAACATTAGATCATCGATTGATGTGTACCCAAAATTTGATGGATGAAATTATTTAAGGGTGTGAATATAAGATTCAAACATGAATTTTCTAAATAAACATATTATAACAATATCCATCCAAAAAACATATTCCCTATAATTATATAATCATAATGAAAAAATACACTAAAACATTTCATCCCCTATAATGACACAATTAGTGCTCCAGAACATGTAAAAATATAAAGTACCACCATCATGTTTGACACTGAGAGATCATATTCTATGTAATGAAAAATATATAAAATCAATTTCAACTATAAATAAAAAATAAAATATTTAATTTACATGGTATATTAAATAATATTATTATTTTAATTATTTTTATGTTAGAATGAATTGTATATAAAATGGGTAATATGGTTACTCAAATGGTAAAGTTAACATTGTAATCAAAGCATTGGGGTAATGATGGTTGTGATAGTAATATAATCATTATGAATACATGTGTCTAATAATATAAATAAAATCATTTGGTAATTAAATTATAAATTATTACTAATTTTTAATATTTATTAATTAATAATATTATAATTACTCACGTATATCTTAAAATAAAAAATATTATATTAATTAAATATAGGATATAAATTTTTCTGGTGCCCAACAGATGATTTTGAAATATAGTAGAGTTTTTTATATTAAAAATTCTCTTATGTAGAAAAGTAAATTCACAAATTTGGAATTAAATTTGGAATAAATATATATAAGTTATCCAATTGTGAATTTTTCATATTTTATTTAAGAGAGACACATTTTTTAATTAATAGTAAAATAAATAATCTATATATGGTATGTATTATAGCATAATTATGTCATAAAACAATGTAATAATTTATTAAAGTAAATCCTTATTAAAATATTTATTTATTTTAATCAGATAATGCCTTTCAATGAATTTAAATTAATTTCAAGACCAGTAAATAAATTTTCAATGCATGAAATAGAAATTACGGTTTTGAAAACAATATTTGGTAAAAAAATAATATTTCCCTCAATAAATTATAATAAAATTTTTTAGATCATTTATCAAAATAAAAACATTCAAAACCATGGCATAAATTTGAAAAATAATGAGCTAACCTGATGGGTAAGCCAGGCAATTTTCAATATCAACAACCTAGATTAAAAAAGTCAAGGTCTCAAAATTAATTATCATTTTTCACTCATTATCCATAAATACCCAATGATCCTCCAATTCTTCTTTATAGAAAAACAAATGATCTTCTTTATCCTCCCATTTTACCTCTCATGATTCCATCAAAGGTGTTATTAGGATTCAAAGGTGTTATCTATCAATCTTTATGAAGCCACTTTTGAATGGAATTTTTTATAATATATTCTCTTTAATTATATATTTAATCCTATCCAATTACATTATATTTTAGTATAATATTTTATTACTATTAATTTTTATAAATTAATTATTATATTACTATGGAGATATCACTATAACCTATCATTAAACCATATTCATAAGACATTATAATTATTATCCATTATTGGAGTTAAAACATCCATTATAAAAATCCCTATGTGTTTTATGTATTTGTTGTGTTATGGATGTATTATTTATAATTTATGGGTTCTGTCTAAATAAAAATGAGGGATATGTAGATGGTGGATCCCATATTAGGTTTTATGTGGAATAAACTTATTTTTTGAAGTAGTTCAAATTTTTCATCTATTCATACCTACATATCATACTTTTATTAAGGAATCTTCATATCTCTAATGCAAAAGGAATATATGTGATAAATAATCCTAGTGGAAATTTTTCAATAGTTTTTTTGGTCTCCTATCAATGAAAATATCATATTTAAGGTTCATATTATATTTTTATCCTCACACAATGAATTTACCCTACTCCAATACATCATTACCAGTCCCATGATAAAAATAAAATCAATTTACAAGATAATATCTTATTGTTTCTAACTTATATTATTGGATACTAACCTAGATATCTATAATAATATTTTTTTATAAATATTTAAATTACATATATCAATGTATATATACATATTGATATTTTATTACCTATCCTTGATTATATATGTGGTTTCATAATGAAAATTATGATATTTACTTTTACAAAAAAGTTGTTCCCATGACCTTTTATTAAAGAAAATAAACAAAGGATACTAAACGAAGGGTTTGGGGCCGATATGCACCATCAATGATTCAGAACTATAAGGTCATAAAAAGAATCAAAAATAAAATTTTAAGTGATTATAATTATCAAAATACAAGAAAGATTAATATTCCAAATGAAAGAAGTATTTACCTTTAGTTTTACATATATTGAGTGAGATCCAATATTCCGAGTGGGCATTAGATTTGAATAACATTTTTTTTGGCCTTGAAATCTTCAATAAAATTTATGACACAAATCTATTTTCCTACACTTTTACATTTTCAGTACCATTCCAATATGATATTTTCATTGTTGAATCTTTATCCTCCATGTTTAACTAATTTCCACAAATAATTTTTTCACTCCAATACATATTGAGTTTGTCTATGATCTGGGTACCTACAATGGAAAAAACACTAGAATCCAAATCAGAGGGTTGATTTAGTGAATCCACCCATCCCATATTCATCGATGAATTCACAACTTCATTCAAGAAATCCGCATCTCCTTCATGGAGAGCATACAACATTGTTGTATGACTACCATCTTTATTTTTACAAGCATGACATTATTGTAAATATTGATGAATATACACTTGTATCTTCTTCTACTATCCAACTTCATCTCCATCCACTATTATATGAACCTTTTAAGCCTTTGTATGTTCTTTAACATTAATCTTACTATCCATAAACACATCATGAATCTCTTCCACCATCCCTATTATTCCATGATAATCTATAGAAGCATCATTCTACAAGTTTTCAGGTATTCCATTCACATCATCCTGCCTAGGAAATTTTAAAACAACCATACTAGGCTATTCATGCATTCTGTGATATTTTATTACTCTTGTAATAACATTTCCACTAAAAAAACTAAAAACCAAATTTCTATTTAATTTCTCATCTAGATGTCTAATTACATTTCATACATCACAAAACATAGAAAGATTCCCATACATGATATGCATGTTAATATAATCTTCTAAAGTAGAAACAATAACCATAAAAATTAAAGTTTTACTAAGATCATCCTATACTACGAAAAGATCATTGAAACCAAATTGATCCATGTCATCACCCATGTTGATTTTTATGATAAATCCTATAGATTATGAAACATCAAACTGAATTTTATGGTGTTATAAAATCTAGTTGAGTCCTATGATTCTGATATTAATCAGGACCATAGTGATTTTTGTGTGAATGGATTGAAACAAAAATACCATTCCAAAATTTTTAGAATACATGTTTTAAGAAAGTTGGTTCATTCTACCATTCATGACACATCAACTCCTACAAATGGAACATAATATAAAATCATCCTCTACATAAAGGGATACATTTCCAGAAAAAAACCATAGATTAAGGAAATTCTTCTCCTCAGGTATCTTGTCTTCTATAAACCTCCATAAATAAGAAAGACTTGGTGATTGATAATAAAATATATAGATATTTTTAAATGTATTTGTGATAATTTATTAGTTGTAATTAACATGAAGAGTGATATTTTTTTGAAAAATCCATTAGTGTATGGAATATTTTGTTGATGAAAAAGGAATTATGTTAACATCTTCCTCTATGAAGAATGTATATTTTGAGGAGATGTGGTCTTCTTTTGATATGATCTTCAACTCTTCCACTATAGTCGAACTATGAATATGAACTCTGACCTAAAGATGGATGTAGAAATCACGTTGAAACGCTATATAAGGAAAGAACCCCTAATCATTGAAGACATGAAGAGAGATCACCCAGGACCCTCATCAAACCATTTATTATTTTACTTATAAATATAAACATTATAATATGTATTACTTATAAATATATTAAAATGATATATGTGTTAAACGTTTTATGTGATGGGTGAGGCCATGAATTATATATCTCCTTGACGGAATATAAGATCATTTCAGTCAACTAGCTTGGGTATTTGGTGTTTACCTTACCAATTTACAAATGATGTCTGAGAATTAGGCATTTATGATATTGTTATGATATCTGACATTATGCATTCATCAAATTTTGTTAATCTATTTTATCTAATTTTTTCTTTTTTGTTATGTTATCCAGGGATATATCATGCTCACAGTTTAATTTTTCAGGGAATTATTTGATCATTTATTTATAACAATTTATGTATATCATTGTTATGTTAAGATTGATTCTTTTGTTCTCTACCATTACAATTTGTTATCACACCCATATATATTTTTTCATATTTCCACAGTATACCATGCACATTATTAAATGATAAATAATTAAAAAAGGAGAAATAATAAAATAATTATGCATTAAAAAGATGTATTTTTAGTTTTCAATGTAACTTAATGATTATTTATGTATTTTGTTTCCTAAGACTACTAATTTAATTGATATTTTGCATTGTGATATATATATTTTTTCAATTTAACAAAATAACCACTAACTCTATGGCACTAAAGATGGGGATTTACAATCATTTTGATAAATAATATTTAACTTTCTATTATGAAGAATAAAGTTATAGGTATTGATAATGTTTTAAATAATTACCATGGATGTTTCCACACTATTTACATGAACATTGAATGACAAAAATAATACTATACATTATAACCAAATGAAGGTGTCATAATAGGTATATACTCCAATGGTGGAGTGACGAGGAAGAAAAATACAGTGGATTCAGATCTTGCTGAAAAAATTTTGAGTAATTAAAATTCATGGATATGTAGTCAAGGTATAAATATAATAAGAGTGTATAAGGAATAAGAAATGAAAAATATTTTATAAAATTGAAAAACAAAAAATAAAAAGACAAATAGCCTCCAAGTAGCCTAAAAACATACACCACCTTCATAGTAGATACTATATTATGCGATGTCTTAAGGAATTATCCATTTTATATTTTATCTAACTATAACTAAATATGGGAAAACATTGGAATCTGATTTTATTGGATAAATCCAAAATTGAAACTAGTTCTAGAGAAAAATAATCAATAATCTCTATTTTAAGTAAATTTATTTCATATAATAAACAAAAATACTAATAAAAATTAAATACTAATCAAGAAACTATAGGTTAAAACCAATTAAATGAAGTCTGGGTTTAGTTCCACATTTATTTTGAGTTTTTTTAAAAAATTCCAATCAGAAACAACTATAATTCCAATCCACATAAATTAGAAACCCAAATTTTGATGTTTTTATAGTGATTTATATAAAATAAAATGATCCCTGATTACAATAACATGATATGTTATATAGTAATCAATAAGTGAATATTTATTACACATATTTATAAGATATCCAATTATGAAATCAAATGATAAAATATTATCTTTTATATTTTCATGAAATATAAATATAATATTGTGAAACATTCTAATATTGATTATATGATATGTTTTATATAAGTCTAAGACGTTTCCATGCATGTTGAATAAATAAAATATCAAGTTAAATAATTGGTGTTCAAATCAAAGGATGGGGAATTATAAAAATTAGACAATTATGTTAAAGAAGATATAATGAATGGGTTTGGAAAATTTAGAGTGACCGAAACATGAAAATAATAAGTATGATATTAAGGTATACTCAAATATACTTCATCTCCTATTTTGTCAGGAGATGCTTCAAGATAAAATTGAGTACAAATTTTAAAATTGTGTTTAGAGATTATTATATATTTTTTAATTAATATATATGAAATTTCATGTTAACATATAGGATTAATTATTATATTTATAAAAGATTGTTTTTTGGTGTACCCTTATTATATCTTTCTTTCACATGCTTTCCTTAGAGTTTAATTCCTCCCATATAATTTATTATTATAACATGGGTTCTAATATCCAACTCAGGATGTACTAGAGGTGTGAATCAATAAATACCTAATTATATCTTCTCATTTTGGTATTTTAGTGGGGAGGGGTTCGTGAACAAGTGGTATAAACGGTTTTTAATTGAGGTATATGATGGATTTTGTAGATAGGGACAATCCTAGTTGCATGGTATGGTAGGTAAACTATGCCAACTAAGTCTAGTAAGTGATTTAAACCTGACATACTGGATCAGACATGGGTATTTAGGGGACCATATGATCTGAAGCACATACCATTAAATTACTAATCCTACTAAATTACTTGATATTGTTTGAAATGTAGACACCTAAGAAAGGATTATAAATTTTTCTTATTTATAGCTTTGTATGAAATGGGTAGACCTTGGGATTGGTTAAAACAATAAATAATATATTAATTAATTAATTAATGTTAAATTTTTTATATTCCTTGTTTATGATATCTAATATTTTTTTGTAGGTATGGATTCAGGTCAATGTACTCGTCAGTTTCAAGATTAAGATGTTCAATTGGATGTGTGAGAAGATATCTATGGAGCATATTTTGAGAAAGATGATACATAGAGAAGGAAACTCATATAGTTTCAATTATAGATTCTAAAAAAGTACGATTGATCCATTTCAGATTCTATTACAAAATACTAGTTATAGGAGGCTGAGATATCCTTTAGTTTGATCTGGGATCTAATGGATCAATGGGTTTTTCAACTATGACGATGTTGCATCAAGTAGTAATAAAGTGCTGGTTCTTGTACCATAAGGATCATAAGGATTTGGTCGTCTCATGTGGGAGATTTAGAGACTACTTCTTATAATATTTTATTTCTCATACTATGATTTCAACAGGTCTCTAATAGCTTCTTACCCATAAATAGGATAGTTCTAGTATAAACGTGTTCGATATCCATTTCAGGATGATTCTATGATATACTTCCGACATGTTGATAGATCATGAGGTTAGGGTGTGGAATTTTAAGGATGTTTTTCACCCATAGATCTAATTCCATGTCACCCTATTTATAATAAAGATGTATATTAATTTACTGGAGAGAGAATATGTTATTGATAAGATGCTAGAATGAACTGGATCATCCTGATAATGGTGTCTTCATGATTTATCATGAAGTAGAGATATGTTTGGTGGTTCCTAGTTATCTGGGAAAAAGTGTTTTTGGTAAACCATGTGTCCTTTTATCATCATCTTGTTTCTCTAGGTAAAACGGCTCTTAGACCTAGGCTATGTGATCAAATTTTTTTTTTGATGTGGGATACAATGTATTCAGTAGTGAGATTACCTAATAATTCTGATCATCCATCATGTGCCAGGTGCTTCTCATTAGATTCCCCCATTGATATGGTTTTCTCAAACACAACAGTAGCTAGTTTTTCTAGATTGTGACTAGTAGAGAGGAGATGGGGTAGGAAGAGTATATCCCTGATACAATCTCTTTATTAATAGAGTGGATTCAATAAATGGATGTGTTCATTATAATGGTCACATACGTCATAAACGAGGTCGTGGTTAAATTCAAAATTATGTATTTCTAGAACCAGGGGATCTAGACGCCATTCTAGGTACCCTATAATGTCTCAACTTTTCTCAAAGGTGCATAGAAATTTTATTTAGTTTTGATTCATCATTTTGGCCCTAATAATGTTCAATATAGAAGGAAAGTATGTCATGAGGCTTTCTAGAGGTTGTATGGTTCCTGGTTCCTTGAAAATTTTGAATAGAATACTGGGCCACATGGTCAAGATAAACCATGTCTCCCATCTTGCACGATTTCTCTGACCATGTATCTTTGGAAATTGAGGAGTGGAGATCTATATGGTATCATTTAATCTATTCACGGATGCTAACATTCCCATTAAACTTGTCTTAGAAAATTTTCAGAGCTATTATGCATGGGATACAAATGGATAATTAAAATTTGATCCTAGACCATGAATACTAAGCCTTGAAACAGAATTGGTCACATTATTGGCATATTTTTTGTAAAACTGTGCATCTAAACTATGATGCCATATAATCAAAGAGGAAATGACGAATTTTCCTATGAAATGTTTTAATATCCAAATTATTATTCCCCAATTTTGTATATTTCTTGAAATTGAAGCTTGAAGCCTCTCTACCTCCACTCAATAGGGTTTTTTCTACCACCCATATACAAAATCCAAATATCTCCCCAATTGGTGTGTTATAAAGCTTCAGTTATGATCTATTATCCTCTTCCTTATTTGTGATGTTTCTCTTCTCGTATGTTTCTCTATTTAGGGGAAACATCTTTTTACATTTTTTAGTGTGCTGGTCCATTTCTTTGAAAACTCCAATTCTAGATTGATTTAAAGGATAATGATGGAAGATGGAAGTGATACAATCCAAAGGTATGTGGTGTAGATTCTTTTCCCATTTTTTTATGAATTTTATAACATAGACCATAGTTCCTCATGCTAGACCTTTCTGAAAATTCAACCAAATGGTATAATTTATTAAGGAAAATGATTCTACATGTCTAATGTGATCTAAGATAGTGTACAAACCACTAATAGGATGATCATCTTGACCAACAAAACCCCCATGGGTGTGCCTAGTTCATGATAACCTACTTAACAATATTGTTTTTGATTTTCTAAAAAACTAAATGTGGTGTGTCAACCCTATAATAAATTCCTTGAATTAACAATGTTATTTTACTAGAATGATAAGATATGAGTTGGGATCCTACCCTTATTCCATAAATGGATTACTTGACAAAATATCTTGACCAACATTCCAATTATGTTATAAATTTATTCTTGTTAAAAGGTCAGGTCCTTCTAAAAAATCCATGGCTTCACCTTAGTGTCGAGGGGATACAAGGGGTTTGGACTTAAGGACCCCTTGAATGGGTCAATCATGCTTCATTTTATGTTTTTTAATGAAATTGTAAATACACTGGGGGTGAAACCAGCTTTGTCATAGGGGGTCACATCGCGCATTTTCCATTTTACCACGAGAAAAGTGACAACCGTTTTCTAGAAAAGACACTGTGGATAGGATCGTTTGAGAGATGGATGTACCATTCAATGTGAGAGACTCATTCCTCTAAGTGAAATACCAATTTTGGAATATAAGGTCATTTTTTATCATCATTACACCATTCTAGGAGTTACACTTGGGATCTCATCCATGGGTCACCTTGAATGGGAACCCCAAACATTGGACATATTTAGTGCATCAATATTAATACCTATGATTCTCGTGGGATCGACTAAGACAAGGTTATGGAACGTTTTAATAATAAAAACAATGTTAATTCAATTAAATATTATGTATGAGAACTCGAAACTTCTAGAATACACCTACCAAGACAAATCACATGACTGGGTATGATCCACACATTGACAATTTACTCCAAACATATCTTAACATATTTCACACCTGCTCAGGTTAAACATGTTCAATAATATATTTATTATCCCATTATATGAAGTGATTATATGGGTGAACCAACTATAACATAGTCTATTGTATCTCATTTATTTTTTTCCTTACATATATTATTTATTATCACAAATCAAAACTCATATTGCATGAAATGGATTGATCGAGTCAGTATTTCTGATATCCTACTTTGTATAACTCACTCCATTCTAGGGATGTCTTTGGCACACATATAGAATTTGTGGTTTAAATTATTTATAAAGGGAAGTGACCAATTTCTAATGTAATAGTTCGATTCGTAGAATGGAGTATAGTAGCAAGGAACCAAGCATTTTCTCATGATTCTAGTAATAGTTTTTTTGGATATTTTTTTTATTTTTTTGCAGGTTATATATTTATTCTCCCTTGGACATTGTTCCCTTAATATTTTTATATATCTACTTGATCATAATCATCATAAAGTATCTAATTATTATTAAGCTTCCTCCTATCATATACACTATTCGATTACATCTGAAACATTTTATATTTCATTTATGGCGTGTTACTAGTCCAGCTTTATAGTATCTACTTTCAAAGTTTCTTATATCTTACTTATGTATTATTGTGATACACTTTTATCTATAAGAGAATATTCTCCCCACATATACACCATATTCTCTAATTTCTAGTCGCCAGCCTCTAGAATGAGGGGAGTATTACTTCAGTTCCTATGGCCACTAATTTAGGGCACTGCTCCCCCATGTACATGGGAAACTCATCTTAATCAAGATGGGTAAATTCTATTTTTTACTTATTCTTGTTATAATTTCATCAATTTCACCATTTTGTGACACACTTTCTATGTAATATTATTATTATTTATAAAAAATTAATATCTAAATATTATATGTTCCTTGCATGGGGATGAGAATATGGGGAGATATTGAAAATCAAGCATCATACTTGGAACTATATGAAACAAATTCCTTACATTATGCCATTCCATATATAGTTTATGCATTCATTTCCTATCTCATATTACTATATCCTAGATTATATATATATATATATGTATATATGTTTATATGGTTACCATTTTAGGACTATTAAAACATTATTGACACATACAATGTCTGACTTAACCTAACAAAATTTCCCTAAATAGGTTAACGAAGACACATTAAGTATTCAGTCTTGGCAAATCAATCCATGGGAAATGGTCACATGGTATGGAACCTTTTTTGGTTATGATTAAGTGGATTCCAAATTACAATTTATATGGTGTATAGCCCCCTATAAATTGTAAATTTTGATCCATATAATTCTTCCATTTAAAGATATTTAAATATATGAATGAGTATGAAATTAAATCAAATATAAACATTATAATGAAATTTTCATTTTACAATGTTATATGATACTTTGACACTAAACTATCCTTAGTTTTTTTTTGGTAGGCTATATATTTTGTGAACTTCTTGTGACTCCATCTTATCCCCTATTCATGGGTCTATGAGATGTCTAAAGGTTGTGACTCACTTATATGAAGGTCTTGTATTTCACATACCTTGTGATCTATTTTCCAATATGTTATAAATATTATCCAAGGTGTTTTCATAGAAATTGAAGAGATATTACACTATAGAATCCTCAAGACTTACACAAAGAGAGCGTTGACAATAACACTCTAGAGGTGTTGGTCCCTAAGCCACCAGTGATATCTCCTATAGTGCCACTTTAGAAACCACCTGTAGATCATTCACTTGGTGTCAATGATTAGTTCTGTGATAGTTTATTTTATTTTATTCTGTTAGTTAAAGATGATACTCAACCTTCCCATCCATGGAAGATCTAACCCTTGATTTCCATCAGCAGAATCTTCCTATATTCTTGGGGGATGGTGGTCCTCGGGCTATTGAGTCATGGATAGAGGCTATGAAATACATCATTGAACATATAGGGACACCTCCATATAGGAGGGTAAATAACTCTAATTATATTTTATGTTACTCTACTAGAAAATGGTGGGACTTCTTTACTTGGGTTTTTAGACATTAGGGTTTGGTCTGGGTGGACATCTAACATCCTTTTTTGACATCTTCATTCCATTTTACTTGAGAATAGATCATGCTATGAAGTTCATGAACCTTTAGAAAGGTCAAATTTGGGTGATTAATTATTCATATCAATTCTCCAAATTAAAATGGTTTTCACGTACCTTTAATGGGGACAATCATCCCACTATGAGGATAATCTAGGATAGGCATGCTTACAAAATCCGGTCATAGGTGAATTTTTCTGTCTGACCACCATTTCATAGATAGTGAACCATGCCCTCATAAAAAAGTTTTAATAAAGTGAATATGACAATATGATCACAATATGATCAACTGATATAAAGATATGTGATTTTTCTAGTGGCATGAAATGTCATTTCATGGGTAAACACATGTAAACTACCGATGAGGTGGAACACACTAATAGGTTTGTGGTGTGTCAATAGTGTTCTAGGATAGGCCATTAGAATCCTTAGTGTATGGGAAACCTGTTCAAGCTATACTATTAATATGGGGTGATTCACCTCTAGTATTTATGTTGATCTTTTCCTATTGTACTCAGTGAAAAGGTTTCCATACTGACAACACTTTCGTGTACCATATCAGCGGCTCCACATCAGGTTAAAAGTTGGTATTATACATATTGATAATCTAGAGGAGACATCCATGGATGAGGTATTTAGGCACAAGTGTTTTAGTGTTAGAATTGTGGACCTGCCCTGGCTTGTTAGGTCATATCACATGACCACATTTCCGGCCATATCAATGTGTTGTATCTTGTTCCTAAGGAGAATAGTCCATGGAATTCTATAGTATGAGGTACTATTATGGTATTATTCACTTTAATTTCATACCTTTTTATAATCATTTATATTTTCTATTATTCTGAAGACATTGTCCATAGAAATAAATTTCTTGTGTGGAGTTATGTCTGTCGATACACTAATATGTTTCTGATAAGAGGAATACACTAGTGATATGAATTCCCTTTGCAATATTTGGGTCCCATTTCCTTTTGAATATTTTCATCCTCAAGATAACAGTATTAGATCTCATTTTCAGCATGGACTGAATGGTTTCATATCATGTCTATGTGGATTTATATCATTGATTAGTGTCCTTTACATAGTTTAATAGAAAATCATATATCCATAATGGTGAATGGAATAATCTGGAAAGTCGAGATGGACCTAAGCATCAACGTATAGGTAGGGTGAGAAATCAGATTGCAAGCCACTTCATGATAATCAAGGGAATGAAACTAGTGAATGTACCTCATGTTTTTTTTATCATTATAAGGACTTCTTAACTGAAAATTTATTTAGTTTACCTATTGAGAGTGAGTTTGAGTTCATAATTGAGCTTGTTCTATGTGTTGAACCATTGTCCATTCTTCCATATAGGATGACACCTACAGAGCTCTAATAATATAAGATGTTGTTGGATGATCTTAAGGAAAAATGTTTCACCCGATCCAATACATCACCTTGGTGTTAACAAATTATTTTCGGTAGAAGGTGGATGTAAGCCACCATTTGGACATGGATTAATGACATTTGAAAAAGATTTTGTTAGGTAAATAATTTCCACTATCTTGAATAGATGAATTCTTTTACCAACACTATGGATATTTTTTATTCAATATAAATTTATGGTTGGGATACCAAGAGTTGTGTCTAAAAAAATAATACATAAAATGGATGGATTTATGGATAAGGTAAAGATTTTATGGGTATCATATCACACTGTTCAGTCTAAGAAATGCTCCATTAGTCTTAATGGCTCTAATGAATTATATTTTCCACGAGTACCTAGATTCAATTATGGTGATCTTTATGGATGACATATTAGTGTATTTCACCACCAAATGTGACCATTACAACAATCATGTTATCATTATGAATACATTAAGTGAGCATCGGCTATATATGATGCACAAAAAATACCTCTTCGGATTAGAAAATTCCACTTCATACATTATATAATTTTAGAGGAAGAATTTACTATTGACCTAGATAAGGTAAGGACCATTGTTTACAAAAAGTATCATAGTAATGTTTTTTAGATACAGTGCTTCTTGGAAATTTATATATATTAAAGGTGATTTTTATGGGATTTATCATCCATTTTATTGCTAATTGCATATTTTACTAAGAAGGTCTCGATGTATGTGCAGGTTGAAGCTTGTTAGATTGATTTTCAAACTTCAATGGAAGACTGAACTGAGTGTCAATCATGAATCTTCCATAGCCTAGAAGAGGATAGTATATTTTGATTATTTAGGTATCTGGTTGGGAGTAGTTCTGATGTATTGTTATATGGTTGTAGCATATAAGTTCTTCCATCTTGGACCTCATGAGATTAATTACCCAATGCATGACCTGAAGATTATAGTTGTGTTATGTGATCTATGTTTTTAGAGGAACTATCTTTAGGGTAAATGGTTTGTTTCTAACATTAATCATAAATGTCTCAATTTTATTTCCACATAATGAGAATGGAATTTGAGGTAGTGTAGGTGGTTTTAATACCTACAGTCCTTCAACTTTGAGATTTCTTGTACACCAAAATAGGGTAACACAATGGCTGAAACCTTGATTTTGAAAACACATACCTAGGTAACCTTGGAGGATATTATTGATAAGAATAGGATGAATATATTTTTTGAGATAAACATGGAGGTTATAGAATATTGTGGGAAACCTATTTTAGTAGCTCTAGTAGTGATGTCGTCCCTTCTGGAGCGGGTATAGATGAGGCATCAATCAGATTCGGAGGGACTCATCTTGTGGGAGACTGTCTCTGGTGAGAACCTACCTTATGGTTAGGTCATTGATGGGAATGATACCCTACTCTATTGTTTCATTGTATATATACCCTTTAATCTATAGGAACAATTGAAAAATGATCATCGTTCCTCCATTTGGGAAGTTCACCATTAGATTATAGAGATATACCGAAATGTACAATGCTAGTATTGGTGGTCAGGTATGAAGAGGTAAATATCGGGCTTCATCATGAGGTGTTCCACCTGCCAACAAGTGAAGGTGAAAGAATAGTGACCCAGAGGGCTCAAATAGCCTATATCCATTCATGAGTGGAAATGAAATGAAGTCACGATGACTTTTGGGATTTGATTTCTAAGATCCCCTTGAGGTAGCAATGTAGTATGGGTGATAGTCGACAGGATGAATGGGGTCTCACAATTTCCACTGATTTGAGAGAACATATCAATTAATGAGATTAGAAGGATTTAACTCGATTATAATGTTAATATTCATGGTTTTTGATGTTCTATCATATCATATCAATACTCCCACAATTCCTTCCAATTCTAGAGATAGTTATAGATGGAACTATGTTCATAGGTTCTCTTCAGTACTAAATACCACCCTCATCCTAATGATATGTTAATTAAGATTATTCAAGTGTTATAATTCAGGATTTTTAAACTTATCCTTGATTTTTAAGGTTCATGGTAAATTAAGATACCTCTTTTTAATTTTTCCTAAAATACTAGTTTTTAGAGGAAAAGTATGATGTCTCTATATGAGGACCTTAATGGTTGGCGGCATCATTCACCTCTATGTTTGTTAGAAGTAAGTGAGGCAGCAGTACTAAGTCCCCGCCTCATTCTGAAGACTTTAGAGAATCTTTAACTTATTTAGATGTTTATGTATGCAAATTAGTCTTCATAATATTGTTATGTTGATAATCACCATATACCATTGGAGTTTGAGGCGGGAAATTATGTTTTCATGTGGTTATCAACAAGATTGATTTATAGAGGATTTTAAATACAATGAATGTTGTCATCATGAAATTTCAGGACATTCGATACATTGAAGTGGTTCAGGATGATATCCTATCAGTTATAGTTACATATTAGGTATTGTTCCATGCATGATCTCTTCCATGTATCCCAGCATTGACAGTGTCATGCCGACCCATTTCTTTTATTTGAACCTAAGGAAATATAGCTAGAGGCTGATGTGTCCTTTTAGGATAACCTGATACATATCATTCATGGAAGCATAAAAGATCCCTTAGGAATGTCGGATCCATTGGTCTAGGTGATAAGGCAGCACAGACGTGTACAAGATTAGACCTGGGAGTGAGATGTCAATGTACATTCAAAGATTCCAAAAACATTCCATGATGATGTTTTACCACCCCCTTAAGGTAAACTCAATGATGGGTCATCCTTAAGAGGGTATATTGTAACATCCTGACATTTATTAAGGGTGTATAACATTTTTTTATTATATTATTTAGTTTTTTACAAATAATTTTTGTTAAGGGAAGCAATGAGGTACTGACGGTGTATGGGGCTTCTTCGGATCATGAAGCCCCAATAATTTTATTGTTTGACTAGGATGCACGGTTATCCGAAATTGTGCATCATACCACACAATTTCTCAATTCATGTAGCTTAATATAGAGGGGTGGGTCCCTACACTATTTCTATATAACCCTATAAAGAGGCCAACGTGCCCGTTAAACTTGTAGCATACTTGTTAGATAGAAATTTTTCATTGGCTACACATGGTAAAGTTGAATGTATGCTTATCTCCTATAAGGTGCCCATTTGAGAAGAACTGGTTACATGGTTGGTGGATTGTTTTTCCAACCATACAAACAAATTTTATAGCCTTTTATTTAATATCTAAATGAAAATTATTTCACAAGAATATTATAATACCATAATTCTTCTTCTCCTTCTTCATTTATCACCATAAGAAGTTGGCTAAAGCCTTTAAACCTCATCTCCCGAGGGTTTTTCTTACCTCCCTCATATGAACTCCAAATATCTCACTTCTAGGTATGTTGGAACTCTTGAGGTAATCTCTATTATCCACTTCCTTATTTTTCAATTTTGTTGTCTCATCTATTACACTATTTATGTAAAACCACATTTTGTTTATTTTTAGTCTTTTGGAAAATTTCTATGATAACTCTTTGTGAATATTGATTTAAAGGTTGATGCAAGATGTGGGAATCACTATAAACCTAAAGTAGGTGTCTATCATCATTTCCTATGATTTGATACATTTTTTAACTTGCATTAGGGTTCCATGCACTAGACCTTTCTAGAAGCACCTCTAAATGTTTTAGTAAATTAAAGTAAATCAGTACTACAAACCGAGGTCATTTAAATAGTTTTAAACCATTGGTATAACTCATGCCGATGGTTTGAATAACCATTGGGTGTTATAGAAAAGGGATATATATATTCCGACGGTTATTCTTTAACCGTTGGAATAGAGAACAAAAAATTTATCTAATGTAATGATTTATAGATAACCATTGGTATAAATATATTCTAATAGTATGTTAACTATTTGGATAGAGCCTAATCCTCAAACTAAACCAAATTTTTATGGAATTTTTCTATAGACATATACCAAGGGTTCTACCAACTATTTCCTAAAACTGTTAGTATAAATAACCCTTCAAACTATATCAAAAGTTTATGAACTGTTGTTATAGAGTTCCTAAAAATATAAATATAGTAGTCCCCCAATATTTTTCCTAGAGGAGGTCCAAATTCAATATAGCATACAACACCGTATCCAACATTATATACAACACCACACTAAAAAAGTACAATAACATACACAAAAATTCTGAAAAATAGTTCAATACCATATAAAACTCAAAATAACATATTACCTATAATTCCATCACTATGGAATACACAGAATTACACTATTTTCTATACATAGAGATCAAAGAACATAATACATGGAATTCACACAAAATTATACTATTTTCCATTGCCTTCTATTTCCTATAGAATACACATAATTCCACTATTTTACCTAGAATTCATATAATTCCACCACTATTTTCCACTGTTTTCCATTCCTTTTCAAAAAGTACAAACATCTGTAAAAAAATTACAATAGCATACAATTAATTTTAAAAACTAATACAACACCTAAAAATAAACTATAATACAATGTACATAATTGGAAAAACTAATTCATCAAATATACAGAACACTTTACGATTAATTCATATGTTTATAAGTAATTAATATTCTATTATTCATGGTATCATTATAAAAAAACACCACATTAGAAAGAAACACATTTCACTTGAGCTCAAATTTTATACCTATCCATGGAAAGTGAAACATTATAAACACATGTATAGATTATTAATTTTACGTACAACATAAATTTTCATTGTATACGACTACTCACCTATGAGACATATATTCATTTGTTCAAAAAATGTTATCTTTTAATCATAATCATACAAGAATGGAAATTAATAAAACTTAACATGAAGGGTACTTCAGATATGTATAAGTTGGATAGTTATTCTCTCATGTGAAGCTCAATGAATGATTTGGCCCTGTACTATACTAAAGAAAATGAAAGGACAATGCCAATTTTAATCATGTGTATCTTTTCAGGGGATATTACTCTATGATATTGATCATCAAAATATAATCATTTTTCCTAATAGTTATATATGTAAAGAGATTTGGAATCTTAATGAATTTATACCTAGCGGGATGGGTTACATAAAATGATTTTAATATCCTTGATTTCACTGACGATGAGTTTTAGTGGTAGATTATAATGAAAATTACCTCAAATATTTCTACAATTTGTGATTTTGGATAGAAACCAGTTTTGATGATATCAAAGATTTTTGTTGTAATCGTTATTTATCTAGTAACAGGGATGCCAACATAGTTTCAAATGTACTTTTAAGAAATAAAAATATAATGTTTCCTATAATTCACATAATATATTGAAGGAGTTTCAACAATTTCATATAATGGATACTAAATTATGGTTTTCTATGGTGTATTTACATAGATATAGTGAGATGAGTTCTATAGTTGAAATAGTATGATAGATCATTCTTCCCAATACGGGAGGGAGAATTTCTTTATCGGGAGCTTGAATGAATGGATATAAACATTGAATAGAAAAAATGTGGATATTATTGATGGGTGGTGGTCACATGTTTTGTAGTATGACATTAGTGTGACCATGAGAATTAAAATTGAGTGGGGTATTATTATAGACAGATTTAATAAAAATTATCAAGTGGTATAATTTATTTTTATGATTTAGAGTGGTTTACATAGAGAATTATTGGATCTTCAAATGTTTATTCTATATATGAATCACTTGGGTGAGGCTTGAAGATGACAACACACCAGCACCATGTAATTCAGATTATAAGAGATTAATCTAATTTAATATAAATAGAATAATCATTTGAATAGATATTCCATTGGAGGAATTGTTTCTTATGATAGGGGAAGTACTCTACAAATTGTTATCAGTAGGTGGTGTGTTCAGTGGAAAGGGTTTGAAAAGTTAAATACAAATGATTAAAATATGAAGGATAAGTTTGGTGGGTGGATAAAAGTGTAATCAATGTGTTTTAATTATGAAGTGGGACATTTTATACATGTAATTGTAGATTTTGTAATGATGTGTATAATTCATTGAGGGTTTGGTAGGTATGGTTCCAGTATCTATACCAATGTCTAGATTACATGATGGAATTTATGAGGTTCATGATATTCAAAATTTCAGTATTCTAAATACATATAATCCTTCCATAAAAATACTATCAAATAATAAGATACCGTGTTTAGATTTTTTGAAACCCAATGAAAATTATAAAATCATTTGTAAGAGTAACAAAAAATAGATGTTATCTAGATGTAATCTGGTCATTTTGAGGTTTCATTTTTTGATATATTTAAGGTTCAACATGATTATATTTCAAGGTTACCTTTCTTATTCTATGAAGATTTCATTGGATAACCCGGTCAGAAGATATCACCTTCTCAAATTTGGTGAAATCCAAGGGTGGAACAACTTTAATTTTCAAGCATGATATGTCTATAATTAAATAATAATTTCAAATAATAGTTGTTGATACGGAATAGATTATTATTTTTCTATAATTACTCCATATATTTAAGGATATATACATTTTTATTCATATTTTAAAGCTCACATATCTATATGTGATTACAAAAAGAGAGAAATAGATTGATATTTTACTACAAGAGGTCATCGTGATACATGATATACTAGTTCATAAGATTTATATTAATCAGTAATGTACATTTATGTATGTAAATAAAGAGATATATTTTCATAATATAATGTTCTATGGAGTTTAAAGATAAGTAAAAAAATATGGAATCCACTAAAAGTATTCCTTCATTAATAACTTAGAAGAGATGTATTGACACACCAGTTTTAGAGATTATTTTCTCCCAAAAGGGACTCATTTTGAGGACATGATCCCTCTATGAGTTCTAATTCTAATTCTAGGAATCCCCCATGGATTAACATAAGTATAGAACAAAACTATAATAAATATTTATCATAAATGACATATATTTTAGGTTTCTAAGGAGTCTTAGTTACTCTTACATGAACTCATTTTCCATATTGATGCACCTAATTGTCACAGAAAAATGCATTCTCGATATGGCCATCATACCATGAATACATATTAATATATGTTTAGAGAACATTTAAGTGACCATACACCATATAAAATCTAGTGAAAACCCTCACATTATAATGGTATGGATCTGCTTCAACTTTATAGAACAATAAGATAGGATTAGAACCCACACACATTTTGGATTTGAAAGGATAAAAAAATATGACTTGAGAAACAATAACATAATGGACACCCATGGATAGAATTACATATTGGATACTCAATATATAGAAATATTAAAAAAAATATGATTCAAGAGAAGTATAAAAAATGATGAATAAGGGTATATGGATTCTTGTGTGACTCCCATATTTGAAATGACTAAAAATAGAGTAGAAGGATGGGGTATTTCTTAAAACAAAACTTGTTCTTTCAAGTAATTTTTTTAAGAGATATCATTAGGTTACAATATACATAATACACCTCCATTGGGTACATAATGGACTACAAAGGAGAACCCCTCCACTAGACCTCTCATTGAGTTCTCAAGTGACCCAATACCGATTTTATTTTTCACTAAAAAAATTAACTGGGGTCTGATATTTTATTAAACTTCTAAATAAATTTTGAGATCACTAATATATTATAATCAGAACTCCAAATAAATCATCATGAACCAATATTATTGATCAAGACACTAAAAAAAACCATATCTTTAAATCAATATGAATGAAAAAAAGGTAAAAAAATTCTAGGCGGAACATATAAATCAGTTAGAACCTAAAAATTTGAAGTGTAAGAACAATCAATTACATGAATCATTGATTGATCATAGGTTTGGAAGAATGGTTCGAAAAGAATAATTGTGTTTTCATTTAGGGAAAATCTGAACAAAATAAAAAAAGATTGTCTTTAAATAAATCTAAATGAAAAAGTTAATAGTGGAGGAAATAACTTTAACATAGTTATATCATACATATTTGAAGTGGAAGAAAAAAATAAGTTTTTGGGAAGAAGGGTACGTACACTATGAAGAATGTGAGATATTTTTTATGAAAAAATGTGGTTGGATGAGGATCTTGGTATTTGTGGTATTCTTTACCAACAGATTTAAAATACCATTGGGAAATTTGATCAGAATAAAACCTATCCAAATATTTTCATAAACCATTTGGAAAAGTGGTGGTAAACCCAATTATTTCGCAAGCCATTGGGAAAAGTGTCTCTAACAGGTCCTATCCCAATAGTTTTTTAAACCATTGGAGAAATACTCAATAAAAAGTCGTATACTAACGGTTTTCATCACATCGCTTGTATAGATACCATATGCCAATAGTTTATCAAAACTTTTAGGATAAGGGTGTTGGTTTATGAATGATTTCTCATATTGAATGCTTTTTTATGTCCACTGTGGTCATATCCAGTGGAGAAATACCTATGGGTATAATCTCCTTTACAAAAAAACCCCATTTGGTGTGAATATTCTCAATAAACCATCCTACCACTATTTTTTCATTTTTTAAACACCAATTGAGGTGTGATACCCCTTTAACAAATTCCTCAAATTAAAAAATTGAGTGGATTTGAATTATGATCCATGAGTTGGGATACAACCCTTATTCTAGAAATGGATTTGTTAACTGAATTAAATTTTAATATTTCCTATTATATTTTATACTCTTCCTTATTAAATGGTTAGGTCAGGATATAAAAGAAACTCCATCAAATAAGTTCTAAGGGTGATTCAAGGAGTTATTTATTAAGGGTAACCTTAATATATTCCTCATGACTCATTGATAGTTTAGTTAATTAAATTATAAATATTCTGATGTGACACAAGCTAATCCTGGGATGGGATCCCCATGAATTTTCAATTATACCTCTATAGAGTGACACTGGCCCCCATGGAAGACCCCATGTACATGATTGACTGTGCGATGGTTATACCATTCCTTGAGAAAGACTCATACCCTGACATGCAAAAAAATGGATTCAGACGTGAGTTTTTTTCGTCCACACACTATGTCTGGAGTGACACTTGGGATCTCATTCATGGGTCACCGTGGATGGAATCATGTAGCATTCTACATATTTATATCCCCTATATAAAAAACATGAATTTCATTAGGATCACCTTAGAAGGGATCAGTGTGGCTCTTACTAATATATATATGTGAATTAAATTAAACATGAATAAGGTGGAATCAAAACTTCTAGAATGCGACGGCAAATATAAATAACATAACTAGATATGGCACATCATTTTACACATTACTCAGAGAATCTGTAACCATATTTCACCATTATATCAGATACCTTAGTTTATTGATATCGAGCTTAGGAAGAATGATGTTGTGATTGGATGATTTACCCATGTTGAACAATGAAATTTTCATAATATTTATTTATTTCATTACATCTATTATTTATTATCACACTACATAATTTATATTGTAGAAAATTGATTGATCTAGACACTGTTGGTGTTGGATTACTAAGTATATCTCAAACCCTTCTGGGAATGCATTTAGTACCTAATAATACATCATGGTTTCATGTAATAATAATGGGAAGTATAAAACATCTGATGTGTAATTTTATTTCATATTATAAAGTATGAATGAATTTTACTGAGCCTATTCCTATAATTTTAGTAGCTATTTTTGACATTTTTTGTAATTTTTTTGTAAAATATGTTATATTCCTACTACCCTAGACCCCGTTTTCTAAATTGATTGTATATACTTGATAATCATTATAATTTTGTGTCAACATATTATTTTTCTTACAACTATCATTTAAATTTCTTGAGTACTTCTGATTCTTGTTATATTTTAGCTTTGAAGGGTTACTGGTCTGTCCTTATAGTGACTTCATGATAGGTTTCTTATCTTTTATATATTTATTATTTTCCTAAAATTTTATCAATGAGGGAATAGTCTCTCTATAGACATATCCATAATTCATGCTCTTAGTTGGAATCCTTTGACATACAAGGGGAAGTAATTGTGGTCCTGTGGAAACCTTTTTGGGGCATTTCGAAGTGACACCCTAGTGGGATAAAACATACCAATTTTTTCATATATGGGTTAATTATTTGTTTAAATAAGGATTGAAACACTTCTTTATATCACTTATCCTCATCCATGCTTTGGTACATTAGATAGATATGATTCTAGTGCCCTTGTCTTTGACTATGCTAGTGGGAGGTTGAGCTTACATGAATGATATATGTATAGAATTTGGGCTAGTATTGGGGAATCATCACTCTTTGGGAGATTTAGTATGATAGTGGATAGAGATATATGACATTATCCTTGACATGGATTGGTTTTATTCAGTGTAGGATATTGTAGATTGTTTCAGGTGGGAGGTTTTATTTTATGATGATGATAGATATTTATTAATGAATTTGGGAAAGAGAGTCCCTCATATGGGTTAAATTGGATTTCTAACCATATTTTATTTTATTGGCATGATGATGGTGGGATTTTCAATGGTTTAGTAGTCATTGTTTCCGAAGTTTGTAGAAGACAACCCTAATGTATTTTAGTTGAAATTTTCAGTGTTACCCCCTTGATTGAAGATCATGTTGGGAATCGAGCTATAGAGAGGCATGTATCTTATATAAATACCTCCATATAGGGTGGTTCCTTTTGAGTTACGAGAGATTTGTGTACAGTTGAAGATATTTTTCAATGAATTTTTATTCGACCGTGTGTGTCACCTTTGGGTGAACTGGTTTTGTTCGTGAATAAGTCTTATTGTTTTTTAAAACATTGAATCGACTATTGCCGCATAAACCGAGTTATAGTGAAGAATATATATCATATTATGTGAATTATTGATCTATTTGATCAAATGAAGGGATAAAGTTGGTTCTGAAATAACAATTCAGGGTTAGGATTGAATTAGATGTGGGTGAAGGATGAGGATATTAAAATGACTACTTTATAATTCTAGTTAATGGAATTATGAGTTCATTATGATGTCGTTCAGTGTATACAACCAACAATCTTTGTTCATGGGGTTGATTAATTTATTATTTATATAGTTCCTAGAAATGTTATTGGTGGTTTTCATCGATTACAACCTTTTGTACTCTATGTCTGAGGAGGATCATATTGAACATTTGTGTTCCATTTTGGGAGTTATTCATCAAGAGTAGTTGTTTGGTAAGATATTGATGTTGGATTTCTTGGATCATGATGTATGTTTCATAGGGAATGTGGTATCACAACAGGGATTAGTTCTGGATACTTCAAAGAGAGAGGCTATTTTGTCTTAGGTACCCCTTGGATAGTGGGAGAGTTGAAGAGTTTCCTTGTTCCTGAAGGATGTTATAAAATCGTTGTAGTCGATTTATCTTGGTTTGTGGCTCCAATAATAGCTTTGAACTTAAACGATCAACAATATTTGTGGAATTAACCTTCTCAAAACAATTTAGAGAACCCAAAAAAGATTTTTTTTCATCCCTCTAGGTATTCTTTTGATAATTTTGGGCATTAAATTTGATATTTTCTATGAATCTTCAAAGCCTATTTTGGGATGTGATCTGATGTAGTAGATATTAGTTATTTCTTATGGTTCTTGGAAGTTTCTTGATCATGAACATAAGGTTCCCACCCATGATCTTGAGTTGTCATAAATTTTGTTTTATTTGATGTTATATCGATATAACCTCATCGATGAGCATTATGTGGTTTTTAATAACGAAAGGAATTGTAGGTATGTCTTCTCCCAGTGTCACTTGATATTGTTTTTGAATACATGGATTATATGTTTTTAATAACATTACATTGATATTTCATATAATCATGGAATATTAATTTTTTTGTAGATGCACCGAGCATAAGTCATGTAGTGATTCTATTAATGAATCTGAGGATTTCTAGATAGTGGTGCAAAAACACTCAACAATTAATCCTAATATGGGGTAAGTTGGAATTAGATAATGTCTTTTCAGGATGACAATGTAGTTTTATTTTGTATAATACGTGGAGGAGTCCAAAAAAGGGGATTTTGTGGTTATGTTCTATAGGGACTAAGTTGTTTTTGGAAATTCTTCTAATGTTATTTCTGAGTATGGATAAGACCTAGTGTTTATCTAGGGAAGGACTTTCAATTATTTTGAGATTAATGAGATTTTTACCATTGATTTCCATAGGTCATAATATTATTTTATCTCCTCATAATTAATATTTACCATGCATTGAGTATTCATTTTTGGTGTCCTAGGTTAAAAACATGTAATTGTAGTGTTTTTTTCTTGTTATTTGGTTTCCCAGAAGGTGATGGTAGAACACTGTGTTCCAAGTATTTTTCTTAAACCATTAGATATCCTCCATATTATGTGGGAGGAAAAATATATATGGGATCCATTATTATATTTCCTCAAGATCATGAAGGTTGTGATGCTATATGGGTGATATTGGACCGTTTAACGAAATTAGTCAACTTTATAGAAATTAGGGATTTAATGATTGTGGATGTTTTCTCAAGGTAATTTATAAAGGTGATGCTGAGATTACTAAGAGTCCTGAGGATGAAAATATTAGTTTTAGATCCACATTTCCCCTCTACCATGTTGAGAGTTTTCCATGAAGCTTTTGGTTCTTAGTTATTCCCTTACACTACATTTCAAATGCATACAGAAGGACAAACAGAGTAGACCATCATGACTCTTGAAGACATGATTCACCCTTATGTACCAAATTTTGGAGGTTTGTGGATGCTAAAATTCCACCATATTTTTATTAAAATAATAGTTTTCACTCAATAGTTGGTATATAACCATTTGAATATTTTCACGTCCGACTATTCCATTATTAATTTTTTTGGAATAGGGTTCGAGGGAAGAAATTTTAAGGAAATTTCTAGTATATAATACTATATTGATGGTACATGTAATTTGGGAGAGGATTAAGGTTGTATAGGATCATTAGAAATATTATGATGATCATAGAAGGATACCTCAAAATTCTGATGTTTTAGATCATGTGTTAATCAATTTGAATCTTCATCATGGGAAATGATGTTTTGTTTTTTAGAGTAATTATTCTCCAAATTTTTTGGTCCTTTCAATGTATTTGATCATTATAGAGTGGTGGTGTATTAGATAACAATTCCTCCATATATGACCTAGATAAAAGATGTTTTCAAGTGTCACAGCTCCATCGTTATCTTCAAAATGACTCTCTTATCATATATTGGTGAGATTGATGTTGAAGATGATGTGACATTCTATGAGTAGCCTTTGGAGATCCAAGACTGCCAGGAGGTTGTACTGTGTGGGAGTGAAATTTCCTTTACTGTTGCAGATTTACTCTCATTTGAGAGGAATACCCCCCAAAAGAGTTTTTATGAGATAGTTTTTTTGTTGTAGGTTTTTAATTTATTTTCTTATAACTGAGGTTATTACTCTCTTGATATGGTGGTTTGTAACATTGGTATGCTATCGTTTAAATAACATTGAAACCTTTTTGGTAGTAGATTCCTTTTTTATTTAAATATTTTTGTGAAATCATTATTTGAACATGCTTTATCCATTTGGATGGAAATTAAATTAACTAATTATATTTTACCATATCAATAATAATTGAATAGTTAAATGAATTTTTTCATTTTACATTTGTACCAGTATGCATCATTATTTTCTAGAAAGTGTGATATATATTCTTTTCCTTGTTAGTATGTTCTTATTATTTCAAAAGTATGTTGCAATTGGAAAAGAATGTAAATCCGGGATTAATTTGTTATTAATTATCTTATGAAATAAAATAAGATGCATGTCTAAAATTTGGTGGTTAATGTAATTTTATTTTTATAAAATTGATGCAAGTATGCATGTTTAATTAACATTGTAATTATATGCGGTTATAAAATTGGTTAATGAACATGAAGATTTATAATTCTCGTTGATAATGATAATTTTTTTGTTAATTGATAATGATACTTCTCAATGATTTTAGAAACATTAATAAATGCACATAACAAGTTATTTCCTTTGAATGGTTATTATTTCCTTAATGCGAAAGGTGTTCTATAGTTGTAACAAGTGAATAATAAATTGTTTAATTCACGATGAAAAAAACAATTTATTTGATAATGATATTTCCTGGTTCCCAAGTTTCTAATCTACTTCAGAAGGATGAGTTCCTTTAGTTTTGTGTTGTGAGAGACGTTTCATGTGTGAAGTCAAGATTCCTTTTTTAGTTCCTAGAATCCAATATTAGTTATTAATGATTGTTTCTTACATATTTTGTGATATAATCTATATACCAGACTTTTGATATGGGGTAAGAAGGTAAAAATGAGATGTGATCTTGAGATGGATGAGGTGTTGTGGTTGGGGAGGTGCAAAAGATGTGGCATCATTTTATGCTTGAGATGGTGAGATGCATCGAGATATTCATTTGAGTGTATGGGATGGCACCAAAAATGATGGATCATGTTAAATATCGGTTAAATCATTGATGTGTTGTTGATATATGGGATTCTCTCTTGTCAAACTATTTCATAGATGATGGTCAAATATTTTTTTTATCTACATTACTTTCACCATTCCTTGAGGTATCTGGAAGAGAATTTTATCTTGTTTGCTCTTGATGGTAGATTAGGATGGTTTTTCTAGAGTAACTAGATATATAATGATTCTAATAATGATTAAATAAGAATAAAACCATGGGGTTGGTAATGATGGAATTAAAATTATAAAAAAGTTCAATCATGGTGAACTATAGAATCAGTTTGGATTATGCCTGAAAGGAATAGAATTTACTCTGATGATTAATGTAATGAAATTTGGAATATTTTTATTTGATAATTAATGGTTAATGAATTAATTAATATAAATAAATGATTAAAAAAATTAATTAATGTTTCTTTTTAATGGATCGTATTCTTATTGGACATCTTTTCTTAGTTGTAGAAAACAGGAGTCGAATCATCAATAGAGAAGTTGATTCTATGGATATTTTTTCAATAGTTTTGTTTTGATCTATATAACATTATACACATTTTGTGATTTCATACATTAACTCACTCATGTTAGTTAGGGAAACTAATACCCATTGGAATCTGGGAGGGGTTTTCCCAACATCTTGATGTGTGGATGGGTGGATGACTACACCATCTAGCCCCCACTTTATTATATTGGTAGTCACATGTGATGGTATGCATCATGACTAGTTTTCCCAAATATGTATTTCATGGATTATGATAGATTTTGGCATTTTTTATACACATGTATTACCATATGTACTATCAAAATAAATATTATATGTATCATGTGTATAGGTTGTGATGGCTTGAGGTACTGACTTAGTGTATGGGTTTTAATGGCTTGATGCATAATACCTGATGTTTTATATATTTCATATGGGTTATTTTTTCTCCTATAAACTACTTTGTTACTATATATGGATACATGATATGTGATTATGTTATGATGTGATGAATGAGGTTCATAGTGTGACCACTTTCCTTGGCATCTTCGGTCTGTCATACTTTTGTAGACTTATGGATCAAGACATGCACTACAAAATACTGAGCATATTGCTTAAATTTTATTTATATAGTGGTAGTTTAAACCACTACTATATGGTTCTATGATGGTTTAAACACCGCCACTGAAATTGGTTTCGAAAATCAACATGCGACAGTTTCTTCTATTTAGTAGTGGTTTCTAGAAAGTGTCGTAAATGCTGTATTTTTCAGCTGTTTCTTAGTTTTATAGGCCGTTTCTGGTTAAAAAATTACTTGGGTCTAGCAACGGTTTCTAACTACTACAAAAGTATGATATTTTTACCCCAAAAAACTACCACTAATATGGATAAAACCACCACAGATTAATTTTTATCATACATAGAAGTGGTTTTAACTACCGCATTAAAAAATAACATAATATAGAGTTGGTTCAAACCACCGATAATAAAAATCCTATATCTATGAGGGGTTTAAATCGATGATATCTCTTGCATTTAAAAAAAAGCTATAGGTTATGCATCCCCAGAATCTTCAGGGAGAACAACACAAAAGTGAAACTGAACGTTTTACCAGATCATTGAATATATCATAAAAGATTAAAGAAAACAACACATGTAAAGAAATAATACATTTTTCAATACATTTAAAGAATCAAACAAGAAACAACACATTAAAATAATCATTAATACATAAAAATCTAGAAAATTCAACACATTTAAAGAATAAACAATACATTTCTCCATACATTGAAAGAATCAATACATTTTTCATTGAAAGTATATTGATTATTTAAACTGTTACACAATACATTTCCAAAGAAAACATAAATTTTATACTTTTAAAACTACCTATCAAGATTCAACGTATATCCATTAAAATTAGGCTTCAAATGTTAAAACTAAATCGCCCAAAATTTCAAACAAGATAAATTAATTTAATAATAACGTAAAACTTCTTAATATTAAACCATCCATTAGCAATAAAATTTTCATAAAAGATCCATTAATGATTATAAAATAATAGGAAAATATTATCCAAAAGATAAATGACCATAAATATCCATAAATAATCTAATCTTTCACAGTATAGGTTTAACACTAACTTGGATAGATAGAAAAGTTTAATAATTTATGAAATCCTGGGATATCCAACATTGATCTGACCCCTTAATGAAACCATAAAAACAACATAGTTACCTCTCTGTTTCTAGACTAACTTTTATCCATATAGTTTGAACTACCCGATTACCTGCCCACAGCTTATCCAAGACCATTAATAAATTGCTCAAAAAATAGGTTCCTTGCACAAATAAGGCACAAAAATATCCCAAAAGGTAGATCACCCAATGCATCAAGATTAATCTCTAACTAAGAGGGTGAAACCCAAATGATACTAATCAAACATAGGGTTTGATGGATAAAGGTATCGTTTATGTTATATTCTTGAGAAATCATTGTATGGACAACTGATGTGGGACCTTAGTTTGGTAATATATAACATAAAACTATCCTTGGTCGGTAGGATTGGGTTGGAGTGTGATATTTAGAAAAGGGTATAAAGTTTCCTATTGTGGTTGGGGTTAGATAGATCTTATGGTATTGGAAAAAACCATGGGTATTTTTGTCATGAAATGGCCTATAAGGACCCTACTTGGGACACCATTATGCTGAGAGTGACCCCACATGTTCAACCCAAAAAGTTTAAGGGCTAGAGAAAATCAAAAAATAATAATATCACGGATGTGGGATGCTTTATCCTATTGTACCTGATCACACACAAACTCAACTCCATGAAATAATATATAGTTATAATAAAATAAAACCACATAATGTAAAGCAAAATCATGTATTAACCTCAAGGAAATACATCAAAATGCGATATATAAATATCAAGGAATGTAAAAATGGTAATATACATTCTTAACAAAGAAGAAGGAAAGTAGTCCCCAATCTAGAAACAACAAAAAGTGAAAATAAGAGATGTTCCTGGCTCAAGATCACTAATTCTGACCACCAAACATGGTCAGTGCCTCTACATAATTTGTAACACCCCGAGCTTCCACAATACACATCTCATTCAATAATGCAATTGCTTGCATTGTACGCAACTTTGAGTTCTAACACACCGCAACTAATCAAAGTAGCCGTTATGAATAGTAATAACCACTTTTTAAATTTATAGAAATTTTATATTTCAAAATGGACTTCATTTTTGTATTCGTAATATCGAAATTATCCAAAGTTGATTTTTTTGTAATTTTTTGAGAACATCCAATTTTTTATGAATAGTGAAAAATACTTAAAAACAACTTTTTTGATCAAAATAATTTATAGTGATAAATTATAATATTTAGTGGTTTTAAAGTATAATTAGAATATATTTTTACCACTTTATCCAATGGTGGTCATTAGAATTAATTTAACATTGAAATTGGACATAAACAATTGCCAATCTTTTGATATAAATTGTTTCTTCAAAACACGCTATTTGTTATGACAGCGGGAATTAATTATAAAATTAATTATTGAAACTTATATGTTTCGAATTTTGTAAAATAGACATCATTTTTGAATTCGGAATATCAATTATAGCTTAGGGTGAGATTTTGGCCTTGTTCTGAAAAACTTCAATTTTTGATGAATAGTGAAACCACTAAGTGGTAGTTAAATAACTGATTTTTCGTTTAAATGAAATATTACCACTTCTATGATTTGATTTTCAAAAATCAGACATACATGGTTGTCATTAAGAAGTAAAATGTGGTTCAATGAGATAAAATAATTTTTTGGTGAATAGTAACTTTTAAGTTCTTAATCGCGATTAGAGGTAATTAGTGTAGTTTAAGGTAAAAACAATGTTTTAATAATATGATATGAGCTTGAAACTTGTCCTACTCCAATTGGATGAGTCATGGCCGACCAAGACAACCCATGGGTCAACTTGGGGACCCCATGGAGCCACTTTAGTTGGAAAATGATATTAATATATATTTATTTAATGTTAAAATTAAATTGACACAAACATGAGTCATTTTACTAAAAGAGTTTTTAAGTGGGGTTACACAAGTCCAAATATTGACTATAAATATTCATTAGAAATCTAAAAATATTTCCTACATCATAGTAGTTTTTTTATAATTTTTAGACATTAAATAAATTAAATTATCTATGACATCATTATGATGCAGCGATGACCTCATTATTTAACGATTTAAATAAAATGAGAAGATAATAAAAAATCCAAGGCTTCCACTTGTCCAAAGCCTATTGGATGAGGATATTTCGAACCCTTATCACATTATCCAAGAATTATATAATTGTGGGACCTTTAGAATCCGAAAAGCATTGTATAATAATGTAACATTTCAATCTTTCCAAAAGAGCCCCTCCTCTCCTCTTATAAAAGGCCCCCACCTCTCCCACCTAATTTACACTTTCAAGCCATTTGGCTCGGCCAACCTCTGCCCAAATACTCTCCCAACATCCTCCTCTTACGCCTAGAAGCCTCACTTTGGGAATAACTCTTCTCAAGGAAGCCTTTGGCTCAAATCAAAAAGAGTTACCCGATTTTGAGGTAATGTCTTCTCTAATGTTGTTTTGTTTTATTTTTCTTCTCCAACCCCATAAACTCTTTTTATTAATTTCTTTTGTAACAACACCAGTATCCTAAATATAATAGGATGTTTTTATAAGAAGGATTAGAGATAAACTTATACACACCTACATCTAATGGTTAATGAACATACGGTTTCTGTGGATGGCGAATTTCTGCCTCACGAAACGATGATTGTTCAACACTCATATAACACCTTCAAAGGTGGCCATTAAGATGTAAATATTTTTATATATGATATATAATATGTTTATGTTTTAATTATTCTTCTGTATTTCTCATTTATGGCATACTTTATGATTTCCATTATGGGTAAAAGGCGATAATTTCATTTTAGGAAGTGCGGACTACTGCCCCCTCAAAGTGATGTGAATCGTTAATGCCATATGTGGGATGTATAAAGGATGGAGTAAATGATATTATATATGATATTATACTGGAACTATATTATACCTTTATATAATTATTATTTCATTACATTAAATACGAAATAGAAATGAAAGTAGCGTTCATGCGTACGTACGGCTTACCGTCTCCATGAACGGTGCATTTCATTTCTTACCTCTAAATGATACGTAATATTATGAATGAATGTATATACTGGATATATATGATATATATGATATCTATATCATGAATATAATTATGGATATAATGGATATTTCACCACATGAACAACTTGTAATTATAAGAAGGTTATTGTTGACACAAGTACCAAAGATCGACAAAACGACAGTTATTAACTTAAATAATTACATAACGTTTATAAAATTGTAATAAGTGATATAAAAAGGAATAATGAACATGAAAAAGGTTCTTAAGTAAATATAAATTAACTCTAGTTTATTATTCAGGAGGTTAAAGAACGGTCGAGTCAGGACAGGACGCAAGGTAAGGGAACTTCTTAACCCAATTTCTATTCTTTGGGTTAATCTCCTACTTTCAAATTATGTCATGATATTATTATGTCCTATCTTGTATTTTTACATTATTTATGTGTACTTATAGTGAATACACATTATAGATGTACTTTATTTAAAAAATGATCTTTTTAAAGACTTCGTCAGAATCCCCATTCATTGAGGCATATTTGGTTTTATACACAACTTTCTTTTATACGGTGTATAAACCCCTTTGACTTTTACGTTTATTCAAAAGGAATCTTTTTTATACGAACCGTTTTTCTAAAAGACAAAAGGTAATTTTTTTCTTTCCGTACATATGTGGTGACAATGACTTCTCCGCCGCCGTGACCATTATTTGTGTTTCGCCTTCCTCTACAAGCCATCATTTTTTTTAAAGAAAAATAAATTCAAAGTTTTAACTTTCTTTTATTTTGGTATTGAAAATGGTTTTGAAAGCATTTTTATTATATCAGTGTGTTGTATTGATATCTTTTGATTGAAATGTGGAAATGTTATATTTCCTTTATGCATGTTTTATGTGATACGATTATGTTATGGTTTATGAGATGTTTAAACCTATTCATATGAGGAATGTATTGGACTTAATAAGTGACGGGTGGAGCCCGCTATAGCTCCTCGATGAATCGGTAGGTCTCATGAGACAACTAGACATGGAATTGGCCGAGGCCCTTTCCCAATTTGATTTATGGTTTTGGCCGAGGCCTTAATCATTTTAGACGTCTTGGCCGAGGCCTTGGAAAAATGTTTCAGAATGTATGGCATTATACATTCCCTCATTAAGAAAGTGGTTATTGATATTTCATGTGATTATTCGTCTAGTAGAATATCCATGTGAGAAAGTAATGGCATTATTTTATTTTACTTTTGCCATATTATGCTGAAGTTCAAGTTCAATAAGGCTTTTGTTTTAGTTATACATTGCCTTAATTGCTTATGTTTTCTTATAAAAGCTTCTGCAATATTGTTATCCTTACTGAGCATCTGAGCTCACCCCTTTCAATGTTTTAATATTTTCCAGGATGTGAAGAAGTGTATTATGACTGACTTGCAAGAATAGTCAATGAGGTTATGAGTGTGGACTATGAAGACCATGTTACTGTAGTTTGTTTACTTTTTGATGTAATGAAAGACTTATGAATGTATCTAGTGTTTCCAAGGCTACTAAAATAATCGGTCTTTTGAGACTTGATCTTTTGTGATCATGCCAATGTTACGAAGTAATGCACCGACTCTCGGTAGCTATGGTCGGGGCGTTACAGTTGGTATCAGAGGCAGTTTAGTACTAACCTTGGAAGCTAGATTTAGATAAACTCTGATTAGAGCACATAGCCCGAAGATAGACTTTGAGGATTAGTATAGAAGAACTTCCTAGAATTTTGGTATTGTAGAGATGTTGTGAGTTTTCAGAGAAATACATCCTTGTCTAGATACGAGCAGGTAGAGGAGGCTCTGGCACAGATGTACCTAGGGGTAAACCCCGAAAACACTGCTTTGAGCTAGACTCGAACGGGAACTGGTGCACAACAACGGGCCTTGCTGCACTCTTGGTTACGACACTCCCGGGAGATATGCTTTGGATAATTCTCATTTTCTTTATAAACCACTATGAAGGGTTATGAGTATATACATCCTCAAAGAAAACATTTTTATGGATTATATCCATAAATAGTTCAATTTATGTTAAGTATCTTACAAGTATGGAATCATGTATTTTGATTTATAAACTAATATAGTTTATGACATTGTTTAGAAATGGCGCCTAGTGGAAGGAATGGAAACCGTATCAATGAACGCACTCCGTGTAGGGATTTCCCTCCTGCTCAAGATAATTATTGTGGAGCTGGAGATACAATTGGTGTTGATCAACTTATTACCATACTGGGACAACTCACTCAGGTTATGAATAATAACCTTACTCGTATGGAGCACCCTGATCCGAAATGTGGAGGATCAATGTTAGATCAATTCATGAGGCAACAACCACCAACGTTCAATGGGAGTACAAATCCCTTAGTAGCCGAACAATGGATAAATTCCATAGAGAAAATATTTCAGGCTTTAGGGAGGAGTGAAAGGGAAAAAGTTATCATGGCAGTTTACCGCCTCACTAGAGATGCCGATCAATGGTGGTCGCTGATTCAAAACACAAAGGAAGATGATGACGTATCGAATATGGAATGGAGGGAGTTCAAAGTGCTTTTCTTAGAAAAATACTTTCCTCGTGAACATCAAGCAGATATGGAAAGGCAATTTCTATGTCTGAGGCAGAAGGAGGATGAGAATGTCGCAAAGTATGAGGCTAACTTTACAAGGTTAGCGAGGCATGCTGCCGATTATATACGTAACCCGGGGAGTAAGATTGACCGTTTCTTTGATGGGTTAAAACCATTTCTCTGTCGATCTTTAGTATCACAAGCCTTCTCATCATATGAAGATATTGTCTCCGATGCTATCAAGACAGACAAGGAATTCTCTAAGTCTTATGACAACAAAGTAAAGCAAGAGAAGAAGAGAATGGTGGAACAAGAGACAGATAAAGGGAAAAAGGGAAAGAAGGATTTTCCATTATGTGATAATTGTGGGAAGAATCACCCTGGTACTTGCCTAAAAGGAATGGGAGTTTGTTATAAATGTGGAGAAAAGGGTCACCAGGCTCGTGATTGCAAGGAAAAGAAAGAGGCTATCAAAGTTGAATTCTATAATTGTAGAGAAATGGGTCATTATGCAAATGAATGTCCTAAGCGTCAGGGAAACTTACCTCAGAAAAGGCCAAGGGATCAAGGACAATCTTATGCTGTTACTATAGTTGAAGCAGAATAACTAATGTATTGGTGCTTTTGGACTCATGGATTATATTTTGGTTATTAGAATAATGTGATATATATATATAAGTATTGTACTGCAATACTTGTTGATTTCAGTAAGGTTTTAATATGATGAAGGTAATTATATTTTTAGTATGTGACAATAAGAGAAACTTTACTTTGTTTGTGGAATCTGATAAATTGATTTTGGAATTAAGAGACCTTTTAGAGAAAGTCTGGAAAGAGGTATTTTGGATAACTATAAAGGTTGGAGTGGATTAAGTTGATCTTTGGATAGTATTGTTTAAGGTTATAAAATATATGAAGATTATTTTTGGAATATTATTATACTATAGTTTTAGGAAAAGGACCACCTTGAGGGTGGGGAATAACCCGTCGCGTCGGACAAAGCTGCAGGAATCGAACCCACAACCATAGTGCGACAAGCCTTTATTTCCTACCACTAGCCTACAGGAAGTCCCTGGTAATTACAAAATAATTTTACTAATCTAAATATTATGTGTTAACATTTGGAACCTTATACAATTAGGATAAGTATAATATTTTTGAATTCTATTATCTTTTTGAGTGAAAGATGAGTTGATGATTGAAATTCTAATTTTCAAGCATAAATATATATATACCTATCTCTTATTCAATGAATAAATTAATTCTTAAACTTTAGTAAAGGGATATTAAAACAAAAAATGTGTTATCATAATACCTTATGTCTTGTTGAACTGATGATATTTTAAATCAACATAGATTGAAGGCTTTGAGGCCCTCAATTTGACAGTTGATTGTGATTGATGACCTCAATCACTCCCTACAAATATTTACGTTTTTCCTCCAATTATATGTCTCTAATTTCCACCAATGTTCTCCTAATCGAGATCATAATTGGGTGGTGACTTTTTCATTTCCCTTTCCCTCTTATTAAGGCTAAATTTTATTAATCTTATTTCCGATGTGGGTTTTCCTCAAAGGTAATTTCTCTTTTCAACCTTTTATTTTCAAAGAAAAATTTCAAATTGCGAGAACGCAATTTATTGAAGGAGGGGAGAGTGTAACACCTCGAGCTTCCACAATACGCATCTCATTCAATAATGCAATAGCTTGCATTGTACGCAACTTTGAGTTCTAACACACCGCAACTAATAAAAGTAGCCGTTATGAATAGTAATAACCAATTTTTAAATTTATAGAAATTTTATATTTCAAAATGGACTTCATTTTTGTATTCGTAATATCGAAATTATCCAAAGTTGAATTTTTTGTAATTTTCTGAGAACTTCCAATTTTTTTTTAATAGTGAAAAAATACTTAAAAACAACTTTTTTGATCAAAATAATTTATAGTGATAAATTATACTATTTAGTTGTTTTAAAGTATAATTAGAATTTATTTTTACCATTTTATCCAATGGTGGTCATTAAATTAATTTAACATTGAAATTGGACATAAACAATTGCCAATCTTTTGATATAAATTGTTTCTTAAAAACACGCTATTTGTTATGACAGCGGGAATTAATTATAAAATTAATTAATGCAACTTATATGTCTGGAATTTTTTAAAATAGACATCATTTTTGAATTCGGAATATCAATTATAGCTTAGGGTGAAATTTTGGCCTTGTTCTGAAAAACTTCAATTTTTGATGAATAGTGAAACCACTAAGTGGTAGTTAAATAACTGATTTTTCGTTTAAATGAAATATTACCACTTCTGTGATTTGATTTTCAAAAATCTGACATACATGGTTGTCATTAAGAAGTAAAATGTGGTTCAATGAGATTAAAATAATTTTTTGGTGAATAGTAACTTTTAAGTTCTTAATCGCGATTAGAGGTAATTAGTGTAGTTTAAGGTAAAAACAATGTTTTAATAATATGATATGAGCTTGACACTTGTCCTACTCCTACTGGATGAGTCATAGCCGACCAAGACAACCCATGGGTCAACTTGGGGACCCCATGGAGCCACTTTAGTTGGAAAATGATATTAATATATATTTATTTAATGTTAAAATTAAATTGACACAAACATGAGTCATTTTACTAAAACAGTTTTTAAGTGGGGTTACACAAGTCCAAATTTTGACTATAAATATTTATTAGAAATCTAAAAATATTTCATACATCATAGTAGTTTTTTTATAATTTTTAGACATTAAATAAATTAAATTATTTATGACATCATTATGATGCAGCGATGACCTCATTATTTAACGATTTAAATAAAATGAGAAGATAATGAAAAATCCAAGGCTTACACTTGTCCAAAGCCTATTGGATGAGGATATTTCGAACCCTTATCACCTTAGACACGAATTATATAAGTGTGGGACCTTTAGAATCCGAAAAGCATTGTATAATAATGTAACATTTCAATCTTTCCAAAAGAGCCCCTCCTCTCCTCTTATAAAAGGCCACCACCTCTCCCACCTAATTTACACTTTCAAGCCATTTGGCTCGGCCAAACTCTGCCCAAATACTCTCCCAACATCCCCCTCTTACGCCTAGAAGCCTCACTTTGGGAATAACTCTTCTCAAGGAAGCCTTTGGCTCAAATCAAAAAGAGTTACCCGATTTTGAGGTAATGTCTTCTCTAATGTTGTTTTGTTTTATTTTTCTTCTCCAACCCCATAAACTCTTTTTATTAATTTCTTTTGTAACAACACCAGTATCCTCAATATAATAGGATGTTTTTATAAGAAGGATTCGAGCTACACTTACACACACCTACATCTAATGGTTAAAGAACATACGGTTTCTGTGGATGGCGAATTTCTGCCTCACAAAACGATGATTGTTCAACACTCATATAACACCTTCAAAGGTGGCCATTAAGATGTCACTATTTTTATATATGATATATAATATGTTTATGTTTTACTAATTCTTCTGTATTTCTCATTTATGGCATACTTTATGATTTCCATTATGGGTAAAACGCGATAATTTCATTTTAGAAAGTGCGGACTACTGCCCCCTCAAAGTGATATGAATCGTTAATGCCATATGTGGGATCTATAAAGGATGGAGTAAATGATATTATATATGATATTATACTGGAACTATATTATACCTTTATATAATTATGATTTCATTACATTAAATACGAAATAGAAATGAAAGTAGCGTTCATGCGTACGTACGGCTTACCGTCTCCATGAACGGTGCATTTCATTTCTTACCTCTAAATGATACGTAATATTATGAATGAATGTATATAATGGATATATATGATATATATGATATCTACATCATGAATATAATTCTGGATATAATGGATATTTCACCACATGAACAACTTGTAATTATAAGAAGGTTATTGTTGACACAAGTACCAAAGATCGACAAAACGACCGTTATTAACTTAAATAATTACATAACGTTTATAAAATTGTAATAAGTGATATAAAAAGGAATAATGAACATGAAAAAGGTTCTTAAGTAAATATAAATTAACTCTAGTTTATTATTCAGGAGGTTAAATAGCGGTCGAGTCAGGACAGGACGCAAGGTAAGGGAACTTCTTAACCAAATTTCTATTCTTTGGGTTAATCTCCTACTTTCAAATTATGTCATGATATTATTATGACCTATCTTGTATTTTTACATTATTTATGTGTACTTATAGTGAATACCCATTATAGATGTCCATTATTTAAAAAAATGATCTTTTTAAGGACTTCGTCACAATTCCCATTCATTGAGGCATATTTGGTTTTATACACAACTTTCTTTTATACGGTGTATAAACCCCTTTGACTTTTACGTTTATTCAAAAGGAATCTTTTTTATACGAACCGTTTTTCTAAACGAAAAAAGGGAATGTTTTTCTTTCCGTACTTATGCGGCGACAATGACTTCTCCGCCGCCGTGACCATTATTTGTGTTTCGGCTTCCTCTACAAGCCATCATTTTTTTTAAAGAAAAATAAATGCAAAGTTTTAACTTTCTTTTATTTTGGTACTGGAAATGGTTTTGAAAGCATTTTTATTATATCAATGTGTTGTATTGATATCTTTTTATTGAAATGTGGAAATGTTATGTTTACTTTATGCATGTTTTATGTGATACGATTATGTTATGGTTTATGAGATGTTTAAACCTATTCATATGAGAAATGTATTGGACTTAATAAGTGACGGGTGGAGCCCGCTATAGCTCCTCGATGCATCGGTAGGTCTCATGAGACAACTAGAAGTGGAATTGGCCGAGGCCCTTTCCCAATTTGATTTATGGTTTTGGTCGAGGCCTTAATCATTTTAGACGTCTTGGCCGAGGCCTTGACAAAATGTTTCAGAATGTATGGCATTATACATTCCCACATTATGAAAGTGGTTATTGATATTTCATGTGATTATTCGTCTAGTAGAATATCCATGTGAGCAAGTAATGGCATTATTTTATTTTAATTTTGCCATATTATGCTGATGTTCAAGTTCAATAAGGCTTTTGTTTTAGTTATACATTGCCTTAATTGCTTATGTTTTCTTATAAAAGCATCCGCAATATTGTTATCCTTACTGAGCATCTGAGCTCACCCCTTTCAATGTTTTAATATTTTTGAGGATGTGAAGAAGTGTATTATGACGACTTGCAAGAATAGTCAGTGAGGATATGAGTGTGGACTTTGAAGACCATGTTATTGTAGTTTGTTTACTTTTTGATGTAATGAAAGACTTATGAATGTATCTAGTGTTTCCAAGGCTATTAAACTAATCGGTCTTTCGAGACTTGATCTTTTGTGATCATGCCAATGTTACGAATTAATGCACCGACTCTGGGTAGCTGGGGTCGAGGCGTTATAGTTGGTATCAGAGGCAGTTTAGTACTAACCTTGGAAGCTAGATTTAGATAAACTCTGATTAGAGCACATAGCATGAAGATAGACTTTGAGGATTAGTATAGAAGAACTTCCTAGAATTTTGGTATTGTAGAGATGTTGTGAGTTTTCAGAGAAATACATCCCTTTCTGGATACGAGCAGGTAGAGGCGGCACTGGCACAGATGTACCTAGGGGTAAACCCCGAAAACACCGCTTTGAGCTAGACTCGAACGGGAACTGGTGCACGACAACGGGCCTTGCTGCACTCTTGGTTACGACACTTCCGGTGGATATGCTTTGGATAATTCTCATTTTCTTTATAAACCACTATGAAGGGTTATGAGTATATAATTCCTCAAAGAAAACATTTTTATGGATTATATCCATAAATAGTTCAATTTATGTTAAGTATCTTACAAGTATGGAATCATGTATTTTGATTTATAAACTAATATAGTTTATGCCATTGTTTAGAAATGGCGCCTAGTGGAAGGAATGGAAACCGTATCAATGCACGCACTCCGTGTAGGGATTGCCCTCCTGCTCAAGATAATTATTGTGGAGCTGGAGATACAACTGGTGCTGATCAACTTATTACCATACTGGGACAACTCACTCAGATTATGAATAATAACCTTACTCGTATGGAGCACCCTGATCCGAAACGTGGAGGATCAATTTTAGATCTATTCAAGAGGAAACAACCACCAACGTTCAATGGGAGTACAAATACCTTAGTAGCCAAACAATGGATAAATTCCCTAGAGAAAATATTTCAGGCTTTAGGGAGCAGTGAAAGGGAAAAAGTTATCATGGCAGTTTACCGCCTCACTGGAGATGCCGATCAGTGGTGGTCACTGATTCAAAACACAAAGGAAGATGATGACGTATCGAATATGTAATGGAGGGAGTTCAAAGAGCATTTCTTAGAAAAATACTTTCCTCGTGGCCATCGAGCAGATATGGAAAGGCAATTTCTAAGTCTGAGGCAGAAGGAGGATGAGAATGTCGCAAAGTATGAGGCTAACTTTACAAGGTTAGCGAGGCATGCTGCCGATTATATACGTAACCTGAGGAGTAAGATTGACCGTTTCTTTGATGGGTTAAAACCATTTCTCTGTCGATCTTTAGTATCACAATCCTTCTCATCATACGAAGATATTGTCTCCGATTCTATCAAGACATAAAAGGAATTCTCTAAGTCTTATGACAACAAAGTAAAGCAAGAGAAGAAGAGAACGGTGGAACAAGAGACAGATAAAGGGAAAAAGGGAAAGAAGGATTTTCCATTATGTGATAATTGTGGGAAGAATCACCCTGGTACTTGCCTAAAAGGAATGGGAGTTTGTTATAAATGTGGAGAAAAGGGTCACCAGGCTCGTGATTGCAAGGAAAAGAAAAAGGCTATCAAAGTTGAATGCTAAAATTGTAGAGAAATGGGTCATTATGCAAATGAATGTCCTAAGCGTCAAGGAAACATACCTCAGAAAAGGCCAAGGGATCAAGGACAATCTTCTGCTGTTACTACAGTTGAAGCAGAATAACTAATGTATTGGTGCTTTTGGACTCATGGATTATATTTTGGTTATTAGAATAATGTGATATATATATATATAAGGATTGTACTTCAGTACTTGTTGATTTCAGTAAGGTTTTAATATGATGAAGGTAATTATATTTTTAGTATGTGACAATAAGAGAAACATTACTTTGTTTGGGGAATCTGATAAATTGATTTTGGAATTAAGAGACCTTTTAGAGAAAGTCTGGACAGAGGTATTTTGGATAACTATAAAGGTTGGAGTGGATTAAGTTGATCTTTGGATAGTATTGTTTAAGGTTATAAAATTTATGAAGATTATTTTTGGAATATTATGATACTATAGTTTTAGGAAAAGGACCACCCGCAGGGTGGGGAATAACCCGTCGCGTCGAACAAAGCTGCAAGAATCGAACCCATAACCATAGTCCGACAAGCCTTTATTTCCTACCACTAGCCTACAGGAAGTCCCTGGTAATTACAAAATAATTTTACTAATCTAAATATTATGTGTTAACATTTGGAACCTTATACAATTAGGATAAGTATAATATTTTTGAATTCTATTATCTTTTTGAGTGAAAGATGAGTTGATGATTGAAACTCTAATTGTCAAGCATAAATATATATATACCTATCTCTTATTCAATGAATAAATTAATTCTTAAACTTTAGTAAAGGGATATTAAAACAAAAAATGTGTTATCCTAATACCTTATGTCTTGTTGAACTGATGATATTTTAAATCAACATAGATTGAAGGCTTTGAGGCCCTCAATTTGACAGTTGATTGTGATTGATGACCTCAATCACTCCCTATAAATATTTACGTTTTTCCTCCAATTATATGTCTCTAATTGCCACCAATGTTCTCCTAATCGAGATCATAATTGGGTGGTGACTTTTTCATTTCCCTTTCCCTCTTATTAAGGCTAAATTTTATTAATCTTATTTCTGATGTGGGTTTTCCTCAAAGGTTATTTCTCTTTTCAACCTTTTATTTTCAAAAAAAAATTCCAAATTGCGAGGACGCAATTTATTGAAGGAGGGGAGAGTGTAACACCCCGAGCTTCCACAATACGCATCTCATTCAATAATGCAATAGCTTGCATTGTACGCAACTTTTAGTTCTTACACACCGCAACTAATCAAAGTAGTCATTATGAATAGTAATAACCACTTTTTAAATTTATAGAAATTTTATATTTCAAAATGGACTTCATTTTTGTATTCGTAATATCGAAATTATCCAAAGTTGAATTTTTTGTAATTTTCTGAGAATTTCCAATTTTTTATGAATAGTGAAAAATACTTAAAAACAACTTTTTTGATCAAAATAATTTATAGTGATAAATTATACTATATAGTGGTTTTAAAGTATAATTAGAATATATTTTTACCATTTTATCCAATGGTGGTCATTAGAATTAATTTAACATTGAAATTGGACATAAACAATTGCCAATCTTTTGATATAAATTGTTTCTTAAAAACACGCTATTTGTTATGACAGCTGGAATTAATTATAAAATTAATTAATGCAACATATATGTTTGGAATTTTGTAAAATAGACATCATTTTTGAATTTGGAATATCAATTATAGCTTAGGGTGAAATTTTGGCCTTGTTCTGAAAAACATCAATTTTTGATGAATAGTGAAACCACTAAGTGGTAGTTAAATAACTGATTTTTCGTTTAAATGAAATATTACCACTTCTGTGATTTGATTTTCAAAAATCCTAAATACATGGTTGTTATTAAGAAGTAAAATTTTTTCAATGAGATTAAAATAATTTTTTGGTGAATAGTAACTTTTCAGTTCTTAATCGCGATTAGAGGTAATTAGTGTAGTTTAAGGTAAAAACAATGTTTTAATAATATGATATGAGATTGAAACTTGTATTACTCCTATTGGATGAGTCATGGCCGACCAAGACAACCGATGGGTCAACATGGGGACCCCATGGAGCCACTTTAGTTGGAAAATGATATTAATATATATTTATTTAATGTTAAAATTAAATTGACACAAACATGAGTCATTTTACTAAAACAGTTTTTAAGTGGGGTTACACAAGTCCAAATTTTGACTATAAATATTCATTAGAAAGATAAAAAGATTTACTACATCATAGATGTTTTTTTATAATTTTTAGACATTAAATAAATTAAATTATTTAGGACATCATTATGATGCAGCGATGACCTCATTATTTAACGATTTAAATAAAATGAGAAGATAATGAAAAATCCAAGGCTTAAACTTGTCCAAAGCCTATTGGATGAGGAGATTTAGAACCCTTATCACCTTATCCACGAATTATATAATTGTGGGACCTTTAGAATCCTAAAATCATTGTATAATAATGTAACATTTCAATCTTTCCAGAAGAGCCCCTCCTCTCCTCTTATAAAAGGCCCCCACCTCTCCCACCTCATTTACACTATCAAGCCATTTGGCTCGGCCAACCTCTGCCCAAATAATCTCCCAACTTCCCCCTCTTACTCCTAGAAGACTCACTTTGGGAATAACTCTTCTCAAGGAAGCCTTTGGCTCAAATCAAAAAGAGTTACCCGATTTTGAGGTAATGTCTTCTCTAATGTTGTTTTGTTTTATTTTTCTTCTCCAACCCCATAAACTCTTTTTATTCATTTCTTTTGTAACAACACCAGTATCCTCAATATAATAGGATGTTGTTATAAGAAGGATTCGAGCTACACTTACACACACCTACATCTAATGGTTAAAGAACATACGGTTTCTGTGGATGGCGAATTTCTGCCTCACGAAACGATGATTGTTCAACACTCATATAACACCTTCAAAGGTGGCCATTAAGATGTCACTATTTTTATATATGATATATAATATGTTTATGTTTTACTTATGCTTCTGTATTTCTCATTTATGGCATACTATATGATTTCCATTATGGGTAAAACGCGATAATTTCATTTTAGGAAGTGCGGACTACCGCCCCCTCAAAGTGATGTGAATCGTTAATGCCATATGTGGGATGTATAAAGGATGGAGTAAATGATATTACATATGATATTATACTGGAAATATATTATACCTTTATATAATTATGATTTCATTACATTAAATACGAAATAGAAATGAAAGTAGCGTTCATGCGTACGTACGGCTTACCGTCTTCATGAACGGTGCATTTCATTTCTTACCTCTAAATGATACGTAATATTATTAATGAATGTATATACTGGATATATATGATATATATGATATATACATCATGAATATAATTCTGGATATAATGGATATTTCACCACATGAACAACTTGTAATTATAAGAAGGTTATTGTTGACACAAGTACCAAAGATCGACAAAATGACCGTTATTAACTTAAATAATTACATAACGTTCATAAAATTGTAATAAGTGATATAAAAAGGAATAATGAACATGAAAAAGGTTCTTAAGTAAATATAAATTAACTCTAGTTTATTATTCAGGAGGTTAAAGAACGGTCGAGTCCGGACAGGACGCAAGGTAAGGGAACTTCTTAACCCAATTTCTATTCTTCGGATTAATCTCCTACTTTCAAATTATGTCATGATATTATTATGTCCTATCTTGTATTTTTACATTATTTATGTGTACTTATAGTGAATACACATTATAGATGTACTTTATTTAAAAAAATGATCTTTTTAAGGACTTTGTCACAATCCCCTTTCATTGAGGCATATTTGGTTTTATACACAACTTTCTTTTATACGGTGTATAAACCCTGTTTACTTTTACGTTTATTTAAAAGGAATCTTTTTTATACGAAACGTTTTACTAAACGACAAAAGGGAATGTTTTTCTTTCCATAATTATGCGGCGACAATGACTTCTCCGCCGCCGTGACCATTATTTGTGTTTCGGCTTCCTCTACAAGCCATCATTTTTTTTAAAGAAAAATAAATGCAAAGTTTTAACTTTCTTTTATTTTGGTATTGAAAATGGTTTTGAAAGCATTTTTATTATATCAATGTGTTGTATTGATATCTTTTGATTGAAATGTGGAAATTTTATGTTTCCTTTATGCATGTTTTATGTGATACGATTATGTTATGGTTTATGAGATGTTTAAACCTATTCATATGAGGAATGTATTGGACTTAATAAGTGATGGGTGGAGCCCGCTATAGCTCCTCGATGCATCGGTAGGTCTCATGAGACAACTAGACATGGAATTGGCCGAGGCCCTTTCCCAATTTGATTTATTGTTTTGGCCGAGGCCTTATTCATTTTAGACGTCTTGGCCGAGGCCTTGACAAAATGTTTCAGAATGTCTGGCATTATACATTCCCTCATTATGAAAGTGGTTATTGATATTTCATGTGATTATTCGTCTAGTAGAATATCCATGTGATCAAGTAATGGAATTATTTTATTTTACTTTTTCCATATTATGATGAAGTTCAAGTTCAATAAAGCTTTTGTTTTAGTTATACATTGCCTTAATTACATATGTTTTCTTTTAAAAGCTTCTGCAATATTGTTATCCTTACTGAGCATCTGAGCTCACCCCTTTCAATGTATTAATATTTTCCAGGATGTGAAGAAGTGTATTATGACTGACTTGCAAGAATAGTCAGTGAGGATATGAGTGTGGACTATGAAGACCATGTTATTGTAGTTTGTTTACTTTTTGATGTAATGAAAGACTTATGAATGTATCTAGTGTTTCCAAGGCTACTAAACTAATCGGTCTTTCGAGACTTGATCTTTTGTGATCATGCCAATGTTACGAAGTAATGCACCGACTCTGGGTAGCTGGGGTCGGGGCGTTACATAATTTTATGTTCCTTAGATACTAGGTCGACTAAGGAATCCATATACTAGATTTTGTATATGAAAAAAAATCAGGTACGCAAATCCCATACAGGTGTGAGTATAATAATACATACTAAGACACCATGGAAAACATGTGCGAAATAGTATAATATAATAGTCAGATCAACCTATATGAAAAAGGGAGATAGAAAACTAAACATTATATATGATCATATAGAAATTTAAATTCTCATAGCTAGTTTAAAGAGAAAATATAGACACATTGTTATACAAAACATACAGAGGGAAACTATTGTCCTGATTCCATATAAAATATATGAAAAAGATAAAAAAATACCCACATTACAAGTACTGATACATGAACAAAAAATCTCCACTAATCATTTTTCAATGATGAACTATTATTGTCACCCTCTCCATCTCTATCTCCACTTCTAACTAGTGGCACCTATAATACAATTATATTGAAAATTAAACAATGTTGTATAATTATATTTACAAATAAAATCAATAAAAGTTTATAAAATAAATTATTTTGATGTTTTGTTATTTAACTTCTCACAACCATTCATCAATTTCAATATCCATATTACTTCTAAAAATGTCAAATAGTAATAGTCTGAAACCCATCCGCAAACTTGACTTGGATGCTATTTACCAAGAACATTACAAACTGGGACATCCAAGGAGACTGCGTATGACCTTGTGGGATTTACATCCCATAGTTAATTAATTAATGATTGCAGAAATAACATTTTTTACTACATTATAAATTATAAATATATAATTTAACATATTAAATAGATAACATTGTATAATAAAGATTTAAACTATTGAGAAAATTAAAATAATTGATTAGCTTCTAGAAGAACTCTTTGACACCTTAGTGTGAGTATAATTCTTCCTCTTTATAATTAGTATAATTAAATCGAATAAAATTCTGTTTAGAAAATATATTTTAAAAAATTCGTGGAGGAAATTTTTTTTATGATAATAGATGGATACTACTAAAAAAATATACATAACAATGACAATGAATTACATCAAAAATGATATAATCTATTGATAAATGAATGGATACCTACACATATTATCATTTTCCCTTTCAATCATGTCAATTTCATGCTCCATAATTACATCATCTACTTCATCCACTCTTACAAGACTATTATTTTCAATATCATGAGGGAAAAATTAGTTTTCTTCTTGTTGTTGATGGGATTCAATGTCAGATGTAAAATCTTCCACTTCGTCACTCAAATAATATAAGTCTATTTTTTACAGGAGAATCTACACTCTCTACTACATCTACAACATATTTCATATAATATACAACTTTTTATTGTGATGATAGGATATAATGATCATATATTTCATGGTCACCAACATTCATCATGCGAGAGAAGTTCATAGAAGTAAATTACAAGGAATCTATTTTAAAACCCATGATAATTTCCTCACAATTTCATTTTAATACAAACCTAAACATGTCTATGGTAGTTTATTTCAATAATATCAGTCAATTTTCCATAGTATTCCACATCCTAAAATGTAAATATTCTACTATTCTATGTTTTCAAACCCTCTTCTCGATCAACTATGGGGAATCTAAATCCATTAATGTTGTAAGAATTTAACACTCTAGCTTGTTTTTTAAGACATAAAGCAAGAAACATAAAATCTTATGACAACACTTATCTATTACCAATATTCATGATCTAAAAAATTTAATATACATTAATAGAATTACAAAATATATGTTTCAAACTAATATCCATATTGATTTCAAAATTTAGAAACATACACATCATGAAACCCATTATAAAAGCTCTTTATTAACAACTTTTGCAATATCATTCTCATTTCGTGTTTTTCCTCTCATTCGTCTCTTTGTTTGTAACCTCAACAATTCAATAAATGGATTTTCAATTTCACAATTCAGTAGCACAAATCAATTTTCTTAAAACAATTATATTTCGGTTATTGTAAAATTTGATCTCCTCCCAACTAAACGACCAATAGAAGTAATGATTTTTGATTTACCATTTATTTCGGATTGATTCAATGTGTCTTCAACACGTTTAACTTTATTTAATCTTGTCTCAATATCATCTAGGTATATAGAACAAATGGTAAGACAATCCTCTACCAAATAGCAATTAGAAATAGAGCCTTCATGTTGAAAATTATTTTTCATGTACGGTTTTAAATTCCCAAGATATCTATGAAATAAAATAAAAAATTAAAATAATATATTAAATGAAGTTCCAATAATTGTTTAATAATACAAAAAACGTATAAATAAGTACCTATAAATTAGATATATTCATCGACAATTTACATGGCCCTTTAATTTAGCTTCTTTGACCAAATGCATAGTTAAATTCATCATGACAGTAGAAAACAACAGATGAAAGATCATCTCTATTGCACAAAGTTTCAACGTGAATCTCTCATGATGATTTTCAAGATAAAGTGGATGTATAGTTTTCTCACATAGTTTTCTGAAAAATGTGTATAATTTGAGTACAAAATTTATATCCTTTTCAAACAATTATGCACATAATGCCAATTGATGTAACTAATATAAAAAAATGTGTGAATTGTGGATTTCCAATCCATGCGAACTACGATTATTTATTTTAACACACCGTGATATGTCCCTTGAATACCCATCAGATACGATCGAATGTTTTAAAATTCGAAGGAATGTATATTTATCCTTATTTATCAATGGGAAAATTGTTGGAGCATACATTCCATTATTATCTAGACAAATGTCACACATTATGTTCATTTCTTGTAAGTATTTCTGATCATTGAAATGATCCATAGACATTCCATTCTCATTAAGAAATCTGAAGATAAAATTTTCAAAAAAATTCATCTAAATATGTATCAACTCAAGATTATTGCACAATACATTAAATTCAAAATAATGAATAATGAATAATATATTTTTTCCCTTCCATTGTTACTTTCTGATATCACTTGATGATGCACTTAGAACTAGTTTTCCACTATAATTAAAATAATGAACCTTCCCCATTTTTCTTCCAACATTTCCATGTTGTTATAATATATTACATCCTATTGAAAACTTTGGAGGTGTCCTAAAATCAATGAAACCATCAATTTTTTTTTAATTGAGTGAAAATCTATGAGATGCATCGAGAAATATTTTATGACACAAAAAGAACCACTTTCTTCATTGAGATCTTAATTCGGTCTCAAAATCAATTTTACAAATTGGAAAAGAAAAACCTATATATGTTCTACAAATATATACATTTTTATGTCAAGGGAAGTCAATAATTTTCCAAATTATGGCAACTTTCATTTTGAACGATGTTCTAAAATATTCATCATATGTCTCATCACCCTAGCTTCATAACACCTAGAAATTTATCAATTTAATGCTGTAATAATGCATAAATATCATTTCCATGAATGCTTTTACAGGAATACTCATCTAAATGATAACAGATGTTTGTTTCATACACATACACTGAGGAAAATTGTAAATGATCAAAACAACTATCCAAATGTTATAACCGGTACTCAAAGTCCCAAATGGGTTGAATCCATCAGTAGCCAATCCAAATCGAACATTCCAATGATTAAATGATAAATATAGATTTAATGAATCAAATATATTCCATGGTTTTTAATATCTTTGATATCTCATTAATTCATCAATGTTGTTATCTATAGAATTCCACATCACGTGTTCGACGTTTTTTGATGACATGAATAATGTTTACAATCGAGGAATTAATAGAAAGTAACAAAATTCTTTTTCAAGTGTTTTAATTTTCTTATTCTTCATGGTAGTATGTTTATTCAGACTTCCAACATCACACATAGACATCCATCTGTAGGATGAATATTTCATGCAACCATGTCTTCTTGAATCCTCTCCACAATAAATCACACAATCATTAACACACACTAGAATTTTTTTATATTTCAGACTATTATTATTAACACATTTTCTCATATTATAAAAATATTCAAGTACTTTTTCATTAGGAAATTATTCATGAATAAATTGAAATATCATATGCATAGCCTTATTTGTAATTCCACATTGGCACATGATATAGTATAAATTCAACAGAAAATAATGTTTTGAATATTTCCACCATCTAAAATACAAATATTGATTTCCATCATCAACTAAACCATGAAATGCATCTATCTACTCAATGAAGTTTTCTATTTCATTAGTATCAAGAGAACCAATATATGGATCCAATTATATGATACAAGCTTTATCTAGTTGTCCTAGAGTATCAAAAACATCACTCGTCACATTGCAATTTATTTCACCCTCAACTGGTTGTTCGGATATGTTTTGATGTTGATGTTTGTGTCTTACAATGCCAAATGAATCATTTATAAGATTTCTCATTTCATTTTCCATTTTTAGTGTTGTTGGGAGCTCATTCTATGGATTGGAATCATTTCTAAACCTTTCAATAAAGTTTGATTCTCTATGTCAAATCAAACACAAATATTGGGCAGGGAATTTCTTCAATATAAAATTTTCATAAACTTAATCTCGCTTCAACCATCTTATAAATTTACATTTTGTAAATTGTTATCTTATTCTACCATCAATAGATCTATTGTAAAATGTAAAATAGAAATACATCGAAAAACCCTTAGCATACTAAGGTGTGTTCCTCAATAATGTGATCTATCTTTTATCCATATTTATCACAATATGTGTTATGATTATTAAAATAAAATTAAATCATGTAACTATAACTAAATAGGAAAAGGCATTCATATATCCTAGTAAAAAAATATAAATATTTTAAATAACATTTTCCTATAATTTGATAAGTGTTTTTAGACAAAAATAAACTATTTGAAGAAAATATGACCCTTTATATTCCACTATTGTTTGATTAGGACAATTAATATATTTTATTTAAATAAGAGTTAAAAATGTAATATTCAAATTTTAATAACAAAATATTTTTTAATATTAATTTATTTAAGGGATATGGTCGACTATAAATATTATTAATATATGTAAAATAATTATCCACCTAATGGTAATTTTTTTAAAATTTTTAGAGATTAAATAATTTTGTTTATTGATGACGCAATAGTGAAATAGAAATTATTTTATTAATAGAAATAATAATTAAATGATATTAAAAATATTTCACTAAATATAATTTTACTTAATAAATGAAATGGACTAATTTTATTGATAACATAGATTTTTACTGACATGTTGGATGTATTGGGTCAATTTTATCATGATGGTTTGATATTTTTGGAAAAGAAAATATTAAATAGTATCAAAATTGTCAAAAATGATACTTTAACATAAATATTATTTTACTAAATGTTATAAAATATAAAAAATATCAGGTTCATTCAACTAACTTTTATAGTTTAAAATTTTTTAAAAATGAAACAATTTAGTTCATTTGTCATTTTATAGTAATATATCAACCCTATAGAATAAAAAGAAAAGGAGACAGGGTAAAAGTTAAACTACTTATCAAAGGGTTAAACCCATAGGATAAGGTTACTATAGTTATAAAAACTAGTATAAAAATAATTTTTATGAGTATTTATACACATAATTATCTTATCCTTAAAATAAATCACCTAAGAGCTATTTGAAACCAAGAATGAATTAATAATACATTAATAGTTTTGGAGTTTCCAAAGTGGCTCTCCCATCTATTATAAAAGTGCACCTATCCTTCTCTTTATTATCACCTCTAAATCTATTTGGATTGTAAAAACCCTTTGAAATTAAGCTCTCAACTTCTCTCACATCATCTTAAAGGATATAAATTGGTTAGAAAGCCATCTTAAGAAGTCCTTTTGAACAAGTCAAAAGGAGACGCTCAACGAAGATGTAATTGTTTTACCAATTCAATTCCATTTCGTTTCTTATTATACATCCTCCTCCTATGTTTATTCCATTATAAAGCAATAAATATATTATATTATACATTATGATATGTTATTATGAATATCGGAAAACCATATTTCTCCCTTTTCTATCCTACGAATGACAATATCAGCTTCTGTGCGTATGTACGACTTATAGTCTCTACGCTGTGGTGTAATATTTTATTCAACAATACATTATTTGGGTGGGTATAATGACTCGTATAATGTATACAGATAATTAATATAACATTATAATGATTCTATATAGATAATTTAACATCCAATTCTTTACCATTTAACTATTAAGGTAATGATAACGTCGCTCGTGCACACGTATGACCTACCATCCACCCCACGCGGTGAGATTCATTCTCTTCATTAACCATTCAAGAATGACTATAAAATTTTTAGGATGAGTAGAAATAATTATTATTAACTTTATATAACTATTTATATGAATAAAATACATACTTTTCAGAAAAGACATTTCTTATAAAAGAAAACATTCATAAAAAAATGAAGCAGCTAACCCCCATAATAATGGAAATACTAAAATGTTATTAACAAAACGACATAATAGGATCACAAATGATATAATAAATATGGAATGGTTATATTATAATATAATAACATAAATTAACCATTATACAGGAGGTTAACTCACCCTCTACTAAATGAATGTATAAGGTAAGGGTTAATTTTACAATCTCATTATTATTCGAGGTTGTTAAAACATAAGTATCAACTGGAGAATATTGATCATCTATGTTCATGTATCTTAAAATTTATTTCAAAAATATTATTGAGAATTTTTTATATTCCTTTTTACCCATGTTTTACATTCTATAAAACATTTTTAAAGGAATCTCTTTGTCATTTTCAAAATGAGGTACATTATAAACATTTTGAAAAATTAAGGAAATGATGTTTTTTATCTTATATTGCATGCGAGGATATTTTCCGCCATTCTTTCACCTTAAATTTTGGATGTTTCCCTTAAATTCATAAAAGGTAATTTTCAAAATAATTCTTTTCTATTATAATTCTACATCTTTAAATGATTTCAATGTAAAAAGGGATTTTTATTTCAAATTTTTTCACTGATTTTACTAGATTATTTTAATCTATGTCAACATCTGTTATTGGATTTTAAGACTAATTGAGGTTGATTTATTGTGATAAAATATTCCAGATTGTGTTGAAGATTCAATGATATGATTGACTATGGATTCACTATTTTTATATCATTCATAGACTATGCTTAAATTATTAACATTTTGTATGATTGTTTTAATACAATTGTTTATGTTATATTTCACCCTTTTCATATGAGGAATGATTTGGGCATGTTATGTGATGGTAGAGGCCTTCTATATCCCCTTGTTGCATTGGTAGGTCTCACGAGACAAAATGGTGTCTTTTCATGAGGCCTTGATTGTATGGTAATATATGGTATTGGAACGAGACCTTGGTGGTATGTTTATGTTGTCTGGAATTATGCATTTACTCATTATAAGAATAATTATTGATTTTACATGTGATTATTTGACTAGTAGAATATATATTTCAATGTTAAAATGGAATGATTTTATTTATTTTTTCTATATTATCCTAAATATTAGGTTTAAAATATATTTTTTCAATTTCATATCTTTTCTTAAAAGTTTAAGCTTATATATGATTGCTTCTGGTATATTGTTTATCCTTACTGAGAATCTCATGTAACCATTTTCATATATTTTATTTTTCCCTAGAATGTGATGAAGTATATATTGACTGAACTGTTGGGATGTTGTAAGGGATATAATTATATTCAAATATGATTCTATGTTGTTTTTCATTTCATGAAGTAATGTAAAAACTATGTTTGTATCCTATTTTTCCAATGTTACTAAACTGATTCGCCCTTTAGGATTTGTTTTCATGTGCTCATGACAATGTAATAAAAAAATTCACAAACTCTAGGAAACTGTAGACGGTGTGTTATTGTTAATACTAATGAAAGGTTTAGTAAAAAACATGGAAAATATATTAATAAAAGAATTTAATTAGGGGATACTCCCTAAGACAGACTTTGAGGATAAATATATAACAAAATCCTAAAAATTTTGTAATAAAGAGACTATGATTCTATTCCTAGAAAAAACGTAACTTTTTGGATACTAAAGGTGGAAATGGTTCTAGCACAAATGTACCTAGGTTTAATAACTCTAATAATTTATTTCAAGTTTGACTCGGGAAATCCTGTTACATGACAACGAGCCTTACTGTGAACCTAGTTTGACACTGTAGAGGTATATACATATGATAAGTGACATATTATTTACAAAACAATAAAAATTATTTATGAGTAAATATGTCCCCAAATAATACATTTTTATAATTATGGATTAAATATATATAAATTTTTAAATATATGTTAACTATTTTACTAGTTTAGAATTAGGTATTATGATTCATAACCTAATCTAGTTTGTGCCATTATACAGAACTGACACATTATTTATGGAATAGAGACTGTATAAATTCACATAATATATGTAGGGATTTCACTCAAGTTAAATATAATTATAGTGGTTCTAGTAATAAAACATGTACTTAAATAACTTATAACTATACTAGGATAGATGACTCAGGTTATGAACAATAACCATACCAGTTTTGAGAACCCTGATCCACAACACATATGATCAATGTTAGGCCACATCATTAGAAACCAACCTCCATTATTCAATGGGACTACAAATCCATTTTTGGAAGAAAAATGGATAATTTCCTTACAAAAAAATATTTCATTCTTTGGGGTGTAATGAAAGGTAAAAAGTTGTTATGAAATTTTATCATCTATCATAAGATGTAGATCAAAAGTGGTCAAAAATTAAAAACATGAAAGAGGATGAAGAGGTATGAAATATGGAATGGAGGGAAATTAAGGAAATCTTCCAATATAAATACATTCATCATAATCTATGAGTTGATATGGAGGGGAAATTTTAGAGTCTAAGGCAGAAGGATGATGTGAATGTTGCAAAGTTTAAAGCTAACTTCACAATGTTAGTAAGGTATGATATAGACTACATACGTATCCAAATAATTAATACTGAATGATTATTTGATTGGTTAAAATCATTCCTCCAACATGTATGGTTCTCATAATCTTTCTCATTATACGAGGATATAGCATCAAGTGCTATCAAGATTGAAAAATTATTCTCTATGTTTTATAACATATGAGTAATCAATGGGAATAAGAGGGCCGCTGAACACTCTGGAAAAAAAATAAGGTAAGAATATATATGATTAACTTCCACCATGCAGTAATTGTGGGAAGAAACACACTAGTTCCTACCTAAAGGGGATGGGAGTTTGTTACAAGTGTGGATAAAAAGGCCATTAAGAACATGACTAAAAGGGAAAGAAAGAAGCTACCAATGTTAAGTGAAATAATTGTAAAGTGTTGGGATAATATAAAAATTATTTTCATAAACATCAAGGAAACATTCCCAATAAAAGGTTAAGGGATAAAGGATATTATTTTGTGATCACAACTGTTGAGGGTGAAGTTCCTAATGATGTGGTGGAAGTTACTTTACTTTTTTTCTCAAATTTATTCAAATAATTATTTGATTCTGGATCCTCACATTCCTTTATATCTTCCCAGTTTTAATTGAAAATTACATATTTCCAATTCAAATTAACAAGGTAGTTATCATTCAAAACCCAATAATAAGTCTCATTACAACAACGATGTGTCAATCAGTTCCCATTATGGAATATAAACATGATTTATCTTTTGACTTTATCATCATATCTATGGTCAAATTTGATAAAATCATAGTTATGTACTATTTGTAAAAATATGATGTGAGGTTTTATTTCAATAAGATGGATGTTGCAATTTTTGAGGAAGATGTAGAGTCCATTATCATTAGAGAAGAAACATCAGCACCAAATTCTTTAGAAATTCTACCCCTATAGCTTTAATGTATGACATTCGTGAGGAGGAAGAGGAAATTACATCTTTGGATGACGAAATAGGTGTTCAAATTGAGTATGTGACCATTATAAAGAAATACATAGATTTGTTTCCTGAGGATTAACCCAAAGACCCTCTAGGGCATGAAGTTGACTTTTGCATTGATTAAATCCCGATGCAAGACCAATATCAATGACTCCCTGTATAATGGCTATAATGGAATTATTAGAGATTATGAAAAACTATAGGATTTGATTAAAAATGGATTTATTCCTCCTAGTGTTTCTCCATGGGGAGCCCTAATTCGTTTTGTTAGGAATAAATATGGATCAATGAGGTTGTGTGTTGACTATAAATAAATCAATGATATTACAATAATGAACAAGTATCCTCTACCTCAAATTGATTATTTTTTTTGATCATCTTCCATGGTGGTCAATATTATTCAACGATTTACATTTGTTCTGGGTATATTAATTTTTTTTAAATAATGAAGTTATTCCCATGATAGCTTGTCATGACCCGTCCTCGGGGCCCATGTCGTGACTACCCCAAGCCCTCCTTCCATAGGCCAGGGGCTGGGAACTATCACCAAATGCATAAATCTCGATAAATGGGAAGGAATTCAATTTATGATAGTAAACAAACACAACAGAGAACTCATGATGAAGTAAGCACAAAGTAACACTGAATACAAAGTAAGTTCTTAAAGGTAAATGTCCCAAAATACAAACCCAACTAAAAAGTAATGTACAAATGAAATTCTAGTACAATAGTAGTAAAGTAAAGCAGCAACCACTGAGTCGTCCTCAGGGAGTCCGACCTGAAGGGTGGGTACATATAGTCTCCCCAGTACCATGGGTCCGTCTGTCTGCACCGTGGACGTCTCACCAAGTGGTCCAGCTCCTGGTACCATCTAGCTCTACAAGACTCTACCACGATCTGTTTTTTTGTCGTCTCCATCCAACACAACATAGTGTGTGAATTTCCCTTGCAGGGGAGAGTATAACGATACTCTGTAGGGACCCTGAAACCATTGAAGGTCTCCCAGAATACACAAAAGATAATCCACAAAGAAAATATACAATCACAATGTATCAACAAACTCTACTTATGTATATTCCCATACATATACCTAAGTCATAATTCTCAGTTCAGCTTCAAACTCTCAAGCCCAAGCACAACCCAGTCCACACAAGAAATAAGTCAATCACATCGATGGTAATGATTGAAATTCAAGACTCAGCTTACACAGTTATACATATTTTTTAAAGTGATAAAGATGATCATATGTAGTCACTGATTCATCTAAGCTATCTGACCCACGTAGGATACTAGACCAGCTAATATGTTGGACCCACATATGATACTAGACCAACTAATCTATCAGACCCACATAGGATACTAGTACAAAAGTCGAACATTCAGACCCATGTAGGATACAAGTAATGTAGTCGAACGGTCGGACCCACGTAGGATACAAGAACAGTAATCATCGCCATCGAACCCACGGAGGATTCCAGTACGGTAGTCTTCATCGCCGAACCCACGGGGGATTCCAGTACAGTAGTCGTCGTCGCCGAAACCATAGAGGATTCAAGTACGGTAGTCATTGTGAGAAAACCCACAGAGGATTCCAGTACGGTAGTCGCCCTCTCTGAACCCACAGAGGATTCCAGTATGATATTCATTGTAGTAGCAGCCAGCTCTAGGGTTCCCGCAAACAGCACGCTCGATTATGGGAGGGTCCGCTCTTCGAGCCATGGGGGTTGAGTCATCAATTTTCATGAAGTCTATAGTTAATTTATCCCAATGATACTTCTCTTCAAAAGGAACCCAACGCGAGAGACGGTGCATCAATCGGACGTCCGGTCTGAGAGATATTGGTTTTTCCCTTCCAGGGGCCCGATTGGAAATACGCTCGCTCCAAACCCGACCGTTATAAAAAGTATTCAAAAATTAAATTACAGTATTGAAAAAGGACTACCACATCATGAGGTTCCCAATGCTGCAGACGGTGCGTCGATCAGACGTGCGGTTGCCAATTTATTCATGTTTAAGTGAAAACAGGCCCGACTCGGCCCGAGGGGGGGCGAGCGGTCCGAGGGGGGCCCAGATGCCCGAAACGGCAGTTCCAAGTGGCGTTGGCCTCCCAAACAAACTGGCCAATGCTTGATGGACTTCCAGGCGCAAGCATCCCCCTTGGGCGCGCCGCGGTCTCTCTAGAGCAGTGCCCTTCTGGCGTCGCGGTTCTTCTCAGCCCGGTCGGTCGCGTACTGGTCAGTTCGTCCGCCGATAGGCCCCCAGAATGCAGGTCGTGGTCTTCCGCAGCATGGCGCCCTCCTGGAACCACGGTTCTTCTATGACTCTCCTACCAACTTCCGGCCGGTTCACCCACCAAGAGACCCAGGGAACGCGGGTCACTGTCTTTTGCAGCGTGGCGCCATTGTGGCACTACGATTCTCCTTTGGCCCGACCAGTTCTTCATCGGCCGAGCGGCCCGTGGTTGTAGGCCATGGTCCTTGCGCACATGGCCAGCACACATCCATCCCTTTTATTCATCAGTACCGCATCTCGTTGTCACCGCCAAATAATCCAAGAACAAACAGAGGGTCGTCGGGCCGTGTTTGTTCGTCCCACACCCTCTGCGTTAGGCGGTATCAAATGGCCAAAGGTAAAACACGATTTCAACGAGGGATGAAAAAATATTCTATTAAATTAAAATTGAAATAAAACCCTACCTTGAAATTGACATCTCACATCATCGAGTCACAGAATACATGTTTCACGGAGTTCGGGCATCGCCGATGAAGAACGTCGATTCTATCGACGTCAAAATGCACCCGAAGAAGGCGCGTCATTGGTGACTTCGCGTTCTTCGAATCTTAGAGCGTTCTTCATCGATGGAGAAATTTGTTCTTCATATATGGATAATGTCATTCATCATCGGAGAATATCTTCATCAGATGTGTTCATGCTCAAAGAAAGGATCACTTTTCTCAAGATCTCTCCCAAAAATCACTCAACACAACAAGTGCCCAAAATAAAATAATAGCTAAGGCTATTATTTTATTAACACATGTAATTAAAAATTCATACCACTTTAATTAATTAAGTGAATCACCTAATTAATTTACCATGGTTTGGTAAAATTAATTTGAGATAGAAGAAGGTGAAGGGTTATTTTAAAATTCAAAGGCCTAAATCCCGATAACTGGGAAGGCATTTACTTTATAAAAGTAAACAAAACACCACAGAGTACAAGCAGAAGCAGAACACTAAGTAAAACTGAAACAAGTTGTGCTGAAAGTAAAGGGGCCGAAAATAAAATCCCAACTGTAAAGTACAAGGAAAAAGATAAAACAGCTGAAAGGTGACAAGCAGCTCCTGGATCGTCCACCAAGAATCCTACCGGAAGGGTAGGTACAGATAGCGCGACTCCTGGATCATCCACCATGGATCCTACCTGAAGGGTAGGTACAGATAGCCTCCACAACGCTCTTTCCCGTCAACCTCCTCTGAGTTTCATCTCGTCATGAATTCCACCACCAGGTACTGTCTCTTCGTGGGGTCCACCTTCGGGTACCTTCCAGTACTCGAACACTCGGCCTCTGTCTGTGCTGCTCGTCATCTACAACCAACACAATGAGGTGCGGGCATATCCCATGCAGGGGTGAGGATAACAATACTCAGTAGGGACCCTGAGACCCTCAATGTCTCACTAAATCCAACAAGGATAACCACAAATAAGATCTCAACATATAACCTATACCTAGGTATATTCCCATACATATACCAAAGTTATCAATTAACCCATCTCAATAATGAGGAAGCACAATGATTATAGACTCAACTCAAAGCAGGATTTTCATTGTCGAAACCGTAACTGCTGAAGAGTCCCGTATCTGGAGTGTACAGTGGTCCTATCATGACTCCGAGGTACTGCTCACTAACCTAAGACTGCTGAGGTACTCCTCCTGTCGAGTACCGTGGGCCAGCCACCCAAACACAGTAGTGCTTCCCACCGGGGTATGCCACCCAAACACAGTAGTGCACACCCCCTAATAGCCGGCATAGGTACTCTCCGGACGAGTACCGTGGGTCTGCACTTTCACACAGGTAGTGCTCCATCTACCATGGGTCTCCACCCAACAAAGTAGTGCTCCATCCACTGGGTTAGTCGACTCACTCCAAGTCGAATCAGTCAAGCAGTCGTCAGGTCTCAGCCGACTACACGGTCTCCGTACTCCAAACACTCATCTCAGGGAGGATCCGCTCCACAAGCTATAGGCCGATACCCCAAGTATCTCAATGTCCCACTAATAAGTATCTCAAAGGACCGCCTCTTCATAGGGGTCTCAACGCAATAGACGGCGCGTCAATCGGACGCCCGATCAGTGTGTTATTAGCCTTTTCGTCTCGGGGGCCCGGTTGGTTTCGTGTATGAACCAACCCGACCGTATCACAACTGTACCCCTAACTCTCCTAGGGTATACTCAAGGAACCGTTTCTCAACTTGATTACCACCATCGCTGATGGTTCGTCAAACAGACGTCCGGTCTGAGAGTTATTAGCATTTCCGTTCCAGGGGCCCGGTTGGATTTCGGGTACAATCCAACCTGGCCTTACTCCAATTGCGTCCAAACCTCAGGTGAAGTATGCCAAAATAACCGTCTCATCAAGAGGAATCCAACTAAGTCGACGGCACGTCAATCAGACGTCTGGAGCTCATGTTATAAGCGTTTCCGCTCCGAGGGCCAGGTTGGTTTCAGGTTCGAACCAACCCGGACATACTTCAAATGACACCGGTTAACCGAACTGGTCACACAATTACGATCCATACGAAAAAACACACGAGATGGACTACCCATTGGTCAAAAACGGATAGCCAGTGAAAAAGTTTCATTTCACCGCAACACGCCCGAACCGGGCCTCATGGGACCCGCGCCTCAACCTTGACATAAATATCCAGAATTGGTTTTGAAATATCCGTCTTAATTCTAGGGTCGCAATGTCATAGATGGTTTGACATTCTGACACCGTATGAGAGAGATATGTCTGATTCAAGATTCCGTAATAATAATAATATTATTATAATTGGTTGTTTCGTGGACCCGAGCCACGAACCAGAATTTAGTATCGTAAAGTTGACTTGAATCGACCGTCTTAATGACAGGGACACGTCACCGTGGACGGCCAGTTAATCGGATGTCGCATGTAGGAGTTATAGCAGGTCGAAGATTTAATAATAATATTAAATCTATTATTTTCTGACCGCTTCGGGTACCCGATCCAAAAAACCGAAAAAGATATCCCATATTAGACTCGGAATGTCCGTCTTCGAATCTGGGTTGCACTGCCGCAGATGGTTCATGAAACCGAGGTCGCATGAATAAGTTACGGTCGAAAAAGTGTTTTAACAACAAAATTGACAATAAAAATATTTTATTATTATTATTAATTGTTTATTTAATTTAAATGTTTCATAACTCCAATCTCATTCCACGCATGAACATTGATGCGCAACCCACATCTTACTCTTCTTTGATATTTATTTATTTCATTTAATTTTTATCTCTCAAATCTCCTTCTCTCTCCATTCTTCATTCTCCTTTCCCAAACTCTCACGCTTTCTTCTCCTCCAAACCTGCGGGCTGCTTCCTCCACTAGAAATATGTCGCCTTCGGACTTCCATCGTCCCGGTGTGGCACGCCGGCAACACTTTCCGCAGACCACCGGACGCGCTTCGGTGGTCCGATTCGCCTACCGTCTGCGCCTGCGTCTCTCTGGGGACATTCTCTTTACTAAGACGGCTTCAAATTTCCGTTGCGGCCTGTTTCTTCATTGGCCGTCATTCCGCGCACAAAAGAACAACCAGCGGAGGGTCCGGGCTTGTTCTTAAGCCCATGCCCTCCACATTAGAAGCTCAATCCATAACTCATCAACGACAAGGGTTTAATTTATTCAAGATAAATTATACAAACACCCTGCAATTAAAATACAGATGCACGAGGGGATAATTCACATATACATTTTATACAAAAACCCCCTACCTCGCAAAGACGTCGCACGTCATTGAGCTGCAGAAAGAGGCAAGAGTTGTGATGATCAGACGTCGTGGAAGATCGGTGCTGATTCCGTTGACGTTGGAGGAAGAGTCGTTGTCGTTGCGGATTCCCCACGGTGGTGTCTCCTCCTTTGATGGAGAACCAGGAAGCATTCTTCGTCGTGGAGGAATGGACGTTCTTCGTCGGTGAGTTGGTACTCTTCAAAAAAAAACTCAAGAGCTCTCCAATCCTCCACAAAAAATTTCCAACTCCATAACTCATTAAGTGACCTTCTTTTAAAAGATTCCAAGCATTTTAAAAGAAGTCAAAGAGGTGTGACAGATATAATTAATAAGGTTATTAATTATCTTAGTTGGCTTAAGCTTGGGAGGTGGAGAGGCTCCACTTCAATAAAAGATAATGTGGAGTTCCCAAGCATTTAACAAGGGGTGAGTTATGGGGAGGTGAGGAGTTAGGGACTCTAGTGGGCCCCACCACACTAAACTCTCCAATGGACGGTTAGGTGGGTGTGGGCCCCACCTCTAACTTTCCCTTTGTTGAAAATGACCACCTAACTTGAATAAAATTTGTACACATCAAATTTTTTTTTGATTTAATCTCATTCCCAAATATTTAACCTCAACCCGCTCAGAATGCAACTATGGTAAAGGTTACCTTAAGCAATTACCAACGCTGCGATTTCATCGGTGCCCTCAGATTTCAATTCCGAGCACCGGTTCAAAAGATAGAAAAACCAACACGTACGTTTACTGAACGTACCTGAACAAAGTTCGGAAAATTATTATCAGTCACCCTTGACCCGTTATGGTTAATGTCAGGATTTTCCTAAGTGAAACACTCCCCAACGAATCCAACGGTACTCTCGGATTTTCAATCCGAGATACCGTTTAAATGATACTAATTTTACAATAAAATAATTTTCATTTAATTATTTTTTTGCGGCCAAAAACTAACTTTTTCTGGTGGTCTGCGCCGGCAAAAGTTAGTATCTATTTAAATAAACCATGCCCTCACGAGTTTAGCCGTTTTCTCGGATTATTAATCCGAGCTAACATTTGTGAGTTATAAGCATTTGAAAAATAAAATATTTTATTTTATTATTTTATTTACAGTTAAGTCATTTTTGGGATTTCTCATAGGAGGCCCGAACCGACTAAACTTAAGTCGCGGCTAGGGTAAACCCGCCATCCTGAGTGCAACGGTGCCCTCAGATTTCTGATCTGAGTAACCATTTAAGAGTTATTACACTTTTTTAGTAAAACTACTTACGCGCGTTAATTTAATCTTAACAAGAGTTAAAAAAATTATTCCGGGCACACTGGGCCTCAGAATCAGGTGGCGTCTGAAACCGCGCACTCACAAAATTCCAAAGAATTTAAGAAAAAAATATCTTGAAATTTCCGGGTCTTAACATTACTCCCACCTCAGGGCTTTACATCCCCGTTAAGCTTCAACACATACTAGGGGAAACAAAAAGTGGTACTGAGCACGCATCTCATCCTTCCTCTCCCATGTGCTCTCCTGGAGGTTCCTGTGCTACCTGGGGTTTCCTTTTCTCCGACCAAGGAAAACCCATACCATCATTGTATGTAAACCACAACCTTTTTGCCTAATACCATCAATCCTTGTATGAACTGTGATTGCCCAGTCCATACCCAAACTAACGTCGTAAGGCCTCGACGCTGTCACCAAGAGGTTCCAAACAAAACTCTCGCCTCAAGGGTCAGATCACACCTATCGGCGTAAGTGTGTTTATCGAGTCTCCTCTCAATGGTATCTCCAGATGTGAGGATCAAGTCAACGGTTTTAAATAGAAACTCTAGGTCCGGGACAAGATTCGTGGAAGGAAGGAATGATTGGAACCTATGTCTATTGATATGGAAACTCGTAGAAGACAAATTCTGCACTTCGAATCATCCATAGAGCCCTTTTGGTCGCACTCCTTGACCACATGCAGCTACTCTTTTCCCCTGCCCTCCAGCTCCATGAGCCTGGAGGAGACAACAAAGGTGGATGGTTGTAACATGTTGAAATGTACACCACCACATTCTACTCTCCTAGCCCTGCCTCCACGTCTGCTGCTCTGCAGATTTATCTACCCTTAACATTTCCTCTTCTTGAAACATTCACACGCCCAAGTCTCTGAGACTAGCACCAGCTCACTGCGTTCCAACTTCTAACATTCTCCAGTTGTATTCATTCATCCAAAGAACATTCAACCTTAAGGTTTTCTCAAGCACCCTAATGTGAGGAGGAATGCATAGAGGAAAAGTGATGGCTCGAATCGTATTCATCGAGTACCCGGAATGTTTGGTACGCCTCGATGAATTCTCAGCTACCAACACGTCGTCCTGCCGAAGCTGTATAAGCTCTAGAGAACTCTCAGCCACCTCCTCAAGCCATTCCTCAGTAGCCTGTGAGTCAGGTTCGCCTCAGAACTTGAGGTTATCTGATGTTAGAACACGTGTAAGGCAGTAAGCCTACATGTGTCCCCTACTGGTACCGCTAGTTGTAACTGATGACCAACAGGTAGTGATGTATAGCTGACACACTACCCGAAGGCACTATTGCAGGCATCCGTACACGTTTCGAAGCCTCATCACTATGCAGACCATCCTCATAGCCATTTACTGGAAAAAACTAGTGGCCAAGTCCACCATCCACTCTACTGATGTCTCAGCTAGGCGGAAAACTCTATCCATCGCCTCCAACCAGTGCTCTACTGTCTGGGAATTTGCCTCGCCTCATAACCTCGAAGGCCGCTACTGCTGGAACTCGTGCAACGCGCTCTTCCAGCGTGCACAATTTTCTAGTAAGGCTGGTGGAATCTGTTTCCCAACAGGTGGTGGTGCTGCTGGTACACCACCCGAGGGTGCCAACATAGTATAAAGGGCCCTGAATTGGAGCCTCGCCGCTCGGTGGGCCTTCATCGAGTACTCTCTCGGAACTCCAACTGACTGTCTGCGTGGAGACATCCAGAACAGATGTGACATGGTCAACGATTTATACCTGGTGATCTGACCTTGTTTGAGCTGACTTTAAAACTATTGGAAACACACACGCAATCAGTGTTTTCGTGCACTAATTCGAAAATCAGAAGTCAGGGTCCTGGTGTATGGATACATCCTCCGCCGCACCAACAATGGACTCCCTGAACTGAAGACCACACTCGGTACCCTTAACACTATTGCTTCACAGAAAGGAATGATCAGAGTTCTGAGTTCTACGGTAGAACCGACTCCTCTGATTCCAATTTGTCACGACCCGTCCTCGGGGCCCGTGTCGTGACTACCCCAAGCCCACCTTCCATAGGCCAGGGGATGGCGACTAGAACCAAAGGCATAAATCCTGATAACTGGGAAGGCATTGCCTTTATAAAAGTAAACAAATCACCACAGAGTACAAGCAGAAGTAGAACACTAAGTAAAACTAAAACAAGCTGTGCTGAAAGTAAAGGGGCCGGAAATACAAGCCCATCTGTAAGTACAAGGAAAAAGATAAAACAGACGAAAGGTGATAAGATAATCCTGGATCGTCCACCAAGGATCCTACCTGAAGGGTAGGTATAGATAGCGCAACTCCTGGATCGTCCACCACGGATCCTACCTGAAGGGTAGGTACAGATAGCCTCCACAACACTCTCACCCGTCAACCTCCTCCGAGTGTCATCTCGTCGTGATGTCCACCACCAGATACTTTCTCTTCCTGAGGTCCACCTTCGGGTACCGTCCAGTCCTCAAACACTCGGCCTCTGTCTGCGCTTCCCGTCGTCTACAACCAACACAACGAGGTGCGGGCATAGTCCGTGTAGGGGTGAGTATAACGATACTCAGTAGGGACCCCGAGACCCTCAAGGTCTCACAAAATCCAACAAGGATAACCACAAATAAGATCTCAACAGATAACTTCTACCTAGGTATATTCCTATACATATACCCATGTTATCAAGTAACCCATCTCAATCATGAGGAAACACAAAGATTTTAGACTCATCTCAAACTGGGATTTTCATTATCGAAATCGTAACTGATGAAGTGTCCCGTATCTAGAGTGTATAGTGGTCCTATCACGACTCCGAGGTACTTCTCACTAACCTAATACTGCTAAGGTACTCCTCCTGTCGAGTACCGCGGGCCAGCCACCCAAACAGAGTAGTGCTTCCCGCCGGGGTATGCCACCCAAACACAGTAGTGCACACCCCCTAATAGCCTGCAGAGGTACTCTCCAGACGAGTACCATGGGTCTGCACTATCACACAGGTAGTGCAATGTCCGCCATGGGTCTCCACCCAAAAAAGTAGTGATCCGTCAACTGGGCTAGTCGACTCACTCCAAGTCGAGTCAGTCAAACAGTCGTCAGGTCTCAGCTGGCTACACGGTCTCCGTACTCCAAACACTCGTCTCTGGGAGGGTACGACCCACGGGCTACAGGTCGATACACAAATTATCTTAAAGTCCCACTAAGAAGTATCTCAATGGACCTCCTCGTCAAAGGGGTCTCAACACAACAGACGACGCGTCAATCGGACGCCCGGTCTGTGTGTTATTAGCCTTTTCATCCCAGCGGCCCGGTTGGTTTCGTGTACAAACCAACCCGACCGTATCACAACTGTACCCCGAACTCACATGGGGTATACTCAAAGAACCGTTTCTCAGCTTGATTATCAACGTCGCTGACGGTTCGTCAAACGGACGTCCGGTCTGAGAGTTATTAGCATTTCCGTTCTAGGGGCCCGGTTGGATTTCGGGTACAATCCAACCCGACCATACTCTAATTGCGTCTAGACCTCAGGTGAAGTATGCCAAAAGAACCTCCTCATCAAAAGGAATCCAACAAAGTCGATGACACGTCAATCGGACGTCCGGAGCTCAAGTTATAAGTGTTTCCCCTCCGAGGGCCCGGTTGGTTTCGGGTTCGAACCAACCTGGACGTACATCGAATGACACCGGTTAATCAAACCGGTCACACAATTGTGATCTATATGGAAAAACACATGAGATGAACTACCCATTGGTCGAAAATTGATAGCCAGTGAAAAAGTTGCATTTCACCGCAACATGCCCGAACAGGGCCACATGGGTCCCGCGCCTCAACCTTGACTTAAATATCCAGAATTGGTTTTGAAACATCCGTCTTAATTCTAGGGTCGCAACGTCGCAGACGGTTCGACATTCCGACACCGTATGAGAGAGATATGTTCGATACAAGATTCCGTAATAACGCTTTGGTGGAAATCAGCAAGGAAATTGTCCGAATGGAGGAGGGTCTGGAGCAAGAATGGGATGAAACTCTTTTTTCTGAATTAAGGCTGAAAAAAGTTATTTTTCTGATTTTCTCTTGAAGCAGGAATGGCTGGCTAGAGAAGGGGCTAGAATTCGGTGGCTACAGGAGGGTGATCGTAAAACTGGCTTCTTCCATGCTTGTATTAAGGAGCACTATCATGTCCAGAGACCGAATTTCAGAAGATAGTATGGTTCTTATTCTACTAACTGGGATGATTTTGGAGTCATGGTCAATGAAAGTATCCATTCCCTACTGGCAAGGCCCAATCCTGGCTTGGATGGTGGGTATCCGAAAGGCGATGCTGAAATTTTTGAGGCAATTCCGAGCTATGTTTCAGAGGCAGCTGATATAAGCTTGAGGAGGACTCCAGAAGAGACTGAAGTGCGTGAGGCTGTTTGGACTTTGAATCCGGAGAGCACACCAGGGCCTGATGGCCTTATAGGGTCATTTTAAAGGGCGGCTTGGGATACAGTTAAGGGTGACTTAGTGAAGGTAGTGCAGGACTTTTTTCAGGGTGGGAATCTGCCGCGCATAGCTTGTGCAACCAAGATGGTGCTGATTCCAATGATTCATAACCCACATTCCATGGATCATTATCAGCCTATTAGCATGTGTAATATTCCATACAATGTTTTGGCCAGTATTCTTAATAAAATGATGGCGTCTCACTTGAATACTTGGGTGTCTCCGGAACAACATGGTTTCATTAAAGGGTGTTCTATTCAGGGGGCAATTGGAGTGGTGCAAGAAGTGGTTAGTGATATAAACAATAAGTCTTTTGGAGGCAACTTGGTGATCAAATTAGATATGATCAAGGCTTATGACAGACTGGAATGGGGCTTCATATTAAGGGTCCTGGCCTGCATGGGGTTCTCCAATGGGACTACTGATCTACTATTTCGGTGCTTCAGTTCATCCTGGATATCAACATCTTTTTTGGGAAAACTGTTTGGTTTTTTAAAGGCTTTCAGGGGTCTTAGGCAAGGAGACCCCCTCTCCCCCCCTCTATTCATCCTATCCCAAAATTTCCTTAGCTACCAGATCAATCGGGGTCTCCACTTGGGGAGTGTTTTGCCTTACCGGAATAGACATGTACCAAGGGGAATTTCACATTTGATGTTTGCAGATGACACAATTTTATTTATCAATGGCAGTAGAAGATCAGTGCAGGGGATGAATGAGCTTCGAGGAGAGTACTGCAAGTGGAGTGGTCAGGTTGTGAACTGGGGGAAAAGCTTGTTTTATTCCTCTAAGGATATCTCAAAGAGCAGGGTTAGATCTTTTGAGGCCAGATTGAACATGAATATGAGGTCATTTCCTATGGAGTATCATGGGGCACCGGTGAGCCCTTACTCTCTCAGAATTCATCATTTTGTTAAGCTGGTTGCTAAGCTCACAGGGCTCATATTTAACTGGAAGAACAGATTTTTTTCTTTTGGTGGCCGCATTACCCTGGTGAATAGTGTTCTTGTATCTATCACTATGCATGTAATGTCCACCTTGAAGGTTCCCAGTAGTGTTATCACAAAAATGGAGAGGATTATGGTGTCCATTATATGGGATGGGAAAAGGGAAGGTAGACATCACTGGGCGTCTAGAAAACATCTTGGAAAACCCCCCTCTGAAGGGGGCATTAATATGAGGAGTGTTTTTTCGACCATGGAAGGTCTTCATGCTAAACATTCATGGGAGGCTATGGAAGGAAAAACTATTTGGGGTAGGATAATGAAATACAGATATGTCACAAATGTGGATGAGAAGAGAGCTCGACCCTCCAATGTTTGGAAACTGATTCACCCTTATTTGGGGGTTTTGCTTCAGCACTCCATATGGATGGTTGGAAGTGGTGATATTTCCTTTTGGTTGCAGGATTGGGGGGATGGCAGGTTGTGGTTTCCAGGATTCCCCACACCGAATATTTCTTTTCGTGAGGCTAGCGGTCATCCTGGTTTTATTCAGGCCATCTTGGATGATAACCAACGGTCGATCTTTAATAGCATTGTTATCAATGATGAGCAGGACAATCTTATTTTTACAGGCTTTTCGTCAAGTGTGTTATCTTTAAAGGCATTTGCTCGGGTGAGGAGGGATGCAAATGATGATGAAACTTGGGGGGAGACCTTGTGGTGCAGGGAGGTACCCTCAAAATTTAATTTCCTTTTGTGGCGGGTAAGGAACAGAGCTTTGCCTACTGATGATAATATTCAGCGCATGGGTGTTATCTTTTCCTCCAGGTGTTGGTGTTGTTGAGTGCCCAAAATAGAATCTATGTGGCATTTGTTTTTTGATAGTGAATGGGCCGGTTGGATATGGCCGATGTTCGGTGCTCTCACAGGATGGATCATGCAGGGAGGGAAAATGGAGATCTTCTTAACTGCATGGTTCCAAGGCGCGGGCGGTTAAGGACCTGAAAGGACGGCTCGATCTATTCTGTTACTTTCCGGATGCTGGAACCTATGGAGCGCAAGGAATGATGTGTGTCACAATAAAAAAATAGGTACACATTCCAATATCATTTTCAGAATGCAGAATTCTTTTAAGGACTTGGTTCGGGTGTGTGATAGCTGCCAGGATGCGCCATCGGTGAAGGCTATTATACCCAGCTGTATTAGGTCCAGTTAAAGCAGGGAGTTGGGCCGTGAGAACTGGGTACATTGTCACCCACTCACCTTTGGCCTAAAATTAAACACTGATGGATCACTTGTGGGGGGGGGGGATGAGAGGTGGAGGGGTTATCCGGAACTGGGCATGGTCTTTTGTAGCAGCCTTTTCTGCTTCCTATGGCAGGGGTGACATTTTTCAGGCGGAAGCACAGGCTCTTCTCACGGGTTTGGAGTTGTGTGGATAGCGGGATATCATTCTCAAAGCGGTTGAAATAGATTCGTTAATGCTCTTCAAAGCATTAGCATGTAAAGGTTGGGTTCCGTGGAATAGCGTCTATATCATTAGGAAGTGCAAGCAGAGTTTGGGTAATCTTATTGATATCACTCACACATGGCGGGAAGGGAACCAGGTGGCATATTTCTTGGCGTCCAGAGCTACGCCCAACCAAAGTATGTCTCTTTTCCTGAATATAGGTTCTTTTCCTACTGAGGGGATGAAGTTTGTGATTAATGATGCCTTGGGACTGCACTTTTTTCGACCTCTGTGATTTCCTTGTATCAACTTTCTTTCAAAATCAATAAAAATGTTAGTTGTCAGTCAGTAATATTATTATTATTATTATTTTTGGGTGTTTTGTGGACCCGAGCCACGAACCAGTATTTAGTATCGTAAATCAGACTTGAATCGACCGTCTTAATGACAGGGTCACATCGCCGCTGATGGCCAGTTAATCGGACGTCACATGTAGGAGTTATAGTAGGTCGAAGATTTAATAATAATATTAAATCTATTATTTTCCGACCGCTTCGGGTACCCGATCCAAAAACCCGGAAAAGATATCCAATATTGGACTTGGAATGTCCATCTTGGAATTTGGGTTGCACTGCCGCAGATGGTTTATGAAACTGAGGTCGCATGAATATGTTACGGTCGAAAAAGTGTTTTATCAACAAAATTAATAATAACAATATTTTATTATTATTAATTGTTTATTTAATTTAAATGTTTCATAACTCCAATCTCATTCCACGCATGAACATTGATGCGCAACCCACATCATACTCTCCATTGATATTTATTTATTTCTTTTAATTTTTATCTCTCAAATCTCCTTCTCTCTCCAATCTTCATTCTCCTTTCCCAAACTCTCACGCTTTCTTCTCCTCCAAACCCGCGGGCTGCTTCCTCCACTAGAAATATGTCGCCTTCGGACTTCCTTCGTCCCGGCGTGGCACGCCAGTAGCACTTTCCGCTGGCCACCAGATGTGCTTCGGTGGTCCGAATCGCCTACCGTCTGCGCCCACATCTCTCTCGGGACATGCTCTTTACTGTGATGGCTTCAAATTTCCCTTGCGGCCCGTTTCTTCGTCGCCCGTCATTCCGCGCACAAAAGAACAACTAGCAGAGGGTCCGGGCTTGTTCGTAAGACTGTGCCCTCCACATTGGAAGCTCAATCCATAACTCATCAACGATAAGGGTTTAATTTATTCAAGATAAATTATACAAACACCCTGCAATTAAAATACGCATGCACGGGGGAATAATTCACATATACACTTTATAAAAAAAACCCTACCTCGCAAAGACGTCGCACGTCATTGAGCTGCGGAAAGAGGCAAGCGTTGCGATGATCTGACGTCGTGGAAGATCGGTGCCGATTCCGTTGACGTTGGAGGAAGATCCGTCGTCGTTGCTGATTCCCCGCGGTGGTATCTCCTCCTTTGATGGAGAATCGGGAGGTGTTCTTCGTTGTGAAGGAATTATCATTCTTTGTCGGTGAGTTGGTACTCTTAAAAAAACTCAAGAGCTCTCCAATCCTCCACACAACAATTGCCATCCCCATATTTCATTAAGTTCCCTTCTTTTAAAAGATTCCAAGCATTTCAAAAGAAGTCAAAGAGGTGTGACAGATATAATTAATAAGGTTATTAATTATCTTAGTTGGCTTAAACTTGGGAGGTGGAGGGGCTCCACTTCAATAAAAGATAAAGTGGAGTTTCCAAGCATTTAACAAGGGGTGAGTTATGGGGAGGTGAGGAGTTAGGGTCTCGTGTGGGCCCCATCACACTAAACTCTCCCATGGAATGTTAGGTGGGTGTGGGCCCCACCTCTAACTTCCCCTTTTTTTGAAAATAACCACCTACCTTGAATAAAATTTGTACACATCAAATTTTATTTGATTTAATCTCATTCCTAAATATTTAACCTCAACCCGCTCAAAACGCAACTACGGTAAAGGTTACCTTAAGAAATTACCGACGCAGCGAGTTCATCGGTTCCCTCAGATTTCAATTCCGAGCAATGGTTCAAAAGATAGAAAAACCCACATGTACGTTTACTGAACGTACCTGAAAAAAAGTTCGGAAAATTATTATCAGTCACCCTCGACCTGTGCCGGTCAAGGTCAGGATCTGGCTAAGTGAAAAACGCCCCAACGAATTTAACGGTACTCTCAGATTTTCAATCCAATATACCGTTTAAAAGATACTAATTTTAAAATAAAATAATTGTCATTTAATTATTTTATTTGTGGCCAAAAACTAACTTTTTTCGGTGGTCCGCACCGGCCAAAGTTAGTATCTGCTTAAATAAACCATGCCCTCACGAGTTCAACGGTTGTCTTGGATTTTTAATCCGAGCTACCGTTTTTGAGTTATAAGCATTTGAAATATAAAATAATTTGTTTAATTATTTTATTTATAGTTAAGTCATTTTTGGGATTTCTCATAGGAGGCCTGCGCTGACTAAACATAAGTCTTGACTAGGGTAAACCCGCCATCCTAAGCGCAACAGTGCCCTCAGATTTCTGATCTGAGTAACCATTTAAGAGTTATTACACATTTTCAGTAAAACTGCTTACACACGTTAATTTAATCATAACAAGATTTCAGAAAATTATTCCGGGCACACCGGGCCTCAGAATGAGGTGGCGTCTGAAACCGTGCACTCACAAAATTCCAAATAATTTAAGAAAAAAATTTCCTTGAAATTTCTGGGTCTGTACATATTTGGCTCGTTTGGGCCCCACCTCAAAAATATCGTCTCATGGGATGTTATGTGGGTGTGGGCCCCACCTCTAACTCTCTTTGGGAGGAAATGACCAACCTCCCTAAATAATATATGTACACAAGAAATTTTATATATTTTATTAAAAATCCCCAAATATTAACTCTCAACCTGCATAAAACACAACTGTGGTAAAGGTCCCCTTAGGCGAATAATGGCGCTACGAGTTCATCGGTGCCCTCAGATTTCAATTCTATGAACCGGTTAAAAAGATATAAAATCCTTCATGTACGTTTACTGAACTTACCCGAACAAAACAACAGAAATGGATTTCGGGCACACCGGGCCTCGGAATCTAGTGCCGTGAGAAACCGCAGACTCGTAAAATTAATATGTATTTATTAAAAAACTTTCCTTGATATTTCCGGGTCATTATATAGCATTCCAAACCAGATATTAGCATTATGAATTTATAATAATTCCATTCAGAGAGAATAATTCATTCTCTATTTTCACGGATTGTATGAGCAGAGTGTTTGATGAATATTTTGATGATTTTTTCTTTTATTTATTGATGAAATCATGGTATATTCAAAAATCTACTATGTCCATGAGATCCACTTACAGATTGTTATGAAGGCTCTTAGAAGAAGTGAGTTATATGGTATGTTTAGAATATGTGAATTCTGGCTTCATGAAATTTATTTTCTTAGATATAATGTCTCAAAGGATGGAATCTATGATTATCCTAAAAAGAAAAAATAATTTCAAGAATGTCCCGTACTAATGAGTATATCTATAGTATGCAGTTTTGGTGGTTTAGCAAGTAATTATCGTGGTTTCATCTAGAATTTTTCGTTATTGTCAAACCCATAAACCAAGATCACACGTAAAGGGGATAAATTAGTTTGGACAATAGAGTGTGAAGGATGTTTTAAAGAATTGAAGAGAATATTATTACACTAATGCAGAAAACATTTTTTACGTCGGTTATTTTTAATTTTTTATGTCGGTTTCTAGCCGACGTTACTACGTGCGACGTTATAAATAAGGTTTTTGACGTCAGTTATTTAAAAACCGATGTCAAAAACATAAAATCGCGATGTTTATCACATCGGTTATTTTAGAACAGACGTGTTAAAGGGCCTGGATAATGGTTTATCACGTCGGTTATTGAATAACCGACGTGATAAACGGCCTGGACAATCGTTTATCACGTCGGTTCTTAAACAACCGATGTGATAAACAGGGGTGAGGGGGTTTATCACGTCGGTTCATATAGAACCGACTTGATAAACTGGGGTGAGGGCGGTTTATTACGTCCGTTCTATAAGAACCGACGTGATAAATCAGGCTGAGCGTGGTTTATCACGTCGGTTCCTATAAAACTGACGTGAAAAACCTGGGGAGGGGGGTTTATCTCATCGGTTATTATATAATCGCCGTGATAAACCGGATGGAGGCGATTTATCACGTCGTTTATTCAATAACTGACGTGATAAACCAATGTCCAGGCCATTTAGCACATCGGTAATTCAATAACCGACGTGATAAACCATTCTCCAGGCCCTTTATCACATCGGTTATTGAATAAACGACGTGATAAACCATTCTCCAGGCCTCTTATCACGTTGGTTATTAAATAACCGACGTGATAAACCATTCTCTAGGCCTTTTATCACGGCGTTTATTAAATAACCGACATGATAAACCATTCTGCAGACCTTTTATCATGTCAGTTATTAAATAACCAATGTGATAAACTATTTTCCAGGCATTTTATCAGGTCGGTTATTAAATAACCGACGTGATAATCCCAATTTTTTTTAAACAGAATGCAGTGATATTCTCTCCACTAGAATCAACCAGAAAACAAATCAAGAAATCGTACCACAAAAACAGAAGTACATCAAAATTAAGCATGTACATAGATAACATATAAAACTTACCCACTAGACAACATCCACCCTCATTTATACCACATGGACAGCCCTCCCCCACCCCGTTGGAGCCCTAACCCTCATGTATACCCCCTGGACAGCCTCCCCCACCCCATTGGAGCTCCCACCCGCATGTATACCCCTTGGACAACCTTCCCCCACCACACTCCAATAATGTATACCCACCCCTCGACAACCCCCCACCCACCTGAACAGCACCACCTCACCCCCTCACCCCACATGACAGCCACCACCGCACCCCTGGACATCCCCAAACACCCCTGGACAACCCCCCAACCCCTGGACAACACTCCCACACCCCTAGATCGGCATCCCACACCCCTGGACATCCCTGCCACCCCTAGGACTATCCCCCCACCCCACCGGACAGCCCTCCCAGACCGCTGGACACCCCCAACCCCACTGAACACACCCCCACACCCTTGGAACCCCTTCCCCACAGACCCAAATCCATACTAGAAGAACCATAAAAAGTAGACCAAAACAAGAAGTAGAGAAAAATTAAACATTCACTTATATAAAATTCAAAACTTACACTGTCAACTTCAAAAAAAAACTAAATCAAACCTAAAAAACTACCAAATACACAATTAAAACGACAATATTCAAAATTACATTTTACATTACAAACAACTAAAATTCAATCAAACCTGTAAAATAATTTGACCACTCCACTTGTACGTGTTTGATGTCTTCAGCAGTATAGGGTTGAGGGTCATCAAAAAGATACAAATGAAAAAGAATATAGTTAATGAGTATAATGAATAAATCAAATTGAAATATTATGGCAAAGTTTAAGAGGAAATCGTACCCGGTCAAAATTCACAACTGTCCCAGTTGTTATTATTTCATACATAAATCTTAACATATAATATCCGCATTCGATGAGGCCTTGTTGTTAATGAAAATTTTGTTTTGAATGAGTGTAAATTCAATATATTATTTTTATGTAATAAATCAAAAAGTACAAATTATAAATGGAAATTTACCTTCGCATTTACATATTTGATCTTTGCATTTCTTTTCTTTGTGTTTTTTCAAAATTAGACCCATTCACTGTTAGAAAATAATATGAATGGGGTAAATTTAAAATTCATTATAATATATAAAACTATTGAGAAATTGAAACATACTTTTCCAATATATTCTTAAAACTTTCCCGCACATCACCATGAACAGAGCATATCCAATAAATAGCTTTCTCCCTTGGGCAAAAAATACCTAACATCCGATGATCACTGATAAAAAGAAATTTAATGTTAGTGGTTTTTTATGTTAAAAGATAATTAAATCTTTGAGAGAAATGTGTTCCATACCTCTCACAAAAAGGCATCATCCAACATTGTCTGATTATATTCTTTTCAAATCTTTAAGCAATATAAACCATTCTTTGTTCCTCAGTCAATGCACATCCTTCAGGGGAAATCAATTGCGGGTCCATGAATCCATATACTTCTATCAGTTCATTCCTCTCACAAATTTTATAAGGATACCTAATAAAAAACATATATAAGTATACATTTTTAATACATAAAATGCAGGGAAAAGGTGTTAAGACCTACATGGAAAAAAAATTCACCATTTTTATGCCCAACTTATCTCCAATAACAAGCTCCATGATATCAGATTTTGTAATCCCCACACTTATTTCACGTCCACAAACATGATATTCCATTGGAAACTCATAAAAACCCAACAACAATTGTGAATATCTTGACAATCTGTCAAGACCACTAGAATCTGTATCTGATGTCATAGTCTGTTGTCTTTATTGTTGTCTATACAGTATTTCTTTACCTTTGAAGTATTCCTGTGAAAAAAATTGAGAAATATAGTAGTTTTCAAATGATAAAACAACTTTAATAAAAAAATAAAATAAAAGATATAGCATTCATACATCTATGGTAATGAGTCGAAGAAGTCTGGATGGCCAAACTAAAAAATGGCTGATACTCTGTCCAACTGTCGCCACCTCATCTGTAGGTATTGGTACCCTAGCTGATCTATCTATAATATCATGTATAGTGACCCTCTGATTCTCTACCTCTAATTGTAGATGATGAACTGTATCTCTTATACAATATACCAACCCGTATGCTACTATATGATGTTTAGAATCATCAACATACAACTCGCAATATGTAAGAAGTTGCGGCGGAGGCGTAAGATAAAAAATGGGGTCCGTAGGCTGAGGTGGGGGAGTGGGAGCTACTGGCGGTGGTGGAGGATAAATAATGGGGTCTGTAGGGGGAGGTGGAGGAGTGGGAGCTGCAGTCTGAAATTGTCTTTGCATTTCTGCAAACATAGACTGCACTGAATCTCTAATCTTGTCTTCCATCGTCGCATTAATATTTTGAACTTCAGCCTCCATGGATTCTATTTTTTTTATAAACCCCCTCAATGTTAGAAGTTGAAGAACGTGGAATCACTTTTCTTACTGATACACATGCCGGATATCCTCTTACATGACCAGGATGTTCGGGCCTTCCCAATGCTGCAAATAAAATATCTTCCCTCCCAGTAGCTGTAAATGTCCCCTCTGAACTCTGCTCCTCAAGAGAGTCATGTATTAATTAATTGAACATTTCTGTAATGATTGAAAATTATATGAAGAAAAAAGATAACTTAAATAAATTAAATAGATATCTTACAATCCTCTCAGCTACGATTCTCGATTCTTCCGAAAGATATTGCCATTTTTTTCCCTTCCGAACTCTCTTCCATTTTTCATGTCTAGATGGAGGGGATGGAGGGGCCTCCTCTCCAGAGCTTGAAGACTCAGCTCTTAGTTGTTGAAATTTTTCCGCCATCATTTTTTCTTCCAATAATGTATACCCTACCCGAGATAAACTATGAGGGAATACATTTTTAGATTGGATCTCCTGATGAGCTTTCCTTGTTTGCTGTAATTTGAGAATAAGAAATCATTAACAAAACATTAATAAAATCAATTAGATAAGAAAGTTTATAAAAGTTTACATTGCCCTTACCAGAAATGACTCTTTTTTTCTACTTTCAAAAAATTGTCTCCATGTGTCCTCATCTATAAAAGGATATATACGACATGGATTGTCATGACTCCTATGACCATAAATGAAATCAAATGAGAGGGTTGATTTGAAATCCCTCCATCTCCTGGCATCCAACGATAAGCATTTCTTCCTGACTCCTCTAGTGTCAGGAATATCAAATGTCATCTGATAAAGAAGAGGTTAAACATATTATATATACTAGAAACATTAATAGAATGGTCAAAAAATTACAAAAGATCTTACCAAAATCATCTCCCACAACTGAGAGATAATCGCTTTATCCACACTACTCCAATCATCATACAGAATGCTTACTTTGGTCTTAGCCTGAGTTGCAACAAAACTCTTAAAATCTTTGGCATTCGGACCTCTAGGAATATCATCATCATCAAACTCAACTACTATCCTCTGATCCTACGTACGGGCAAGTGATAATTTTGGTAAACGTGTGCACCCATGTTTACCAACCTTTGAACTCCTTGCCGTAATAGGAGCATGTGAATGTTCATCCCCAGAGGTATGACCATCAATATGCTCCTCTCTAGAATCATGTGGTTGATCATCTGAATGATCTGTCATTATCCTTCAAATCAAAAAAACAAACGTCAGTTCACAAATATACAAATTCAAATATTTTAATACTACTATAATCAGAAAATAGAAAAGAGTACTAAGTTACATAATAGTAAAAACTAGTAATATGGTAAGCATATTAAACAATGGTAAAGATGGAAAAGATGGTCAAGATGGTCAAGATGGTAAAAATGGTAAAAATGGTAAACCTGGTAAACATTGTAAACATGGTAAAGTAATTGTCAGTGAACAAATATACAAATTAAAATATTTTAATACAACTGTAATAAGAAAATAGAAAAGTGTACTAAGTTAAATAATAGTAAACATTGGTAATATGGTAAGAATGTTAAACAATGGTAAATATGGAAAAGATGGTCCAGATGGTCAAGATGGTAAAAATGGTAAAAATGGTAAACCTGGTAAACATTGTAAACATGGTAAAGTAATTGTCAGTGAACAAAAATAAGCATTTTAAAATTCATGTAATGGTTATAAACATGATAATGTAGACTAAACAAACATAAAACAAACAAAAACATATACTTATATTATTTTAAAACATGTTTTAATAAATAAAAAACTTGCAATATCTAACATTTATGAAAAAAATAAATGTAAACAAGAAATAAACATATGTTACCTGTAATTTTAGGAATGTACAGATGGATTGTTTTCCTAAATTCCTTCGTCGTGATCGTTCCTTATGGCACAAACTATGTCTTCAACATGATCGTCATTATGTTCTGTTAATATTTCCATGGAAGTAGGGATCTCACATAAATCAACATATTCATCAAGTTCATCCTCACCAACATATTGTTTTTCCCTTGTAAAACAACAGCCCACTGCATATCTGATTGATCTACTAAATAAAAAATTTGTTTTGCATGTGTTTCCATTATAAAAGAATCAGCTGTGTCTTCCAATCTATTCAGATTAACAAGTGTCATTCCAAATTCATCGTGTCTGACACTGTTGTTACCGTTAAACCATTTACAGTTAAAAACGAGAACTTTAATTTTAAAGTAATCAACCTCTCATATGTCTTCAATCACTCCATAATATGCATTTGATGCAGAAATTGGGTTTTTGTCCTTATCACTCGAAAAATGCATTGCTTCTGCAAACACCAATACACCACTATTCTGAACTGCACTTCTGTTGTCCTGAGATTTTGTATGAAATGTATAACCATTAATGTCATAACCAGACCATGTTATCACATTTAAACATGGACCACCCACTATCCATTTTAATGTCTCTGATACATCTGATCTACCAAGCAAAGTCTTTTTAATCCATGACAAAAAAGTTTTGTTGTGCTCATTCAAAATCCAAATTTCGTTCTCCTTTGGATGACATTGTTTCAACTCATTAATATGCACTGTGATATACGGTTTAGCATCAGATATGTTATTCAAGATGTATGATTCTAACTTCTTCATCTGTTCAGCTGACAATGATTTGACATTCATGCTGCGGATCCCCTTTCCCTCATTATTAACTCATTCATGGCGGGATGGAGGCAAACCTATGTGTTGCGCCGCAGCCAAGTAGCTCGTACAAAACTCTGCTACCTCCTCAGAAATATACTTTTCAATAATGGAGGCTTCAGGTCGATATAAATTTTTAACATACCCCTTTAATATTTTCATATACCTTTCAAAAGGATACATCCAACGAAGATATACAGGTCCACAATGCTTTATTTCTCGAACCAGATGAATCATTAAATGCACCATTATATCCAAAAAAGTTGGAGGAAAATACATTTCTAATTGACAAGGTATAAAAATTTAATCCTTTTCCAAAATTTTCAAAGCATTATCATCAATCGCCTTGTAACAAATTGA